>CM033321.1:62645298-67445298 GCA_019359835.1 Pharus latifolius | reverse complement strand
TGTGTTTGTGTGTTAATTGATTGCCGCAGAGTCAGAAGCTGAAGGAGCGGAAGAAGTCTTTGAAGATCCGTCTGAGTTTTTAGACCCAACATTGCAAGGCAAGCCTCATTCCCTTGATCATGTCTCACCCAATATTTTCATATGAAGTATATTCACTGTTTCTTACTATGCATGCTTAGTTGAAATACAAGTTATGTTTGAATGACATGAGTAGATATTCCCTAATGAATCATGAAACCCCTTTTTGTTATTGAACCTTCTTATATATGCTTTTGTCACCCTAGGACTCATATACTGAATATCCACATTAAACTTGAAATGGTCAAATACATGAGAAGTTATGATGAAAACCGTTTTGTCAAGAAAACTGATAAAAGGGATCAGTAGTGAGGATTGGATTGTATGGAGAGGGTGCGGTGCGCACCAGGGAATGTGAATGCTCCTCACTATTGGTTCATAAGGACTAGAACCTTGTGCTGTGTCTCTATGCGAATTGTAAACGTACCAACCACTTGCCTGGTATGGGACAGGCACAACTCAGTAGCTTTTTGGTATTAGCAGTTCCCTGCATGGTTTGACGATCTGGTTTCTCGCGTGGAAACTGGAAGGCCAAGGTTCGGCCATGAGTGATGTGAGTTCAGAAAAAAAATAATGAGAGAAAAAGGCGTAAATGAAGGAAGGCGCCCTAGACCTGATTAAGCCGTGAGCGGCTGTAATCTTAAATGGTCATATGTCTCGCGTGGACATAGACCAAGGCTATGTGTCCTGAGGGAACATAGACCAGAGAGGCTAGGAAGTAAGGCAGTGGGGAAGACCCACAACGGTACTTGAGACTTAACTGTCTATTTACCGGGCAGGGATACTGTTAATACTGAACTGTAAAAGCGTTGTGTGATCTCGGCCTTGTCACATGTGTATAAGTCACATGGAGCTGTTCCGACTTGAAAGCCGAGTGAACCAGTGGATTTAAAAAGAGGTACACCTTTGCAAAGTGTAAAAGAAGTATCAGATACTCTGTACTCCCAGGTTCAGGAGTCTTTTCGTAGTGGATGTTATCCATGGGTTATAGCACAAGTAATGTTTTGGAATGTTTTCATAATGCGGTTAACAAAGTAGTGACTCATGGGAGACCACTACATCTAATGTTTTTATTGAAAACCTGTTTAATGTTTAAAGTATTATTTTCATGAAAAAGTACTGTTTTACTGAACAAATGACTTGGAAATCTATATATCTCTATCCATATGAAACTAAAACCCCTGAATCATATGTTTCACCCTCATATAAGTACAATTACAATAATCCCCGGAATGAGTGTTGCTGAGCACCAAGTGCTCACCCTTGCATTTACATCCAACTGTAGAAGAGGGATTCGAGGATCCCGATTCCTTCAGTTATGAGTTCCCGGCAGAAGATGGAAGTGCCCCAGACGAGCCCACGTTCTAGAAGGATTGCGCACCAAGTCAAGTCAGATGTGGGAGGAGCCACTCCAACCCCGCTGCGGATGGAAGTCAAGCTTTTCGTCGTTGCCTTGTGCTTTATGCTGTGTGTTCGGTACTTGGATACCGATTCTGGTTCTGATAAACTAGTTATTTTCTTAGCAACTCTACTTAGCGCCATTTTTGGTGCTTTGGCTATGTAATATTGGCCATGTTGGCCTGATACTTGTTTAATGTTATTACTATGCTTGTGTGGTTTAGAGCTCATGTGACATCCTGCTGTGTGTAACCTACCTGGGCGGTTACCAAGGTGATCCTCAAATGGGGGGGTCTCACATCCTGTCAGCGTGCTCCCAACCGGAGTTGGCTAGGGGAGCTCTCTCGGGGGAGTGATGGCTCCTGAACACACCTATGAGATTGTCTATTCCAAGTAATAATGAATTGTTTTTCTTACATGAGGTGTTACAAGGGCTTATATAGCCCCAAAAGACTCAAAAAGACTAAACTACCCCACCTGCCACCGTTGGATCGAGGGGTAGCAACGTCCTTCTCCCGGTCAGGAACCTTGGATGCTTGACAGTTGGCCGCTGATTCCCGAGGCGCTTCTCGTGTGACCATCACGTGACCCGGGAATGGAGACCCCTGTCTCCGGAAGGACGGCAACGCCCGGGATAAGCCACCGAGGGTCTTGTCCCCGGGCAAAAGGCGGCACCCGGGACAAGCCACCCGGGGCCTTATCCCCGGGCCAATGGCGGCGCCCGGGACAAGCCACCCGGGGCCTTGTCCCCGGGCAAGAGGCAGCGCCCGGGACAAGCCACCGGGGCCTTGTCCCCGGGCCAAAGGCGGCGCCCGGGACAAGCCACAGGGGCCTTGTCCCCCAGCGAATGGTGGCACCCGGGACAAGCCACCGAGGGCCTTGTCCCCAGGCGAATGGCAGCGCCCGGCACAAGCCACCGGGGGCCTTGTCCCCCGGGCAAATTGAACAGCCTCTTACCTGAACTTGGTTTCGTGGAGATTTCCCCCAACACTGATAGAAAAAATATTTAAAATAGGTCCTTCGATTTTAAAATGATTTGGTTTGTGTTTCCATTAAATTTTTGATGGTTTGTTGATGGTTTTGTAGGGAAAGACATGTCGTCGTCTTCATCGGATGGTGCTAGTGGTTCGACTAGGACCAACCCCAACATAACTGAAGATGCAGCTGGTTCATCCCAGCGCAAGAGGGTGGGGCGAGGCGCGACGACGTTGGGCCGTTTGGCCAAACGCACTGATCTTTCTTGTGAGTTCAACCAATTTGGGAGGCCGATCGAAAAGAATGCTGGGAAGTACGCGGCCTACGTTGGGCTGTTGGCGAAAGAAAGGGTGAAGATCACCGTCCAGAGCTGGAAGGACGTGATGGCGGACAAGAGGGATAGGTTGTGGGCGGAAGTGAAGGTTAAATTAACTGAAATCGCTGAACTCTTCCGTAATCACGTTCTCTTGGCTTATACTAAAGTTTAACTAACTCGTGATTAATTGTATGCATTGTTTGAAAATAGGCTAAGTGGAACATCCCCGACGATAAACCTAGGACAGCCTGCTTGAAGGACATGAACGGAATATGGAAAATCTTTAAGAGCTGGCTCGTCAATAACTTCCTCGTTGTGGGAAAATCTCCTTGCGAGAAGTACCCCTTCATATTGGAGGAGGTATGGGAGGAATTCACCAAGTAGAAGGGGACTGAGGAGTTCAAGGCCCTTAGCGAGAAGAATAAGGCGATCCAGAAGAGGAACGACCACCCGCATCGGCTCGGATCCCGGGGCTATGCGGGGAAGGAGGAGCAATGGAAGAAGGAAGACGAGCAAAATTCTGTCATCGACTCCCCTGAGTTGCTGCTCTCTGAGATCCAGGATGTGAGGTGCAAGCGATGGTGGAGGGGGAGAGGGTCCGTGTCGTCCACGTGGTCTATGCAGTTCGCAAACCCTAGGGACGCCGACGTTGTGAGGCGAATGGTAAGTTGGCTAACCTCGTAAACTATGTGCGCACAAGTGTATATATGTATTTGTCTCCCAAGGTACCTTTAAATGTAACATATCTCTTTTGTGAAGGAGGCAATGGAGGGATTGTTTACCCCGCAGAGGGAGAACGACATCCTCACCTGAGCTCTAGGAAATAAGGAGCATCCCGGGCGGATACGTACCGTGGGAGCCATTGTGTCATGGAAGGCCGGTTTCGCAGATCCGGCTCCACCGAGGAAGAATGCCCGCTCCTGGAAGGAAAAGGAAGCAGAGCTCTCCGACAAGATATGGGCTGAGGTACGGGCGGAGATACGGGCTGAGGTGCGGTCTGAGGTGCAGTCTGAGGTCGCACAAATGAGGGAAGAGTTTGCACAGTTGAGAGAAGCATTGCTGGCCAAGAGTGCAGATGCGGATCCCCAGGACAACGGTACCCCGTGGGGTCAGATAAGCAGTTGCTCTTCGAGGGTCCTCGTGGATCCAGTGGATCTACTTGAGGTATTGCAGGCCTTCATTTGTGCACTTAAGTTGATGCCACTCCCATTCTGTTAGAGTTGTTTCGTTAACCTGTTTTAATTGTTACAATTTGCAGAAGTCGGAGTGCTGCATCCTACTGACTCACCTAGGCGACGGGCAGGAAGTGGTTGCACACGGCTTCGTATATCCGTCTGGAGCGGATGTCCGGCTCCACTACGTACCTCTGCGGTTGGGGTTCACAAAGGTACAGTTGGACATGGCCATGCCGAGCTACAATGATTCTCCATTGCCAGTCCTAACAGAGGAAATGTAGACACTTGCTGAGGCAGTGGGCTCCTACGTATAGTAGCCCAAGAAGTGTGTTCTAATACAATAGGTAAATCCTACACATTTTAGATTACATCCTACTCAGTACACTCAACTCGCAAAATCTAACATACGTGCCCATTAATTGAAGTGGCCTGCCGGCGTGCTACCAGGGGATTGTGCCCCCAGCTCGGGGCATGAGGCCGGATCTCGTGCGAACCTGAACACAGCAAAGACAGCCTCGACCCCAGCCAGCGCATCCACGCCTTCACCTCGGAAGAAAGCCACCATCACCTCACCCTTGCCTTCGAAGGTACGCGCTCAGTCCCTGGCAAAAGGCAAGGGCAAAGGCAAGGGCAAAGGGCGAAAGGGACAGCCGGAGAGGTTCAGGAACGGGTTCCCACTCGTGTCGGAGGCAGCTTTGTGCCAATTGGATCGATCAACCAGAGACCTCCACGTGGGATAGATTAAAGCGATAGAAGAAAGATTTTACCGATAGAAGAAAGATTTTCTGTACTAGTGTAGTTAAATCTGGCCTAGAACCTGACACGTGGGATAGATTAAATCGAGCTATGCGTGGTAGATTTATTCCACCTTCTTTCAAACATGATTTGTGTCAGAAATTTCAGCGCTTCAACCAAGGTAACAAATCTGTAGAGGAGTACTATCAAGAGCTCCAAATAGGCATGCTGCGTTGTGGGCTAGAGGAGGATGAGGAGGGTAAAATGGCATGTTTTTATGGGGATTTACGACATGAAATTCAGGACATTATCAATTATAAGGAATATAATACTATCAATAGATTGTTCCATCTTGCTATGTTGGCAGAAACAAAATTGCAGGGAAAGCAACAACGGACAAATCTACACCTCCTACTGCTTTTCGGTCTGCTGCCCCCTCCTTTAGTAGGGCACGTTCAGCACCACCGTTGACACCGCCACGTGCACCCGAGGTGAGAAAATCTGCCAGTGTGCAGGCACCAGCAAAGAACTCTTCATCGGTTATGACCATGGGTCGATCACGTGAGATTATTTGTCACCGTTGCAAAGGAATGGGCCATGTAATGAAGGATTGCCCAAGTCAGCGAGCATTTATTGCTAACGACAATGGTGAGTACACTAGTGCTAGTGATGTTGACGACAAACTAGTACTTGCAGCTAACCATGCAGGCGAAGACTATGAGACAGACGGTGATGAGGATTATGGAGTGGAGCAAATAGGTTCTGTAGATATGGAAAAATACATGAGCATTGTGGTGAGCGGAGCACAATCAGCACCACAATTTGTTCCAATCGAGGTTCATCGTGAAGGACAGAGCATGCCGTGTCATCATTGATGGAGGGAGTTGCAACAACCTTGCTAGTTCAGATCTGGTCGAGAAATTTCACTTGACCACGCAGCCGCACCCACGTCCTTACTACATCCAATGTTTCAACTCTTGTGGTAAGTTGAAGGTAAGCAAAGTTGTAAGAGTGCATTTTTCAGTAGGCAACTACCATGATAGTTCAGACTTTGATGTGGTGCCTATGCAAGCATGTTCTTTATTGCTAGGTAGACCTTGGGAATATGATAGAGATGTCTTGTACCGTGGTAGAGCTAACACATACGCTTTCACACATAAGGGTAAAAAGATAGAGTTGCTACCAATGACCCCTGCTGAAATTTTGAAGGATGATGTACAACGTGCTGAAAATGAGAGAAAAGTAAATGAATCTAAATCTGAAAATTAGCAAGTAGCTCAAGATATTTTTCCACCTAAAAGGGAGAAAAAAGAACCACATGCTAGGAAAGACACAATTAAGTTGAAAGGTTCTGCCCTGTTAGCTACTAAATCTGACATTTCTGAGCTAAGTGCACATGATTCTATCTGCTATGCTTTGATTTGCAAAGAGGCCTTTTTTACACATGCGGACTTGCCTTCCTCTTTGCCTCCTGGTGTTGCTAACCTTTTGCAGGAGTTTGCTGATGTGTTTCCAAGTGAAATACCCCCGGGTCTGCCACCTATGAGAGGAATCGAGCATCAAATTGATTTGATCCCGGGAGCTTCTTTGCCAAACCGTGCTCCTTATAGGACCAACCCTGAAGAGACTAAGGAAATTCAGCATCAGGTGCAAGAATTGCTTGCCAAAGGGTACGTACGTGAGAGCCTTAGTCCTTGTGCTGTTTCAGTTATTTTGGTACCTAAGAAAGATGGATCATGGCGTATGTGTGTTGATTGTAGAGCCATTAATAATATTACTATTCAATATCGTCATCATATCCCTAGATTAGATGATATACTTGATGCATTAAGTGGCTCTCTGGTGTTCTCTAAAGTAGACTTGCGTAGTGACTACAACCAGATTAGGATGAAATTGGGTGATGAATGGAAGACAACGTTTAAAACTAAATTTGGCTTGTATGAGTGGTTAGTGATGCCTTTCAGCTTAACTAATGTACCTAGTACTTTTATGCATCTCATGCATGAAGTTTTACACACTTTCATTGGAAAATTTCTGGTAGTTTATTTTCGTGATATTCTGATTTACTACAAGTCTATAGATGAGCATAAAGAACATTTACGTGCTATTTTTCTTGCTTTGAGAGAAGAACGTTTGTTTGGTAACATCGAGAAGTGCACCTTTTGCACGGATCGAGTTTCGTTTCTTGGTTATGTTGTGACTCCACAGGGAATTGAGGTTGATGAGACCAAGATCGAAGCAATCAAGAGTTGGCCGACTCCTAAATCGGTTACACAGGTGCGGCACTTCCTTGGGTTGGCTGGATTCTATCGCCGCTTTGTGAGGGATTTTAGCACCATTGCCGTACCCATGAATGAGCTAACGAAGAAAGGCGTTCCTCTCCAATGGGGACAAGCACAAGAAGATGCCTTTAACTTGCTTAAAGAGAAGTTGATTTGTGCACCACTGGTCCAACTCCCAGACTTTGGTAAGATTTTTGAACTAGAATGCGATGCTAGTGGAATTAGGATTGGAGGCATGCTGATTCAAGAAGATAAGCCGATTGCATATTTTAGTGCGAAGTTTTCAGGGCCTAGTTTGAACTATTCAACTTATGACAAAGAATTTTATGCTTTGGTTCAAACATTAGAAATTTGGCAACACTATTTATGGCCGAAAGAATTTATTATACATTGTGATCATGAATCTTTGAAACATATTAGAAGTCAAGCTAAACTGAATAAACGACATGCTAAATGGGTGGAATTTATTGAGTCGTTTCCATATATCATTAAGCATAAGAAAGGAAAAGACAATGTGATTGCTGATGCTCTGTCTAGACGCTATACCCTATTATCTAAACTTGATCATAAGATTTTTGGATTAGAAACAATAAAAGAATTGTATGCTACTGATTTGGACTTTAAAGAAGCTTTTGATAACTGTAGAGAAGGAAGAACATGGAATAGGTATGTGCTGAATGATGGTTTGCTATATCATGCTAACAAGTTATGCATTCCAGCTAGCTCTGTTCGTCTTTTATTTTTGCAGGAGGCGCATGGAGGAGGATTAATGGGGCACTTTGGAGTGAAGAAAACTGAAGATGTGTTGACCGCTCATTTCTTTTGGCCTAAGATGAGACGTGACGTCGAGCGCTACGTGGCACGCTGCACTACATGCAACAAAGCTAAGTCTCGTCTCAATCCACATGGACTCTATATGCCTCTTCCTATTCCTACTGCACCTTGGGAGGATATATCTATGGACTTCATTTTAGGACTGCCTAGGACAAAGAGGGGGAGGGATAGTATTTTTGTGGTTGTGGATCATTTTTCTAGAATGGCACACTTTACACCTTGTCACAAGAGCAATGATACCACAAACACAGCTGATTTGTTTTTAAGGGAAATCATACGCTTACATGAAGTGCCCAATACTATTGTCTCGGATCACGATGCAAAATTTTTGAGTCACTTTTGGAGGTCACTTTGGAACAAGTTGGGGACGAAGCTGCTATTCTCTACCAAATGTCATCCTCAAACAGACAGACAAACTGAAGTTGTCAACCGTACCTTGTCTACAATGTTGCGGACCGTGCTAAAGAAGAACTTGAAGATGTGGGAAGAGTGCCTACCGCATGTTGAATTTGCTTATAATAGGTCGGTACACTCCACCACCAAGGTAAGTACATTTCAGGTAGTATATGGGTTTAATCCCCATGCTCTGATTGATCTTATACCGTTACCTACATTTGAAAGGTTGAATTTGGATGCTAAAAAGAGGGCTGAACTGATTCTGAAAATTCATGAAAATACTAAGGAAAACATTGAGAAGATGACTGAGAAATATACGATTGCTGGTAGCCAGGGTAGAAAACATTTATCTTTTGAACCTGGTGATCTTGTTTGGTTACATTTACGAAAAGATAGGTTTCAGAGTTGAGAAAGTCAAAACTAATGCCTCGAGCTGATGGCCCATTTAAAGTTCTAGCAAAGATTAATGATAATGCCCACAAGCTTGATTTGCCTATAGATTTCGGGGTTAGTCCACAACATTTCAGATTTGAAGCCGTACGTAGGCAAAGAAGATGAGTTAGAGTCGAGGACGACTCCATTTCAAGAAGGGGAGGATGATGAGGACATAACAACCTTGGATACACGCACGACTACTTTTCTAGATGAAGCTGAACTGGAACAATTACTTCGACCTATAACTAGAGCTCGGGCACGACAACTAAACTATCAGGGTGACTCTTTCCTCGGGTTTAATACTTTGGATTTTCAGAATGGATTACTACCTAACTCTTGTGATCTACTTGTGATCAGAAATGCGGAGTAGGGGAAGAGAGGAACTCGACAAGTGCTGCCTCAAGACATCACCTTTCGGTTGATCAAGGAGGGATGCATGGCGCCACAAGTGAAGCCGGACATGGGCTTTAGACCTACAACCACCTGCCCCATACTTTCATCAATGTTTCCACAAGATCCCCGCGTCACTTTTGGCCCAACGGAAGCTAGAGTTTGAGTTGGGTTCGCGCTGGATTCAGATTCGGACTGCTACGACAGCATTGAATTCAAATGGCCATAACTTCCTCATACGGACTCCGTTTAGGACGTTCTTGGACTTCATCGAAAGCTTATCAAGTCTACTTTTGAACAGATCTAGCCTCATCTCCAAATTCTACCTGAGCGGGCCGAAATTATCGAAAGAGTCCTCATTCCTTCCTGGAAACAGTGCTGCACCACCTTAACTTGGGCCGATGGGCCTTGTATCAAGTAGAGCCCATTAGGGGCGCCACCCTAGGGTTGTGTACCCCTCAAATACTTCCATTAGCCGTCACAAATAGGCAGGTTTTTCTTAGATTGCATCTACACGACATTTTGTAGATTCTTTCGCCTCTGCACCGGACCGACTAGGCCACTGCATTGGTTTGTGGAACCCCAATTCGTGTGCTTCATCTTTATTTGCAATTCCAGATTACTTCTTCCTTGTTCTTGTGAATTTCTCGATTGTTGCAGGAACAATTACCTTCATGGTAAGGTCGGCCGTGTACTAGCATGGTCGATAACGATGAGACGCGCCGGTGTAGCGATTGCCAGGTGATGATCCGCTGATCGGAAGCCTCAAAACACCAACATCCACAAGTCGATTAATCGAACCTATTGGAAGATCGGGCCGCTGTTTCATCAAAAAGGGAAGTCTGGAGTGACGAGGATTGACACCCGAGTCAGTTCAAATAAATGCAATGTTGGTTCAGGACAGATTCAAGCTAAGACACGTGCCTAGCGGTGCGAACTCAAGTCATTCTGAGAAGCATCAGCCCAAGGTCGCAGGCTTTGCGCGATCAGACCGCAGGTAGTGTGCGGTCAGGAGTTCGTGTGCTATATGCGAACAGAATGTTGGAGATGTTGCGTGATCAGCCAACATCCCACGGTCAGAGCACTTTCGACCAGGGTATTTGGGATTCACCTGTCCCTATAGCAGGAATATCCCAAGTATCCCGAAGATTCTTCTGCGTAGAGGACCAACCGTTAGGTGGTTAATACGTGCAGTTATCCATGAATAACACGTGTTAAACCTGTGTGGGGTTAAGAGCGGTTCTCTAAACCGCATCCAAGCAACTGTCTGATGCAGTTACGACATGGCACCCTTTTGACTAGTATAAAAGGATGGCAAGATGCATCAAACAAGAAAAAAAGAGCGAGATACAACACATCTCTACCACTCAAATAGCCAAGTCTACGGCCTAGATTGGATAGCTTTTATAAGCCTCCCTGGCTTTTTTCTGTACATTTACATAGGAAAAACCTTCGCCTGTGAAGATTTTTTCCCGTCATCTTGTAAATCTTTACCACGTATATTGAAATCCCAACAGGACGTAGGGCTATTACTCCCATCATCGAGGGCCCGAACCTGTATAAACCTCTCTGTGCTCCTGTTCTCCATATTCCTACATACCTTCCCGGAGGGTCATCTTGAAAAGTCTCATTATTATAAATTTTGCATAAGTTCGGCTGAGGACCCCGAGTCCGAATCGTCGACAGCTGGCGCCCACCGTGGGGCCTTTCTCAAGGCGTCCTAATTTTCATCTGGAGGTTCGCTGAAATATGGCTGGAGTATATGATTCCGAGAACGATTTTGATCTCGAGGATTATGCTCACATTCCAATGCCTTCTCCAAACGATCCTGTTCCGATGGAGGAGGTTGGAGGCCAAAATCTTCCAGAGGTTGAATCATCTCTCCAGGTCATGTCGATCGACCAGGGAGTGACTTGCGCAAGGTCAGAACCCACTGAGGTTCTTAATGCGCTAGAGGGTGAATCCGGTCCGTCATACGACCCTGCTGAGGGGAAGGATGATATCGACCTGGAAATCAGCCCGGGGAGATTCGACCCTGATAACATCCACCGTCTCTTTGATTTTGAGTCTGACTCGGAACAAACTGAGATGTTTTCCCCATCGACAACCTCTCTCCCTAGACAGTTCGCTGCTTATCGGAGGAAACTCCTGATCAATAGGCTGTTAGGGAAGAACGGGATCGCAAACAGAAGGAGGATCACGATCTCGAGCAACAAAACAACGAACTGCGCAGAACTGCCCTAGAGGCTCTTCAAGATGCGCAGGCTCGTTACGATGCTGCTCCGAGTTCTTCTCGATAGTCACGTGGTCGTAGACGTGACCAGACCCCTTCTTTGCCTCCGGAGCGTTTCCCGGTGGACGAAGAAACGGTAACACCTGGTGCCCCTAGAAGAAGTACCCATGGTCGACTGCGATCTATCGCGGAAGTCATGCGTAACTTCCCTCCTACTGTCACGGATGCGTAGAAACCGGCCTTCACCAGGATCCTGGCGGAAAGACTGGATGAGGTCGCGTCTGAGGCGACCCCAACGGCCTCTTCCCGGTCGGTAACACGTTCCCGCGAACGAGAGTGTTCTCACTCTGGTTCTGGTCGGCGAAGTTACCCGCCTCCTGTACATCCCTACAGGACAAGTACAGGCGAACGCAGGATTCTCGTGGTAGGGATCGGGTCCCTGTCCACTCTCGTTTGGGACCACGGATAACTTCACCATTGCGTGAAGTCGCCCATGACCCGGTCGAGAGTCACAGGGCAGTTCACGGTCCCTACGTCGGTTGTAAAGCTTTCTCGCCCGGCCTACGTGCGGTCGTTTGGCCTGATAAGTTTCGACCAGGGGCCATTGAAAGGTTCGACGGAACCCAGAACCCATCCGAGTTCCTTCAAATCTATATCACTGCCATCCAAGCGGCAGGAGGCGACGACTGGGTCATGGCCAATTACCTGCCTACAGTCCTCGAGGGACCGGCTAGAACCTGGCTGTTTAATCAGCCCGAAGGTTCCATCTACAATTGGGAAATGCTGTGCGACGCCATCCTCAGCAATTTCTGAAACTGTTATCAAAAGCCGGGTAAAGAGGACGATCTTCATCGGCTACGACAAACTTCGACCGAAACTCTTCGGCAGTTTGTCAAGAGGTTTGTCGGGGTGACGAATACCATCCCGAACATATCTGATGGCTCCGTTATCAGGGCATTTAAACATGCCGTTCGATACCGGAGATTCACCGAAGACTTGCTTATCCACCCTCCTCGATCAGTGGCCGATCTTTTTGACATGGCCGATCGATACTCCGACGCAGCCGAAGCGGTCGAATGGAACCGGATGGTCGACAAGGGTGACCTACCACCTCAACCAGGTTTCAAAGACGCCAGGAAAGAAGATTCAAGCAAGAAGCCGGAATCTTCGTCGGGTGGGAAGTCAAAAAAGTCGAAGAGGAACCGCTCTAGACAGTACCGCGAGGTCGCAGTCGCAGAGAAGCCACCTTCGATCAAAGGTAACAAGCCTTCATTTAAGAATAAAACTGCTTTTGGTGGTCGTAGTGCCGACCAGCCAGAAAAGTCGACTAATCCGCAGGAAGGCAAGAAGTGGTGTCCCCTCCACAACTCCGCAGGCCACGACCTCAAAAACTGCAGGAGTTGGTTGAAGCAATTGAATGTCTTCTACCAGGGAGTTGGGCCAATGTCGACCCTACCGGCTAAAGAACAGGCATGCGGACTTAGAGACGCCGATGGAGACGAGGAGATGTCCTACCAGGTACCTCAAAATCACATTAATGTTATTTTTGGGGGTTCTTCCTCTTTTGTTTCCAAAAGGCAGTTTAAAGCCTTTTACCGAGAGGTTAACCAAACGGAGACATCCCTTTGTGAACCTCAATACCCCCGTTGGTCGGATAGACCTTTGACATTCGATCGATCTGATTGTCCCACGGGGCTTACTCGACCATTGAGGCTCCCTCTGGTCATCACCCCGATCATCAGTAACGCGAGAGTCGAAAGGGTCCTGATCGACAGAGGGAGCTCCCTTGACATTTTATTGGTCAAGGCACTCGACGAGATGCAAATTCCTCATTCGAAGATTAAGCCCATAATCCATCCGTTTTATGGGATAATCCCAGGCCCCTCCATGATGCCATTGGGACAAGTGGTCCTCCCGGTCACACTGGGAGAGCCGGATAACTTCCGAACAGAATTGGTTACTTTTGACGTAATCGATTGTGATTCGGCTTATAATGCAATCTTTGGCAGGCCAACTCTTGCTAAGTTCATGATGGCAACGCACTATGCTTACCAGTGCGGCAAATTGCCTGGCCCCAAAGGTGTCATCTCAGTCCGAGGCAGTCGCAACGTGGCACTCACGTGCGACCGGCTATCTTTGGAGATGGTCGATCAACTTCCCCTCCGGGACGCCCAGGTCGCCACCGTCGCCACCGACGCGATCAAGGCTGCTCCTCGACCAGATGAGAAACTCAAACTGGTTCCATTGTACCCAGATGATCCATCCAAGACAATTCAGGTCGGGTCAGGTCTGGATGACAAATAGGAACTCGAGCTCATTACTTTCCTCCGGGCTAATGCAGATGTGTTTGCGTGGAAACCGTCTGACATGCCCGGTGTCCCAAGGGAAGTAATCGAGCACAGGTTAGCAATTCAACCTGGACAACGACCAATAAAGCAAAAGCTCAGGCGTTTTGCTGTTGACCGACAGGAAGCCATCCGAGAGGAGTTGGACAAGCTCCTAAAGGCCGGGTTTATTCGTGAAGTCGATCACCCGGAATGGCTCGCCAATCCAGTCATGGTCCACAAGTCAAATGGCAAGTGGCGCATGTGCGTCGACTACACTAGCCTCAACAGTGCCTGTCCAAAAGATGACTTCCCCCTTCCCCGCATCGACCAGCTGGTCGACTCAACCGCGGGTTGCGACTGATGAGTTTCCTGGACGCTTACTCAAGATATCATCAAATTAGCATGGCGGACGAAGATGAAGAGAAAACTGCCTTCATCACCCCGTTCGGCACCTACTGCTACGTCAGAATGCCGTTCGGTCTCAAGAACGCAGGTTCCACGTACCAGCGCTTGATGCAAAAGACCTTTCTTTCCCAGATAGGGCATAATCTCGAAGCGTATGTAGACGACCTGGTTGTAAAAAGTACCAAAAGATTGTCTCATTTGGACAATCTCGCTGAAACCTTCTGTAATTTAAATCGCTTTGGAATAAAATTAAACCTGGAGAAATGTTCTTTCGGGGTTTCTTCAGAAAAACTTCTTGGTTTCCTTGTTTGTTCCAAGGGCATTGAAGTTAATCCTGAGAAAATTAGGGCCATTGAACAAATGTGGTCGCCCTCGACCATGAAGGATGTTCAACGCCTGGCGGGTCGCATGGCGGCCTTAAGTCGCTTCATATCGCGACTAGGCGAAAGGGGATTACCTTTCTTCAAAGCCTTGCGGAAGCATCACAATTTCACATGGTCGAATGACGCCGAGAAAGCGTTTCAGGAGGTGAAGACATATCTATCCAGTCCACCAGTATTGGTGTCTCCCGATAAAGGAGAACCATTGCTTCTTTATCTGGCGGCCACACCATATGCGGTCAGCGCTGTCCTGATCGCGGATAGGGAAGGAATACACAGACCCGTCTACTACATGAGCGAGGTGCTTCATGGTCCTAAGGAGCGTTACCCTGAGGTCCAGAAGATACTTTACGAGCTACTGATGGCTTCCCGTAAGCTACGACACAACTTCCAAGCTCACAAGATCACAGTACCCTCCTCCTTTCCTTTGGGGGATATTGTCCGAAATCCAGAAAAATCTGGTCGAATCGCTAAATGGGCGGTCGAACTCGGAGCCTTTGATATCCATTTCACGCCCCGCACGGCGGTTAAGTCTCAGGTTTTGGCCGACTTTGTGGTCGAATGGACCAACCCTGAACCACCCGTGCAGGTGCCAGAGGAACTGGAATGCCCCGATCACTGGACAATGTACTTTGACGGCTCCCGTAGTTTTCAACACTCGGGGGCTGGAGTGGTCATAGTTACGCCTCAGGACAAACAGCTTAAGTATGTCATCGAACTACACTTTGTTGTGACCAACAACGCGGCAGAGTATGAAGGTCTTCTTGCAGGGCTCCGGGCAGCAAAATTCCTCGGAGTCCGTCGATTAGTGGTGAGGGGAGACTCACAGCTGGTTGTAAACCAAGTAAACAAGGAGTACAGCACCTCCGATGAGACAATGGCTCATTACCTGGGGGAAGTGAGGAGATTGGAAAAACACTTCAGTCATTTCGAAGTCCAATACATCCCGCGAAAGGACAACATTCTCGCAAACCAATTATCCAAAATTGGGTCCTCACACACATCCGCTCCGGCAGGAGTGTTCATTGAACACTTGGACCGTCCTTCGATCATGACTTCGGTCGAGGATGATCCGGTAATAGCCTGTGTTACCAACCTCGGTCAGGAACAGGATTGGACTCATCCATTGAGAGTCTATCTTGAACATGGGACCCTACCCGAGGATGAAACCAAAAGCGATCGGTTAATTCGAAAAGCGCGTCTGTACAAGCTCATAAATGGGGTTTTGTACAGAAAGGGTACTCAAGGAGTATTCATGCGCTGCATATCTCAGGAGGAAGGAAAATCTCTCTTGAAGGAAATACATGACGGTGTATGCGGTGCGCACGCGTCACATCGGACACTGGTCGGAAAAACTTTTCGACAAGGATTCTATTGGCCTTCGGCAGTCGATGATGCCAAGCATATGGTCAAGATGTGTCCTCAGTGTCAGTTCCACGCGAGACAGGTTTATCAACCTGCCTATGCGTTCCAAACCATTCCCCTCGCATGGCCTTTCGCGGTCTGGGGAATGGATATTGTTGGTCCTACGCCACAAGCAGTCAACGGGTACAAGTTTCTATTTGTAGCCATTGACACGTTTACAAAGTGGATTGAGGCCGAACCGGTACGAAATATTACCGCATCAACAGCACGAAAGTTCTTTCATAAGAACATTGTTGCTCGATTTGGTGTTCCAAACCGTCTTATAACCGACAATGGTTCTCAGTTCGCCAGTGGCCTTTTCCTAGACTACTGCGATCAGATTGGAACCAAGGTGTGCTTTGCTTCTGTGGCACATCCACAAAGCAATGGTGCTGTAGAACGGGCCAATGGGCAGATACTACAAGGCATCAAAAAACATGTTTTTGATCACCTTAAGACTCTCTCGGGGGCTTGGGCAGACGAGCTTTATATCGTTCTATGGGCACTACGAACTACCTCTAGTCGTGCCACCGGTGAGACGCCCTTCCATCTGGTCTATGAGGCCGAGGCTATGTTGCCTATGGAAGTTAGTATTGGGTCTGTTCGGACAGAACAATTCGAACAAGTTGATCAGTCCGAACAGCGATCACAAGATCTCATCCTCTTAGAAGAAAGGCATGATCGCGCTTTGATCAAATCCGCGGCATACTTGCAAGCTCTGCGCAAATATCACAGCAAAAGGGTGCGACCACGTAGTCTTAACGTGGGCGACTTGGTTTTACGAAAAATCCAAGACCAGTCTAATCGCAACAAATTCTCCCCGAAGTGGGAAGGCCCTTACACTGTTGTCTCGATGCCGCGACCAGGATCGGCGCGGTTAGCCATGGAGGATGGTCGAATTCTGTCCAATACTTGGAACATCGATCAACTTCACAAGTTCTACGTGTAAGTACTCAATCCCTTTTTCCTGTTCAATTAGCATTTTTTCATAAAACAAAAAACGTTTTGGTTTCATACGGTGAATATTTCCCTTTATGCCCATGTGCTGCGAATTCGGCTCGGGGGCTGGTCGCCGGCGGTTAGATCATTACAATGTTCTAGTCGGATTTGCTGGCCGATCTCATGACCGCTTCCAGACAACTCACCCCTAAATAAGCCGTTTCTCAACGCACACGGGGCTTTCTGGCAAGTTCTCGGTCATCTGAGTGGCTGCTGGTTTGCAAACAAGGCTAGGCGTTACACTGATCACAGTTGTTGGTTCGATCACATATCCCTGGTCGTTATATTTACTTCTCTTCTGCGTTTGTACTAAGTCTTCAGTATCTACAATCACAGGCGGGGGCTAGGGGGATATGTTTATAATATGAAACAACATAAAACAAGAATATATTTGAAAGTATATTCATTTCAAAAATGAGTTTCAACATACATCGCATTTTATATAACTGTTTCTATACAGATGTAGGGATCACTCGATCCCAAGCTCAGTCAAGAGTTTATTTACAAGGGGTCTGATCTCCTCCATGACGGCCTCTAATTGTTCCTCACTCTCGACCTCAACCGGTCCCACCAATGGATTCAGATCTGCATCTGGGCCATGGTGAAGTCGAAACCGGCTGAGAATGGCGGAAGCGGCTGACCGAACCCTGGTTCTGATCGCCTCTTCTCGTCGCCGTGTATCTTTAGGAAGATACTCGAGAAGTGACTCTGCCTGGGCAATGACTAGCGTAGACCAGTCATTTAGGCTGAGGTTATCTCTTGTGGTTTCGACCACATCAGCCCTCAAGAGACGAGCCACCGTCTTCAGTTTTTCGAAGATCGAACGGCTCAGCTCTCTATTCGCCCTTTCGGAGGTTCGAATAGAGCCCTGGAGGATCACCTTGTCCTGAATGAGTTGTCTTATTTGACCTGCTTGCGCTGCAGTAAGAGAAAGGGTTACTCGCAGGTTATGAAGTTAAGTCTTCCTAATCAGGAATCGACTTACCAGAAAGTTGTGACCACAGTTGTTGATCTCGATCCCTTGGTGTGAAGTCACTGAGATCGAATGAAGCTTGACCGTGGCTACTTCTTTCTTCAAAAACGCCACCTCTCTGTGATAGAACAGGAGTGGTCATAACCAATTTGTATCTATACAAGTTGAAGTGTAATGATCCTTACCTGCGCAAGTTGTCTCGCTCTTTTTGTATGGCCTCAACGCTCGCTATCATAGCAAGCGACCTGGCCATCATCTGGGATAGCTCCTGCAATGCAAAAAGAAGTTAAAGGTGTCCTATGTACAATCCAGGCACCAAAAGAGAAGTTCATCATACCTTCGTGAATTCCCGGAAGGAAACGTCTTCCGGGATGGCAGGAGGACTTGTTGAAGGCCCCGTTACGGCCTCAACTGTCGCGCCCCAAAACTGGGACTACGACTACTCCTGTAGAGACCTAGCTCGCTGCAGCTAGTCCCATATATGCATAGCATACACATACCCTTGACTTCCCAGGATAAGTCAAGCACAGGAGTATATCATATTGCAACAAAGTCACTTACAAAATATTTAAGCAGTGTGGCCTGCTGGCCTTAATATTACATACAGAGGATTACAATGCCTTCGTGGCATACAGGTTTAGCAAAATAACATCTACACAGCAGAAGGTAGGTGACCCACCCACAAAGAGAAGTGGACGGCAGAACAACACACATCAGGGAAATGACGGGACTGACGCTCCTCCGTCTGGATCCACGAAGTACTCCATGCCTTCGTCTTGGTCGTAGAATGCTCCGTCTACTGAATTGTAAGTTGCAAGAGTGAGCACTTTCGTACTCAGCAAATCATAGGTAAGAGTAGATACATATAGTAGAGATGATATGAACCTAGACTAGTCAAGAATTATGGATGTTTGTAAAATAATCTTTCTCTTTCCTGGCTCAACTCATGGCAGCACATTTCTATAATATAATATCGTCATTCATGTTCACTAAATTATAGCACTACCGCGACACGTCAACACATGACCGCCCACGACAGCACTCCTTATCATGACAACACATGTCATTTGGGTAATCTTGATTTAATATATTTTATTTAGAAAATAATACTTGTGTCACACCCCGTGGATTTAATCCACCGCAGCAGACTCCTAAAACTCGGGAGCACGAAGTATTCGAATACATTTTTAACTCTGCAGAGAGGTACCAATTTACCCGCAAGATATTCCACTTTCAAGCCCATCCTATCAGAATGATTGGACCCCTGACTCACTTCATACTGTGAGCGGCAAGGTGGAAATAACAGGAACTTTTGTTATGTTTCACTTACAATTCACCCCTGACCCTGCAGTTTTCTTCACACAAACCGCAGTTGTGGCGGGCTATACCCCCACCCATAAGCCTCTTCCCATTACTGGGTCAACGTGCTTGATCAAATCACATTCAGTGATACGTGGAGGAGCTGAACCCCGTGAGTTTAGTGTATTACTTTCCATCTCATGCAGGGGTTTCATGTACGATTCACATAAGTACTTGTTCAGGCCTGTCCCATACCAGGCTTGCGGTTAGTACGTTGTTCATGCCACTAGACGCACAACACAAGGTTCTAGTCCTTATATGCCAGTGACCAGACCATCCACAACCTTGCACCTTCAGTGCCTGCACATCCTTTGCAGTCTAGCACCTCCAGTGCTACCACCATTCCATACCATTTCCTGGTCACGGCTAGGGGTTTTATTTCATGAATATAAGTGTATAAATATATATAATAGTTCATGGCCCAAAACTTGTTTATTTTACATTTCACAGATAACCAGTCCAGTACTGCCAATTCATAAATCAACCATTTCCAATCTTTCTCATGCAATATTATCTATATTCAAGGTTATGTTATAGCAACTCTTAAAGTATAGGTTCGAGATGACCAAGAATATAACTTGCCTTCCGCGTCGTAAAATACAGCAGCTGATGTCGGGTCAACAGTGAAGTCCTCGAACTGGGGCTCTTGATCTGCTCTCCAAGCCAACAAATAACCAATAATCACAATCTTTTCAATACATTATTATACTATATGCAATAATGCAAAGATGAAGTCTTGATGATTCTGAGATGATTAGGTTAGAAATTGATTAGGATCAGGTTAGTTGTTGAAGGTTTACAAGGTTCCAAATATCTCAAAATATCAGAATGGTATCAAGGTTGCGACTAGTTCGCTCAAAAACAGCGAACGTCTTTAGGTCGACATTCGGTTCAAGGCATCGACATAGGGTCGATGGATGATAGAGGGGTTATCTCAACTTGTGGCAGTAGAATAAAATGTAGGGCACAACTCCACAAGTCTAAGGGACAAGGTTATTTCCAGTTTGCACAACTGAAAAGAGGTGAAAAGAGCTAATGCCACTGGCTGACATGCTCTGGCATTGATCTTGACATGGCCAGAAACTAGGGCTTGCCATATCTTTTGATCTAGAGCTCCAAATGATGCACCACTTTGTCTGGGAGATAGGCATTGATAACAGGAACAAATCATTCAACAGGATCCAAGGCTGAAAATGGCTGGAAAATGATGAAAACCAGCGAAGAAGTTGACTGGCCTGGAGTACCTGCAGCACAAACAGTGCATCAACTAGGGCATAGCCATAACTCCTGTTCTAGGCCGAATTAGGGGTCGTGGTAGAAGACAAAGTTGCTCAAAATGGTCCAAAACATCTAGATGGCAAGGTGGTTTGAGCTGGAGTGGCTGAATTTAGAAGATATTGGCTGGAGGAAGGATGAACTCAATCCTGATTTGGGTATTTCTGTTCTAGGGCAAATGAACTCGAGTCCTTGCTTGAGGAGGGTCTCTGGGGCATAACAAAGCTAGATGTGAAGTCAATTTAACTGGAAAATCACCACAGAAGCTTAACGACGAGTCCCAGTTTGCATGCACGGTGTAAATTTGGGGTTTTCCAAGTTTTAGCAAAATTGGTGATTCTGGTTGCTTAGATGTGTTAAGCTAGGTTTACTGATCCTATTTGATCACTAGCTCGAGAGCTAAAAGGGCTTGGTTAGAGTTTAATTGCTCGCCGGAGGTTTTTGGGGAAACCGGCGATCACCGGCGACAGAAGGCAAAAGAACTCGATTCCAAGCTTAGGTACACTCAAGAGGGGATGGGGAACTTACTGGGAGGCTTGGATTGCTGAGGGGAGCAACGGGTGAGGCTGGCACCGAGAGCTCCAAAAATGGCTCGCCGGGGAAGAAGATTTCACCGCGGAGCTGCGAGCTTCGGTGGTTTCTGGCGCTGGGTGAAGATGCAACGGCTACAGGAGGCTTTATATAGGCATGGGCGAGGCAAGAGGGCCGACAATTTGGAGTGTTGCTGCCACGAGGTGACTTTGAAGCGACGGGACGGGGTGGTGATGGCGAGGCGACTGACGGTGCGGCGTTGCAGCTTTGCAGCTGGACGGTCCAGGTGCAGGCGACGAAGGCGACGGCGAGGAGACATCTAGCTTGAGCATGGCTGCGACGTGTCGAGCGTTCTCTGCGGTGCTGCGCTGCTGCAGCTAGCGCGCGTGCTGTGCGCGGAGAAAACTGGCAGCGATTGCGCGGTTGAGGTGGCTTCCACGGTGGCGAACGGCGAAGGCACACATGGCGGCAGGGGCACAGGCGAAATCCACGGCGGAGTGAGCACGGCAGCTGGTCGAGGTCGCGCACAGGAGGGTCTCTGGTCGTGCGCAGCTGGTCGAACAGGGACTGGAAAAGAAGGCTCGGGCTGATTTGTAATTTTAAAACTTGCTCCAGGGACTGATCTGCGAGGAAAAGTTTGAATAGGAAAAGGATCTGATTGCAAATCTGGAGATCTGGAGGGCTGATCTGAAATCTGATTTCAAGAATGAGTTGCATAAGATTAATGGAACTCATCTAGCCAAAGTTTGACAAGATCGGGCAAGATCTGGAGGGTTTCGACAAAAGTGGGGAAAACGACTTTAGGGTAAAACAGGGTAATTAGGGTTTCAAAAACGGCGAGGGTCGAAACTTAGGTTTAGGGCAGGATTTGGAAATTCTTCCAGAAGGGAAAAATGTTCAGAATAGTGAATGGGAGATATTCACTGAATCAGGTCAAAGTTTGGAGGTGATTTACAACATTTTGCCTTTTCAGGCTTCTGGAAGATCTGGAAAAGGACTTATCTGCGATACTCTTGGACTGATTTGCGAAAAGAGTCTAGATGGTGAAATCTGGCTGCCAACTTTTTGGATTAAGGTATTGGCATACCCTTGATCATAATCCAGGAATAATCTGGTCTGAACTTGGCTAAGATTTTGATTATATCTGAAATGCTGAAACTTAGGGTAAAAGGTAATAACAGATATTCTGTTTTCGAAAACAGAAAAGGGTTGAAAATTCTGGAAGTTAGGGATAGAATTCAATCTGGCTCCTGAAGACTTTTAGGTTTAGGTTAACTGATAGATCAAATCTGGCAAGTCAGATCTTGACTTGGGGTCACAGGATAGATTTTGGAGATTTAGGGCTAGAACAGAATAAAGCTGAGGCTGATTTAGTTGATCTAGAAGAGACATATGCATGCATGACTTTTAAGAAAGAAACTTTTCACCCCAAAACTCAGGATGTTACATCAACAGAGGCAGCCGGTGGGAGTGCCTGCTGGGCACTATCCCCAGTCGCTGTTTCTTGCGACTGGGTCTTCGCGCCTGTTTCTCCCCTCACGGCCCGGACTACTTCCTGGACCAAGGGGGCGGAGCACTCCTCACCGGAGGCTCCGGCACTAGCAGCGACTTCAACCCTCCCTGGAGCGGTTGAAGGGCTAGGTGCTGCTTCTTTTCGCCTGACAAGGGAAAATAGACCAACAGTCACAATTCTTGATCACCACAACTTATTTCAATACAACCAAGATAGGGTTCTTACCTTATCTGAAATCTCATCAGTTTTTGGGATTTCAGGGAAGGCTCTCCTCGAGAAAGGGGACAGTCGTCGTCTGTCCTGGTCTTCCTCTTGGTGAACAAGGCATTTTCCCCCTAGGTGTGTTCCTCTGTAAGCACATTTCTAAGGGAAGATAAAGACAAATGGTAAGAGTTCTTACCTGAGCAACCTGTCCAGTTGGCGACCACTGGACTTTCGGTGGCCGCGGAGTCTGCTACAGTTACTTCTGCGGTAGCAGTTGTTTCTGTGGGACAAGTTGGAGCCTCACCAAATGGAGAGCCCGCAATCTTCCTCCTCCGGCGGACTAGGGGGACATCATCATCCTCCTCCTCCTCGCTCCTTTCCCCCTGTACAACGAAGAAGTGATTCCAGTCCGCACCTGGAAAAATAGGAGGAACGTGATATCTTACCACAGTTTTCCTTGCGATAGGAGGGACGCTCCATGAAGACCCCTCTCCGAGATTTGGCCTGGCTTTCTTGGGGGCGGGATTCCTCGTCCTGGGTTTCGAGGAAACCTTCTTCATATGTTTCATTGTCGGCTTCCCCAGGGAACCGACGTTCTCGCTTGGGAACATCGCCTCGGCGAACCTCCCTAAGAGCTGTTCTCATTCAAATAAAATCATTAGTGCTGGACATACATAAGACCTGCAAAACAGAGGCCAAGTGAAAGATAACATACCTTTCGGCGCTCCTGTCTAAGGTCGTCACCGGCGTGAACCAAGCTCTGGGGGCGAGGCGATCCCTTGGGGCCCTCTACCTCGGCGTTATAAGCCCTGAGGAGGTAGTTAGTCCGCCTCTCGATCTCAGATGAGGGCAGAACTGTTCCATAATGCGAGTTAACTGATGCATTTCAAAAATAAAAGATCTCAGTGTCAGAGATGGGTACCTTCATTGTAGTCCAAGGTGCTGTCCGCCATGGACTTGATCTCCCAAGCCAGATGAGCCCTTTCACGTAGGGGGCTCACCCGGTTCTTCACAAAGTCTCGGATGATGTCGCGTGCTGTTAATCCTTGTTCGACTAAGTGAAGGATCACCTCGGCGTGCTTCATGAACTCCGAGTTCATCGCCGGGAGGGAGTCCAACTCGCTCGGCTTCTCCGGCCGCGAGTTCTCGAACCACAGCCCGCTCTCGGTTGGCGGGGTGCAGTAGAACCATTTCTGGTGCCACCCGTGCACTGAGTCACGCAGGGGTGGGAAGGGATAGTCTTTCTTCTCCCTTATTCGGAAGTATATGCATCCGGCGGCGTTGGCACTCTTTGACCACGCCGAGAAGTAAAAGCGTCGAAAGAGTTCCACATTGGGATACACTCCGACGTACGCCTCGCACAAATGTTGGAATACTACGAGGATTAGGACTGCATTTGGGTGGAGGTTGATCAGATCCAACCCATAATGCTCAAGAATGTCCTTCAGGAACCGACTCTCAGGGAATCGGAATCCGCACCGCAGATACTCCTCAAAAACCACCAATGCGCCCTCTTGAACGACTGGGGTTTCTTGGTCCTTCTCCGCTGGTCGCCAGTTGATTAGCAGCCGCGGAGGAAGGATCTCCTCCTTCTCTAGTGCCAACAGGCTATCCTCAGAAAGATGGATTGATCGGCTCCAAGACACCATTTTTGGTGAGGAATTGGGGAAAAAAGTTGGCGGCTTTGGGAAGATGGAGGTTGAGAAGAGCGAGGGTTTTGTGCGGCGGAAATCGCAAGGGTTTTGGTTATGTGGCTTCCTCAAGAAGCTACCTGCTCCTTTTATAGACCCCGGGAGGCGCACTTCTGTGAGTAACGTTCCGCTCAAACGTTCCACTGGATATTTTATTCATTTCCCATAATGGATACTGTCTCTGGCGAACCCGTTAAAGTGTTCCAGGCATCGGATCTGAAACAAAAAGACTTCTTTGTTTCAAAGTCTGAAAGTACAAAAGCCTGAAAAGTTTTTCGGGGCTTTCCAGAGGACGTTTTCCTTCATGTGCCTTGTATATTTTCATGCAAAAATCCTATGGCCCAATTTTTGGACGTATGGATATATTCTGATCGGGTTGTGGTATGGTCGAAACCATGCTTTCGATTGGGCTCCAATTCTAATCAAAGTGACGGTCTGACCGAGCCTCAATTCTGGTCACAGTAAGCTCTGGTTCTAACCGTGGCTTTAAGTCTGATCGCGGTATCAGGGCTGGTCGCGGTTCTTTTATGAAAGTATGATTCTGACCACAGAACTGAAGTTTCCCTGTGTATGAGTGGTCGCAAAGACATTACTTACGGCTATGTATTCGCACAGAAGATGCAAAGAATATGTATATAAAGAAAGAGATTTTATTTCTGCATTCTTTACATACAAAAGGGATACCTGTGACCAGAGCGTCGACCTGATCCGAAAGAAGTTTGCAGAGTTCTCCTAGGGACATATTGCTGTCAGTAGGATCTACACTGACAACCCCCAGGGAACTAGCAACTAATCTAAGCCTATCTACATCATCCCTAACGAGAGATACACTACTGTTCCTAATCAAATCGGAGAGTTCCCGCTGTTGCTGAGCGTGGTCCCTCTCTCGACAGAACTGGTGCGCCTCTTCACGGGATCGTTCAAAACATTCTGCCATATGCAGAATCGCTGAAGACATCTCTTCGATCTTCTTCTCCAGGGCCTTCTTCTCCTCTGGAAGAATCTGTCCGAGGGGAAGAGGCAGAGTAGTAACAGGCTGATCACTAGGGCCTCCAATCTCCTACATTTGCAAAAGTTAGTTGTGCTAACTATAACTATCAGCAAAAGGAGATGAGGATCATTACCTGTCCCTGCTCGTGACAGGTTGATATAGCCATCCTGGAAAGTAGATCATCCGATAAAAGCGGATGATCACCAGATGTGGGAGTGCAACCTTCCCACCAGGAGATTGCTTCCCCAACACAAGTTGAGGATCTTCTGGTCGAATAATCACCGCTTGCCGACCAGAAAATCGATCACCCGAACAAAAGCAGGGAGTGTTGGAGTAAAGAACTGAAGGAAGAAAGAACGATGGTACGTCTTCTACCTTTTCTCTGCTGGAAGATCCTTCGTCAACCTTGGGTTTCTTCCTTGAAGGAGATGAATCTTCAGGCATTTGAGGCTCCTGCTTGAGAACTCCCTCTTCGTCACTTTCAATCTCGATGATGTTGTGATCTGCCATCGGGAAGCGTATGAAGAGAAGGATGAAGGCGATTCTTGAAAAACTTAACCGTGAGAAGAAATTATGAGGCTTTACAAATTCAAAGGACTCGGTATTTATAGCCGCCAAGGTGACGGTTCACATTCTGAGCACCTCGGGTTTTTAAAAGCATTTACAATTTCACCTCGGATTAAAAAACATTTCAACAGCGCCATTATTACCTATCACGTAATGACCAGAGTCCATCTCGGGGAACCAACCGTCCCACTTAGTGCGCCACTAAACGGGAGATTTGAAGAGTCGGGTTAAAAATCCGATGCATATCTTTAAAAATTCAAAATAAACACGTCTCTTCGTTTTCTTCGAATTTGGGGGCTAGCTGACGAGGATTGACACCCGAGTCAGTTCAAATAAATGCAATGTTGGTTCAGGACAGATTCAAGCTAAGACACGTGCCTGGCGGTGCGAACTCAAGTCATTCTGAGAAGCATCAGCCCAAGGTCGCAGGCTTTGCGCGATTAGACCGCAGGTAGTGCGCTGTCAAGAGTTCGTGTGCTATACGCGAACAGAATGTTGGAGATGTTGGGCGATCAGCCAACATCCCGCGGTCAGAGCACTTTCGACCAGGGTATTTGGGATTCACCTGTCCCTATAGCAGGAATATCCCAAGTATCCCAAAGATTCTTCTGCGTAGAGGACCAACCGTCAGGTGGTTAATACGTGCAGTTATCCATGAATAACACGTGTTGAACCTGCGTGGGGGTTAAGAGCGGTTCTCTAAACCGCATCCAAGCAACTGTCTGATGCAGTTACGACATGGCACCCTTTTGACTAGTATAAAAGGATGGCAAGATGCGTCAAATAAGAAAAAAAGAGCGAGATACAACACATCTCAACCACTCAAACAGCCAAGTCTACGGCCTAGATTGGATAGCTTTTATAAGCCTCCCTGGCTTCTTTCTGTACATTTACATAGGAAAAACCTTCGTCTGTGAAGATTTTTCCCGTCATCTTGTAAATCTTTACCACGTATATTGAAATCCCAACAGGACATAGGGCTATTACTCCCATCATCGAGGGCCCGAACCTGTATAAACCTCTCTGTGCTCCTGTTCTCCATATTCCTACATACCTTCCCGGAGGGTCATCTTGAAAGGTCTCATTATTATAAATTTTGCATAAGTTCGGCTGAGGACCCCGAGTCCGAATCGTCGACATGGAGTGAAAACAAGTTCTAAAAGGCTTAGCCAAAGGAAAGTTGGTGAGTTCTAGAACTGGAAGGCTTCACTATTTATAGAGCCTGGAGGCAACGGTTCGCATTCGAGGGTGCCTCGAGTTCTTAAAACGCACTTACGGCTTTTGCCTTGGTTAAGTGGGTCAATAAATTCATGATTACTTGTCAAGAAAAACCCAAAGGTTTTCTTGGGATATAAACCACCACACAGCGTAACAGTGCCAACTGAAGAAGTTGAAATGTTGGGTTACATAATTCGATGCTAACTAAATTTGAAGTAAATAAGACTTTTCATTTCTTCAAATTTGGGGGCTAGCTGACGAGGATTATTACCCGAGCTAGTTTGGTTGACACATATCGGGTTTAAGTCAGGTTCGAATGTGATATGTGTCTATGTGTCTTAGCAGCCGCTATGGTCGCAGACGGACACGGAGTTATTTTATGATCGCAGCCCTTGCGCGATCATGAGACTGCAAGCAGTGCGAGGTAAGAAGGTCGCTGACTATGTGCGATCAAGGTAACCTGGGATTGTCTAAGCTTTTACTGGACACGTTCTCAGGGTCAAGATAACTTCTCCCACGTGCACAACCACCAGTAGTTAACATGTGCGATTATCTATAATTGCACATGGTTAACCGGCGAAGGAAGTTGGTGCGGTTATACAAACTGCATCATGACAACCGTCCAGTACTGCTTCGCATTGGCATCCTTTCATTCAATATAAAAGGATGGTTGATGCACGATATCAAGGGACGAAGACAAGACAAGCGAGACAACAAGTCAACAACGCTTGAAGACTTAGATATAGTTAGTTAGACAGAAGTATAAAAAGGAGATTATCACCTGTGATAATCTCTTCTCCCTGTAAAACTCTTTCCCATATATAGTGAAATCACAACAGGACATAGGGCTGCTACTCCCACCATCGAAGGCCCGAACCTGTATAAATCTTCGTGTCCCTATTACATTGCTTATCCTAACTTACCTAAGGTACATTGAAAGGTCTCACATACAACTCACAAATCTGCGTAAGATCGATAGGGGACTTCAAGTCCAAATCGTCGATAGTGGGTGCCATAAACTCTAGCGAGTGCCTGTATTAGCAAATAGTGCACGATGTTCCATTTCGGGATGCATGGATACCGATAGAGGTACTGCCGCTATTACTGCGTTGATGAGGATCGTGTTGGGGGAAATCTCTGGCTTAAAGTGTCTCCTTGGTCCCGACCTCCTCCACCCAATGAGAAGCGGCTCCCCTAGTCCCGGGCGCTGCCACCCGGTGATTACGGCCCTGGTGAGCCCTTGTACACTCTCTTGTAAAGGGGACAGATTCATTCTAACTCAATACAAACAAAGCAATAGGCATCCCTTGGAGGCCTCTCCCCGTGAGAGATCCTCCCCAGCGGACTTACATTTGGGGGGTGTCGACAGGAATAGGGTCCCCACTGGGGCCTGAACATGTATAAATTCTGGTGTCACTGTCTGTGCTGGTCCGACGGGAGGTGACTAGTCACGCAGTCAGCTCGCGTCGCTGTTCACTCGCTTGGAACTTGCGTAAAACCTGCCTGGGTATTCGCAATACCACGACAGTTGGCGCCGTCCGTGGGGACTCATGACGAATCGCCATGGCTCCTGCGAGAACGAGAGGTAAAGCCCTCTCCCTGCTCGGCGGTGCCGGTCCCAGTGACTCGGTGCTTCTTCCGCAAGAAGACGCCGCGGTAACAACTCTACCATCCGAGAGCACCCGGGGGGAGGCTCCACCGCCTTCTCCGAGGTGCCCAACGGAGGAGTTCCCGCTTCCTGTCCGACGACCGCGACCGCGCTTGCGGGGCCTAGTGCCCCCTAACCGACCGTCCTGATCTCCAGAGACCCTCTGCTCGGAGCATTAGTCGAGGGCCAACTTCGTACCCAACACACCTTGGAGGAGCTGTTGCGTGTCTTAGCGCGGCCCCCGGCTCCCGTCTACCCACCCCCATACCCGTTTATGGGGGCACCGCCTCTATTCTTCATGAGACACCCGGCAGCCTTCCCCATGCTGGGGATGTTCCCCGCACCGGGGAGCTTCCCCTCGTCCGGGGTCTTCCTCACGCTAGGAATGTTTCCCGCGCTGGGAAACTGACACGCGACCGGAACCTTCCCCGTTCCGAAAGCCTATACTGCTCCGGGCCCGGAATACCCCGCAAGCGGCTACCGTTGTCCTAGGAACCCTCCCCGCGATGGGGCTCTCCCCCGCACCGGGAACCTTTCCGTGCCCACAGCCACCCATGCGTCCGGAAGCTCCCGTCACCGCCCCAGACGCCCACCCAACGACGGGCCAGTCCCACTTGCCGATGGCGTCCTCCAGGCCGGTGATCCACGCGCATTAGTTCCCTCCCCCTGGACCGCCCTTAAGGGCTCCCCCGGCGGATCAGACCCGCTTCGCCCGGGAGGAGGTCAAGCGAATGCGTACTGTGAAATCTCGAGAAGCTCCCTCTCGCCAGCGATCGGAACTCCCCCCGGTTCGCCGTCGCGGTGAGCCGCACTTCCGCCCTGACCGGAGGAAGAGGCCGGCTGAAGAGGCTACTACCACCTCCGGGGGGTACCCGGACATCCAGGAGGTTAGCTTGACTAACCTAGAGAAAAGAGCCACTACCATCGCGCCGGTGGACCGTTGCGACCCCTCCCCGACTCCGACAATGAGCACGCGTCCCCCATCAAAAGGGGACAGCGACTGGGACTCTCCCCGGGAGGTTGAGGGGGCCAACCAGCCGCTGTGTCGCTGCCTCCGATGCACCCGCTGGCCATGACCTTACCGCCCGCCGCATATCGAACACTACAACGGTGAGGCCAACCCTTACGAGTTTGTGCAGGTGTACTCCACGACCATCTCAGCGGCTGGGGGAGATGAGACAGTGCAATGCAACGTCTTCCCCCTCTACCTCACAGGAATCGCCCGCTCGTGGTTTTACAACCTGAGGGTCGATTCCATCAAGTCCTTCGCACAGCTGAAGTACAAGTTCTGCACAAACTTCCAAGGTAACTACCTGCGCCCCCTGGATTCATCACAGCTCTACACCGTCCGACAGAGGACAGGGGAGACCATCCGTAGCTTCTTCAAGTGCTTGGCTCAGGTCAAAAACAAGGTGGCTCACTTCCCTGACTCTACAGTCATCGAGGCAAGCAAGAGCGAGATTCTCCCCAGAGAGCTCCACTAGAGACTCTCCCAGAGTTGTCCCTCCTCCGCCGACAAGCTCTTCACGGTGCTCGAGAAATACGCTCGGGCAGAGGAGGATGATCTCTGGAAAAGGAATTAGGGGGCCCAGGAGGGGCAACCGCAATGAGCCACGGCCCCCAGACACCTTTGTCCTCAAGGGTAGGGGCGGCTCGCATGACGGTAGCAAAGGCAACCGCTCCTTCCAGCCCAAGGGCCATGGGGGGAACAGTCGTCCCACAGCCGGGAAGGTCCCGTGCCAGGAGGCAAGGAGGGCACAGCCAATTTGTGGTGTGCCTTCCACAAGTCCAATACCCACGCTACCCAGGAATTCCACCAACTTCTGCAACACTTCACCGCATTCCTTGACCAGTGTGGGCAGGGGGGAGGGAGCCCTGCCTCCTTGCCCCCTCCGCCGGCTTTGCCCGCTCTCCCTGCTCCCCCGGGGGAGCAACGAAGACAGGTTTAGGAAAGGGGCTCTGTTGAGGAGCTCCCCTTCCAAACCTCCCAAAGGCGTGTGAACATCATTAAGGGGGGATCCGCCTCGGGGCGAGACTCCAAGCGCCAACGCAAGGAGTATGCCCGAGAGGTAAAGGTTGTAGGGGTACTACACACGTCTCAGCCACCAAAGTGGCCAGAAGTCCCCCTCACCTTCACAGAGGAAGACACGTGCGGGGTTCGCTTCCCCCATGACAGCGCGCTCATCATCTCCGCCACTATCTACAACTGTCATCTGGCATGTATCCTCATTGACGGTGGAAGCTCCGCCGACGTCCTGTACCTGAAGGCATTCAGGAAGATGCAGGTCGATGAAAAGTTGCTGCAGCCCGCAGCCGGGCCTTCGCAGGGCTTCATCCCGAGAAAAACCATGTACCCGGTGGGGAAGGTTGATCTCCCCATGACCTTTGGCACCCCAGACAACTACTGGACGAAGATGGTCCGGTTTGATGTAGTGGACCTCCCCTCCTCATACAACGTGATCATGGGGAGAACCACAATCAACCATCTAGGGGCGGTGATCCACCAGAGCTATCTCTGTATGAAGATCCCTGGGCCTCATGGCGTAATCACCGCCCGAGGAGACCAGGACGTGGCCCGTCCTCTCTATAAGCGCGCCACCACAACAATCGGGAGCGTCAACCTGATCAAGGCCCCGGGGGGAGAACTCTCCCCCGGCGTCGGACGCCCCGGTCGTCCCCTCCGAAAAGCCCCTTCCAAAACCGCGCCCAGAGGGGGACATTCCGAAAGTCTAGCTATCCCTGGAGGACGGAGAAAGGTCCATCAAGATCGAGGCGGACCTCTCCGAAGAGCACGCGGAGCAACTCACGGCCTTCCTCTGCAAAAACTCTGATGTTTTTGTGTGGAAGCCCGCCGACATGCGAAGTGTCGCCTGGGACGTCATCAAGCACAAGCTCGCCGTAGAACCTGGCCGCCCCCTAATCAAGCAAAAGCTGAGGAAGCTCTCTCTCGAGCTACAAGAGGCCATCAAGCCCGAGATCACTAGGCTCCGAGAGGCAGGGTTCGTTCGGGAGGTCTTGCACCCTGAATGGCTAGCGAACCCCGTCCTCGTAAAAAAGTCAAGCGACAAGTGGCGAATGTGCGTAGACTTCACCGACCTTAATAAGGCCTGCCCAAAAGACAACTTTCCACTCCCACGGATCGACCAGTTGGTTGATTCGACCGCAGGATGTGAGCTTATGAGCTTCCTCGATGCGTATTTGGCCTACCATCAAGTCCAGATGGCTAAGGAGGATGAGGAAAAGACGTGTTGTATAACTCCCTCGGCATCTTCTGTTACGTTCATATGGCCTTCAGGCTGAAGAACAATGGAGCGACCTTCCAGCGCCTGATGTCACTGGTCCTGAAGGACCAGATCGGTCGCAATGTAGAGGTCTACGTTGACAATGAGGTTGTCAAAAGCCTCCGCGTGGCTGCCCACATTGACGACTTGGTGTAGACCTTCCGCAACCTCCGCGAGTAACTGTTGAAGCTCAACCCGGAAAAGTGCACCTTTGACGTGTGCGGGGGGAAGTTTCTTGGCTTCCTCGTGTCCCAATAGGGCATCGAGGCCAATCCCAAAAAAATTCGGGCCCTGCTGGACATGCCCTCGCCGTGCTCCATGAAAGACGTACAGCGGCTGGCCGGCCGCTTGGCCGCGCTAAGCCACTTCGTCTCGCAGTAGGGGGAACGCGGCCTCCAGTTCTTCAAAATCGTCCGGGACCTCGAGGGGTTTAAGTGGACTTCAGAGGCCCAGGCGGCCTTCGACGACCTAACGAGGTACCTCACGAGCCCTCCGACGATCATGAGCCCGTCCCAAGAAGAACCCTTGCTCCTTTCCTCGCCGCGACCCTGGTCGCTGTAAGAGTGGTGCTGGTAAAGGAACAAGACAGACAACATCACCCCGTGTACTACGTGAGTGAGGCCCTCCAAGGGGCTAAGACGTGGTGCACGGAGGTAGAAAAGTTCTGCTACGCCCTCCTCATGGCGTCCCGGAAGCTCCATCACTACTTCCTGGTACACCCGATCACGGTCCCGTCATCTCTCCCCTTGGGGGAGGTGTTACGGAACAAGGAGGCGACTGGCCAAATTGGGAAGTGGGGAGCCGAGCTCGCTCCCTTCTCTCTCACCCTCACGGGCCATTCCACTATTAAGTCGCAAGTCCTTGCTGACTTTGTGGCTGAATGGACCCCTACCTCCGGGGCGGAAGGGGAGATCCTCGCATAGCCACCCCGGAGCAACGACCAGTGGACGCTCATGTTCGATGTCTCATTGTGTCTCGCCGGGGCCAGCGCGAGGTTAGTGCTCTGGAGCGTCGAGGGAAGGATGCTGGAATACATGGCGAGGCTCGAGTTCCCGGCTACAAACAACGTCGTCGAGTACGAGGCCCTGCTCCTAGGGTTGCGCCTCGCACGCTCCCTGGGGATCCGTCGTCTCCTTGTCAAAGGAGACTCCCAGCTCATGGTTTGCCAAATGGACAAGTCTTACTTGTGCCATGACGCAAACCTGAGCCTCTATCTGGGGGAGGTGCGTAAGATGGAGAGGTACTTCGTGGGCTGGGAGGCCTGGCATATACCTCAGAGGGACAACAACCGCGCCGACGCCCTGGCCCGGGTGGCCAGCGCCAGGGAACCCCTTCTCGGGGGCACCTTCCTTGAGATTATCACGAAGCCCTCGATGACCTCCCCGGATGCGGACTCCAAGTCCAATGCTCTGGAGGTCTCTGAGATCATCTGGGCCATGTCCTGGATGGATCTCCTCATCTCCTTCATAAGGGGGGAGGGGGAGCCTCCCGGCGATGCCGAGACGAGGCGCCTCCGCGCCAAGGTGCGGGTATATCTCCTCCTGGGGGGCAAGCTTTACAAGCGGGGGGCTTCCGCCAGGCTCGACTGTCTCCCACGACTGGAAGGACTCCGGCTCCTCGAGGACGTCCACTCGAGGAGCTGCGGGTCTCACTTGGCCCCACATGCAGTCGCGGTGAAGGTTATCCGCTAAGGTTTTTATTGGCCTACTGTGGTCCATGACGCGCGAGATCTTATCTCCACATGCGACGCCTGCCAGAAAATGGCAAAGGGCACCAAGTTACCCTCTGCCACGTTGTAGAGCATCCCCATAACTTGGCCCTTCGCGCGCTGGGGGATAGACCGCCTTGGTCCTTTCCCACCGGTGCCCAGGGGCTACAAGTATGCGGTGGTCACTGTGGACTATTTCTCCAAGTGGGTCGAGGCCGAGCCCATGGCCAGCATCACCTCCCGCGCAGTACAGCGGTTCTTCTGGAAGAACATCGTGTGTCTCTTTGGGGTCCCCCAAGAAACCACCGTCGACAACAGGACCAAATTCGACTCAGCATACTTCCGGGAGTTCTGCGAAGGCTTGGGGGCTACGCTCCACAGACAAACGGGGCCGTAGAAAGGGTCAATGGCGTGATCCTACAAGGATTGCATCGGCAACTCGAGCAAACCGCCTCCAGGCGGGGCGATTGGGTGGAGGAGCTTCCGAGCATCCTCTGTTCCATGCGCACAATCCCGAGCCCGGCGACAGGGCGCACACCCTTTTTGCTTGTGTACGGGGCGGAAGCAGTCCTCCACTTGGAGATTGGTTTTCGATCGCTGTAGGTCGAGTCCCTAGATGGGGCTACCGCCACAGTGTACCAAACCAATGAAGCAAACCAGCGCCTGGAAATCGACCTTGTCGAAGAAGAGTGTGTTTGAGCACTCCTTCACCACGCCATCTACGAGCGCGAAATAACGTGCGCGTACAACCAGCGCATCCGCGAGAGAGCTTTCCGCCTTGGGGACCTGGTCCTCAAGCGTGTGACCGACCACCAAGCCCAGGGCAAACTCTCCCCCAAGTGGGAAGGCCGGTACAGGATTTCTACGGTCCTGGGCTCGGGGGCTTACAAGCTCTCCAACCTTGAAGACCAGGAGCTGAAGCATACTTGGAGCGTAGACCTGCTCCGCAAGTTCTATGTCTACCTCTGGGATCCCCTGTCGCGGCTTCACAGGGGGAGGCGTTGTACTCACTGTTCCCTCCCCCGTCGCGATTCCACAGGGGGAGGCGTCGTATCTCATTTCATCAATACAAATGGATTTTCGCTTAACTCTGGAAGTCTCGTAAAATCACTGTTCCCTCCCCCTCAGCGGCTTCGCGGGGGGAGGCGTTATATTTCGTATTCATTAACGTAAATGGCTTTTCATTCGACTCTGGAATTTTTTGCAGATTCTTATACCTCCGCCTCTGAGGAGATGCCCTCTCCGTGAGGATGTAGGCTATCGCAGCCAAGAAGTCCCCACGACGGGAGACCCGCTCCCGTAGGACGGCTTACGGTAACCCCTCGTGGACTTAGGGGGTAAGCGGCAACCCAGTTCTCATGAACTACGGTAGCGAGTCACTTCGATATACTAGTCCCCCCTCAAACACTCTACACCCACCGCCGGGTCATGAAACCCTCCTCCGGGAGCGGCTTTATCCCCATGGGCTCACCCTCCTTCGGGAGTGAGTTCCCCCTCCACGGGTCATGGGGTTCTCGATTTTCGGAATTTTCGGTTACCGTTGGAGTTTTTTTCAGCTGGAGAACTCTTTTCTGGCTCCCCGTTCTCCCGACAACCGGAGAACTCCTTACTAGACCCGATAGTTATTGGCGACCGGAGGGATTATTCACCGGTTCCCAGAATTTCTTCAACCAGGAGATCTCTTACCGGGTCCGTATTCACGGTAACTGCGTGTACCTTTCCCCTCGTACCTCTCCGACCGGAGTGGCGCCCCGAGCGTCCAGACCTTTTTTGTTCCTTACCCACAGCACGAGGTGCCGAGTCGTACCATACTGCGGGAGGGGGGGATAACCTGGGCCGCCCGGAGGGGAGAATAATCTTTGTAAAATTTCAAAGTCCAAGCTAGTCAAGCAAACTCAGATAGCTTTATTGACGAAATATCTAGCCAGGGGACAACCCCCCCCCCCAGTGGGTTAAAATGTCCTCAGGACGACAACGCCTAGACACAAGCGTGATATAACCAAGGGACAACCCCCTCCGGTGGGCACCTACATCTAATATTCCCAGAGACCCTCCGATATCTCCCGGGAAAGGTCCTTGTACAAGCCCCTTATGCGTCTTTGGACCCTTCGAAGCACGTCCCCGGGCCAATACTCATAACCGGCCGGCAGACGTATCCAAAGCCGCGGGATACTCCGAGATCCCGGTCTCGTAGGGGACAACTCGGCGCGACTGATATCGAAATTATCTAAGTGCCACTCCGGGAGCCACCCAGCCACATCGGCTCCCGGGGAGCACTCCAGGCGCATCTCCCAGTGGCGAAGCTCAACAGAGTTAAGACCACTGGGGCATCCCTCGAGTGATGCCCACCGAGACCCGAAAGCCCCTCCTCGGGAGCACGCCCCCGGGCCATCGGGGAGCCCCCCGGGCTAAGCCGCTCAAGCCTCGAGACCTCTCCCCCGGGAGCGAGCTCCCGGGACGCCTGCTCGCAACAAGACAAAAGACTTAGGAAAATTATCTTTTCATTTCATCAAATGAAGGGATTTACAATTCTTCGGGACTTCCTCTAAGAAGCTACCAGGAGAAAAAACCTAACAAAAAGAAAAGGACCTATCCAAAAAGGCCCAGGGGGACTCATGCTTGCTCATTGTCGCTCCACCCTGTTAGCCTCTCTCGCCATCGGGACATCACCCCCAACCGCCCAGGCATCGGTCCCCCAGTGATCCATGAGAGCCGCAGCTGCGGCCACCATCGGAACCCTGAGGCCCGGGCCGGGGCGTTGGCGGCCTCCGGGATCACGGAAACTTGCGCGTTGAGAAAGCGGATAGCCTCCGTGAATGAAGTCGGTGCTGTGCCAAAGCCTCCCCCCGGGCCGAGGCTAAGCCCGAGCCCTTCAAGGACCAAGCGGACGGAACGTCCCTCCTCGGCAACTGTTCGGGAGCTGGAGTCCTCGAGCTCCTGGTAAGTGCTCTCCTTCGCTTTCGCCTAACTCCAAAAGCGGGCGTTGGCATCCTCCAAGGTGAGGAGCTGAGCCCGGACCCTGGCCAGCTCCCCGAGCGCTTCGTCCCTCTCAGTGCAAAGGGCGGCGACCTTATCGTCCACCTCCTTGAAAGCTGCCTCGAAGCGATCTTCGACCCCCTAAGAGATGGCCGCCCCCTGGAGGTGGAGAGAAACCAGCTCCGAGCAACGCTCACGAATAGTCCCCTGCTGGAAGTAGGCGCGGACTTTCTGGGTTTGGAGGCCAGCCCAGGGATGGCAAGGGAGTCTCCCTCCTGAGGGCACTAGACCCATCCCCACCAGCGGGCCCTCTCCATCTGTCCCCGGGGGTGATGTGGACCTGCTCGGCCCCGATCGCAGCCCCCGTCGCCGGAGACTCGGTGTCTGAGATATTGGAAGATGAGTCCCCAGGGGGAACATGGCCCTTGGGGGGGACGAGAGGCCCCTTGCCCCTCCCAGGTTGCGGAACCCCCAAGGCCATGGGGTCTGGCCCAACCGAGGGGATCACCCCCTAGTCCACCAGCCAGTCGAAGCGCAGGGGGACGTCTCCGCAAAACATACCTCTGGGCACTCCAAGCTCACCGGCTCCAGGACCGCAGGAGGCGTAGCCGCCGGAGAGGGCGAGGGGGAGTAGTTCGCGGAGTCGGACTCCCCCCGTCGCCAATTGCTTTCCCCTTCTCGCCCGATCCGTCGGGCGCGTCGAGGAGGCGCATGAACTCCACCATCATCCCTTGACCGGCGGAAAGCTCTCCCTCCTGGAGGGGCACCGCCGCCCCTGCCGCCGGGACAGCCCGTGCCCACCCCGACCCGGGAGTGACCCCACAGGCCTTCGCGGGCATAGTGCCCGATGTCATAACCGGGCCCGGGGCTTTCCGCGCCCTAGTGCGCTTTGGCTCCGGGCCCCCGGTGGCCTCCTTTCCCCGCTTATGAGATCCGTGGGTGGGGAGAGGGTCCCTCACTGGTAACGTTAGCCTGAAGGCTTCGACCACCAAGTTATGGGGGGGACCTTCCCCAATAACACGCATGACGCGCTCGTGCTCGTCGGCATAGTACCTCGCGAGGAGGTGCTCCGCCTTCTCCCGGGAGGCCGGGCACGGCCGGACTGCAAGGAGTAAAAGCGTTAGTAAAAATGACTAAGACCAAGCCATGGGTCACCGGACACTTACGTCAAGCCACCAGCATCTGCGGGGGTCAGTGCGCCAGGCACATCCTAATTCCCCTCTGGCCGTGTGCGAAGGGGGAAATCCGGAGGAGCAACAACTCCTCCACGAGGTCCCTCATGGACCTCAGGCCCCGGGCACCCACCATCTTGCTGAGGAGCTTCAACTCTTTGATGGTCCAGACCAGCACCTTCGGGCCATACGAGCAGCAGTAGGAGGGGGGGCTCCGGGGAGTAGGTCACCCCAGGGTCCCGGACCCAGAGATAAAACCACCTCCGAAGCCAGTCCCCCCAGTGGTCCCGGGAGGCGGCCACCGGGTACTCCTCCACCCGGAGCGGTAGAACCTGCATCATGACTGATCTGAATGCGAACTTCGGTCCCCCCTTGATCACGTGTGAGCCCCTCGACAAGGGCTCGTAGAAGTACCGAAGCAGTCGGAGCGTCGGCTCCCGTCCGGTGGCTGTCTCACACAACCAGATGAAGAGGCCCATCCGGACGAGGGTATAGGGTGTTAGGTGGTTCCGTGCCACCACGTATTCCCGGAGGAACTCCTGGAGCAGCGGATGCACCGACAGCCAGAGGCCGGCCTCTAGGAAGGCTTCAAAAACAACCACCTCACCAGACCAAGGGCAAGGGGCCATCTCCTTCCTCGCAGGGATCCAGACATCCGAGTCAGCGAGAACTCCCCGTTCCACAAGGGACTCTAAGTCCCCCGAGGTGAACTCGGAGACCCCGAGATAGTCTGTGATGACTTCTTCCAGGGGCATGTCAGCTGCTTTGGTTTGACCCTTGGGAGCCATCGGTCCGGGTGAGGATCACCATGCGAGCGCTACCGGAACAGGGGTCTCCAAAAGAGGTTTCGTGCACCAGTGAGGATTGTGGAGTTAGAATTTGCGTGTGAGCTCTCCGGGCCCCCCGAGGCCCTATTTATAGGATCTGATCCGGTCCCCAATGGGTGCCACGTGTCCCTTCGGGATTGATCCAGGCCATCAATTTGCAAACATCGCGTGCGAATCAAAGAGATGCACGGGAAATCGAGACTCACGAGGTACGTGAAGCCATGATGGCCGACGACGCGAGCAAATCGAGACTCACGAGGTCATAATGATCGGCGGTACCATCATTTAATGCAAGGCCTGGGAACCGAGGCTCCCCCACGCTCCGGAGGCCGACCTCGAGAGGAGATGGACCCAATAGGTTATGTCATTCCCCCGAGGGACCTTGGTACGTCCACGTAGGGCATGGGGGGCTGTTGTTGGGGAAATCTCTGGCTTAAAGTGTCTCCTTCGTCCCGGGTGCCGCCACCCAGTGACCACAGTCACAGTGAGCGGGGCCCGGGGACAGGGCCCTCCATCGTCCCGGGCGTCGCCACCCGGTGACTACGGCCCCAATGAGCGGAGCCCGGGGGCAGGGCCCTCCTTCGTCCCGGGCACCACCATCCGGTGATTACGATGCCAGTGAGAGGAGCCCCGGGGATAGGGCCCTCCTTCATCCCGAGCGCCGCCACCCGGTGAGAAGCGTCACCCCTGATCTCGAGCACCGCCACTTGGTGACCAAGGTCTCCGCGAGCGGAGCCTTGGGGACAAGGCCCTCCTTGGTCCCGGGGGCCGCCACCCGGTGAGAAGCGGCTCCCCTGGTCCCGGGCGCCGCCACCCGGTGAGAAGTAGCTCCCCTGGTCCCGAGCGCTGCCACCCAGTGACTACTGTCCCAATGAGCAGAACCCCGGGGATAGGGCCCTCCTTGGTCCACCCGGTGAGAAGTGGCTCTCCTGGTCCCGGGCGCCGCCACCCGGTGATTACGGCCCCGATGAGTGGAGCCCCGGGGATAGGGCCCTCCTTCGTCCCAGGCACCGCCTCCCAATGAGAATCGTGTCCCCTAGTCGCAGGCGCTGCCATCCGGTGACCAGGACCTCCAGGGAAAAGTTTTTTCCTCACGAACCGGCGAGGACACTTGTCAGGCATCCAAGCCCTTCGACTAGTGAATTGACGTTGGTGCCCTTCGATCCAACGGCGGCAGTTAGGGTAGTTTTGTAATTTGCATCTTTTAGGGCCTATATATGCCCTTGTACACTCTGTTGTAAAGGGGACAGATTCATTCTAACTCAATACAAAAAAAAGCAATAGGCATCCCTTGGAGGCCTCTCCCCGTGAGAGATCCTCCCCAGCGGACTTATGTTCGGGGGGTGTCGATAGGACTAGGGTCCCCACTGGGGCCTGAACCTATATAAATTCTGGTGTCACTCTCTGTGCTAGTCCGATGGGAGGTGACCGGTCACGCGGTCAGCTCGCGTCGTTGTTCACTCGCTAGGAAGTTGCGTAAAACCTACCAGGGTATTCGCAATACACAACAGATCGGTTTCTGGACATGGTCGCTACTCCAACTCTCATTCTGTTGTTGGTAAAAATATAATCTGTAGTTTACTACTTACATTTTTTAAGTAGAGGTTTTTTAAATTTTGCTAGCGTAGCCTACTCGCTCCCAAACAATAGACTTGTGAATGGGCTCAATAGACTTGGGCCAAATGGGTGGGTAATTATGGGCTAGATTTTATAGGATTCAAATGGGTCTTAAATGAAAAGAATTGAATTGGTCTGTACTTTAACAATTTATGAAATTGTGGAATTGTTTTGATTTTGGTTTGCATCTTGAAAGTTATAAGTTAACAACAATATAGACTTATGTGTTGGTAGCAGGGAGCAATATTTGGGTGGGCTCAAAGGACTAAAATTGACCAAGATTGGGTTGGAGTTTTTTCTTTTAAGGATTTGGGCTGCGTCAGATTTTAACTCAGCTTAAAAAGGTTATGGTAAGATTGGGTTGGGAACTAAAATTTGTGGAATTGCTAGGTTGGGGCTCAGTCTTGACCTATTCACAAATCTATCCTTAGGTAAATCTATCTAAATTTTTCTAAATAGACCCCTCTATTTCACGTGTTTGTCTAATAAAATAACTCTTGTCTATTTGTCAAATGAATATATACTATCATTGAAACTTGCAAGATATTGCCAACAAGTAGGATCAGGACCAGTGCTGGGCTGCTTGGGCTAATGCCCCAGCCCAACTCGGGGCTAGAAAAGGATTTTTAAGTGAACACCCAAACCCACAAAGATATACAGAGAATTTTGTACATATATCATAGATGTAAAATAAAAAGTTAAAAATAGCATACAATAAAAAGTATTGTCAAATTCAACCACAGTCGCCAGCCTGTGTGGCGACTTACCCAAAAAAGCAATCAGAAAAGCTATCAGTCGCCAGCCCATCTGGCGACTGCGAAAAAACCATCAGTCGCCAACCCATCTGGCGACTGATAGGTATTATATATTTGTGGACTCTGGCGACTGGCGCATTGCAAGTGAACAAAAAAAAAAGCAAAAACAGATCTGCAGGAGAAGAGGAAATGGCAGAGGGGAGAAGAAGGGAAAAAAGGAGAAGAGGAAAAGAAAAGAGGAAGAGGAGGAGAAAAGAAGAGAAGAAGAAGAAGAAAAAGAAGAGAAGAAGGGAAGAAAGCATCAAAAAAAGGTATAATTATAAACTTTTAGTGATAATTAGTGTAAAGTGGATTTTAAAATATGGATGTGTTGTAGAATAAAGATCTGTTTTAGGAATGTGTAGAAATTTTGTTATTAATATAAATGTGTTGTAGAATAATTAGATATGAGATACATGCACCTTGTAAATATAGATCTGTAATATAGAAATGTTATATATTTAGTGAATAAACTAGATTAATAAATAGTGAATAGATAATTTAGGACATACGCTTCTTTCGTAGAAAATGTGCAGAACTGCAGATCTGATTTGTGCCTTATTTAAATATGTTGGGCATTTATAAATATAATGTATATATAATTTAGATCTGTTGTGTAATATTATGTAAGTTTAATATGTTTATGAATGATATGTGAGATTTGTATTAATTAAGATTAGTAAATAACTAAATTATTGATATGTGAGAATTGTAGATTAGATGTAATGCGATGTCGTTAATCCGGTGTCCTTAGATTAGTTGTGATGTTAAAAAAATAAGTCGCACATGTCTTAAGGATGAGCATAGAGTAATGTGCAAAATATATTGGAGATATCATAACTGATGTTTGTAATACTTATGTTGTAAACAATGTCGGAAACCAGAGTAGTCTATGTTTTCCACGGGGAACAAATTATTAGAAACGGACCGTATGGAGATGACCTAAGTGGCTTTTGTAGGATCAAGGATGCCGACTAGAGAGGGGTGAATAGGAGGCTTTAAAACTTTTAAATTAAAACAAATATTTGCAAATAAAGAGATCAAGAACAAATGATAATATGAGCAAGAGGAAGAGAGAACGAACACAACGATTTTTACCGAGGTCTCGGAGACTCGCCCAATCTCGCCTAATCCTCATTGAAGCACTCAAATAAATTGAGTCTTGCTCCAATATCCACAAAGGATATTATCCACTAATGGTTGCTCCTTGTCCACTCCGAAAAGGTGAACACCGATGCCTTTTACAACCTTGCCGAGTCTCTCCAACAATCTTCGAACGGAGAGATCAACTGCCACGCCTCCAAACCGTCTAGGTGAGGGCGCTCACCAAGAGTAATAGGCAGCAAGGTCTTCTCTAGACCTCCAAACACGCACCGATAAACTACAAGTATGCAAATACAATGAACTGGAATGCTCGGTGGATCAAAAAAACACTCGACTTGACCAACAGATCAAGATTTTGTGTAGAAAACTAAAACTCAAGAGTGTATAAGAATGCAAGGCTGCTTGTTGTGTAAAACACATGCCCAAAGCCCCTATTTATAGCCTCAAGGATCAAAAGAACCGTTGGAACTAGGGCTGAAAATCAGCAACACAAACTAACAGTCAGTTACGTACACAACGGCCGACAAAATTTACGGATAAAAAATAGCTAGCTGTTTGTGGTCGTATAAGGAAACTTGAAACCCCAAACTGATAGTCAGTTCGACCAAAAACAACGACCAGTTTTAAAAGAAACTCAGATAAAAACAGTTGTGGTCAAAACCCCAATTGACAGTCAGCATGGGCATACTGACAGTCAGTTTAGTACAAAAATTTTGAGCCCGAAAAATACACTCTCTGGACAATTGTCAGTTAACACAAACTGACATTCAAACTGACAGCCAGTTCAGCAAACTCACAGTCAACCTGAACAAAAACAGCAGTAACTTTAAATCCAGAAATCCAAAAGAGGTGTTTAATAGCTCGTTTGAAAGATAATTTTAAGGGCTACATTTTTGTCAACTGAAGAAAAAGCCAGGTCTGCCTAGATCTTTCTAGAAATTTGAAAAACTCTTCTGCTGTCAAAAACTCAACTGAAAATCCAAATCTTTCAAAATCAAATTCAAATCAAATCCAACCAAAAAGAATGCAATGCAATAACCTAATTTTCTCGGTTTATGTTGGAAATGTAGAGAGGACTTTTGCAAACCCCTCTTTATAGTACGGTTAAAACTAAAAATAATTTTCCTAAACCGATCAACTCCAAACAGCGAGATTGGTAAAAATAAAAACAATATTACCTTAGATCTTTTGCATTTTTGCGACTTGCGTCTCGATTTTATTCCTTGCTACTTTTGCTTTTATTTCTTTTGCGTTGGGTTCTTCTTGTTCATCTCGCATATCTTCCCAACGGAACTCTGTATCAAACAATCTCAAAAGCACAGTTAGTCTGAAACACTTAGTTTTCATTAATCATCAAAATTAGGGTTAGGCATGAAGGCCTAGATGCAACAGCTTTCACCGTATAGACATGGAATTGAATGATCTTAGTGTTCTTAATTTTGAGGACCTTAAGACCCGAGTCATGGACATCCTAAATATTGACCCATGTTTACACAAAATTATCATATAAGCACTGGTGCCTATTTGTTTGACAACTTATTGGAAATTGTGTAAACTTAGAGGCGATAGATCCTTGGGCTCTCTTGTTAGGAGGGTGATAAATCCCAATCATGGGCCAGATGGCTGCATACTGTATGTGACTAAGGTAGACAATGTACCAAAACCGGTGGTAGAACTTGTACCCAAACCATTAATTGGAGGACAACATATGAACATTGATCCAACCATGGCCCATAATTCTGCGGATGTCCGCAACGCAAAATTCATGGGCGGGTATTTCTGGTCTGGGGATGAGGCTTATGCCGACGAAGGTGAAGACGAGGGTCTACAAGTCTCAGGCAACGAAGGGTCGGAGGTGGACGCAGACTATGTGGATTTCCTCTAGTGAAGAAGAAGATTACCATGGAATGGGACCTCCACAACAACGGCTAGATCCTAGTGGTTTTGAGCATGCGCGAATCCACGACGATCGCAGTTTGGAGTGGGCATGGAGTGAGCACAGATTCACATTGGGACAACATTTCCGAAGCAAGGAGGAGGCTAACCAAGGCGTGGCAATGTGGTCCGTGACACTACGTCGGTCTTTCAAGGTTGACAGAACAAATCCGCGACTCTATGCAGTGAAGTGCACAATGGAAGGATGTCGATTTTATGTTCGTATTGCTTGGTACAAGGACAATGACCACTTCGTTGTTTCCAGGATCACGGAACATGACTATTCAGTTGCAGAAGTCTCACAGAGTCATAGGAATATGTCATCCACATTTGTAGCACGTGTAATTTTGTCAAACCTTCATGCAAATCTTGATATGCCACCAAAAGAAATTGTCAACCAAATCAACGACACATTTGGGTACATCATTCAGTATGGGAAGGCATGGAGAGCCAAGCAACTTGATCTTGAGATGTTATTTGGATCTTTCTATGATTCATATAACTATGTGCCCAGACTAATCGAACAAATCGTTGTGTTGGGGGAAATCTCTGCGAGACTAAGTCCAGGTAAGAAGCTCCGCCATTTGTTCAGGGACAAGAGACAGGCCCCCGATGCCTGTCCCGGGCACCGCCTTTTGCCTGGGGACAACGCCCCCGGTGCCTGTCCCGAGCGCCGCCATGTGCCCAGGGACAAGGCCCCCGGTGCTTGTCCCGGGCGCCGCCATTTGCTCGGGGACAAGGCCCCCGGTGCCTGTCCCAGGCGCCGCCATGTGCCCAGGGACAAGGCCCCCGGTGCTTGTCCCGGGCGCCGCCTTTAGCCCGGGGACAAGGCCCCCGGTGCGTGTCCCGAGCGCTGCCATTTGTCTGGGGACAAGGCCCCCGGTGCCGGTCCCGGGCGCCGCCTTTTGCCCAGGGACAAGGCCCTCGGCGCCTGTCCCGGGCATTGTCGTCCTTCTGGAGACGGAAGTCTCCGATCCCGGGTTACGTGAGGGTCACGGGAGGAGTGCCTCGGGAATCAGCGGACACTTGTCAAGCATCCGAGGTGCCTAACCAGGAAAAGGACGTTGCTACTCGTCGATCCAACGGTAGCAGGCGGGGTAGTTTAGTCTTTTTGCATCTTTTGGGGCTATATAAGCCCATGTAACACCTCATGTAAGGGACAATGGCTCATTATTACTTAGAATAGCCAATCTCACAGGTGTGCTCCAGAGCCATCTCTCCCCGAGAGCTCCCCTAGCCGACTCCGGTCGGGAGCACGCCGACAGGACTAGGGCCCCCACCGGGACTCGAACCTATATAAACCCTCGTGTCATTTGTTGTGCTTGCCCGACAGGGGAGGACCGGTCACCCGGTCAGCCCGCGTCGTATTTTCTTCGCTAGGATCATCCACGAAACCTACCGGAGTATTCGCAATACCACGACACGTTCACACTAACCCCGGCACTGTGATGGATATGGTTCATAGCCCAGTTGTCGGCAGAAACGGTGACATAGTTCCTGGAGCTGAGTACATGGAGCGTATATTCTGGTCATTCAATCAAGTAATATCTGTATTCAAGTACATGTGGCCAGTACTTTGTGTGGATGGCACATTTCTAACTGGAAAGTACTAGGGAACTCTGATGACAGCAGTTGCTGCAAATGCAAACAACCAGCTACTTCCCATGGTGTACGCCTTAGTGGAAGGTGAGAGCACAGACAACTGGGTATGGTTCCTTGCAAACCTAAAACAAACCATCTTGAAGGATAGACAGAATGTATGTGTAATCCATGATAGACACAAGGGTCTGCTAAGTGCCATTGAGTTCATGTTGTCCACTGAGAACCCACAGTACAACTGGAATGATTGATCAGTCGGTGGTGTAAACGACATCTTGCAGCGAACTTCTTCACACACTACAAAAGCGCACGGCTTATGAAGAAGTTCAAGAGGTTGTGTGATAAGATTCATAGCCATAAGTTCCAACAACTTTGGGACAAGTTAGAACAAGAAACTTCAGATCTAGGTAAATCTCAAAGGTCAGAGGCAAGCAGTTCACAACAGCTGGAAGATGAAGAAAATGTCGTGGGGACTTCAAATGTGCCGAGACGATGCAGCCAGAGATCAAGACCAAAGAAATTTAGTGAATGGATCAGTGACAAAGCTCCTGAGAAGTGGTCTCTACTACACAAGGAGGGAGGTGCCAGACACGGCGTAATGACAACTAACATGGCGGAGGTGTACAATTTTGTGTTGAGGGGGGTGCGAGGTCTGCCGCTCACTGGAATTGTGGAATTTACATGGCATCGCACGGCTAAATACTTCCACGAGAGAGGTACAGCTGCAAGAGCATTGCTTCGGGTCAAACCACCAAAATTTCCTCACGAAGTACAGAGGTACTTAGAAATGAAAGCCGCGGCCGCTCAGAAACACTCAGCCGAGTGCATTCCTAATAGTAGAAGGCAAACTTGGGTCGTTTATCTGCGCAGTAAGAATGTGGGGGTGGATACATGCGACAGATCAAGAGGCAAGGAGTGACATTTGAAGACGGTGTCAAGTGCACTTGTAACAAGCCAACTCTATTGTATAAACAATGCTCCCATGTGATGGCCGCGTGTGCGCATGACAAGTCGAGCGAGATGTACCTGTCAATTTACTATGGCTCATGGTACGTTGCTGAGACATGGACTACAGACTTTGAGATTTGGGGGAGTCAGCAGCACTACAGAAATCGGTCATGTAGGACAGGCGAGATCCGATATGTTCCACCATCGCACTTGGAGCGGAAAGGCCCTGGACGACGGCGGACAATGCTAATTGGCAATGACATGGACAACGCAGAACACGATGAGCTACGAAAGTGTGCTGTTTGCTGACAGCCTGACCACACGAGGAGGACATATCCTGATGCATCCGGACCTGATCGAACATGACTCAGTAATGTTGTGCAACACTTATTTGTTCCTCTTATGTATTTAATGATGTACTAACTTAATGTTCCTATTTGCAGGCATGGCTCACGATCGTCCATAGTGTCCTGAGTTACTCGATTAGTACTACGACGATCATCATCGTTCTTGAGCGCTGCGATCCGGAGAGGAGCTTCAGCCATTCCGCCTGCGATCGCCCGACACGTCTTGGCCACTCGAGGGGAGATACAACGCACGGCTAAGGGCAGTGGGGCTGCTTCCTTTTGCCAGGATGATCACCAAACTGGAGTCTTTCAGGCACGACCGATCACTACTCTCTGCTCTGGTCGACAGGTGGAGACCCAAGACACATACATTTCACTTCTAGTGGGGAGAGATTGTTGCATCTAGGCCCTTTTAGGTTGATTTCGATTATTGATGACATTAAGTGTTTTGGACTAACCTTGTCTTTGAGCTATTTCTATGGGGAGCGATTTCTGTAAAGTCTGCAAGTGATCCGAGAAGATCTGCAGGTCACAGGTCCAAAGTTGCAAGCGCAAGGTCGCAATGTTGGCTGTGGTCGCAGTTAAAGGTTGGACGTCAAGGTCGCAAGTGCAAGGTCACCAAAACGAAAGTTGCAAGGATTAAAGATGCAAAAGATCTAAGGTAATATTTGTTTTATTTTGACCGATCTCGGTGTTTGGAGTTTGATCGGTTTAGGAAATTATTTCTTAGTTTTAACCGTACTATAAAGAGGGTTTCAAGTTCTCTCTATAGCTCCAATATGAACCGAGAAATTACTAGGTCATTGCATTGCATCTTTTTGGTTGGATTTTATTTGAATTTGGTTTTGAAAGATTTGATTTTCAGTTGAATTTTTGACAGCAGAAGAGGTTTTGCTTTTTCTAGAAAGATCTAGGCAGATCTGGCATTTTCTTCTGTTGACAAAAAGATAGTCCTTTAAAATATCTTTCAAACAAGTTATCAAACACTTAAATCAGATTTTTGGATCAAAAGTTATGGATGTTTTTAACTGACTGTCAGTTATTTGATTTTTCAATTGAGTTTTTGATAGTAGAAGAGTTTTTGAAATTTTTAGAAAGATCTATGTAGATCTAGTTTTTTCTTCTGTTGAAAAAAATGTAGACCTCGAAATTATCTTTCAAATGAGCTATCAAAAACTTCAATCGGATTTCTGGATTAAAAGTTACAGCTGTTTTTATCCATACTGACTCTCAGTTTGGATTGTCAGTTTTGTTAACTGACAATTGTCCAGAGAGTGTGCTTTTCGGGCCAAAAATTTTTGTACTAAACTGACTGTCAGTATCCCCATGCTGACTGTCAGTTTGGGTTTCAACCACAGCTGTTTTTATCTGAGTTTCTATTTGATCTGGTCGTTGTTTTGGTCGAACTGACTGTCAGTTGTGGGTTCCAAGTTTCCTTAAACGACCACAAACGGCTAGCTATTTTTTATCCGTAAATTTTGTCGGCCGTTGTGTATGTAACTGACTGTCAGTTTGAGTTGCTGATTTTCAGCCCTAGTTCCAACGGTTCATTTGATCCTTGAGACTATAAATAGAGGTTTTGGGCATGTATTTTAAACAACAAATAGCCTCCTCTCATACACATTCTTGAGCTTTAGTTTCTTATATAAAATCTTGATCTTTTGATAAAGTTGAGTGTTTTCTGATCCACCGAGCATTCCAGTTCATTGCATTTGCATACTTGTAGTTTCTCGGTGCGTGTTTGGAGGTCTAAAGAAGACCTTGCTGCCTATTACTCTTGGTGAGTGCCCTCACCTAGACGGTTTGGTGGCGTGGCCGTTGATCTCTCCGTTCGGAGATTGTCAGAGAGGCTCGGCAAATTTTTATAAGGCATCGTGCTCGCCTTTCCGGAGTGGACAAAGAGCAACCATTAGTGGATAATATGCTTCGTGGATATTGGAGCAAGACTCAATTTATTTGAGTGCTTCAACGAGGATTAGGGGAGACTGGGCGAGTCTCCGAGACCTCGGTAAAAATCGTTGTGTTCGTTCTCTCTTCCTCTTTCTCATATTATTATTTGTTCTTGATTTCTTTATTTGCTAATATTTGTTTTAAATTGAAGTTTTTAAAAGCCTCTTATTCACCCCCCCTCTAGTCGGCATCCTTGATCCTACACGTGGTATCAGAGCAAGGTCTCTCATTTATGGGCTTTACCGCCTAGAGAGAAAGGATGGACTCGGTAGAGGATTTTGATTTGATTGCTCCTCACTTTGATGGCTCACATTACTTTCGTTGGAAGATTATTTTGAGCACTTATTTTGAGGCATTGAGTTTGGATTTATGGAGCTTAGTGGAGAAGGGTGTGAGTTATCCGTTGATTTCGGATAAGGATATTCTCCTCTTAAATACAAATGCTAAAGATGTACTTCTTAGATCCCTTAGCAATGATGTGCTCGAACTAGTGAGTGATCATTCGACCGCTCACGATGTTTGGACCACCCTTGAGTCTATCTTTGAGGGCACATCTAGCTTTGAGCATGCTAAGGTGTGCTTCTTGATGCAACACTATGAGGCATTTGTGATGTTGGAGCATGATACACTCTCCACCATATATGATCGCTTGATCAACATCACAAATGAGCTCAAAGCTCATGGTGCTAATATTTCCAATCTAGACATTTGTAGGAAATTGCTTAAGGTGTTACCGGAGAATTGCTACGGAGACTTCATTACCACTTTTGCAAACGGTGGCCTCTCCGATACTTCATCGAGCGAGCTCATTGACATGCTTATGTCAAATGAGGCTATGTCCAAGGAGAAGGACATACATTCCACCTCCGAGCATATTAAGAATGATGATTTCATTGCGGAGGATCGGGAGCTTACTAGCAAACTCAAAGACGTCATCGACTTGGTTCGCCTAAGAAAGACAAAGGAGAACTCTTGCAAGAAGAGCTCAAAGAAAGCTAGAAAGAAAGCATCAAGATTAAAGTCTTCATCTCACGACAAATCTATATGCCTTATGGCATGTGACTCGACGGTATCAAATACTAACTTCTCTAATGATGAGCTTATGGATATGATTGTAGAGTTAAATGACTTGCTTGGCAATATGAATACAAGTTTTTACACTTTAAATAATAACTTCTCATCCTTGAAAGTGGAATTTCAAGAGTTGAAAAGTTCTTATGATTCTTTGTTTGCCAAGGAAGCTATTAGCTCCACAATTACCTTAAATGATAGAGTTGCTTGTGACTTGCTTATTGATCCATCCTTAGAGTCACATACTTCCACTTCACATGCTAGCACCTCTTGTAATAACTTAAGTGTTAATTCTTGTTTAGACTCAAATGCTAGCTCTATGGACACTAGTACTTCATGTGATAATTTGTCTATTGATTCATTTATTGATTCACATGCTTGTACGGTTGTTACTAATAACTCATACCATAATTTATCTAGTGACTCATCTTTATGCCATGGTGTTAGTACTAGCTGTTCCTCATTTGATATGTCTACCTCATATAGTGATTCTATTGTTATGCCTTCTAGTTCATCTACTTGTGATGATATGCCGTCATGTTCTCATTCGCATCATGCTTCATGTGTTAACACGGTATCATCTCATGTACATAAAATTGAAAATGATGAACTTAAGACTAAAATAAATAGATTGAGTCATGATCCTACTAGATATCATATGAGTAGTGCTATGCTTGTTAAACCCCCTTTAGATCATAGATATTCTTTTAAAAGGGGAAATTAAATCATGCTCACTCTTCTAGTAAGAGGTATCGCATATTTCACCACACTCATACCATTTCATTTATAAAGCCCTCACAAACTTCATGTTCCACATGTCACTTAATAGGGCAACATTCGCATGAAGCTTGTCCTTTAGTGACTTCAAACTATTTTGATGCTTGCTACATGCTTCAAAGGTCGAAGAAAGGGTATGCCATAGCAAAGTTCGTTGGTGCACCCATGCTAAATAAAAAGAAGAAATCAATTTGGGTGCCCAAAACTTTGATTGCTAACATTGAAGGACCCAAAACGATTTGGGTACCTAAAAGAAATTAATTCTTTTTATGCAGGTGAACTACAAGACCGGTGGAAGGCATTGGGTGCTAGATAGCGGATGCTCTGAACACATGACCGGTAACAAGAAGTTGTTCAACTCACTCAAAGACAACTCAAGCGAGAACCAAAAGATTACCTTTGGCGACAATCGTCAAGGAAATGTGGTAGGCTTGGGTAAAATCGCAATCTGTAATGATCTTTCTATTTCGAATGTTTTCTTGGTCAAATCTCTGAATTTCAATTTGCTTTCCATTGCACAAATTTGCGATTTTGGTTTTAGTTGCACATTTTTCCCAAAAGAAGTTTTGGTTGAAAGTTTAAAAGATAAAACCTTGATCTTTAAAGGCTTTCGTTTTGGAAATCTTTATTTGGTTGATTTTCACTCAAAAGATGCATCTCTTTCAACATGTCTTGTCTCTCAAACCTCAAAAGGTTGGCTATGGCATAGACGACTTGCACATGTTGGAATGTATCAATTGAGAAAACTTTTAAAACGTGATTTGGTAGTTGGCTTAAAGGATGTGAATTTTGAAAAGGACAAACCTTGTAGCGCTTGTCAAGCTGGCAAACAAGTAGCTACTTCACATCCAACTAAGCGCATTCTTTCTACTTGTAAACCTTTGGAACTCCTTCATATGGATTTATTTGGACCTTCCGAGTTCCAAAGTATCGGGGGTAGCAATTATGATTTTGTGATTGTTGATGATTTACTCGCTATACTTGGGTTTTCTTTATTTCTCAAAAATCTGAAACCCCCGATGTTTTCAAAAGTTTTGCAAAACGTGTTTCTACTGAATTCGAATTATCCATCAAGAAAATCCGTAGTGATCATGGTGGAGAGTTCGTCAATTCAACTTTGTTTGAGTTTTGTGACTCTCTTGGAATCAAACACGAATTTTCCACATCCTACACTCCATAGCAAAATGGAGTTGTTGAAAGAAAAAATCGAACACTTATAGAAATGGCAAGGACTATGCTAAGTGAGTACAATACTTCTACTCGCTTCTGGGCTGAAGCCGTGCATACCGCTTGCTATTCTATAAATCGGCTTTATTTGCATCCTCTTCTAAATTTGACTCCTTATGAGCTTCTTATTGGGCGCAAGCCAAATATTTCTTATTTTCGAGTGTTTGGATGCAAATGTTATATTCTTAAGAAAAGAAATTTTGGTGGTAAATTTCAAAGAAGAGTAGATGAAGGCTTTCTAGTCGGATACTCCACAACTAGCAAAGCTTATCGTGTTTTCAATAAAAATACAAGTTGCATTGAAGAATCTAGTTATGTCGAATTTGATGAAACTAATAGCTCACAAAAGGAGCAAGTTTCTTTTGAAGTTTCAGGTGAAGATCTTCAAGATGCCATGAAGAACATAACCATTAGAGACATCAAGCCAAGAGAAGAAGATCAAGAAGATGATAATAACATTGAAAATGTTGATCAAGACGCATCATCTTCTCATGTTGATCCTCCAGAACAAGGTCAAGATGAAGATGTACAAGATGAAGTACCAAGGCAGCATCAAACGATCACCAAGGATCACCCTCTAGACCAAATATTGGGTGACGTCAGTAAGGGTGTTCAAACTCGATCTCGTATTGCTGCATTTTGTGAACATCATTCTTTTGTATCATCTTTAGAACCAAAACATGTTAATGAAGCTTTAAATGATCCTGATTGGGTAAATGCCATGCATGAGGAACTAAATAACTTTTCTAGAAATAAAGTTTGGACTCTAGTTGAAAGACCCAAGGATCATAATGTTATTGGAACAAAATGGGTTTTCAGAAATAAGCAAGATGAAAATGGTGTTGTAATAAGGAACAAAGCTCGTCTTGTTGCTCAAGGTTTCACTCAAGTCGAAGGCTTAGACTTTGGTGAAACTTTTGCACCTGTAGCAAGACTTGAAACAATTCGCATACTTCTTGCTTATGCATCATGTTTTAATATCAAACTTTTTCAAATGGATGTTAAAAGCGCTTTCTTAAATGGTGAAATTTCTGAACTTGTGTTTGTTGAACAACCTCCCGGTTTTGAAGATTCTAAATTTCCAAACCATGTATTTAAATTGTCAAAAGCTCTCTATGGTCTCAAACAAGCTCCTCGTGCTTGGTATGAGCGACTTAGAGACTTTCTTTTATCAAAAGGTTTTAAAATTGGAAAGGTTGATACAACTCTCTTTACAAAGAAAATTGAAAAAGATTTGTTCATTTGTCAGATTTATGTTGATGATATTATCTTTGGATCTACTAATGAACATTTCTGTCATGAGTTTGGAGAGATGATGTCTAGGGAGTTTGAGATGTCCATGACTGTCGAGCTGAGCTTCTTCCTCGGACTGCAAATCAAGCAACTCAAGAACGGCACGTTCGTGAGTCAAACAAAGTACGTGAAGGATATGCTCAAGCGCTTTGGGATGGAAGACGCCAAGGCAATCAAAACTCCCATGGCGACCAATGGACATCTGGACATGGACAAAAGCGGAAAATCGGTCGATTCTAAACTCTATAGGTCTATGATTGGTAGTCTTTTATATCTCACTGCATCTAGGCCTGATATCATGTTTAGTGTGTGTTTATGTGCTAGATTCCAGTCTGATCCTAAGGAATGTCATTTAACTTCTCTTAAAAGAATCCTTAGGTATTTAAAATGCTATCCCAGTTTAGGCCTTTGGTATCCTAAAGATGCAAATTTTGAATTAATTGGGTATTCTGATTCTGATTATGCTGGGTGCAAAATTGATCGTAAAAGCACATCTGGTAGCTGTCAGCTGTTGGGGAGATCCTTAGTATCATGGTCATCTAGGAAACAAAATTCTGTAGCCCTCTCCACAGCTGAAGCTGAATATGTGTTTGCAGGCAGTTGTTGTGCTCAATTATTGTGGATGAAGCAGACATTTTTGGATTATGGGATAATTTTTGATAAAGTGCCACTGTTGTGTGATAATGAAAGTGCCATTAAAATTGCTAATAATTCTGTCCAACATTCTAGAACTAAGCATATTGAAATAAGGCATCATTTTATTAGAGATCATGTGGCAAAAGGAGATATTGATGTGAATTATGTTAGAACTGATATGCAACTAGCAGATATCTTCACCAAACCCTTAGATGAATCAAGATTTTGCTTTTTAAGGGGTGACTGAACATTATTGATATATCAAATGCTAGTTGATCTAAAATAACTGTCTGATTTTCCTGTCCTCCCGCCTTTTTGTGCTTGATGACAAAGGGGGAGAGATTCTTGAGTTTCTTTCTTCATTATTGACATTGTTTATGCTTAGGGGAGAGATTGGGGAGAAAGATTTTTGAGATATCTCATGATCTATTATTATAAATTCATCAGAGTTTCTTGCTTCATTATTGACATTGTTTATGCTTAGGGGAGAGATTGGGGAGAAAGATTTTTGAGATATCTCATGATCTATTATTATAAATTCATCATTATAGATTCACTCTCAAATCTCAAATGACTCATATGGGTATTTATATATGCATGCATTTAGGGGGAGTTCCTGAATACCTGTTAATTATGCATGTACTTAGGGGGAGTCATTTGATTTTATTCATTTAAACACTTGTTGTCATCAATCATCAAAAAGGGGGAGATTGTTGCATCTAGGCCCTTTTAGGTTGATTTCTATTATCGATGACATTAAGTGTTTTGGACTAACCTTGTCTTTGAGCTATTTCTATGCAGAGCGATTTCTGTAAAGTCTGCAAGTGATCCGAGAAGATCTGCAGGTCACAGGTCCAAAGTCGCAAGCGCAAGGTCGCAATGTTGGCTGTGGTCGCAGTTAAAGGTTGGACGTCAAGGTCGCAAGTGCAAGGTCACCAAAACGAAAGTTGCAAGGATTAAAGATGCAAAGGATCTAAGGTAATATTTGTTTTATTTTGACCGATCTCGGTGTTTGGAGTTTGATCGGTTTAGGAAATTATTTCTTAGTTTTACACGTACTATAAAGAGGGGTTGAAAGTTCTCTCTATAGCTCCAACATGAACCGAGAAATTACTAGGTCATTGCATTGCATCTTTTTGATTGGATTTGATTTGAATTTGGTTTTGAAAGATTTGACTTTCAGTTGAATTTTTGATAGTAGAAAAGGTTTTGCTTTTTCTAGAAAGATCTAGGCAGATCTGGCATTTGCTTCTGTTGACAAAAAGATAGTCCTTTAAAATATATTTCAAACAAGTTATCAAACACTTAAATCGAATTTCTGGATCAAAAGTTATGGATGTTTTTAACTGACTGTCAGTTATTTGGTTTTTCAATTGAGTTTTTGACAACAGAAGAGTTTTTGCAATTTTCAGAAAGATCTAGGCAGATCTGGTTTTTTCTTCTGTTGACAAAAATGTAGAACTTGAAATTATATTTCAAGTGACCTATCAAAAACTTCAATCGGATCTCTGGATTAAAAGTTACAGCTGTTTTTATCCATACTAACTGTCAGTTTGGATTGTCAGTTTTGTTAACTGACAATTGTCCAGAGAGTGTGTTTTTCGGGCCAAAAATTTTTGTACTAAACTGACTGTCAGTATGCCCATGCTGACTGTCAGTTTGGGTTTCAACCACAGCTGTTTTTATCTGAGTTTCTATTTGATCTGGTCGTTGTTTTGGTCGAACTGACTGTCAGTTTGCAGAACTGACTGTCAGTTTGCATAACTGACTGTCAGTTGTGGGTTTCACGTTTCCTTAAACGACCACAAACGGCTAGCTATTTTTTATCCGTAAATTTTGTCGGCCGTTGTGTATGTAACTGACTGTCAGTTTGGTGAACTAACTGTCAGTTTGAGTTGCTGATTTTCAGTCCTAACTCCAACGGTTCATTTGATCCTTGAGGCTATAAATAGAGGCTTTGGGCATGTATTTTAAACAACAAGTAGCCTCCTCTCATACACATTCTTGAGCTTTAGTTTCTTATATAAAACTTGATCTTTTGATCAAGTCGAGTGTTTTCTGATCCACCGAGCATTCCAATTCATTGCATTTGCATACTTGTAGTTTCTCGGTGCGTGTTTGGAGGTCTAGAGAAGACATTGCTGCCTATTACTCTTGGTGAGTGCCCTCACCTAGACGGTTTGGTGGCGTGGCCATTGATCTCTCCGTTCGGAGATTGTCAGAGAGGCTCAGCAAGTTTGTACAAGGTATCGATGCTCGCCTTTTCAGAGTGGACAAGGAGCAACCATTAGTGGATAATATCCTTCGTAGATATTGGAGCAAGACTCAATTTATTTGAGTGCTTCAACGAGGATTAGGGGAGACTGGGCGAGTCTCCGAGACCTCGGTAAAAATCGTTGTGTTCGTTCTCTCTTCCTCTTTCTCATATTATTATATGTTCTTGATTTCTTTATTTGCTAATATTTGTTTTAAATTGAAGTTTTTAAAAGCCTCCTATTCACCCCCCCTCTAGTCAGCATCCTTGATCCTACAGAGATGACCATTAGCCTGGAGGATGTGGCGATGTTGTTTGGACTCCCGATTCACGGGCAAGCCTGGATACCACCACCCACTCCTACCGGATGGGACGACATGTTCGTCGAGAGGTTTCATCCACTACCTCTAAGGCAGGAGCCTTTCCACCATGACATCGGAGTTCCTGCGACTTGGCTCGCTCACTTTAGGACGTGCCCAGTAGATGCAGATGAGTGGACTATGAGCCGATACTCTGAGGCGTATCTGCTGCACTTATTTGGGGGCTTCATGTTCACTAGTATGCTTAGACATGATATAGGCACAGCTATTTCCCTTCCCTTGTTGAATTTAATTCTTATTTTTTTGCTTTTCTGCAGGTACTCACGGCGACATAGTGGATCGTTGTCTTGTTCCACTGGAACAGATGCTCACGGATACACCAATCGACTAGATCCCACGCATCAGTTGGGAGTCAACAGTTCTCTGTGCGACGTATCGAGGGTTGTGCGACGCCTGCGTTCGGCGTGCCTGGCAGAAAAACATGGCCGCGTGTCCTCTACTTGTTCTGCTGTGGTCGTATGAGCACATACCTGTCGGACGACCGCTCATCACCGACGCGTCCGTGGCACTTCCGGAGGGGCACCCGCCCAAGGATGCGGAGGACGAGATCAATCGCCCTACCATGTGGGTCATTGGTTGCAACAAGAGCTGCAGTGGGCCACAGTTCAGGTGCACGCATGCTACAGTGCATACAGCGGCGAGCTGGAGTTGCTGCATCCGTCGCGCGTTATATGGAGGGTTTGGACGACAAGCTATATCGAGAGCACAGCCGGCGGCGGGATCTCTCTATTGTGTATGGAGGACCGGGAGTTATGGCTCACCCAGTGTATTCTTGTCTTCAGCCATATGTTGGAGGTGTACGCTCCATGGAGGGTGATGCGCCAGTTTGGCTTGTTCCAGACGATCCCCCCTCTAGACGCCCCGCATCGTTTGTCGCATGACCAACACGAGTAAGTTCACGATCATCTCTGCGCATAGTGGTTTGCCTCTATGAAATAACTAAACACATTTGTTTTTGTTGCAGGCAGAGTCGCAAGGGCAAGAAGACTGTCAGTTGGGAGGACCGACAGTCTCCTTACACTCGTTGCTGGGAGCAAGCAGCAGCGATAGATGTGGTGCGTGAGGAGAGGGCGTACGATTCCACGACATACGGCGACTACCTCCGATGGTACCTCCCTCGCACCACAGCTCGCATTGCCCAGCCACCTTCGGCACCTGCAGACGTGCCTGCTCTGACCGTGCATCAGACATACGACCAACATCACGCATCCTGGGTACACCGATAGGTACACGCCGCCAGCCCATGACCTACTTGTTATTTTTATTTCTGCCTCCCATTGTCTTGTGGTCTTGCAGGCTGACGGCCTCCGTGCGATCACCTCTGTGACATGGCCGCTAGTCCAGCGGAGGCAAGCAGGTCTGCCTATCACGCCCGACGAGTACGAGAAGGCCATCGCCTACGTTCACTGACTCGCCTCGTAGTTGACCCTTGAGAGTGCCGCTACTGCGTCGACTTTTGTTGCACCTCCACTACCACGGGCCCGACCCAGCCATACGCCGTCGTAGTCAGCCGAACATCGGCCCGACACTGCCAACCCCTCAGGTACGGCCATCGCCGCACCCATTTATCTCGGTGTGCCCCCAGCTCACTCATACTGTACAGGTGTTGCACCTCATGTGGACTTCTCATCGCGTGGTGGTGTACAAATCTCCAAGGGTTCCCGAGCGCCGCCTTCCGCAAACACTTCTGATTCTAGTTTGGGCTTCGACTTCACGTTCGACTTGGACGACGAGTACATCGCTATGTCGCAGCAGACAGTGCACGAGCATCTGGCTACCTCGTCGGCTGGTCCGCTTTCGTCTCCCGATTGGCACCCACCATACATTCCTCGTCGGTCGGTCCGTGCTGACCCACAGGCGGTCCTCAACCCATCATACGTGGAGTATACCGATATGTTGCAGATGAGAGACAACACCGATCAGAGCCAACATCAGTTGGCATCTGCACAGCTTGTTGGGGCACCTCCACCGTCGCAGGACCCAGTGGACGCTCCTGATACAGGCCTCGGTCAGCCGAGTGATCAGCCCCCCCGTCGATAGCCGTCGCAGAGGACAATTTATCCATGCAGCACCTTTTTGCCATCACCGTTTCAGCGCGACCGGAGGCATGGTCCGAAGAGTGGTCGACAATAGTTTTTTTTATGTTCTCCTTGTATGGAACATGATTTCGATTCTCATGTTTGTATTATTTTCGATTGCATCAGTACTCTTACGTTTTCACTAACTCTTCGATGTTCATTTTGGTTTTTGGGAACCCGACAGATTGAACCAACCACGAAATATACAAATCAATCAACGCAACCAACCATGAGTCTTTTCCTCATTAGTTTGTCAGCTAGTCGACCATCTTATGTTTTTCATTAAAAAACACGTAATCTATGTTGTTTTCAATGTTAATTTTTTTTGGGTTATTTAAAAAAAAATCAAATTTCTACAGCAGATTCGATCACTTCGGGGGGAAGCCTTCAGTCGCCATCTAGGATGTCGACTGTTGGTGGCGACTGAAGGGTATCTGGTTAAAGTCACCATGGGCTGGCGACTATTGTCGAATTTGACAATACTTTTTATTGTACGCTATTTTTAACTTTTTATTTTACATATGTGATATCCGTAAAAAATTCTCAGATACACATGCTGAAAGGGAAAAAGAAAAAAGAAAAAGTATACATTTGTAGTAAAGTAATATAGGAAGAAGTGAAGAATTAGTTCAAACCACGCAGTGAGTTTTTATTTTCGTTTTATTTTCTTTAGAACTATCTTCCAACATCATCTGTTTTAAGAGCACGACTATCGTATTTACATTTTTTATATACAAAAAAGTTTCTAAAAAATCTGAGAAATAAAAAAAATATGACAGTATAAAATAAGAAATATGACAATCTAAAATAAGAAAATGTGATAACTAAGAAATGACAACTTAAAATAAGAAAATACGACAACTTAAAAAAATACGACAACATAAAACAAGAAAATGCGACAAATCTAAAAAAATGCAATAACATAAAGTAGGAAAATACGACACCCAAAACAATATGACAACAAGAAAAATACAACAGCTTAAAAAAAATGATAATTTAATATACGAAAATACGACAATCTAAAAAAATGTGACATCCTAAAATTTATTAGATCAAGTTATGACCATTAGATCAAGATCTATTGGTTGATATCAAAAATAAAAATTAATAAAAAAGTATTTTTTCCTTAAGCATTCTGCTGTTTTAAACTGGACAGTCACGGTTAACAAAAAACAATGAGAAGAAAGAGTCAGTAGGCTAATGTATCTAGAAGTACATGAATTCTTGTACCACCACAGATAATAACGTCACACTGACTGAACACACAACTACTTGGAGCTATATATCAGACATTCTGGGGAGAATAGAGCTTTGTTAAGATCAAAGTTGGTCATGACTCCTTGCATTTTAGCAACAATACATGTATGAATGAGTCGTGAAAGACTCATACTGCATATGCCAATAATTTATAAGTTTAGGCCCCTCTAGGCCTTCCACTTTCAATTAATATGGCTGGTGTTTAGAAATTAATACTTGGTATTATATGTCGGTCTTCTCTAAAAATATTTTCAATCTCAGCTATTGCAAACAAGAACATGGATTAAGGTGTTAAAACGCTGGCGGTCGTGCTGCGTCGGGCCTCATCTCTGCCTGTCTCCCATTTCCTCTGAAGTACCAGTATACTTTCTGCATGTACCAAAGATTTTTACAAAATTTTAGTTCTATATATTCTGCTTCCAGTGTATCAACTGCACTTCAATTTGTACAATTGTTTCATTTAGATTTTTCAATTTTGTTCTTCACTTTGCGGCTCTCTGAAATTATGTAAGTGCTACTTAGTTTCATCTATAAGTTCATTCAAAATTATGTGACAACTAACGTGCCTAAATAGTATAATTAAGTAAGTTAAAGAAACTAAATTAAGGAAGTTTAGGAATCTTAGCTCATACTCTCATGTAATTTTTTGTCACTTAATTGACTAATGGATCTAAATGGCACAATAAAATTAAGAGACTTGTCGAGTTAAGCTTGAGGTTGAAACCTATATAGTACAATCTTATAAGTTAAAGTATCCAGATCTAGTGCAAAGTAGGATTATGATGTAAAGTAGCGTAAGATACCATGAAAAGATTTGAAACAATTCTTAAAAATCAATAGAGATAAAAGAGTTCAATATGCTAAACAATTAACCATATGTCATGTTCTGAGTTGATCTAGAATAGATAAAAATACAAAATCAGTCAAAATATTAACTTTTTATTATTTATATCCCAGTTATAATTGAAATTATCTTTTCTACAATTTTGAATCAATTTAGAATATGAAATTTAGTTAAATTATAGAACCAACCAAACTCTACCTCCAATATCTTTCATTATTTTGTTTAAAAATTTTCAATAATATTTTATATGGCTTTACACTGTAACTCTACTTTTCCCTAGACACTAACCCCAAGTACAATTTATTCAATTAAAAATTGTGCGGTGGGCATAATAATAGAAAGAAGCAAGCACATATATATATACCTGCATGACCCAAATGCTAAGCAGTGCTTCAAGGACAAACATTGCAAAACCGAGGAAGTATAATATCTGCAACCAAAATTAGCACGTGCCATTAACACTGACCATGCATGCAAGAGTTAACATGTACGTGTTTTCTACAATTTGTCATAGAGAATGGCTGAGCATCTCCCATTATCATATAATAATATATATGGCTAAAATGGAATATGCTCGTTCTAGCTCTGAATATAGCACAAATGCTTATTGTTGAAAACTTCAAAAGTACCCATCTAGAGTGATGAAAAATATTGATTATGCCCTTTAATTAGGATGGCTATTTGCACCATATAGAACAGGCATTTGTGCAATAATATTTGTAAAGATGAGCATTTATACGGTATATAAGATTCCTCACCATTGTCCATAGTATTTTTGAAGTTTTTAATTCATATTGAGGTAATTTGTGTAATAATACTGTAAAAGTTTCAGATAAGATATTGATGTTTCACTATAATGTCGGTACCGGATTTCACATTTTAATCACACATCTATTGTCCTTAATCAAATCTTTAATTTTATTGTGCCCCTAGCTAATTTCCCCGGTTGGAAACTAATCCTCATGTATTCAAAGATAGGATGGCATATATTCAATTCTCCCGGACTGAAAAGTACTAATTTTGTACATTGAAGATACAGGAAGGCAACAAACGATGCTGTCTCATGTTGCCATGGACAGTTATTGCCAGCTTTGAGCTTCTCAGCTACTTTGCACAAAAGCAAGTTTGTCACGATCGCTCTGAGCATGTGCTATCGATTACCGTTTCATGCATGAGCTTTGCAAGATGACAATTTTGTTCGATTACGTACTAACTTTCTTAAAAGATTATCTTTAGATAAGTACTCCATTTTTTTTCAGAAAGAGTTTAGGTCATGACAAGTTGATATCACATTGCCAACACTAAATCAAAATGTCTTGTAACAACTCTATGCCTAACTCTATTTACACGCATCTAATAAACTGCCAACACACTGCTATATGAAGTCTACTGTGATATGCTCTTTTCAAAACAAAAAAAAAAACGCACATTACTTCCCAAAATCTATTAAGATTCTGAAAAGATTCTCCAATAAGAAGACTATTGTCATGGCGACAACTATAAGTAGTATTCAACAGCAGTAAAATGATCCACATAACGATTTGTGCAACACTAGTGCTTACTATATTACTGATTGGTATTTGTAGCAATGATGGGCTCTTTTGATAGTGTGTATTTCATTTTTGCCTCTTTGTATCTTCAATCTTTGTCACGTGGGTTTTAGTTTTACATGTCTAAAATTCTTTAGTGAGAAATTTAAGGTGGGCAGGTTAGTTTTGAAGTTAATACCATAAATGTGGAGATGATGTATTCTCGTAGAATTCTAGCATATCCTCTAATTTCTTTCTTACTTATGAAACTTTATACAATATTTTTGAAGAATTACGTTTTTCCAGTCAATATTAGATTTTGAGTTCGCTTTTGGTCCTCATCAATCTGCATGCAAGTTGTTCAATATTCACCATATTGAGCATGCTAACGGTATGTCATTGGGCGTCCACATCAATGAGAAATCATATGTGGTATGTCATATAATTTTTCTATTATGACTAGTTGACAACTAGAATTAAATGGCACGATAAAACATGCTTAGAGACCCATCAAGAAACGACGTTACCAATTTTTTAGATCTTCGGTTCTATTTACTTTTGAATATTACACGAAAATAGTATGAATGTTCTCAATCAATCGATATTATTAAGCAAGATGGACTGCACAGATAAATGACAAGAATATTGCACAACATTTATTTAGCTACTAAAAAAAGATTGATCTAAATTAGAAAATTAATTAGTAGCAGAATACTATTAAGCACATAATCGGAACTACTCACCCCAACAGTAGCACTATATCCTATTACGCTGATTGCTTGAAAAATTCCACTGCAAACAACGGACAAAATAAATGAAAAAGATAGTTTGGAAATATGTATTAATCAATGTGCATAAAATATCCAAATAAAATTTTTATTTCATCGAAACTTAAGAATGTATTTATGTGGATTTGTAAATGACCAAATCTCAAAACCTTAGGAATGAAGTATATCAACAAGAAAACAATTGTGCTTCCAGAAAGCTTACGTCAATGATCTTCCCATGAAAAGAATCGAGGGAGAAACAGCCGCGTATGCGCAGAAAGCAATGTGAAACTGTGTAGTCAACAAGAACAAATCAACAATTGACCTGTTGCAAAAACTATGCAACAATGCAAGGATCTAAAATGCATTTAGAATTCACTTCTACAAACAATGTAATAATAAACTTACAAAGTAGAACAGGAAGAACCATCCATATCTGAACCCACTCTCTTTCCTATCACATATTGTACAAAGAAAGTGAAATTATGATTACAGGAAGTTAATAGGTTTTAACCATATTTTTGGAAAATAAAAGAAGTCCTTTTTTCTTAAAATGACTCAAACTAACCCCTTTATCTTTCAAAATCAGCTCAACTCAGTCCCTCCATTACATACATAGTATAAAGCAACGTGTATTGATGACACGATAAGGGTGGAACTAACATAACACCACGTAAAACTAATTAGCACCCCATAGAGCTAAATCAACCCCTCAACACCACCACCCCTCCCCCCACCCACTCCCTTTGATATCCCCCTTTATATTTTCCCTTTTCCTATACAGTTGAGCCAGCTATATCTGATCCTAACTTAAATTTGTACCGCTCTTCATCATTACTACGTGTTATTTTGGTCCAAAAATATAATGGAGCTACTAAATTACTAATTTAGCTCAATTTAAAGTAGAGAAACTAACGTGAATCAGTGAGGTAAGTATAAGGATCAAAATTGTATTTCTCTCCCAAAAGAATTGATGTGATTAATTTACAGAGAGGTGATTAACTCCTTGTGAGTGTAGTAAATACCTCATTGCAGTATAAAGAGGGCGGTACCATGAATAATAGGCACCTGGACAACCGGTAATGAAGTATATGATGGCAAGAAACCATATCCTCGGATCTGCATAAAGGAACAAACAAGATTAAAACAACTTCAAATGATGAGATAAAATCACTACTTCGTTCTCTCAATTTGTGCAATTATATCACTTAGTTCCCTCAACTTAAAATTCAGTTTGCCACATTCCTAAAATTGTCTCCAATTGGGTCCGAAATCATGTATATATTACTCAAATTTATCATTTTAATATTTAAGTGTTGAAATTAAGTACAAATTTTGCATTGAGTAGATTGCGTGAGAACAGCATATGCATGTAGTTTAGAAGTTTTGCAAAGACCTACCTATAGTTTCAAAATTAACGCAAGAGTTACCCATAATTTCAATTTCATATGTACTCCGTACCTCGCTGCCTTTTTTCCATTAATTTAGTGTAAAAGAGACAAATAAATACAACTCTTCCCCTCTTTTTCTAGTTTTCTAAAACCTAATTTTTTTGTTACCTCCCCAAACTACCCTCATTCTAAGTACCAATTCAACTCAGGTACAGTCAACAAGTCTGCATCATAGTTTCCTAAGACTTTAAAAGATCCGTCCATATATTACAGAATGGCTCTAATGTCACTTATACACCATAGTGATTATGTCAGTGATCCTCGATCTTACGAGATAAACGAAATTGTGGAGAAAAGAGAGAATCGAACACAATGGTGACACAGAGATTTTTTTAGACAGGTTCATGTCCTCAAACGATTGAATAATAACCCTATGTCTTTGGTGGTGTGATTTATTTAAAGAAGTATAGGTTTACAAAAAGAGAAAGTAAGAGAGAAATGTTCCTCTCTTGACAATTCTATTGTCTGATTCTTATTGTGGGGTATTTCTTCTTCTTCTTCCATCCTCCATTTATAGTGTAATGGGGGTGATTTTTCTTGTCAAGAAACTGTCGTTAATTTCCAACGGTTGTTGGTAACTCTCTTAAGGTAGTTGTTTTGGCGATTTTCAAGAAATCCTGCATTAATTGCCTTGTTGCAGAACACATGGGAGAACAACGCGTCTATGGTCGTAAGTAACTGGTGTTTTGACCAGGGGTCTTTGCACACATTATCATTAACTAAGTAATATTTCAACCATAGCTGATCATGATTGTATACCTTGTCCTAAGTCGGACATGCTTGCGAATTTCGACCAGAGCAGGTCAATCGTAGTCACAGACTTCACATTTATTATGTTAGCTGTAAATTGTTATTATAACACTGTTGTACGTTAATTAATAGGCACAAATGACATCCATTAATTAACCTTTTGACTAAGAAGAAGTGTTCAAATCTTCATCAGTTAGACCCCTAAACTCAAGCGAATTGGTCTGCTCGAGAAAGTGGTTATAAACTGCTAATTCTTCGACCAAAAGTTTGAGCGGATAAAAAATTAAGTCAGAAGTATGTGGTTGTAAAGGACCAAGTTATTTGAGGAGGCTCTGTTCAATTAAAATTGTAAGAACAAAACTCACCGAGTTTTGGTCGAAAAATAAATAAATGTGGAAACAAAAATCAATGGTCGGATTGTTATTAGTATCATGACAATGGTGAAGAAATCAAAGAGACATTTTTCCATTGCGGTTGCCTTGATTTCTGCCAGCTATCCTTTAAATAGTGTTGTGGGACAATTCGGTTTCCCACATTTGTGAAGAAGTTACTTGTGCCCATAAAATTTTTAAACCCTTCTCCTTCCTCCAGAAATTTTCCTCTCACCCTAATCAATGGCTAGCTAGAACACATTTTACGGCACCTTGAGTGCCCTTGATGACTTGGAGAAGAATGATCATCTCAATCCCAAGGGCATCCTCGATGGGTGTTTGGCGGCAAAGGGCAAATGCTTCCTGATGCCTTTAGATGGGGAAGTGCTTTTGTTTACCCATTTCCTGGACTACGGATTTCATCTGCCAACCAGCTCTTTCTTTGCCACAATCATGGAGCATTATGAGGTTGAGGTGGTAAATTTGACTCCGAATTCACTAGTGATTCTAAGTGTCTTCATACACCTATGCGAGGCATACCTATGAGTTGAGCCTTCGGTTGAGCTCTTCTCCCATTACTATCAGCTCTATTACTCCAAGGGAGTTGATGCTCCAGGCTGCCTGTACTTCTAGCTTTGAGAGGGAAAGAAGTTGGAGTATCTGATTGTGCCACTGAAGGGGTCCCAAGTGTGGTGGAAAACATGGTGGTTCTACTCCTGCATTCTTGGGGGTGACTCCTTGTTCTATGTTGGCAAACGTGCAAACAACGAGAGCTAGAATATTTATCCTATCCTCAAGGAGGAACATGTCTTTACGTGAGTGGGTCTGACTGGTCGTCATGTGGCGGTGAATTTTGTCTGACTCCGTATCAACCAGCTGCGTGCTCGAGACCATCCGACATGGCAGTTCTTTGGAGATAATGATTTGACCAGCGATAACCACGAAAGTTAGGGTGTATTTGGTTTGCTTCCATGCCTTACCTTACCAAAATTTTGTCATGCCTTCAGTATTTGGTTGTCATTTGGATTATAGCCAAAGTTTAGCTAGTCTTTCTTGTCTTGCCTATGTGTATTGATTTTTTTGCCAATTGAGGACGAAATTTTTGGTTGCTAAAAGTTGACAGGCCAATTCCAGTCTCACTTTTTTCATTTGCATCACATCTATCCTATCATATTTGGCAACAAATCAAACACTGATCAAGATTGTTACCAAATTTTAACCATCTTATTTGACACCCATCCAAACACTAACCTTTTATACTTTTACCAAAATTTGACTAACATTAGCTACAAACCAAACACCTTTATTTTTACCAAAATTTGGTCATGACCAAACTTTGGCAAGGTTACCAAAGCTAGCAAACCAAACAGGCCCTTAGTATTTTCTCACCTTTGCTCATAAGGATCCACCAATTTCCAAACTGATCATTTGATCTTTTTATAGATTTGACCCTAGCTGATCTTGAATGATGGGTCAAATCCATGATGCATTGAGGGATCTCATAAAGACGTCTTGACCAGCCTGATCAATGCTTCTAAAAATGAGAAAAAGTAAGGAGACAGGTAAGTTTTGAACTTAGTCGACCAACGACCACTAGGTGTTTGTTGTTTTATCTAACTCATGTCTTTAAAAGGCTTTGAAGGCTCTTTAAGAGAAGGAGAGCACAAAAAGGAAGGTGAATGTGGCTTCGCTGAAGGCCACCCTAGTGGAGAAAATCCACAAGAGGAGGGGGTTGGTTAGTCTTCATGATCAAGAGAAACTCCAATCGAAACTGTCTCGTGCCGCGCCATCACAACCTTTGAGCGTAGCGCCGGTGCCTCAGAATGCACCAACATTGCCCCAAATGCACCAGCAAGTCAAGGCAAAGGCTTGGGTACACGAATAGATGCCCGATCAGCAAGAAAACCCACATCTAAGTTTATGGAAAAGACGAAGGCTTGGGTGATCAAAACTTTGGTCACTGTTAAGAAGAAAAGCCCATCTCAACCAGCCCGTGCCATAAAAGTCAAGGCGACGGATACTGGCAAAGAGGAGGTCATATTTGAGGGTAGCATTGGGGTGCTTCTCTTTAGATTCAATATGGAAATTTGATTCCTAAAGACGGCTAGGTAAATTTCTCAAAGTTACCATCTTTTGGCTTGTTGAATTGTCCTTTAGACTTAGATGAACTTTCAATGTTTAGGTCTTCTGAGCCTAAGGCCCAAGAGGCTTTGACCACTAAGGAGGCCGCTGCGACAAATGAAGTATTAGGCACTCCTTCGACCAATGAATCATCGCCTCAACTGGAGTCGAAGGTGGGGACGCTTCCTCCCACAGAAACTGAGGTGGAGAAGGCAGTGGAGGTGATCTAATTACGGCATAGACCAAGTTTTGGTTATACTTGACCAAATATTGATTTTCTCTGATTGATGTATAGATGGGCTTTGACTATACTCAATCAGATGCTAATATGCAGAATACGGGATCTTACTCGGAATTACCGAAACCCAAGTTGATCGAAAACACAGTTCAAAAGATAGCACAACTCTTTATTGAAAAGAGGGATCTTCTACATGTTGAACAATAGGACGCACTCGCCTACGTCGAGGAACTATGTGTCTAAGACTTAAATAAGTTCAATCTAGACTCGATGATTTGATGATCTAAACTAGAACTATTACAAAATATTTATAGTCCAATCGTATGAATATGTATCAGACTCAATAACCGACTAAACGTATTAGACTCGGACAACTAAGTAAACCTAATATATATATATATATATATATATATAGATATATATAGATATATATAGATATATATTATATATATATTGATTGGAATACAATCCGACCAGAGATCAAATCCTTCCCGATGTCGCAAAGCCTTTCCGAGGTCACAAACCCTTTCCGAACTCGACCTGAAGGACCCGAAGATCCTCCCGGATCATGACTCTCTTGTTGAGAAGGAGCCAAGCCCTGTTAGTAACCACTTGATCAAAACTGGAGATGTGGAAATTAAGATTGACCATCTTCTCGGGTGTACCACTTTGCAGCACGTGCTCGTTGATCTTTCTATCTGATTCGAAAAGACTCTCGTGTGCCGCTGCGGGTGGTTGTCACCTTCTTCTCCAAGTCTTCAACTAATGGTATTATGGTCTCAGGCTTATCATCCAGCATAGAAGGCTCAAAGAGTTTAAGGTGCTCAACATTGACAACCGAGTAAATATCCATGTACGAAGGTAACTCGAGTTGACAAGCATTAGTACCAATCTTCCGCAAAATCTGAAAAGGACCATAATGAATTGGTTTAAACTTTTTACTTTCACCTTTTAGCCTCTCCTTACTCAAATGTAGCCATACCATATCACCGTCATGGAATTGAGCATTAACTCGGTGACGGTCATGTCGCGCTTTGTACTTGAGTTGAGCTATCAGCAAGTTAATTCTATTCAACCTCACCATGGAGCCATTGAATACCATCCAGGAACTTTTGTACTTGATCCTGATCAGTTGCTTCCTTGCTGTTCTACGCTGAGGTAGGGATCACAAACTCCATGTCAAATGGACTCTGTGGTAGAAATCACAAACAAACCTCAAAGGGCGACTTTCCAGTCAAACCATGCACTGCTCAATTAAAAGCAAATTGCAGGTACGGTATGCTTTCATCTCAGGTCTTCAAATGCTTAGAGTTATATCCCTCTCAAGAAATGAATGACTGTTCAATTTACCACCTTGGTTTGACCATAAGTTTGAGGATGAAAAGCTGTACTCCTCTTTAACTTTGTGTCCATCATCGTCCAGAGCAACTGCCAAAAGTGACTAAGGTACCGGGTATCACGATCAGACACAATAGAAGTCGGCAATCCGAAATATGTCCAAACGTGCTGAAAGAATCCCCAAGCCGCTTCTTCTCCCGCGATAGTCTTTCGACAAGGTATGAAAATTATCATTTTGGAGAACCGATCAACAACCACAAAGAGATAATCATTGCCACGTCGAGTCTTAGATAATTCTCCCAAGAAATCCATGGATATGCTTTCTCATGGTCGTAAAGGAACTGGTAAAGGAGTGTACAAACCCAATTTTCGGTTTACTAGTTTTGAGATACTGCAAAGACCATAGCCTCGAACAAAACTAGCCACATTCTGCTGCATACGCGGCCAAAACACATGTCGATGAAGATTTTGCAAAGTCTTCGTAACCCCAATGTGACTAGCAACTTTCCATGTATGCGCTTCTCACAGCCATTGAATTCGAGGTGCTCCACGAGATATACAAAATAAATTTTCCCTTGTACAAGAGTCCTTCTTGCCGAAAAAATTTGTAGGTTTCCCTGTTTCAAGCTCAACCAGTGCTGATCAAAAATCAGGATCTTCACTGTACATTGTGGCATAGTCATCATGGCATGAGGGCTCGATCTACATGAATGCTGATAAGCAAAGGGTCGTAACTGGTGGTCGTGACAACATGTCAGCCAGTTTATTGTGTATGCCCTTCTTGTACTTAATCACCAGATTAAACTACTGCAGATACGACATCCACTTCATATGTCGAGCTTACTGTAGCTTCGATTGAGTTCGCAAATATTGCAAAGGTTGGTGGTCGGTGCGGACAACAGTCTCTTTACCTAAAAGGTAACACCGCCAATGTTTTATGGCCTGATGCAGTGCACACAACTCCTTGTCGTAAGTTGGATAGTTCTTTTGAGCTCCTTGGAATAACTCAGAGTGATACGCTACTCGTCGACCTTCTTGCATGAGCACTGCGCCCATTGCATAACCTGAGGCATCGGTTTCTAGCTCGAATGGCTTCTGTAGATTCAACAAAGCTAGAATAGGAGCTTCACTGATCTTCTTCTTCAGCAAAAGAAATGTGTCCTCATGTTTACCTGTCCACTCGAACTTCTGGTTGATCCTGGTTAATGCATGCAACAGAAAAGCCACTATCGAGAAGTGTCGTATGAACTTTCGAATGTATTGGCATGCTCCCACAAAACTATGCACTTCTGTAACTGTTCGCGGTCGAGGCACTCTCGAATCACTTTTACCTTATCAAGATTGATTTGCAATGTTCCCTTGCCGACCATGAACCCTAGGTAAAGTAGAGTTTGCTGGCCGAACTTGCACTTCTTACAGTTGAGACAAAGTTGATGTTGCCGAAACTATTCAAACATCTTTTCTACATGAACTAGGTGCTCGCCCCATGAACGACTATAGACCAGTATGTCATCTAGGTAAACGATCACAAAGTCATCAATGAACTGTCGCAATATGTCATTCATAAGATGCATGAAATTAGCCAGGGCGTTGCAAAGGCCAAACGGTATGACACTCCATTCGAACAGACCTTGTCACGTTTTGAACGTGGTCTTCCACGTATCTTCCTCTCGGATGCTGACTTAATGATACCCTGATTTTATATCCAATTTCGAGAAGACAACAGCATGCTTCAATTAATCTAGCAGGTCATCAATTTGAAGAAGGGGGTACCGGTTCTTGATGGTGATCTTGTTCAGTACTTGGTAGTCGATACACATACACCAAGTCACATCTTTCTTTGGTAATAACACCACAGTAGATCCACAAAGCGAATTACTTGGTCGAATGACACCATCATTCAACAACTCACCAAGTCGTCTTTTTATCTTTTCATTCTCCAATACTGAGTTGTGATACATATTCAGATTGGGAAGTGTCGCATCAGACACGAGCTGAATTTCGTGCTTGACTGGACGTTTCAGTGAACGACTCTCGGTACTTTTGAACAAATCACTGTATTTCTCCAGCAGTCCCGACAAACGACCAGAATCTTCTCGGCACACCAACGACAACGCTGCTCGAGTACTATCACTTTGACTAACTAGTCAAATCATAACAAGCACATATTTATGACATGCATTAACGATTCTTTTAGCCTGATTTGCGGTAATCAAGTTCGAAGTGTTGATGTGGACGTCTCTACCGATCACAAACTTAACTCCGTCTTTAGTGAGGTCGTACTCTTGCGCTCGTCAATGAAAGTGACCGTCTCAATCGTACAAGAACGGACTCCCAAGGATCATTGACAAATATCGATAGGAACAACATCACATTGAATCTCATCGATCTATCTAGCAGAGATCGCAAACTTCAACACACACTACCCAGCAGATACGATCGCGGGTGTGTGGTCGTCTTCAAACAAAGTCGTCAAACCAGTCCAGCGGAAACCAAATTCTTCTAACTTCCGGGATCAAATATTGTTGACATCACTTCGTGCTTCTCCTGGATATTGATAGTAAACAAGTCCTCCATTGAGTGATGGTCGTTAGGTGAATCCAAACTTTTGTTCTTCAGCATAGCCATCAGAGATAAAGCCATATCTGCCTCATCGACTGAATTTACTCGGACAACTCCTTCTTCGAGTGGAGCCGTAATAGCTGTAGCTGTTCTTTTCTCTGGTTCATTTCTCTTTGGTCAAAGCTCAGGATGGAGCTTATAGCACTTATCCTTTGTATGCCCAGCAACATGACAATGATCACAAGAGATGCTCATACTAGACTTCGGAGTACTCCTCTTTGCACTCAACTTTCCTTTTGACGAGGTTGAATTCTCTTTCTTATCATTGCGGGATATATTTTTCTTCTCGATCTCCATAGCAGTTGTGATATCCTGGACGTTGAATAGGCTTAGTTCAGCACCAATCAATTTCTGAAGTCCAGACGTATATTTTTGGAACACTTGAGGATCAGAGAGCGAGATGCCAATAACCATTGCTTGTCTTTAAAATTTCGTCGTATAATCCTGGACGGATTGATCGCGGCGCTGATACAATTGGTGCCAACGATCCCATCTCTCCTCAAGATAACCCATCAGGTAGAATTCTTGTCATAGGAGTCGTTTGAACTGACCCCATGCGAGGTTGTCAACTTTACCACTGGCGACAAGGGCCTTCCACCATGTCTTGGCGTGGTCCTTCATCTTCAAAGGTGCGAACTTCACCTTTTGACCACTACTAAACCCTCGTAGGTCAAAGTAGGTTTCAAGCTGGTTGATCCAAGAATCCAACTTCTCGGCATCGATCACCCCATCGTATATGGGTATATCAACCTTAGCTTCGACCTTAAAAGATCTGATAGCTAAGGAGGTGTTGGCAAGGTCGTCGGCCTTATAGTCGCCTTCGTCTTCATTTTCGTCTCACCTATGCAAGTCTTCACCAATCTTCACGCCCTTAACCTTGCCTTTTGAAGTATCAACTTCAGAAGGTACAACCATGGGCTGCTGCTTAATCCAAGGAAGCATGGTATCCATGTCGACAGAAAGGTTAGCCACTTGTTCCGCTAAGTTATCTTGAACGGAGGTATCGTCAGATATCTTCAGAGACGCGACTGTAGGAACCGTCCAATTAACGCCTTCAACTACAAGAGTTTCTTGTGGAGTTTCGTTGGAGGTTTTGTAACCCTGGCGAGTCTTCACCATCTTGAAGGACTCGAAGATCCTCCCCGATCAGGAGGTGGCCTGGTGGTAGAGCCAATCCGTGGCAACCACCCATCTGAACCTAATCTATCTGAAAACCAACCCGCGCCAGCGGTCGAGCTAGTCGAAAGTTCAGTTGTGCAAGCCCTCGAGCTTGATCACCAGGAGGTTTTACCTCTTAATGTAGCGACTAAGATAGAAGTCAAAGAGGTGAGGGAAACGATAGCCAGACTTTCACTGTTGACCACCCTGGGGATGATGCGGCCAACCTAGGCCCCAAGATGAGCAAACAGGGGCAATTGGGGGCAAGACCATGTGCAGTATCGGGAATGTCCTTCTCCTTCTCCTAGAAAATACTGGAAGAAGTGTGGAAGGACTAGATAGCAGCTCTTCAAACAACGCAGGGTTGTGAAGAGCTACAGAAATCATGGCCCAAAAATTAACTGACATAATCACGTACTACCTGAAATTAAATTCAAGCATAGATGCTTAGCTTGATATTCTTGTCTAAGTTTTCTTTTAGCATGGAGCACGAAGCTTAGCCATCTTCGAAGAACTCACATAACGATATGAGGAGATTAGAAGTGAGCATGATGATGTGGTTGCCAAGCTCCAAGCGGCACAAGAGAAGTAAATTTACTGAAAACTTATCTTCAATTGAAATTAATTCAAACTAATGATAGTCTGTGGTCTTTTTTATATACCTAATGACCAGATTAACTTGTTGTATTGTTCCCTCTATTGAAGAGGTGGAAAGACTCACCTCTGTGCTTGAAGACCTTAGGGCTTCCCTTTTGGAGGAAAATTGACAAAGGGAAGTCACTTTCATGGAGGGAATGAAGACCAAGGAGGCTATTGAAAAGTTCTGGTCAAAGTAAAGGCTGCTTTTACCACCCTATGAGAGGAGGTTGAAAAGTTGGGGGCTACTCTCGTAGAAGAGAAACAAGCTAAAGAGGCCATTAAAATTGGTAAACACCAACTTCAGGCCGAGGTGCAAACGATGAAGGAGATAGTTTTCTCCTAGTTTGCGGAGATGGCAAGACTCTGCAAAGCGAACCAAGTCCTAAAGCAGCAGTTTAAAGACCAAGTAGAGGGCTCAAAGTTTGTCAAAGAAAATCTTGAGCATAAACTTCTTTGACCACTTTTTTATCAATGCCACAACATACTTTGACTAACAAAACTTGGTCATTAATTCCTAGAGGTGAAGGGTAATGTAAAAATGATTGTTGCTAGCTATGCTTACCTGGTTGAAGAATAAGAGAAATTTGTGGAGAAAACTAGAAGTTCGGAGCATTTTGTGATAATGTGTAGGGATTGCTCAAACCTGCCAAGGCTCAATTCGACCAAGCCATGAAAGGCTTTGGAATCGAGGAGATGGTTGAGCTCGGGAGTGAGTTCGCATCTTATCTTAGCAAATGCATCCAAAAGCAATATGCTCTCTTTGTCTCCCAAGCCTCCATTATTAAAGAGAAACAGAGGATAGGGACTTGCGCATTGATACCATGTACTACTGGAGCCATCTTTGCCATGTTGTGAGCCAAGTACCCTGATCTCAACCTTATCCCTACCATGGAGGAGTTTTAGTGCTTATCCATGAATGAAGTCTCTAACTTGTTCGAATAGATTCATTCACTAGTCGATAAAATCACTAATGATTTTGAGCTAGCGATCAATGATGAGGATGAAGACTAGAGGGAGGAAGCAGACGACCAAATAGAGCAAAAGAAAAAGAAGGAGCCAAAGAAGGACGGCTAAGATCCAAAACCTTAGACTCCTCTATAAAATACAAAGTTTGTAAAAAAATTTTACCTCATATAAATGAGAAAACTTCTTTTTTTGCAAAAGAAAACAAGCACAATGATTAGAAGTTTTTTAAAAGAATATGGGCACAATGATTACAAGTTTTTTTAGAGAATATTAAATCCTAGCCCCCGCTTGTTATCTTAAGACCAAATCGCTAGTTTTATGTTGACAGGAAAAGTACTAGGTTTAGGCTAGGTTGTGACACAAATGAACTTCTGGCGAGTGTATAGTTTTTACAAACTAAAAATGAAAACTAAAGAGCAGGATTGACGCTAGAAAGTTCCTTTAGTGGGTGGGACCACATACACAGGAAAGACTTTGACTAGGTAATGCTCTAAGTTTTGGTTAGTGAAACTATATACAACAAAGAAGCATTTGCGATCAGACCACCATCCTTTCAGTTTATGAAAGAAAAAGTTTCAACAAGAGAAAACCAAGAACACAAATTGCAATTTAAGAAAAAAAAAACTTATCTTTGATGATAGACGATGAAGAGTTACATAAAGAACTTTCTCAATTGATCAGTATTCCAAGAATTGGCAATTACACACCCATCTAGAAATGCTAATTGAACAGAGCTTGGTTGATTGACTGCAGCCACTGTGTAGGGGCCTTCCCATTTAGGAAAAAGATTAGTGTGATTAGACAAATCTTGGAACTTTAGGAGGAAAATATTGCCTATGTTAAAATTGTGCTTTTCCACCTATTTTGAGATTTTGATTGAAACTATATACATAATCACCTTTCTGGGGAATGGGTAACCATATCTTTCCAAAATGAGAGAAGGAGGGAAGACGCGCTACAACTAACTGCTGAAAAAATGCCTGTTGATAAGCTACTGATTGTGTGAGAGCCTTACTTCTTTGTTCATTGAGCAAATTAATGTCATCTTCTCATCGTTGTTCTTGTTCTTCTTTGTCAAAGCTTGCATTCATCCTGAACCAACGTATATCTCTGGTGGAATCATGGCTTCGGCACCATAGACCAGAAAGAATGACGTTTCGCCATTTGCTCGACTGGTCGTAGTTCGAACAACCAAAAGTACTGAGTTGAGTTTATCAACCCAAGTCCCTGAGAGATTTTGTAGGTGATTAAAGAATCGTTTATTTGATTCCTTGAATCACTTGGCTGTTGATGCGTTCAAGTGCCTGAGCAACAGATGGCGAATGTATTTTAATACCAAGATCCTTGCAATATCGTTGAAACAGATCACTGATAAATTGTTTGCTGTCATCCTCTATAAAGCGACTTGGGACACTAATGCGGGTTACAATATTTTTTTTGAGAAACTTCTTGATTGCCTGAGTAGTGATTGATGTTACCGGTTTGGCTTCTATGCACTAAGTGAATGTTTCTATGGCCACGAACAGGTATTTATAATTTCCAATTGCATGAGGCAGTGGTCCCAAAATATCAATCCCCCATGTGGCAAGCGACTACGATAATGGGATAGTTTGCAATGCATTACCTGGTCGGTGAGTTTGACGGCCATGAAATTGGTATTTTTAGCACGTTGTAACCAACTGTTTCATGTCTTGGAGGGCTATTGTCCAGTAATAACCTTGTTGAAAGACATTTACAACTAATGTCTTAAATGAGGCCTAACTACCACATATGTCTCCATGAATTTCACGTAGGAAAAGAATGCCTTTCCCTTGTGAAACGCAACACATGAGTACACCAAAGGCACCTTTTCGATAAAAGGTACAATCAACCAATGTGGACAAGCATGTTTTGTGAATCAGTCAATCAAATTCATCTTCTTCCTCGAGTAATGTCCCCTTCACTAGATAATGCCTGATTGGAATCATCCAATTTGCATCATACTCGAGGAGTGAAGCACATACTGCTATTTTATTTGCTTCTCATTCTATTAGAGAAGGCTTAGTTAGGAGTTCAAGGAAGATTCTTGCCAGAGCAAGTGATTGTGAGGAACTGATCCGAGGCAGCTGATCTGCCATGAGATTTACTTTGCGTGGGATATACTAAACCTCAAAACCATAGAAATGTTTGTTCATTTTCGTCACTTCGACCAGTGATAATTTTTGTATAGGTGCTTATTTTCTAAATATTTTTCCCCTCATTCAAGCTCATTTTAGTCATAAAAATCATCAAATATTTAAATATAGCTATATTTGCTGTCGTTCGACCTCGATTGTGTGTTTTGTTTATTTTAATTGCAGGTCGACGCAAATCAGGTGATTTCTGGCTAATTGGATGCACTTCATCAACTAGATCTAATCTATGGAAGATTGCGTATAGAAATACGCATCGTTACAGACGCGTAGGAGCTGACGGCGTCGAAATCAGAGTCTCCGGGAGGGCAAACAGCAAAACCTTGTAGCCAAGGCCCTAAATGCAATTATCTGAAAATCCGAGCACCAAAATTTAAAATAGCCTAGACTCAAAATTTAAAACCCTAGTTGGAGAGGATCATCTTGCAATTTCATTAAAATTCGAGGGATTTTCTGTAAAAATGCAAAAACATAAAAATGCCCTACCAACCACTTTTATTGCTCGGCCTAACACTGTCTAAATTCTCCCCTCCCTCCCTTCATCTCTCTCGGCCCCGGCAAACTTGCCGCCTGTAGTCAGATCCCTGCTGGTCTCCTCCCTCCTTCTACCTCCCCCATATCTTCTCCCTCTCCCGCGAGCCGGTCCACATCTCAACCATTTCTTCTGTCTCTCCTCACACTTCGTCCTCTCCACCTCCGTTCGTCAAACCTCGCCACCGGCGACCGGCCTTGGCTGACGGCGAGCTCATAAACCCCCCTCTTTTCCTCCTCCAATTCCCCTCTTTCTTCGCCTTCTTGCTTCTTCTTCTTTTTCTTCCTGCTTCTTCTCTCTGCTTCTACTCCTCTTCTTTTTTTTCCTTGCTTGTAACACCGTCGATCTCGCCTCGCACCCGGATCACGCCAAATCCGTGCCGCTCCAGTGTCGGCTCTCCTCCGTTCACGCGCTTCGCCGCTCGCGGTCTCCGGATCCACACCTCCAGCTTCCCTCGGTTCCACCCACGCCGCAGCCATCACTCCATGACTCCATCTCAGTCGCCACACGCCGATCCACCGGATCTCGTGCCGCCTCGTTGCCGGATCTCACAACGGCCTCCATGCACACACGCCACCGTAGATCCCGCCACCTCTGCTGCTCCCTCAGCCGTGCCACGGATCCAAGTCCACCACTGCTTCTATAGCCGCTGCCGCCTTGATCCCCACACGGCGCTTCGCACGGCCGTCTTCCACGAGCTCAACATCGGCGACGATTTTGGCAGCCCCCTCACCAACAATTGCCGTCGTGGCTTGAGCCACAGCCCCCCACCTCCATTGCTTGCCGCCGTCGTGGCCGTCTTCGCCGACCCGCAGCTGCAACAACCGCCTTGCACCGTCGTCCTCGACCTCGACCTCAGCACTAGCAGTCGCGGCTATGAGTCCTGCCACATCAGTCTCGATCAAGGATCACTGCTTCCTCTACTCTAGCGACGTCAGCAACGACCCTTCACAATCTTCAGAAGGCTACACTGCAACAATTCTACTTCAAGAATAGGCAACAATTTCTCTAACTCTATCTGTTACTCTTGCCTCCCTATCTTGCAAAGTTAAGAATTCCTACGAGTGTATGAGATGAATGCATGGCTGTAAAGAATTGAATTATTTTCTAAACCAAATACCAAATTGAATTGCCTCCTGTGCTTGCTTGGTGATAAGTGATTAAATGGTATTAATTTTGACCTAGATTAGTGGGTTTTTTCGTGCTGAAAATTCATTTGATGTGTTATTTTATGTAACTTTTGAAAGATATTTACAATCCGCTTTCACTAGTTTTTTCATCCTGTTTCAGGGAATAAACGTGCCAACTTGGAAACATTTCAACATCATTTAGATAAAAAAATGAAGTGGATGAAACCAGATGAAATATGTGAAGAAAATAGAATTAAAATTGACTCCCACGAGCAAGGCACTAAGTGCCCCAATTGGATTCCTACATGTGTGCCCAAAGGCCCAATCGGGTCCCAGTTTGGTCCCAATTGGTTCTCAAGTCTGGGTCCCACTCTGAGTTTGAATTCCAATCGGGTCCCGAGTCCAGATTCCAGTCGGTTCCTGAGTTCGGATCCTGTTGGGTCCCAGTCAGTTTCCCGAGTCCTAGTTGGGTCCCAAGTCTCTGAGACCCTGCCTAGTCGGGTCCTTGCTCGAGTCCCCTCATTGATCCCGTGTTTTGGAGATCGATTTGGAGTCGTTTCTGATTTGTTCTTTTTGAGGAGTTGTAATAGTATTAATCTAGGATTTTTGTATATAAATAGAGAGATTTTTGGTTTATTTTTCATGGAGTTTTAGGGTTAGTATCAGTTTAGGTTAGTTTAGCTCCCTTATTTATTTTATTCTAGTTTTCGCTTTTGTAAGCCGGTGTGGATGGCAGACCTAATTTTTTGATGCAACCAAGTAAGTTTTCATTTATTTCTTATTATTTCGGTATTTTATGGCTTTTTGTGAGTAATTCATTTCTAGGGTTAGGACTGACCTAATCCAGAAGGCATTATTTTTGCTCGGTCTCGATTTCAAGTTTTGCAATTATTTTCTAACGTTTTCTTCCTCTAAACCCTAAATTCACACTCTAGCAACAAACTTGATAGTTGAGTCTTAGTATATGGGGAAGTTTTGGAGTCCTTTCGCACCTTGATGCGGGACGTTGAACAGGAGAGAGGCTCTCGTTAGACTTAACCATAGAAGCGATCCTCTGACCGTTGTACTGGCGATCATATTGACAACTTAATCTGTATTGGAAAACACTTGAAATTGATTTGTAATTCTCAGACCTTGATTAGAATTACGTCTGATGGTAAAAGAATTTCTGAAACCCTAGGTTTTATCTCTTGATTCTAAAACCTTAATTTTCATATTTGCTCTTTGATTGCTTTTAAACCCTTGATTGGTAGATTTAGTGATAGATTTAGTTGTAGCTTGATAAGTACTAAATTGGTAGCATTTTTAGTCTAAATTTAGTATTGAAAACGTGTAAAATCATGCTAAAAACTCCTTTGATGCGACATTTTATGTATAATTTTATATTATTTTTACAAATTGCTTTCATGGCTGTGTTTGCCATGTTTCAAGGACCAAACCTACCAAATTTGAGGATATTTTGACTTTGTTTGGGCCCAATTCGACCAAGAAACCAAAACTGGACAACAAAAGGGCCCTGATCAAATATTCTTCAGATAAAAAGACCTGCTCGAACACAACTACGCGAGAAAGAATCTCATCGAACATGGCTAGACGAAAAAGAGACCTGAATGAACATGAGCAACTAGTCAAAAAGAGTCCCGATCAAACACGAGCACCTGGTCGAAAATAGTCCTAATCGAACATGACTACTGCTTGATCATCTATTTGGCCGAGCGGAGCATGATCACGGGTACGACACGTGTTCGGCAAAGAGCACACCATGTGTTCCTGGTCGTGTCCGGCCAGGAGGACACCACATGTTCTTGGTCATGTTCGGCTCGGTTTCGGAGGCTTTTACTGGTCGGATTTGGTCGGTTTTGATTGGGTTTGACCAGGACTGGTCGGATTTGATAAATTTTGATCGGGTTTTATCAGAACTAGTCGGATTTGGTTGGTTTTGGTCGGATTTGATCAGAATTAGTCGAATCTGGTGGGTTTTGACTCAGATTCGTCCGTTCTCGCACCGTTTGAAGCCAGACTCATCGCTTGCACGTCAAGGAGTTATTTTTTGGCACATTTATCCATGTATCATAAACAGAGAAACTTTTGGCTCAGTTAAACATACTTTGTTAGGCTTTAGATGCCCTTAATTAGGGCTTAGTTTTTATATTGTTTTCTTAGAAGAGCCCCTTCTCTATTTTTCCTGCTTTTGTAAGCCATCAAGGACGGCAAACTTAATTTTGAAGCAATCAAATAAGTTTTCATTTAATTCTTATTGTTATTTCTGTATTATTATGGCTTTTGCGAGTAGATCCCTTCTAGGGTTAGGGATGACCTAGTCTGGAAGGCGTAATTCTTCCTCGGTATTGATCTCAGCTTTTGGAGTTATTTCCTGATGTTTTCTACCTCTAAACCCCAAATTCTCATTTCGGCAACAGACGTAATAGTTGAGCCTTAGCAAGAATTTAGGGGAATTTTGAGTCCTTAGCGCTTTGATGCAGGATCCTAAACAAGAGAAAGGCTCTTGGCCAACGTAATAGTGAAAGTGATCCTCTGATCGTTGTACCAGCAACTGTACTGGCAACTTAATCTCTCTTGGAAAACGATTAAAGTTAACTTGCAATGCTCGGACCTTGGATAGATTTATGCCGGATGGTTATGGAACTACCGAAACCCTAGATTTTTGTTTCTTCTTTACAAATCCTAGATTTCATACTTACTCTTTACTGCTTTAAAACTGTAGATTGATAGTTTTAGTAGTAGAAAAAAAAACTCCCAACTTGTTTAGACTTAATCAGTGATCCATTAAGCTAGAAAGATGAATACATTTGTTCCTCGTAGAATTCGACTGTCAAGTGCTCAACACTCAACCGTTCACTGCGGTTACTACACAAATCGCACTCGCCGTTTCGGGTGTGATCAAGTTTTTGGCGTCGTTGCCGGGGAAGAATAGTAATTCATACTTCTAGATTAATTTTCGATGATATAAGTTAGTCTCACTTCTCAATCTTGCTTCTATTTTTGTTTTTGTTTTTGTTTTCTTTGCACCACTAACCTTTCAAAGAGGTAGTGCAAATCTGGATAGCTCGAACAAACCTATCAAAACCGTGTGCCGACTTCTGTACGAGGCAACGCAAGTAAGATTGGAGGAAAACTCGCAAACTTTTGAAGAGATCAAAGAACAACCAACAATGGAGGACCAAAAAAAACTCAAGGATTATGCAATCCCATTCAGCATGGGGCTGCAATCAAGTATTCTTAGACCACCGATTGAATCAAATAACTTTGAAATAAAACCTGCGCTTTTGAATTTGGTTCAACAAAATCAGTTCAGCGGTCTTCCCGCTAAAGATCCATCATTTCATCTGCACATGTTTCTTGAGCATTGTAATACTTTCAAGATTCATGGAGTAACACAGGATGCACTTCGTTTAAGGTTCTTTCCTTTCTCGCTGCGCTAGAAGGCGAGGGCATGGCTATACACTCTACCTCCTATGTCGATCACTACATGGGATGAACTCTCACGAGCTTTTCTTGGTAAGTTTTTCCCTCCTGTTCGTATTCACAACCAGATTGCATCTTTTTCTCAGCAGGTAGGTGAATCACTTTACAATGCTTGGGAACGGTATAAGGACTTGTTCATCAAATGTCCACATCACAGACTAGAGAAGTGGCTTGTAGTTCAAACGTTTTATAGAGGATTGAACTACAATGCAAGGATGGCCGTAGACGCTGCAGCCGGCGGCATACTAATGAACAAAGTGTAGACGAAGCATATGACCTCATCGAAGGTATTACTCAAAAGTACACTGAATGGGGAACCGAACGAACTGCTCAACAAACTTCGACTAACAACATGGATGTAAGTGTAATGTCGCAATTGGCCGAACAGGTAGCACTTCTAACAGATAAATTGTCTATTCTTGGATCATCTACTACTTAATCTGTCTATGCATTACACCTATATGTGAAATGTGCGGCATACAAGGCCACTATGGCCATGAATGCCAGTTTAAACCATCCATGGAGCAAGCAAATGCTTTTCAGGCTATGCAACAACGGCAATGTAATGCTTTTCCTAACTCATATAACTCTTCCTAACTCGTATAACTCTGGATGGCGCAACAATCAAAATTTTGCATGGTTAGGACAAAATCAGCAACCTCAACGCCAACAACCAAATTTTGGACAACAGCAACTACACCAACAAAATCCCCAACATCAAGCTCAAAGGCCACCATTCTAAATGCAAAATCAGCAACCTTATAGACCGGCAAACAAACGACAACCCGAGCAGTCGAACATGGAGCGCATACTAGCAGAGAACTTTCTAGCAAATCAAGAGAAAGAGACGGCGTCCATGAGCCAAAAGATAGCCTCCATATCAACTCATGTCCGCATGCTCAAGACTCAAATCTCACAATTGGCGAATCCTGCATCAAAAAATGATAACCCTCTTCCTTCTTAACCAATCAATCTTCGCAATTCTAAACAAATTACTTGCATAGCTTGTTCTAACCCTCTTGTTTCTAATGCAGTGATCTTAAGGAGTGGAACAAAGCTACCAGAACGAATGCCACCAACCGAACCTGCGCCGGCAAGCGAATTAAAAGAATTACCAATACCGCCGGCAAAGGATGACGACAAGGAAGCTGAACCAAAAGAAAATGAAAGTGGAGAAAATCAGGTAACACGTATTTACAATCCAACTCCACCTTTCCCAGGAAGATACGTAAAAACAAAACTCGATAAACAATTTGAAAAGTTTGTGGAAATCTTGAAAAAGCTTAATGTGACTATGCCTTTCACTGATTTAGTAACTCAAATGCCTTCTTCTGGGAAATTTTTGAAAGATATATTTACTAAAAAGAGTGATTTGAGTGAATATCAAACGGTTGCTTTAACCGAGAATTGTAGTATCTAATTCAGAACAGGATGCCGGCAAATCTACGCGATCAAGGGAGCTTCTCCATTCCTTGCAACATAGGTACGATGCACATAAATCAAGCTCTTTGCGACCTAGGCACAATCGTTAGTGTCATGTCTCTCACCATCGAACAACGTTTGAGTCAAGCCTACATGCATGGTTCTGCAATTTGCTGATCGATCGATGAAACATCCGGAAGGAATCCTGGAACACATGCCTCTTCAAGTTGGTAAATTTTATCTTCCAGTTGATTTTGTTGTTCTTGATATGGATGAAGATTTTTCTATACCTATTATATTGGGACGACCAATGCTCCGGACAGTAGGTGCCTTCATTGATGTATGTGAGGGACAAATTACTTTTTACATAGGGGAGGAGAAAAATTTATTTAAAATGTCTAAACTTGTTGACTGCCCTATGTATGAGGAGAAAGTTTGCAGCGTGGATGATCTAGAAGAAGTTTTAGAAGAGGAGTCGTCACTTCGACTCACTTTTGGAGAAGGAACAAATGAAATGTTCAAAAACAAAAAAATGGATAGCAGCGAAGAAGACGAACAAAATGAAGATGAACCAGAAAAAGAACCATCTAAAAAAGACATCTAAGATTCTGACGCCACAAGTAAGGAAAAAGTAAGTAAATCTACACTTAAAACTCTTCCTTCCTCGCTGAAATATGTGTTTTTGGATGATGATGAGATGCAACCTGTCATTGTTAATGCAAATTTGACCAATTCACAACTAGAAAAATTGATTTCTTTACTCCGTGTGCATCACAAGGCTCTAGGTTATTCAATTGATGATATCAAAGGGATTAGCCCTGAAATTTGCATGCATAGGATCTCTCTAGTTGATGAAACTAAAACCTCCATTGAGCGTCAACATAAACTAAACCCAAACTTGAAGGAAACTATAAAAGCTGAAATTTCTAAACTATTAGATGCGTGTATCATTTATCCTATTTCTGATAGTAATTAGGTTAATTCTGTTCATGTGGTTCCAAAGAAAGGAGGTATGGCTATGGTTAAGAATGCTAACAATCAGTTGATCCCTACTAGACTTGTGACTGGATGGCGCTGTTCATTGATTATTGTAAATTAAATAGTGCCACTAGGAAGGATCACTTTCCATTACCTTTCATTGATCAAATGTTGGAAAGATTGGCCAAACATGCATATTTTTGTTTTCTTGACGGGTATTCGGGGTTCTTTCAAATCCCAATTCATCCCAATAATTAAGATAAGATGATGTTTACATGTCCTTTCGGTACTTTTGCCTACTGACAAATGTCGTTTGGGTTATGTAATGCTCCTGCAACCTTTCACAGATATATGATGGCTATCTTTTCAGATTTAATCAATGAAATAATGGAAGTCTTCATGGATGTTTTAGTGTTTATGGTTCCTCTTTCGATGCATGTCTACAAAATCTTTCTCAAGTCTTATGCAGGTGCGAAGAAGTTAACCTTGTGCTAAATTGGGAAAAGTGCCAATTCATGGTTCAAGAATGTGTGGTACTTGGCCACGTGATTTTTGAACGAGGGATTGAAGTCGACAAGTCAAAAATCGACGTCATAGCAAGTCTTCCACCACCGACGAACGTGAAGGGCATACGTAGTTTCTTGGGACATGCAGCTTTTTACCGCCGTTTCGTTAAAGATTTTTCCAAAACTTCTAAACCTCATTTTCTTGGTAAAGATGCGCCTTTTGATTTTGATGAAAAATGTCCTGATGTTTTTAATCAATTGAAACTTCCATTAACTACTGCTCCCATCATACAACCTCCAAATTGGAATGAACCCTTTGAATTGATGTGTGATGCTAGTGATTATACAATTAGCGCTGTTCTAGGGCAAAGAACAAATAAGGTTTTACATGCTATATACTATGTAAGCAAAACTTTGGATGATGCTCAAAGAAATTATACTACGACTAAAAAAGAATTGCTTGCTGTAGTATATACCCTAGATAAATTTCATCGATATTTGATTGGTTCAAACATTATTGTGCATACTGATCATGCTACTCTTAAGTATCTTTTGACCACGATAGAAACCAAGCCACGACTTGCACGATGGATCCTATTACTACAGGAATTTGATTTGGAGATCAAAGATAAGAAAGGTGCTGAGAACGTCATCGCCGATCATCTTTCGCGACTCTTCATTGACACCGCCGACGTTCACATCAATGATGCTTTATTCGACGAGCTCCTTTACTTGATTCAACAAAAACCATAGTATGTTGATTATGCAAATTATGTATTTAACCATGAATTTTCTCCAAGGTTGACGAATAGACAACGTAAACACTTTCTCCATCACATCCAACACTACTACTGGGATGCTCCAAACCTTTTTGAAGGAGTTGAATTGCATGAACTAGAAGAGTTTCAGAATAGCTCCTACGAAAGTGACTTGATTTACAAAGACTACATGAAGAAGTGGTACGACAAACGGATCCTCAACCGTGAGTTCAAACCAGGTGATTTGATGTTAGTATTCAATACACGGTTGAAACTGTTCCCAGGAAAATTGAAATCGCAATGGACTGGGCCATACATGATAGAAAAAGTCTTCCCGTATGGTACCGTAGAACTTCGAGCACAAGATGGCACCACTTTTAAGGTAAACATGCATCTTATTAAGCTGTACAATGCGGGAGACCAGGTAAGTACGCTGAACTCGATCAATTCTTTCAATTCTATATATGTTGGGGGAAATCTCCGCGGGATCAAGTCCAGGTAAAGAGGCAAGGCCCCCGGTGGCTAGTCCCAGACGCCATTTGCCCGGGGACTCGCTCGGGGACAAGGCCCCCCGGTGGCTTGTCCCGGGCGCCGCCATTTGCCCGGGGACAAGGCCCCCCCGGTGGCTTGTCCCGAGCGCCGCCACATGCCCGGGGACAACGCCCCCCCCTGTGACAGTTCATGTGAGGATCACGTGAAGCACCTCGGGGACTGGCGGGACACCTGTCGAACATCTGAGCTCCTTGACCATGAGAAGGATGCTAGTGCCCCTCGATCCAATGATTGCGGGCAGAGCAGTTTAGTCTTTTTGCATCTTTTGGGCCTATATAAGCCCTTGTAACCCCTCATGTAGGAGGGGACAATTCATTTTTTTTACCCTAATACACAATCAAACAGGCATGCTTTGGAGCCATCTCTCCCCGAGAGAACTCCTCTAGCCAACTCCAGTTGGGAGCACATCGACAAGACTAGGGCCTCCACTGAGGCCTGAACCTGTATAAACCTTCGTGTCATTTGCTGCATTTGCCCGACGGGAGAGGACCGGTAATACGGTCAGCTCGCGTCGTCTTTTCTTCGATAGGGACTTCAACAAAACCTGCCAGGGTATTCGCAATACCACTACAATATATTTTGGAATGGCCGAGAATGTTTTGTTGAGTGGGACGTTAAACCAGCCCTAGCCGGGAGACAACCCGATATACTAACATGTAGTTCTCTCTTTTATGAACACAACGATGCAAGAATCACTCAATTCCGATGCCGTTTGACCACCCAAAACCAATTTTTTGTAAACCAGGGCTGAAACGTTTAAAAAAATATACAAATTTTCCAACATTGGCCGAACCGGGCACGACCAGTGTCACAACCAGCGTTGCGCTTGGTTTGGTATTTTTCAAAAAAACAAAAAATTTTCAAACCACCCAAGCTGAGCACGACCAGTGCCAGGCTCGGTTCGATTTTTCTGAAAAAATTAACATTTTCAAAACCACTTGAGCCGAGCATGACCAAAGCCGAGCTCGGGTTGATCTTTTCAAAACAAACCAAACCTAGCATAACCAGTGGCACGTCTCGTTCTTGTTTCGGTTGGTCGAATTTCAAAAAAAAATAAAAAATTCTTTTTAGTAGAAACGACCACGACCAGTGGCACGTCCTGTGCCCTAGTCGAGCATGACCCGTGCTTGTGATCATGTTTTTGTTGGTGCGACCAGATGCTCGAATGTGTATTTTACTCAAACCAAGCATGACCCATGCCCGTGGTCGTGTTAGGCTTGATTTCTCTCTGTTTTTCGGCTAGAAGTGCTGATTTTGTGATTCTTTTGTGTTTTTCTTCACCCACACCACCATAACGATTACCTACCACCCTATATAAGGCCACCCATCTCCAAACAGCCACAACACCATTGTTAAGCCCCAAACTCCTCAAAACCTCCACATAACCTAGCCCTAGATCTCCAAATCCAACCGTCCAAACTTCGATCCGACTGTGGATTCCAGCTCCTCGCGCCTCGACACCCCCATATTTGAAGTTTCTACGGCAATGGTGATGCCCCAACGCAACATCAAAAGGTCACAAAGCGCAAAAGAGGTATGTCTCCACAAACCTTTTCTGATCCCGATTTTTTGAGCATATATTTCACAAATCCTGATCATCTTGCTCGTTTTATGCACTTAAAGAAGAGACCCTTATGGCCTACTAGATTTTTGGATGTTCATGCCATTAGGTCTCTAGGAATAGAAGATGATGTTTTATGCCTATTGCAAAATGTGGGTTGGGAAACCTTGTAGGGGTTCCGGTTCTGACTTTTCGCGAAGTCGTTTGGGAGATTCTAGTTTTATTTGAACAAAACATTATACGTGTTCCTCCCAGTCAAACTGAAGGTGTAAGATTTAGGTTTGCAAATGTGGATTATGACTTTTCAATTGATGAATCTGAAAATCTATTAGGGTTAAAACCTAGGGGAACTTTTCATGGTTCTATTATTTGCACCCTCGGTAAAATTTGGAGTGATATAGCCGAGGAAGGGCAACATCTTTTTCTACCTGTAATCAAAGGCCACAAAAATTTGCAATCCTGCCTTTCGCTATTTACAGCGTCTCATGGCCGGGACAATTTTGGGCCGTGACAGTAATTAAGATAAAGTTTTAGAGACCGAGGTCGAATTTATGTGGGCTATGTTAGGCAAAGTTCATCTCTCATCTGCTACCTATTTTTCCCGTCGTCTTGAATATATCGACAAGGATTTACGCAAAACTTCACCAATAGTCTTAGGTGGCTTAATCTCTCACATAACATCCTCCCTAGGGTTTAATGCTACTGATTATCAAGAATCTGTGCCGCAGCCAACCTAGACTTACATGCATTGTTTTCAATGGGGTTTTGCAGGATAGAAGAGTATTCATTCCGTTGGATTATTAATAAAATTCCCTCCATCCTTTTGCCCGATGTTTCTCGGACTTGCTTATCTAATGAGCATAATTGGAGAATGCTCCCATCTAGCTCATCTGATCCTAGTTCCTCACGCGCTGCTGAGTCTAACCAACTGGCAGCGCATGATGTTGCCGCTCTGCATGCTTCCATAGAGTCCATGTGCACTAGTCTCTCCGACTTTAGGTTGGAATTTGCAGATTATAGGATTACGATGAATTCTAGGATGGAGGACCTCACCGGCCGTGTCGATCACCTCTACGCTATCTTGTACACGCAGGCCACATCCTCCCGAATGGCACATATCCAGGTGCACGTGCACACAACGGGGACCATCTTCACACCCACTTCATTCCTCCACAACCTTATCCTCCTCCATTTTTCCACCAATCACCTCCACCAGCCTCCGAAGAGTGATCTTCAAGGTGCAAGTGTTTCTTTTTATTTTCCTTTTCTTTTTTTTATTTGTCTTTTTAGGTTTTCACTTGCGACGCCTTGGACCAACTCATTACAGCTGCGTGGACCACAACATCTTCTTTCACCACGGCATCTTCCACAACATCTACCTCAAGGAACCACGACCGCAAATGGTAATCTATATCTCTCTCCAAACATTGAGGACAATGTCTGATTTAGCTTGGGGGTGTTCACTTAACCGTTAGCTTAGTCTTAGCAAATCATCATTCCACCACATTCCATCATAAAGTGAAAAAGTAAAAAAAAAAAAAGACATATCACTTGGAACGCCTGTTTTTGAAGATGAACTTTATTCAATTAGATGACTATTCTATCACATCTTTGCATATGATCCATTGAACTTAGCTCTCTTAAAAATTTCAATTGCCTATATTCAGTTCTTATCTTAAATTGACCATTAAAGCTTGAACTTGTCTTTTAGATTGTTATTGACTTCTTTCAAATTGAAGGTTTCTAATAAACTATTATCTAAAATTAACTCTCTTATATCAGTTTTTATGCTTAGATTGCTAATTGCCCTTCTCTTTAAAAAATTAAAAAACGTGTAAGAGTAAAGTATAATTGACCCACTGGGGGGAGGTGATGGTGAAACATCGACTACTTGGGGAAGGGAAGATTTACTTAACTTATGCACAAAAAAATATTTTTAATAAAACGGTTGTTTAAGATGCGGCTTTATCTAGTCTCTTGTAACGTATATGCGACCTGCTGGGGGGAGGCGGTGGTGAATTGTCGACCAGCTGGTGAAGGGAAGGTATACGGAACATTGAGATTGCTTACAGGGGCTCGGGAAACCGACAAAACTGTCTTTCTGTAAGTGCACTTAAGTAAGGTCTTCAGCTGTGTCTCCTCTAGCCGCAATGGAATAATCCAGTTCAAAACATTTTGGTCAAGAGCACGAAAAAGTTGAAGAAAAAAAATAATGAATAAAAAAAGAAATAAAAGTGTTTTAATTTCTCTCTAAAAAGGGGGCAATCTAGCAAAGTTTGTATAAATTGTAGCACAATGAGTGTTTTCTTTAGCTAAGGTTTGTTTTAAATCCTATATGAAAGAAGTTGTCAAGAGGATTTAATTGATATTAAGCTTTCTTTTTCCTAAGGTTGAAATTTGATAATATGAATATTTGCATTTGGAGGGTTTAAATTGCTTTCATCAATTGTCTCATATGCATAGATGTGATGTGAATTGCCGAAAGTTGTTTATTGAAAATCAGATTAACTAAGACATCCCAATTTTTTGAAAACTCATTCACATTCTTTGCTTCAGGACAAGCAAAATACTAGCTTGGGGAATTTGATAAGAGCAAAATTGGTAGTATTTTTACCCAAGTTTAGTATTGAAAATGTGTAAAATCATGCTAAAAACTCTTTTGATGCGACATTTTATGCGTAATTTTATTTTATTTTTACAAATTAATTTCATGGCTGTGTTTGCCATGTTTTAGGGACCAAAACCTACCAAATTTGAGAAGATTTCAACTTTATTTAGGCCCAATTCGACCAAGAAACCAAAATTGGATAGCAAAAGGGCCCTGATCAAATATTCTTTGGACAAAAAGACCTGGTCGAACAGAACTACGTGAGAAAGAATCTCAATCGAACACGGCTAGACGAAAAAGAGACCTAATCGAACACGAGCAAGTGGCCGAATGGAGTCCCGATTGAACACAAGCAACTAGTCGAAAACAATCCTGATTGAACACGACTACTACTTGATCATCTATTTGGCCGAGCGGAGCACAATCACGGGCACGACACATGTTCGACCGGGAGCACGTCGTGTGTTCCTGGTCATGTTCGGCTCAGTTTCGAAGGCTTTTACTTGTCGAATTTGGTCAGTTTTGATCGGGTTTGATCAGGACTGGTCGGATTTGGTCAGTTTTGATTGGGTTTGATCAGAACAAGTCGGATTTGGTTGGTTTTGGTCGTATTTGATCAGAACTAGTCGAATCTGGTCGGTTTTGACTCAGATTCATCCGTTCTCATGTTGTTTGAAGCCAGACTTCGTTGCCTGCATGGTAAGGAGTTATTTTTGGGCACGTTTATCCATATATCATAAATAGAGAAGCTTTTGGCTCAATTAAACATACTTTCTTAGGCTTTAGATGCCCTTAGGGCTTAGTTTTTAGATTATTTTCTTAGAAGAGCCCCCTTCTCTATTTTTCCTGCTTCTATAAGCTGGTAAGGACGACAAACTTAATTCTCAAGCAATCAAGTAACTTTTCATTTAATTCTTATTGTTATTTCTGCATTATTATGGCTTTTTGCCACTAGATCTCTTTTAGGGTTAGGGATGACTTAGTCCGGAAGGGGTGATTCTTCCTCGGTCTTGATCTCAAGTTTTGGAGTTATTTCGTGATGTTTTCTTCCTCTAAACCATAAATTTTGGTTTCGGCAATAGACGTAATAGTTGAGCCTTAGAAGGAATTTAGGGGAGTTCTTGAGTCCTTAGCGCTTTGATACGGGATCATGAATAGGAGAGAGGCTCTCGCCAAAACGTAACAGTGGAAGCGATCCTCTGATCGTTGTACCAACGACCATATTGGCAACTTAATCTGTCTTGGAAAATGATTGAAATTAACTTGCAATCCTCAAACCTTAGATAGATTTACACCAGATGGTTATGGAACTCCCAAAACCCTAGATTTTCATTCCTGCGTTACAAACCCTAGATTTCATACTTACTCTTTATTGCTTTAAAACTGTAAATTGATAGCTTTAGTAGTAGATTTAGTTGTAGAAAAACAAACCCCAACTTGTTTAGACTTAATCAGTGGTCCATTAAGCTAGAAAGATGAATACGCTTGTTTTTCATGGAATTTGACCCTCAAGTGCTCAACATTCAACCGTTCACTTGCGGTATTACACAAATCACGCTCGCCGTTTCGGGTGCCATCATAGCTCTGAAAAATCAACTCTCATTTTGGTTTAGTTGGCAAATTCTTAATCTAAAAGATGAATATGCTTGTTTCTCGTGGATGCGACCCTCAAGTGCTCAACGTTCAACTATTTACTTGCGGTTATTACTAAACGCGTTCCTCTCGGACGTGTCAAGTTTTTTGCGCCGTTGTCGGGGAACAACGGTCATTCATCTTTTAGATTAATTTTTGCTAATCTAAATCAATCTTGCTTCTCAATCTTTTCTTCTATTTTTTTATTTTTTGTGAACAACTAACCCCTGCAGGTTGGAAGTGCATCTGATACAATCAAGAATGAGCCACATTGGACAATCAAACACTGGAGGAAGCCGAATCACCAAAGATGGGTGAACAGAAGAAATTGAAGGTTTATGGAACCTCACTTGCTAAAGGGTTGCAGTCAGGTATTTTAAGACCTATAATTCAGACAGATAATTTTGAAATTAAGTCTGCACTATTGAATCTAGTACAACAAAATCAATTCAGTGGTCTTGCCACTAAAGATCCTTCGCTGCATCTCCATATTTTTCTTGAGCATCGTGATACTTTTAAAATTAATGGAATTTTGTAGGATGTGCTACTACTACGTCTCTTTCCTTTCTCTCTTCGAGATATGGCAAGAGCATGATTGTGCACTCTACTGCCCACTTCAGTAGCAACATGGTGTGTGTTTTTCTATCAACCCTCGTGATTCTGAACATATTAATGCTATATCTTGTGTTGATACTGTTGATTTGAATGGTACAGGAACTTTCCAAAGAGAGAAGGTGCAACCGGAACCAACGAAGACTCCTACCAAGGATTTGACGCCAACGGCCGAACTTAAGCACGGTGATCTACCTGCACCGGCAGACGACCTCGGTAGGGATGAACAACCGAAAGGAACATAATCTGGTAATAATGAGGTAACACATGTTTCTAGATTAATTCCACCTTTTCCGGATCGTTACCTCTAGTCTAATTTTAATAAGAGAGATGACAAATCTCTTAATATCCTGAAAAAACTGAATGTGACTGTGCCTTTTGCTGATCTTATCACTCACATTGCTTCATATGGAAAATTCTTAAAAGAAATTCTTACAAACAAAAGGGATTTGGATAATTTAGAAATAGCTCTAATTGCTGTGCGTGAGGATACAATTGCTTTTCACATGAGGAATGAGAAAATATTGCTTAAACTACTTGAAATTGCTAACTGTCCTATGTATGAGGACACCACATGTAGGATAGACCCTCTTGAGATTGTATTGCAAGGTAAACCAATTGGAGTTGATGCTCTTGATGACAACACAGAGACGAGCAATAAAAAGAATGATCATGCTACTACAAACACATCATCATTGCCCAATCGAACCTTAATGATAAGAAATCCTTACAATTCTTGTGCGAACAAGGTACCAATTCTCACACTCCTCTCTTCCTCGATGAAATATATGCATCTTGATAGAGATAAACAAAATCATATGCTTGTATATCTCAACATAATTGATAAACAATTAAGCACATTGATTGATACACTAACATTGCATCGCAAGGCATTAGGTTATTCTATTGATGATTTTATCGGTATTGAGCCTCAATGTCGATTAAACCTATCTTCATTGAAAACTAAAAAATTTGAAATGCTAGATGATAGGCTCAGTTCTCCCACTGCACCAAATATTCAAAACCACTATTGGGAACCTCCATAATGATGATGCTAGGCTCTACGTCGTGCGAGACGTTAAACCAGTGCTTGTCGGGAGGCAACCTGATGCTTTTTCTTTCTTTTATTTTCTTTTTCTTTATTTTTTAGGACCTATCAACTTCAGACTATGACATCCAGCTCCACATCACATCATCTTCCTCGAAAGATAATCTATATTATTTTCCTTCCATTGAGGACAATGCAAGATTTAGCTTGGGGAGATATCTTTTTGCCTTTATCTCATCATTCAATTATAAACTGAAAAATAAAAAAAATCATGTATCTTTGATGTCAATTCGGGATGCCTAGTTTTGGAGAAGATCATTAGCGTATGAGATGGTTTTTCTAATATATCATTGAGTATGATTGATTGAACTTAGCTTTTTAAGATATCAAATGCATATGCTAGTGTTATGTAATTTTTGGCCATTAAAGTTGTGCTTTCCATTCAAATTAATTATGTCTTTATCTGCATTTAGAGTTTTTTTTTGTAACCTCTTGTCTAAGATCGACTTTCCTTATCACCTTGTATACTTTTGAAACCTTTTGCCCTTCTTTCAAAAATAAAAAGATTAAAAAAATTTAAAAAAATGTGTATGAGTAAAGTATATGTGACTCGTTGGGGGAAGGCAATGATGAATCGTTGACCAACTGGTGAAGAGAAGGTGTACCTAGCTCATACATACAAAAACATGGGTTTTCAAAATTGAATAAAATAGTTGCTTTAGTCGCGATTTTGTCTAGTCTCGTGTAAAGTATATGCGACCTGCTGGGGGAGGCGGTGGTGAATCATTGACCAGCTGGTGAAGGGAAGTCACACAAAGCATTGAGGTTGCTTATAGGAGCTTAGGAAACTGACAAAGCTGCCTATCTGTAAGTGCGCTTAAATAAATGTCTTCAGCTGTGTCTCCTCTGGTTGCAATGAAATGTTCCAGTTCAAACATTCTAACTAAGAGCAACGAAAAGTTGGAGAATAAAAATAAAAAAAAGAAAAAAGAGGTTAAAAATATTATCTTTATCATTAGCATAAATGGGCCAATTAAGCGGATTTAGTATACTCGGTGATTTCACGATTGTTTGGCTTAGCAATTGTTTATTTTCCATTCTTCATGATGATTTAGCCAAAATTTTTTAATTGATTAAGCTCTTTCTTTTCGAAGGTTGGAAATTCATGCATTGCATGCTTGTATCTGAAAATTAAATTGTTTTGAATAATTATTATATACCCTATGATTTGTCAAGAATTGTAGTTAGTTCATTTTTGAAATTTTTTGAAATTTTGGCATTCCTGATTGATACTTAATTTTATTCCATTCACATCCTTTGCTTGAGGACAAGAAAAATGCTAGCTTGGGGGGATTTGATAAACGATTAAATGGTATTAATGTTGTCCTAGATTAGTGGGTTTTTTCGTGCTGAAAATTCATTCAACGCGTTATTTTATATAACTTTTTGAAAGATATTTACAATCTGCTTTCATGAGTTTGTTCGCCATATTTAAGGGAATAAACATACCAAATTTGGAAATATTTCGACATCATTTAGATAGGAAAAGAAGCGGATGAATCTAGACGAAATACGTGAAGAAAATAGAATTAAAATTGATTCCAAAAAACTCCCACCAGCAAGGCACCAAGTGCCCCAATCGGGTTCCTGCATGTGTGCCCAAAGGCCCAGTCGTTTCCCAGTTGGATCCCAATTGGATCCCGTGTCCGGGTCGTAGTCTGAGTTCGGGTCCTAGTGGGGTCGCAATCAAGTCCCGAGTCTGGATTCCAGTCAGTTCCTGAGTCCAGATCCTATTGGGTCCTAGTCGGTTCCCAAGTCCAGGTTCCAGTTAAGTCCCATCCGGGTCTTGAGTCGCTGAGCACATGCCTAGCCGGGTCCCTGCTCGGGTTCTCTCATGGATCCCTCATTTTGGAGACCGATTTGGAGTCATTTTTGAATTGTTCTTTTTGAGGACTTGTAATAGTATCAATCTAGGATTTTTGTGTATAAATAGAGGTTTTTGGCTTAGTTTTTCATGGAGTTTTAGGGTTAATATTAGTTTAGGTTAGTTTAGCCCTCTTCTCTATTTTATTCTAGTTTTCGCGTTTGTAAGCTGGTGTGGACCACAGACCTAATTCCTTGATGCAATCAAGTAAGTTTTCATTTATTTCTTATTATTTATGTATTTTTATAGTTTTTTGCGAGTAATTCACTTCTAGGGTTAGGGATGACATCATCCGGAAGACGTAATCTTTCCTCGGTCTCGATTTCAGGTTTTGTGATTAGTTTCTTAGGTTTTCTTCCTCTAAACCCTAAATTCTCGCTCTGGCAACAGACGTAACAGTTGAGCCTTAGCAAAAATATAGGGGAGTTCTGGAGTTCTTTCGCGCCTTGACGTGGACCCTGAATAGGAGAGAGGCTCTCGCCAGACTTAACCGTGGAAGCGATCCTCTGACTGTTGTACCAGCAACCGTACCGGCAACTTAATCTGTCTTGGGAAATACTTGAAACTGATTTGCAATTCTCAGACCTTGTTTAGAATTACGTCCAATGGTTATGGAATTTCTAAAACCCTAGGTTTTATCTCTTGATTCTAAAACCCTAATTTTCATACTTACTCTTTTACTGCTTTTAAACCCTAGATTGGTAGATTTAGTGATAGATTAAGTTGTAGCTCTCAAAAACCAACTCTTTCTCTGGTTTAGTTAGCAAATTCTTAATTTGAAAGATGAATATGCTTGTTCCTCGTGGATTCGACCCTCAAGTGCTCAACGTTTAACCGTTCACTCGTGGTTATTACTAAATACATCCCTCTCGAGCGTGTCACTTGGATTCTATCTATGTGATTTCAACTTCTATGAATGCGTACTGTGAGCTGAGCATTCATAGCATCTGTTTAGTGACTGGATTTTTGCTGTTTCTTGTGTTCTGAGTACTATTGAGAACCCTTGGACTATCTCTGAAATAGTTTGAGGGCAGTATTGCTTTGATTGTGAATTTTATGAATCGGCTCATTTGTCCTCGTCTAAATTAACTTGTTATTCTCTGAATGCCGTAAATCTATAGTAGTGTGTTACTTCTAGGTAGAATTTAGCTAGTGGTAAAAGTAGTTCTGAATTGCCTCTTGTGCATTGTGGATTGAATTCTTCCCACAGTGATTGCAATGCATTTTGATTGCGAGTGTGATTATTCTTATTGAACTGCTACATGCCTGTTTGAGTTTCTTGCGAGACGGCTTTGTCCTGTATCAATTTTTGGCGCTATTGTCGGGGACTAGATTGAATGCGAGCGTGTTCGATTGACTAGATCTTTTAGTTTTGTGTTTCTTTTTGGTTTTTGTTTGCGTCTTTTCCAACCTCTTTTTCCCTCCCCGCTCTTGTATTTCTCACGCTTCTTCTTATCCTTGTCTCACTGACTGATTGATTTAGATTGATTGAGGATATGGATGGTTCCCATTCTTTTTCTAGTACATGTGACAATATTATTGGTAAATTAGATGATGTGTCTTGTCAGATTGATACAGCTCTTCGTGGATTCTTTGCTCATGTTAGAGCTGCTCCTATATGTTGTATTTACGATATTCGAGGTCATTCACACGCTGCTTGTTGGCGTGGTCGAGCATCTACTACTTATCATCATGGTTGTCCCGTACACCCAAATGTGCTATATAGGAACAGCCAATCTGTTATCTCATTCATTTCTCCCAGTTATCCATTGCAGGGTTTTAGGTACGGACAACAGTTCCCATGTTCATTGCATCAGCCTCCGTACTTGTCACATCAGCAGTACCCACAGCAGCCTCCTAACATTAGGATACTTCTAGACTTGAGGTGCTGTCGAGTGCCACTTGAAGGAGCTGAAAGAATATCAACTGCTACAACAGTCCCCGCAATTACCTCCCACAGTTGAGGATACATCCAGACTCGAGGCATTGGTGGAGTACATGGTCAAGCAGTCCGAGCATATCGCACAGCATTCGCATGATCTTGAGACTTTGTGGAATGACATACGGAATGCACAATTTGATGATCTATCCCTCTAAAGGTACCTGTGCACTGGAATTTTCCCTCCAGTCGAATCGTTCCAATTCCTTTTCTCCTCGAGCGCGAAAAGCCCTACCTGAATCCTCCATCGCCGACCGCCACACCTTTCTCCACCGCCAGGCACTTCATTCCGCTTCATTGTGCCATCGTCGGCCGTCGGCCCTTTATCCACCGCCGCCAGCCACTAGGGTTTCTTATTTTCTGTGATCATCTTTTGAGGGGTAAAAGGAATTCTATACTACATAATTTTCATCTTGGTAGTTATTTTTAGATAGGGAGCCATTTAGGTGGCAGTAAACAATCTTAATTTTCTCTAGAATGCCTATTGATTCTGTGCATGGAGTAAACCTGGATTACTCAATTAAGTGTAATTTTGTGTGTTGAATAGGCAAATACTGACTTTAAGCAGGGAGTATGATTTCATAGTTTTGTTTAGATCAAGATGTTCTGTCTGGATCTTGTCAAGGTAATGACCACAGTCTATCAAGTAAAAACATATTTAGAATAGAGTTGGCATACATTTTCTTTAATATCAATCCAATTATTGTTTTAAGAGGCTGGTTATTTGTATATATCTAACTCATTATGGTTTATCTAAGTAGAATCTCTGGGTAAAGTGGATGTTTGATTGACTAAGTTATATTATCAAAGAGTACTCTATTTGCAAATGAATTCAAATTGAGAAACCATCCAAATAAACACCAAAAATCATGAAAAGTTTCATAGAGATAAATAACATCAATACAAACACTTTCCATGAAGATCCAAGATTTAAATGTTTAGTTATTTGAAAGGAATGAGAGATTGACATCCAATTTGACTGAAACTTTTCTTAAACACTCTGGCTTCTTTATAATCATAGAAACATACGCACACAAGCTCCAAAAATTCCAAAATAAATTCTGGAGATAAATGAGATATTGATGAACTAGTTTCCTTTTACAGTGAAGCCAGAATCAAAGCCAACAACAAGATATGAAAAAGACAAATTTTGACAAGATTGAAAGTTTCATATTTCAGGTTTTGAGTAAATTATTTTACACATGTAAAGGCATCTCAAAAAACCATGCAAATGACTTCCAACAATTTTGAAACAAATGAATAGTAAAGACCAATCACAGAAGATAAAATATCATGTAGAAACTTTCTCCAAATAGCCAACAATTAAGTGATATAAAAATGACAAGTCAGCCAAAAACCACGAGAAGACTAAATTTGCAGATTTCATATTTGATTTGTGAAAAATTAAATGTTTCTCAAATCAAATCCAATTGAAAAGAAAATTTGCAAAAATGATTTTCAATACATGACACATATTTTGCACAAAGAATTATGCAAAAAGGATTTTCCAATCAGGAGATATGATCAAATGAACTTTATGTTCAATAAGAAGGTTGAAATTCGGCAAACTTTTGCAAATTCAGTTCAAATTTGATTTTCATGAGATTTTTTGACATGAAAGAGCTTATATGAGTTATTCATATCATTTTGAGCTGAAGCTCACGAGTAAAGATCATAGAAATAGTTAAACTCATGTTTTGCATGTATAAGATATGTTTCGGGTATATTTACTTACTTTGATGGGTATGTTTTCAATGTGGATGTCACCAATTTTAGTTTTCAGTTTTCTTTTATCTCTTATAAGATTTATGTATACATAAATATATAGTTGAGATTATCCTTTTACTTGTTCGTTTCTTCACTAGGGAAAAAATATAAAGTGTCCATCTGTGGGAGGTGTATTTTGTGATGGTTATTTTGGCATGTATCAGCTTTTTGATGGTTTGTTCATGGAATTTTAGGCAAAGTCATGTCAGCTGACCGAGATCGAGAGTTCCACTCGGAGGACGAGGCATTTTCCTCTTTTGATAGTAGTGGCTCGATGAGGCACAACGTAGCTGACGGTTCGTCATCCCAACGCAAGAGGAAGTCGCGGGCATGACGATGTTGTACCGTCTGGCCAAACACACCGATCTTTCATGTGAGTTCAACCAGTTTGGGAGACCGATTGGAAAGAACGCTGGGCAATACGCTGCCTACGTTCGCTTGTTGGAGAAAGAAAGGATGAAGATCACCGTCGAGAGCTGGAAGGACGTGAAGGCCAATGAGAGGGATAGGTTGTGGGCAGAAGTGAAGGTAAAAATTATGTTTGATGATGCGGATTTGAGTTATTTGCTTGATGGTCCTGTTATCCCTCCACTTGATATCGAGACATTTGATATTGGGGATATTCATGATTTGGCTAACGATCCATAGCTTTAGGAGTCTGAATTGGAGAACTTCACTTTTGATCTTACAGACTTCCTAGACGATTACTTGCGCCATGATATTGAGAGGGAGACATCCTTATTTGATTTTGAGGGACTTCTTTCTGATGTAGGGGAGTCCATTCATCCTGATCCATCAGACACCACCCCCGTGGAGGTCCCTACTACCTTACCATTCACGCAATCCACTATTCAGGTAGACTTGAAACTCTTCTCATATCATTCTGAGCTATTTAGTTTTGATGAGACTTGTCATATCCCTGTGAGTTTTCATTCGCCCTGTATTGATATATGCCAGCCTCCTAATATGTATTATCAATTAGTCGATGTGAAAAGAATTTCGTCAGTTGACTTTTTGGAGGGCCTTGTCCCTACCATACACACGTGCTTGTTTCTTGATTTTATTTGTAGGTTAGCACATGTGACTTATCAACTGTGAGTAGACTTGCTCCCTTGGGATCCAAGCAGATTGCCAGGCATGCTAATTCTGACTAGAGGGTAGACATGGAGCTTCTACTACGCCTCTTACTGGCTCCTCCTACACCTGCGCTTAAACGATATATCCTTTGAGACTCAAGTTTCCGACCAAAAAGAAGCGCTTCTCAGGAGGCAACCCGAGCCATTCTTTTCTTTATGTTTCTTTTCTTTATTTTTTTATTTTATTTTGTAAATTGTTGTTAGTTCTTTCTTTATTTTCTTTTTCAGGACCTACTATCATCCATACATGTGCATGAGATCTTCAGAACGGCTCATCGTCACGATATTGTCCTCATCCTATACCCTGGAGCTATCTCAGACCTCATGTTACCCATTTGTGCTAAAATTTACCTTCTCGCATCCACCCCAACCTGTTTTGAATTCATGTATGCATCAAGGACTATGCATGTTTTAAGCTTGGGAGAAGTGCATTCAAATCTAAAATTTGGGAATTTGGGTCAAATTTTTTGAAAATTCGGATGATTTTAGACTAAAATTGGGCATTTTTGCATGTATGAGCTTCAATTCTTTATACTTGTTTAAATGTTGTGATTTATGACTATTTGTGCATGCTTGTACTTATGTATGTGATTGTTGATTATCTAGTCGTGTGAGTTTATATATTGTATGTCTATGATGTATCTCTTGTATTGCACTGTTTGTCCGATAAGCTAATTATAAGGTCATGCTGAAATTTTTCTTGAATTTTGTTTAATTGCTCACACTAGCTATAGTGTGAATTTTGTGTAAATTTGAGTGTTAATTTTTCTGTATCTTTGTTATGATATTATCTTGTATATGTGATATTAAAAAGATTGGTTTAGACCATGTAGTCACTTGATTGTACTTAGCCTCCTAAATATCACTTCTAGTTAATTAAACCATGTTTTTACAAATTTTTGCAAAATAAGATTGCAAATGCTGCTCTCTACTTAGTAGGCAACTTCTATTTTCACCGCTTAATAAAAACTCCTCTACTCTCCGCTCCTCTAAGCTAGTCGATGTTTGACTTGTTTTTGCATTATTAAAATGTTACCTTGTTCATTAATCATCAAATTGGGCTAGCTCATGAGCGTGTTGATTACTCTATGGAACACAGCGCCTAGTGCGATGGGCTTAGAATAGAGTACAAAGAGACCTGCAATTAATAAGTCAAATGGGAAGGAGCTAGCTAAAGCATCAGATTTCAAAAAATTTCAATATGGTTAGAAAGTGATTAGCGTGATGTCTAGCGAGGCTGAAACATTTAATCATTGCAATTATTTGACTCTTAAACTCCTCTTCTAGTATTTATATACATGTATATGCATTGGTGACTTGTTTGCATATTTTTCACTCACTTTTGCCAAATTCGGATATGATTTGTTGTGCATAATTTGTACATAATTCATAATCATTTGCGACCTTTCTTTGAGTTTTCTCATGCTTGCGGAATAAACAGTTATAAGGCATTAAATTGTCGCATTCATACATTATTTGCTGTCCTTCTTCATTCACTGATTTTATTTGCTTGAGGGCAAGCAAAAGTTCAAACTTAGGGGATGATAATTCTCATATAGGTGCTTATTTTCTAGATATTTACCCTCATTCATGTTCATTTTAGTCATAAAAATCATCAAATATTTAAATATATCTGTATTTATTGCTGTTCGACCTCGACTGTGCGTTTTGTTTATTTTAATTGCACGTTGACACAAATCAGGTGATTTCTGACTAATTGGATGCGCTTCATCGACTAGATCTGATCTACAGAAGATTCTGTATGGAAGTACACGTCGCTAGAGACATGTAGGAGCTGATCGTGTCGCAATCGGGATCTCTAGGAGATTACAACTGCACAACCTAGCAGCCAAGGATGTAAATAAAATTCCCTGAAAAGACGAGCACCAAAATGCAAAATGGCCTAGACTCAAAATCTAAAACCCTAGCTCGGGAGGACGATCTTGAAATTTTATTAATATCCAAGAGCTTTTATTTACGTCCTTGTACCTCCCCCATCTCTTCACCCTCTCCGGCGAGCTGGTCCATACCTCAACCATTTCTTCTGTCTTTCCTCACACTTCGTCCACTGCACCTTCGTTCGTCAAACCTAGCCGCCGGCTACCGTCCTTGGCCGACGGCGAGCTCCCGAGCCCCCCCTCTTTTCCACAACTTAGGGGATGATAATTCTCATATAGGTGCTTATTTTCTAGATATTTACCCTCATTCATGTTCATTTTAGTCATAAAAATCATCAAATATTTAAATATATCTGTATTTATTGCTGTTCGACCTCGACTGTGCGTTTTGTTTATTTTAATTGCACATTGACACAAATCAGGTGATTTCTGACTAATTGGATGCGCTTCATCGACTAGATCTGATCTACAGAAGATTCTGTATGGAAGTACACGTCGCTAGAGACATGTAGGAGCTGATCGTGTCGAAATCGGGATCTCTAGGAGATTACAACTGCACAACCTAGCAGCCAAGGATGTAAATAAAATTCCCTGAAAAGACGAGCACCAAATGCAAAATGGCCTAGACTCAAAATCTAAAACCCTAGCTCGGGAGGACGATCTTGAAATTTTATTAATATCCAAGAGCTTTTATTTACGTCCTTGTACCTCCCCCATCTCTTCACCCTCTCCGGCGAGTTGGTCCATACCTCAACCATTTCTTCTGTCTTTCCTCACACTTCGTCCTCTGCACCTTCGTTCGTCAAACCTAGCCGCCGGCTACCGTCCTTGGCCGACGGCGAGCTCCCGAGCCCCCCCTCTTCCCCCCCCCCCCCCCCCCGCCCCCCCGTCTTTCTTCTCCTTCCTTCTTTTTCGTCCTACTTCTTGTCTCTGCTTCGACTCCTTTCTTTTTTTTCCTTGCTCTTGCTCTTGACACCGTCAATCTCGCCTCGTGCCCGGATCTCGCCAGATCCGTACTGCTCCTACGCAGCCTCTCCTCTGTTAACGCGCTTCGCCGCGCACCGTCTCCGGATCCGCGCCGCCAGCTTCCCTCGGTTCCACCCATGCCGTAGCCACCGCGCCAGGATTCCATCTCGTCGCCACACGGCTCCATCTCGTCGCCACACGGCGATCTGCCGGATCTCATGCCGCCTCGTCGCCGGATCTCACAACCTCCTCCACGCACACACGCCACCGTAGATCCCGCCGCCTCTGCTGCTCCCTCGGCCGCGCCACGGATCCAATCCGCCGCTGCTTCTATAGCCGCCGCCGTCTTCATCTCCACACGTCGCCTCTTACGGTCGTCTTTCCTGAGCTCGACATCGGCAACGATTTTGGCAGCCTCCTAACCAACAATTGTCGCCGTGGCTTGAGCCACAGCCCCTCACCTCCATTGCTTGCCGCCGTCGTGGCCGTCTTCCCCGACCTGCAGTTGCAGCAGCCGCCTTGCACCGTCGTCCTCGACCTCGACCTCAGCACTAGCAGTCGCGGCTTTGAGTGCCGCCGCATCAGCCTTGGTCAAGGATCACTGTTTCCTCTACTCCAGCGACGTCGGCAACGACCCTTCACAAGCTCCAGAAGGCTTCAACCTCGACGCCAGCTGCACTGCATCAATTCTACTTCAAGATTGGGCAACAATTGCTCTAACTCTATCTGTTACTCTTGCCTCCCTGTTTTGCTAAGTTAAGAATTCCTATGAGTGTATGAGATGAATGCATGGCTATAAAGAATCGAAGTATTTTCTAAACCAAATGCCAAATTGAAACTTCTGAATTGCTCCCTGTGCTTGCTTGGATTCTATCTATGTGATTTCAACTTCTATGATGCATACTGTGAACTGAGCATTCGTAGCATCTGTTCAGTGACTGCATTTTTGCTGTTTCTTGTGTTCTGAGTACTGTTGAGAGCCATTGGACTCTCTGTGAAATAGTTTGAGGGCAGTACTGCTTTGATTGTGAATTGTATGAATCGGCTCATTTGTCCTCGTCTGAATTAACCTATTATTCTCTGAATGCAGTAAATCTGTGGTAGTGTGTTAATTCTATGTAGAATTTAGTGGTTACAGTAGTTCTGAATTGCCTCATTTGCATTGTGGATTGAATTCTTCCCACTGTGATTGCAAAGCATTTTGATTCCGAGTGTGATTATTCTGATTGAAGTGGGGCATGCCCATTTGAGTTTCCGCGGTGAATAGTTTTATAAGAAGCAGTGTTCTTTCTAGTTTTGAGATTGTCACCTGGCCTAGGACATGACTACAGAATCCAATTTTTGTAAGTTGCATCCTAGTTGGTGAGGGTCATCTTGAGTTTGTTTGCTCGTTCCCAAGGTTTGCTGAGTTGGCTGTAGTCGAGAGACTGTTGGAGAGCGGTCTCTGTTAATTCTTTGCACGATCAATTCATTGATACTAACGATGGGTGTATGCGTTTTAGTGTTTTCTCTTCTCTATTGCGAGATCATTGAACGATACCACTTTATCGCTTGTACTCACAATTACATGTACAGATTTAACACCGATCGTCCATCGCATCTTCCTTGTTCTCTTGCGAGACGGTTTTGACTTGTATCAACCAAGTATGCAGACATTTTTGGGTTAAAACACTAGTATTTTCCCAACCTGATTTACGGCTAACTGTGAATCATCCTTCACAAGAAGTCAACGAACTCCAAGGGCCCTAGCCATACGGAGTCCAGCTAGAAGACCTTCTTATTCAACTATATTGTTAGTAGCATAAAAATCAAGTTGAATGGCTTATTGAAATTACTCACCTTTAGGAGAAACGAGCACCACTCCAACCCCCACACCTTGGAGGCCAAAGGATCTATCAAAGTGCATTATCCATTGGTCGAAATGCTCAATAGATTAAATAGGTTATGAATTTTTCCATTTAGCAATAAAATAGACCAATATTTGGGACTTAACGGTTGTACGAGCAACAAAATAGAGGTCTAACTTTCTGAGTTCAACTGCTCATTTGGCCACATGACTAGTATATTTTTTGTTGCCTAACACTTCTCCAAGTGGGAAAAAATAGTCCAATGATTTTGTGTGCTTGAATGTAGTGTCACAGTTTCCTCAAGATCATGAGGAGAGGGTATAATAACTTTTTTGCACTTCTGAATATCACTCTTTGGGACCATGAAGGACTGCACTCAGTGCATTGACATAATAAACTTATCGTTGAAAGCCTCACGCTTTATGACCAACACTGCGTTGACCATCTATGGAGTTGCAGCCAGATACACCATCAATGGTCCCCCTGGAAGGGGAGAGACCAAGACAAGTGCACTTGCTAGGTACTTTTTTATGTCTTCGAAAGTCTAATTTGCTTCTTCCAACTAGTGGAAACCATTGTGTTTCCTGAGAGCTTTAAAAAACAGGAGTTCATGCTTGCCCAGGCACAATATGAAACAATTAAGAGCCACTAGACAGCTTGTTAGGCGTTGAACTTCCCTAGAATGTGTTGGTGGTCGCATTTGATCAATTGCTCGAATTTTTTCGGGATTGTTGTCATACCATGAGTAGAGACAAGAAAACCAAGTAACTAGCCAGGAGAAACACCAAATACACATTTCTCAGGATTCAACTTGATACAATGTTTCTTAAGATTATTGAATGTCTTCGCTAGATCAATGAGTTGGTCAAAGCATCTGGTGCTCTTGACAACAAGGTCATCTACATGAACTTCTAAATTACACCCCAAATGAACAAGGTCTTTATTATAAGTCGTTGGTATGTGGTGCCAGCATTCTTTAGTGCAAATGACATTTTGACATAACAAAAATGATGAAGGGCGTGATAAAAGAGGTCTTTTCTTCATCTTCATGTGCCATGCTAATCTGGTGGTACCCGGGGTACGCATCTAGAAAGCTCATCACCTCACAACTCGCAGTAGAATCAATGAGTTGGTCGATGCGTGGAAGGGAAAAATCATTCTTCGGATAGGCAAGGTTAAGGTCGGTGAAATCAATGCACATGCACCATTTGCCATTAGTTTCTTCACCATTATTGGATTAGCAAGCCACTCGGGGTGGTCAACCTCGTGAATGATTCCAACCTTGAGAAGCTTCTCAAGTTCAGACTTGATTGCTTCTTGTTGGTCCAGAGCAAAATGCTTGACTTTTTGCTTGATGGGCCGCTTGTCAGACTAAAGTGCCAACTTGTGCTTGATCACCTCCCTGGGGACTCCGAGCATATCAGATGATTGCCACGTGAATACATCTGCATTTGCCTAGAGGAAGGCGACAAGCGCATCCTCCTATTTATTATCCAAGTCAGAGCCTATTTGGACAGTTTTTGAGGGGCCATCTGGAAGTAAAGGAACCTCATGGATTTCATCTTGGGGTCATCGAGCTGCCTTCATTCTTCCATTCTCAACCGGAGTTTGAACGGGGTTCACCTCATGGACAGGCAACTGGTTGATAAGCTCCAAGGCCTACTTGTTACAGGACATAGCAGTCTTTTAGTCTCTGGGAATGATAATTACACATTTTGGACCTGGCAATTTAATGAATTGATATGCATAATGAGTTGCCATCATAAATTTGGACAAGGCATAACATCCAAGTATGACGTTATAGGCTGCCTCGAAATTGACCACTTTGGTGCGAAAGTTGTCTGGGTTGCTAGAAGTCCCTAGAAGTGTAATCTGACCAATAGGCTTGGTCGTAAATCTAGAAATCAAACAATGAAAGGGATTCTTGATCAGTTGGGGCTTTGATTAAGGAATTTTCATTGCATCGAGAGCACTGGAAAACAATATATCGAGTGCACTACCTCTGTTGATCAATGTTTTGCCCACCGTACAATTGCCAACGGTAGGCGTGACGACTAAAGAATATATGTGCGGCCGCGATATATTCTTTGGATAGTCGTCCTTCCCAAAGGTAAGAGGAGCCTCCGACCATTTGGGGAACTAAGGTTTTGTTGGAGAATGCTCAGTGGCATTAACCTCGTGCCATGCTACCTTGAATTGGCACTTGGAGGTGTAGGCGGAGGAGTCACCGACAATCACATTGATATGTTGATTAGGGTCTTGATATGGAAATTCTCCAATACTGTCCAAAACATTGGCTCCCTTTACTTCCCTGTCCTTGGGAGAAGTTGGGTAAGGACCTTTGTCAACATAGAAGTCATCAAACCTTCTTTGCCATAACCGACAATGCTTGAGGTCATGCCCTTGTACCCTATGCAAAAAACACCATTTGTTTCTCTGGTCGCTATTTTCGGTTTCGACCACTTACTTTTATTGGGTAGGCTGTTGGAGAGGCCATCTTGTTGCTGACGTCGAGTATTATTTGAACAAGCAGAAGAGGAAGGTTGTGCATATTTTGGCTTAGATTGACGTATCTCAAGAATTGTGACCTCGTACAATGAGCGATCCTTCTTTTTATTCTTCTTACTCAAATTTTTGTCCTTCTCAGTCTTGATAGTTTTCTTGCTTAGGCCAGGCTGAGGAGGTTGATTCCCTCTGTCTGTTCTTTTGTTTCATTGTATCACCTTGCTTGCAGTAGCGTAGCAAGTTGAACAACTCTTCGACATCCTTAGAAGGGTTGATATTGAGGTCCTCAATGAACCTCGTATATCGAACCCCTTGGTTGAAGGCCCAAATGACGGATGATTCCAAGATTTTGGGAATCGAATTTTGAACACGAACAAAATTCTTGATAAACTATCAAATTGTTTTATTCAGTGTCTGATGCAACTGGTAGAGGTCGTCCTTTTTCCCTGGTTGTGCATATGTCCCTTGGAAATTGGCGATCAAGAGATCACACAAATGTTCTTAGGAGTAAATGGATTCGGCCAGTTAGTTAAGCAACCAAGACCTGGTTGATCTTTTCAAGACTGTGGGGAGAGAATTCGCCATGATTTTATCATCTCCGCCAGTAGTCTGGATGATAGTCCAATATATCTACAAGAACTCTGATGGATTTTTGGTACCATTGAAGCATTCTATGGAGGTAGGTATGAATTTTTTTGGCCATCTCACTGCTTGAAGATCCATAGAGAATGTCTTGCAACCAGTAATGACTTCATGGTGTCGATGTTTGGGATTCGGTTGAAACATTAAGTTTGGCGAGCATCATTGCATGTGCCCCGCATGTTGCAGAGGAGGAACACGCGGGCCAAGGCGTTCATGAACATTTCTCTTGGTCGATTGCTCATAAACATTTTCTTGAGCACAGTGTCGTTGTAGTCACTACTCTCACCATTCAAGTGGCGAGCTCTTCGAAGCATACCCTTTGTGGAGAGTAAGCCTTTTCACCATCGACTTCTACTTGAGTGAGCAGAAATCTTTTTGACAGCTTGATTGAGCGTTCCCACCAAATCTGCAGCAAATTGGGTGAACTCAGGAACCTAGTTAAGACTAGATGGGGGTTCACGCAATTGTTGTGTAGCGCTGTTGAGCTACTGCGCCGCTAACCCATGTGGTTGCCGTGGTCGTTCTATCCATAGTGGTGCAAAAATGGTGTCCGCTGCAATCCTGTGTTTCCAACCACTGGAGTATCCAAGATTTGGGGCAACTGCAAGCCATTCCCCATTTCACGAGCGGTCGCTCTTGTTGCTCCAGTGACATCAAAATTGGTGTGATGGGCATTATTGTGGTCGTTGTGGTAACTACTATCGTTTTCATCATCACCACCGACGTCGTCCTTTGGTTGAGGAGCATTGCATGGGGAATGACTCATATGGTCATCTACTGGAGTTGGAGCATCATCCTTCTCGATAGCTCCTACCTTCATCCTCCAAACCTAGTTCAAAGCCAAGGCCTATGCCATTACAATTTGGAGGTTTTGCCTCCACGAACCCAAGCCTTTGGCAACTAGAATCACCAACAATTGATGATAGTTCGCATGCTGATTTAACCTCATGGCGGCTAGGGTCATCAGTTGTTGGAATTGGCTCATTAGTTTCGGAATTGGTTCTGATATCAAAAATGACATTGCCCTATTCATCGAAATTGAGAGCAAAGTCATCTTCGATTCCATTGAAGTCAAGCTCGAAATTGTTCTCCTCGCTGTAACAAGGAGACATTTCCATCATCATGTTTTTTTGTAGAAGTTGTTGATGTAACTTGAAGGCAAAGATTCATGACAAGATATCACAGAGAAATTGTCTCTTGTGCTCGTCACGGATGGTGCCAACTATCAACGGTTGGTAAGGGATCCTCAATGTTACGAGATAAATGAAATTGTGGAGAATAAAGAGAATCGAACATGATAGTGACACAAAGACTTTTTAGACAGGTCCATGTCCTCAAATGATTGAGTAAAAACGCTACGTCCTGGGTGGTGTGATTTATTTAAGAAAGTATATGATTACAAAAGGAGAAAGCAAGGGAGAAACATTCCTCTCTCGACTATTATACTATTTGATTCTTATTGTGGTGTATTTCTTCTTCTTCTTCCATCCTTCATTTATAGTGTTATAGGGGTAGTTTTAGTTGTCAATAAACCGTTGTCAATTTCTAGCAATTCTCCGTAACTTCTCTTGTGGTAGTTGTTTTGGTGGTTTTCAGGATACCATGCGTTAACTACTTTGTCGCAGAACACATTGGAGAACAACGCGTATGTGGTTGTAAGTAATTGGTGCTTCGACTAGAAGTCTCTGCACACATTATCTTTAACCAAGTAGTATTTCGACTAGAGTTGATCGCAATTATATACTTTGTCCTAAGTCAGACGTGGTTGTGAATCTCAACCAAAGTAGGTTGTAGTCACAGACACCACATTCTTTATGTGAGGAGTAAATTGTTATTACAGCACAACTATAAGTCAATTAATATACACAAATGAAATCAATTAATTAACCTTTCCCGGAACCTTTTTCTTTGAGTTTTTTTTTTGTTTCTATCAGATTAGCACGAGAAACCATGAGCAACTAAAATACTACACTTATCAAAGTGCTTACTAGGAAAACACAGAGTTCACATTATAGATGCAACTAAATTGGTTACAAAATCATGCGATTTAAAAGAAAAATTCAAGTACTAAACCAGTAAAAAATTAGGGAAAGGAGCGAAAGAGTTGTTTCATGGTAATTTTGTCTTTGCCATTTTTCTATTTACTCTAAATTAATGGAAAATACAATGAGATATGGGGATGCATGAAATGAAACAACACATGGATTTGATGCAAAATTGTGAAATCACAACTGGGCCTCATGCAATTTACTCTTTTGTATTTTAGTGTCAACAAGGAGCAAAATTTTGGTTTCGATTTTAGTATACCATGTCAATGAAAAGTTGATATTGCATGCCACACATCACAATATTATGCTAGAATAGTTAAACGTAACATATCACGTCAATTTAGAAGTGGTATTTCATGAAGTTAAATAAGTTTTTGTTAATTTAACTAATGGATTTGTTTGAATGAAATGACTAAGCAACTTTAGATACTTATCAAGTTAAATTTTAAGTTTACTGATTTATGTGACATAACTACAAAGTTTGGAGACCAAAAATACAATTTACTCTTAATTTTATATGGAAAGAAAATTAGAATTCACCGTACTTTCGCCTATGACCCAAACGGCAGTTACACAGATAATGTTCCAGAACAGGCATATGACCAATCCTGCAAGACAATATGGAAATATTAGCCCCAAATGCTATTTTTGGCTTTTTTTTATTTTTGAAGGATGCTATTTTCGGCCTGTTGACATAAAAAGTTAAAACCCGATATTCCCTACTTAAAAAAAAGAAAAATTTTAACCACTTATAAAGATCATCATAAAAAGGTGAAAAATCTTAGAGCATATTTGCACATAGCTAATAATTAATATTCTATTACCCAAATTATTAAGTTTAGGCTATCTCCCATGGAGACTTCTCAGTCAGAGCGCATTGTCCACGTGAGCCGCCAACTCAGCTTAGCCGTCCCCGCGAACCAAAATGCGATGCCTAGCCAAGCAACTGTCCTGTGTTCCACTTTTTGGTGGGGTCCACAAGCGCGCACTGAGTTGAAATGACTTCGTTGGAGCAAAATCAGCTGTGTGAAAACGCGTTTTGTGGGCCCCACAACTTCATCACATGCAACCCACAATAAAATAGTCACTGACAGGTGGGCCAAACTTCGCATGGGACCCGCAAGTCATTGAGTGAAAAAGCAATTAATGTTGCACCTCGAGGCCCATACGATGGGTCCACCACCATTGAAGCGCAACAGCTTTTCAAATTCAAACCTTACTTTTTTACATCGTAACCCATACCACTGACAGGTGGGCCAATCAATAGTGGGTCCTTCTTGTCAACGAAAGTGGTTAATTTTTCAATGAATAACAAGGCGACAATAGTGGGTCCCACCACTACTGTGCACGTCAGTGAAAACTTTGCATTGTTTACTTCTTTCATTGCAAACTTAGTCATTAACACATGGGGAAAAGTTATGTGGGGCCCATTGTCAATTGCAAAGTTAAAATTCATTAGACTTGACAAGACAAGAACAGTGGGGCCCACCACTATTGCACGCTAGCAATACATCGTGTGAAGAACACGTACTTTTTCACCATGCACTGACTGTGGGCCTTGTGGCTTTAGTGGCCTGCCTTTCATTGATGGAATTTATTTTTTTAAGAATTCGACCGTTGCATTTTGTTTTAGTACGCAATTTATAGTCTGAGTTAATGACAAATGGGTCTTATATTTTTTTCGGCCCACCTATTGGCCACATTTTTTTTACTTTAAGTGTTTAACATATTTTTAATTAATTTTTTGAGTGGGACCCACCTTCAGAGACTTAATTTTTAGCTATTAGAAATATAGCTGTTATAAAAGAGTTGTTGGGTATTTTTTTTATTGTTTTTGCTTTCAAAATTCATAAAAAAATTCTAAAAATTTTAGGAAAAATCATAAAAATTCTAAAAATTTTAGGAAAAATCATAAAAATTCAGAAAAATTGTCTTCATTGGTTCCCTATAAATAGAACCCTGATTTGCTCATTTCAACACACACATCTCAGAAATCTCACACCTTCTTTACACCAATTGTACAACATTTTTGCACTTTTTTTTAGAGTTTCATCTGGATGGTAATCCCCTGAGGGTTTCCTAAATTGTATTCTTCTCCTAATATAGTTGGAGAAAATCCTGAAACACTTGGTAATCCAAACCCCCCACCATATCCACTCAGTAATCCAAGTTTTTCGCAACCACTTTATCCTCCAGTTATCCTCCATATCCGCATCCCTCTCCATATACACTACCCCTCTCATATCCACATGGACATCCATATGCATTGTATGGGCAAAATTTTCATTTTGTTGGTATGCCGGCCAACTATTTGCAGCCCTCGCCACCGTAACCCCCATCCAAAAATTCAAAATTTGCACCTGTGTTAGATTTTGGTACGCCACATTCTATGCCGCAAGTCATTACTGACAACGACGATGACCATGTTTTCCCATGTTCTGGTAGGCGCAAGCGATTACTTTGGTCAGAGGCCGACGATACTAGACTGGTGAGTAATTCATTTCGATATTCAATTTTCTTGTGGGAATTATTTCAGACTTTTGTGGGCTTTGCTTTATTAGGTTCATATTCATTGTTTCATGACAACGTTATATTTTGATTGCGTAGATCAATGCGTGATTGAGTAATTCACTCGACCCAGTCGATGGGAACAACAAAAAATATGACACATATGGGGTGAGTGTTGCAACAGCGTACAATGAGAGCAGCCCAAAAAATCAGACAAGGGAGGTGAAGCATTACAAAGACCACTGGCTGCAGACTAATAAAAATATTGTTCAATTCAATGGTTGTTAGTGCAGGCCTAAGGAGATCTACGCTAGTGGTCATTTCGATGACCAACTAATGGTATAAGCATGTGAGTTGTACAAGAAGGAGATGGGACACCCATTCGTTCTGGATCACTGGTGGATGGTTGTTCAGGATCAACTTAAATGGAACCAAATCTACATTGACACTGGCAAAAGAGCCAATATGAAGCGCACATATCGTCCTTGTCTAACCCGTATATCCTCATGGAGGAGACATGGCCAGAAGGTCACGACGCAGCGAAGGAGAAGTACAAAGGAAAAGGAAAGAAGCAATCGCCCTCACCCAACACGGATGTGCAAGAAGACTTACGAACATTCGTCAAGGTTCGTACTGAGCACTTAGAAGCAGCGGACCATGCAACCTCCTATCTAAATGATCACAACAAGTTTAAGGGAAAGTTAGCACTTGCTAAGTCATTCACAAAACTAATGACAACAGACAAATCAAAATTCAATGGCAAGGAAATGAAGGATCATGTGGCTGCATTGAAGTTTGTTAAAGATTTGATCAAGGAGGCAAATGAGGACTAGATTATGTCATGTATCATTTTATTTTCATTTTGTATATGTAGAACTATGTATCTGTCATTTAAACAATTAAAATATCTTTGGAGAAAATTATCCGTTGGATGCTTTTGATTGGATACTAGCCATGGGATGCTTTTGTTTGGAATATTCTCATTGGAACATTGTCGTTGGATGCTTTTGTTTGGAAAATAGCCGTTGGATGTTTTTGTTTAGAATATTCTCATTAGAACATTGTTGTTGGATGCTTTTGTTTGGAAAATAGTCATTGGACACTTTTTTTTAGAATATTCTCGTTGGAACATTGCTGTTGGATGCTTTTGTTTGAAATATTCTCGTTGAAACATTGCCCTTGGACACTCCTAATTGGAAACTAGCAATTGGAACAAGCGACTAGGCCTATATAAACCGACCTATCCCAACACATACTTATCCTCACCAATACTCCTTTTTTGAAACCCTCACTTACCATCTTTGAGTCCTCTTCTTTCCAAATCCCTCTCCCTAAAAAAAGTCATCTAGCTCTAGCTCAAGCAAATGTAGTGAAGAGAAAGAGGCCATCCATATGTTACATAATTTCATTGCGGGATTCGTAGAGGATGATCCGGCCATGGTGGAGTTAGAAGAGCGTGTTATTGCCGATATGAAAGCCAGACTACAAGCTTCTACCTCTTGCCATCACTGGCGAGGTAGCAAGAGATACATAGATAGGGACCGTGAAAACGGCTATAACTGCCTCATGGAGAACTACTTCTTTGAGGATCCAATTTACGCCAACTACCTGTTTCGTCAAAGGTTCCGGATGAGGAGAGCCCTCTTTCTTCAAATCGTCGAATCTCTTGGTAAGTGGTCTACCTTCACTAAAAGAAGAGATGCTACTAACCGTAGAGGGTTGTCTCCTATACAGAAGTGCACTGCGGCCATTCATTTGTTGATGTATGGCTCTCCTGCCGATGTTGTCGATGAATACGTGCAGATGGGGAATCCACATCAATCCAGTGCTTGGAGAAAATTGTCAAAGTAGTGATCGACAACTTTAGAGAGGAATATCTCCGACGACCAACTGTCTAAGACATGCTGTGCCTATTGCAACAAGGAGAGGCGTGTGGTTTTTCAAGAATGATAGGAAGCATGGTAAGGACAATTTACTTGTGGTGATTATAGAGGCCCAACCATTATCTTAGAAGCAGTCGCCTCCCAGGACCTTTGGATATGGCATACCTTCTTTGGTGTTGCTGAGTCGAACAATGACATTAATGTGTTGAATCAATTACCTTTGTTCATTGACGTTTTGCAAGGACAAGCTCCTCAAGTTCAATACTTCATCAATGGAAAGTAGTACAGCATGGGATACTATTTAGCATATGGTATATACCCAAAATGAGCTACGTTTGTGAAAATGATACCCCTTCCCCAGACAGACAAATTCGGATGGTTTGCATAACATCAAGAAGGACGTGGAGCGAGTATTTGGAGTTCTACAATCTCGGTTTGCCATCCACCATGGCCCCACCCGCTATTGACAACGCTCAATGCTCGTGAAAATCATAAAGGCATGTGTCATATTGCACAATATGATTATTGAGGATGGCAAGACTTTGATGGCCCCTCTATGATTTCGATGACGATCAAGAAACTTCTAATATAACACTGTCTCATATCCAATATGGTGTTCCACTTACATTCTTTGAAGTAATCTCGAGAAATTCTGACATTTGTGCCCAACCGATACATGCCCAGCTCAAAAAGGATTTGATTAAGCACATTTGACAACGTTTTGGAGGTGCCTATCACAAATAGTAGTTATTTTGTCTCATTTCTAAAATTTTGAATCAGTACGTTTATGTTAAATTTTAAGTTTTAATGTCTGAATATATCAAATATCGTATGTATAATTTTATGATTCACCATCCGATTTTAATAAAAATATTTATTTTCGTTATGTCAAATCAATTCCGCAAGTTAAATTTTTATTTTTTTGAATTATCCTCGTATAATTTTTATTAATTTTTCAATTATTTTATAAATAATATGATACAAATAATATATTTCAATATTTAATACGCGGGACACACCAAAAAAATCTCTCCAAAAATCAAGTTATTGGAGTGCTTGACTAGTTTTTTTTATAATTAACCCACTTAAAAAAAAGAATTTCAAAACTAACCCACAGTTGCAAAATATCACAAAAATGGGCTGCCACGTAAGCCTGTCGAATACCCAGGGCACGACAAGATGGTTGTCGAGTTTGAATAACGTGTCGAATCCCCAGAACGCGACCACGACCTCAACTTGTCGAGTGCCTAGCACTCGACAAGTGCTAATCAACCACGACCAGACTTGTCGAGTGCTGGTCACTCGACAAGCTAGCGCCATGCCAAAAAAACCGAATTTAATCGTAGGAGTGGGGGACCGGGGAATCAAACTTAGGCCTTACACGTTGACGCTCTAACCAGCTGAGCTACGGCCTTTTACTGCTCTTATGGTATTGGATTTTTTAATATAGAGTAACTTGTCGAAGGCCTAGAACTCGACAAGAAAGCAAAAATTAAATGCAGCAGAGGATATTCGAACTTGGGCAAACGAGGTGGGAAGGGAACGAGTTAACCAGTTGGGCTACGTCTTGTTATTGCTTCAAAGACACTGAGATTTGTAATATGCTTTGACTTGTCGAGTTTCCAGAACTCGACAAGTTGCTGCTCGTGGTCGCTAAGTCTTGTCGAGTTCCTAGAACTCGACATGCAGCCTGGTCGTGGTCGAGTACTCTTGTCGAGCAGTGGGAACTCGACAAGCTGCATACACGCGACAACTAGCTTGTCGAGTTTCCACTGCTTGACAGGCTTACGTGGCAACTCATTTCTGTGATTTTTTGCAACTGTGGGTTAGTTTTGGAAATCTTTTTTTTAAGTGGGTTAATTATAAAAAAAACTCGTGCTTGACTCTTGAAGAAAATCTTCACATACGACCTCACGAAGAGTCTCTTCAAACAACTCCTCGTTAGAGTGATAGAGACTCTTCGTCCATATGACATAGAATATTCTTCAAAAAAAAAATCTTTCGAAGAGTCAAAGACCATTATGAGATAATCATAACTTGTAAAGTAAATATATGACACAGACTGACAGAGCTACAGACTATCAAATAATCTCAAGAAATATATCTGGGCTGATCTCATCATCTAACATTTAAGCACCATAAACCACCCTCCCATAACTGCTCTTTTGTGGAAGCGTGTCTATACTTGTCAGTTGTCACAAAAGTCTGGAAAATAAGTTATCCTCTTTTATGATTAGATGTATGAATGTTTGGGCTTTGCCGAGCTCTAATCTGGTCAAACAAAGGGCCCAATTGTGATTATTATGGTAGAAAGAACAAAAAATATTCATACCCAGGAGTGATGCGAAAGCAGCATATTGCAGTTTTTGCAAATGTGCGGGTATATCCTTTGCAATATCAATATGGATGATGGGGAAGAAAGGTGGCCAATTTCTCGGCTCTATCATAACACCAGCTGCAAATTCAAGTTCAATCAATAATGATGTAAAATCATGGGACTTAATTTGACAAAAATTATGTGATATGTAAGAGGAAAACAATGCTACATGAAGGAAACGAATTGGCGCTTACCTCTTGCAAGAGCTTCCTCCCTTCTTTTCAGTTCCTAAGAAACACATAATACAAAAGCACAATCAATGGAAGAAAAATCAAATGATAGGAATGAACACAACATTGAAAATATAGGAAATAAATAAAATAATTATAGAGCTTGACAGATATAGGTAAAAAGTTAGGTGGATGGTAAATATCAAAGTGGCAACTCATACCCACTTCATTCTTTCTACTTATCATTTGATATGCTGTAAATCAAAATTTTTAATATTTGACAATTAATATACAAAAAAATCAATATTCAATGTATAAAATAATATTAGTAGATTTATTATTAAATTTAGTATTATTATTGTATTATAATTTTTACTGATATATAATTATAAAAATTAATAGTTAAAATTGTATTTTTGAGACCGTAAAAGAGTACTGACAAGTAGAAAAAAAAATAGAGATAGTATTTGAGTGCAAGTTGGGCATACCTTTTCTCTCCTGTTTAGCTCTGCCTCTTTGACTAGAAGTTCTTTCTCCTTTTTCTTTAGGTCCTGGATTTTTTCCTGGATATAGAGAGAAAAGGATAACTCCAACCTGAGTTCTCCTACTTTGGCTTAATTGGAGAACTTACCATGTACAGTGAAATGGTCAATTTTTTATGCCTCAACAGTTATTCTGAGCCCGAAGACAACTCTTGTCAATTAATATATCAAGTTCATAATACCTGTTGTTGTAGTAAGTAGTTTTGGTTTGCAAACATTTGCCATTTTACACTTTCTATATAACTCTGTTCTTAAAATATCTTTTTTACATGATGTTGGCTATAAATGTACCACCTCAGTTTAACAAAAGTATCGTGTATGAATAAGTCATACAGAACAATTTAGGAACCTTCTTATCAAAATATGACAAAAATGATTGATTTGAGGCTAGAGTTAATTTTATATAGTAATTGAGGGATGTTTAATAGAGATACCATGAGGGAAAATATACCTAGAATTTGTAAATTTTAATAAACAAAAAAAATCTTCTTATAATATACCCTTTGCCAAACAGAAGTAATACTTTTCTAACCACCTTAAAGAGAGGATGATTATAAGTGCAGGGCAGCTACGTCAGGTATTGTATAATTATTGTTGTCTTTATGTATGTTATAATATCTTAAAAAAAGTATTTTGGACAATATAAGGGAGATGTGAAATCAATGCACTATTTTAATTAAGTATTTTAATTCGGTGTAGTATGGTTTAATTTTTTATGTTTTGTCTTTTCACGGAGGCTTTTTATTTTTCTTTCTTTGTAATTATGATTTTTTTAGGATTGTAATTACGATTTCTTGGTCTGTATGTACGGGACGGTTGAATAAATATTATGAAACAGAAAGAATAGATTTTTAACATGTAAAGCAGCTAAAATTCCAAATACCTGTGCTGTCTCAAGAGGGATATCCACAGAGGGTCCATTTTCATTGTAGAAGGCAACTGGTTCAGTGGGGAGTGGAGTACGCCGTGGCTGCTACATGAATTTTATAGGATATGTTCAGATCATTACACGGCTGAGAAGAGTTGAGAGTAAATAATAGAAAATAAAAAAAATGCCCAGAACCACCTAATGTAAGAATTATCGAGAACTATGCTGATTGGAGGAGTGCTTTTACATTCTACTGAAAGAAAATTTGACCGATCTTAGAACACCTTGGTTATAGTTTGGTGCATATTAGTCGCTCCATTCTTCATTGCATTATAATTTACATTTTTTTCGAGCTTAGAAGCATTTCCATAAATGAATCACTAGCAACTTCACGCATAAGTTGTTCATCGAGGAAAACTTGGGAAGACCAAAAAGAAGTTAAAGGAGACTAAATTTTTACTTGTCATGATCAGGTTACAGAAATAGAAAATATTTAATAATAAAATTACAAACATGTACACATAACTAAAAAATTTAAATCAAAATATTTTTTATATAAAAATATGTACATATCTTTACTATCAAATCAATATAATCTATATCAAACTGATAATAAAATAATAGATCCTTATATTAAGATGTGAAACCTACCGAGAAAAGATTAACCTCCATATCTCCCTCATCGAAAGGGTTCTTGTCTTGCCTACTCCTCCCAGCCATCATCTATGGACCTCACCCTTCTCTTTTCTCTCTCTTATGCTTTGTCTTTGGCCGCTAAAGTCTGCACAAGATAACTAAGAGTGCAATTAACCAGCCCAATTACACATTATGCAGCAAATTAATAAGAAGCACATAACATGCAACAGGCTGCCGTCAGCTGGCCTCCAAGACAAGCAGCAAACCGACAAATACGTATGTACTCATGTTGGGTGAATTTTGTATATACCCCTGCAAAGTCAGCTTATTTCAGAATCACTATCGACCATTGATATCCACTAATCCTATCCTTGCCATTGTTTAGTATTTCAATTTTATTAAGAACATTACATAGAAAATGATGTTTATCCTACTATTCTAAAAGACAGGTTGAGCGGTCGCTTAAGCACTCGTTTAAACGGCAAGTGTCTCTTCTTTGCTGATGTTTTATACAAGCGACTGTACTAAACGGTTACCCACTTAAAAGACCATATAAATTGTTTAAGTAAACCAAAATACATATAATATTTTTCTTTTCTTTATTTTCTGTTGATTTATATAAAATTTGAACACTCCTAACAATATTTTTATGTAGCAATCATTAATATTGTTTCTATTTCTTCTTGATTTGCATGAAAAATGATTTATCGTATTATGTATATAGTTTTTATTAATAAATATACAATCTACTTCTAAGGCTGTATAAACATCCGTTTACCTTATAAACACTAAATGGTGGGGTGACCGCTAGCTTATCGTTTTTAGAACATTGGTTTATACGCTTGAGGCCTTGACCCTAAGTTTTAGACTTTATCGACCTAGCGAGATATCTAGATGTATAGGCTTTATTGAGGTAATTTAGATATTCCTTAAAAGATACTGTCGAGGGATTGTCTCAACACGTGAATTTATTTGTTTAGTGGTGGAACACGCGTGTATGAGGAATGTGGTCAAGAACTATACGAGAGAGCGAACAGGCAAAGGATTTTTATATGTTCAGGTGGAACAGATCCAACCCTACAACCTGGAGCACTACCCTGGTGTTCAACGATGGAGCAAAAATGGTCCAGAATTGTTGTGACTATATCGTAAAGGTAATATAGTGATAGTCGAGCGCAGGGTAAGAAAACTGGTTCTTTACCGAGCGTTGGAGAGGGGTTAGAAGTGATGCGGACATCCCTAGCACTAGCACTCGACCAGAGGAACATACAGGACCAATCACTCGGGTGAAGTCCAGACAACTAAATCAACAGGTGACTTCGTTCCTTAAAGAATTAAAGTATGATGAGAATATGCCGCTACCTAATAGCTCTTGTTTAACATTGATTAGAAATAGAGAGGGAGAGCATAACAGGAAGGACTTCATCGAATCAGCTCATACACCTACTGAGTGGAAAGAGAATTTCCTAAGCTTTCTAGTGAGCCCAAGATCACTCGATTCTGTCAAGAATTGCAACCGCTACAACCAAAATAACTCTGCTCAGCATACAGTATGCCGATCAAGTGATAGTCCGATGTTCGACTAGCAACTTCGATCAAGCTCCATTCTCACCATAGATGTCCAAGTTGGTCTTGTGAGTACTTGTTGGAAAGGAATTCAAAAGAGTTTTCTAACAAATCACGAATCCCTAAATTCTGAAATCGTATGCAACCAGGAGACCCAAAAGAGTAACGACTGCGCAGAACGAAAATGTCCAGTCTGAATCCAAGAAGACTGATTCCGAACTTCTTTCATCTTTATAGTATGTTAGGATTTTTATTCCGTTTTGAATTAGATTCATATTAGAATTCTAGTTTAAATCTTCTATCTTTTGTAAATACCACCCTCTATAAAAGAGAGGCATGGTCATAGTTTTTAACATAAGACATAATACATTGATATTGATATTTTCATATTGAAACATTAGTTTTAGTTGAGAGTCGAATCTCTTCATCCTTTATTCTTGTGATTTCCTCTGAAATTGCTCAAACGATCTTCGTGATCACCCTATCTGTGCGCCAACTTCGTGTGTGGCCGTGTGGATAGGTAATTCAGAATGTGGTTGGACGAATTCATTGATACGTAGGTCCTTGTTCTATAAGTGGTTGGCTATCTCATTTCATCAGATCATACTAGTTATCTAGATATCTTCAGATACTAGTAATCCAGATTGTATTTCGTGAAGATCGAGCCACCCTTCGTGAACGCGTCCTTCACTAGTGTGTTCATATCAGTTGGTATTAGAGCTTCGGTTTTCATGGTAAAATCTTTTCTTTATTTCTGTTGATTAGTAGTTTAGGTTTTTCAGTCCTAGAGTCTAGAAAATTGCCAACAAAAATATATCACCTAGCTTCGTATTTTAATCTGTTAATTTAGTTTGCGTTATCGAGTTTTAATCCGTGGTTTAGTTCTTGTTGCTGGTCGAGTCAATCTTGGTGCCTCAAGTCTAAGCCTTTCATTTCGTGTTTGAAGAGTATAAAAAAAATAAAAGAAGAAGAAGAAGAAGATATATATATATATCACTAGTACAGAAATGCAGTCTAATAACCCCTATCTTCTATCGGTTATTAGCGAAACAGCAGAAAACCGATAGAAAATGTGCCTCGCGGTCATAAAAGCCCGACAGATGTATTTTCCCTATCGGTTTATAAGAAACTTACCGATAGAATAAATAGTATGATTTACTCTAGCGGTGATGAACATATTTGCCGTTAGAAGAGATGCATAAGTACTGACGGAAGAATGTTGTGCGCCGATAGGACTGGTCGACTTCAACAACTAGACTTATTCTATCGGTACTGTATGAATATACGGACAGAGTATATTAAAAATTCCTATCGGCAATATGTAGTGTGCCGATAGAATAGTTGGCCTTCTACAAATATTTTTATTCTATCGGTAATGGATTCTTTTACCGTTAGAATATATAGAAAATTGCTTAGAACTGTTCGTCTTCAAATAGTTTTATTCTATCGGTAATGAATGTTTATACCGGTAGAATATTGCAAAAAATATCTTAGAACTGTTGGCCTTCTACAACTAGTAATATTCTATCGGCAATGTACGTACACACCGATAGAGTATGTACAAAAATTCCTATCGGTAATATTTATTGTGCCGATAGAACCATTCGCCTTCTACAGATGTTTTTATTACTAACGGTATTCTGTTTTCGTACCGATAGAAAATATATATTTGTATAAATACACGGGTATGTCTCTTTCATTCTCACAGTTCATCTGGGGCTTGTAGTCCTAACCCGTAAGCTCCATGGACGGCCGGCGCACCTCTACAGGGGACCGCTGCACCTCCGCACCTCCATCGACGCCCTCTAGACGTCGACATCCCAAGGAAGGTACGTAAAATTTCTGCAATATTGTTAGATTATTCTAATCCGATTATGGCAATTATTCTACTTTTTTTGTATCCTTCATTTGATGTGTCTTCTTTTCAATATGATTATGATCTGTTCAGGTCCTTGGATGATGCTCGTGAGGGGCAACGTATTTCACGGTTCTTCATCGCAGTACGCTGCCTACATTGGCTTGTTGGCGAAAGAAATGGTGAAGATCACCGTCGAGAGCTGGAAGGACATGAAGGGCGAGATCTTGGTTGGCTCGGTCGAGAAGATGCTTAAGCCCGGTGTGTTTCTCAAATCAGGACCTATAGAAAGCATCTTACATTTTTTTGCATGCACCAGCTTGTGGCCAAATGCTTACCTGCTTGGAGAAGAAGAATTGTTGTTATTTGCACAGCCATTCTACACCATCACTACACAGAACAACATCTTGGAAGGTAGGTTCTTTTTGTTAATGGAGTTGAGTTGAGTTGAGTTGAGTTGATCGAGTTTGAGTCCGATGAAATCACCAATACGTACAAATGTATGTCGACGGCAGTTCCAGCTCCTCGGGCGTCTTCGAACTGAACTCCTATGGTTAAGTCCAATGTGGTTCGGACATTTGCTGTTTTGGATGAATGGATTTGTGATGTATCAGGTCTAACTTGTAGTCGGTAGTTGTATTGTAGCAACCTGCAAAGGTTCCCTTTTATGTAAAATGCATGTATGGGCCACTGGGTCCTCGTCGTGATCTGTTGTTAATTTCAGACGTGGCTTTTGTAATATACATCGAATGTGTGAATTGTTGTATTTGTATATTGTTGTATATTTGTGTATCATGTATTGCTAATTAGGACATGAACTTGAATATGCAGGGAGTATTTGTGTATTTAATTGTATTGGTAGGTAGGTGTGTATTTGTACTGCTGTTTCAGATATGCACTTCAATTTGTGAACTGGCATGTGTATGTTTGTACCTGAATTTGTATTGGTGAACTGGCATGTGTATGTTTGTACCTGAATTTGTGAACTGGCATCTGTAATTTCTTTGGCAAGATGAAGTCCCAAGTACCTACAAAAAGTATTTTTGTGTCTCCTAGTTAATCCACAAATTAGCATTTCTTGAAATATATTGTTTTATCTTCTAGTTAAGATCTGTTTGATGTAAGATCTGTTTGATGTTACATTGATATGATTCCATGAATGTGAGAAATGGCATGTGCATGTTTGTCCCAGTTTGGTACCAGTACCTCCTCTAACGGTAAGTACATATATTTACCAATAGGAAAACACCTCTAACGGTAAGTACACATATTTACCGATAGGAAAACACATATATTTGCTCAGTCATGCATATTCTAACGGTAAGTACACATATTTACCGATAGGAAAACACATATATTTGCTCAGTCATGCATATTCTAACGGTAAGTACACATATTTACCGATAGAAAAACTCATGCTCGAGTGTCATGCATCATCTAACGGTTCGTACACATATCTACCGATAGAAAAACTCATGTGCGTGTTGTGTCATGCATGATCTAACAGTCAATACACATATTTACCGAAAGAAGAAGTCCTGTACTTGCTCGGTAATGCACATTCTCTAATGGTATGTGTGTGTTTTTACCGATAGAATATGTGAGCGGCAAATTACCTAAGTTAGTCTGACGGTTATTTCATGTATTTACCATTAGAAAAATGTCCATTATAAGGAAAGCCCCACTCGACCATTGCTGAGCTGCTCTTTAATTTGTTCTGTTGCACTCTGTGTCCCTCTGTTTGTGACGAAAGTTCCAGCTACACTGCTAGGGTGATCAGCGCAGGCTGGAGGGAAGTTGATTGCGCCCCTCTCTTTAAGGTACGCTTAATCGTCGACACTTATCTCTCTCTCCCTCTAGATCTCCCTTCCTCTCTACTTGCAAGCTAGCTGTATTTTTGTAGTTCCAAGTTTGTAGCTCTAAGCTTGGGAGCTTGGTAGCTGGAAATGCGTCATGTTTTAGGAGCTAACTAGCTTATATTGTGTAGTTAGCTAGGTTAATTAGTGTTAATTTCATCAGGCTAGGGTTCAACACATGTATCTGTTGTAAGAGGCTGTACATGTACATATACATAACTTAATCGGGAAGGTTTCATGCATGGCTTACTCGTTAAATTTTGTTAATTGTAGATGGACAAGAAATATTGGATGTATGGAATAAAACGTACTACTCTTGAATATTTGGATGGTGTGAATGAGTTTATTAAATTTGCTGAGCAACAAAAGGAGAGGAAGGGAGAGAAAAATATGCTCTGTCCTTGTACAGATTGTATGAACTTGAAGAGGTTTAGCAACTCTGATCAAATTAAGAGTCATTTGATTCGTCGTGGTTTTAACGCGCGATACACCCGTTGGATATGGCATGGCGAAGATCTTGAGGAAACAAGCACCACTACTACCAATCAGCACGACTCGGATGTGGATTGCAATAATATCGATGATCATCCCAATTTTGGTAATGTTCATTCCGATGTGCACGTAGATGATGATGATGACAATCTAGATGAGATGTTACGTGATGTAGAGGAAGATTACAACGAAAATGACTTCTGTGAATTTGAGAAACTGATTGCTGACTCTGAGAAGCCTCTGTTCCCTGGATGTGCAACATTTACAAAACTGTCTTCTGTGCTGAGATTATATAACTTGAAGGCAGGAAACGGTTGGAGTGATAAGAGTTTCACGGCACTATTAGATCTTTTAGCGGACATGCTTCCAGAGGGAAATGAGTTGCCAAGATCTACTTACCAAGACAAAAAACTGTTGTGTCCGTTGGGAATGGAAATCGAAAGAATACACGCATGCCCAAATGATTGTGTGTTGTACCGTAACGAGTACTCCAGTTTGCATGTTTGTCCAAGATGCGGCGCTCGAGGTATACGCGTAGGGACCGGATTGACAGTGAACGTCACGAGGTAAGGAAAGGGCCCCCGGCAAAAACTGTGTGGTACTTGCCTGTGATACCTAGATTGAAGCGGCTGTTTGCAAATCCGAAAGTCGCGAAGCACTTGCGTTGGCATGCTGAAGCCCGGAAACAAGACGGAAAACTGAGACACCCAGCTGATTCTATTCAATGGAGAAACATCAACAGAACATTTGCTGAGTTCGGCGGCGAACTTAGGAATGTAAGGTTCGGGCTGAGTACAGATGGTATGAACCCACATGGTAATATGAGCAGCCGGCACAGCACTTGGCCGGTTCTTTTATGCATCTACAATCTTCCTCCTTGGTTATGCATGAAGCGCAAGTACATTATGATGGTGTTACTAATCTCAGGACCCAGACAACCCGGAAATGATATTGACGTGTTTCTAGCGCCTTTAATCGAGGACTTACAGAAATTGTGGAGCGAGGGTGTGCAGGTGTGGGATGCATACAAGAAAGAGAATTTCATCTTGCGGGCCCTGATATTTTGCACCATAAATGATTTTCCGGCCTACGGCAATTTGTCGGGGTATAGTACGAAAGGAGCCAAGGCTTTCCCTATTTGCCTAGATGAAACTGAGAGCATGTGGCTGCGAAACTGCCGGAAAACAGTGTACATGGGTCACCGCAGGTTTCTTCCGGTGCATCACACGTACCGTAAGAAGAGGAAATCATTTAACGGGAAGCCTAAGAAGGGATCAGCTCCAGTGTTTCTGACCGGTAAGGAGATTTACTCGCGCGTGAATGACATCAAAGTTGAGTTCGGTAAGCATTCTAAACCTCGAGAAAAAAATGTTTGGAAGAAGAGATCGATTCTCTGGGATCTACCGTACTGGGAGCACTTACAAGTTCGACATTGCATTGACGTCATGCATGTAGAGAAAAATGTCTGTGACAGTTTGATTGGTTTGTTGTTGAACATTCCAGGAAAGACAAAGGATGGTGTGAAAGCTCGTCGTGACATGGTGGAAATGGGGATAAGGACTGAGCTTGCACCTTTAGAGAATGGAAAGCATACATACCTCCCCCAGCCTGCTATACGTTGTCCAAGAGCGAAAAAATAGAACTCTGTCGGTGCCTGCACGGTGTTAAAGTTCCATGTGGGTACTCCGCAAACTTGAAAAAACTTGTATCTATGAAGGACCTAAGACTGGTTGGCATGAAGTCCCACGACTGTCATGTCTTGATGTCACAGATGCTTCCCATTGCTATCAGAGGCATTCTCCCAGTTAAAGTCAGAGAGACAATCACAAACCTATGTTATTTCTTCAACGCAATATCTTGCAAGGTAAGTACGTGCACTCGTACTATAAGTTCACTACCTCCATTTGTGGAGCTTAATTAGAAGATTTTTCTGATATGAATATTTGGCGCAACTGTGTCCTCGTAGGTAATTGATCCCGATGGACTGGACGCTTTGCAACGCGATGTGGTTACAACTCTTTGTCAGCTCGAGATGTATTTCCCTCCATCCTTTTTTGATGTTATGGTCCATCTGATTGTTCACCTTATCAGAGAAATTAAGTTTTGTGGACCCGTGTGCCTGCGCTACATGTATCCATTTGAGAGATTTATGGGTGTATTGAAGGGATACGTAAGGACTCGTCGTCGACCCGAGGGGAGTATCATGGAAGGTTATGCCGCCGAGGAGGTGATTGAATTTTGCACAGATTATATGGCCGGGGTTGACCCAATCGGTGTTCCTAGGTCCCGACACGAGGGTAGGCTTGAGGGAATCGGAACAATTGGATTCAAAGCTATCGTCCCCGCTCGTGATGTGTAAGCAAAATCACATTTTTGGGTCTTACAACACATGACGGAGGTCGAGCCATACATACACGAGCACAAGGTAATGTTACGGTCACAGAATCCTTCAAAGTCAGACGTTTGGGTCAGCAGAGAACATAACAGGAAATTTGCTGAGTGGATCCAAGAAAGAGTCACGCGAGCTGCCGAGGGCTCCGTAAGTGAATCTGTGACATGGTTGGCTGGAGGCCCAAGATTCACTGTAGGGACTTGGCAGGGGTACGACATCAATGGGTATTCATTTTACACAAGAACTCAAGACGCCAAGAGTAGCACGCAATGTAGCGGAGTGACACTGTTTGCTATTTCCGAGGATGCCAGGTCAGTAAGGGCGCTGAACTCATATTACGGTGTTATTGACGAAATATGGGAGCTCGATTTCGGATTACTTAAGATTCCCTTGTTTCGATGCCAATGGGTCGAAATCCCTCGAGGTGTTCAAGTTGACAGTTACGGGTTTACTCTCGTCGATCTTGGTAGAGTCGGACACCAAGACGATCCATTCATACTTGCAAAGCAAGCCACACAGGTATTCTACATCGTTGACCCGGCCAATCCAAACTTGCATGTTGTCCTCCACAGCAAGAGACGTATTGTTGGGGTCGAAGATGTTGTCGACGAAGAGGAGTATAACCAATTCGATGAAATACCTCCATTTTTAGAGGACATTCAATCTATCCGTACTGAAGATATCGACGAAACAACATATCTGCGAGATGACCACGAAGAAGGATTATGGGTTGAGAACCATTGATGATTAATTTCTATTTCAGGGATAAATGCCAAGCAAACAGCCCACAAGTTCTGCAGCAAGGTGAGGAACTTATCATTAATACATCAGGCAGTACATTTTTCTTTAGAATTTAATCATAAGCTAGTTCACAGCATTAATACATCTCAATTTTACTCTACAGCATGAGTTCTAACATGTACAGTACCTTTATCCTGTAAATACTTAATTCTTCCCTTCAAATAGCACTTGCAAAAATCTTATCGCAGCCTCTTGCTTCTTCAAATTAAGTTCTGCAAAAATCCCTTTTTTCTGACGGTATTTTGTTATTTATACCGATAGAAAAGGAGATCTTCTCTCAGGCACTTCAAAACGTTTTCTATCGGTATTGTTCTATTTTACCGTTAGAATAAATTCGTTAGTCTCACGGTATTTGTTGTCTAACGGTTTTTTCCTGTTTTTACCGACAGAAGAATACTCTGCCGCTTTGAATTCTCAACCGTGTCGCCATGCGTCGCCTTGGAAACTCTATAAGTACCTCGCCATGCGTCGCGGTATTTTGTTGTTTTTCTAATTCTCGAACGGTTCGACTCCTCATCTTCTCTTTCACAATGGCAACCTCCATGGGATCGTCATCCACGCCCCCCCGGTAAGAACTCTAAATCTCCTCGGTTTACCCCTGTATTGTTAATCCATGTTCAGTTCATTCTTGACCTGTTGATTTGCACGGGGAATGGTAGCCGTGGAAGACACTGCCAAAGTGAAGGCCGACCTGAGGGCCCTCCAGGTGGAGCACAAGCTCCTTACAGACAAGCACACTCACCTACGGCTTGACCTTGACGATCTCTTCCAGCGCATTAAGCGCATGAAGACGGATGGTGACAATGCTAGGGCGAGGACGAGGCATCTTCGCGAGGAGAAGAAAGCCGCGGATATGACCATCGCTGGCTGCGGTTTGACTATGAAGGATACCATAGCGAAGCTGAGGGAGGTTGCAGGCCTTCTCGATGCGGTAGTAGTTGATCCTAGGGACAACTTGTCGCTAGAGGAGTCCTGCGTCCTGGCTGCAAGTCTAACTGACTCTATTCTACATGCAGCCAGGGCTAAGACCACCCCTTGACCTAGCATTTTGGGTTTTATTTTTTTTTGTAAGTGATAAAACAACAATGAATGAACAATTTCTTTTTATGTCAATTTTCCAATTTTCCGGCTATCTTCCCTCTTTCTTTATCATTCTGCAGCTTTCAACCACGGTCTGTTTGATGTTAAATTGTGTGTACCTTTTCATTACTCTGACGGTATTTTGTTGTTTTTACCGATAGAAAAAGGGCACACAATACTATAATCTCAAGCACTTAATCAAAAAATTTTTTTGGGGAAAATTGGTCTCACGGGATTTTATTGTTTATACCGATAGAAAAAGGCACATTTTCATTACTCTGACGGTATTTTGTTGTTTTTACCGATAGAAACTATTATCTCAAGCACTTTAAAAAAATTTTCTGGGGAAAATTGGTCTAACGGGATTTTATTTTTTATATCGATAGAAAGGGCACCTTTTCATTACTCTCACGGTATTTTGTTGTTTTTACCGATAGAAAAATGGCACCCAATACTATAATCTCAAGCACTTTAAAAAATTTTTCTGTGGAAAATTGGTCTCACGGGATTTTATTGTTTATACCGATAGAAAAAGGCATACACTACTTCAAATATTTTTCCGGGAAATTTACTTGTTCTATCGGTATTATTTTGTTGTACCGATAGAAAATTACATAAGTCTATCGGTATCATTTTGTTATACCGATAGAAAAGTTCCTCCACTACTTTATTACTCGTACACGGCCCTTTAGTTTCCCTCCACTCGAACAGTTCCACCTTAGAGCACTTCGTCTCTTCGAGAGCGAAGAAAACCCCAACCTCCGCCGTGACCACTCACTTCCTCTCTCCCACACGACGATCGCCGGTTGGACACTGGTTCGCCACTGCCACCGGTTCTTATTTTCGTCCTTCGCCGGCCGCCGCTGCGTTCTACACCGCCTCTCCATCACCAGAACTGATCGCCGCTGTAAATACCCTAATTCGTCGTTCTATTTCCACCATCTTCTTTATTTGATCCTAGTGTTTTGCACGTACTAATTCTTCGAGTTTTGCAATTACACTAGGGTTCCCTATTGTGTTGGCTTATGTACATTCCGCAGGCAATGTTGATTTAAATTAGGGTTTACATAATATGTTCCAGTGCTGTAATGAACCTGTTTTGAGATTTTAACTTATCTATACTGCTGTATGTGTGATCAATTGTATCCAACTGCCATGTAATGCAGATTATATGTTGGAGGTGTTCTTACACATATTCTATCGGCAGCTGATGTGTTTACCGATAGAAAATATTTCTGCACAAGTAGTAAAACTTAATTTGGATCTGGAAGGACATGAGCCATGCAATGTACTAGTTTGGTTGGGAATTTTTACTCACTTCGTATGAATATATGGCAATGTGGATGGGTCTTCGATGTATATGTTTCAAATGCCTATACATGACTTTTCCCAACCTAATAGATGTGAAGTCCTGATGACTCACATACAGGCTAGGCTAAAGATTATGCACAGTGGCACTTAGATGCTTGTGTGCATATTTACGTGTGAAATAATAATGCTGGCCCATGAATATTAGTATAGCAAATCATCGAGAATGTTATGTGATGACAGTGAATGGTGGCTTGTCAACAAAATTCCATATGTAGAGAACATTTTTATGTTCTATGGGTATCTCACGGGTTTGCCGATAGAAAAATTGTCTTCTGTTGAGGTAATTGTTATGGTCTATCGGCAGCTCATGTGTTTACCGATAGAAAATATTTCTGAACAGTTCAGGAAGTAATTTATGCATGTCTTTCTTTTTGTATTATTTTCCCTTTTGCCGCCCTAGTTAGTCTCCAGTCCTGGGCTGAGTTATGGAACTCCAAGGCGAATTAATTGCCATATATATGGTTTGTTGAAGGTTTTGTAGGGGAAGACATGTCGTCGTCTTCATCAGATGGTGCTAGTGGTTCGACTAGGGCCAACCCCATCGTAACTACTGAAGATGCAGCTGTTACATCCCAGCGCAAGAGGGTGGGGCGAGGCGCGACGACGTTGGGGCGTTTGGCCAAACGCACGGATCTTTCTTGTGAGTTCAACCAATTTGGGAGGCCGATTGGAAAGAATGCTGGGAGGTACGCGGCCTACGTTGGGCTGTTGGCGAAAGAAAGGGTGAAGATCACCGTCCAGAGCTGGAAGGACATGACGGCGGACGAGAGGGATAGGTTGTGGGTGGAAGTGAAGGTTAAATGAACTGAAATCGCTGAACTCTTTCGTAATCACGTTCTCTTGGCTTATACTAAAGTTTAACTAACTCGTGATTAATTGTATGCATTTTTCGGAAACAGGCTAAGTGGAACATCCCCGACGATACACCTAGGACTGCCTGCTTGAAGGACATGAACGGAACATGGAAAACCTTTAAGAGCTGGCTCGTCAGTAACTTCCTCGCTGCGGGGAAATCTCCTTGCGAGAAGTACCCCTTCATATCGGAGGAGGTATGGGAGGAATTCACCAAGCAGAAGGGGACTGAGGAGTTCAAGGCCCTTAGCGAGAAGAATAGGGCGATTCAGAAGAGGAACGACCACCCGCATCGGCTCGGATCCCGGGGCTATGCGGGGAAGGAGGAGCAGTGGAAGAAGGAAGATGAGCAAAATCCTGTCATCGACACCCCTGAGTTGCCGCTCTCCGAGATCCGGGATGAGAGGTGCAAGCGATGGTGGAGGGGGAGGGGGTCCGTGTCGTCCACGGGGTCTGTGCAGTTCGCAACCCCTGGGGACGCCGACGTTGTGAGGCGAATGGTAAGTTGGCTAACCTCGTAAACTGTGTGCGCACAAGTGTATATAAGGCAATTTGTCTCACAAGGTACCTTTAAATGTAACAGATCTCTTTTGAGAAGGAGGCAGCAGAGGGATTGTTTACCCCGCTGAGGGAGAACGACATCCTCACCCGGGCTCTAGGAAATAAGGAGCATCCCGGGTGGACACGGGCCGTGGGATCCATTGTGTCGTGGAAGGCCGGTTTCGTAGATTCGGCTCCACCGAGGAAGAAGGCCCGCTCCTGGAAGGAAAAGGAAGCTGACCTCTCCGATAAAATACGGGCTGAGGTACGGGAGGAGATACGGGCGGAGATGCGGGCTGAGATATGAGCTAAGGTACAGTCTGAGGTGCAGACCGAGGTCGCACAAATGAGGGAAGAGTTTGCACGGTTGAGAGAAGCATTACTGGCCAAGAGTGCAGATGCGGATCCCCAGGACGACGGTACCCCGCGGGGTCGGATAAGCAGTTGCGCTTCGAAGGTACTCGCGGATCCAGTGGATCTACTTGAGGTACTGCAAGCCTTCATCTGTGCACTTAAGTTGATGCCACTCCCATTCTGTTAGAGTTGTTTCGCTAACCTATTTTAATTGTTACAAATTTGCAGGGGCCGGAGGGCTACATCCTACAGAATCACGTAGGCGCTGGGCAGGAAGTGGTTGGACACGGCTTCGTATATCCGTCTGGGCCGGATGTCCGGGTCCACTGTGTACCTCTGCGGTTGGGTTTCGCAAAGGTACAGGTGGACATGGCCATGCCGGGCTACAACGATTCTCCATTGCCAGTCCCAACAGAGGAACTGCAGACACTTGCTGAGGCAGTGGGCTCCTACGTACAGTGGCCCAAGAAGTGTCTTGTAATACAACCGGTAAATCCTACACATTTTAGATTACATCCTACTCAGTACACTCAACTTGCATAATCTAACATATGTGCTCATTAATTGAAGTGGCCTGCCGCTGGGCTACCAGGGGACTGCGCCCCCAGCTCGGGGCATGAGGCCCGATCTCGTGCGACCCTGGACACATCAAAGACGGCCTCCACCCCACCCAGCGCATCCACGCCTTCACCTCGGAAGAAAGCTGCCATCACCTTGCCCTTGCCTTCGAAGGTATGCGCTCAGTCCCCGGCAAAAGGCAAGGGCAAAGGCAAGGGAAAAGGGCGACAAGGACAGCCGGAGAGGTTCACGAACGGGTTCCCACTCATGTCGGAGGCAGCTTTGCGCAAATTGGATCGATCAACCAGAGACCTCCACGCGTGGTACCTACACCGAGCTCGGCGCAATCTGAACTTCTTAGTTCCCTACAGGCCTGGGCAGTTCCACCGTGAGCCCGGGAGTATATCCGTGGCACATGAGGATCTGTTCGACCTCTACAACTAGCGGGAGCTCGATATGTCTATCATACGGACTGGAGTCCTGTGAGTTTGCTGATGCTATGTATTGCTGTTTTCTAACTCTGTTTGCTAACTCTTCATTGTTGTAGTTCATTTGAAATGTAGTAACTTTCTGTGCAATACTAATGTGGTCCTTTGCATGCAGGTGCATGTACAGGCTAGCATCGGGGGCTGCGTGTGACAAGGTGGGTTTCCTCGACCCAGAGAAAATAAGCCTCACGATGCTAGAGCATGACGCCGCGCACGTTGAGCAGTACATATCCAAGGCGCTGATGGCGCAGCAGGACAGGGAGTTCATTCTGGTGCCGTACCACCAATGGTTAGTGCATTTCGTACTAATTTAAGTCGATCTTGTATGTTACACCTGAGATATACTTTGAGCACGCGGTCCTCTTTTACGTACAATGCAGGGGCCACTGGATCCTCATCGTGATCTGTCCGCCTAGGAACGAGGTGTACTACCTCGATTCGATGCGTGACAAATTATCAATGGAATATGTGGTCAAGGGGAATATGGAGGCGTAAGTAACTTATATGTTTGATTTAAATTTTCACCTCACTAGCTAATGATAATACATTAATGGGCAATACTAACTGAAATGCAGGGCTTTTGATAAATATGCGTCCGCTGGAGGGAGGCATGCCGCACCGCAGGGATCCCTACTAGCTTGGAAAGAATATGAGGTACTCACGAGACTTTTTGTTTATGCTTAACTAGTTTATGGAAACAATAGCTAACATGTCTTCACATATGCAATTATCTCAGTGCCATCAGCAGCTGCAATCGTGGGAATGCGGGTTTTATGTGTTGCGCTACATGTACGACCTAGTGCAGACAAACTTTGCCCAATTCCCCCAGGTAAGCATCGATAGCTAACTCAAATTTGAAAATTGGGTGTCACGTTCAAAATTAGGAAGTTAGTTACTAAGTATTCACACATGCTTGCAGATCGCCATGTTGAAAGACTCATACGAAAATGCAAAGATTAGAGATCTTCGACAAATCTGGGCTCAATATGTCATGGAGGAAGTTGCGCCCAACCATCCGCCATGATAATTTTCTCTTTTTCGTGTACTCTGTGCATAGACTGTTTATATACATGTGAATAAATATATATGTCAATAAATATCCACATTGGATTGCAATTTGTATTTGTCGATATATATGTGAATAAATGTGAATAACTGTCTAATGTGTCAATCTGTACTGTATTGTGTATCCAATCTATAATATATTGCATCTGTACTGTATATGTGAATGTACTGTATTGTGAATGCAAATAATGTACTGTATATGTGAATGTTCTATCGGTAAACTCATTCACAGCCGACAGACCACTACAAATTTTCTATCGGTAAACTCATCCACAACCGAGAGACTACTGTAGTTTTTTCTATCGGTAAACTTGAAATTAACCGTCAGAATAGTGTGACTTTTCCTACCGGTGAACTCATCCACAACCGAGAGACTACTGTGGTTTTTTCTATCGGTAAACTCATTCACAACCGAGAGACTACTACCCATTTTTCTATCGGTAAACTTGAAATTAACTGTCAGAATAGAGTGACTTTTCCTGCCGGTGAACTCATCCACAACCAAGAGACTACTATGATTTTTTCTATCGATAATGTCATTTCCAACCGAGAGAGTGCTACACTTTTTTCTGTCGGTAAACTTATAATTAACCGTTAGAATATGGGTATTTTTCCCAACGCTAAACGTTAGACGACGACGGGTTTTCTATCGGTACAATCATAAGGTGCTGATAGAATAGTAATATTTTTCTGTCGGTAATCATGTAATTAACTGTTAGAATAGTGGTACTTTTCCCACCGTTAATCGTCAGACTACGACGGGTTTGCTATCGGTACACTCTTAAGATGCCGATAGAATTGTTAATTTCTTCTGTCGGTTATTTACCGATAGAAAATGTTCTGTCTTGTTCTATCGTGTCTATCTCTATCGGTACGAAAACCGATAGTAGAAGGGTTTTTTTACTGATAGAAGAAAGCTTTTCTGTACTAGTGTATCATGATCATCATTGACCATCCTTTGGGTCAAATATCATCCGTTTAAAAAAAATTTCTAAGTAATACAATTGTTGATTTATTCTTTGGCATACCATCTCTCTTGTGATCAGCAACTTAGGACTGCTATACCATTAGATTGTTATTCAATTTTTGCACTGCTAAATTACATATTATATCGTTTCTTACCTAACCTAGCTCCACAGATAAGTCCACTTGTTAACATAAAGACCTCATCGTGAATTCACCACATCAGTCTCTGATAAGCCCCACTAGTTATTGCTGGAACACCCTAAGCATTCCCCAGGAAAGCATAAGAACTTTGGATTGGTAAGAGTAGGTGAGATTGAGTAATTCCACATATATTTCCTATTCCATATATTGTCTTTTTCTACATTAACCGATGGCAGAAAACGGATCATCCACTTCATCAGTCAATCCAAAAGCTTATGTCACTCGAGCTGAACATGCTGCACTCCGAACATTTGTCGAGGGTTGGTTTGATTCTGTCGTTAATGAACTGCAGCAACTCTGAGTCGCGGTCATAAACCCGGAAGCTCCACCTCAGGGGCAAAATGTACGTGCTACACAACAAGAAGGAAATCTAGAAGATGCACGCTCAGTAGAAGGCAAGAATCATCGCGGTTCTCCAACTATTCAACCACGTCAAATTGGTCATGGTCATGCTTTTCGACCACCCCAATTCGGTGGGCATGGGGGTGAGGAGGAGGCGACCAAGCTGGTCATAGTTTTGTCCATGGTTATCCGGATGCTGGCCGAGGGCAGCAAGACGAACGACATGGCAGAGGTGGTGACTACTATGATGACAAATTCCAGTACAATAACCACCTAAGAAGAAAGAGGATTTCCTAAGCTTTCAAGCAAGCCTAATTAAGATCACTCGATTCCATCAAGGATTGCAACCTCTACAACAAAAGAACTCTGCTCGGCATGTAGTCTACCAATCAAGTGATAGTCCGATATTCAACCAAAAACTTCGACCAAGTGCCATTCCTAGCACAGATGTCCAAGTTGATCATGTGAGTACTTGTTGGAAAGGAATTCAAAAGAGCTTTTCAACAAATCAAAAAATAATTAAATTCTGACATCGTATGCAACCAGGAGACCCAAATGAGTAACGACTGCACAGAAAGAAAAAGTCCAGTCCGAATCTGAGAAGATTGATTCCGGACTTCTTTCATCTTTATAGTATGTTAGGATTTTTATTCTATTTTGAATTAGATCAGATTGAAATTCTAGTTTAGGCTTCTATCTTTTGTAAATACCAGCCTCTATAAAGAAGAGGCATGGTCATAGTTTTTAGAACAAGACATTGATATTGATATTTTTAGATTGAAACCATACTTTGTGGTTGAGAGTTGAATCTCTTCATCCTTTGTTCTTGTGATTTCCTCCAGAATTGTTCGAACGATCTTCGTGATCACCCTATCTGTGCGCCAACTCCGTGCATGGCTGTGTGGATAGGTAATTCAGAGTGTGGTTGGGAGAATTCATTGATACGCATGTTCTTGTTCTACAAGTGGTTGGCTATCTCATTTTGTCAGGTCATACTAGCTATCCAGGTTCTACGTAGTGAAGATCAGGCCACCCTCCGTGAACGCGTCCTTCACTGGCGTGTTCATATCAATAAGTGTGTTGGAATAGACAAGACCTTGTTCTCAAGTGCTGGAAAACTATGTCACTAACTTAGAGTTTAATTGAGTGAATCTTTTGCTTTCAAACAAATCCTCTCCCTTTCCCCTGCTAATTGTATTTAAAGTAATAACTACCAGTTTTTTCTCTTGAGAATTTGTGATCAGGCGAGATTGTCATGAGACACTTCCAAATCAGTTATGATTTGAGTGTTGAATCCAAAGATCGTGACCACATTCCTTATATAAAGAAGGATCGTGGGTTTAAAGTGGTTGGTTTGACTGGTAGGTGAAGTCGTGATGTCAAATACCCAATAATTGTTGACTGGATGCTTGCCATGTGTACGACGACAAGGATTATGTCCTAACAGTTACTTTGACTAGATGTTTGCCACATGTACAGTGGGCGGCAATGATTTTATTTAATAGTTAGCCCCAAATCTAAACCCTAGCTGTTATGTTAGACACAAGTAGCATCAAATGGCTAGGATTGAGGATAGTCTTTGAACCAATGGTCTAAGTGGCACGAGCTTGTGTGGAGTGATGCCAATGTTTACGCACCAACGGCTGAAACGTCAATCGTCGCCTCGAAGGGGCAAAATGGCGCTGAAGCATCGATTGGTGCCGTATAAATGGAGATTTAAATCCCCATTATTTGGATCTTCTTCTCACTTGCTTCAAAAATTCTTCTCTCCTTAATTGCCACCCACTTGCTTTCTTATGATTGTTGTATGAGTATTTTCCGCATAGCCTCAAGGATGGATAAGTTTGTAGTTTTTAATATAGACGTCGGATCCATCTAACAAATGCAGGCTGAAGGCATCCTGGAAGAAGATATCATGGTGTGAATTCTGGAGGAGAGCATCCCTTCTCCTAGGACGGAAGAGTGTGGTGTTTGAGCACTACCTGCACTCGGGCTTATAGTTTGATGAGCACAGGTTGCTGCTGGAGATCTTGGAGCACTTCAATATCCAGTTAGTAAACCTGGCCCCCAACAGCTTGCTACTCCTGGCGAGCTTTATCTTCCTCTGCGAGGGCTAATTCAGCCACTTGGCAATGCTTGAGCTCTTCCTCTGCTTCTTTTAAGTTTAAGCGGTGAACAAGGTGGCAGTCGTCAGCTATGGTGACATCAAGTGGTTCTACTTTTGCTTGAATGACAGGCTGGTGCCCTTCCCATTTCCTCCATCAAGCTCTAAGGACCACTCCGGCCCATGGAGAAGGAGGTGGTTCTATGTGAGGCCGCTTTCAGGCACACAGCTCACATTTAGTTTGGAGGCCATTAGTCCTTGTGAGTAGAGCACGAAGAATGTGCTTCTCAGTGCTGGAGGGGAAACACCTCTGCTGAGCTAAAGAAATTGGGGCAGGTGGGGCAATGTGGGACGCAACGGAGGAATACACTGAGCTCCTGGTGTCCTCCATGCAGAACATCCTAGAACTAGTGGCCAATATCTCCGACCACTGGGGCATGAGCTTGGTTAACCCCATCATGCTTCCTCACGAGCTGGTAGAGGAACGCATGAAGGAGCTCCCATGCTCCAAAGTAATCCGTGCCACTCCTGAGGATCTCCTCCAAGAACGGGAGGCTATCAGCACCTCCAACGAGGGGAATCTGCTATTGGCCCACGCCAAGGAGGAATGGGCCAACCTTAGTGCTATGGTCGCGTCCATTGTGGAGGACTGCGGTGAGGAGAGCAATAAAGACGCCCACCCGACCACTGGAAAAGAGCTAGTTCCTTTCAAGGGGAAGAGGAAGCGGTTAGCGACTCCATGCAAGCCCTCTACCATAGAGAGGAAGTGTAAGTACATCAGTGGTGCATTAGATGTGCTTCAGGCTCTTGCCGTGGGCGAGGATTTAACTTCTCAGTTACAGCGATTGAAGACGGCGTGGCACCCCTAGAACATGTAGGAGAGGATTGAACTTCCACCCGGTGACCAGCGGAGATGAATCCAGTGCTACGAACAGTCGGGGCAGCTGCTTGACATGCCGAAGAAGACTGTGTTTAGTAATAACCGCATGTGAATGGTTGAACGTTGACCACTTAAGGGTCGAATTTAGGAGGAACAAGTGTATTCATCTTTCAGATTAAGAAATTGCCAACTAAATCAGAGCGAGAGTTGGTTTTTGTGAGCTACTACTAAAATTAAAACTAAAATCTATCAATCTAGAGTTTTGAAAGAAAGAAATTGCAAATATTGATAAGTTAGGGTTTTAGAAATAATAAGCAACAAAATTAGGGTTTCAGAAATAGAGAGAACAAATCTAGGGTTTTGGGATTTCCATAACCATCGAACGTAAATTCTTAACCAAGGCCAGTAAATTGTGAATCAGTTTCAAGTGTTTTCTAAAAAAAATTATGTTACCGGTACGGTCGCCGGTATAATGGTAAGAGGATCGTTTCCACAGTTAAGTCTAGCGAAAGTCTCTCTCTTGTTCAGGAATTCTGCATTAGAATGCAATTGATTAGTTGAAAGAACTCAAGAACTCCCCTAAGTTCTTGTCTACACTCAGTAGTTACACTTGTTGCTAGAGCAAGAAATTAAGATTTAGAGGAAGAAAACTCGAGAAACTAAGTCACAAAACTTCAAAATAGAGTCGAAGTAGAATTACACCATCATGATTAGGTCATCCCTAACCCTAAAGGGAACTACTAAAAATAAGCAATAAAAATAGAGAAATCACAAGTAATTAAGAAAAATTTACTAAATTGCATAAAAATAACAAAGTTACCGTCCGCGTCTGCTTACAGAAGCAAAACCAGAAGTAAAATTGAACACAAATAGAAAGGGGGACTAAACTTACCTAAAAACTAATCTAAACTAAAACTACTGATTGTGGAGTGGGAATGAAAACTAAACCAAAAGCCTCTCTATTTATATACAAGAATCATAAAATTATCCAATAACAACTCATGATGAACAAACGATGGAAACCAACTTCAAACAGAATGCGAAACATATAAAAGACATGAAAATTAGCACGAGACAAAGTTGAGCACGGGCCTTGCCATGGTTTTGCTCAGGGTCCAAGGACGGGCCATGCCAGTGGCTATGCTGGGCTTGGGTCCTATTCTGGGACCAGTTTTTGTTCCCTGCTTCATTTTTAGTTCAAATGAGACTGAAATGCTTCCATATTTTGCACACTTGATCCTTGAAATATAATGAACACAATCGTAAAAGAGGATTGTAGTAATGTTACAGAAAGTTACATAAAATATCACATAGAATGAGCTTTTAGCATGAAAAATGTTTCTAACTTAGGGCAAAATTAATACCATTTAAGCACTTATCACTACTCCAAGACAGGAATCGCTGTCATCCGTTGAGTTTTCATCGCTGGCTTCTCTAGTTAGGAAGTGCTACGGTTTGACAGTGACGTTGACAGAATCTTCATCATCGTCTCCATCCCCATCCTCGAACATAGGTGAAACTCATTCCTTAGCTCGGGTGCAAAGCTCCATGGGTCGAGCGATGTTCTAGTTAAGCTTGGAGGAGGAAAAGGAAGAGGGTGTTGGGGAATGGGCTCGCTACTCTGGCGCAATTTCAATAGTTTTACCCGAAATCCCAAGAAGCTTGCAAGCAATAGATCATAGATCAAGAGATTTACCACTAGACGCGCAGATGCGACAACGCAGCAGCGGAAGAAGAGTCGATGTCGCAACCGGATCATGACCAACAGTGCAGCAATAATAGCCGCACCTCTACGGAAGTCCACACGTCTGGGGAATGAGCAGCGCGTGTTCGTGTGCTAGCACAAGCGCACACGGCTAGGGTTTCACGAGATCTAGCTCATGGATGGTGGTGGCAGTCAGAATAGATCAGATCATCAATGCATGCCAACCGCGTCTCTTTTTATAGGGCCTTGTAGATAAGTCCTACTAAAATGGGAACTCTAATCCTAATGGTAATCCTATTACCAATAGGGGACCTGTTGCAAATCCCATCCGAATTAATACTCCAACCCGTTAAGTGTGTTACCTTATAGGTTCGTGTATATTTGGATGCGACCAGAAATAACTTTCCGAATCACAAATCATAAGTGGTCCTTAGCAAGACATTATAACTACCCGCATGTACACGAAGATCAGATCCGACAAACCTATACAAGTTATCATGGATTATCTCTTTGCCTCACGATACCAGATATAACTCAAGGTGAGAAACGTGTCATCCTTGAATAGCTCAGTCCTTTCTTGATCTTGTAATGGACTAACCTTTCTTGATCTTATAATGGACTAACCTTTCCATAGTTGACTCTCAATTATATTCGGCACGACCATGCACTTTCTTAGTCCAATTACATTAAGGGATCTAGAGATATCTCTCTCAAGATATGAGAGGGGTAAATACCATCTCGACCATTCACTTTCAACCACATGGTTCATAACATATCTGTATGTCACCTTTATGACTACTCGGCTAAAAGTAGCGGTTGATGATACCAAGTATGCTACTACACATGTATGAAACCTTGATGATCTCAGGTCTAAAGATAAACCAAAATAATGTTAGAAACCAACTGATGACACATAAAAAACTCAACACTGTCTCAAGATGGGTCAATCCAATCAACATGTTCTTCAACATGTGTCCACGACATTGAGTTGATATCTCATATCTATGGTTCGTGAAATTTGACTATCAATCAATGATCATGTTGACTTATCTTGCATTATTATTCATGTAATGCCGAAAGTCAGGGATGTTTAAAATAAATATCACTAATAATGCCGACAATACATATATTATAATAAAGAGTTCCATGAACAAGTCACATACTTGTTTCATCAATAAAAGTGATACTTTATTCAAGGAATGCAATAACATTTTATTCGCAATAATTCATAAACATATCATAATACAATCATCTCCATGATTGTCTCTAGGGCATATCTCTATCAGAGGGGGAAATGGCAACTAATCCACTTTTTGAGCCCCAAGAGGAACCCACATTGGCGGCAATCGAGACGCCACTAGCCCCTGTGGAGGGGCTAAGGGTTGAGGAAGTGGCATCATCTGCTACCGAGGAGGTGGCTGCAATGGCGCCGCCTCTGAGAGCTACCTTGCAGCAACTAGAGGTTGTGGGTTCATCCGAGTGCTCGGAGCTCGAAGAATAAATTGACTTTTGGGGCAAGGTAAATTTCACCTTGCTATTGCTACCACACTTACATTCGGGCTTTAGCCTTACATGTGCTGAACATGTAGGTCTACCTCAAAGTCACCGAGCACCTGGCTCAGCTGGCGAAGAAGCCGAGCTCATGGGTACTGGAGGACAAGCTTGACAATGCTAAGGCTATGTTGGCTGTCTCTGAGGCACGTCACCTCCATAGGAGCAACAACTGCAGGCCCTGGTGGTAGAGGTAGTTGAGCTTCAGCAGCTGAGCACCACAATATAAGGAGCACCTCTCCGAGCCACTTGATGAGATCGTCAGATTCGTTGAAAGGTTGGTATCCTTTTCTCTTGTTGTTTGGAGTAGTAAAACCTTTGTACACCCGACCTCTGTTGACAACTTGAAGAAGGTTGATGAGGAGCAAAAGGAAGCACTCGAGGAAACAAAGAGGGTGTAGGAGCAGCATCAAGAGATACTTCAGAAGGTGCAGGCACTGCGTGAAGACCGGGACCATCACAGAGCTTCCCCAGCGGTTGACGGCAGTGAAGAAGGTCACCACACCTCCAGCTCAGATCGCAGAAGTGAGCCACGACCTCCATGAGGTGGCATCCTTCTTCTGGGTAGACTCCTCTGCACCGACTCCTTCCTAGAGCACCTTGGAGGCCATGGATGACCTCGCAGAGTGGGCTAGAGTGCTGAAGGAGAGGTTGCCAATGATCATGGGATCTCTCTATCGGGAATTTTGTGAAGTTGTCTGCTCGGCAATGCTTCGGCTCCTCCAACGTGTGCTTGTGCACCATTATGGAAGCGAGCAACTTCAAGCCATCTTGGAGAGCACTTGGGAGACTTCACAAGAGGTGCACGAGGCAGTGCTCACCGAGGCTAAAGCCTACGCTAACTTCACGACCTTGTTGGTGAAGGACTAGATCTCTTCAAGCCAACAGCTGAAGTAGTTTTAGGATTTTGTTTTTTATTTATACTGAAATATTTTTTCTTTTTTCCTGTAGAGAAGACATGTAAAGAAAACATATTAATGAAAACAAGTCTTTTTGTTAAGCTTATGTAAATTTTGTGAATGAATAAGTCCAACGTCCTATTTTAGCTTCCTATATGAATGTGAACTTGAGGCCCTTCGACCAAGTGGAACCAGCATTTCTCATGGCAGCTTGGAGGAAGTGCTCGTCGTTGTGAGTTGAAGCCAAGCACAATGGAGCCTTCAAGTCAAATTGTGGGGTTTAGCTAACCCGGGTCATGAAACCCATGCGAAGTACAGAGTGGATTTGGTTTGTATCGAGTGCCGCAAGAGGATGTTAGATTCAAATTAAAATAGTAGAACATAAGAAACTATCAAAAGAAAAACTTATATGGACTTAACACAAAAAATAGGAATTTTTATTGGTGTTGAGCACTAGAATTCGAGCACTGAATTCCTAAAATAAGCAGAGTGGTGCTTGAAAAATAAAGGCCTTCCAAAACGGGAAGTTTAAGTGCCACACTAGAGCTCGGGCTTTGAAAAGATAACCAATGCAGGACTATTTACGTGTAGAACTTGCGGAGTTGGTCAACGTCCGAACTATACGTAAGCTCAAAACCGTCTGGCGTCCGAAGACAATAGGCTTCTGGTTTCGAGCTCGAAATTATCTCATATGGTCCTTCTCATTATGGGGAGAACTTGTTGCAATGAGCTGCATCTATTACCCTCTTGAGGACAAGGTCTCCATGTGAGAACAATCGGGGCTGGACCCGGCAATCGTGGTAACATCGAAGGAACTATTGGTAGTAGGCAATGTGCATCCCAGCTTGTTCTCACTTTTCCTCCAACATGTTAATGTCCTCCAATTGCGCTTCAGCCTCCTTCTCATTTTCCCTTAGTGTTCGGACAGATCTGAGTTTAAATTTAGCGGGGAGCACCTCTTCTGCACCAAACACCAAAGAGAAAAGAGTCTCATTAGTTGAGCGGTTTGGCATTGTGCGAAGAGCCCACAAGACAGAGTGCAATTCACTACCCCAAGCATTTGCGTGTCCTTGAACTTGATCATGGACACGCTGCTTGATTCCTTGGAGCAGTGAAAGCGTTCCACCACTCCATTACTTTGCGAGTGAGCCACTGATTCAAAGTGAATCTTGGTTCCCAGTTCGGTGTAGAAGGTTTTGAAAGGAGCACTGTCAAACAGGGTACCATTGTTGCAAATTAAGTATTTGGGAACTCCGAAATGAGTGACGATGGTTCACCAAAAGAACTTCTTTGCTCCATAGGCTATGATGTTGGCTATTGGTTCTACCTTAATCCATTTGGAGAAAATTTTGACCACCACAAAGAGGAACTTCCAGCCTCCAATTGTTGGGGGGAAGGGCTTGTTGATGTCGATGCCCTAAGTGGTGAAGGGCCATAAAGGCACAATGGTCTGGAGTGTTGTGGCTGGCATGTGTGACAAACAACCATGGAAATTGGCATTGCTCCCACTTATCCACTAGCTCTCGAGCGTTGGCCAAAACTGTGGTGTAGTAAAAACCTTGTCAAAAAGCTTTACCTACTAGTGTTCGAAAGGAATGGTGGGCTGCACAATTTCCTTCGTGTATTTCCTGCAATAAGTCATGTCCTTGATTGCGAGTTACACACTTCGTCAGAATTCTAGCAGCGCCTCTTCTGTAAAGTTGGGTGCCGACCATCGTGTACATGCTTGCCTTGCGGTTGAAGCAATGGGCCTCACCGTCATTTTCTGAAATGTATGTGCCTTGGATGTATCCCTTAATTGGATCCATCCATGTTTGCTCTTGGTCAATGGCAAAAATTTCCTTTTAGTCAGTAACGATGGAGGGGGCGATCAAGTGCTCGAAGAAGACTCCTGGAAGTATCTCCTTTTCCCCGCTGTGCTAACCAAGTAGGCAAGCTCGTCGACCACTTGGTTATCATGGCATGGAATGTGCTACACTTCGAAGCCAATGAAGTATTTCTCAAACTTTCTAATTTTGGCCACAGAGGTCTCCATCGTCAAGTCCGAGTACTGATACTGCTTGCCCACTTAATTGGCAACAATTTTTGAATGTCCTTTGGCCAGCTAATGGTGAACTTCCAAAACTCGAGTCATTCGTAGGCCTAAAAAGAGGGTCTCATACTCAGTGGTATTATTGGTCGTTGGAAAGTTTAGCTTTATGGCATAGTAAAAATGACCTCACTCAGGGCTGATTAGGAGATAGCCAGCGCCCGCACCTATGAGACAGTAGGAACCATCAAAGAACAACGTCTAGGATGCCTCCAGTGGGATGTTGTTGATGCTCGGTGGAGCAGTCCATTTTGCCATAAAGTCCACTAAGACATGAGATTTCATTGCCTCTTGGGAAACAAACCAGAGCTCGGAAGCTCCTAGTTCAAAAGCCCACTTGGTAATGCATCCAGTTGCTTCTTTGTTGTGAAACACCTGCCCCAAAAGGTGGAAAGATGGCACCATAGTGGGGTGGGCCTTGAAGTACTGCCTTAGCCTGCGTGACACCATTTGGAGTGCATACAAGAGCTTCTGTACCTTCAGGTAGTGCTTCTTTAGACGATGGAGTACCTCACTGATGAAGTACACAAGCCACTACTTGCCGTCTTGATCGACTATGAGTGCAATATTGGCATCAACATTCGTAACTAAGAGGTACAACAATAGAGGTTCACCCTGAATGAGGCTAACCAACACAGGCGATGTTTTCAAGTAGCTATTAAGCTGCTTGAATGCTTCCTACACTTCATCAGTCTACTCGAAGTGGTCTCTTTTGCGGAGCGCCAAGAAGAATGGTCCCTTGTCCCCTAGCCTACTGAGGAACTTACTGAGGGCCTCCATACGACCAATGAGATGCTGAACTTCCCACACTGATGTTGGCGAGTGCATATCGTCGATGGCTCTAACCTTATTAGAATTAGTTTCTATCCCTCAATCAGATACAAGGAAGCCAAGGAGCTTTCCTGACTAGACACTGAACATGCATCAACATAAACTAAGAGGTTATGACTAAGTTGCTTGACACACCCAAGAGGGGTGTGTTTCAGTAAAAACCACAAGTGAACGGTTGAATGTTGAGCACTTGAGGGTCAAATCCACAAGGAACAACAGTATTTGTCTTTCAGATTAAGAATTTTCTAACTAAATCAGAATTAGAATTAGTTTTTTGAGTTACAACTAAAACAACAACTAAGATATATCAATCTAGGGTTCTGAAAGTGAAAATATTACAAATTATGAAAACAAAGGTTTTAGAAAGAAAGAAAATCTAGGGTTTTGGGAATTCCATAACCATCGGGTGTATTTCTAGCCAAGGCTAGTGAATTGTGAATTAGTTTCAAGTGTTTTCCAAGACAGATTAAGTTGTTGGTACGATCGCTAGTACAATGGTCAAAGGATCACTTCCATTGTTAAGTCTAGCGAGAGCCTCTCTCTTGTTCAAGAGTTCCATGAAAGAACTCAAGAACTCCCCTAAATTATTGTCTAGACTCAACTACTACGTTTGTTGTCAGGGCGAGAAATTAGGGTTCAGAGGAAGAAAACTCGAAAAACTAGTTACAAAACTAGAAAACAAAACTAAGGAAGAATTACGGCCTCTATATTTGGTCATCCCTAACCCTAGAAGGAAACTACTCAAAATGAGCCATAAAAACAGAGAAATCACAAATAATTAAGGAAAACTTACTCAATTGCATGATAATAACAAAGTTGCTGTCCACGTCGGCTTACAAGTCTTGAGACAATAGAGAGGGGGGCTAAACTAACTTAAAAACTAATCTAAATTAATACTAACCCTAACTCCATGAAAAACTAAGTCAAAAGTCTCTTTATTTATACACAAAAGTTTGAGGATTAACCTATTACAACTCATGACTTGTTAACGAAGGAAACTGTCTCAGATTCGGACTCCAGAATGCCTCAAATGGACTAACGGGTCTGGGCACGCGTCAAACAGACTAACAGGTTTGTTTCGAATTTGGATCTCTATTTTTTTGTTCAAATTTTCAGTATTTTTCTCTTTGCTTTGTTTCTATCCAAATGATGTCGAAATGCCTTCCATTAGTATAGAAAAGCTTTCTTCTATCGGTAAAAAACACCCTTCTACTATCGGTTTTTGTACCGTTAGAGATAGATACAATAGAACAAGACAGGTCATTTTCTATCGGTAAATAACTGATAGAAGAACTTCACTATTCTAACGGCATTTTAGGCGACAACCGGTAGAAAACCCGTTGTAGTCTGACGATTGTGAAAGAGTTTACCGATAGAACAAGTATAGTACTCTCTCGGTTGTGAATGAGTTTATCGGCAGGAAAAGTCACACTCTTCTAATGGTTAATTACGAGCGTACCGATAGAAGAAAGTATAGTACTCTCTCGGTTGTGTATAAGTTTACCGGCAGGAAAAGTCACACTGTTCTAACGGTTAATTAAGAGTTTACCGATAGAAAAAACCGTAGTATTCTCTCGGTTGGAAATGAGTTTACCGATAGAAAAAACAATAGTACTCTCTCGGTTGTGTATAAGTTTACCGACAGGAAAAGTTACACTCTTCTAACGGTTAATTACAAGTGTAACGATAGAAGAAAGTATAGTACTCTCTCGGTTGTGGATGAGTTTACCGATAGAAAAAATGATAGTACTCTCTCGGTTGTGTACGAGTTTACCGATAGAAATACAGTATAGATGCAATACAATACATTCACATATACAGTACATTCTTTACATTCACAATACAGTACATTCACATATATAGTACAGATGCAATACAGTATAGATTGGATACACAATACAATACAGATGCAAAGAAGGGTAAATTCACATATACATTGAACAGATTGATACATTAGACAGTTATTCACATTTATTCACATATATATGGACAAATACAAATTGCAATCCAATATGGACATTTATTCACATATATATAAACAGTCTATGCACAGAGTACACGAAAAAGACAAAATTGTCATGGCGGTTGGTTGGGCGCAACTTCCTCCATAACATATTGAGCCCAGATTTGTCGAAGATCTCTAATCTTTGCATTTTCGTATTGGTCTTTCGACATGGCAATCTGCAAGCATGTGTGAATACTGAGTAACTAACTTCCTAATTTTGAACGTGACACCCAATTTTCAAATTTGAGTTAGCTATCGATGCTTACCTGGGGGAATTGGGCAAAGTTTGTCCGCACTAGGTCGTACATGTAGCGCAGCACATAAAACCCGTATTCCCACTATTGCGGCTGCTGATGGCACTGAGATAATTGCATATGCGAAGACATGTTAACTATTGTTTCCATAAACTAATTAAGCATAAACAAAAAGTCTTATGAGTACCTCATATTCTTTCCAAGCTAGTAGGGAGCCCTGCGGTGCGGCATGCCTCCCTCCAGCAGACACATATTTCTCAAAAGCCCTGCATTTCAGTTAGCATTGTCGGTTAATGTATTATCATTAGCTAGTGATGTCAAAATTTAAATCAAACATATATGTTACTTATGCCTCCATATTCCCCTTGACCACATATTCATTCGGTAATCTGTCACGCATCGAATTGAGGTAGTACACCTCGTTGCTCCACAGACAGATCACGATGAGGATCTAGTGGCCCCTACATTGTACGTAAAAGAGGACCGCTAGTTCAAAGTATATCTCAGGTGTAACATAGAAGATTGAGTTAAATTAGTATGAAATGCACTAACCTTTGGTGGTACGGCACCACAATGAACTCCCTGTCCTGCTACCCCATCAGCGCCTTGGATATGTACTGCTCAGCGTGCGCGGCGTCGTGCTCTAGCATCATGAGGCTTATTTTCTCTGGGTCGAGGAAACCCACCTTGTCACACGCAGCCTCCGATGCTAGCCTGTACATGCACCTGCATGCAAAGGATGACATTAGTATTGCACAGAAAGTTACTACATTTCAAATGAACTACAACAATGTAGATTTAGCAAACAGAGTTAGAAAACAGCAATATATAGCATCAGCAAACTCACAGGACTCCAGTCCGTATGATGGACATATCGAGCTCCCGCCAGTTGTAGATGTCGAATAGATCCTCGTGTGCCACGGATATACTCCCGGGCTCACGGTGGAATTGCACAAGCTTGGAGGGAACTAAGAAGTTCAGATTGCGCCGAGCTCGGTGTAGGTACCACTCGTGGAGGTCTCTGGTTGATTGATCCAATTTGCGCAAAGCTGCCTCCGACACGAGTGGGAACCCGTTCTTGAACCTCTCCGGCTGTCCCTTTCGCCCTTTGCCCTTGCCTTTTGCCGGGGACTGAGCGCGTACCTTCGAAGGCAAGGGCGAGATGATGGCGGCTTTCTTCCGAGGTGAAGGCGTGGATGCGCTGGCTGGGATCGAGGCCGTCTTTGCTGTGTTCATGTTCGCATGAGATCCGGCCTCATGCCCCCGAGCTGGGGGCGCAATCCCCTAGTAGCACGCCGGCAGGCCACTTCAATTAATGAGCACGTATGTTAGATTTTGCAAGTTGAGTGTACTGAGTAAAATGTAATCTAAAACGTGTAGGATTTACCTGTTGTATTAGAACACACTTCTTGGGCCACTGTACGTAGGAGCCCACTGCTTCAGCAAATGTCTGCATTTCCTCTGTTGGGACTGGCAATGGAGAATCGTTGTAGCCCGGCATGGCCATGTCCACCTGTACCTTTGCGAACCCCATCCACAGAGGTATGCAGTGGATATGAACATCCGGCCTAGACGGATATACGAAGTCGTGTCCAACCACTTCCTGCCCGTCGCCTAGGTGAGTCAGTAGGATGCAGCCATCCGGCTTTTGCAAATTTGTAACAATTAAAACAGGTTAACGAAACAACTCTAACAGAATGGGAGTGGCATCAACTTAAGTGCACAGATGAAGGCTTGCAACACCTCAAGTAGATCCACTGGATCCGCGAGGACCTTCGAAGTGAAACTGCTTATCCCACCCTGTGGGGTACCGTCGCCCTGGGGATCCGCATCTGCACTCTTGGCCAGCAATGCTTCTCTCAACAGTGCAAACTCTTCCCTCATTTGTGCGACCTCTGACTGCACCTCAGATTGCACCTCAGCCCGTATCTCTGCTCGTACCTCAACCCGTATCTTATCGGAGAGCTCCGCTTCCTTTTCCTTCTAGGAGCGGGCCTTCTTCCTCGGTGGAGCCGGATCTGCGAAATCAGCCTTCCACGACACAATGGCTCCCACGACCCGTGTCCGCCCGGGATGCTCCTTATTTCCTAGAGCCCAGGTGAGGATGTCGTTCTCCCTCTGCGGGGTAAACAATCTCTCCATTGCCCCCTTCTCAAAAGAGATCTGTTACATTTAAAGGTACCTTGTGAGACAAATTGCCTTATATACACTTGTGCGCACACAGTTTACGAGGTTAGCCAACTTACCATTCAGCTCACAACATCGGCGTCCCCAGGGTTTGCGAACTGCACAGACCCCATGGACGACACGGACCCTCTCCCCCTCCACCATCGCTTGCACCTCTCATCCCGGATCTCGGAGAGCAGCAACTCAGGGGAGTCGATGACAGAATTTTGCTCGTCTTCCTTCTTCCACTACTCCTCCTTCCCCGCATAGCCCCGGATCCAAGCCGATGCGGGTGGTCGTTCCTCTTCTGGATCGCCTTATTCTTCTCGCTAAGGGCCTTGAACTCCTCAGTCCCCTTCTGCTTGGTGAATTCCTCCCATACCTCCTCCGATATGAAGGGGTACTTCTCGCATGGAGATTTCCCCGTAGCGAGGAAGTTACTGACGAGCCAGCTCTTAAAGGTTTTCCATGTTCCGTTCATGTCCTTCAAGCAGGCCGTCCTAGGTGTATCGTCGGGGATGTTCCACTTAGCCTGTTTTCAAACAATGCATACAATTAATCACGAGTTAGTTAAACTTTAGCTTGCATCAAGAGAACGTGATTACTAAAGAGTTCAGAGATTTCAGTTAATTTAACCTTCACTTCCGCCCACAACCTATCCCTCTTGTCCGCCGTCACGCCCTTCCAGCTCTGGATGGTGATCTTCACCCTTTCTTTCGCCAACAGCCCAACGTAGGCCGCGTACTTCTCAGCATTCTTTCCGATCGGCCTCCCAAATTGGTTGAACTCACAAGAAAGATCCGTACGTTTGGCCAAACGGCCTAACGTTGTCGTGCCTCGCCCCACCCTCTTGTGCTGGGATGAACCAGCTGCATCTTCAATTACGTTGGGGTTGGCCCTAGTCGAACAACTAGTACCATCCGATGAAGACGACGACATGGCTTTCCCTACAAAACCATCAACAAACCATCAAAAATTTAATGGAAACACAAACCAAATCATTTTACAAAGGAAAATAACCTATTTTAAATATTTTTTCTATCGGTAAACACAGAAACTACCAACAGAAGATAAGATTCTATTTATGAGCATTTTCATCTACCATTTTCATATAGGAAGTAGGCAACATATGGCAATTAATTCTTCTTGGAGTTCCATAACTCAGTTCAGGACTGGAGACTAATTAGGACTGCAAAAGGGATGTCCGAAGAAAATAATACTAAAAGACATGCAAAAATTAATTGCTGAAGTGTTCAGCAATGTTTTCTATCGGTAAACCCATGAGATACCAATAGACCATAACAATGTTTTCTATCGGCAAAGATACGAGATACCGATAGAACATAACAATGTTCCCTGCGTTATGGAATATTGTTGATAAGCCGCCATTCACTGGCATCACATAATCTTGGTTTAAGTCAACATTCTTCATGATTTGCTATACTAATATTCATGGGCTAGCATTATTATTTCACACATAACAATCTTTTCTATCGGTAAACACATGAGCTGCCGATAGAACATAACAATGTTTTCTATTGGTTAACACGTGAGATACCGATAGAACATAACAATGTTCTCTATATATGGAATTTTGTTGATAAGCCGTCATTCACTGGCAACACATAACATTCTCCATGATTTGCTATACTAATATTCATGGGCCAGCATTATTATTTCACACGTAAATATGCACACAAGCATCTAAGTGCCACTGTGTATAATCTGACAAGCCTAATGCTAATGGAATATAAAGATATTGAAGTAGCACAGAAAGTAGGTCACAACCAAAAAAGGAATAACATGGTTTATAGCACCATCTTTTGGTTATCTTTAGCATTACCTGTATGCAAATCATCAGGACTTCACATCTATTAGGTTGGGAAAAGTCATGTATAAGCATTTGAAACATATACACCGAAGACCCATCCACGTTGCCATATATTCATACCAAGTGAGTAAAAATTCCCAACCAAACTAGTACATTGCATGGCTCATGTCCTTCCAGATCCAAAGTTTTAATATTTGTTCACAAATCTTTTCTATCGGTAAACACATGAGCTGCCGATAGAACATAATAATTTTTTCTATCGGCAAATACAGGGGATACCGATAGAAGATGTGTAAGAACACCTCCAACATATAATGTGCATTACATGGCAGTTGGATACAATTGATCACACATACAGCAGTATAGATAAGTTAAAATCTCAAAATAGGTTCATTACAGCACTGGAACATATTATGTCAACCCTAATTTAAATCAACATTGCCTGCGGAATGTACATAATCCAACACAATAGGGAACCCTAGTTTAATTGCAAAACTCGAAGAATTAATACGTACAAAACACTAAGATCAAATAAGGAAGATGCTGGAAAGAGAACGACGAATTAGGGTATTTTACGGCGATCAGTTGTGGTGATGGAGAGGCAGTGTAGAACGCAGCGGCGGCCGGTGAAGGACGAAAATATGAACCAGTGGCAGTGGTAAACCAGTATCCAGCCGGCGATCGTCATGTGGGTGTGAGGAAGTGAGTGGTCACTGCGGAGGTTGTGGTTTTCTTCGCTCTCGAAGAGACGCAGTGCTACAATTTGGAATTGTTCGACTGGAGGGAAACTCAAGGGCCATGCGTAATAAAGTAGTGGATGCCCTTTTCTATCGGTACAACATAATAATAGCGATAGAACAAGTAAAATATTCCCAGTATAATATTTAAAGTAGTGGATGCCCTTTTCTATCAGTAAAAACAACAAAATATCGTCAGACTAATGGATTTATTCTAACGGTACAACAAAAAATACCGATAGAACAAGTAAATTTTTTCCAGAGTAATTTTTAAAGTGCCTGAGACACATTAAAGTAGTGGATGCCCTTTTCTATCCGTACAAACAACAAAATACCGTCAGGCCAATGGATTTATTCTAACGGTACAACAAAATAATACCGATAGAACAAGTAAATTTTTCCCAGAGTAATTTTTGAAGTGGGTAGGGCATTAAAAAAATTATGTTTCAGGGAATGGGATTTTTGGAGAGCTTAATTTTTGAAGAAGCAAGAGGCTGCAATGAGATTTTGGCAAGAAAATTTGAAGGGAAGAATTAAGTACTTACAGGATAAAGGTACTGTACATGTTAGAACTCATGCTGTGGAGTAAAATTGAGATATATTAATGCTGTGAACTAGCTTATCATTAAGTTCTAAAGAAAAATGTATTGCCCGATGTATTAATGATAAGTTCCTCACCTTGATGCACAACTTGTGGGCTATGTGCTTGGTATTTTTACCTGAAATAGAAAATAATCATCAATGGTTCTCAACCCATAATCCTTCTTCGTGATCATCTCGCAGATACGTTGTTTCGTCGATATCTTCAGTAGGGATAGATTGAATGTCCTCTAAAAATGGAGGTATTTCGTCGAATTGGTTATACTCCTCTTCGTCGACAACGTCTTCGACCCCAACAATACGTCTCTTGCTGTGGAGGACAACGTGCAAGTTTGGATTGGCCGGGTCAACGATGTAGAATACCTGTGTGGCTTGCTTTGCAAGTATGAATGGATCGTCTTGGTGTCCGACTCTATCAAGATTGACGAGAGTAAACCCGTAACTGTCAACTTGAACACCTTGAGGGATTTCGACCCATTGGCATCGAAACAAAGGAATCTTAAGTAATCCGTAATCGAGCTCCCATATTTCTTCAATAGCACCGTAATATGAGTTCAGCGCCCTTACTTACCTGGCATCCTTGGAAATAGCAAACAGTGTCACTCCACTACATTGCGTGCTACTCTTGGCGTCTTGAGCTCTTGTGTAAAATGAATACCCATTGATGTCGTACCCCTGCCAAGTCCCTACAGTGAATCTTGGGCCTCTAGCCAACTATGTCACAGTTTCACTTATGGAGCCCTCGGCAGCTCGCATGACTCTTTCTTGGATCCACCCAACAAATTTCCTGTTATGTTCTCTGGTGACCCAAATCTCTGACTTCGAAGGATTCTGTGACCATAACATTACCTTGTGCTCGTGTATGTATGGCTTGACCTCCGTCATGTGTTGTAAGACCCAAAAATGTGATTTTGCGTACACATCACGGGCGGGGACGATAGCTTTGAATCCAATCGTTCCGATGCCCTGAAGCCTACCCTCGTGTTGGGACCTAGGAACGCCAATTGAGTCAACCCCAGCCATATAATCTGTGCAAAATTCAATCACCTCCTCGGCGGCATAACCTTCCATGATACTCCCCTCGGGTCGACGACGAGTCCTTACGTATCCCTTCAATACACCCATAAATCTCTCAAATGGATACATGTAGCGCAGGCACACAGGTCCACAAAACTTAATTTCTCTGATATGGTGAACAATCAGATGGACCATAACATCAAAAAAGGATGGAGAGAAATACATCTCGAGCTGACAAAGAGTTGTAACCACGTCGCGTTGCAAAGCGTCCAGTCCATCCGGATCAATTACCTATGAGGATACAGTTGCGCCAAATATTCATATCAGAAAAATCTTCTAATTAAACTCGACAAATGGAGGTAATTAACTTATAGTACGAGTGCACGTACTTACCTTGCAAGATATTGCGTTGAAGAAATAACATAAGTTTGTGATTGTCTCTCTGACTTTAACTGGGAGAATGCCTCTGATAGCAATGGGAAGTATTTGTGACATCAGCACATGACAGTCGTGGGACTTTGTGCCAACCAGTCTTAGGTCCTTGATGGACACAAGTTTTTTCAAGTTCGCGGAGTACCCACATGGAACTTTAACACCGTGCAGGCACCGACAGAGTTCTGTTTTTTCGCTCTTGGACAACGTATAGCAGGCCGGGGGGAGGTATGTACGCTTTTCCTTCTCCAAAGGTGCAAGCTCAGTCCTTATCCCCATTTCCACCATGTCACGATGAGCTTTCACACCATCCTTTGTCTTTCCCGGAATGTTCAACAACAAACCAATCAAACTGTCACAGACATTTTTCTCTACATGCATGATGTCAATGAAATGTCGAACTTGTAAGTTCTCCCAGTACGGTAGATCCTAAAGAATCGATCTCTTCTTCCGAGGTTTAGAATACTTACCGAACTCAGCTTTGATGTCCTTCACGCGTGAGTAAATCTCCTTACCGGTCAGAAACAATGGAGCTGATCCCTTCTCAGGCTTCCCATTAAATGATTTGCTCTTCTTACGGTACGTGTGATGCACTAGAAGAAACCTGCGGTGACCCATGTACACTATTTTCCGGCAGTTTCGCAGCCACATACTCTCAGTTTCATCTAGGCAAATAGGGCAAGCCTTGGCTCCTTTCATACTATACCCCGACAAATTGCCGTAGGCCAAAAAATCATTTATGGTGCAAAATATCAGGGCCTGCAAGATGAAATTCTCTTTCTTGTATGCATCCCTCACCTACACCCCCTCGCTCCACAATTTCTGTAAGTCCTCGATTAAAGGCGCTAGAAACACGTCAATATCATTTTCGGGTTGTCTGGGTCCTAAGATTAGTAACGCCATCATGATGTACTTGCGCTTCATACATAACCAAGGAGGAAGATTGTAGATGCATAAAAGAACCGGCCAAGTGCTATGCCGACTGCTCATATTACCATGTGGGTTCATACCATCTGTACTCAACCCGAACCTTATATTCCTAACTTCGCCGCCGAACTCAGCAAATGTTCTGTTAATGTTTCTCCATTGAATAGAATCAGCTGTGTATCTCAGTTTTCCGTCTTGTTTCCGGGCTTCAGCATGCCAACGCAAGTGCTTCGCGACTTTCGGATTTGCAAACAGCCGCTTCAATCTAGGTATCACAGGTAAGTACCACACAGTTTTCACTGGAGGTCCCTTCTTTACCTCGTGATGTTCACTGTCAATCCGGTCCCTATGCGTGTACCTCGATGTGCCGCATCTTGGACAAACTTGCAAACTGGAGTACTTGTTACGGTACAACACACAATCATTTGGGCATGCGTGTATTCTTTCGATTTCCATTCCCAATGGACAGAATAGATTTTTGGCTTGGTAAGTAGATCTTGGCAACTCATTTCCCTCTGGAAGCATGTCTGCTAGAAGATCTAATAGTGTCGTGAAACTCTTATCGCTCCAACCGTTGCCTGCCTTCAAGTTATATAATCTCAGCACAGAAGACAGTTTTGTAAATGTTGCACATCCAGGGAACAAAGGCTTCTCAGAGTCAGCAATCAATTTCTCAAATTCACAGAAGTCGTTTTCGTTGTAATCTTCCACTACATCACGTAACATCTCATCTAGATTGTCATCATCACCATCTATGTGCACATCGGAATGAACATTATCAAAATTCGGATAATCATCGATATTATTGCAATCCACATCCGAGTCCTGCTGATTGGTAGTAGTGGTGCTTCTTTCCTAAAGATCTTCGCCATGCCATATCCAACGGGTGTATCACGCGTTAAAACCATGATGAATCAAATGACTCTTAATTTGATCAGAGTTGCTAAACCTCTTCAAGTTCATACAATCTGTACAAGGACAAAACATATTTTTCTCTCCCTTCCTCTCCTTTTGTTGCTCAGCAAATTTAATAAACTTATTCACACCATCCAAATATTCAAGAGTAGTACATTTTATTCCATACATCCAATATTTCCTGTCCATCTACAATTAACAAAATTTAACGAGCCAGCCATGCATGAAATCTGCCCGATTAAGTTATGTATATGTACATGTACAGCCTCTTACAACTGATGTGATAAACCCTATCCTGACTAAATGAACACTAATTAATCTAGCTAACTACACAATGCAAGCTAGTGAGCTCCTAAAACATGAGGCATTTCCATCTAGCTAGCTCCCAAGCTTGGAACTACAAGCTTGGAACTACACAATACAGCTAGCTTGCAAGTAGAGAGGGAGGGAGATCTAGAGGGAGAGAGAGATAAGTTATGACAATTAAGCTTACCTTAAACAGAGGGGTGCAATCAACTTCCTTCCAGCTTGCCCTGATCACCCTAGCAGTGTACGTGAAACTTTCGTCACAAACAGAGGGACACAGAGTGCAATAGAACACAACAGCAGCTCAGCAAGGGTCGAGTGGGTTTTTACTTATACTGGACCTATTTCTAATGGTAAATACATGAAATGCCCGTTAGACTAAGTGGAGGTAATTTTGTACTCACATCTTCTATCGGTAAAAAAACACATATACCGTTAGAACAGGTACTGATGGATTACTGAACAGATACAGGTGTTGTTCTATCGGTAAATATGTGTATTTACTGTTAGATCATGCATGGCACAGCAAATACATGTGTTGTTCTATCAGTAAATATGTGTATTTACCGTTAGAAGAGGTACTGGTACATGGCTGAAACAAAACCTAACTGGGTAATGCATGACACAGCAAATTGGGCAATGCATGACACAGCAAATATTGTCTTGTTCTATCGGTAAATATGTGTATTTATCGTTAGATGATGCATGACACAGCAAATACATGTGTTATTCTATCGGTAAATATATGTATTTACCGTTAGAAAAGGTACTGGTACATGGCTGAAACAAAATCAAACTGGGTAATGCATGACACAGCAATCTGGGTAATGCATGACAAAGCAAATACATGTGTTTTTCTATCAGTAAATTTGTGTATTTACCGTTAGAAGAGGTAACACAGCAAATACATGTGTTTTTCTATCGATAAATATGTGTATTTACCGTTAGAGGAGGTCGTGAAACACATGACAGCAGTTCTCACATCCAAAGAATCATATCTAAGCACAATGTAACATCAAACAGATCTTACATCAAACAGATCTTAACTAGAATATAAAGAAATATTTCAAGAAATGCTAATTTGTAGATTAACTAGGAGACACAAAAAAATGCAAGAGGAAACATAAAAAATGAGTACTATTTAAACTCATTCTAGTTAATGGCTAAAAACAAAAGCAAGCTGAGTCATGTATGACACAGCAATTTAGGTACAAACATACACATGCCAGTTCACAAATTCAAGTGCATGTCTGAAACAGCAGTACAAATACACACCTACCTACCAATACAATTAAATACACAAATACTCCCTACACATTCAAGTTCATGTCCCAAATAGCAATACATGATACACAATTATACAACAATATACAAATACAACAATTCACACATTCGATGTATATTACAAAAGTCACGTCTGAAATTAACAACAGATCACAACGAGGACCCAGTGGCCCATACATTTTACATAAAAGAGAACCTTTGCAAGTTACGACAATGCAACTACCGACTACAAGTTAGACCTGATACATCACAAATCCATTCATCCAAAACAGCAAATGTCTGAACCACATTGGACCTAACCATAGGAGTTTAGTTCGAAGACGCCCGAGAAGCTGGAACTGCCGTCGAGTTACATTTGTATTGGTGATTTCCTCGGACTCAAACTCGATCAACTCAACTCAACTCCATTAACAAAAAGAACCTACCTTCCAAGATGTTGTTTTGTGTAATGATGGTGTAGAATGGCTGTGCAAATAACAACAATTCTTCTTCTCCAAGCAGGTAAGCATCTGGCCACAAGTTGGTGCATGCAAAAAAATGGCTGAAACACCGATACAAATGTAAGATGCTTTCTATAGGTCCTGATTTGAGAAACACGCCGGGCTTAAGGATCTTCTCGACCGAGCCAACCAAGATCTCGCCCTTCACGTCCTTCCAGCTCGCGACGGTGATCTTCACCATTTCTTTCCAGCTCTCAACGATGATCTTCACCGTTTCTTTCCAGCTCTCGATGGTGATCTTCACCGTTTCTTTCGCCAACAAGCCAACGTAGGCAGCGTACTGCGATGAAGAACCGTTAAATACGTTGCCCCTCATGAGCATCATCCAAGGACCTGCACAGATCATAAATATGCATTCTAGAGCAAATTAAGATTGTTTACTGTTTCCTACATAACTCCCTATCTGAGAAAGACTACCAACTGAAGGTTAGGTTGTGCTTCGTCATAGTAACATCAACTTGCAACAGGAGATCAAGATATTACATTTCTACTCTATTTCATCAGAAGAAATTACCTTGCCAATATACATATATTAATTATTTAATAAACTTTTTACATGCACTTTATCATTGAGCAAGCTAGTTGGCATTTAACTATGTTATTGGCATTGAACAACCTACAGAGAAGATCAAGATATTTGTGTATCCCAAGATATTTGTAAATATCTTGACATTAGTGATCTTTGAATTTCATGATCTTTCAATTTCAATTTCAATTACAAATATCTTTCAATTTCAATTTCAATTTCATGATCTTTCAATTTCATTTTCAATTTCATGATCTTTCAATTTCAATTATTACTAAGTCCAAGTTGGCATTGAGCAACCTACTGAGAGATGAAGATATTACATTTATACTCTTATTGTCGGGGGAAATCTCCGCGGGACTAAGTCTAGGTAAGTTGTGTCACGATTGCCCGGGACGTGGCCTCCGGTGCCGTCCCGGGCGCCGCCATTTGCCCGGGGACGTGGCCTCCGGCCCCCTCCCCGGGCGCCGCCTTTTGGCCCCCGGGACGTGGCCTCCGGTGCCCTCCCGGGCGCCGCCATTTGGCTCCCGGGACGTGGCCTCCGGTGCGGTCCCGGGCGCCGCCATTGGCCCGGGGACGTGGCCTCCGGTGCCTCCCCGGGCGCCGCCTTTTGGTCCCCGGGACGTGGCCTCCGGTGCCGTCCCGGGCCCCGCCATTTTCCCGGGGACGTGGCCTCCGGCCCCTCCCCGGGCGCCGCCATTTGGCTCCCGGGACGTGGCCTCCGGTGCCGTCCCGGGCACCGCCATTTGCCCGGGGACGTGGCCTCTGGCCCCCTCCCCGGGCGCCGCCATTTGGCTCCCGGGACGTGGCCTCCGTTGCCGTCCCGGGCGCCGCCTCCGGCCCCCTCCCCGGGCGCCGCCTTTTGGCCCCCGGGACGTGGCCTCCGGTGCCCTCCCGGGCGCCGCCATTTGGCTCCCGGGACGTGGCCTCCGGTGCCGTCCTGGGCGCCGCCATTGGCCCGGGGACGTGGCCTCCGGTGCCTCCCCGGGCGCCGCCTTTTGGCCCCCGGGACGTGGCCTCCGGCGCCGTCCCGGGCCTCATCGCCCTCCTAAAGGTAAAGTCTCGAGCTGTTTATCACGTGCAGGTCACTCGAGGAGCGCCTCGGGAACTAGCGACCACCTGTCAGGCATCCAAGGCGTTTGACCGGGAGAAGGACGGTCCTACCCTTCAATCCGACGGTGGCTTCCAGGGTAGTTTAGGTTTTTTGCTTCTTTTTGGGGCTATAAATAGCCCTTGTACCCCCTCTATTGTAAAGGATCGGTTCTCTTTTATTGGAATAGCTAAACTCACAGACGTGCTCCGGAAGCCTCTCCCCCGGAGAGAGCCTCCCCAGCCGACTCTGGTCGGGAGCGCGTCGACAGGATTAGGGCCCCCACTGGGACCCGAACCTGTATAAACCCGTGTGTCATTTTTTGTGCTTGTCCGACGGGGGAGGACCGGTCACCCGGTCAACCCGCGCCGCGTAATCTTCGCTAGGATCATTCTCAAAACCTGCCGGGGTATTCGCAATACCACGACAGTTGGCGCCGTCCGTGGGGACTCGTGACAAGACGCCATGGCTCCCCCAAGAACAAGGGCTCGCACCCTTCCCGGTGACCCGGGTTTCGGAGACCCGGCGCCGTCCGCCTGGGACACTGCTGTCCCGGCGGTCCCTTCCAGAGGCGACCTGGCCCAGGTACCGCCTCCCTCCTTTCCTCCTAACTTAGGTGCTTCCACCTCCAGGTCGTTCCCGGTGACCACGGGGACCTCGGCCGGGACCAGTCTCCCCCCGATGGCTCCCCGGGACGCCCTGCTCGAAGCTCTCGTGGAAGGCTAGCTCCGCGCTCAGCGCTCTATGGACGAACTCCTTAGCGTGTTGGCGCGGCCTCCGGCCCCCACATTTGCGTCACACCCGTATCCGGGGAGCATGCCCCCGTTTATGGGTTACCCGGCGGCCCCTCCGGCCTCCAGGGGTTTGTCTGCCCCGTATGATCCTGCCGGGGGGCTCCCTCCCCCTGCGGGATATACGCCCAGACCTTTCCCGGCACCCGGGCCCGTCCCGGTGCCGGGAGGTTATTTCATGCCGGGGCCCTTCGTGGCACCAGGGGGGTACCCCGTTCCTGGCCTATTCCCGGGGCCGGGAGCCCACTTCATGCCGGGGGTTTACCCTACGCCGGGAGCCAGTCCCACCCCCCGTGTCGCGTTTACCGCACCGGGGGCGGTTGACAGAGCAACTCCCGTGCCGCAGCGGACTTCCCCCCGCATGGGCTCCCCGGTTCCGGACGCCGCCGTGGGGGCTCCCCCCTCGCCGGTTCCGGGTGTTACAGGGCCTGCCCCCTTCCCGGTTCCGGTCGTGGCCACTGGGGCCCCCTCCACTTCGATTCCAGGCGTTGCCGCGGGCGCCCCCTCCGCGGTTCCGGATAATACAGGGGCTTCCCCCTTTCTGGTCTCGGGGGTCGTCGCAGGGGGCTCCCCCCAACCGGCTCCGGGAGCCTCCGGGCCGGCAGCTACAGCGCACGAGCTCCCTCCCTCGGCGGGACAGGTCCGTTTCACCCCAGGGGAGGTCGAGAGAATGCGTTCACCAGAGTGCGGGGAAGAACTTTCCCCCGGCCGCGGGCGCGGGGAGCCTCGCTCTCGCACCGACCGGGGGAAGAGACCCGCTGAAGAGCCAACCTCTCCGGCGGAGAGCCCGGACGTCCGGGAACTCAGTCCCAGTCAGGAGGAAAAGCGTCGCCACCGCCATTCTGGCGGACCTCTCGGACCGCTTCCAGACTCAGACAACGAAGGTCCCGTGAAAGAAGATAGCGACCGGGGCTCTCCCCGGGAAGTGCGGGGGGCTAACCAGCCCCTGTGCCGAAGACTTCGCAGCATCCGGTGGCCGCGGCCTTACCGCCCTCCGCACATCGAACACTATAACGGTGAGCCGGACCCTTACGAGTTTGTGCAGGTCTACTCCACTGCCATCTCCGCGGCCGGGGGGGACGAGACAGTACAGTGCAACGTCTTCCCCCTCTACCTCTCCGGCATTGCCCGCTCCTGGTTCTACAACCTGAAGGCCGGCTCCATCAAGTCTTTCTCGCAGCTCAAGCGGGAGTTCTGTGCCAACTTCCAAGGGAACTACGTGCGTCCCCTGGACTCCTCGCAGCTATACACTGTCCGGCAGAGGACTGGGGAAACCATCAGAAGCTTCTTCAAGCGCTTTGCTCAGGTGAAAAGCAAAGTGGCCCATGTCCCCGACTCTACGGTCATCGAAGCCTGCAAAAGCGGCATCCTCCCGGGGGAGCTCCACCGAAGGCTCTCCCGAAGCTGCCCCTCTTCCGCCGACGAGCTCTTCAACGTGCTCGAAAAATACGCTCGGGCGGAGGAAGACGATATCTGGAAGAAGACCCTGGGGGCTCCCGCCCCCATTGACTGGGGGGCCAGGGATCCCCCCAAATGCCCCAGGCAGGGGGGGCGTAGCGAGCCACGGCCTCGGGACACCTTTGTCCTCGATGGCGGAGGCGGCTCGCGCGACCCCCCGAGGGCCAACCGCCCCTTCCCCAAACCGAAGGGCCATGGGGGAGGACAATCTTCGCGCGGCCGGGAAGGCCCCGCGGGGAGAAGGCGGGAAGGACCGTGGTGCAGCTTCCACAGGTCCAGTACCCACGCTACCCGAGATTGTAGCCAGCTGCTGTAGCACTTCGCGGACTTCCTCGACCAGCGCGGGCAGGGGGGGACTCCGGCCTCCTTGCCCCCTCGGCCAGCTATTCCGGCCCTTCCCGCTCCAACGGGGGTCAGCAGATGCAGGAGGGGGAGCCTTCAGAAGCTCTCCCTTTTCAAACTTCACAGCGGCACATCAACGTCATCGTGGGAGGATCTGCCTCCGGGCGGGACTCTAAGCGCCAGCGTAAGGAGTACGCGCGCGAGGTCAAGGTTGTGGGGGTGCTACACACGTCCCCGCCACCGAAGTGGTCGGACGTCCCCCTCACCTTCACGGCAGAAGACGCGCGGGGGGTTCGCTTCCCCCACGACGACGCGCTCATTGTCTTCACGACCATCTACAACTGCCATCTGGCCCGTATCCTGGTGGACGGCGGGAGCTCCGCCGATGTCCTATTCCTGAAGGCCTTCAAAGAAATGCAGGTGGATGAGAAGCTCCTGCAGCCCGCTGCCGGGCCCCTGCAAGGTTTTGTCCCGGGGAAGGCGATCCACCCCGTGGGCAAAGTAGATCTTCCAATGACCTTCGGCGCCCCGGAGAACTACCGGACCGAGCTGGTCCGCTTCGATGTAGTGGACCTCCCCTCCTCCTACAACGCGATTATGGGGAGGACGACAATCAACCGGCTGGGGGCTGCCACCCATCAAAACTATCTCTGCATGAAGATCCCCGGGCCGCATGGTGTGATCAATGTCCGGGGAGACCAAGACATGGCCCGTGCTCTATATGAGTTCGCTGCGGCCACAATTGGAAGCGTCAACCTCATAAAGACGCCCGAGGGGGAGGCTTCTCCCCCGGAACTAGACGCTGCTGCGCCACCACCTGGGAGGCCCCTCCTCAAGCCGCGTCCGGAAGGGGGCCTCCGGAAGGTCCTGCTGTTCCCGGGCAACGAAGACAAAACCGTCCGGATCGGGGCGGAGCTCCCCGAGGAGCACGCAGCGCAACTTGCGGCTTTTCTGCGCGAAAACTCCGATGTTTTTGCGTGGAAGCCTTCGGACATGCGGGGCGTCGCCCGGGAGGTCATTGAGCACAAGCTCGCAGTGGCCCCCGGTCACCCCCCGGTCAAACAGAAGCTACGGAAACTCTCCCTCGAGCGCCAAGAGGCAATCAAGGCGGAAATAACCAGGCTCCGAGAGGCGGGGTTTATTCGGGAGGTCCTGCACCCCGAGTGGCTCGCAAACCCCGTCCTCGTCAAGAAATCAACAGGCAGGTGGCGGATGTGCGTGGACTTCACCGACCTTAACCGCGCCTGCCCCAAAGACAACTTCCCGCTCCCGCGGATTGATCAGCTCGTCGACTCCACTGCGGGGTGCGAGCTCATGAGCTTCCTAGACGCTTACTCGGGCTGCCATCAAGTCCGGATGGCGGAGGGGGACGAGGAAAAGACGAGTTTTATTACTCCCCTCGGAACCTTTTGCTACGCCCATATGCCCTTCGGGCTCAAGAACGCGGGGGCAACCTTCCAGCGCCTCATGACGTTGGTTTTCAAAGAGCAAGTCGGCCGCAACGTTGAAGTCTACGTGGACGACGCGGTTGTCAAGAGTCCCCGCGCAGCCTCCCACATCGATGACCTGGCTGAAACCTTCTGCAACCTCCGCGCGTTCGGGCTCAAACTCAACCCGGAGAAGTGCGCCTTCGGGGTGCGCGGGGGGAAGCTCCTAGGTTTCCTCGTGTCCCAGCGGGGCATTGAGGCAAACCCCGAGAAGATTCGGGCGTTCCTAGATATGCCCCCGCCGCGCTCCGTCAAGGATGTCCAGCGGCTCTCCGGCCACCTAGCCGCACTCAGCCGTTTTGTCTCCCGGTCGGGGGAGCGTGGCCTCCAGTTCTTCAAGATCCTCCGAGGGCTCGAGGGGTTCCGCTGGACCCCCGAGGCCCAGGAGGCGTTCGATGACCTCAAGAAGTACCTCACGAGCCCCCCAATGCTCGTGAGTCCGTCCCCGGAAGAGCCCTTGCCCCTCTACCTCGCCGCGACCCCCGTCGCCATCAGCGCGGTCTTGGTGAAGGAGCAAGGGGGGCAGCAGCGTCCCGTGTACTACGTGGGTGAGGCCCTCCAAGGGGCCAAAACTCAATACACGGAGATGGAGAAAATCTGCTACGCCCTCCTCATGGCGTCCCGGAAGCTTCGGCATTACTTCCTGGGGCACCCCATCACCGTCCCGTCGTCCCTCCCCCTCGGGGAGGTACTGCGGAACAAGGAAGCCACCGGCCGGATCGGGAAGTGGGGGGCCGAGCTCGCCCCCTTCTCCCTGTCCCTTACCGGCCGCTCTGCCGTCAAGTCGCAGGTCCTCGCCGACTTCGTCGCAGAGTGGACTCCAGCCTCTGGGTCCGGGGACGAAGATCACCCTGTGCCGCCCCGACGCAGTGATCATTGGACCCTTATGTTCGATGGGTCGCTATGTCTCGCCGGGGCTGGTGCGGGAGTAGTCCTCCGGAGCCCCGAGGGGAAGGAACTCGAGTACGCCGCGCGGCTTGAGTTCCCCGCAACCAACAACGTCGCCGAATACGAGGCTTTGCTCCTCGGGATGCGCCTCGCGCGCTCCCTAGGGATCCGGCGCCTCCTAGTCAAGGGAGATTCTCAGCTCGTAGTTTGCCAAGTGGACAAGTCTTACCTGTGCCATGACGTAAACTTAAGTCTTTATTTGCAGGAAGTGCGAAAGATGGAGAGGCATTTCGACGGCCTCGAGGCCCGGCATATCCCACGGAGGGACAATGACCGGGCCGACGCCTTGGCCCGGGCGGCAAGCGCCCGGGAATCGCTCCCCAAGGGGGCTTTCCTGGAGATCATCACGAAGCCCTCGGTGGCCTCCCCGGACACGGGCGACGAGCCTCATGTCCAGGAGGTCGCCGAGATCACCCGGACTCCATCTTGGATGGACCCCCTCATCTCCTTCATCAAGGGGGAGGGGGACCCTCCTAGTGAGACCGAGGCTAAACGCCTCCGGGCCAAAGCCCGGGCATATCTCCTGCTGGAGGGGAGGCTCTACAAGCGGGGGGCTTCCGCCCTCCTGCGCTGCCTCCCCCGGCCGGAGGGACTTCAACTTCTCGAAGACATCCACGCGAGGAGCTGTGGTTCTCACCTAGCCCCGCTTGCCATCGCGGCCAAGGCCCTCCGGCAGGGCTTCTACTGGCCCACGGTCATGCGCGACGCGCGAGACCTTGTCTCCGCGTGCGAGGCATGCCAGAAGATGGCCAAGGGCTCGAACCTCCCCCCTATAGCGCTGCAGACGACCCCCATCACTTGGCCCTTTGTGCACTGGGGGATGGACCTCTTAGGGCCCTTCCCCCCAGCGCCCGGGGGATACAAGTATGCGGTAGTCGCAGTCGACTATTTTACAAAGTGGGTTGAGGCGGAGCCTTTGGCCAGCATCACGTCCCGGGCCGTTCAGCGGTTTTTCTGGAAAAACGTCGTATGTCGTTTTGGTGTCCCCCGGGAAATCACCGTGGACAACGGGACCCAATTCGACTTGGCTTATTTCCGGGAATTCTGCGAAGGCCTGGGGCTCGTCATCCACTTCGCCTCGGTGGGCCATCCCCGGAGCAATGGGGCTGTCGAGAGGGTCAACGGCGTGATCCTACAGGGGTTGCACCAGAGACTCGAGCAAACCGCTTCTAAGCGGGGTGCATGGGCGGAGGAGCTCCCTAGCATCCTCTGCTCCATGCGCACGACCCCGTCCCGGGCGACGGGGCGTACTCCCTTCTCCCTGGTCTACGGGGCGGAGGCAGTCCTCCCGCCGGAGATCGGCTTCCGGTCACTGCGGGTCGAACTCCTGGAGGGAGCCACGCCCGCAGCGTACCAGGCCAACGAGGCCAACCAACGTCTGGAGATCGACCTCGTGGAGGAGGAACGTGACCGAGCGCTCCTCCGCCACGCCATCTACGAGCAAGAAATGGCGCGCGCGTACAATCGGCGCATGCGCGAGAGGGCTTTCCGCCTTGGGGACCTTGTCCTCAAGCGTGTGACGGACCCCCAGGCCCAGGGTAAGCTCTCCCCCAAGTGGGAGAGCCCCTACAGGATCTCCGCGGTCCTGGGCTCGGGGGCCTACAAGCTCTCCAACCTTCAAGAGCAGGAGCTGAAGCACACGTGGAACTTGCGTTTACTTCGCAAGTTCTATGTTTAGCCTTACGGGCCTGTCCCCTCCCCCGGAGCGTTCGCGCCGGAGGGGGAGGAGGGACACTGTATTTTCCTCCCCTTTCGTGACTTCGCAGGGGGAGGCCCTGTACTTCATTTTATTAGCAATACATAGGTCTTGCTTTTCAAACTGTCTCATTGCAGGTTTTCTCATTACCGCCCCTAGCGGTGATGCCCTCCCCACGAGGAAGCCCTCCCCGGGAGGATGCCCTCCCCGCGAGGAAGCCCTCCCCGCGAGGAAGTGGGCCAGGCCCAACAAGTCCCTACAACGGGAGTCCCACTCCCGTAGGGCGGCTTACGATCAGCCCTCGTGGACTGAGGGTGTAAGCGGCAACCCGGTCACAGTGGCCACGGTAACGAGTCACTTTGGGAGACTAGTCCCCTGCCCAAACACTCAAGACCCGTCTTCGGGCACTTCCTCCTCCGGGAGTAGACGCTCTCCCCAGTGGGACGTCTAATGGCCTTCTTGGATCTATCTTCCTCCTCCGGGAATCGACGTTATTCCCGGCTCCCCGTTTTCACGGCGACCGGACAATTGGTCCCCGGCGACCTTATTCCCGGCTCCCCGTTCTCACGGCGACCGGATGAATGCCTCCCGGAGACCCTATTCCCGGCTCCCCGTTTTCACGGCGACCGGACAATTGGTCCCCGGCGACCTTATTCCCGGCTCCCCGTTCTCACGGCGACCGGATGAATGCCTCCCGGAGACCCTATTCCCGGCTCCCCGTTCTCACGGTGACCGGACGATTGTCTCTCGGAGAAGTCGGATTTCTCGGGCATTTTCTTCCCCGAAGACCCTATTCCCGGCTCCCCGTTTTCACGGCGACCGGACGAATGTCTCCTAGGAAGCTCGCCTCCGGAAATCTCATCGGGTTCTCTTGGACATTTCTTCCACATGAGGCCTTATTCCCGGCTCCCCGTTCTCACGGCGACCGGACGATTGTCTCCCGGAAGGTCTTCTCCTTGAAAACCTCGTTTTAAAATTTTCTAACTTAGAAAATTTCCTATGCTACAGGTGACTTCCATCCCGGGGGCCTTGTTACCCCCACAGCGCGCGGAGCTATTCTCCGGCCCGCTGTGGGTGGGGGGGATAAGGAACCCCCGGGTGTTGACCGCGCCGCCCACGAGGAAACTTAGCTCATCCTTGTTAAGATGAGTCGTCCGGACCATCCAAGAAGAAGAAAATAGAGGCAATGAAAGGAAACAACAACAGCTTTATTGATTGTCAAACCCGGAGGACATCTTCCCCCTCCGGTGGGCTTCGGAAACGATACAACTCGGGTTCTAACCCGGGGGATTCTCTAAGCCCTAAGGTTCCTACGCCTAATACTCCCGGAGGCTCTCCGCTAGCTCCCGGCTCAAGTCCCGATACAATGCCCGTACGCGGCGCCGAGCGTCCCGGAGCACATCTTCAGGCCAGAACTCGTATCCCGCCGGTGGAAGTATCCGGAGGGGAGGGATCATCCGGAGCCCCGATCGCGGAGGGGACAATTCGGCACGATGATTATCAAAGTTGTCCAAGTGCCACTCCGGACGCCACCTCAACCGGATCGGCTCCCAGACACTATCCTCGCTGTGATTCCCGGAGACAAGGCTTAGCAAGATCAAAGCCGCTTGGGCGTCCCCCGGGGAGCCCCTCCCGGACCTTCGCCCGGGGGCAACCTCCCGGGAACCCTGGTAACAGTAAATTCAATTCAAAGACTTAGAAAAAATTCTAACTTCATTGCATTCAAAATGTTTTTGTACAAGTGTCCGGGGCTTCTTCTAAGAAGCTACCGGAATCAAAATCCTAAAAAAAAAAAGAGGGCCCTAGCTAAGACCCGGGGGGAGGCTCATACATGTTCGTTGGCGTCCTCTCCCTGGAGGGCTTCTTCCAAGGCCGGTGCCGGGACGTCTCCCGCCGGAGGCGCCGGAGCCGGGAACCACGCCCGGATGATCCGGTCGTAGAACCCTCCGGCAAGCTGCTCGACCTCCCGGCGCGAAGGCTCGAAGGAGTCCGGGAAGCTTCGGGGGATGCGGCCCCCGATCGCCCGGGCGCCAACCCCCCGGAACTCGACGAGCCCCGCAGCGGCCGCGACGACGGGGATCGCCCGGCCCCGCGCCCGAACGTCGGCAGCCTCCGGGATGGCGGAGACCTGTGCGTTGAGAAAACGCACAGCCTCCCCGTGGGTCGCGGGCGGCACCTCCCTGCTCCCGGAGCCTAGGCTTACGCCAAGGCCCTCGAGGGCCGACCGGACGGAGCGGCCCGCATCCGCCACCGCCCGGACGGTCGAGCTCTTGAGCTCCCGGAGCGCCTCCTCCCTCTCCTTGGCCTCCTCCCGGAGGCGGCCGTTGACGGCCTCGGAAATATCACTACAACACGATAGGCCAGCGCAAGCTGTAAAACTGCTGGGAAAAACTTTTTTTCCCAGCAGTCCTACAGATGAAAATATAATTTTGATTTTTCACCGATGTGTCAGCTAGGAAAAGTTATTATTTTTAGCAGATCTACTGCTAGGAATAAATAATATATAGCAAGCTATAGATCAGTTTGAGAAAAAAAAAATTTTAGCAGATCTACAGCTGAGAATATTTTTTCCGCTGGGAAATTTTTTTTTTTTACCAGCAGTTCTATAGTTGAAAATATAATTTTTATTTTTCACCGATATACCAGCTGGGAAAAATTATTATTTTTAGTAGATCTACCGCTAGGAATAAGTAATTTATATATTTTTGGCGTAAAACTGTATATTTTGAGCAGAATAATAACAGATTTATTATTTTGGGAGGGAAATTTTCATGAAAAAATATTTTCTGCAGATTTGTTGGTTTTGCGCCAAATATAAAATATTCCTCTGCAGATTTTTAGTTACCTTCCCTTCCCTGCTTCCCTCAATCGGTTCCCCAATCCATCCCACCGAGGATTAAACTTCTCTCCGGCCGCCGAGAAAACCCCAATCAAACCTCCTCCACCGACCTCCCCCAATCCTCTCCATCTCCAGTTCTCCGGCCGCCGAGAAAACTCCCCCAATCAACCCTCCGCCATCGACAAACGTCCCCCAATCCTCTCCATCTCCAGCTCTCTGCCGATAAACCTCCCCAATCCAACCTCCTCCACCGAGAAACCACCCCCAATCCTCTCCATCTCCAGCACTCCGCCGAGAAACCTCCCCGATCCAACCTCCTCCACCGAGAAACCACTCCCAATTCGCCGAGAAACCTCCCCAATCTTCGATCTGGTCTCCCGCCGTGCGTGAGGTGTCTCGCAGTGTGGCCCTCGAAATGCTAGCGACAGGGTGTGCGGTGTACGGCAGAGGTGGAGCGACTGCGGTGAAGCAGGTGCGCAACAGAGGGTTGAGGCGCGAGGCACCAATCCGAGGTAAGCAGAACTATTCCAACACTTCTGGTTGCAGTTGTCTTTTCCTGGCTTTGCAATGTTGCATCCTGATGAACTCCAGATGCATGTTTTATCACTGCTAAAGACTGCCGAAATCTTCAGAAATAGACTGCTTAAATCTTGGAACAGTTGCAACTATCAAGTATATCAAATGATATGATAGGAAATTATCCATTGTACTTAGACTCAGAGCATATTAAAGATCTAGCATTTTGTGCCTTGTGTGGAAGAGTTCAAGTTTATTCTCTTGTGATTGATTGAGACACCAACCAAGAAAATGCTGGCAACACTCAATTAGAAACTCCATTTCAGAACAAACACTTCATTAGAACTAGATCTTGATCAAGATAACTAGAACTGAAATGTTAGAAGGCATAGTTTTTAAGAAACAATTGAAATGTTTGAATGCACAATTTAAATATTTTTTAGAAATTTACAACCACACATTTCACGAGTGGTGAAATACTAATTACAGACTAGCTCAATTTACATGAATAGGGTGTTTCGAAAGACCAGCTCAATTTGGTTTTGCAGAAAGATCATTCTAATTCGGTTGTGTTTTACTAAATTTACGTTTTAATGTCTTTTTATTTTCTTGAACTTGAGAACTTTCACATATGTAAATCGGAATCTGAATTCAGCTTATAATTCCGGTGCCAAAAAAAAACCAACCAACTATACCAAAATGACAATTTTTAGTTTCAGATCTCGGATTTTTTTAGATTATATGCACTGAATTTACACCCCTAAATCTATCATTGTGTGGCATCATATGCTTGGTTATGTTAGTGAATACCTTGCAACTAATCTTTACCATGTTGTGAATCAGAGAGATTGGTTTGAATTCACTGACTAGAGTTGGGTTCTCTTTTCTAGACATAGGAATGATGAATGCTGAACTTGTTACTTCCAAATTTAGCCTGTGTTCATAGAAGTCATTGAAAAGGTTCATCAGATCTTGCTTGAAAACTGGTAAAAAATGTTTATATAATTCATAGATGAATACATCTAGATCTAGATTGATGTTGCCTTGTTTTAACTGAATATTGATAATATTTCCTCATACGTAAAAGACTTGGTTAATGAAGCTAGACTCTTATATTATATTAATGAAGCTCAGTTGATATGTGATTATGTCTCAAATAACTCATGCATTCTTGCTATCCGCAGATGGTTCCCTGTTCCTAACAATTGTTTAGTATTGATAAAAAGTAGCTTCCTTATCTTTATCCATGTGCGTAGTATCGAACCCCATGGACTCTATCTGGATGTGGCTTTACCCAAACTTGTTTGGAAATATTTTTGAGGGGCATTTGCAGCGAAAGTTGCTATAATGTACTGCTGCTGCATATCCTTGATATTATTTTCTTTACTGGGCGGTCATTTTGAATCTAGTAGCAGTTGTAAAACTACCAACAGTTACCATTGAAGTTTCTTAAACATATTATCATATTTTGTTCTCATGCTTTGCGATTGAAATTTCGTCTTTGTGTGGTGATATATTACTCCTGCATTTTGCTGAAGATCTTTTGTGTGTGTGTATTTAAATTTCAGTGACAACACTCCCTCACATTACAGAGAAGTAGTTTATGTTCCAAGAAAATTTCAGCAATTTAGTTTATTTGGGGATGAGAAACATGATTATGGAAATTCATTGCTATGATTACCCACCACGATGCCTCTAATCACACCTCCCCTAACTTATGTTTTTTGTTCTTAAATTGCATTTGTATTTTTTTGCCTTGAAAGTTGTTTCTTCAATCTACTTTCTCTGTTTGCATAATTTCAGATTTCATAGATTGGACTTCCAACTTGGAGATTGTTTCTGTCAGGTTTTATCTTTGGAAAAATTAGTTGCAATCTGGTAATATTATTATTACTTTTGTTGTTATATGATTCTTGTTTATGCTATTTGTATATGAACAAGGAGTTTGTTTGCTATAGATTCTTTGAGAAGTATGTCAAAGAGAGGAGCTAACTTGTGGTTATTGTGCAAATATTTTAGTTCATTTGGAGTAATATAGCATTGGTATGAGCTAGTGATTTAGATATGATATTTAGAGATTCAAATTATAACTCCAAATTTTTGTAACTGGCTATGGTATAAAGATTTTAGTTTATTTGGAGTAATATAGTATCAACAAGAGTTAGTCTTTTAGATATGATTTTTATAAATTCACGAGTATGGATAATGTGCACACTAATAATGCTATATTTTGAGTAGTTTCCATCACTAATCACCCTTAAAAAGTTCTATATGTCTGTAAGGCTGGACACAGTCAATCATTGGATTCCATAATAGTTGGTGCACATGGTCCTAAAAAACATCCATTTGTATATGCGTATAGACAGTCTTTCATTATTCTTTGTGATATTGACCACATTGACCATATTTCTGATCCCTATTTGCATTTCAGTGGGTTGGTCTGGTATGAGAAGTTTTGGTAAAGAGTATATTACTGCATTTCTAATTCGTGAATTTCTAATGATCGCCGTGTCCTGCATGTGGGATCCTCTACTATTCTATGTTCTTTCCGAAAGTGTGCCAATCCTTATGTTGTGTGGATTTCTAATGATCTATGTTGCATTTGTATTTTTTTGCCTTGAAAGTTGTTTTTTCAATCTACTTTCTGTTTACATAATTTCAGATTTCATAGATTGGACTTCCAACTTGGAGATTGTTCCTGTTAGGTTTTATCTTTGGAAAAATTAGTTGCAATCAGGTAATATTATTATTATTTTTCTGCTATATGATTCTTGTTTGTGCTGTTTGTGCTATATGATTCTTGTTTGTGCTATTTTATCTTTAATAGGATTCCCGCTAAAAGCATACATGTACTGTAATGTGCTTCCCCATGGGTATCTGGTAACCACGTATGTAGGGGTATAATTGGCAATTTGACAGCATAAGCAATAAGGAAGCCAAAATAAAATAGTATTTCCAATGCCGAAGGATATGACTGATTAATTAATCTTTCCAAATCTAATCTTGGTTCGTTGGAACCATATAAGCCCATACCTAAAACTCCGATTAAGAAAAAAATGGAACCGCCCGCAGTGTACAAAATAAACTTTGTAGCTGAGTATAAACGTCTAGCCTTTGTGTTTTTCCTATATTGTACTTTGCTTTACCATCTGTTCATTGTGACTTTCTAATTCTCTTGCAAACCACAGACCACCTCTTATTCCTTCCGTACCAAATGATATTTTCCCCTTGTAGTCGTGCATGGTGTGCATATTTGGACTAGTTTGCCATAAACAGTAGATTTTCCGTTCTGGTAGCAACATCAAACATTAGAAAAAAGTTGAATAGTCTATTTCAGTACTATGACCTTTAGCTATTTATGCAGCACATTAGTAGCCTTCACCCCTTTATGGTTGTTAGAGTAATGTGGGGTAGGAAGCTTTTCATTACTTCTTCCACCATCACGCCACTGGACCATTACAGTTTTTGCAATAGATGTCTTTCATTAGTTTTTGCTCTGTTCTCGGTCAAGCAATTATCCCATGGCTCTTTTTAACAGGGCAATGAATGTGCTGGATTCTTTTTCTTTTTAAAAAAATATAGGAGAGCATGTTCCTATCTTGATTGTTTGCTGTGCATATTGAGTAGTGTTGAAGGACAAATTTCCAACGGTTGTTATTATTCGTAGTTGAGTCAACGCCAAGTCATCACAATCACACCACAGGACCCAAAGTGATCTTATAATGGGTCACTACAAGTCTTAAGAGAGAGATGAGAACAAGAAATTTATACAGATTTGGAAGTCAAGTGAGATGCTATTATTATCAATATGTCTTTGACTTAGAGTCCGTTGGGAGAATGCCTTAAGGGTGAGAGATCTGCAAGGCATACCTATTTAGAGGTTCTTTTTATTGATTAGAGAGTTTGGAATGTTACAAATGAGATGTTACAAGGCTATTTGTAGTCATAGGTTAGTACTAAAAGGTCTGTTGCACCTCAGCTCCAGCTCTTGGATGAAGGGTAGAATCATCCTTGGAGCCTTTGATGTATGGCCCCACGATGCTGTAGATTTCCACCTTTTGTACTGGTGATCCCCACATCTTATATTACATGTGGGCCTAGGGTCGCACGAGCCGGGGTCTTGAAGTCTTCTTCAAGTGAAGACTAAAAGTTCTTCCTAGGAGTTGAGGATCGAAGCACCTTCCAAGAGTCAATTGATGGAAATCCCTTCAATCCTTTTGACTCCTGGAAGTGTATTCCTTAAAAGGGTTCTAAGTCCACTTGGAGTTGTAACTCAGAGTGTTCAGTAGGTCCTGAGAGCATTTCCTTTCAGTTAGCTATTACTCTCCAAGGAAAGTTATCCTGGAGTGGTCAGTTTTCAACCAACTTTAGTTTTATGGGGAAAGGCATCCTAGAGTCTTCTGTGTAGATCTATCTCCAGGGAAAGACATCCCGAAGTCTTGCATGATACTCTAAATAACTTGTGGGGAAGACATTCATGAAGGTTCCCGGAGTGCTTTCTGGGACTAAGTTTCCCAGGGCCAAGTTCCTGGGAACAACAAAGAGCATTGCCAAAACACGAAATGTTAGCCACATGTACCACAAAAATTGGTGGAGATTGAGTTTTCCCTGCTGTCACCTCAAAAGAAAAATTAGATTCATAAAATTTGGCAAATATGAGTTCTCCAAGGCATGGTAGTGTTCAAAGAAATCTTTCTCTCTTGTGATCGAGTAGACTCACAAGCAACCAATGGTTCTGACTAGATTTGGCAAGAATGTGTACAAATATAAGAAGGAAGCATAGATTGAGGAGGGCTAGAAATTGGTGATACGGAGAAGACATTACTAGGAAGACCATACATTCTTGGGCACAACTAAACAAATACGATAAGTAATTGCAGTATTTGTTGCCCTTCACAACCATGAATGAATGAGCCCAAGCTCATGAATAGAAAATCTAAAACTATTTGATCATCAAGATCATCTTTCTCAAAGAAACAAAAAAAGTAATATGACAAGGGAGAATTCATGAGCCCCCATAGTCTCACTTGTGGTAGTCCACTGTTCCACTCCTTGTCAGTTTCGCTCCTCAAGACCCGAGGTATTTGCAAGAACAAACTCAATCCCCATACCTGAGCCGTGTAATTGCACTTGAGAAGCAGATGGCTAGATGTTTCTTGCACCCTATCGCACAAGGAGCACATAGTGTTGCAATTAACACCCCTCATACGCAGTCTTGTTGCTGTTTGTATCTCTTGATAAAGTGATAAAGACAAGATACGTTTTGACCAGAAAAGCCCGTGCTCGAAATAATCGATCACGGGCTTTTTCGGTAAAGAGGAATCAGACGATTCAAGTGGAGTTTTTTGTAATCTATCAATAAGATAGAGCCATGCTGCGGGTTGTTTCAGGCCTTAAATAAACACGGACACTTAAAAAATCTGTTGTGCAGGCAGATTCACATCTCTTACTGTCGACGATTCGGACTCGGGGTCCTCAGCCGAACTTATGCAAAATTTGTGATTGTGAGACCTTTCAAAATGACCCTCCGGGAAGGTATGTAGAACAATGGTAAACAGGAGCACAGGGAGATTTATACAGGTTCGGGCCCTCGATGGTGGGAGTAAAAGCCCTACGTCCTATTAGAATTTCACTATATGTGATAAAGCTTTACAAACTAGCGGGAAGAAACCTTCACAGGCGAAAGTTTTTCCTATATAAGTGTACAAAAAAGAAGCTCTAGGAGACTTGTGAATTTTGTCTAATCTAAGCCGTAGACTTGGCTGTTTGAGTGCTTGAGATACGTTGTATCTCACTTGTATTAGGGGTCTTGTTCTTCCAAATGTCTTGGATCCCCCGTTTGATGTACTTTGCCACCCTTTTATACTGGTCGAAAAGGTGCCATATGAAGAAAACTGCATCAAACGGTTAGATGCGGTTGCTGGAGAACCGCTGTTAACTTCCACGGAGGTTATTAACACGTGTTAATCATGAATAACCGCGTATATTAACCTCTGACGGTTGGTCTTCAACGTGGAGGAATTTTCGGGATGCTTGGAATATCTTGATATAAGGATAACCGAATAAACTCCAAGCACCCTGGTCGAGAATGTTCTGACCGCGGAATGTGGGCTGACCGCGCAACATCCCGGATATCCAGTTCGCGTATAGCATACGAACTTCTGACCGCACAAGGCTGTAGGCCTGATCGCACGAAACCCGCGACCTGATCACGTAAAGCTTGCGACCTCATGGTGATGCCCCTCAGAATAGCTTGAGTTCGCATCGCCAGATACATGTCTGGTTTGAACATGTCTTGAACCAAAAGTTTATCAGAAGTGACCCGGGTGACAATCCTCGTCAGCTAGCCCCCAAATTGGAAGAAAATGAAGAGACGTGTTTATTTCGAATTTTAAAACCATGCATTGGATTTTTAACCCGACTCTTCAATTTTTCCACTTAGTGGCGCACTAAGTGAAAACGGTTGGTTTCCCAAGACGGATTCTGACATTATGTGACGGGCAATGATAGCGCCGTAGAACTGTATTTATCTCGAGGTAAAATTGTAAATGCTTTGACGAAACCCGAGGCGTCTGGAATGCAAACTGTCACCCAGGCGGCTATAAATACCAGGCTCCTGGATTTGTAAAAACTCCACAATTTCCCTCCATGCCTAAGTCCTTTTCTTGTTATCCTGCCTTCTTCCTTTTCACATACTCCTCCCAATGGCAGATCACGATATTATCGAGATTGAGAGTGATGAAGAGGAAGTTGTCGAACAAGGGCCTCAAACGATTGAAGTCCTGTCTCCCTTAAGGAAGAAACCCAAGGTTGACGAAGGATCTTCCAGTGGAACAAAGGTGAAGAATGTAGCAAGTTTCTTTCTTCCTTCAGTTCCTTTGACCCTCCCTGTTCATGCCTCTCGGCAAGTTAGGCCTTTGTCCTTGGAGAAAGATCCCATCACATCCAATTCTCCCATCCTTTTGGGTGATCAACATTCTGGTCGGCAAGCGGTGACTATCCCTCGATCAGATGATTGCCATATTGGGTTGGCGAAGCAATCTTCTGATGGGAAGGTTGCACTTCCACCATCTGATGATCCTCCTCCCAAGATGGGTGTATTAACGGGTTATGCACCGAGACAGGTAACAATTCTTCTCCCCTTTTGCTGATAATTATAGTTAGTGCGACTAACTTTTGCAAAATGCAGGAGGTTGGAGGCTCCAGCGATCAGCCTTCTGCTGCTCCATCTCTTCCTTCCGGACAGACTCTTCTGGAAGAGAAGAACGCTCTGGAGAAGAAGACCGAGGAGATGGCCTCGAAGATTCTGCGTCTAGCAGAATGTCTTGATCGATCCCAGGAAGAGGCGCACCATTTCCGTCGAGAGAGGGACTATGCTCAGCAACAGCAAGAACTCTCTAACTTGATTAGGAACAATAGTGCGTCTGTTGTTAGGGACGATGTAGATAGACTTAGGGTAGTTGCTAGTTCCCTGGGAGTTGCCAGTGTAGATACTACTGACAACAACATGTCCCTTGGGGAACTTTGTAAGCTTCTTTCGGAACAAGTCGACGTTTTGATCGACTGTATCCCTTTTGTATGTAAAGAATGTAAGAAATAAAAGTTTCTTATTTCTCATGAATATTCTTCACATCTTCTGTGCGAAAATATAGCCATAAACTTTATGTTCGCGACCATTCATACACAGGAAACTTCAGTTCTGCGATCAGAATCGCGCTTAAGAAAAAAGCACCGCGCCCTGCCCTGATACCGCGATCAGTTTCAGGGCCGCGGTCAGAACTAAATTGCGACCAGAGTCGGAACTCGGTCAGACTGTCACTCCGATTAGAATCGAAGTTTTAGTCTAAAACAAAGTTTCGATCAAACCATAACCCAATTAGAAACATTCCAGTACGTTAAAAATTGAGTTGCAAAGCATTTCCATAAAAAATGTTCAAAGCATACAAAGGAAAAACGTCTTCTGAAAAGTACTGAAAATTTTTCAGTCCTTTTGCACTTTCAGTTTCCGAAACAAAGAAATCTTTTTGTTCCAGATCCGATACCTGAACACTTTATCGGATCCGCCAGAGGCAGTATCCATTAGGGGAAATGAATAAAGCATTCAAGGGAATGTTTGAAATGAACCGTTTACTCACATTAATGCGCCGCCTCGGGTCTATAAAAAGAGCAGATTCTTCTCAAAGAAGCCACACAGCCAAAAACCCTCATCATTCCCGCCGCTCAAAACCCTCATTTTCTTCAGCCTTCGTCTTCCCAAAATTGCCAACTTTTCCTTTGACTCTCCACCAAAAATGGCCTCCTGGAGCCGATCCATTCACCATTCTGAGGAGAGCCTAGTGGCATTAGAGAAGGAGGAGATCCTTCCTCCGCGGTTGCTCATCAACTGGCGGCCTGCGGAGAAGGACCAAGAAACCCCAACCGTCCAAGAGGGCGAGTTGGTGGTCTTTGAGGAGTACCTGCGCTGCGGGTTCCGATTCCCTGAGAGTCGGTTCCTCAAGGATGTCCTTGAGCACTATGGGTGGGAACTGATTAACCTCCACCCCAACGCGATGCTGATCCTTGCGGTATTCCAGCATCTCTGTGAAGCGTTCGTCGGAATATATCCCAGTGTGGATCTTTTTCGGCGATTCTACTTTTCGGCGTGGTCGAAGAGCACCAACGCCGCCGGATGCATCTACTTCTGGCTGAGGGACAAAAAGGAGTATCCCTCCCCACCCCTGCGAGACTCTGTGCATGGGTGGCACCAAAGGTGATTTTACTGCTCTCCACCATCTGAAAGCAGTCTATGGTTTGAAAACTCGCGACCAGAGAAGTCGAGTGAGTTAGACGTTCCCCCGGCGATGAACTTGGAGCTTTCGAAGCATGCCGAGGTGATCCTTCACTTGGTCAATCAAGGATTGACGGCTCGAGACATTATTCGAGACTTCGTGAAGAACCGGGTGAGTCCTCTGCGCGAAAGGGCTCATCCGGCATGGGAAATTAGGTCCATGGCGGATAGCACCTTGGACTACAGTAAAGGTATTTATTTCTTTGGCGCTGAGCTTTCCCATTCTTGAATTGTGCGAATTCTGACTCGAATTTGGGAACAATCCTGCCTTCATCTGAAATTGAAAGGTGGACCAACTCCCTCCTTAGGGCCTAGAATGCCGATGTAGAGGGCCCTAAGGGATCGCCTCGTCCACAAAGTCTGATTCACGCCGGCGACGACCTTAAACAGGAGCGCCGAAAGGTACATTCTCTACCTAGCCTCCATTTTTCAGGTCTTATGCATGTCCAGCGCTAAACATTTCCATCGAAAATGAGAATCAGCTCCTAGGAAGGTTTGCCGAGACGACTTTCCCGAGTGAGAACGTCGATTCTCTTGGGAAGCCAACGGTAAAGAACGTGAAGAAGGTCTCCCAGAGACCCAGGACAAAGAGTCCTGCCCTCAAGAAGGCCAAGCCAAATCCCGGGGAGGGGTCTTCACGGAGCATTCCTCCCACCGCAAGAAAGACGGCGGTAAGATATCGCATCCCTTCTGTTTTACCAGGCGCAGATTGGAATCACTTCTTCGTCGTACAGGGAGAGGGGAGCGAGGAGGAAGAGGATGATGTTCCTCTGGTTCTTCGGAGGAGGAAGATCGCGGATCTCCCATCCGGCGATGCTCCAAGCTGCCCCGCAGAAATCACTACTATCGAAGAGGTGGTCGTGGCAGATCCTGCCACCACGGAGAACCTTGGGGTCGCGGATGACCTCCAAGTTCCTGAAGCCCCCGAGGCTTCAGGGTTAATTATCCCCGCTTCCCTGGTCGAAAGGACGACCTCGGTAAGGATTTCTTACAGTCATACTTTCTTCAATACCTTCTGTATATTTTGACGAGTTAATGTTTATACAGGGAGAAGAGCTTCTCCCTGCGACTACCGCGAGTCCTAGGGAGGAAAATCCTCCTCCTCCGCGGACAGAGGGGGAGGTAGTTGAGCAAAGGCCGGTTGCGGCGGCTCCAGCGACCCAGGAGTTGCCAAGGCCTTCGGATGTAACCCCACCAACCAGTATGGTAGCCCAGGTAAAGACCTTGCTTTTTGTCTCTATCTTTTTCTTAGAAATATGCTCATAGCTGGACACATCCAGGGGGAAGCTACTTTGTTTGCCATGAGGAAGGCAAGAACCAATGATGGTTCTCCTTCCCAAGGGGAACCTTCCCAGAAATCTCAGGAGCGAATGGGATTTCAAATAAGGTAAGAACCTTAAATTGGCAATAATCTTAAATAAAAACTGCTCAAATTGTCTTTCTTGTCAGGCAAAGAAAGACGGCGCCCAGCTCTTCAACCGCCTCCGGAGGGGTTGAAGTCGTAGCTGGTACAGGAGCTTCCAACGAAGAACGCTCCACCCCTGTGGTCCAGGAAGTCACCAGACCGCAGGGGAAGGAATAAATGCAGGGACCCAGTCACAACCGATGAATACTGGGGGTAGTGCCCAGCCGGCACTCCCACCAACTGTCCCTGTAGTAAGCACATCCGGGGCTCTAACGAGGATCCCCACTGGATTGGATGATGCTGTCTTACAGAAGTTTATGAAGGTATAATAAACCTCCGCTCTCATGCCTGAATTGTACTCAGGACACCTTTGATCCTCTTCCTTTGCATCACAGGGATTATCCTGGCTAACAGGCCAGTCGCATGTTGTGATGGCCAGTACAGAAGCCATTCAGAAAGAACGTGATAGCTTGCGCAGGTGAGGATCATTACCCTTTGGTTAGTATGGGTGCATTTTGGTTGTGACTGCTTTGATTTCGCTGCAGAGAGGTTACATTTTTGAAGAAAGAAGTGGCCAAATTGAGGCTCAGTTCAGTCTCAATGTTTAAGAAACAAGAGACTGAAATCAACAAACTTCGATCAAAAAACGCTGGTAAGCCGATTCCTGATTAAGAAGACTTGAATCCATAATATGCAAATAATCTCCTCTCTCTGTACAGCGCAAGCAGGTCGAATTACACAGCTTAGTAGGGACAAGGGGATTCTTGAATCCTCGATTCGCCACACCGATCGGGCGATCAAAGAGCTGAGCCTCCTGATCTTCAAAAAACTGAAGGCCGTGGCTGATCTTTTGAAGACTGATGTGGTAGAACCGAAGAAAGACAACCTCAGCGTAAGTGACTGGACATCGCTGCTCACTGCCCAGGCAGATTCACTGCTTGAGTATCTCCCTGGAGATACACGGCGATGCGAAGAGGTGATCAGAACCAGGGTTCGATCAGCCGCAGTAGCCGTACTCAGCCGGGTTCGACTTCACCATGGCCCAGATGCAGATCTGAGCGCACTGGTGGGTCCGGTTGAGGTCGAGAGTGAAGAGCTGCTCGATGCAGTCATGGAGGAGGTCAAACCCTTAGTAGATAGGCTCCTGACTGAGCTGGGGATCGAATGATCCTTATTTTTGTATTGTGTATAATGCAATGTATGTAAAAAATCATTTTTGACAGGAAGTACATATTTTGCATTCTTATATTATGAGTTCCATACTATAAGCACATCCCCCCTAGCCCCCGCCTCTGCTTATGAATACTGAAGCCTTAGTGTTATAAGCAGAGGAGAAAACATAAGCGTAACGACCAGGGGTGTGCGTTTTAAACCGACGATCAGGATCAATGTAACGTCTAATCTTATTGCGAACTGGTAGCCACTCAGATGACCAGACTTGCCAGATAGCCCCGTATGCGCTGAGAAACGGCTTATTTAGGAGTGACTTATCTGGAAGTGGTCATGAGATCGACCAGTGAATTCGATTAGACTATTGTAATGATATGACCGCCGACGGTCAGCCCCCAGGTCGAATGCATATGATACGGGCTTAAAGAGAAAAACTCATTGTATGAAAGCAAAACATATTTTATTTTATCAAAAGATGCTAATTGAACGGGAAAAAAGTAATTGGAATACTTACACGTAAAACTTGCTAAGTTGATCAATGTTCCAAGTATTGGACAAAATCCGACCATCCTCCATAGCTAACCGCGCAGATCCTGTTCGCGGCACTGAGACAACAGTATAAGGACCTTCCCATTTTGGGGAGAATTTGTTGCAATTAGACTGGTCTTGAATTTTTCGTAAAACCAAGTCGCCCACGTTGAGATCACGTGGTCGCACCTTTTTACTGTGATACCTGCGTAAAGCTTGCAAGTATGCCGCGGATTTAACCAGGGTGCGATCACGCCGTTCTTCTAAGAGGATGAGATCTTGCGCCCGTTGTTCGGACTGATTAATCTGTTCGAACTGATCTATCCGAACAGAACCAATACTTACTTCCATAGGCAATACCGCCTCGGCCCCATAGACCAAATGGAAGGGCGTCTCACCGGTGGCGCGACTAGAAGTAGTCCGTAATGCCCATAGAACGGTATAGAGCTCATCTGCCCAAGCCCCCGAGCGGGTCTTAAGGCGATCAAAGATGCGCTTTTTAATGCCTTGCAGTATTTGCCCATTGGCTCGTTCTACGGCACCATTGCTTTGTGGATGTGCCACAAAAGCAAAGCACACCTTGGTCCCAACCTGATCGTAGTAGTCCAAGAAAAGACCGCTGGCGAACTGAGAATCATTGTCTGTGATGAGACAATTTGGAACACCAAACTGTGCCACAATGTTCTTATGGAAGAACTTTTGCGCGGCTGATGCGGTAATGTTTCGTACCGGTTCGGCCTCAATCCACTTTGTAAATGTGTCAATGGCTACGAACAGAAACTTGTACCCATTGACCGCTTGTGGCATAGGACCGACAATATCCATCCCCCAGACCGCGAATGGCCATGCGAGAGGAATGGTTTGCAACGCATAGGCAGGTTGATGAACTTGTCTTGCGTGGAACTGACACTGGGGACACGTCTTGACCATATGTTTGGCATCATCAAGTGCCGAAGGCCAGTAGAATCCTTGTCGAAAAGCCTTCCGACCAGAGTCCGATATGACGCGTGCGCACCGCATACACCGTCATGTATTTCTTTCAAGAGGGATTTTCCTTCCTCCTGAGATATACAACGCATGAATACTCCTTGAGTACCCTTTCTGTACAAAATCCCATCTATGAGTTTGTATAGACGTGCTTTTCGAATTAACCGATCACTTTTGGTTTCGTCCTCGGGTAGGGTCCCATGTTCAAGATAGACCCTCAATGGATGAGTCCAATCTTGTTCCTGACCGAGGTTGGTAACGAAGGCTATTACCGGATCATCCTCGACCGAAGTCATGATCGAAGGATGGTCCAAGTGTTCAATGAACACTCCTGCCGGAGCGGATGAGCGTGAGGACCCAATTTTGGATAATTGGTCTGCGAGAATATTGTCCTTTCGCGGGATGTATTGGACTTCGAAATGACTGAAGTGTTTTTCCAATCTCCTCACTTCCCCCAGGTAATTAGCCATTGTCTCATCGGAGGTGCTGTACTCCTTGTTTACCTGGTTTACGACCAGCTGTGAGTCTCCCCACACCACTAATCGACGGACTCCGAGGAATTTTGCTGCCCGGAGCCCTACAAGAAGACCTTCATACTGTGCTGCATTGTTGGTCGCAACAAAGTGTAGTTGAATTACATACTTAAGCTGTTCGCCCTGGGGCGTAACTAAGACCACTCCAGCCCCCGAGTGTTGAAAACTACGGGAGCCGTCAAAGTACATTGTCCAGTAATCGGGGCACTCCAGTTCCTCTGCCAACTGCACGGGTGGCTCAGGGTTGGTCCATTCGACCACAAAGTCGGCCAAAACCTGAGACTTAACCGCCGTGCGGGGTGTGAAATGGATCTCGAAGGCGCCGAGTTCGACCGCCCATTTGGCGATTCGACCAGATTTCTCTGGGTTTCGGACAATATCCCCCAAAGGAAAAGAGGAGGGTACTGTGATCTTGTGCGCTTGAAAGTAATGTCGTAGCTTACGGGAAGCCATCAGTAGCGCGTAAAGTATCTTCTAGACCTCAGGGTAGCGCTCCTTAGGACCATGAAGTACTTCGCTCACATAGTAGACGGGTCTATGTATTCCTTCCCTATCCGCGATCAGAACGGCGCTGACCGCGTGCGGTGTGGCCGCTAGGTAAAGAAGCAACGGTTCTCCTTTGTCAGGAGACACCAATACTGGCGGACTGGATAGATATGTCTTTACCTCCTGAAATGCTTTTTCGGCCTCATCCGACCATGTAAAGTTATGATGCTTCCGCAAGGCTTTGAAGAAAGGCAATCCCCTTTCGCCTAATCGCGATTGAAGCGACTTAAAGCCGCCATGCGACCAGCCAGGCGTTGAACATCCTTCATGGTCGAGGGCGACCTCATTTATTCAATGGCCCGGATTTTCTCAGGATTAACTTCAATGCCCCTGGAACACACAAGGAAACCAAGGAGTTTTCCTGAAGAAACCCCGAAAGAGCATTTCTCCGGGTTTAATTTTATTCCAAAGCGATTCAAATTACAGAAGGTTTCAGCGAGATCGTCCAAATGAGACAATCTCTTGGTACTTTTTACAACCAAATCGTCTACATATGCTTCGAGATTACGCCCTATCTGGGAAAGAAAGGTCTTTTGCATCAAGCGCTGGTACGTGGAACCTGCGTTCCTGAGACCGAACGGCATTCTGACGTAGCAGTATGTGCCAAACGGGGTGATGAAGGCAGTCTTCTCTTCATCGTCTTCTGCCACGCTAATTTGATGATATCCTGAGTAAGCGTCCAGAAAACTCATTAGTTCGCAACCCGCAGTCGAGTCGACCAGCTGGTCGATGCGGGGAAGGGGAAAGTCATCCTTCGGACAGGCAGCGTTGAGGCTAGTGTAGTCGACGCACATGCGCCACTTGCCATTTGACTTGCGGACCATGACCGGATTGGCGAGCCATTCCGGGTGATCCACTTCGCGGATAAACCCGGCTTGTAAGAGTTTGTCCAACTCCTCTCGGATGGCTTCCTGTCGGTCAGCGGCAAAACGCCTGAGCTTTTGCTTTATTGGTCGTTGTCCAGGTCGAATTGCTAACCTGTGCTCAATTACTTCCCTTGGGACACCGGGCATGTCGGACAGTTTCCACGCAAACACGTCTGCGTTACCCCGGAGGAAAGCAACGAGGTCAAGTTCCTATTTGTCATCCAGGGCTGATCCAACCCGAATTGTCTTGGATGGGTCATCTGGGTACAAAGGAACTTGTTTGAGTTTTTCATCTGGTCGAGGAGCAGCCTTGATCGCATCGGCGGCGACGGTGGCGACCTGAGCGTCCCGGAGGGGAAGTTGATCGACCATCTCCAAAGATAGCCGGTCGCACGTGAGTGCCACGTTGCGACTGCCTCGGACCGAGATGACACCTTTGGGGCCAGGCAATTTCCCGCACTGATAAGCATAGTGCGTTGCCATCATGAACTTAGCAAGAGTCGGCCTGCCAAAGATTGCATTATAAGCTGAGTCACAATCGATTACATCAAAAGTAACCAATTCTGTCCGGAAGTTGTCTGGTTCTCCCAGAGTGATCGGGAGGACCACTTGTCCCAATGGCATCATGGAGGGGCCTGGGATTATCCCATAAAACAGATGGATTATGGGCTTGATCTTCGAACGAGGAATTTGCATCTTGTCGAGTGCCTTGACCAATAAAAGATCAAGAGAACTTCCCCCGTCAATCAGGACCCTTTCGACTCTCGCGTTACTGATGATTGGGGTAATGACCAGAGGTAGCCTCAATGGTCGAGTTAGCCCCATAGGACAATCAGCGCGATCGAACGTCAAAGGCATATCCGACCAACGGGGGTATTGAGGTTCACCAAGGGATGTCTCCGTTTGGTTAACCTCTCGACAGAAGGTTTTAAACTGCCTTTTGGAAACGAAAGAGGAAGAATCTCCGAAAATGACATTAACATGATTTTGAGGTACCTGGTAAGCCATTTCTTCGTCTCCGTCGACGTCTCTAATCCCGCACGCCTGCTCTTTAGGCGGTAAGGTTGGCATTGGCCCAACTCCTTGGTAGAAATCGTCCAGTTGTTTCAACCAACTCCTGCAGTTTTTGAGGTCGTGGCCTGCAGAGTTGTGGAGTGGACACCACTTCTTGCCCTCCTGCGGATTAGTTAATTTTTCTGGCTGGTCGAAATCCCGACCACCAGAGGCAGTTTTACTTTTAAAGGAAGACTTATTACCTTTGGTCGAAGGTGGCTTCTCTGCGACTGCGACCTCGCGGTACTGTCCAGAGCGGTTCCTCTTCGACTTCTTTGACTTCCCACCCGGTGAAGACTCCGGCTTTTTGCTTGAATCTTCTTTCCTGGCGTCCTTGAAGCCTGGTTGGGGTGGTAGGTCCCCCTTGTCGACCATTCGGTTCCATTCGACCGCTTCGGCTGCATCGGAATATCGATCAGCCATGTCGAACAGATCGGCCACTGATCGACGAGGGTGGATAAGCAAGTCTTCAGTGAATCTCCGGTATCGAACGGCATGCTTCAATGCCCTGATTACGGAGCCATCAGATATGTTCGGGATGGTATTCCTCACCCCGACAAACCTCTTGACAAACTGCCGAAGTGTTTCGGTCGAAGTTTGCCGCAGCCTATGCAGGTCGTCCTCCTTACCCGGCTTTTGGTAACAATTTTGGAAATTGCTGAGGATGGCGTCGCACAACATTTCCCAATTGTAGATGGAACCCTCGGGTTGATTAAACAACCAGGTTCTAGCCGGTCCTGCGAAGACTGTAGGCAGGTAGTTGGCCATGACCTTGTCATCGCCTCCCGCTGCTTGGATGGCAGTAATATAAATCTGAAGGAACTCGGATGGGTTCTGAGTTCCATCAAACCTCTCAATGGCCCCTGGTCGAAACTTATCGGGCCAAACGACTGCTCGTAGGCCAGGCGAAAAAGCTTTGCAACCAACGTAAGGACCGTGAATCACCCTGTGACTCTCGGTTGGGTCTCGAGCGACCTCACACAATGGCGAGGTTACTCGTGGTCCCAAACGAGAGTGAACAGGAACTCGATCCCTACTACGATAATCCTGCATTCGCCGGTATTTGTCCTGTCGGGATGGTACGGGCGGCGGGTAACTCCGCCGGCCGGAGCTAGAATGAGGACCATCCCGCTCACGGGAATGCGTTACCGAGCGGGAGGAGGCCGTTGGGGTCGTCTCGGACGCGACCTCATCCAGTCTCTCCACCAGGATCCTAAAAAAGGCCGGTTTCTGTGCATCCATGACCGTAGGAGGAAAATTACGCATGACTTCCATGATAGATCGCAGTCGCCCATGGGTACTTCTCCTAGGTGCACCAGGTGTTATTGTTTCTTCGTCCACTGGGAAACGCTCCGGTGGCAAACAAGGGGTCTGGTCACGTTTTCGACCACGCGACCGTCGAGAAGAACTCGGAGCAGCATCGTAACGAACCTGCGCATCTTGAAGAGCCTCTAGGGAAGTTCTGCGCAATTCGTTGTTTTGTTGCTCGAGATCTTGATCCTCCTTCTGTTTGCGATCTTGTTCTTCCCTGGCAGCCTGTTGATCGGGAGTTTCTTCCGATAGCGCAGCAAACTGCCTAGGGAGAGAAGTTGCCGATGGGGAAAACATCCCGGTTTGTTCCGAGTCGGACTCGAAATCAAAGAGACGGTGAAGGTTATCAGGGTCGAACCTTCCTGGGCTAATTTCCGGGTCATCATCATATTTTCCCTCAGCGGGGTCGTATGACGGGCCGGATTCATCGCCTAGCACATTAAGAACCTCCGTGGGTTCTGACCTTGCGCCAATTGCTCCCTGGTCGATTGTCATGACCTGGAGAGATGATTCAACCTGTGGAAGATTCTGACCCTCGACTTCCTCCATCGGAACAGGATCGCTTGGGGAAGGCATTGGTATATGGGCATAATCCTCGAGATCGAAATCATTCTCAGAATCATATGCTCCAGCCATGTTTCAGCAAACCTCCGAATTTCAATTAGGACGCCTTAAGAAAGGTCCCACGGTGGGCGCCAGCTGTCGACGATTCGGACTCGGGGTCCTCAGCCGAACTTATGCAAAATTTGTGATTGTGAGACCTTTCAAGATGACCCTCCGGGAAGGTATATAGTGAAATTCTAACAGGACGTAGGGCTTTTACTCCCACCATCGAGGGCCCGAACCTGTATAAATCTCCCTGTGCTCCTGTTTACCATTGTTCTACATACCTTCCCGGAGGGTCATCTTGAAAGGTCTCACAATCACAAATTTTGCATAAGTTCGGCTGAGGACCCCGAGTTTGAATCGTCGACACTTACAACCCACACAATCTTCAGTTCTCGGCGCGGAAGCAATTTGCTTGGCTTTACATCCATCCCAGGGTATCATTTCCAATACATCTGTTGGACAAGCTCGTACACATTGAGTGCATCCTATACATGTATCATAAATTTTTACTGAATGTGACATTGGATTTATAAATTTTCCTTTTCAACATAAAAATTTCGATCTGGTAAAAATAAAATTAGTACTATATGAATGAGTCAATTGTATTGTAGACACCAGACGAAGCAATGATTTATCCAAACTTCAACAAACAATGCAATATGTTTTTTAATTTGTGAGAAAATATGAAAAGAGCCAAGAAACTTGAATTTTGGACTTCAACAATCATGATTATACGAATTGTACATGTGAATTATAATTAGCCGATAAATTGGCTATTGTGTTTTTGACATAAATTATTGCAATATTCAAATTGCAATATCAATTAATTGAAAAAAAAATTCAATCAATATTCAATCAATAAGTAAAAAACAATACTATGTTTGCTATAGATTCTTTGAGAAGTATGTCAAAGAGAGGAGCTAACTAGTGGTTATTGTGCAAATATTTTAGTTCATTTGGAGTAATATAGCATTGGTATGAGCTAGTGATTTATGTATGATATTTAGAGATTCAAATTGTAACTCCAAATTTTTGTAACTGGCTATTGTATAAAGATTTTAGTTTACTTGGAGTAATATAGTATCAACAAGAGTTAGTGATTTAGATATGATATTTATAAATTCAAATTGTAACACCAAATTTCTGTACTTTCTAGTCTTATATTGATCAAATTCTTGTTAATAGGCTCTTCTATTCCCATGTTGCATAGGTGGATGAATGTTCAGGACTATTTTGACCAAAATAATAAAGTGCAAGGACTCAAGTGATCAGTGATCAGCAACAAAGTGGATTCCATAATAGTTGGTGCACATGGTCCTAAAGAACAAGGGTTTTGAGTATGGATAATGTGCACACTAATAATGCTATATTTTGAGTAGTTTCCATCACTAATCACCCTTAAAAAGTTCTATATGTCTGGAAGGCTGGACACAATCAATCATTGTATTCTAAAAGGCATGCATGCCCTTTAATTTATAGGTGTTACACAATGTATCCACTAAACAGAAAAAATAGTAGTCTTATGTTATATAGTCATAACTATTTAACAGTTTTGTATCTATCTCTTTAGATAGACATTAGTGAATTTTTTATAATTTTGGTGCATAGATGTGAAATGTATGGAAATACTCCTAGTTATGTGATTGTGTTTGTGCATATATATACTCCTACAGAATCCGCAAGTTAGATCCATTGTGCTGTTGGTGCTTCTGCATGAAGCTGAAACCACTTTAACACTAAAGAATTTGATGTGTTTTAACAGCTCTAACTTCAAGTTTACAAATACTCATAAAGTTAGAATTATTTATATGGCTATGTCATTGATTACAACTACAATTACCTTCTATTATAAGATGTAAATTTTATTTAAAACAACAAAATAATAGTCTTTTGTGAAACACTATCAGAACTCTAGTTTTTAGTATATGTTGCAGTAGAGTTATATCATATATGACTTTAGTTTCTCTATGATAGAAGTTGAATCCAAAACTTACCAAACTAAGTCTTGAACATCAATTCTTTAAAACTAGCATTTAATTTTTTTTGAAATATTATTTAACTTGGAAATCAATGATTTAGAGGGACCAATAGTATATTTTTTTGCATACAATGTTAATCATATAAGTCTTTAGACTCTTAATTGGAGAAGTTAAATATCAAATGAGTTTCTATTTTCATTTTGGTGAGAAAAATTGGACAAGTAGGAAGAAAATCTCACCAATTATGTGCCTTAATTTGAATTTTTTATGGTTTTTAGAAAAGTAATTTTTACCCCTAATCCCATATTTTTCAATTTTCCTGGTAGATCTATATTTTTTCCATTTAAGTACTTATATTTGTTTGCAGGTTGTAATTATTCCTTTGTGTCGTACACTTTCCTTTTCACAATTTAAGAATATTTTTATTTTTCTATATTTTACAATATAAACCTTACTATAATTCCAATATATTATTTAGTACATGTTTGACTTCTTTATCCTCTATGGTATCCTCTCACGCCTCCATTTACATTTTTTCCTCACACATCCAAACTTTATATAATAGAGGCATCATTAATTTATTATGATTATTTTCTCTCATTCAATACTCTTAATTCGCATGTGAATAAGAAGTAAACTTATATTATGAATCAAAAGAAGTATTTCAACAATGAATAAATGACTATATAGAATGATGTTATTGCTTGCTTACATGAACAATAACATGGTGTGATGGGCCAATACTTGCATTTTATTTTTTACTTGCATTTTGAATTTTACTTCATAAATTGGATAGCATTCCTTTATAGTTATTTAAAATCATCAAAAATAGTAACTAATGACAAGTTTTGTAGGCTCATGGTCTATGTATTCCATAGACATGTATAGTACAATAGTATATAATCATTGACAACTTGATAATTTAGTAGGAATTTTTTGATGTTCATGATGACCTTGAGTATTGGGTTTTACAAAAAGCGGCAATGAAATGGAAAGATTTCAAATGTGAAATAAAGAGGAATTATTTTGATGAAACAAAAACTGATGAGGAACTTTTTTCTATGAAGATTGATTCTAGAGTACCTAAAACAGATTGGATGTGGCTTATAGAGCATTGGAGAGCTCCGAAAAGTCAGGTAAAACTTCTTTATAAATGATTCTTAATTACAAATTAAATATATTTTATGCAATTAATTATATTCTCATCTTATAGGCTCTAAGTGAAATTGGAAAAGCAAATAGTGCAAAAATGACAATGACACATACTGCTGGAAGCAAGAGTCTTGCTCGGATTGCACATGATATGGTATTAAATGTCTTAATATTTATTTCTACTTTCTTTAGATAACTAATTGTCAATATTAATGGAAGTGTAGTCCAAAGAGCTGGGTTATATGCCCGCTAGACATGAAGTTTTTATCAAAGCACATACCCATAAAAATGGAGTTCCAGAAAAAGGAGCTGAAGACATAATTGTAAGTGTCATTGAAGAGTTACATGTATTTATAATCAACGATCAAATGTAAACATATATATATAAATATGAGCTTTATCTAATTTTCAGAAAACAATTGCGGAGACATGTGCCAACAAGCCAGAACTCACTAAAAAAACCATAACAGAAGGAGATCTATTTTACCATGTCTTTGGAAAAGAAAAACGCTCACGTGTACGTGCTATTGGTTTGGGCCCTACTCCTCAAGACTTAAAGATGCCAGGGGTACAAAAGTATTCATCCACTAAGCTTCAAATAGCTAATGCAGCAAGGATAAGACTTCAAAATCAGAATAATCTTTTGATAGAGAGGCTAGATAAAATGGAGAGTGAGAGTGTGGGAAACAAAGATCAATTGACACAGATGGAAAAAGAAATTGAAGAATTGAAGCAAATGCTTGCTTCACAGGCTAGGCAAAATATAGATAATGATTACAATCAGAGATCTAAGGGTCATGTACAGGTGATTTTTTTTATGTGTTCTTTATAATATTTAAGCAATAATATACATATGGTTATTTACTAAATTGCTCAAATGTTATGTACTAATTATTGTAGGACACGGGAGACGAAAGTGATGGTTGTTCTATAGAGTCATCTGCAGGTGAAAATAGGGTTCCACGAAACGTAAGTTTACATTTTATTATTTTACCTAAAAGTTGTACCTAACCTAACAATATTTAGACTATCAACTTATCCTTAATTTTTGTATAGATAATGCAAAGGAGAGTTGGTAAGACACATGATGTACCACACTATAGGCATGAGGAGGTAATAGTTGCCAGTTAATTATACTCTATTGAATTTGGATGCTCATTATTGAGGTAATCATTGAGCTTATATGCAATTCTATTTGATCTTTAGGGAGGAAAGGAAGTTATTTTGATTTCTTTTATGAGGCCATATATTCCTGTTGCTAAGGGTACGCTTCAAAGGGCATCTCGAAGTGTAATAGTTGGTGACACACCTCTTGGGCCCGAGTGTTGTGAGGTGGTTGTGAACTATGTGTTGAAAAGAGATGCTCCATTGTTACGTCCATATGGGAATGTTAGAAAAATGTCTGATGCGCTTGGACGATCAATTTCATGGCCACGTGAAAAAGTAATCCATTCTATCTAGTATAATCACTCTTATTTACTTACTAATACCATCTAAGTAAACAAATTATGAACTTTTACTTGTAGATCCAAGATGATACTACAATAGGTGGTGGTCCATCTCGTGTTCTAGGTATATATAATTCTAACCTGTTATTTACTTGGTTAGTTACTATTTTTCCATTTGTTTTGTTTTGTTATTAATAAAACAATGCTTACAGGTGAAAGGGACAAGAGAATTAGTTGAAACTAAGTGGAAATACTTAATAATTTTATAAAGGTGAGGTGTTATCAACACAATCCACATGTTATTCATTTTTAAAATTTTAAGTGTATGTTAATTGTGCTTTGAATTAGTAGCTCACTTTCATATGATTAATTTATTTTATCAAGTGTATGCAAGTCATGTCAATCAATACAATTTTCTCATTCGCATAAGCAACAGCTTGTACTTGTTCTACAACAATCGACCAACCATCTTTTATTATAATTGTCATATGTTTTATATGTTACTTAAAGCAAAAGTTATTGATTTGTATATATTTATCTCAAGACTATTGTAATCAATATCTTTTCTTTTGCAGGGTGGTTAACAGTAAGGTGTTAAAATCATATGAAGTGATGAAGATATTTTACGTCATAAGAGGAGTTTGAAAGTGGAATATTTTACTTTTGATAGTTATAGTTGGAACAAAATATATAAAGTTAGGAATATTATATATGGGCATACATTTTGTGTAAAGAATTCTTAAGTGATATTTTTATCGCAATTATTTCAGAGATTCTATATCTATTTTGTTTGGTTTTGTCAATTGAATAATTTGTTACCATTACGAATCTTGTCAATGACTATATAAAGCAAAGAATTCAATAAAATATGGTGTGATTTCTGTTAGGATAGTGCATATTATAATTTTAGTTGTAATATTGTTGCTTAATTACTAAAATAATATATATTTAAAATTAATTATTGACACAATTCCTAGCGGTAAATTTACTACAAATAATTCACATATTTAAATTTGATAGTCTAAATTCTCAATAACAGATCAGCTGGTAATAATTTATTTCAAATAGTTGTACAGCTTGGAATAATGTATTACAAGTGGACATACAGGTGGGAAGTTCAAACTTTCCAAGCGACCTACAGTTGGGAATACTCTTTGCCACCGGATCTACAGCTAGGAAAAATATTTCAAATAGTTATACAGTTTGGAATAATATATTACAAGTGGACATATAGGTGGGAAAAGTTCAAACTTTCCAAAAGACCTACAGCTGGGAATACTCTCTGTCACCAGACCTACAGCTGGGAAAAATATTCCAAATAGTTATACAGCTTGGAATAATATATTACAAGTGGACATACAGGTGGGAAAAGTTCAAACTTTCCAAGTGACCTACAGCTGAGAATACTTTTTGCCACCAGACCTACAGCTGGGAAAAAATATTCCAAATAGTTATACAGTTTGGAATAATATATTACAAGTGGACAACCTACCGCTGAGAATACTCTTTGCCACCAGACCTACAGCTGGGAAAAAATATTCCAAATAGTTATACAGCTTGGAATAATATATTACAAGTGGACAACCTACCGCTGAGAATAATCTTTGCCACCAGACCTACAGCTAGGAAAAAATATTCCAAATAGTTATACAGCTTGGAATAATATATTACAAGTGGACATACAAGGGGGAAAAGTTCAAACTTTCCAAGCGGTCTACAGCTGGGAATACTCTTTGCCATTGGACCTACAGTTGGGAAAAAAATTACAGCTGGGAAAAACTTTTCGCAGCACCTTTTTGCCCAGCTGTAGCAAACCTTATTCCCAGCAGCTAAAGTGTTGGGAATACTGGCTTTTGCCAGCTGCTCAACTACTAGCATTGAAGTACTATCTTATAGTGTATGGACCTGGGCCCGGACCCGGGTCAATTCTGCAAGGGCTTCGTCGCGTTCCCGGAGGGCCTCCTCACGCTGCCCTACGGAGGCCGCGGCCTGGCCCTCCTCCTCCTTAAGCAGCCTGGTGACCCGCTGCTCAAGGCCCCAGGTAACAGCTGCCACCTACAAAATATATAGAGTTAGAAAAATTTCAAAGTGCAGGAGATGAATGAAGACGTCATCGATTCGGGTTACCTGGGCCCCGAGGGACTGAAGCCCCTCGAAACGCTCATGGAGCGTCCCTTCCGCGACGAAGGCCTGCACATTCTGGGTATGCAGGCCCTCCGAGTAGCGGGCGACCTCCCTCTCGGGAAGCAGAGGGGTCGCCCGCCCGGCGCCGCCAGCGCGGCCGGCGGGGGGTCCCCGGACCTCGAGGTCCGGTAACGCGGCCGGCGTCACCGGCGTCTTCGTCGACGAGGAAGTGCCCCCCGAAGACGTGGCCGAGGAGCTCTCGGCGGGAGCCCCCGCCCGAGGGGGGAACCATCAGGCCTTTCCCTGCCCCTGGCCGGAAGGTCCTCGGGGCCTCCACCTCCGGAGGAACCTCGTAGACCGAGGGGCTCCCCCCTCGTCCACCGGCCAAACCCACGGAGGCGAGGCCCCCGCGAATCTCACCTCCAGCCTCTCCGGCTCCAAAGAAGCCGGAAGGGGCAGGAGGGGCTCCACCAAGAGCGGCGATGGGGCGTAGTTCGCCAAGTCGGACGCCGCCCCGCCCGCGGTCGCCTCCTTCCCCCGCGCCTCGACGGGGCCCTTCGGGGGAGGAGGTGTTGCTTCCTTCCGGGCCAGTGCCCGGGCACGCTCGCTCCCGGGGGTCTCGCCCCGGGGCTTCGCCGGTGTCGCCGCCGGCGTCGTCGATGGGCCGGGGGTCTTCTGAACCCGAGCCTTCTTGGGCTCCGAGCCCCCGGCCGCCTCCTTCCCCCGTTTGTGCGACCCGGGGGGTGGGGAGAGGCTTCCTCTCCGGCAGCTTTAGCCCATAGGCCGCCGCTACCAAGTTCTTGGGAGGGCCCTCCCCCACGGCGCGCTCGTGCTCATCGGCGAAGTACCTCCCCAGGAGGTTCTCCGCCTTCTCCCGCGCAGCCGAGTACGGCCGGACTGCAAGAGGTAAAGAGTTAGTTAAAATTTCAAAAATTCGTAAATACAATGCAGCAGGTTCCCGGAGCTTACGTCGCGTCACCGGCTTCACCGGGGGCCGCTGCTCGGCGCCCATGCCGATCCCCCTCTTCCCGCCGGTGAAGGGGGAGATCCGGAGGAGAGCCATCTCCTTGGCGGCATCCCGCATCGAGCGGGTCTTCTTGGAGAGGATCACCTTGCCGAGGAGCTCGAACTCCTCGTCCGTCCACACCGGAGGCTTCGGCGCGGACGACCGGCTGTAGGTGGGGGGCTCCGGGGCATACACCACCGCCTCGTCCCGGACCCGGAGGTAAAACCACCTCCGGACCCAGTCCCCCCAGTGGTCCCGGGAGGCCGCCGCCGGGTAGTCGATCACCCGGGCCGGCAGCATTTGGACCATCACCGAACCGAAGGGGGACTTGGGGCCCCCCTTCACCAGGTGGGAGGTCCGCGCCGCCGGTTCGTAGAAGTACCGGAAGGCACGAAGGGTGGGCTCCCACCCGATCGCTGTCTCGTAGAGCCAGATAAAGAGGCCCATCCGGACGAGCGCGTTCGGGGTGAGGTGGTTGAGAGCCACCCCGTACTCCTTGAGAAACTCCCGGAGCATGGGATGCACTGGGAGCCGGAGCCCCGCCTCCAGGAAGGCCTCGAAGGCCACGACCTCTCCGGGCCTGGGGCGGGGGGCTCCGTCCTTCTTCACGGGGACTCGGATGTCCCCGTCCGCGACGACGCACCTTTCGACCAAGGACTCGGCGTCCTCGGCCGTGAACTCCGACGCCCAGAGGAAATCTGGAGGGATTTCCTCCGGGGGCACCTCCGCGGTCTTTGCTCGGCCCTTGGGTGCCATGAGGTTAGTCTTCTTTTTCGTTTGGTGGCTAACCTTTCAGGAGGCTACTACTAAAACTCCCGGACGTTCGCTACCGGAAAGGGCTACCGGGAAGAGCTACCGGGAGAGGGCTACCGGGAGAGCAAGAGTCGCTGAGGCTGAAAATTTGGAATGAGCTTCCGGGCCCCCCAAGGTCCTATTTATAGGGGCGGGACGTGGTCTAGATGCACGCCACGTGGCACCTGCGGATCAATCTGGACCGTACAAATTCAAACCGTGCGCGGGAAACGAAGGGATGGGCGCGCGAATCGAGGCGCCAGTTCGAACCGCGCACCCATTTATGGCGAAACGGCGCGGCCTTAAGCGTGGGGCACGGAAGCCGAAGCACCGCGGCTCCAGTGACTTAGCCCGGAGATCTTCCCCGTGACGTGTGCCATACCCACCGGGGACTCAAGCAACGTCCCCGGCGTGCATGGGGAGCTGCTGTCGGGGGAAATCTCCGCGGGACTAAGTCCAGGTAAGTTGTGTCACGATTGCCTGGGGACGTGGCCTCCGGTGCCGTCCCGGGCGCCGCCATTTGCCCGGGGACGTGGCCTCCGGCCCCCTCCCCGGGCGCCGCCTTTTGGCCCCCGGGACGTGGCCTCCGGTGCCCTCCCGGGCGCAGCCATTTGGCTCCCGGGAGGTGGCCTCTGGTGCCCTCCCGGGCGCAGCCATTTGGCTCCCGGGATGTGGCCTCCGGTGCCCTCCCGGGCGCAGCCATTTGGCTCCCGGGAGGTGGCCTCCGGTGCCCTCCCGGGCGCCGCCATTTGGCTCCCGGGACGTGGCCTCCGGTGCGGTCCCAGGCGCCGCCATTGGCCCGGGGATGTGGCCTCCGGTGCCTCCCCGGGCGCCGCCTTTTGGTCCCCGGGACGTGGCCTCCAGTGCCGTCCCGGGTGCCGCCATTTGCCCGGGGACGTGGCCTCTGGCCCCTCCCCGGGCGCCGCCATTTGGCTCCCGGGACGTGGCCTCCGGTGCGGTCCCAGGCGCCGCCATTGGCCTGGGGATGTGGCCTCCGGTGCCTCCCCGGGCGCCGCCTTTTGGTCCCCGGGACGTGGCCTCCAGTGCCGTCCCGGGTGCCGCCATTTGCCCGGGGACGTGGCCTCTGGCCCCTCCCCGGGCGCCGCCATTTGGCTCCCGGGACATGGCCTCCGGCCCCCTCCCCGGGCGCCGCCTTTTGGCCCCCGGGACGTGGCCTCCGGTGCCCTCCCGGGCGCCGCCATTTGGCTCCCGGGACGTGGCCTCCGGTGCCGTCCCGGGCGCCGCCATTGGCCCGGGGACGTGGCCTCTGGTGCCTCCCCGGGCGCCGCCTTTTGGCCCCCGGGACGTGGCCTCCGGCGCCGTCCCGGGCCTCATCACCCTCCTAAAGGTAAAGTCTCGAGCTGTTTATCACGTGCAGGTCACGCGAGGAGCGCCTCGGGAACTAGCGACCACCTGTCAAGCATCTAAGGCTTTTGACCGGGAGAAAGACGGTCCTACCCTTCAATCCAACGGTGGCTTCCGGGGTAGTTTAGGTTTTTTGCTTCTTTTTGGGGCTATAAATAGCCCTTGTACCGCTCTGTTGTAAAGGATTGGTTCTCTTTTATTGGAATAGCTAAACTCACAGACGTGCTCCGGAAGCCTCTCCCCCGGAGAGAGCCTCCCCAGCTGACTCCGGTCGGGAGCGCGTCGATAGGACTAGGGCCCTCACTTGGACCCGAACCTGTATAAACCCGTGTGTCATTTTTTGTGCTTGTCCGGCGGGGGAGGACCGGTCACCCGGTCAACCCGCGCCACGTAATCTTCGCTAGGATCATTCTCAAAACCTGCCGGGGTATTCGCAATACCACGACACTTATTGGCATTTCACTATGTTAGATAGAGTTTGTATTGCAAATATATCCTGATAATTTTCTTCATTTCATAGGATCAGCAAGCAATTGAACATTATCTGTCCCACAGTGATATTATGTAGTTGTTTTAATAAAAAATAGGAACAAGACACCGTACATAATCATATTGGAAAGAAGACACATCAAAATAAAGGATACAAAAATTGCAGAATAATTGCCATAATCGGATTAGAATAATCTAACAATATTGCCGAAATTTTACGTACCTTGCTTGCAATGCCGAAATCTAGTGGGCGTCGATGGAGGTGCGGAGGTGCAACGGTCGCCGGTAAAGGTGTACCGGCCGTCCATGGAGCTTACGGGTTAGGGCTACGAGCGCCCAATGAACTGTGAGAATGAAAGAGACACACTCGGGTATTTATAGTACTAGATAAGTTCTATCGGTACACAATCTCATACCGTTAGTAATTTGAGATCTATTCTAACGGTATAAACATACATTACCGATAGAATAAAACTATTTGTAAAAGGAGAACAGTTCAATCAGAACAATACATCCTACTGATAGGCATTTTTGTACATATTCTGTCGGTATAGATATACATTACCGATAGAATAAGACTAGTTGTAGAACGCGAACAGTTCTAAGCAATTTTCGATATCTTCTAACGGTACAAACATCCATTACCGATAGAATAAAAATATTTGTAGAAAGCGAACGGTTCTATCGGCACACTACATCCTACCGATAGGAATTTTTGTACATATTCTGTCGGTATAGACATATATTACTGATAGAATAAGTCTAGTTGTAGAAGTCGACCAGTCCTATCGGTGCACAACATTCTCCCGTCAGTGCTTATGCATCTCTTCTAACAGTAAATATGTTCATCACCGCTAGAGTAAATCATACTGTTTCTTCTAACGGTAAGTTTCTTACGAACCGATAGGAAAAATACATCCCATATGCTTTTTATGACCGCGAGGCACCTTTTCTAATGGTTTTCTATTAAATCGCTAATAACCGATAGAAGATAGGGGTTAGTAGACTGCATTTCTGTACTAGTGTTCAAATTTGGTACATTTGGTCCTTGAAACATGAACAACACACTCATGAAAGTGGATTATAAAAATCTTACAAAAAATCACATAAAATGACACGTCGAATAAGTTTTCGGCACAGAAAAGCTACTAACCTAGAGCATCTTGGTCATTGCTCATTGATAAGTTGCTCCAGTGTTCTTCAACCCAAATGGCATCCTGACGTAGCAGAGGTGCCAAACGGGGTGATGATGGTTGTTTCCTCTTCATCTTTGAGTGCCATGCTGATTTGATGGTATGCTGAATAAGAGTCCAGGAAAGTCATCAACTCACAACCAGCGGTCGAATCAACCAGCTAGTCTATTCGGGGCAAAGGGAAATTGTTCTTATGGCACACGTTGTTGAGATCTTTGAAATCTTTGTAGATGTGCCATTTCCTATTGGACTTCTTCACCCACACAAGATTAACAAGCCAATCCGGGTGCTCGACCTCTCGAATTATTCCCATGCCAAACAGTTTGTTGAGCTCAACATGAATTACTTCCTTATTGTCAGGAGCAAAACGGTGAAGTTTTAGCTTAATCGGGCGCAAGCCCTTTGTTATGGCTTGCCTATGCTCGATCAATGTTCATGTTATGCCTGTCATGTCTGATGGGCTCCAAGCAAAGACGTGAGAATTATTCATGAGGAACTCTGTTAGTGCTCGAGCCTCTGTTTCTCGGAGATCAGTGCTTATCTTTACCACTTTCTCGAGATTAGAGCTAAGTAACACGAGAACGACATCACTTGCTGGCTCCAGTGGAACTTTGGAGGTGCCTCCGGGTGTAGTCACTTTAATGCTGTTGATCTCCCTGGCGGGTAAGGTCTTGACCAATTCTAGAGAGCAAGCAAATCTCCTTTGTGAAGCCTCCTAGTCCCCTCTGACAGTGATTGTGCCATTGGGTCTTGGGATCTTGATAGAGAGGTATATGTAGTGGTTGGCTGCCATGAACTTAATCAGCGATGGTCATCCCAATATCGCATTGTAGGTGGAGAGTACATCCGCCACATCAAAGGCTATAACCTTGATTCGGTAATTGTGAACGTCTCTGAAGGTCACCACCAAGTCAATCTGTCCCCAGGGCTCGATTGAGATGCTTGGGGCTAGCGTTTGAAAGAGATCCTTTCTCTGTCGTAGCATACCACGAGTGATTTGCATCAATGGGAGGGTGCTGCAAATAGGATATCTAGTGAGCTTCTTCCATCAACAAGAATCCTCTTTAGTTTGTAGTTATGGATTGTTGGTTCCACAACTAGCTGCTAGAATCAGGCCATAGGTTGCAGATCTAGAATCTTGCAGCGTCATCCAGCCAAGTAGTCAAGAAGTGCGCCATAGTGGTCTCATCTCTGCCAGCTGTGAGCACAGTAGTTGCATAGACTTGCAGAAATTCTTCAAGATTTGTTTTCCCATTGTACCTTTTAGTAAGAGAAAGACAAAATCATTGGGGTTAGTGCACCTCGCAGAGGGGTGCAACCAACGCTCAATACCCATGAGAATAGTGGTGAGCGGCTCTGTGGCCCTTTCTCTTGTGTCGAGACTCGTGATCACCGCTAGACTCATCGGAGGAACTGGAGTTCTTCGACGATGAAGTCACAATCCCTTTGGGCTAGGACTCAGGTGATGTAATTGGAGTTCCTACCCTCTCAAAGATGCTCATGCATTTCCAGGTGCTTCGACGCACTCACCAGTGGTCACCAATTGATTCAGAGCCCCCCTTTGGCCTCTATCGCTATCCTTAACTAAAGATTGCGATGGACTAGTGAAAGCTTGAGCGAGATTTTGTATCTCCCACAGCATTGTTTGAATAGCACTCGTTAGATTCTGGACCATTTGGCCTTGTGCCGCTAGATTAGGGACCTCTTGCACTTCGGGTGGTGCAGGTCTAGATTCCTCCTTTTCACCGTGTTCACTCACTTCCACGGAGAGAGCAGGAGGAACTCTCACGGCTTGAGAAGCAGTTCTCTTTAGCATTGTCGAATCTTCGATACACAAGTGCTCCCCACGGTCAGCACCAACTCTCAAGGAATTGTCTCGACACGTGAATTTGTTTGTTTAGTGGTAGAGCACGTGTGTATGAAGAATGCGGTCGAGAACTATACTAGATAGTGAACAGGCAAAGGATTTTTACAGGTTCAGGTGGAGCAGATCCAACCCTATGTCCTGGAGCACTACCCTGGTGCTCAACAATGGAGTAAAATGGTTTTGGAGTTCTGCAATTATACCGTAAAGGAGATACAGTGATAGCTTAGTGTAGGGCAAGGAAGTTGGTACTTTACTGAGCACTAGAGTGGGGTTACAAATGTGTTGGAACAGAAAATACCCTGTTGTAGAGTGTTGGAAAACTATGTCACTAATTTAGAGGTTGATCGAGTGATTCCTTTGCTTCCAAAAAAATCCACCCTCGATCCCTCTTCTAATTGTAATAAAAGTAGGTAACGACCGATTGTTTCTTCTGAGAATTTGGGATCAGGCGAGATTGTCGCGAGACACTTCCAAATCAGGTACAATTCAGGTGCAGAATTTGACATGATGTCATATACCCAATAATTGTTTTGACTGGATGGTTACCATGCGTATAGTGGCAAGGATTATGTCCCAATAGTTGTTTTGACTGGATGTTTGCTACGTGTACAGCAAAAATGATTATATCTGACAACTACTCTCTCCGTTTATAAATATATGTCATTTTGGACTTAACTCTTTGTTCACAAATATATGTCAATTTACGTTTTCAAGGAGAATACCCCATATTCTTTCCTTTTATGCCCACCACTTTCATAAAACTTACCTAATCATTACTTAATATTCTACATATATTTTAATAGGATTAAACTAGTCATTTCAAAATACGTGTTATTTCTTGTGCAAGAATATAAAACGACAAACTTTTATAACAAAAGGAGTAACTAATACTACATCTGCTATTTATACTTGTCATTTTAGACTTTTTACGATCTCCAAAGTATAACTTTGACTATTAATGTCGTTGTATTGCAAATACCCCGGGAGGTTTTGTGCAGGTCCCTAGCGAAGAAAACATGACGCGAGCTGACCGCATGACCGGTCCTCTCCCGTCGGGCAAACGCAGCAAATGACACGAAGGTTTATATAGGTTCAGCCCTCAGTAGAGGCCCTAGTCCTGTCGACATGCTCCCAACTGGAGTTGGCTAGGGGAGCTCTCTCAGGGAGAAGTGGCTCCAAAGCACGCCTATTTGATTGTCTGTTAGAGTCAAAATTGAGTTGTCCCCGTTACATGAGGGGTTACAAGGGCTTATATAGGCCCAAAAGACGCAAAAAGACTAAACCGCCCCACCCGCAACCGTTGGATCGAGGGGCACTAGCGTCCTTCTTCCGGTCAAGAGGCTTAGATGCTTGACAGGTGTCCCCGCCAATTCCTGAGGAGCTTCTCACGTGATCCTCACGTGACCCGGAACCGGGGCCCCACCGGGGGCCTTGCCTCTTACCTGGACTTAATCCCACAGAGATTTCCCCCAACAGCAGCCCCCCATGCCCTCCGGGGACGTTGTTCGAGTCCCCGGAGGGGATGGTTCATGTTACCGGGAACATCTCCTGCGGGGTGGATTTTTGGCTCTTTGACGCTTCGATCTTCATGTCAAGCACTTATGGTGGCGCCGTCGCTCATTAAGGCCCCCGGTCTTGATTGGAGCGCGCCGTTCAACCATAATGGCCACTCGCGGTTCGAACTGGCGATGAGACGTTTCGCGCGCCCGTCCCTTCAATTCCCACGCACTGTTTGAATTGAGCGGCGCGGATGCGCCACGAGGGGCCACATGGCGCCCATCGGGGCCACGTTCGAGCCCTATAAATAGGGCCTTGAGGAGCCTGGAGGAGTCACTCGAACCTTCAATCCTCAAACACCATCGGTGCCCTAAGCTCTCCCGGTAGCTTTCTCCGGTTAGCTTTCTCCCGGAAGCCTAGTCTCCGGAAACTCAAGCCTGTCCCCTTAGAGCCTAAGCCACCGGGGAAAACAATGGGTCCCAAGGGTCGAGCTAAGGCCACCGAGGTGCCTCCGGAGGAAGTCACCGCAGACTTCCTCTGGGCCTCCGAGTTCACTTCAGGGGACTTAGAGTCCCTCGTGGACCGGGGGGTTGTCACGGACGGGGATGTCCGGATCCCCTCCAAGAGGGATGGTGCCCCCCGTCCTAGGCCTGGGGAAGTGGTGGTCTTCGAGGCTTTTCTTGAGGCCGGGCTTTGGCTCCCGGTGCACCCGTTGCTCCGGGAGTTCCTCCGGGAGTATGGGGTGACGCTCAACCACCTGACGCCGAATGCCTTCGTCCGGATGGGTATATTCATCTGGCTGTTCGAGACAGCCAACGCTCCGGCTATTCCGGTACTTCTATGAGCCGGCGGCGCAGAGCTCTCATCTGGTGAAGGGAGGGCCGAAGTCCCCGTTCGGCTCCGTCATGATCCAACTCCTACCATCGTGGGTGCCGGAGTACCCAGTGGCGGCCTCCCGGGACCACTGGGGGGACTGGGACCGGAGGTAGTTCTACCTCTGGGTCCGGGATGACGAGGTGACCTACTCACCGGAGCCCCCCTCCTACAGCCGATCGTCTGCCCCCAAGCCCTCGGTGTGGACCGAGGAGGAGCTGAAGCTCCTCAACAAAGTGGTGGGCTCCCGGGGTGTCCGGTCCATGTGGAATGCCGCCGAGGAGCTGACACTATGGAAGATCTCCCCCTTCTCGCACGGGAAGAGGGGGATCGGGATGTGCCTGGTGCAGTAGCCTCCGCAAAAGCCGGTGACGCGACGTAAGTTCCCGGCTACTTCCTTCGCTTTTTTGTTGATTTTCTAACTCTTTACTTTTGTAGTCCGGCCGTATCCGACCGCCCGAGAGAAGGTGGAGAACCTCCTCAAGAGGTACTATGCCGATGAGCACGAGTGCATCGTGCGCATCATCAGGCAGGGTTGTCCGCGGAACTTGGTGGCCGAGGCCTTTGGGCTGAGGCTACGGGAGAGGAGGCCTCTCCCCACCCCCGGCTCTCATAAGAGGGGGAAGGAGGTCGTTGGGGGTTCTGAGCCGAAGCGTGCCAAGGCTTAGAAGGCCCCTGGTCCGACAACGACTCCGGGTTCCACGCCCGTGATGGCTCGGGACGCCTCCTCCAGGTCAGGGAGCGTGCGGGCGCCTTCTCGGCACGAAGTGATGCCGCCCCTCCCAGAGAACTCCGGGGGGGTGGTGGAGGCGCAAGAGCTTGCGCGCCTCCCCGAGGCTTCTGAAGAGGCCCGGGGGAAGGAGCCGGTCGATGACAGGGGGGCATCCGACTCGGCGGATTATGCCCCCTCACCGCCTCTGGCAATCGCTCTTCCAATGGCTCCGGCGCCACCGGAGCTGGAGAGACCGGAGGTTCATTTCGCGGAGGCTTCACCTCCGTGCGTCAAATGGCCGGTAGACGAGGGGGGAGCCCCTCGGTTTATGAGGTCCCTGCGGCGACGGAGGTCCCAGGGGAAAGGGGAAAGGGCTCCTCACCCCCCCCCCCGGGGGGGGACCCCCTCAAAGAGCTCGTCGGCCTCTTCTTCGGACACCTCGGCGGCGAGGACTCCGGCCACCGCCACTCCGGTCCACATCACCCCTGCGACCTTCGTGAGGGGGCCGCTGGTGCCGATGGGTCCGGAGTCGCTGGGAGGGAGACCCCCCTGCTATCCGCGGGGGAGGTCTTCCGGTTCGCGGAGGGGCTCCAGACCCAGAAGGTCCAGGATTACGTCTCGTAAGGGACACTCCGCGAACGTTGCTGGGAGTTGCAGTCACTCCACATCCAGGTTCGTTCTCAAATCGGTGGTTTGTTTTTTCCGGGATTCCAACTCTCGGGTTTTGACTAACTTTCACGTTCGTAGGGGGCGGCCATTGCCTGGGGCATTGAGGCGCGCTTTGACAAGGCGCTAAAGGAGGCGGAGGAGAAGGCCGCTGCCTTTTTGGAGGAGCGGGATGGTGTGCTCCGGGAGTTGGCCCAAGTCTGGGCCCAACTCCACGCCTCTGAGAACGCCAACGACCGGCTCTGGAGGGAGGCGAGGGCTAAGGAGGATGCCCTCCGGGATCTCGAGGGCTCCAGTGCTCAGGCGGTGATGGACGTGGGTCACTCTGTCCACTCGGCCCTCGAAGGGCTCGGGGTGAGCCTTGGCCCGGACGGTAGCTCCGAGGCGGCGCCAACGACGCTCGCGGAGGCTGTGCGTTTTCTTAACGCACAAGTCTCTGTGATCCCGGAGGCCGCCGATGCCCGAGCGCGGGGCCGGGCGATCCCGGTGGTGGCTACCGCGGCGAGGCTTGTGGAACACCGGGGGGTCGGCGCCCGAGCGATCGGGGGTCGGATCCCCTAGGGTTTCCCCGAGTTCTTCGAGCCGCTCCGGCGAGAAGTGCAGCAGCTCGCCGGTGGCTTCTACAACCTGATCGTTCGGGTACGATTCCCAGCGTCGGCGCCTCCGAGGGTGGATGCTACGGCTCCGGCGGGAGCCTCCCGGGGGGAGGACACCGATGAACAAGTATGAGCCTCCCCCTGGGCCTTTAGATAGGTCCCCCTTTTTTGTTTTAGGGTTTTTGCTCCCAGTACCTTCTCAGAAGAAGCCCCGGAGATTTGTACAAAAACATTTTGATGCAATAGAAAGAACTTTTGCTAAGTCCTTTGAATTGAATTTACCAAGCGCCCCGGGAGAGTACTCCTGGGCAAGAACAACCGAGGTTTGAGCACAGCCTCAGGGACGCCCCAATGTTGCCGGGAGCCTCTCCAGAGGTGGGGCCCCCGGTCCCTGGCAAGTGTCACCCGGGGGATGCCCAGGCCGCCTTAATTTTGTTAAGTCTCCTCTCCGGGGGACATGGTAGGGGTGTTTCCTGGGAGCCAATCCGGTTGCGGAGGCTCCGGAGTGGCACCTAGACAACTTCGACAACCACCGCGCTGAATTATCCCCTCCGCGACCGGGGTCTCGGAGGGTTCCTCCGCTTCGAATACTTCCACCGGCAGGCTATGAATATTGGCCCGAAGACTTGCTCCGGAAGGCCCAGCAATGTATATGAAGCCTATATTGGGACCTGGCCCGGGAGCTATCAGAGGGCCTCCGGGATTATTAGGCGTAGGAGCTTTCTGGGTTGTATCTTGCGTTTAATGTATCCACGCCCACCGGAGGGGGAAGATGTCCTCCGGTTAAATATTTTAAGAAACCTAAGTTTGCTTGTGTACTTTTTTTTGTGAATTCTCAAATGATGGTCTAGAACAGGGCCGATCCCCGGGCGCAAGTTACCCCACCCCCCACCACAGCAGGCCGGAGGGTGGCTCTGCGTGCTGCGGAGGTGACAAAGCCCGAGGTAAGAATTCCCCAAAAAATTTTCCAAAGGTTCCGATGAGAAATTTCCCGGTCGCCGTGAGGACGAGGGGCCGGGTAAAACTTCCGGGAACGATTTTCGGGAGGCAGTCTCCGAGATTTCTGGAGATTTCTGGGAATTTTTCTGGGAGAAAATCTCCAAAATTCCCAGAGATAATTTTTCCGGGAGAAAACCCTCCGGTCGCCGTGAAAACGGGGAGCCGGGACTGAGATCTCCGAGAAAGAATATCCGAGAATTCCGTCTCACTAAGGAGAAAATCGACTCCCAGAGGAGGATGTGCCCGATGATGGGTCTGAGTGTTTGAGGAGGGGACTAGTCTCTCAAATTGACTCGTTACCACGGTCCCTGAGGACCGGGTTGCCGCTTACACACTTAGTCCACGAGGGGTGATCGTAGGCCGCCCTACGGGAGTGGGACTCCCGTTGTAGGGACTTCTTGGGTCGTGATAGCCCACTTCTTTACGGGGAGGGCATCCTCACTAAGAGGGTATCCTCACGGGGAGGGCATCGCCGTGAGACGATAATTTAGGGACCTGCAGTGAGCTAAAGCTGAGGAAAAACCAGTTGTATTAATAAAGAGTTGAGATACAATGCCTCCTCCGGCGTAACCCCTCCGCGGGAGGGGACGAGCCTGTAGGCTAGATGTAGAACTTGCAAAGCAAGCGTATGTTCCACGTGTGCTTCAGCTCCTGCTCTCGAAGGTTGGAGAGCTTGTAAGCCCCGAGCCCAGGACTGTTGAGATCTTGTATGGGCCCTCCCACTTGGGGGAAAGCTTGCCTTGGGCTTGAGGGTCAGTTATGAGCTTGAGGACGAGGTCCCCGAGGCGGAAAGCTTTCTCGTGGACTTGCTGGTTGTATGCGCGCGCCATTTCGCGCTCGTAGATGGCGTGGAGGAGGAGCGCCCGGTCGTGTTCCTCTTCCACGAGGTCGACCTCCAGTCGTTGATTTGCCTCATTGGCTTGGTATCTTGCGGTCGTAACTCCGTCTAGGAGCTCGACCCGCAGTGACCGGAAGCCAATCTTCGGGGGAAGAACCGCCTCGGCCCCGTACACGAGAGAGAAGGGGGTGCGTCCCATCGCCCGGCTCGGGGTCGTACACATGGAATAGAGGATGCTATGGAGCTCCTCCGCCCACGCACCCTGTTTGGAGGCGGCTTGTTCGAGCCATCGGTGTAACCCCTGTAGGATTACGCCGTTGACCCTTTCGATGGCCCCATTGCTATGGGGATGAGCTACCGAGGTGAAGTGGAGGTGAGACCCAAGCCTTTGCAGAATTCCGCAAAATATACCGAGTCGAATTGGGTCCCGTTATCGACAGTTATTTCCTGGGGAACTCCGAAACGGCATATGATATTCTTCCAGAAAAACCGCTGTACTGCTCGGGACGTGATGCTGGCCAGAGGTTCGGCCTCTACCCACTTTGTAAAATAGTCGACAGCAACCACCGCATACTTGTAGCCCCCGGGCGCTGGGGGAAGGGACCTAAGAGATTCATCCCCAGCGCGCGAAGGGCCAAGTGATGGGGATAGTCTGCAGTGCTACAGAGGGGAGGTTAGAACCCTTGGCCATCTTCTGGCAGGCTTCACACGCGGAGACAAGGTCTCGCGCGTCGTGAATCACCGTGCGCCAATAGAAACCCTGGCGAAGGGCCTTGGCCGCGATGGCGCGTGGGGCCAGATGAGACTCGCAACTTCCCGAGTGAATGTCCTCGAGGTGCCGGAGCCCTTCCGGCCGTGGAAGGCAGCGGAGCAAGGCGGAAGCCCCCTGCTTGTAGAGCTTTCCCTCCAGCAGGAGGTATGCCCGAGCCTTGGCTCGGAGGCGCTTGGCCTTGGTCTCGTTCGGAGGGTCTCCCTCCCCCTTGATGAAGGAGATGAGGGTGTCCATCCAAGATGAGGCCCGGGTGATCTCGGTGACTTCCGAGACGCAGGGCCCATCGTCCGCATCCAGGGAGGCCACCGAGGGCTTCGCAATAATCTCCAAGAAAGCCCCTTTGGGGAGCGGTTCCCGGGCGCTGGCTACCCGGGCCGAGGCATCGGCCCGGTCATTGTCCCTCGGCGGGATGTGCCAGGCCTCTAAGTCATCAAAGTGCTTCTCCATCTTGCGCACCTCCTGCAAGTAGAGGCTCAAGTCTGCGTCACGGCACAAGTAGGACTTGTCCATTTGGCAAACTACGAGCTGGGAGTCTCCTTTCACGAGGAGGCATCGAATCCCCAGGAAGCGTGCGAGGCGCAACCCAAGGAGCAAGGCCTCGTATTCGGCGACGTTGTTCGTGGCGGGGAACTCAAGACGCACCGCGTACTCCAGTTCCCTCCCCTCGAGGCTTCGGAGGACTACCCCCGCGCCGGCCCCTACGAGGCACAAGGAGCATTCAAACATGAGCATCCAATGGTCACTGCATCGGGGCGATGCTAGGAGGCTTTCATCCCCTGGCCCGGAGGCAGGGGTCCATTCCGCCACAAAGTCGGCGAGGACTTATGACTTGATGGCGGAGCGTCCAGTGATGGAAAGAGAGAAGGGAGCAAGCTCGCCCCCCACTTTCCTATGCGACCGGTGGCTTCCTTGTTCCGGAGTACCTCCCCCAAAGGGAGGGACGACGTGATAGTGATCGGGTGTCCCAGGAAGTAGTGACGAAGCTTCCGGGAGGCCATTAGAAAGGTGTAGCAGATCTTCTCCATCTCCATGTACCGAGTTTTGGCCCCTTGGAGGGCCTCACTCACGTAGTACACGGGATGCTGTTGCCCGTCCTGTTCTTTTACCAATACCGCGCTTACAGTGACCGGGGTCACAGCGAGATAAAGGAGCAAGGGCTCTTCCGGAGACGGGCTCACGAGCATTGGGGGGCTCGTGAGATACTTCTTTAGATCATCGAAGGCCTCCTGGGTCTCAGGGGTCCATCGGAACCCTTCAAGGCCGCGGAGGATTTTGAAGAATTGGAGGCCACGTTCCCCCGACCGCGAGGCGAAGCGACTTAGCGCAGCCAAGCGGCCGGTGAGCCGTTGAACGTCTTTGACCGAGCGTGGCGGGGGCATATCCAGGAGTGCCCCGATCTTTTCGGAATTGGCCTCTATGCCCCGCTGGGACACGAGGAAACCCAGGAGCTTGCCCCCACACACGCCGAAGGCGCATTTCTCCGGATTAAGCTTCAACCCGTATTGCGTGCAGGTTGCGAAAGGTCTCCGCTAAATCGTCGATGTGAGCAGCCGCACGGGGACTTTTGACGACCGCGTCGTCGACGTAGACTTCGACGTTGCGACCGATCTGGTCCTTGAGGACCAGCGTCATGAGTCGCTAGAAGGTCACTCCAGCGTTCTTTAGCCTGAAGGGCATGTGGACGTAGCAGAAGGTCCCGAGGGGAGTTATGAAACTCGTCTTTTCCTCGTTCCCTTCTGCCATCCGAACTTGGTGATAGCCCGAATATATTTCTAGGAAGCTCATCAACTCGCACCCCGCGGTCGAGTCGACCAGCTGGTCAATCCGCGGGATCGGGAAGTTGTCTTTGAGGCAAGCGCGGTTAAGGTCGGTGAAGTCCATGCACATTCGCCACTTACCATTCGACTTCTTCACGAGGACGGGGTTCGCAAGCCATTCGGGGTGGAAGACCTCCCGAATGAACCCCGCCTCTCTGAGTTTGGCGATCTCGACTTTGATCTCCTCTTGGCGTTCAAGGGAGAGTTTTCTCAACTTCTGCTTGACCGGGGGGGTGACCGGAGGTCACCGCGAGCTTATGCTCGATGACTTCCCGGGCGACGCCTCGCATGTCGGAAGGCTTCCAGGCAAAAATGTCAGAGTTCTTGCGCGGGAAAGCCTCGAGTTGCTCCGCGTGCTCCTCGTGGAGGCCTACCCCGATCCTGACGGTCTTGTCCCCGTCGTCTGGGGACAGCGGGACCTTTTGGAGGTCCCCTTCCGGACATGGCTTGGGGAGAGGCCTCCCGGAAGGCACCGCAGCGGCGTCTGGCTTTGGGGAGGAGGTCTCTCCCCCCGGGGTCTTGATCATGTTGACGCTCCCGATCATTGCGGCGGCGTGCTCGTATAGAGCGCGGGTCACGTCTTGGTCTCCCCGAGAGATGATTACGCCGTGAGGCCCGGGGATCTTCACACAGAGGTAGCTCTGGTGGATTGCGGCCCCCAAGCGATTGATCGTGGTCCTCCCCATGATTGTGTTGTACGAGGAGGGGAGGTCCACTACGTCGAACCGGACCATCTCTGTCCGGTAGTTTTCTGGGGTACCAAAGGTCATGGGGAGATCCACCTTCCCCACAGGGTGGATTGTCTTCTCTGGGATGAATCCCTGCAAGGACCCTGGTGTGGGCTGCAGTAGCTTCTCGTCGACCTACATCTCCCTAAACGCCTTGAGGTACAGGACGTCGGCGGAGCTTCCGCCATCGACGAGGATGCGTGCCAGGTGGCAGTTGTAGACGGTGGCGGAGACGATGAGCGCGTCGTCGTGGGGGAAGCGAACCCCACGCGCGTTTTTTGCTGTAAAAGTGAGGGGGACGTCTGACCACTTGGGTGGCTGAGACGTGTGCAGCACCCCCACTACCTTTACTTCACGCTCGTACTCCTTGCGCTGGTGCTTAGAGTCCCACCCGGAGGCAGACCCTCCCATGATGACGTTGACACGCCTTTGGGAGGTTTGGAAGGGGAGCGTTTCTGACGGGTCCCCTTCCCGCGCTTGTCTTGGCTATCCCCTCGTGGGGGCAGGTTGGGCCGATAAGGCCGGCTGAGAGGGCAAGGAGGCAGGAGTCCCACCCTGCCCATACTGGTCAAGGAATGCGGCAAAGTGTGGGAGCAGTTGGTGGCATTCCCAGGTGGTGTGGGTATTGGACTTGTGGAAGGTACACCACAGACCTTCCCTGCCTCCTGCAGCGGGGCTTTCGCAGCCGCAGGACGACTGCCCTCCCCCACGACCTTTCGGCTTGGGGAAGGGGCGGTTGCCCTTGGGGGCATCGCGCGAGCCGCCTCCGCCCTCGAGGACAAAGGTGTCCCGAGGCCGTGGCTCATTGCGATTGCCCCTCTTGGGGCGTTTGAGGGGGTCCCTGGCTTCCCGGTCGATGGGAGTGGGGGACCTCCTGGTTTTTCTTCCAGAGGTCATCCTCCTCCGCCCGAGCGTACTTCTCAAGTATTGTGAAGAGCTCGTTGGCGGAGGAGGGGCAGCTTCGGGAGAGCCTCCGGTGGAGCTCCCCGGGGAGGATTCCGCTTTTACACGCCTCAATCACTATGGAGTTGGGGACGTGAGCTACTTTGCTCTTGACCTAAGCAAAGCGCTTGAAGAAGCTGCAGATGATCTCCCCCATCCTCTGTCGGACAGTGTACAGCTGCGAGGAATCCAGAGGGCACACATAGTTCCCCTGGAAGTTCGCGCAGAACTCGTGTTTTAGCTGCGCAAAGGACTTGATGGAGCCAGCCTTCAGGTTGTAGAACCACGAGCGGGCGATCCCAGTTAGGTAGAAGGGGAAGACATTGCATTGGACTGTCTCATCCCCCCTAGCCGCCGAAATGGCTGTGGAATATACCTGCACAAACTCGTAGGGGTCGGCCTCACCATTGTAGTGCTCGATGTGCGGCAGACGGTAAGGCCGTTGTGAGACCCGCATTTGAGGGTCACCTTGGCAACCGCCCAGGTAGATTGCGCACAGAAAGGTACATCACAAGCTCACAACAATAGGATTCACTTTAAATAATAAAGCTGGTAGATAAAACAAGTACAAGGTCACGAGGACCGCTATTACAATATCATAATGCCAAGGGTGGCACTAATTAAAGTTGATACAAAAGTAGAGAGTTTTTCAAAATCAAGGATCGGTATCGAAGCACCGAACACAGAGAGACAACACAAAAAGCAACCACAAGGGTCTTCATTCTCTTCTGCAGCGGCTCTGGAAGGGCTTCCTCCACATCGGACTCAACTTGGCTCATGACCCTCCTAGAAGCTCGAATCGTCTGGAAAGGCTCTTTCCTCTTCTTGGTGCTCAAGGCCAGGGGAATCGGGATTCTCAAAGCCTTCTTCTGAATTTGTTTGCAAAGGCAAGGGTGAGCATGTTTTTACACAATGCTCAGCAAGTCTCGTTACAAAAATATAGGTATATAGATGAGGAGTGATCAAGAAAAGGGGTTTTGGTTTTATATATATATATATATATATATATATGAATAGAGTAGATTTTCACTCTAAAATCATAAAGAAAGGCTTTTAGTTTCCAAGAGTAATACTTTAAAATCTTAATTTATACTTTAGAAATCGTTATGTGATGGTCTCCCATGAGTCATCATTTTTATTAACCCATATTATGAAAACATTCCAAATCATTACTTGTGCTATAACCCATGGATAACATCCACTACGAAAAGACTCCTGAACCTGGGAGTACAGAGTATCTGATACTTCTTTTACACTTTGCAAAGGTGTACCTCTTTTTAAATCCACTGGTTTACTCGGCTTTCAAGTCGGGCCAACTCCATGTGACTTATACACATGTGACAAGGCCGAGATCACACAACGCTTTTGCAGTTCAGTATTAACAGTATCCCCGCCCGGTAAATAGACAATTAAGTCTCAAGTACCGTTGTGGGTCCTCCCCACTGCCTTACTTCCTAGCCTCTGGCTTATGTTCCCGCAAGACACATAGCCTTGGTCTGTGTCCACGCAAGACATATGACCATTCAAGATTACAACCGCGCACGGCTTAATCTGAGGCGTAGGGCGTCTTCCTTCTTTCCACCTTTACCTCTCATTATTTTTCTGAACTCACATCACTCATGGCCGAACTGCAGCCCACCAGTTTCCACGCGAGAAACCAGACCGACAAACCATGCAGGGAACTGCTAATACCAAAAAGCTACTAAGTTGTGCCTGTCCCATACCAGGCAAGTGGTTGGTACGTTTACAATTCGCATAGAGACACAGCACAAGGTTCTCGTCCTTATGAACCAATAGTGAGGAGCATTCACATTCCCTGGTGCGCACCGCACCCTCTCCATACAATCCAATCCTCACTACTGATCCCTTTTATCAGTTTTCTTGACAAAACGGTTTTCATTATAACTTCTCATGTATTTGACCATTTCAAGTTTAATGTGGATATTCAGTATATGAGTCCTAGGGTGACAAAAGCATATATAAGAAGGTTCAATAACAAAAGGGTTTCATGATTCATTAGGTAATATCTACTCATGTCATTCAAACATAACTTGTATCTCAAATAAGCATGCATAGTAAGAAACAGTGAATATACTTCATGAGAAAATATTGGGTGAGACATGATCAAAGGAATGAGGCTTGCCTTGCACTGCTAGGTCTAAATACTCAGACGGATCTACAAAGACTTCTTCCGCTCCTTCAGCTTCGGGCTCTGCGGCGGACACAAGCAATACAACACATACGCTACATAAGCATACATAAAATAGTTTCCATAGAAATTATTAAGTAAATAAGTCATGCATGCAGGGGAAAAGGTTAGGGCAAGGTCACAAGGGTTCTGGTCGAAGAAACGGCTAAAAAGGATTGAACGTCGAAGGGTCGACATTCAGTTCACGGCTTTGGCATAACTTCAAACTGGTGTTAGGATGGTTTTCTGCAGAAGTGACAGAAGGGAAAGATGTAGAACACAACTCCAGGAATCTAGGGGACAAAGTGACATTTCCATTGCTCAACCAGAAGGGGTCAAACAAGGCTAATGCCAGTGGCTGACATGCACTGACATAGTGCTGGACATGGCCAGAAACTAGGGCAAAGCTTAACCTTTGATCCAGGGCTCCAATTGATGCACAACTTTGTCTGGGAGGTAGGCCTTGATAACAGGAACAAGATACTCAACAGGAACAAGGGCTGAAAGTGGCCGGAGGGCGGCCAAATCCAGTGAGAAAACACGGTGGCGACACGGCACAGACATTGATCTGGACAAGGGCTTGACAAGGGCATAACTCACAATCTAGGCAGATCCAGATGTCGAGCTAGTGGAAGAAAATGCTCAGGGAGGTGAGGCAAAGCTAAGGGACAAAGTGGTGTCGGCTGAATCGGCCAGGAAGCAAATTCCGGTGAACTGTGCCGGAGAAGACAACTTTGAAATTGTGGAATTTTGATACAAGGCGAATGAGTTCAATTCCAAGCTTGAGGATGATCTCTAGGGCACAACAAGGCTACTGGACGGGTTAATTTTGTTGGAGGATGGCCGGAGAAGCTCGGCGACGAGGTCCAGCAAACTGATGAACTTCCAGATTGGGATTTCTTCGATTTGGGCACAATTGAAGGTTTTGATTCCACAGGCTTGCTCTACTAAGCTCACTGATCCCTTTTCTCTACTAACACGAAGGCCAATTTGGGATGAATCGAACAGCATTGGGGAAACAGGGCAGATGGGCTTTTCCGATGATCGCCGGCGTTAGGGATCGCCGGGATGCAATTGGCTGCTATGGCACAGAGAGGGGGAAGAGGGGAACTCACCGGTGGCTTCGGTTTAAAGAATAGTGTAGCGAATTGGGCTGGCACCGTGAGCTCCAGAAATCGCTCGCCAGAGAAGAAAGGGAACTCGGCGGCAGTGAGAAATTAGTCGGTTTCTGTTGCTGGGAACTGAAGCAATACACTGAGGGGTATTTATAGATGCTGGAGCAATCCTCTGGTCGACAAATTGGGGAACAGCGGCGACGAATTTGACCGCGAAGCGACCGGACACGGCGGGGACTTGTGCCGGCGATGATGGCGAGGCACTGGCGTGCAGCGGTGCAGGCTTTTGGCAGTGGATGGCACAGGCGCAAGCGGCGAGGGAACGGTGAAGTGAAAGCTCCATCGACGCGTGGCCGAGACGTGTCGAACGGGCGAAGCTGGACTTGCTGGTTCGCGGGCTCGCGCGCGGGGAAGACATTGGTTGTGCTGGCGCGGCCGAGGTGGCGTCCACGGCGGTGCCACGAGTGCGCACGGGTGTCAGCTACGTGGCTGAGGTGTTGGCACGGCAGGAGGTTCACCGGCGGCGAAGAACACGGCGATGCACTGCGGCGGGTTCTGCTGAGATACGGCCAGGGGCCTAAATTCAATAAAAGGACTGATTTGCGATGATCTTTCTTTGGAGTTTGGACCTGATTGCAATTCTGGAGATTTGGGGGTTCAAATTGAACTTTGATTTCGCAGCTGAGTGACACTAAAATGCTGGGACTCATCTGGCAGGAAATTTGGTGAAATTGAACAAGATTTGAGGGTTTCGACAAAAATCCAAAAACAGAGTAATTAGGGTAAAACAGGGTAATTAGGGTTTCAAAAACGGGAAAGGTCGAAACTCAGGTTTAGGGTAAGATTTGGAAATTCTTCCAGAAGGGAAAAATGTTCAGAATAGTGAAAGGAAGGTGTTCACTGAATCAGATCAAAGTTTGGAGATGGTCTGAGACTTTTAGTCTTTTTGGGCTTCTGACAATTCTGAAAAGGGCTGATTTGTGATACACTTGGGCTGATTTGTGAAAAGGTATGAATGACAAGAGTTTGATTGCCAACTTTTTGGGGTAAGATACTGGCATAACTGGGATCTCATTCTGATATAGGGAGGGACGAGGTAAGCCAAGATTTGGGAAAAATCGGGGTGTTACAGCCGCGGCCATCGAATGCACCGTAGTCTGCGGCACAGTGGTTGGTTAGCCCCTTCCACCTCTCGGGGGGAGTCCCAATCACCGTCCCCTTTGACAGGGGACGCGTGTTTGTTGTCGGAGTCAGGTAGGGGCCCAAGAGGTCCACCGACATGGCGGTAGCGCCGTTTTTCCTCCGGGTTGGTCGAGCTGACCACCAGGACGTCCGGGCACCCCTAGGGGTGATTGGTTCTTCGGCGGGTCTCTTGCCCCGGCCAGAGCGAGAGCGGGGCTCCCCGCGTCCACGACCCAGGGGAGGCTCCTCCCCAAACTTGGTGGTACGTATTTGCTCAATCTCCTCCCGGGTAAAGCGGACTTGATCCATCGGGGGAGCCCTTGGGGGCGGCCTCGGGGGAGGAGGGAGCTCATGCACGTCAACTGTGAGTGCGGGAGGTGCAACCGGGGCGCGGGTGGAATCCATTACTGGGCGGTCCCCGGGAGTACCGTCCGGAACCGGAGAGTGGGGACCCTGGCGGGGAAGGTCCGGCGACGGCGCGAGAGTCGTCTGGCGGGTCACCTCTGGAACGATGGGCATAACCGGCGGAGAGAGGCCGACATCCAGTCTCGGGGAGGCCCCCTGGCGCGGAGTGAATCACTGGCATGGGGAAGACCCCGGGGATGGGGTAAGTCCCCGGAACCGGGAACGCCCCCGAGGTCGGAAAGGCTACGTATGACGGGCCCGCCGGAGCGTAACCCCCGTTGGAACCACAAGCCCCGAGAGCGACCTGACCTCCGAGGATTGGAGGGGCCACCAGATGTCCCATAAACGGGGGCATTGCCCCCATGAACGGGAACTGTGGGTAGATGGGGGCCGGCGGCCGCGCCAGAACGCGGAGGAGTTCGTCCATCAAGCGCTGGGCGTAGAACTGGCCCTCCACAAGAGCTTCGAGCAGCGGAGCCACCGGGGGAAAGCCAGTCCCCCGGGGACGTCCGAGGTCGCCGGTTGGACCAAGAGCCCTATCCGCCGGGAACTACCGGAAGAGTTAGAGGTCGTACCTGGGTTTGGCCGTGTCCAGGCGGCAGCGCCGGGACAGCCGCGCTTTGGAGGGGTGGCGCCGGGTCACTGGGACCAGCCTCACCAGGAAGGGTGAGAGCCCTCGTTCTTGGGGGAGCCATGGCGATTCGTCGTGACGCTCCCCACGGACGGCGCCAACTATCGTTGTATTGTGAATACCCCGACTGGTTTTGTGGAGGTCCCTAGCGAAGAAAAGACGACACGAGCTGACCGCGTGACCGGTCCTCTCCCATCGGGCAAACGCAGCAAATGACACGAAGGTTGATACAGGTTCAGGCCTCAGTGGAGGCCCTAGTCCTGTCGACGTGCTCCCAACTGGAGTTGGCTAGGGGAGCTCTCTCAGGGAGAGGTGGCTCCAAAGCACGCCTATTTGATTGTCAATTAGAGTCAAAAATGAGTTGTCCCTGTTACATGAGGGGTTACAAGGTCTTATAAAGGCCCAAAAGACGCAAAAAGACTAAACTGCCCCACCCGCAACCGTTGGATCGAGGGGCACTAGCGTCCTTCTTCCGGTCAAGAGGCTTAGATGATTGACAGGTGTCCCCATCAATTCCTGAGGCGCTTCTCGCGTGATCCTCACGTGACCCGGAACTGGGGGCCCTTGTCTTTGGGAAAAAGGCGGCGCGGGGGGGGGGGGCGGCACTCGAGACCACCGAAGGGCCTTGTCCCTGAGCAAATGGTGGCACCCGGGACAAGCCACCGGGGGCCTTGCCTCTTACCTGGACTTAATCCCGCGGAGATTTCCCCCAACAATTAATTTCTAGAACTATATACTGATAAATTTAATTAAACAACCATCATATGAAAGTAATTTGATGAGAAATCTACTAATATTATTTTCATATCATGTATCTTGATATATATTGTGTATATTAATGATCAAAATTTAAATAATTTGACATATATAAATATCAAACAACAACTAAAAAAAGAACTAGGGGAGTATTACTTAATCCAATTGCCCAAAGTTGCATTAACTACCAAATCTCATCTTTATATTGTTTAGGGGTGTTTAATCGTGTGTATAGAAAGGTCCCGACCACTTTTACAAGGGTGATCCAAACGTTTTTCGTTTGAGAGGGGTTATGATGAGGACATCCCTAGCACTAGTAGCACTAGTGCTCGACTAAAGGAACATACAGGACCAATCACTCGAGTGAGAGCCAAACAACTATATCAACAGGTGACTTTGTTCTTTAAAGAATTAAATTATGATGAGAATATACTACTACCTAATAGCTCTTGTTTAATATTCATTAGATATAAAGATGGAGAGCATAACAGGAAGGACATAGCCATGTATGGGCCAAAGAACTTCATCAAATCTGGTCGTACACCTACTGAGTGGAAAAAGAATTTCCTAAGCTTTCCAACAAGCCTAAGATCACTCGATTCCGTCAAGGATTACAACCGCTACAACCAAAAGAATTCTGCTCGGCCTGCAGTCTGCCGACCAACGTTCGACCATCCACTTCGACCAAGCACCATTCTCAGTACAGATGTCCAATTGGATTTCATGAGAACTTTTTGGAAAGGTATTGAAAAGAGTTTTCCAACAAATCAAGAATAATTAAATTCCGACATCGTATGCAACCAGGAGACCCAAAAGAGTAATGACTGCACAGAAGGAAAAAGTCCAGTCTGAGTCCGAATCCGAATCCGAGAAGATTAATTCCGGACTTCTTTTATCTTTATAGTATGTTAGGATTTTTATTCCGTTTTGAATTATATTCAGATTGAAAGTATAGTTTAAACCTTATATCTTTTGTAAATACCACCCTCTATAAAAGAGAGGCATGGTCATAGTTTTGAGACAACCATGAATTGAATACACAAATATTTTCAGAGAAGTTTTTGCTCTTGTTCTAGGGTTTGTGCTCATAAGCCACCGCCTAGAATTGAGAGTTTTCTCTTTACCATTGTTCTTGTAATTTCTTCGTTGATTTTAGGAACAGTGCGTCTACTTTTGCGTGGTCAAGTAGACAATGATCAAAGCGTGTGGTTGGGCGAATTCTTTTATCGCAGGTTGCTATATTGAAAGTGGTTGGCGCCATCGGTTCGTCAGGTTACACGAATCAACGAGTTATCAACGATCCTACGTTGTGAAGATCAGGCACCCCTTATCATCTTGGTATCAGAGCTTCAGTTTACACGATAGGATTATTTATCCCTTAGTTTAGATCTGTTTTCAGCCTATACACCAAAAAAGCCAAAAAAAAATTGTTTTTCTTTTGCCTTAGATTCAATCTGAAATTTCTGTGAGTTTTGTTAGGTCTAAGTCCATTAGTCTTTGTTTATTTGGCTGATCCAGACTTCTTTGCGTATCTTTTGTTTTCGTTGAGTTCAAAAAAAAATTTCAAATCACGTATATCCGTTGACAGCTAATCAGTCCTTTGCAAAAACTTTGAACCTACATAAGACTAGCTGTTGAGAATTGTATTTGGGCTGTGCACACTTGAATTAATATCTTGAAAGTAGGGTATCTTGTGCCCATGCTTGTGTGCTGATCCTAAAAAAAATATAAAAAAAATTACCAGTTTTTGTTTTGGTCAGCATCATTTTGAAAGCTTAAAAAAAAAGAGTTGTGTTTGATCAAAATTGTGTTCTTGCTTCGTTGTGTGCAAATCCATAGGCCAATTTCGTATTGTGCAATCTAGCTAGCGTCTTTCTATAACTTGTGCAACACGAGCTGTTTGTTCTATCACTCATTTTTTTGTTAGCTCATTCTTTTGGTTGCATCAAGTTACGTCATCTTTGTGTGTGAGTTGCTTTGTCTTTCACTTATATCTTGAGATTAGAACCTAGGCATTGGATCTAGTTTGGATTGTTACCTAACTTTACAATATCAAGAATTTTGGATTGATTAGGATAACACTTAACCTTCCAAGCTCCACATACAAGCCATTGTTGTTACAGTACTTGGATAGTGAATTCGCTTGATCCATCACCTTTGATCGTCTACTGCCACCAGAGTGCGTACAACACCTCAATCTAGTGAAGAAAACCATAAGAACTTTGGTTGGTAAGGAGAGTGTGAGGTTGAGTGATACCACAAAAAAAATATCCATATTTCTTGTTATTTCTATTTGTACTCACCATGGCAGGACAAGAAGAAGAGGAACCGGCACCCTATATGAGCCAGGCTGATCTAGACAAGATGACCCATGTTTTCAATGTACAATTGAATGAGAACATGAGCATCTTGCGAAGGGAGATCGCTTCAAAGATGGCCAGTGAATTGAACAAAAAATTGGAGGAGCTACGTCGAGAACGAACACCAGGTGATGCTAGTGTTCATGGAGGAGGATTAAACCGTGATGAGACTGACGAGGAGATCCTTGCTCGTTTGGCACGTGAGGTCCAAGTGGGGAGAGATCGAGCCGCTGCCAACGCGGTTCGACCACCACCTCCAGGGCATGGAGGAGGAGGCCGTGGTGCTGCCCATGGTCTAGGGAGAGGCCGGGGACGAGATGACATTGACAACAACTACATACTGCACCGCGATGATGACTATCAACACTGTGGTCGCCGCCATGATGATCATCCTGAAGAGAAGTTTGGCAAACTCAAGTTCAACATCCCAAAATTTGAAGGAAACTCTGATCCTGATGCCTATCTCACTTGGGAGCTCAAGGTAGAGAAGATATTTCGAATGCATTACTATCCGGAAGCAAAGAAGCTACACATGGCCTCACTTGAGTTTGATGGCTACGCGCTGATTTGGTGGGAACAAGTGCTGAACCAAAGATACGAGAATGAGGAGCCTCCAATTGCTTCGTGGGCTGAGATGAAGCAAGAGATGAGAGCACGTTTTGTCCCTGGACATTACAAATGTGATCTCTTTGATCGATTGCAGAATTTGAGACAGGGAGGCCGCTCGGTGGAGGAATACTACAAGGAGATGGAGCAAGCTATGATTAGGGCCCAAGTGCATGAAGATGAAGAGCAAACCATTGCGCGTATTCTGTTTGGCCTAAACCAAAACATTAAACGCGTTGTGGCATATCAGCCCTACAACACCGTTGTGGAATTGGTGCACCAAGCTCAAAAGACGGAAAAGCATTTGCTTGAAGATGCTAAACCAACCGCGAGGATTCCATCCTTCAACTTGAGAGTTCCATCATCCAATGCAACCAAAGCACGCTTCAATTTGGGACGAGGTACATATTCAACTAGTACTAGTTCCAATACTACTACTCCTTCTTCCTCGGTTGCAAAATCAGCATCTACTGCACATGAGAAAAAGTCTTCGGGATCCACTACCTCTTCAATTGGCTCCACAGCCAAGAGTAGTGCTATTAAGTGCTTTAAATGTTTGGGGCGTGGTCACATCGCCAAGGAATGCCCAAACAATCGTGCTATGCTTGTCACTGACGAAGGAGAGTATGATTCTGCAAGTGAAGATGACCCAGAACAGCTAGCTCATCCAAAAAACTATGAAGAAGCACTGGAAGAAGAAGATATGAATGAGGGGTTGACATATTTTGGTTTTGAGCAAGGACCCGCACTTGTGGTCACAAAGGTGTTAAGTGTGCAAGTCAAGGAAGACAATGGACAACGATGCAATCTGTTCCAAACGAGAGCTAAAATTGATGGCAAGCTATGCAAAGTCATTATTGATGGTGGTAGTTGTCATAACTTAGTCAAGAATTGTGCACTAAACTTGGCCTTAAATTGCTCAAACACCCTCATCCATATCATGTGCAATGGTTAAGTGATTATGGAGATGTCAAAATTCAGTACATGGTTAAGGTGCAATTCCAAATTGGAGATTATGTAGACACAGTGGAATGCGATGTGGTGCCAATGACGGTGTATCACTTACTGTTGGGAAGGCCGTGGCAATTTGATCGATCAGTGCATCATGATGGTCGCGCCAATACTTATATCCTCAAGTGGAAGGGCAAAGACATTGCATTTCAACCAATGTCTCCAAATCAGATTTTAGCTGGCAATATGCAGAGAGTGAATGATGGAAAGGATAGTGCGAAAACAAATCTGAGTGAGATCCAAAAATCGGTGAGTGAGAGCCACAAGCCAAATTTGAGAGGTAAAACAAAAAGTGAGGGAGAGAAGCTAGTAATGTTAGCCACCAAATCTGATCTGAGAGGAGTGAGGAATAACCCAGATTTAATGCATTTTGTACTTTTGTGCAAAGATGCATTACTTCCGACTAACGACTTAACATCTCTTCCTAGTGCTGTTTCTAGTGTTTTGCAGGCCTTCGAGGATGTGTTTCCAAGGGATATACCTGCTAGTCTACCTCCCATGCGTGGCATTGAGCATCAAATTGACCTCATCCCTGGAGCCTCACTTCCCAACCGTCCTCCATATCGCACCAATCCGGAGGAGACAAAAGAAATTCAACGTCAAGTGCAAGAGCTACTGGATAAAGGATATGTACGCGAAAGCCTTAGCCCTTGTGTGTTCCTGTTATTCTCGTGCCTAAGAAAGATGGTACATGGAGAATGTGTGTTGATTGTAGAGCCATTAACAACATAACTATTAGATATCGTCATCCTATTCCTAGGCTAGATGACATGCTTGATGAATTGAGTGGTTCTGTTATATTTTCTAAAATTGATTTAAGAAGTGGATACCATCAGATTAGAATGAAACTTGGTGATGAATGGAAAACTGCTTTTAAAACTAAACTTGGATTGTATGAGTGGTTAGTAATGCCTTTTGGTTTAACTAATGCACCTAATATTTTCATGCGTTTGATGAATCATGTTTTAAGAGCATTCATTGGAAAATTTGTGGTGGTATATTTTGATGACATTCTGATCTATAGCAAAACCATGGAAGAACATATTGATCACCTTAGGCAAATGCTCGAAGTGCTTAGAAAACAGAAGTTATATGCTAATATAGAAAAGTGCACTTTTTGTACCGATAAGGTGGTGTTTCTTGGCTATGTAGTTTCTGGACAAGGAATTGAGGTCGATGAATCTAAAATTGAGGCAGTAAATAATTGGCCTACCCCTGTGAATGTTAGTCAAATCCGAAGTTTTCATGGTTTAGCTGGTTTCTACCGTAGATTTGTGAAAGATTTCAGTACTATAGCTGCCCCATTGAATGAATTAACTAAAAAGGGTGTTGTGTTTGCATGGGGTGAATCACAAGAGAATGCTTTTCAAGAATTAACGAAACGCTTAACTGAAGCACCATTGCTTTTTTACCTGATTTCACTAAAACTTTGAGATTGAATGTGATGCTAGTGGAATGGGTATTGGTGGTGTTTTGATGCAAGATGGCAAACCCATAGCGTACTTTAGTGAGAAACTCGGAGGTGCTCAATTGAACTATCATGTTTATGAAAAAGAGTTGTATGCTTTGGTACGAGTGCTTGAAACTTGGCAGCATAACCTTTGGCCTAAAGAATTTGTTATTCATTCTGATCATGAAGCTTTCAAGTACTTGAAAGGCCAAGCTAAATTGAACCGTAGACATGTTAAGTGGGTTGAATTCATTGAAACTTTTCCATATGTTTTGAAGTACAAAAAGGGAAAGGAGAATGTGGTTGCTGATGCTTTATCTCGAAAAAGCATTTTGTTGACTAAGTTAGAAGTGACAGTACCTGGTTTAGAGACTTTGAAAGCATTGTACACTTCTGATCATGACTTTTCGGCACCATATTCTAAATGCTATGATGGAAAAGGATGGGACAAGTTCCATGTGCATGATGGGTTCTTATTTCGTGCTAACAAACTCTGTGTTCCAGCATCGTCCGTGCGTTTGTTATTGTTGCAAGAATCTCATGCAGGTGGATTGATGGGGCATTTTGGGAGAGAAAAAACTTTCATGATGTTGAACGATCACTTTTATTGGCCTAAGATGAGACGTGACGTCGAAAAGTTTGTTCTGTGATGTGTGACATGTCACAAAGCTAAATCTAAATTGAACCCTCATGGATTATACACTCCACTTTCTGTTCCTAATGCACCTTGGGAGGATATTAGCATGGACTTTGTGTTAGGATTACCGACCACTAAGAGAGGAAGGGATTCAGTTTTTGTAGTTGTGGATGGGTTCTCTAAAATGGCACATTTTATACCTTGTCACAAAAGCGACGATGCGTCGCTTGTCGCTGACCTGTTTTTCAGGGAGATCGTGAGATTGCATGGAATGCCAAGAACCATTGTTTCAGATCGCGACGTCAAGTTCATGAGCTACTTTTGGAAGACCTTGTGGGCCAAGCTTGGGACGAAGTTGTTATTCTCGACAACTTGTCATCCACAAACTGATGGACAAACAGAGGTGGTGAATCGTACACTTTCAATGCTGCTGCGAGCAATGATCAAGAAGAACCTGAAGGAGTGGGAAGATTGTCTACCGCATGTGGAGTTTGCTTATAATAGGGCGGTACACTCTACTACTCAAATGTGCCCGTTCGAGGTGGTGTATGGTTTTAAACCCATCACACCACTTGATTTGCTGCCACTTCCATTACAAGAGCGTGCCAATATGGAATCATCCAAGCGTGCTGAATATATGAATAAAATTCATGTCAAAACGAAAGAAGAGATTGAGAAGAAGGCTTGCTATTATGCTGAGAAGGCAAACAAGACAAGAAAGAAGATGCTCTTTGAACCGGGTAACTTGGTTTGGGTGCATCTACGAAAAGATCGCTTTCCGGAGAAAAGAAAGTCTAAGTTGATGCCTCGTGGTGACGGTCCATTTAGAGTGCTTCAAAAGATTAATGATAATGCATACAAGATAGCACTTCCAGGTGATGACTATGCGGTAAGCACTACATTTAATGTTGCTGATTTGTCGCCTTTCTTTGGACGAGAAGAAACAGAGTCGAGGTCGACTCCTTTTCAAGAGGGGGAGGATGATGAGGACATCCTTAGCACTAGTAGCACTAGTGCTAGACTAAAAGAACATATAGGACCAATCACTCAAGCGAGAGCCAAATAACTATATCAACAGGTGACTTTGTTCTTTAAAGAATTAAATTATGATGAGAATATTCTACGTCCTAATAGCTCTTGTTTAATATTGATTAGATATAAAGAGGGAGAGCATAACAAGAAGGACATAGCCATGTATGTGCCAAAGAACTTCATCAAATCTGGTCGTACACCTACTGAGTGGAAAGAGAATTTCCTAAGTTTTCCAACAAGCCCAAGATCACTCAATTCCGTCAAAGATTGCAACCGCTACAACCAAAAGAATTATGCTCGGCCTGGAGTCTGCCGACCAACGTTCGACCAGCCACTTCGACCAAATACCATTCTCAGCACAGATATCCAATTGGATTGCATGAGTACTTGTTGGAAAGGTAATGAAAAGAGCTTTCCAAAAAATCAAGAATAATTAAATTCCGACATCGTATGCAACCAGGAGACCCAAAAGAGTAATGACTACACAGAAGAAAAAAGTCCAGTCCGAATCCGAATCCGAGAAGATTAATTCCGGACTTCTTTTATCTTTATAGTATGTTAGGATTTTTATTCCGTTTTGAATTAGATTCAGATTGAAAGTCTAGTTTAAACCTTATATCTTTTGTAAATACCACCCTCTATAAAAGAGAGCCATGATCATAGTTTTGAGACAAGCACGAATCGAATACACAAATATTTTCAGAGAAGTTTTTGCTCTTGTTCTAGGGTTTGTGATCATAAGTCACCGCCTAGAATTGAGAGTTATTCTCTTTATCATTATTCTTGTAATTTCTTCGTTGATTTTAAGAACAGTGCGTCTACTTTTGTGTGGTCAAGTAGACAACGATCAAAGCGTGTGGTTGGACGAATTTTTTTGTCACAGGTTGCTATATTGACAGTGATTGGCGCAATTGGTTCGTCAGGTTACACGAATCAACGAGTTATCAACGATCTTATGTCGTGAAGATCGAGCACCCCGTATCAGGTTATTTTGAAATAAGCTAATTTTGCAGGGGTACGACTATATATGCAAACACAAGAATGGTATTAAACAATTGACTAACTCCGGGCACTCCGTCTTACACGGAAAGACGGCTTTAAATTCCTCCATGTTTCCTACCATATTGCCTTGTCAGCTGGAGCTCGATCGCTACGTTCCTGGCTACTTTGGCGTTTCGTCTATGCCGACTGCATAGCGACATCTCCAATGCCCAAGTGGCACCATAGGCTTAATAACATCCGACGACTTGAATGTTCCAACAAATTTCTAAAAACTTCTTTCTGGTAAATTTCATTATATCCTATTTTTTTAATTTACTTATAAACATACCCATGGAATTCACATAAAAAATATTTTATAGCTTATTAAATAAATATACAAATAAATAACTACACAAATAAATATTTTATCGATTGATTTGAGATATTTAATACCCGTTACACATGAGATTTAATTAAAAGTAATAATTGCGTTAATAACTAATAGATGAGTTTTAATGGGTTGAGGTAAGAACAATTTAAAAGACGGTTATTAAATATCTCAAATGAGTAGATAATACTATTTGATTAGGCAGCCTTATAATCATAAAAAAAAATTTATGAAATATTTAAAATTCATATATTAATACAGAGACGGGAGATCCAAATTGCAAATAAGAATTTCAATTAGTCCCTGAACCGTGTCAATTCCCCCATAATGATGTTAACGGATTACACTGATTTGGCATTTGCACATGACTATGTAAACTTATGCCATTTATGAATTGCAATAGAGTAGAATGCAAATGGAGTGAAATTTTCGCCATTCCTTATTCTCCCGTCAACAAAAATAAATCATATATTAGTGTTATAAAAAAAAGTGTTTGTCAACTATAAAGTATAGAGTATGGAGAAAATGTAGATAAAATGGAGAGGAAATGAGAGAATATTTCTTGATAAATTAGACTAGATCAAAAGACAAAAAATTATAACAATTTGATGATTTGAAGTTACAAGAATTTGATGGATTGAGGGATTATCAAAATCATGGTATAGAGGGTTACAAGTTTGATGCTATGTGAGGTTATCTGACATCCAATAAGATCATATATTTCATAACACTCTCTTGTAAATATCCATTAGATATGAATATGCTTGTCTTGTTAAAAGCCTTAACAGAGAGAAGCTCAGTCAGAAAAAAACATTGCTAACAAAAAAAAGAGTACAATAAATCTTGGCCTAATGATTATATTGGTAGAGATATTTCAATTGATGTGATCCATTATAAATCAACTTTTTAATTGTTGATGAAGAAACTGATTTGGTAAATAAATACACCAAATTCTTGTTTGAGTAAATACGTAGAATTACTGATATCTTTCTTTTGAAGAGCAGGAATGGTGAAATATGCTCCATCTGTCTTCATTGAATATTCTTCTCTAAATGCATTATTTTCCATATATAAGATCTTAGTGCTTTCTTTACAGAAATTAAACCACAAACACTTTGAACATATTATACTAGATAATCAGATTCCTTAACCAAACAATTCTTTGTTGACTCATAGATTACCAAATATAACTAAATGAGATTGCAACAATAATATGATTTGTTGAGTGCCGGAATATTATTGTAACAAATGAAAATACATATAGTTTATGATTGATTGTTATGAGAATCAAATAGAAACCTTGCATTTGCAAAATGAACTAAATCTTTTTTGATATGTTAGAAACATATAAATACATATCCTTTATATCTTAAAAATAAAGAAGTATATACTTCATTTTGTTCTATTGTTTTCTTGTATGACAAAAGTTATATCTTGCTAATAAATTTACGGAAAATAATATAACAAGCCATGTATAAACGGCAACATTCATTAGTGCTCCTATAGCATTTAAGTATGGCACTTTTCAGAGCTAATAATGTTCATGTTATCTGCAACAAATTACCTTACCATCATTGATTACTCAATTATCATAATTTAGATTTGAATCTTTTTACAAAATACATGGGTGCATCATTTTGTATCCTTCTTTCATCAAATATTTAATAAGTCGGTTATACCATATTTGCACATATTGACTTGTTCAATTTGATCGAATATTGTTCTCAATAACTATCTTCTGACAATTTAAATATTTCATGTCCTATATGTTAAAATAACAAATGAACCATACAAATAGGTTATAACAATATTCAATTAGATGCAAGTCGAGACTTTCTTTTGTTGCTAGACTGATAAAATATCGAAGAGTTTTTGCATTAATTATAGGAGAGTATGTCTCTTTATAATCAATATCAACTCCATAAGAAAATCTTGTGCAACTAATTGTGCCTTATATCTGTTTATTTCCTTTTTCTTATTTCGTTTTTGCACAAATACTCATATACATTTAACATGTTTTACAGATAGTGTATGACCTATAGGCCCAGAAACTTTTCTCTTTATTTAAGAATTTAATTCTACCTCCATTATGTATTTTTGTTTGAGTCAATCATTTTTATATTTGCATTCCTTGAGGGATCTAGATTCTTGATCTTTATTATCATTTATAATTTATAGTGTTAGATTGTATGCAAATACATCATAGATGTCAATTTCATCTTAGTTCCATAATATCCAGACATGACATTATATAGTGAGATCTCATTTTTACAAAAATCAGATACTTGAGTTCTTCAGTGATATTATTATTAATTAGTCATGTCTACTATCTCTTTAAGAGATTTTTCTAATATCGTTATTTTCTCATCTTGGCCATTGAATCTTTGCTCTATTTCTTTTTCAAAGATTTTCATCTTTGGAACCCAATGGTCGGTCTACCACACATTATACTTATTTTTTTCTCTATTGGTAGATAATTGTACTTTTGGGACATCAATTGTTATAGGAGCATTAGCAGTTGATGTATGTGACTTAGTCACTTTGATTTGATAAAGTTTGTGAATCAATTATCTTTTGAACTTCCTATTCATGTTGTTTTATATGAAAATCAAAATGTGATAATAATAATTCATTCCTACTTCAATTATTATTTAGCTACTTATTTTCTCACCCTGTTGTTGAGAAAACTAATTCATCAAAAATACATTAAGCATGTCTAACTGTACATAAATCTCTCATTGATGGATCAATATATTTGATTATAGATGGAAATTCATTCCCAACCTTTTTTTGTCGTCTCATCTTAGTCTATTTTTTGTGGAGTAATAGAATTATAGTGGACATCCAAATAATCTTAGATAGGGAATATTTGGCTTGTAATAAAAAAACCAATTATAATAGGAAAGAAGTATGATAACTTGTTGGCTTGGTACGAATCCATGCTCCAGTATGCAAATGACCCAAACAAATATTAAGAGTTTTAATTTCATCAGCAATGATCTTCACTAGTACAAAAATACTGTCTACTAACGATTCAAAAAACATCTTTACTAACAGTTCTCATATCACTAGTGATCAACACGATACAACAAACATAGCACTACTCTAACGATTTCGAACCGTTAGAATAACTCTATTCTAACAGTTCAATAATAAGAACTATTAAAATATGATAAACTATTCTAACAGTTCACTAATAAGAATCATTAGAATAAGTGAACTGTTAGAATAATAAACTATTCTAACGGTTCACTAATAAAAATCATTAGAATATAGAAAATTATTCTAACAGTTTTTATTAGTGAATCATTAGAACATAGTAGTTATCCTAACAGTTCACTAATCAAGGCGGCTTTGTTTGTTCATAGATGAGACGATTTTACAGCATTTCTCCATTATTTTTGTCATTCAATACAAAAGTAAGTTATTGATGCTGGACCTGTTTGGAAGCAGAAATAGTTATTGACAAATCAAGTTTGTTCACAAGTGGATCTTCACAAATCAAGTTAGCCAAAAGAAAAGACAAAAAAATTGTTTCAGCGGGGCAATTGTTTGTCTTATTTATTGATTGAAGTGAAGTGGTAAAAGAGACGAGGTTGGTTGGGTTCATGGCCCTGACTGCATCTTCTCACATTCTTCTCTTATCGACTGAAAGAGCACAGAAGAAAGGTACCTCTCACCAAAGCTCGGAAACACCACCTACACAACAAATGCACATAAACAATGTTATCATCCCCGCCTATGTTTATCTACATCCATACTTCATCCAACAATCTTCTTGGCTGATATTATTCCTTGATCACATGAGGTGTTCATGAATGATGCGATCATAATTCATACACATACCACGACTAGTTTCCCCACATTTTCTGGTCTCTTGGCAACCTTTATGGAGGCTGCGGCTGCTGCTCCAGAAGAGATCCCAACCTGCACAAAATCCACATATGGAAAGATTTTTCACTACGTTTTCAAAACATATGGAATTACACCTATTGCATAAATTAAGCAGATCTAAAATGAAAACACCATCTGAATTGTGGGATATTATTAAAGCATGATAAAAATCCAGATATAGAAGTATAGAAAAGTAACATTCTAACGAGTACAAATGGAATGACACCTATGGTGGATGGGTGACCAGGGCATGTATGGATTTTTTTTTCTCTTTTGAAAGGTGAGGAGAGCTCATTGAGAGTACCACCTGAAACAAGAGAAGAAAAGGTCAACCTACTGCCACAGCAGGAGCTCTTCCAAGTCCAGCAGTGCAATTAATGTATATATGTTACCCCACCATTATGGTTGATAACCTTGTGCAATTTGCTAACTACACCAGGAAGCCTCAATCGCAAATCAAAAGCATCAAAATCCCTGATGTAATTACACATTAGACCGGCTTAGAACTTTCAAACATGCACAATTGAGATAAAAGAAAAACCAACTTCATTGATGTAGAAAAAAGTACAAAAGTACTGACATATAAGTGATTGTTGATGAACGTATGCATATTTTAGCTTCAGGGCATCTCAGAGTGAAAGATTTGTTATTGAAAATTGAATGCAAATATTTATAAGAACATAAAAAATATTAATAATAATATTGGACAGGCTTAGTTTCTCCTAGAAACTTCAGATGTGCACCCTGCCAGGCAGAGCGGTGCAGGGATAGTTAAGCCTATTAATCATGAATGAGCTTATACTCCTTGTAGTTGTAGAATATATTCAAATATTGAACAGGGCTTTTGTTTGTGAAGACTTAAGCTCTAAGCTCAAACCCCTCCAAACAAACCTTGTAAAGGACTTCCATCATAGAAAGTTGAAACTCAAAAAGTACCCAGTTACAATTGGTTCCTTGTCACAACATACTCAAATGCTTTCATATAATTGTTTCAGACACAATTAATAGAAATGACAATTCATATGCGATTTTGTGATCTGGGGGAATGTTAGAGCAACTTAAAATTTGTTAGGGGTGGTTCATGTTACTATGAATGGAACAAAGAACCTGTAAGGTTTTGCTCAACTAAATTCGACATGCTATCTTTACATCCGGGTGATACTAATTGATGTGCTAAATTTCTGTTAGTTTCAAAAATAAATGATGCTAGCATAAAACTTTGGGTACCTAATTTCAGCACGACAGTGCTCAATATCTTTACATTTTAGACAATAGTCTTGAATGGCACTAATGTCAACATCAAAATGTCTGTAAGGGTGGTCAACTATGGGGCACATGTGTTCATTAAAAGCAATATATGGTAACAGACACAGTTAAAGACTCTTTTGGGATAACAAAAGGATAATTTTTTTTGGGTAACCAAAAAGCAAGAACAACCCAAAGAGTTGCTGTATAAAATCAGAGTTTATGGACCATAAATAATTAAAAAACATAAATAAAATTCAGCTGAGCAGCAGTACAATGTGCCATAGGTTGAGGCCAACCACAACTCAGCTGAGCAGCAGCCAGTTTTGGCTTGTTTCCATGAAAGTCACCAAACAGTCAAGGACTTTTCCATTTTTTTTTCCAATAATATTGGAAGTGTTGTGTTTACAAGTCAAAATAAGGTGTCTTGACCATTGTGAAAAAACAGACCGGCCAGGATTTCTATACGCTGGCCAGGTACCACCACTATCAGGAATCACAGCTACAACTTGTAACTCTTCCTTGCTAAACCTAAAACATACCAACCCAAAATGACAGCAAAAATAGAACCATTCCTTTAAAGCTGGAATATGCAATGATATATGATAAGATTTATACGATTTCTGCTTTGAATCTAAAGAATCCTGGTCCAGTCACCTCACTTTTGCAATCATACACGGCATCTACAACCTGCCAGAAGCAATAACATCAACTTCATGACTAAAAGCTTCTACATATTGTCTAAAATTAGATTTGTCAGCAAGTTCACCGGATCAAACTTCAGAAATTCAAGAACTCGCTGCATATCATGGTCATCAATGGCCCTGCCAATCAAAGCATGCCTATTCCTCTGAATGAGAAAAATAGCAACCTACAGAGAGAGTGCTGTCATAGAGCAATAGCTTTGGAAAAAAAATGGAAGAGAATGAACAATATGGAGAAGCAAAGCCTCAGTAAGCAATCCAGGCGCATGCATTAACAAAAGCCAACATGGGAAATATTTCAAAGATCAAATCACAGACATGTTTGCATTCACGTAAAAGGCTCCTGCCCAACAACTGACCTATGCATAACAACCATACCAATTTTCAAGGAATGAACCGCCACAAATCAGTTGACCTGACAAAACCATTCTGACACAATAAGGTTGGCATAGGCTATACTAGTCATAGTAGTAAATACCAATTGGTACCTGACAGTATCTAGTGATACTTGGTAGGCCATCTGCAGGGTAAATATGTGCCAAACTAGATATACATTAGTAAAAAAAAAAAAAAAAGGTAAGCACCAAGATGCTACTATAAAATGAAATGCTTCAAAGTTATACACATTTCTAGCTAATCAAATGACACGTTGGCATCATACTTGAGAATTCCATAAATTCTGAACTCCATGCACAACGGTGGCACCAGAACCCAAGCAAAATATGCCAACACCAAAACTCCAAGTTGCAACAACAGCAAACACACATCCACCAGTTCCAAAAAAAACACGCGTATTCTAAAACATGAGCAAACAAATATCGCAGCGGATCGAGATGTATACCTCTCCGGTGCTCGTAAAGCAGCCGTAGATGTAGTTGTCATCCATCCAATACTGCAGGTCGCCGATCCACAATGTCCTCACCTCATCCGACGCCCACCGAGGCAACCGGAGCCACGGTGTAGTACGGCTGCGGTGGCAGTGCCTGCCCGTAGGCAGATTGCGGAGGCGGCGCTTGGCTCCACATGGCTGGCGGTTGCTGCGGGGCGCGTACTGCTGCGGCATTGGTGCAATCTAAGCCGTCAATGGCCTAGATCTAGGGTTTGGAGGATTGGAGAAGAGAGCCGAGAGAGAGAGAGAGAGAAAAAAAGAGGAGGCGGTGGCTCACCGGCCGTTGTCATGCCGGCGGTGAGGTGTGCTGAGAGAGGGAGAGGAGAGGAACAAGCGGCGGCGCGGTAGAGGCGCAGATCTTGGCGCGAGGCGGCATGGGCGGTGTGGATCTGGCGGTGTAGGAGGCACGGTGGAGGCGCAGACCCAGGTGCGAGGCGACACGGTGAGTTGACAAGAAAAATGGAAATGGAGGAAGGGGGAGAAGAAACAGAGGAGGAGAAGGAGGAGGGGGGTGTACCAGGGGTGCGTTGGAGGGAGTAGCGGCGGAGGGAAGAGCGAAGAAAAAGGAGGGAGAATAAGAAGAGGAGTAAGAAAAGGAGAGGAAGAAAAAGATAGTGGAGGAGTAAAAAGGAGGGGCACTAAGAACTCGTTATATTTCTTTTAAGATTGGGTCTAATATATTGGTGCTTTGTGAGGGTTTTAATGAAATATTTTTTTAGTATATTTTGTGTCATGTGTGTGAAATACCACTCGAAGCACCCTTTCTTCAATGCAAAGGTGTTTCGAGAAACGCTTCGTACGGGCCAATGAGTAAATTAAATTTAAGTAATTTTAGTAAAACATCAATAACTTTTAATTTAAAAATCGAATATATGTGATATTTGATCTCTATATGAAGATAATTTAAAGATCTACAACTTTTTCAATATAATCAACATCTAATTTGAAATAGATTAAGCATAAATTAAAAAACAAAGATTATATACAATTTGATCGCACATAAACCGAGGAAAAAAAGAGACGGGCCCGCATGCAGAGCCAATTTTGCGACGCTGGGTGAAGTGTCTCCTCTCTCCTCATCCGTTTTTTTAATATTTCTTTTCACGTGGGGCCCGCATGCAGACGACTGAGGCGTCTCTGTTGGACTCAACCTAACAATTTATATATTCAGAATCATTAGAAAAAATAATGTGGTTTATTCTAATGGTTTACAAAATACAACCGTTAATATATGTATATTTCTTCTAACGGTTAATATATTCTAAACCGTTAAAAAACATCATGTGATTTTTACTAACGGTTTCTAACAACTCAACCATTAATAAAAAAATCCCAATAAAACGGCGTACTATGTACACCAACGGTTTTCTTTCAACTTGTGTAAAATCATTAGAAGATAGGAATTAATAGACTGCATTTCTGTAGTAATTCTTGTTATTAGTTGAAGACATTCAATAAGTAATTATACAAAATCATTTTGTGTATGAACATATACTTTATAATGTTCAATGTTTATTACCGGTATTGTCAAATAAATTGTTCTCTCAAAGTAATTAATTGACTTAATAATATCACAGGGAGAAGATGATAATATAGATGATCCCATTCCGGAGGATCACAGTGATGATGACAGTGATGATGATCATCATGAACCAGCAGGGGATGATGGGGATCTTATATGGAAAGCTCTTGGTCAACCTCGTGTGGATGATTTAAATTGGCATGCTTGGTATCGACGATTGGGACAATATCACAAGTCGAACTTACATAAATTTAATTTTTTTTAGTAGAGGGACAGTTTCTATCAATCTCCAAAAGTAATCTTTGTAAATATGAAACAAGAGACGTTGTGTTTATACAAGCTCGGATCCTCATAATCTGAGTAATAATCTTACTGCTGTTGGATTCTCACTATCAGAATAATGGATTACAAGGTATATAATTTATATCTTCCAATTCTTGGATCTGTCCCTTCTGACTAATTCTCAACCTTCTTATAGTTTGCCAAAGGGTGTCAGTTGCCTCAATAAAGCGACACTTGGCTGTTGCCAGCGGTTGCAAGTGGTTGTTGTTTGTCGATTATGATGAGTGGTTATTGATAATTGCACATTCATCCTCATTTTATCAACGGTTATCTTGTTCGTTAAGAGAATCTCATATTGTCCTGAGAATAACATAATATAATGGTCATAACGTGATTATAGTTGATGTCAGTATAACTGCATAACTCTTAGTCTATGATCGGTAAAATAAGTCTCGACCAAACATTTCTTTCTTGATTCAAAGACTCTTCCAAATTTAATAACTCTCTTATTGTTTGGTCGTGTACGGCTTGCGACTATGTATCCGCGTCCAGGGTAGCCACGGGTAAATGTCTCTGCGATCAGAGTGATCGTGGGTAATGTAATATGCGAGACCACAGATTCTGCGACAACTGATATTGTGACTACAGAAGTCTACGGCCACAAACATTAAAACCACGGGTACTATGGTAGCGTAATAGTCATCCATGATAGGTGGTCTTTCGTGTCTAATTGATAAGATGGGCCGGGTTATGTCCAGAATATCTTGGATTATCCCCTAATCTCTTTCTGTGGCCTCCTGTGACCATAGAAAGGTATAAATACAAAACTCAACTCTCTCTCTCTCTCTCTCTCTGGTATCCTGTGATTACGAAAAGACATAAACAAATAATTCAGGTAATAATCTCCGTCACTTGCACTTTGATGGACACAATTCAGCCTCATCTTTCTTAGGAAATCTTTCTGACTCTTCTATCTCAGTGCATGGGGAGTTTGCAACAATGAAGAACAATTTCTTTATCCCTCCTAGCTCAGTGCATAAGGAGATTGTGGCAGTGCCCGCTGGCTCTTCCTCTCGGGAGTTGGTTGATTTTTTCTCTGGACATTTGCAGATAAAGCTTAATCTTTTAATCTGCCTTCGAAATTCCTGATGCTTGTTTAATTCTAAGGCTCCTAGATTACCTTCTGATGGTGGTTTTATTTTTCGCACTAATTCCTTGGAGGGTGGGATTTTTGTTCTCAAACGCTCACTGAGAAGGAAAACACCTTTGATAACTATGGGACTTCTAAGAAGTTCGAGATTGGCAGCTAAGTTTAAAGGCTTTAAACCTTCAGTGGGTTCTTCTGTTGCACCAGAATTATCAATCGCCTTACTTCATACCTTTGGCTCAATATGTGCATTAACTTCGGAGATGGTCTCGAAGGAAAGGCTCCAAACTGTTCTGATTGATCCCATCGATGATTAGTGTCTACTTCTTATTAGCCATGCGTCTTTTTGTTTGGACTTCTTATTATGTAATAATTTATATTTCTGTTGGCAGTTTTTTCTTCTTGAACATCTGTGCTGGTTATTGGAGATTTTTTGATGCTTTTGCCCTGTTGGCAATGGCCTGGACTATTTTGCTTGAAAACTTCTTAATGAATAGTTTTAAGAAATTTAATATTTTGAATTGGAACAATCAAGGACTTAATTCTGAATTGAAAAAGAATGCTGTAAGGAACAAGATGCTGGAAGCTAATTCATCTATTCTCTGTCTCCAAGAAACCAAAATGGAACATCTTGATTCATTTCTTATTAAATCCTTCTGTCCTAAATACTTTGATGGTTTTGACTTTGTACCATCAATAGGTAACTCAAGGAGTATATTAACAATTTGGAACAATAATTACTCTCATGGGGGTTGTGTTTTTCAAAGCAAATTGTTATGGTCGGGCAAGTCTACGAGCGCCGGGCCGGTTAGGGCTAAGATTAGGAAAGTCTTTGGTGTTATTAGTTTATTTCCTTTTTGGTCTAATTCCTTTCTTATTTGTTCTCTTCTCTTGTAATGTCTATTTCATTTCCAATTAATTCTCTTGTAATGTCTATATAAGGCCACCATTATCAATGAAGAGAATTATCTTATGCCAAGGAAACTTAAAACTACTATCCTCGTCGAGGTGAGCCACAGCGGCTATCGTCATCCAGTTACGCATTTGTTAACCCGAGTACGTAACACAAATTCTCTCTGACAGTGGAATTACATCACAAGTTTTCAGGAAAGAAGTGGTTGACCACTAATATCTATGGCCCTTCCAAACACAGTGAGAAAATGGAGTTTTTGAATTTGATGCTTCAAAATATTTCAATCCCGGCTCATATGCTCTGGATGTTAATTGGAGAATTTAATCTCATGAGATCCTTTGATAACAAGAACAAAGGTACATTGAATATCAAGAAGCTTGATCTTTTTAATCTAGCTATCAATAAACTCCAACTTGATGAACTTCCTCTTAAGGGCAGGGCTTTCACCTGGTCTAGTATGCAAAGAAATCCAATCTTGGAAAGGTTGGATTGGTGTTTAGTTAATGGCGCTTGGTCAAGTGCTTTCCCAAACTTAGTGTTTGTGTCTTTGGTTAGGACTATCTCGGACCATATTCCATGGGTTGCAAAGATCTTTTCAGATATACCTGTGTCCAAAATCTTCCACTTTGCTAATTATTGGACTTCATGTGATGGTTTTTATGCACTTATTGACAAAACTTGGAACTCTATGCCCTTTGAAACTAATGTAACCAAAAGGATTGGTAGTAAGTTTAAAATCCTTAGGAAAGTTTTTTGCACTTGGAATACACAATTCATAAAGTTTTGAACGTTTATCAATAATTCCAATGTTATTTTGGCTGTACTAGATGGTTTAGAGGAACAGAGAAATCTCTTCAGGATTGAGTACAATTTTTGGAACATACTTAAGGAGCATCTTGAAAATTTGCTTAAGGCCCAAAATATTTACTGGAGGCAAAGAGGAAAATTGAGATGGGTAAAATTGGGCAACGAAAAATCAAATTTTTTTCTCTCAGCAGCATCTAATCATTATAGACATAATCACATTGTGTTCCTCTCAGATGATTATAATAATGAATTACACTCTCATTCAGAAATGGCCCAACATATTTGGTTATCTTTTAAAAAGAAACTAGATACCTCAGAATTTGATACTATGGCCTTCAACATAGACTCCTTGCTTCATGCATTCGTTGTAGACTCTACAGAATTGGAGGTTCCATTTGCTAAAGAGGAAATTGATGAAGTCATTAAATATATGCCCCCTGATAAGAGTCCGGGACTGGATGGTTTCAATGGGTGTTTTTTCAAGTCATGTTGGCCCATTATCAAGAATGACTTCTATGATTTTCTAGATCACTTTTACAATGGAACTGCTAACATCCAAAGGATCAATTATTCTTTAATTGTGTTCATCCCGAAGAAGGAGAATGCACATAAAATCTCTGATTTTAGGTCAATTTCACTTCTCAATTGTTCAATTGAAATCATTACCAAGTTACTTGCTAATAGACTTCAAAAGGTGATGCCTAAGCTTTTTCATCTGAAAGAATATAGTTTTATTAAAACAAGGTCCATTCAGGATTGTCTAGCTTGGACTTTTGAATATATTCAAGCTTGTAAGCAGACCAGAACAAAGACTGTCCTTCTCAAATTAGATTTTGAAAAGGTTTTTCGTAAGGTGAAACATCAAGCTATCAAAGTTGTTTTACAGGCTAGAGGATTTGGAAACAAATGGATAAATTGGATTGATAAGAATTTAGGCTCTGGAACATCGCACATTCTCTTAAATGGAGTTGCTGGTAAAGTAATTAACTGCAAGAGACGCATTCGTCCGGAGGATCCTTTTTCTCCTCTTTTATTTGTACGTGTTGCTGACTTACTTCAAAGTGTGTTGAATGCTGCAAAGGAGATGGGGCTTCTTTCTCTTCCTTTGCCAGTTACCTTCAACATTGAGTTTCCTATTGCCCAATATCCTGATGGTACCTTGACAATTCTAAAGGCTAATTCTAAGGAAATATTCTTACTCAAAGCTTTGCTTAAATCTTTTACCACCTCAACTGGATTACAGGTTAACTACTCTTAAGTCTTTTATAGTTCCAATTAATTGTGCCCCCTAAGGACTTAATAAATTTGGCTAGAATCTTAGGATGTAAAATTGGCACTTTTCCTTTCACTTATTTGGGCCTACCTCTTGGAGTCTCTAAACCTCAAGTGTCTGACTTTGAGGGACTTATTGGAAAGATTGAAAGAAGATTAATTGGCTGGCAATACTCCTTATCATTGTGTGGTAGATTAACATTGGTTAACTCTATCCTTTCTTCTCTACCAATGTTCTTTATGTCCACGATTAAACTCTCAAAATCTGTGGTATATATAATTGATCAAATATGTCGAGCTTTTCTTTAGAGAGGTCAAAGCTCTTGTTATGGAGGAAATTGCTTGGTTGCTAGGCAAAAGGTATGTAGAGCAAAAAAAGAAGGTAACCTTGGAGTGTTAAACATTCGCACACAAAATATAGCATTACTCCTGAATTCATATTCAAATTCTCCAATCAAGTGAATACACCTTGGGTTAACTTTCTTTGGTCTTACTCTTATAAACACCAACTACCTCGGGAGTCTGTTCTAAAAGGTTCCTTTCGGTGGAGAGATATTATGAAATTATTACCTTATTTCAAAGGATTAACTTATTGCCACCTTGGTTCTGGCTCAACCTGTTTTCTTTAGAATGACCTTTGGAGCACTGAGTTTCTATCTCAGAAATGGCTTGAACTCTTTTCTTATCTGAATTGGGATATTAAGGTCCAAGATTTTTGGAATATGGATGCTATTGAGACACTCTTTTGGCTGCCTTTATCAGAGATTGCATTCAATCAATTTCATCAACTACAAGAGTTTCATCATGCTAGTAGATGGCGTGAACAAACTAAAGATAGCTAGTTTATCTTAGGGGACCAAAAGATCAATTATTCGTCGCAGAAAATTTATAGAAGGCTACTTGGGTGCTTCCAACTACACTGCATTTTCAAGGATTGTTGGAGAAATTGTTGTATGACAAAGCATAAAACTTTCTTCTGGATATATCTTTGGGAAAGACTGAACACAAGAGATTTGCTAAAAAGGAAAAAATATCACTCTACCTTGTTATGATTATGTGATTTGTCAGCAGCACATTTTGGAAACACAAACTCATCTTTTATTTGTGTGTGAATTTGCCAAAACTTGTTGGCTAGAAGTTGGCATCTCTTGGAATACTGCTTATTCCTTACATGATAAACTGCTTCTTGGAAGACATTTCACTCCGAACGTTGCCACCTTCTACTTTGAGGTGATCATCCTAGCCTTATGGAATATATGGAAAGTAGAAATTGCTTGCTGTTTCAAGCACTTCCAATAGATATCTTTGCCTGGAAGGCATCATTGGCCAATGACCTACAGTTAGTGGCTGAAAGAGCTAAAGAAGATAAGAAGCTTGCAATATTGCGTTGGATTGATCTTTTTTTGTAATCCCATTTTCTTTTGTTTCTTTTGTTTCTTCCTCCTTCCTTGTAAATAATCTGTAAATGTCAATTTATAAAATGTGGCACAGTAGGTTGTTCCTATTGTTTTTCCTCAAAAGTAAGGAGACATATGGACATCTAGTTGATGCATTGATTAAAATCATAAAATATTTAGAAGGCCAATTTGGTGGATCTATATTCCACATATATCTTCATATCTTTGTTCCAAAAAAAACAAGAGATTTAGTCCCATTTTTAGCCAATTACAGTCTCACAATAAATTTTCCATGAGAGCAAGTCATATATGATAGATCATTAGATTGAATAATCTTCTGGTTCTTTTAATAATTTTAATATAAATTTTGAATATTTTTTTTGTATAATTATTGACTCAGGTTGGTCTAACAGATCATGCCAAATAACAATCGGTAAATTTCTTGTTTACAATCATATGCCAAATAACAAAATTATCACAATCAATAAACTTTTGGTTTACAATCCTAAGTGATTCAATTTTATTAACCATTCTATACTATAAACTAGAGGATAAAGAGATTAATTTTTTCAACACACATGTTTTATTACAGGACATATTTGTAATATTAAGGCACTCCATACTTTTTTCACTTATTGCCTCAATATGATACCCATTTCAATAGATATCATTAAAGCTCAATAAATTTTCTTTGAGACTTTAGAGAATATAAGGCCTCATTCATATGTACCTTGGTTCCACCAAGTAATTATATAGTACCTCTTCGGGAGCCCTATTTCAATTTTGCACTTCCAGATATATTGTTATCATTTGCTCTCTTATCGCTATGTAGGAACACATATTTTCTATCCTTGATTATGGTATGTGTTGTTGCACTATCCATAAGGCATATATTTTGTCCATTCATCTCTATTTGAGCTAGGGGAATATCCATTCACTTGAAAACAAAAATATATTATCATAAAATTAATGAGTTATTCAAATAGAAAAACCTTGAAGACATATTATAAATTTTATAAAAAATAGAGGAAAAACAATTATTATAGGATAAAGAAATCGATAACATATAAATGATTTATTCTTGGATAAAAAAATCAACATCATCTAAATGGGCTGCACCAAGATGGACATCAGTTTCTAGTTGAGTTATGTCAAGAAGATCATCACTACAATTGCCACTATCACAACCAGAATTTGTCTCTATTTTTTCTCTTTTTTTTTAGAGATTGTTGATAGAGTTCCACAAGATATTTCTACATATGACAGGTATGCGGCTAGTGGTTTTTACCTCTACAATGATAACATGTAGTTTTTTGCACCAACTTTATATTTTTCATCCCATTCTTAATCTCCCTAGTCTTTCCTCTTCGGAAGGTTAATTGTGTTTTCGAAAGGAACACCATAACTGCCTCAACCACATCAATACCCATATCCATGGCCGCGTTCATGGCCACGACCATGCTTTGTTTATTATGGTATAAGTTTGCCACATTCACTTTAGGGAATGGAGCAAAACTAGTTGAATTTGCTTTATGGTTTTTCATCAAAAATCCATTATTTTGTTCAATTACTAGTAAACAAAAAAATCAGTTCAAAATGTTTCTTAAAACATTTCATTGTATTGCTACCATAGGAGCACAGTTGAAGCATGAAAAGAAGAGTATGTTTCCTCTAACATTTGCTGATCAGTAATTTTTTTCACAAAAGAACATTTGAGAACTAATTTTAAATATGGTTAAATTAAACTACATATAGTTTTAAAATCTTGTAACGTTAGGTGCATATAATCATAACGAGTTTTAGTGAGAATCACAATTTTCTGTTCATCCTACCTTTCCATTATGCTATTCTAAAGAATGAACGAATCTTTCACAGTAAGGTATTCAATTTTAATCTTTCATGGAGGTGATGGCAAATAAAGATAATTGTTTTAGCCTTATCTTGATTAGATACTTCAATCCCTTTTATGATTGTATCACCAAGGTTTTTGGCATTCAACTAATTACAAATAATTTTTTGCCAGTAATATCCAAAGAAAAAAATTCAAGCTTTATGACATTTTATATAGTGAATAATATTATACAACAAATATAAAAATATGAACATTGCATAAAAATTTCATCCAAAGAAATCGAAATAACATCTTGATGGTGAGACACTTGTACCAATAGAATGTTATGAAAAAAGATATGCTTGTCAGCTACAAACTATAGAATATGGAGAAAATGTAGATAAAATTGGGAGGGGATAAGAGAATTTTCTTCCTCATGTATTCTCATGTGCCATAGAATGTGAACAAAAGTCCCCTATTTATAGGTAAATTATGATAGATCAAGAGACTAAAAGTTACAAAAATTTGATGGATTGGAGTTTCAAGAATTCAACGAGTTGAGGGATTACCAAAATCATGTTATGGGGTTACAATCTTGATGGTAGGGGGTTAAAACCTTGATGATTTGTAGGATTATGGACATCCACGAAGAGCAAATATTTCAAAATTAATAGAGAAATTTAGTGCATTGTCAGTGTTTTTTAGTCACCATTGCCCCTCTTCCATATGTTGTTGTGTTTGGGTGCCACCCCATATAGTTGTATTACAATAAAAAGCACACACTTGCCATGTCAGCATATCATTTTCTGTATAATAAGAAATTGAGAGTATGGGTTTGATATGCCCGAGCATGCGTAAACATCCTCGAACACCAGGGTGGCTGGATCTTCATTACATAGGAACTCAATAACTTGAAAACTTGGTGGTTTGTGACCGAACGAGGAAGTAACCAACAGTGACAGAGCTTATGCGAACAACACGCCACCTACTATAGAAACAATTGCCCTTCCACGTGTCGATACAATCAATCCACTCAACTACGCCGTATAGACGTAGAGCACAAATTGAGGGAAACCGTAGTTTCTTTCTCACAATTCCAATCTAGGAACTCACAAGAACAAACAAAATAAGCAACTCATTGCAAAGTGTCTAATATCAAATATCAAATTCATGGTTGCCTCAAAAGTGTGCTTGAGGTACATATTTATAGTCCTAAAATTAAGAAATAAAGTAAAATACTAACTCTCAATAAACTAGGACTAGAACTGTTACTTAAATTAGGAAATCCTAATACTATTAGGACTCTAAAAACTAATTTAGAAGGACATCTATATGGAATCGTTAGGAATCATATGAAATCATTAATGTACTCCAACTTTAAAAGCTCGTAACTTTCGAACCGTAGCTTGGATTTGTGATATGTCTAGACCAGTAGTTTCTCGAGGTCGAGAAGAATGTCAAATGCTGATTTGATGACTTTTTTATTGTTTTGAATATGCTTAAATTTGATGTCCTTCTTATTCTCGCATTACTCTTATACTTCAATTTCTAGCAGCAACTTGGTTCAAACCTTCTAGTCCAACTTGGATTAGGATTTGATGCATTTTCTTGAACTTTAATTGAATTGATTTTAGGTAGCAAGTGCAAAACGTAGTTGAACTCGGATTTGTATTTGGTTTAGATTCGTCAATGTTGTTTCCAGTCTTAATTTGGATAGAAATTAGAATCTTGATCGGCTTGTATAGTAACATTAGTTTGTTGATCACACCTCTAGATGCCCTCAATAGCTTGTTCTCCATTATGGCATGCTGTTGCACTTGTTTTGATTCAAGGGAGAAAAGGTTCACATTGTAGGATTGAGGATGCCGACTAGAGGGGGGCTGAATTGGAGGCTTTAAAAACTTTTCAAATAAGACAATTTTTGCAAATAAAGAAAACAAGAACTAAAAACAAATGAATAATATATTGCACAATTAAAAGAGAAAAAGAAATAGAAGACAAACACAAGGATTTTTCCCAGTCTCGGAGACTCGCCCGATCTCCCCTACTCCTCGTTGAAGCACTTAAATGAATGAGTCTTGCTTCAATATCCACGAAGGATATTTCTCACTAGTGGTTACTCCTTGTCCACTCCGGAAAGGCGAGTACTAATGCCTTTTACAATCATGCCGAGCCTCTGCAACAATCTTTGAACAAGAGAGATCAACGGCCACGCCACCAAACCGTCTAGGCGAGGGCGTTCACCAAGAGTAACAAGTTGCAAGGTCTCTCCTAGACCTCCAACACGCACTAAGAAACTCTAAGTATGCAGATGATGCGAACGAAGCACTCGGTGTATCACAAAACTCACAACTTGATCAAAAGATTAAGATTTTATCTCTGAAAACAAATGCTCAAGTGTCTGTATAAGAATGAGGCTGCTTACTGTATAAAACAATAGCTCAAAACCTCTATTTATAGCCCAAATGAACAAAAGAGCCATTGTGCTCGAGCTGGAAAAGTGAAAGTGCATGCTGACAGTCAGCATATATGGTATGCTGACAGTCAGCATAGGCCATGACTAGAAAGAAGAAAATCTCGGAGAAAACTCAACTAGCCGTTGTGGTCGAAAAAGAAAACAAATCAGCACATACTGACAGTTAGCAACACATGCTGATAGTCAGCGTCCACAACCACAGCTCGACAAAAATCACGGATAAAACTTAGCTAGCTGTTTGTGGTCACATATGGAAAGAAGTCACTCATGTTGACAGTCAGCATCAACCACAAAAACAACCAGTCAAAACAAACTCTCAAACAAATCAGCTAGAAGTCGAAACTCATGTTGACAGTTAGCAACACATGCTGACAGTCAGCATAGGCAAAAAAAATTTGGCTCAAAAAACATGCTCTTTGGACAAATGTCAGCAACAAAACTGACATTTCATGTTGACAGTAAGCGTGGATAATAATAGTCCTGGATTGAAGTGTTTGATAGCGCATTTGAAAGATAATTTAAAGGGCTATAATTTTGTCAACAGAAGCAAAACCTAGATCGGCCTAGATCTTTCTAGAAAATGAAAAACACTTCGGCTGTCAAAAACTCATCTGAAAAACCAAATCAAATCCAACCGAAAAGAATGAAATGCAGTGACCTAACAGTTTCTCGGTTTATGCTGGAAATGTAGAGAGGACTTGCAACCCCTCTTTATAGTACAGTTAAAAACTAAGAAACAAATTTTCTATAAACCGATCAACCTCCAAACATAGAGATCGGTAAAATAAATACTCATTTTACCTTAAGTCTTTTGTAGCTTCATTCTTAGTGACCTTGCGCTTGCGACTATGGCTCGCGACCTTGGACTTGTAACTTGCAGATCCTCCGGATAGCTTAGGTCTCTGCGGCTTTCTTCTTGCCGACCTTGTGCTTGCGACTTTGGGCAATACTGCGACCTTAGGCAAAATAGCTCTTAGGGTCTCTTGCACTTGCGACCATGGCTCGCGACTTTGGACTTGCAACTTGTAGATCCTCCAGATAGTTTAGGTCTCTGCGGCTTTCTTCTTGCCAACCTTGTGCTTGCGACTTTGGGCAATACTGCGACGTTAGGCGAAATAGCTCTTAGGTATTTGCATACAGATAGCTCAAAGACATGATTAGATAAAAAACACTTAATGTCATCAATAATCAAAATCAACAATAATAGGGGCCTAGATGCAAAAATCTCCCTCTTTTTGATGATTGATGACAAGTGTTTAAATTCTTAAAATCAAATGACGCCTCCTAAGTACATGCATAATTAATAGATATTCAGGATCTCCCCCTAAATGCATGCATATTTAAATACTCATATGAGTCATTTGAGATTTGAGAGTGAATTTATAATGATAGATCATGAGATATCTCAAGAATCTTTCTCCCCGATCTCTCCCCCAAGCATAAACAATGTCTTTAATGAAGCAAGAAACTCAAGAATCTCTCCCCCTTTGACATCAAGCACAAAAAAGTGGGAGGACAGAAAAATCAAACATTTTTCTTAGATCAACTAGCATTTGATATATCAATAATATTCAATTCACTTCTGAGAAAGCAAAATCTACTCTCATCTAAGGGTTTGGTGAACATATCTGATAGTTGCATGTCAGTTCTGATATGACTTACATCTATATCCCCTTTTGCCACATGATCTCTTATAAAATGGTGCCGTATTTCAATATGCTTAGTTCTAGAGTATTGAACAGGATTATTTGCAATTTTAATGGCACTTTCATTATCACAAAAGAGTGGCACTTTTTCAAATGGGACTCCAAAATCCAAAAGGGTTTGCTTCATCCACAAAATTTGAGCACAACAACTACCCGCTGAAACATATTCCGCTTCGGCGGTGGAGAGAGCTACATAATTTTGCTTCTTAGATGACCAAGAAACTATTGATCTCCCCAAAAGTTGACAACTACCAGATGTGCTCTTTCTATCAATTTTACAACCTGCATAATCTAAATCCGAATATCCAATTAATTCAAAGTTTGCATTTTTTGGATACCAAAAACCTAAGTTGGGGTAGTATTTTAAGTACCTAAGGATTCTCTTAATAGCAATCAAATGACATTCCTTAGGGGCTGACTGAAATCTAGCACATAAGCAAACACTAAACATGATGTCAGGCCTAGATGCAGTAAGATAAAGTAGGCTACCAATCATAGACCTATAAAGTTTAGAATCAACCGTTGTTGTCCATATCAAGAAGTCCATTAGTGGCCATGGGAGTTTTGACTGCTTTAGCATCTTCTATCCTAAAGCGCTTGAGCAAGTCCTTCACATACTTGGTTTGGCTCACGAACGTTCCGTTCTTGAGTTGCTTGATTTGTAGTCCAAGGAAGAAGCTTAGCTAGCCGATCATTGACATCTCAAATTCCCTAGACATCATTTCTCCAAACTCATGACAAAAATATTCATTAATAAACCCAAAAATAATATCATCAACATATATTTGACATATGAACAAATCTTTGTCAATCATTTTTGTAAAGAGAGTTGTGTCTACCTTCCCAATTTAAAAACCTTTTGATAAAAGAAAGTCTCTAAGTCGTTCATACCACACTCGAGGAGCTTGTTTGAGACCATAGAGAGCTTTAGACAATTTAAACACATGGTTTGGAAATTTGGAATCTTTGAAACCGGGAGGTTGTTCCACAAAAACCAATTCAGATATCTCACCATTTAAAAAGGCACGTTTTACATCCATTTGAAATAACTTAATATTAAAACTTGATGCATAAGCAAAAAGTATATGAGTAGATTCAAGTCTTGCTACTGGTGCAAAGGTTTCACCAAAGTCTAAACCTTCAACTTGAGAAAAACCTTGTGCAACAAGACGAGCTTTGTTTCTAATGACTACACCATTTTCATCTTGCTTATTTTGAAAACCCATTTTGTTCCAATTACATTATGATCCTTGAGTCTTTCTACTAAAGTCCAAACTTTATTCCTAGAAAAATTATTAAGTTCATCATGCATAGTATTTACCCAATCAGGATCACTAAGAGCTTCATCAACAATTTTAGGTTCTAGAGATGATACAAAAGAATGATGTTAACAAAAAGAAGCAATACGAGAGCGAGTTTGAACACCCTTACTGACATCACCCAGTATTTGATCTAGAGGGTGATCCTTGATGATGGTTTGATGTTGTCTTGGTGCTTCAACTTGTGTTTCTTCTACTTGATTTGACTCTGGTGGATTAACAATAAGAGGTGATGATGTATGTTGTTCATCATACTCTATATTGTGATCATCTTCTTGATCATCATCTCTTGGTTTGATGTCTCCAATAGTAATGTTCTTCGTAGCTTCTTGAAGATCTTCACCTAGAATATCACAAGACACTTGCTCCTTTTGAGAGCCATTAGTTTCATCGAATTCTTGTCGTGGTATTAAGAATACCCCGGCAGGTTTTGAAGACAATCCTAGCGGAGATTACGCAGCGCGGGTTGACCGGGTGACCGGTCCTCCCCCGCCGGACAAACACAAGAATTGACACGTGGATTTATACAGGTTCGGGTCCCGGTGGGGGCCCTAGTCCTGTCGACGCGCTCCCGACCGGAGTCGGCTGGGGAGGCTCTCTCCGGGGGAGAGGCTTCCGGAGCACGTCTGTGAGATTAGCTATTCCAAATAATAATGAACTGATCCTTTACAACAGAGGGGTACAAGGGCTATTTATAGCCCCAAAAAGAAGCAAAAAGCCTAAACTACCCCGGAAGCCACCGTCGGATTGAAGGGTAGGACCGTCCTTCTCCCGGTCAAACGTTTTGGATGCTTGACAAGTGGTCGCTGATTCCCGAGGCGTCCCTCGCGTGACCTGCACGTGATAAACAAACAGGGGTTTTACCTTTTAGGAGGGCGATGACGTCCGGGACCCCTTCCGGAGAGCAGGGTCCCGGGGAGCCAAATGGCGGCGCCCGGGGCAGGCACCGGAGGCCACTGTCCCCGGGCCAATGGCGGCGCCCGGGACATGCCCGAGGGGCACGGTCCCGGGGGCCGAATGGCGGCGCTTGGGACATGCCCGGGGGACACGGTCCTGGGGGCCAAATGGAGGCGCCCGGGACATGCCCGGGGGCCACGGTCCCGGGGGGCCAAATGGCGGCTCCCGGGACATGCCCGGGGGGCACGGTCCCGGGGGGCCAAATGGCGGCGCCCGGGGCAGGCACCGGCGGCCATTGTCCCCGGGCAAATGGCGGCGCCCGGGACATGCCCGGGGGGCACGGTCCCGGGGGCCAAATGGCGGCGCCCGGGGCAGGCACCGGCGGCCACTGTCCCCGGGCAAATGGTGGCGCCCGGGGCAGGCACCGGAGGCCGAATGGCGGCGCCCGGGACATGCCCGGGGGGCAGGGTCCCGGGGGCCAAATGGCGGCGCCCGGGGCAGGCACCGGAGGCCGAATGGCGGCGCCCGGGACATGCCCGGGGGGCACGGTCCCGGGGGCACGGTCCCGGGGGCCAAATGGCGGCGCCCGGGACATGCCCGGGGGGCACGGTCCCGGGGGCCAAATGGCGGCGCCCGGGACATGCCCGGGGGGCACGGTCCCGGGGGCCAAATCGCGGCGCCCGGCACATGCCCGGGGGGCACGGTCCCGGGGGCCAAATGGCGGCGCCCGGGACATGCCCGGGGGGCATGGTCCCGGGGGCCAAATCGCGGCGCCCGGCACATGTCCCGGAGGCACGGTCCCGGGGGCCTAAAAGGCGGCGCCCGGGGCAGGCACCGGAGGCCACTGTCCCCGGGCAATCATGAACTTACCTGGACTTGACCGCATGGAGATTTCCCCCAACAGCAGCCCCCCATGCCCTCCGGGGACGAAGCTTGAGCCCCCGGAGGGAATGGTTACGGTACTGGGAAAATCTCCGGACGAAAACTCCGGACGAAAATCACGGGAGCCCCTGCGACGCTTCGGTTTCCGTGCCGGGCGCTTTATGGCCGCGCCGTTCTCGCAATAAATGCACGCGGGGTTCGAAACGGCGTCTCGATTTACGCGCCTGTCCCTTCGTTTCCCGCGCACGGTTTGAATTTCAGTGGTCCAGATTGCCCCGAGGGGGCCACGTGGCGCGCATCTAGATCACGGCCAGCCTCTATAAATAGGGCCTTAGGGGGCCCCGAAAGCTCATTCCAAATCTTCAACTCCAGCTTCAGTTCTCCCGGTAGCGCTCTTCCGGTAGCTTCTCCGGTAGCCTTTTCCGGTAGCGAGCGTCCGGGAGTTGTTGACTTAGCCACCTGAAAACTTAGCCACCCAAAAAAGAAAGAACTGACCTAATGGCGCCCAAAGGTCGAGCGAAGACCACGGAGGTGCCCCCGGAGGAAATCCCCGTGGATTTCCTCTGGGCCTCCGAGTTCTTGGCCTCGGACGCGGAGTCCCTGGTCAAGAAGGGCGTCGTTGAAGAGGGGGACATCCGGGTCCCCCTAAAGAAGGACTGAGCCCCCCGCCCCAGGCCCGGAGAGGTCGTGGCCTTCGAGGCCTTCCTCGAGGCGGGGCTCCGGCTCCCGGTGCATCTGATGCTCTGGGAGTTTCTCAAAGAGTACGGGGTGGCTCTCAACCACCTCACCCCGAACGCGCTCGTCCGTATGGGCCTTTTTATATGACTCTACGAGACAGCGACCGGGCGGGAGCCCACCCTCCGCGCCTTCCGGTACTTCTATGAACCGGCGGCGCGGAGCTCCCACCTGGTGAAGGGAGGACCGAAGTCCCCCTTCAGCTCGGTGATGGTCCAAATGCTGCCCTCCCGGGTGGCGGACTTCCCGGCGGCGGCCTCCCGGGACCACTGGGGGGACTGGCTCCGGAGGTGGTTCTACCTCCGGGTCCGGGACGAGGCGGTGGTCTACGCCTCGGAGCCTCCCACCTACAGCCGGTCATCCGCACCGAAGCCGCCGGTGTGGACGGACGAGGAGTTCGAGCTCCTCGGGAAGGTGGTGCTGGCGAAGAAGGCCCGCTCGATGCGGGACGCCGCGGAGGAGCTGGCGCTCCTGCGGCTTTCCCCCTTCTCACGCGGGGGAAGGGGGATCGGCATGGGCCCGGAGCAGCGGCCTCCGGTCAAGCCGGTGACGCGGCGTAAGTCCCCTGCATTTTTGTACTTGCAGTTTTTTATGAGAAATTGACTAACTTTTTACCTCTTGCAGTGCGCCCGTACCCGGCGGCGAGGGACAAGGCGGAGCACCTCCTGGGGAGGTACTTCGCCGACGAACACGAGCGCATCGTGCGCCTCGTGGGGGAGGGGCCTCCCCGGAACCTGGTGGCCGAGGCCTACGGGCTCAGGCTTCCGGAGAGGAAGCCCCTTCCCACCCCCGGCTCTCATAAGCGGGGGAAGGATGCGGCTGGGGGCTCGGAGCCCAAAAGGCCCCGGGTCCAAAAGACCCCCGCCCCGACGACGATGCCGGCGACGACGCCGGTGAGGGCCCGGGACGCGGCTCCCGGAGCCGAACATGCCCGGGGGAAGGAGGTTGTTACCGGCGGGGCGGGGTCCGATTCCGCGGACTACGCCCCGTCGCCAGTTCGAGTGACACTTCTCTCGCCTCTCCCGGCGGCATTGGCGCCGGAGAGGCTAGAGGTGAGGTTTTCGGAGGCGGCGCCTCCGTGCCTCTGGCCGGTCGATGAGGAGGGGGGAAGCCCCTCAGTCATCGAGGTCCGCCCGGAGCAGGAGGCTCCGAGGGCCCTCCGGCCTGGGGCGGGGAAAGGCCCGATGATCACCCCCCGGGCGGAGAACCCCGCCCGATCTTCGTCTTCGTCTTCGGAGGAAACTTCGTCGACAAAGACGCCGGCGACGCCGGCCGTGCTCCCGGATTCCGAGGTCCGGGGGCCCTCTCCCGGCCGCGACAGGAGGGCCGGGCAAGATACCTCCCTACTTCCCGCGGGGGAGGTGGCCCGCTACGCGGAGGGCCTGCACAACCGGAAGGTGCAGGCCTTCGTAGCAGGAGGAACGCTCCACGAGCATTTTGAGGGGCTCGAGTCCCTCGGAGCCCAGGTAACCCGAGCTCTCAACACCTTGGCTTTTTTCCTGCACTTGAGAATTTTGTAACTCTTTATGTATTTTGTAGGTAGCGACTGTTACCTGGGGCCTTGAGCAGCGGGTCACCCGGCTGCTCAAGGAGGCGGAGAGCCGAGCCGCGGCCTGCGTGGAGCAGCGGGAGGCGGCCCTCCGGGAGCGGGACGAAGCTCTTGATGAGCTGTCCCGGGCCCGGGCGCAGGTGCACCTTTCGGAGGGCGCCTACATCCGCCTCCGAGAGGAGGCCAAGGTGCGGGAGAAGACGCTCCGGGAGCTCGAGAGCTCCAGCGTCCGGGCGCTGTCGGACGCGGGACGCTCCGTCCGCTCAATCTTGGAAAGCCTTGGCGTTAGCCTGGGCTCCGGGAGCGGCCCTGAGGTACCCCCGGCGACCCTCGCGGAGGCTGTGCGTTTTCTCAACGCACAAGTCTCCGCGATCCCGGAGGCTGCGGACGTCCGAGCACGGGGCCGGGCGATCCCCGTCATCGCGGCCGCCGCGGGGCTCGTTGACTACCGTGGGGTCAGCGCTCGGGCGATCGGGGGGCGCATCCCCCGAAGCTTCCCGGAGGCCTTCGAGCCGACGCGCCGGGAGGTGGAGCTGCTGGCGGAGGGGTTCTACGACCGGATCATCCGGACGAGGTTCCCGACACCGGCGCCTCCGGCCGCGGATGCCCCTGCCCCGGCCACGGAGGAAGCTCCCCGGGGGGAGGACCCCAAAGCTAAAGTATGAGCCTCCCCCGGGTCTTTAGCTAGGACCTCTTTTTATTTTGTTAGACATTTTGATTCCGGTAGCTTCTTAGGAGAAGCCCCGGGCACTTGTACAAAAACATTTTGCAATGAAATATATTTGAAATTTTTCTAAGTCTTTGCAATGAAATGTTACCAGGGTTCCCGGGGGGTTACTCCCGGGCAACGGTCCGGGAGAGGCTCTCCGGGGGACGCCCAAGCGGCTTTGATTTTGTTGAGCCTTGTCTCCGGGGAGCGCGACGGGGGTACTGCCCTGGAGCCTGTCCGGTTGAGGTGGCGCCCGGAGTGGCACTTGGATAATTTTGACAACAGCCGTGCTGAATTAACTCCCCCGCGCCCGAAGGCCCAGATGATACCTCCCCTCCGGATACTTCCGCCGGCTGGGTACGAGTTTTGGCCCGAAGACGTACTTCGGGATTCTCAGCGTCGCGTCTGGGCGCTGTACCGGGACCTGGCCCGGGAGCTGAGGGAGCGCCTCCGGGAGCTTTAGGCGTAGGGGCCTTATGCTCGTAGAAAATCCCCCGGGTTAGGACCCGGGTATCATTTCCGAAACCCACCGGAGGGGGAAGATGTCCTCCGGGTTTGTTGATCAATAAAGCGCATTGTTTCTTTTTATTGCCTCTTTATTTTCTTCTTCTTGGATGGTCTGGACGACTCATCTTAACAAGGATGAGCTAAGTTTCTTCATGGGTGACCCGGGGGCCCCCTGTCCCCCCCCGCCCACAGCGGGCGGGAGGAGGCCTCCGCGTGCTGTGGGGGTAACAGGGTCCCCGGGGGGAGCATAACCTGTAGAAATATTTTCTAAGTTAGAAAATTGTAAAAACAGGATTTCCGAGGGAGGGACCTTCCGGGGTGCCCGGGTGCACCGGGAGAGGTTCATCCGGCCGCCGGGAGAGCGGGGAACCGAGAACAAGGCGCGGAAAGGGCTCATGAAAAGCCAATAAGACCTCCGGAGGGGAGCTTCCCGGGAGACTTCGTCCGGTCGCCGTGAGAACGGGGAACCGGGAATGATGTTTCCGGGGGAAAATATATCTGAGAAACCCATTCTTCGTAAAGCAATTGTCCGGTCGCCGTGAGAACGGGGAGCCGGGAATATCGTCTTCGAGTGATAATCATCCGGTCGCCGTGAGAACGGGGAGCCGGGAATAACGTCGACTCCCGGAGGAGGAAGATAGAGCCAATCAAGCCGCAAGGGGCTGATCTTCCGGTCGCCGTGAGAACGGGGAGCCGGGAATATCGTCGACTCCCGGAGGAGGAAGATAGATCCAATCAAGCCGCAAGGGGCTGATCTTCCGGTCGCCGTGAGAACGGGGAGCCGGGAATAACGTCGACTCTCGGAGGAGGAAGAAAATCCAGAAAGCCATTAGACGTCCCGCTGAGGAGAGTGTCTACTCCCGGAGGAGGAAGTGCCCGAAGACGGGTCTTGAGTGTTTGGGTAGGGGACTAATCTCCCAAAGTGACTCGTTACCGCGGCCGCTGGGGACCGGGTTGCCGCTTACACCCTCAGTCCACGAGGGCTGTTCGTAAGCCGCCCTTCAGGAGGGACTTACTGGGGCAGGGCCCACTTCCTCACGGAGAGGGCATCCTCGCGGGGAGGGCTTCCTCACGGGGAGGGCATCTTCACGGGGAAGGCATCCTCGCGGGGAGGGCGTCCTCGCGGGGAGGGCATCACCACTAGGGGCGGTAAACAAGAACAACCTGCAGTGAGACAGTTGAAGAACAAAGGCTATGCATTGATTAACAAAATATACAAGGCCCCCCCCTGCGAAACCGCGAAGGGGGGGGGGGGGGGAAAGGGGAGCTACAGTGTCCCTCCTCCCCCTCCGGCGTGATCGCTCCGGGGGAGGGGACAGGCCCGTAAGGCTAGACGTAGAACTTGCGAAGTAAACGCAAGTTCCAGGTGTGCTTCAGCTCCTGCTCTTGAAGGTTGGAGAGCTTGTAGGCCCCCGAGCCTAGGACAGCGGAGATCCTGTAGGGGCCCTCCCACTTGGGGGAGAGCTTACCCTGGGCTTGGGGGTCTGTGACGCGCTTGAGGACAAGGTCCCCAAGGCGGAAAGCTCTCTCGCGCACGCGCTGGTTGTATGCGCGCGACATCTCGCGCTCGTAGATGGCGTGGCGGAGGAGCGCTCGGTCGCGTTCCTCCTCCACGAGGTCGATTTCCAGCCGCCGGTTGTCTTCGTTGGCCCGGTAGGCTGCGGTCGTGGCTCCGTTCAGGAGCTCGACCCGCAGCGACCGGAAGCCGATCTCCGGGGGGAGGACTGCCTCTGCCCCGTAGACTAGGGAGAAGGGAGCACGCCCTGTGGCCCGGGACGGGGTCGTGCGCATCGAGTAGAGGATGCTAGGGAGCTCCTCTGCCCACGCGCCCCGCTTGGAAGCGGTTTGTTCTAGTCTCCGGCGTAACCCCTGTAGGATTACGCCATTGACCCTCTCGACGGCCCCGTTGCTTTGGGGATGGGCCACTGAGGCGAAGTGGATGACGACCCCCAGGCCTTCGCAGAATTCCCGGAAATAAGCCGAGTCGAATTGGGTCCCGTTGTCCACAGTGATTTCCCGGGGGACACCAAAACGACAAACGACGTTTTTCCAGAAAAACCGCTGAACGGCCCGGGAGGTTATGCTAGCCAAGGGCTCCGCCTCAACCCACTTTGTAAAGTAGTCGACCGCGACTACCGCATACTTGTATCCTCCGGGCGCTGGGGGGAAGGGCCCTAAGAGGTCCATCCCCCAGCGCACGAAGGGCCAAGTGATGGGGATAGTCCGCAGCGCTACAGGGGGGAGATTCGAGCCCTTGGCCATCTTCTGGCATGCTTCGCATGCGGAGACAAGGTCTCGCGCGTCGCGCATGACTGTAGGCCAGTAGAAGCCCTGCCGAAGGGCCTTGGCGGCAATGGCACGCGGGCCTAGGTGAGAACCACAGCTCCCCGCGTGAATGTCTTCCAGGAGTTGAAGTCCCTCCGACCGGGGGAGGCAGCGCAGGAGGGCTGAAGCCCCCCGCTTGTAGAGCCTTCCCTCCAGCAGGAGATATGCCCGGGCTTTGGCCCGGAGGCGCTTAACCTCGGTCTCGTTGGGAGGGTCCCCCTCCCCCTTGATGAAGGAGATGAGGGGATCCATCCATGACGACGGCCGGACGATCTCGGCGACCTCCGGGATCGGGGGCTCGGGGCCTGCGTCCGGGGAGGCCACCGAGGGCTTCGTGATTGTTTCCAAGAAGGCCCCCTTGGGGAGCGTTTCCCGGGCGCTTGCCGCCCGGGCCAAAGCATCAGCCCGGTCATTCTCCCTTCGCGGGATATGCCGGGCCTCAAGGCCGTCGAAGTGTTTCTCCATCTTTCGTACTTCCTGCAAGTAAAGACTTAAATTTGCGTCATGGCACAGGTAAGATTTGTCCATTTAGCAGACAACGAGCTGAGAGTCTCCCTTCACTAGTAGGCGCCGGATCCCCAGGGAGCGCGCAAGGCGCATCCCGAGGAGCAGAGCCTCGTACTCGGCGACGTTGTTGGTTGCGGGGAACTCGAGCCGCGCGGCGTACTCGAGCTCCTTCCCCTCGGGGCTCCGGAGGACTACCCCCGTGCCAGCCCCAGCGAGACACATCGACCCATCAAACAGCAGGGTCCAATGGTCACTGCGTCGGGGTGGCACAGGGAGATCTTCGTCCCCGGACCCAGAGGCGGGAGTCCATTCTGCGACGAAGTCGGCGAGGACCTGCGACTTGATTGCGGAGCGGCTGGTAAGGGACAGGGAGAAGGGGGCAAGCTCGGCCCCCCACTTCCCAATCCGGCCGGTGGCTTCTTTATTCCGCAGTACCTCCCCCAGGGGGAGGGACGACGGAACGGTGATGGGGTGCCCCAGGAAGTAGTGCCGGAGCTTCCAGGACGCCATGAGGAGAGCGTAGCAAATCTTCTCCATCTCCGTGTACCGAGTCTTGGCCCCTTGGAGGGCTTCACTGACGTAGTACACGGGACGTTGCTGCCCCCCTTGCTCCTTCACCAAAACCGCGCTGACGGCGACGGGGGTCGCGGCGAGGTAGAGGAGCAAGGGCTCTTCCGGAGACGGACTCACGAGCATTGGAGGGCTCGAGAGGTACTTCTTGAGGTCGTTGAAGGCTTCCTGGGCCTCGGGGGTCCAGCGGAACCCCTCAAGCCCTCGGAGGATCTTGAAGAACTGGAGGCCCCGCTCCCCCGAACGGGAGATGAAGCGGCTGAGCGCGGCCAGGCAGCCGGAGAGCCGCTGGACATCTTTGACGGAGCGCGGCGGGGGCATGTCTAGGAAGGCCCGGATCTTCTCGGGGTTTGCCTCAATGCCCCTCTGGGACACGAGGAAACCCAGGAGCTTCCCCCCGCGCACCCCGAAGGCGCACTTCTCCGGGTTGAGCTTGAGCCCGAACGCGCGGAGGTTGCGGAAGGTCTCTGCGAGGTCGTCGACGTGGGAGGCTGCACGGGGGCTCTTGACGACCGCGTCGTCTACGTAGACTTCGACGTTGCGGCCGACTTGATCTTTGAAGACCAGCATCATCAGGCGCTGGAAGGTGGCTCCCGCATTCTTGAGCCCGAAGGGCATATGGCGGTAGCAGAAGGTTCCGAGGGGAGTTATAAAACTCATCTTTTCCTCATCCCCCTCCGCCATCCGGACTTGATGGTATCCCGAGTAGGCGTCTAGGAAGCTCATCAGCTCGCACCCCGCGGTGGAGTCAACGAGCTGGTCGATCCGCGGGAGCGGGAAGTTGTCTTTTGGGCAAGCGCGGTTAAGGTCAGTGAAGTCCATGCACATGCGCCATTTGCCACTTGATTTCTTGACGAGGACGGGGTTTGCGAGCCACTCAGGGTGCAAGACTTCCCAGATGAACCCCGCCTCTTGGAGCCGGGCTATCTCAGTCTTGATAGCTTCTTGACGTTCGAGGGAGAGCTTCCTCAACTTCTGCTTGATAGGGGGGTGACCGGGGGTTACCGCGAGCTTGTGTTCAATAACCTCCCGGGCGACGCCCCGCATGTCCGAAGGCTTCCACGCAAAAACATCGGAGTTTTCGCGCAGAAAGGCTGCGAGTTGCGCTGCATGGTCTTGGGGGAGCTCTGCCCCGATTTGGACAGTTTTGTCCTTGCTGCCCGGGGACAGCGGGACCTTCCGGAGGCCCCCTTCCGGACGCGGCTTGAGGAGGGGCCTCCCAGGGGGTGGCGCAGCGACATCTACGTCCGGGGGGGGAGCCTCCCCCCCGGGTGCCTTGATTAGGTTAACGCTTCCTATTGTGGCAGCAGCTCGCTCGTATAGAGCACGGGCCATGTCTTGATCCCCCCGGACGTTGATCACGCCATGCGGCCCGGGGATCTTCATGCACAGGTAGTTTTGGTGGGTGGCAGCCCCCAGCCGATTGATCGTAGTCCTCCCCATAATCACATTGTAGGAGGAGGGGAGGTCCACTACGTCGAAGCGGACTAGCTCGGTCCGGTAGTTCTCCGGGGTGCCGAAGGTGATCGGGAGATCTACCTTGCCCACGGGGTGGATCGCCCTCCCCGGGACAAACCCTTGCAGAGGCCCTGCCGCTGGTTGCAGGAGCTTTTCGTCCACCTGCATGTCCTTGAAGGTTTTGAGGAACAGGACGTCGGCGGAGCTTCCGCCGTCCACGAGGATGCGGGCCAAGTGGCAGTTGTAGATTGTCGTGGAGACAATGAGCGCGTCGTCGTGGGGGAAGCGAACCCCTCGCGCGTCTTCCGCCGTAAAGGTGAGGGGGACGTCCGACCACTTGGGCGGCACGGACGTGTGTAGCACCCCCACTACCTTAACTTCTCGCGCGTACTCCTTGCGCTGGCGCTTGGAATCCCGCCCGGAGGCGGACCCCCCTACGATGACATTGATGCGGCGCTGAGAAGTTTGAAAGGGGAGAGCGTCTGAAGGCTCCCCCTCCTGCACCTGCTGCCCCCCCGCGGGAGCGGGAAGGGCCGGAACAGCTGGCCGAGGGGGCAAGGAGGCCGGAGTCCCCCCCCCCTGCCCGCGTTGGTCGAGGAACGCCGCGAAGTGCTGCAGCAGCTGGTGGCAATCTCGGGTGGCGTGGGTACTGGACCCGTGGAAGCTGCACCACGGTCCTTCCCGGCTTCTCCCCGCGGGGCCTTCGCGGCCGCGCGAAGACTGTCCTCCCCCATGGCCTCTCGGCTTGGGAAAGGGGCGGTTGCCCTTTGGGGGGTCGCGCGAGCCGCCTCCGCCCTCGAGGACAAAAGTGTCCCGAGGCCGTGGTCGCTACGGCCCCCCTGCCTGGGGCGCCTGGGGGAATCCCGGGCCCCCCGCTCGGCGGGGGCAGGAGCCCCCTGGGTCTTCTTCCAGATGTCGTCTTCCTCCGCGCGAGCGTACTTTTTGAGTACGTTAAAGAGCTCGTCGGCGGAAGAGGGGCAGCTTCGAGAGAGTCTTCGGTGGAGTTCCCCCGGGAGGATCCCGCTTTTGCAGGCTTCGATCACTGTGGAGTCCAGGACGTGGGCCACTTTGCTTTTTATTTGGGCAAAGCGCCTGAAGAAGCTTCTGATGGTCTCCCCGGTTCTCTGGCGCACTGTGTATAGCTGTGAAGAATCCAGGGGACGTACGTAATTTCCCTGAAAGTTGGCGCAGAACTCCCGCTTCAGCTGCGAGAAAGACTTGATGGAGCCCGCCTTCAGATTGTAAAACCAGGAGCGGGCAATGCCGGTGAGGTAGAGGGGGAAAACGTTGCATTGGACGCTCTCGTCCCCCCCCGCCGCGGAGATGGCTGTGGAGTAGATCTGCACGAACTCGTAAGGGTCTGCTTCGCCATTATAATGTTCGATGTGCGGGGGACGGTAGGGCCGCGGCCATCGGATGCTGCGGAGTCTTCGACATAGAGGCTGGTTTGCCCCCTGCACTTCCCGGGGGGAGCCCCAGTCACTGTCTTCTTTAACGGGGGACGCCCCCTCGTTATCGGAGTCAGGTAGCGGCCCAAGAGGGCCGCCAGAGTGGTGGTGGCGACATTTCTCTTCCGGGCCGGGACTGATTTCCCGGACGTCCGGGCTTCCCTCCGGGGAGGATGGTTCTTCGGCGGGTCTCTTCCCCCGACCGGTGTGAGAGCGAGGCTCCCTGCGACAACGACCGGGGGGAAGCTCTTCCCCGCGGCTGGGAGAATGCATTCGCTCGACCTCCCCCCGGGGGAAGCGGACCTGCTTCGCCGGGGGAGGGAGCTCCTGCACTGTAGCAGCCGGCCCGGAAGCTACCGGGGCCTGCTGGGGGGAGCCCCCTGCGACGCCCCCCGGGACCGGAAAGGGGGGAGCCCCTGCACCATCCGGAACCGGGGAGGGGGCACCCGGGGCGACGTTTGGGTCCGAAGAGGGGGCCCCTGCGGCAACGACCGGGACCGGAAAGGGGGAAGCCCCCGCGACATCCGGAACCAGTGGGGGGTGAGCCCCCTCGGCGACGTCCGGGGTTGGGGAGCCAATGCGGGGGGAAATTCGCTGAGGCACGGGAGCTGCTCTGTCGACCGGCCCCGGTGCGGTAAACGCAACGCGAGGGGCGGGACTGGCTCCCGGCATAGGAATAACCCCCGGCATGAAATGACCCCCCAGCCCCGGAAGCGGGCCGGGGACGGGGTACCCCCCTGGTGCCACGAAGGGCCCGGGCATGAAATAGCCTCCCGGCACCGGGACAGGCCCGGGTGCCGAGAAGTGTCCGGAAGTATATCCCGCGGGGGGAGGGAACCCCCCAGCGGGATCATACGGGGTAGACAGCCCCCTTGACGCCGGAGGGGCCGCTGGGTATCCCATAAACGGGGGCATGATCCCCGGATACGGGTGCGACGGAAATGCGGGGGCCGAGGGCCGCGCCAACACACTAAGGAGCTCGTCCATAGAGCGCTGGGCGCGGAGCTGGCCCTCTACGAGAGCTTCGAGAAGGGCGTCCCGGGGAGCCGGGGGAGCCGTCGGGGGGACGCTTGTCCCGGCCGAGGTCCCCGCGGTCACCGGGAACGACCTGGAGGTGGAAACACCTAAGTTAAGAGGAAAGGAGGGAGGCGGTACCTGGGCCAGGTCGCCTCCGGAAGGGGCCGCCGGGACAGCAGTGTCCCGGGCGGACGGCGCCGGGTCCCCGAGACCCGGGTCACCGGGAAGGATGCGAGCCCTTGTTCTTGGAGGAGCCATGGCGATTCGTCACGGGTCCCCACGGACGGCGCCAACTGTCGTGGTATTAAGAATACCCCGGCAGGTTTTGAAGACAATCCTAGCGGAGATTACGCAGCGCGGGTTGACCGGGTGACCGGTCCTCCCCCGCCGGACAAACACAAGAATTGACACGTGGATTTATACAGGTTCGGGTCCCGGTGGGGGCCCTAGTCCTGTCGACGCGCTCCCGACCGGAGTCGGCTGGGGAGGCTCTCTCCGGGGGAGAGGCTTCCGGAGCACGTCTGTGAGATTAGCTATTCCAAATAATAATGAACTGATCCTTTACAACAGAGGGGTACAAGGGCTATTTATAGCCCCAAAAAGAAGCAAAAAGCCTAAACTACCCCGGAAGCCACCGTCGGATTGAAGGGTAGGACCGTCCTTCTCCCGGTCAAACGTCTTGGATGCTTGACAAGTGGTCGCTGATTCCCGAGGCGTCCCTCGCGTGACCTGCACGTGATAAACAAACAGGGGTTTTACCTTTTAGGAGGGCGATGACGTCCGGGACCCCTTCCGGAGAGCAGGGTCCCGGGGAGCCAAATGGCGGCGCCCGGGGCAGGCACCGGAGGCCACTGTCCCCGGGCCAATGGTGGCGCCCGGGACATGCCCGAGGGGCACGGTCCCGGGGGCCGAATGGCGGCGCCCGGGACATGCCCGGGGGGCACAGTCCCGGGGGGCCAAATGGCGGCGCCCGGGACATGCCCGGGGGGCACGGTCCCGGGGGGCCAAATGGCGGCGCCCGGGACATGCCCGGGGGGCACGGTCCCGGGGACCAAATGGCGGCGCCCGGGGCAGGCACCGGCGGCCACTGTCCCCGGGCAAATGGCGGCGCCCGGGACATGCCCGAGGGGCACGGTCCCAGGGGCCGAATGGCGGCGCCCGGGACATGCCCGGGGGGCACGGTCCCGGGGGCCAAATGGCGGCGCCCGGGGCAGGCACCGGAGGCCGAATGGCGGCGCCCGGGACATGCCCGGGGGGCACGGTCCCGGGGGCCAAATGGCGGCGCCGGGGGCAGGCACCGGCGGCCACTGTCCCCGGGCAAATGGCGGCGCCCGGGGCAGGCACGGAGGCCGAAATCGCGGCGCCCGGCACATGCCCCGGAGGCACGGTCCCGGGGGCCTAAAAGGCGGCGCCCGGGGCAGGCACCGGAGGCCACTGTCCCCGGGCAATCATGAACTTACCTGGACTTGACCGCGTGGAGATTTCCCCCAACAATTCTAAATCACAAGATTCTTCAATACAGCTTGTATTTTTGTTAAAAACTCGATAAGCCTTGCTAGTGGTGAAGTATCCGACTAGAAAGTCTTCATCTACTCTTCTTTAAAATTTACCACCAAAGTTTCTTTTTCTAAGGATGTAACATTTACAACCAAAAACTCAAAAATAAGAAACATTTGGCTTACGCCCAATAAGAAGCTCATAAGGAGTTAAATTTAGAAGAGGATGCAGATAAAGCCGATTAATAGAATAGCAAGCAGTATGCATGGCTTCGGCCCAAAAGCGAGTAGGAGTGTCATACTCACTTAGCATTGTGCTTGCCATTTCTATTAGTATTCGATTTTTCCTTTCCACTACTTCATTTTGCTGTGGAGTGTAAGAAGTAGAAAATTTGTGTTTGATGCCTAGCGAGTCACAAAAATCAACTAAAGTTGAATTAACGAATTCTCCACCATGATCACTACGGATTTTCTTGATGGAAAGTTCGAATTCAGTGGAAACACATTTTGCAAAGCTTTTGAAAACATCAGGGCTTTCACATTTTTGAGAAATAAAGAAGACCTAAGTGTAGCGAGTAAAATCATCAACAATAACAAAACCATAGTTGTTACCCCAATACTTTGGAACTCGGAAGGTCCAAATAAATCCATATGCAGCAGTTCCAAAGTTTGCAAGTTGAAAGAACACGCTTAATCAGATGTGAAGTAGCTACTTGCTTTCCAGCTTGACAAGCGCTACAAAGTTTATCCTTTTCAAAATTCACGTCTTTTAAGCCAACAACCAAATCACGTTTTAAAAGCTTTTTAAGTTGATGCATTCGAACATGTGCAAGTCTCCTATGCCATAGCCAACCTTTTGAAGTTTGAGAGACAAGACATGTTGAAACAGATGCATCTTTTGAATTAAAATCAACAAGATAGAGATTTCCAAAACGAAAGTCTTTGAAGATCAAAGAATTATCTTTTAAACTTTCAACTAAAACTTCTTTAGGGTAACAAATGCAAAGAAATCCAAGATTGCAACTTTGTGTAACGGAAAGCAAATTAAAGTTCAGAGATTCAACAAGTAAAACATTTGAAATTGAGAGATCATTGGATATTGCAATTTTACCCAAGCCTACCACACTTCCTTGACGATTGTCGCCAAAGGTGATCTTCTGGTTTTCACTTGAGTTGTCTTCTAATGAGGTGAACAGTTTTTTGTTACCGGTCATGTGTTCGGAGCATCCGCTATCTAGCACCCAATGTTTTTCACCGGTCTTGTAGTTCACCTACAAAACAAAAGAATCAAGTCTTTTAGGTACCCAAATCCTTTTGGGTCCTTCGATGTTAGCGATCAAAGCTTTGGGCACCCAAATTGATTTCTTCTTTTTATTTAGCATGGGTGCACCAACAAACTTTGCTATTGCATATCCTTTCTTTGACCTTTGAAGCATGTAGCAAGCATCAAAATAATGTGAAGTCTTAAAGGACAAGCATCATGTGAATGACCTGTTTCATGACATTTAAAGCAAAATTTGTTGTATGCATTTACGAAGATGGTTTTTGCATTTTTCTTTCCTTTCTTCGGAAAGTATCCAAGTCCTTCTTTTTTAAATGAGCATTTTTATTTGCTAAGAATAAGATCAAGAGATACTTTTCCTTTGTAACAATTTTCTAATCCTTTTCCAAGCTTTTCAATTTGTGCCTTAAGTTCATTATTTTCATTCAACATTATTTCATTTGAAGCACATGGTATATCAAAAGAATTATGACAACTAGTAGGGATAGCATTAGAAGGATTATCAATTAGGTCACAAGAAGTGGCTACATCTACCTTAGATGGTGCATTAGTGATATCTTTAATGAGAAGACTTTCATATGAATCTTTCAGCTCTAAGTATTGAGTGCGTAAAGAAGAATGTTCTTCTTTAAGCGCTCTATACTTCTTCTTTGTGATTCCAAAAATGTCATTTAATTCAGTGATCATTTCAATTAGTTCATCATATGAAGGATCATTAGAATATACCTTTTCATCACCTTTAGCCATAAGACAAAGGGATGGACTAGTCGATATGTTAATGTTGCCGAGAGCTAGTCTGCCTAGCTTCTTGGAACTTCCTCCTTCATCATCCGAGTCGGAATCGGAGCTCTCTCCTCCGAACATCCATTCTCTTAAGCAGGTTTCTTTGGTTGCACCATTGTTCTTCTTGAAGAATTTCTTCTTCTTGTTCCAAGTCTTGTTCTTGTTTGGACATCTTGAGGCTATATGTCCCTTTTCATGACATCCATAGCATATGATGTCCTTGAAGTTTGATTGCTTTGACCCCTTTGGTCGTGTGTCGATGTTGACTCCCTTCTTGTGCAACCTGCGAAGAAGTTTTTGAGTGTTCTTTACCATAAGTGCTAGATCCTCGTTGGAAGAACCATCGCTTGAGTCATTTTTGGAGCCGGCTTTGAAAGCCAACGCCTTCTTTTTCGTCTCCAAAGGTTCGGCCGCTTCCTTCTTCTCCTTTCGATGCATCTCATGGGTGATGAGGTTCCCATAGAGATCAGTAGGTGTGGTGGTCGACAGGTCGGAGTTGGTGAGTACCGTCATTAGAGTGTTGAAACTTTGTGGAAGAGCCCTGAGCATTTTTCTCACAATATCGATGTCAGTAAAAACAACTCCAAGCCCCTTGAGTTCATTCACAATGTTGTTCAACCGAGTAAACATGGAATTCACGGACTCGGTTGACAACATGGTGAATGTCTCATATCGTTGCCTTATCATGAGCAACTTTGCCTCTTTGACTTTAGTAGTACCCTCATATATTTTCTCGAGGGTAGTCCAAACCTTGTGAGCAGTGGTAAGATTGCTCACACGGTTGAACTCATTTAAGGACAAACCAGCAAAGAGAGCTTTTTAGCACGGGCGTTTAAGTGGAGTTTTCTCCTGTCGTAATCGGAGTGACTTGCCGGATCATCCGGAGGAGTAAACCCAAGCTTAACTATGTCCCAAACATCAAGCCCCATGGTCTCTAGAAATATCGACATGCGTACTTTCCAATAAGGATAGTTAGTCCCATCAAAGATAGGCGCACGACCGGTATGACCGAGATGAAAACCCTCATTTGTCGTCATCCTCTCTCAAGGCGATAAAGCCTATTTAATTGAGAGACCACACGCTGATACCACGTGTAGGATCGAGGATGCTGACTAGAGGGGGCGTTAATAGGAGGCTTTAAAAACTTTTCAAATAAGACAATTTTTGCAAATAAAGAAAACAAGCACTAAAAACAAATGAATAATATATTGCACAATTAAAAGAGAAAAAGAAATGGAAGACAAACACAAGGATTTTTCCTGAGGTCTCGGAGACTCGCCCGGTCTCCCCTACTCCTCGTTGAAGCACTCAAATGAATGACTCTTGCTTCAATATCCACGAAGGATATTTCTCACTAGTGGTTGCTCCTTGTCCACTCCGGAAAGGCGAGCACCGATGCTTTTTACAATCACGCCGAGCCTCTCCAACAATCTTCGAACAGGAGAGATCAATGCCCACGCCACCAAACCGTCTAGGTGAGGGCGTTCACCAAGAGTAACAAGTTGCAAGGTCTCTCCTAGACCTCCAACACGCACCGAGAAACTCTAAGTATGCAGATGATGCGAATGAAGCACTCAGTGTATAACAAAACTCACTACTTGATCAAAAGATTAAGATTTTATCTCTAAAAACAAATGCTCAAGTGTATGTATGAGAATGAGGCTGCTTGGTGTATAAAAAATAGCTCAAAGTCTCTATGTATAGCCCAAATGAACAAAAGAGCCGTTGTGCTCGAGCTGGAAAAGTGCAGTGCATGCTGACAGTCAGCGTAGGCCACGACCAGTAGGAAGAAAATCTCAGAGAAAACTCAACTAGCCGTTGTGGTCGAAAAAGGAAACAAATCAGCACATACTGACAGTTAGCGTCCACAACCACAGCTTGACAAAAATCACAGATAAAACTTAGCTAGCCGTTTGTGGTCACATATGGAAAGAAGTTGCTCATGCTGACAGTCAGCATCACATGTTGATAGTAAGCATCGACCACAAAAATGACCAGTTAAAACAAACTCTCAAACAAATCAGCTCGAGGTCAAAACTCATGCTAACAGTCAGCAACACATACTGACAGTCAGCATAGGCAAAAAAAATTTGGCTCAAAAAACATCTGACAGTCAGCGTCCACAACCACAGCTTGACAAAAATCACGGATAAAACTTAGCTAGCCGTTTGTGGTCACATATGGAAAGAAGTTGCTCATGCTGACAGTCAGCATCACATGTTGACAGTCAGCATCGACCACAAAAACGGCTAGTTAAAACAAACTCTCAAACAAATCAGCTCGAGGTCGAAACTCATGCTGACAGTCAGCATAGGCAAAAAAAATTTGGCTCAAAAAACATGCTCTCTAGACAGATGTCAGCAACAAAACTAACATTTCATGCTGACAATTAGCATCACTTGTTGATAGTCAATGTGGATAAAAATAGTCATAACGTTTGATCCATAGGTTCGATTGAAGTGTTTGTTAGCGTGTTTGAAAGATAATTTAAAGGGCTATAATTTTGTCAATAGAAGCAAAACCCAGATCGGCCTAGATCTTTCTAGAAAATAAAAAAACACTTCTCTATCAAAAACTCATCTGAAAAACCAAATCAAATCCAACAAAAAAGAATGAAATGCAGTGACCTAACAGTTTCTCGGTTTATGCTGGAAATGTAGAGAGGACTTGCAACCCCTCTTTATTGTGGGACCCTCATTTGAGGAATCCGGTGGCAAACGCTCAGGTGGGTTGCACTCAAAAATGGTGCATTGCAAGCTCACAACATCAAAAGATGCATTATATAAAAATGCAAGTAATTAAAACAAGTGCTGATCACAAGGACCAACATTACAATAACATAGCGCCAAATTGACGCAATTTAGTGTTGATACAAAATTAAGGAGTTTTCTTCGACACAAAGGTCGGCACTGAATAAGACAACAACAACAACAAGCAAAAGGACTTCAACGATCTTCATCTTTAACTGCAGCAGCGTTGCATGGGCTTCCTCCACATCGGACTCGACTTGGTAAGTGACCCACTAGTAAGCTGGATCTTCTGGAGCAGCTTCTTCCTCTGCCATGTTGGGTTCAAGACCATAGGACTCGGGATCAATGAATCCTTCCTCTAAATTTTGTTTGCAAAAGCAAGGGTGAGCACATTGTCCACATAGTGCTCAACAAGTTTCATATAAGAATGCAGGTATATAGATGAGGGGGAAATTTCCAAAGGATGGCTCTTTGGCTCATAGAATAGATTTTCACTCTTAATTTTGAAGAAAAGGTTTTTGTTTTCAAAAGTGAGGCTTTTAAAATCTTAAACTAGATTTTCAGAAGATGTTATGCGTGGTGGTCTTCCATGAGTCACCACTTTACTCAATTTTGTGAAAAACTTTCCCAAAAGCTACTTGTGCTGCATCGACGTGGATAGAATCCACCACGCAGACTCCATGACCTGGGAGCTTAGAGTATCCGATACTTTTTATAACTTTGCAAAGGTGTACCACCTTAATCCACCGATCACTCAGCTTTCAAGTCGGTACCTCTCCATGCGACTTTTACTCATGTGACAAGGCCAAGATCACACAACAGTTTACAATCCTAGCATTAACAATTCCCTGCCTGGTAAATAGATATTCCAGTCCTCATTACCGTTATGGGTACTCCCCACAGCCAATTCTTCCTAGCCTTGGTCTATGGTCCCGCAAGACACATAGCCTGTGGATCCAGTCGCGCACGACTCAAAATCCAGGTGTAGGGTGCCTTCCTTCTTTCCACCTTATCCTCTCCTTATTTATCTGATCTCACATCGCTCGTGGACCTCTGTGGCCCACCAGTTTTCTCTCGAGAAATCGGACCGACAACCATTGTAGGGAAAAGCTAATACTGAGAAAGCTACTATGTTGTGCCAGTCCCATACCGGACAAGTGGTTGGTACGTTTTTCATGCCGCATAGAAGTGCAACACAAGATTCTTGTCCTTATGAATCTCTAGTGAGGAGCCTTTCACATTTCCAATGTGCACATAGCGCCAACCAACCAAACCATCCTCACTATCGATTCCAATCACATTTTCTTTCACACACGGGTTTTGAACACACTTTTCACACATGTGACCATTTAGCATTTAACATATAATCTTGAGCATAAGCATAGCCTAAGCATGATGTTCTAGGGTGACAAGGGTGCATGGATATTCAATGACAAAAGGGGTTTCATAATTATTTAGGTCATATCTAATCCCTTTATTTGAACATAACTCTCATTTGAATATAAGGCATGCATATACTTGAAAACAACTAACATACTTCATTTCAAAATATTAGGCGAGACATGATCAAGGGTTTGAGACTTGCCTTGCAGTGAGGGGTCTAGTTGTTCAGACGGTTCTTTGAAGTCTTCTGTTGACTCTTCTGCTCCTTGCTCTATTCGCTCACGCAACAACGAGGCAAATCAACACATCGCACCACAGAAACATACAGAAAATAGTTTCTATAGGAAATAATAAGTAAAATATAACATGCATGCAGGGGAGATGCTTTGGACAAGGTTACTCGAGCGCTGCTCGAAGAGGTAGGTTCAGGGAGGTTGAACGTCGAAGGGTCGACATTCGGTTCACGGCTAGGCATAGCCTTAGGTTGGCTTTAGGTGGGTTTTCTGGAGATGTGACAGTAGAGAAAATTGTAGAACATGGCTTCAGGAACTTAGTGGATAAAGTGGCATTTCAATTGCTCAAACAGAAAGGGTCAAACAAGGCTAATGCTAGTGGCTGACATGCACTGACATTGTCAAAAACTAGGGCAGAGAGGCAAATCTGGTTATGGGCTTCAAATACTTCGCCAACTATGTCTAGGAGGTAGTCGTGGATGCCAGGGACACATTGGCGGTGGTTTCAGGGGTTGCGGCGGCCGGACGACGACGAACGGCGGTGATGAACTACGGTGGCGACACGGCACTGGCATAGTTCTGGACAAGAACTTGGCAAAGGCATAACTCTCGGTCTGGGCAGATTCAGGGGTCGGGCTAGTGGAACGAAATGCTCAGGGGGGCTGAGACCTAGCTAAGTGACAAGGTGGCATTGGCTAGATCGGCCGGGGACAAATTCCGGCAGCCGGCGCTGGGGAAGAAGGCGCTGGATTTGGGGGTTTCGGCTACAGCGCGATTGAACTCGATTCCTTGCTAAGAGAGTGAGAGGGGGACAAGGGGAAGCTACGGACACGGCCAATTTGACCGGAGGGTCGCCGGTGTGGCCTGGCGACGTGAGCCCGGTCACTGGTGGCGCACAAAAAGGGAAAAGCTACAAGGGCTGCTGCAATTTGAAATCCAGGCTAACAGGCTTGCTAAGGGTGATGTGCTGATCAATTTATCCTACTAGCATGAAGGCCAATTTGGGCTAAAACACACGGCGTTGCCGGAACAGGGGTTTTAGCCATTTCCAGCGATCACCGGCGCTAGGGTTCGCCGGGGTCCAATTAAGCGATAAGATACAAAGAGGGGGATAAGGGAAGCTTACTGGTGAGTTCGGACAGAAGAGGGAAGCAGCGGGTGAAGCTGGCGCCGTGAGCTCCAGGAATAGCTCGCCGGAGACGAAGAAGAAACGCGAGAGCTGAAGCTTTGTGGCTGCTGGAGTGGTGTGAAGAACTCTGGGCGAGGGGGAGGGTTTATATAGGCAGTGGCTGGGGCTCTCGAGAGTTGAAGTGGATCGAAACGAGATATGCGTGACTGGCACCTTAGCAGGATCGAGACGGCGTGCACGGTGTTGGGACACTGCAGTGACTCTGCCAGAGGAGAAGATTGCGCCATATCTGGCTAGAGCAGAGCGATGGGGTGGCTGGCTTCGGCATGGCGGCGAAGTGGCAAAAAGGTTTTGACAACAGCAGGCACGCGCGTGCGCACAAAACGAACGGCGGTGTTGGCGGTCATCGGTCGTTGCCACGGTGGAGGGTTTTGGCGCGACATGAGCACCACGCGCGGACACGTAAAACACAACCGTAGGTGGAGACAGATGCTGCCCGGCGGTGAAGATCGCGGCGGCGAATCACGGCGAGCGGCACTGGTTGCTGTCGAAACGGCTGTTGGTCTGGTCGTGGTCGAACGACCTGGTCGAAGCAGCAGCAGCTGGTCGAGGGTTCACGGCCTGGTCGAAACATGGGGCTGAAAAAGAGTCTTGGGCCGATATGCAATTTCTGGAACTTGATTTTGGACTGAAATGTAAATCTGGAGATATACTTGGTTTCGGCTAAAACTGATTTTGCCAACTGGGTTTACCAAATTTAGCAAGCAGGTATACAAGAACAAAATACATAATTAAGTGTCTTTGATCAGGTTTTGGACAAAATGAAAACAGCAAGATTAGGGTAGTTAGGGTAATTAGGGTCTGAAGTTTAGCGAGGCTGAAAACTGAAGTTTAGGATGAGATTTTGAGATTTTGACTGAAGAGGTTTTGTTCAGAATAGTGATTGGGAAACATTCCCTGAATTAGATCAAGGTTTGGAGATGATTTGTGGCTTTTAGCCTTTTCAGTCTTCTGAGAAAATCTGAAATACTTTTGGACTAAAATGCGAAAATAGTCTGAATGGTGGAGTTTAGCTGCCAACTTTTTAAATTAAGGTAGTGGCATACCTAAGATCATGATTCTGAGATAAGAGATCAAAAATGGGGTTGAGATATCCAAGAATCCAATGAAGATATGCTGACTGGCAAGCTAAAGAGGTAGCAAAATTTAGGATGTTACATTTATAGTACGGTTAAAAACTAAGAAACAAATTTTCTATAAACCGATCAACCTCGAAACACCGAGATCGGTAAAATAAATATGCATTTTACCTTAAGTCTTTTGTAGCTTCATTCTTGGTGACCTTGCGCTTGCAACTACGGCTCGCGACCTTGGACTTGCAACTTGCAGATCCTCTGGATAGCTTAGGTCTCTGCGGCTTTCTTCTTGCCGACCTTGTGCTTGCGACTTTGGGCAATACTGCGACCATAGGCGAAATAGCTCTTAGGTCTCTTGCGCTTGCGACCATGGCTCGCGACCTTGGACTTGCAACTTGCAGATCCTCCGGATAGCTTAGGTCTCTGCGGCTTTCTTCTTGCCGACCTTGTGCTTGCGACTTTGGGTAATACTGCTACCTTAGGCGAAATAGCTCTTAGGTATCTGCATATAGATAGCTCAAAGACATGATAAGATCAAAAACACTTAATGTCATCAATAATCAAAATCAACGATAATAGGGGCCTAGATGCAACACACATCATTCTCCCCCTCTTAAAAAAGAGTCATCTTGGACTCTGAACAACTTGTATTACAAGAAACAAAAAATTCAGAAATAGAGAATCTTTTGTTCATGTTATACTCATCAATTAAATGAACTTTGTAGAGATTTGCATTAGTTTTCCTTTTCACTGAAAAAGGATCATCTTCATTCAACTTCTCCTGAAAGAACAACGAATCCATTGATGTATCAAATCTGAAACTATAAACAATTTCGTTAGGTAAGAGATTTGGTTGTTCTTCTCTATTGGAGATAATCTTGACGTGCGGTTCCTCTTTTTCATTCTTCACACTCCTTTCAAACAAAATTTGACACATTTGTGTTGTGTGCTCCAAATTATTCTTATCATTTGTAACCAGTAGCAAGAAGTTTTTTGCACGTCTTCTCCTTGTGTGCTATTCTCGTCTTCTCGGCCCAAATAGTTTTCTCTTGTCACATTCGTTTTACAATAACTCTCATTGTAACATGAAATAATCAAAGGACAAGAAATTAGACGCTTCGCAAATTCACAATAATCAAATTTAAATTTAGTTTTAGTTTTCACCAGGAATTGCTTAGTTTGGCTAAGTACTTCTTTCCAACCAATTGTTGAATTTAACTGAAATAGAGCATGTGATGGATTGCCCCTGACCATGGAGATGAATGAAGATGATCACTGCCAAACTCCTATAAATGTGGGCTGGGGGGGGGGGGGGGGACGGCACTGGCAACTAGAGGGCTCACCTTTCCTTCGAAAATTACTGTGCCCTCCCGAACTTAGCCCCTACTCCGGAGCCCACAACTCCTTGGAGGCCTTCAAGGCCTGGTTCATGCAGGATTCAAGGCACAAGATCCCAGAGAGGTTGTGGCCTTCAAGGCCTGGTTCATGCGGGATTCACGTTCCCGATACACCCCCTCATGAAGGATTTGCTTAGGCACTACGGGCTCAGTCTTGGGCACTTGAGCCCAAACTTCGTGGTCCGGCATGGGATCTTCATTTCACTTTGCGAGTCAACCACAGGAAGGCAGTTGTCCTAGGAGGCCTGAAGATTGCCTTTGGCACTGTGTTTATGCAACTCCAGAGATCCTGGCTTCTAGAGTTCCCAGTATAGAAAAGCTGGAACCATTGGGAGGATTGGGCCACTCGGTTGATTTATATGAAGTCCTAGTACCCACAAATCACCTACTTTGGGGAGCCACAGGTGTTCCCTGGTGGCAGCCCCTGGAGTTGACTAACCGGGAGAAGGAGATGGCCCGAGCCATTTCCAAGACCTAGGCGATGCTGAGCATGCGCGACCTCAAAGAGGAAAAGAAAATGCTCAGGTTCCCAGTTTTACTGGCTTACTGGGAGTCCGGTTGGGCCCCATGGTTCCAAGCCCCAGAACACGACACTTCATAGTGTAAGCCTCTGAAATAATATGCTCCGGGAGTAAATCTTGTAGTAAAAATACTTAGCCTTTTCTTGTATTCATAGTGATGGACTATCAGGAGGTAGCAGAGCAAACGAAGCTCTTGCTCGGGCGTTACTACACCATTGAGCATGAGCGGTGCCTCCAGGTGATTGGAGCCAGACTCCCTGGCAACTAGGTTGTTGCCCTCTTTGGGCTGACGATCCCAGTGAGAAAGCTGCTTCCAATCCTAGGAGCCACAATTGGGGAAAGAAGTAGGTGGTGGACAACGCTGGGATTCCCCGACGTTGAAGAAGCAAAAGTCTAGTGCCATTTTTGTGGCAACGGGGAAGCCAAGTATGCCCCCGGAGAAGGCGCAATCTCAAGATGGAACCCATAGATTCCATGGGCCCTAGCGCCGGAGACCACCCGGGAGCCCATCCCAGCGACCTCGGGGTCCAGCTCCAGCTCGGGGTACAACTCATCTTTAGGGGAGTCCGGATCCACCGATGATGACTTCGCAGTGGCTCCCCCAGAGCAGTGTCGCTCTGAGCAAGAGGCACCCTTGAAGCTGGGCGCCACCACCTTTGGTTCTTGCCGCAGCATCCCTCCTTCGGTGACTCTAGCTCGGGAGGATGACAATGGAGAAGACAAGGAAGAGGCTCCCATCCTGGAAGCTCTATTTTCTGCACCAGGGGTGCCGCCCGTTGCAGCTGGCCTTGGGTGTGCACATACCTGGACTACCCAGGATGCAGTCAAGCATAGATTAGTTAACAGATGTGTAGCTCAAATCACATAATTGCATTGACTGACTAACAGTAAAACTTAGGGCCTTAGAGCCATGTCCCATAATAGGGTACATAAGGGGTCGACATGACCATATACATAGAGTTCATAAAAGATAATTTTTAACAAAAGAACTATAGTAGAATCTATGACCCATCCACAGCTCATAGCTCCAGTGCAGCTAGCAACCATTTAGACTTCGGGGGGGGGGGGGGGGGTTCACATCTTCAAAAGTTCTGACTCCTCCTTAACTGGATATTATTTTAAGTATGGGTGAGTAGAAAGTACACAACAAATCACTGCCAACTAATATATCATATACTTTCAAATGCACATGTAGTGGTAATCAATGGAACAGGAAGTATGTTTATCTTGCATTGAACATAATTACATAAATATACTTAGATAAGTGAAAACAACAATCATAAGCAGTTGCATGAACTAACATATCAATATTTTCATCTTTCCATGATGTTACACTATAACCATCCAAGTTTTAATTATAAAGACTACTTGTGTCACAGCGACATGGGTTTAACCCACTGCAAGCCGGCTCTCAAACATCCAAGAGCACGGAGTATTCAAAAACATTTTTAACACTGCAGAGGTGTACCAATTTATCCACAAGATACCTCAATGTAATACTATCAGCTTAGATATGTGGACCAACTCGAGCATAGGGACACTGTGAACGACATCCATTAAGAGGCTCAATCATGTAACAATAGCGTGTGACTGAGATGAGTTAACAAGGATTTTTGTTATGTTAAGTATACAATTCACCCCTATCTATTAGTCGGACTAACTACTGTTGTGGTGAGCTAACCCACCACATCGACTATCATAGTCCCATTGCTGGGTCAGAGTGCAAAAGTGTATGGAGCAAGGCTCCGATAGTGTGTATGAGCATGTAAAAGACACCACCCATAAGGGTTCATGTACATTCCACATACTTAATAATCTAGGCCCTCCCATACTAGTGACGATGATTATTACCTAAGAAAGTCATCGGTTTATTAAATATATCATGTTTAAGATAATTCGAATATGATATATGGCTTCATACATTAGTAGATGTTATGAACACAGAGGTGATTTCCTGTGAACCAGAAGGTCGCAGAATGTGCGCGACCATATTGTTGTGAGAGCTAACTTGAGTAGTGTTTAAGTTTTCCAAATACGGTTCCAGGATGAAATAACTCCTTGTGAAGACAACCACCAGGAAGTTGGATATGCAGTTATCTAAAAACCGCATGAAATAACTGATAAGAAGATAAAGATGCAGTTTTATGACTACATCTTAGCAACCGTCAAAACTTCCTAGAATTGATTCAGGTTGGCATCCTTTCGATCAGTCTAAAAGGGGAAGACGAAGCAACTTAAGGGGAGATAGGAGAAAATAGAAGCATATTGAGAGATTGTTTACTCTTGTAATAATCTCTCTCTTGTGATCTTTACACACATAGTGAAAACACCACAGGACATAGGGTTATTACTCAAATCCTTGAGGGCCCGAACCTGTATAATCTTTTGTGTCTCCAGTACATAGTGATCTTATCTTACCTAGTGAGCGTCTTGAATGGTCTCCACTTTACATATCATCAATCTGCGTAAGATCAACTATGGACCCCGAGTCCAAATCGTCGACAGCTGGTACCCACCGTGGGGCCTTTCCCAAGATGTTTCTTTCATTAGGAGTTCTGATAAGTCATGTCTGGAGCATACGATTCCAAGAACGATTTTGATCTCGACGATTATGCCCATATCCAGATGCCCTCACCTAACGATCCCATTCCTATGGAAGAGGTCGGCGACGAGGATGTCCATGAGTCACATCCTGAGGGTGAATCTTCTCCAACTTTGGTCATGTTTGTCAACCAAGAGATAGAGAAGATGGAATTTTCGCCTCATGTGAATCCCACCACATCAGAGGCTGAATACGTGCCACGGCACATCGTCTCAGAAGATGTGGGTGATAATGATTTTGAGTTTAGTTCCGGAAAGTTTGCTTTGGACAATTTCAAATCCCTCTTTGATTTCGAATCTGATTCGGAACAAGGGGAGATGTTTTCCCCGTTTGTGACCTGGTGCCCTGGGAATTTGCTACGCTTTGGGAGGAAACTCCTGAGCAACGAATTGCCAAGGAGGAACAGGAGCGCAGACAGAAGGAGGATCAAGCTCGTGAACAGCGAGAAAAGAGGTTCGTAAGGCCACTAAGGAAGCCTTACGCCTTGCACAATCTCATCAAGATGCCGTTGTTCGCAATCTTGATCCAGGACCCTTACGCCATCCACCGGCTCGTCGGAGTGATCAGACGCCATTTTCAGCACCAGAGTATCCCCCGGCAGTTGAGGCGACCATAACTCCTCTGGCTCCCAAAAGGAGTACTCAAGACTGACTTCGTGTTATTGCAGATACATTGCATAACCCTCGTCCTGGGTTGGAGAACGAGGATAGAGCCACATTCGCCAGAGTCCTCGTGGATACACTTGATGAAGTTGCCTCCCAAGCCACCCCAACGGCATCATCTCGCTCCATAATTCGCTCTCGTGAACAGGATGACTCCTACTCAAGTCATGGGTGACACAATTGAATGCGGACGATGTCACTTTGGTAGGATAAGGTTAGGTGAATTGGGACCTCCCGTGATTGCAATTGCCTGCCAGTTCATTCTCTCCTGGGACGACGAGTGGATTCTCCTCAAGGTAATGTGTCTCGCAACCACAGGGAAGGTCGTGGTGAAAGACATTTCCAAGCTTCTTATGTAGGCTGTAAAGCTTTCTGGCCAGGGCTCCTTGCGGTGGTCTGGCCTGATAAGTTTAAACCTAGTGTGATCAAAAGATTGGATGGAACTAAAAATCCATCTGAATTTCTTCAAATCTACATCACTGCCATTCAAGCGGCAAGGGGTGATGACCGGGTCATGGCAAACTATGTGCCAACTGTCATTGAAGGACCTGCAAGGACCTGGTTATTTAATCAACCAGAAGGGTCAATCTACAATTGGGAAATGTTGTGCGACGCGATCCTCAACAATTTCCAAAATTATTATGAGAAACCTGGTAAGGAAGATGACCTTCATCAATTACGCCAGACTTCGACCGAAACCCTTCCACAATTTGTCAAGAGGTTCATCAGGGTAAGGAATACCATCCCCAACATTTCAGATACTTCGGTTATCAGGGCTTTCAAGCACGCCGTTCGATACCAAAGGTTCACTGAAGATTTGAGTATCCACCCACCAAGGTCAGTATCAGATCTCTTTGATATGGTAGACCGCTATTCTGACATGGCTGAGGCTGTGGAGTGTAATAGAATGGTGGACAAAGGGAATTTTCCGCCTCAACCGGGTCTCAAAAATGACAAGAAGGATGATTTTGTCAAAAAGTCAGAATCATCAGCAGGAGGGAAGTCCAAGAAGCCCAAGAAGAATGGGGTGGGACCATATCGGGATGTTGCGTTTGCCGACAAACCACCGCTAGGAAAAGGTAACAAGTTTTCATTTAAAAATAAAAAACCTCCTTCTGGTGGTCTCGACAACGACCATTCAGGAAAACAAGCTAACCCGCAGGGAAACAAAAAAGGGTGTCAATTGCACAATACTTCTGGGCATGATCTCAAGAATTGTCGCAATTGGTTGAAGCGTTTGGAGGACTTCTATCAGGGAACTGGACCCATGCCAACCATACCAGAGCAAGTCAAGCCTGTGAGGTTAGGGACGCTGATGGAGATGAAGTTATGCCCTATTAGGTACCCCAAAATCACGTAAACATTATTTTTGGTGGTTCTTCTTCTTCTTCTTCTTCTAAGCGTCAATTCAAATCTTTTTACCATGAGGTAAATAAAATTGAAGTTCCACTTGGGGAGCCTCAATTTCTCCGTTGGTCGGAAACTCCCTTGACTTTCGACTGGGACAATTGTCCCAAGGGACTAACGCGACCATTGCGACTCCCTTTGGTCATTACCCCTATCATTAGCAATGCTAAGGTCGAAAGGGTATTAATCGACGGAGGTAGTTCTTTGGATCTACTACTGGTCAAGACTCTTGACGAAATGCAAATTCCTCATTCAAAGATTAAACCCATAATTCATCCGTTCTATGGTATAATTCCTGGTCCCTCAATGATGCCGATTGGACAAATTGTATTACTAGTAATGTTGGGAGAACCAAACAATTTTTGAATAGAATTGATTACATTTGATGTAATTGATTGTGATTCAGCATATAACGCTATTTTTGGTAGGCCGACGCTTGCTAAGTTCATGGCGATGACGCATTACGCTTACCAATGCGTCAAGATACCAGGCCCAAAAGGCGTAATTTTGGTTCGAGGAAGTCGCAATACGGCTCTCACTTGTGATCGGTTATCTCTGGAGTAGGTTGATCAACTTTCCCTTTGGGCTTTGGGATGTTCAGGTTGCGACCACAACACCAAATGTGATCAAAGCTGCCCCGTGACTAGATGAGAAGTTGAAGTTGGTTCCATTGTACCTAGATGATCCATCTAGAACCATTCGGATTGGATCAGGTTTGGATGACAAATAGGAACTTGAGCTCATTACTTTCCTCCGGGCTAACGCAGATATGTTTGCGTGGAAACCATCCGACATGCCTGGAGTCCCAAGGGAAGTAATTGAGCATAGCTAGCAATTTGGCCTGAACAGCAACCAATAAAGCAAAAGCTCGGACACTTTGCTACTGACTGACAATAAGCCATCCGTTTGGAGTTAGATAAACTCCAGAAGGCAGAATTTATTCGTGAAGTCGACCATCCTGAGTGGCTTGTGAACCCGGTCATGGTCCTAAAGTCAAATGGTAAGTGGCGCATGTGCGTCGATTACACCAGCCTAAATAGTGCCTACCCGAAGGATGATTTTTCCCTTCCCCGTATTGACCAGTTGATTGATTCTACAACGGGTTGTGAATTGATGAGTTTCCTGGATGCTTACTCAGGGTATCATCAAATTAGCATGACAGAAGAAGATGAAGGGAAAACTGCCTTCATCACACTGTTTGGCACTTACTGCTACGTCAGAATGCCATTCGATCTCAAGAATGCTGGTTCCACGTACCAATATTTGATGCAAAAGACCTTTCTTTCTCAATTAGGGCGTAATTTAGAAGTTTATGTAGATGACTTGGTTGTAAAGAGTTTTAAAAGCTCTAGTCACATAGATGATCTTGCTGAAACCTTTTGTAATTTGAATAAATACGGAATAAGGTTGAATCCTGAAAAATGCTCCTTTGGAGTCTCTTCTGGTAAACTTTTAGGTTTCTGTCGACGATTTGAACTCGGGGTCCTTAGCCAAACTTATGCAGAATTTATAAATAGTGAGACCTTTCAGGGTGACCCTCCGGGAAGGTATGTAGAATTATGGAGAACTAGAGCACAGAGAAGTTTATACAGGTTCGGGCCCTCGATGGTGGGAGTAATAGCCCTACATCCTGTTGGGATTGTACTATGTGCAGTAAAGAGTTACAAAGTGACGGGAAAAGACCTTCACAGGCGAAGGTTTTCCCTGTACGAGTGTACAAAATGAAGCCTAGAAGGCTTATGGAAGTTATCTAATCTAAGCCGTAGCCTTGGCTGTTTTAATCTTCAAGTGAGATATGTTGTGTCTTGATCTCTCGATCGATCCCCCTGTTTGATACACCATGCCACCCTTTTATACTGGTCGAAAGGGCGCCAAGTCGTAACGGCATCAAACAGTTGCTTGGATGCGGTTTGGAGAACCGCTCTTAACTCCCACACAGGTTTAACATGTGTTATTCGTGGATAACTGCACATATTAACCTCCTGACGGTTGCTCCTCTATATGGAAGAATCTTCGGGATACTTGGGATATTCCTGTAGCAGAAATAGATTAATCCCACGTTCCCTGGTCGAAAGAACTTTGACCACGAGATGTTGGCTGACCGTGCAACATCTTCAGCCTTCTATCCGCGCACAGCATACGAACTTCTGACCGCGCACTAGCTACGATCTGATCGCACACAGCCTGCGACCTTGGGCTGGTACTTCTCGAAATGTCTTGAGTTCACACTGCCAGGCACGTGTCTGGCTCAAATCTATCTTGAACCAATCGTGCACTTATTTTGAACTGACTCATGTGTCAATCCTCGTTAGCTAGCCCCCAAATTCGAAGAAAACGAAGGGACGTGTTTATTTCGAATTTCAAGACATGCATCGGATTTTTAACCCGACGCTTCAAATCTTCCACTTAGTGGCGCACTAAGTGTGACGGTTGGTTCCCCGAGACAGGTTCTGGGTATTATGTGACGAGTAATGATGGTGCTGTTGAAACGTTTTTTAACCCGAGGTGAAATTGTAAATGCTTTTAAAAACCCGAAGCGTTCGGAAGACGAACCATCATCTTGGCGGCTATAAATACCGAAGCCTTCGAATTACAAAGCTCCACAACTTCTTCTCAAGGCTAAGTTTCTTCCAAAGCTACCCTCATCCTTCTCTTCATCCACTCCCCGATGGCAGATCACAACATCATCAAGATTGAGAGCGATGAAGAGGAAGTTTTCGAACAAGGGCCTCAGATGCCTGAAGATCCATCTCCTTCAAGGAAGAAACCCAAGGTTGACGAGGGATCCTCCATCAGAGCAAAGGTAGAAGACGCAACATCGTTCTTTCTTCCTTCTGTTCCTCATGCACCTAGGCAGATTGAACTTTCATCCCCACCTTTGGAGGGACATTCTCCTCAGTCTTTTCCATTTCATCCCAATGCTCCCCATTTTTGTTTGGATGATAGATTTTCTGGTCAGCAAGTGGTGACTATCCGACCGGATGATCCTCAACTTGTGTTGGGGAAGCAATCTTATGGTGGGAAGGTTGCACTTCCACCATCTAGTGATCATCCGCTTTTGTCGGATGATCTACCTTCCAGGATGCATATACCAACCTGTCGCTTGCTAGGATTGGTAATTACTTCTGTCTCCCTTTGCTTGTCTGTCATAGTTTAAGAAAACTAATATTTGCAAATGTAGGAGACAAAAATTGTTGGAGCCCCCAGCGACAAGCCTGCTGAGATTCCACCTCCTTCCCTCGGACAAACTCTCCAAGAGGAAAAAGAGGCCCTGGAGAAGAAGACCGAAGAGATGTCTTCGGTGATTCTGCATCTGGCAGAATGTTTTGAAATATCCCGTGAAGAGGCGCACCAGTTCCGTCGAGAGAGGGATCACACTCAGCAACAGCGAGAACTCTCTGATTTGATTAGGAACAATAGTGCATCTCTTGTTAGGGATGATGTAGATAGACTTAGGTTAGTTGCTAGTTCTCTGGGGGTTGTCAGTGTAGATCCTACTGACAACAACATGTCCCTAGGAGGACTTTGCAAACTTCTTTTGGATCAGGTCGACGCTTTAGTCACCGGTATCCCTTTCGTATGTAAAGAATGCAAGAAATAAAATCTCTTTCTTTACATGAATATTCTTTACATCTTCTATGCGAAAACATGGCCATAAGCAATGTCTTTACGACTATTCATACACAGGTAAACTTCAGCTCTGCGACCAGAATCGCGTTTTTATAATAATACAGCGACCAGCACCAATACCGCGATCAAACTTAAAGCCGCGGTTAGAACCGAAGTTCAATTTGAAAGATTACTACGATCAGAACCGAAACTCGATCGGACCGTCACTTCGATCAGGATCGGAGCTTAGTCAAAGACATGGTTCTGATCATACTGCAATCTAATCAAAACATATCCGTACGTCCAAAAACTTGGCCATAGGATATTTTCATGAAAGTTTACAAGGCACATGAAGGAAAATGTCCTCCGAAAACCCTTGAAGAACTTTTCATGTTTTTGTATCTTCAAACCTTGAAACAAAGAAGTCCTTTCGTTTCAGATCCGATACCAGAAACACTTTAACGGGTCCGCCAGAGATAGTATCCATTATGAGAAATGAATAAAATATTAAGTGGAACGTTTGAGTGGAACGTTACTCAGACTAATGCGCCTCCTCGGGTCTATAAAAGGAACAGTTAGCTTCTTGAGGAAGCCATACAGCCAAAAACCGTTCCTCAATACTTCTACCGCACAAAACCCTCATTCCCCTCAGCCTCCATCTTCCCCAAAGTCGCCAACTTTTCTTCCGATTTCTCACAAGAAATGGCGTCTTGGAGAAGATCGATCCACCATTCCGAGGAGAGTCTGTTGGCACTGGAGAAGGAGGAAATCCTTCCTCCGTGGCTGCTAATCAACTGGCGGCCTGCGGAGAAGGACCAAGAAACCCCAGTCGTCGGAGATGGCGAACTGGTAGTTTTCGAGGAATACATGCGCTGCGGGTTCCGATTCCCCGAGAGTCGGTTCCTCAAAGGCGTCCTCGAGCATTATGGGTTGGAGCTGATCAATCTCCACCCAAATGCTGTCCTGATTCTGGCGGTGTTCTAGCATCTATGCGAAGCGTACGTCGGAGTGTATCCCAGCGTGGATCTCTTCCGGCGCTTCTACTACTCGGCGTGGTCGAAGAGTGCCAACGCCGCCGGATGTATCTACTTCCGGCTAAGGGAGAAGAAGGAGTATCCCTTCCCACCCCTGCGGGATTCGGTGCACGGGTGGCACCAGAAGTGGTTCTACTGCACCCCTCCGTCTGAGAGCGGGTTGTGGTTCGAGAACTCGCGACCAGAGAAGCCGAGCGAGTTAGACTCCCCCCCGGCGATGAACGTTGAGTTCATGAAGCACGCTGAGGTAATTCTTCACTTAGTCCAACAGAGACTAACAGCTCGTGACATCATCCGCGACTTTGTGAAGAACCGGGTGAGCCCCCTGTGTGAAAGGGCTCATCCGGCTTAGGAGATTAAGTCCATGGCAGACAATACCTTGGACTACAATGAAGGAATGTGACTTTGGCTCTGAGACCTCACACTTCTGTGATGTATTGTCTAATTTGTATCCTGGGAACAGTCCTGCCCTCCTCCGAGGTCGAGAGGTGGACAAACTATCTCCTCAGGGCCTACAACACTGATGTAGAGGGCCCCAAGGGATCACCTCACCCCCAGAGCTTGGTTCACGTCGGCGACGACCTCAAACAGGAGCACCGAAAGGTATGTCATCTTCCACTTGGCTCTTATTCGCAAGTCTTATGTATGCCCAGCGCTGACAACTTTGTCGGAACGAAGCAGCTCTTGGGGAGATTCGCCGAGGCGACATTCCCGAGCGAGAATGTCGGTTCCCTGGGAAAGCCGACGATGAAAAACGTGAAGAAGATCTCCTCGAAGCCCAGGACGAGGAATCCTGCCCCCAAGAGACCCAAGCAAGCTCTTAGGGAAGGGTCTTCACGGAGCGTTCCTCCTACCACAAGGAAGACTGTGGTAAGATATCACGTACCTCCCATTCTTCCAGGTACAAACTGGAATCACTTCTTCGTCGTACAGGGCGAGAGGAGCGAGGAGGAGGAGGAAGATGATATCCCCCTGATCCGCCGGAGGAGGAAGATAGCGGACTCTCCATCCGGCGACACTCCATCTCGTCCCACAAAAACAGAAGTAACTGCAGCGGACTCCGTAGCCACCGAAAGTCCCGTGGTGGCGGGTGAGATCCCTGCTCCCGAAGCCCCCGAGGCTTCAAGGTCAGTTGTTTCTGCTTCCCTAACCGAAGGGGTGACCACGGTAAAAATTTCCTCATAGTTTTATCTTCTCAACATCCTCTGTACACATGTTTATTGAATTAACACTTTTATAGGGCGAAGAGCTTCCCCCTGCAACTCTTGTGAGTCCCAGGGAGGAAAATCCTCCACTCTTGAGGACAGGAGAGGAGGTGTCCGAACCTGACCCCGCAAGAGTTGCGGATGGAGTGCCAGCTCCAGAGGTCCAGGAGCCAGCCAGGCCTTCGGACATAACCCTGCCAACCGGACAGGTTGCACAGGTATGAGTTCTTACCACAAGTCTTTATCATCCCTTATGAATGTACTTACAGGAAGACACATATAGGGGGAAAAAGGCCTATTTATAAAGAGGAAGACCAGGACAGACAGTGACTGTCTCCTTTCTCAGGGAGAGCCTCCCCTGAAATCCCAAAGGCTAATGGGATTTCAAATAAGGTAAGAACCCTATTCTGGTTACACTAGATTGGATTGTGACGATTATCAACATAATCGTCAGTTTCTCTTTTCTTGGCAGGCAAAAAGAGGTAGCACTGAGCCCTTCAGCCGCCCCGGGGAGGGTTGAAGTTGCTACTGGCGCCGGAGCATCCAGTGAGGAGCGCTCTGTCCCTTCGGTCCAGGAAGGCGTCCGGACCGTGAGGGACGAATCAGGCGCGAAGACCTAGTTGCAGACCACAGAACCTACGACTGAGGGTCAGCAGACACATCCTCCTGCTGCTCCTGTCGGGGCCGCGACGGGTCCCCCGACCAGACCTCCCGCCATCCCGGAGGAAGTCTCATTCCGGGAGTATACAGAGGTATGATGAACTTCTCTTTTGGTACCTGAACTGTGCATAGGACACCTTTGACTTCTCTTTGTTTTACAGGAGTTATCCCGGATGACGGCCAGATCGATCGCTATGGTAGCGAGCGTCGAGGCCATACAGAAAGAAAGAGACAACTTGCGCAGGTAAGGATCAATATCCTCCAATTTGCATAGATGCGAATTTGTTATGACATCCATTTCTTCTGTCACAGGGAGGTTGCGTCTCTAAAGAGGGAGCTGGCTGCGACCAAGCTCAAGTCGATCTCTTTTGCTTCGCAGCAAGAGGTCGAACTTAATAAGTTGCTGTCAGAACTCTCTGGTAAGTCGATTCCCGACTTGGAAGACTTGAATTCATAATTTGTGAGTAACACTCTTCTTACTGCAGCGCAAGCAAGTCAAATAAAATGACTTGGTCAGGACAAGGCGGTCCTTCAGTGCTCCATTAGCGCCACCCAAAAGGCGAACAGGGAGCTGAGCCAATCTGTCTTTGAAAAGCTAAAGATGGTGACCCATCTCCTGAGGGCTGATGTGGTTGAGACCACAAAGGACGACCTTAGTTCGAGCGACTGGTTTTCACTAGTCATGGCCCAAGCGGAGTCACTTCTCGAGTATCTTCCTGAAGATACACGGCGACGGGAAGAGGCGATCAGAACCAGGGTTCGATTAACAGCCTCCGCCATTCTCTGCCGGTTCCGTCTCCACCATGGCCCAGATGCGGATCTGAATCCACTGGTGGGACCGGTAGAGATCGAGAGTGAATAATAGCTGGAGGCGATCAAGGAGGAGATCACCCCCCTTGTAGACAAGCTCCTGACCGAGCTTGGGATTATATAGTCCCTACAACTGTACAGATATATAGAATGCAATGCATATACAAATTGATTTTTGAAAGAAAATAAATATATTCTTGTTTTTTGTTGTTTCATATTATAAGCACATCCCCCTAGCCCCCGCCTGTGATTATAGATACTGAAGGCTTAGTATTATAAACACAATAGAAATACAAGTGTAATGACCAGGGGTGTGCGATCGGACCAGCGATTATGATCAATGTAACGCCTAACCTTATTGCAAACCGGTAGCCACTCAGATGATCAAGGACTTGCCAGAAAGCCCTGTATGCGTTGAGAAACGGCTTATTTAGGAGTGACTTATCTGAAAATGGTCATGAGATTGGCCAGCGAATCCGATTAGAATGTTGTAGTGATCTAACCGCCGGCAACCAGCCCCCGAGTCGAGTTCGTAACACATGGGCATGAAGGAAAATGTTCATCGTATAAAACCAAAATACTTTTTGTTTTATTAAACAATGCTAATCGAACAGGAAAAAGGATTGAATACTTACACGTAGAACTTGCGTAGTTGATCGATGTTCCACGTATTGGACAGAATCCGACCATCCTCCATGGCTAATCGCGCTGATCCTGGTCGCGGCACTGAGACAACAGTGTAAGGGCCTTCCCATTTTGGGGAGAATTTGTTGCGATTAGACTGGTCTTGAATTTTTTGTAAGACCAGGTCACCCACGTGAAGACTACGTGGTCGCACCCTTTTGTTATGGTACTTGCGCAAAGCCTGCAAGTATGCCGCGGACTTGATCAAAGCGCGATCACGCCTTTATTCTAAGAGGATGAGATCCTGTGTTCGCTGTTCGGCCTGATCAATTCGATCGAATTGTTCTGTCCGAACAGATCCAATACTAACTTCCATAGGCAGTACAGCCTCGGCCCCATAGACCAGATGGAAAGGCGTCTCACCGGTGGCTCGACTAGAGGTAGTTCGTAGTGCCCATAGAACGGTATAGAGCTTGTCTGCCCAAGCCCCTGAGCGAGTCTTAAGGCGATCAAAAACACATCTTTTGATGCCTTGCAATATCTGCCCGTTGGCATGTTCCACGGCACCATTGCTCTGTGGATGTGCCACAGAAGCCAAGCACACCTTGGTCCCGATCTGATCGCAATAGTCCAGAAAAAGACCACTGGCGAACTGAGAACCATTGTCTGTGATGAGACGGTTTGGAACACCAAATCGAGCAACAATGTTCTTATGGAAGAGCTTTTGTGCTGCTGATGCGGTAATATTTCGTACCGGTTCGGCCTCAATCCACTTTGTAAACGTGTCAATGGCTACGAACAAAAACTTGTACCCATTGACCGCTTGTGGCATAGGACCGACAATATCCATCCCCCAGACCGCAAAAGGCCATGCGAGGGGAATGGTTTGTAACGCGTAGGCAGGTTGATGAACCTGTCTTGCGTGGAATTGACACTGAGGACACATCTTGACCATGTGCTTGGCATCATCGAGTGCCGAAGGCCAGTAGAATCCTTGTCGAAAAGCTTTTCCGACCAGTGTCCGATATGACGCGTGCGCACCGCATACACCGTCATGTATCTCTTTCAAAAGAGATTTACCTTCCTCCTGAGATATGCAGCGCATGAATACTCCTTGAGTACCCTTTCTATACAAAACTCCCTCTATGAGCTTGTACAGACTCGCTTTTCGAATCAACCGATCGCTTTCGGTTTCATCCTCTGGTAGGGTCCCATGTTCAAGATAGACTCTCAATGGATGAGTCCAATCCTGTTCTTGACCGAGGTTGGTAACGCAGGCTGTTACTGGATCATCCTCGACTGAAGTCATGATCGAAGGACGGTCCAAGTGTTCAATGAACACTCCTGCCGGAGCGGATGTGCGTGAGGACCCAATTTTGGATAATTGGTCTGCGAGAATGTTGTCCTTTCGCTGGATCTATTGGACTTCGAAATGACTGAAGTGTTTTTCCAATCTCCTCACTTCCCCCAGGTAATGAGCCATTGTCTCATCGGAGGTGCTGTACTCCTTGTTTACCTGGTTTACGACCAGCTGTGAGTCTCCCCTCACCACTAATCGACGGACTCCGAGGAATTTTGCTGTCCGGAGCCCTGCAAGAAGGCCTTCATACTCTGCTGCGTTGTTGGTCGCAACAAAGCGTAACTAAGACCACTCCAGCCCCCGAGTGTTGGAAACTACGGGAACCATCGAAGTACATTGTCCAATGATCGGGGCATTCCAATTCCTCAGGCACCTGCACGGGTGGCTCAGGGTTGGTCCATTTGACCACGAAGTCGGCCAAAACCTGAGACTTAACCGCCGTGCGGGGCGTGAAATGGACATCAAAAGCACTGAGTTCGACCGCCCATTTGGCGATTCGACCAGATTTCTCTAGATTTCGGATAATATCCCCCAGAGGAAAGGAGGAGGGTACTGTGATTTTGTGAGCTTGGAAGTAATGTCATAGCTTACGGGAAGCCATCAGTAGTGCGTAAAGTATCTTCTGGACCTCAGAGTAACGCTCCTTAGGACCATGAAGTACCTCGCTCACATAGTAGACAGGTCTGTGTATCCCTTCCCTATCCGCGATAAGGACAGTGCTGACCGCGTGTGGGGTGGTCACCAAATAAAGAAGCAATGGTTCTCCTTTGTCGGGGGACACCAATACTGGCGGAATGGATAGATATGTCTTTACCTCCTGAAACACTTTTTCGGCCTCATCGGACCATGTGAAATTGTGATGCTTCCGCAAGGCTTTGAAGAAAGGTAATCCCCTTTCTCCTAGTCGCGATATGAAACGACTTAAGGCCGCTATGCGACCAGCCAGGCGTTGAACATCTTTCATGGTCGAGGGCGACCTCATTTGTTCAATGGCCCTGATTTTCTCAGGATTGACCTCAATACCCCTGGAACAAACAAGGAAACTAAGAAGTTTTCCTGAAGAAACCCCAAAAGAGCATTTCTCCGGATTCAATTTTATTCCAAAGCGATTCAAATTATAGAAGGTTTCAGCGAGATCGTCCAAATGAGACAATCTCTTGGTACTTTTTACAACCAAGTCGTCTACATATGCTTCAAGATTACACCCTATCTGGGAAAGAAATGTCTTTTGCATCAAGCACTGGTACGTGGAACCTGCGGTCTTGAGATCGAACGGCATTCTGACGTAGCAGTAGGTGCCGAACGGGGTGATGAAGGCAGTTTTCTCTTCATCTTCTTCTGCCATGCTAATTTGATGATATCCTGAGTAAGCGTCCAAGAAGCTCATCAGTTCGCAACCCATGGTTGAGTCGACCAGCTGGTCTATGCGGGGAAGGGGAAAGTCATCCTTCGGACAGGCATTGTTGAGGCTAGTGTAGTCGACGCACATGCGCCACTTGCCATTTGACTTGCGGACCATGACCGGATTGGCGAGCCATTCCAGGTGATCGACCTCGCGAATAAACCCGGCTTTTAGGAGTTTGTCCAACTCCTCTCGAATGGCTTCCTGTCATTCAACAACAAAACGCCTGAGCTTTTGCTTTATTGGTCGCTGTCCAGGTCGAATTGCTAACCTGTGCTCGATTACTTCCCTTGGGACACCGGGCATGTCGGACCGTTTCCACGTAAACACATGTGCGTTAGCCCGGAGGAAAGTAATGAGCTCGAGTTCCTATTTGTCATCCAGGCCTGATCCGACCCGAATTGTCTTGGATGGATTATCTGGGTACAACGGAACTTGTTTGAGTTTCTCATCTGGTCGAGGAGCAGCCGTGATCGCGTCGGTGGCGACAGTGGCGACCTGAGCGTCCCGGAGGGGAATTTGGTCGACCATCTCCAGAGATAGCCGGTCGCACGTAAGTGCCATGTTGCGACTACTTTGGACCGAGATGACACCTTTGGGGCCAGGCAATTTACCGCACTGATAAGCATAGTGCATTGCCATCATGAACTTAGCAAGAGTTGGCCTGCCAAAGATTGCATTATAAGCCGAATCACAATCAATTACGTCAAAAGTAACCAATTCTGTTCGGAAGTTATCCGGTTCTCCCAATGTGACCGGAAGGACCACCTGTCCCAACGGCATCATGGAGGGACCAGGGATTATCCCATAAAACGGATGGATTATGGGCTTAATCTTCGAACGAGGAATTTGCATCTCGTCGAGTGCCTTGACCAATAAAATGTCAAGGGAGCTCCCTCCGTCGATCAGGACCCTTTCGACTCTCGCATTACTGATGATCGCATTACTGATGATCGGGGTAATGACCAGAGGGAGCCTCAATGGTCGAGTAAGCCCCGCGGGACAATCAATGCGGTCAAACGTCAAAGGTGTATCCGACCAGCGGGGGTACTGAGGTTCACCAAGGGATGTCTCCGTTTGGTTAACCTCTCGGTAAAAGGTTTTAAACTGCCTTTTGGAAACAAAAGAGGAGCAACCCCCGAAAATAACATTAACGTGATTACGAGGTACCTGGTAGGACATCTCTTTATCTCCGTCAGCGTCTCTAAGTCCGCATGCTTGTTCTTTAACCGGTAAGGTCGGCATTGGTCCAACTCCCTGGTAGAAGTCATCCAACTGCTTCAACCAACTCCTGCAGTTCTTGAGGTCGTGGCCTGCAGAGTTGTGGAGTGGACACCACTTCTTGCTTTCCTGCGGATTAGTCGACTTCTTTGGCTGGTCCGCACTACGACCACTAGGAGCAGTTTTATTCTTAAATGAAGGCTTGTTACCTTTGGTCGAAGGCGGCTTCTCTGCAACTGCGATCTCGCGGTACTGTCCAGAGCGGTTCCTCTTCAACTTCTTCGATTTCCCGCCCGACGAAGATTCCGGCTTCTTGCTTGAATCTTCTTTCCTGGCGTCTTTGAAACCTGGTTGAGGTGGTAGGTCACCCTTATCGACCATCCGCTTCGGCCGCATCGGAGTATCGGTCGGCCATATCAAAAAGATCGGCCACTGATCGAGGAGGATGGATGAGAAAGTCTTCGGTGAATCTCCGATATCGAACGGCATGTTTAAATGCCCTGATAACGGAGCCGTCAGATATGTTCGGGATGGTATTCCTCACCCCGACAAATCTCTTGACAAACTGACGAAGGGTTTCGGTCGAAGTTTGTCGTAGTCGATGAAGATCGTCCTCTTTATCCGGCTTTTGATAACAGTTTTGGAAATTGCTGAGGATAGCGTCGCACAACATTTCTCAATTGTAGATGGAACCCTCGGGAAGATTAAATAGCCAGGTTCTAACCGGTCCTTCGAGGACTGTAGGCAGGTAGTTGGCCATGACCCGGTCATCGCCTCCTGCCGCTTGGATGGCAGTGATATAGATTTGAAGGAACTCGGATGGGTTCTGAGTTCCGTCGAACTTTTCTATGGCCCCTGGTCGAAACTTATCAGGCCAAACGACCGCGCGAAGGCCGGGCGAGAAAGCTTTACAACCAACGTAGGGACCGTGAATTGTCCTGTGACTTTCGACCGGATCTCGGGCGACTTCATGCAATGGTGAAGTTATCCGTGGTCCCAAACGAGAGTGGACAGGGACTCGATCCCTACCACGAGAATCCTGTGTCCGCCTGTACTTGTCTTGGCGGGATGGTACAGGGGGGGTAACTTCGTCGACCAGAACCAGAGTGAGAATACTCTCGTTCGTGGGAACGTGTCATCAATCGGGAAGAGGCCGTTGGGGTCGCCTCAGATGCGACCTCGTCCAGTCTTTCCGCCAGGATTCTGGTGAAGGCCGGTTTCTGCGTATCCGTGATCGTAGGAGGGAAATTACGCATGACCTCCGCGATAGATCGCAGTCGACCATGTGTACTTCTCCTAGGGGCACCGGGTGTTACCATTTCTTCGTCCACCTGGAAACACTTCGGAGGCAAAGAAGGGGTCTGGTCGCGTCTGTGACCACGTGATCGTCGAGAAGAACTCGGAGCAGCATCGTAACGAGCCTGCGCATCTTGAAGAGCCTCTAGTGCAGTTCTACGCAGTTCGTTGTTTTGTTGCTTGAGATCTTGATCCTCCTTCTGTTTGCGTTCCTGTTCTTCCCTAGCAGCCTGCTGATCAGGAGTTTCCTCCGATAAGGCAGCGAACTGTCTAGGGAGAGAGGTTGCCGATGGGGAAAACATCTCAGTTTGTTCCGAGTCTGACTTGAAATCAAAGAGACGGTGGAGGTTATCAGGGTCGAACCTTCCTGGGCTGATTTCCAAGTCGATATCATCCTTCCCCTCAGCGGCAAGGTTGTAGTCCTTATATTTCCCTAGCAAAGAACTTACCACATACCTCTACACAATCTAGTGCCAGCCATAAATTCCACCAGGGCCAGAGAACTCATAATTCAATTGAAAGTTGTGTAAAAACTGTCGTTGCAAGAGTCGTAGTGATTATTCAAGAATCCCAGTAAGGTCTTGACATAGGAAGTTGCTTGTTCATGCTACTACTACCTGGTTAATGTTTAATATTCCTAGGTTGACATGGTATGAGGGAGGAGCAATCGCAACCGAAAGGGTCGTGATTGTGTAATAACCGCAACTGAACGGTTGAATGTTGAGCACTTGATGGTTGAATTCCACGAGGAACAAGCGTATTCGTCTTTCTAGCTTAATGGATCACTGAGTAAGTCTAAATGAGTTGTGGGTGTATTTTTCTACAACTAAACTATCAATCTAGGGTTTGCAAGCTGGTATGAAAATCTAGGGCTTCGGGAATTCCATAACCATCCGGCATAATTCCATCCAAGGTTCGAGGATTGTAAGTTAATTTCAATTGTTTTTCAAGACAAATTAAGTTTCCAGTTCAGGGCGCTGGGTCAACAATCAGAGGATCGCTTCCATTGTCACGTTTGGCGAGAGCCTTTCTCTTGTTCAGGATCCCGCATCAAAACGCTAAGGATTCAAGAACTCCCCTAACTTCTTGCTAAGGCTCAACTGTTACGTCTGTTGCCAAAAAGAGAATTTAGGATTTGGAGAAAGAAAACATCATGAAATTACTTCAAAACTTGAAACAAAGGCTGAGGAAGAATCATGCCTTCAGGATTAGGTCATCCCTAACCCTAGAGGGGATCTACTCGCTAAAAGTCATAATAATGCAGAAATAAGAATAACAATTAAATAAAAACTCACTTGATTGCTTGGAAATTAAAGTTGCCATTCTTACCAGCTTACAAAAGCAATAAAAATAGAGAAGAGAGCTCTACTAAACTAAAACTAAGCCCTAATGACTACTAAACCTAAGAAAAAGATAAAAAGGCATGTCTAATTGAGCAAAAAACTTCTCTATTTATAGTACATAGGTAAATGTGTCCAAAAATAACTTCTTGATGTGCAGGTGACAAAGTCTAGCTTCAAACAGTACGAGATCTCACTAGTACAGAAATGCAGTCTACTAACCCCTATCTTCTATCGGTTATTAGCGATATAGCAGAAAATCGATAGAAAATGTGCCTCGCGGTCATAAAAGCCCGACGGGTATATTTTCCCTATTGGTTTATAAGAAACTTACCGATAGAAGAAGCAGTATGATTTACTCTAGCGGTGATGAACATATTTGCCGTTAGAAGATATGCATAAGTACTGACGCGAGAATGTTGTGCGCCGATAGGACTGGTCGACTTCTACAACTAGACTTATTCTATCGGTCATGTATGCGTATACCGACAGAGTATGTACAAAATTTCCTATCGGCAATATGTAGTGTGCCGATAGAAGCGTTCGCCTTCGACAAATATTTTTATTCTATCGGTGATGGATTATTGTACCGTTAGAATATATCAAAAATTGCTTTGAACTGTTCGTCGTCAAATAGTTTTATTCTATCGGTATTGAATGTTTATTCCGTTAGAATATAGCAAAAATATTTTAGAACTGTTCGCCTTCTACAACTACTATTATTCTATCGGCAATGTACGTATATACCGACAGAGTATGTACAAAAATTCCTATCGGTAATATGTATTGTGCCGATAGAACCATTCGCCTTCTACAGATGTTTTGATTCTATCGGTAATTTATTTGTATACCGTTAGAAGATATACAAAATTACTAATGGTATGCGGTTTTTGTACCGATAGAACTTATCTAGTACTATAAATAGACGGGTGTGTCTCTCTCATTCTCATAGTTCATCTGGCGTTTGTAGTCCTAACCCGTAAGCTCAATGGACGGCCGGCGCACCTCTACAGGCGACCACTGCACCTCCGCACCTCCATCGACGCCCTCTAGACTTCGGCATCCCAAGCAAGGTACGTAAAATATCGGCAATATTGTTAGATTATTCTAATCCGATTATGGCAATTATTCTACAATTTTTGTATCCTTCATTTTGATGTGTCTTCTTTTCAATATGATTATGATCTGTGCAGGTCCTTGGATGATGCTCATGAGGGGCAACGTATTTCAGGGTTCTTCATCGCAGTACGCTGCCTACGTTGGCTTGTTGGCGAAAGAAACGGTGAAGATCACCGTCGAGAGCTGGAAGGGCGAGATCTTGGTTGGCTCGGTCGAGAAGATCCTTAAGCCTGGCGTGTTTCTCAAATCAGGACCTATAGAAAGCATCTTACATTTTTTTGCATGCACCAGCTTGTGGCCAGATGCTAACCTGCTTGGAGAAGAAGAATTGTTGTCATTTGCACAGCCATTCTACACCATCACTACACATAACAACATCTTGGAAGGTAGGTTCTTTTTGTTAATGGAGTTGAGTTGAGTTGAGTTGAGTTGATCGAGTTTGAGTCCGAGGAAATCACCAATACAAATGAAACTCGACGGCAGTTCCAGCTTCTCGGGCGTCTTCGAACTGAACTCCTATGGTTAAGTCCAATGTGGTTCAGACATTTGCTATTTTGGATGAATGGATTTGTGATGTATCAGGTCTAACTTGTAGTCGGTAGTTGCATTGTCGCAACCTGCAAAGGTTCTCTTTTATGTAAAATGTATGGGCCGCTGGGTCCTCGTCGTGATCTGTTGTTAATTTCATACGTGGCTTTTCTAATATACATCGAATGTGTGAATTGTTGTATTTGTATATTGTTGTATATTTGTGTATCATGTATTGCTAATTGGGACATGAACTTGAATGTGTGGGGAGTATTTGTGTATTTAATTGTATTGGTAGGTAGGTGTGTATTTGTACTGCTGTTTCAGACATGCACTTGAATTTGTGAACTGGCATGTGTATGTTTGTACCTGAATTTGTGAACTGGCATGTGTAATTTCTTTGGCAAGATGAAGTCCCAAGTACCTAAGAAAAGTATTTTTGTGTCTCCTAGTTAATCCACAAATTAGCATTTCTTGAAATATTGCTTTATCTTCTAGTTAAGATCCGTTTGATGTAAGATCTGTTTGATGTTACATTGATATGATTCCTTGGATGTGAGAACTGGTGTCATGTGTGTCCCAGTTTGGTACAAGTACATCCTCTAACGGTAAGTACACATATTTACCGGTAGAAATCACATATTTGCTCAGTCATGCATCATCTAACGGTAAATACACATATTTACCGATACAAAAACTCTTGTTCGTGTGTCAAGCATCATCTAACGGTTAATACACATATTTACCGATAGAAAAACTCATGTACGTAAAGTGTCATGCATCATCTAACGGTCAATACACATATTTACCGATAGAACAAGACCTGTACTTGCTCAGTAATGGACATTCTCTAACGGTATATGTGTGTTTTTACTGATAGAATATGTGAGCGGCGAATTACCTTAGTTGGTCTAACGGTTATTTCATGTATTTACTGTTAGAAAAAGGTCCATTATAAGGAAAACCTCACTCGACCATTGCTGAGCTGCTCTTTAATTTGTTCTGTTACACTCTGTGTCCCTCTGTTTGTGATGAAAGTTCCACGCTCGCAGCTACACTGCTAGGGTGATCAGCGCAGGCTAGAGGGAAGTTGATTGCGCCCCTCTCTTTAAGGTATGCTTAATTGTCGGCACTTATCTCTCTCTCCCTCTAGATCTCCCTCCCTCTCTACTTGCAAGCTAGCTGTATTGTGTAGTTCCAAGTTTGTAGCTCTAAGCTTGGGAGCTTGGTAGCTGGAAATGCGTCATGTTTTAGGAGCTAACTAGCTTGTATTGTGTAGTTAGCTAGGTTAATTAGTGTTAATTTCGTCAGGCTAGGGTTCAACACATGTATCTGTTGTAAGAGGCTGTACATGTACATATACATAACTTAATCGGGCAGGTTTCATGCATTGCTGACTCGTTAAATTTTGTTAATTGTAGATGGACAGGAAATATTGGATGTATGGAATAAAACGTACTACTCTTGAATATTTGGATGGTGTGAATGAGTTTATTAAATTTGCTGAGCAACAAAAGGAGAGGAAGGGAGAGAAAATGTGCTCTGTCCTTGTACAGATTGTATGAACTTCAAGAGGTTTAGCAACTCTGATCAAATTAAGAGTCATTTGATTCATCGTGGTTTTAACGCGCGATACACCCATTGGATATGGCATGGCGAAGATCTTGAGGAAACAAGCACCACTACTACCAATCAGCACGACTCGGATGTGGATTGCAATAATATCGATGATCATCCCAATTTTGGTAATGTTCATTCCGATGTGCACGTAGATGATGATGATGACAATCTAGATGAGATGTTACGTGATGTAGAGGAAGATTACAACGAAAACGACTTCTGTGAATTTGAGAAACTGATTGCTGACTCTGAGAAGCCTCTGTTCCCTGGATGTGCAACATTTACAAAACTGTCTTCTGTGCTGAGATTATATAACTTGGAGGCAGGCAACGGTTGGAGTGATAAGAGTTTCACGGCACTATTAGATCTTCTAGCGGACATGCTTCCAGAGGGAAATGAGTTGCCAAGATGTACTTACCAAGCCAAAAAACTGTTGTGCCCGTTGGGAATGGAAATCGAAAGAATACACGCAAGCCCAAATGATTGTGTGTTGTACCGTAACGAGTACTCTAGTTTGCATGTTTGTCCAAGATGGCGCATCGAGGTATACGCGTAGGGATCGGATTGACAGTGAACGTCACGAGGTAAAGAAAGGACCTCCGGCGAAAACTATGTGGTACTTGCCTGTGATACCTAGATTGAAGCGGCTGTTTGCAAATCCGAAAGTCGCGAAGCACTTGCGTTGGCATGCTGAAGCCCGGAAACAAGACGGAAAACTGAGACACCCAGCTGATTCTATTCAATGGAGAAACATCAACAGAACATTTGCTGAGTTCGGCGGCGAACTCAGGAATATAAGGTTCGGGCTGAGTACAGATGGTATGAACCCACATGGTAATATGAGCAGTCGGCACAGCACTTGGCCGGTTCTTTTATGCATCTACAATCTTCCTCCTTGGTTATGCATGAAGCGCAAGTACATCATGATGGCGTTACTAATCTCAGGACCCAGACAACCCGGAAATGATATTGACGTGTTTCTAGCGCCTTTAATCGAGGACTTACAGAAATTGTGGAGCGAGGGGGTGAAGGTGTGGGATGCATACAAGAAAGAGAATTTCATCTTGCGGGCCCTGATATTTTGCACCATAAATGATTTTCCGGCCTACGGCAATTTGTCAGGATATAGTACGAAAGGAGCCAAGGCTTGCCCTATTTGCCTAGATGAAACTGAGAGCATGTGGCTGCGAAATTGCCGGAAAACAGTGTACATGGGTCACCGTAGGTTTCTTCCGGTGCATCACACGTACCGTAAGAAGAGGAAATCATTTAATGGGAAGCCTGAGAAGGGATCAGCTCCAGTGTTTCTGACCGGTAAGGAGATTTACTCGCGCGTGAAGGACATCAAAGCTGAGTTCGGTAAGCATTGTAAACCTCGAGAAAAAAATGTTTGGAAGAAGAGATCGATTCTCTAGGATCTACCGTACTGGGAGCACTTACAAGTACGACATTGCGTTGACGTCATGCATGTAGAGAAAAATGTCTGTGACAGTTTAATTGGTTTGTTGTTGAACATTCCGGGAAAGACGAAGGATGGTGTGAAAGCTCGTCGTGACATGGTGGAAATGGGGATAAGGACTGAGCTTGCATCTTTAGAGAATGGAAAGCGTACATACCTCCCCCCGGCCTGCTATACGTTGTCCAAGAGCGAAAAAACAGAACTCTGTCGGTGCCTGCACGGTGTTAAAGTTCCATGTGGGTACTCCGCGAACTTGAAAAAACTTGTGTCTATGAAGGACCTAAGACTGGTTGGCATGAAGTCCCACGACTGTCATGTCTTGATGTCACAGATGCTTCCCATTGCTATCAGAGGCATGCTCCCAGTTAAAGTCAGAGAGACAATCACAAACCTATGTTATTTCTTCAACGTAATATCTTGCAAGGTAAGTACGTGCACTCCTACTATAAGTTAATTACCTCCATTTCTGGAGCTTAATTAGAAGATTTTCCTGATATGAATATTTGGCGCAACTGTGTCCTCGTAGGTAATTGATCCGGATGGACTGGATGCTTTGCAACGCGATGTGGTTACAACTCTTTGTCAGCTCGAGATGTATTTCCCTCCATCCTTTTTTGATGTTATGGTCCATCTGATTGTTCACCTTATCAGAGAAATTAAGTTTTGTGGACCCGTGTGCCTACGCTACATGTATCCATTTGAGAGATTTATGGGTGTATTGAAGGGATACGTAAAGACTCGTCGTCGACCAGAGGGGAGTATCATGGAAGGTTATGCCGCCGAGGAGGTGATTGAATTTTGCACAGATTACATGGCCGGGGTTGACCCAATTGGCGTTCCTAGGTCCCGACACGAGGGTAGGCTTCAGGGCATCGGAACGATTGGATTCAAAGCTATCGTCCCCGCTCGTGATGTGTACGCAAAATCACATTTTTGGGTCTTACAACACATGACAGAGGTCGAGCCATACATACACGAGCACAAGGTAATGTTACGGTCACAGAATCCTTTGAAGTCAGACGTTTGGGTCGCCAGAGAACATAACAGGAAATTTGCTGGGTGGATCCAAGAAAGAGTCACGCGAGCTGTCGAGGGCTCCGTAAGTGAAACTGTGACATGGTTGGCTAGAGGCCCAAGATTCACTGTAGGGACTTGGCAGGGGTACGACATCAATGGGTATTCATTTTACACAAGAGCTCAAGACGCAAAGAGTAGCACGCAATGTAGCGGAGTGACACTGTTTGCTATTTCCGAGGATGCCAGGTCAGTAAGGGCGCTGAACTCATATTACGGCGCTATTGATGAAATATGGGAGCTCGATTACGGATTACTTAAGATTCCCCTGTTTCGATGCCAATGGGTCGAAATCCCTCGAGGTGTTCAAGTTGACAATTACGGGTTTACTCTCGTCGATCTTGGTAGAGTCGGACACCAAGACGATCCATTCATACTTGCAAAGCAAGCCACACAGGTATTCTACATCATTGACCCGGCCAATCCGAACTTGCATGTTGTCCTCCACAGGAAGAGACGTATTGTTGGGGTCGAAGACGTTGTCGACGAAGAGGAGTATAACCAATTCGATGAAATACCTCCATTTTTAGAGGACATTCAATCTATCCCTACTGAAGATATCGACGAAACAACGTATCTGCGAGATGATCACGAAGAAGGATTATGGGTTGAGAACCATTAATGATTATTTTCTATTTCAGGGATAAATGCCAAGCAAATAGCCCACAAGTTCTGCAGCAAGGTGAGGAACTTATCATTAATACATCAGGCAGTACATTTTTCCTTAGAACTTAATGATACGCTAGTTCACAGAATTAATATATCTCAATTAGTTAATTTTACTCCACAGCATGAGTTCTAACATGTACAGTACCTTTATCCTGTAAGTACTTAATTCTTCCCTTCAAATAGCACTTGCAAAAATCTCATTGCAGCCTCTTGCTTCTTCAAATTAAGCTCTCCAAAAATCAAATTTTCTGACGGTATTTTGTTATTTATACCGATAGAAAAGGACATTCACTACTTTAATGTGTCTCAGGCACTTCAAAAGTTTCGCTGCGAAAAGTTTTCTTATTCTATCTGTATTATTACATTGTACCGTTAGAATAAATTCGTTAGTTCACGGTATTTTGTTGTCTGACTGTTTTTTGTTGTTCGTATTGATAGAAAAATACTCTGGCGCTTCGAATTCTCAACAGTGTCGCCATCCGTCACGGTATTTTGTTGTTTTTCTAATTCTCGAACGCTTCGACTCCTCATCTTCTCTTTCACAATGGCAACCTCCATGGGATCGTCAGCCGCGCCCTCCCCAGTAAGAACTCTAAATCTCCTAGGTTTACCCCTGTATTGTTAATCCATGTTCAGTACATTCTTGACCTGTTGATTTGCACAGGGAAGGGGAGCCGTCGAAGACACTGGCAAAGTCAAGGCCGAGCTGAGGGCCCTCCAGGAGGAGTACAAGCTCCTCACGGAGAAGCACACTCGGCTACGGCTTGACCTTGACGATCTCTTCCAGCGCATTCAGCGCATGAAGACGGATGGTGACAATGCTAGGGCGAGGACGAGGCATCTTCGCGAGGAGAAGAAAGCCGCGGATATGACCATCGCTGGCTGCGGTTTGACAATGAAGGTTACCATCGCGAAGCTGAGGGAGGTCGCAAGCCTTGTCGACGCGGTAGTAATTGATCCTAGGGACAACTTGTCGCTAGAGGAGTCCTGCGTCCTGGCTGCAAGTCAAACTGACTCTATTCTACATGCAGCCAGGGCTAAGACCACCCCTTGACCTACCATTTTGGGTTTTATTTTTTTTTATAAGTGATAAAAGAACAATGAATGAACAATTTCTTTTTATGTCAATTTTCCAATTTTCCGGCTATCTTCCCTCTTTCTTTATCATGCTGCAGCTTTCAAGCACGGTCTGTTTGATGTTAAATTGTGTGTACCTTTTCATTACTCTGACGGTATTTTGTTGTTTTTACCGATAGAAAATGGCACACAATACTATAATCTCAGGCACTTAATTATAAAATTTTTCTGAGGTAAATTAGTCTCACGGGATTTTATTGTTTACACCGATAGAAAAAGGCACCCACTACTTCAAATATTTTTCTGGGAAAATTACTTTTTCTATCGGTATTATTTTGTTGTACCGATAGAAACGTACATAATTCTATCGATATTATTTGGTTGTACCGATAGAAAAATGCAAACCAATACTATAATCTCTGGCACTTAATTAAGAAATTTTTCTGGGGAAAATTGGTCTCACGGTATTTTATTGTTTATACCGATAGAAAAATGCATCCACTACTTCAAATATTTTTCCGGGAAATTTACTTGTTCTATCGGTATTATTTTGTTGTACCGATAGAAAAGGTCATCCACTGCTTTATTACTCGTACATGGCCCTTGAGTTTCCCTCCAGTCGAACAGTTCCAACTTAGAGCACTGCGTCTCTTCGAGAGTGAAGAAAACCACAACCTCCGCCGTGACCACTCAGTTCCCCTCTCCCACACGACGATCGCCGGCTGGATACTGGTTCGCCACTGCCACCAATTCTTATTTTCGTCCTTCGCCGGCGGCCGCTGCGTTGTACACCGCCTCTCCATCACCACAACTGATCGCCATAAATACCCTAATTCGTCGTTCTATTTCCAGCATCTTCCATATTTGATCCTAATGTTTTGTACGTACTAATTCTTCGAGTTTTGCAATTACACTAGGGTTCCCTATTGTGTGGGATAATGTACATTCCGCAGGCAATGTTGATTTAAATTAGGGTTTACATAATATGTTCCAGTGCTGTAATGAACCTGTTTTGAGATTTTAACTTATCTATACTGCTGTATGTGTGATCTCCACATTATGTGTTGGAGGTGTTCTTACACATATTCTATCGGCAGCTCATGTGTTTACCGATAAAAAATATTTCTGCACAAGTAGTAAAACTTAATTTGGATCTGGAAGGACATGAGCCATGCAATGTACTAGTTTGGTTGGGAATTTTTACTCACTTGGTATGAATATATGGCAATGTGGATGGGTCTTCGATGTATATGTCTCAAATGGCTATACATGACTTTTCCCAACCTAATAGATGTGAAGTCCTGATGACTTGCATACAGGCTAAAGATTATGCACAGTGGCACTTAGATATCTTTATATTCCATTAGCATTAGGTTTGTCAGATTATCCACAGTGGCACTTAGATGCTTGTGTGCATATTTACGTGTGAAATAATAATGCTGGCCCATGAATATTAGTATAGCAAATCATCGAGAATGATATGTGATGACAGTGAATGGTGGCTTGTCAACAAAATTCCATATAGAGAGAACATTGTTATGTTCTATCGGTATCTCACGGGTTTGCAGATAGAAAAATTGTCTTCTGTGGCTATGGTCTATCGGCAGCTCATGTGTTTACCGATAGAAAATATTTCTGAACAGTTCAGGAAGTAATTTATGCATGTCTTTGTTTTTGTATTATTTTCCCTTTTGCTGCCCTAATTAGTCTCCAGTCCTGGGCTGAGTTATGGAACTCCAAGGCAAATTAATTGCCATATGGTTTGTTGATGGTTTTGTAGGGGAAGACATGTTGTCGTCTTCATTGGATGGTACTAGTGGTTCGACTGGGGCCAACCCCAACGTAACTGAAGATGCAGTTGTTACATCCCAGCGCAAGAGGGTGGGGCGAGGCGCGACGACGTTGGGCCGTTTGGCCAAACGCACGGATCTTTCTTGTGAGTTCAACCAATTTGGGAGGCCGATTGGAAAGAATCTGGGAAGTACGTGGCCTACGTTGGGCTGTTGGCGAAAGAAAGGGTGAAGATCACCGTCCAGAGTTGGAAGGACGTGTCTGCGAACGAGAGGGATAGGTTGTGGGCCGAAGTGAAGGTTAAATTAACTGAAATCGCTGAACTCTTTTGTAATCACGTTCTCTTGGCTTATACTAAAGTTTAACTAACTCGTGATTAATTAATTGTATGCATTTTTTGAAAACAGGCTAAGTGGAACATCCCCGACGATACACCTAGGACGGCCTGCTTGAAGGACATGAACGGAACATGGAAAACCTTTAAGAGCTGGCTCGTCAGTAACTTCCTCGCTGCGGGGAAATCTCCTTGCGAGAAGTACCCGTTCATATCGGAGGAGGTATGGGAGGAATTCACCAAGCAGAAGGGGACTGAGGAGTTCAAGGCCCTTAGCGAGAAGAATAGGGCGATCCAGAAGAGGAACGACCACCCGCATCGGCTCGGATCCCGGGGCTATGCGGGGAAGGAGGAGCAGTGGAAGAAGGAAGACGAGCAAAACACTGTCATCGACACCCCTGAGTTGCCGCTCTCCAAGATCCGGGATGAGAGGTGCAAGCGATGGTGGAGGGGGAGGGGGTCCATGTCGTCCATGGGGTCTGTGCAGTTCGCAACCCCTGGGGACGCCGACGTTGTGAGGCGAATGGTAAGTTGGCTAACCTCGTAAACTGTGTGCGCACAAGTGTATATAAGGCAATTTGTCTCACAAGGTACCTTTAAATGTAACAGATCTCTTTTGAGTAGGAGGCAGTGGAGGGATTGTTTACCCCACAGAGGGAGAACGACATCCTCACCCGGGCTCTAGGAAATAAGGAGCATCCCGGGCGGACACGGGCCGTGGGAGCCATTGTGTCGTGGAAGGCCGGTTTCATAGATCCGGCTCCACCGAGGAAGAAGGCTCGCTCCTGGAAGGAAAAGGAAGCCGAGCTCTCCGATAAGATACGGGCTGAGGTACGGGCGGAGATACGGGCTGAGGTGCAGTCTGAGGTCGCACAAATTAGGGAAGAGTTTGCACGGTTGAGAGAAGCATTGCTGGCCAAGAGTGCAGATGCGGATCCCCAGGACGACGGTACCCTGCGGGGTCGGATAAGCAGTTGCGCTTCGAAGTTCCTCGAGGATCCAGTGGATCTACTTGAGGTACTGCAAGCCTTCATCTGTGCACTTAAGTTGATGCCACTCCCATTCTGTTAGAGTTGTTTCGCTAACCTATTTTAATTGTTACAAATTTGCAGAAGCCGGAGAGCTGCATCCTACAGAATCACGTAGGCGCCGGGCAGGAAGTGGTTGGACACGGCTTCGTATATCCGTCTGAGCCGGATGTCTGGGTCCACTGTGTACCTCTGCGGTTGGGGTTCGCAAAGGTACAGGTGGACATGGCCATGCCGGGCTACAACGATTCTCCGTTTCCAGTCCCAACAGAGGAACTGCAGACACTTGCTGAGGTAGTGGGCTCCTACGTACAGTGGCCCAAGAAGTGTCTTCTAATACAATCGGTAAATCCTACACATTTTAGATTACATCCTACTCAGTACACTCAACTTGCAAAATCTAACATACGTGCTCATTAATTGAAGTGGCCTCCCGTTGGGCTACCAGGGGGCTGCACCCCCAGCTCGGGGCATGAGGCCCGATCTCGTGCGAACCTGGACACATCAAAGACGGCCTCGACCCCACCCAGCGCATCCACGCCTTCACCTCCGAAGAAAGCCGCCATCACCTCGCCCTTGCCTTCGAAGGTACGCGCTCAATCCCCGGCAAAAGGCAAGGGCAAAGGCAAGGGCAAAGGGCGACAGGTACAGCCAGAGAGGTTCAAGAACGGGTTCCCACTCACGTCGGAGGCTGCTTTGCGCAAATTGGATCGATCAACCAGAGCCCTCCACGAGTGGTACCTACATCGAGCACGGCGCAACCTGAACTTCTTAGTTCCCTACAGGCCTGGGCAGTTCCACCGTGAGCCCGGGACTATATCCGTGGCACACGAGGATCTGTTCGACCTCTACAACTGGCGGGAGCTCGATATGTCCATCATACGGACTGGAGTCCTGTGAGTTTGCTGATGCTATGTATTGCTGTTTTCTAACTCTGTTTGCTAAGTCTGCATTAATGTTGCAGTTCATTTGAAATGTAGTAACTTTCTGTGAAATATTAATGTCGTCCTTTGCATGCAGGTGCATGTACAGGCTAGCATCGGAGGCTGCGTGTGACAAGGTGGGTTTCCTCGACCCAGAGAAAATAAGCCTCACGATGCTAGAGCACGACGCCGCGCACGCTGAGCAGTACATATCCAGCGCGCTGATGGCGCAGCAGGACAGGGAGTTCATTCTGGTGCCGTACCACCAAAGGTTAGTGCATTTTGTACTAATTTAACTCAATCTTGTATGTTACACCTGAGATATACTTTCAGCTAGCAGTCCTCTTTTACGTACAATGCAGGGGCCACTGGATCCTCATCGTGATCTGTCCGCCGAGGAACGAGGTGTACTACCTCGATTCGATGTGTGACAGATTATCGATGGAATATGTGGTCAAGGGGAATATGGAGGCGTAAGTAACTTATATGTTTGATTTAAATTTTGACCTCACTAGCTAATGATAATACATTAACCGGCAATACTAACTGAAATGCAGGGCTTTTGATAAATATGTGTCCGTTGGAGGGAGGCATGCCGCACCGCAGGGCTCCCTACTAGCTTGGAAAGAATATGAGGTACTCACGAGACTTTTTGTTTTTGCTTAATTAGTTTATGGAAACAATAGCTAACATGTCTTCGTATATGCAATTATCTCAGTGCCATCAGCAGTCACAATCGTGGGAATGCGGGTTTTATGTGCTGTGCTACATGTATGACCTAGTGCGGACAAACTTTGCCCGATTCCCCCAGGTAAGCATCGATAGCTAACTCAAATTTCAAAAATGGGTGTCACGTTTTAAATTAGGAAGTTAGTTACTCAGTATTCACACATGCTTGCAGATCGCCATGTCGAAAGACCAATACGAAAATGCAAAGATTATAAATCTTCGACAAATCTGGGCACAATATGTCATGGAGGAAGTAGTGCCCAACCATCCAGTATGACAATTTTCTCCTTTTCGTGTACTCTGCATAGACTGTTTATATACATGTGAATAAATGTCCACATTGGATTGCAATTTATATTTGTCCATACATATGTGAATAAATGTGAATAACTGTCTAATGTGTCAATCTGTTCTGTTAATTTACCTTGCATCTGTACTGTATTGTGTATCCAATCTATACTGTATTGCATCTGTACTGTATATGTGAATGTACTGTATTGTGAATGCAAATAAAGTACTGTATATGTGAATGCTCTATCGGTAAATTCATCCACAACCGAGAGACTACTGTAGTTTTTTCTATCGGTACAATCAAAATTAACAGTTAGAAGAGTGTGACCTTTCTTGCCGGTGAACTCATACATATCTGAGAGAGTACTAAGCTATTTTCTGTCAGAAAACTTGTAATTAACCGTTAGAATAGTGGTACTTTTCCAGATAGAATAGTATGCTTTTTTCTGGCGGTAATCTTGTAATTAACCGTTAGAATAGTGGTACTTTTCCAACCGCTAACGACGAGTTTTCTATCGGTACACTCTTAATATGCCGATAAAATAGTATGCTTTTTTCTGTCTGTAATCTTGTAATTAACCGTTAGAATAGTGGTACTTTCCCTGCCGCTAGACGTAAGACTACGACGGGTTTTCTATCGGTAGATTCATAAGATGCCGATAGAATAGTGAAGTTCTTCTATCGGTTATTTACCGATAGAAAATGTTCTGTCTTGTTCTATCGTGTCTATCTCTATCGGTACAAAAACCGATAGTAGAAGGGTGTTTTTTACCGATAGAAGAAAGCTTTTCTGTACTAGTGAGAATGGATAAATCTGAGTCAAAACTGACCAGATTCGACTAGTTCTGACCCAATACGACTAAAACCGACCAAATCTGGCTAAAAACAACCAAACCCGACTAGTTTGAGTCAAAATCAGATCAAAACGGCCCACAAACAACCAGTTTGGAACAAACCCGCTTCAAAATGGCCTACTTACGACCAGTTTGGATCAAACCTGACTCACAACGACCAATTTGGATCAAAACCGATCAAAATCGAGCCGAGGAATCCAATTTGAACACGATTGGGACACGTGGCGCAATTGCGGCCAGACACGTGTCATGACCGAAACCAAGCGGGAGTCCTTTTCGACCGTTTTGTATTCGACCGGGAGTCCTTTTTCAAGCAGTACCCTTTTTCGAGTAGAGCCTTTTTTTGAATCTGTAGGGTCATGCCGATTCGGCCCTACAGGAATAAATGGTAGAGATGGGGAGTCGAACTCAAGACCTCTAGCTTGCCACCTAGTGACTTAACCACTATACTAGAGACCCACCTCTTCGACCATGCCTTTTTGCTTCTCCAGTTAGGTTTCTTGATCGTTTGGCTCTCAAATGTGGTCGAAATTTCCTCAAATTTGGCAGGTTTGATCCCTGAAACATGATGAACACAACCGTGAAAGCAATTTGTGAAAATAATCAAATTTTACACATAAAATGTGGTATCAAAAGAGTTTTAAGCATGATTTTGCATGTTTTCAAAGCTAAATCTAGGGTAAAAGTGCCACCAAGTTAGCACTTATCAAGGAGGCAGAGCGACAGCAATGGAGGGTGGAGGCGGAGCAGCTAAGCACGAGGTTGGTGCGGCACGGCAAATCTGAAGGCCCGGCGTGGTGTCGCAGATCGGCAAATTGGTTGCAAGCACGCGGCAAAGGGGCTTGGTGAGGGGCCGTGGCCGGTGATCCAGTGTGGCAGAGGGGTTAGCGAGGCCCCAGTGCGGCAGAGAGGCAGAGGGAGGTGAGGGCCGGTGCTTGATGCGGCAGAGCTCTAGTGGTTGTAGTCCCCGTGAATCAGGAGTATGTTACCAGAATTGCAGCCAAAAATCTGCCCTTTGCCAATAATGAGTTCCCCTTGTAATATGGTAATCCAGGTTGTTAATGTTGGTTCATATGCATCTCTCAATAATGCACTACTTACCAATAGCCTGTCCTCTTTAAACTTGATTGTTCCATATTTGTAGTAAGTTTTATTTAGTGTTGATTTCTATAAACACATTTTTGCTGGTATTCTACTGCTTGTATTAGTTTTTAGATATCTGCTTTATTGACCCATTGACATCACTCTTGCTTGGAAATAAAGAGCTTAGCTGTGCTTTCTTTACACACAGATAACTTGGGAGGGAGCAACTGCACACTGTTTTAGGGCACATTGTCAGCATTCTTGGGATGAAATTGACAGTCTGAACCCACCTAGGGTAATTTTCTGATCTATTGTGTGCTTGTTAGATACTTATCCCATCTTGGAGGACACTTTTCTTATGGGAGAACCTTTGTAAATTTGTTTTGCAGGAAGAGAGGGATCTTGAATATTTTTCTACTTTTAAGGAGCGTCTGTGTTATCTGCAGGTTAGTGTTTATCCTTCTAAATGCTCTGCTATACCTTCTAAATTATTAGTATTGTAGATTAATGATTTTCTTGATACTTCCAAAAAATGGAGCACAGTAGAGTATGCTTTGGAAGATCAGGAATTCATGGATGGGGGCTTTTTGCTCGTAGGGACATTCAAGAAGGAGAAACCCAAAACCCCCCCCCCAAACAAAAAAAATAAACATGTTTATATATAGGTTGGTTGGCTATTTTAGAAAGCTTGTCTTTTTTACTTTAAAGGAACAAGAAGGCTTTCGTTCACACGAATAGTATTTTTAGAATCCTCCAATGGTTCATCATGATTGATTGTTGTCACAGCACCAATCGTATACCATCACCATGCAAATATTTTCAGAATGGTACTCACTTGATACCTAGGCCATGTTGACACAAATAATGACTTTTCTGACTATTTCAACAATGTATTGTTTGATCATAATTCAAAATTGCCTAAAATTTGATTTGTGTAACCCTTCGCTTCTGCTCTATGCCTTCTGGTCATCTAACTGGTAGTCCTAGATTTTCATCCACATAAATGGACTGCCACCCACATGCAATACATTGCATTTGTTTTGCAACTATTGTAATATTTTTTCTTGATACATTTTTTAGGTTCTTGAGTACCGTGGTGAGTAGGTTAGACGAAGTGTTGCAGATCTGCGGGAAGCACGATACCGTGTGGAAGGCAAAGATTGTTATGGGAGTCATATTCCCATTAGTTCTTATCTATATGGTGTATATTATCTGATGAATGACAATGTTCTGTCATTTTGATCGAGAAATAGTGTTTTCACTAAATTTACATATGTACATGTTAAGGAAATAAAACTGTAGCCATCACTCTGGGCGGCTTTTACTAAATTTTTAAAACAAAACTTTGGGTTTATCCATTTCTTCTTTGTGTTTTATTAGGCTACATTTGGAATGGGAAAATTTTGTAGAAATTTTGAAGGAGAAAATATCTAATTCTCACTAGGGATGAGATTTGCTCTAAAATTTCTGTGAAATCCATACGTTACAAGCAAGTGCTTACTCTCTCCAATTAATATATAGATATTAGGTTTGATAATACTATCTTTGTTTGATTAAAAAAATATACTCCTATCATGTAAGAACTTTTTATTTGATAAGAGTAGGTGTACATTGTAAAATGGAAAAAATATGAGTAAAAATCATCCATGAGAATTAGTTAATATAGGGCAAGCAGATTTAAAATCCTCAGTGGTTCCGCTATTCGACACATCCAAAGCCATTCAATTGGGCTATGGACAGTACCATTGAGACAGATGCACAAATTGGATTGTCTCGTGATGTCTCGTGACTGTTTCAAGTGTTAGAGTTTTTTTAATAGAAACTGTGTTTTGTGTGTTTAAATTTTTGTGTAATTTTGTCACTTGAATCTTTAAACTTAAATTTAGCTTTGCATATCTTTAGACTTATCTTTCTTAGTCAATTTAGTCTCTAAACTTGTCTACATTAATCAAGTTGTCATTCTGTTAGTTAAATGTTAGGATTAAATGCAAATTTTGCATTTTAGCACTACATATTTTTTTTATTCTTGAACTTTTATCATCTTTTTTATACTAATTTTGAACTATTTTAATCAAAATAATATCATACGCTGACGTTTTTATCCCAATATGAAAACTTGTGAGTTTATACACTCGATTCTCCGGCCAATTCAATCGTGCCAGAAGCTTTCTTATACCTTCTAGATGCTCTCCAAGTAAGGAATCGAGTTCAAACTTCGTGTAGCCAAAACCCCCAATATCAGTGTCTTCTTCTCCGGCGCCGGCCACCGGAAAACCATTCCCGGCCGATCCAGCTCCAGAAACCTTGTCCACCAGATGCGCCTTGATCTCCTGAGCAACTTTGCCTACTAGCTTGACTTCCAATTCGGCCTAAATCAGAAGATATGGCTATGCCCTAATTCCTGTCCAGTGCTATGATCAGAAACTCCAGCCACCGAGTTCATCGCCGGTTTTCATCACTTTCCGGCCATCTCCTGCCCTAGGTCCAGTTTAGTGAATTGTTCTTGTTACTGAGGCCTACCTCCCAGACAAAGTGGTGCATCAATTGAAGCCCTAGATCAAAAGTTATGCCTAGCCCTAGATTTTGACATTGTCAACCCAATGCCAGAGCATGCCAGCCAGTGGCATTAGCTCATTTCACCTCCTTCCAGTTATGCAAATTGAAAATAACTTTGTCCATTAGACTTGTGGAGTTGTAATCTACATTTCATTCTACTGCCACAAGTTGAGATAATCCTTCTACCATTCATTAACCCTATGTGGATGCCTTGAACCGAATGTCGACCTAAAGACATTCATCGATTTTGGGCAAACCAGCCGCGGACTTAATGTCAATTCCCATATCCTGGAACCCTAGAAGTCCCTAGCACTCATCTTCAGCCCTAACTCTATGGGTTAGCCCTAATCAACTTCTATGGTATCCAAACCCAATCATTTCAGAATCATCGAGACATTCATCTTTGCATTATTGCAAGTAGTATAATAATGTATTGAAAAGGTTATGATTCTTGGTTGCTTGTTTGATCTTTGCTCAGAGTCGGAGCCAGAGTTCGAGGACTTCACTACTGACCCGATATCAACTGCTGTCTCTTACGACGCGGAAGGCAAGTCATAGTCTTGATCATCTTGAACCTATATTTTATGAATTGCTATGATATGACCTTGAGTATAAGTAGTATTGCATGAGAATGGATGAATTGTGAATTGGCAGTACTAAGCTGGATGCTTGTGAAATGTGAATTGATCAAATAGTGAGCCATAAACTATTATAAGTGTATTTATATATATTCATGAAATAGAACCCTTAGCCGTGACCAGGGTTTTGGTATGGAATGGTGGTACTAGCACTGGTTGTGCTTGGTTGCACTGGATGTGCAGGCACTGTAGGTGCATGGTGTGTGTGGTATGATCTGGTCACTGGTATATAAGGACTAGAACCTTGTGTTGTGCGTCTAGTGGCATGAAACACGTGCTAACCGCAAGCCTGGTATGGGACAGGCCTGAACAAGTACTTATGCGGATCGCACATGAAACCCCTGCATGAGATGGAAAACAATACACTGATTTCACGGAGTGCGGCTCCTCCACGTATCACTGAATGTGATTTGATCATGCACGCTGACCCAATAATGGGAAGAGGCTTGGGGGTGGGGGTATATCCCGCCACAAACTGTGGTTCGCGAGAGATCCACAGGGTTAGGGGTGAATTGTGAGTGATACATAACAAAAGTTCTTGTTATCTCCACCTTGCCACTCACAGTATGAAGTGAGTCAGGGGTCCAATCCTTGTGATAGGAAGGGCTTGAAAGTGGAATATCTTGCGGGTAAATTGGTACCTCTCTGCAGAGTTAAAAACGTATTCGAATACTCCGAGCTTCCGGGGTTTATAGGAGTCTGCTGCGGTGGATTAAATCTACGGGGTGTGACACAAGTATTATTTTCTAAATAAAATTTGATAAGTCAAGATTACCCAAATGACATGTGTTGTCATGATAAGGGGTGCTACCGTGGGCTGTCGTGTGTCGACGTGTCGTGGTAGTGCTATAATCTAGTGAACATAAATAGTGATGATATGTTATGAAAAATGCTGCCATGAGATGAGGTATGAAAGTAAAGACTACTTTATAAACATCCATAATTCTTGACTAGTCTAGGTTCATAACAACATTACTATAAGTATCTACTCTTCCCTATGACTTGCTGAGTACGTAAGTACTCACCCTTGCAACTTACAACCTAGAAGATGGAGCGTACCAAGATCAAGAGGAAGGCGTGGAGAACTTCTTGGATCCAGAAGAAGGAGAGCCAGATCCGTCAAATCCCTGATGTGTTGTTCTGCCGTCAACTTCTTACTGTGGAAGGGACACCCATCATCCGCTGTGTAGAAGTTTTTATTTTGCTTAAACTAAACCTTGATGCCGCGAAGGTATTGTAATCTTTTTATGTAATATTAAGGCCAGCAGGCCACACTGTTTAATACTTTGTAAGTTTTTCTGCTGCAATGTGAATATACTCCTATGCTTGACTTATCCTGGGAAGTCAAAGGTATGCTTGTATGGGACTAGCTATAGCAAGCTAGGTCTCCACGGGAGTAGTCGTAGTCCCAGTTTCGGGGCGCGACTAAAAATCTCGCCCGATCTACCATGTGGGCGAACGGCAACAGTCCGGCCTCGAGCAAATAAGGCGCAAACCGCTCATCTAGAGGCCACATCTCACGCGGTGTCCTCATGCGCAGAGCTGGGAGAACGGTGCCCTGTAGAAGGCGTCGAGCACGGTGACGCTCCTGATGGTGCTGTGCAATCAACTTGGGAAGCTGATGGTCGTTTGCCATACCTGCAGTTGTCACATATTGGTTGAGAAGTTGATACATTACTGTTAATAAACAAACATTCAGTAGTACTTACGAAAATTCACGACAAGGCATTAGGAAAATTCAGTACAACTCATATAGGGAAATTCAGTACAACTCACGACAAGGCATTAGGAAAATTCACAAGAAGGCATTAGGGAAATTTAGTACAATTGACGACAAAACATTCAGTAGTTCAAACATTACAACATTACAGTTTTATTTAGGAAAATTCAGTACAACTCATATAGGTAAGTTGTATTTCTTTAGTTTTGCGACGAGGTCGATGCGCCTTCCACCTACGGGCATCGATTCCTTGTGTGACCAGGCTGCCTGCAAGCGCTGCATCTACGTAGGTCCTCTTCACGCTCCGCTACATCCATATCGTTCTGTATCCTCCTGGATCGACGTCGGCTGACACGGCCTACGAGGAGCCTCTTATCTGGGATCCACGTGATGGTATCTTCCGGCGATAGTTCTCGATAGTTTCCCCTCGCCGCAAACCCATTGAAGACACCATCCCAGGTTTTCCACAAGTACTGCAGAGTATAATAGGTTGAGATATACTGCGCCGGATCAATCCGAGGAACGGAGCAGGAAGCGATGACATGCGAGCAAGGAATGTGCAGCAGTTGAGGCTTGTTGCATGTGCATTGGGCATCTGCATTTAAAATTTGACATTCGTGGACCCGACCAGCTTGAAATGTGCCACGGACATGTTTATGCCTTAGCCAAACCTCGTACTTTCCGTTCAAACGACTCAGCACTGAGACATCATGTGTCAACGACTTTCTTGTCTGAAATTCGAGGTAATCATTGATCTTTTTGGGCTGGTGTACTAAGGGGTCATGCACAAGACTTGATGCCACCAAACTCCTGCTGTCATAGTACGCTACTGTGCGATAGAATGTCATCTCAACTATTGCAGTGAGTGGTAAGCATCGCAAACCTTTCAGGACAAAGTCGTACACCTCGGCCAGATTTGTCGTCATGATTCCGTACCGAGCCCCGCCTGTGTCGTGCAGCAGCGACCACTTCTCCATTGGCTTGGGCTGAATCCTGACGAGGATTGTTACCCGAGCTAGTTCAGAATAAATGCACATTTGGTTCAAGACAGATTCAAATCAGGTGAGTGTCCGTTGATGTGATCTCAAGCTATCTTGGGAAGCGCGGACACATGGTCACAGGCTCTACGTGATCAGGCCGCAGATAGTGCGCGGTCAGAAGCCCGTACGAGATGCGCGGATAGAAGGTCACAGATAATACATGGTCAGATGACTGTGTATAATGCGTGGTCAAAATACCCTCGACCAGGAGACGTGGGGTTGCTTAGACCTTCCAACAAGCATATCCTGAGTATCCCGAAGATTCCTCCACGTGCGGAGACAACCGTCAGGAGGTTAATATGTGCAATTATCCCCTAATTGCACATGTTAAGCCTGCGTGGAGGTTAAGTGCAGTTACCAAAACTACACTCGAGCAACTGTTCGAAGCTGTTATGTCTTGGCGCCCTTTCGACCAGTATAAATGGGTAAGCCAATGCATCAGACGGGGAGGACAGATCAAGAGATCACCAGAAGACATTACATTAAATCTACCAGCTTTCATAAGCCACTTTAGTAGTTTTTTCATATAACCACACAAGAAGGATCTTCGCCTATGAAGACCCCTTCCGCAACCTTGTAATCTTTTACATATAATGAAATCCTAACAGGACGTAGGGCTGTTACTCCCACCATCGAGGGCCCGAACCTGTCTAAATCTCTCTGTGCTTTAACTGACTTTGGTTCATCATCCCTTCCCGGAGGGACACCCTGAAAGGTCTCACAACTCACAAAATTCTGCATAAATTCGACTAAGGACCTTGAGTCCGAATCGTCGACAGCTGGCGCCCACCGTGGGGCCTTTCTCAAGGCGTCCTAATTCTCATCCGGAGGTTCGGTGAACCATGTCTGGAGCATATGATTCCGAGAACGACTTCGATCTCGAGGATTATGCCCACATCCAGATGCCTTCGCCTGGTGATCCTGTTCCGATGGAGGAAACCGGAGGCGAAGACGTCCTGGAGGTCGATTCGACCACTCAGGTCATGTCTATCGACCAGGAGATGACCAATGCAGAACTAGAACCTACTGAGGTTCTCAAAGCGTTAGAGGTTGAATCCGGTCCATCGTATGACCCTGCTGAGGGTAAGAACGATGTTGACCAGGAGATCAGCCCGGGGAGGTTTGACCCTGATAACCTCCATCGTCTTTTTGATTTCGAGTCTGACTCAGAACAAACGGAGATATTTTCTCCTTCGGCGACCTCACTCCCTAGACAGTTCGCTGCTTTATCAGAAGAGACTCCAGATCAACGAGCTGCTAGGGAAGAACAGGAACGCAAGCAAAAGGAAGATCAAGATCGCGAGCAGCAAGACAACGAACTTCGCATAACAGCCCTAGAGGCTCTTCAAAATGCGCGGGCTCGTTACGATGCTGCTTCGAGTTCTTCCCGGGACTGTTGAATGGAATCGGATGGTTGATAAAGGTAACCTACCGCCTCAACCAGGTCTTAAGGACGTTAAAAGGGAGGATTCAAGCAAGAAGCCAGTATCTTCATTAGGCGACAGGTCGAAGAAGTCAAAAAGGAGTCGATCTGGACAGTACCGAGAGGTCGCGGTCGCAGAGAAGCCTCCATCGACCAAAGGTAACAAGTATTCGTTTAAGAATAAAACTGCTTCTGGGGGTCGCAGTGCCGACCAGCCAGAGAAGTCGACTAACCCGCAGGAAGGCAAGAAGTGGTTCCCGCTCCACAACTCCGCAGGTCACAAACTCAAAAATTGCAGGAGTTGGTTGAGGCAGTTGGACGACTTCTACCAGGGGACAGGACCTATGCCGACCTTACCAACTAAGGAACAAGCTTGCGGGCTAAGAAATGCCGACGGGGAAGAAGAGATGTCTTACCAGGTACCTCATAACCATGTTAATGTTATTTTCGGAGGTTCCTCCTCTTTTGTTTCTAAGAGGCAATTTAAAGCCTTTTATCAGGAGGTTAACCAAACAGAGACTTCCCTTGGTGAGCCTTAATACCCCCGTTGGTCGGACACACCTTTGACATTTGATCACTCTGATTGTCCTGCGGGGCTTACTCGACCATTGAGGCTTCCTCTGGTCATTACCCCGATTATCAGTAATGCGAGAGTCTAGAGGGTCCTGATCGACGGAGGTAGCTCCTTGGACATATTATTGGTCAAGGCGCTCGACGAGATGCAGATTCCTCGTTCGAAAATCAAGCCCATAATCCATCCATTTATGGGATAATTCCTAGTCCCTCCATGATGCCATTGGGATAGGTGGTGCTCCCGGTCACGCTGGGAGAACCGGATAACTTCCGAACAGAATTATTTACTTTTGATGTAATTGGTTGTGATTCGGCTTACAATGCAATCTTTGGCAGGCCAACTCTTACTAAGTTCATGATGTCTACGCACTATGCTTACCAGTGCGGCAAGCTGCCTGGCCCCAAGGGTGTTATCTCGGTCCGAGGCAGTCGCAATGTGGCATAGACGTGTGATCGACTACTTCTGGAGATGGTGGATCAACTTGCCCTCCGAGACGCCCAGATCACCACAGTGTCCACTGATACGATCAAAGCTGCTCCTCGACCAGACGAAACACTCAAACTGGTTCCATTGTACCCAGATGATCCATCCAAGACAATTCGGATTGGATCAGACCTGGATGACAAATAGGAACTCGAGCTCATTACTTTCCTCCGGGCTAACGCAGATGTGTTTGCGTGGAAGCCATCCGACATGCCCGATGTCCCAAGGGGAGTAATTGAGCACAGGTTAGCAATTCGACCTGGACAGTGACCAATAAAGCAGAAGCTCAGGCATTTTGCTGTGGATCGGTAGGAAGCCATTCGAGAGGAGTTGGAAAAACTTCTAAAAGCCGGATTTATTCGCGAAGTCGATCATCCGGAATGGCTTGCAAATCTGGTCATGGTCTGCAAGTCAAATGGCAAGTGGCGCATGTGCGTCGACTACACCAGCCTCAACAGTGCCTGTCCAAAGGACGACTTTCCCCTTCCCCGCGTCGACCAGCTGGTCTCAAGAACGCAGGTTCCACATACCAGCACTTGATGCAAAAGACCTTTCTTTCCCAGATGGGGCGTAATCTTGAAGCTTACGTAGACAACCTGGTTGTAAAAAGTTCAAAAAGATTGTCTCATTTAGATGATCTCGCTGAAACCTTCTGTAATTTGAATCGATATGGAATAAAATTAAATCCGGAGAAATGTTCTTCGGGGTTTTATCAGGAAAACTTCTTGGTTTTCTTGTTTGTTCCAGAGGAATCGAAGTCAATCTTGAAAAAATCAGGGCTATCGAACAGATGAGGTCTCCCTCAACCATCAAAGATGTTCAGCGCCTGGTAGGTCGCATGGCGGCATTAAGCCGGTTCATATCGCCACTAGGCAAAAGGGGACTACCTTTCTTCAAAGCCGTGCACAAACATCACAACTTTACATGGTCCGATGAAGCCGAAAAGGCATTTCAGGAGGTAAAGGCATATCTGTCCAGTCCGCCGGTCTTGGTTTCCCTCGAGAGGGAGGAACCATTGCTTCTCTACCTGGCGGCCACACCTCACACGGTCAGTGCTGTTCTGATCGCAGATAGAGAGGGCATGCACAGACCCGTCTACTACGTAAGCGAAGTACTTCATGGTCCTAAGGAGCGATACCCTGAGGTCCAGAAGATACTTTATGCACTTCTGATGGCAACCCGTAAGCTATGGCATTACTTCCAAGCACATAAGATCATAGTACCCTCATCTTTTCCATTGGGGGATATTGTCCGCAATCCAGAGAAATCTGGTCGGATCGCCAAATGGGCTGTTGAACTCGGAGCGTTCGACATCTATTTCACGCCTGGCACCGCGGTCAAGTCTCAGGTCCTAGCCGACTTTGTGGTTGAATGGACTAATCCTGAGCCACCGGTGCAGGCACCTGAGGAATTGGAATGCCCTGATAACTAAACAATGTACTTTGACGGTTCTCATAGTTTTCAACACTCGGGGGCTGGAGTGGTCTTAGTTACGCCTCAGGGCGAACAGCTGAAGTTTGTCTTTCAACTACACTTTGTTGTGACTAACAACACAGCAGAGTATGAAGGCCTTCTTGCAGGGCTCCGGGCAGCAAAATTTCTCGGAGTCCGTCGATTAGTGGTGAGGGGAGACTCACAACTGGTCGTAAACCAGGTAAACAAGGAGTACAGCACCTCCGATGAGACAATGGCTCATTACCTGGGGAAAGTAAGGAGATTGGAAAAACACTTCAGTCATTTCGAAGTCCAATACATCCCGCGAAAGAACAACATTCTCGCTGACCAATTATCCAAAATTGGGTCCTCACACACATCCACTTCGGCAGGAGTGTTCGTCGAACACTTGGAACATCCTTCGATCATGACTACGGTCGAGGATGATCCGGTAACAGTCTACGTTACCAACCTCGGATAGGAACGAGATTGGACCCATCCATTGAGGGTCTATCTCGAACATGGGACCTTGCCCGAGGATGAAACCGAAAGAGATCGGTTAGTACGAAAGGCACGTCTATACAAGCTCATAGAAGGAGTTTTGTATAGAAAAGGTACTCAAGGAGTATTTATGCGCTGTGTGTCCCAAGAGGAAGGCAAATCCCTCTTGAGAGAAATTCATGACGGTGTATGCGGTGCGCACGTGTCATATCATACATTGGTCGGCAAAACTTTCCGACAAGGATTTTATTGGCCTTCGGCACTTGATGATGCCAAGAATATGGTCAAGACATGTCCTCAGTGTCAGTTTCATGCAAGACAGGTTCATCAACCTGCCTATGCCCTACAAACCATTCCTCTTTCATGGCCCTTCGCGGTCTGGGAGATGGACATTGTTGGCCCTATGCCACAAGCGGCCAATGGATACAAATTCCTGTTCGTAGCCATTGACACGTTTACAAAGTGGATTGAGGCCGAACCAGTACGCAACATTACTACTGCTGCAGCACAAAAGTTCTTCCATAAGAATATTGTGGCTCGATTCGGTGTTCCAAATCGTCTCATCACTGACAATGGTTCCTAGTTCGCCAGTGGTCTTTTTCTGGATTACTACGATCAGGTTGGAACCAAGGTGTGCTTTGCCTCTGTAGCTCATCCGCAGAGCAATGGTGCCATTGAACGTGCCAATGGGCAAATATTGCAGGGCATCAAGAAACGTGTTTTTGATCGCCTTAAGACATGCTTGGGGGCTTGGGTAGATGAGCTCTACACCGTTCTGTGGGCAGTACATACTACTTCTAGTCGAGCCACCGGTGAGATGCCTTTCCATCTGGTATATGGGGCTGAGGCTGTGCTACCTGTGGAAATCAGTATTGGTTCTGTCCGGACAGATCAATTCGAACAAGTTGATTAGAACGGGCAACGATTACAAGACCTCATCCTCTTAGAAGAAAAATGTGATCGAGCTCTGATCAAGTCCGTGGTATACTTGCAAGCTTTGCGCAAGTACCATAACAAAAGGGTGCAACCACGTAGTCTTCAAGTGGGCGATCTGGTTTTACGTAAAATACAAAACCAATCTAGTCGCAACAAGTTCTCCCCACAATGGGAAGGTCCCTACACTGTTGTCTCGGTACTGCGACCTGGATCAGCTCGGTTAGCGATGGAGGATAGTCGGATCTTACCTAATACTTGGAACATCGATCAACTACGCAAGTTTTACGTGTAAGTGCCCAATTCCATTTTCCTTTTCAATTATGGTTTAACAAAATGGGTGTATTTAGTTGTTTCATATGTGGATTATTCCTCTTTTGCTTGTATATGTAGCGAGTCTGGCTTAGGGGCTGGTCGCTGATGGTTATATTATCACAATATCCTCATCGGATTCGCTGGCCGATCTCATGATCACTTCCAGAAAAGACACTCCTCAATAAGCCGTTTTTCAACGCACACGGGGCTTGCTGGCATGTCCTTGATCATCAGAGTGGCTGCTGGTTTGCAATAAGGTTGGATATTGTGTTTAGTATGATTGTTAGCCTGGTCGGGTATCCCTTGTTATATTTATCCTATGCTCATAATATTAAGTCTTCAATATACATGATCACAGGCGGGGGCTAGGGGAATATGGTCGCAACATAAAACAAAGAGAAGTGTTTCCTTTTTTAAAACAATGAATAGCATGCATTCACATTGTATAAATTGTGTTTGTACAGGTACAAGAATTTACATTATGCCGAGATCATTTAAGAGTTTTTCTACAAGTGGCTTCACTTCCTCCATGATAGACCCAAGCTGGTCTTCACTCTCGACCTCTGCCTCTTCCGCCGCTGCGTTCAGATCCAGATTTGGGCCATGGCGAAGACGAAGTCGGCAGAGGATGGCAGAGGCAGTTGATCGAACTCTGGATTTGATCGCCTCTTTTTGCCACCTAGTATCTTCAAGAAGATACTCGAGAAGTGACTCTGCTTGGGTCGTGACTAGTGTGGTCCAGTCGCTAAGGCTGAGGTCATCCACCGCGGTTTCGACCACATCAGCCCTCAGCAGACCGGCCACCATCTTCAGTTTCTCGAAGATGTTTTCTTGAGCACTGCTGCAGGCTGAGATTGACGTGCTCAAATCTTTGTTCTCCCTGAGAACAGAGTCAATGGTCGCTTGGAGATTTGCCCTCTCTTGATTGTGTCGGCTTATTTGGTCGTCTCGCACTGCGACAAGAGGCCATTACAAGTAGTTCATACAACGAAATTAATGTACTCTGGACAGAAGTATGCTTACAGGAGAGCTGTGACCGCAATTTCTGGAGTTCACTCTCCAGGAACGAGATGTGGGTGGCTGCCCGGAATTCCTGGTTTTCCCGATCAGCGAGGCTCTACATCAAATGAGCATTTTCTCTATGACAGAAGAGATGTTTACCAGGATAAGGACTTGCATTCAAATGAGCAAAGAAATGTCTTCCTTACCGCTGCAGGTGACTTGTTTCCTCTTCTGCAGCCTCGATGCTATCCATCATAGCCATCGACATGGTCGCCATGCGGGTCATTTCCAATGACAAGGAAGGAGATTACTTTCAAAACACAGATGCTCTTATGCAAGAACAAAATCCATAAGGGGGGTTTGATATACCTCGACATACTCTCGGAAGGAGAGTTTTCTTGGTGCAACCGAAGGTTGAACCACTGGGTTCACCTTATCCCCAGCAGGAACAGCGGATGATTCTCCCCGCTGGTCTTTATTCTTCGCTAAGGCTGCAGATTCCAATACATCTGATTAGACTTCTGTAGATAGCCTATCTACCATGGCCTAAACGACTTCTCGGACAGAAGGGATGGAGCTTTGCTCCCCGGAGACCTCGGTCGCAGGGGAAGCCCCAACACTGGCCGAGGCCGCTGAAGGGCTAGGCACTGGACTTTTGTGCCTGAGCAGATGGAAATGTCATCAGTTGAGATGTCTATAAGTAACCATTGAGATCTAACCTTGTTCCTACAAGGGAGATTTCTTACCTTACTCGAACTCCCTCCAATTTTTGGGATTTCGAGGAGGGTTCCCCAAGGAAAAGGGGACAGTCGTCGTTTGTCCTGGTCTTCCTCTTCGTAAAGAGGATCCTATTTTTTCTCCCTGTGGGCAAAAATTCATAAACATGCGCATGAGGCATGATAAAGACTAAGACTGGGATGATCCTTACCTGGGTGACCTCTTCGGTCGGTAGGGATACAACCCTTGGACCAGGTGTTTCCTGGGCCATAGGCATCGGGACTTCACCTGCGACCTCGGGTTGCTGGCGGTTGTGGTGTCCTGTTCTGTCGTTTTTTCCCCAGGCGTCAGGAGCGGAGTGCTCGCCGCCCCAGGGCTGGCCACAATCAACTCGTGGCGGACGGAGGGAATGTCTTCTTCCTCCTGCACGAGCACTGCTTAATTGATGTTCACAAACAGATAATGACCATCAAGGCTGTGAAGGATCTTACCACAGTCACCCCTTCTGTCAGGGGGAGAGGCATAGCAAGCCCTGAAGCTTCCTGAGCTTCAGGTACTGGAACTTCACCCGCAACCACAGGATTATCAGTGGTCGCGGGGCCCGCTGCGGTTGTTCCTAGTCTCGCGGGCAAAGACAAGACTTCGTTGGACAGGGAGGCGATCGTCTTCCTCTTCCTCGCTCCCTTCGCCTTGTACGACAAAGAAGTAATTCCGGTTTGTACCTGGGGTAACAGAGGACATTGAGTATCTTACCGCGGTTCTCTTTGCGGTAGAAGGAGCCTTTGCAGAGGAAGCCTCTCCCAGAAGTCCCTTAGACTTCTTGGGAACGCTTCCCTTGTTCCGCGCTTCGAAGAGATTTTCTTTACACTCTTCGGAGCCGGCTTTCCCAGAAGGCCGATGTCTTCGGCTGGGCGTGTGGCCTCACCGAACTTTCCCAAGAGCTGTATCATTCGAGTTGTTCTCGTTAATACAAGATCAGTGGATGGTCTACAAATGGAGCTTGGCAAGAAAGTCTGTACCTTTCGGCGCTCCTATCTAAGGTCGTCACTGCCATTGATCAGGCTCTGTGGGTGAGGCGACCCTCTAGCTCCCTCCACATCGGCACTGTATGCCTTGAGGAGGTAGTTCGTCCGTTTTTCAATTTCAGACGAACTCAAAGCTACGTCACAGGCAAACAAGTTAACAAATACTATATTTTGGAATAAATTTGTGTTCTTGTTGACTGGAAGGCATACCGTTGTTGTAGTCCAAGGTGCTATCCACCATGGACTGTATCTCCCAAGCCGGATGAGCCCTTTCACGTAGGGGGCTCACCCGGTTCTTCACAAAGTCGCGGATGATATCACGAGCAGTTAGTCCCTCCCAGACTAAGTGAAGGATCACCTGGGCCTATTTTTTCTGCTCCGTGCTTAGAGCAGGAAGAGAATCCAACTCACTGGATTTCTGCGGCCGGGAGTTCTCAAACCACAACCCGCTCTCGGATAGAGGGGTGCAGTAAAACCACTTCTGGTACCACCCGTGCACAGAATCCCACAGGGGTGGGAAGGGATACTCCTTCTTCTGCCTTATCCGGAAGTAAATGCATCCGGCAGCATTGGCGCTCTTCGAACATGCCAAATAATAGAAGCGATGGAAGAGTTCCACACTGGAGAACACTCCGACGAAGGCTTCGCACAAATGCTGGAAGATTGCCAGAATCAAGACGGCATTAGGGTGGAGATTCACCAACTCCAACCCGTAATGCTCCAAGATCCCCTTCAGGAATCTATTTTTGGGGAATCGAAACCCGCATACTAGGTATTCCTCGAAAACCACCAATTCGCCCTCTTGGACGGTTGGGGTTTCTTGGTCCTTCTCCGCGGGCCGCCAGTTGATTAGCAGCTGCGGAGGAAGGATCTCTTCCTTTTCCAGCGCCATCAGACTCTCCTCCGTGTGGTGGACTGATCGGCTCCAACACGCCATTTTTTGCAAGAGATTATGAGAAAAAGCTGGCAGCTTTAGGGGCGATGGAAGACGAAGGTTGAGGGTTTTGTGTGGTGGAAGTTTTAAGGCTGGATGCTGGTTGTGTGGCTTCCTCAGGAAGCTACCTGCTCCTTTTATAGGCCCAAGGCAACGTTCCATTGAATACTTTATTCATTTCCCATAATGGATGCTTTCCCTTGGAAACCCGTTAAGCATTCCCCTTACCGAATCCGAAATAAAAAGTATTCTTTGTTTCAAATTTGGGGATTAAGGTGAATATAAGAATGTGAAAATGCTACAAAGATTTTCGGAGGACATTATCCTTCATGTTTTTTGTAAATTTTCATGTGTTGGTCACAATGTGATTCAGTGATCACCTTAAGGCTTGCATTTTGATCGTAATGATATTCTATGATCATTGCAAATGGATAACTGCAACACAAATGGTTGTCATCTGATTAAGACGCTATCAAGACTTCAATTCTAATCGGATTGTAGTTTTGATCGCGATAATAGTTCTGATCGGATTTCAGTTCTGATCGCAATAACAATTTTTATTGGACCTTGGTTCTGACCGCGGTTTTGGTTCTGATCGCAGTGCTAGTACTGGCCGCGGTATAATGCGTTTCTAATCATAGTAATCAGATTTATCTGTGTATTTGTGATCATAAAGACTTTGCTTATGGCCATATTTTCGCACAGAGATTATGAAGAGTTTTCAAGGTATGTAAGGTAAAAGAAATCTTTATTTCTGACAATCCTTGCATACAAAAGGGATACAGGCGACCAGAGCATCGACCTGATCCGAGAGGAATTTACAAAGTTCTCCTAGGGACATATTAGCGTCAGTAGGATCTACACTGACGGCCCCAAGAGAACTGTCAACTATTCTAAGTCTATCTACATCGTCCCTAATCAGAGACACACTACCATTCCTGATCGAATCGGAGAGTTCTCGCTGTTGTTGAGCGTAGTCCCTCTCCAGGCGGAATTGGTGCACCTCTTCGCGGGATCTGTCAAAACATTCTGCCAGGTGCAGAATGGCCGAAGACATTTCTTCGGTCTTCTTCTCCAAGGCCTCTTTTTCCCCTTGGAGAATCTGTTCGAGGGGAGGAGGTTGACTCTCAGCAGGCTGGTCACTGGGGGCTCCAACAATTTTCGTCTCCTACATTTGCATATGTTAGTTTTACGAATTATAACAACAAGCAAAGGAGATGAAAATAATTACCAATCCTCGCAAGTGAGAGGTTGAAGTATTTCCCCCAGAAAGTAGATCACCCGACAAAGACCGAGGACCATCAGATGGTGGAAGTGTAACCTTCCCACCAGAAGATTGTTTCCCCAACACAAGTTGAGGATTATTTGGTTGCGGAAGTACAGCTTGCCAACCAGAAAATTGGTAACCCGTCAAAAGACGAGAACCACTAGGATGAAATGGAGAAAGCTGAGAAGGCCTTGAAGGATTCTCATGAACCTCCAAAGGTGGAGATGAATGTTCGACCTGCCGAGGTGCATGAACGGGGAGAACCACAGGAACCGAAGGAAGGGAGATTGGTGGTGCATTTCTCGCCTTTGTACCACTAGAAGATCCCTCGTCAACCTTGGATTTCTTCCTTGGAGGAACCTGGTCTTCGATCGTCTGTGAATTTTTGGAAAAGTGTTTGAGAAAATGATCAGAGCATAAGATGACAATTTGAACCAAGAAATCTAGAAGAGACTTACCTTCTGTGAATCTTGGTCGAATTCAAGTGCCATTTTCTCTTCATCGCTCTCAATCTCAATGATGTTTTTATCTGCCATTGGGATGAAAACGACAGAGAAGAAAAGATGACTGTAGAAAAGACTTAGCCGGGAAAAAGATTGTGAAGGTTTTAGGCTAAAGGACTCCGGTATTTATAGCCCCGGAGTGACGGTTCATTTTTCGAACGCCTCGAGCTTTTAAAACATTTACAGTTTTACCTCGGGTTAAAAGACAATTCTACGGCGCCATCATTACCTATCAAATACCGCTCAGAGATCGTCTCGGGAAACAAACCACCACACTTAGTGCGCCACTAAGTGGAGGATTTGAAGCGCCGGGTCACTTATCCGATGTAAGTCTTAAAAATTGAAGTAAATATGTCTTTTCGTTTTCTTCAAATTTGGGGCTAGCTGACGAGGATTTTTACCCAAGCTAGTTCAGAATAAATGCACATCTGGTTCAAGACAGATTCAAATCAGGTGAGTGTCCGTTGATGTGATCTCAAGCTATCCTGGGAAGCGCGGACACATGGTCATAGGCTCTACGCGATCAGGCCGTAGATAGTGCGTGGTTAGAAGCCCGCACGCGATGCGTGGATAGAAGGTCGCAGATAATACGCGGTCAAATGACTGTGTATAATGCGCGGTCAAAATACCCTCGACCAGGAGACGCGGGGTTGCTTAGACCTTCCAACAAGCATATCCCGAGTATCCCGAAGATTCCTCCACGTGCGGAGACAACCGTCAAGAGGTTAATATGTTTAGTTATCCCCTAATTGCACGTGTTAAGCCTGCGTGGAGATTAAGTGCAGTTACCAAAACTGGAGCAACTGTTTGAAGCCGTTATGCCTTGGCGCCCTTTCAACCAGTATAAATGGGTAAGCCAATGCATCAGACGAGGGGGACAGATCGAGAGATCACCAGAAGACATTGGATTAAATCTACCAGCTTTCATAAGCCACTTTAGTAGTTTTTTCATATAACCACACGAGAAGGATCTTCGCCTGTGAAGACCCCTTCCACAACCTTGTAATCTTTTACATATAGTGAAATCCTAACAGGACGTAAGGCTGTTACTCCCACCATCGAGGGTCCGAACCTGTCTAAATCTCTCTGTGCTTCAATTGACTTTGGTTCATCATCCATTCCCGGAGGGACACCCTAAAAGGTCTCACAATTCACAAAATTCTGCATAAGTTCGACTAAGGATCCTGAGTCCGAATCGTCGACAAATCCATTGACTGAAACTGAGACAACCCTGGCGGCTTCCCGCGCCGGTAATGCCGCCGTCTTCTGGAACGCCTGCCTCTTGCAATTCCGCCAACGTACCTTCCTCCAGCGACTTCCATATTCTTTAGAACTTTGCCTCTTGGTTCTGTTTGGCAAGCCTTTTGAACACCTGCATAAGGCGCCTGCTCTTGAAATGAGTGTGAAAATTCACGGCAAGATGCCGAGAGCACCAACGACTCTACAAATCATCCCAACTCACACTACTACAGAAATGCATTCCACTAACCCATATCTTCTAACGGTTATAAGCAATATAGGAAAAATCGATAGAATAGGACGACAGCGGCGGAGAAGAGACTTTTTACTATCGGTTATACACTGGTACACCGTTAGTGAAACGCAAACATTTTTTTACTATCGGTTATTACTGTCCAAACCGATATAATATATTAAATAATACTATCGATTTTTCATTCGTAACTGATAGTAAAATTACTCACTTTATACTATCGGTTAGTACTGTACAAACCGATATAATATATTAAATAGTACTATCAGTTTTTCATTTGTAACTGATAGTAAAATTACGCACTTTATACTATTGGTTCATACTTTACCAACCGATATAATATATTAAATAGTACTATCGGTTTTTCTCTCGTAACTGATAGTGAAATTACTGACTTTTTACTATCAGTTTTTACTGAATTAACCGATATAATAGAGTAAAGTTTACTATCGGTTATATAAAACAAACCGATAGTAAAATGACGTCGTATAAACTAATTGTTATGACAGTGGGGACCTTATTTTACTATCGGTTTGTGTTTTTGAACCGATAGTAAAATTGTACAACTTAATTAATTCGACCCCTGCTCTGCGCTCTGCATGTTGGAATCATTTCTACCGTATGTGCATCCACGCTCCAAGCTAGGGTGATCTGGAGAAGCTAGCTGAGAGGTTGATCATAATTCCATCCCCCTCGGTATTATCATCTTCTCATCACCTCTCTCTCTCTCGATCACCCTTTTAGACTCTCCCTCTCTCTCTACTTGCAATTCATTAAACTAGATACATGTAGCTCCAAACTAGCTATAGCTTGCTGGAGTTAAGCAGCTAGCTAGCTGGCTCTTCCAATTAATGCATCAAGTTAATTAGGGTTTCATATATGCAAATCCACTTAATGTAATTAAGCAGCTGTACACACATATGGCCTAGCTAATTATGTTTCATGCATATATGCATACCCTGAGTCATTAATTATTTTTTTCAATTTGTCAATTTTGTGAAATAATTGTAGATGGACCGAGAATATTGGATGTATGGAATAAAACGTACTACTGTTGAGTATTTGGAGGGTGTGAATGGGTTTATTAAATTTGCTGAGCAAGAAAAGGCGAAGAAGGGAGAGAAAGATATGCATTGTCCTTGTATAGATTGTATGAACTTAAAAAGGTTCGGCAACTCTGATCAGATTAGGAGTCATTTGATTCGTCGTGGTTTTAACGCACGCTATACCCGTTGGATATGGCATGGTGAAGATCTTGAGGAAACGAGCACCGCTACCAGTCAGCACCACTCAGAAGTGGATTGCAGTAATGATGATCATGATCAGAACATTGGTAATGTTCATTCGGAAGTCCATGTAGATGACGACAATTTAGATGAAATGTTATGTGATGTAGAAGAAGACTACAGCGAAAACGATTTAGCTAAATTTGAGAAATTAATTGTTGATCATTCTGAGAAGCCTTTGTTCCCCGGATGTGCAAAATTTACAAAGTTGTCTTCTGTGTTGAGATTATATAACTTGAAGGCAAGCAACGGTTGGAGCGATAAGAGTATCACGGCTCTATTGGATCTGTTAGCGGACATGCTTCCAGAGGGAAATGAGTTGCCAAGATCGGTTTACCAGGCCAAAAAAACTATTGTGTCAGTTGGGAATGGAAATCGAAAGAATACATGCATGCCCAAATGATTGTGTTATGTACCATAATGAGTACGAGGATTTGCATGTTTGTCCAAGATGCGGCGCATCGCGGTATAAGCATGGTGACAGAATTTATCACAATGGATGTGATGAGGTAAAGAAAGGGCCTCCGGCCGAAACTGTGTGGTATTTGCCTGTGATTCCTAGATTGAAACGGCTGTTTGCAAATCCGAAAGATGCGAAGTACTTGCGTTGGCATGTTGAAGGTCGGAAACAAGACGGAAAACTAAGACATCCAGCTGATTCCATTCAATGGAGAAACACTAACAGAACATTCGGTGAGTTTGGCGGTGAAGTGAGGAATATAAGGTTTGGGCTGAGTACGGATGGTATGAATCCACACGGAAATATGAGCAGTCGACATAGCACTTGGCCGATTCTTTTATGCATCTACAATCTTCCTCCTTGGTTATGTATGAAGCGCAAGTACATCATGATGTCGTTACTAATTTCAGGACCCAGACAACCCGGGAATGATATTGACGTGTTTCTATCACCGTTAGTCGAGGACTTACATAAATTGTGGAGCGAAGAGGTGCGGGTGTGGGATGCACATAAGCGAGAGAATTTCATGTTCCGGGCCATGATATTTTGTACCATAAATGATTTCCCGGCCTATGGAAATTTGTCGGGGTATAGTACGAAAGGAGGCAAGGCTTGTCCTATTTGCCTGGATGAAACTGAAAGCATGTGGTTATCGAACTGCAGAAAACAGTGTACATGGGTCACCGCAGATTCCTTCCGATGCATCACGCCTACCGTAAGAAGAGGAAGTCATTCAATGGGAAGCCTAAGAAAGGATCAGCCCCAGTGTTTGTGACTGGTAAGGAGCTTTACTTGCGCGTGAAGGACATCAAAGTTGAGTTCGGTAAATGTTCTAAACCTCCAGGAAAAATGTTTGGAAGAAGAGATCGATTCTTTGGGATCTGTCATATTGGGAGCACTTACAAGTTCGACATTACATTGATGTCATGCACGTAGAAAAAAATGTTTGTGACAGTTTAACTGGTTTGTTGTTGAACATTCCAGGAAAGACGAAAGATGGCATCAACGTTCGCCGTGACATGCTTGACATGGGCATAAGGACTGAGCTTGCACCGTTGGAGAAGGGAAAGCGGACATACCTCCCCCTGGCCTGCTATACTTTGTCAAAAAGAGAAAAAACAGAACTCTGTCAGTGCCTACATGGTGTCAAAGTTCCATCCGGATATTCTGCGAACTTGAAAAACTTGTGTCCATGAAAGACTTGAAACTGGTTGGTATGAAGTCCCATGATTGTCATGTACTGATGTCACAAATGCTTCCCATTGCTATCAGAGGCATTCTCCCAGTCAAAGTCAGAGAGATAATTACAAAGCTATGTTATTTCTTCAACACAATATCTGGCAAGGTACATAAGCGTGTACTCCGTGCAAGTTAATTAGCTCCATTCGTGGAACTTGTCAGATTTTTTGGATCTGAATATTTGCTGCAACTGTGTCCTTGCAGGTAATTGATCTGGATGGACTGGACGATTTGCAATGCGATGTGACTACCACTCTTTGTCAGTTGGTGATGTATTTCCCTCCATCCTTTTTTGATGTTATGGTCCATCTAATTGTTCACCTTGTCAGAGAAATTAAGTTTTGTGGACCCATGTTCCTGCGCTACATGTATCCATTTGAGAGATTTATGGGTATCTTGAAGGGATATGTAAGGAATCGACATCGGCCTGAGGGCAGTATCATTGAAGGTTATGCCGCAGAGGAGGTGATCGAATTTTGCACCAACTATATGGCCTGGGTTGACCCAATTGGCGTTCCTACGTCCCGACATGAGGGCAGGCTTCAGGGCATTGGAACGATTGGATTTAAAGTAGTCGTCCCCTCTAGTGATCTGTATGCAAAAGCCCATTTTTGGGTCTTACAGCACATGACGGGGGTGGAGCCATACATACACGAGCACAAGGAAATATTACGGAAACAGAATCCCTCGAAGCCAGAGATTTGGGTCACCAGAGAACATAATAGGAAGTTTGCTGGGTGGATCGAAAATAGAGTCCTGCAAGCTTCTGAGGGCGACGTAGATGAAGTTGTTACATGGTTGGCCAAACGGCCTAGATTTACTGTAGGGACTTGGCAGGGGTATGACATCAACGGCTATTCATTTTACACAAGAACTCAGGACGAGAAGAGTACTATGCAATGTAGTGGAGTGACACTACTTGCTATTTCGGAGGATGCCAGGGCAGTAAGGGCACTCGACTCATATTACGGTGTTATTGAGGAAATATGGGAGCTCGATTATGTATTACTTAAGATTCCTCTGTTTCAATGCCAATGGGTCGAAATCCCTCGAGGTGTTAAAGTCGACAATTATGGGTTTACTCTCGTCGATCTCAGTAGAGTCGCACACAAAGACGATCCATTTATACTTGCTGAGCAAGCCACACAGGTGTCCTACATCATTGACCCGGCCAACCCAAAGTTGCACGTTGTCCTTCACAGTAAGAGACGTATTGTTGGGGTCGAAGACGTTGTGGATGAAGAAGAGTATGATCAGTTCGACGAACTACCTCCATTTTAGATGGAATTCTTCAATCTGTCCCTACTGAAGATAGTGACGAAACAAGTTACCTGCGAGACGACCACAAAGAAGGATTATGGGTGGACAACCATTCTTGACTAATTTGCAATATGTAAGTGACGTATATTACTTGGATCTTTAATCGAAGAATTCTTCAAATCATTTTTCAAAAATTCTTTGGGAAAACATACATGATGCATTGAGAATCATTTATGCAAATTTTCATTTCAATTGGAGTATATACTTAATTTGAGCAATAATTGATTCTTTTCACAAATCAATATGAAAACTACAAATTTTCATTCCATGATTGGTCTTTACTGATAATTTATTTCAAAATTATTGGATTCATTTACATAGGGTCTCAGGTGTCTTTACAAGTGCAAAATGATGTACTGAGACCCATCTGTAATTGTTCTCAGGAAATCCTTTTAGATCAATTTAACAGTATTCTACTATCGGTTTCAACTTCCAAACCGATATGAAATTAACATATACTATCAGTTTATTGTCATAAAACCGATAGTAAAATACAATACAAAATGATGTATTGAGATCATCTGTTATTGTTCTAAGGGAAATCCTTTAGGGTCAATAACATTGTATTTTACTATCGTTTTCAAGTGCCAAACCGATATGAAATTAAACTATACTATCGGTTTATTGTTCATAACCGATAGTGATTTACACTGTGTTATGAGCCCCTGTTCTTAGTTTATTATCGGTTTGGTATAATAAAACCGATAGTAAACAATGCCAACACTGCAAACCCTAACTTACATGTTTTTACTATCGGTTTGGTGGTTAGGAACCGATAGTAAATATTCATATATTAGGTTATAACCTTAAATGATTTTCCCTCCAGTGCAACTTATCACATTCCAAATACTCACGCGCGGAAAACCCTAGCTTCCCCGACGTTCTCTTCTTCGCTCCTCTGCGCCACCATTGCCGATCACAATCTGGTTCTCCACCGCCTCCGGCACTGCATTGCGCCACCGCCTCCGGCCTCTCCACGATCGACTGTAAGTGTTCTTGACCAAATCGCTCGCGTCAATTTCTTAAATTTGTATGCAATGGTTCATTTGTGGTTCAATGGATTACAAATATAAAACTAGAGTAAAATTCATGAACTACAAACTTGATAGCTATGAGAATGACAGAATTGATGAAAATCACAAGCAAATTGTCATACAGTGTAGTCCACTATCGGTTTCTTATTTAGAACCGATAGTAAATATCTTAAACTGACCTTTCTGTTAATTATTTCCCATTTTGTAATTTTCATCTGAAATTTTGGTTCATTTAAATTTTAACATACTTTATGTTCCTGCAGAGAGACTAGCATAGTTTGCACTGCTAATCTTATATATTTTACTGAATACAAAGTTGATTACTATCGGTTTTACTTGAAAAACCAATAGGAAATAGAGTATATCATAGTTTCCACTGCTAATTTGAATTTTCTGTTAATTACTTCCCATTTTCTAATGTTCATCTGAAACTTTGGTTCATTTAAATTTTAACAGAATTTATGTTCCTGCAGAGAGATTAGCATAGTTTGCACTGCTAATCTTTTAAATTTTCCTGAATACACACTTGAGTACTATCGGTTTTACTTGGAAAACCAATGGAAATAGAGTATGTCATAGTTTGCACTGCTAATCTGAATTTTCTGTTAATTACTTCCCATTTTCTAATGTTCATCTGAAATTTTGGTTTATTTAAATTTTAACAAACTTTATGTTCCTGCAGAGAGACTAGCATAGTTTGCACTGCTAATCTTTTAAATTTTCCTGATTACAAACTTGATTACTATCGGTTTTACTTGGAAAACCGATAGGAAATAGAGTATGTCGTAGTTTGCACTGCTAATCTGAATTTTCTGTTAATTACTTCCCATTTTCTAATGTTCATATGAAATTTTGGTTCATTTAAATTTTAACAGACTTTATGTTCATGCAGAGAGACTAGCGTAGGGCACAACAATTTTAGTTATGAACTTTGTCATGTACCTTTCTTCATATCAATTGATGGTCTGTTCATGGAATTTTAGGTAAAGCCATGTCGGCATCTTCCTCGGCTGATAGTAGTGATTCGGCGAGGGCGAACGTAGATGGCGCTGCCTCGTCCCAGCGCAAGAGGAAGGCGCGAGGCGTGATGATGTTGGGTCGTTTGGCCAAACGCGCGGATTTTTCATGTGAGTTCAACTAGTTCGGGAGACCGATCGGGAAGAACGCCGGCCACTATGCGGCCTATGTTGGCTTGTTGGCAAAGGAAAGGGTGAAGATCACCGTCCAGAGCTGGAAGGATGTCAAGGCCGACGAGAGGGATAGGCTCTGGGCGGAAGTGAAGGTAAAATTAATCGAAATCACTGAACTCTTGAGTAATCACATTCCCTTGGTTTATCCCAGAGATTAGGTAAGTCCTGCTTATATGCACCATTTGAAACAGGCCAAGTGGAACATCCCCGATGATGGTCCCAAGATAGCTTGCTTGAAGGACATGAACAACTCGTGGAAAACCTTCAAGAGCGTCCTCGTTAGTACCTTCCTCGCTAAAGGCAAATCTCCATGCGAGAAGTACCCCTTCATAACGGAGTAGGTATGGGAGCAATTCGCCCAACAGAAGGGGACTCCTGAGTTCAAGGTATGTATGGTTCCTTTGCTTGGTTACACCATTGTATGCAATAAGCAGCGGTGCATTAATTTTCTTGTTTCTGGTACGAAGGCCCTCAGCGAGAAGAACAAGGCAATCCAGAGGAGGAACGACCACCCACACCGGCTCGGCTCTCGCGGCTATACGGGGAAGGAGGAACAGTGGAAGAAGGCTGAAGACGAGGCGTCGAATTTCGTCGACTCCCCTGACCTACCACTCTCCGAGATCCGCGATCAGCGATGCAAGCGCTGGTGGTTGGCCAGAGGGACCGTGTCGGTCACGGGGACTGTGGCGTTCCCAAACCCCAGGGACGTCGAGGTCGTGCAACGACTCGTAAGTTGGCTAACTTCCTAGTTGGAATCATAGAGTGTGGTAGAAAAAACTATGATCACTAGTGTGCGCACAAGTTTGTACATATTTTTTCCTCACAATGGAGAGCTTTCAATGTAACAGATCTCTTGCTCGAAGGAGGCGACCGAGGGATTGTTCACTCCCCATAGAGAGAACGACATCCTTACCCGGGCTCTAGGGAACAAGGAGCATCCAGGGCAGACACGAACCGTGGGGGCTGTGGTGCCATGGAAGGACGGCTTCTCGGAGCCCGGGCAAAAGGCGAAGAAGGCTGGCAGCTGGAAGGAAAGGGAAGTGGAGCTATCTCAGAAGATACGGGCAGATGTGACTGCACAATTCGCGGACATGTTCGCTCAAATGAACGAGAAGTATGAACGCCTCAGCCGAGTTGTGCAGTCCAAGGGTTTAGATCCACCTGCCGAGGTCAACGCTGCCAGGCCGAGTAGTTGCGGCTCGAAGGTTCACGTGGATCCGGTGGACCTGATAGAGGTATTGCAACTCTTGAGCTATATATGCAGTTCGGTTGATGCCACTCCCGTTACGTTAGAATTGTTTCGCTAACCTGTTATAATTGTTGCAAATTGCGGAAGCCGGAGAACTGTAGCCTATTGATCAACATAGGCGACAAACCTGTAGTGATTGCAAACGGGGTCGTATACCAGTCTTGGGAGGATGTCCGGATCCACTGCGTACCTCTGGAGCCTGGATTCGCAAAGGTACAGGTGGACATGGCCCTCCCGGGCTACAGCTCTTTTCCGTTGCCCGTCCCAACGGACGAAATGCGGACAACTGGCGAGGCATTGGGCTCGTACATACAGTGGCCCAAGAAGGGTGTTAGACTACAGGAGGTAAACCTAGCCATTCTAGCTTACAACTCAGTTAATATACTCAATTTGCAAAATCTAACTTATGCGTTTGTACTTAAAGTGAACGATGGATACCAGCTTACTTCCTGAGGACACCACCCCCACCACAACGCATGAACGAGCTCCTTCGGCCCCCATGCCTCCTCCGACGGCCTCAAACCCTTCGCCATCAAATGAGGCCGGCGGCACCACAACCCAACCTTCGAAGGTATACACTCGCTCCCCGCCCAAAGGCAAGGGCAAGGCCAAAGGCAAGGCCAAACAAAGCCAGCCGGGTACGTTCAAGAACGGGTCCCCACTCGTGTCGGAGTACCTTCTGCGCAATATGGATCAAATAACCAGAAGTCTCCACGAGTGGTACCTGACCCGGTCTAGGCGCCACATCAACTTCTTAGTTCACTTTAGGCCAGGTCATTTTCACCGTGAGGCCAGGAGCATATCGGTGGCCCACGAGGATTTGTTCGACCTCCTCAATTGGCGGGAGCTTGATATGTACTACTTTGCATCCAGGTGCATGTATAGGCTGGCGTCGATGAGGGCATGTGACAAGGTGGGTTTCCTCGACCCAGAGAAAATAAGCCTCACGATGCTAGAGCACGACCAAGCACATGCGGAGGAATACATATCAAGGGCACTACTAGCGCAGCAGGACCGAGAGTTCATCCTTGCGACGTACCACCAAAGGTTAGTGTATTTCCTACTAATTTAACTCATTCTTATATGTTACGCCTAACATATGTATGAAATGGTTCGCTTATATATGCAATGTAGGGGCCACTGGGTCCTCGCCGTCATTTTCCCATGGATGAATGAGGTCCATTACCTCGATTCGATGAGCGACAAGGTGGCGCATGTTTTCACCCTCACGTGGCACATAGACGCGTAAGTAACATAGTTGTTTTAAATTTTTCTCTGACTAGCTAATTAATAATAACATATTAACTGGCAATGCTAAATTAAATACAGGGCTTTCAAAAATTATGCTAGTGTTGGAGGGAAGCATGACGCGTCGAAGGGCACAACAATTTCTTGGAAAGAATATGAGGTAATTAATACGGATGGAAGTACTCATGATGAGTCTTTTAATTTAAGCTTAATTAGTTCTTTCGAGTTAATGTGGGTTTATGTCTTTGCATATGCAATTTTTTCAGTGCCATCAGCAGCACAATCGGGGGAATGTGGCTTTTATGTCATGAGATTCATGTATGACCTGATCAGGAGAAACTTTGCCCAATTCCCTAAGGTAACCATTTTTCCTGACTCAAAGTCGAACTTTAATTGGATGTGACGTACGATCCTAACTTCATACACGCATATATGTAGAGCGCCATGTTGAAAGAGCAATATGAATTGGGTCAATTGAAGAAGCTGCAAACAATTTGGGCGCAATATGTCATGGAAGAAGTGGCTATCAACGATCGATAGTAACTGACTTGTGTAATATATATTGAATGTATTGATTGCTGTATTTGTGAATAAACTCAATATGTGAATAGATTCATTGATGTATTTGTGAATAAACTCGATCAATATGTGAATAAATTCAATCTGTCCAATGCATGTGTATATTACTGTATTATTGTATTTGTGAACAAATTCAATATGTGAATATTGGTGTATATTTGTAAATATTGGTGTATTTGTGAATGATCCAATGTATCTATGTATTCTGTATGTATATGTGCAAGATTCCAGTACTAACCGTGTCGAGTACATAACCGATAGGAAAAACTACACAGTACTATCAGTTATATACTACAACCGATAGAATAAATATTCAAGTACTATCGGTTCATATACAAGAACCGATAGAATAAAGTTTCCAGTACTAACTGTGTCTATACAATACTATCGGGTTCATATACAACAACCGATAGAATAAAGTTTCCAGAACTAACTGTGTCTACACAATACTATCGGTTTAGATCCCAGCCGATAGAAAAAAAACATACACATTACTATCGGTTTAGATCCTAGCCGATAGAAAAAATGTACACAATACTATCGGTTTATATACGAGTCGATAGAAAAAACGTACATAATACTATAGGTTTAAATCCAAACCGATAGAAGAAATAGTCGATAGCGATTAGTGAACGTTGGGAATGTAGATGTTTTACTAACGGTTTTCAACCGATAGAAGTGTGCTACGATTCTACTATCGTGCCGATCACTATCGGTAAGAGAACCGATAGTAGAGTGGATTTTTAACCAATAGTGAAAAGCATTTTTGTAGTAGTGTCAGCGATGGATCCACTCCCGATTGCATGTACTCGATCGCACTCAGCATTCCTCCATTTCGATCGTGAATCAAGCACACGCGCTCTCGGTCTTTGACGACCTCATTCTTCAATTTGCCCAAGAACCACAGCCAACTGCTGTAGTTCTCCCCCTCGACCACTGCATATGCTATGGGGAGAAGCTGGTCGTTGGCATCAACAGCCACGGCAGTCAGCAGAGTTCCCTAGTATTTTTCAGTCAAAAATATTCCGTCAATGCAAAGCATGGGTATCATGTACCTGAACGATGCAACGCACTGTTGGAATACCCAGAAAAATCTCCGCAGTACCATGCACCCAGGAATCACAACACCCTCCGAGCCGATTGCCAGCGTATCAACAATTTCGGTGACTATTCCTGGATTTGCTTCGCATATGCGCCGCAACAGCCTCAGTACGAAGTTGTATGCCTCAATATATGTCCCAAAAAGCTCCTCCAGCATCCTCTGTTTAGCCCTCCATGCCTTCGCATACTTGATCTTATAACCGTACTTCTCTGCGACATGTGCAATTAGCACTTTCGGTGTCATTGCCATATTTTCCTTTACTACTGACAGTATCAGACTGGCAACAAAACTAGAAGTGATATTTCTATGCTGCTGCACCATGCCCTCAGTCAGACATCCGTGGTCTTCGACTCTGGTCACCTGAAAGAACGGGCCATTTCGTGGCCGAGTGACACGTACGTACCATGGACAGTTCTCGACTAAGCACCTCACAGTCCACAGGCACGAATTTGATTTGACCACCCGGAATGGCCTATTTAGTAAAACAGCCCACTCAGTTATAGCTTCTTTGCATCTTTCTTACTCCGAAACAACTGTCCAAGCTGGACGGTTGATTCATTATAGGACCATCACGAACTTAGCTCATCACGAACCACAGCGGAAATCAAAGATGATGGATCAATCCATTCACCTATAGGATTCTACTGTTCGGTGGGTTCATCAGGAGATTCATACACTTCTGACAGATCAGTATACTCCTCCTCATTAAAATTCTCCTCCAATTCTGGTAGTTCTTCAACTGCATCTACTTGGTGGCCCCCAAACGGAGTTGTATCTCTTACAGTTTGCAAAGGCACACTGCCAGTTGCACTGGCATTGGTACTGCCACCTACACTGGTATCGGCACCGCCACTGTCATCGTGACCTCCGGTGCTGATATTAGTGTTGCTCTTTTCTCTTCCTACAGAATGGCTGCCCTCCGAGCTATGTGCGCGTATGATTTCAACGTACAGTATGATGATCCCGCAACCATAGCCTGGATTTGTCACAAATCTCCCAAACGAACCTCATGATTTGTCACCTTTCAGCCTCTTGAGCACCCATTTGTTTCCCTCCGGAATCATGCCTTCGACCCTGAGATTATCCGTTGCAGGATTTAGTTGTAACAGGTCGACTAACCACATCTCCAAATCATTGAAAGACATTGACTGTGGTTGTCTCATTTGACCGTAAACATTCATACAACCACCAAGATCATCACCGTTTGCTCCATTACGGATTATACCAGCTCCGTAATAAACGCAAACCGTACTAGGTTGCTCCATAGCCTAATCAATTTGTCATTCTGTGTTAGGTTTAAATAGGATAGTGCGACGATGTGCAATAACTATAGCGGAATTATACAATGATATTGTGACTATGAGATGTGTCAAAACATTGCTCAAAGTACTACAAAAAACATGGTTTTTGAAACAATAGAAATTTTTCAACACTACATTTCAGTCGCTGTTGGGCTACACGATTTTTGCCTAGAAAAAAGGTGAAATGAATAATTAAATTTATAGACCCTAACCCTAACCCTAGCCCTAGCCCTAACTAAAAGCCAACCCTAACCCTAACCTTAACTGAAAACCAAACCTAACCCTAACCCTTACCCTTACCCTAACCAAATTTCTAACCCTAACCAAATTCGTGACTAAAGGTCAATTTTGAAATTTTTAAAAGTTTTGGGTTAGATTTCGAATTTCTTTTTTTATTCAATTATTCCAACAAAAAATCCCTAACCCTAACCCTAACTAAAACCCAACCCTAACCCTAACCAAATTTAATTTCTAAACCCTACAACCCTAAAATAATAACCGCCCTCGCTCTAAACCCGTGCTGGTAAGGCCAAGACGGCGGTGACGACGACGGCAGCGAGGCTGCGAGGGCCCTAACATAATATAAAAGAAACTTTTAAATCTACATATTATCAATCAGTTTAATATACGTACTAACAAACATTTACATCTACATTCTAACAAATATTTTAATCTACGTGCATACTAATAAAATTCAAATTTGAAAAACATCACATTTTTTAGTCCATCACATACTAATAATGTATAAGTTCTTCAATTTTTTTAATCTACGAACATACACTAATATACAGGTTCTTTCAATTTTTTAGTCCATCACATTCACGCATTTACCATCCATATAAATTTATAATCTAAATCCTATCTAATACTACGAGTTAACGATCTAATTAATCTAGATATATGAGTTAATGAAAATGTACCTCAATGAACAGATTTGAAGAATCTCCGAAAAGAGTTTTTCTCCTCCTCTTTCTTCTTTTCTTCTCTTCCTTCTCTTCTTCTTTTCCTTCTCTCTCTCTAAACAGATTTCAGTAATTTCTGGATTTTCGAAAAAAATGAATACAGCCGTACTGTGAAAGCGACTGGCAACCTTTAAATAGCAATTTCAGTTGCTAGCCAGGCTGGCGACTGAAACGTTGCGGATTTCAGTCGCTAGCTGGGCTAGCGACTGAAAGCTGGCGTGGCACGACACCTGGGCCAGCGGGGCGTTGGGACGTGCCATGTCTTTAGTCGCTAGCCCAGTTAGCGACTGAAGATCAGTTGCGCGCGTTGATTCACGATAGAGGGTCATTTTTACAAATTTTAAAAGGTCTGGGTAATTTTTTGAATTTATTTTTTTTGTGGGTTATTAGGAAAAAAAATTCCCCTTTCTGACTAAAGCAGAAAATTCAGAGATATATGTTCTCACCAATAAACAACTGTGGCTTCCTGATTTGCCAATTGGGTTGACAACAGCAACCTCCAATGTTGCTGTGAGGTTCTCCTCTGAGAACGACATGTGTGTTTGATTGAGCCGGCCCAATATTTGTTAAGACTCATCTCCAACATAGAGTACTTCTAACAATTTTTTTTTTCCGAAGTGGTGGCAGGAGACTGCAACCATTCCATTAAGTAGTAGTAAAAATGATTAGTTACAGGAAGCATGTTTCAAGAATATACATATAGACATATTAGGTCGCACCATCTCTCTTAGTTCATGTGGCATATATTGATTCAGGTCTTTAGGATTATTTGTAACTAAAGCCTTTTAAAAAAACTCAGCATGCCATTAAGAAAAGTGTGCTATATATGATGACAATTGTTCATGCTATCTGGTCTGTCAAATTGTAATTTCTTGAAAATTAGAAAAATAATTACAATTATTAAAGTGGATCTTACTTGATCCGGGAGGATCTCCAAGTCCTGATCGCATACGGATTCGCGACCAAGTCCTGATCGCATACGGCTTTGCGACCTTAACCATGTTCGGAAAGGTTTCGCGACCATGTATTGGTTCACGACCAGGAAAAGGAATTCGTTCCCTGTTCGGAATTGTAATCCTATATATATAACTAAGCTTATCTGTTTAGGATTAGTTAAGTTAGTTATATGAGTCTAATACATTTAGGATTACTAAGTCTGATACGTACTCATACGATTGGACTATAAATACCTTGTAATAGGTCTAGTTTAGATCATCGAAAAGAGTCATAGAACTTATTTGAGTTTTAGACACTTATAGTTCCTTCGACGTAGGCAAGTGTGTCTAACGTTCGACGTGTAAAAGCCCTCTTTGAGATAAAGAGTTGTGCAATTACTTTGGGTTTCGGTATTTCCGAGTAAGATCCCGTTATTCCGCATATTAGAATCTGGGCGAGCCTAGTGCGAAGACCAAGGTTAGGTCTCAAACGGATCAAGTTGGTATCAGAGCAACTTTCCTATCCTGTGGATGGTGAAGACTCGCCAGGGTTACAAAACTTCCGACGAAATTCCAGGTGATCAATTGACGGTTCCTATAGCCGCGTCTCCGACAATGTCTGACGATACCTCCGTTCAAGCTAAGCTAGCCGAAAAAGTGGCTAAGCTCTCCACCGACATGGAAACCGTGCTTGCTTGGATTAAGCAGCAGGCCATGATTGTACCTCCTGAAGTAGGGAAGGTTATGGGTGAGAAGACTGGTGAAGACTTGCGCAGGGCAGACGAAGATGAAGACGAAGGCGACCACAAGACCGACGACCTCGCCAATACCTCCTTAGCTGTCGAATCTTTTAAAGTTGACGCTAAGATTGATATACCCATATATGATGGGGCGATCGATGCCGAGAAGCTGGATTCTTGGATCGACCAACTTGAGACCTACTTTGACCTTAAAGGGTTCAGTAGCGCTCAAAAAATCAAATTTGCACCTTTGAAGATGAAGGACCACGCCAAGACATGGTGGAAGGCCCTTATCGCCAGTGGTGAAGCTGACGATCTTGCGTGGGGTCAATTCAAACTACTTATGTGACAAGAATTTTATCCAATGGGTTACCTTGAGGAGAGATGGGAACGTTGGCACAGATTGTATCAACGGCGCGACCAGACTGTCCAAGACTATACGACGGAGTTTCGGCGACAAGCAATGGTCATCGGCATCTCACTGTACGATCCTCAGGTATTTCGGAAGTACACATCTGGACTTCAGAAATCGATCAGTACTGAGCTAAGTCTGTTCAGAGTTCAAGACATCTCGACCGCGAGTACGACTGCTTTGGCAATTGAAAAGAAGAATAAGACCCGCAACGATAAGAACTTGAGGAAGATTTCAACCACAACAAACTCCGGAGAGGGTACCCACGATACGGGTAACACTTGTGAGCATTGTCATGTTGCTGGGCACACAAAAGAGAAGTGTTATAAACTTCATCCTGAACTGCGACCAGAAAGAAAAAGGAGGGATGAACCAAGCACACGAACAGCTATGGTTACTTCTATTCCGCTCGCAGAGGAAATTATCCAGTTGGATTCAGTTGAAAAGGCGGACACGACCTTGTCTCTAATGGCAATGCCAAAGGAGAAAGGTTCGGGTTCATCAATTGACCACAACCCGACAGAGGAATTGTTCACTGTTAACATACAGGTGAAGCACGAGGTGGTCGTAGCCATCTTCGACCCCGGAAGCCAAAAGAATTTGGTCTCCTCCGGGCTGGTTCGACGACTTGGTTTGCAGACGACTCATCATCCTCGACCATATCCTCTGGGATGGTTCACTTCCGACGTGAACCAGCAAATCAAGAGTCAGTGTACTCTAAAGTTTGCAATATCTGCTCGTTACATCGACGAGGTTCAATGCGATGTCATCCCCATCGATATTTGCCAAGTGATTTTTGGAAGTCCGTTCTTGTACGATCGTGACATCCATTACCATCAAAGAGCTCAAGAATACGACCTCACAAAGGATGGGACGAAATTTATCATCAGCAAAAATGACCACGTCGACACCAAGAACTTGACGATAGCAAATCAGGCGAAACGGATTGTCAATGCATGCTCAAAGTGTGTGCTGAGCGTGATGCGTCCAATTAGCCAAGAGGATTGCGCTGCATTGAGTATGGAAAGTGGTGGTTGTTTAGCAAGCTTGCCTGAAGAAAACAACGCGCTATTCGCAAAGGTACATAGTCGATCACCACAACGACTAGTTGAAAACGACATGCAACTTGTCTCTACGGCGCCACTATTCAAACTTTGCAATCCTAGCTTTGGGAACGGTGATGGTATAAACCTCGACAAGGGGAAGGCTATCCGCGAGTGGCCAAGGCCACAATCCATGACGGAGGTGCTAAGCTCCATGAGCGCCTATCCATACATTCGATCCGACGATTGTAGCATTGCTCATCGTGTGTTCGTTCCAAAACTCCCAGTCGTTCTCCACGTCATCACGGTTGGTCACCAACGGGTGTTGGCTCCTTCTCAACAGGGAAGTCATGATCCGGGAGGATCTCAGGTCGCGTTCGCAACGGATTTGCGACCACGAAAAGGTTTGCGACATTGGAAAGGTTTGCGACCTTGGGAAGGATTCAAAGTCTTCGAGCCTTCAATGCTGGATGATGAGCCAGATACTATAGTACCATCTGTTGAAGACTTGGTCTATCAACGAGACGAACCTCTACGTGAAGATGTGATTCTGGAGAGGAAGGTGACTACCACCCGCAGTGGCACAAAGGAGACTTTTCGAATCGGTCAGAAAGATCAACGAGCACGTGCGGCAAAGTGGTACACAAAAGAAGATAGACAAGCCCAATTTCCACATCTCCAGTTTAATCGAGAGGTCGCAACGGGAGTTGGCTCCTTCTCAACAAGGGAGTCATGATCCGGGAGGATCTCCAAGTCCTGATCGCATACGGATTCGCGACCAAGTCCTGATCGCATACGGCTTTGCGACCTTAACCGTGTTCGGAAAGGTTTCGCGACCATGGATTGGTTCGCGACCAGGAAAAGGAATTCGTTCCCTGTTCGGAATTGTAATCCTATATATACAACTAAGCTTATCTGTTTAGGATTAGTTAAGTTAGTTATATGAGTCTAATACGTTTAGGATTACTAAGTCTGATACGTACTCATACGATTGGACTATAAATACCTTGTAATAGGTCTAGTTTAGATCATCGAAAAGAGTCATAGAACTTATTTGAGTTTTAGACACTTATAGTTCCTTCGACGTAGGCAAGTGTGTCTAACGTTCGACGTGTAAAAGCCCTCTTTGAAATAAAGAGTTGTGCAATTACTTTGGGTTTCGGTATTTCCGAGTAAGATCCCGTTATTCCGCATATTAGAATCTGGGCGAGCCTACTGCGAAGACCAAGGCTAGGTCTCAAACGGATCATTACTGACAACAAATCAAAACTTCTCCCCGTTAAATGGTAGACAGACTTTTTTCTCCACTTTCAAGAGCAATAAATGGTAGGCAGAGTACAAGGTCTTGCTATTATCTAGTTCTTAGCTATTATCGATATAAAAGCAGTTGCTTTGTATCTTCTGTAGTTATTTAGGAAGGCTTTATCTCTGCAGACAGTGAAAAGTTCTGTTGGTTTTTGATTTGCCTAACCGCTTTGTGATGAATAAAAAAAAAGTTATAGTTCTTAGACTGACACCAACCCATCGACGTTTCGCGAGGCGCTTCAATAGAATATTCTTCAATATATTCTGTGCCACGTATGTGAAGCACCACCTCGAAGCACCCTTCTCTTCAGTGCAAAGGCGCTTTGCGAGACGTTTCACGAGCAAATTATATTAGTAATTTAAGTAAAATATCAATAATTTTTAATTTAAAAATAAAAAATATGCGATATTTGGTCTCTATATGAAGATAATTTAAAGATCTACAACTTTCTCAATATAATCAACATCTAATTTCAACTACATTAAGGCATAAATCAAGAAAGAAAATTGTATATAATTCAGTTGCACGAAAATCGAGACAAAAAAATAAAAAAACCGGAGGCGTCGCAGCCTCACGAGGCACCTCCTCTCTCCTCTCTCCGGCAAAAAAAAGATTTTTTTATTGCGGACGCCAGGCGAGGCACCCGCGTTGGAGACCGTCTTAGAATGCTTTATTATTTGGAGTAATAGAATAGATTGTCCAGTTTCTATGGTTTGTCTAGCTAAAAATTTCTGTCGATCTCACAAAAACAAATAGAGATGTAGAGAGTTTAGCTTTAGTTCAATTTCATGTGAACTTCATAGATATTTACTTTTGGTGCAATATTATGCGTATTAATTTGAAAAAATGATTCTATTATCTGACTTGTGATTCAAAAGTTAGATGATGGTGGTAAATTTAGAAGCTTGAAAATAAAAATTTGAGACTAGATGGACCGAGGAAATAATGTTGGGGGCTAGGACACTGTAAAGGAGGAGAATTCTATGAACAATCTATTATATTGTTATAATTAACTAAACAAGAAGTTAATAAAAAAGATGATGCTAAAGTCTTCTCCATGAATGCCTCAGAATGATATCTTATTTCCAGGTGCTTTTTTACTAGGTGACAAGCTGGCATGTTAATTGTTGACTCAACTCGAAAAATAGGCAATCATAAAAATGTAATAATTTTCATAGCTAGTGTGATCTGAAAGTAGCAGTCTGAAATTTTGAATAACTAGTGAGTATGTGTATCTGAAACTAGCAATCTGAACTTTGATCAAATTTCATGCCACTAGTCACAATTTTTTTTAGTGTTCTACTAGCTCTTCATTATAGATTGTGTACTATGTGTTGGACATTGTGACCTTACAGTCCCCTACAACAGTTGTACTGTAGCATCTGTTGGGCTGCATGAGTGGGTATCTTTTTTGCTACTCCGTGACAGGATAGTAATATGGGGGACAATGATGGTTTGCATTTATTCTTGCCCCATACATATAAGCAATTATGCTTGCAACTACTCAAGTTGAATATCAGCAACTACAAGGGATATATAATGATTTATAACATAGAACTTTTAGTTAGTTTTATCAAGTATATAGCAAACTTTTAAAATAGTAGTAATATCTAACAAATATTGAAATCCAATCTATATCTATATTTGGTAATAGTTTGAGTCATCTTTAAATCCAGATGATATCTGAATTTGATCTGAGATTGTTTTCAAAGTTGCGGATCAAATGGTTTAAATGTTTTATTTGTGAATGTCTTACCATAAGTGTGCAATGCTCTTGTTTCTTTGACATAAGAATTTGATTTGTAATTTCTTGCAGGAAGTCATATAATAAGGAAAGGCAAATTTCTAGGAGGATTTTAAGGTTGTTGGCATTTACCATGGACAAGTGTTGGATGAGTGCGTTTAGATAGAAAATAAACACTCAATCACTAAATCAAATACAAAGCTACTTTATGTGAATCTTTTGATTGAAGCTAATGACAATAAAATGTAGGTACTCAACAAAATATAACCAAGGCATAAAGGGTTTCATAGAGTTTGCTTTTGCAATGAAATTCTATACACTTGTAGAAAATGTGTTAATTGTGTTTGGAGAGAAGCTGAAATTGTTTATGAACACTTGATTTGTGATGGGTTTTTACTTACTAATACCATCCAAATAAACAAATTGTACTTTCAATTGTAGATCCAAGATGATACTACAATAGGTGGTGGTTCATCTAGTGTTCTAGGTATATATAATTCTAATATTTTATTTATCTGGTTATTTATTATTTATTATTTGTATTATTTTGTTATTAATAAAACAATGCTTACAGGTAAAAAGGACAAGAGAATTAGTTGAAACTAAGTAGAAATACTTAATATTTTTATACATGTTAGGTGTTATCAACACAATCAACATGTTATTCATTTTTTAAATATTAAGTGTATGTTAATTGTGCATTGAACTAGTAGCTCACTTTCATATGATTAATTTATTTTATCAAGTGTATGTAAGTCATGTCACAACCAACACAATTTTCTCATTCGTATAAGTAACAAGTTGTACTTGTTATACAACAATCGACCAACTATCTTTATTATAATTGCCATATGTTCTAAAAGTTACATAAAGCAAAAGTTATTTATCTCAAGACTATTGTAATCGATATCTTTTCTTATGCAGGTAGTTTACAATAAAGTGTTAAGAGCACATGAAGTGATGAAGATATTTTATGTCATAGGAGGCAGTTGTCTGCCCAACTTTGCATGCGAGTGGTTGGCAGTGGTTAGGATTTGGTCAAGGTTGGGTTTGGGGAGCATGGATAGGTAACATTGAGCACTAAACTTGGCTCATAGAATGGCAAGTGGGTGATGGATTGTGAGCCGAGGGGTCGGACATGTCCAATTAACCTATGCATATGTGCTCAATAGTGATGGACGCAGTTCGTATGATGGCAAACGTTCGTTTAGATACAATCAAGTATGCACCTGGGGTGTGGCCAAGTGTTAGTGGATGACATGGCGCGTCGCAAGGCGTTTGACGAAGGTCAGAGCATCGGGTGGGAACATAAGTGGACACGGCTAGGTTTACCTTGTATGTGGCCAAGGTGACACTTGGACGAGATCATGGTGAGTCTAGAGCATGTGTTTTTATTGGATGTATAGGGGGTTTGACGTACACACGGTGGGGTCTCAAATAAGGTTAACATGAACACTATCGGCGATTGGGACTTTCGTCCTTAGTCGACCTTACATAAATGTTTCAAAAGAATGTGAAGCCAATCTAAGGTGAATCTCAGGTAAATTATGATAGTTATATTAGAGGAAGAAAGGAATTTATATAGATTTGAGCTCTCTAATGATGAGTAATAGTCTTACATCCTGTTAGGATTTCACTATGAAAAATGAGGATTACAAGAAGAGAATCAAGGATGCTCTTAGATGAACTAAGAACAATCTTGTATTCTTTAACTTACAGTCAATGTAAATCTACTGTGGCTAGTTCTAAAGTGTTATGTCTTTAATCTCTTGCCTGGTGTTGATCTCTCCTGGCTATCCTCCTTTTATAGCTCGTAGCCGGTCATCGGTTACGGAATTGCAGGGTCACTGAGAGGCAGATGTGTGCCGGCTATAATGTGTAATTATACCTGTTTATGATTACACCTCCATCTTCTTGACGGTTACTATAGACTTAAAGAGTTAAAATGTCTACGACGGCGATAGTGATAAAATAGATTCAACCACTATCCATGATTGAATGAGTCTAATCATATAGCCGTCAAATGTTTTATCTCTTTAGTAAGCCATGGTCGTGTATTAACTACATCAATGCACATCTATTTTCCTGTCCTTCACGACCCGGGCGATCATGGGAAAATGTCTCCATATCCGCAGTATTCATGAGACCATAGTCTCTGCGACCTTGGTGTTTGTGAATATTTAAAGACTACAAACCTTGTGACTTCACAGAATGAGACCATAGAATGGACTATGTCCAGTATGTCTTGGACTATTCTATTGTCTCTCTATTATGCTCCTGAGACCATAGAGAGGTAGAAAATCTCGTTTTGTGACTATAGAACGACAAATGTGATTAACTCGGATTATAATTCTCGTCAAACGCATGTGGAGCGGCATACACGTGTGTTTATTGGATGTCTTGTACGCACGCATGTGTGTGCATGATTCGAATGTCATTCGTTGGCATTATTGGAATTGGGGCCCAACACGGCTGAGACAGCTGGTGGGATGATCTAGTGTAGAAACCTAGTTTCGAAAACGAGGAAAATCTGATGTGGAGCTCAGATGGAGAATCAAATTATATAGCTGATATGGAAACGACGAGGCAAACAAGTGATGCAAATGGATTTTTGATCCGAGGCCTTTAAGGCTCTGATCCACATCATTATGTCAAAGGGACTGATGGACATGGACGAACGGCGTTTGGACGTCAACGGACGACGTTCGTCTCAATCGACATACGCGTAACAGGTCTCGGACAAGGATTTCTGTGAACCGTCTTTGGACTAAATATAAGAAGCACAGACGCATGCGAACAAGTTTTCTTTCAATGGTGTGCACATAGTCAAACTAGGCGAATGTTACTTGCTGATACTATCTGAACGCGAACAGATATTGTTTGACATGTTGGGGTGCGCTCCGGCGATGTCTGGATGTCCGCGACCAAGGCTGACAATGTCAGCTACGACGTTGAACGGTGGCGACGTTGTTCCGGTGGCTTGTCCTGGATGGAACTCGCGTCAAATTGTGCGCCTTGTTGAGGCTGATTCTCCGGACAAGGTGGTAGCGTTGGCAGTGGCAGGAGATAGCGACACGAAGGCGTGGCGGCAACATGGCGCTCGCACAGATCCGCAATAGCAAGTAGCGTGTTCTAGTGGGGTTCCAGCTAGTGACGATGAGTGAAAGTTATGCTTAGTCGAGGCTAAACTTTTTCACAATGCGACGGCGTGGGACTTGGCCGAAGGCGGCTTGTCGGCACAACGACGGAACGCTGGGGTGCCGCCCGGAGCACATGTAAGGTGATTTTTAACTTGGTGCTTTGGAGGCAACCCCTGGGGTGTCTGGAGGATGCACTCGACTATTTTATAGATGGTGGAGCGGGTAGCTTGGCCGGTGGCGACGAGCAGATGATCGACGGCGAGTTGAGCCTGAATAGAACGGATAAAATAAGTACTTCACAGCTGCTGGGTTGGTACGGTAGATGAAATGGAAATTGGGTGCCTCGAGGGAGTTGGTCTTGGCCTCTAGATCATGTAGCTGCACCTGATTGGAAAATGGCGGTGAGGTTGAGGACACCGGTGAGGAGGTGAAGCATGTGGGGGAAAGATTTGGGGATTTCCGATGGAGGTCATCGAAATCCAATTCAACTGCATGGGACCTAGAGGGGGATGAGGGAAACTCGGTGACGTGGTTGGCTACCGATGGCGAGCGGTACGGCAGTCTGGCGATGGCGCAATTGTTTAGCGAAGCAGGGCGAGAGCGGATACGGGGAACGGTAGCACTATTCTCGCATTTATCGGAATGGAAATGTTTAAAGGGGTGAGGGTAGTGTTTCCTTTCACATGATCGACCGATGACAACGGCTGGAAGTAGGTCTGATTAATGGGTTCATGGGGCGCCGTCTAGCGGGAGGAGAATCGAAAATTACAACAGTCGGGGAGCGTTTGAAATCAATTAGTTGCTCGAGGATCATGAAGGGGAAATGGGAAGTTGATTGGCATGCAAGCATGGCTAGAGACGGCCGGCATTTTCCTGGCGACGTGTGCATGCCGGCGGCCAGAGGTTGAAGAAGAAACACTGTGCTTGCGTATGCAAGTGTCTGAACTGGAGGGAGTGCTGGCAAATTTGTAGTGCAAGGTCGAGAAAGATGTTTGGAGCTCACCTTGCTACTCGCCAGAGGTGGAGGAGACGGTTGGAGCTTAGTGATTGTAGTAGTTTTGCGGTTGAAGGAGGAACAGGGGGCTGTGGTGTTGCTGCTATTGCTGCTGCTTGCTATTGCCGCTGCTGAAAGCAGCCTGAAGTATAAGGAGGTGATGTAGAAGAAGAGGACTGGTGGTTGTGCTTGCTGCTGTTGCATAGAAGTAGAAGGAGATGAGAAGTGGATGTTGCATGTGCTGCATGTGTGCCTTGGGAAGTAGGAAGAACAGGAGGTTGCTTGCTGCCATTACCTGGAGAGTAGGGAAGCAAGGATATGGCAAGATTTTTTTCCTACAATTGTGCTGAGACGAGGTGGCTCTGTTGCGGTGCGGGTTACAAGAAGAGATTGCAATATCCTGTTGTCAGTTGAGTGTATGCTTCGGGCAATGAGGAGAGTGAAAGAGATGAATATATGTGCAGTGTGTTGTGTATGCATGTGTGTTTGTAAACAGTGAGAGTGGTGTGTGTTTTGGTTGGGTGGGGGTGGGGACAGATGTGTGTCTACACAAAAGAAAGAGGTGGGGTGTGCGGGTAGTACATGTATGCATGTATACAGTTATGTGTGTGTTGTGTTGGAGGTGGTAGTGTGTATGCAGAAAAGGGATGCGTGTAAGTTTTTGCATGCTTATATGTGTGTGTATTTGAGCACTGACCTAAGCTGTGTGCAACATGTATATGCATACATGCATTGGTGTAATGATCGGAGCTAAGTTGGTAAACAGTTTAGGGCTAATTTCAAATAGCTAATCCGAGAGAAGAGAGGGAAATTGGAAAAGGACTGAAATTAAAGGATTTGAATTAAAGCAGGTGTTGAATAGAAATTATCCATAATCAAGGGACTAAATTGTAACTGAGTCTATTTATGGGTTGTATTGCAATTAAGTAGATTGAGAGGAAAAGAGGAATTGAGTGAAAAATGAAAATAGGGTAATTTAAGGTGAAAGTGAATAGTATTTTACTGAAAATGGTTGAGGACGCGAATAACTGAATTCTAGAGTGGAAGTTGAGTTAACTGTAGTAGGCAAACTTGTATTGGAGGTAAGAGGGATATGACTGTTCAGTCAGTTCTAAGTTTGGAGATGAATAGGCGAAATTAGTCATTTTTGGGGTTTGAAAACAGAAGAAAGGATTAATATGCAGTAGAATTTGGACCATGGTGCAAAAAGTGAATAAATGAATTTATTTAGCTGAAAAATTTTAGGATTAGTATCGAAGCATAATAACATTTATGATTTTGAATTTTTCATGGATGAGGGCACATTTTAGATGCTACAAAATAGAAGCCTAGATTATGAAATGCATTTTACCAGCAATTAGGTCTGAGATGAGTTTAAATTAATTATTAATGCAAGGAATGGTTTCAAAATGTCTTAAAATGAAAATGGGATGGAAAACTGGGGTTGACTAAAAATGAAAATTTTAGACCTTAATTTGCGGGTGTTACAAATCTACCCACCTTAAGAGGGTCTCGTCTTGAGATTCAAACAATATTTGGAGGAGAGCAGGATGGATGAGAAAGGGCTAAAGGATGAGAATAGGAAGACAGGATGAGTTCACACTTCTAAACATTCTACTGCAGTGACGATTTAAGGGTTTGAACTGGGCCGTAAGACTAGGGCCATTCTATATGCACAAATGATCATCTATGCACCTTCATGATATGCTGATGTTTCTACTATAGTAGTGGTAATATGTGGTAATTGGTATAGGGCTAGTACGAATTTGTAAAAATTACTTGGTTTCAAACAGGTGAAAGAAGTTTTATTTCCAAAAAAGTTATCCTTTGTGTCATTGGTGTCAAACATTTTCTTGTTAAATTAGCTTACTTTTGATATAGACAAAATAATTTTCGAACAATTTAGTTATGTAGTTTAAGTATATTTTAACCAGAAATTATGTTTAGTTAAAGGGGAAGACTTTTTCAGGTACTCTAGTTTAATACTTTTTCAAAACAATTTGGAAAATAGAGATTTCCTTCCACACATAATGATAGGCTTTAATAATAGATTTTTTAGAAATACTCATTTATTAGATTTTCATTAACACTTGACATCATGTTTGGGTGCATAATTTTATCATGCGTACTCATGCATAAAGGTTATCATGTTGGTTATCTAAGTTAGATTGGTACGGTAAGTCTTAATTCTTCTCTTCGGTTGGCTGAGATCTTCTAGGCATCTCGACTTCCACAGTTCGTTCACCTTCTCATGATGCTTGAATTCCTTTACTCGTACCTTGCTTTGCTCTGATCCTGTTATCTAGGTTGGACTTTGCATTCCAGGTGTTACTGATGGATCTTTTTCTTATCATCTCAGCCCTGGAATTTGTGGGCTATGGCCCTAATCGCCCTTGTGGTCATCAGACTTTCGGGTATAAGGTCTTCTGGTGTTAGGTTCTCTATAGGACATTGAATGGTGCTACATGCAGTTCGTCTCTTGATGTAGATGCTCGACGCAATGAATAAGGTATGAATAATATGAATATAGGATATTTCAAGGTTATACCGAGTTTGATATCTGTAGCGTCTACAAGTCCTTCTGGTTGGGTCGTTGTTGGGTCTTCGTCTGTTTGGGGTCATGTTTCTAAAATTTGGCACTGATGATCTCATCATCTGATGATTGCGATACTGGTTTCTGGTGACTGGAGATGGAAGGTGCCTTAATGGGCAAAACACTTTGCGATGTCCTTACTGTCAGTCCCACCTGCCATGGGAATCCTCCTCAACATCACTCACTGGCACAAGTCATTTGCTTCCACTGTTTTTGGTGGAGAGCTGAGAACTAAGGATAATGATGCGCTATAGTTTTTGTCCTTCTTCCAGACGCTCTTCCTGGTGGCACTAACTTGGATTCAGCTCTTCTTCTACGGGGTTCCTCTCAAAGTGATGATTCTCCTCTTTTGGGGAGTCTTGATCTTCTAATGCGGGTATGCGTGACTGCAAGGACTACTACTGATCCAAGATTGGGTGCATGATCTATCCGAGCAATTTGGTCTGTGATATGCAAATCTCTCAGAAGCTAGGCTTGCGTCATCAGTGCATCTCGTCGACTTCGTTCCATCCATATTAAGATGTCCATTTTGTCCACTCATGTTGATTGTTGGACGTTGGGGTCTCTAGGCTGCTCAGCAAGTTCCCTTCATTCCAATCATGTCCTTGGGGTGGTTCTTCTGCTCTGACTTCTTGATTCACATTCTGTGCTTGAGTTTCTTCTCTATGGTCAACACATCCCACTTGGTTTCACAGGCCTGGCATCTTAACTCTACTAACACGTTGAGCGAACACGGAACAGAATTAGAACTACGATAAAAGGGGCAAGGGCGGTTGGATCGACAAGGTAAGTGGAACGGATAAAAGGTAACAAATGACAAATGAATGGTTGAAGGAATGATAAGAACAAAATTTCGTTTTTGATACACATATAAAAAAAATATACATGCACTTTACTATATATGGTTTTGATAAAATAAGGGCACGATTGGGGACTCGAATTCATCACCTCGATGAGATATTTTTGCAAAATTTGTTTGTATGCTTATATGGTAAGACTCATATGTCTTATAGGGGCTACAATCACAACCATTCAATCAAAATTTTGGCATTTCTACTAGCAATATTACCAGAATTTAACAACCACTAACTTAAGAATGTGTCACTCAACTCAACTCGACCTAATCTTAAACAATAGTCAACTCAATTTTTCTCAATGGGTCTGGCGCGATGTAAAATGGCTTAAAGCCGCCATGCGACCTGTTAGGCTTTGGACATCTTTCATGGTCGAAGGAGATCTCAGTTGCTTAATGGCCATGATTTTTTCAGGATTAATCTCAATTCCTCTCGAACAAAACAAGTTTACAATCAAATGATCGACGTAAGCTTCTAAATTACGCCCTAACTGGGAAAGAAAGGTCTTTTGCATAAAGCGCTGGTATGTAGAACCAACGTTCTTGATATCAAATGGCATTATGATGTAGCAGTAAGTGCCAAAATGTGTTATGAAGGCAGTTTTCTCTTCATCTTCTTCTGCCATACTAATTTGATGGTAGTCTGAATAAGCATCCAGGAAGCTCATCAGTTCATAGTCCGCAGTAGAATCAACCAGCTGATCGATGCGGAGAAGGGAAAAATCATCCTTCGGACAGATACTATTTAGGCTGGTGTGATCGACGCACATGCGTCACTTACCATTTGACTTTAGAATTATGACCGGGTTCGCAAGCCATTCAGGATGATCGACTTCGCGAATAAATCCGGCCTTCTGGAGTTTGTCTAACTCCGACCGGATAGCTTCTTGTCGGTCAACAGCAAAGCGTCTCAGCTTTTGCTTCATTGGTCGTTGTTTAGGCCGAATTGCTAGCCTATTATGCTCAATAACTTCCCTTGGGACTCCAAGCATGTCGGATGGTTTCCACCCAAACACATCTACGTTAGCCTGAAGGAAAGTAACGAACTCAAGTTCCTATTTTTCATCCAAACCTGATCCAATCCGAATGGTTTTGAATGGATCATCTGGGTACAATGGAACCATTTTCAGTTTCTCACCTGGTCGCGGGGCAACTTTGATCGTATCTGAGACCGTGGTCGCAATTTTGACATCCCGAAGGGAAAGCTGATTCACTAACTCCAGAGATAGCCGATCATAAGTAAGAGCCGTGTTCCGGTTGCCTCGGACTGAAATAACACCTTTTGGCCCTGGTAGCTTAATGCATTGATAAGCGTAATGCGCCGCCGCCATGAACTTAGCAAATGTTGGCTTGCCAAATATAGCGTTATATGTAGTCACAGTCAATTACATCAAATGTAATTAATTCTGTTCGAAAGTTGTCTGGCTCTCCCAAAGTTACCGGTAATACAATTTGTCCAGTTGGCATCATGGAAGGACCAGGAATTATACCATAATATGGATGGATTATAGGTTTGATCTTCGACCGAGGAATTTGCATCTCGTCAAGAGTTTTAACTAATAACAAATCCAAAGAATTGCCCCCGTCGATCAGAACCCTTTCGACCCATTGCTAATTATTGGGATAATGACCAAATGAAGTCGCAATGGTCGTGTAAGCCCCTTGGGACAATCGTCCCGGTCGAAGGTTAAAGGAGTTTCTGACCAACGAGGATATTGAGGCTATTCAAGGGGAGCTTCAACTTTATTTACCTCACGATAAAAGGTTTTGAATTGATGCTTAGAAGCATAAGAAGAAGAACCACCAAAAATAATATTAACATCATTTTGGGGTACCTCGTAAGACATTTCTTCATCTCCATCAGTGTCCCTAACCTCGCAGGCTTGATCCTGTCATGGTATGGTCGGCATAGGTTTGATTCCTTGATAGAAATAATCTAATTGCTTCAACCAATTGCGACAATTCTTGAGATCATGTCCCGAAGAATTATGGAATGGACACCACTTCTTATTTTCCTGCGGGTTAGCTTGTTTTCTTGAATGGTCGCTGTCGCGGCCACTGGAAGGAGTTTTACATTTGAATGGCAACTTATTATCTTTACCCGACGGTGGTTTGTCGGCAACGGCAACATCCCGATATTGTCCAGCCCGATTCTTCTTGAACTTCTTAGATTTCTCGCCGGATGATGATTCTGATTTCTTGTTAGAATCTTCCTTCTTGTCATTCTTGAGACCTGGTTGCTGCGGCAAATTTCCCTTGTCCACCATTCTATTCCATTCTACGGCCTCAGCCGCGTCAGAATAATGATCCGCCATATCGATGAGATCGGCCACTGACTGGGGTGGATGGATAAGTAAATCCTCGGTGAACCTCCGATATCAAACTGCATGTTTAAATGCCCTGATAACAGAGCTGTCAGAGATGTTTGGAATGATATTTCTCACTAACTTCTATCTAAATGTTATAGTTGTATTCTCCTAGCCCCCTCCTGATATTACTAATACTGATAGATCAGTATAGTAATTTCAGGATAATAAACTTGCCTAGTAAACCTCTTATTTGTTGAGAAACGACTTGTAAAGAAATTTGCAAACTAGAGTTTATTATGAAATCACAAGTACAAACAGCTCAAAGTAAATAAAGTTTTTTGAGAACTAATAGCCACTTGAATGATCAGAAACATGCTAGTAAGTCTTCTGTGAGTTAAGAAACAGCTTATTTAGATATGTCTTATCTAGATGCGACCATGAGATCGATTAGTGAATCCACTTTAAACATTGTGATGAGATGATTATCTGTGAGCGAACCTCAATAGAGAATCAAAGGACATCAATAGAGAACACACTTATAACATAAAGTGAAAGAAATGTCATTTTATTGCAAAAAATATGCTAATTGAACAGGGAAATGGTGATGGAAAAAACTTACACATAAAATTTGCACAATTGATCTATATTCCATGAATTGGAAAAGACCCTTCCATCTTCCATAGTTAATCGAGTTGATCCTGGGCGCGGTATTGAGACCGCAATATAAAGTCCTTACTGAGGGGAGAATTTGTTGTGATTAGACTGATTTTGGATTTTTCTTAAAACCAGGTCACCCACATGAAGACTACGTGGTCATACCTTTTTACTGTGATATTTACGCAAAACTTGTAAATATGTAGCGGACCTAATCAATGCTCGATCACGCTTTTCTTCGAGAAGAGAAAGTTCAACTTCTCCAGCATCACTTTGTCAATGATTGGGACTCGAGGTCCTTAGTCGATCTTACGCAGATTTGTAAGTAGGAAGTGGAGACCCTTCAGGGTGCTTATCAGGTAAGTCAAGACAAGTATTAAATGGAGACACAAATAATTATACAGGTTGGGGCCCTCAATAGATTGAGTAAAAACCCTATGTCCTGTGGTGCTTCTACTATGTATAGGAATGTTTACAGGGAAGGAGAGATTGATACAGAGGTTGACAATCTCTCTTAGTGCATCAACCTATTGTTTGTTGCTTGAGTTGTTCAAGTCTTGTTCTCTTCTGTCTTCGATCCCTTGTCCTGTGCTTCCCTCTTTCCTTTTGTACTGAACGAAAGGATGCCAACGTGAAATAGTTTGGACGGTTGCTAATATGCAGTTTCATAACTGCACTGATCTCTTCGCTGGTTAACACGTGCAGTTATAGATAACCGCACATCTTAACCGCTCGACGGTCACCTTCGTATGTGGACGAAGATGTCATCTTTATCTGGGGAACGTGTCTAGTAAAACTCAAACACTACTCAAGTCATAGGTAACCCTTGGGTCACCTTGGTCGCGCAAGTTCTGTGACCATAAACTGGTTATGCACCCGCGACCTTCTGGTACATAGGAAACCACTTCTAAGACCATAACGGCTGCTAAAGCACAGATTCATATATCATATCCGAAAATATCTTAAATATGACATATTCAATGAATAACTAGCTCCGGTAATAATCCTCGTCAGCTAGCCCCCAAATTTGAAAACATAAAAAGATTATAACTTCAAATTTTAAAATCATTGGATACAGTACCCGACGCTTCACCTTCTTCTGTTGTACTGTACACCGTGTGGCGGTTTGTTTCCCAAGAAAATCTCTGAGTTTATCTTGACACGCAATCATGAAGTCTTTTACCACATAATCGAGGCAAAATGTAAGTGTGTTTTAAGAGTTTGAGGCACTTGTTGAATACAAACCGTCGCTGATCCGGGAGGATCTCCAAGTCTTGATCGCATGCGGCTTCGCGACCAAGTCCTGATCGCATACGGCTTCGCGACCTTAACCGTGTTCGGAAAGGATTCGCGACCTGGATAATTCCGCGACCATGGATTGGTTCGCGACCAGGAAAAGGAATTCGTTCCATGTTCGGAATTGTAATCCGATCCGAATGTGTATAACTAAGCTTATCTGTTTAGGATTAGTTATATGAGTCTAATACGTTTAGGTCTCTAAGTCTGATACGTACTCATACGATTGGACTATAAATATCTTGTAATAGGTCTAGTTTAGATCATCGAATTCAATAGAAGAGTCATAGAACTTATTTGAGTTTTAGACACTTATAGTTCATTCGACGTAGACAAGTGTGTCTAACGTTCGACGTGTAAAGCCCTCTTTCAAATAAAGAGTTGTGCAATTACTTTGAGCTGTGTTTTCGATCAACCTTTGGGTTTCGGTATTTCCGAGTAAGATTCCATTATTCCGCATATTAGAATCTGGGCGAGCCTAGTGCGAAAACCAAGGCTAGGTCTCAAACGGATCAAGTTGGTATTAGAGCAACTTTCCTATCCTGTGGATGGTGAAGACTCGCCAGGGTTACAAAACTTCCGGCGAAAATCTAGGCGATCAATTGACGGTTCCCACAGCCGCGTCTCCGACAATGTCTGACGATACCTCCGTTCAAGCTAACCTAGCCGAACAAGTGGCTAAGCTCTCCACCGACATGGAAACCGTGCTTGCTTGGATAAGCAGCAGGCCATGATTGTACCTCCAGAAGTAGGGAAGGTTATGGGTGAGAAGACTGGTGAAGACTTGCGCAGGGTAGATGAAGATGAAGACGAAGGCGACCACAAGACCGACGACCTCGCCAACACCTCCTTAGTTGTCGAATCTTTTAAAGTCGACGCTAAGATTGATATACCCATATATGATGGGGTGATCGATGCCGAGAAGTTGGATTCTTGGATCGACCAACTTGAGACCTACTTTGACCTGAAAGGGTTTAGTAGCGCTCAAAAGGTCAAATTTGCACCTTTGAAGATGAAGGACCACGCCAAGACATGGTGGAAGGCCCTTGTCGCCAGTGGTGAAGCTGACGACCTTGCGTGGGGTCAATTCAAACGACTTCTGCGACAAGAATTCTATCCGATGGGTTACCTTGAGGAGAGATGGGAGCGTTGGCACAGATTGTATCAACGGCGCGACCAAACCGTCCAAGACTATACAACAGAGTTTCGACGACAAGCAATGGTCATTGGCATCTCACTATCCGACCCTCAGGTATTTCGGAAGTACACATCTGGACTTCAGAAATCGATCAGTACTGAGCTCAGTCTGTTCGGCGTCCAAGACATCGCGACTGCAAGCACAACTGCTATGGCGATCGAGAAGAAGAACAAATCCCGCAGCGACAAAAGCACGAAGGAAAGTGCGACCTCGACAAAGAAAAAGCCGAGTCTGAAGAAAAACGCTTCAAAATCGGGCACGGGTGCCTTTTGCGAACATTGTCAAGTCGCAGGGCATACCAAGGACAAATGTTACAAGCTTCATCCTGAACTTCGACCAAAGAAAAACGGACTAGGGAAAAGAACAGCCACGGCTACTGCGACTTCACCCGACGAAGAAGTTGTCCGAGTGAATTCGGGTAATGAGGCGGATACGACCTTGTCTCTGATGGCAATGTCGAAGGAGAAGGGTTCCGATCCACCGAACGACCATCACCCAACGGAGGACTTGTTCACCATCAACATCCAGGTGAAGCACGAAGTGGTCGCAGCGATATTCGATCCAGGAAGTCAGAAGAATCTGGTCTCCGCTGGACTGGTTCGGCGACTTGGTTTGAGGACAACCACACACCCGCGACCATATCCGCTGGGTTGGTTTACATCCGACGTGAACCAACAGATTACGAGTCAGTGTGTGTTGAAGTTTGCAATCTCTGCACGATATATCGATGAGGTGCAATGCGATGTTGTCCCTATCGATATCTGTCAGGTGATCTTTGGGAGTCCGTATCTGTATGATCGAGACGCTCACTTCCATCGGCGAGCGCAAGAGTACGACCTCATCAAAGACGGAGTTAAGTTCGTGATCAGTAGAGACATCCACGTCAACACTTCGAACTTGATTACCGCAAATCAAGCCAAACGAATTGTTAATGCATGTCACAAGTATGTGCTTGTCATGATTCGACCCATTGGTCAAGGTGAGGGTACTCGACCAGCATTGTCGCTGGCGTGCCGAGAGGATTCTGGTCGTTTGTCAGGACTGCTGGAGAAATACAGTGATCTGTTCGAGACTACCCAGGGTCGTCCGCCGAAACGTCCAGTCGAGCATGAAATTCAGCTTGTGTCCGATGCGACATTGCCCAATCTGAGTATGTATCGCAACTCAGTATTGGAGAATGAAGAGATCAAGAGATAACTTGGTGAGTTGCTGAGCAATGGTGTCATTCAACCGAGTAGTTCACCTTGTGGATCTCCTGTGGTGTTAGTACCAAAGAAAGATGGGACTTGGCGTATGTGCATCGACTATCGAGCACTGAACAAGATCACCATCAAGAACCGGTACCCCCTTCCTCGTATTGATGACCTGCTAGACCAATTGAAGCATGCTGTGGTCTTCTCCAAATTGGATCTTAAGTCAGGATATCATCAAGTCAGCATCCGAGAGGAGGATACATGGAACACCGCGTTCAAAACATGGCAAGGTCTGTTCGAATGGCTGGTCATGCCGTTTGGTCTCTGCAACGCCCCGGCAACTTTCATGCGTCTTATGAATGACGTATTGAGACAGTTTATCGACGACTTTGTAATCGTGTATCTCGACGACATATTGGTTTATAGTCGTTCGTGGGATGAGCACCTCATTCATGTCGAAAAGGTGTTCGATCAGCTTCGGCAACATCGACTTCGCCTCAACCATAAGAAGTACGAGTTTGGCCAGCAAACTCTACTTTACCTTGGATTCCTGGTCGGCAACGGTATGTTGCAAATCGACCCAGACAAGGTAAAAGTGATTCGCGAATGGCCGCGACCGCGAACAGTTACGGATGTGCGTAGTTTTGTGGGAGCATGCCAATATCTTCGGAAGTTCATTCGACACTTCTCGATTATGGCTTCTCCATTGCATGCATTAACCAGGATCGATCAGAAGTTCGAGTGGACAGGGAAACATGAGGACACGTTTCTCTTGCTGAAAAGGAAGATCAGCGAGGCGCCTGTGTTAGCTTTGCCAAATCTCCAGAAACCGTTCGAGCTAGAAACCGATGCCTCAGGTTATGCGATGGGCGCAGTGCTCATGCAAGAAGGTCGACCAGTGGCATATCACTCCGAGTTATTCCAGGGAGCTCAGAAGAACTACCCGACTTATGATGAGGAGTTATGCGCACTGCATCAGGCCGTGAAACATTGGCGGTGTTATCTCTTGGGGAAAGAGACGGTTGTCCACACCAACCATCAACCATTGCAATATTTGCAAACTCAGTCCAAACTACAGCACGCTCGACACATGAAGTGGATGTCGTATCTGCAGCAGTTCAATCTGGTGATTAAGTACAAAAAGGGCGTACACAATAAATTGGTGAACATGTTGTCGCGACCACCAGTTACGACCCTCTGCTTATCAGCGTTCATGCAGATCGAGCCTTCATGTCATGATGACTATGCCACTATGTACAGTGAAGACCCTGATTTTCAAACAGTACTGACTGAGCTCGAAACAGGGAAGCCTACGGAGTTCGTTCGTAGAGAGAGACTCTTCTACAAGGGCAATTTACTTTGCATACCTCGTGGAGCACCTCGAACTTAATGGATGCGAGAAGCGCACACATCGAAGGTAGCTGGTCACTTTGGGGTTACAAAGACGTTGCAAAATCTTCACCGACATGTGTTCTGGCCGCGTATGCAGCAAGATGTGGCTAGGTTTGTTTGAGGCTGTGGTCTCTGCAGCATCTCGACACCGGCAAACAGGAAATTAGGTTTGTACACTCCTTTGCCAGTTCCATCGCGACCATGGGAGAGCATATCTATGGATTTCTTAGGAGGATTGCCTAAGACCCGACGTGGCAACGACTATCTATTCGTGGTCGTTGATCGGTTCTCCAAAATGATTGTTCTTATACCTTGTTGAAAGACTATCACGGGAGAAGAAGCAGCTTGGGTATTCTTTCAACACGTTTGGACACACTTCAGACTGCCGACTTCTATTGTGTCTGATCGCGATACCCGGTTCCTTAGTCACTTTTGGCGATCACTCTGGACGATGATGGACACCAAGCTAAAGAGGAATACTGCTTTTCACCCGCAAACTGATGGTCAAACCGATGTGGTAAATCGCACAGTCGTTCATCTCTTGAGAGGATATAACTCGAAGCACCCGAAGACCTGGGATGAAAGCATACCATACCTGCAGTTTGCTTTTAATTGAGCAGTGCATGGTTCGACTGAAAAGTCCCCATTTGAGGTTTGTTTAGGGTTTCTACCACAGAGTCCATTCGACATGGAGTTTGTGATCCCTACCTCAGCACAGAACAGCAAGGAAGCATCTGATCAGGATCGAGCACAAAAGTTCCTGGAAGGTATTCAACGACTCCATCGTGAGGTTGAACAGAACTTGCTGAAAGCTCAACTCAAGTAGGTGATATGGTATGGTTACATCTGAGTAAGGAGAGACTTAAAGGTGAAGGTAAGAAACTCAAACCCATTCGTTATGGTCCTTTTCAGATTTTGCGGAAAGTGGGTAATAATGCTTGTCAGCTCGAGTTACCTCCATACATGGATATCTACTCGGTTGTTAATGTTGAGCACCTCAAACTCTTTGAGCCTTCAATGCTGGATGATGAGCCAGATACTATAGTACCATCTGTTGAAGACTTGGTCTATCAACGAGACAAACCTCTACGTGAAGATGTGATTCTGGAAAAGAAGGTGACTACCACCCGCAGTGGCACCAAGGAGACTTTTCGAATTGGTCGGAAAGATCAACGAGCACGTGCGGCAAAATGGTACACCAAAGAAGATGGACAAGCCCAATTTCCACATCTCCAGTTTGATTGAGAGGTCGCAACAGGGGTTGGCTCCTTCTCAACAAGGGAGTCATGATCCGGGAGGATCTCCAAGTCCTGATCGCATGCGGCTTCGCGACCAAGTCCTGATCGCATAAGGCTTCACGACCTTAACCGTGTTCGAAAAGGATTCGCGACCTGGATGAGTCCGCGTCCATGGATTGGTTCGCGACCAGGAAAAGGAATTCGTTCCCTGTTCGGAATTGTAATCCGATCCGAATGTGTATAACTAAGCCTATCTGTTTAGGATTAGTTATATGAGTCTAATACGTTTAGGTCTCTAAGTCTGATACGTACTCATATGATTGGACTATAAATACCTTGTAATAGGTCTAGTTTAGATCATCGAATTCAATAGAAGAGTCATAGAACTTATTTGAGTTTTAGACACTTATAGTTCATTCGACGTAGACAAGTGTGTCTAATGTTCGACGTGTAAAGCCCTATTTGAAATAAAGAGTTGTGCAATTACTTTGAGCTATGTTTTCGATCAACCTTTGGGTTTCGGTATTTCCGAGTAAGATTCCATTATTCCGCATATTAGAATCTGGGCGAGCCTAGTGCGAAAACCAAGGCTAGGTCTCAAACGGATCAGTCGCCTCTGGCCCTTATAAATAACTAATCTCTTTGGTTTCTAAGACTCACAAGTTTTCACTTGCCAAGTCCTTAGAACTTTTTTCATCTTCCAAGTTCAAATCTCCTCCTCTGTTCTCATTTTCAATGGCGAACTTGAGGTCCAAACGAGTTGTTGAGAGCGATGAAGAAAACTCGGATATTGAAGACACCATTGCCAAGATGATCCAAATGGTAATCTCCTTTCGAAACATCTGTTCGAACTTTCATTCTTTTTGGCAGAATTCTTCCAGAGTAATACATTCTGAAATTCTTTAGGTGTTCGACGATTCTTCATCTTCGAAGAAGCGTTTCGGGGATGATGTTGGATCATCCAGTAGAACTTCATCGGGAAAACTGATGAAGATTGAGGACTGGGCTGTCTCATTACCCCAATCTTCTGATTTACACCCATCTGTGGGTGTGCTAACTGCCACTGTGCCCGTAGTGTCTTTGATATCAAGTTCTTCGGGACCAAGGTTTGATATTTCCTCTTAACTAAATTGTTTAGTTAAGTATGGCTCAATTTCATTTTGAAAATGCAGGAATGTTGGCACCATTCTCGAGGCGATTCCTTCAGTATCCCATCCAACCGCTACTTCCAAGGTAAATACTCTCTTATCTTTGACCTTGTTGGATACATCGTGTGATTAACTCATGGTCTTATAGGATGAGAAGGCTTTGTGGGTTCTCAGCGAACAACTTGCTGAGATCCAGATTGTTCTTGGGGAGAAAACTGCTTTATGCAAAACCCTCCAAGAAGAAAAAGAGATTATGGAGGCACGCTTTGCCAGTCGAGAACGCTGTCTCAAAACTACCCTGACAGCCATCGAACGCCTGACAGAAAGCCTTAGCAGAGCTCATGAAGAAATAAGGTTAACTCGCGAAGAGAGAGACCTTGCATGAGATCAAAGGGACCTCTCTGACGCGATCAGGGCTCACTGCTTCTTATCAGTAAAGGACAACGTTGACAGGCTAAGGGACGTCGCAAGCTCCCTTGGGGCAATTAGTGTTGATCCCACCAACATTAACTTATCCTTAGAAGAACTTTGTAAATTACTTTTGGGTCAGGTCGACGCTTTGGTCGCCTGCATCCCTTTTTTATGTAAAGAATGCAAGAAATAAAATTCCTTTTCTTTACATCTTAACTCCTTTTTTAATGATTATGTACAATCTATAATCATCAGTTGGAGTTCTTAAATAAGTATCTCTATGTGGAAAATGGTTACAGGTAAATGCTTTTGTGACCAAAACATACACAGGTAAATAAGGCAACAAAACCTTAAAGTCTCACGACTACGTCGAGAGCATAATCAATGTTTTAATGAAAACGAAGTGAAAAATTTGTATGATTATCATGTAGCCCCCGAATCTGAGATAAGATCACTCTTCATTTCAAAAAATTTATTTTGTTTTAGATTCTATTTGAGTCCCAAAATATGACCTTGCACTACTACAGAATACATTATTAAAGTCGGGTCAAAACAGTCATCACAGACGGTTCTCAACCGTCAGTGATATTCGAGTCACTGATAATCGAGTACTATCACTGACGGTTCTGAACCATCTGTGATTTTTCCCATCACAGACTGTTATAAGATCAAAACCGTCTGTAGTACTAATTCTATCCTAGACGGTGTTGAGCTTATAACCGTCTGTGATAAGTGTCCTATCACATACGGTTATTATATCCCAATCGTTTGCGATAGTGTCCTTATCACAGATGGTTTTGAGGTCAAAACCATCTGAAATTGTGTCATTATAGGAGACGGTTGTAATCTCAAAACCGTTAGTGATAGTATGATTATCACAGACGGTTTTGAGGTCAAAACCATCTGGGATAGTGTCCTTATCACTTATGGTTATAATCTCAGAACTGCTTATGATAGTGTCTTTATCACAAACGATTTTGAGGTCAAAACCATCTGGGATAGTGTCATTATCGGAGACGGTTGTAAGCTCAGAACCATCAGTGATAGGTATGAGTATCACAGACAGTTTTGATGTCAAAACCATCTAAGATAGTGTCATTATCAGAGACGGTTATAATCTCGGAACCATCAGTGATAGTATGAGTATCACAGACGATTATAACCTTCTGTGTAGTATGAGTGTCACAGAGGTGTTGAGCTTATAACCGTCTGTAATACTCAGTGATACATACATAGATTGATTTATCACAGACGGTTTTTTATCTTAAAACCATCTGTGCTTATTAATATTTTTAAATAATTTTCTTTTTTTTGTGGCTAGCCTCAGGAATCATGCTAGCCATGTCCTCTGTACAATAGTATTTCATATATACAGTTCATTTCACACATGCACAGTACTCAGAAATATATACAGTTCATCTCACACATGCACAGAACTTAGAAACATATACAATAGCATGCATTTCATATATACAGCTCAAAATCGATCAAATTGTAAGTTTCATGCAACATTTCAAAAATATGTACAATTGAGATTGAACAAATAAATGTAATCTACAATTAAAGTCAATATGTTAGATGTTTATTACTATACTATCTGTACATATTTCTCAGTTAGATGCCCTGCAGATAGTCTTAGTTAGTAAGGCCACACTAATACGAACCTTGCGGGTCCCTAAACTTCCCCTTGGTTGATATGACCTCCGTAAGGAAAAACTCAGTGAGCATCCCTCGGACTATACCAATCTGCAAAGGGTCAAAGATTTCCGAAGGGAAGTCGACTCCCTGCAGCAAGAGTTGGTACAGAAAAAATTAGCTCAATGTAGCTGTAAATTCTGCCAAATCGATACAAAGGGGCAACAGTTGTATACCTCGGAGAAATCTGGCCGGTGAGGGCTGATGAGGTTGTACATGTGGTGCATCACGTAGAGCCCACATGTGTTGTCGTCCGGCTGCTGATGGCATTGCCAATGTACAGACCGAGAGTTAGCTGGGGACACGTTATAAAGTAAAACATATGCCAGTTGAAATTTGTACCGGAAATTGTAACCACTGAAACTTATCGGCTCGCCGCTCGTGCTGTCGCCCTCCCTCGGCAAAGTAGTTCATGAAAGCCCTGCAGGTAGTCGAAATTGACAATTTGAGGACAGTAAATCTAGATGCAAGACAGGTCCACATGAATATCATAAAACATGTTAACCTTTCGAATACATCTTGTTGGGGGAAATATCAGTCATGCCAAAAGCATTAGTTGGGGACGTGAGAAAGGCGTTCTCGCCTCCAGGCTAGGGAGTGCCTCACTCCTGGAGCCCCTCCTTCAGGCTAGGGAGTGGCTTCTCTCGGAGCCCCTCCTCTGGGCTAGGGAGTGCCTCACTCCCGGATCCCATTCCCCGGGCTAGGAAGTGCCTTCTCCCGGAGCCCCTCCTCCGGGCTAGGGGGTGCCTCACTCCCGGATCCCGTTCTCCGGGCTAGGGAGTGCCTCACTCCCGGATCCTGTTCCCCGGGCTAGGGAGCCTCCTCCGGGCTAGGGAGTGCCTCACTCCCGAATCCCGTTCTACGGGTTAGGGAGTGCCTCACTCCCTAGCCTCGTCCTGGAGGAGAAGGCACTGAATTCAAGGGCCGCCACGTGTCCGAGTTCGATGCCCCGGTCCTTGCCAAAAGACTATCCAGCCCTCAATCCGATGGTTGTAGCTAGGGTAGTTTGGTAATTTGCATCTTTTGGGGTCTATATATACCCTTGTAACCCTCTCTTGTGACCGAAGACATTCATTTGACTCAATTCATAAAAACAAATAGACATGCTTTGGAGCCCTCTCTCCGGGAGAGAGTCCCCTAGCCGACGCGTGTCGGGAGCACGTCGACAGGACTAGGGTCTTCACTGAGGCCCGAACCTGTATAAACCCTTGTGTCAATCTCTGTGATTGTCCAACGCGGGGTGACCCATCACACGGTCAGTTCGCGTTGAGGAATACATGTTGCACACATCATCAAACCTGCCGAGGTATTTTTTATACCACGACACATCTTGTGCACCACAATACTCGTACCCTTTCCTTTGCAATGAATCAAGGTAGAGCACCTTGTTCCTTTTCGGAATAAGCACTAGTAGGATCCAGTGGTAGCTACATGTTACGCGTAAAGAATTAATAATTTAATCTAAGTCTGGGGTTGTGCATATGGAGACACTAATCTATGGGTGAAGTACTGATGTAAGCACTCACCTTTGGTTGTCGGGTACAAGTATGTATTCCTTGTCGACCTGAGCAAGCAACCCTTTTTTGATACAGTCGACAATGAAGTCCGCATCGGTCCTAAACATCACCTTGGCGACCATCTGGGGGTCCAAGAAACCGACAGGTTTGCGCTTAGCTTTGGCACATCTTGTCATGCAGCTGCACAGAACTAATCAATCAATAAATGACATATATCCATATATGCACGAACAGGCGTAGGATAGTAAGATACTTACAGCACCCAAGACCGTAGGATTGACACGTCGAGCGCGTCTTTGTTGAGTAAATTGTGCAGGTCTACGAAGGTCACCGGGTAGGTCCCGACGTAATTACGGAACTCTGCTACGGTGGACTTGACCATGATGTGCGTCGGACGCTGCGTCCTAGTTTTGTTTGTCCTTTGCATGTACCATCCATGTAGGCTCTGGCATGCTAACCCCATGCTAGAAATTGCAGCATCGGAGGCCATGGGCATCCCCAGAGCAAACGGCATAAGAGCTGATGGCGCACTCTTCTCACTCTCCTTCGCCATGCTCTTCTTTGCTGTTCCCCTACTAGCCAGCTTCATGATTGGTTGCCTCCTAGTCAGAGTAGCTTCATCATCGGACCCGTTGGTTGTCTTCTCGGAGGGGTCGGCTAGCTAGTAGGCCGAGTGTCAGTGTCCGTCTGTGATGTAAGAACCTATGTATAGTAATGGTCACTAACTCTGAGGGCTATTATTATAGTATGAATTATGAAACTGGTTGGGGAATTACCTCATCCAGGACGATGTACTTCTTGGGCCATTGCACGAACGTGTGCACCGCATTCCCGAGAGTGGTAATCTCGTCGTTCGGCGACTTGTCCAACAGAAATCCCTTGCAATGGTCGGAGACACTGTCCACCTGGACCCGTGCAAAACCCTCAGATAGAGGGACACCGTGGATTGTGGCCCCACTGTGCATGGTTGCGCCATCCCACGGCCAGCCTCGATCGGGAAGAGACCGGCTAGCACTATAAGCTTGCAGGAGGCGGGTTCCTATAAATAGTGAGCATTAACATATTGAATTTCACCGCTTTTCACTTTTGAATGAATTAACATAAACAAGTGGTCATTACCTCCAGAAAGTCCTCTGGATACTGTTGAGAGGGCTCCGGCTGCGAAGACCCCGGCGCAGACGCGCAGCTACTACGGTGGCCAAGATTAGGGCTCAGTAATTCCGCTGTTGCAAGGGGGTGCCCTGGGTCGCCTGTTTTTGCTCTTCATACATGGCCCGCATCTCCGACAACTACTGCAGGAGTGCTTTGTCCCGAGCAGCGAACTCCGATTGCATCTCCTCCTTGAGCCGTTCGTCGCGGGCTTTGTGGGATCTCTTTCTCCTATTAGCCGCCTTCTCATCATTAGGGAAACCATCCCTCCAAGGCACAGTGGCACCGAGGCCACGCACGCGGCCCGGATGCTCCTTGTTTCCTAGCGCCGTCATGAGGATATCCCTGTCCTCCAAGGGTTAAACTCTTCGGATGCTGCCTGCGCACTCAGCGTCACCTGCAACAGGAGAACTTATTAATACAACCCATTGCATGCGTGTTACGAGGATAGTAAGTGATCCTACAAAGTTAAAGATCTTACCAGCCGGTCGATCACTTCCCTATCCGCAGGGTTATTCACAGAGACGCTTCCGGAGGAGGTCATCGTCGATCTTGCTCGGCACCAATTGCGGGTGTGCACTTCTGTTATGCCCGCATAAGGAGCGGCGGTCGAAGACTGGGAAGCCTCCTGGTCCTGCTTCCTCCACAACCCCTTCTTCCCCACATTCCCACTGGTGCCTAGTTTGTGTGGGTGGGTATTCTTGTCCTGGTTAGCCTAGCCCTTCGCACTAAGCTCCTGGAACTCAGGCGTGCCCTTCATCTCCACGAACTGCTGTCATGCCTTGGGAGTCACGAAAGGGTAGTCCTTGAAGGGGGTCTTCGACTCCTTCACATAGTGCCGACAAGATGGCTCTTGAAGTTCCTCCACGCCTTGTTTATTGACATCAGTGTCGTCCTGCGGATGGTGAACTGGTGATTCTTGGGAATGTGAAACGCCGACTGCACTTCTTCCCACAGCGCATCCTTGCACTCTCAGGGCACTGACCCCAGTCGGAGGTGGTGATGGGCACCCGCTCCCTTGCCACTTTGCCGCATAGTGAGCGGTATTGACCGACAAGTTTGTCCGGAGCTTCTGGCACACCATTGTCGTCGAACTGTACGTGCTGCTTTTCCCGCTTGTTGAGACGCGCGCATGTCATCCGGCCTTGCCCCTTTCTCTTCTGCGACTGGGTCACGGTGGACGGGCGACCTTCGGCCTAGGTGTCTCATCGCCAGAGAGGTCACTCTGACTCCCTGACTGGGTCATTTCGTCACTGGACATATCAGTTCCTAACATAAGTGAAAGAGAGAACAGTGTAAGTAAGTCTGAAACTAATAATTCTATAACTAAACCCATATACTTCTAATTGACCAAGAATGACGGAAACGGTGGGGAGGCAACGGAGGTGATCGTGACTGACGGTGGGAGGGCGATGGAGGTGATCGCGCCGGACGGTGGGGAGGCGATGGAGGTGATCACGCTGGACGGTGCGAGGGTGGAGAGAGCTAGGGCAAGTGAACAGTCGCGAAGTGTGGAAATGAGCGGGACAAAGCCCGCCTTGAACTATGTACCATGTAGAGAGATTATCACAGACGATTCAGAGTTCACAACCGTCTGTGATATATTAACATCATAGACGGTTTTGATTTCAGAACCGTCTATGATAGACCGTCTGACAGTTCTGAGATCAAAACTGTCTATGATTAATATATCACAGACGGTTGTGAACTCTGAACCGTCTGTGAACTCTGAACTTCTTCTACGCAATGATGTAGAGCTTTACAATCAGAAACTCTGTAACTCTGAATATTGAAATTTCAGTGTCCAAAAAGCCTCAAATCTATGCAAATGATGTCCAAATGCTCGAAAAATTGTTTAAATGAAACCTCAAGAGAACTCAGATATTTCAAATGGAGTCCAAATGCTCTAAAAATAGGTTACAATGTGGAGCATGCTCAAATAAATTTAACATACAATGTGGAGCATGCTCAAATAAATGTTACATACAAATGGGGACTTTGATCGACAATTTCCACATACACACCCATGTTATCCTCAACTTTCCACTTGTCGCGGCCCTGCAAAGACGAGAATTAGTGGATATATAAGCTATACCGATGGAAACATAGAGATAAGGACGGTTGATTACCTTTAAAGTATAACCCTTCATGGTGATCCATACGCACGTAACTAGTTTCGTCGGTGTCTTCAGTATCGACCTGTATGCCATCTCCAAATGGAGGCATCTCATCAAATTGATTGTATTCTTCCTTGTCTATGACATTTTCAACTCCAACAATCCTTATCTTGCCATGAAGGATGACGTGCCACTTCTTATTGGCCGGGTCAGTGACATAAATGACCTGAATGGCTTGCTTTGCAAGTATGAATGGCTCATCTTTATAAGCAACTCGATCGAGATCTACAGAAGTGAAACCGTAACTGTCATCCTTCACACCTTGTGGGATTTCGACCCATCGGCATTGAAATAGGGGAATCTTGAACAGTATGTAATCGAGCTCCCAAATTTCTTCTATGAACCCGTAGTACGAGTTCAATCCACGTACTACCCTTGTTGGGACTGTGTCGCTGAACTCCTCATGAAAAGCTTTTACGCTCACTCCACTATTTTGCATAGTGTTCTTTCGATCTTGAACTTTCGTGTAAAATGTGTACCCATTGATGTCGTATCCCTGCCATGTTTGTACAGTAAACGTGGGCCCTTTTGCCAACCATTTAAGGTTCTCACTTGCGGATTCCCTGGTGATTCGCACTTTCATCCACGCGTTGAATCGACTATTATGTTCTCTCCTGATCCAAACCTTGGATCGGCGAGGATTGTCTTGTCGTAGCATCTCCTTGTGCTTGTCGATGTACGGAGACACCTTCGTCATGTGTTGCAAGACCCAAAAATGAGCTTTCGAGTACATATCAAAATCAGGAGTGATTGCTCTCTGTCCAATAGTCCCAACGCCATCAAGCCTCCTCTCGTGACGAGACACATGAACTCCTATTGCTTCTACCTCGGCCATGTAATCGATGCATAGCTCAACAACCTCTTCCGCTGCATAACCTTCGACAATGCTACCTTCGGGCCGAGAGCGATTCCTCACATAGGCCTTAAGTACACACATGTACCTCTCGAATGGATATATATAATGTAGGAACACGGGTCCACATATCTTGATTTCGCTGACAAGGTGGACAGTGAGATGGACCATGATATCAAAAAATGACGGAGGAAAATACATCTCAAGCTGACAGAGAGTTCGAACCACCTCGCTCTGCAGAGAATCTAGTCCCTCGGGATCAATGACCTTGCAAGAAATTGCATTGAATAAATAACACAGCCTCGTGATCATCTCTCTGACCTTATGCGGCAGAATACTCCGGCTGGCAACATGAAGCATTTGTGTCATCAACACGTGACAATCGTGAGACTTCATACCAAGAAATTTCAAATCACCCATGGACACAAGCTTTTTCATATTTGCAGAGTAACCCGATGGAACTTTAACACCATAGAGACACTTACAGAGTTCTGTCCTCTCAGCCTTGCACAAAGTGTAGCATGTAGGGGGGAGGTATATATGGCCTTTCTTGTCATCTCTCGGTGCTAGATCGGGCCTGATTTTCATTTCGATTATGTTATGCCGCACATTGACACCATCCTTTGTCTTCCCCGGAATGTTCAACAATAGGCCGATTAAACTGTGGCAAACATTTTTCTCTACATGCATGACATCAATGCAATGACGAACCTCTAAATGCTCCCAATACAGTAAGTCCCAAAATATCGATCTCTTCTTCCAAGTGTTCTTCATGCGGGGTTTCAATTTACGACCCTTTACAAACACAACGTCTATGTCCTTCACCCGTGAGCAAACTTCTTTCCCGCTCATAGGTTTTGGGGCTGAACCATCTTCCTTGTGGCTATCAAATTCCCTCTTCCTCTTACGATACGCGTCATTCTTCAGAAGAAACCTACGGTGACGCATGTACACCGTTTTCCTGCAATTCTTCAACCACACGCTCTTAGTCTCATCTTCACAGTGGGGACAAGCTTTGGCTCCTTTCATACTACGACCCGATAAATTTCCAAGGGTAGGAAAATCGTTGATGGTGCAGAATATCATAGTACGTATGATCCGGGAGGATCTCCAAGTCCTGATCGCATACGGATTCGCGACCAAGTCCTGATCGCATACGGATTCGCGACCTTAACCGTGTTCGGAAAGGTTTCGCGACCATGGATTGGTTCGCGACCAGGAAAAGGAATTCGTTCCCTGTTCGGAATTGTAATCCGATATATATAACTAAGCTTATCTGTTTAGGATTAGTTAAGTTAGTTATATGAGTCTAATACGTTTAGGATTACTAAGTCTGATACATACTCATACGATTGGACTATAAATACCTTGTAATAGGTCTAGTTTAGATCATCGAAGAGTCATAGAACTTATTTGAGTTTTAGACACTTATAGTTCCTCGACGTAGGCAAGTGTGCCTAACGTTCGACGTGTAAAGCCCTCTTTGAAATAAAGAGTTGTGCAATTACTTTGGGTTTCGGTATTTCCGAGTAAGATCCCGTTATTCCGCATATTAGAATCTGGGCGAGCCTAGTGCGAAAACCAAGACTAGGTCTCAAACGGATCAACGTAGGATGAAGGTCTCTTGTTTGTATGCGTCCCATACCTGCACCCCTTCGTTCCACATTGTTAGTAGATCCTCTATCAATGGTTCTAGGTACACATCAATATCGTTTCTAGGTTGTTTTGGTCCTGAGATAAGTAGAGACATCATGATATACTTCCGCTTCATACACAACCAAGGAGGAAGGTTGTAGATACACAGAAGAACCGGCCAAGTGCTATGCCGACTGCTCATGTTACCAAAAGGATTAATTCCATCGGTACTCAACCCGAACCTGAAATTCCTCAATTCCACTCCGAAGTTAACAAATTCCCTGTCGATGTTTCTCCACTGCGAAGAATCAGCGGGGTGTCTCAGCTTTCCATCCTTCTTCCGGTCTTTCGAGTGCCAACGCAATAATTTTGCCTCTTTATGTTTTGCAAACAAACGCTTCAAGCCGGGAATGATGGGAAAATACCGCAACACCTTGGCAGGAGGTCCTTGCTTTATCTCAGTGCAGTCGCCATCGTCGGTTCGGTCCTTATGCTTATAGCGGGATGCGCCGCCCACTGGACAAACATGCATATCCTTGTAGTCGTTACGATAAAGGATGAAATCATTAGGGCATGCGTGTATCCTTTCTACTTCCATTCCCAAAGGATGCAACAGCTTTTTCGCTTGGTAGGTGTTTTTTGGCAACTCGTTTCCTTCCGGAAGCATGTCCGCCAAAAAATCTAACAGTGCCGTGAAACTCTTGTCGGTCTAGCTGTTACTTGCCTTCAATTTTAACAATTCAAGCACGGAGGCCAACTTTGTGTACTTTGACTTGCAACCAGGGAACAATGGCTTTTCTGAGTCCTCAATCAAGTGCTTGAATTTACCAAACTCCCTTTCACTGTAATTTCCTTCCACATCACACAACATGTCATCTAAATTATCATCCTCTGGCATATCCTCATCGAAATCGTTGTTGGGATCCGACATGTCCTGTTCCTCAACCTGAGTGGCACTTGTTTCTACAGTTTGCTCTTCTCCATGATGGACCCAACACGTGTACCCCTTTTTGAAACCACGTCGGATCAAGTGGGCGACAATTTGAGATGAGTTGGTGAACATCTTAAAATTTTGGCAGTCTACGCAAGGACAGTACATATATGGTAAACCCTTCTTTGCCATGTCTTGCTCAGCAAATTTTTGGAAATCTAAAACACCTTTCATGTATTCTTCACTCACTCGGTTGTCATTATACATCCAGTCTCGATGGACCATCTGCAATTAAATTCGTACACATGCTAAGTAATACTCTACGTACGGTCGACACACAATAAATTATAAATCTAGCTAGCTAGTGTTTGATGTGGAGTTTGTGGTATAACTAGTTAACTACTACTTGAACTGCAAGCAATTAGTTAGTAACTAATTGGGGGCGTGGATAACACACATCATAAAGCAATTAAATAGCTAGGATTTGCTACTCTACCTTCCCCTCCCTCTCCCTCTAATTTGATCAATCAATGGAGATCGATATTGATGATGAAATTAAGTAATGTGTATGCCTTTGAAGCAAGTACCAACCTTGGATCTTCAAATTTGTTGTCTCCAAATGCTCCCCCTTTGAGATATTGCTCTTCCTTGCCCCAGATCTCTTCCAACTGGAGAGTATGTCGAGCAAGAGTGTACGACTAGCTCAAAACATCCGCCAAAAGACCTTTTATACCAGGTTAATACCGTCTGTAATAGTAAAATATCACTGACGGTTTTCACTTTAAAACCATCGGTAATATCGGTGCAATAGTGTAGAATTATGACAGAATATCACAGACGGTTTTGAGATATGAACCATCGGTGATAATTAGAGTATCACAGAAACTATCACTGATGGTTTTCACTTTAAAACCATCGGTGATATCAATGTATTTGTGTAGAACTATGACAGAAATATCACAGACGATTTTGAGATATGAACCATCGGTGATAATTAGAATATCACAGACGATTCCGAGGTCAAAACCGTTAGCTTTACTATCACAGTCGATTTTTACTTCAGAACTGTCTGTGATAACTTGGCACACTTGTAGTGCTGTATATTTGAGTATTTGTATTGCTATTTGTGACATGTACTTCAGTGTGTGAATTGTTGTATTTGTGTATTTGTATTGATGAATATTTTTGTATTTGTATTCACTATCATAGACGGGTTTTAAATCAGAACTGTCTGTGATAATTAGAATATCAACCGTCTGCTCTACTATCACAGATGGCACTAAGGTCCGAACAATCTATAATATGCCTGGAATTTTGCTTGCAGTTGAACCATTCGACTTCTACAATTACTTTCCTCCCTAGAGATTTGCTTCCAGTCGAATTGTTCCACTTCTTTTCTCCTTGGGCACGACAAGCCCTAACCCGTAACCTCCATTGATGGCCGCCGCACCTCCATCGACGACCACTAGTTTCTTTGGTGAATCAAATCCAACATCAATCGTAGCTTCAACTCCCTCGGCTAGATTTCAGCATTGCTAGCAAGACAAGTAAAATTTCAGCATTGTTGGATTATCCTAGTCCTATGATGGCAATTATCTTGCGATTCCTGTATCTTCCATTTTTATATTTCTTCCTTTCAATATGATTCTGTGCAGGTCCTTGGACAATGTTCACGAGGGGCAACGTAGTTCACAGTTCATCATCACAGTACGCTGCCTACGTTGGCTTGCTGGTGAAAGAAAAGGTGAAGGTCACCATCAAGAGCTGGATGGATGTGAAGGTCGAGAAGATCCTCAAGCTCGGCGTGTTTCTCAAATCAGGACCTATAGAAAGCATCTTTCATTTGTCTTGGTGATTTCCTCGGGCTTTCTCAACTCAACTCAACTCAACGCAACTCAACTCTTGCATTGATGAGTTGAGTTGAGATGAGAAAGCCAAAAGAGATCACTAAGACAAATGTAACTCAACGCCAATTCGAGCTCCTCGGGCGTCTCTGAACTAAACTCCTATGGTTAAGTCAAACGTGGTTCATACATTTGCTGTTTCAGATGAATGGATTTGTGATGTATCAGGTCTAACTTGTAGTCAGTAGTTATGTTTGTTGTTTGATTGCAAAGGTTCTCTTTTAGATGTGACTTTTGTAATACATCGACTATGTGAATTGGTGTATTTGTATTGGTGTTATGGTGTATATTTGTGTATTTGTATTGCTATTTGGGACATGTACTTGAATGTTTGAATTGGTGTATTTGTGTAATTGTATTGGTGTATATTTGTGTATTTGTATTGCTGTTTCAGACATGTACTTGAATGTGCGAACTGGCTTATTTGTGTACAAAAATCGCAGAAATATCACAGACGGTTTTTAATTTAGAACCGTCTAACAAACGGTGATATAACAGACAGTTTTGACCTCAGAACCGTCTGTTATACTAACTATCACAGACGGTTTTGATGTCAGAACCGTCTGTTATACTCCAACGTGCTGGAAAATTAGAAGCTGTTGGGACTATCATAGTCGGTCCTGACATCAAAACCGTCTGTAATATCTAAACCGTGCTTAAAAGCTACAGAAAGATAAAGAAAGAGGGAAGATAGCTAGCAGTCCAAGAACGTGCTGGAAAATTGGAAAATTGACATAAGAACAAATTTTTCATTAATTGTTTTTCATCACTTAAAAAAAAAGTAAAAATACAAAATTCGAGGTCAAGGAGTGGTCTTAGCCCTGGCTGCATCTAGAATAAAGTCAGTTTGACTTGTAGCCAGGACGCAGGACTCATCCAGCGACAAGTTGTCCTTCTTAGGATCAACTACTACCGCGTAGAGAAGGCCTGCGACCTCCCTCAGCTTCGCTATGGTATCCTCAATAGTCAAACCGCAGCCAGCGATGGTCATATCCGCGGCTTGCTTCTCCTTGCGAAGACGCCTTGTCCTCGCCCTAGCATTGTCACCATCAGTCTTCATGCGCTGAATGCGCTGGAAGAGATTGTCCAGGTCAAGCTGTAGTTGACTGTGCTTCTCCGTAAGGAGCTTGTGCTCCTCCTGGAGGGTCCTCAGCTCAGCCTTCACCTTGCCCGAGTCTTCCACGGCTCCCCTTCCTTGTGCAAATCAACAGGTCAAGAATTTACTGAACAGGGATTAGCAATACAAGGGTAAGTCCAAAAGATTGAGAGTTCTTACCGGGGAGGGCGAGGCTGACGATGCCATTGAGGATGCCATTGTCAAAGAGAAGCTAAGGAGTCGAAGAGTTTGAGAATTAGAAAAACATGTAATGTAGTTGGCAATTCCACTGCCGAGCTACTTATAGAATTTCCAAGGCGATGCTTCGTGTTCCCAGCCTAGGGTGCCGCGCGAACACACAGTTGAGAATTAGAAGCCCTAGAGGGCTATCAAAGTCGGTTCTGAACTCAACGCCGTCTGTGATACCATACTACTATCACAGACGATTTTTATCTTAGAACCGACTGTGATAACTGTCATAGACATCAAAACCGACTACTCAGACAGTTTTGATGTCAAAACCGACTGTGATAGCTGTTCTCCCTCACGCCAAAGATTGCCGCTCCCATGTTCGCACTTAATCACCCCGTGATAAATCGTTATATGATCACGATAGTCATTCCGTTATCGCACACAGTGCACATACCTTTCTACGGTCGCATGGTCACCAAAACCTAATGAAAGAGAGAAGATAGCAGTCCAAGAATGTATGTGTTGGAAAATTGACATAAGAACACATTTTTCATTAATTGTTTTGCATCACTTACAAAAACAAAAAAGTAAAAATACAAAAGGCTAGGTCATGGAGCGGTCTTATCCCTGACTGCATCTACAATAAAGTCAGTTTGACTCGCAGCCAGGACGCAGGACTCCTCCAGCGACAAGTTGTCCTTCTTAGGATAAACTACATACGCATCGAGAAGGCATGCGACCTCCCTCAGCTTCGCGAAGGTATCCTTGATAGTGAAACCGCAGCCAGCGATGGTTAAATCCGTGGCTTTCTTCTCGTCGCGAAGACGCCTCGTCCTCTCCCTAGCCTTCTCAGCATCCGTCCTCAATCGCTTAATGCGCTGGATGAGATCGTCCACGTCAAGCCTTAGTTGAGTGTGCTTCTCCATAAGGACAATGTGCCGGTCCTGGAGGGCCCTCAGCTCGGCCTTCACTTTGACCAAGTCCTCCCCATCTCCCCTTTCCTGTGCAAATCAACAGTTCGAGAATGTACTGAACAGGGATTAACAATACAGGGTAGGTCCAAAATATTGAGAGTTCTTACCGGGGAGGGCAAGGCTGAGGATGCACGTGAGGATACCATTGGTGTAGGAGAAGCTAAGGAGTCAAAGAGTTTGAGAATTACAAAAACCTGTAAAGTAGTTGGCAATTCCACTGCCGAGATACTTATAGAATTTCCAAGGTGACGCTTCGTGTTCCCAGCCTAGGGTGTCGTGCGAAAACACACTTGAGAATTTGAAGCACCCCAGAGGACTATCACAGTCGGTCCTGAACACAACGCCGTTTGTAATACCGTACTATCACAGACAACTTTGAGTTCAAAACCGTCTGTGATAGTCACAGACGGTTTTGACTACAGAATCGTCTGTGATATTCTACTTATCTTAGACGGTTCTCAGTTTATAACCGTCTGTGATATGACAGAATTATCACATATGGTTTTGAACTGAGAACGATCTGTGATAAGTGGAATATCACAGAATTATCACAGTTGGTTTTGACCTCAGAACCGATTGTGATAACTTAACAAATTCTCCCGATAGGCCTTCACAGACGGTGTTCCATTGAAAAGTTCATAACCATCTGTGATGTGCCATCCTGGATGTCTGTTTCTGTGGTAGTGTTGGGTCCGATTCGCCAAAACCTTGTATGAAGAAATGTTAAAATAATAAATGAAGCTGGTAGTGAGTTTTTAGCCCTATAAAAGGAGTTACCGTGCTTGAGAAGCCTCAAGAAAACCTTCTTGTGCATCAGCCACTTTGCCGCAAAAAACCCCTCAGTTCTAGCCACCGCTAACTCCGCCACGAAAAAAGTTCTCATCTTTGTCAAAGATTCCATCACCGCAATGGCATCGTGGACCCGATCAAACCTTTGCGATGATGAGAGCCTGGCAACATTAGAGAAGGAGAAGATTTTTCCCTCATAGGTGCTGATCAAATGGCGGCCGACGGGGAAGAAAGAGGAAACCCCAGATGTCCATGAAAATGAGCTGGTGATCTTCGAAGACTTCTTGTGATGCGGATTTCGCCTGCTAGAAAGCAAGTTTCTTCAGGATATATTGGTGCATTTAGGTTTGGAACTGGTAAATCTTCATCCCAACACCATCCTGATCTTGGTGATTTTCCAACATTTGTGTGAAGCATTTGTCAGAGTATTATCGAGTGTAGATCTTTTCCGACGATTCTACTTCTCAGCGTGGTCAGAGAGTACCAATACTGCAGGATGCATCTACTTCCGCATAACGGAGAAGAAAGATTATCCCTTTCTCCCTCTGTGGGCCTCCGTGTATGAATGGAATAAAAAATGGTTCTACTGCACCACACCATCAGAGAGCAACCTCTGGTTCGAGAATCGACGGCCAGAGAAAACCAACGAAATGGACATTGTTCCTATTTTAAGCCAGGGTTTACAGAAGCAAGCTCAGGTAATTCTTCACTTAGTTCACCAGGGTTAACTGCACGGGATATCATCCGTGACTTTGTGAAGAATAGGATGAGCCCTTTGAAGAGAAGGGAACATCCAACCTAGGAGGTGGAGTCCATGGCGGACAACACCCTGGATTATAATGCTGGTATGCTTTTTGATTTACAAAGTATGCAAAGTTACTGATGAGAGATGTCATGCCAAGGAATTTTCTTTCATGACACAGTTCTGTCCTTATCCGAGATAGATAAGAGGACGAATAGCCTTCTGAAGCCATACAATGCAGCGATAGAAGCGACTCGAGGTTCGCCCCGACCTCAGAGTCTGATCAACAGCAGTGATGACTTGAGACAAGAATGTCAAAAGGTAAAGCCTCTTTTGAGAAACTTATCTCTAAACTTCTATTGATGTGTTGAGCATCGAAGAATGACCTGTCGAATCACACAGCTTCTTGAGGGGCAAAACATCAGGACAAAGTGTCCTACTGATGATGTGGGACCTTCCAGGAGGGCACCATCGAAGAGAGTTAAAGTCCTCTCCTCCAAGGCCAAGGCTGCAGCACCATCAACAAAACTCAAGAAGATGAAGACTTTGGGCAAAGCTTCATCTTTATCAAAGAAAACCAAACCAACAATAGGTGCGGTAAGGTTTTCTCCCTTGGCCGCTGTCCCATGTACGAACAGGAGTTACTTCTTGACCATACAAGGTGAGGAGAGTGAGGATGAGGAAGACGACGTGCCTCTCATCATGCGGAGGAAAAGAGCAAGAAATCCTCTAGAGATTACTATTCCAGAGGTGCCATCATCCTCCAGGATCCCTGATGAACCAACCTCCACAGCTGAAACAGCTAGTGTGAGGGCAGATCTTGTGATCGCGGAAGACCTCGCGGTCACCAAGGGGGTTTCCAGTGCTGGGACCATAATGCCCACACCTATGGTCATGGAAAACCCTGCGACCATAGTTGCTGCAAGTCTGGAACTGGTAACATCCCCTTCAACAATAGAAGCAACTGTTGCGGTAAGTATTTTCATATTGTATGAAAATTGTAATGATGAAAATTCAAATCATCTGTTGAAAATGCAGGGGAAAGAAACTTAGGAAACTGTCTTGTTTAAGAGAAGAAAAACAAGAACAAATCCGAAGGATATCGCAACAAAGTCATTGACCGAACTCCTGTCTTCAGGAAGTTCTCCAATGAACCCCAAAAATCTGATGGGGTTTGAAATTAGGTAATGATATCTTTTCTTTCCAATCAGGTTACTCTGCGATAACCAGGAATAATAGTTTAATACTTGTACGAATTGGGATTCCGTATAGAGATCCTGTATCTGCCACCTTGATAACCCAACCAATGTCTAGTGAAGATCCTGCTGTTGAGGTCACAAGAGATGCAGGAGAAAACACAATGGCTGAGGAAGATCCTCAGATCCTTGTGGAGGAAATAATCGCGGATATCCAATCTGAACAGATAGGGGCCGCGCCATCCGCCCTGACCAAAGGAGTAAACTTGCAAGAAACATCTGCTACTCCCGCGGTTAAAGAGGGAATGACTCTCGCGGTTCAACCTTCAGGTGAACCTAAGACCTTGCTGAAGACAACCCTCAGCAGTCTCTTAGAGGTAAGTAGCTGATGTTTACCTTCTCTCTAAGATCTTTGGATTATTCAGGTTGAAGCAATTGGTGTCTACTATGTTTCAGGGATTGACCCAAATGTCAATCAAATCAAAAGTTCTAGCAGAACAAATAGAGGTCGCACAAGGGGAGATAAATCGTCTCCAATAGTAAGACTCCATACATCACTCATGCCAACCAAAATGTCACCCAAGTTTTTGAATTTACTCATGGTTGCAGGGAAAACTCTACCTTAATGAAGAGTGCGGTTGATCGCCTGGGTCGAGCAAAGGATGCGCCCATGGAACTTTCTTTCTTCAAGAAAGAACTTAATGAGGCTCAGAAAAAATTAGCCTGTAAGCTTTCCTTTAAGCAAAAGATGTTATTTCTTTACATGAATCCCTGTAATCTCATTACTTTGTTCATGTAGCACAAGGGGAACAAATAAAAAGCCTTTGCAGGGAGAAAGATGATTTTAAGCAGAAGTATGTCTAGGCTGAGACTCAGATCGTACAACTTCTCACGACCAACAAGGATCAACATACCACGATTGAATCTGTCTGCAAGGAGAAGAAGGCCCTAAAGGTGACAATTTCAGAATGCAGCAGTGTTCAATCCATAGCTTTTGAGAAGCTCAAAATGGTGGCGGAATTACTAAAGGCTGATGTCATTGATCCTCAGAAAGAATCTTTAAGCCTTAGTGAATCCTGCAAGTTGGCCACATCTTAGGCTGAATCCGTCATCGAATATATTCCTGAAGACACGAATAGGCAAAAAGAGGAACTAAAGACCAACATTGGATCTATAGCCTCTGCCATTCTGTGTAAACTTAGGCATCATCACGGCCCATATCTTAATCTGAAGCCTGCTACGGAAAATGCCGTATTTGAGAGTGAGGATCAGCTGAACGCTATCACGGTTGAAGTCAAGCCTTTAGTAGAAACTCTACTAAGAAAACTTAACTTGTCCTAATGTATCCTTTTCTCCTTGTTTGTTCTTTTTGTAAAGAAAACATTGATAAATATAAGGCTTTTTAACTTGTCCATAGTTGTGTCCTACACACATACAATTTTGATGGAAAATATGCAAATGCATGTATTTTTTATTTCAGAAAATATGCAAATGTACTTTCTTTTTCCTTATATCATGGCCGTATTCCCCTAGCCCCCTCCTTAGATCATACATATTGAAGACATTGTATTATAATCTCAGGAGATACAAAATGTGATATGGGTTAAAGATGATCTAGAAATACCTAGTGAGTTTCTTACATGCTAAGAAACGGTTTAGAAGGAAATGTCTCGACTAGATATGATCATTTGGTCACATCAACACTGATCTTAATACAATGCCAAGGTTTATTACGATTACAACCACTCGAATGATCATAAACATACTAGTAAGTTCCGTATGCGTTGAGAAATGGCTTATTTAGGGATTCCTTATCTAGATGCGACCATGAGATTGGTCAACGAATCCACATTTGTCACTATAATAAGATGACCATCGGTGACCAGCCTCTGAGCATGGCTCGATAAAAAAGAGGGCAAAATGTCAAGAATAGAACCATAATGCAGCGCGAAAAAAGTTACATGTTACTATTATCAAAATCATGCTAATTGAAAAGGAAAATGGAAATGGAAAAACTTACATGCAAAACTTGCGCAGCTAATCTATATTACATGTATTGGATAAGATTCGTCCATCTTCCATCGCTAATCGGGTGGATCCTGGTCGCAGCACTGAGACCATAGCATAAGGGCCTTCCCACTGAGGAGAGAACTTGTTACGATTGGACTGGTTTTTAACTTTTCATAAAACCAAGTCGCCTACGTGAAGACTATGAGGTCGCACCCGTTTACTATGGTACTTACGTAAAGCTTGTAAGTATACTATGGACTTAATCAATTCCTGATCACATTTCTCTTCAAGGACAGTAATATCTTGGACACATTGTTCATGTTGTTTAGAATGATCAAAGTGCACGACACGAATAGAGCCAATACGAATTTTTGTGGGTAAGACAGCCTCAACACCAAAACCAATTGGAAAGGTGTTTCACCCGTAGCCCGACTGCATGTAGTGCGTAATGCCCATAAAACGGAGTAGAGTTCGTCTACCCAAGCCCCCGAGTGCAACTTAAGGCGATCGAATACCCGCTTCTTGATGGGTTGTAATATCTGTGTTGGGGGAAATCTCCACGGGACTAGGTCCAGGTAAGTTGCGCCACATGCGCCCGGGGACCTGGCCTCCGGGGCCTCCCCGGGCGCCGCCTTTTGGCTCCCGGGACGTGGCCTCCGGCGCCGTCCCGGGCGCGGCCACTTGCCCGGGGACGTGGCCTCCGGCCCCTCCCCGGGCGCGGCCTTTTGGCTCCCGGGACGTGGCCTCCGGCCCCTCCCCGGGCGCCGCCTTTTGGCTCTCGGGACGTGGCCTCCGGCGCCGTCCCGGGCCCCGCCATGCACCCGGGGACGTGGCCTCCGGCCTGGCCTCCGGGCACCTCCGGCCTGGCCTCCAGACGCCGCCATTTGCCCGGGGACTTGGCTTCCGGCCCCTCCCCGGGCACCGCCTTTTTGGCCCCCGGGACTTGGCCTCCGGCGCATGTCCCGGGCCTCATCGCCCTCCTCAAGGTAAAGTCTCGAGTTGTTTATCACGTGCAGGTCACGCGAGGAGCGCCTCAGGAATTAGCGACCACCTGTCAAGCATCCAAGACGTTTGACCGGGAGAAGGACATTCCTACCCCTCAATCCGACGGTGGCTTTTGGGGTAGTTTAGGCTTTTTGCTTCTTTTTGGGGCTATAAATAGCCCTTGTACCCCTCAGTTGTAAGCAACTGATTCATTTGTTGGAATAGCCAAAAACTAATAGGTGTGCTTCGGAAGCCTCTCCCCCAGAGAGAGCCTCCCCAGCCGACTCCGGTCGGGAGCGCACCGACAGGACTAGGGCCCCCACCGGGACCCGAACCTGTATAAATCCGTGTGTCATTTCTTGTGCTTGTCCGGCGGGGGAGGACCGGTCATCCGGTCAGCCCGCGCCGCGTAATCTTCGCTAGGATCGTTTTCAAAACCTTCCGGGGTATTCGCAATACTACGACAGTTGGCGCCGACCGTGGGGACTCGTGACAAGACGCCATGGCTCCCCCAAGAACAAGGGCTCGCACCCTTCCCGGTGACGCCGGTCTCGGAGACCAAGCACCGCCCGTCTAGGACACTGCTGTCCCGGCGCTTCCGCCCGGAGGCGGCCTGGCCCAGGTACCGCCTCCCTCCTTTCCTCTTAACTTAGGTGCTTCCACCTCCAGGTCGTTCCCGGTGACCGTGGGGACCTCGGCCGGGACCAGTCTCCCCCCGACGGCTCCCCCGGCTCCACGGGACGCCCTGCTTGAGGCTCTAGTGGAGGGCCAGCTCCGCGCCTAGCGCTCCATGGATGAGCTGCTCAGCGTGTTGGAGCGGCCTCCGGTCCCCACATTTGTGTCGCACCCGTACTCTGGGACTATGCCCCAGTTTATGGGTTACCCGGCGGCCCCTCCGGCCTCCAGGGGTCTGTCCGCCCCGTATGATCCTGCCGGGGGGTTCCCTCCCCCTGAGGGATATACGTCCGGACCCTTCCCGGCACCCGGGCCCGTCCCGGTGCCGGGAGGCTACTTCGTGCCAGGGCCCTTCGTGGCACCAGGGGGTTACCCCGTCCCAGGCCTATTTTCGGGGCCGGGAGCCCACTTCATGCCGGGGGTTTTCCCTACGCCGGGAGCCAGTCCCGCCCCCCGCGTCGCGTTTACCTCACCGGGGGCGGTCGACAGAGCAGCTCCCGTGCCTCAGCGGACTTCCCCCGCATGGGCTCCCTGATTCCGGATGTCGCCAGGGGCCCCCCCTCGCCGGTTCCGGATGTTACAGGGGCTTCCGCCTTTCCGGTTCCGGTCGTTGCTACTGGGACCCCCTCCACTTCGGTTCCAAACGTCGCCGTGGGCGCCCCCTCCCCGGTTCCGGATAATACAGGGGCTTCCCCCTTTCCGGTCCCGGGAGTCTTCACAGGGGGCTCCCCCCAGCCGGCCCCGGAAGCCTCCGGGCCGGCAGCTACAGTGCATAAGCTCCCTCCCTCGGCGGAACATGTCCGTTTCGCCCGGGGGGAGGTCGAGCAAATGCATTCACCTGAGCGCGGGAAAGAACTTACCCCCGGCCGCGGTCATGGGGAGCCTCGCTCTCGCACCGGTCGGGGGAAGAGACCCACTGAAGAGCCAATCTCTTCAGAGAATAGCCCGGACGTCCGGGAACTCAGTCCCGGCCCGAAGGAGAAGCGTCGCCACCGCCATTCCGGCGGGCCTCTCGGACCGCTTCCAGACTCCCCCCGGGAAGTGCAGGGGGCTAACCAGCCCCTGTGCCGAAGACTTCGCAGCATCCGGTGGCCGTGGCCCTACCGTCCTCCGCACATCGAGCACTATAACGGTGAGGCAGACCCTTACGAATTTGTGCAGGTTTACTCCACTGCCATCTCCGCAGCAGGGGGGACGAGACGGTACAATGCAATGTCTTCCCCCTCTACCTCACCGGCATCGCTCGCTCCTGGTTTACTCCACTGCCATCAAGTCTTTTACGCAGCTCAAGTGGGAGTTCTGCGCGAACTTCCAGGGGAACTACGTGCGTCCCCTGGACTCTTCGCAGTTGTACACTGTCTGACAGAGGACTGGGGAAACCATCAGAAGCTTCTTCAAGCGCTTTTCTCAGGTGAAGAGTAAAGTGGCCCACGTCCTCGACTCTACGGTCATCGAAGCCTGCTAAAGCGGCATCCTCCCTGGGGAGCTCCATCGAAGGCTCTCCCGGAGCTGCCCCTCTTCCGCCGATGAGCTCTTCAACGTACTCGAAAAGTACGCTCGGGCGGAGGAAGACGACATCTGGAAGAAGACCCAGGGGGCTCCCGCCCCCGCCGACTGGGGGGCCAGGGATCCCCTCAAGCGCCCTAGGCGGGGGGGGGGGGGGGGGGGGGGCGTAACGAGCCACGGCCTCGGGACACCTTTGTCCTCGAGGGCGGAGGCGGCTCGCGCGACCCCCCGAGGGGCAACCGCCCCTTCCCCAAACCGAAGGGCCATGGGGGAGGACAGTCTTCGCGCGGCCGGGAAGGCCCCGCGGGGAGAAGGCGGGAAGGACCGTGGTGCAGCTTCCACGGGTCCAGTACCCACGCTACCCGAGACTGCAGCCAGCTGCTGCAGCACTTCACGGCGTTCCTCGACCAGCGCGGGCAGGGGGGGGGGACTCCGGCCTCCTTGCTCCCTCGGCCAGCTGTTTTGGCCCTTCCGGCTCCCGCGGGGGGTCAGCAGACGCAGGAGGGGAGCCTTCAGAAGCTCTCCCCTTTCAAACTTCTCAGCGCCGCATCAACGTCATCGTGGGAGGATCCGCCTCCGGGCGGGACTCTAAGTGCCAGCGTAAGGAGTACATGCGCGAGGTCAAGGTTGTGGGGGTGCTACACGCGTCCCCGCCACCTAGGTGGTCGGACGTCCCCCTCACCTTCACGGCGGAAGACGCGCGAGGGGTTCGCTTCCCCCACGACGACGCGCTCATTGTCTCCGCGACCATCTACAACTGCCATCTAGCCCGTATCCTTGTGGACGGCGGGAGCTCAGCCGACGTCCTATTCCTGAAGGCCTTCAAAGAGATGCAGGTGGATGAGAAGCTCCTGCAGCCCGCTGCCGGGCCCCTGCAAGGTTTTGTCCCGGGTAAGGCAATCCAACCCGTGGGCAAGGTAGATCTTCCTATGACGTTCGGCACCCCGGAGAACTACCGGACCGAGCTGGTCCCCTTCGACGTAGTGGACCTCCCTTCCTCCTACAACACGATAATGGGGAGGACTACAATCAACCGGCTGGGGGCTGCCACCCATCAAAACTACCTCTGCATGAAGATCCCCGGGCCGCATGGTGTGATCAATGTCCGGGGAGACCAAGACATGGCCCGTGCTCTATACGAGCGCGCTGCAGCCACAATCGGAAGCGTCAATCTCATAAAGACGCCCGGGGGGGAGGCTTCTGTAACACCCCTGTTTTGCCAAACCCTAAAATAGCCAAAATCCACATCTTGACCCCAAACCCTAATCTGCTTCAGCCATTCCCTTCTAAATGTTGTTCAGAACATTTTTCCCTTCGGGATCATCTTCAAAATCTCATCCTAAAACTGAGTTTCGACCCTTGCCGTCTCAGAACCCTAATTACCCTAAACTGTTTTCCCCAATTTTGTCGAAACCCTTCAGATCTTGCCTGATCTTACCAAACTTTGGCCAGATGAGTTCTAATAATCTTTTGCAACTTAGCTGCGAAATCAGATTTCAGATCGGACCCTCAGATCTCCAAATTTGCAAACAGGCCCAAGTTCTATTCAAGTTTTCCTCACAAAACAGTCCCTGGAACAAGTTTCAGAAATTGCAGAACGGCCCAAACTTCTTTTCAGGTCCATTCAACCAGCCCCTGGTCGTTGCCCACGACCAGCGCGTGTCGCCGTTGCCGCGCCGTGGTTTTCGCCGCGTTTGCTCGCCGCCGGCCACCGCCTCTTGTCGCCTGTGTTGTGAACAGCTGAACCACCCCGCGCGCACGTGCTAGCCACCGTGGCATCGCCTTGCCCAGCGGTTAAACGGCCGCGCTCCAGTAGCGTTTCGCGCGCGCGCTCTCGTTGCCGTGGCATTTGCATGGCATTACGTGTCGTTGCCGGAGCTTTGCTGTTGCCTCCGCATCTGCGCCGTTCCAGGTGAAGTTCCAATGCAACTGGCAAAGCTGCAGCACCGCCTGAACGCGATCGCATCGCCGTCGCCGTCGTTGCGCCTGCGCTCGACAAAACTTCTCCCCGGCGCAAGCAACCACTGTCGCTTAAACCCTCGCAAGCTCCGTCCCCGTGCCTATTTAAACCCTCCCTGTACTTTGAGAGCCTCAAACCTCCAGAAAATCGGCTAAGTCCCAAACCTCGCCGTTTTCGCTTTCTTCTCCGGCGAGCCAGTGAGTGAGCTCACGGTGCTAGCCCTTTCCACAGCCCCTCTCTTTGATCCAAGTTCACCAGTGAGTTCCCCTCGTTCCCCTCTCTGTGTCATAGCAGCCAATTGCACCAGATCGATCCCCATCGCCGGTGATCGTCGGAAAGGCCCAATTGCCCTGTTTCCCCAATGCTAACCATTTCATCCCTAATTAGCTTTCATCCCAGTAGTAGAAAGTGATCCTTAGCCATTTCCTAACAAGCCTGTTGAATCAGGATCCCCAATTAAGCTCAAATCGAAGAAATCCCAAACTGGAACCTCAGCCGTTCGCCGGACCTCGTCGCCGAGCCCCTCCGGCCAATCTCCAATGAAATTAACCCCTCCAGTAGCCTTGTTGTGCCCTAGAGATCATTCCCAAGCTTGGAATTGAGCTCATTCGCCCTGTATCAAAAATTCCCGAGCTCCAGTGTCGTCTTCTCCAGCGCCGGTCGCCGGAATTCTTTCCCGGCCGATCCAGCCCCTGAAACCTTGTTCCCTTAGCTTCGCCTCACCTCCCTGAGCAATTTCTTCCACTAGCTCGACACCTGGATCTGCCTAGATTGTGAGTTATGCCTTTGCCAAGATCACTGTCCAGTAGCTCAGTTCATGTCCAGGCCACCGTGTTTTCTCGCCGGATTTGGCCACCCTCCGGCCATTTCCAGCCCTTGTGCCTGTTGAGTATATTGTTCCTGTTAGTAATGCCTACCTCCCAGACAAAGTGGTGCATCAATTGGAGCCCTGGATCAAAAGTTAAGCCATGCCCTAGTTTCTGGCCATGTCCAGCACTATGTCAGTGCATGTCAGCCACTGGCATTAGCCTTGTTTGACCCCTTCTGGTTGAGCAATTGAAATGCCACCTTGTCCTTTAGATTCCTGGAGTTGTGTTCTACAACTTTCTCTACTATCACTTCTCCAGAAAACCATCCTAAGATCAGTTTGAAGTTATGCCAAAGCCATGAACTGAATGTCGACCCTTCGACGTTCAATCCTTTTTAGCCGTTTCTTCGACCAGAGCCCTTGTGACCTTGCCCTAACCTTTTTCCCTGCATGCATGACTTATTTACTTAATACTTTCTATAGAAACTATTTTCAGTATGCTTATGTGGTATGTGTTTGTGTGTTATTTGATTGCCGCAGAGTCAGAAGCAGAAGGAGCGAAAGAAGTCTTTGAAGATCCGTCTGAGTACTTAGACCCCACATTGCAAGGCAAGCCTCATTCCTTTGATCATGTCTCACCTGATATTTTCATATGAAGTATATTCACTGTTTCTTACTATGCATGATTATTTGAAGTACAAGTTATGTTTGAATGACATGAATAGATATCACCTAATGGATCATGAAACCCCTTTTTGCTATTGAACCATCATATATATGCTTTTGTCACCCTAGGACTCATATACTGAATATCCACATTAAACTTGAAATGGTCAAATACATGAGAAGTTATAATGAAAACCGTGTTGTCAAGAAAACTGATAAAAGGGATCAGTAGTGAGGATTGGTTTGTATGGAGAGGGTGCGGTGCGCACCAGGGTATGTGAATGCTCCTCACTATTGGTTCATAAGGACAAGAACCTTGTGCTGTGTCTCTATACGAATTGTAAACGTACCAACCACTTGCCTGGTATGGGACAGGCACAACTTAGTAGCTTTTTGGTATTAGCAGTTCCCTGCATGGTTTGACGATCTGGTTTCTCGCGTGGAAACTGGAAGGCCAAGGTTCGGCCATGAGTGATGTGAGTCAGAAAAATGATGAGAGGAAAAGGCGTAAAAGAAGGAAGGCGCCCTAGACCTGATTAAGCCGTAAGCGGTTGTAATCTTAAATGGTCGTATGTCTCGCGTGGACATAGGCCAAGGCTATGTGTCCTGAGGGAACATAGACCAGAAAGGCTAGGAAGTAAGGTAGTGGGGAAGACCCACAACGGTACTTGAGACTTAATTGTCTATTTACCGGGCGGGGATACTGTTAATACTGAACTGTAAAAGCGTTGTGTGATCTCGGCCTTGTCACATGTGTATAAGTCACATGGAGTTGGCCCGACTTGAAAGTCGAGTGAACTGGTGGATTTAAAAAGAGGTACACCTTTGCAAAGTGTAAAAGAAGTATCAGATACTCTGTACTCCCAGGTTCAGGAGTCTTTTCGTAGTGGATGTTATCCATGGGTTATAGCACAAGTAATGTTTTGGAATGTTTTCATAATGCGGTTAACAAAGTAGTGACTCATGGGAGACCACTACATCTAATGTTTTATTGAAAGCCTGTTTAATGTTTAAAGTATCATCTTCATGACAAAAGTACTGTTTCACTGAACAAATGGATTGGAAATCTATATATCTCTATCCATATGAAACTAAAACCCCGGAATCATATGTTTCACCCTCATGTAAGTACAATTGCATTAATCCCCGGAATGAGTGTTGCTGAGCACCAAGTGCTCACCCTTGCATTTATATCCAATTGTAGAAGAGGGATTCGAGGATCCCGATTCCTTCAGTTATGAGTACCCGACAGAAGATGGAAGTGCCCCGGACGAGCCGACGTTCTAGAGGGTTTGCGTACCAAGTCAAATCAGATGTGGGAGAAGCCCCTTCAACCCCGCTGCGGATGGAAGTCAAGCTGTTTGTTGTTGCTTTGTGCTTTATGTTGTGTGTTCGGTACTTGGATACCGATTCTGGTTCTGATAAACTAGTTATTTTCTTAGCAACTCTACTTAGCGCCATTTTCGGTGCTTTGGCTATGTAATATTGGCCATGTTGGCCTGATACTTGTTTAATGTTATTACTATGCTTGTGTGGTTTGGAGCTCATGTGACATCCTGCTGTGTGTAACCTACCTGGGCGGTTACCAAGGTGATCCTCAAATGGGGGTCTCACAGCTTCCCCCCGGAACTAGACACCGCTGCGCCACCACCCGGGAGGCCCCTCCTCAAGCCGCGCCCGGAAGGGGGCCTCCGGAAGATCCTGCTATCCCCGGGCGACGAAGACAAAACCGTCCGGATCGGGGCGGAGCTCCCCGAGGAGCATGCGGCGCAACTTGCGGCTTTTCTGCGCGAAAACTCCGACGTTTTTGCGTGGAAGCCTTCGGACATGCGGGACATCGCCCGGGAGGTCATTGAGCACAAGCTCGCATTGGCCCCCGGTCATCCCCCGATTAAATAGAAGCTGCGCAAACTCTCCCTCGAGCGCCAAGAAGCAATCAAGGTGGAGATCACTCGGCTCCGAGAGGCGGGGTTCATTCGGGAGGTCCTACACCCCGAGTGGCACGCAAACCCCGTCCTCGTCAAGAAATCAACCGACAGGTGGCGGATGTGCGTGGACTTCACCGACCTTAACCGCGCCTGCCCCAAAGACAACTTCCCACTCCCACGGATTGATCAGCTCGTCGACTCCACTGCGGGGTGCGAGCTCATGAGCTTCCTAGACGCCTACTCGGGCTACCATCAAGTCCGGATGGCGGAAGGGGACGAGGAAAAGACGAGTTTCATAACTCCCCTCGGAACCTTCTGCTACGTCCATATGCCCTTCGGGCTCAAAAACGCGGGGGCAACCTTCCAGCGCCTCATGACGCTGGTCTTCAAAGATCAAGTCGGCCGCAACGTCGAAGTCTACATAGACGACGCGGTCGTCAAGAGTCCCTGCGCAGCCTCCCACATCGACGACCTGGCTGAAACCTTCCGCAACCTCCGCGCGTTCGGGCTCAAACTCTACCCGGAGAAGTGCGCCTTCGGGGTGCGCGGGGGGAAGCTCCTAGGTTTCCTCGTGTCCCAGCGGGGCATTGAGGCAAACCCCGAGAAGATCCAGGCATTCCTAGAGATGCCCCCGCCGCGCTCCGTCAAGGATGTCCAGCGGCTCTCCGGCCGCCTAGCCGCGCTAAGCCGCTTCGTCTCCCGGTCGGGGGAGCGAGGGCTCCAGTTCTTCAAGATCCTCCGGGGGCTCGAGGGGTTCCGCTGGACCCCCGAGGCCCAGGAGGCGTTCGACGACCTCAAGAAGTATCTCACGAGCCCTCCAATGCTCGTGAGTCTGTCTTCAGAAGAGCCCTTGCTCCTCTACCTCGCCGCGACCCTCGTCGCCGTCAGTGCAGTCTTGGTGAAGGAGCAAGGGGGGCAGCAGCGTCCCGTGTACTACGTGAGTGAGGCCCTCCAAGGGGCCAAAACTCGGTACACGGAGATGGAGAAGATCTGCTACGCCCTCCTGATGGCATCCCGGAAGCTTCGCCATTACTTCCTGGGGCACCCCATCACCGTCCCGTCGTCCCTCCCCCTGGGGAGGTACTGCGGAACAAAGAAGCCACCAGCCGGATTGGGAAGTGGGGGGCCGAGCTCGCCCCCTTCTCCCTTTCCCTTACCGGCCGCTCCTCCATCAAGTCGCAGGTCCTCGCTGACTTCGTCGCAAAGTGGACTCCCGCCTCTGGGTCCGGGGACGAAGACCTCCCTGTGCCGCCCCGACGCAGTGATCATTGGACTCTCATGTTCGATGGGTCGCTGTGTCTCACCGAGGCTGGTGCGGTAGTAGTCCTCCGGAGCCCCGAGGGGAAGGAACTCGAGTACGCCGCGCGGCTCGAGTTCCCCGCAACCAACAACGTCGCCGAATACGAGGCTTTGCTCCTCGGGATGCGCCTTGCGCACTCCCTAGGGATCCGGGGCCTCCTAGTCAAGGGAGATTCTCAGCTCGTAGTTTGCCAAATGGACAAGTCTTACCTGTGCCATGACGCAAACTTAAGTCTTTATTTGCAGGAAGTGCGGAAGATGGAGAGGCATTTCGACGGCCTCGAGGCCCGGCATATCCTGTGAAGGGACAATGACCGGGCCGATGCCTTGGCCCGGGCCGCAAGAGCCTGGGAATCACTCCCCAAGGGGGCTTTCTTGGAAATCATCACGAAGCCCCCGGTGGCCTCCCCAGACACGGGCGACGAGCCTCATGTCCCGGAGGTCGCCGAGATCACCCGGACTCCGTCTTGGATGGACCCCCTCATCTCCTTCATCAAGGGGGAGGGGGACCCTCCTAGTGAGACAGAGGCTAAACGCCTCCGGGCTAAAGCCCGGGCATATTTCCTGCTGGAGGGGAGGCTCTACAAGCGGGGGGCTTCCGCCCTCCTGCGCTGCCTCCCCCGGCCGGAAGGACTTCAACTTCTTGAAGACATCCACGCGGGGTGCTGTGGTTCTCACCTAGCCCCGCGTGCCATCGCGGCCAAGGCCCTCCGGCAGGGCTTCTACTGGCCCACGGTCATGCGCGACGCGCGAGACCTTGTCTTCGCGTGCGAGGCATGCCAGAAGATGGCCAAGGGCTCGAACCTCCCCCCTATAGTGCTGCAGACAATCCCCATCACTTGGCCCTTCGTGCGCTGGGGGATGGACCTCTTAGGGCCCTTCCCCCCAGCGCCCGGAGGATACAAGTATGCGGTGGTCGCGGTCGACTATTTTACGAAGTGGGTTGAGGCGGAGCCTTTGGCCAGCATCACGTCCCGGGCCGTCCAGCGGTTTTTCTGGAAAAACGTCGTATGTCGTTTTGGTGTCCCCCGGGAAATCACCGTGGACAACGGGACCCAATTCGACTCGGCTTATTTCCGAGAATTCTACGAAGGCCTGGGGCTCGTCATTCACTTCGCCTTAGTGGCCCATCCCCGGAGCAATGGGGCTGTCGAGAGGGTCAACGGCGTGATCCTATAGGGATTGCGCCGGAGACTCGAGCAAACCGCTTCTAAGCGGGGTGCATGGGCAGAGGAGCTTCCTAGCATCCTCTGCTCCATGCGCATGACCCCGTCCCGAGCGACGGGGCGTACTCCCTTCTCCCTGGTCTACGGGGCGGAGGCAGTCCTCCCCCCGGAGATCGGCTTCCGATCACTGCGGGTCGAGCTCCTGGAGGGAGCTACGCCCGCAGCGTACCAGGCCAACGAGGCCAACCAGCGCCTCGAGATCGACCTCGTGGAGGAGGAACGCGACCGAGCGCTCCTCCGCCACTCCATCTACGAGCAAGAGATGGCGCGCGCGTATAACCAGCGTGTGCGCGAGAGAGCTTTCCGCCTTGGGGACCTTGTCCTCAAGCGCGTCACAGACCCCCAAGCCCAGAGGAAGCTCTCCCCCAAGTGGGAGGGTCCCTACAGGATCTCCGCGGTCTTGGGCTCGGGGGCTTATAAGCTCTCCAACCTTCAAGAGCAGGAGCTGAAGCACACGTGGAACTTGCGTTTACTTCGCAAGTTCTATGTTTAGCCTTACGGGCCTGTCCCCTCCCCCGGAGCGATCACGCTGGAGGGGGAGGAGGGACACTGTTCTTACCTTTTCCTCCCCTTTCGCGGCTTCGCAGGGGGAGGCACTGTACTTCATTTTATTAGCAATGCATAGGTTTTACTCTTCAACTGTCTCATTGCAGGTTCTTCTCACTATAGCCCCTAGCGGTGATGCCCACCCCGCGAGGACGCCCTCCCTGTGAGGATGCCCTCCCCGCGAGGACGCCCTCCCTGTGAGGATGCCCTCCCCACGAGGAAGTGGGCCCAGACCCAGCAAGTCCCTCCTGTAGGGCGGCTTACAATCAGCCCTCGTGGACTGAGGGTGTAAGCGGCAACCCGGTCCCCAGCGGCCGCCGTAACGAGTCACTTTGGGAGACTAGTCCCCTGCCCAAACACTCAAGACCCGTCATCGGGCACTTCCTCCTCCGGGAGTAGACGCTCTCCCCAGTGGGATGTCTGATGGCTTTCATGGATCTCTTCCTCCTCCAGGAGTAGACGCTCTCCCGAGTGGGACGTCTGTGGCTTTCATGGATATCTCTTCCTCCTCCGGGAGTAGACGCTCTCCCCAGTGGGACGTCTGATGGCTTTCATGGATCTCTTCCTCCTCCGGGAGTAGACGCTCTCCCCAGTGGGACGTCTGATGGCTTTCATGGATATCTCTTCCTCCTCCGGATGATTGCTTCCCGGTGACCTTATTCCCGGCTCCCCGTTCTCACGGCGGCCGGATGATTGCTTCCCGGCGACCTTATTCCCGGCTCCCCGTTCTCACGGCGACCGGACGATTGCTTCCCGGCGACCTTATTCCCGGCTCCCCGTTCTCACGGTGACCGGATGATTGCCTCCCGGAGAAGTTACGGATTTCTCGGGCACTTCTTCCACAGAGACCCTATTCCCGGTTCCCCGTTTTCACGGCGACCAGATGACCATCTCCTAGGAAGCCCTTCTCCAGAAATCTCATCGGGTTTTCTTGGATGTTTCTTCCACACGAGGCCTTATTCCCGGCTCCCCGTTCTCATGGTGACTGGACGATTGTCTCCCGGAAGGTCCTTTCCTTGAAAACCTCGATTTAAAATTTTCTAACTTAGAAAATTTCTATGCTACAGGTCACTTCCACCCCGGGGGGGATAAGGAACCCCCGGGTGTCGACCGTACCGCCCACGAGCAAACTTAGCTCATTCTCATGAAAAGGAGTCGTCCAGACCATCCAAGAAGAAAAAATAAAAAGACAATGAAAGAAGAAGAAAGCGAACAGCTTTATTGATTGTCAAACCCGGAGGACATCTTCCCCCTCCGGTGGGCTTCGGAAATAGTACAACCCGGGCTCTAACCCGGGGGATCCTCTACATCCTAAGGCTCCTACGCCTAATACTGCCGGAGGCTCTCTGCTAGCTCCCGGGTCAAGTCCCGGTACAACGCGCGCACGCGGCGCCGAGCGTCCCGGAGCACATCTTCGGGTCAGAACTCGTATCCCACCGGTGGAAGTATCCGGAGAGGAGGTATCATCCGGAACCCCGGACGCGGAGGGGACAATTCGGCGCGATGATTGTCAAAATTGTCCAAGTGCCACTCCGGATGCCACCTTAACCGGATGGGCTCCCGGACGACGTCCCCACTGCGCTACCCGGAGATGAGGCTTAGCAATATCAAGGCCACTTGGGCATCCCCCGGAGAGCCCCTCCCGGACCTTCGCCCGGGAGTAACCTCCCGGGAACCCTGGTAACAATGCATTCAATTTAAGACTTAAGAAAAATTTCTAACTTGATTGCATTCAAAATGTTTTTGTACAAGTGTCCGGGGCTTCTTCTAAGAAGCTACCGGGATCAAAATCCTAAGAAAACAAAAAGGGCCCTAACTAAGATCCGGGGGGAGGCTCATACATGTTTATTGGCGTCCTCCCCCTGGGGGGTTTCCTCCGAGGCCGGGGTCGGGGCGTCCATTGCCGGGGCGCCAGTGCCGGGAATCTCGCCCGGATGATCCGGTTGTAGAAACCCCCGGCGAGCTGCTCCACCTCCCGGCGCGCAGGCTCGAAGAACTCGGGGAAGCTCCACGGGATGCGGCCCCCGATCGCTCGGGCGCCTACTCCCCGGTGCTCGACGAGCCCGGCCGCGGCCGCGACGACGGGGATCGCCCGGCCTCGCGCCCGGGCGTCCGCTGCCTACGGGATCACGGAGACTTGTGCGTTAAGAAAACGCACAGCCTCTGAGAGCGTGGCCGGAGGCACCTCCGCGCTGCTCCCGGAGCCTAGGCTTATGCCAAGGCTCTCGAGGGCCGAGCGGACGGAGCAGGCTGCGTCCGCCACCACTCGGACACTCGATCCCTCGAGCTCCCGGAAGGCCTCCTACCTCGCCTTCGCCTCCTCTCGGAGGCGGCCGTTCACCGTCTCCGAGACGTGGACTTGGGCCCGGACCCGGGCCAGCTCCTGGAGAGCTTCATCCCGCTGGCCCAGGAAGGAGGCGGCCCTATCCTCCTCGTCCTTGAGCAGCCGGATGACGCGCTGCTCGACGCCCCAGGTAATCGTCGTCCCCTATAAATTCCAGAGTTAGAAAAATTTTTTGGATGTAGGAGCCAGAGGAAAGCGACAGTCGCTTCGGGTGAATACCTGGGCTTGGAGAGACCAAAGCTCCACGAAGCGATCGTGGAGCGTCCCCCCCCGCGACGAAGGCCTGGACCTTTGAGGTCTGCAGGCCTTCTGCGTAACGTTCGACCTCCCTGCGATGGGGCGTAGTTCGCCGAGTTGGAGGCCGCAGCGTCCGTGGCCGGTTCCTTCCCCCGAGCCACAACGGGGCTCTTCGGGGGAGGGGGCGTCGCTTCCTTCTGGGCGCGCTCGGTCCCAGGTGTCTCGTCTCGGGGCTTCGCCGGTGTGGCCGCAGGCGTCGTTGACGGGCCGGGGGCTTTCTGGACTCTGGCCTTCTTAGGCTCAGAGCCCCCGGCCGCGTCCTTCCCCCGCTTGTGCGACCCGGGGGTGGGGAGGGGCTTCCTCTCCGGAAGCTTCAGCCCGTAGGCCTCAGCCACTAGGTTCCGGGGAGGGCCCTCCCCCACAAGGCGCACGACGCTGACGAGGATTGACACCCGAGTCAGTTCAAATAAATGCGCTGTTGGCTCAAGATAGATTCGAGTCAAACACGTGCCCGGCGGTATGAACTCAAGTCATTTTGGGAAGCATCTGCCTAAGGTCGCAGGCTTTGCGCGATTAGGTCGCAAGCCTCGTGCGATCAGACCACAGGCTTTGCGCGGTCAGAAGTTCGTATGTTATGCACGAACAGAAGGTCGAAGATGTCGCGCGGTCAGCCAACAACCTGCGGTCAGAGCATTCTCGACCAAGATACTTGGAATTTATCTAACCGGTTATCCCTATGGTGGGAATATTCCAAGTATCTCGAAGATTCCTCCACGTAGAAAACTAACCGCCAGGAGGTTAATACAAGCAGTTATTTCACGAATAACACGTGCTTAATCTACTTGGAAGTTAATTGCGGTTTGATAAACCGCATCCAACCGTCCAAACAACTGTTTGATGCAGTTACGACATAGCATCCTTTCGTCCAGTATAAAAGGGTGGCAAAATACATCAAAGGGACATCCGATCCATTTGGAAGAACAAGACTCCTGATACAAATGAGACATAGCGCATCTCAACCACTAAAAACAGCCAAGTCTACGGCCCAAGTTAGATAGTTCCTACAAGCCTTCCTGGCTTTATTCTGTACGTTTACATAGGAAAAATCTTTCGCCTGTGAAGGAGTTTTTCTGCTATTTCTGTAATATCACTTATAGTGAAATCCTAACAGGACGTAGGGCTATTACTCCCACCATCGAAGGCCCAAACCTGTATAAATCTCCCTGTGCTCCTGTTCACCATTGTTCTACATACCTTCCCGGAGTGTCATCTTGAAAGGTCTCACCATTACAAATTTTGCATAAGTTCGGCTGAGAACTCCGAGTCCGAATCGTCGACAGCTGGCGCCCACCGTGGGGCCTTTCTCAAGGCGTCCTAATTGAAATCCGGAGGTTCGCTGAAACATGGCTGGAGCATATGATTCTGAGAACGATTTCGATCTTGAGGATTATGCCCATATACCAATGCCTTCTCCAAGCGATCCTGTCCCGATGGAGGAGGTCGAAGGCCAGAATCTTCCACAAGTTGAATCGTCTCTCCAGGTCATGTCGATCGACTAGGAAGCAACTGGCGCAAGGTCAGAACCCACAGAGGTTCTTAATGCGCTAGACGTTGAATCCGGCCCGTCATACGACCCCGCTGAGGGAAAGTACGATGATGACCCGGAAATTAGCCCTGGAAGGTTCGACCCTGATAACCTTCACCGTCTCTTTGATTTCGAGTTCGACTCGGAACAAACTGAGATGTTTTCCCCATCGGCAACCTCTCTCCCTAGGCAGTTTGCAGCGCTGTCGGAAGAAACTCCCGATCAACAGGCTGCCAGGGAAGAACAAGATCGCAAACAAAAGGAGGATCAAGATCTCGAGCAACAAAACAACGAATTGCACAGAACTGCCCTAGAGGCTCTTCAAGATGCGCAGGCTCATTACGATGCTGCTCCGAGTTCTTCTCGACGGTCGAGTGGTCGAAAACGTGACCAGACCCCTTCTTTGCCACCGGAGCGTTTCCCGGTGGACGAAGAAACAATAACACCTGGCGCCCCTAGGAGAAGTACCCATGGTCGACTGTGATCCATCGCGGAAGTCATGTGTAACTTTCCTCCTACGGTCACGGATGCACAGAAACCGGCCTTTTTTAGGATCCTGGCGGAGAGACTGGATGAGGTTGCGTCCGAGGCGACCCCAACGGCCTCCTCCCGCTCGGTAACACATTCCCGCGAGCGAGATGGTCCTCATTCTGGTTCCGGTCGACAGAGTTACCCACCGCCCGTACTGTCCCGACAGGACAAATACTGGCGAATGCAGGATTCTCGTAGTAGGGATCGAGTTCCTGTTCACTCTCGTTTGGGACCACGAGTAACCTCGCCATTGCGCGAGGTCACCCGAGACCCAACCGATAGTCACAGGGCGATTCACGGTCCTTACGTTGGTTGTAAAGCTTTTTCGCCTGGCCTGCGAGCAGTCGCTTGGTTCGATAAGTTTCGACCAGGGGCCATCGAGAGGTTTGATGGAACTCAAAACCCATCCGACTTCCTTCAAATCTATATCACTGCCATCCAAGCGGCGGGAGGCGATGACAAGGTCATGGCCAACTACCTGCCTACAGTCCTCACAGGACCGGCTAGAACCTGGCTGTTTAATCAGCCCGAGGGTTCCATCTACAATTGGGAAATGCTATGCGATGCTATCCTCAGCAATTTCCAAAATTGTTACCAAAAGCCGGGTAAAGAGGACGACCTTCATCGCCTATGGCAAACTTCAACCGAAACACTTCGGCAGTTGGTCAAGAGGTTTGTCGGGGTGAGGAATACCATCCCGAACATATCTGATGGCTCCGTAATCTGGGCATTTAAACATGCCGTTCGATACCAGAGATTCACTGAAGACTTGCTTATCCACCCTCCTCGATCAGTGGCTGATCTGTTCGACATGGCCGATCGATATTCCGATGCAGTCGAAGCGGTCGAATGGAACCGAATGGTCGACAAGGGGGACCTACCACCCCAACCAGGCTTCAAGGATGCCAGGAAAGAAGATTCAAGCAAGAAGCCGGAATCTTCATCGGGTGGGAAGTCAAAGAAGTCGAAGAGGAACCGCTCTGGACAGTACCGCGAGGTCGCAGTCACAAAGAAGCCACCTTCGACCAAAGGTAATAAGTCTTCATTCAAAAATAAAACTGCCTCTGGTGGTCAAAATGTCGACTAGCCAGAAAAGTCAACTAATCCGCAGGAGGGCAAGAGGTGGTGTCCACTCCACAACTCCGCAGGCCACGATCTCAAGAACTGCAGGAGTTGGTTGAAGCAACTGGATGACTTCTACCAGGGAGTTGGGCTAATGCCAACCTTACCACCTAAAGAACAGGCGTGCGGACTTAGGGACGCCGACGGAGACGAGGAAATGTCCTACCAGGTACCTCAAAATCATGTTAACGTTATTTTTGGAGGTTATTCTTCTTTCGTTTCCAAAAGGCAGTTTAAGGCCTTTTACCGAGAGGTTAACCAAACGGAGACATCCCTTGGCGAACCTCAGTACCCCCGTTGGTCGGATACACCTTTAACATTTGATCGCGCTGATTGTCCGGCGGGGTTAACACGACCATTGAGACTCCCTCTGGTCATTACCCCGATCATCAGTAACGCGAGAGTTGAAAGGGTCCTGATCGACGGAGGAAGCTCCCTTGACATTTTGTTGGTCAAGGCACTCGACGAGATGCAAATTCCTCGTTCGAAGATTAAGCCCATAATCCATCCGTTTTATGGGATAATCCCAGGCCCCTCCATGATGCCATTGGGACAAGTGGTCCTCCCGGTCACTCTGGGAGAACCAGACAACTTTCGGACAGAATTGATTACTTTCGATGTAATCGATTGTGACTCAGCTTACAACGCAATCTTTGGCAGGCCAACTCTTGATAAGTTCATGATGGCAACGCACTATGCTTATCAGTGCGGGAAATTGCCTGGCCCCAAAGGTGTCATCTCGGTCTGAGGCAGTCGCAACGTGGCACTCACATGCGACCGGCTTTCTCTGGAGATGGTCGATCAACATCCCCTCCGGGACGCTCAGGTCGCCGCTGTTACCACCGACGCGATCAAGGCTGCTCCTCGACCAGATGAAAAGCTCAAATTGGTTCCTTTGTACCCAGATGATCTATCCAAGACAGTTCAGGTCGGATTAGCTTTGGATGACAAATAGGAACTCGACCTCGTTGCTTTCCTCCGGGCTAACGCAGACGTGTTTGCGTGGAAACCGTCCGACATGCTCGGTGTCCCAAGGGAAGTAATTGAGCACAGGTTAGCAATTCGACCTGGACAACGACCAATAAAGCAAAAGCTCAGGCGTTTTGCTGCTGACCGACAGGAAGCCATCCGAGAGGAGTTGGACAAACTCCTACAGGCCGGGTTTATCCGTGAAGTGGATCACCCGGAATGGCTCGCCAATCCGGTCATGGTCCACAAGTCAAATGGCAAGTGGCGCATGTGCGTCGACTACACTAGCCTCAACGCTGCCTGTCCGAAGGATGACTTTCCCCTTCCCCGCATCGACCAGCTGGTCGACTCGACTGCGGGTTGCGAACTGATGAGTTTTCTGGACGCTTACTCAGGATATCATCAAATTAGCATGGCAGAAGACGATGAAGAGAAGACTGCCTTCATCACCCCGTTCGGCACATACTGCTACGTTAGCATGCCGTTCGGTCTCAAGAACGCAGGTTCCACGTACCAGCGCTTGATGCAAAAGACCTTTCTTTCCCAGATAAGGCGTAATCTCGAAGCATATGTAGACGATTTGGTTGTAAAAAGTACTAAGAGATTGTCTCATTTGGACGATCTCGCTGAAACCTTCTGTAATTTGAATCGCTTTGGAATAAAATTAAACCCGGAGAAATGTTCTTTCGGGGTTTCTTCAGGAAAACTCCTTGGTTTTCTTGTGTGTTCTAGGGGCATTGAGGTTAATCCTGAGAAAATCAGGGCTATTGAACAAATGAGATCGCCCTCAACCATGAATGATGTTCAACGCCTGGCTGGCCGCATGGCAGCTTTAAGTCATTTTATATCACGACTAGGCGAAAGGGGATTACCTTTCTTCAAAGCCTTGCGGAAGCATCATAATTTTACATGGTCAGATGAGGCCGAAAAAGCATTTCAGGAGGTAAAAACATATCTATCCAGTCCGCCAGTATTGGTGTCTCCCGACAGAGGAGAACCATTGCTTCTTTACCTGGCGGCCACACCGCCAGCGGTCAGCGCCGTTCTGATCGTAGATAGGGAAGGAATACATAGACCCGTCTACTATGTGAGCGAGGTACTTCATGGTCCTAAGGAGCGCTACCCTGAGGTCCAGAAGATACTTTACGCGCTACTGATGGCTTCCCGTAAGCTACAACATTACTTTCAAGCGCACAAGATCACAGTACCATCCTCTTTTCCTTTGGGGGATATTGTCCGAAACCCAGAGAAATCTGGTCGAATCGCCAAATGGGCGGTCGAACTCGGTGCCTTCGAGATCCATTTCACGCCCCGCACGGCGGTTAAGTCTCAGGTTTTGGCCGACTTTGTGGTCGAATGGACCAACCCTGAGCCACCCGTTCAGTTGGCAGAGGAACTGGAGTGCCCCGATTACTGGACAATGTACTTTGACGGCTCCCGTAGTTTTCAACACTCGGGGGCTGGAGTAGTCTTAGTTACGCCCCAGGGCGAACAGCTTAAGTATGTCATTCAACTACACTTTGTTGCGATTAACAATGCAGAAGAGTATGAAGGTCTTCTTGCAGGGCTCCGGGCAGCAAAATTCCTCGGAGTCCGTCGATTAGTGGTGAGGGGAGACTCACAGCTGGTCGTAAACCAGGTAAACAAGGAGTACAGCACCTCCGATGAGACAATGGCTCATTACCTGGGGGAAGTGAGGAGATTGGAAAAACACTTCAGTCATTTCGAAGTCCAATATATCCCGCGAAAGGACAACATTCTCGCAGACCAATTATCCAAAATTGGGTCCTCACACACATCCGCTCCGGCAGGAGTGTTCATTGAACACTTGGACCATCCTTCAATCATGACTTCGGTTGAGGATGATCCGGTAATAGCCTCCGTTACCAATCTCGGTCAGGAACAGGATTGGACTCATCCATTGAGGGTCTATCTTGAACATGGGACCCTACCCGAGGACGAAACCGAAAGCAATCGGTTAATTCGAAAAGCATGACTGTACAAACTCATAGAGGGGGTTTTGTACAGAAAGGGTACTCAAGGAGTATTCATGCGTTGCGTATCTCAGGAGGAAGGAAAATCCCTCTTGAAAGAAATACATGACGGTGTATGTGGTGCACACGCGTCCTATCGAACACTGGTCGGAAAAGCTTTTCGACAAGGATTCTATTGGCCTTCGGCACTCGATGATGCCAAGCGTATGGTCAAGACGTGTCCTCAGTGCCAGTTCCATGCCAGACAGGTTCATCAACCTGCCTATGCGTTACAAACTATTCCCCTCGCATGGCCTTTCGCGGTTTGGGGGATGGATATTGTAGGTCCTATGCCACAAGCGGTCAATGGGTACAAGTTTCTGTTCGTAGCCATTGACACGTTTACAAAGTGGATCGAGGCCAAACCGGTACGCAATATTACCGCATCAGCAGCACAAAAGTTCTTTCACAAGAACATTGTTGCTCGATTTGGTGTTCCAAACCGCCTTATCACTGATAACGGTTCCCAATTCGCTAGTGGTCTCTTCCTAGACTACTACGACCAGATTGGGACTAAGGTGTGCTTTGCTTCTGTGGCGCATCCACAGAGCAATGGCGATGTAGAACGGGCCAATGGGCAGATTCTACAAGGCATTAAAAAACGTGTTTTTGATTGCCTGAAGACTCGCTCGGGGACTGGGCGGATGAGCTTCATACTGTTCTATGGGCACTACGAACTACTTCTAGTCGAGCCACCGGTGAGACGCCCTTCCATCTGGTTTATGGGGCCGAGGCTGTATTGCCTATCGAAGTTAGTATTGGGTCTGTTCGAACAAGACAATTCGAACAGATTGATCAATCCGAACAGCGCTCACAAGATCTTATCCTCTTAGAAGAAAGGCGTGATCGCGCTTTGGTCAAGTCCGCGGCATACTTGCAAGCTTTGCGCAAGTATCACAGTAAAAGGGTGCGACCACGTGATCTTCACGTGGGCGACCTGGTCTTACGAAGAATCCAAGATCAGTCTAATCGCAATAAATTCTCCCCGAAGTGGGAAGGCCCTTACACTGTGGTCTCGGTGCCGCGACCAAGATCCGCGCGGTTAGCCATGGGGGATGGTCGAATTTTGTCCAATACTTGGAACGTCGATCAACTTTGCAAGTTCTACGTGTAAGTACTCAACCCCATTTTTCCTGTTCAATTAGCATTCTATCATAAAATTAAAAATGTTTTGCGTTTATATGAGGAATATTTCCCTTTATGCCCATCCACTGTGAATTCGGCTCGGGGGCTGGTCGTACGCGGTTAGATCATTATAACATCCTGGTCGGATTCGCTGGCCGATCTCATAACCACTTTCAGATAAGTCACTCCTAAATAAGCCGTTTCTTAACGCACACGGGGCTTTCTGATAAGTCCTTGGTTATCCGAGTGGCTGCTGGTTAGCAAACAAGTCTAGGTGTTATAATTGTTGATTTGTTCATACACCCCTGGTCGTTATATTCATTTTTCCCTTGCGTTTGTAATACTAAGCCTTCAGTATCTACAATCACAGGCGGGGGCTAGGAGGATAGGTCTATAATATAAACCAACATAAAACAAAAATATATTCATTTTCAAAAGTGAATTTTCATGTGCATTGCATCGTATACAACTATTTCTGTACAGGTATAGGGATCATTCGATCCCGAGCTCAGTCAGGAGTTTATCTACAAGGGGACTAATCTCCTCCATGACGGCCTCTAGTTGCTCTTCACTCTCGACCTCAACCGGTCCCACCAGTGGATTCAGATCTGCATCTGGGCCATAGTGGAGTCGAATCCGGCTTAGGATAGCAGAAGCGGCTGACCAAACTCTGGTTCTGATCACCTCTTCTCTTCGCTGTGTATCCTCAGGGAGATACTCGAGAAGTGACTCTGCTTGAGCTATAACTAGGGCAGCCCAATCCTCTTGGCTGAGATCGTCTCGAGTGGTTTCGACCACATCAGCCTTCAGAAGATGAGCCACCGCCTTCAGCTTTTCGAAGACTGAACGGCTCAGCTTTCCAATCGCCCTTGTGGAGACTTCGATAGAATCCTGGAGGAGTTTATTATCCGCACTGAGCTGTTTTATTTGACCTGCTTGCGCTGCAACAAGGTAAAAGGTTACTCGCATATTGCTAAGACAAGTCTTCCTAGCTCAGGAAGCGACTTACCAGCAAGTTGCGACCGTAGTCTATTATTTTCGATCTCTTGGTTCCTCATCACTGAGATCGAATGGAGCTTCATTGCGGCCATTTCCTTGTCCTGCAATGCCACCTTCCTGTAGTAAAACAGAAGGAATGGTCGTAACCAATTTATACCTCTATAAATTGAAGAATGATGATCCTTACTTGCGCAAGCTGTCTCGTTCTCTTTGTATGGTCACCATGCTCGCCGCCGTGGCACGTGACTGGGCCATCATCCGGGATAATTCCTGTGATGCAAAAAAGGGAGTGAAAAGTGTCCTATGTGTGATTCAGGACATCCAAAAAGGGATTCATCATACCTTCATGAACTTCTGCAGAGAGGCATCTTCCGGACTAATGGGAAGATTTGTCGAAGGCCCGGAAGTGCTTACAGCAGGGACAGTAGGAGGAGGTGCTTGCTGGGTACTGCTTCCAGTCGCCGGCGACTGTGACTGGGTCCTCGTATCTGTTTCTCCCCCCGCGACTCGGACAACTTCCTGGGCCGAGGGGGTGGAGCGTTCCTCACTGGGGGCTCCTGCACCGGCAGTGACTTCAACCCTTCCTGAAGCGGTCGGAGGACTGGGTGCTATTTCTTTCCGTCTGATGGAGGAAAAGAAAAATCAAATGGTAACGATTCGTGACCATCATTTCTAATATAACCAGGATGAAGGTTCTTACCTTAATTCAAATCCCATTAGCTTTTGGGATTTCTGAGAAGGTTCTCCTTGAGCGCGGGGACAAGTATCGTCCGCCCTGATCTTCCGCTTGGAAAACAAGGGCCCCCTTCCCTGCATGTCTTCCCCTATGAACATTTTTTCAAGGGAAAGATAAAGGCTAACAAGAATGATCTTTACCTGGGCAGTTGATCCCATTGGCGACGACCCATCCAAGGATCTCGCTGTCTCCTGGGATCCTGTAGCCGGTACCTCATGTGTAACCGCCGCAGGATCTTGAATGACCACCTTCGCTCCTGTCTGCGGAGGAAAAGTATTTTCTTCCCTGGGGCTAGTAGGAGTCGCAGGGGGAAGCTCTTCTCCCTGCATAAGCATTAGCTCATCAAGAACATAGGGGGAATTGAAGAAAACGGACTGTGGGAAAATCTTACCACGGTCGTCCCTTTGACCGGGAAGGTAGAGGCAACTGGCTCTGAAGCCTCGGGAGCTTCAGGGGGTAAAGGATCATCTGCGACCACAAGGCTTTCAGTGGTCGTAGGGTCTGCTACAGTTGCCTCTGCAGTAGCAGTCATCCCTGCGGAATGGGTTGGAGCATCACCGGATGGAGAGCCCGCGATCCTCATCCTCCGGTGAACTAGAGTGACATCATCGTCCTCCTCCTCCTCGCTCCCCTCTCCCTGTATGACGAAGAAGTAATTCGAGTTCACACCTGGAAAGAGCGGTGGGAGTTGATATCTTACCGCAGTTCTTCGGGCCGTGGAAGCAGTGCCTCGTGAAAATCCTTCCCCAAGATTTAGCTTGATTTTCTTGGGGGCGGGATTCCTCGTCCGAGGTCTCGAGGAAATCTTCTTCACGTTCTTGGTCGTCGGCTTTCCCAGGGAATCGACGTTCTCACTGGGAAATATCGCCTCAGCGAACCTCCCAAGAAGCTGTTCACACGGGATTAGTACTGGACCGACATAAAACCTGCAAAACAGAGGCCAAGTGGAGAATGTACCTTTTGGCGCTCTTGCCTGAGGTCGTCACCAGCGTGAATCAGGATCTGGGGGCGAGGCGACCCCTTAGCACCCTCTACCTCGGCGTTATATGCCCGGAGGAGGTGATTAGTCCGCCTCTCAATTTCAGTAGAGGACAGGACTGTTACCAAATGCAAGTTAGAATGAATATATTGCAAGAAAGACATGAAAGTTTTTCGGTGTCAAAAACAAATACCTTCGTTATAGTCCAGGGTGCCATCCGCCATGGACCTAATCTCCCAAGCCGGATGAGCCCTTTCACGCAGGGGGCTCACCCGGTTCTTCACGAAGTTTCGGATGATGTCCCGAGCCGTCAATCCTTCTTCGACCAAGTGAAGAATTACCTCGGCGTGTTTCATGAACTCCGAGTTCATCACCGGGAGAGTGTCCAATTCGCTCGGCTTCTTTGGCCGCGAGTTTTCAAACCATAGCCCGCTCTCCTTCGGCGGGGTACAGTAAAACCACTTCTGATGCCACCCATGCACTGAGTCTCGCAGGGGTGGAAAGGGATACTCTGATGCGCACGGTGGCCCGATCTTCCGACAGGTAGAGGTAAGTCGATTGGTGGAGACTCGACGTTGACGATCCGGCTTCCGATCAGAACCGATCCGAACCCAGCAATCGCTACACCACGGCTCCGTTGGTTATCAACCATGCACAAACACGATTGACCTCGCCAAGAAGGCTTATCCCTGCATGCGAATCGAGAACACAAGCAAGAACGAGAAAGATGCAACTGAATTTGCAATTGAGGATGAAGCTCACGAGTTGGGGTCTCACAAACCGATGAACGGCGACACTGTTCAAAGACAGAATTGATCTAAGCAAAACCCAAAGCAAACCCTAGCGGCGGCTACTGAATATAAGGGCTAAGGGACGTCCTAGAAACCCTAGATGTGTCCGTGATGGACTCCAACACGATACATGGGCCAAAGGCCCAAATTGGTGACGCAGCACCCTGGGACAGATTCTGTCCGCTAACTTGTAACGCGAATTCCTGTCGACTAAGCAGTCCAATTGACCTGAGACCGGTGCCATTGGAAAGTTTATCTCCTTAGCTTTCGATACATATGTGGATCATTGAAATCGGAGTCCGTTTGTGGCCTGGGCGATGATTTTAGTGAACACTGCTCCTGGTGGCCGAGGTAGTCGACTCCGAGATGAATTGGGACTCCAACTTGACTTGGACGCCCTCCTTGCCTCCCTCCTGGCCCTTGCTGGTTCCCAAGGCCTTCATGATCCTCTCCAAAGTTCCTAAGTACAATATAATCAATAATATCATTAGGTAGCATACTATCCTCACAAGTATATACACGGGCACTTAGGAACGAGCTCACCTGTTGATTCAATTGCCATGCTCGTGCTCTTGTGATGGGTCCTTGCATCACAACTGGAGGAGTCTCGGGCATATGCATAGGAGTGATGTCCTCATCATACTCCTTCTTATCCCTCAGCCGGAAGTAGATACATCCGGCGGCGTTGGCGCTCTTCCACCACGTTGAAAAATAGAATCGTCAGAAGAGGTCCACGCTGGGATACACTCCGACGAACGCGTCGCAAAGATGCTGGAACACCGCCAGGATCAGTACAGCATTTGGGTGGAGGTTGATCAACTCCAACCCATAATGCTCAAGGACATCTTTGAGGAACCGACTCTCAGGGAATCGGAACCCGCAACGCAGGTACTCCTCAAAAACCACCAACTCGCCCTCTTGGACGGTTGGAGTTTCTTGGTCCTTCTCCGTGGGCCGCCAGTTGATGAGCAACCGCGGAGGAAGGATCTCCTCCTTCTCCAACGCCACTAGGCTCTCCTCAGAGTGGTGAATGGATCGGCTCCAGGACGCTATTTTTGGTGGAGAATCAAAGGAAAAGTTGGTGATTTTGGGAAGACGAAGGCTGAAGAAAATGAGGGTTTTGTGCAGCGGGAACGATGAGGGTTTTTTGCTGTGTGGCTTCTTTGAGAAGACATCTGCTCTTTTTATAGACCCAAGGCGGCGCATTAATGTGAGTAACATTTCATTTCAAACGTTACATTGAATGCTTTATTCATTTCCCATAATGGATACTGTCTCTGGAGGACCCGATAAAGTGTTCAGGCATCAGATCTGAAACAAAAAGACTTCTTTGTTTTGGAAACTGAAAGTGCAAAAGGACTGAAAAATTTTCAGTACTTTTCAGAAGACGTTTTTCCTTTGTATGCTTTGAACATTTTTTACGAAAAAATCATGCAACTCAATTTTTGGGTGTGCGGATGTATTTCTAATTGGGTTGTGGTTTGATTGAAACTATACTTTGGATTAAGCTCCGATTCTAATTGAAGTGACGGTCCGACCAAGCCTCAATCTTGGTCGAAATTCAGTTCTAACAGCTGCCTTAGGTCTAATCGCAGTATCAGATCTGGTCGCGGTGCTTTTATAAAAGCGTAATTCTGATCGCAGAACTGAAATTTCCCTGTGTATGAATGGTCGCGAAAGCGTTACTCATGGCCATGTATTCACACAGAAGATGTAAAAAATAACTATTTGAAGAAAGAAATTTTTATTTCTTGCATTCTTTACATACAAAAGGGATACAGTCGATCAAAACGTCGACTTGATCCGAAAGGAGTTTACAAAGTTCCCCAAGGGACATATTGTTGTCAGTAGGATCTACACTGACAACCCCTAGGGAACTAGCAACTAACCTAAGTCTATCTACATCATCCCTAACAAGAGACGCACTATTGTCCCTCATCAAGTCAGAGAGTTCTCGCTGTCGCTGAGCGTGATCCCTCTCTCGACGGAACTGGCGCGCCTCTTCACGGGACCTTTCGAAACATTCTGCTAAATGCAGAATCTTCGAAGACATCTCTTCGGTCTTCTTCTCCGGGGCATTCTTCTCCTCCAGAAGAATCTCTCTGGAGGGAAAAGATGGAGCAACAGAAGGCTGATTGCTGGAGCCTCCAACCTCCTACATTTGCGAAAAATTAGTTGTGCTGACCATAACTATCAGCAAAAGGAGAAGAATTATTACCTGTCCTAGCTCATGGTATGTTGATATATTCGTCCTGGGAAGAGGATCATCAGATGGTGGAAGTGCAACCTTCCCACCATATGATTGCTTCGCCAACACAATTTGGGAATCATCTGGTCGAGGGATAGTCACCGCTTGCCGACCAGAAGGTTGATCACCCAAATAAAGGTTGGAGGTATTAGGATGAAATGGAGAAAGGTTTCTCTCCAAAGTCAAAGGCCTAATTTGCCGAGAAGCATGAACAGGAAGATTTATAGGAACTGAAGGAAGAAAGAGACTTGCTACATTTTTCACCTTCGTTCTGCTGGAAGATTCCTCGTCAACCTTGGGTTTCTTCCTTGAAGGAGACAAATCTTCATATATCTGAGGCCCCCGTTCGACAACTTTCTCTTCATCACTCTCAATTTCGATGATGTTGTGATCTGCCATCAGGAAGTGTATGAAGAAAAGAATCAAGGTTGTCTAGGGAGGGACTTAGTCATGGGAAGAAATTGTAAAGCTTTACAGAACCAAGAACCTGGTATTTATAGCCGCCAAGGTGACGGTTCGCATTCCAGGTGCCTTGGGTTTCTACAAAGCATTTATAATTTTACCTCGAGTTAAAAAACATTTTTACGGTGCAATCATGACCTGTCACATAATACCCAGAGCATGTCTCGGGGAACCAACCGACCTACTTAGTGTGCCACTAAGCGGGAGATTTGAAGAATCGGGTTAATAATCCGATGCATTTCTTTAAATTTAAAGTGAACACGTCCCTTCATTTTCTTTAAATTTGGGAGCTAGCTGACGAGGATTGACACCCGAGTCAGTTCAAATAAATGCGCTGTTGGCTCAAGATAGATTCGAGTCAAACACGTGCCCGGCGGTATGAACTCAAGTCATTTTGGGAAGCATCTGCCTAAGGTCGCAGGCTTTGCGCGATCAAGTCGCAAGCCTCGTGCGATCAGACCACAGGCTTTGCGCGGTCAGAAGTTCGTATGTTATGCGCGAACAGAAGGTCGAAGATGTCGCGCGGTCAGCCAACAACCCGCGGTCAGAACATTCTCGACCAAGATACTTGGAATTTATCTAACCGGTTATCCCTATGGTGGGAATATTCCAAGTATCCCGAAGATTCCTCCACGTAGAAAACTAACCGCCAGGAGGTTAATACAAGCAGTTATTTCACGAATAACACGTGCTTAATCTACTTGGAAGTTAATTGCGGTTTGATAAACCGCATCCAACCGTCCAAACAACTGTTTGATGCAGTTACGACATAGCATCCTTTCGTCCAGTATAAAAGGGTGGCAAAATACATCAAAGGGACATCCGATCCATTTGGAAGAACAAGACTCCTGATACAAATGAGACATAGCGCATCTCAACCACTAAAAATAGCCAAGTCTACGGCCCAAGTTAGATAGTTCCTACAAGCCTTCCTGGCTTTATTCTGTACGTTTACATAGGAAAAATCCTTCGCCTGTGAAGGAGTTTTTCTGCTATTTCTGTAACCTTTTATCACTTATAGTGAAATCCTAACAGGACGTAGGGCTATTACTCCCACCATCGAGGGCCCGAACTTGTATAAATCTCCCTGTGCTCCTGTTCACCATTGTTCTACATACCTTCCCGGAGGGTCATCTTGAAAGGTCTCACCATTACAAATTTTGCATAAGTTCGGCTGAGGACTCCGAGTCCGAATCGTTGATAGCTGGCGCCCACCGTGGGGCCTTTCTCAAGGCGTCCTAATTGAAATCCGGAGGTTCGCTGAAACATGGCTGGAGCATATGATTCCGAGAACGATTTCGATCTCGAGGATTATGCCCATATACCAATGCCTTCTCCAATCACTTCCCTTGGGACTCTAGGCATGTCGGATGGTTTCCACGCAAACACATCTGTATTAGCCCAGAGGAAACCAAAGAGCTCGAGTTCCTATTTGTCATCCAAACGCGATCCAATCTGAATGGTTTTGGATGGATCATCTGGGTACAATGGAACACTACTACAGAAATGTAATCCACTAACCCATATCTTCTAACGGTTATAAGAAATCTGGGAAAAATCCGATAGAGTAGGACGACAGCGGTGGAGAAGAGGCTTTTTACTATCGGTTATATTCTGGTACACCGTTAGTGAAATACAAACATTTTTTACTATCGGTCATTACTGTACCAACTGATATAATAGATGAAATAGTACTATCGGTTTGTCTTTCGTAACTGATAGTGAAATTACGGACTTTATACTATCGGTTCATACTGTACTAATCGATATAATAGAGTAAATTTTACTATCGGTTTGTCTTTGGTAACTGATAGTGAAATTACAGAATTTTTACTATCGGTTACTACTGTATCAACCGATATAATAGAGAAAATTTTACTATCGGTTATATAAAATAAACCGATAGTAAAATGACGTCATATAAACTAATGGTTATGACAGTGGGGACCTTAGTTTACTATCGGTTGTGTTTTTGAACCGATAGTGAAATTGTACAATTTATCTCGACCCCTGCTCTACGCTCTGCATCCTCGATTCATTTTTACCGTACGTGCATCCACACTCCAAGCTAGAGTGATCTGGAGAAGCTAGCTGAGAGGTTGATAATTCGATCTCCCTCGGTATTGTCATCTTCTCATCACCTCTCTCTCTCTCGATCACTCCTTCACACTCTCCCTCTCTCTCTATACTTGCAATTCATTAAACTAGATACATGTAGCTCCAAACTAGCTAGAAAGGCTAGGTTGGCTAGCTAGCTATAGCTTGCTGAAGTTAAGCAAGGAATGATTATGGCTGAAGTTAACCAGCTAGCTAGCTGGCTCTTCCAATTAATGCATCAAGTTAATTAGGGTTTCATACATATCCATTTAATGTAATTAAGCAGCTGTACACACATATGGCCTAGCTAATTGATGATGTTTCATGCATGCATGCCCTGAGTCATTAATTATTTATTTCAATTTGTCAATTTTGTGAAATAATTGTAGACGGACCTAGAATATTGGATGTATGGAATAAACGTACTACTGTTGAGTATTTGGAGGGTGTGAATGGGTTTATTAAATTTGCTAAGCAAGAAAAGGCGAAGAAGGGAGAGAAAGATATGCATTGTCCTTGTATAGATTGTATGAACTTAAAAAGGTTCGGAAACTCTGATCAGATTAGGAGTCATTTGATTCATCGTGGTTTTAACGCACTCTATACCCGTTGGATATGGCATGGTGAAGATCTTGAGGAAACGAGCACTGCTACCACTCAACAGCACCCGGAAGTGGATTGCAGTAATGATGATCATCAGAACATTGGTAATGTTCATTCGGATGTCCATATAGATGATGACAATTTAGATGAAATGTTACGTGATGTAGAAGAAGATTATAGCGAAAACGATTTAGCTAAATTTGAGAAATTAATTGTTGATTCTGAGAAGCCTTTGTTCCCCGGATGTGCAAAATTTACAAAGTTGTCTTCTGTGTTGAGATTATATAACTTGAAGGCAAACAACGGTTGGAGCGATAAGAGTTTCACGGTGCTATTAGATCTGTTAGCAGACATGCTTCCAGAGGGAAATGAGTTGCCAAGATCGGTTTACCAGGCCAAAAAACTATTGTGTCCGTTGGGAATGGAAATCGAAAGAATACATGCATGCCCAAATGATTGTGTTCTGTAGCGTAACGAGTACGAGGATTTGCATGTTTGTCCAAGATGCGGTGCATCGCGGTATAAGCATGGGGACAGAATTTATCAAAATGGATGTGATGAGGTAAAGAAAGGGCCTCCCGCCAAAACTGTGTGGTATTTGCATGTGATTCCTAGATTGAAACGGCTGTTTGCAAATCCGAAAGATGCGAAGTGCTTGCGTTGGCATGTTGAAGGTCAGAAACAAGATGGAAAACTAAGACATCCAGCTGATTCTATTCAATAGAGAAACATTAACAGAACATTTGGTGAGTTTGGCGGCGAAGTGAGGAATATAAGGTTTGGGTTGAGTACGGATGTTATGAATCCACACGGAAATATGAGCAGTCGACATAGCACTTGGCTGGTTCTTTTATGCATCTACAATCTTCTTCCTTGGTTATGTATGAAGCGCAAGTACATCATGATGTCGTTACTAATTTCAGGACCCAGACAACCCGAGAATGATATTGACATGTTTCTATCACCGTTAGTCGAGGACTTACATAAATTGTAGAGCGAAGGGGTGCAGGTGTGGGATGCACATAAGCGAGAGAATTTCATATTGCGGGCCATGATATTTTGCACCATAAATGATTTTCTGGCCTATGGAAATTTGTCGGGGTATAGTACGAAAGGAGGCAAGGCTTGTCCTATTTGCCTGGATGAAATTGAAAGCATGTGGTTATCGAACTGCAGAGAAACAGTGTACATGGGTCACCGCAGATTCCTTCCGATGCATCACGCCTACCTTAAGAAGAGGAAGTCATTTAATGGGAAACCTAAGAAAGGATCAGCCCCAGTGTTTGTGACTGGTAAGTAGCTTTACTTCCGCGTGAAGGACATCAAAGTTGAGTTCGGTAAATGATCTAAACCTCCAGGAAAAAATGTTTGGAAGAAGAGATCGATTCTTTGGGATCTGCCATATTGGGAGCACTTACAAGTTCGACATTGCATTGATGTCATGCACGTAGAGAAAAATATTTGTGACAGTTTGATTGGTTTGTTGTTGAACATTCCAGGAAAGACGAAAGATGGCATCAACATTCGCCATGACATGCTCGACATGGGCATAAGGACTGAGCTTGCACCGTTGGAGAAGGGAAAGCGTACATACCTCCCCCCGGCCTGCTATACTTTGTCAAAAAGAGAAAAAATAGAACTCTGTCAGTGCCTATATGGTGTCAAAGTTCCATGCGGGTATTCTGCGAACTTGAAAAAACTTGTGTCCATGAAAGACTTGAAACTGGTTGGTATGAAGTCTCATGATTGTCATGTATTGATGTCACAAATGCTTCGCATTGCTATCAGAGGCATTCTCCTAGTCAAAGTCAGAGAGACAATTACAAAGCTATGTTATTTCTTCAACACAATATCTGGCAAGGTAAGCGTGTACTCCTAGCAAGTTAATTAACTCCATTCGTGGAACTTGCCAGATTTTTTGGATCTGAATATTTGCTGCAACTGTGTCCTTGAAGGTAATTGATCTGGATGGACTGGACGATTTGCAACGCGATGTGACTACAACTTTTTGTCAGTTGAAGATGTATTTCCCTCCATCTTTTTTTGATGTTATGGTCCATCTAATTGTTCACCTTGTTAGAGAAATTAAGTTTTGTGGACCCGTGTTCCTGCGCTACATGTATCCATTTGAGAGATTTATGGGTATCTTGAAGGGATATGTAAGGAATCGACATCGGCCTGAGGGCAGTATCATTGAAGGTTATACCACTGAGGAGGTGATTGAATTTTGCACCAACTATATGGCCGGGGTTGACCCAATTGGCTTTCCTACGTCCCGGCATGAGGGCAGGCTTCAGGGCATTGGAACGATTGGATTTAAAGTAGTCGTCCCCGCTAATGATCTGTATGCAAAAGCCCATTTTTGGGTCTTACAGCACATGAAGGGGGTGGAGCCATACATACATGAGCACAAGGACATGTTACGGAAACAGAATCCTTCGAAGCCAGTGATTTGGGTCACCAGAGAACATAACAGGAATTTGCTGGGTGGATCAAAAATAGTGTCCTGCAAGCTTCTGAGGGCAACGTAGATGAAGTTGTTACATGGTTGGCCAGAGGGCCTAGATTTACTGTAGGGACTTGGCAGGGGTATGACATCAACGACTATTCATTTTACACAAGAACCAAGGACCAGAAGAGTACTATGCAATGTAGTGGAGTGACACTGCTTGCTATTTCAGAGGATGCCAGGGCAGTAAGGGCACTCAACTCATATTACGGTGTTATTGAGGAAATATGGGAGCTCGATTATGTATTACTTAAGATTCCTCTGTTTCGATGCCAATGGGTTGAAATCTCTCGAGGTGTTAAAGTCAACAATTATGGGTTTAGTCTTGTCGATCTCAGTAGAGTCGTACACCAAGATGATCCATTTATACTTGTTGAGCAAGCCACACAGGTGTACTACATCATTGACCCGGCCAACCCAAAGTTGCACGTTGTCCTTCACAGTAAGAGACGTATTGTTGGGGTCGAAGACGTTGTGGATGAAGAAGAGTATGATCAGTTCGACGAACTACCTCCATTTTTAGATGGAATTCTTCAATCTGTCCTTACCGAAGATATTGACGAAATAAGTTACCTGCGAGACAACCACGAAGAAGGATTATGGGTGGACAACCATTCTTGACTAATTTGCAATATGTAAGTGACGTATATTACTTGGATCTTTAATCGAAGAATTCTTCAAATTATTTTTCAAAAATTCTTTGGGAAAACATATGTGATGCATTGAGAATCATTTCTGCAAATTTTCATTTCAATTGGAGTTGATTTGAGCAATAATTGATTCTTTTCACAAATCAATATGAAAACTGCAAATTTTCATTCCATGATTGGTCTTTACTGTTAATTTATTTTAAAATTATTGGAAGTCATTTGCATGGGGTTTCAGGTGTCTTTACAAGTGCAAAATGATGTACTGAGACCCATCTGTAATTGTTCTCAGGAAAACCCTTTAGGGTAAATAACATTGTATTCTACTATCGGTTTCAATTTCCAAACCGATATGAAATTAAGATCTACTATCGGTTTATTGTTCATAACCGATAGTAATTCATATTGTGTTATGAGACCCTATTCTACATTTTGGTTTGATCTTGTACACTGGATTAATTTACTATCGGTTAATAATCATAAAACCGATAGTGAAATACAATGGCAATAAAGATCATTTGAACATAACTCTTGATTGTAAAATCCTATTTGGAAATTTTTTTTTGAAAAATATATTTCATGCAATGAAAATCATTTATGTAAATTTTCATTTCAATTGGAGTTGATTTGAGCAATAATTGATTCTTTTCACAAATCAATATGAAAACTACAAAGTTCAGATTCCTCATGATTTTTGGCTGGTTTGTCATTTTGATATCTCCATCATGATTGGCTATTCGAAGAAAGTTTCTATATGAATGATTCCTTATGTTCCATGATTGATCTTTACTGTTAATTTATTTCAAAATTATTGGAAGTCATTTGCATGGGGTTTCAGGTGTCTTTACAAGTGCAAAATGATGTACTGAGATCATCTGTAATTGTTCTCAGGGAAATTCTTAAGGGTCAATAACATTGTATTCTACTATCGGTTTCAATTTCCAAACCGATATGAAATTAAACTTTACTATCGGTTTATTGTTCATAACCAATAGTAATTCATATTGTGTTATGAGACCCTGTTCTTAATTTACTATCGGTTTATAATCATAAAACCGATAGTGAACAATGCCAACACTCCAAACCCTAACTTCCATTGTATTTACTATCAGTTTGATGATTATGAATTGATAGTAAAGATTCATATATTAGGTTAACCTCGCACGATTTTCCCTCCAGTGCAACTGATCACATTCCAAATACTCGCGCGCGGAAAACCCTAGCCTCCCCGACGTTCGCTTTTCACTCCTCTGCGCCACCATTGCCGATCACAATTGGGTTCTCCACCGCCTCCGGCCACTGCATCGCGCCATCGTAGGCCACTCCACGAACGACTGTAAGTGTTCTTGACCAAACCGCTCGTGTCAATTTCTTAAATTTATATTCAATAGTTCATATGTGGTTCAATGGATTACAAATATAAAACTAGATGAAAAGTGCATGAATTACAAAGTTGATAGCTATGAGAATTACAGACTTGATGAAAATCACTAGGAATTTTTCGTACAGTGTCGTCCACTATCGGTTTCTTATTTCAAACCGATAGTAAAGGCCATAATCTGAATTTTCTGTTAATTATTTCCCATTTTCTAATTTTCATCTGAAATTTTGGTTCATTTAAATTTTTATCACAAAGCCATGATTCTTTATGTTCCTGCAGAGAGACTAGCATAGTTTGCACTGCTAATCTTATATATTTTCCTGAATACAAATTTGAGTACTATCGGTTTTAATTGTCAAACCGATAGGAAATAGAGTATGTTATATCGGTTTGTTATTGTCAATCGATAGTACATTGAAAAGTCTGAATTTTGCAGAGTTCATATTTCATTTGTGAAAAGAATAAACTATTGCTCAAATCAAATACATTTGAAATGAAAATTTACAGAAATGATTTTCATTGCATGAAATATATTTTTCTGAAAAAATTTTCCAAATAGGATTTTCAATCAAGAGTTATAAAATGATCTTTATGTTAAGCAAGAAGGTTGAAGTTCGACAACCTTTTGCAAATTGAGTTTACAAATCTATTTTAAATCTATTTTGAAGACCATGTTGATAGGAATTGATGATTTTTGGCTTTTTAAATGAAAATTTGATAGTTTAACAAATAGAGGTGGTTCATCATTGCCATTCCATTTTAGTTATGAACTTTGTCATGTACCTTTCTTCATATCAATTGATAGTCTTTTCATGGAATTTTAGGTAAAGCCATGTCGGCATCTTCCTCGGCTGATAGTAGTGATTCGGCAAGGGCGAACGTAGATGACGCTGCCTCATCCCAGCGCAAGAGGAAGGCACGAGGCGCGACGATGTTGTGCTGTTTGGCCAAACGCACGGATCTTTCATGTGAGTTCAACCAGTTCGGGAGACCGATAGGGAAGAACGCCGGCCAGTACGCTGCCTATGTTGGTTTGTTGGCGAAGGAAAGTGTGAAGATCACCGTCCAGAGTTGGAAGGACGTTAAGGCCAATGAGAGGGATAGGCTGTGGGCGGAAGTGAAGGTAAAATTAATCAAAATCACTGAACTCTTGAGTAATCACATTCCCTTGGTTTATCCCAGAGATTAGGTAAATCCTGCTTATATGCACCATTTGAAACAGGTCAAGTGGAACATCCCCGACGATGGTCCCAAGATAGCTTGTTTGAAGGACATGAACAACACGTGGAAAACCTTCAAGAGCGTCCTCGTCAGTACCTTCCTCGCTGAAGGCAAATCTGCATGCGAGAAGTACCCCTTCATAACGGAGGAGGTATGGGAGCAATTCACCCAACAGAAGGAGACCCCTGAGTTCAAGGTATGTATGGTTCCTTTGCTTGGTTACATCTTTATATGCAGTAACCAGCGGTGCATTAATTTTCTTGTTTCTGGTATGAAGGCCCTTAGCGAGAAGAACAAGGCAATCTAGAGGAGGAACAACCACCCGCACCGGCTCGGCTCTCGCGACTATGCGAGGAAGGAGGAGCAGTGGAAGAAGGCTGAAGACGAGGTGTCGAACTTCGTTGACTCCCCTGACCTACTGCTCTCCGAGATCCACGATCGGCGATGCAAGCACTGGTGGCTGGCCAGAGGGACCGTGTCGTCCACGGGGACTATGGAGTTCCCAAACCCCAGGGACGTCGAGGTCGTGCAGCGAATCGTAAGTTGGCTAACTTCCATGTTGGAATCATAGAGTGTGGTAGAAAAAACTATGATCACTAGTGTGCGCACAAGTTTGTATATATTTTTTCCTCACAATGGAGAGCTTTGAATGTAATAGATCTCTTGCTCAAAGGAGGCGACCGAGGGATTGTTCACTCCCCATAGGGAGAACGACATTCTTACCCGGGCTCTAGGGAACAAGGAGCATCCAGGGCGGACGCGAACCGTGGGTGGTGTGGTTCCATGGAAGGAAGGCTTCTCGGAGCCCGGGCAAAAGGCGAAGAAGGCTCGCAGCTGGAAGGAAAGGGAACCGGAGCTGTCTCAAAAGATACGGTCAGATGTGACTGTACAATTTGTGAACATGTTCGCTCAAATGAATGAGAAGTATGAACGCCTCAACCGAGTTGTGCAGTCCAAGGGTTTAGATCCAGCTGCTGAGGTCGACGTTGCCAGGCAGAGTAGTTGCGGCTCGAAGGTTCACGTGGATCCGGTGGACCTGATTGAGGTATTGCAACTCTTGAGCTATATATGTAGTTCAGTTGATGCCACTCCCGTTATGTTAGAACTGTTTCGCTAACCTGTTATAATTGTTGCAAATTGCAGAAGCCGGAGAGCTGTAGCCTATTGATCAACATAGGCGACAAATCTGTAGTGGTTGCAAACGGGGTCGTATATCAGTCTTGGGAGGATGTCCAGATCCACTGTGCACCTTTGGAGCCTGGATTCGCAAAGATACAGGTGGACATGGCCCTCCCGGGCTACAGCTCTTTTCCGTTGCCCATCCCAACGGACGAAATGCGGACAATTGGCGAGGCATTGGGCTCGTACATACAGTGGCCCAAGAAAGGTGTTAGACTACAGGAGGTAAACCCTAGCCATTCTAGCTTACAACTCAGTTAATATACTCAATTTGCAAAATCTAACTTATGCGTTCGTAACTTAAAGTGGACGATGGATGCCAGCTCACTTCTTGAGGACACCACCCCCAGCACAATGCATGACCGAGCTCCTTCGGCCCCCATGCCTCCTCCGACGGCCTCAAACCCTTCGCCATCAAATGAGGCCGGCGGCACCGCACCCCAACCTTCGAAGGTATACACTCGCTCCCCGCCCAAAGGAAAGGGCAAGGCTAAAGGCAAGGCGAAACAAAGCCAGCCGGGTACGTTCAAGAACGGGTTCCCACTCGTGTCGGAGTACCTTCTGCGCAATATGGATCAAATAACCAGAAGTCTCCACGAGTGGTACCTGACCCGGTCTAGGTGCCACATCAACTTCTTAGTTCACTTCAGGCCAGGTCATTTTCACCGTGAGGCCGGGAGCATATCGGTGGCCCACGAGGATTTGTTCGACCTCCTCAACTGGCGGTAGCTTGATATGTCCATCATACGGACTGGAGTCTTGTGAGTTTGCTGTTGTGTGAAGTTGTCACAGTTCATTTCATAAATCTAATCACTTTGTATGCACCACTTACTAATGTCTACTTTGCATCCAGGTGCATGTATAGGCTGGCGTCATTGAGGGCATGTGACAAGGTGGATTTCCTCGACCCAGACAAAATAAGTCTCACGATGCTAGAGCACGACCAAGCACATGCGGAGGAATACATATCAAGGGCACTACTAGCGCAGCAGGACCGAGAGTTCATTCTTGTGCCGTACCACCAAAGGTTAGTGCATTTCCTACTAATTTAACTCATTCTTGTATGTTACGCCTAACATATGTATGAAATGGTTCGCTTATATATGCAATGTAGGGGCCACTGGGTCCTCGCCGTCATTTGCCCATGGTTGAATGAGGTCTATTACCTTGATTCGATGAGCGACAGGGTGGCACATGTTTTCACCCTCACGTGGCACATAGACGCGTAAGTAACACAGTTGTTTTAAATTTTTCTCTGACTAGCTAATTAATGATAACATATTAACCGGCAATGCTAAATTAAATACAGGGCTTTCAAAAATTATGTTACTACTGGAGGGAGGCATGACGTGTCGAAGGTGAAAGGGATCTAGGATATCGACTAGAGGGGGGTGAATAGGCGATTTTAACAATTTAGCAATTAATCAAACAATTTATAGATAATGAGAGCAAATAAATAACACAATATGAACAAAGCACAATTCCAACACAAGGATATATCCCGTGGTCTCGGTGATTTGCCGATCACCCCTAATCCACGTTGAGGCAAACTCAAATCTCTAACCGCTCCTCTATCTAGTCAACCTTCTCTCGAGAAGTGACCTAGATCTTGAGCCGGATTAGTGTGATGAGTTATCCAAACCTCATTTTCACTAAGGATGCACTTTACCGCTCCGGCAAGGTGTGCTCAACCCTTTCACAAGACGTTTTGAGGCTTCTTCACAATCTTCCTTGAAGAGCAGTCCAAAACCCTTCTCCTAGCCATCTAGGAACCGGCAAACTCCAAGAGTAACAAGCCGGTGATGATCACTTAGCCTTCTTCTAGTGCCACGAGGATGATTTAATGATCTAGATGCAATGCACTAGAAGATCTCAAATGCACACTCTCACAAATTCGAGAATTTGAACCCTAGAGTGTATGAAATGTGCTAAAGCTCTCAAGGATGATGACAATGCTCAAATTATGCCAAGAGTTATGAACAGGGCCGTGCATGGGAGTATATATACCCCTCACAATAAATATAGCCGTTACAGGCCGTTGAGTGAAAAAGATCACCTGGCGGTCAGACCGCAGGCACAAGCTCGGTCAGACCGCCGCAATTGCAACGGCATAAAACAGGCGCAATAAATGCTCAACTGCCCTTGTCAGGCACACACGGTCAGACCGGAGCCTATTTCGGTCAGACCGTGAAGCTGTCCAGAGACGACCTGGTTTCTGGACACCTTATACGGTCAGGCCGAAAAATTCGGACAGACCGGCCATACGGTCAGACCGTAGTACAAAAACACGGTCAGACCGATTTCATGGTCAGACCGGTCTAATAAAACGGTTAGACCGTAATAGCTCAAAACAACAGAAAGATAGTTCATGAAGTTCCAGGAGACTGACTTAGGTTTAAACTACGGACAGACCGACCTTATAAAGGTATATACTATACTAAGATATAACGTCGGTCAGTCCGAGAATTCTAATCGGTCAGTCCGTGAATTTGGTCAGACCGGTCCAACATACGGTCAGACCGACTGAGACATTGCTGAGCAAAAGTGAGCTGAAACAAGCATATTCAAAGTATATGACCTTCTAGTATGCAATGCAAGTTGATTTTATGATTTGTGGCACATAGATGAAATATTTTGTGATACACCACATGCTTCTCTTAATAGTACGGCAACTATCCTAAAATCCGGTCAAAATTCTTCTCTAATCACCTTAGACCGGTAAAAATGGAAAAGACCCTATTTCATACCTTTGCCCTTTTGATCAATGCTCTTTCTTCATCATGAGGCTCTTTCTTCGCCTTTCATTAACCTGTCTTTAAAGTATCTTCTTGACACAACTAGGCAGGTAACGTTAGTATAGCATTTGAAGTTGTCATTAATTATTAAAACATTCTATAGGGGCCTAGAATCTACAATCTTCCCCTTTTTGGTAATTGATGACAACATAAAGAGTAGATGAAAGAGTTTTAAGCATAAAGGGAATTTTACAATAAGCATGAAGAATAAGACACTCCCCCTAAATGTATGAATAAGAGAATTATAGAGGAGTTCAAGCATGTGTATCAGATGCTATCTCAAATCATCCATTATAAGAGCATGAAGTATCACAAATAAGACATTCAACATTCAATTCTACAACATGATATTATCAACACAAGGTCATATGAAAATAACATAAGCATATCTCATATATCATGAAGTAACAATCTCATACAAGAGTCAGAATGACATCCACATAGATCATAAAAGAGATATTCAACTAAACAAGTTAACACTTTACACCAAAAGTTTTCATCAAGAATTTTCATTTAAGTTTCATATCTCTCCTACTCTTCTACTCTCTTCTCTCTCTCCCCCCTTTGGCATCAATTGCCATAAAAGCTAAGGATCAGCTGGAGCATCATCGTCGGGAGGATGGTGAGGAGGAGTCTGAGGGAAACGGGTGTAGAAGTGAGCGGAGAAGGAGTCGAAGCGCTGCTCGAACTGATCCTGGTGCGACGAGAAAGTCTGGAACTAATCATGCAATGCCGCCAAGTCTGAGCGAGCGAGCTCAAGCCCCTGGAGAAGAGTAGCAAACTGATCCATCATCGGCTGATGGAACTGCTGCTGGAACTGTGTGAACCAGGCGGGGGCTTGGCTAGACTGAGCTGCCTGCTGAGCCTGAGGTGGAGGAGGAGGAGGCATAGGCTGAGCCTGCTGTTGCTGCTGCTGATGCTGTGCTCCGTGGCCTCGAGCCAAGACACGCGGGTTGACACTAAACGGCTTATAGCCGAGATGTCTGATATCACAAGAACCGCGAGGGAACTTCGTCTTCTGGAGCAGCAAGGATATGATAAACGGAGCATAGTAGATATTCGGCAGAGTGGTCGCCGAGACATCCTCAATTGTCTTCAATATAAAAGAGACAATGTTGATCCGATGACTCTTGAGGATGTGGTCGATGAAGTTCCAGTAGTAATCCCGGACCGCCTCTCGGTTTCCACTTTTTGGATGGATCGTGGCTCGTACGATCTTGTTGACGACAGCAGGGAGGACTTTGAGACTTGTAATAGTGCCAGGTAGAATCCGCTGTCCACCTCCCGGCTGCTCATAAAACTGGAGCCAGTCGTCCTCATGGAGGTAATCCTCATCCTCCATATCGATCCCCTCCTTCATCTCCTCATAGTTTAACTTGTTTGCCGTAGCAAACTCCTCAAAAGTGGCCTCATAACGCCTGGAACCTGTCATCCACATGATCTGCTGGTCCGCCCATCTGATCTCAACTGTAGCATAGAACTGTCTGATGGCAGTGGCGTTCCATGGGCACTTGTGCTCCACAAAGTCATACAGCCCTATATCTTTGAAGATCTGCACCAAGGGAGCCATGATGGGCTGATTCACAACATAAGCCCATTCGATCCATTTGTGTTCGAAGATATTCTTGTGGATCAAATGACCGTAGAAGGCATCCTGCTGTGTCATAGTGTGGAAGTGAGGAGTAGAGGCGTCATTCTCGTGATTGTAGGCGTAGATAGTCCTAGCCTTTGTATAGTCGCTTGAAGTCCAATTTCTCTTTGGGCCTTGATAAGCATGGACGTTTATTTCATCTTCCTCACTCTCGATGTCCATACCCCTATGAGACGATCCACCATGATGAGATGACTGTTCTGTTTCTGAGTCTCCGGCCGAGGGCACCCAATCGTCATCGTGACTGTCGCTGCTACTCGAGGGTAGAGCCCTTTTTGGCCGCTTTGCCAATTTCTTTTTATTTGTCCGGACGGAGACATTTCCTTGAGGACCACGACCACTAGAAGATTTGCAAGAGATACAGCAGATTAGATACTCAGAGGTAAGAGAGATTGAATTGACAAGATAACAGATTAGCAAACTCTGTCTCTGCTGTTGCAATCGGTCAGACCGAAAATGGGGCGGCCAGACCGGCGCAACCGTAGAGTTAGGGTTTGACTAGAAACCTGAGATTTACTAGAAATTAGGGCACAATTTGGTCACAAATACAGGTGAAAGAACTTATAGTATCAAAGTGATGAATCAATTTCAAGAAATGACCATATTTGGACTAGATTTATCACATTTTCCCTAAACCTCTAGATGAACAAAAAAAGAGATACAAAAACGACGAAGAATCTGAGCAAAATACCTAGAAGACATGGTTTGGAGGAGATCTTGAACCATGGTTCGTCCGAGCTTGATGAGGGTTTGACCGGAGAGGAAGAATCCAAAGATTTTAGGCGCACGTGAAAGAGACAGGTATGGGGAAGAAAGTGAAAAAGGACAAGAGATTCGGGTTAAAAGGTCTCTGGTCATGAAATTTCGGTCAGACCGCAGAAAAGATACCGGTCAGACCGCTGGAAGCAAGAAATTTTAGATGCTCTCTGGAGATGAATTCGGTCAGACCGCAAAAGGTTCGGTCAGACCGCTGGAAGGACTAAAATTCTTGGAGGATTTTGAATGATTTGAAGCTCAAGAGATTTGGATAGGGAGAGATATAAATATAAGATAATTATAAGATATAGGCAATATCATCAAAGGGGAAGTGTTTATTTCACAACTTAGCTTATTTTTGGTTCATTTTACTCAATTGCCGATAAAAGAGCCTAAAAAGCTCCAAAAGAGGAAGTTCATGCAATCAAGTGATACTTTAAGTACAATCAATATGAGTTCAACATTTCAAGCCACATTTGATATATCAATGACGTTAAGCTCATTTCGAAGTTTGCAAAAACGACTTTCATCTAAGGGCTTAGTGAATATATCCGCTAATTGATCTTCGGTTCTCACATTATCCACCACCACATCACCTTTGCTAACATGATCTCTAAGGAAGTGGTGTCGAATATTTATATGCTTGGTCCGAGAGTGTTGAACTGGATTTGTGGCTATTTTCACCGTACTCTCATTATCACACAAAAGAGGCACTTTTTCAAATTTTATTCCATAATCCAACAATGTTTGTCTCATCCAAAGCAATTGTGCACAACAACTACCCGCGGAAACATATTCCGCTTCGGCGGTTGATAAAGCTACAGAGTTTTGTTTCTTAGAGGACCAAGATACTAAAGATCTTCCTAACAGTTGACAACTGCCAGAGGTGCTTTTTCTATCCACTTTACATCCCGCATAATCGGAATCAGAATATCCAATTAATTCGAATTTTGCACCTTTAGGATACCACAACCCTATGCTAGATGAATATTTTAGATACCTCAAAATGCGCTTAACGACCATTAAATGACTTTCTTTAGGAGAGGCTCGAAATCTTGCACACATACAAACACTAAACATAATATCGGGCCTAGAAGCAGTAAGATACAATAGACTACCAATCATAGATCTATAAAGCTTTGAGTCTACCGGTTTACCTCCTTCGTCAGAGACAAGGTGACCGTTTGTAGCCATTGGTGTCTTGATTGGCTTTGCTTCTTCAAGTCCGAACTTCTTGAGTAGGTCCTTCACATACTTGCTTTGACTGATGAAGGTTCCTTCCTTGAGTTGTTTGACTTGTAGTCCGAGAAAGAAACTTAGTTCACCTATCAAAGACATCTCAAATTCCCTGGACATCATATTACCAAATTCCTCGCAAAAATCTTGGTTAGTAGATCCAAATATGATGTCATCAACATAAATTTGACATACAAAGAAATCATTCCCAATTTTCTTAGTAAATAAGGTGGTATCAACTTTCCCAATTTTAAAGCCTTTTGAAATTAAAAAGTCTCTAAATCTTTCATACCAAGCACGAGGTGCTTGTTTAAGACCATAAAGAGCCTTGGAGAGTTTATACACATGATTCGGCTTTGTAGGATCTTCAAATCCGGGAGGTTGTTTAACAAATAGTAATTCATTAATTTTTCCATTTAAAAATGCACTTTTGACATCCATTTGATAAAGTCTAATATTATGAGATGAAGCAAAAGTAAACAAGATTCTAATAGCCTCAAGTCTAGCTACGGGAGCAAAGGTTTCACCGAAGTCCAAACCTTCAACTTGAGTGTATCCTTGAGCCACCAATCTTGCCTTGTTTCTTACTACCACTCCGTTTGCATCTTGTTTATTCTTGAAAATCCATTTGGTTCCAATGACATTATGCTCATCCGGATTTGGTTCTTCTATTAATTCCGAAACATTGTTGCGGGTGAAGTTGTTTAATTCTTCGTGCATAGCATTCACCCAATCCGGATCTTTTAATGCTTCATCTACAAGTGTGGGCTCAAAAGAGGAGACAAAAGAGTAATTTTCACAAAATGAAGCAAGACGAGAACGAGTTTGGACACCCTCACGCAAGTCACCAACAATTTGATCGACGGGGTGATCCTTGGAAATTGAGTGATGAATTCTTGGATGGTCAACCGGGATTTGTGAAGTAGAGGTAGAAGGTACTTCCGGTTGTTGTTGAGAGGAGTCTTCCACATTGACCACTTCAACTATTTGATCTTCGTGTTGAGGAGTTGATGAAGAGGGGATAGTTTGAGTGGATGGATCTTCATCTTGATCACTATCTTCTTTCGGCTTGATATCCCCAATGGTCATGTTCTTCATTGCCACTCTCAACCCTTCATTACCTACATCATCCAAATTTTCTTGCTCCTCTTGAGAGCCGTTAGTCTCATCAAATTCAACATCATGTGTCTCCTCAACCAAACCGGAGTTTTGGTTGTAGACACGATATGCTTTGCTAGTTGATGAGTATCCTAATAGAAATCCTACATCACATTTACTTTGAAATTTAGATAAGCGTGTACCTTTCTGCAAGATATAGCACTTACATCCAAACACACGGAAGTAGGAAATGTTTGGCTTCCTTCCAATGAGAAGCTCATAAGGAGTTTTCTTTAGTAGTCGATGACAATAAAGACGATTTGATGCATGGCACGCGGTGTTGATTGCTTCGGCTCAAAAGGTGTCCGAAACATTGTACTCTGAAAGCATAGACCTTGCCATGTCTATCAATGTCCGGTTCTTTCGTTCGACTACTCCATTTTGCTCCGGTGTATACTTGGCCGAAAACTCATGTTTGATACCTTTATCATCACACCAATTTTCAACCTTGGTATTCTTGAATTCGGAGCCATTGTCACTTCTCACTTTCTTGATCTTGAAGCTAAATTCATTTTCGGCCCTTTGAGCAAAACTTTTGAAAGTGTTAAACACAATTGACTTATCATGTAAAAAGAATATCCATGTATATCTAGAAAAATCATCTACAACGACAAGACAATAACTATTGCCACCAATGCTCACAAAAGTAGTTGGTCCAAATAAATCCATATGCAATAATTCAAGTGGACTAGAAGTTGACATGGTGCTTTTAGTTGGATGTGAGTTTGCAACTTGTTTTCCGGCTTGACAAGCACTACATAATTTATCTTTTTCAAACTTTACATCTTTTAATCCAACAACTAAATCATGTTTAACTAGTCTATTTAATTGTTTCATTCCAACATGCCCAAGCCTTCTATGCCATAGCCAACCTTTAGAAGATTTAGTAAACAAGCATGTACCAAGATTAGCATCATTTGAATTGAAATCAACTAAATAGAGGTTGCCATGTCTAAAACCTTTGAAAATCAACCTATTATCATCAATACTAGTGATAATCACCTCTTTTGGATAAAATGCACATATAAATCCAAGATCACAAAGTTGAGCTACGGATAAGAGGTTGAAATTTAGAGATTCAACAAGCAATACATTAGATATGGAGAGGTCGTTTGAGATGGCAATTTTACCTAAACCTTTTACCTTTCCTTTGCTATTGTCTCCAAACGTGATCTTGTCATATTCCGCACCTTCGTTATTTAGAGAGGAGAACATGTTGTGATTACCGGTCATATGTTGAGTGCATCCACTATCGAGCACCCAATGTTGTCCTCCGGCCTTGTAATTTACCTACAAAACAAGGTTAGGTCCTTTTAGGTACCCAAATCTTTTTGGGTCCTTGGAGGTTAGTTACCAAGGATTTTAGGACCCAAATGGCTTTCTTTTTGGCACCAATGATTGGGGTTCCAACAAATTTGGCTTTAATATCGCCATTGTTCATTTTCTTTAAAACATAGCAAGAATTGAATACAAGAGATGAATAAATTTTGCTAGCATGGCAATTATTTTCAATGTGACCTAAACTTTTACATTTGTTGCAATGTCCCTTTTCTTTTACAAAAACGGTTTTAGATGGGACAAAAGCATGTTTTCCCTTTTTAGGAATGTAGCCTAGTCCTTCTTTTCTTAAGGAAAACCTTTGACTATCTAGAAGATGTCTTAATTTTGATTCTCCTACATAGCATTTAGCTAGGTCATTGGTTAGTTTTTCAATTTTGTTCTTAAGTTCATTGTTTTCAAGACTAAGCACATTATCATTAATTTTAGGTCTAGATGGGAATTCAATTAAATGTTCACAAGAAGTAGATATGCTAGAAGTAGACATCATGGGCAAGTCATTCAAAATATTGCAAGTGATGCCTATCTCATTACCCGTTTTGTTGGCTTTATGAGTAAGTAGTGAGTCATGAGCTTCCTTAAGCATCTCATGAGTTTTCTTGAGACTCTCATGAGATGTGTTTAGCTCCTCATAGGAATTTTGAAGAGTTTTGTATCTCTTCTTCAATTCCTTGAATTTTTCTTTCTCTTTACTCATATAGTCATCAAAACCGGTGATCATCTCAACTAGGTCATCATAAGTGTATTCATCTTCGTCACATGATACCTTCGATTCTCCTTTAGCCATGAGGCAATGAGGAGTGGAGAATAGAGATGAAGCCTCCTTGATAGCTACCCCGACGAGTCCTTTGGGTGATGCTTCATCTTCATCATCGGAATCGGAACTTGAAGCATCCGAATCCCATTCAATGAAGCAAGCTTGTCCATCCTTCTTCTTCTTATAATATTTCTTGAAAACCTTCTTCTCGCTTTCTCCTTCTTTTTCGTACTTCTTCTTCTTCATTGATTTTTCTTCTTCCTTATTTTTGCATTGTGTGGAGATGTGACCCTTTTCACCGCAATCAAAGCATCTTCTCTCTTCAAATGGATTCCTCTTGGATGATTGTCCTTTCTTGAAGGACTTTCCTTGATATCTCTTCTTCATGAACCGCTTGAACCTTCTCACAAAGAGAGCCATTTCCTCATCGGTGTCTCTCTCATCGCTTTCTTCTTCATTGTCTTCCCTTTTGGAAGCTTGAGCTTTTAGTGCTATGTTCTTCTTCTTGGAGTCGGAAGCCTCATCTTTCACTTCTTCTTGAGATTTCTTGAATATGTCATGAGTGAGAATCTCACTTAAGACTTCCAACGGAGTCACACTCTTCAAATTTGAACGCACAAGTAAGGTTACAATTGTGTCATATTTTGAAGGTAAAGCTCTAAGAAACTTATGACAAAATTCCACATTTGTGACATCCATACCAAGCCCTTTTAACTCATTTACAATGTTATTTAAACGGTTAAGCATCTCCGATACATCTTCATTGGGCAACATAGCAAACTTTTCAAATTGGCCCTTATGGATAAATAATTTAGCATCCTTGACCATCGAGGTTCCTTCATGAATATCCATAAGATTTCTCCAAATATCATGGGCCGTTTCAAGTTTACAAATTCTATTAAATTCACCTAGATTTAGAGCACTATAAAGAACATTCATGGCTTGAGTATTGGCTAAGGCATTATCTCTATCTAGGTTGGTCATATCATCATCATCAAGAATTGCAAAACCCTCATCCACCACTTTCCAAATCTTTCCACCCATGGCTTTAAGATAAACCATCATTCTAGTTTTCCAATAAGTATAGTTAGATCCATCAAAGAGTGGTGGTTTGCCAATATTGATCCGACCCTCACTAGCCATCTTTATCCTACTCCGGGATGGTTAAATCCACTAAAAAGGAGTCCTTGCTTTGATACCAATTGAAAGGGATCTAGGATATCGACTAGAGGGGGGTGAATAGGCGATTTTAACAATTTAGCAATTAATCAAACAATTTATAGATAATGAGAGCAAATAAATAACACAATATGAACAAAGCACAATTCCAACACAAGGATATATCCCGTGGTCTCGGTGATTTGCCGATCACCCCTAATCCATGTTGAGGCAAACTCAAATCTCTAACCGCTCCTCTATCTAGTCAACCTTCTCTCGAGAAGTGACCTAGATCTTGAGCCGGATTAGTGTGATGAGTTATCCAAACCTCGTTTTCACTAAGGATGCACTTTACTGCTCCGGCAAGGTGTGCTCAACCCTTTCACAAGACGTTTTGAGGCTTCTTCACAATCTTCCTTGAAGAGCTCTCCAAAACCCTTCTCCTAGCCTTCTAGGAGCCGGCAAACTCCAAGAGTAACAAGCCGGTGATGATCACTTAGCCTTCTTCTAGTGCCACGAGGATGATTTAATGATCTAGATGCAATGCACTAGAAGATCTCAAATGCACACTCTCACAAATTCGAGAATTTGAACCCTAGAGTGTATGAAATGTGCTAAAGCTCTCAAGGTTGATGTCAATGCTCAAATTATGCCAAGAGTTTTGAACAGGGCCGTGCATGGGAGTATATATACCCCTCACAATAAATATAGCCGTTACAGGCCGTTGAGTGAAAAAGATCACCTGGCGGTCAGACCGCAGGCACAAGCTCGGTCAGACCGCCGCAATTGCAACGGCATAAAACAGGCGCAATAAATGCTCAACTGCCCTTGTCAGGCACACACACGGTCAGACCGGAGCCTATTTCGGTCAGACCGTGAAGCTGTCCAGAGACGACCTAGTTTCTGGATACCTTATACGGTCAGGCCGAAAATACGGACAGACCGGCCATACGGTCAAACCGTAGTACAAAAACACGGTCAGACCGGTCTAATAAAACGGTCAGACCGTAATAGCTCAAAACAACAGAAAGATAGTTCATGAAGTTCCAGGAGACTGACTTAGGTTTAAATTACGGACAGACCGACCTTATAAAGGTATATACTATACTAAGACATAACGTCGATCAGTCCGAGAATTCTAATCGGTCAGTCCGTGAATTCGGTTAGACCGGTCCAACATACGGTCAGACCGACTGAGACATTGCTGAGCAGAAGTGAGCTGAAACAAGCATATTCAAAGTATATGACCTTCTAGTATGCAATGCAAGTTGATTTTATGATTTGTGGCACATAGATGAAGTATTTTGTGATACACCACATGCTCCTCTTAATAGTACGGCAACTATCCTAAAATCCGGTCAAAATTCTTCTCTAATCACCTTAGACCGGTAAAAATGGAAAAGACCCTATTTCATACCTTTGCCCTTTTGATCAATGCTCTTTCTTCATCATGAGGCTCTTTCTTCGCCTTTCATTAACCTGTCTTTTAAGTATCTTCTTGACACAACTAGGCAGGTAACATTAGTATAGCATTTGAAGTTGTCATTAATTATTAAAACATTCTATAGGGGCCTAGAAGCTATAGAAGGGCACAACAATTTCTTGGAAAGAATATGAGGTAATTAATACGGATGGAACTACTCATGATGAGTCTTTTAATTTAAGCTTAATTAGTTCTTTCGAGTTAATGTGGGTTTATGTCTTTGCATATGCAATTATCCTAGTGCCATCAGCAGCCACAATCGTGGGAATGTGGCTTCTATGTCATGAGATTTATGTATGACCTGAGCAAAACAAACTTTGCCCAATTCCCTAAGGTAACCATTTTTCCTGACTCAAAGTCAAACATTGGATGTCTCGTACGTTCCTAACTTCATACACGCATGCAGAGTGCCATGTTGAAAGAGCAATATGAGTTGCCTCAATTGAAGGAGCTGCGAACAATTTGGGCTCAATATGTGATGGAAGAAGTGGCTATCAATGATCCATCGTAAATGACTTGTGTAATATATATTGAATGTGTTGATTGATGTATGTGTGTAAATTCATTGGTGTATTTGCGAATAAACTCAATATGTGAAAAATTCATTGGTGTATTTGTGAATAAACTCAATATGTGAATAAATTCAATGTGTCCAATGCATGTGTATATCTTTGTATTAGTGTATTTGTGAATAAATTAAATCTACTGTATTAGTGTATCACTGTATCACTGTATCTGTTAATGATCCTTTGTAATGCTATCGGTCCATATCCTACAACCGATAGAAGAAAGTTGTGGTACTAACCGTGTCGAGTTTCTAACCGATAGAAAAAACTATACATTACTATCGGTTTTCAGTGAATAACTGTTACAAGAAATATAACATCACTATTGGTTGAGATCATCGAGCCGATAGAAGAATTGTTGATAGCGATTACTAAACGTTGGAGGTGTAGGTATTTTACTATTGGTTTTTAACCGATAGGGGTGTGCTACGTTTCTTTTATCGTGCTGATCACTAGTGGTAAGAGAACCGATAGTAGATTTGATTTTGAACCGATAGTGAAAGGCATTTCTGTAGTAGTGGAACCAGCTTTAGTTTCTCATCCGGGAGTGGGGCAACTTTGATCGTATCTGAGGCCGTGGTCGCAATTTTAACATCCCGAAGGGGAAGCTGATCCACCAACTCCAGAGATAGCCGATCTCAAGTAAGAGCCGTGTTCTGGCTGCCTCGGACCGAAAGAATGCCTTTTGGGCCTGGTAGCTTGACGCATTGATAAGCATAATGCGCCGCCGCCATGAACTTAGCAAGTGTTGGCCTGCCGAAAATAGCATTATATGCTGAGTCACAATCAATCACATCAAATGTAATCAACTCTGTTTGAAAGTTGCCTGGTTCCCCCAAAGTTATCGGTAACACAATTTGTCCAATCGGCATCATGGAGGGACAAGGAATTATACCATAAAATGGATGGATTATGGGTTTGATCTTTGATTGAGGAATTTGCATCTCGTTAAGAGTTTTGACCAATAATAGGTACAAAGAACAGACCCCGTCGATCAGAACCCTTTCGACCCTAGTATTGCTAATTATTGGGGTAATGACCAAAGGAAGTCGCAATAGTCGTGTGAGCCCCTTGGGACAATCGTCCTGGTCGAAGGTTAAGGGAGTTTCTGACCAATGAGGATATTGAGGCTCCACAAGGGGAGCTTCAACTTTATTTACCTCACGGTAAAAAGTTTTGAATTGACTCTTAGAAGCATAACAAGAAGAGCCACCAAAAATAATATTGACATGATTTTGGGGTACCTGGTAAGACATTTCTTTATCTCCATCAGCGTCCCTGACCTCATAGGCTTGATCTTGCCGTAGTATGGTTGTCATGGGTCCAATTCCTTGATAGAAATCATCCAATTGCTTTAGCCAATTGCGATAGTTTTTGAGGTCATGTCCAGAAGAATTGTGGAATAGACACAACTTCTTGTTTTCCTGTGGGTTAACCTGTTTTCCCGAATGGTTGCTGTCGCGGCCACTAGAAGGAGTTTTATTTTTGAATGAAAACTTATTACCTTTCCCCGATGATGGTTTGTCGGCAACGGCAACATCCCGGTATTGCCTAGCCCGATTCTTCTTGGACATCTGAGATTTCCCGCTCAGTGACGACTCTGGTTTCTTGCTAGAATTGTCCTTCTTGTAGTTCTTGAGACCTGGTTGTGGTGACAAATTTCCTTTGTCCACCATTCTGTTCCATTCTACGGCCTCAGCCGCGTCCGAATAACGATCAACCATGTCGAAGAGATCGGCCACTGACCGGGGTGGATGGATAAGTAAATCTTCAGTGAATCTCCGATATCGAACTGCATGTTTAAATGCCCTGATAATAGAGTTGTTAGAGATGTTTGGAATGCTATTTCTCACTCCAACAAATCTCTTGACAAACTGTCGGAGAGTTTACATGGAAGTCTGGCGCGAGCGATGAAGATCATTTTCCTTGCCAGGCTTCTGTTAACAATTTTGGAAATTGTTGAGTATTGCATCACACAAAATTTCTCAATTGTAAATTGATCCCTTTGGTTGATTAAATAACCAGGTTCTTGCTGGTCCTTCGAGAACCGTTGGCAAGTAGTTTGCCATCACGCTGTCATCTCCTCCTACCGCTTAAATGGCAGTGATGTAGATTTGAAGAAACTCGAATGGATTTTGAGTTCCATCGAACCTTTCGATCGTTCCTAGTTTAAACTTATCTGGCCATATCACAGAACGGAGGCCTGGAGAGAAAGCCTTACAACCTACATAGGAACTGCAGAAATGTCGATCGCCGTGACCTTCCACATGGTCGTGGGTGACATTACCCTGAGGAGACATACCTCATGGTCCCAGGTGGGAGTGAACAGGCACGCGATTATGATCACGAGAGCTTCCAACTCGCCTGGTTTTCTCATGTCGAATCTGTCCTGTTGGCAGTCGATTACGCCTCCCATGGCTAGAGTAAGAATAATTCTGCTCATGGGAACGAATCGTGGAATAGGATGATGCCTTTGGAGAGGCATCAGATGCAACTTCATCGAGCGTGTCTGCAAGGACTCTGGCAAAGGTTGTTTTATCCGCATCTCCCAAGTCAAGAGGAGGATTACGTAGTGTATCTGCGATAACACGAATTCAGTCTTGTGTGCTTCTCCTGGGTGCCATAGGAGTAACTGTTTCCTCAACCGCCGGGGGATACTTTGGGGCCAAAGAAGGTGTCTGAACACGCCTGCGACCATGCGGATGACGAGAAGTACTAGGAGCAGAATCTCGAACAATGGCATCATGGAGAGATTGCGCAAGTCGTAAGGCTTCCTCAATGGCCTTACGAACCTCATCTTCTCATTGTTCGCGGTCCTGATCCTCCTTCTGTCTATGCTCTTGCTCCTCCCTGGCAATTTGTTGCTCAGGAGTTTCCTCTGAAAGAGCAGCAAATTCTCGAGGAACCGAGGTCGCAGACGGGGAAAACATCCCTCCTTGTTCCGAATTAGATTCAAAATTGAAAAGAGATTGGAGATTGTCTGGGTCAAACTTTCCAGGACTAAACTTCAAATTACCATTGTCCACACCCTCTAGAGTGATGTGTTGTGGTACATATTCAGCCTCTGATGTGGTAGGACTCACATGAGGCGATTGCTCAATCTTCTTTGGCTCTTGGTCGATGGACATGACCAGATTTGGAGAAGATTCACCCTCGGGATGTTCTTCAAGAAAACCCTCGCAATCAACCTATTTCATAGGAACGGGATCATCAGACGAGGGCATCTGAACATGGGCATAGTCGTCGAGATCGAAATCATTCTCGAAATCGTATGCTCCTGACATGGCTTATCAGAACTCTTGATGAAAGAAAACACCCTAAGAAAGGCTCCACGGTGGGCGCTAGCTGTCGACGATTGGGACTCGGGGTTCTTAGTCGATCTAACGCATATTTGTAAGTAGGAAGTGGAGACCTTTCAGGGTGCTTATCAGGTAAGTCAAGAAAAGTATGAAATGGAGACACAAAGAATTATACAGGTTCGGCCCTCAATAGATTGAGTAAAAACCCTACGTCCTGTGGTGCTTCTACTATGTATAGGAATATTTTACAGGGAACGAGAGAATGATACAGAGGTTGACAATCTCTCTTAGTGCATCTGCCGATTGTTTATTGCTTGAGTTGTTCAAGTCTTGTCCTCTTCTGTCTTCGATCCCTTGTCCTGTGCTTCCCTCTTTCCTTTTATACTGAATGAAAGGATGCCAACCTGAAATAGTTTGGACGGTTGCTAATATGCAGTTTCATAACTGCACTGATCTCTTCGCCGGTTAACACGTGCAGTTATAGATAACCGCACATCTTAACCCTTCGACGGTTACTTTCATACGTGGACGAAGAAGTCACCAATATCTTGGGAACATGTCTGGTAAAGCTCAAACACTACTCAAGTTATAGGTAACCCTTGGGTCACCTTGGTCGCGCATAGCCTGCAACCTTATGGTCATGCAAGTTCTACGACCATAAATTGGTTCTGCACCCGCGACCTTCTGGTACACAGGAAACCACTTCTGAGACCATAACGGCTGCTAAAGCATAGATTCATATATCATATCCGAAAATATCTTAAATATGACATATTCAATAAATAACTAGCCCGGGTAATAATCCTCATCACACTTTAATTATCAATATCCAAGTGACTTAGGCGAGCTGAACCAAGTTGAATTTCAACTGGTAAAACAGCTTCTGCACCAAAAACTAGTTGGAAAGGCGTTTCACCTGTAGTTCGACTGAATGTGGTACGTAATGCCCATAAAATTGAGTAGAACTCATCCACCCAAGCCCCTGAGCGCTACTTAAGGCGGTCAAAAACTCGTTTCTTGACACCCTATATTATCTTCCCATTGTCACGTTCTGCTACGTACACCATTGCTCTGCGGGGGAGCGACAGATGCGAAACAGACCTTGGTCCCAGTGTCGTCACAATAGTCTAGCAAAAAACAGCTAACAAATTGTGAACCATTGTCGGTTATGAGACGACTTGGGAATCAAAATCGTGTCACTATGTTCTTATGAAAGAACTTCTTTGCAGCAGCAGCAGTTATATTGCGAACTGGCTCAGCTTCAATCCACTTAGTGAATGTATCAATGGCTACGAACAAACACTTGTACCCATTGACAGCTTGAGACATTGGCCCTACAATATCTATTCCCCAAACAGCAAATGGCCAAGTTAAAGAAATAGCTTGCAAAGCATATGCTGGCTGATGAACTTGCCGAGCATGAAATTGACACTGTGGGCATATCTTGACCAACTGCATAGCATCATTGAGTGTCGTAGGCCAGTAATAATCCTGTTGAAAAGCTTTTCCGACCAATGTGCGATACGAAGCATGTGTTCCACATATGCCTCCATGTATTTCGTTTATAAGGGATTTGCCATCTTCTTGAGAAATACACTGCATAAGGACTCCTTGGGTGCCCTTTCTATATAAAGTTCCCTCAATGAGTCTATACATGCGGGCTTTTCTAACTAACTGATCACTGTCAGTGTCATCCTTAGGCAAGGTCCCATGCGCAAGATAGATTCTCAATGGATGAATCCAATCCGCTTCTTGCTCTAAGGTCGCGATGTCAGTTATCGCTTTCGACCCTTCTTTGATAGAAGGGGATTTTAATTGCTCAATGAACACTCCTGCTGGGGAGGATGTACGTGAGGACCCAATTTTTGACAATTGGTCTGCGAGAATATTGTCTCTTCCCGGAACGAATTGGACTTCGAAATTACTGAAGTATTTTTTCAATTTCCTCACCTCGTCCAGGTAATGACCCATTGTCTCATCGGAGATGTTGTACTCCTTGTTTACCTGGTTCACGACTAGCTGTGAGTCCCCCCTCACCACTAACCGACAGACTCCAAGGGATTTGGCTGCTCGAAGCCCAGCAAAAAGACCTTCATACTCTGCTGCGTTATTAGTAGCAGTAAAGTGTAATTGTATGACATACTGAAGTTTATCACCCTGAGGTGTTATTAAAACTACTCTAGCACCCGAGTGTTGATAACTACGAGAACCATCAAAATACATCATCCAACAGTCAGAATTATCCAAATCTAGCGTGTCTTGTTCCTGTGGTGCAGGATTAGACCATTTGACCACGAAATCAGCAAGAACTTGGGATTTGATTGCTACTTGAGCAGTGAAACGGAGATCGAATGCTCCAAGTTCAACCTCCCTCTTTGCAATTCGACCAGAGACTTCCGGGTTCCAGAGAATGTCTTCCAAAGGAAATGACGATGGCACAGAAATTGTATGTGCTAGAAAGTAATGTCGAAGCTTTCTAGAAGCCATTAACAGAGCATAAAGGAGCTTTTGGACTTCAGGGTAACGCTCCTTTGGTCCATTAAGCACCTCGCTTATGTAATAGATTGGTCGTTGCACTCCATCTTGTTCTGCGACCAGAACTGTGCTGATTGCATGAGGAGTCGCAGTGAAATAGATGAGTAGAGACTCTCCCTTAATAGGGGAAACCAACACTGGAGTATTGGTGAGGTATACTTTAACTTTTTGAAAAGCTTGTTCGGCTTCATTTGACCATCGAAAACCATTGTGCTTACGTAGAACATTAAATAAAGGTAACCACATTCTCCTAACCGCGAAATTGAACGACTCAAAGCCACCATTCAACCAGTTAGACTCTACACTTCCTTCATGGTCGACGGGGAAAACATTTGCTCAATGGCTCGGATTTTTTTGGGATTAACCTCAATGCCTCTTGAACAAACAAGGAAACCCAAAAGCTTACCCGAAGAAACCCTAAAAGAGCTCTTTTCAGGATTTAACTTTATTCCATGTTTATTCAAATTACAAAAAGTTTCAGTAAGATCATCTATGTGATTGGAGCTCTTAAGACTCTTTACAACCAAATCATCAACATAAGCTTCTAAATTATGCCCTATTTGAGAAAAAAGATCTTTTGCATCAAGTGCTGATACGTGGAACCAACATTCTTGAGCCCAAATGGCATTCTAATGCAGCAGTAAGTACCAAAAAGGGTGATGAAGGTAGTCTTCTCTTCATCTTCTTCTGCCATGCTAATATGATGGTAGCCTGAGTAAGCATCCAGGAAGCTCATCATTTCACAACCCACTGTGGAATCAATCAATTGATCGATACGGGGAATAGAAAATCATCCTTCGGACAAGCATTGTTCAAACTGTGTAATCGACACACATGCGCCACTTACCGTTTGATTTCAAGACCATCAACAGGTTCACGAGCCATTCAGGATGGTCGACCTCACGAATGAAACCAGCCTACTGGAGTTTATCTAACTCCGAGCGAATAACCTCTTGCCGATCAGGAGCAAAACATCTAAGCTTTTGCTTTATTGGTCGCTGTCTAGGCCGAATGGCGAGCATGTGCTCAATTACTTCCCTTGGGACTTCAGGTATGTCTGAGGTTTTCCACGCAAACACATTCACGTTAGCCTGGAGGAAAGCAATGAGCTCTAGTTCCTATTTGTGATCCAGGTTTGACCCAATCCAAACAGTTCTAGATGGATCATTCGAAAATAAAGGAACCTGCTTGAGTTTTTCTTCTAGTCGCGGGGATCCCTTGACCGCATCTAGTGCCGAGGTCACAACCTTAACATCGTGTAAAGGAAGTTGATCGACCAGTTCCAGGGAAATTCGATCACAAGTCAAGGCCGTATGCTGACTGCCTCTCACTGTGATCACGCCATGAGGACCTAGGACCTTGACGCATTGATAGGCATAATGTGTAGCCACCATAAACTTAGCGAGAGAAAGCCTTCCAAAAATGGGGTTATAAGCAGAATCAAAATCAATTACATCAAAAGTAATTAATTCCGTTCGAAAATTCGTTGGTTCCCCAAGTGTTAGCAGCAACACAGCATGGCCAATTGGTAACATAGAGGAACTTGGAATTATTCTGAAAAATGGTTGTACCACTGGCTTTATCTTTGAATGAGGAACTTGCATCACGTTGAGAGCTTTGGCAAACAGGAGATCGAGGGAACTCCCTCTATCAACCAGTACTCATCCTACCTTAGTATTGCTAATAGTAGGAGATATTACTAAAGGGAGGCACCGAGGTCGTGTCAACCCTTTAGGGCAATCTTCCCGGTTAAAGGTCAGGGAAACCTCCGACCAATGGGGATACTGAGGCTCTCCCAAACGGACCTCAGTATTGTTTATCTCACGGCAGAGATTTTTATATTGACTCTTAGAAACATAAGATGAAGAGCCACTAAAAATAACATTAACGTGATTGTTAGGTACATGATATGGCATGTCTTCATCCGAATTAGCGCCTTTGCTCCCTCTAGTTTGTCCTTGACCTGGTACTGTAGGCATAGGAGTTTTACCTTGATAAAAATCTTCTAGCTTCTTTAACCAAGTCCGACAAGTTTGGAGATCGTGCGATGAAACATTGTGGAACGGACACCATTTCTTTGATCCATGCGGTTTAACTTGTTTGTCTGCTTGGTCGCCGTGACCAACAGGAGGAACTTTGTTAGTTTTAAATGGAACCTTCTTACCTTTCCCTTGAGGTTGCTTATCGATGATGGTGACCCCTCGGAATTGGTTGGTTCTAGCTTTCTTCACCTCTTTTGATTTCCCGCCCGCAGATGTCTCAGGTTTCTTACTCGACTTATCCTTCTTGTCAGCTTCGAGACCTGGTTGAGGCGGCAAATTCCCCTTATCCACTATCTTATTCCACCCAATGGCCCCAGCTACGTCAGAATAACGATCAGCCTATTGAAGAGATCAGCAACTGATCGTGGTGGATGAATGAGCAAATCTTCGATAAATCTCCGATATCGGACGGCATGTTTAAATGCCTTGATGACAAAGCTGTCAGAAATGTTGGGAATAGTATTTTGTACTCCCACAAATCTTTTGACAAATTGGAGAAGAGTCTCAGTAGAGGTCTGGCGCAAGCGATGAAGATCATCTTCCTAGTCAGGCTTTTGATAACAATTTTGGAATTTGTTGAGGATTGCATCACACAACATTTCTCAGTTGTAAATGGAGCCTTTGGGCTGATTAAACAGTCAGGTCTGTGATGGACCTTCCATAATAGTTGGCAGATAATTTGCCATAACCCGTTCATCACCACCAGCTGCTTGGATGGCAATGTTGTAAATCTGTAGAAATTCGGAAGGATTTTTAGTCCCATTGAATCGCTTGATTGTGCCAGGTTTAAACTTATCTGGCCAGATTATCGCACATAATACTTGCGAGAAAGCCTTGCAACCTAGGTACGAAGGACGTGGTTGCTGTTCCTCACGACCTCCATCAAGGTCGCAGAATGAACTCACCTGTGGCCCCAAGCGTGAATGCACTGGTTCACGATTACGATTGCAAGAAGAATCTACTTGCGGTCCTAACCGAGAATGTACTGGCTCACGACAGAGGTCACTAGAGTTACCTGTACGCCTGGTTTTACGATACCGAGCCGATGGAGTTTGTCCACGGGAACACTCCTGGCTCGAATAATAACTGTCCTTCTCATGAGAATGAGTCGTTGATCGCGAGGACGATGTCGGAGTGACAACAGTTGCTACCTTGTCAAGGTTATCCACCAAGATACTTGGAAACAAAACTCTATCATCATTCGCCAAACCCGAAGGAGGATTGCGAAGAGTATATGAAATCACTCGAATCCGCTCCTGTGTGCTCCTTCAAGGTGCCATGGGAGTTATCGTAGCTTCATCCATCAAAGGATAGGCTGGAGCTAATGAGGGAGTTTGATCCCGCCTGTGACCATGATGTCGCGGATGAGACGTTCTAGGTGCTAGGTCGCGAGCAGCGGCATTATGGCGAGATTGCGCAAGTTGTAGAGCTTGCTCTGTAACCTTATGAACCTCTGCCTCTCGCTGCTCATGAGCTGCATCTTCCTCCCGTTTGCGTTCTTCTTCCCTGGCAGCACGTTGCTCAGGGGTTTCCTCAAAAAGCACAAAAACTTCCCGGGGAATCGAAGTCACAGACGGGGAGAGCATCTCCTCATCTAAGTCAGACTCGAAGTCAAAAATAGAATTCAAGTTTTCTGGAGCAAAACCTTCTAGATTGAACTCAAGGTTCTCATCTCCCGCATCATCTGGGACGATGGGTTCTGTCACATATTCACCATTTGATGTGGTAGGACTCGCAGGAGGTGAACGTACTGCCTGTTCAGGTTCTTGACCATGGATCAAGTCCTAAGGATACTCTTCAGTAGCAGGCTCTGAGGGTACTTCATTTCTTCCATGTAGAGAGTCTCATCTTCCATGTTAAAATTAGCATAATCTGCAAGATCAAAATCATTTTCAGAATCGTAAACTCCTGACATGGCTTACACAAATTCCTGATGAAGGAGGACACCTTGAAATAAGGCCCCACAATGGGCGTCAGCTATCGACGATTGGGACTTTCGTCCTTAATCGAACTTATGTAAATGTTTAAGAAGAATATGGAGCCAATCTAAGGTGAATCTCAGGTAAATTATGATAGCTATATCAGAGGAAGAAAAGAATTTATACAGGTTTGGGCCCTCTGATGATGAGTAATAGCCCTACTTCCTATTAGGATTTCAATATGTAAAATGAGGATTACAAGAAGAGAATCAATGATGTTCTTAGATGAACTAAGAACAATCTTGTATTCTTTAGCTTATAGTTAATGTAAATCTATTGTGGCTAGTTCTGAAGTGTTGTGTCTTTAATCTCTTGCCTCATTCCCCTGATCTCTCCCAGTGATCCTCCTTTTATAGCTCATCACCGATCGTCAGTTACGGAATCAAACGGTCACTGAGAGGTAGAAGTGCGCCGGCTATAATGTGTAATTATACCCATTTATGATTACGCCTCCATCTTCTTGACGGTTACTATAGACTTAAAGAGTTAAAGTGTCTAAGACGGCGGTAGTGATAAAACAAGTTCAACCACTATTCATGATTGAATTAGTCTAAACATATAGCCGTTAAATATTTTATCTCTTTAGTAAGCCATGGTCGTGTTTTAACTACATCAATGCACAGCTATTTTCCTGTCCTTCACGACCCGGGCGATCATGGTAAAATGTCTCCATGTCCGCGGTATTCGTGAGACCAGTCTCTGCGACCTCGGTGTTCGTGGATATTTAAAGACTACAAACCTCGCGACTTCACAGAATGAGACCATGGAATGGGCTATGTCCAGTATGTCTTAGACTATTCTTTGTCTCTCTCTTATGCTCCTGAGACCATAGAGAGGTAGAAAATCTCATTCTGTAGTCCTTGCGACTATAGAATGGCAAAGGTGACCAACTCTAGTTATAATCCTCGTCAGGTTTACCTTCTTGTAATAGCACAACACCTATCCCAATTCCGCTAGCGTCACATTCTAACTCAAAAGTCTTACTAAAATCCGGAAGTTGGAATAGCGGTGCTTTTGTAAGCATCTCTTTCAACACATTGAAAGCATGTTCTTGTATTGGTCCCCATTGAAAATGGACTCCTTTCTTTGTCAACTCGTTTAGCGGTACCGCAATGGTGCTGAAATCCTTCACAAAACTCCTATAGAACCCTGCAAGACCGTGAAAACTCCTCACTTGTGTGACTGTCTCAGAGGTCGGCCAACTCTTGATCCCTTCAATCTTGGCTTCATCTACCTCAGTTCCCTACAGTGTAACAACATAACCAAGAAAAGAAACTCGATCCATGCAAAAGGTGCACTTCTCAAGGTTACCAAATAAACATGCACCGCGTAATGCATTAAAAATAGCACGCAAATGTTCCATGTGTTCATCTTGTGACTTGCTATAGATCAAAATGTCATCAAAGTATACCACCACAAATCTACCAATGAAAGCATGTAAAACTTCTTTCATTAATCGCATAAAAGTGATAGGTGCATTAGTTAAACCAAAAGGCATTACTAACCACTCATATAACCCGAACTTAGTTTTAAATGCGGTTTTCCATTCATCACCTAGTTTCAGTCTAATTTGGTGGTAACCACTTCGGAAGTCAACTTTAGAAAAATGTCGTGGTATTGCGAATACCCCGGCAGGTTTTGTGGACGATCCTAACGAAGAAAACGCGACGCGGGTTGACTAGGTGATCGGTCCTCCCCCGCCGGACAAACACAACAAGTGACACGAGAGTTTATACAGGTTCGGGTCCCGGTGGGGGCCCTAGTCCTGTCGGCGTGCTCCCGACCGGAGTCGGCTGGGGAAGCTCCCTCGGGGAGAGGCTTCCAGAGCACACCTGTGAGATTGGCTATTCTAGCAAATAATGAGCAACTTCTTCTTACAACAGGGGGTACAAGGGCTATTTATAGCCCCAAAAGAAGCAAAAAGACTAAACTACCCCGGACGCTACCGTCGGATCGAGGGGTAGCACGTCCTTCTCCCGGTCAGGTGCCTCGGATGCTTGACAGGTGGCCGCTGATTCCCGAGGCGCTTGCCACGCGACCCGCACGTGACCAAGGCGCTTGTCATGCGACCCGCACGTGACACGGGAACAAGGGCTCCTGTCCCCGGAAGGACGACGGCGCCAGGAACAGGCACCAGGGGCCATGTCCCCGGACGAAAGGCAGCGCCTGGGGCAGGCACCGTGGGCCTTGTCCCCGGGCAAAAGGCGGCGCCCGGGGCAGGCACCGGAGGCCAGGTCCCCGGATGAATGGCGGCACCTGGGACCGGCACCGGAGGCCAGGTCCCCGGGCTAAAGGCGGCGACCGGGGCAGGCACTGGAGGCGACGTCCCCGGGCGAAAGGCGGCGCCCGGGGCAGGCACCGGAGGCCACGTCCCCGGATGAATGGCGGCGCCTGGGACCGGCGCCGGAGGCGAGGTCCCTGGGCTAAAGGCAGCGCCCGGGGCAGGCACCGGAGGCCAGGTCCCCGGGCGAAAGGCGGCGCCCGGGGCAGGCACCGGAGGCCAGGTCCCCGGGCTAAAGGCGGCGCCCGGGGCAGGCATCAAAGGCCACGTCCCCGGACGAATGGCGGCGCAACTTACCGGGACTTAGTCTCGCGGAGATTTCCCCCAACAGCAGCCCCCATGCCCTCCGGGGGCGATGCTCGAGTCCCCAGTGGGTATGGTACATATCACCAGGAAAATCTCCAGGCGGTGACGCTTCGATTCCAGTGCAGCGCGGTTATGACCGCGCTGTTTGGCCATAAATGCGCTCGTGTTTCAAACCGGCGCTTCGGTTTGCGTGTCCATTCCTTCGTTTGCCGTGCGCGGTTTGAATTACAACGGCACAGATGTACTGCGAAGTTGTAACATCCTGAGTTTTGGGGTGAAAAGTTTCTTTCTTAAAAGTCATGCATGCATATGTCTCTTCTAGATCAACCAAATCAGCCTCAGCTTTATTCTGTTCTAGCCCTAAAATCTCCAAAATCTATCCTGTGACCTCAAGTCAAGATCTGACTTTCCAGATTTGATCTATCAGTTACTCTGAACTTAAAAGCCTTCAGAACTTAGATCAAATTCTATCTCTAAATCCCAGATTTAGCAACTCCATTCTGTTTTCGAAAACAGAATATCTTATATTACCCTAAATACTCTGAATTCAAATTTAATCAAAATCTTGACCAAGTTCAGACCAGATTATTCTTGGATTATGATCAAGGGTATGCCAATACCTTAATCCGAAAAGTTGGCAGCCAGATTTCACCATCTAAACCTTTTTCACAAATCAGTCCAAGAGTTCTTCCAAATTAGTCCTTTATCTGATATCTGGAAACCCAAAAAGGCTAAAATCTCCAGATTAACTCCAAATTCAGAATTTCTTCAGCAAATCTTTTCTAGATGCTATTTGAAACAAGTTCTTCTTCTGTGCAGATTTCAAGATCTCATCCTAATTACCATAATTCGAAATCAATTGAAACTCAGATTCAATTACCCTAAAAATACCCTATTTTCAGTCTGTATAAAAGACTATTCAAATGTGCCAAATTTTATCAACTGTTCTTGCCAAATATTCTGTTGAATATAATCTGCCAGATCAGTGCAATCAAATTCAGTTTAAACCTTCCAAATCTTCAGATTTACAATTCAGTCCAAATCAAGAAAATCAAATATTGCAAATCAGCCCTATTCGACCAGGACAGCAGCTGCTGTGCACGACCAGAGATCGCCGTGGTTTCCTTGCGCCGTGCACGCTCGCCGCCGGCCAAGTTTCACCGCGCTCGTGACCGTGCATGTTGTGTGTACGTGTCCTCGCTTCAACCCATGCCGTGGCAACGTCGTTGCAACGTCGACGACCAGCGCCTGCTCCCGGGTGTGACCTGCAGCTTTTTGTCAGCAACTCCCCGCCACGTTGCTTTGCCGCGCCAGTTATTGTCGCCACCGCTTGCTCCAGCCTTGCAATGTCTCGATAAACCGACATGAAGATCAGCTGCAGAGCCGTTGTCGCGGTCGCATCATCAGTTAATGCTGTGTCTTCGCCGCTGATGCTCAGCACGCAATCCATCTCTTCACAGCTGCCAATTACTTCGTTGTCTCCTCCTTGCAAACTTCACCTGGCCTATTTAAGCACTCCTGTGCTTAGTAATTCCCTCACACTTCACTAGAAACCAGCCAAATTCCAAATCTCTCTGCTTCAGTCATCTTCTCCGGCGAGCCGTCGAGGAGGCTCACGGTGCCAGCACTCTACACATCATCTCCTGCCAAATTAACAACATAAGTGAGTTCCCCTACTCATCCTCCCTGTGTGATATCATTTAATTGCTCCCCGGTGACCTCTAACGCCGGCGATCACCGGAAATTGCCGTTTGCCCTGTTCCTGTAATGTGGCTCAATCCAGTACCAATTAGATTTCGATTCTGTAAACAAAATTGATCAGTGAACCTAATCAAGCAATCCTATGAAGTTAGATTTCGAAATTGAGCAAGAATCGAAGTTTTTCCCTAACCTGAGCTTCACCAGAAACCGGCGATCGTCGCCAGGCTTCTCCGGTGATCCTCCAGCCAATCTAATTATACCAGAAGCTTTCTTTTACCTCCTAGATACTCTCCAAGCAAGGAATTAAGTTCTTTTGGCCTGTTGCAGAAACCCCCAAATAGCAGTGTTCTTCTCCGGCACAGTTCACCGGAAAAGTTTTCCCGGCCGTTTCAGCTCAAATCACTTTGTCCAGCGTGTGTGCCTTAAATCCCTGAGTATTTTTGTCTTCTAGCCTGACACCTAAATCAGCCTAGATCAAAAGATATAGCCATGCCAAGATCTTGTCCAGAGCTGCTCTAGTGCAACCAGTTCACCTCAGTTCATCACTGAATTTCATCACTTTCCAGCCATTTCTTGCCCTAGATTCTGTTGACTTAATTGTTTCTGTTACCAATGCCTACCTCCCAGACAAAGTGGTGCATCATTTGGCGCTCTAGATCAAAAGTTATGCCAAGCCCTAGTTTCTGGCCATGTCAGATTCAATGCCAAACTATGTCAGTCAGTGGCATTAGCCCTTTTCACTCCCTTCTAGATGTATATTTTGGGCATGACTTTGTCCCTTAGATTCCTGAGGTTGTGATCAGCATTTTCTTCTTCTATCACAACTTGATTTGAGCCCTTGAATTATATTTGCCGCTAAACCCTAATTTTTGACACTGTCTCAGTACATGCCAGCCAATGGCATTGGCCTTGTTTACCCACTTCTGATTGTGCATTTTGAAAGCCACTTTGTCCACTGAATTTGTAGAGTTATGATCTACACTTTCTTCTACTGTCATAACTTGAGATAAGCTCTCTAGTTTTCCAAGAAGTTATGTCAGAACCTTGATCCGAATGTCAATCTGCTGACACTCGTTGTTTTTGATCCAACCAACCGCAAAACTGATGTTCTTATTGCAACCTTGAGATCCTAAGAGCATCTAACACCCATCCTTAGCCAATTCCTTGAAACCCTAGACTCTCGACTCAGTTCAGCTTGCAATCTCAATTATCTCCAGTATCGTTCAATCATTCTTGTTGAGCATATCTACATATAGATCATAAATCATTTTAATATATAAGTAATATTTGTGTGTATTGTTTGTTTGTCGCCGAGCAGATCCAGAAATCAAGTTCGAGGACTTCGCTGTTGACCCGTCATCAACTGCTGTTTCTTACGACGCGGAAGGCAAGTCATATTCTTGGTCATCTTGAACCTATATTTTAAATGTTGCTAAAACATAACCTTGAATATAGATAATATTGCATGTGAAAGATTGAGAATGGTTGATATATGAATTGGCAGTACTAGACTGGTTATCTGTGAAATGTGAAATAAACAAGTTTTGAGCCATGAACTATTATATATGTATTTATATACTTATATTCATGAAATAAAACCCCTAGCCGTGACCAGAAAAATAGTGTGGAATGGCTGTAGCACTGGAGGTGCTAGACTGCAAAGGATATGCAGGTACTGAAGGTGCAGGGTTGTGGATGGTCTGGTCACTGGCATATAAGGACTAGAACCTTGTGTTGTGCGTCTAGTGGCATGAACAACGTGCTAACCGCAAGCCTGGTATGGGACAGGCCTGAACAAGTACTTATGTGGATCACACATGAAACTCCTGCATGAGATGTGTTGTGATGATTGACTTGGAGGCTAACTCCCACTATCACTGAAGGTGATATGATATTTGACCCAGTAATGGGAAAATGAGGTGGGGTGGAGGTTATGATACAGCCTACCACAACTGTGTCTCACGGAGAGCCACAGGGTCAGGGGTGAATTGTAAGTGATGCATAACAAAAGTTCTTGTTATCTCCACCTTGCCGCTCACAATATGAAGTGAGTCAGGGGTCCAATCATTTTGTTATGATAGGAAAGGCTTGAAAGTGGAATATCTTGCGGGTAAATTGGTACCTTTCTGCAGAGTTAGAAACGTATTCGAATACTCCGAGCTCCCGGGTTTATAGGAGTCTGCTGCAGTGGATTAAATCCACGGGGTGTGACACAAGTACTATTTTCTAAATAAAATGTGTTAAATCAAGATTACCCAAATGACATGTGTTGTCATGATAAGGAGTGCTACCGTGGGCTGTCGTGTGTCGACGTGTCGCGGTAGTGCTATAATCTAGTGAACATGATTGATGATGTTATATTACGAAAAGTGCTGCCATGAGCTGAAATAAGATGAGATGAGAAAGAAAAAGATTATTTTACAAATATCCATAATTCTTGACTAGTCTAGGTTCATATCATCACTACTATATGTATCTACTCTTACCTATGACTTGCTGAGTACGTAAGTGCTCACCCTTGCAACCTACAAATCAGTAGATGGAGCGTTCTTTGATCAAGATGATGGCATGGAGAACTTCGTGGATCCAGAAGGAGGAGTGTCAGTTCCGCCAGAGCCCTGATGTGTGTTGTTCTGCCGTCTACTTCTCATTGTGGGTGGGTCACCTATCTTCTGCTGTGTAGATGTCATTTTGCTAAACCATGTATGCCGTGAAGGCATTGTAATCTTCTTATGTAATATCAAGGCCAGCAGGCCACACTGCTTAACTATTTTGTAAGTTACTCTGTTGCAAAGTGAATATACTCCTGTGCTTGACTTATCCTGGGAAGTCAAGGGTATGTGTATGCTATGCATATATGGGACTAGCTGCAGCGAGCTAGGTCTCTACAGGAGTAGTCGTAGTCCCAGTTTTGGGGCGCGACTGAAGTGCCACGTGGCGCCAATCTGGGCCACACTTCACCTCTATAAATAGAGCCTTGGGGGGCCCAGGGAGCTCATTCCAAATTCTTCAAACTCCAGCGCCCTTAGCTCTCCCAGTAGCCCCTTCCCGGTAGCTAGCTCCCGGAAGCTTAGTCTCCGGAACCTTTAGGTCCCTCCCGCTCCCGAAGCATTAGCCACCGGAAAGAACTTGATGGCGCCTAAGGGCCGTGCGAAGACCACGAAGGTGCCCCCGGAGGAAGTCGCTCTGGACTTCCTCTGGGCGTCTGAGTTCACGGCCGGGGACTTACAGTCCCTGGTTGACTGGGGAGTTGTCGAGGACGGGGACGTCCGGGTCCCCGTGAAGAAGGACGGAGCCCCCCGCCCCAGACCCGGAGAGGTTGTGGCCTTCGAGGCCTTCCTCGAGGCGGGGCTCCGGCTCCCGGTGCACCCGTTGCTCCGGGAGTTCTTGAAGGAGTATGGGGTGGCCCTGAACCACCTAACACCGAACGCCATCGTCCGGATGGGCCTATTCATATGGCTCTTCGAGACGGCTACCGGACGGGAGCCCACCCTGTGAGCCTTCCGGTACTTCTATGAGCCGGCGGCGAGGAGCTCCCATATGGTGAAGGGGGGACCCACGTCCCCCTTTGGCTCGGTGATGGTGCAAATGCTACTGTCCGGGGTAGCCGATTACCCGGTGGCGGCCTCCCGGGACCACTGGGGCGATTGGATACGGAGGTGGTTTTACCTCTGGGTCCGGGACGACGGGGTGGAGTACTCCCCGAAGGCCCCCAACTACAGCCGGTCGTCCGCGCCGAAGTCCCCGGTGTGGACGGACGAGGAGCTGGAGCTCCTCGGGAAGGTCATCGTCTCCCGGCGCACCCGCTCCATGCGGGACGCCGCCGAGGAGATGATGCTCTTGGGGATCTCCCCCTTCTCGCGCGGGAGAAGGGGGATCGGGATGTGCCCGAAGCAACGGCCCCCAGTGAAACCAGTGACCCGGCATAAGTCTTCATTACCTGGTTCGTTAGATTTACAAATTTTTCAAAATTTTTCTAACTCTTACCTTTCACAGTCTGGCCGCACCCGGCGGCTCGGGAGAAGGCGGAGAACCTCCTGGGGAGGTACTTCGCCGATGTGCACGAGCGCATCGTGCGCGTCGTGGGGCAGGGCCCTCCCCGGAACCTGGTAGCCAAGGCCTTCGGGCTAAAGCTACCGGAGAGGAAGCCCCTCCCCACCCCCGGATTGCACAAACGGGGGAAGGAAGCTGCCGGGGGCTCTAAGCCTAGGAAGGCCAGGGTTCAAAAAGCCCCCGGCCCCTCGACGATGCCGGCCTCGACGATAGCGAAGGCCTGGGACGAGACCCCCGGGACCGGGCGAGCCCGGGCGCCGGCCCGGAAGGAAGCAACACCCCCTCCCCGGGAAATCCCCGTTGAGGCACGGGGGAAGGGACCAGCCGCGGGCGGGGCGGCGTCCGATTGGGCGGACTACGCCCCCTCGCCGCCTTCAATGGCGGCCCTACCGGCGCTCCCGGCACCTTTGGAGCTGGAGAAGCCGGAGGTGAGGTTCGCGGAGGCCTCGCCTCCGCGGGTGGAGTGGCCGATAGACGAGGGGGGAGCCCCTCAGTCTATGAGGTCCCTCCGGAGGCGGAGCTCCTAGGGGCCCCGCAGCCCGGAAAGGGGAAGGGGCTGATGGTTCCTCCCCGGGGAGGGACCCCCTCCGAGAGCTCTTCGGCCACTTCCTTGGAGGCTACCTCCTCGGCGACGAGGACGCCGACCACCGCCACCCTGGTCGAGATTATGCTGGGCGCTCAGGTCCGGGGGCCTGTCATCGGCCGCGACGGGACCAGCGCCGGGCGGGAGACCCCCCTGCTTTCCGCGGGGGAGGTCGACCGCTACGCGGAGGGCCTGCAGACCCGGAAGGTCTAAGCCTACGTCTCGGAGGGGACGCTCCGTGAGCGCTTTGGGGAGCTTCAGTCTCTCCAAATCCAAGTACTTACCCAAGCCGATTGGCTCTTTCCTTCGGTCCCCTAAACTCGAGTTTTTTGTAACTCTTGAGTTTGTAGGGGGCGGCTATTACCTGGGGCCTTGAGCAGCGCATCGGCCGGCTGGTGAAGGACGCGGAGGAGAGGGCCGCTGCCTTCCTGGGGCAGCTGGATGAAGCCCTCCAAGAGCTGGCCCGGGTTCGGGCCCAAGTCCATGTCCCGAGGCCGTCAACGACCGCCTCCGGCAGGAGGCCAAGGCGAAGGAGGAGGCCTTCTGGGACCTCGAGGGCTCGAGCGTCCGGGCAGTGATGGACGCAGGCGGCTCCGTTCGCTCGGCCCTCGAGATCCTTGGCGTGAGCCTAGGCTCCGGGAGCAGCTCGGAGGTGCCCCCGGCCACACTCACGGAGGCTGTGCGTTTTTTAACGCACAAGTCTCCGTGATCCCGGAGGCAGCGGATGCCCGGGCACGAGGCCGGGTAATCCCCGTGGTTGCGGCCGCGGCCGGGCTCGTGGAGCATCGGGGGGTGGGCGCCCGGGCGATCGGGGCCCGCATCCCCCGGAGCTTCCCTGGTTTTTCGAGCCCTCGCGCAGGGAGGTGGAGCAGCTCGCCGGGGTTTCTACGACCGGATCATCCGGGTGAGGTTCCCGGCACCGGCGCCTCCGAGAGCGGATACCCCGGCCCCGACGGAAGCCCCCCGGGGGGAGGACGCCAATGACAAAGTATGAGCCTCCCCCCGGGTCTTAGATAGGACCCTTTTTTACTTTCTTAGAATTTTGTTCCCGGTAGCTTCTTAGAAGAAGCTCCGGACACTTGTAAAAAGAAATTTTGAAATGCAATGGAAATTGAAAATTTTTCTAAGTCTTGAATGAATACATTGTTACCAGGATTCCTGGGAGATTACTCCCGGGCGAAGGTCCGGAAGAGGTTCCCCGGGGGCGAGGCCTTTGAGCCTCGGCAGGTGCCCCCCGGGGGATGCCCAAGCCGCTTTGATCTTGCTAAGTCTCATCTCCGGGGAGCGCAGCGGGGACGTTGTCCGGGAGCCGATCCGATTGAGATGGCATCCGGAGTGGCACTTGGATAATTTCGACAATCATCGCGCTGAATTACCCCCTCCGCGTCTGGGGTCCCAGATGATCCCCCCTCTTTGGATACTTCCACCGGCGGGCTACGAGTATTGGCCCGAGGACGTGCTCCGGGAAGCTCAGCACCACATTCGCGCGTTGTACCGGGACATGACCCGGGAGCTTTCAGAGGGCCTCCAGGACTATTAGGCGTAGGAGCCTTAGGACGTAGAGAATTTCCGGGTTATGGCCCAGCTTGTACCGTTTCTGATGCCCACCGGAGGAGGAAGATGTCCTATGATTGAATGATTAATAAAGCTGTGTTTGCTTCTTGTTGCTCTGAGAATCTTCTCTTGATAAGATAGAGCTAAGTTTGCTCATTTTTCTTGGATGGTCTGGACGACTTCTTTTGATAAGAATGAGCTAAGTTTGCTCGTGGATGGTCTGGATGACACCCGGGGGTTCCTTATCCCCCCCGCCCACAGCAGGCCGGAGGGTAGCTTTGCGCGCTGTGGGGGTGACAAAGCCCCCGGGGTGAAGATGAAGACCTGTTACAAGAATTTTTCGAAGTTAGAGAATTCCAAAACGAGGTTTCCGGGAAAAACTTTTTGGGAGGCAATCATCCGGTCGCCGTGAGAACGGGGAGCCGGGAATAAGGTCTGCGGGGAAGAAATATCCGAGAAAACCCGACGAAATTTCCGGAGGTAAACTTTCTGGGAGACGATCGTCTGGTCGCCGTGAGAACCGGGAGCCGGGAATAGGGTCTCCGGGAAAGAAATATCCAAGAAATCCATAATTTTTCCAGGAGACAATCATCTGGTCGCCGTGAGAACGGGGAGCCGGGAATAAGGTCTCCAGGAATGAAATATCCAAGAAAACCTGAGATGAGATTTCCGGAGATAAACCTTCCGGGAGACAATCGTCCGGTCGCTGTGAGAACGGGGAGCCGGGAATAAGGTCTCCGGAGAAGAATATCCAAGAAATCCATCCCGCTGGGGGGACCATCAACTCCCGGAGGAGGATGTGCCCGATGAAGGGTCTGAGTATTTGGGTAGGGGACTAGCCTCCCAAAGTGACTCGTTACCACGGTCCCTGATGTGGGACCCTCATTTGAGGAATCCGGTGGCAACCGCCCAGGTGGGTTGCACTCAGAAATGGCACATTGCAGCTCACAACAACAAGATGCATTATATAAAAATGCGAGTAATTAAAAACAAGAGTTGATCACAGGGACCAACATTATAATAATTTAGTGCCAAAATGACGCACTTAAATGTTGATACAAAATTAAGGAGTTTTCGACACAAGGGTCGGCACAAGATGAAACAGTAATAATAAGCAAAAGGACTTCATCAGTCTTCTCCTTCAGCAGCAGTGGTGTTGTACGGCCTTTTCCACATCGGACTCCACTTTGGTACGTAACCCTCTAACAAGCTGGGTCTTTAGTTTCTTCTTCTTGTTCCACATTGGGTTCAAGACCGTAAGATTCAGGGTCGATGAATCCTTCTTCTAAATTTGTTTGCAAAAGCAAGAGTGAGCACATTGTTCACATGGCGCTCAACAAGTCCCAAATAAGAATGCAAGTACATATAGATGAGGGGGAATTTCTCAAAGAATAGCTCTTTGGCTTTATATATGTATATAGAATAGATTTTCACACACAGCTTTGAAGAAAAGGTCTTTATTTTTGAAAGCGAGGCTTTTGAAATCGTAAGCTAGGTTTTCAGAAAATGTTGTGTGTGGCGGTCTTTCATGAGTCACCACCTTATTCAGATTTTGTGAAAACTTTCCAAAAGCTACTTGTGCTGCATCGACGTGAATAGAATCCACAGTGCGCAGACTCCATAACCTGGGAGCTCAGAGTATCCGATACTTTTTAAACTTTGCAAAGATGTACCACCTTAATCCACAGATCATTCGGCTTTCAAGTTGGTACCTCTCCATGCGACTTTTACGCATGTGACAAGGCCGAGATGACACAACAGTTTACAGTCCTAGCATTAACTATTCCCTGCCCGGTAAATAGACAGTTAAGTCTCAAGTACCATTGTGGGTCCTCCCCACTGCCTTACTTCCTAGCCTGGGTCTATGTTCTCGCAAGACACATAGCCTCTCTTGATTACAGTCGCGCACGACTTAATCTGGCATAGGGCGTCTTCCTTCTTTCCACCTTTTTCTCTCATAATTTTTCTGAACTCACATCACTCATGGCCTTCTGCGGCCCACCAGCTCTCGCAAGAAACTGGATCGACAACCATTGCAGGGAAAAGCTAATACTAAAGAAAGCTACTAAGTTGCCCCCGTCCCATAACCGGGCAAGTGGTTGGTACGTTTTTCATGCCGCATAGAAGCACAACACAAGGTTCTAGTCCTTATGAATCTCTAGTGAGGAGTCTTTCACATTCCCAGTGCGCACACAGCACCATCCAATCAAACCATCCTCACTATCGATTCCAATCACATTTTCTTTCACAAAAGGGGTTTTGAATATACTTTTCTCATATGTGACCATTCAACATTTATCATATAATCTTGGGCATAGCATAGCCTAAGCATGATATTCTAGGGTGACAAGGGTGCATGGATATTCAATGTCAAAAGGGGCTTTATAGTTATTTAGGTCATATCTAATCATTTCATTGAAACATAGCTCTTATTTGAATCTAAGGCATGCACATACTTGAAAACAGTTAACATACTTCATTTCAAAATATTAGGCTAGACATGTTCAAGGGTTTGAGACTTGCCTTGCAGTGATGGGTCTAGCTGCTCAGATGAATCCTCGAAGTTCTCTTCTGCACCTTCAACTTCTGGTTCCACGGCGGACACAAACAACACATACACACTATATAAGCATACAAGCACTAGAAAATAGTACGTAAATACATCATGCATGCAGGGAAAGGGTTTGGACAAGGTTACTTGATATTGATCGAAGAGATGGGCTCAAAAGGACTCGAATGTCGAAGGGCTGACATTCGGCTCATGGCTTGACATAGCCCTAAATTGGTTCTAGGTCTGTTTTTTGGAGATGTGACAGTAGGGAACATTGTAGAACATGGCTCAAAAGGCTTAGTGGACAAATTGGCATTTCAATTGCTCAAATGTAACAGGTCTGAATCATCCAATGCCACTGGTGGACATGCACTGACATAGTGCTAGACATGGCCAGAAACTAGGGCATTGTATAACTTTTGATTCAGGACTCCAATTGGTGCAAAACTTTGTCTAGGGTTTAGGCCTTGATAACAGCTACAAAGCTCTCAACAGGCTCAAGGGCAGAAAGTGGCCGGAGGGTGGCCAAATCTGGTGAGCAAACACGGTGGCCTGAACTACTGGACAGTAATCTTGGCATGATCATAACTTTTGATCTAGGCCGATCCAGGGTTCGAGCCAGTGGAGTAAATTGCTCAGGGGGTTGAGGCCTAGCTAGATGACAAGGTTTCATCGGCTGGTTTGGCCAAAAAATGAACTCCGGCGATCGGGGCCGAAGACGAAGGCACCGATTTGGGCGTTTTCGTTCCAAGGCGTTTGAACTCAATTCCACGCTCGGGAAGCATCTAGCGGTTATCACGAAGCTACGGTTGTACTCAATTTTGCCAGAGAATGGCTGGAGAAGCACGGCGGCGTTCTCCGGCGAACTGCGGAGGCTCGAATATGGGAATTCAACACTCGGGGCAAAATTGGCGATTCCAAACTTGCAGGCTTGTTCCTCCTAGCTCACTGATCATTATTCTCTACTGGCATGAGGATCAATTTGGCTTGAATCACTCGGCATTAGGGGAACAGGGGATTACGGCTTTTCCGGTGATTGCCGGCGTTGAGGCTCGCCGGGGGTCAATTAACGGCTATGACACATACAGGGGGATAAGGGGATCTTACTGGTGGTGTCGGTTTGGAGAGGGAAGCTGCGGGTGAAGCTGGCGCCGTGAGCTTCAGAAGTAGCTCGTCAGGGAAGAAGGTCTTCGCTGCGGCGCTGAGGAACTGGGTTGTTCTCTGGTGGTGGAGGCTAAGGCATACAACTACGGGGTGGTGTGTGAAGAGATGCTGGGCAAGGGGGCTTTATATAGCCGCGGGGTTGAGCTCTCGGGAGTTGCAGCAATCACCGGGAAGATACTCCCTGGCGCTGGAGCGGTCAGCGAGGCACATCGGGACACGGCGGGGCTCTGCCAGAGGCGGAGGATCGCGCGAAATCGGGGCTTCGTCAGGACGACGGGATAGCGATCTTCGGCATGGGCGCAACGTGGCGGTAAAGTCCTGACAATGTCAAGCACGCACGCGAACGGTGAAGCCACGGTCTCTGGTCATCGCCACGGTGGCATTTCCTTGGCGCGACGCGAGCACGTGCGGTACACGCTGGTTTCAACTGTTGGTGGCGGCGAATCTGGCCGGCGGTGAAGGCTACGGTGGTTCACGGCAACGGCAACAGCTACTGTCGAAAGTCCTCGTGGTCGTGGTCGTGCACTCGGCTCTGGTCGTGGTTGAAGAAAGCGCCAGGGGCTTGTTTGCAAGGTTTTGGACTGATTTGCGAAGGTTTGGACTAAACTGCGAGGATTTTGGTTCGGGAACTTGGGCCTATTTGCAAATCTAAAGATCTGGAGGGCTGATTTGAATTTTGACTTTGCAGATGAGTGTTTCCAAAATACTTGGACTCATCCAGCAGGAAAAATGGTAAGATCCGACAAGATCTGAGGGCTTCGACAAAAATCGAAAATAGGGTAAAATAGGGTAATTAGGGTTTGACATTTTGCCGGGGTTGAAACTAGGGTTTCGGTTGAGATTTTCGAGTTCTTCCAGAAGGGAAAAACGTTCAGAAAAGTGAAAGAAATATAATCACTTGATCAGATTTGAATTTGGAGATGATCTAGGACTTTTAGCCTTTTTGGGCTTTTTGAAAATTCTGAAAAGAACTAAACTGAAACACTTTTGGACTGAAATGTAAAAATGATCTGGGAGATGAAGTTTAGCTGCCAACTTTTTGGGTTAAGGTAGTGGCATACCTAAGATCAAGATAGGGTTGAGACATCAGGGATTCCAAAGAAGATATGCTGACTCGCATGCAGAAAAGATAGCCAAAAACTGGGATGTTACAGCTGCGCGGGGACTTTTGACGACCGCATCGTCTATGTAGACTTCGACGTTGCGGCCGACTTGGTCTTTGAAGACCAGTGTCATGAGGCGCTGGAAGGTCGCTCCCGCATTCTTCAGCCCGAAGGGCATGTGGACGTAGCAGAAGGTTCCGACGGGAGTTATGAAACTCGTCTTTTCCTCGTCCCCTTCCGCCATCCGGACTTGATGGTAGCCCGAGTAGGCGTCTAGGAAGCTCATCAACTCGCACCCCACGGTGGAGTCGACCAGTTGGTCAATCCGCGGGAGTGGGAAGTTGGCCTTGGGACAGGCGCGGTTGAGGTCGGTGAAGTCCACGCACATCTGCCACCTGCCGTTTGACTTCTTCACGAGTACGGGGTTCGCGAACCACTCGGGGTACAAGACCTCCCGAATGAACCCCGCCTCTCGGAGTCGGGCTATCTCCACCTTGATCGCCTCTTGGCGTTCAAGGGAGAGTTGCCTCAGCTTCTGTTTGATTGGGGGGTCACCGCGAGCTTGTGCTCAATGACCTCCCGAGCAACGTCTCGCATGTCCGAAGGCTTCGACGCGAAAACATCAGAGTTTTCGTGCAGGAAAGCCGCAAGGTGTGCTGCATGTTCCTCGGGGAGCTCCGCCCCGATCTGGATGGTTTTGTCTTCGTCGCCCGGGGACAGCAGCACGTTCTGGAGGCCCTCTTCCAGACGCGGCTTGGGAAGGGGCCTCCCGGGGGGTATCGCAGCAACGTCTGGTTCCGGGGGAGAGACCTCCCCCCTGGCGCCTTAATGATGTTGACGCTTCCGATTGTGGTGGCGGCGCGCTCGTATAGAGCACGGGCCATGTCTTGGTCTCCCCGGACGGTGATCACGCCGTGCGGCCCGGGGATCTTCATGCATAGGTATTTTTGGTGGGTGGCAGCCCCCAGGCGGTTGATCGTGGTCCTCCCCATGATAGCGTTGTAGGAGGAGGGGAGGTTCACCATGCCGAAACGGACCATCTCGGTCCGGTAGTTCTCCGGGGTGCCAAATGTCATGGGGAGATCCACCTTCCCCACGGGGTGGATCGACTTCCCCGGGATGAATCCTTGCAAGGGGCCCGCTGCGGGCTGCAGAAGCTTATCGTCCACCTGCATCTCCCTGAAGGCCTTCAGGTAGAGGACGTCGGCGGAGCTCCCGCCGTCCACGAGGATGCGGGCCAGGTGGCAGTTGTAGATGGTGGCGGAGACGATGAGCGCGTCGTCGTGGGGGAAGCGAACCCCGCGCGCGTCTTCCGTCGTGAAGGTGAGGGGGACGTCCAACCACTTGGGTGGCGGGGACGTGTGCAGCACCCCCATCACCTTGACTTCATGCGCGTACTCCTTACGCTGGCGCTTAGAGTCCCGCCTAGAGGCGGACCCTCCCACAATGACGTTGACACGCCGCTGAGAAGTTTGGATGGGGAGAGTTTCTGATGGCTCCCCCTCCCGCGTTTGCACCTGCCGACCCCCCACCGGAGCAGGAAGGGCTGGTACAGTCGGCTGAGGGGGCAAGGAGGCTGGAGTCCCCCCCTGCCCATGCTGGTTGAGGAACGCTACGAAGTGCTGCAGCAGCTGGTGGCACTCACAGGTAGCATGGGTACTGGACCCGTGGAAGGTGCACCACGGTCCTTCCCGGCTTCTCCCTGCGGGGGCTTCCCGACGGTGGGAAGATTGTCCTCCCCCATGGCCTTTCGGCTTGGGGAAGGGGCGGTTGCCCCTCGGGGGGTCACGCGAGCCGCCTTCGCCCTCAAGGACAAAGGTGTCCCGAGGCCGTGGCTCGTTACGTCCCCCCTGCCTGGGGCGTTTGAGGGGGTCCCTGGCTCCCCGATCAGCGGGGGCGGGGGCCTCCTAGGTCTTCTTCCAGAGGTTGTCCTCCTCCGCCCGAGCGTACTTTCTGAGTACGTTGAAGAGCTCGTCAACGGAAGAGGGGCAGCTCCGAGAGAGCCTCCGATGGTGCTCCCCCGGGAGGATCCCGCTTTTGCACGCTTCGATGACCATAGAGTCGGGGACGTGAGCCACTTTGCTCTTCACTTGAGCGAAGCGCTTGAAGAAACTGCGGATGGTCTCCCCCGTCCTCTGCCGGACAGTGTACAGCTGCGAGGAGTCCAGGGGAAGCACGTAGTTCCCCTGGAAGTTCGCGCAAAACTCACGCTTGAGCTGCGTGAAAGACTTGATGGAGCCGGCCTTCAGGTTGTAGAACCAGGAACGAGCGATCTCGGTGAGGTAGAGGGGGAAGATGTTGCATTGCACCGTCTCGTCCCCCCCAGCTGCCGAGATGGCTGTGGAGTATACCTGCACAAATTCATAAGGATCGGCCTCAACGTTATAGTGCTCGATGTGTGGCGTGCGGTAAGGCCGTGGCCACCGAATGCTCCGAAGTCTGCGGCATAGGGGCTGATTAGCCCCCTACACTTCCCGGGGAGAGTCCCGGTCGCTGTCTCCTTTGACGGGGGACACGCCCTCGTTATCGGAGTTGGGAAGCGGCCCGATAGGTCCGCCAGAGTGGCAGTGGCGACGCTTTTCTTCCGGACCGGGGCTGAGTTCCTGGACGTCCTGGCTCTCCCCCGGAGAGGTTGGCTCCTCGGCGGGTCTCTTCCCCCGACCGGTGCGAGAGCGAGGCTCTCCGCACCCGCGGCTAGGGGGAAGTTCTTCCCCGCACTTGGCCGTGTGCATTCTCTCAACCTCCGCCCGAGAGAAACGGGCCTGGTCCGGCGGGGGCACCCTCGGGGGCGGCCCCGGGGGAGGAGGGAGCTCGTGCACTGTAGCTACCGGCCCGGAGGCTACCGGGGCCGGCTGGGGGAGCCCCCTACGGAGATCCCTGGGACCTGGAAAGGGGTAAGCCCCTGTGTCATCTGGAACTGGGGAGGGGGCGCCCGCGGCGACGTTCGGAACCGAAGTGGAGGGAGCCCACGTGGCGACGACCGGAACCGGAAAGGGGGAAGCCCCCGCGGCGACGTCCGGAATTGGGGAGCCAATGCGGGGGGAACTCCGCTGAGGCACGGGAGCTGCTCTGTCGACCGCCCCCGGTGCGGTAAACGCGACGCGCGGGGCGGGATTGGCTCCCAGCCCGGGGAAAACCCCCAGCATGAAATGGGCCCCCGGCCCCGGGAATGGGCTTGGAACGGGGTATCCCCCTGGTGCCACGAAGGGCCCGGGCACGAAGTAGCCTTCCGGCACCAGGAAGTACGCGGGTGGCGGGAAGGATCCGGACGTATGACCCGTAGGGGGAGGATACCCCCCGGTGGGGTCATACGGGGCGGCCGAGACTGGAGGGACCGCCGGGTGACCCATAAACGGCGCATATGTGGGGGCCGGTGGCCGCGCCAACACGCGAAGCAGCTCATCCATAGAGCGCTGGGCGCAGGAGCTGGCCCTCCACTAAAGACTCGAGCAGGGCGTCCCGGGGAGCCGGGGGAGCCGTCGGGGGGAGACTGGTCCTGGCCGAGGTTCCCGCGGTCACCGGGAGCGACCCGGAGGTCGAACCACCTAAGTTAAGAGGAAAGGTGGGAGGCGGTACCTGGGTTTGGCCGCCTCCGGGCGGAAGCGCTGGGACAGTCGCGTCCCGGACGGGTGGCGCCGGGTCACCGGGACCGGTGTCACCGAGGAGGGTGTGAGCCCTCGTTCTTGGGGGAGCCATGGCGTCTTGTGACAAGTCCCCACGGACGGCGCCAACTGTCGTGGTATTGCGAATACCCCAACAGGTTTTGTGTACGATCCTAACGAAGAAAACACGACGCGGGTTGACCAGGTGACCGGTCCTCCCCCGCCGGACAAACACAACAAGTGACACGAGAGTTTATACAGGTTCGAGTCCCGGTGGGGTCCCTAGTCCTGTCGGCGTGCTCCCGACCGGAGTCGACTGGGGAAGCTCCCTCGGGGAGAGGCTTCCGGAGCACACTTGTGAGATTGTCTATTCTAGCAAATAATGAGCAACTTGTTCTTACAACAGGGGGTACTTACAACAGGGGGTACAAGGGCTATTTATAGCCCCAAAAGAAGCAAAAAGACTAAACTACCTTGGACGCTACCGTCGGATCGAGGGGTAGCATGGTCCTTCTCCCGGTCAGGTGCCTCGGATGCTTGACAGGTGGCCGCTGATTCCCGAGGCACTTGCCACACGACCCGCACGTGACCAAGGCGCTTGTCATGTGACCTGCACATGACACGGGACCAAGGGCTCTTGTCCCCGGAAGGACGACAGTGCCCGGAACAGGCACTGGGGGCCATGTCCCCGGACGAAAGGCGGCGCTCGGGGCAGGCACCGGAGGCCTGGTCCCCGGGCAAAAGGCGGCGCCTGGGGCAGGCAACGGAGGCCAAGTTCTCGGGCTAAAGGTGGCGCCCGGGGCAGGCACCGGAGGCCACGTCCCCATGCGAAAGGCGGCGCCCGGGGCAGGCACCGGAGGCCACGTCCCCGGGTTAAAGGCGGCGCCCGGGGCAGGCACCGGAGGCCACGTCCCCGGGCTAAAGGCGGTGCCCGGGGCAGGCACCGGAGGCCACGTCCTGGAACGAATGGCGGCGTCCGGGACCGGCGCCGGAGGCCAGGTCCCCGGGCTAAAGGCAACGCCCGGGGCAGGCACCGGAGGCCACATCCCCGGACGAATGGCGGCGCCCGGGACCGGCGCCGGAGGCCAGGGTCCCCGGGCTAAAGGCGGCGCCTAGGGCAGGCACCGGAGGCCAGGTCCCCGGGCTAAAGGCGGCGCCCGGGGCAGGCCCCGGAGGCCAGGTCCCCGGGCTAAAGGCGGTGCCCTGGGGCAGGCATCGGAGGCCACGTCCCCGAACGAATGGCGGCGCAACATACCGGGACTTAGTCTCATGGAGATTTCGCCCAACAGCAGCCCCCCATGCCCTCCGGGGGCGATACTCGATTCCCCGGTGGGTATGGTACATATCACCGGGAAAATATCCGGGCGGTGACTCTTCGATTCCCGTGCCGTGCACTTATGACCGCGCCGTTTGGCCATAAATGCGCTCACGGTTCGAATCGACGCTTCGGTTTGCGCGTCCGTTCCTTCGTTTCCCACGCGCGGTTTGAGTTACAACGGCACAGATGTACTGCGAAGTGCCATGTGGCGCCTATCTGGGCCACGCTTCACCTCTATAAATAGAGCCTTGGGGGGCTCGGGGTGCTCATTCCAAATTCTTCAAACTCCAGCGCCCTTAGCTCTCCCGGGCTAAAGGCGGCGCCCAGGGCAGGCACTGGAGGCCACGTCCCCGTGCTAAAGGCGGCGCCCGGGGCAGACACCGGAGGCCACGTCCCCGGACGAATGGCGGCGCCCAGGACCGGCGCCGGAGGTCAGGTCCCCGAGCTAAAGGCGGTGCCCGGGGCAGGCACCAGAGGCCAGGTCCCCGGGCGACAGGCGGCGCCCGGGGCAGGCACCGGAGGCCACGTCCCCGGACGAATGGCAGGTGCGCAGGACCGGCGCCGGAGGCCAGGTCCCCGGGCTAAAGGCGGCGCCCGAGGCAGGCACCGGAGGCCAGGTCCCCGGGCAAATGGCGGCGCCCGGGGTAGGCATCGGAGGCCACGTCCCCGGACTGAATGGCGGCTCCCGGGACCGGCGCCGGAGGCCAGGTCCCCGGGCTAAAGGCGGCGCCCGGGGCAGGCACCGGAGGCCAAGTCCTCGGGCGAAAGGCGGCGCCCGGGCAAGCATCAGAGGCCACGTCCCCGGACGAATGGCGGCGCTACTTACCATGACTTAGTCTCGTGGAGATTTCCCCCAACAAAAAAATTATAGAACCACTTAATTCATCAAGCATGTAGCCTAACCTAGGAATAGGATGACGATACCTTATTGTAATATTATTAATGGCTCTACAATCAACACACATTCGCCAACTACCGTCTTTCTTTGGAACCAAAATAATAGGAACGGCACAAGGACTGAGGCTTTCCTGTACGTACCCTCGGTCAAATAAGTCTTAGACTTGGCGCTGAATTTCCTTAGTCTCTTCGGGGTTGGTTCGGTAAGGTGCACAGTTTGACCAAGCTGCTCCTAGGATCAAGTCGATTTCATGCTCAATACCTCTCATAGGTGGCAGCCCCGAGGGAATCTCATCTGGAAATTACATCCTCATACCCCTGCAAAAGGTTAGTGATCATAGGAGGCAAAGAGCTAGGCAATTTATCAAGGGAGAAAAAAGCCTCTTTGCAAATCAAAGCATAGCCAACTGAAGTAGATACATCAAGCTCAAGTAAATTAGATTTCATAGCAAGCATGTTAGCACCTTTCAATTTAGTTCCCACCGTCTTAACACTAGGTTCTTTCTTATTCTTTTTAGGTGGGAAAACTTCTTTAGCTACAATCTGATTTTCAGTTTTAGTACCCTTTTCCTTATGTTCTTTTCCATCTCTTTCTAATTCATCTTTCAAAATTGCAGCAGGGGTCATTGGAATTAATTTAACGGTTCTTCCCTTATCTGTAAAAGTGTATTTATTGCTTCTACCATGGTGTAAAGCATCAGTATTGTCGACGATTTGGACTCGGGGTCCTTAGTCGAACTTATGCAGAATTTGTGAGTTATGAGGCCTTTTAGGGTGTCCCTCCGGGAAGGGATGATGAGCCAAAGTCAGTTGGAATAAAGAAGAATTTATACAAGTTTGGGCCCTCGATGGTGGGAGTAATAGCCCTACGTCCTGTTGGGATTTCACTATGTATAGGAAAAAGGGTTACAAAGTTGTGGAAAAGATCATCACAGGCGAAGATCTTTTCTATGTGATTATCTAGAAAATGACTAAACTAGCCTATGGAAGCTTGTCGATGTTGATCTATTCCTGATGTGTCGTATATCCTCTCTCTTCGTCTGGTGCATTTGCTCACCCTTTTATATTGGTCGAAAGGGCGCCAATGCACAACGGCTTCGAACGGTTGCTCAGGTGCAGTTTTGGCAACTGCACTTAACTTCCACGCAGGCTTAACACATGCAATTAAGGAATAACCACACATATTAACCTCCTAGCAGTTGTCTCCGTGCGTGGAGGAATCTTCGGGATACTCAGAATATGCTTGTTGTAGGGTTTGAGTAATCCTGAGTTGCCCTGGTCGAGAGCAGTCCATGACCTTTTGACCGCGCATCGTCTGCAATCACCTGACCGTGCACTATCTGCGACCTCCTGTCCGTGCATCGCCTATGGGCTTCTGACCGCGCACTGTCTGCGACTTGATCGCGCAAAGCCTGTGACCATGTGTCCACGCTTCCCAAGCTATATGAGGTCACATCAACGAACATTTACCTGGTTCGAATTTGTCTTGCACCAGATGTACATTTATTCTGAACTAGCTCGGGTAACAATCCTCGTCAGCTAACCCCCAAATTTGAAGGAAACGAAGGGACATATTTACTTCAAATTTAAACCTTACATCGGATAAGTGACCCAACGCTTCAACTCCTCCACTTAGTGGCGCACTAAGTGTGGCGGTTTACTTCCCGAGACAGACTCTGGCTTGTTTTTGACAGGTAATGATGGCGCCGTGGAATTGCTTTTAACCCAAGATAAAACTGTAAATGTTTAAGAACTTGAGGCATTCGAAAAACGAACCGTCACTCCTGGGGGCTATAAATGCCGAAGCCTCTTAACCCTAAAACTTCACAAGTCTTTTCCCCGCTAAGTCTTTTCTCGAGCCATCTTTTCTTTTCTTCTGTGTCTACCTCAATGGCAGATCAAAACATCATTGAGATTGAAAGTGATGAAGAGGAAGTGGCACTTGAACTCGACCCAGATTTCCAGAAAGTAAGTCTTCTCTAGAATTTTTGGTTTAAGTTGCCATCTTATGTTCTGATTATTTCCAAAATGCTTTTTCAGAAATTCACAGATGACCGAAGATCTGGTTCATCCAAAGAAGAAACCCAAGGTTGACGAGGGATCTTCCAGCGGCGCAAGGGTTAGGGATGCATCATTGCTCTCTCTTCCTTTGGCCCCTGTAGTCCTTCCTGTCCATGTAACTCAGCAGGTCAAACCTTCATCTCCATCTTTGGAGGTTCATAATAACCCTTCAAAGCCTTCTTCTCAGTTTTCTCTATTGTGACCAAGTGATCCTCGTCTTTTGACGGGTTATCAATTTTCTGGTTGGAAGGTTGCACTTTCGCAACTAGATGATTCTCAACTTGTGTTGGGGAAGCAATCTTCTCATGGGAAGGTTGCACTCCCACGACCTGATAGTTCCCGACTTTTGTTGGATGATCTACTTTCTGGGGGAAATACTTCATCCTCTCACTTGCGAGGATTGGTAATTATTTTCATCTCTCCTGTTGGTCGTTTTAACTCATAAAACTAACACATTTATGTGCAGGAGATGAAAATTGTTGGAGCCCCCAGTGACTAGCCTGCTAAGATTCAACCTCCTTCCCTCGAACAGACTCTCCAAAAGGAGAAAGAGGTTTTCGAGAAGAAGACCGAGGAGATGTCTTTGGCTATTCTGCACCTGGCAGAATGTTTTGATAGATCCCGCGAAGAGGCGCACCAATTCCGCTTGGAGAGGGACTACGCTCGACAACAGCGAGAACTCTCCGATTCAATCAGGGATGGTAGTGCTTCTCTGATTCGGGATGATGTAGATAGGCTTAGAGTAATTGCCAATTTTCTTGGGGCGGTCAGTGTAGATCCTACTGACACTAATATGTCCCTAGGAGAACTTTGTAAACTTCTGTCGGATCAGGTCGATGTTTTGGTCGCCTATATCCCTTTTGTATGCAAGGATTGTCAGAAATAAAGATTTCTTTTACCTTACATGACTTGCCGTAAGAGTTAATTTGAATTAAAACTCTTCACAATCTCTGTGCGAATATATGGTCATAAGTAATGTCTTCATGACCACACATACACAGGTAAATCTGAGGTAACAAGTCTTTTCGATCAAAAACGCATTAATACGTCATACCGCGACCAGTACTGGTACTGCGGTCAGAACCAAAGCCGCGATCAGAACTGAAATCCGATCAGAATTGTCATAGCGATCAGAACTGAAGTTGTGATGACATAATGCTTTGACCGGATGATAACCGTCTGTATTGCGATTATCCATTTGCAACAATCATAGAATATCATTGTGATCAAAATGCAAACTTTAAAGTGATCACAGGAACGCATTGTGATCAAAACATGAAAATTTAACTTACAAAAAACATGAAGGATAACTTTTCCTCCGAAAATTTTTGTAACATTTTCACATTCTTATGTACACCCTAGCCCTAGCCCCCGAATTCGAAACAAAGATTATAAAAATACCTTTCATTTCGGATTCACTATGGGGAGTGCATAACGGGTCTCCCAAGAGAAGGCACCCATTATGGGAAATGAATAAAGTATTCAATGAACCGTTGCCTCGGGCATATAAAAAGAGAAGGTAGCTTCTTCAGGAAGCCACACAACCAGAAACCCTTTCTTAGAACCTCCGCCGCACAAAACCCTCATTCCTCATTCTCCATCGCCTCCAAAGTCACCATCTTTCCTTCCGATCTTCTGAAAGCAATGGCCTCTTATCACAGCGCGAGACGACCAAATAAGCCTGCTCGGCCAAGAGAAAAAAGACCTCCAAGCGACCATCGAGTTGCAAAACTTGAGGGTTGATTCTGTCTGCAGGGAGAACGAAGACCTGAGTGCGTCACTCTCCGTTTGCAGTAGCTCTCAACAAAACATCTTCGAAAAGCTGAAGATGGTGGCCGATCTGCTAAGGGCTGATGTGGTCGAAACCGCGGTGGATGAACTTAGCCTTAGCGCTTGGACCACACTGGTCGCAATCCAAGCAGAGTCACTTCTTGAGTACCTTCCTGAAGATACAAGGCGGAAAAAAGAGGTGATCAAGACCACAGTACAATCAGCAGCCTCCGCCATCCTCTGCCGACTTCGTTTTCACCATGGCCCAGATCTTGATCTGAATCCAGTGGTGGGAGAGGCAGAGGTCGAGAGTGAAGACCAGCTTGAGGTTATCATGGAAGAGGTCAAACCCCTTGTAGAAAAACTCTTGAATGAGCTCGGCATAATGTAAACCTTTGTACCTGTACAGATATAATTCATACAATGCAAATGTATGCCTTATTTTTTGAAAGGAAGCACTTCTTTTGGTTTCATATTGCGACCATATTCCCCTAGCCCCCGCCTGTGATTATGTATACTGAAGACTTAGTATTATAAGCACAGGAAAAATATGGGTGTAACGACGACCAGGGTTATCCGACCAGACCGACAATCATATTCGACACAATACCCAACCTTATTGCAAACCGGCAGCCACTCTGGTGACCAAGGACATGCCAGCAAGCCCCGTGTGTGTTGAGAGACAGCTTATTGAGGGGTGTCTTGTCTAGAAGTGATCACGAGATTGGCCAGTGAATCCGATCAGGGTATTGTGGTGATACAACCATCGGCTACCAGCCCCCGAGCCAGACTCGTAACATACGGGAAAAAAGGAATAATTAACATATGAAACAACTAAGAGTACTGTTTTTTGTTAAATCATGCTAATTGAAAAGGAAAAGGGATTTGGAACTTACACGTAGAACTTGCGTAGTTGATCGGTGTTCCATGTATTGGATAAGATCCGACCATCCTCCATCGCTAATCGAGCTGATCCTGGTTGTGGCACCAAGATAACAGTGTAAGGGCCTTCCCACTGTGGAGAGAACTTGTTGCGACTAGACTGGTTTTGTATTTTATGTAAAACCAGATCGTCCACGTGAAGACTACGTGGTCGCACCCTTTTGTTATCGTATTTGCGCAGAGCTTGCAAATACACCGCGGACTTGACCAGAACTCGATCATGTTTTTCTTCTAGGAGGATGAGGTCTTGTAACCGTTGCCCGTTCTGATCAACTTGTTCGAATTGATCTGTTCGGACAGAACCAATACTAATTTCTATGGGTAACACAGGCTCAGCCCTGTATACCAAATGGAAAGGTGTCTCACCGGTGGCTCGACTAGAAGTAGTGCGTAGTGCCCACAGAACAGTATAGAGCTCGTCTACCAAAGCCCCCGAGCGTGTCTTAAGGCGATCAAAAACACATTTTTTGATACCCTGTAATATTTGCCCGTTGGCATGTTCAACGGCACCATTGCTCTGCGGATGAGCTATAGAGGTAAAGCACACCTTGGTTCCGATTTGGTCGCAATAGTCCAGAAAAAGACCACTAGCGAACTGGGAACCGTTATCAGTGATGAGATGATTTAGAACACCGAATCGAGTCATAATGTTCTTATGAAAGAACTTTTGTGCAGCAGCAGCAGTAATGTTGCGTACTGGTTCGGCCTCAATCCACTTCATAAATGTGTCAATAGCTACGAACAAGAACTTGTATCCATTGATCGCTTGTGGCATAGGACCAACAATATCCATCCCCCAGACTGCGAAGGGCCATGATAGAGGAATGGTTTGTAAAGTGTAGGCAGGTTGATGAACCTATCTTACATAGAATTGACACTGAGGACATGTCTTGACCATATTCTTGGCATCATCGAGTGCCGAAGGCCAGTAAAATCCTTGTCGGAAAGCCTTTCAGACCAGTGTACGATATGACACGTGCGCACCGCATACACCATCATGGATTTCTTTCAAGAGGGATTTACCTTTCTTTTGGGACACACAGCGCATGAATACTCCTTGAGTACCTTATCTATACAAAACTCCTTCTATAAGCTTGTATAGACGCGCTTTTTGAACTAACAGATCACTTTCAGTTTCGTCCTCGGGCAAGGTCACATGTTCGAGATAGACCCTCAATGTATGGGTCCAATCTCGTTCTTGTCCAAGACTGGTAACGCAGACTGTTACCGGATCATCCTTGACCGTAGTCATGATCGAGGGATGTTCCAAGTGTTCGACGAACACTCCTGCCTGAGCGGATGTGCGTGAGGACCTAATTTTGGATAATTGGTCTGCGAGAATGTTGTCCTTTCGTGGGATTTACTGGACTTTGAAATGACTGAAGTGTTTTTCCAATCTCCTCACTTCCCCCAGGTAATGAGCCTTTGTCTCATCGGAGGTGATGTACTCCTTGTTTACCTAGTTTACGACTAGCTGTGAGTCTCCCCTCACCACTAATCGACGAACTCCGAAGAATTTTGCTGCCCGGAGCCCTGCAATAAGACCTTCATACTCTGCTGTGTTGTTGGTCGCAACAAAGTGTAGTTGAAAGACAAACTTCAGTTGTTCGCCCTGAGGCGTAACTAAGACCACACCAGCCCCCGAGTGTTGAAAACTGCGAGAGCCATCAAAATACATTGTCCAGTGATCAGGGCATTCCAAATCTTTGGATGCCTGCACGGGTGGCTCAGGGTTAGTCCATTCGACCACGAAGTCGGCTAGGACCTGGACTTGACCACGGTGCGGGGCGTGAAATGGATGTCGAATGCTTCAAGTTCGACTACCCATTTGGCGATTCGACCAGATTTCTCCGGATTCTGGATAATGTCCCCCAAAGGAAAAGATGAGGGTACTATGATCTTATGTGCCTGAAAGTAATGTCGTAGCTTACGGGAAGCCATCAGTAGTGCGTAAAGTATCTTCTGGACCTCAGGGTAGCGCTCCTTAGGACCATGAAGCACTTTGCTTACGTAGTAGACGTGTTTATGCATACCCTCTCTTTCTGCGATCAGGACAGCGCTGACCGCTTGAGGTGTGGCCGCCAAGTAGAGGAGTAATGGTTCCTCTTTGTCGGGGGCAACCAAGACCGGCGGAATGGATAGATATGCTTTAACCTCCTGAAATTCCTTTTTGGCTTCATCAGACCATGTAAAATTGTGATGTTTGCGTAGGGCTTTGAAGAAGGGTAGTCCCTTTTCGCCTAGTCTCGATATGAGCTGGCTTAATGCCGCCATGCGACCTGCTAGGCGCTGAACATCCTTGATGGTCACGGGAGACCTCATTTGTTCAATAGCCCTGATTTTTTCAAGATTGACTTTGATTCCTCTGGAACAAACAAGAAAACCAAGAAGTTTTCCGGATGAAACCCCAAAAGAACATTTCTCCGGGTTTAACTTTAGTCCATATCGGTTCAAATTACAGAAGGTTTCAGCAAGGTCGTCTAAATGAGACAAATTTTTTAAACTTTTTACAACCAGGTCATCTACATAAGATTCAAGATTACGCCCCATCTGGGAAAGAAAGGTCTTTTGCATCAAGCGCTAGTACGTGGAACCTGCGTTCTTGAGACCAAACGGCATTCTAACGTAGCAGTAGGTGTCGAATGGTGTGATGAAGGCAGTCTTCTCCTCATCTTCTTCTGCCATGCCAATTTGATGATATCCTAAGTAAGCGTCCAGGAAACTCATTAGTTCACAACCCGCAGTAGAATCGACCAGCTGGTCGATGGGGGGAAGGGGGAAGTCATCCTTCCGACAAGCACTATTTAGGCTGGTGTAGTCGACGTACATGCGCCACTTGCCATTTGACTTGCGGACCATGACCGGATTTGCAAGCCATTCTGGGTGATCGACTTCACGAATAAACCCGGCCTTCTGGAGTTTATCCAACTCCTCTCGGATGGCTTCCTGCCGATCAACAGCAAAATGCCTGAGCTTTTGCTTTATTGGTCGTTGTCCAGGTTGAATTGCTAACCTGTACTTGATTACCTCCCTTGGGACACCGGGCATGTCGGATGGTTTCCACGCAAACAGAACTGCGTTAGCTCGGAGGAAGGCAATGAGCTCGAGTTCCTATTTTTCATCCAGGCCTGATCCAACCCAAATCGTCTTAGACGGATCATCTGGGTACAATGGAACCAGTTTTAGTGTTTCATCTGGTCGAGCAGTAGCTTTGATCGTATCAGTGGACACTGTGGCGATCTGGGCTTCTCGGAGGGGAAGTTGGTCCACCATCTCCAACCGATCACACGTTAATGCCACGTTGCGACTGCCTCGGACAGAAATAACACCCTTGGGGCCAGGCAACTTGCCGCACTAGTAAGCATAGTGCGTAGCCATCATGAACTTAGCAAGAGTTGGCTTGCCAAAGATCGCGTTATAAGCTGAACACAATCAATTACATCAAAAGTAACTAATTATGTTCGGAAGTTATCTGGTTCTCCCAGCGTGACCGGGAGCACCACCTGTCCCAATGGCATCATAGAGGGACCAAGAATTATCCCATAAAACAGATGAATTATGGGTTTGATTTTCGAACGAGGAATTTGCATCTCGTCGAGTGCCTTGACCAATAAAATGTCCAAGGAACTGCCTCTGTCGATCAGGACCCTTTCGATCCTCGCATTACTGATAATCGGGGTAATGACCAGAGGCAACCTCAATGGTCGAGTAAGCCCCACAGGACAATCAGAGCGATCCGACCAACATAAGAGGAGGAATCTCCGTTTGGTTCACCTCTCGATAAAAGGCTTTAAATTACTCTTAGAAAAAAAGAGGAGGAATCTCCGAAAATAACATTAACATGATTACGAGGTACCTGGTAGGACATCTCTTCGTCTCCGCTGGCGTCCCTTAGCCTGCAAGTCTGTTCTTTCGGTGGCAAGGTCGGCATAGGTCTGATCCCCTGGTAGAAGTCATCCAACTGCTTCAACCAGCTCCTGCAATTCTTGAGGTCGTGGCCTGTAGAGTTGTGGAGTGGACACCATCTCTTCCCATTCTGCGGGTTAGTCGACTTCTCAGACTGGTCGGGATTACGACCACCAGAAGCAATTTTATTTTTAAATGAAGGTTTGTTTCCTTTGGTCGATGGAGGTTTTTCTGCGACCGCGACCTCTCGGTACTGTCCAAATCAACTCCTTTTTTATTTCTTCGACTTTCTGCTTGACGAAGATTCCGGTTTCTTGTTCGAATCCTCCCTCTTCACGTCCTTGAGACCTGGTTGAGGCGGTAAGTTACCCTTATCCACCATCTGATTCCACTCAACGGCCTCGGCCACGTCGGAATATCGATCAGCCATATCAAAGAGATCGGCTACTGATCGAGAAGGATGGATGAGTAAGTCCTCGGTAAACCTCCGATACCGAACGGCATGTTTAAATGCCCTGATAACAGAGTTATCAGATATGTTCGGGATGATATTTCTCACCCCGACAAATCTCTTGACAAACTGACGAAGAGTTTCCGTTGAAGTTTGTCGTAGTTGATGGAGGTCATCCTCTTTACCCGGCTTTTGATAACAATTTTGGAAATTGTTGAGGATGGCATCGCACAACATTTCCTAGTTATAGATTGAACCCTCAGGTTGATTGAACAACCAGGTTCTTTCCGGTCATTCGAGGACTGTTGGCAGATAGTTGGCCATGACCCGGTCATCGTCGCCTGCTGCCTGAATAGCAGTGATGTAGATTTGAAGGAACTCGGACGGATTCTGAGTCCCATCAAATCTTTCTATGGCCCCTGGTTTAAACTTGTCTGGCCAAACGACCGCACAAAGGCCGGGCGAGAAAGCTTTACAACCAACATAAGGACCATGAATAGACCTGCGAGTCTCGACCTGATCTCGGGCGACCTCACGCGAGGGAGAGGTCACTTGTGGTCCCAGGCGAGAGTGGACAGGAATTCGTTCTCTATCACGAGAGTTCTCAGCTCGTCTGGCTTTGTCATGCCGAGATGGCACTGGTAGCGGATGATTCCGTCTACTAGAACCAGAGTTAGAATACTCTTGATCATGGGAACGTGTTGCTGACTGGGAAGAGGCGGTTGGGGTCTCCTCAGATGCGACCTTGTCCAACCTCTCCGCCAGGATTCTGGCGAAAGCCAGTTTTTGCGCATCCGTGACCGTAGGAAGAAAATTACGCAAGACCTCTGCGATGGATCGAAGCCGGCCATGCGTACTTCTCCTGGGTGTGCCATGTCACCATCTCTTCGTCCGCTGGCAAACGTTCCGGGGGTCAAGATGGTGTCTGGTCGCGTCTACGGCCACGTGATCGACGGGAAGAAGGAGCCTCTAGGGCTGTTCTGCGAAGTTAATTATCCTGTTGCTCACGATCTTGATCTTCTTTTTGTTTGCGTTCCTGTTCTTCCCTAGCAGCTCACTGATCGGGAGTTTCTTCCGACAAGGCAGCGAATTGTCTAGGGATTGAGGTCGCCGACGGGGAAAACATCTCCGTTTGTTCCGAGTCGGACTCAAAATCAAAGAGACGGTGGAGGTTATTAGGATCAAACCTCCCCGGGTTAAATTCCTGGTCTACATCGCTCCTACCCTCAGCAGGGCCGTGCGATGGACCGGATTCAACCTCTAACACAGTAAGAACCACAGTGGGCTCTGGTTCTGCATCAGTCGCCTCCTGGTCGATAGACATGACCTGAGCGATCGAATCAACCTCTGGGACGTCTTCGCCTCTGATTTCCTCCATTGGAACAGGATCACTAGGTGAAGGCATTTGGATGTGAGCATAATCCTCGATATCGAAGTCGTTCTCGGAATCATATGCTCCAGACACGGCTCACCGAACCTCCGGATAGAAATAAGAACGCCTTGAGAAAGGCCCCACGGTGGGCGCCAGCTATCGACGATTCGGACTCGGAGTCCTTAGTCGAACTTATGCAGAATTTGTGAGTTATGAGGCCTTTCAGGGTGTCCCTCCGGGAAGGGATGATGAGTCAAAGTCAGTTGGAACACAGAAGAATTTATACAGGGTCGGGCCCTCGATGGTGGGAGTAATAGCCCTATGTCCTGTTGGGATTTCACTATGTGTAGGAAAAAGGGTTACAAAGTTGTGGAAAAGATCATCACAGGCGAAGATCTTTTCCGTGCGATTATCTAGAAAATGACTAAAATAGCCTATGGAAGCTTCTCGATGTTGGTCTATTCCTGATGTGTCGTATATCCTCTCTCTCTTCGTTTGGTGCATTTTCTCACCCGTTTATATTGGTCGAAAGGGCGCCAATGCACAATGGCTTTGAACGGTTGCTCGGGCGTAGTTTTGGCAACTGCACTTAACTTCCACGCAGGCTTAACACATGCAATTAAGGAATAACCGCACATATTAACCTCCTGCCAGTTGTCTCCGTGCGTAGAGGAATCTTCGGGATACTCAGGATATGCATGTTGTAGGGTCTGAGTAATGCCGAGTTGCCCTGGTCGAGAGCAGTCCATGACCTTCTGACCGCGCATCGTCTGCAATCACCTTACCGTGCACTGTTTGTGACCTCTTATCCATGCATCGCCTACGGGCTTCTGACCGCGCACTGTCTGCGACCTGATCGCGCAAAGCCTGCTACCATGTGTCCGCGCTTCCCAAGCTATATGAGGCCACATCAACGAACATTTACCTGGTTTGAATCTGTCTTGAACTAGACGTACATTTATTCTAAACTAGCTCGGGTAACAATCCTCGTCAAGTATCTATTGCCAAGGCTTGCCTAAAAGCAAAGAACAAGCTTGCGTAGGCACTATATCAAAATCTGCATGATCATGGTAGGTATCAATCGGAAAATGCACTCTCACAATTTTATTTACCTTCAACTTACCGCAAGCATTGAACCATTGAATATAATAAGGGCGTGGGTGTTGTTGCGTGGTCAAGCCAAGCTTCTCGACCAACTCAGTGCTAGCAAGGTTGTTGCAACTCCCTCCATCGATGATGACACGACACGATCTTTCCTTCACAACGAACTTCGATTGGAACAAGGTGTGGCGCTGATTTTGCTCCTCTCTCTCCATTTGAGCACTAAGTACTTGCTGCACTACAATGCTCATATACCTCTCAGACGCTTCAGCTCCAAATCTGTCCACTCCAACGTCATCGCTATCCATCTCATGTTTGTCACCCGCAGGGTTAGCTGCAACAAGAGCCAAATCTTCCTCATCAATATCACTAGCACTAGTATACTCACCGTTGTCTTTTGCAATGAGGGCTCGCTGATTTGGCCAGTCCTTCATGACATGGAACAATACCTTGCAACTGTAGCACTGCGTGTCACGGGTCCTGCCCGTGGAAGCCATCGATGAAGCGCTCTTCGCCGGTGCTTGCACTATCGCTGATTTGCTCGCTGCGGGAGCACGTGATGGTGGTGTAGAATCAGCGGGACGTGCACGGGAAGTAGATGAAGTAGAATGACCAGCAGAGGGTGCAGGTGGCACCTTGGGTGTAGGTGTGGACCGAGCTGAAGTAGATCCTCTAAAAATACCTCCCCGTGATCGAGCTTGTCATCCTTGTACTTCCCTTTCAGCTTTGCAAGCAAGATGAAACAAACAAGTGATATTATGATAATCCTTATACTCTAATATGTCCTGGATTTTGCGGTTTAAACCCCCAAAAAATATAGACATTTTTGCATCCTCATCTTCTTGCACTTTACAACGCAACATACCAATTTGTAACTCCTGATAATACTCTTCTACGGACTTATTACCTTGGTTCAAGCGCTGCAAGTTATTCAATAAATCTCTAGCATAATATGAGGGTACAAATCTAGCTCGCATTAATTCTTTCAAAGCGCTCCAAGTGGGAGGGACATTATCCGTTTGTTTAATTTCATGCCACCAATATTGTCGGGGGAAATCTCCGCGGGACTAAGTCCAGGTAAGATTGTGTAACGATTGCCCGAGGACGTGGCCTCCGGGGCCTCCCCGGGCGCCGCCTTTTGGCTCCCGGGACGCGGCCTCCGGTGCCCTCCCGGGCACCGCCATTTGTCCGGGGACGTGGCCTCCGGGGCCTCCCCAGGCGCCGCCTCTTGGCTCCCGGGACGCGGCCTCCGGTGCCCTCCCGGGCGCCGCCTTTTGGCTCCCGGGACGCGGCCTCCGGTGCCCTCCCGGGTGCCGCCATTTATCCGGGGATGTGGCCTCCGGGGCCTCCCCGGGCGCCGCCTTTTGGCTCCCGGGACGCGGCCTCCGGTGCCCTCCCGGGCGCCGCCTTTTGGCTCCTGGGACGCGGCCTCCGGGGCCTCCCTGGACGCCGCCTTTGGCTCCCGGGACGCGGCCTCCGGTGTCATCCTGGGCGCCGCCATTTGCCCGGGGACGCGGCCTCCGGCCCCTCCCCGGGCACCGTCTTTTGGCCCCCGGGACATGGCCTCCGGTGCCGTCCCGGGCGCCTCCTTTGACCCAGGGACGTGGCCTCCGGCGCCGACCCAGGCCTCATCGCCCTCCTGAAGGTAAAGTCTCGAACTGTTTGTCACGTGCAGGTCATGCGAGGAGCGCCTCGGGAACTAGCGACCACCTGTCAAGCATCCAAGGCGTTTGACCGGGAGAAGGACGGTCCTACCCTTCAATCCGATGGTGGCTTCCGGGGTAGTTTAGGGTTTTTACTTCTTTTTGGGGCTATAAATAGCCCTTGTACCCCTCTGTTGTAAGGGATCGGTTCTTTGATTGGAATAGCTAAACTCACAGACGTGCTTCGGAAGCCTCTCCCCCGGAGAGAGCCTCCCCAGCCGACTCCGGTCGGGAGTGCGTCGACAGGACTAGGGCCCCCACCGGGACCCGAACCTGTATAAACCCGTGTGTCATTTTTTGTGCTTGTCCGGCGGGGGAGGACCGGTCATCCGGTCAACCCGCGCCGCGTAATCTTCGCTAGGATCATTCTCAAAACCTGCCGGGGTATTCGCAATACCACGACAAATATGATGCAAAGTTAGTAAATTCACTAGTGGCAAGTCTAATTCTATGTTCTTCTGGCACTTCAAAACATGAGAATTTTTGATCCATGGTTAACTCCCATTCTAAATATTCATCCGGATTATAACGACCCGCAAAGATGTCATGGTAAATTTAACTTTAGAAAATGTGTCATTAACATTACCATGATGTCGATTAACATTACTATTGTTACCTCTCATACCATGACGATTGCGGCGAAGAAGATGCCGTAGCCGTGCATCCCGTTCAGTAGCATGATCATCCGGAATGCCAACACTCTCTTCACCTTCAACATTCTCTATGTCATCGGCGAGGGATGCTTCTTCATCTCCATGGGCAGCAAGGTTTCCCACCCTTCGACCTCCATTGGGAGGGCCAAGAGCCGCAGGTGGAGGTGGCTGCCTCTCAAAGTGCTCCATTCTTGTGACGAGGTTGGCGATGCTCCACTCAATTCGCTCCATCCTATGCTCATTGTCTTGAGCATGCTTGGTGAGGTTTGCGTCGATGCCTCTCTACGTGCTTTGATGATCCTCCACATACTTCGTGAGCTCAATTCTTGTAACACACTCATCTCCATCCAGAACTCCAGTCCCCGATCCTGTCATTCTTAGTAGAAGACAAGAGAAAACATAGTGTATATATTCTTCCTATCAACCACTAGGTGGTGGAAAGGAGTAAAAGTCTCTCTTGCTCAAGCTTCTTACCAAGCTCTTGCAAGCTTTTTACCAACTACGACAGGCAATGCAATCCGGTGGGCTAGTTCATGACAACTTGTGACAGTGATGGAGCTCACGATTGCAAAGTAAATCTGTAACTGAGTTGGAAGAAAGTGGAGCTCGGAAGGCTATGTATGAGTTGCAAGGATTAGCAATTAATTCAATTTAGAATTTGTAAAACTTAAAAGTAGTCCCAAACAAGTCTATGTCACCGGTCTAAACTCGTCTCGGACCTAGTTCAAGAAAGCAATGGATACACACTAGCTCAAGGACTCAAAGGATGCAAGCACTTCTGAATTTTTTCTAATTGGGTGCGCCTTTTTCTTTTCTTGTCGGACGATGGACAGGGAGACCGAGTCGGCTAGCAACTAGATCAAACTTGACTAGGACCAGCAACACAATCACACGACGAGGGACGACGATTCAGCAAAGCAAACCAAACTGAAAAATTGTGAATGCACAAAGGCTTGGACGGGGGAACAACGACGTCGAACAATTTTTTTTTTGTGGGGCAATTTTCTGGACTCTAGGGTGAAGAACAGAATTAATCTAAAGGGGAAAAGTGTTGATACCTAACAGGCAACGCGGCTCTGATACCAATTGATGCGACAGCGGCCCGATCTTCCGATAGGTTATACTTTGCAGAACGGAGACGTTCGTGTTCCAAGGCTTCCAATCAGTGGGGATTGAGTCCTTGCAATCGTTACACCCACGCATTTGTCGTTATCAACCATGCTTAGGCCCGATGACCTTACCACGAAGGTTAATTCCTGCATGCAGTAGAAGAAACAAGCAAGAACAAAATGCAAAGCAATATGAAATTTCAGAATGAACAACTGAGGTTATCTTTCATCAAATCAAGTCTTTTGACACTACTCCAATGAACAATTGTATCTCACACAGTGGGAAACAATGTAGCAAATAACCTGCTAATCTAATGGCGGCGGCTTGTTTTTATGAAGGGAAGAGGGAGAGGGCGACCAAAAGGGGTGGCGGCCTGGGAGGTGGCCGTGCTAGGGTTGCCTCCCACGTCCACAACCTAGGCTTGCACCCCCTCCCTCGAATACAAGGCTCGAGGCCCAAGAAAAGGTGATGCTGCACCATGTAGCAATTTGTCATGACGGTGGAGGCCTTCCTGGACGAATTTTAAGATGAGGCTGGATCCGTTGGAAAGGTTATGAAATAATATTTCCATCAAGTACTCATACACCTCAATCGGACTCCGAACGAAAGAATTACGGCCTCTGGATGCCGGTACTGTCAGGCTGTCGCCGAACTGACTTCTGGGCTCGTGTGGGCTTGTACTCCGAATTGTGTGTAGGGCCTGGTGGTAGCGATGTGCTGCTGTAGATGAGGTGGCACCAAGAGGATGAGGTGGTAACCAACTAGTGGTGGCGCCATTCTGAAAGTATGTCTTCATGTAAGGAAGATGGGGGCGCCATCTTGAGCTGAACAGCCAACATGTAATAGGTGCCATGACTTGAAGTGTCTTCTCCAATATTCCTAAGTAATAGAATGTCACAAGAATTCAGTAGCATCCCATCTTTAATAATATAATTATGAACAGCGAGGAACGAGCTCATCCTAAGATTTAATTGATGTGCACGAGCTCGTGTTATTGGACTTCAATTGTTGAAACATGAGGATCAGCAGGTGTAGTGCGTGTATCTGAGGTAGCAGGTGTAGTGCGTGTATCTGAGGAAGTGATGTCCTCATCACGTACTCTTGAGCTCGTCAGTGGAAATGTGTGTCACGATCATACAAGAAGGGACTCCCGAAGATCACCTGACAGATATCAATGAGAACAACATCGCATTGAACCTCATCGATATAACGAGAAGAAAACACAAACTGTAGAGTACACTGCCTCTTGATTTGCTGGCTCATGTCGAACGTGAACCATCCCAAGGGATATGGCCGAGGATGTGTGGTCGTCTTCAGCCCCAGATGTTGCACCAACCCAGGGGAGACTAAGTTTTTCTGGCTCCCCAAGTCAAAGATAGCTGCTACAACCTCGTGCTTCACCTGTATGTTAATGGTAAATAACTCCTCCATCTGGTTGTGGTCTAGAGGTGGACTTGAGCTTGTCTCCTTTAGCATTGCCATCAAAGACAGGGTTGTGTCTACCTTTTCGATCGAATTCAACCGGACAGTGTCCTCCATCGGTGGAGCCAAGGTCATTGTGTCTGCTCGTTTGCTTGGTGCACTCTTCCTGGTTCTCTCTGGTTGAAGCTCGGGATGAAGTTTGTAACACTTCTCCTTCATGTGACCTGGAACCTGACAATGTTCGCAAGTAACACCCATACTGGATTTGGATGTACCTTTTCAGAAGCTTGTCTTCTCCTTCAACGTGGTCGAAATCCCCTTTATGGTCTTGTCGCTGTGTGACTTGTTCCTCTTCTTGATCGCCATAGCTGTTGTACTCGCGGTCGACACATCGTGGACGCCAAACAGACTCTATTCCATGTTGATCGTCCTGTGTAGCCCAAACGTATATTTCCTAAACATCTGGGGGTCGAAGAGCAATATGTCAATTACAATTGCTTGCCTCTGAAACTCTGTGGTGTAGTCTTGAACAGACTGGTCGCGCCGTTGACACAACCGGTGCCAACGGTCCCACCTTTCTTCGAGGTAGCCCATCAGGTAGAACTCTTGGCCCCAAGTGAGGTCTTCGACTTCCCCGTCGGCAACTCGTGCCTTCCACCACATTTTGGCGTGGTCCTTCATCTTCAAGGGTGCAAACTTTACCTTCTTGACACAACTGAAACCCCGAAGGCCGCACTGCATCAATCGCTCCATCGTACATGGGTATGTTGTAACACCCTATATTTTGCTATTCTTTTAATATGTCAATCAATGCATCTCTTATTGAATCCCTCGAATATCTCGACGACACCTTGGATCAATCATGGAGAAATCCTCCAAAAACTCTGGTTAAAGTTCTCTAAGTTTCTCTAGATTAAATTCCAACTAAAAATCCCAAACTCTTTTCTAGCCAAATATTCGACCTGTTAGGTTGCTCCTATTCGAATTGTCTTAAACCAGTAATTATGTTGGAAATAATCACGATTTGGATGGTCGATCTATTCGATCAAGATTGACTCACTTGTCGAAAGCAAGCCACTGGTCAAACCGACTCACTGGTCGAATCGAGTCACTGGTCAAAAGCAAGTCACTGGTCGAACCGAGTACTGTTCAAATGAGTATTGGTTGAATTAGAAAGAAAACAAATGGATCCCTTTGTCCCAGCTCAAGTGCTCGTGTGAAATCTTTGTCTCTTTCTAGCTTTGGGCGTTTGATCCAATTATTCTAATGTTCAGTCAAATAGGCAGTACACCAATCCACATATCAGCCATGTTTTGGTGTTTTGATCTAAGCCCAATCAAGAAGCCCCCAAAATAGCAAACACCATTTCTAACCAATGAATGTTGGTTGTGAGAGAGAGAAGTGACCAGCACAGAGATAGAATGTTGAACTCCCTCCTGTCACACCACCGTGCGATGCCCCAACTAGCGATGAGCTGAACCCCCATCAGAGCAAGCTAGATCTCTACTCCTGACTACTTGATCATTTTTGTCTCATTCCCTTGTCCAGTATCTATTGGCAGTCTATAAGAGTACCTCACACAGCCTTTCTTCTTCCATCGTTCTTGCCTGTTCATTCTTCGTTTCTTGCCTAAGTCCTGAGAAGGTATGATACTTGATAGATCTTGCTCATGTGTTTGTTTTCTTGATCAACCTTAAGAGAAGTCATTCATACATCTATCCTTCATCTGTTCTTGTACAGAAATCTCTCCAAAAAGTCCAAGGATCACTATATTTCCAAGTCTTCTTCTTTGACTACGGTGAGTATCAGTCTCTTTTCAGTTCTTGAGCAGCTTCCCTTTAAATTTCAAATTTGTGCTCGTTACTTCACCATTTTCTCTAATTCTTGTTGCTGTGTGTTCGCAACTCTCTTGGCTTCATTTTGGGTATATTTAATCAGTATTTGATCTGTAGAGCTCCAGCAATCGATGAAATAGTTCATCCCAGCCGCTTTTCTGTTTTTGCAAAATCGGACCCCTTAGATGGCCTCAAAACTGTTCGAACCTATTGAAAGAACTGTAGACAGCGCATTTCCTACAACTTTTTTGTTGTTGACTTTCTGAGATAATCAATATATCAGCCCTATTTTTGTGTTTTCTTAATTTCAGTCATTTCATTTAAGAGTTTGATGAACAAGAAGTTAAGCCAATCCTAGATTAATCCTCTGTTTGTGCTCAATCTCACCAAACTCAAGTCCTATGGGATCAACTCAGGCCAACCTGAGCCCAAATTTAGCCAAACCAGGCACTTGTAGCCAAGCCCGGAGTGCTTTCTCCCTCGCAGGATCATCTTCAACCAGAATACCTTGCATTCCATGCATATTTATATTTTACATATAATTTTCTATGATAAGTAATTTCTGTATGCTTATGTGTTTTATTATTATTTGTGTGAGAGAGTAGAACTAGGAGTCGAAGATCCCTTAGTGCAGTTAGACCCCGCTTTGCAAGGCAAGTCTCTTTCTTCTTGATCATGTCTCTCCTAGTATTTTAAGTAAATTAGGTTATTTATTGTTTTAAGTATATGCATGCTTTACTTTTCAAATGCTATGTTGGATGAATACAAGTAGATATGACCTAACTTCTTTGAAGGCCCTTCATGTTCATATATCCTATGCACTCATTTGTCACCCTAGGATGTTGTGCTTAAGTTATTCTTATGCTTGAATATATGTGCTAAATGCTTAATGGTCATCTATATGAAAAGTGTGTTTAAAACCTTGTTTGTAAAAGTGTATGTTAGAATCGATAGTGAGGATGGTTTGTGTGGTTGGAGCTGTGTACGGAATGGGAATGTGGTTCACTCCTCACTAACGGTTCATAAGGACGAGACCCTTGTCTTGTACTTTCAAGCGGCATGAACATCGTGCTAACCATTTGCCTAGTATGGGACGGGCGTGGCAAAGTAGCTCTCTAGGTATTAGCTTTTCCCTGCAATGGTTGTCGGTCCAATTTCTCGAGGGAAACTGGTGGGCCATAGAAGGCTGTGAGTTGTGAGAGTAAGTGAATCAAGAGTTTAGAAGGAAGGCGCCCTAGACCTGGATACCGAGTCGTGCGCGACTGGATCCACAAGCTATGACTCTCGCGGCACTATGGACCAAGGCTAGGTAGATTTGGCTGTGGGGTGCGCTCCACAACGGTACTATGGACTGAGTCATCTATTTACCAGGCAGGGAATTGTTAATGCTAGGATTACGAACTGTCATGTGATCTCAGCCTCGCCGCATGTGTAAAATTCGCATGAAGAGGTACCGACATGAAAGCTGGGTGATCAAGTGGATTAAAGTGGTACACCTTTGCAAAGTTACAAGAAGTATTAGATACTCTGAGCTCCCAAGTTTTGGAGTCTGTGCGCGATGGATTCTATCCACGTCGATGCAGCACAGTAGGATTTGGATGATTTTTGTAATATTGGATAAAAGTGGTGAATCATGGAAGACTGTCACGCATAACATTTTCTAAAACCTAGTTAGGATTTTAAAGTCTCACTTTTGAAATCAAAACCTTTCCTTACAACTTTAGAGTGAAAATCTAGTCTATTCTTTCCTATAAACCAAAGAGCCTATTTCTTGGAATTCCCCATCATTTATATACCCACATTCATTAATTGAGAATTGTTGAGCACCGTGAGGACACCATGCTCACCCTTGCTTTTGCACATAAAATTTAGACGATGGACTTGCTGATCCCAACTCCTATGGCTTTGAACCCGTTCATGAAGAAGGAATCATCCTCGATGATCTATCTTACTGGAGGGTCATTCGCCTAGTGGAGCCCGATGTGGTGGAAGCCCATGCTATACCGTTGCTATTGAAGATGTTGAAGACTGTTGTAGTTGTTTTGCTTATCACTTTGTGCATTCTGTTCTTTTGTGCTAACCTTCGTATCGATGAAACTTCTTAATTTGTATGAACTATAAATTGCACCATTCTTGACGCTATGGTATTGTAATATTGATCCTTGTGACCTTGTACTTGTCTTAATTACCTATGTTGTAGTATAATGTGTTGTATTGTAAGCTTGTGATGTATCATTTTGTGTGCAACCTAACCTGGGCAGTTGCCACTGGATTCCTCATATGAGGGTCCCCACAGATATGGTATTAGAGCAAAGGCTCGACTATAGGTTGTGACCCTTAGATAGATCTTGACGTCCCTAGAAACAGAAAAATTGCTAGTTAATTTGATTAAGTTTAATTGCAAAAATCTAATTTGGCTAAGAAAAGTATATTGTGTAAGTTATTCTTTTTGATTATTTGAAAAAGTTTTAAATCTCATTTTAACTTTTAGATGTGTTTGAATTCTGTCTTCTTAGATGGCTTTCGGCAAGAGGTTCATTCATGGCGATGAGCTTGGTTCGTGGGCACTGCTCCTTTGGATGATGCTTCCGTTCCTTGGTGCACCTGATAGCCAAAGGAACATATTGCATTCGATAGGATGAGGTTGATGGACGATCATATGGTTACCGTGCTTCAGTACTAGTTTATGACATCTCCGAGCATGGGACGGGTTCTGGGAGGCATGAGGCCCGCAGAGTAGAGGAGGAGGATGCCATTCTAGATGCTGCCCGTTGTGCCATAGGTACCATTCGGTAGATGTATAGCAATTACCTCATGGATTCCCCCTTTCGCTTCATGCCATACCAGGTTCCTAGGTCGGAGCATCGAGTTGTTCCTCCATCCAACGATTGGGTAGATGCCATCTTGACAAAGACTCAAGATATTGTTCACGCCATGGAGACCAGCTACACCTGCTTGCTTCGTGAGCATGAGCGTGCTCGTGATGACCGTCATTATCTTGAGGGCATGCTTGCAAAGACTCGTGCCAATCTTTAGGAGAAGGAAAAGTGAATTTAGGAGTTAGTTGGACCAAGTGGAGAATGATATCTCGACACTTCTGATCACAAGGTTCCAGAGTCTGCTATCAACAGAAGCTGCTCAAGACTAAGGATCACCGCCCGCAAGAGCGTGGGAAAGTTGAAGGACTACCTTGGTAGGTTTACACCTTCCTCGTGTGGTATTGTCGTCAACAGTCGTGCACCCAAATTGCCCAACATTTAGGAGAAGAAGGAGGTCCCCGCCAGCAAGTTGATGAAAGTGAGCGTCTCGATCATACAGATACGAACTCCCAAGGATCACTTAATAAATATCAATAGGAACAACATCGCATTGAACCTCGTCGATATATCGAGCAGAGATCAGAAATTTCAACACACACTGACTCGTAATTTGTTGGTTCACATTGAATGTAAACCAACCCAGCGGATACGATCGCGGGTGTGTGGTTGTTTTCAAACCAAGTCGTCGAACCAGTCCAGCAGAAACCAAATTCGTCTAACTTCTGGGATCGAATATTGCTGCGACCACTTCGTGCTTCACCTGGATGTTGATAGTGAACAAGTCCCCCGTTGAGTGATGGTCCTTAGATGAATCCGAACCTTTCTCCTTTGGTATTGCCATTAGAGACAAGGTCATATCCGCCTCATTAACTAAATTCACTCGGACAACTCCTTTGGGTGTAGCCGTAGTAGCTGTAGCTGTTCTTTTCTCTGGTCCATTTTTCTTTAGTCGAAGCTCAGGATGGAGCTTATAACACTTATCCTTTGTATGCCGAGCACCATGACAATGATCACAAGAAATGCTCATACTAGACTTCGGGATACTCTTCTTTGGACTAAACTTTCCTTTTGACGAGGTCAAATTCTCCTTCTTCTCATTGCGGGATTTATTTTTCTTCTCGATCACCATAGCAGTCGTGCTCATGGTCATGATATCCTGGACGCCGAACAGGCTTTGTTCAGCATTGATCATTTTCGGAACACTTGAGGATCAGAGAGCGAGATGCCAATGATCATTGCTTGTCTCCGAAATTCCGTTGTATAATCCTGGACGGATTGGTCGTCGTGCTGATACAATCTGTGCCAACAATCCCATCTCTCCTCGAGATAACCCATCAGGTAGAACTCTTGTTGTAGGAGTCATTCGAATTGATCCCACACAAGATCGTTAGCTTCACCATTAGTGACAAGGGCCTTCTACCATGTCTTAGCATAGTCCTTCATCTTCAAAGGTTCGAATGTCACCTTTTGAGCGCTACTGAACCCTCATAGGTCAAAGTAGGTCTCAAGCTGATCGATCCATGAATCCAACTTCTTAGCATCGATCACCCCATCGTATATGGGTATATCAACCTTAGCTTCGACCTTGAAATATCCGACAGCTAAGGAGGTGTTGGAGAGGTTGTCGGCCTTATGGTCGTCTTCATCTTCATCTTCATCTTCATCTGGGCTGCGCAAGTCTTCACCTATCTTTACACCCTTAACATTGCCTTTTGAAGCATCAACTTTAGAAGGTACAGCCATGGCCTACTGTTTAATCCAAGCAAGCAGGTATCCATGTCAGCAGAAAGCTTAGCCACTTCATCGGCTAGGTTAGCTTGAACGAAGGTATCATCAAACATCTTCGGAGATGCGACTGTAGTAACCGTTGAATGATTGCCTGGAGTTTCATCGGAGGTTTTGTAACCCTGGCGAGCTTTCACCATCCACAGGACAGGATAGTTGCTCTGATACCAACTTGATCTGATTAAGATTGCTGAGAGCGACAGTGACACCTCATGTGACGATGATGATGACTTGGAGCTAGACCCAATAGAAGTAGATGATGACTAGGAGGAGGATCCCAATAAGATAGAGCCTTGTGGTTCTTCTATTGCTGACGAGTGATTCCAGACTTCCCATTGGTCTGACCTTTTGTGCCTGACCCAAGCAGACGATAGATCTTCCTTTTGTGTAGTAGTTGTTCTAAATTGTGGTTGAATGAGACTTGTATGCTGGTTGTTAGGTGAGACTTGTAAGCCCGATGAGGTAGAAATTTTGTGCTCCACAAAATTTTAATTTATGAAAAGGCATTTTGCATGATCCTATCCTTGTCTCTTGGATTAATATCAGTATCCTATTTATATCCTTATCTGTGATTCTTTTCTAAATCAACATCTATATCCTTGATCTCCTGTTTGAACAGGATGGTTAACACACGTGGAAGACCTCAAGAAGGAGGGCCTGAAGGGAACACCAGTAACATGAGAGCCACACCAGGGATCAGAATCCGTATAGATCCGAATAAGCCAGAATCATCTTCTACTATGCCACAAGGAGGCAACCTTAGTGACATACTAATGTGGATGGAACGGAGCAGACATGAAGCTATGGCCGTGCAGAATCAAATCTTGGAGTAGCTAATGCAACGTCTACTAGCTGGACAAACTGAAGGGTCGGCTATCGGTGCAAGATTGGCCGATTTCCAGAAGACGCGTCCCCCAACTTTTTCAAGTACTGAAGATTCCATCGTAGCTGATGATTGGTTACGGGATGTGGAAAGGAAGCTAGACATAGTTAGGTGCAATGATGAAGAGAAGCTCCTCTACAACCCACATCAGCTTGCTGGACCTACCGCCGCCTGGTGGGAAAACTATCAAGAGGTACATCCCAACCTAGAGGCGATAACATGGAATGAGTTCAAAGAGCAGTTTCGCAAATACCATGTTCCGAAGGGCGTTGTCTAGGCAAAAAATGTCAAGAATTTGTGAATCTAAAACAAGGCAGTAAGTCTGTCAAGCAATACTTGCATGAGTTTCTTCAGTTGGAGAGATATGCACCAGAAGACATTGCAACAGAAGAGAGGAAGATTGACAAATTCTGCGAAGGTCTCCACAATTCTCTGCAATATCAATTGTCATCCCACGAGTTCACAGACTTCCATGTTCTAGTCAACATTTGATTAAGATGGAAGAAAAGAGAGGAGTGATAAACAAGGACCGGAAGAGGAAGGTCTTACCTGCTTCTTATCAAGGAAACGCCAACAGAGGGAAACCAATGCCAACTTACCGACCAACCTTTAGACCACCACAAAACCCGTAGAGGCCCACACCAACTACACCACCGCAATGCACTGGGTGTAAGGGAAATCACTTCTTCAAAGATTTTCCTCAAAAGAATGTGGAGTGCTTCCATTGCGGAAGGAAAGGACACCGTAGGGACACTTGTCCATTTAAGCATTTGTCGTCCAGTGTCGCTCGAGCCCAAGTAGCAAAACCTCCAGCCCCAGCTCAAAACTTTGCTAGAGGCATTCCACCACCCAGAGGAGGAAGGACCCAGACTAATAGAGGAAGAGGAGCACCTACCGCGGGACGTGGTCGACTCAATTATGCGTCTGCTGTTGAAGCTAGAGTAGCATCTTATGTCGTGCTCGGTAGGATCCTAATCCACTTTGAACTTTCAGTTACATTGTTTGATCCTGGTGCTACACAATCTTTTGTGTCAAAATCATTTGTTCTGAGAAATGAGTTACTCATATATGCACTAGAGTATCCTACAATAATTCAATCTCCTGTGGCTAGGATGCCTATTGAATCTATCTGTAGATATCGCCTTCGGTATCAGTAATATAGGATTCCTAGCAAGTTTGCTAGTTTTGAATCTTCAAGGGCTTGATGTTATCCTGGGAATAGACTGGCTAGCAAAGCATAAAGGCCAGATGGACTGTGAGAAGAAGGTGATCACTCAAACAAACATTGAAGGAGAATAAGTTACATTCTACACAGAAAGATCTCTAATGAATGACCAAGTGTGCAGTCTGAACAGCATAGAGAAGGCTGAGTTTGGAAAAGTCCCAATAGTGAATGAATACCCAAAAGTTTTTCCAGAAGAACTCCCCGGAATGCCACCAGAGCGGGACATAGAGTTCATAATTGAGTTAAAAACAGGGTTCACTCCATATGCGAGAAATTTTGCACGCATGACAAGCAAGGAGTAAGAGGAATTGAGGAAACAAGTGGAAGAGTTGGAGAGAAAATGATTTATCAGAACAAGTTCATCACCATGGGGAGCCCCTGTGGTCTTCGCCAAGAACAAGGATGGCAGTCTACGATGTTGACTACCAATGGTTGAATGACATGACAATCAAGAACCAGTACCCTCTACCAAGAGTTGATGATCTCTTCGATCAGCTCGAAGGAGAAAAAATATTTTTGAGAATTGACTTGAGGTCTGGGTATCATCAATTGAAGATTCGAGAAGACATCCCTCAGACTGCATTTATAACAAGATATGAACTGCATGAATTTACTATGGTGCCATTCGGTCTGACAAATGCACCAGCAGTGTTTATGAACTTGATGAATAAAGTCCTTATGGAGTTTTTAGACAAGTTTGTCATCATATTTGTGGACGACATTCTTATCTTCTCTGAGACGGAGGAAGAGCATGCTCAACATCTCAGAATGGTGCTAGAGAAGCTTGCAGATCATCAGTTGTACGCCAAGTTTGATAAGTGTGCCTTTTGGTTGAAAGAAGTCTCTTTGCTAGGCCACATCATCTCTGGCAAAGGAATATCCATGGATCCGTCAAAAGTTTAAGCTATCATGGAGTGGAAGAAACCTGAAACAATGACTGAAATAAGAAGTTTCCTGGGGCTAGTCGGCTATTACCGAAGGTTTATTGAAAGGTTTTCCAAGAATGTTCCGTTTGAATGGACTGAGGATTGTGAAAAGAGTTTTAAAGAGATAAAGAAGATATTGACAACTGTACCTATTCTCATGTTGGCAGACAACAAGAAGGACTTTGAAGTCTATTGTGATGCATCGAAACAAGGCCTAGGATGTGTTCTTATGCAAGAAGGAAGAGTTGTGGCATATGCATCGAGACAGTTGCGGCCACACGAAGAAAACTATCCAACTCATGATCTGGAATTAGCCGCTGTTGTTAATGCATTGAAGATTTGGTGACACTATCTGTTGGGAAATAGATGTGAGATCTATACTAACCACAAGAGTTTGAAATATATCTTCAGACAACTAGATTTGAATATGAGGAAACAAAGATGGTTAGAGCTAATCAAAGATTGTGATTGATTTGATATAGATGGGCTTCGACTATACTCGACCAGATGCTAAATATGCGGAATAAGGGATCTTACTCGGAATTACCGAAACCCAGGTTGATCAAAAACATAGTTCAAAGATAATTGCACACCTCTTTATTTTAAAGAGGAACCTGTACACGTCGAACGTTGATTGCGCTTGATCTACGTTGATGAACTTTGTCTCTAAGACTTAAATAAGTTCGATAACTATTCCATCCTATTACAAGATATTTATAGTCCGATTGATTGAGATCGTATTAGACTCAACAACTAACTAACCCTAATCGTATAGGACTCAGTTATATGTATTATATCTATATCGGACTACAATCCAACTAGTATCAGACTACTAACGATCAGACAGAGTTTGAATCTGAATCCTGCTGACGCATTCGACCTACTGAGATCCTCCTGGATCATGACTCCCCTGTTGAGAAGGTGCCAACTGCCGTTGGTGACCAACTTGATCAAAACTGCAGATGTGAAAATTGAGATTGACCATCTTCACGAGTGTACCACTTTGCTGCTTGTGCATGTTGATCTTTCCGTCCCACTCGAAAAGATTCTTGTGTACCGCTTCTGGTGGTCGTCACCTTCTTCCCCAAGATCACATCTTCCCAAAGAGGTGCCTCCCGTTGATAGACCAAATCTTCAATAGATGGTACTATGGCATCTGGCTCAACATCCAACATCGAAGGTTCGAAGAGTTTAAGATGCTCAACATTGACAACCGAATAAATATCCATATATGGAGGTAACTCGAGCTGACAAGCATTATTACCAATTTTTTGCAAAACCCGAAAAGGATCATAACAAATTGGTTTAAGTTTTTTACCTTCACCTTTAAGCCTCTCCATACTCAAATGTAGCCATACCATATCACCTTCTTGGAATTGAGCTTCAACTCGATGTCGATCATGTTGCGCCTTATACTTAAGTTGAGCTTTAAGCAAGTTATGTTCAACCTCATCATGGAGGCATTGAATACCTTCCAGGAACTTTTATGCTCGATCCTGATCAAACTCTTCCTTGTTGTTCTGTGTTGAGGTAGGGATCACAAACTCTAAATCAATTGGACTTTGCGGTGGAAAACCCAAACATACCTCAAAAGGAGACTTTCCAATTGAACCATGCACTGCTCGATTAAAAGCAAACTGCAGGTATGGTATGCTGTCATGCCAAGTCTTCGGATGCTTAGAGTTATAACCCCTCAAGTGATGAATGATTGTTCGATTCACCACCTCGGTTTGACCATCATTTTGAGGATGAAACGCAGTACTCCTCTTCAGTTTTGTATACATTATCGTCCAAAGTGATAGCCAAAAGTGACTAAGGAACCGGGTACCACGATCAGACATAATGGAATTTGGCAACTGAAATGTGTCCAAACGTGCTGAAAGAATACCCGAGCTGCTTCTTCCCCCGTAATAGTCTTTTTACATGGTATGAGGACTATCATCTTGGAGAACCGATCAACGACTACAAAGAGATAGTAGTTGCCACATCGGGTCTTAGGCAATCTTCCCAAGATATCTATGGATATGCTTTCCCATGGTCATGATGGAACTGACAAAGGAGTATATAAACCTAATTTTTGGTTTACCGGTTTCGAGATGCTACAAAGACCACAGCCTCGAACAAAACTAGCTACATCTTGCTATATACGTGGCCAGAACACATGTTGATGAAGATTTTACAAAGCCTTCGTAATCCCAAAGTGTCCAACAACCTTCGATGTATGCGCTTCTCGCAGCCACTGTACTCGAGGTGCTCCATGAGGTATACAAAGCAAATTGTCTTTGTATAAGAGTCCTTCTTGATGAACAAACTCTGTGGGTTTCCCTATTTCGAGCTCAGCCAGTGCTGATAAAAAATCAGGATCTTCATTGTACATGACAACATAGTCCTCGTGAGAAGAGGGCTCGATCTGCATGAATACTGATAAGCAGAGGGTCGTAACTGGTGGTCGTGACAACATGTCAGCCAGTTTGTTGTGTATGCCCTTCTTGTACTTAATCACCAGATTGAACTTTTGCAGATACGACATCCACTTCATGTGTTGAGCTTGCTGTAGTTTGGATTGAGTTTGCAAATATTGCAAAGGTTGGTGGTCGGTGTGGACAACAGACTCTTTACCCAAAAGGTAACACCACAAATGTTTTACGGCTTGATGTAGTGCACACAACTCCTTGTCGTAGGTTGGATAGTTCTTCTGAGATCCTTGAAATAACTTAGAGTGATATGCTACTGGTCGACCTTCTTGCATGAGCACTGTGCCCATTGCATGACCCGAGTCATCGGTTTCTAGCTCGAATGGCTTTTGTAGATTCGGTAAAGCCAAAATAGGTGCTTCATTGATCTTCTTCTTTAGCAAGAGGAAAGTATCTTCGTGCTTCCCAGTCCACTCGAACTTCTGGTCAATTCTAGTTAATGCATGCAACGGAGAAGCTACTATTGAGAAGTGTCATATGAACTTCTAAAGGTATTGGCATGCTCCCACAAAACTATGCACTTTCGTTACTGTTCGCAGTCGAGGCCACTCTCGAAGCACTTTTAGCTTATCGGGGTTGATTTGCAATGTTCCCTTGCTAACCTTGAATCCTAAGTAAACTAGAGTTTGCTGGCCAAACTCACACTTTTTACGGTTGAGGTGAAGTTGATGCTGCTGTAGTTGCTCGAACACCTTTTCCACATGAACTAGGTGCTCATCCCATGAATGACTATAGAATAGTATGTCGTCGAGGCAAACGATCACAAAGTCATTGACGAACTGTCACAATATGTCATTCATGAGACACATGAAAGTAGTTGGGGTGTTGCAGAGGCCAAACGGCATGACCAGCCATTCAAATAGACCTTGTCGCGTTTTGAACGTGGTTTTCCAAGTATCATCCCCTCGGATGCTGACTTGATGATACCCTGATTTTAGATCCAACTTCGAGAAGACAGCAGCATACTTTAGTTGGTCTAGCCGTCGTCGATACGAGGAAGAGGGTACCGGTTCTTGATGGTGATCTTGTTCAGTGCTCGGTAGTCGATACGCATATGCCAAGTCCCATCTTTCTTTGGTACTAACACCACAGGACATCCACAAGGTAAACTACTCGGTTGAATGACACCATCATTCAATAATTCTCCAAGTTGTTTTTTGATCTCTTCGTTCTCCAATACTGAGATGCGATACATACTCAGATTGGGAAGTATCGCATCGGACACGAGATGTATATCGTGCTCGATTGGACGTTTTGGCGGTCGACCCTAGTGTATTTCTCCAGTAGTCCCGACAAACGACCAGAATCTTCTCGGCACGCCAACGATAGTGCTGCTCGAGTACTATCACTTTGACGAACTGGTCAAATCATAACAATCACATATTTGTGACATGCATTGACGATTTGTTTGGCTTGATTTGCGGTAATCAAGTTCAAAGTATTGATGTGGACGTCTCTACTGATCACAAACATAACTCTATCTTTACTGAGCTCGTAATCTTGCGCTCTTCGATGGATATGAGTGTCCTGGTCATACAGGAACGAACTCCCAAAGATCACCTGACAGATATCGATAGGAACAACATCACATTGGACCTCATCGATATATCGAGTAGAGATCGCAAACTTCAACACACACTAACTCGTAATCTGTTGGTTCACGTCGGATATAAACCAGCCTAGTGGATACGGTCGTGGGTGTGTGGTCGTTGTCAACTCAAGTCATCGAACCAGTCTAGCGGAAACCCAAGTCCTTCGACATTGCCAGCAGAGACAAGGTCGTATCTGCCTCATTGACTAAATTCACTTGGACAAGTCCTTCTTCAGGTGTAGCCATAGTAGTTGTAGCTGTTCTTTTCCCTGGTTCGTTCTCTTTGGTCGAAGCTTAGGATGGAGCTTGTAGCATTTATCCTTTGTGTGCCCAGCAGCGTGACAATGTTCACATGAGATACTCATACTAGATTTTGGAGTATTTTTCTTCAGACTCAACTTTCCTTTTGATGAGGTCGAATTCTCCTTCGTGTTCTTGTCGTTGCGGGATTTATTCTTCTTTTCGATCACCATAGCAGTCGTGCTCACGATCGTGATGTCCTGGACGCCGAACAGGCTTAACTCAGCACTGATCGATTTCTGAAGTCCACACGTATATTTTCGGAACACTTGAGGATTAGAGAGAGAGATAATAATGACCATTGCTTATATCTGAAAGTCCGTCGTGTAATCCTGGACGGATTGATCACATCTCTCCTTGAGATAGCCCATTGGGTGAACTCTTTTCGTAAGAGATGCTTGAATTGTCCCCACGTGAGGTTGTTTGTTTCTCCACTGGTGACAAGGGCCTTCCACCATGTCTTGGCGTGGTCCTTCATCTTCAAAGGTGCAAACTTCACCTATTGAGCGCTATTGAAACCTCAAAGGTCAAAGTAGGTCTCAAGCTAGTTGATCCAAGAATCAAACTTCTCAGTATCGATCACCCCATCATGTATGGGTATGTCAACCTTAGCCTCGACCTTAAAAGATCCAGCAGCTAAGGATGTATTGGCTAGGTCGTCGGCCGTGTGGTCGCCTTCGTCTCCATTGTCGTCTGGCCTGAGCAAGCTTTCCCCAATCTTCACAGCTGTAATCTTTCCTTTTGAAGCATTAACTTCAGAAGGTATAGCCATGGCCTGTTGCTTAATCCCAGCAAGCACAGTATCCATGTCGGCAGAAGGTTTAGCCACTTGTTCGGCTAGGATGGCTTGAACGGAGGGATCTTGAGACATCTTTGGAGACGTGACTGTCGGTGCCATCAAATTATCGCCTTTGGTTGAAAAAGGTTCTTGCGGAATTTCGCCGGAGGTTTTGTAACCCTGGTGAGTCTTCACCATCCACAGGATAGGATAGTTGCTCTGATACCAAGTTGATCCGATTGAGATATAAACGGGCTTCGACTATACTCGATCAGATGCTAAATATGCGTAATAAGGGATCTTACTCGGAATTACCGAAACCCAAGTTGATCAAAAATACAGTTCAAATATAATTGCACAACTCTTTATTTCAAAGAGGAACTTGTACAGTCGAACATTGATCACGCTCGATCTACGTCAATGAACTATGTCTCCAAGACTTAAATAAGTTCGCTAACTATTCAATCTAATTACAAGGTATTTATAGTCTGATCGATTGAGATCGTAGCAGACTCGACAACTAACTAACGCTAATCGTATAGGACTCAATTATATGTATTATATCTATATTGGACTACAATCTGACCAGTATCATACTACTAACGACCAGACAGAGTTCGAATTCGAATCCTACTGAAGTGTTCGACCTGCTGAGATCCTCCCGGATCAAGGATCTTGGGATACACTACCACCCTGGCAAAGAAAACGTAGTAGTGGATGCTTTAAGCAGAAAATCCCACTGCAATCAAGCAAAGATCCTAGAAGTACCACCCCAATTACTTAAAGATTTCAAGAAGCTAAACTTGGAATTTGTTGAGCAAGGGACCATTGCCGCTTGAAGGTAGATTGCAAGCTAAAGAATCAAATTCAAAAGGCTTAAGAAACAGATTAGGATATTCAAAAACTGAAAGGAGACATAAAGCATGGAAGTGCAACCAATTTCCAAGGGGATGAGCAAGTAATCTTATGGTATCACAATCGAATTTGTGTCTCAGATGACAAAGAAATCAAGGACTTAATATTGCATGAAGCTCACTACAACCCTTACTCTATCCACCCATGTAGTACAAATATGTATAAGGACCTAAAGGATCTATTTTGGTGGAATGGAACGAAGAAGGAAGTTATTGAGTTCATAGCATCTTGTGACACCTGTTAGAGGGTGAAAGTAGAGCATCAGAAACCTGCAGGACCATCACAACCTCTGCCAACCCCCGAATGGAAATGGGACAAAATTGGAATGGACTTTATAACTGGATTGCCAAGAACCCAAAAAGGTTATTATTATATATGGGTTATAGTTGATAGATTGACGAAAGTAGCTCATTTTCTACCAGTAAAGACTCAATACACGACCAATAAGCTAGCAGAGCTGTATCTCACTAGAATTGTTGTCCTGCATGGAGTACTGAAAGAAATTGTTTCAGATAGAGGAGCACAGTTCGTATCAAGATTTTGGGAAGAACTGTAGAAAGCCTTGGGTACAAAATTCAATTTAGTACTGCTTACCACCCTCAAACTGGAGGTCAAATAGAAAGAGTGAATCAAATTCTAGAAGACATGCTGAGAGCGTGTGCATTAGACTATGGAAGTTCTTGGGAACAATTCTTGTTGTACGCAGAGTTTACTTACAACAATAGCTATCAGGAAAGTCTGCAGATGGCACCTTTTGAGGCGCTCTACGGAAGGAAGTGCCGCACACCATTGTATTGGGCTGAGGTGGGACAGAGACAATTTTTGGGACCACAACTCGTAGAAGATGCCAAAGCTCAAGTAAAGATTATACATGATAGATTGAAGTCAGCCCAGCTGTCGACGATTGGGACAATATCACTAGCCGAACTTATACAGATTTAATTTATTTAGAAGGGGGACAGTATCAATCAATCACCAAAGAGTATCACTATAAGAATGGAACCAGAGACACTGTGTTTATATGTCGCGCCCCGAAACTGGGACTACGACTACTCCCGTGGAGACCTAGCTTGCTATAGCTAGTCCCATACAAGCATACCTTTGACTTCCCAAGATAAGTCAAGCACAGGAGTATATTCACATTGCAGCAGAAAAACTTACAAAGTATTAAGCAGTGTGGCCTGCTGGCCTTAATATTACATAAAAGATTACAATACCTTCGCGGCATCAAGGTTTAGTTTAAGCAAAATAAAAACTTCTACACAGCGGATGATGGGTGTCCCTTCCACAGCAAGAAGTTGACGGCAGAACAACACATCAGGGATTTGACGAATCTGGCTCTCCTTCTTCTGGATCCAAGAAGTTCTCCACGCCTTCCTCTTGATCTTGGTACGCTCCATCTTCTGGGTTGTAAGTTGCAAGGGTGAGTACTTACGTACTCAGCAAGTCATAGGAAAGAGTAGATACTTATAGTAATGTTGTTATGAACCTAGACTAGTCAAGAATTATGGATGTTTATAAAGTAATCTTTTCTTTCATATCTCATCTCATGGCAGCACCTTTCATAATATAACATCATCATTCATGTTCACTAGATTATAGCACTACCGCGACACGTCGACACATGACAGCCCGCGGTAGCACCCCTTATCATGACAACACATGTCATTTGGGTAATCTTGACTTATCAAATTTTATTTAGAAAATAATACTTGTGTCACACCCCGTGGATTTAATCCACCGCAGCAGACTCCTATAAACCCGGGAGCTCGGAGTATTCGAATACGTGTTTAACTCTGCAGAGAGGTACTAATTTACCCGCAAGATATTCCACTTTCAAGCCCTTCCTATCACAAGGATTGGACCCCTGACTCACTTCATACTGTGAGTGGCAAGGTGGAGATAACAAGAACTTTTGTTATGTTTCACTTACAATTCACCCCTGACCCTGTGGATCTCTCGCGAACCACAGTTTGTGGCGGGATATACCCCCACCCCCAACCCTCTTCCCATTACTGGGTCAGCGTGCATAATCAAATCACATTCAGTGATACGTGGAGGAGCCGCACTCCGTGAAATCAGTGTATTGTTTTCCATCTCATGCAGGGGTTTCATGTGCGATCCGCATAAGTACTTGTTCAGGCCTGTCCCATACCAGGCTTGCGGTTAGCACGTGTTTCATGCCACTAGACGCACAACACAAGGTTCTAGTTCTTATATGCCAGTGACCAGATCATACCACACACCATGCACCTACAGTGCCTGCACATCCAGTGCAGCCAAGCACAACCAGTGCTAGTACCACCATTCCATACCAAAACCCTGGTCACGGCTAAGGGTTCTATTTCATGAATATATTTAAATACATTTATAATAGTTTATGGCTCACTATTTGATCAATTCACAATTCACAGGCATCCAGCTTAGTACTGCCAATTCATAATTCATCCATTCACATGCAATACTACTTATATTCAAGATCATATCATAGCAATTCATAAAATATAGGTTCAAGATGATCAAGACTATGACTTGCCTTCCGCGTCGTGAGAGACAGCAGTTGATGTCGGGTCAGCAGTGAAGTCCTCGAACTCTGGCTCCGACTCTGAGCAAAGATCAAACAAGCAACCAAGAATCACAACCTTTTCAATACATTATTATACTACATGCAATAATGCAAAGATGAATGTCTTGATGATTCTGAAATGATTGGGTTTGGATACCATAGAAGTTGATTAAGGCTAACCCATAGAGTTAGGGCTGAAGATGAGTGCTAGGGACTTCTAGGGTTCCAGGATATAGGAATTGACATTAAGTCCGCGGCTGGTTTGCCCAAAATCGATGAATGTCTTTAGGTCGACATTCGGTTCAAGGCATCGACATAGGGTTAACGAATGTCGCGCCCCGAGACTGGGACAACGACTACTCCTGTAGAGACCTAGCTCGCTGCAGCTAGTCCCATACCGCAAACCTTTGACTTCCCAGGATGAGTCAAACACAGGAGTATATTACATTGCAACAGAGTACTCACAAAATATTAAGCAGTGTGGCCTGCTGTCCTTAATATTACATAAAGAGGATTACAATGCCTACAAGGCATTCAGGGTTTAACAAAATATTTAACTACGCAGCAGAAGATAGGTGACCCTCCCACAAAAGAAGTTGACGGCAGAACAACACACTTCAGGGTTCTGGCGGAACTGATTCTCCTCCTTCTGGATCCACGTAATACTCCGTGCCATCATCTTGATCAAAGTAGGCTCCATCTATTGAGTTGAATGTTGCAAGGGTGAGCACTTACGTACTCAGCAAGTCATAGGTAAGAGTAGATACATATAGTAGTGATGATATGAACCTAGACTAGTCAAGAATTATGGATATTTGTAAAATAATCTTTTCCTTTCTCAACTCATCTTATGGCAGCACTTTTCATAAAGTAACATCATCATTCATGTTCACTAGATTATAGCACTACCGCGACACGTCGACACACGACAGCCCACGGTAGCACTCCTTATCATGACAACACATGTCATTTGGGTAATCTTGATTTAAACATATTTTATTTAGAAAATAGTACTTGTGTCACACCCCGTGGATTTAATCCACCGCAGCAGACTCCTATAAACCCGGGAGCTCGGAGTATTCGAATACGTTTTTAACTCTGCAGAGAGGTACCAATTTACCCGCAAGATATTCCACTTTCATACCTTTCCTATCATAACAAAATGATTGGACCCCTGACTCACTTCATACTGTGAGCGGTAAGGTGGAAATAACAAGAACTTTTGTTATGCTTTACTCACAATTCACCCCCGACCCTGTGGCTCTCAGCGAGGCACAGTTGTGGCAGGTTGTATCCAAACCTCCACCCCTTTGCTTATTCCCATTACTGGGTCAGCGTGCTTGATCACCTTCAGTGATATGTGTGGGAGCCGCGCTCCGTGTTTACCGTGCATCACAACACATCTCATGCAGGGGTTTCATGTGCGATCCACATAATTACTTGTTCAGGCCTGTCCCATACCAGGCTTGCGGTTAGCACGTTGTTCATGCCACTAGACGCACAACACAAGGTTCTAGTCCTTATATGCCAATGACCAGATCATCCACAATCCTGCACCTTCAGTGCCTGCATTCCTTTGCAGTCTAGCACCTCCAGTGCTACAGCCATCCATACCATTTTTCTGATCACGGCTAGGGGTTTTATTTTATGAATATAAGTATATACATATAATAGTTCATGGCTCAAAACTTGTTTATTTCACATTTCACAGTTAACCAATCTAGTACTGCCAATTGATAAATCAACCATTCTCAATCTTTCACATGCAATATTGCCTATATTCAAGGTTATATTATAGTAACATTTAAAATATAGGTTCAAGATGACCAAGGATATGACTTGCCTTCCGCGTCGTAAAATACAGCAGTTGACGTCGGATCCGCAATGAAGTCCTCGAACTCGGGCTCTTGATCTGCTCTCCAATCAAACAAACAACCAATAATCATAATCTTTTCCATACATTATTATACTATATGCAATGATGCAAAGATGAAGTCTTGATGATTCTGAAATGATTGGGTTTAGAGGCTGATTAGGGTTAAGTTAAGGAAACCAATGTTAAGATTAGCTGTCAAAGGTTTACAAGGTTCCAAATGTCCCAAAATATCAGAATGATATTAAGGTTGCGACTGGTTCGCTCAAAAACAGCGAACGTCTTTAGGTCGACATTCGGTTCAAAGTATCGACATAGGGTTGATGAATGATAGAGGGGTTATCTCAACTTGTGGTAGTAGAATAAAATGTAGATCACAACTCTACAAATTTAGTGGACAAAGTGGTTTTCAATTTACACAACCAGAAGTGGGTAAACAAGGCCAATGCCACTGGATGACAAGCTCTGGCATAGAGCTGACAATGCCAAAAACTAGGGCTTAGCATAACTTTTGATCTAGGGCCCCAAATGATGCACCACTTTGTCTGGGAGGTAGGCATTGATAACAGGAATAAATCATTCAATAGGATCTAGGGCTGAAAATGGCTGGAAAGCAAGAAATTTGATGATGAACAGAGATGAACTGGTTGCACTGGAGCAGTTCTGGACAAGATCTTGGCATGGCTATATCTTCCAATCTAGGCCGATCTAGGTGTCGGGCTAGAAGGCAAAAATACTCAGGAGGCTAAGGCACATCTAAATGACAAGGTTTCAAGGGCTGAAATGACCGGGATCACTTTTCCGATCATCGGCGCCGGAGAAGAGACACTGCCAGTTGGGGGTTTCTGCTACAGGCCGAGAGAACTAAATTCCTTGCTTGGAGAGCATCTAGGAGGTATAGGGAAGCTTCTGGTAACATCAAATTGACTGGAGGATCACCGGAGAAGCTTGGCGACGATCGCCGGTTTTCTGGTGAAGCTCGGTTTAGAGTAAAGCTTCGAATGATGTTTAATTAGGGATTCTAAGCTTACAGGCTTGCTTGAAATAACCTACAGATCAATTTTGTTTACAGGATCGAGGGCTAATTCGAATTGATTTGGCCTGCATTGCCGGAACAGGGCAATCTTCGACTTTCAGCCATTTCCGGCGATCATCGGCGTTAGAGTCCACCAGAGAACAATTAGATAGTACAGTACAATCAGGAGGATGAGAGGTACTCACAGTTAGCTTCAATTTGGCAGGAGATGCAGTGAAGTGAGCTGGCACCGTGAGCCTCCTCGACGGCTCGCCGAAGAAGAAGACGAAAACAGGAAAGTTTCGAGACTTAGCTGATTTCCAGTGAAACGAGAAGTTGCTGGGGTACAGTGGTGTATAAATAGGCCAGGCAAAGTAAGCAAGAAAGAGACAACGAAGTAATTGGCAGCCGGTGACTTGACTGGTTGCGTGCTGGAGCAACAGCGGCGAAGACACAGCGAAGAACGGTGATGCGACGGCGACAAGCTTGCAGTTGATCACAGTGTCGCATCATCGGGACCTGGCAAAGTTGTAGTAAGCGGTGGCGACAACACTGGCGCGGCAAGGCGACGTGGCGAGGAGTTGCTGACAAAAAGCCGTTGATCGCGCGCGGGAGCAGCGCTGGTCGTCGACGTAGCAGCGGCCTTGCCACGGCACTAGCTGGAGTGGAGACACGTGCGCACCGGCATGCACGGTCACGAGCGCAGGCGAAGCCTCACCGGCGATGAGCAACCACGGCGCACAAGCACGGCGGTCCCTGGTCGAATGCTGCTGTTGACCTGGTCGAAAACAGCTAAGTCCTCTGGTCGAATTTGGACTGAACTGCAGTTTCAAATCTTGAATTTTGGACTGAATTGTAAATCTGGAATTCTGGAAGGTTTAAACTGAATTTGCTTCTACTGTTTTGGTAATCTTTATTCAACAGATTAATTGGCAATGATAATTGATAAAATCTGGTACATTTGAATAGCTTTTGATACAAACTGAAAATAGGGTAATTTAGGGTAAATTAGGATTTAAGTTTTGTCGATTTTGAATTCTGGCATTTAGGGTTCGATTTTGATATCTGCACAGAAGAGAAACTTGTGGCAAATAGTAATTAGGAAAGATCTGCTGAAGAAATTCTGAATTTAGAGTTAATCTGGAGATTTTAGTCTTTTTAGGTTTTCAGATATCAGATAAGGACTAATTTGCGATAACTTTTGGACTGATTTGTGAAAAGGGTCTAGATGATGAAATCTGGCTGTCAACTTTTAGATTAAGGTATTGACATACCCATGATCATATTCCAGGAATAATCTGGTCTGAACTTGGTCAAGATTTAGGTTAAATCTGTATTTCTGAACTTATGGTATTTGGGTAATATAAGGTAATTCTGTTTTCGAAAACAGAAGGAGTTGATAATTTTGGGAGTTAGAGATAGAATTGGATCTAGGTTCTGAAGACTTTTAAGTTCAAAGTAACTGATAGATCACATCTGAACAATCTGATCTTGATTTGAGGTCACAGGATAAATTTTGGGGATTTTAGGGCTTAGGATAGATACTGATCTGGCTATTACTACAGATACATGCATGCATGCTATTGATGAAAAAGGAAATTTTCACCCCTAACTCAGGGTGTTACAACGAATGGTAGAAGGATTATCTCAACTTGTGGCAGTAGAATGAAATGTAGATTACAACTCCACAAGTCTAATGGACAAAGTTATTTTCAATTTACATAACTGGAGGGAGGTGAAATGAGCTAATGCCACTGGCTGGCATGCTCTGGCATTGGGCTGACAATGTCAAAATCTAGGGCTAGGCATAACTTTTGATCTAGGGCTCCAATTGATGCACCACTTTGTCTGGGAGGTAGGCCCCAGTAACAGGAACAATTCACTCAACTGGACCTAGGGCAGGAGATGGCCGGAAACTGATGAAAACCGGCGATGAACTCGGTGGCTGGAGTTTCTGATCATAGCACTGGACAGGAATTAGGGCATAGCTATATCTTCTGATTTAGGCCGAATTGGAAGTCGAGCTAGTAGGCAAAGTTGCTCAGAAGATCAAGGCGCATCTGGTGGACAAGGTTTCTGGAGCTGGATCGGCCGGGAATGGTTTTCCGGTGGCCGGCGCCGGAGAAGAAGACACTGATATTGGGGGTTTTGGCTACACGAAGTTTGAACTCGATTCCTTGCTTGGAGAGCATCTAGAAGGTATAATAAAGCTTCTGGCATGATTGAATTGGCTGGAGGATCACCGGAGAAGGCTGGCGACGTTCGCCGGCGGCTGGTGAAGCTCGGGCTAGGGAAAAGCTTCAGTTCTTGGTCAATTTCACAATTCAACTTCACAGGCTTGCTTAAAATAACTCACTCATCATTTTTGTCTATTGAATCGAAGGTTAATTCGAATTAATTTGAGCTGTGCAACTGGAACAGGGCATTTCTCGAATTTCAGCAATTGCCGGCAATCACCGGCGATGAAGTGCATAAGAGTTCAATTAAATGGTACAGAACAGAGAGTAAGATACGGGGAACTCACTGGTGGTGTCAATTTTGGGATTAAAGCAGTGAGTGAAGCTGTCGTCGTTGACCTCCTCGGTGGCTCGCCGGAGAAGACGACTGTAGCAAGGAGTGTTTATGTTTAATTACTTAAGAGCTTGGAGAGCACAGCTAAAGGTGGAAAAGCTTCTCTGGGGTTGCTATTTATAGGCAAAGCGAAGTGAAGCGAAGCTCAAGCTCACGGCTTGGAGCTAAGATGCTTGCGCCGGTAAAGGAGAAGCTTCAGGTTGAAGCAACGGCGAGCAACGAAGCACGGAGCTGTGCAAGCTGCTGGTGAGCTGGATGGAGCTGCCACGGTGATGTCTGAGACGCTAACACGTGTGCGTGCTAAGGCGGTTGCGAAATCACGGCTAAAGCGGCGCTGCTCGACGGTGAAACATAGCGACGAGGTCGTGAACAGTGGCTGAGGTCGAGGTCGAAGCAACACGAACACTGTGCCGGCTGTGGTCGAAGTCGCCGTGCACTGCTGGACGTGAAGTGTAGCTTCCCTGGTCGTGTACAGCAGGTGAGGTCGAAAACAGCCATTTGGACTAAATTGTAAAATCTGGAAATTTGCTTTGGACTAAATTGTAATTTCTGACTTAGAGATAGTTGATTTGCAATCTGATTTCACAGCTGAGTATAAACTTATACCTTATACTCATCTAGCAAGAGATTTGATGAAATCTGGTACGATTTGATGATTTTCGACATAAATCAAAAATAGGGTACTTTAGGGTACAATAGAATCTGAGTTTTATCAATTTCGAATTCTGACATCTAGGATGAGATTTTGTACTCTGGACAGAAGGGTAAATTGTATCAAATAGCATTTAGAAATGATTTACTGAAGAAATCTTGAATTTGGAGTTGATCTGAAGATTTTAGCCTTTTTGGGTTTCTAGATATCAGATAAAGGACTAATTTGCAATATAATTTGGACTGATATGTGAAAAAGGCTTAGATGATATAATTTGGCTGCCAACTTTCTGGATTAAGGTATTGGCATACCCATGATCATAGTCCAAGAGTAATCTGATCTGAATTAGGTCAAGACTTGACTAAATCTGAGTTCATAATATTTAGGGTAATTAAAATAGTAATTAGAATCCTGTTTTCGAAAACAGAAAAGAATTGATAGATCTGGAAGTTAGAGATGGAGTTGAATCTGACTTCTGAAGACTTTTATGTTCAGAGTAACTGATAGATCATATCTGAGTAATCTGATCATGATTTGGATTCACAGGGAAAATTTTGAGATTTTAGGTTTGAGATAGATACTGATCTGGCTACTACTACAGATACATGGTATCATGCATGCATGGTGTTCATGAAAAGAAAGTTTTTACCCCTAAACTCAGGGTGTTACATTATACAGGTTCAGGCCCTCGCAGTCTAAGTAATTGCCCTACTCCTGTTCGATTGTCACTATCAGAATGATGGATTACAGAGGGTACAGAGTTTAACAATCTCTATATTGTCTAACTCTCTATTGATATCTCACTAGAATTGTTGTCCTGCATGGAGTACTGAAAGAAATTGATTCAGATAGAGGAGCACAATTCGTATCAAGATTTTGGGAAGAATTGTAGAAAGCCTTGCATACAAAATTAAAATTTAGTACCACTTACCACTCTCAAACTGGAGGTCAAACAGAAAGAGTGAATCAAATTCTAGATGACATGCTGAGAGTGTGTGTCTTAGACTATGGAATTTCTTGGGAACAATTCTTGTTGTACGCAGAGTTTACTTACAACAATAGCTATCAGGCAAGTCTGAAGATGGCACCTTTTGAAGCACTCTATGGAAGGAAGTGCCACACACCATTGCATTGGACTGAGGTGGGACAGAGACAATCTTTGGGACCACAACTTATAGAAGATGCCAAAGCTCAAGTAAAGATTATACAGGATAGATTGAAGTCAGCCCAATTGTCGATGATTGGGACAATATCACTAGCCGAACTTACACAAATTTAATTTATTTAGAAGGGGGACAGTATCAATCAATCACCGAAGAGTATCACTGTAAGAATGGAACCAGAGACACTATGTTTATATAGGTTCAGGCCCTTGTAGTCTGAGTAATAGCCCTACTCCTGTTCGGTTGTCACTATCAGAATGATGGATTACAGAGGGTACAGAGTTTAACAATCTCTATATTGTCGAACTCTCTATTGATTTCTCTCCTCCTTTTTTTCCTTTACATAAGCCCTTAGCCCTTCTTTTATACTTGATGAAAAGGTGTCGGTTGCTTCATCGGAGGGATGCTAGGAGGTTGCCAGCAGTTGCTATTTAGCAGTTTGAAGCAGTTGCTGTCCACTAGTTATATCGTGATGGTTATGGATAACCACACGTTCATCCTTCAGGGCAGTTATCTTGTCAGTAAAGAGAGACTTATATTACCCTGGGAATAACTGAACATGAGCAGTTATGATGTATCAATCATGACAACACAATCCCCTCAAAAAAATCATGACAACACAACTGCATAACCCTTAAACCGTGGTCGGTAATATAAGTCTGGACCAAACCTTCCTTTCTTGATTTGAAGGTACTTCGAGGCTCAATATTTGTCTTTATTCACTAACATGGTAAGGATAAAGAAACCACTATTAGTTTCCGTGTGAAGAGGGTTAAATATTGTTGAATATAAACCTGGTTAAGGTTTATAGTTTCAGTGATTAATGACAAAGGATTGTGTTAATGACAATAAACTGAACTAACATGTTTATTATTAAGTATTGTCAAGTTGCAAATCAAAGCATGATGGAATTCATGACAAAAGCAACAAGCTGGAAACCCTTAAGACAAATGAAGACAAACCCCGAGGAAGATTGTTGAAAATAAACCTGGTTAAGGTTTGGGGAGATTGTCGAGTATAAACTCTGCGGGGAGATTGTTGAAGATAAGCCCATTTTGGGTTTGAGGGAGTTAGATAAAGCTTTAGAGTTTCAATGATTACTGACAACGAACTAAGCTAAACTGTTTATTATGAGTGTTGTCAGTTTTCATATCGAGCTATGAAGTAGCACGCAAGAAACATCTCTTGAAACGAACAGAGTTGCAGGTCGAAGCCTAATGAATCCATGAAGCAGCATGCTGGGAATCCTCAAATCACATGGAAGATGGCCCAAGTCTGTGACTGCGACTTCTATGATCGAAGCATCCATGGCGATGATCGAACATAAGGACTAAGGATCTTCTAACAGTCACTAGTGATAAAGACTAAAATTCTTCTATTGGTTATCCGTGGTATAGTTGACCTTGTTTAATCTTTTGGTTTTAGATTTTATGGTCGTACTATTAAGAGGGGTATAGCCTGCTTTGTTTATCTTATGCACCTTGAAGCTCAAAATGCATATCATATAGCTTAGATGCAAGCTTAAGATCATCTGCATATTTCTGGGCATCTGCTGCATAGTCTCTATTTTCTTCGACCATAGTCTCACAGTCTTTGTTCTCATTGTCCTTGGTCGCACAGTCTGTGATCGATCTGCGACCTTAGTAATCTAAGGGATCGTGTCTGCGACCTTCATGGTCTCAGTGACTATGTTGGCAACCTTAGTGGTCCCAGCAACTGTGTATGTGACCTTAGTGGTCTCAAGACTATGTATGCAACCTTGGTGGTCTTGGTGATCATTCATGAGCCCTTCGTGGTATCAAGACTGTGTGTACGACCTTCGTGGTCTCATGGCTGCATTTGTGATTGTCATGGTAGCAGTGACTATGTGTGCGACCTTAGTGCTCATGGTGTCAGTTCTAAGACTGGTGAAGTCTCATTACCTTCGGTCACTACGCCCATGGTCGAGTCAAGACCCAGTCATGATCATGTAGTACAAAGCTCGTCATAACAGTATTGAACTTGATCGTGGTCGTATCAGCTCAATACTAATTGTGGTCGTGACTATACCGAGAATTGCGTGTGGTCGAATTTTGAAAGGTTCTGATTCTATCTTACTGAACTCTATCGTGTTCATACCAGATGGTTCTTGGTATCATTCAGTTCAGCAAGACTATGATCAGTGAACATTCCTTTGTACCGACCGCAGTTCACCTGTGTTTGCACCAAGCTTCTTCAGCAAGCCTGAGTTCAAACGGTCACTGACAAGTGCATTTAATTCTAGTGGCTGGTGGATGTCTTGTCAAGTTTGGACAAATGGCTAGTGTGCGTTTTGCCGGAGGAAGGCAAACGGCTAGTTACCAGTCGAAAGGGCTATAAATGCAACTTGTGTGATCTTCATAACTGATGAATGTTGTTGCATTCTAGTGCCGATTTGCATTTACTCTAAATCATTTATAGCACTCATATTTGCTGCTATTTGTTGCTAGCTGAGAGCAAAAGAGCAAAGAGCTCAGAGCATTCATTTTGCAACTTGTTGGTGCTAGTAGAGAGCAAAAGGCTTAGAGCATTCAAGTCTCATTCCTTCACATTCTTGTATCTGGAGTTGGCGTAACTGTACTCAACTCATTCGTTTTTTTGAGCAGCCAGTCTAGGGAGTGAACTGAGGAGAATTTAGAGCCAGTATACTTGCATTCAATGCATGTGTGTATTGAAGAGCTAGCTCAGAGGAGTAATTGCATAGCATCTTGAGCTTCTGGTGTGGAAGGTGTGTTATACTTATTACTCTTGGTGATTGTCATCACTTAGATGACCAGTAGAGACCAGCGATCTCTCCATAGACCATACTTGTCGGAGAGGCGTGGTATACTATTGTGAAGGTTCGGTGCTCGCCTATCCGGGGAGGAGAAGAGCAACCAATAGTGGAATCAAGGCAATACTCTGGTGTGGAGTGCTTCAACGAGGATTAGTGGAAGTCGGCAAGCTTTCGATACCTCGGGAAAAATTGATTGCGTCATTGGTTATCTCTTTCTTACTTTGTTTTACCTTCAGTTTTATTTCCGCTGCTAAGTTGTTTTCGATCAGATCTCTTGTACTATTTGATTTTCGAACAGACCTGTTGTTATCAATAATTGTACTTAAAATCTGTCAATTGTGTTCGACATTTGTGATCAAATTTGAAATTTTTATTTGGGATTAAATTTTAATATCTCCTATTCACCCCCACCTCTAGTCGATATCCTTCGACCAACAAAGATAACTCTCTTATTACATGGTCGTGTACTGGCTGTGATCACGTGATGGGAATTACCATGTCTCCGCAACCATAGTGTCCGCGGGTAGTGACCACAGACTCCGCGACCTCAGATATTGCGATCACAGTGGTCGCAGTCACAAACATTGAGACCATGTATACTGAGTTAGCGAAATTATTATCTATTATGGGCCTTTGTGTTGTTTGGCAAAATGGGCCATATAGTCCAGAAGATCTTGAACTATCTCATGATCTCTGTCTGTGGTCAAGAGCAAACATGGAAAGGTACAAACATATAACTTTGATTAAGTCTAGAAGATCTTGGACTATCACACAATCTTTCTCCATGGTCGCGGTCGACCACAGAAAGGCAGAAACAAATTACTCGAGTAATAATCTCCATCATCTAGCCCCCGAATAGGAAACAAAAAGGTTATTTTAATTAAAGCGTCATTTTGGCTTCTCAAAAAGGCACCTTTTTGTTTCGGATTCTAACAAAGCCCAAGAAAACCTTTGAGTGCGTTTGTCAGACCCGTCATGAGAGGCATTAAATGAAAAGGATCTCTGTCTTGATAAAAGGCTGTCTTTTACGGGATGCAACCCACAATTGAGAACTCCAAAACCCTCTGAGATTTAGAATTCTTAGCCTCCAAGCTTTTCTTCTTCAAGCTCTTTCTTTTTTTCCCCAATCTTGATTCAATGGCTTCCTGGACCTGTTTGTTGACGATTCGGACTCGGGGTCCTTAGCCGAACTTATGCAGAATTTGTAGTTTGTGAGACCTTTCAGGGTGTCCCTCCGGGAAGGTATGATGAATCAAAGAGAACTGGAGCACAGAGAGATTTATACAGGTTCGGGCCCTCGATGGTGGGAGTAATAGCCCTACGTCGTATTGGGATTTCACTATGTGTAGTAGAAAGTGTTACAAAGCTAAGGAAAAGTATCTTCACAGATGAAGATCTTTTCTATATGTCTATACAAACAATGCCCAGAAGGCTTGCGAAATCTAACTAACTTAGACTATTGTCTTCTGGTTTCTTGATTTGGTGTAATCAGGATTGATCCGATCCGATCCCCCTATTTGATGCATTGGGCTACCCCTTTATACTGGTCGAAAGGGCGTCAAATCATAACGGCATCAAACAGTTGCTTGGATGCAGTTTTAAGGAACTGCCTCTAACCTCCACGCAGGTTTAACACGTGTTATTCATGGATAACCGCACGTATTAACCTCCTGACGATTGTCTCCATACGTGGAAGAATCTTTAGGATACACGGAATATCCCCGTAGTGCGGACAGAACCATCCCGCGTCCCCTAGTCGAAGGTGTTCTGACCGCACGTCACTTGCTGACCACGCACCATGTGCAGTCTTTTGTTCACGTATGGCATACGAACTCCTGACCGCGCACTAGCTACGGTCTAATAGCGTAAAGTCTGCGACCACATGTTTGTGCTTCTCGGAATAACTTGAGTTCGCATCACTAGGTGCTTGTCTGGTCCGAATCTGTCCTGAACCAGCCGTGCATTTATTTGAACTGGCTCGAGTATCAATCCTCGTCACTGTTCCCAGCACCGCACAGTGGAGAACATGTTGGCCTTGGAAATGGGGGGTTACCTCCCCTCAAGGTCACTGATCCCATGGTGCCTTGCCGAGGATGAAGAAGAAAGTCCCGTTGTGCAACCAGGCGAGCAAGTGCTCTCCGAGGACTTTTTACGCTGGAGAGCGATTTCCTCAGAGCGTTCTCGCACACTATGATCTGGAGTTGGTAAACGTCAACCCCAACTCCATTTTCATTCTTGCTGTTTTTCAGCACTTGTGCGAGGCATATGTTGGGCTTTTTCCCAACATGTCTCTCTTCTACCACTATTATTTTTTGGTGTGGTCGAAAAGCTCCAAGGCTTGCGGGTGTGTCTACTTCCATCTCTGGGAGAAGGACTACCCATATCTCCCCCTCCGTGATTCCATCCATGGATGGTATTATCAATGGTGGTTGTATTGTTTGGCTCCCAACGAGAGCCATCTCTGGTTCGAGAATCATTGACCAAACAAAAGTGGAGATAAAGATTCTGCTCCTCCCCTGGACGACGAGTAGAAGAGGCAAGCCCAGGTAATCCAATACCTAGCAAATGAGGGCTTGACTGCCCGAGATGTGATCCGGGACTTTGTGAAGAACTGGATTAGCCCTTTGAAGAAGAGGGAACACCTTGCCTAGGTGGTCAGGGTTATGGAAGACGACACTAGGGACTATGTGCTGGGTAATGGCCAAACTGTTGGAATCAATACAATCTTTGAATCTGTTGATTTACCTAAATTGAATTATTTTGAATAATCTAGACTGTCTTTTTTCTTTGACAGTCTTGCCTATTTCTAAGGTGATCAGGAGGACGAATTATCTCCTAAAAGGCTATAACACAGCCACCGAAGGTGATGTCAATGTGCCAAGGCTGGAGAGCATGGTCGGCAACACAGACGACTTTGCTCAGGTGTGTCGAAAGGTATTTCCCTTTCAAATGATCTGTTTATGTGTGATTATGAACAGAAGTTACCAAAGCAATTCATTTTGGTTTGTATCAGATGTTCGAGTGCCCAGCGGCCCAGAAAAGACGAACCAGCTACGATGTGGGATTCTCAAGTGGTTCCAAATCAAAAAAGCTGAAGCAGGCCCCTCCTGCAACCAAAGGTTTGGCCAGGACTGTAGACTTCCGAATCACTCCTCCCACAACAATGGCGATGACCACAGTAGTTGTGGCGACCATGGCTTCGGCTACACCCACAGGAGTCCCCGCGACCACAACTACTGTCGTGGCCATGGAAGCTCCTACCACAGCAAGGGTGAGCCAACCGACCCTGCTGTGGTCAAGACCGCAGTCGATCCTCTGGTTGCAACCACACAGGTTGTTACTGTAAGGGTTCCCACTCCTCAAACTTTTCCAAATACGACTAGGACTTATCTCATGGTCGTATAGCGAGAGGGGAGCGACGTGGAGGAGGAACAAGGAACCTCCTTGTTTGCTATGAGGAGGAGGTCATCAGCAGCTTCTAATGAGTCTTCTCCAATGGCACTTTCTTCACTCATCTCCAAGAGGAGAAGCTTCGAGTTCTCAAAACCTCTTGGGACTCAACATCAGTTAAGCATTTGTCTTAACCGATTTTCATCGTTCGGTTAGGAATAATTTACCAAACTTAGAACTAAATATGCAGGGCTTATCCGATCACTGCAACACCAGCTCCGATGGTTGCGATTGAACCGTCTGTTGCTGCACTTGAAGAGGCCGCCGTTACCAATTCGGCTGAAGTTGCGCCTCCGCAAGACGTTGAAGAGGAGCTTGCAACCATCATTGGTCAGGTGGTTCAAGATATTCACTCAACTAAACCCACCAATGATGAAGAGGCTAAGGTCGCAGCTGCGACCACGACATGGAGATGAACGAACAGGCAGGTACTTCTGCTCCCCCTCTAGTCGAAAAAGTTGATCCTCCCTGCTGTTCGGAAGAACAAGGATATGAGAGGACACAGGAGATGGCGGTCCAGCCCACTAAAATCCATTGCCCTGCCCTGGACTTGAGCATTCAGTCTCAATTCTTTGACAAAGTTAGGTAGGCGTGGGAAAGCTTGGCATCGACTAGCCAAGCGGATAGATTCACAGACCTCTCGGAGAAGTACTTTGAGAAGTTTTTGGAAGTAGGTAAAAATCTTTACTCCATGACTTCACCTGTTTCTTCTGGAATCTTCTTTAAGCATTTCCCCTTTTGTTCTATTCTAAACGCTGCTCGTGATGCGGCCATGTTTGGCCTACTGTTGGAGCAGGTCAAGGTTCCACAAGTAGAATGCGACAAGCTAAAGCAGTAAGTATCTTGCTTTAAACTCAATTTCTTTGTAAACTGGAATAACAATATATGTTGTCGCAGGGAGAAAACTGCTTTGCTAGAGGAGGTCGCCAAGGAACACAACAGCAAAGAGGTTGCGATCATTTAGCATTCTTCTCTAGAGAAGGAAATGGTCGAAGCCCAGAAAGTAAGCAATGAAAGGCTTGCTGAAACTCTGGCGCTTTGGGCCAAACTAAAGGTCGTTAAAGAACAAATGGTGACGTTGGAGCAGAAGGCTATGTTGGCCGACTCTCTCCTAGGCAAAGCCGAGACCCTTTAGATGGTTTGCAACCAATTGCAGACCAGGGTGGATGGTAAGCTCATTTTGGCAGAAACTCACATTGACTTTATGAACTTTATGAATTTCATGAACTCAATTGAATCCATTTCTTCCTCTGCTCATAACAAAGAGAGGAGAACTTGAAGCTGGCTGAAGAAATAGATCATTATGAAAAGAAGAGCATTGAGCGTGGAGAAGATCTAGATAAAATTCAGAGGCTCATCAGCCGCTTCAGGACTGCCAATGAGAAGGCCGAAGAGACAGCAAAGCTTTCCCTCAATGAGATGGGTGCTTTGGAAGAAATTATCAAGAGTGGCGATCTCATAGAAAAGGATACCTTTGCAAAGCTGTGGGAGGTCGCGGACTCACTGAAGGTGGATGTTATCGATCCTAAGAAGGATGATTTTTCCTTTGGTGAGTCCTGCAAACTGGTCGCGGCTCAAGCTGATCTTCTGGTAGCAAATGTTCCTGAAATTGTGAGGAGGCACAAGGAGGTGCTAAAGAATGATGTCATATCTGTAGCCTCTACCATCCTCTGCAAACTTAGGTTTCACCATGGTCCGAATTTGAATCTGAACCCAGTGGGGGAAGCTGCAACCTTCGATAGCCAAGACCAATTGGAGGCAACCATGGCTGAGGTCAGGCCTTTAATTGAAAAATTGTTGCGTGACCTTGGCCTCTCTTGAAGACAATGTATCTCCTCTCATGTAAACAATTATTATGATCAAATGAGAATAGAATGCAAGTATTTACCTTCTTATTGCAATAAAATCTTTGTTTTATACCTTACAAATGCAAAGTACTTAGTTTTCTAACTCAATGCTATAGTTATATTCCCTTAGCCCCATCTTGCGACCAGTTATACTGGAAACCTAGTATAGCGGTCGCAGGATAAGTCACTTGGACTAAGGAGACGACTATGGTCGCAAAGACAACTGGCCTAGTTCAAATGTGTAAGTTTTTTGCTAACTGAGAACTACTCGAATAATTAGAACATAATAGTAAGTCCCTTATGCTGTAAGAACCGGCTTAGAAAGAGATATCCACTACCACAGAAACAGACATCCAGGACGGCACATCACAGACGGTTATGAACTGTTCAATGGAAAATCATCTACGAAGGCCTGTCGGGAGAATATGTTCAGTTATCACAGTCGATTCTGATGTCAAAAACAACTGTGATAGTAAACCAGACGGTTCTGAACACAAAACCTACTTATCACAGACGGTTTTGACCTAAAACCCGACTGTGATAGATACAATCGGTTCTCAGCTGAGAACATTCTGTGATAACTAGAATATCACAGACGGTTGGGAACTCAGAACCGACTGTCATATATACAGTCAGTTGTGAACTAAGAACCGACTGTGATAGTGTAGTTATCACAGACGATTCTGAGGTCTGAACCGACTGAAAAAGTGCCGGTGCTTCGAATTCTCAACTGTGATCATTTCTGTCTCCGATCTTCGCGCGCGGCGCCTAGGAGAACACGAAGCATCCCTTTGGAAGTTCTATAAATTGACAGTGGAAAAATTGTCATTTACTTTACAAGTTTTTATAATTCTCAGACTGTTTGACTCCTTAGCTTCTCTGCGCCAATGGCATCCTCGATGGCATCGTCAGCCTCGCCCTCCCCGGTAAGAACTCTCAACCTTTTGGACTTACCCCTGTATTGTTAATCCCTGTTCAATACATTCTTGACCTGTTGATTTGCACAGGGAAGGGAAGCCGTGGAAGACTCGGGCAAAGTGAAAGCCAAGCTGAGGGGCCTCCAGGAGGAGCACAAGCTCCTTACGGAGAAGCACACTCGGCTACGGCTTGACCTTGATGATCTCTTCCAGCGCATTCAGCGCATGAAGACGGATGGTGACAATGCTAGGACGAGGACGAGGCGTCTTCGTGAGGAGAAGAAAGCCGCGGATATGACCATCGCTGGCTGCGGTTTGACTATGAAGGATACCATCACGAAGCTGAGGGAGGTCGCAGGCCTTCTCGACGCGGTAGTAGTTGATCCTAACAAGGACAACTTGTCGCTGGAGGAGTCCTGCGTCCTGGCTGCAAGTCAAACTGACTTTATTCTAGATGCAGCCAGGGCTAAGACCACTCCTTGACCTAGCATTCTGTATTTTTACTTTTTTTGTAAGTGATGAAAAAAAATTATTGAAAACTTTGTTCTCATGTCAACTTTCCAATTTTCCAGCACATTCTTGGACTGCATGCTATCTTCTCTCTTTCTTTATCTTTCTTTAGCTTTTGGAAAACATTCGACCATACAATTAAAGGTGCTTTGGATATCACAAACAGTTCTGAGTTAAAAACATCTGTAATAGTCACATTACAGACGGTTTTTATGTAAGGCCCTACTGTGATAGTCCCAACAGTGTCCGACGCCTCGAATTCTCAACTTCTTTCAATATCACAGACGGTTTTTAACTCCAAACCGTCTGTGATAGTAACATTACAGACGGTTTTTATGTAAGAACCGACTGTGATAGTCCCAATAGTGATCGACGTGTAACATCCCTGTTTTCGCTATCTTTTCTGCTTGCGAGTCAGCATATCTTCTTTGGAATCCCTGATGTCTCAACCCTATCTTGAACTTAGGTATGCCACTACCTTAACCTAAAAATTTGGCAGCTAAACATCATCTCCTAGATCATTTTCACATTTCAGTCCAAAAGTGTTTCAGTTTAGTCCTTTCAGAATTTTCAAAAAAAAACCCAAAAAAAGGCTAAAAGTCCCAGATCATCTCCAAATTCAAATCTGATCAAGTGATTATATTTCTTTCACTTTTCTGAACGTTTTTCCCCTTCTGGAAGAATTCCAGAATCTCAACCGAAACCCTAGTTTCAGCCCCGACAAAAGTTTCAAACCCTAATTACCCTATTTTCGATTTTTGTCAAAACCACCAGATCTTATCGGATTTCACCATTTTTCCTGCGGGATGAGTCTAAGAAATTTAGTAACACTCATCTGCAAAGTCAAAATTCAAATCAGCCCTTCAGATTTCCAGAATTGCAAATAGGCCCAAGTTCCCGAACCAAAATCCTCGCAGTTTAGTCCAAACCTTCGCAAGTGAGTCCAAAACCTTGCAAACAAGCCCCTGGCCTTTTCTTCAACCACGACCAGGAGACCGCGTGCACGACCGCGACCAGAGCAATTCTACCAGCGCCCCACCGCTTTGCCTCACCACCGAACTCATCGCCGGTGAAGTTCCCCGCACTGCCACCATTGCAGCCACGTAGCCACCGCCGGGCACAACTGTACTGCCACCGTGGAGCACCTCACCCGCGCTGTGCCGTGTTCTTCTCCGCGCGCGCGCGTGCCTGCTGTTGTCAGGAGCTTTACGCCACATGGTTGCCATCCCGGAGATCGCTATCTCGCCGTCCTGACAAAATCCCGATATGCCTCGTTGACCGCTCCAGCGCCAGAAAATATCTCACCGGCGATTGCTGCAACTCCCGAGAGCTCAATCCCGCGGCTATATAAGGCCCCCTTCGCCCAGCATCTCTTCACACACCATCCCGCAACTGCAAGCCTTAGCCTCCACCACCAGAGAACAATCCAGTTCATCAGCACCGCCGCGAAGACCTTCTTCCCCGGCGAGCTGCTCCTGAAGCTCATGGCACCAGCTTCGCCCGTAGCTTCCCCCTCCAAACCAACATCACCAGTAAGATCCCCTTAACCCCCTGTATGTATCATAGCCGTTAATTGACCCCCGGCGAACCTCAACGCCGGCAATCACTGGAAAAGCTGTAATCCCCTGTTCCCCTAATGCCGAGTGATTCAAGCCAAATTGATCCTCGTGCCAGTAGAGAATAATGATCAGTGAGCTAGGAGGAACAAGCCTGTAAGTTTGGAATCACCAATTTTGCCCCGAGCGTCGAAATCCCATGTTCGAGCCTCGGCAGTTCGCCGGAGAACGCCGCCGTGCTTCTCCAGCCATTCTCTGGCAAAATTGAGTACACCCGTAGCTTTGTGATGACCCCTAGATGCTTCCTGAGCGTGGAATTGAGTTCAAACTCCCTGGAACGAAAACGCCCAAATCGGTGCCTTCGTCTTCGGCCCCGATCGCCGGAGTTCATTTTCCGGCCAAACCAGCCGATGAAACCTTATCATCTAGCTAGGCCTCAACCCCCTAAGCAATTTACTCCACTGGCTCGAACCCTGAATCGGCCTAGATCAAAAGTTATGATCATGCCAAGATTACTGTCCAGTGATTCAGGCCACCGTGTTTGCTCACCAGAATTGGCCACCTTCCGGCCACTTTCTGCCCTTGAGCCTGTTGAGAGTTTTGTAGCTGTCATCAAGGCCTAAACCCCAGACAAAGTTGTGCACCAATTGGAGTCCTGAGTCAAAAGTTATCCAATGCCCTAGTTTCTGGCCATGTCTAGCACTATATCAGTGCATGTCCACCAGTGGCATTAGATGATTTAGACTTGTTACATTTGAGCAATTGAAATGCCACTTTGTCCACTAAGCCTTTTGAACCATGCTCTACAATATTCCCTATTTCCACATCTCCAGAAAACAAACCTAGAACCAATTTAGGGCTATGTCAAGCCATGAGCCGAATGTCAGCCCTTCGACATTCAAGTCCTTTTGAGCCCATCTCTTCGATCAATGTCAAGTGACCTTGTCCAAACCCTTACCCCTGCATGCATGATGTATTTACGTATTATTTTCTAGTACTTGTATGCTTATATAGTGTGTATGTGTTGTTTGTAACCACCATGGAACCAGACGTTGAAGGAACAGAGGAGATCTTCGAGGATTCGTCTGAGCAGCTAGACCCATCATTGCAAGGCAAGTCTCGAACCCTTGATCATGTCTAGCCTAATATTTTGAAATGAAGTATGTTAACTGTTTTCAAGTATATGCATGCCTTAGATTCAAATAAGAGTTATGTTTTAATGAAATGATTAGATATGACCTAAATAACTATAAAGCCCCTTTTGACATTGAATATCCATGCACCCTTGTCACCCTAGAATATTATGCTTAGGCTATGCTATGCCCAAGATTATATGATAAATGTTGAATGGTCACATACGAGAAAAGTATATTCAGAACCCCTTTTTTTGAAAGAAAATATGATTGGAATCGATAGTGAGGATGGTTTGATTGGATGGTGCTGTGTGCGCACTGGGAATGTGAAAGACTCCTCACTAGAGATTCATAAGGACTAAATCCTTGTGTTGTGCTTCTATGCGGCATGAAAAACGTACCAACCACTTGCCCGGTTATGGGACGGGCGCAACTTAGTAGCTTTCTTTAGTATTAGCTTTTCCCTGCAATGGTTGTCGGTCCAGCTTCTTGCGAGAACTGGTGGGCCGCAGAAGGCCATGAGTGATGTGAGTTCAGAAAAATCATGAGAGAAAAAGGTGGAAAGAAGGAAGACGCCCTATGCCAGATTAAGTCGTGCGCGACTGTAATCAAGAGAGGCTATGTGTCTTGCGAGAACATAGACCCAGGCTAGGAAGTAAGGCAGTGGGGAGGACCCACACGGGTACTTGAGACTTGACTGTCTATTTACCGGGCAGGGAATAGTTAATGCTAGGACTGTAAACTGTTGTGTCATCTCGGCCTTGTCACATGCGTGAAAGTTGCATGGAGAGATACCGACTTGAAAGCCGAATGATCGGTGGATTAAGGTGGTACACCTTTGCAAAGTTTAAAAAGTATCGGATACTCTGAGCTCCCAGGTTATGGAGTCTGCGCGCTGTGGATTCTATTCACGTCGATGCAACACAAGTAGCTTTTGGAAAGTTTTTCACAAAATCTGAATAAAGTGGTGACTGATGAAAGACCGCCACACACAACATTTTCTAAGAATTTAGCTTAGGGTTTTAAAAGCCTCGCTTTCGAAAATAAAGATCTTTTCTTCAAAACCAAGTGCGAAAATCTATTCTATATACATATATAAAGCCAAAGATCTATTCCTTGAGAAACTTCCCCCTCATCTATATATACTTGCATTCTTATTTGGGACTTGTTGAGCACCATGTGGACAATGTGCTCACCCTTGCTTTTTCAAACAAATTTAGAAGAAGGATTCATCGACCCTGAATCTTACGGTCTTGAACCCAATGTGGGACAAGAAGAAGAAACTGAAGACCAAACTTGTTAAAGGGTTATGTACCAAGGTGGAGTCAGATGTGGAGAAGGCCCGTACACCGCTGCTGCAAAAGAAGAAGACTGATGAAGTCCTTTTGCTTATTATTGTTGTTTCATTTTGTGCCGACCTTTGTGTCGAAAACTCCTTAATTTGTATCAACATTTAAATGCGTCATTTTGGCGCTAAGTTATTGTAATGTTGGTCCTTGTGATCAGCACTTGTTTTTAATTACTCGCATTTTTATATAATGCATCTTGTTGTTGTGAGCTGCAATGTGCCATTTCTGAGTGCAATCCACCTGGGCGGTTGCCACCGGATTCCTCAAATGAGGGTCCCACACGATGCTTCAAATTCTCAGCAGTTCAACTGGAAGCAAAACTCCAGGGAGGGAACAAGTATATTTGTAGAAGTCAAACAGTTCAATATTCCACAGGCATATCAAAGATGGTTCGGACATCAGAACTGTCTGTAATATTAAAGTAGACGGTTTTGATCTCCCAACCGTCTGTGATAGTCCCAACAGTGCCTACGCATCAAATTCTCTACATGCAATTGTTGATAACCACACATAATAACTGCGCAGATGAAGAGACTTATTTATTTAATTCAAATTTAATTTGCATCGAAGTATGTAATCTGACGCTTCAACTTCCTAAGTGGGCACTACTGTTTTGCCGTGTTCCAGTTTATCTCTCGAGAAGTTATCATGAATTTGATCTTGAAAACAAGTAGTGCGCTCCACTTCAAATTCTCAACAGTGTGTTGTGTCTTTTCCGTTTCTGATGTTTGCGCGGCGCACTAGCCTGGGAATAAGAAGCGTCCACTTGGAAATTGTTTTTCATTAATGATGAAAAAATTAACTAAAAATTTGTTCTTATGTAAATTTTACAATTTTCCCGTACGTTCTTGGAGAAAGAGAAGTGGAGCGGTTTGACTGAAAGCAAAACTCTAGGGAGGGAACAGGTATTTGTAGAAGTCGAACAGTTCAATATTCCAGGCATAGTAAAGACGATTCGGACATCAGAACCGTCTGTAATAGTCATATTAGAGACGGTTTGGCATGAGAACCGTCTGTAATATTAAAGCAGACAGTTTGATATCCCAACCGTCTGTGATAGTCCCAACAGTGCCCACGCATCGGATTCTCTACATGCAATTGTTGATAACCACACATAATAACTGCGCAGATGAAGAGACTTAATTATTTACTTCAAATTTAATTTGCATCGAATTATGTAATCTGACTCTTCAACTTCCTTTGCCGTGTTGCAGTTTATCTCCCGAGAAGTTATCATGAATTTATTGACCTTGAAAACCAGTAGTGCACTTTTTAAAACTCGAGGCACCCGCGCATATGAACCATCACCTTCTGGTTCTATAAATAGCGAGGCTCCTAAATCCCTGTCTTTATTCCCTCCTCAACTCCCACCTTGATGGCGAGCCGAGATTCCAATGAGGTTATTGAAATTGAGAGTGATGAGGAAGAGATAAGGAATGAACTTGATCAGGATCTTCAGAAAGTAAGTCCTCTCTGAAACTCTAATGCAGATCTTTCTTTTATGACTTGATTACCTCGAAACAAATGCATTTCGAAATCCATAGGTGCCTAAGGAAATGCTCCCTCCAAAGAAGAGACTTAGAAATGATGAAAGATCCTCCAGTGGAGCTGCAGCGAAGACTCTAGAGAGTGCTGAGGCCTGTGTTGCCACATTGCCCCTTGCAACCCCTCCAGTTGCATCGACTCCACCTTTGGAGATCCACAACAATCCTTCCAATATCCCCTCTTCAACACCTTTGTATCATCAGCTTTTCTTGGATGATCAACTTTCTGGGGTAAGGCGCACACTTCCACATCCAAATCCACTCCGAAGCTTGGCAATCATCTTCACCCTCTCTGCTGGTTGTTATGTCTTTCAAAACTAACCCATGCATGTGCAGGAGGAGAAAGCTGCCTTGTGCAGAACTCTCCAAAAGAAAAAGAGGCGCTAGAGAAGCGTTCTGAGGGGATGTCTTCTGCCATTCTGCACTTGGCAGAGTGCTATGAGTTGTAGCTTCATCTCCACCTTTGGAGATCCACAACAATTCTTCTAATATCCCCTCTTCAACACCTTTGTTGTATCATCAGCTTTAATTTCTTGGATGATCCTACTGATGCCAAATCCACTCCTTTGCTAAGAGATGATGTAGATAGTCTTAGAGCCATTGGTAGTTCTCCTGGGGCGGCCAGTGTAGATCCTACTGATACCAATACGTCCCTAGGAGAACTTTGTAAATTACTTTCGAAACAGGTCGACGCTAATTTGGTCGCTTGTATCCCTTATGTATGCAAAGATTGTAAGAAATAAGAAATTTCTTTTCCTTATATATCTGGCTTTTCGATTGATTATGTAACTGATAATCACTAAATAATGTTCTGTGTGAAAATGTTAACAAGAAAATACTGCTGCAATCAAGACGGTTTTTAACTCAAAACCGTCTCTGATAGTAACATTATAGACGGTTTTAATTTCAGGATCGACTATAATAGTCTCAAGATTCTTTGAACATCCACAGACATATATATACAACAAATATGAAAAACAAGATAAAACCAAATAGTCTCAACGTTCATTTTTTTAAATACTAACATTGAAAATAAGATACAACCAAATATGAAAAACAAGTGGAACAACTGACCACTAGTCGAACGTTTCGACTACAAACAATCCAGGATATTATAGATGGTTCGGACCTTATCACCATCTGTGATAGTAGAGCAGAGTATTGATTTTATAATTATCACAGACGGTTCTGAGGTAAAAACTGACTATGATAATCACAGACGGTACTGAAGTAAAAACCGACAGTGATAATCATAGATGGTTCTGAAGTAAAAACCGACTGTGATAGTAAAGCGGATGGTTTTGAGCTCAGAACCGTCTGTGATACTGTAATTATCACAGACGGTTCTTAATTAAAAACCAACTGTGATATTAAAGTGGACAGTTTTGAGCTCATAACCATCTGTGATATTTCCGTCATAGTTCTACACAAAATGCACTGATATTACCGACGGTTTAATAAAGTGAAACCCGTCAGTGATATTCTATTCTTAAAAAATACACCGATATTACTGATGGTATTATATAGAACATTCTGTATTGAACCTGGTATAAAAGGTCTTTTGGCGGATGTTTTGAGCTAGTCGTACACTCTTGCTCGACATATACTGTCCAGTTTGAAGAAATTTGGGGCAAGGAAGAGCGAAATCTCGAAATGCCAAGGGAGCATTTTGGGGCAAAAATTTGAGGATCCAAGGTTGGTACTTGCTCCCAAGGCATACACATTACTTGATTTCATCATCAATATCGATCTCCATTGATTGATCAAATTAGAGTGAGAGGGAGGGGAAGCTACAGTAGCAAATCCTGGTTGTAACTCATTTTCGACCTGTGCTGTAGCTATTTAATTGCTTTATGATGTGTGTTATCCACATCCCCAACTAATTGCTTGCAGTTCAAGTAGTAGTTAACTATTTATATCGCAAACTCTACATCAAACACTAGCTAGCTAGATTTATATAATTTATTGCATGTCGACCGTACATAGAGTATTACTAATTAGCATGTGTATGAATTTGATTAATTGCATATGGTCCGAGACTGGATGTATAATGACAACCGAGTGGGTGAGGAATACATGAAAGGTGTTTTTGATTTCCAAAAGGTTGCTGAGCAAGACATGGCGAAGAAGGGATTACCATATATGTACTGTCCTTGTGTAGACTGCCAGAATCTTAAGATGTTCAACAACTCATCTCAAATTGTCGCCCACTTGATCCGATGTGGTTTCAAAAAGGGGTACACGTGTTGGGTCCACCATGGAGAAGAGCCAACTGCAAAAACAAGTGCCACTCAGGTTGAGGAACAGGACATGTCGGATCCGAACAACGACTTCGACGAGGATATGCCAGAGGATGACAATTTAGATGACATGTTGCGTGATGTGGAAGGAAATTACAGTGAAAGGGAGTTTGGCAAATTCAAGCGCTTGATTGAGGACTCAGAAAAGCCGTTGTTCCCTGGTTGCAAGTCGAAGTACACAAAGTTGGCCTCTGTGCTTGAACTGTTAAAATTGAAGGCAAGTAATAGCTGGACCGACAAGAGTTTCACGGCACTGTTAGATCTTTTGGCGGACATGCTCCCAGAAGGAAACGAGTTGGCAAAAAACACCTACCAAGCGAAAAAGTTGTTGTGTCCTTTGGGAATGGAAGTAGAAAGGATACACGCATGCCCTAATGATTGCAACCTTTACCGTAACGACTACAAGGATATGCATGTTTGTCCAGTGTGCGGCGCATCCCGCTATAAGCGTAAGGACCGAACCGACGACGGTGACTGCGCTGAGATAAAGTAAGGACCTCCTGCTAAGGTGTTGTGGTATTTGCCCGTCATTCCCCGCTTGCAGCATTTGTTTGCAAACCATAAAGAGGCAAAATTACTGCGTTGGCACTCAGAAGACCGGAAGAAGGATGGAAAGCTGAGACACCCCGCTGATTCTTCGCAGTGGAGAAACATCGACAGGGAATTTGTTAACTTCAGAGCGGAATTGAGGAATATAAGGTTCGGGTTGAGTACCGATGGAATTAATCCTTTTGCTAACATGAGCAGTCGGCATAGCACTTGGCCGGTTCTTTTGTGTATCTACAACTTTCCTCCTTAGTTGTGTATGAAGCGCAAGTACATCATGATGTCTCTACTTATCTCAGGATCAAAACAACCCAGAAACGATATTGATGTCTACCTAGCACCATTGATAGAGGATCTCCTAACAATGTGGAATGAAGGGGTGCAGGTATGGGACGCATACAAGCGAGAGACCTTCATCCTACGTGCTATGATATTCTGCACCATCAACGATTTCCCTGCCCTTGAAAATTTGTCGGGCCGTAGTACGAAAGGAGCCAAAGCCTACCCCCACTGCGAAGATGAGACTGAGAGCGTGTGGCTGAAGAATTGCAGGAAAACAATGTACATACATCACCGTAGGTTTCTTCCGAAGAATGACGCGTATCGTAAGAGGAAGAGGGAATTTGACGGCCACAAGGAAGATGGTTCAGCCCCGAAGCCTACGCGCGGGAAAGATGTTTACTCACGGGTGAAGGACATAGACGTTGTGTTTGGAAAGGGTCGTAAATTGAAACCCCGCACGAAGAACTCTTGGAAGAAGAGATCGATATTTTGGGACTTACCGTATTGGGTGCATTTAGAGGTTCGTCATTGCATTGATGTCATGCATGTAGAGAAGAATGTTTGCGATAGTTTAATCGGCCTATTACTGAACATTCCGGGGAAGACAAAGGATGGCGTCAATGTGCGGCGTGACATGATCGAAATGAGAATCAGGCCCGAGCTAGCACAGAGAGAGGACGATAAAGGCCGTATATACCTCCCCCCTGCATGCTACACTTTGTGCAAGGCTGAGAGGACAGAACTCTGTAAGTGTCTCTATGGTGTTAAAGTTCCATCGGGTTACTCCGCAAATATGAAAAAGCTTGTGTCCATGGGAGATTTGAAATTGCTGGGTATGAAGTCTCATGATTGTCACGTGTTGATGACACAAATGCTTCCTGTTGCCATCCGGAGTATTCTGCTGCATAAGGTCAGAGAGACGATCACGAGGCTGTGTTTTTTCTTCAATGCAATTTCTTGCAAGGTCATTGATCCCGATGGATTGGATTCTCTGCAAAGCGAGGTGGTTCGAACTCTCTGTCAGCTTGAGATGTATTTTCCTCCGTCATTTTTTGATATCATGGTCCATCTCACCGTCCACCTTGTCAGAGAAATCAAGATATGTGGACCCGTGTTCCTACGTTATATGTATCCATTCAAGAGGTACATGGGTGTACTTAAGGCCTACGTGAGGAATCGGTCCAGGCCCGAGGGTAGCATTGTCGAAGGTTATGCAGCGGAAGAGGTTGTTGAGTTCTGCGTCGATTACATGGCCGAGGTAGAAGCAATAGGAGTTCCTGTGTCTCGTCATGAGGGGAGGCCTGATGGTGTTGGCACTATTGGACGGAGAGCCATCACTCCTGATTTCGATATGTACTCAAAAGCTCATTTTTGGGTCTTGCAACACATGACGGAGGTGTCTCCGTACATCGACGAGCACAAGGAGATGCTACGACAAGACAATCCTCGCCGATCCGAGGTTTGGATCACAGGAGAACATAACAGTAAATTCAACGCGTGGATGAAAGTGCGAATCACCGGAGAGTCCGCAAGTGACAACCTTAAATGGTTGGCAAAAGGGCCCACGTTTACTGTACAAACATGGCAGGGATACGACATCAATGGGTACACATTTTACACGAAAGCTCAAGATCGAAAAAGCACTGTGCAAAATAGTGGAGTGAGCGTAGAAGCTTTCCATGAGGAGTTCAGCGAGATAGGCCCAACAACGGTAGTACGTGGATTGAACTCATACTACGGGTTCATTGAAGAAATTTGGGAGCTCGATTACGTACTGTTCAAGATTCCCCTGTTTTGATGCCGATGGGTCCAAATCCCACAGGGTGTGAAGGTTGACAGTTACGGTTTCACTTCTGTGGATCTTGATCGAATTGCTCATAAAGATGAGCCATTCATACTTGCAAAGCAAGCCATTCAGGTCATTTATGTCACTGACCCAGCCAATAAGAAGTGGCACGTCGTCCTTCATGGCAAGAGAAGGATTGTTGGAGTTGAAAATGTCATAGACGAGGAGGAATACAATCAATTTGATGAGATTTCTCCATTTGGAGATGGCGTACAGGTCGATACTGAAGACACCGATGAAACCAGTTACGTGCGTATGGATCACCAGGAAGGGTTATACTTTAAAGGTAATCAACCGTACGTCCTTATCTCTCTGTTTCCATCGGTATAGCTTATATCTTCTGTAATTCTCGTCTTTGCAGGGCCGCGGCAAGTGGAAAGTTGAGAATAACATGGCTGTGTATGTGGAAATTGTTGGTCAAAGTCCCCATTTGTATGTAACATTAACTTGAGCATGCTCCACATTGTATGTTAAATTTATTTGAGCATGCTCCACATTGTAACCAATTTTCGGATCTACGTACACTGTAACCAATTTACAGAGCATTTGGACTACATTTGAAATATCTGAGTGTTCATTTAAAACAAGTTTTCGAGCATTCAGAGTTGAAGAGCTACAGATCAGTTACAAGTTGTAAAACTTACGTTCAATAAAAAGATTATCACAGACGGTTACGAATATAGAACCGACTGTGATATTCCCAACAGTGTTCGACGCTTCGAGTTCTTAACCTGCACGGTCGGTTCTCAAGTCCAAACCGTTTGTGATAATCTCAGTCACAGTCGGTTCTCAACTCAAAACCGTCTGTGATAATCTCTCACTACGTAGATTATCACAGACGGTTTTTATGTGAGAGCCGACTGTGATAATATTATCACAGATGGTTATGAATATAGAACCGACTGTGATATTCCCAACAGTGTCCGACGCTTTGAGTTCTGAACGTGCACGGTCTGTTCTCAAGTTCAAACCGTCTGTGATAATCTCAGTCACAGTCGGTTCTCAACTCAAAACCGTCTGTGATAATCTCTCACTACGTAGATTATCACAGACGGTTTTTATGTGAGAACTGACTGTGATAATATTATCACAGACGGTTATGAATATAGAACCGACTGTGATATTCCCAACAGTGTCCGATGCTTCGAGTTCTTAACGTGCACGGTCGGTTCTCAAGTCCAAACCGTCTATGATAATCTCAGTCACAGTCGGTTCTCAACTCAAAACCGTCTGTGATAATCTCTCACTATGTAGATTATCACAGACGGTTTTTATATGAGAACCGACTGTGATAATATTATCACAGACGGTTATGAATATAGAACCGATTGTGATATTCCCAATAGTGTCTGACGCTTCGAGTTCTTAACGTGCACCGTCGGTTCTCAGGTCCAAACCGTCTGTGATAATATCAGTCACAGTCGGTTCTCAACTCAAAACCGTCTGTGATAATCTCTCTGGAGATTATCACTATGGAGATTATCACAGATGGTTCTGACGTGAGAACCGACTGTGATAATATTATCACAGACGGTTGTGAATGGTGGATCGACTGTGATAATCTCTACGCGGTACTTAGTTCAAGGCGGGCTTTGTCTCGCTCATTTCCAGACTTCGCAACTGTTTGCCCTAGCTCTCTCCGCCCTCGCACCGTCCGTCGCGATCACCTCCATCACCTCCCCACAGTCCGTCGCGATCTCCTCCATCTCCTCATCTCCGTCCATCGCGATCACCTGCATCGCGTTTCTATCGTCAGGCGCGATCACCTCCATCGCCCTCCCGCCTTCTGACGTGATCACCTCCATCGCCTCCCCATCGTTTGTCATTCTTGATTAATTATAAGTATATGGGTTTTGTTATAGAATTATTAGTTGCAGATTTACTTAAACTGTTCTCACTTTCACTTATGTTAGGAACTGATATGTCTGGTGACGGAATGCACCACTCGGGGAGTCAGAGTGACCTCGCTGGAGATGAGACGCCTGGGCCAGAGGTCGCCGCGTCCACCGTGACCCAGCCGCAGAATAGAAAGGGGGAAGGCCGGACGACATGCGCGCGTCTGGACAAGCGGGAAAAGCAGCACGTCCAGTTCGACGACAATGGTGTGCCGGAAGCTCCGGACAAACTTGTCGATCAGTACCGTTCACTATGCGGCAAAGTGGCAAGGGAGTGGGTGCCCATCACCACCTCCGACTAGGGTCAAGTGCCCCCAGAGTGCAAGGATGCGCTGTGGGAAGAAATGCAGGTGGTGTTTCACATTCCCAAGGATCGCCACTTCACCATCCGCCAGAGGACACTGATGTCAATAAACAAGGCCTGGAGGAACTTCAAGAGCCACCTTGTCAGGCGCTATGTGAAGTAGTCGAAGACCCCCTTCGATGAATTCCCTTTCTTGACTCCCGAGGCATGGCAGCAGTTCGTCGAGATGAAGGCCAAGCCAGAGTTCCAGGAGCTTAGTGCAAAGGGCCAGGCTAACCAGGCCAAGAATACCCACCCACACAGACTAGGCAGTGGTGGGTATGTGGGGAAGAAGGCGTTGTGGAGGAAGCAGGACGAGGAGGCTTCCCAGTCTTCAGCCGGCAGTCCTTATGCGGGCATAACGGACGTGCGCGCCCGCAATTGTTGCCGAGCAAGATCGACGATGACCTCCTCCGGAAGCGTCTCTGTGAATAACCCTGCGGACAGGGAAGTGATCGACCGGCTGGTAAGATTGTCCGATCACGTACTATCCTCATAACACGCATGCAATGGGTTGTATTGCTAAGTTCTCCTGTTGCAGGTGACGCTGAGTGTGCAGGCAGCATCCGGAGAGTTCAACCCGAGGAGGGACAGGGATATCCTCACAGCGGCGCTAGGAAACAAGGAGCATCCAGGCCGCGTGCGCGGCCTCGGTGCCACTGAGCCTTGGAGGCATGGTTTCCCTGATGATGAGGAGGAGGCTAAGAGGAGAAAGAGATCCCACCAAGCTCGCGATGAACGGCTCAAGGAGGAGATGCGATCGGAGTTCACTGTTCGGGACAAAGCACTCCTACAGTAGTTGTCGGAGATGTGGTCCATGTATGAAGAGCTAAGAAAGGCGACCCAAGGCCCCCCTTGTAGCAGCGGAAGTACCGACCCCCAATCTTGGCCACTGTAGTAGCTACGCGTCTGCGCCGGGGTCTTTGCAGACGGAGCCCTCTCCAAAGTATCCGGTGGACTTTCTGCAGGTAATGACCATTTGTCTACGCTAATTCATTCGAAAGTGAAAAGCGGTGAAATTCAATATGTTAATGCGCACTGTTTGTAGGAACCCGCCTCCTGCAAGCTTATGGTGCTGGCCGGTCTCTTCCCGATCGAGGCTGGCTGTGGGATGGCGCAACCATGCACGGTGGGGGCCACAATCCACGGTGCCCCTCTATGTGAGGGTTTTGCACAGGTCCAGGTGGACAGTGTCTTTGACCATTGCAAGGGTTTTCCGTTGGAGAAACTGCCGAACGACGAGATTACCACTCTCGGGGATGCGGTGCACACGTTCGTGCAATGGCCCAAGAAAGACATCATCCTAGATGAGGTAATTCCCCCACCAGTTTCATAATTCGTACTATAATAATAGCTCTCAGAGTTAGTGTCCTAATACATAGGTTCTTACATCACAGACATCACAGACCGACACACGGCCTACTAGCCAGCCGACCCCTCCAAGAAGCCAACCAACGAGTCCGATGCCGAAGCTGACTCCGACTAGGAGGCAACCATTCAAGAAGCTGGCTAGTAGGGGAAAAGCAAAGAAGAGCCCGGCGAAGGAGAGCGAGAAGAATGCGCCAGCTCTCATGCCATTCACTCTGGGGATGCCCATGACCTCCAATACTGCAATTTCGAGCATGGGGTTAGCATGCCAGAGCCTGCATGCATGGTACATGAGGAGGACAAACCAGACCAGGACGCAGCGTCCGACGCATATCATGGTCAAGTACACCGTGGCAGAGTTCCATGACGACGTTGGGACCTACCCGGTGACCTTCGAAGACCTGCACAATTTACTGAACAAAGATGCGCTCGACTTGTCAATCCTACGGTCTTGGGTGCTGTAAGTATCCTACTATCCTATGCCTGCTCATGCATATACGGATATATGTCATTTATTAATTGGTTACTTCCGTGCAGCTGCATGACCAGCTATGCCAAATCTAAGGGCATACCTGTTGGTTTCTTGGACCCCCAGATGGTCGCCGAGCTGATGTTTAGGACCGACGCAGACTTCGTTGTCGACTACATCAAAAGAGGGTTGCTTGCTCAGGTCGACAAGGAGTACATACTTGTACCCTACAACCAGAGGTGAGTGCTTTCATCAGTACTTCACCCATAGATTAGTGTCTCCATGTGCACACCCCCAAACTTAGATTAAATTTTTAATTCTTTACGTGTAACATGTAGCTACCACTGGATCCTGCTGCTACTTATTCTGAAAAGGAACAAGGTGTTCTACCTTGATTCATTGCTGAGGAAAGGGTACTCGTATTGCGGCGCACGAGATGTATTTGAAAGGTGATGATATTCATGTGGAATTGTCTTGCATGCATCTAGATTTACTGTCCTCAAATTATCAATTTCGACTATCCTCAAACTGTCAATTTTGACTATCTATAGGGCTTTCACGAACTACTTTGCCGAAGGAGGGCGACAACACGAGCAGCAAGCCAATAAGTTTCAGTGGTTACAATTTTCGATACAAATTTCAACTGGCATCTGTTTTACTTTATAACGTGTCCCCATCTAACTCTCGGTTTGTAAATTAGCAGTGCCATCAGCAGCCGGACAACAATACATGTGGGTTCTACGTGATGTGCCACATGTATGACCTAATCATCACTCCTCCCCACCCATATTTTCCCGAGGTATACAACTGCTCCCCTTTGTCTCGATTTGGCAGAATTTACAACTGAATTGAGCTAATTTTTTCTGTACCAACTCTTGCTGTAGGGTTCAACTTCCCTTCGGAAAGCTTTGACCCTCGGGAGATTGGTATTGTCCGAGGGATGCTCGCTGAGTTTTTCCTTGCGGAGGTCATATCAACCAAGGGGAAGTTTAGGGACCCGCAAGGTTCGTATTAGTGTGGCCTTACATTTATTTGTACATCTAACACACTGACTTTAATTGTCGATTACATTTATTTGTTCAATCTCAATTGTACATATTTCTGAGTTCTGTGCTGTATATATGAAATGCTATTGTACATGTTTCTAAGCTGTGTGCATGTATATATGTGACTGTATATATTTGAGTACTGTGAATGTATGAAATTCATGAACTGTATATAGGAAATGCTATTTGTACATACGGTTTTGATCTTACAAACCGTCTGAGATTATAACCGTCACCGATAATGACACTATCACAGATGGTTTTGACCTCAGAATCGTTTGTGATATCACACTATCACAGACGGTTCTGAGATTATAACACTCTCACAGATGGTTTTGACCTAAAAACCGTCTGTGATATCTCACTATTACAGACGGTTTTGAGATTATAAACCATCTGTGATAAGGAAACAATCACAGATGGTTCCAAGATTACCACCGTCGCTGATAATGACAATATCGCAGATGGTTTTGACCTCAAAGCCGTCTGTGATACTCTAAATACACAGACGGTTCTAAAACAACCGTCTGTGATAAGGACGCTATCACAGACGGCTCCTAGGTCATAACCGTCTCTGATAATATGAGTATCACAGACGGTTTTGATCTCAGAATCGTCAGTAATAATGTGAGTATCGCAGATGGTTCTGATGTTATAACCGTCTCTGATAATTTGAGTATCGCAGATGGTTATGATTTCATAACCGTCTGTGATAATGTGAGTATCCCAGATGGTTTTGATCTCAGAACCGTCAATAATAATGTGAGTATCGTAGACGGTTCTGAGGTTATAAACGTCTCTGATAATTTGAGTATCACAGACGGTTATGATTTCATAACCGTCTGTGATAATGTGAGTATCCCAGATGGTTTTGACATCAGAACTGTCTGCGATACTCATATTATTACTGACAGTTCTGAGATCAAAACCGTCTATGGTGGTATGAGTATCTCAGAGGGCTTTGATGTTATAACAGTCTGTGTATTAGGAGTATCACAGACGATTCTGATGTTATAATAGTCTGTGTAGTTTGAGTATCACAGACGGTTTTGATCTTATAACAGTCTGTGAAGGGAAAGATCACAGACGGTTCAAAACTGTCAGTGATAGTACATGATTATCATTGACTCGAATATCACTGATGGGTAAGAACCGTCTGCGATGACTGTTTTGACCCGACTGTGATAATGAATTCTGTAGTAGTGGCCTTAGCTAAATGCGATCATGAGTTGGCTAGCGAATCCCTTTACACATCAAACCAAGGCACTTCTCATATGTCATGAATAGCCCCTGGGTATGGCCCGATAAAAAGTAAGGCTAAGAATGGGAAGGCAACCATAACATAGAGTGATAAATTTACTTCTTTAGTGATAAGGAATTTAAAATGGGAATGAGAAATAACTGACACATAAAACTTACACAAATGGTCTATGTTCCAGGCGTTTGATTATATTCTTCCGTCGTCCATAGCCAACTAAACTGATCTTGGTCGCGAGATAGCGACTACATTAAAGGGACCTTCCCACTGAGGGGAGAACTTATGGCGACCAGACTGGTTTTGGATTTTCCTCAAAACCAAGTCTCCCACGTTTAGCATACGTGGACGCACCCTTTTACTATTATATTTATGCAGAGCTTGTAAATATGTCACTGAGCGGATCAATGCTCGATCGCGTTTTTCTTCAAGAAAGGTAATATCATCTGTGTGTCTTTTGCTTTGATTTATGATATCTAAGAAATCCACATGAGCAGAGCCAAGTTTGATTTCAATTGGCAGCATGGCTTCTACACTACAAACCAGTTGGAAAGGCGTTTGGCCTGTGGCCGTAATAGATGTAGTGCGTAATTCCCATAGAATAGAGTGAAGTTCTTCCACCCAAGCCCCCGAGCGTAACTTAAGGCGGTTGAAAACACGTTTCTTAACCCCTTGTATTATCTGCCCATTGGCACATTCAACTGCACCATTACTCTGTGGATGAGCAATGGATGCGAAACAGACTTTAATCCCAATGTGTTCATAATAATCCAAAAAGGGACCACTAACAAATTGGGAACCATTGTCTGTTATGAGACAACTTGGAATGACAAATCGTGTCACAATGTTCTTTTGAAAGAACTTTTTCGCAGCGGCGGTAATATTTCAGCCTAGTTCAGCCTCAATCCATTTAGTAAATGTATCAATGGTTACGAACAAGAACTTGTACCCAATGATTGCTCGGGGCACAGGACCCACGATATCTATTCCCCATGAGGCGAATGGCCAAGTGAAGGGAATAGTTTGTAATGCATAAGCTGGCTGGTGGACCTGCCTAGCATGAAATTGACACTGTGGGCAAGTCTTGACCAATTACATGGCACCATTAAGCACTGTTGGCCATCAATAGCCCTGCCAGAAAGATTTTTTGACTAGCGTTCTATAGGATGCGTGTGCTCCGCACATGCCTTCATGTATCTCTTTTAGAAGGGATTTGCCATCTTCGTGAGAGATACAACACATCAGCACCCCTTGAGCACCTTTTATGTATAAGGTTCTTCAACCAATCTGTACATTCTTTCTTTTCTAACTAACAGGTCATTCTCAGTTTCGTCCTCGAGCATAGTCCCATATGCGAGATAATTCCGCAATTGTAGGATCCAATCTGCACAATGCTCGAGGGTGGCGACGTTAGTCAACACTGTTGGTGCCTCTGCGGTGGTCGCGATCGAGGGCTTTTTTAAGTGCTCAACGAAGACTCCTGCTGGGGCGGATGCACGTGAGGAACCAATTTTTGACAATTGGTCTGCCAGAATATTCTCTTTGCGGAACGAATTGGACTTCGAAGTTTGTGAAGTATTTTTCTAATTTCCTCACTTAATCCAGCTAGCATTGAATGTCAGTTTCAATGCTGACATTTGTCCAGAGAGTTATGTTTTTGAGACCAAAATTTTGTTCTATGCTGACAATCAGCATGAATGTCAGTTTCAATGATGCAAGTCAGCATGACATTTGTGTTGAACTTTTTGACAGCAGAAATGTTTTTTTTCTCTTTCTAGAAAGATCTAGGCTGATCTAGATCTTGCTCTTGTTGACAAAATTGTAGCCCATTGAGTTATCTTTCTAACAACCCAAAAATCATCTCAATCAGATATCTAGATCAAAAGTTATACTTATTTTACTTTCTATTGCACAGATCCATGCAGACTGTCCGCATGAGACACTGAATGTCAGCATGAATGTCAGCTTCAATGCTGCCATTTGTCTAGAGAGCATGCCTTTTTGAGATGAATTGTTTTGACTTACACTGACTGTCAGCATGAGTTGCTGACTGTCAGCATAAGTTTCGACCGAAAATTGTTTGCTTTCTGAGTTTGTTTTTTAGGTAATTTTGTGGTCGATACTGACAGTCAACATGTGATGCTGACTGTCAGCATGAGTTGATTTCTTTCCTTTTGCGATCACAACAGCTAGCTAAGTTTTCTCCGTGATTTTTTTTAACCGTTCGAGGTCGATGCTGACTATCAACATGTGCAAATTTATTTCCATATACGACCACAACAGCTAGCTTAGGTTTCTCCTCATATTTTGTCGAGCTGATCGCGGTCGGTGCTAGTTGTCAGCGTCCAAGGCTAATTGTCAACATGCATTGTTTATTCTCTGCTCGACCATAATGGCTAGTTGAGAGGCTTGTGCTATAAATATGAGCCTTGATCAGGTTTTTGAGAACAACCAAGTGCTACATTCTGATATACATTTGAGCCTTAGTCCCTAGAGCAAAAATCTTGATCTTTTGATCAAATATTGAGTTTTGTGTTGAGAAAAGATCCACCGAGAGTTATTCATTTGCATCATTTGCATTCTTAGAGTTTCTCGGAGTTTGTTGGAGATCAAGAGAAGATCTCGCAACTTGTTACTCTTGGTGAACGCCCTCACCTAGACTGTTTGGAGGCGTGGCCGTTGACCTCTCCATTAACAGAGGTTGTCGGAGAGGCTCGGCGTATTTTTGAAAGGCATTGGTGCTCGCCTATCTAGAGTGGAGAAGGAGCAACCTTAATGAAAAATATCCTTCGTAGATATTGAAGCAAGACTCATTCATTTGAGTGCTTCAACGAGGAGTAGGGGAGACCGGGCGAGTCTTCGAGACCTCGGAATAAATCACCGTGTTTGATTTTCTTACTCTTTCTTAATGCAAAATATTATTAAATTGTTTCAGTTTATTTGCTTTTAGTCATTTCCTTGCAAAAACTATTTTTAGTCGAAAAGTTTTAAAGCCTCCTATTCACCCCCACCTCTAGTCGGCATCCTTGATCCTACACATACCACAACACATCGCTTCAGAGGATGTGGATAATGGTAATCTGGAGCTTAGTCCTGGGAGGTTCGACCCGGACAACCTCCAGTCTCTTTTTGATTTTGAATCCAATTCGGAACAAGGAGGAATGTTCTCTCCTTCTACGACCTCACTCCCTCGGGAATTTGCTGCGTCATCGAAGGAAACTCCTGAGCAGTGAATTGCCAGGGAAAAGTAGGAACGCAGACAAAAGGAGGAACAAGAACGAAAACAAAAGGAGGATCAGGATCGCGAGCAACGAGAAAATGAGATTCGCATGGCTACTAAGGAAGCCCTGCACCTCGCGCAATCTCGTTATGATGCCGCTCCTAGTACCTACCGTCATCCGCATGGTCGCAGGCGCAACCAAACGCCCTCTTTGGCCTCGGATTATCCTCCGGCGGTTGAAGAAACGGTAACACTTGCGGCGCCTAGGAGGAGTACACAAGATCGGCTTCGTATTATCGCAGATGCCCTGCGTAATCCTCCTAATATCGAAGATGCGGATAGGCCAACCTTTGCCAGAATCCTGGCGGATATGCTTGATGAAGTTGCATCTGATGCAACTCCAACGGCGTCATCCCACTCTACGATTCGCTCCCATGAGAGTGATTACTCTCACTCTAGTCATGGCAGGCACAATCGATTACCGTCAGGACCAGTTCAGCATGATAAGGTCAGGCGGGTTGGAAGTTCCCGCGATCGAGATCGCGTACCAGTCCATTCTCGCCTGGGTCCGCGTGGTGTATCTCCTCAAGGTGATATCGCCCGCGACCAGGTCGAAGGCCGCATACTTCTCCGCAGTTCCTATGTCAGTTGTAAAGCTTTTTCACCAGGCCTCCGTGCTATGGTCTGGCCGGATAAGTTTAAACTGGAACGATTGAAAGGTTTGATGGAACTCAGAACCCATCTGAGTTCCTTCAAATCTACAGCACTGCCATTCAAGCGGCAAGAGGAGATGACCGCGTCATGGCCAATTATTTACCAATGGTTCTCGAAGGACCAGCAAGAACCGGGCTGCTTAATCAACCAGAAGGGTCAATTTACAATTGGGAAATGTTGTGTGATGCAATACTCAACAATTTTCAGAATTGTTATCAGAAGCCCGGCAAGGAGGATGATCTTCATCGCATGTGCCAAACTTCTACAGAAACTCTTCGACAATTCGTCAAGAGATTTGTTGGAGTGAGAAATACCATTCCAAACATCTCTGACAACTCCGTTATTAGGGCATTCAAACATGTAGTTCGATATCGGAGGTTTACTAAAGATTTACTTATGCACCCACCCCGATCAGTGGCCAATCTCTTCGATATGGCTGACCGCTATTCCAATGCGGCCGAGGCCGTGGAATGGAACAGGATGGTGGATAAGGGAAGTTTACCGCCTCAACCAAGTCTCAAGGATGATTCAAGTACGAAACCAAAATCATCATTGGACGAAAAATCCAAGAAGTCCAAGAAAAATCGGACTGGATAGTACCGAGATATCGCCGTTGCTGAAAAACCGCCACCAGCGAAAAGTAATAAGTTTCCATTCAAAAATATGCCTCCTTCTGGTGGTCGTGATAGTGACCATACGGGAAAACAAGCTAACCTGCAGGGAAATAAGAAGTGGTGCCCGTTCCATAATTCTTCGGGACACAATCTCAAAAATTGTCATAATTGGTTGAAGCAACTGGATGATTTCTATCAAGGAATTGGACCTATGACAACCATACCACAAAAAGATCAGACCTGCAGGGTTAGCGACGCTGATGGAAATGAAGAGATGTCTTACCAGGTACCCCAAAACCATGTCAATATAATTTTTGGTGGTTCCTCTTCTTATGCTTCTAAGCGTCAATTCAAAACTTTTTACCATGAGATAAATAAAGTTGAGACTCCCCTTGGTGAGCCTCAATATCCTCGTTGGTCATAAACTCCTTTGACCTTTGATTGGGCTGATTGTCCCAAGGGGCTTACGCGACCATTGCGACTTCCTTTGGTCATAACCCCAATAATCAACAATGCCAGGGTTGAAAGAGTTCTAATCGACGGGGGCAGTTCCTTGGACCTATTATTTGTCAAGGCACAGGATGAGATGCAAATTCCTCGTTCGAAGATTAAACCAATAATTCACCCTTTTTATGGGATAATCCTTGGACCCTCAATGATGCCGATGGGAAAGATTGTATTATTGGTAACATTAGGAGAACCAGACAACTTCTGAATAGAATTGATTACCTTTGATGTAATTGATTGTGATTCGACATATAATGCTATTTTTGGCAGGACAACTCTTGCTAAGTTCATGGTGGCAACGCATTATGCTTATCAATGCACCAAGCTACTAGGCCCCAAAGGCGTTATTTTGATCCGAGGCAGCCGGAACATGGCACTTACTTGTGATCGGCTATCTCTGGAGTTGGTGGACCAGTTTCCCCTTCGGGATGTTAAGGCTGCGACCACGGCCTTAGATACGATCAAAGTTGCCCGTGACCAGATGAGAAGCTAAAGCTAGTTCCGTTGTACCCAGATGATCCGTCCAGAACCATTCGGATTGGATCAGGTCTAGACGACAAATAGGAACTCAAGCTCGTTACTTTCCTCCAGGCTAACACAGATGTGTTTGCGTGGAAACCATCTGACATTCCTGGAGTCCCAAGGGAGGTAATTGAGCACAGGCTAGCAATTCGGCCAAGACAACGACCAATAAAGCAAAAGCTCAGACGCTTTGCAATTGACCGGCAAGAAGCCATTCATTCAGAGTTTGAAAAACTCCAGAAGGCAGGATTTATTCGTGAAGTCGAACATCCCGAATGGCTTGCGAACCCAGTCATGATCCTAAAGTCAAATGGTAAGTGGCGCATGTACGTCAATTACTGTCGTGCCCCACACAGGGTACCACGACTACTCCCGTGGAGACCTAGCTCGCTGCAGCTGGCCTCATACATACATACCACTGACTTCCCAGGATAAGTCAAGCACAGGAGTTCATTGCAGCAGAGTGACTTACAAAATATTATTCATAAACAGTATGGCCTGCTGGCCTGATACAACAAGAGTAATACAATGCCTTCATGGCACAAATGGTCTAATTAAAACAAAAAGACAACTACTCTACAGAAGCTAGGCGAAACCCCACAGTCGTAAGAAGTTGACGGCAGAATAGCACACTTCAGGGTTCTGGCAGAACTAGCTCTCTTCCTTCTGGATCCACGAAATCTTCCAAGCCTTCGTCTTGGTATTGTAGCACTCCTTCTATTGTTGATGAGTTGCAAGGGTGAGCACTTATGTACTCAACAAGTCATAGGTAAGAGTAGAGATACGTATAGTAGAGATGACATGATCCTATGCTATTGAGGGAAAAGAGGTGAGAGGGTATTTCCATAAATACTTTTCTTCCAAGTTGTTCAAATCTCATGCTCATGGCAACATTTTATATACTTAGGGCACAATCCACATGCCTCTTAGATATCACATGATCACTAAATTATGGTACTACCGCGACACGTCAACACATGACAGCCCACGGCAGCACCCCTTATCATGACAACACATGTCATTTGGGTAATCTTGAACTAACAAATTTTAATTTATAAAACAATACTTGTGTCACACCCCGTGGATTCAATCCACCGCGGCATACTCCTAAAACTCGGGAGCACGAAGTATTCGAATACATTTTTAACTCTGCAGAGGGGTACCAATTTACCCGCAAGATATATCCACTTTCATGCCCTTCCTATCACAAGGATTGGACCCCTGACTCACTTCATACTGTGAGTGGCAAGGTGGAGATAACAAGAACTTTTGCCATGTTTCACACACAGTTCACCCCAGACCCCGTGGTTTTCTTCACGCAAACCACAGTTGTGGCAGGGTTACACAACCCCCACTAATTGGCATCTTCCCCTCAGGGTCAGCGTGCATGATCACATCCTGTGATATGTGTTAGAGCGCACCCCGTGTTTAATCGTGAGCTTGTCATATTGGGGTTTCATGTGTGATCCACATACTACTTGTTCAGGCCTGTCCCATACCAGGCTTGCGGTCGGCACGTTAATCATGCCACTAGACGCACAACACAAGGTTCTAGGTCCTTATATGCCAGTGACCAGATCATACCACAACCCATGCACCTTCAGTGCCTGCACATCCAGTGCAGCCAAGCACCTCCAGTGCTACCACCATTCCATACCAAAATACTGGTCACGGCTAGGGGTTTTATTTCATGAATATAAATATATATAATATATTAGTTCATGGCTCATTATTTGATCAATTCACATTTCACAGGCATCAGCCTGATGCTGCCATTTCATAATTCAACTATTCTCAATCTTTCACATGCAATATTATTTTATAATCAAGGTATATTCTAGCAATTCATAACATATAGGTTCAAGATGTTCAAGAATATGACTTGCCTTCCTCGTCGTAAGAAACAGCAGTTGAAGTCAGGTCTGCGATGAAGTCTTCGAACTCGGACTCTTGCTCTGAACAAGGATCAAACAAGCAAACAGGCATTACAATCAATCCTACTCTTACTAATCCACTATATGCGATAATGCAAAGAGAAACACTTAGGCGATACATTATTCGAGAGTTCTGGGAAACGATTAGGGTTAAACTATGGAAACCAGGGTTAAGATTAGTCGTCAAAGGTTTAGAAGGTTCCAAAGGTTCCAAAATATCAGAATGATACTAAGGCTGCGGCTGGTTCGCCCAAAAACAGCGAACGTACGTCTTTAGGTCGACATTCGGTTCAAGGCATCGACATAGGTCGATGGATGATAGAGGGCTCAACTCAAGTTGTGACAGTAGAATAAAATGTAGATCAAAACATCAGGAGTCTAAGGGACAAGGTTATGTTCAGTTTGCATACCCAGAAGGGGTCAACCTGGCCCAATGCCATTGGATGACATAGGCTGACAAGGGCTGACAATGCCGAAGAATGGCATTGACATGGTTTGAACAGTTCCCAGTGGCCAAAATGAGTTTTGATTCAAGCATATGGTGCACAAAGTAGTGAGGCAACTATTTGACAAGGTAGTTTTTGGTTTGCATGACCAGAGGTGGGTGAACAGGGCTAATGCCACTGACTGGCATAGTTTGACATAGAGTTGACATGACCAGAAACTAGGGTTTGCCATAACTTTTGATCTAGGGCTCCAAATGATGCACCACTTTGTCTGGTAGTTAGGAATTTGTAACAGGAACAAATGTCTCAATAGGATCTAGGGCAGGAGATGGCCGGAAAGTGATGAAAACCGGCAAAGAATTTGACTGGCTGGAGCACATGCAACATAAACAGTACAGCAACTAGGGCATAGCTATATCTCACAATCTAGGCTGAATTGGAAGTCGTGATAGAAGACAAAGTTGCTCAGAATGGTCCAAAACATCTAAATGGCAAAGGGTCTAGGGCTGGATCGGCTGGATTTGGAAGATACTAGCTGGAGAAAAGATGAACTCAAATCTGATTTGGGCATTTCTAATTTAAAGTGATTGAGCTTAATTCCTTGCTTGTGGATGGTCTCTAGGGCATTAGAAACATACTGGTGAAGTTAGATTGGCTAGAGATGCACCAGGAAAGCTTAAACAGTAAGCTCAGTTCGCAAGCAAAGTTCCAATTTTGGGTTTTCCAGAGTTTAGCAAAATTGATGATTCTGGTTGCTTAGGGATGTTAAGCAAGGTCTACTGACCATATTTGATCACTGGCTCGAGAGCTAAATTGGTTTAGGTGAGGGTTAATTGCTCACCGGAGTTCTAGATGAAACATGGCGATTGCCGGTGACAGAAAGCATTTGAACTAAATTCCAAGCTTGAGAAGCATGAGGGAGATGAGAGAAGCTCACTGGGGGTGCTGGATTGAAGAAGGAAGCAGAGGTTGAAGCTAGCACCGGAGCTCCCTTTGCTGCTCACCGGGGAAGAAGAAGACACAGTGAACTGCTGGTTTTTCTGGCATTTTGCTGTGTGGTGGAGTTGGCTAAGTCCCAGGGGGTATAAATAGGCAAAGCTGGAGGTTCTCAACGGTTGGAAAAGCTCGGGGAGTTGTAGCCGGCAAGGAAAAGACGGGATGCGACTTCACGGCGAGCTGGCGTCGAGGTGACCTGCTTCAGCGGCCATGAGGGCTTTTGCAGGTGATGGGAAGGTGAACTGATGGTTGGCCGCGGCGAGATCTCCACGTGGCATCATTTTGCTGCTGGAGCCGTTGCCGGTGGCGTGCAAACGGGAGAAACAGCTGGCTGCGATCCTCGCTGGAGAAGATCTACAGTGGCAAGTGGCGAGCACTCACGCGGCGTCGAGGCACTGGCGAAGGTGGCGACCACGTGGCTACTGTAGCAGTGCAGCAGGTCAAAGCAAACAGCAGTGGCGCGCTCGAGGTCGAAGGCTCCCGTGCTCGTGTGCTTGCTCCAGGTCGTGGTCGAAGTCCCAGGCGCTGGTCGAAGACAGCAGCTGGTTGGTTGCATTGGTTCTGGTCGTGAACTGAAGTGAGGTCGAAATCGAAATTAGCTGATCCGGTCGTGAACAGCAGGTTTTGGTCGATCAGGGGTATAATTGTGATGATTTTGGTTGAAGTCTGGACTGATTTGTAAATCTGGTTTTAAAGAGGTTTAATTTGGGATTTGGTTTCATGGCTGAGTATAATATTTCTATTAATACTCATTTAGCTCAAATCTGGAGAAAGTTTGATAAGATTTGAGGGATTTCACCTATTTTCGAAAATAGGGTAAAATTAGGGTAAAATAGATCTGGATTTTGTCGATCTCGAATTCTGGTAATTGGAGTGAGATTTTGAAGTCTAATCAGAAGGGAAATCTGTATCAAATAGCATTTGGGAGGTGTTCCCTGAAGAAATTCCGAGGTTGGAGTTGATTTGTGAATTTTAGCCTTTTCAGGCTTCCAGGTAAACAGAAAGGACTTATTCGCAGTAAAATTTGGACTAAACTGCGAAAAGTGTTTAGATGAAACAATCTGGTTCCCAACTTTTTGGAGTAAGTTGAGGATATACCTAAGAACATATTCCAAAAGATACTTGAGTCTGGATAGGGTTAGATCATGATAACTCAGTTATCTGGAATCTGGGGTATTTAGAGTAAATCTGAATTTCCTATTTTCGAAAACAGAAAGAGACTTAGATACTGGGAGTTAGGGTTAGAATTCAATCTGGCTCCTGAAGACTTTTATCTTCAGGGTAACTGGTAGGTTAAATCTGGATGGTCAGATCTTGATCTGGATCTAGAGAATAGATTTGGAGATTTTTAGGGTTTGAGAGAGATTAGGGTTCAGCTGATCTGGCTACAATTACAGAGATACATGCATGTAGGATTTTTATGCAGAAACTTTTCACCCCCAAAACCAGGGTGTTACAAGCCTACCCTCCTTAAAGAAATCTCGCCCCGAGATTTACCTAGAGAAGAGAAAAGATGGGGATAGGTCTGAAGCAAATCTTCCTCTTTTTCCATTGAACTTTGCACAGCTTGATCTTCTTTCTTTGAAGTTGACGCTCATCTCTGGCTACAATCCGGAGTGGTTGCTCAAGGTAGGTGAGGTTCTTCTGCAATGGAATACCAAGAGTTTCTACCCGGTCTGCGGGTTCTTCCAGGCATTTCCGAAGTTGAGGGACATGGAACACATCATGTACTCCTCCAAGTTCTGATGGTAGTTCCAGTTTATAGGACACTTCTCCTCTTTCTCTTGAGTATATTGAATTGTCCGATACGTTCCTTCCTCCTATCTCATCCCAATGTAATGGGGTACTGCACTTATGTCCATATAAAGCTTCAAATGGTGCCATTTGCAGACTAGCCTGATAACTGTTGTTATAGGTAAATTCTGCAAATGGTAAGCATTTTTCCCATGAAGTCCCATTATTCAAAATGCAAGCTCTTAGCAATTCTTCCAGGATCTGATTGACTCTCTCTCAGATTGTTTCCCCGTCTGTGGATGATATGCAGTGCTGTACCGCATCTAGGTTCCCAAGGTTTCATGAAGTTGGTCCCAAAACTTTGATGTAAACTGACTTCCACGATCTGAGACTATCTTCTTAGGGATACCATGCAATATCACTATCCTTTGCATGCATAATTCTGCCAACTTACTGCCATTGTAGGTCTTCTTGACAGGCATGAAATGTGCAGTCTTGGTGAGTCTGTCTACAATGACCCATATTGAATCGTAACGTCCTTGTGTTCTGGGAAGTCCTGTAATAAAATCCATTCCGATTTCTTCTCGTTTCCATGCTGGCACAGGTAGGGGTTGTAACTCTCCAACTATCTTTTGATGGTCGGCCTTGATCCTCTGGCACGTGTCACCTCTCATAATGTATGCCGCAATTTCTTTCTTCATATCGACCTACCAAAATCGAGTTTTCAAGTCTCGATACATCTTTGTGTTACCAGGGTGTATGGAGTATGAAGTTTGATGAGCTTTATGCAGAATCAGCTCTTTGAGGTCTGTGCTTTGAGGTACACAGATCCTTTCTTGGTACCATACAATTCCATGGTCGTCCTTGGGAAAATCCCGAGCCTTACCTAACTTGATTCGGCTCTTGATCTTGCAGATCTCTTTATTTTCCTTTTGAGCACTCTCTATTTGTTCCTTGAGTCGGGATATTACTGTGAGAGTGGCTGACCTTCCTAACGGTACCACTTCTATCTCTAGTCCTTGCAATTCCTGCTGTAAGTGTGGGTTATTCAACACAACTTCTTGTAAAGTGTAGGCCTTTCTACTCAAAGCGTCTGCTACCACATTGGCTTTTCTTGGGTGGTAGAGAATACTGAGATCATATTCCTTGATTAGTTCTAACCAACGACGTTGGCGCATATTGAGTTCTGCCTGGGTGAAAATATACTTGCGATTCTTATGATCCATGTAGATTTCACACTTATTCCCAAGCAAGTAATGTTGCCATATCTTCAAGGCATGTAAAGAGCTTGAAAAGCTCTAATCACATAGATGATCTTGCTAAAACCTTTTGTAATTTGAACAAGCATGAAATTAAGTTAAACCCTGAAAAGTGTTCCTTCGGGGTTTCCTCCGGTAAACTTTTGGGTTTCCTGGTTTGTTCAAGAGGCATTGAGGTCAATCCTGAAAAAATTAGGGCCATTGAGCAAATGAGATCTCCTTCAACAATGAAGGACATCCAGAGCTTAACAGGTCATATGGCAACTTTAAGCCGTTTCATATCATGACTAGGTGAACGCGGACTGTCTTTCTTTAAGGCTCTTCGCAAGCACAATGGTTTTACTTGGTCGGATGAAGCCAAAAAAGCCTTCCAAGAGGTTGAAGCATATTTGTCTAGTCCGCCAGTGCTGGTCTCTCCAAATTTAGGGGAGCCACTACTCCTTTACTTGGCGGCCACCCCTCACACGGTCAGCGCAATCCAGGTCACGGAGAGAGAAGGTGTGCAACAACCAATCTATTATGTAAGTAAAGTACTTCATGGACCAAAGAAGCATTACCCTGAGGTCCCAAAGTTACTTTACGCACTTCTGATGGCTTCCCGCAAGCTACGACATTACTTTCAAGGACATAAAATTACTGTGCCTTCGTCCTTCCCATTGGGAAATATTATCTGAAATCCAGAGAAATTTGGTCGCATTGCGAAGTGGACAGTGGACTCGGAGTATTTGACACCCATTTCACCCCTCGCATAGTAGTTAAATCTCAAATTCTTGCAGATTTCGTGGTCGAATGGACTAATCCCGACCCTCCTGCACAAGAATCTAATGATTTACAATGCACCGACCATTGGATGATGTATTTTGACGGCTCTCACAGCTTTCAACACTCGGGACTGGAGTGGTATTAATCATGCCTCAAGACGACCAACTCAAGTATGTCATTCAATTACACTTTGTTGCGACCAACAACGTAGCAGAGTATGAAGGTATTATTGCAAGGCTTCGAGTAGCTAAACTCCTAGGAGTTCGTCGGTTAGTGGTGAGGGGAGACTCACAACTAATCGTAAACCAGGTAACAAGGAGTACAGCACCTCCGATGAGACAATGGCTCATTACCTGGGGGAAGTGAGGAAATTGGAAAAACACTTCAGTCATTTCGAAGTCCAATATATCCCACGAAAGGATAATATGCTCGCAGACCAATTATCAAAAATTGGGTCCTCATGCACATCCGCTCCAGCAGGAGTGTTCGTTGAACACTTAAAACACCCCTCGATCATGGCTTCGGTCGAGGATGACTTGGTGACAGCTCACATCGCCAACCTTGGACATGAAGAAGATTGGACCCCTACCATTGTGGGTCTATCTTAAATATGGGAACCTTGCCCAAGGATGAAACCGAAAGCGATTGGTTAATTGTAAGGCGCGTCTGTATAAAATCATTGATGGAATTTTATACATAAAGGGAACTCAAGGAGTATTCATGCGCTGTATATCTCAAGAGGAAGATAAATCCCTCTTGAAATAAATTCATGATGGTGTATGTGGTGCACACACGTCGTATTGAACACTGGTCAGAAAAGAATTCCGACAGGGATTTTACTAGCCTTCGGAACATGATGATGCCAAGCATTTGGTCAAAACATACCCTCAGTGTCAATTTCATGCAAGGCAAGTCCATCAGCCTGTATATGCCTTACAAACTATTCCTCTAATATGGCTTTTTGCGGTCTGGAGAATAGACATCGTGGGTCCTACGCCCCAAGCAGTTAATGGGTACAAGTTCCTATTCATAGCCATTGACACGTTTACTAAGTGGATTGAAGCTAAACCAGTATGCAACGTTACCGCCGCCACGGCGAAGAAATTCTTTCATAAGAATATTGTCACACGATTTGGTGTTCTAAGTCATCTTATTACTGACAATGGTTCCCAGTTCGTTAGTGGCCTCTTTTTGGACTATTGCGACGACATTGGGACGAAAGTGTGCTTTGCATCTGTGGCTCATCCATAGAGCAATGGTGCCATTGAATGTGCCAACGGGCAGATATTACAAGGCATCAAGAAACGTGTTTTTGATTGCCTTAAGATGCGCTCAGGGGCTTGGGTAGATGAACTCTACTCTGTTCTATGGGCACTATGCACTACTTATAGTCGAGCTACGGGTGAGACACCTTTCAACTAGTATACGGTGTTGAGGCTGTCTTACCCACGGAAATACGAATTGGTTCTGTTCATGTAGATCAATTTGACCATTATGATCAACATGAACAATGCGCCCAAGATATTACCCTCCTGGAGGAGAAACGCGATCGGGTATTGATTAAGTCTGCGGTATATTTACAAGCTTTGCGTAAATACCACATTAAACGGGTAAGACCTCGTAGTCTTCACGTGGGCAACCTGGTTTTACGAAAATATAAAATCAGTCTAATCACAACAAATTCTCCCCTCAGTGGGAAGGCCCTTATATTGTGGTTTCAGTACCGTGACCAGGATCAGCCCGGTTAGCAATGGAAGATGGAAGGATCTTGTCCAATACTTGGAACATAGATCAATTACGCAAGTTCTACGTGTAAGTCTTTTCCATCTCTTTTATGCTTTTCAATTAGCATGTTTTTATTCAAAATAATGTGTACTTTTCTTCGCGTTATGTCATGGTTTGACTTCTTTGTCCCATCCTTTCCGAGCTATGCTCGGGGGCTAGTCACTGATGATCATCTTATTATAGTAACCAAGTTGGATTCACTGACCGATCTCATGATCGCATCTAGATAAGACATCCCTAAATAAGCCATTTCTCAACGCATATGGGACTTACTAGTATGTTTCTGATCATTCGAGTGGCTGTCGGTTCGTAATAAACTTTGGTATTATATTAAGATCAGTATTGGTATGACCGGATGATCGTATCTAGATGAGACATTCCTTTATAAACCATTTTTTAACGTATAAGGAACTCGCTAGATATTCCTTGATCATCAATAACTCATATTTATCTTGAGATTATAACACATTCAGTATATATGATCTCAAGAGGGGGCTAGAGGAATATGGCCATAATATAAAACGAAATTAAGTACGCCTTTTCAAAAAATGAGAGGCATGCATTTGCACATTTCCTATTGTAATTGTACATGTATAGGTACGATCTAAACAGAGGATCATTGTTCATTACAATGAAATCACAATAAGCCAAGTTCTTTCAAAAGGTTTTCAATCAAAGTCTTGACTTCTTCCATGATAGCTTCAAGCTGATCTTCACTCTCGAACTCGGCGTCTCCCACCACTGGATTCAAATTCAAATTTGGGCCGTGGTGACGTCTTAACTTGCACAAAATGGCAAAGGTTACAGATCTTGCATTGGTCTTCATTGCCTCTTCTTGCCGTTTTGTATCTTCAGGAAGATACTCGAGTGATTCAGATTGAATTGCAACCAGTCTGCATGATTCGCTGAGGCTTAAGTTATCCTTTTGAGAATCGATGATATCAGCCTTCAGCAAATCTGCAACCATCCTCAGTTTTCCAAAAACTTTCGACTGAATGCTATTGCAGGATGAGATTGTTGCCTTCAGGGTTTCCCTCTCCTTACAAATAACGTCGGTCGTCTTTTTGAGTGACTCAATGGTTACATGAAGTCTCCCGTTTTGAGCTTCGGCCTCGGCGTACTTCTCATGGAAGTCATCTTTCTCCTTTGAAAGACTGCTTATCTGTTCCTCTTGTGCTGCATGAGCAAAATAATTGAATTTACAGCAGCTCATGTAAAGAAATAACTACCTGTGGTCGGAAGCATACTTACAGGAAAGTTTAGACCGTGCCTCATTGAGTTCTTTCTCCATAGTAGAAAGTCTCATGGCTGCGGTTTCCTTTTGATTTTTCTGATCAGCCATGCTCTTGGTCAAGGACGCATTTTCCCTGTGACAAGAAAGACAATGGTTACGCTTGAAGAAAGTTCGGGATGAACAAGTAGGGGTGCCTACTATTGTAGCTGGCTAATCTCCTTTTGCGCGATCTCAATATGTTCAATTAGAACTTTTGATCTGGTCACCGCTTGAGTCAGATTCTGAAACACAATAAAAACTGTTACTTACACCTGAACATTTCTAAAAACTTTGGTCTTAGAGAAGTTAAACAAGTTTTTTACTTGCCTCTAAAAGATCATTGATTGTGGTCCTTAGTGAGCCCTCGGGTTCAGTGGAGGAGCCCACCATCAGATCAGTCTCTTCTTGGACAACAGGAGTGGCAAATGTGGTTTCTTGCTATTTGCTCCTGCTGTCGAGACTGATGTCGTGATCTCCATCTGATCAGATTGGAGATCCCTAATTATTTCTTGAACAATGGGCTGGAGGGCTACCTCAGTCATTGTACCTGCACCTGTGTCACTCGCGACCTCCACAGTAGATGTTGCACCAGTTTTTGGGGAGGTCGGCAGAGTACTAGACGCAGGGTTCCTGAAAAAATCATGTCTTGTAACATTTCTGTTTTTAAACGAACATGATTTGGAAAGACGTGATGCTCTTACTTGATTCGAAACCCTGTCCGGTTGTGGGGTTTCAGTGATGCGCTCTGGGGAGAAAGAAGTCCACTGTGTGCCCCTGTTGAAGCGTCATCTACATCTGTCCTTATTCTCCTCTTCTTGAAAAGGACAGTGGCCTCCTCTTGCATATTCAGAATATAATTGGGATATGCAATGGGGTGAAACCTCATAAACTGTGAAGTCCTTACCACAGTGATCCCTTCGTTGTTCAAAGGAGGTGTTACCAGCCCTGAGGTAGTTGAAACCACGGCCTCAGATTCTTCAGCGACCATGGTAGCTAGAATGTTGATCTCAGGATTGGGAGTTTCTTCCGTGACCACAAGTTCTCCTACGGCCACGTGATCCACTGCCGCAACAGTTTCCTTCGCCATGGAGGACAATATATTGGCAATGGTGGGAGAGGATGGCCTCTCTGGAATGTCAATCTCTAGAGGGCTTGTCGCTTTCCTCTTGCAACATATGAGAGGAACTTCGTCTTCCTCATCCTCACTCCCCTCACCCTATACGACTAAGAAGTGATTCCTATTCGTACTTTGTATAACAGGGGGAAGATAGAATCTTACTGCAGCAGTCTTCGCTGTATTCTTCTTCGCCTTAGATGAAGTCCCTCCTATGGTCTTTGATTTGGACATTCCAGGAGTGGGCTCCTTCATCTTTCTAGCTTTTGAAGAGATAACTTTTGTTCTCTTCAATACTGGCCTCCCAGAAGGTCCAGCATCATCCCCATTACATTTTGTCCCGATAATTTTCCCCTTCAGCAGCTGCATCATTTCAGAAATTCCAATTTGATGATTAAGATCAACAGGCGTTCCGGGACGCGTTCCTCAAAAGAAGTCTTACCTTTTGACGTTCTTGTCTTAGATCGTCGTCGCTATTGATCAAGCTATGAGGCCAGGGTGAACCTAGAGCTCCTTCTGTCGCTGCATTATATGGCTTCAGAAGGCTGTTTGTCCTTTTTTCAATTTTGGACAAGGACAGAACTGTGTCACAAAAGCAAATTACTTGATATGGAATTTTTTCATCAGTAAAATTGCACATTTTGTGGACCAGAGAACATACCAGTGTTATAATCCAAGGTGTTGTCCGCCATGGATTCCACCTCCCAAGCAGGATGTTCTCTCTTCCTCAAGGGGCTTATACTATTCTTCACGAAGTCACAGATGATATCCCGTGCCCTGGTGAACTAAGTGAAGGATTGCTTGGGCCTGCTTCTTCAACTCTTGGCTCAAAACAGGAACAATGTCCATCTCGCTACTCTTCTCTGGTCGACAGTTCTCAAACCAGAGGCTACTCTCTGATGGAGGAGTGCAGTAGAACCATTTATGGTTCCATCCATACACAGAGTCCCACAGAGGAAGAAAGGGATAATCTTTCTTCTCCCTTATGCAGAAGTATATGCATCCAACAGCATTGGCACTCTTTAACCATGCTGAGAAGTAGAACCGTCGGAAGAGGTCTACACTTGGTAGCACTCCGACGAATGCTTCGCAAAGATGCTAGAAGATCGCCAGAATCAGAATGGCATTGGGATGAAGGTTTACCAGTTCCAACCCATAATGTGCCAAGATGTCTTGAAGGAGCTTGCTTTCGAGAAGGCGAAACCCGCATCGCAAGAACTCTTCAAAGATCACCAATTCATTCTCATGAACGACTGGGACTTCTTCGTTTTTCTCTGCCGGTCGCCAGTTGATCAGCAGCCGCGGGGGGAGGATTTCCTCTTTCTCCAGCACCATCAAGCTCTCGACATTGTAGTGTCTTGATCGGCACCAGTACGCCATTGCTATGAGAATCGAGGGGAAAGATGACGGCTTTGATAGCGATGAGAGCAAAGGTGTGCAAAGAGGGTTTTTTGTGGCGGAATGGCTTAGGCAGAAGAGGGTTTTCTAAGGCTTCTAAAGCAAGGTACCTTCTCGTTTTATCTGCCCAAGGCCACTACTTGCTGAGTTTATTATTTTAATAATTTCTCATAACGGGTTTTCCTTGGATGAAACCTGAGATCATATCGTTAACCCTAGTAGAATTTGAAACAAAATGCATCTTTTTGGAAATTAAAAGATCATTTTATTTCACATTCGGGGACTACGGTACAGATAACTATATAAGAATTTCTTAAGGATTTAATATCCTATGATTTCAGGATAATCCCATAATTTTAGCACTATTACGATCTCAAGGTGAGAACTTTGTGATCTCGGTACCATGTATGGTCGCAATGCTATTCTGTGGTCTCAGTACTATGTGTGGTCGCAATGCTATTCTGTGACCTCAACGTTCCTTATGGTCTCAACGTTATTCTCTGACCTCAGTGCTACTTATGGTCTCAATGCTATTCTGTGACCTCAGTACTTTCATGTGTTTATCATGGACAAAGAACTAAGATATCTGTGTATGTTTTGGTCACAGAGGTATTTTCTTGTAACCATTTTGCACACAGAGAATTTAAGCAACTCTAATTGATGATTATAGTTTATGCGTAATCATTAAGGAAGTCAAATATGTAAAGAAAAGGAATTCTTTATTTGTTGCATTCTTTACATACAAAAGGGATGTAGGCGACCAGACTGTCTACCTGATCCGAAAGTAATTTACAAAGTTCTCCAAGGGTCGGGTTGGCCTCAGTAGGATCAACACTGGCTACCCCAAGAGAACTTGCGATGCCCCTCAGCCTATCGACGTTGTCTCTTATTGCGAAGAAGTAGTTGTCCCTAATTGCGTTAGAGAGGTCTCGCTGTGATGAGGACATCACTTTTTTGGATACACGCATCAACCATAATCCTCCACTTGTTATACAAGGACCAACAACGCGCGGCCAAGCCCGATTGTTGCTTTGCCAGGTGAACTCATTCCTAAGTTATATATATATGGTTTTGAGAATGGTTTACTACCTAATGGTGGTATTATTGTACTTAGGAACCATGAAGAGGACCAGCAAGGACGCGAGGACCAGCACAGAGCCAAAGTCGAGTTGGAGTCCAACACGAATTCGAGTTGGAGTCCGGTTCGGCCATCCAGGAGTAGCTTGCCTTCAAACGACCATAACTCCCTCATACAAAGTCCGATTGGGACGTTCTTATAGTCCACGGAGAAGCCCATGACGAGATCTTTCCAATGGATCTAGCCCCACATCCAAGTTCCTTCCAGGTCTCTAGAAATTAAAAAAACAAATTTCAACCAGATTCTGATTGGGCCAAGTCGGTGCTGCGACAGCTTGTTTCGGGCCTTCGGCCCATGTATTCCCTATTAGGGCGTGAGAAACCCTAGCCACACCGCCTCTTCATATACTCAGTAGCCGTCACTATTTAGATTTGGGTTTTTCTTAGATTATACTGCTTAGACAGTTTTCGCCGTTCATCGGTTTGTGGAACCCCAACTCGTACTCTTCATTGGTAATTGGCAATATTGAGATTGTGTCTACTGTGTTCTTGCTTGTGTTCTCGATTCGCATGCAGGGATAAGCCTTCGTGGCAAGGTCAACCGTGTCTTGGCGTGGTTGATAACCAACGGAGCCGTGGTATAGCAATTGCAGGGGTTCGAATCAGTTCTGATTGGAAGCCGGATCGTCAACATCGAGTTCTCCATCAATCGATTTACCTCTACCTATCGGAAGATCGGGACACCTTTCACATCAGTTGGTATCAGAGCGAAGGTTGCCCAATAGGTAACACTATATCCCCTCTTTGTTTAGAATTGATTATGTTCTTCGTCCTAGAGTCCAGAAAATTTGGCCTACAAAAAAAAATTGTTTACCTTGTCCAAACCCTAGCCATTAATCTTGCATTGTTCTTGTCAGTTTGCATCTTTGAATTTTCATCCATCGCTGTCGAGTGCTGGTTTTTAGTTTTAGTCTTGGTCTAGTTTTAGTCTTGCATCTCGTCGCGAAGTCGAATTGCACGTCGATCTCCTCGTCGTCGCATCCAATTCGAATCTGCCACTATCCAATTCATTGTTTTCATCATATCTGCTTCATACAAACTCGGATTTTCACATTCTTGTCTTGCTAGAAACATCAGATCGTGCTCTACAACTTTTCTGTTGAGGTCAAAGTCAGATTCGGCTTCCATCCATGAGATATTGGGCCGTTAATGTCGATGGTGTAGAGTTTGAATCTAATACGTCTGTTTCAGTATTTTCATTATAATTCTTTCATCAGAGCTCGGATTGGGATAAACTTATACTTTCTGGAATCGTTGCAAGAAATCCCACAAAAAGTTAGTTGGGGTAATCTTCAAATTCGGCTATTTTTATCACGCTAAAATTTGGGCAAATTTAGTTGTGTAATCTTCAAACTCTAGTCCAATTCGGATTCAAATTGCTCAATCTGAGACAGTTTCAGTAAAATTGTCATATCTTTTGATTTCCAACTCCGTTTTTGATGTTCTTGTACTTGTTGGAAAGATAAAAAGATCCTCTATAATAGATCTTCAGATTTGGAGCTTTTAGAGTACAAATTTGCCAAACAATGTTTCTGTTTTGTTGTACAGTTGCAAAAGAAAGAGGCAAGTGCAAACAAAAAAGCCGCACTGTTTATTAAAAAAAAAAGGAAATAAAAAAAATCAAGTGCAAAAAAAATCATAGAAGAAAAATATGTGTAGAAAAGAGGAGAATTTTCAGTGGTGCATCTTGGGTTCTAGTTCTTTGTGATTATAGTTGCTTGCTTAAGCTAGATCTGAGTCTAGACTAATTCCAGCACTTTGACTATTACTTTGGACTAATTTTCAACTTTGCATTACTGATATTGAATTTTCGCTACACACATATATTAGCCTTCCGAGCTCCACTTTCTTCCAACTCAATTACAGGTTTACCTTGCAATCGCCTCACTCACGCTCGTCACGGTATCACAAACCAGCCACCAGTTGCACTCCTACTGCCTTGGTAAGAACACTTGTAAGAGCATGGTAAGACGCTTTGTGAGAGTCCCATTTGCCACCACCTAGTAGTCATAGGGATAATACTCCTGTGTTGTCTTCTGTTTTCTACTACTAACCATGACAGGACCGCAAACAAGAGCTCGAGCTGCAGAAGAGGAAGATGAAATCCACAAGATGTTGGCCGACATCGGTGCAAAACTCGATAAGCACATTGATGACATGGCTCAAACCAACCATGAGAACCAGACTGCATTTGAGAGGATGGACCGGCACATCTCCGACCTTGCTACCAGGTTGGACAATATGGAGCAGCAGTGTCCACCTCATGGAGATGAAGAAGAAAAGGAGCAAGCTGTCTCCCATGAAGTTCAAGTTGAAGACGCCGACACGGAGGTTGCTGTACAAACTGAGCCCCACAACACGGCTACCATGCGCCGTGCTACCCATGATATTCGCCAACAGCAACGAGTGCATCACAATAGACACGGCATGGAAGGTAACTATTTTTGTGGGAATGACGATCCGTTTGCTAAGGAGTATGAGGATATTTTTCCCGCTGAGATACCCCCGGGGCTGCCACCAATTAGAGGACAAATCCAGAGGAGACAAAGGAAATTCAGCGACAAGTCCAAGAGCTTTTCAACCACAGATTTGAAGCCGTACTTGGGAGAGGAAGACGAGCTTGAGCCGAGGACGGCTTCACTTCAAAAGGGGGAGGATGATGAGGACATCACTTCTTCGGATACACGCACCAACCATAATCCTCCGCTTCTTACACAAGAACCAACAACGCGCGGCCGAGCCTGATTGTTGCTTTGCCATGTGAACTAGTTCCTAAGTTATATATATATATGGTTTTGAGAATGGTTTACTACCTAATGGTGATATTATTGTACTTAGGAACCATGGAGAGGACCAGCAAGGACGCGAGGACCAGCAAGGAGCCAAAGTTGAGTTGGAATCCAACACGGATTCGAGTTGGAGTCTGATTCGGCCATCCAGGAGCAGCCTTCCTTCAAACAACCATAACTCTCTCATAAGAAGTCCGATTGGGACATTCTTATAGTCCACGGAGAAGCCCATGACGAGATCTTTCCAATGGATCTAGCGCCACATCCAAATTCCTTCCAGATTGCCGGAAATTAAGAAAAAAATTTCGACCAGATTCTGATTGGGTCAAGTCGGTGCTGCGACACCAGCCCATGTATTCCCTAGTAGGGCATGAGAAACCCTAGCCACGCCGCCTCTTCATATACTCAGTAGCCGTCACTGTTTAGATTTGGGTTTTGCTTAGATTATACTGCTTAGACAGTTCTCGCTGTTCATCGGTTTGTGGAACCCCAACTCGTACTCTTCATTGGTAATTGGCAATATTTAGATTGCGTCTACCATGTTCTTGCTTGTGTTCTCGATTCGCATGCAGGGATAAGCCTTCGTGGCGAGGTCAACCGTGTCTTGGCGTGGTTGATAACCAACGGAGCCGTGGTGTAGCGATTGCAGGGGTTCGAATCAGTTCTGATCGGAAGTCGGATCGTCAACGTCGAGTTCTCCATCAATCGATTTACCTCTACCTATCGGAAGATCGGGACACCGTTCACATCACGCTGCTCTCGGGCATGATCCCTCTCTAGGAGGAACGTACGCACCTCTTCGCGAGCTCCATCATAACACCCTGCCAGGCGCAGCGTGATCGGGAGAATCCTGTCAAGGCGCTTCTCCAGCACCTCTTTTTCTTCTTGGAGGGTTCTGCACAAGGAAGATTTCTCCCTCGGAAGAACCTAGGTCTCAGCAAGCTATTCATTGGGAGCCTTCTTGATGCGACAGCAGCCCGATCTTCCGATAGGTTCTACTATGCGAAACAGAGACGTTCGTGTTTCAAGGCTTCTAATTAGAGAGGATTGAGTCCTTGCAATCGCTACACCCACGCACCTGTCATTATCAACTATGCTCACACCCGGATGACCTTACTACGAAGGTTAATTCCTGCACGCAGTAGAAGAAACGAGCAAGAACAAGAAAGTAAGCAATCTGAATTTCAGAATGAACAAATTGAGGTTATCTTTCATCAAACCAGGTCTGGGGACACTACTCCGATGAACAATTGTCTCTCACACAACGGGGGAACAACGTAGCAAATAACCTAAAGAAGAACTTGAGGAGGTACATGGGCCGTGGCCAAAAAAGGTGACGCAACACCGAGAAGCCCAAAACAGATCAGATTCTGGCCGTGATTTGTTTTGATGATTGCGACTGACTCAGAAGGAATTTTGAAGTGAGGCCAGAACCGTTGGAATGTTTATGAAATAATCTTTCCATCAAGTACTCATACACCTCAATCGGACTCCAGACGAAAGAATTACAGCCTCTGGAAGCTGGTACTATCAGGCTGTCTCCGAACTGACTTCTGGGCTCCCGTGGGCTTGTACTCCGAAATGTGTGTTGGGCCTGGTGGTAGTGATGTGTTGCTGCAAATGAGGTGGCGCCTAGAGGACGAGGTGGTAACCAACTGGTGGTGGAGCCATTCTGAAAGTATGTCTTCATGTAAGGAAGTTGGGGGAGCCATCTTGAGCTGAACAGCCAACATGCAATAGGTGCCATGACTTGAAGTGTCTTCTCTAATATTCCTAAGTAACAGAACATCACAAGAATTCAGTAGCATCCCATCCTTAATAATATAATTATGAACAGAGAGGAACGAGCTCACCCCAAGATTTAATTGACGTGCACGAGCTCGTGTTATTGGACCTTCAATTGTTGAAACATGAGGATCAACAAGTGTAGTGCATGTATCCGAGGTAGTAGGTGTAGTGCGTGTATCCGAGGAAGTCATGTCCTCATCATTTCTCCTCCTGTACACACATGGGTTAGTTCCTAAAATATCTACCAAACAGAGAAGGGGAAGGTAATTACCTGGGTTGCAGATTGAGAGGAAAAAGCTCAGCATGGAAGGGGACTTGGTCGCAAAGGCCCTGCAAGCGCAGTAATACCTAATCCCCAAAGGATGGATCCAAAGAAGGTTTTGAAGTTGCAACATGATGGGTTGAAGGGCTAAAGAAACTAGAGGATGCAAAGAAGGAGACGAGGGTAATGTATCAACCTAGATCTCCGCACCCATTAGCATTTCAGATGAAGCTCCACTGGAGGATCCTGCATCATGTCTGGACCTTTTCTTTGAAGGGGTCGTTTCCTAGAATAGCTGTAAGTTCCAAAATGCATTACTTTGGAAATGTTCAAGCTAAAAAGAAAAGATGTACACAGATGTTTCAAAAAAGAGTTACCTTCTGAAGATCCTATTCAATCTTGTCTTCTATCTCTATTTCTTCCTCATCGCTCTCAACAATCTTTTTGGAGTCTCGGTTCACCATTAAGATGAGAATGGAAGAGGAAATGTGAAGTAAAAAGATGAGAAGAATTTCTAAAAGACTTAGCCAAGGAAAACTGGTGAGTATTTGAACTAAAGAGCTTCGTTATTTATAGAGCAGGAGGCCTCGAGCTCCTAAATGCACTTACATTTGCCTCAATTGCCTGGTAAAAGCCTTCATGATTACCTATCAAGTCAAACCCAGAGATTTTTCTTGGGAGGTGAATCGCCACAGGGTGTACAATACATTAGAAGAAGGTGAAGCGTCAGGTTCTTTATCTATTGAAAATTAAATTTGAAGTTATAATCCATTTATCTCTTCAAATTTGGGAGCTAGCTGACGAGGATTATCACCCGTGCTAGTTATTTTATATAACATGTTCAAGTTAAGTCCGGATGTGATATGTGACCCTGTGCCCTAGCAGTCACTATGGTCGTAGAGGACAGCTTCCTGCATACCAGAGGGTCGCGGGCGAACCGAATCAATCTATGGTCGCAGTACTTGCGCGATCATGAGGTCGTAGGCTATGCATGACCAAGATGACTTGAGTGTGTTTGAGCTTTACCAGACACGTTCCCAAGTCTAAAGATAACTTTTTCTACCACATGTGAAGACAACCGCCAGGTGGTTAGCATATGCAGTTATCTATAAACTGCACGAGTTAACATGCGAAGGGATTAGGTTTAGTTATACAAACTGCACTATGGTAACTGTCCAAAACTGCCTCACATTGGCATCCTTTCATCTAATATAAAAGGATGGTGGGTGTACAGTAGAGAGGGATGATCAGACAAAAAAACAAGACGCAATAGACAACAGTAGACAGAAGTATTAAGAAAGATTAGCCTCTGTAGCCATCTCTCTTCCGTGTAATTCTCTTATATGTAGTGAAACCACAACAGGACGTAGGGATATTACTCAATCTTTTTGAGGGCCTGAACCTGTATAATTCTTCTTGTCTCTATTTCATACTTGTCTTAACTTACCTGAGAACACCCTTAAAGGTCTCACACTTAACTCACAAATCTGTGTAAGATTGACTGTGGACCCTGAGTCCGAATCGTCGACAACAGCAGATCATGACGAGGACCCAGTGGCCCCTACATTGCACATAAAAGAGAACCAAGCCTGGAGCATTGCTACAGCAATGTAACTACGACTACAAGTTAGACCTGATACATCACAAATCCATTCATCTGAAACAGCAAATGTACAACTGAACCACGTTTGACTTAAACATAGGAGTTCAGTTCAGAGAGGCTCGAGGAAACCACTAGCCAGTGTGGCGAGGAGCTGCAACTATTGAGTTGAGTTTAGTTTTGCTCTAGGAAATCACCAATACAACCTACTTAATATACTCAACTCAACTCAACTATGTTATTAAAAGTTGAGTTGAGTTGAGTTGAGCTCCACGAAGTATTTTCTTGACCCTTTCTTTCGCCAACAAGCCAACATAGGCAGCGTACTTCCAAGTGTTTTTTCCGATCGGTCTCCCAAACTGGTTAAACTCACATGAAAGATCGGTGCGTTTGGCAAAATGGCACAACTTCGTCGCGCCTCGTGCATTCCTCTTGCACTGGGACGAAAAACCGTCAACTACGTTGACCCTTATGAACATCGTCCAAGGACCTGCACAAAATCAATCAAAGCAAATTCTGTGATTAATAATGGTATTTGATTGTCATTCAACCACAAATCCTCTTAAACAATCAAAACTTCATTACTCACTCGAAATTTAGTCGAGGGAGTTGAAGCTGCAAGGACCTTGGACTTCATCCAACAGAAACCCTCCAGTCCGGCAGAGGTGGAGAAAGGTGCGGTGGCTAGCGATGGCGCAATGAACCACAATGAAGTGCCTTGCGGTGGATAAAGTGGCTTGTCGCGCTCGAGGAGAAAAAAATTTCGAACGGTTGGACTTCAAGCAAAATTCCAAGGCATATTTATTTTTAGAGGGCGGACTCTTCGTAACGGTTCCAACCTCAGAACCGTCTGTGATAGTAAATTATCACAATCAGTTCTTAGGTAAAAACTGACTGTGATAGTAATTATCACAGTCGGCCCTGATTTCAAAACCGTCTGTGATAGTAAGTTATCACAGTCGGTTATAGGATCAAAACTGACTGTGATAGTGAAGCGGACGGTTTTGACCTCAGAACCGTTTGTGATACTCTAATTATCACCGACAGTTCATGTCGCGCCCCGAAACTGGGACTACGACTACTCCCGTGGAGACCTAGCTTGCTATAGCTAGTCCCATACAAGCATACCCTTGACTTCCCAGGATAAGTCAAGCACAGGAGTATATTCACATTGCAGCATAAAAATTTACAAAATATATTTAAGCAGTGTGGCCTGCTGGCCTTAATATTACATAAAAAGATTACAATACCTTCGCGGCATTCAAGATTTAGTTAAAGAAAAATAAAACTTCTACACAGCGGATGATGGGTGTCCCTTCCACAGTAAGAAGTTGAAGGCAAAACAACACATCAGGGATTTGACGGGTCTGGCTCTCCTTCTTCTGGATCCAAGAAGTTCTCCATGACTTCTTCTTGATCTTGGTACGCTCCATCTACTGGGTTGTAAGTTGTAAGGGTGAGTACTTACGTACTCAGCAAGTCATAGGGAAGAGTAGATACATATAGTAGTGTTGTTATGAACCTAGACTAGTCAAGAATTATGGGTGTTTGTAAAATAATCTTTACTTTCATGTCTCATCTCATGGCAGCACTTTTCATAACATATCATCACTATTCATGTTCACTAGATTATAGCACTACCGCGACACGTCGACACACGACAGCCCACGGTAGCACCCCTTATCATGACAACACATGTCATTTGGGTAATCTTGACTTATCAAATTTTATTTAGAAAACATACTTGTGCCACACCCCGTGGATTTAATCCACCACAGCAGACTCCTATAAACCCGGGAGCTCAGAGTATTCGAATACGTTTTTAACTCTGCAAAGAGGTACCAATTTACCCGCAAGATATTCCACTTTCAAGCCTTTCCTATCAAAATGATTGGACCCCTGGCTCACTTCATACTGTAAGTGGCAAGGTGGAGATAACAAGAACTTTTGTTATGTATCACTCACAATTCACCCCCGACCCTGTGGATCTCTCGTGAACCACAGTTGTGGCGGTACTCCCTCCACCCCTACTCGTATTTTCCCATTGCTGGGTCAACGTACAAGATCACCTTCAGTGATATATGTGGGAGCCATTCTCCATGTCAATCATGCATCACTATACAACTCATGCAGGGGTTTCATGTGCAATCCGCATAAGTACTTGTTCAGGCCTATCCCATACCAGGCTTGCGGTTAGCACGTGTTTAATGCCACTAGACACACAACACAAGGTTCTAGTCCTTATATGCCAGTGACCAGACCATCCACAAACCATGCACCTTCTGTGCCTGCTATCCTTCGCAGTTTAGCACCTCCAGTGCTACAACCATCCATACCAAATTTCTGGTCATGGCTAGGGGTTTTATTTCATGAATATATATAAATACATATATAATAGTTCATGGCTCACTATTTGATCTTTTCACATTTCACAAGCATCCAGCTTGTACTGCCAAAATATATCTCAACCATTCTTTCACATGCAGTATTACTTATATTCAAGGTCATATCATAGCAATTCATAAAATATGGGTTCAAGATGATCAAAACTATGACTTGCCTTCCGCGTCGTAAGAAACAGCAGTTGACGTCGGATCAACAGTGAAGTCCTCGAACTCTGGCTCTTGATCTACTCTCCAATCAAACAAACAACCAAGAATTACAATCTTTTCAATACATTACTATACTATATGCAATAATGTAAAGATGAATGTCTCGATGATTCTGAATGATTGGATGATTCTGAAATAACTGGGTTTAGAGGCTGATTAGGGTTAAGTTATAAAAACCAAGGTTAAGATTAGTTGTCAAAGGTTTACAAGGTTCCAAATGTCTCAAAATATCAGAATGATATCAAGGTTGCGACTAGTTCGCTCAAAAATAGCGAACGTCTTTAGGTCGACATTCGGTTCAAAGCATCGACATAAGGTCGATGGATGACAGAGGGATTATCTCAACCTGTGGCAGTAGAATAAAATGTAGATTACAACTCCACAAGTCTAAGGGACAAGGTTATTTTCAATTTGCACAACTGGAAAGAGGTGAAAAGAGCTAATGCCACTGGCTGACATGCTCTGGCATAGAGTTGACATTGTCAAAATCTAGGGCTAAGCATAAAATGCAATTCAAGGGCTCAAATCAAGTTGTGATAGAAGAAGAAATTGTAGATCACAACCTCAGGAGTCTAAGGGACAAAGTCATGCTCAAAATACACATCTGGAAGGATGTGAAAAGGGCTAATGCCACTGGCTAACATAGCCTGGCATTGGATTAGCATGGCCAGAAACTAGGGCTTGCCATAACTTTTGATCTAGGGCTCCAATTGATGCACCACTTTGTCTGGGAGGTAGGCCTCGATAACAGGAACAAATGACTCAACAGGATCTAGGGCAGGAGATGGCCAGAAAGTGATGAAAACCGGCGATGAACTCAGTGGCTGAAGTTCCAAATCACAGCACTAGACAGGAATTAGGGCATAGCTATAACTTCTGATTTAGACCGAATTGGAAGTCGAGCTAGTAGACATAATTGCTCAGGAGATCAAGGCGCATCTGGTGGACAAAGTTGATGAAGCTGGATCAGCCGGGAATAGATTTCCGGTGGCCGGCGGCGAAGAAGAAGACATAAAATTTGGGGATTCTCGTTACAGGTCGATTGAACTCAATTCCTTGCTCAGGGAGTATCTAAGGGATATAATAAAGCTGTTGGCATGATTAGATTGGCAGGAGGATCATCAGAGAAGCCTGGGGATGATCGCCGGCGACTGGTGAAGCTCGAGCTGGGGAAAAGCTTCAATTCTTGCTCAATTTCACAATCTGAATTCACTGGCTTGCTTAAAATAGGTCACTGATCATTTTTGTCAATTGAATTGAAGGCTAATTCGGATTGATTTGAGTTGTGCAGCTGGAACAGGGCATTTCGACATTTCCAGCGATCACCGGCGACAAGATGCATGGGGCTTCAATTAAATGCTACAGAATGATGAGGTAGATAGGAGAAACTCACTGATGTTGTCAATTTGAGGGTTGAGGCTGCGGTTGAGGCTGTCACCGTGAGCCTCCGTGCTGGACTCACCGGAGAAGAAGACTACAGCAAGGAGTGTTTATGTTTAATTGCTTAAGGGCTTTGGAGAGCACTGCTAAAGATGGAAAAGCTTCTTTGGGGTTGCTATTTATAGGCAAAGCGAAGTGTACGAAGCTTCAGCTCACTGCTTGCTTGCGCCGGTGAAGAAGAAGGCTTCGGGTTGAAGCAACGGCAAGCAACAAGCTCCTCTCTGGCGTGCGAGCTACTGGTGAGCTGGACAAGGTTTGCCACGACAAGGACTGAGGTGCAAACACGTGTGCTCATGCAAACACGATTGCAAACAACATGGGCTAGAGCGGCGACGAAAACACAGCGGCGAGGTGCTCCTGGTCGCGGTCGAGGTCGAAGCAACACTGTGCACTGCGGTCGAGATTGCCGTGCACTGTTGATTTGGTCGCAATCAGTGGGTGAGGTCGAAGAGCTAATTCCTGGTCGTGAGCAGCTACTCCTCTGGTTGTGGCAGCTGGTGGCTGTTGGTCGAAAACAGCCATTTGGACTGAATTGTAAAATCTGAAAATTGGTTGTGGACTGAATTGTAATTTCTGATTTAGAGATAGCTGATTTGCAATATGATTTCATAGATGAGTATAAACTTATACCTTATACTCGTCTAGCAAGAGATTTGGTAAAATCTGGCATGATTTGATGATTTTCGATATAAACTGAAAATAGGGTATTTTAGGGTAAAATAAGATCTGAGTTTTGTCGATTTCGAATTCTGGCATCCAGGATGAGACTTGGATATTCTGATAAAATAAGATTTTGTATTGATTAGCATTTGGGAGGTGTTCCCTGAAACAGATTTGAATTTGGAGTTAATCTGAAGATTTCAGCCTTTTTGGGTTTGCAGATATCAGATAAAGGACTGATTTGCAATATAATTTGGACTGATATGTGAAAAAGGCTTAGATGAAGAAATCTGACTGCCAACTTTCTGGATTAAGGTATTGGCATACCCATGATCATAGTCCAAGAGTAATTTGGTCTGAATTAGAACAAGATTTGGCTAAGTCTGAGTTCTGAATATTTAAGGTAATTAGAATAGTAATTAGAATCCTGTTTTCGAAAACAGAATAGGATTGATAGATCTGAGAGTTAGAGATGGAATTGAATCTGGCTTCTGAAGACTTTTATGTTCAGGGTAATTGATAAATCATATCTGAATAATCTGATCTTGATTTGGGTTCACAGGGAAGATTTTGAGATTTTAGGGTTTGAGATACAGATAGATACTGATCTGGCTACTACTACAGATACATGTATGCATGATGTTCATGAAAAAGAGTTTTTACCCCTAAACTCAGGGTGTTACAGTTCATATCTCAAAACCATCTGTGATATTTCTGTCATAGTTCTACACAAATATACCGATATTACCGATGGTTTTTAAGTGAAAACCGTCAGTGATAGTTTGTTATTACAGACAGTATGATGCTAGAACCGTCTATATTGAGCCCGCAGGGTATAAAAGGTCTTTTAGCGGTTGTTTCGAGCTAGTCGTACATTCTTGCTCGACATACTATCCAATTAGAAGAGATCTGGGGAAAGGAAGAGCAATATCTCAAAAGGGGAGCATTAGGGGATAACAATTTGGAGATCCAAGGTTGGTATTTGCTCCTAAGGCATACACATTACTTAATTTAATCATCAATATCGATCTCCATTGATTGATCAAATTAGAGGGAGAGGGAGAGGAAGTTAGAGTAGCAAATCCTAGTTGTAACTCTCATTTTTCCCACCTATAGCTATTTAATTGATTTATGATGTGTATTATCCACGCCCCCAATTAGTTACTAACTAATTGCTTGCAGTTGAAGTAGTAGTTATACCCGCAAACTCCACAAACACTAGCTAGCTAGCTAGATTTATAATTTATTGCGTGTACGTAGAGTATTACTTAGCATGTGTATGAATTTAATTGCAGATGGTCCATCGAGACTGGATGTATAATGACAACCGAGTGAGTGAAGAATACATGAAAAGTGTTTCAGATTTCCAACAAGTTACTAAGCAAGACATGGCGAAGAAGGGTTTACGATATATGTACTGTCCTTGCGTAGACTGTCAAAATCTTAAGATATTCACCAACTCATCTCAAATTTTCACCCACTTGATTCGACATGGTTTCCGAAAGGGGTACACGTGTTGGGTCCACCATGGCGAAGAGCAAACTGCAGAAACAAATGCCACCCAGGTTGAGGAACAGGACATGTCGGATCCCAACAACAATTTCGATGAGGATATGCCAGAGGATGACAATTTAGATGACATATTGCGTGATGTAGAAGGAAATTACAGTGAAAGGGAGTTTGGTAAATTCAAGAGCTTGATTGAGAACTCAAAAAAGCCGTTGTTCTCTGGTTGCAATTCGAAATACACAAAGTTGGCCTCCGTGCTCGAACTATTAAAATTGAAGGCAAGTAATAGCTAGACCGACAAGAGTTTCACGGCACTGTTAGATCTTTTAGTGGACATGCTTTGGAAGGAAACGAGTTACTAAAAAACACCTACCAAGCGAAAAAGTTGTTGTGTCCCTTGGGAATGGAAGTAGAAAGGATACACGTATGGCCTAATGATTGCATCCTTTACCGTAATGACTACAAGGATATGCATGTTTGTCTGGTGTGCGGTGCATCCCGCTATAAGCATAAGGACCGAACCGACGATGGCGACTGCTCTGAGATAAAGCAAGGACCTCCTGCTAAGGTGTTGTGGTATTTGCCCGTCATTCTCCGCTTGAAGCATTTGTTTGCAAACTGTAAAGAGGCAAAATTATTGCGTTGGCATTCGGAAGACAAGAAGAAGGATGGAAAACTGAGACACCCCGCCGATTCTGCGTAGTGGAGAAACATGAACAAGGAATTTGTTAACTTCGGAGCGGAATTGAAGAATATAAGGTTCGGCTTGAGTACCAATGGAATTAATCTTTTTGATAACATGGGCAGTCGGCATAGCACTTGGCCAGTTCTTTTGTGTATCTACAACCTTCCTCCTTGGTTGTGTATGAAGCGCAAGTATATCATGATGTCGCTACTTATCTCAAGACCAAAACAACTTGGAAACGATATTGATGTGTACCTAGCACTATTGATAGAGGAATTGCTAACAATGTGGAACGAAGGGGTGCAGGTATGGGACGCATACAATCGAGAGAACTTCATCCTACGTGCTATGATATTCTGCACCATCAACGATTTCCATGCCCTTGGAATTTGTCAGGCATTAGTATGAAAGGAGCCAAAGCTTGTCCCCACTGTGAAGATGAGACTAAGAGCGTGTGGCTAAAGAATTACAAGAAAACAGTGTACATGCGTCACCGTAGGTTTCTTCCAAAGAATGACGCATATCGTAAGAGGAAGAGGGAATTTGACGGCCACAAGGAAGACGGTTCAGCCCCGAAGTCTATGAGCGGGAAAGAAGTTCACTCACGGGTGAAGGACATAGACGTTGTTTTTGGAAAGGATCGTAAATTGAAACCCCGCATGAAGAACATTTGGAAGAAGAGATCGATATTTTGAGACTTACCGTATTGGGAGCATTTAGAGGTTCGGCATTGCATTGATGTCATGCATGTAGAGAAGAATGTTTGCGACAGTTTAATCGGCCTATTGCTGAACATTCCGAGGAAGACAAAAGATGGCGTCAATGTGCAGTGTGACATGATCAAAATGAAAATCAGGCCCAAGCTAGCACCGAGAGAGGACGAGAAAAGCCGTATATACCTTCCTTTGCCTGCTATACTTTGTGCAAGGCTGAGAGCACAGAACTTTGTAAGTGTCTCTATGGTTTTAAAGTTCCATCGGGTTACTCCGCAAATATGAAAAAGCTTGTGTCCATGGGCGATTTGAAATTGCTTTGTATGAAGTCTCACGATTGTCACGTGTTGATGACACAAATGCTTCCTATTGCCATCCAAAGTATTCTACCACATAAGGTCAGAGAGAGACTATCACGAGGTTGTGTTATTTCTTCAATGCAATTTCTTACGAGGTTGTTGATCCCGAGGGACTAGATTCTCTGCAAAGCAAGGTGGTTCGAACTCTCTGTCAGCTTGAGATGTATTTTCCTCCGTCATTTTTTGATATCATGGTCCATCTCATTGTCCACCTTGTTAGAGAAATCAAAATATGTGGACCCGTGTTCCTATGTTATATGTATCCGTTCGAGAGGTACATGGGTGTACTTAAGGCCTACGTGAGGAATCGCTTTCGGCCCGAGAGTAGCATTGTCGAAGGTTATACAGCGGAAGAGGTTGTTGAGTTCTGCGTCGATTACATGGCCGAGGTAGAAGCAATAGGAGTTCCTGTGTCTCATCACAAGGGGAGGCTTAATGGCATTGGAACTATTGGATGGAGAGCAATCACTCCTGATTTCGATATGTACTCGAAAGAACATTTTTGGGTCTTGCAACACATGACGGAGGTGTCTTCGTACATCGACGAGCACAAGGAGATGCTACGATAAGACAATCCTCGCCCATCCAAGATTTGAATCACGAGAGAATATAACAGTCGATTCAATGCGTGGATGAAAGTGCGAATCACCGGGGAGTCCGCAAGTGAGAATCTTAAATGGTTAGCAAAAGAGCCAACATTTACTATACAGACATGGCAGGGGTACGACATCAATGGGTACACATTTTACACAAAAACTCAAGATTAAAAGAGCACTGTGCAAAATAGTGGAGTGAGCATAGAAGCTTTTCATGAGGAGTTCAGTGAGACAGGCCCAACAAGGGTAGTACGTGGATTGAACTCGTACTACGGGTTCATAGAAGAAATTTGGGAGCTCGATTATGTACTGTTCAAGATTCCCCTATTTCGATGCCGATGGGTCCAAATCTCACAGTGTGTGAAGGTTGACAGTTACGGTTTCACTTCTGTGGATCCAGATCGAGTTGTTTATAAAGATGAGCCATTCATACTTGCTGATAAATCTTAATTTTGTATAATTTTACTCTAGGCTTAATATTGAAAATGTACAAAAATGATGCTTAAAATTCCTTTCATACGACATTTTATGTGACTTTTTGTAACATTTTTAATTACAATCCTCTTTCACTAGTGTGTTCTTCATGTTTCAGCCAACAAACGTATAAAATTTGGAGTTATTTCAACATCATTTGGATAGGAAACAAAGTGGAGAAAGAAGATGCTGAAAATCTTAAAAAACACAAGAAATTGGTTAATTCTAGGACTTATGTACTATAAATAAAGAAACTTTTGACTCAATTGGACATGCTTTTTCTTATGTTTAGAAGCCGTTAGGGCTTAGTTTTTAGTCTAATTTTCTTAAAAGAGCCCCCTTCTCTATTTTTATTGCTTTTGTAAGCCGACGAGGATGGCAACTTCAATTCTCAAGCAATCAAGTAAGTTTTTTATTTATTTCTTATTGTTATTTCTGCATTATTATGGCTTTTAGTGAGTAGAGCCCCTCTAGGGTTAGGGATGACCTAATCCAGAAGGTGTGATTCTCCCTCAGTCTTTATTTCAAGTTTTGGAGTAATTTCTTGATATTTTCTTCCTCCAAACACTAATTTCTTGTTTGGAAAACAGACGTAACAGTTGAGTTTTAACAAAAAATTAGGGGAGTTCTTGAGTCCTTACGTTTTGACGCGGGATCCTGAACAGGAGAAAGGCTCTAGCCAAATGTGAAAGTGGAAGCGATCCTCTGACTGTTGACCCAGCGGCCCAAACTGGAAACTTAATTTGTCTTAGAAAACAATTGAAATTAACTTACAATCCTCGGACCTTAGATAGAATTACACTGGATGGTTATGGAACTCCCGAAACTCTAGATTTTCATTCCAGCTTGCAAACCCTAGATTGATAGACTTAGTTGTAGAAAAATAACTCCCAAAACTGTTCAGACTTAATCAGTGATCTATTAAGCTAGAAAGACGAATACGTTTATTCCTCGTGGAATTCGACCCTCAAGTGCTCAACGTTCAACCGTTCACTTGCGGTTATTACACAATCACGACCCTTTCGGTTGCGATCAAGTTTTTGGCGCTATTGCCGGGGAACAGCGGTAATTCATCTTTTTAGATTAATTTTTGCTGATATAAGTCAATCTCACTTCTCAATCTTGCTTCTATTTTTCTTTTTTCTTCTTTTTGTGCACGACTAATCCCTACAGGTTGGAAGTGCATCTAATACGATCAAAGAACGAGCCAAATTGGACAATCAAACACCGGAGGATGGTGAATCACAAAGATGGGTGAACAAAAGAAATTGAAGGATTATGGAATCCCGTTCAGCATGGGGTTTCAGTCAGGTATTCTTAGACCAGCAATCGAAACAAATAATTTTAAAATTGATCCTGCACTACTAAATCTGATACAACAAAATCAATTCAGTGGTTTTGCCACAGAAGATCCTTCATTGCATCTCCATATTTTTCTTGAACATTGTGATACTTTTTAAATTAATGGAGTTTCGCAAGATGCGCTACTATTGCGTCTCTTTCCTTTCTCTCTTCGAGATAAGGTAAGAGCATGGTTGTACACTCTACCGCCCGCTTCAATAGCAACGTGGGATGAACTCTCACGAATTTTTCTCAATAAATTTTTTCCTTCATCTAAAACTGCATATATTCGAAACCAGATTGTTTGTTTTACTCAGCAGGGAGGAGAATCACTCTACCAAACATGGGATCGGTACAACGAACTTTTGAGGTCGTGTCCACACCACGACCTGGAAAGTGGCTTGTAGTTCAAACGTTTTATAACGCTTTGAATTACACGGCACGGATGAATGTTGACGCCGCAACTGGCGGTGCACTCATGAACAAAAGCGTTGACGAAGCGTACGATCTAATTGAAGGTATGACACAAAAATACATGCAATGGGGGAATGAACACACTGCATCAAGATCAATCCAACCGCAGCACCAACTCCCTCAACAACAACAGTCGTACCAAGCACCATGGCCATCATTTCAGCAGCAGCAACAACAACCACCATACCGGCCACCACATCAACGACAAAATCAACCTAAACAATCCAACATCGAGCGCATGCTAGAATATTTTATAGCAAATCAAGAGAAGGAAAAAGTTGCACTGAACCAGAAGATCGACTCCATCTCTACACATGTTCGCATGCTTGAGACTCAATTCATGTGAATGGCCAATCACGCACCAATGATTTCTAACTCTCTTCCTTCTCAACCTATCAACCCTCATAATTCTGAACATATTAATGTTATATCTTGTGTTGATACTGTTGATTTGAAAGGTGCAGGAACTTTCCAAAAAGAGAAAGTGCAATCGGAACCAACAAAGATGCCTACCGAGGATTTGACGTCGACGACCGAACTTAAGTATGATGATCCACCTGCACAGGCAGACGACCTCAGAAAGGATGAACAATCAAAAGAAACAGAATCAGGTAATAATGAGGTAACACATGTTTCTAAACAGACTCCATCTTTTCCAAGTTGTTACCTCCAGTCTAGTTCTAATGACAAATCCTTTGATACCCTGATAAAACTGAATGCGACTATGCCTGTTGCTGATCTTATCACTGAAATTCCTTCATATGAAAAATTCTTAAAATAAATTCTTACAAATAAAAGGGATTTGGATGATTTAGAAACAGCTCAAATTGATATATGTGAGGGTACAATTGCTTTTCATATGGGGAATGAGAAGATATTGTTTAAATTGCCTGAAATTGCTAACTGCCATATGTATGAGGACACCACATGCTGGATAGACCCTCTTGAGACTATATGGCAGGTTAAACAAATTGGAAATGATGCTCTAGATGAAAACACAGAGACAAGCAATAAAAAGGATGATCATGAAACTACAAACATATCATCATTGCCCAATCGACTCTTAACGGTAAGAAATCATGACAATCCCTATGCGAACAAGGTACCAAATCTCACACCCCTTACTTCTTCGGTGAAATATATACTTCTTGATAGAGATAAACAAAATCCTATGCTTGTACATGCCAATATAACTGATAAACCATCAAGTACATTGATCAATACATTAACACTGCATCGCAAGGCATTAGGATATTCTATTGATGATCTAATTGGTATAGAGCCTCCACACTGATTAAACCTAGCTACGATGAAAGCTAAAAAATCTGAATTGCTAGACAATAGGTTTAGGTCTCCCACTGCACCAAACATTCAAAATCAGTATTGGAAACCTCCATAAAGATCATGCTATGGTCTATGTCGAGCGGGACGTTAAACCAGTGCTTATTGGGAGGCAACCCGATGCTTTTTTGTTCTTTTATTTTTCTTTTCTTCTTTCTCTTTCTTTTTGTTTTTCTTTTTCTTTTCTTTTTCGGGGCCAACCAAGTTTAGATTACAACATTCAAGTCCACATAACAGCATATTCCTAAAAAGAATCACGAAAGACTGGGCCTTACTGTGGGACCCTCATTTGAGGAATCCGGTGGCAACCGCCCAGGTGGGTTGCACTCAGAAATGGCACATTACAGCTCACAACAACAAGATGCATTATATAAAAAATGTAAGTAATTAAAAACAAGTGTTGGTCACAGGGACCAACATTACAATAACTTAGCGCCAAAATGACGCACTTAAATGTTGATACAAAATTAAGGAGTTTTCGACACAAGGGTCGGCACAAAATGAAACAGCAATAATAAGCAAAAGGACTTCATCAGTCTTCTTCTTCAGCAGCAGCGGTGTTGCACGGGCCTTCTCCACATCGGACTCCACTTTGGTGCATAACCCTCTAACAAGCTGGGTCTTCAGTTTCTTCTTCTTGTTCCACATTGGGTTCAAGACCGTAAGATTCAGGGTCGATGAATCCTTTTTCTAAATTTGTTTGTAAAAGCAAGGGTGAGCACATTGTCCACATGATGCTCAACAAGTCCCAAATGAGAATGCAAGTATATGTAGATGAGGGGGAATTTCTCAAAGAATAGCTCTTTGGCTTTATATATGTATATAGAATAGATTTTCACACACAGTTTTGAAGAAAAGGTCTTTAGTTTCGAAAGCGAGGCTTTTAAAACCCTAAGCTAGGTTTTCAGAAAATGTTGTGTGTGGCGGTCTTTCATGAGTCACCACTTTATTCAGATTTTGTGAAAAACTTTCCAAAAGCTACTTGTGCTGCATCGACGTGGATAGAATTCACCGCGCGCAGACTCCATAACCTGGGAGCTCAGAGTATCCGATACTTTTTAAACTTTGCAAAGGTGTACCACCTTAATCCACCGATCATTCGGCTTTCAAGTCGGTACCTCTCCATGCGACTTTTACGCATGTGACAAGGCCGAGATGACACAACAGTTTACAGTCCTAGCATTAACAATTCCCTGCCCAGTAAATAGACAGTTAAGTCTCAAGTACCGTTGTGGGTCCTCCCCACTGCCTTGCTTCCTAGCCTGGGTCTATGTTCTCGCAAGACACATAGCCTCTCTTGATTACAACCGCGCACGACTTAATCTGGCATAGGGCATCTTCCTTCTTTCCACCTTTTCCTCTCATGATTTTTCTGAACTCACATCACTCATGGCCCTTAGTGGCCCACCAGTTCTCGCAAGAAACCGGATCGACAACCATTGCAGGGAAAAACTAATACTAAAGAAAGCTACTAAGTTGCGCCCGTCCCATTCTGGGCAAGTGGTTGGTATGTTTTTCATGCCGCATGGAAGTACAACACAAGGTTCTAGTCCTTATGAATCTTTAGTGAGGAGTCTTTCACATTCCCAGTGCGCACACAGCACCATCCAATCAAACCATCCTCACTATTGATTCCAATCACATTTTCTTTCACAAAAAGGGGTTTTGAATATGCTTTTCTCATATGTGACCATTCAACATTTAACATATAATCTTGAGCATAGCATAGCCTAAGCATGATATTCTAGGGTGACAAGGGTGCAGGGATATTCAATGTCAAAAGGGGCTTTACAGTTATTTAGGTCATATCTAATCATTTCATTGAAACATAGCTCTTATTTGAATCTAAGGCATGCACATACTTGAAAACAGTTAACATACTTCATTTCAAAATAATAGGCTAGACATGATCAAGGGTTTGAGACTTGCCTTGCAGTGATGGGTCTAGCTGTTCAGATGAATCCTCGAAGTTCTCTTCTGCTCCTTCGACTTCTAGTTCCACGGCGGACACAAACAACACATACACACTATATAAGCATACAAGTACTAGAAAATAATACGTAAATATATCATGCATGCAGGGGAAAGGGTTTGGGCAAGGTCACTTGATGTTGATTGAAGAGATAGGCTCAAAAGGACTTGAATGTCGAAGGGCTGACATTCGGCTCATGGATTGACATAGCCCTAAATTGATTCTAGGTCTGTTTTCTGGAGATATGACAATAGGGAATATTGTAGAACATGGCTCAAAAGGCTTAGTGGACAAAGTGGCATTTCAATATCTCAAATGTAACAGGTCTAAATCATCCAATGCCACTGGTGGACATGCACTGACATAGTGCTGGACATGGCCAGAAACTAAGACATTGCATAACTTTTGACCTAGGGCACCGATTGATGCACAACTTTGTCTGGGGGTTAGGCCTTGATAACAAGAACAAATCACTCAACAGGATCAAGGGCAGAAAGTGGCCGGATGGCGATGAACGGCGTCGATGAACCACGGTGGCAACACAGCACAGACATGGTTCTGGACAATACTTGGCATGATCATAACTTTTGATCTAGGCCGATTCAGGGTTTGAGCCAGTGGAGTAAAATACTCAGGGGGTTGAGGCCTAGCTAGATGACAAGGTTGCATCAGCTGGTTCGGCCGGAAAACAAACTCCGGTGATCGGAGCCGAAGACGAACGCACCAATTTGGGCATTTTTGATCTAGGGCGTTTGAACTCAATTCCTCGCTTGGGAGGCATCTAGGGGATAACACGAAGCTACTAGTGTGCTCAATTTTGCCAGGGAATGGCTGGAGAATCACGGCGGCGTTCTCCGGCGAACTGTCGAAGCTCGAATTTGGGGATTCGACGCTCTGGGCAAAATTGGGGATTCTAAACTTGCAGGCATACTTCTCCTAGCTCACTGATCATTTTTCTCTACTAGCACGAGGATCAATTTGACTTGAATCACTCAGCATTAGGGGAACAGGGCAAAAGACGATTTCGGCGATCGCCGGCGCTAGGTCTCGCCTGGGTTCGATTAAAGGCTATGGCACAGAGAGGAAGGTGAGGGGAACTCACCGGTAGCTCTGGATTGAAGAGAGGTGTTGCGGTTGAGGCTGGCACCGTGAGCTCCAGAAGCGGCTCGTCGGGGAAGAAAACGAAGGCACGGCAACGGCAAGCTCTAGAGCTAAGTCTCGGGTTGCTGGTGAAGTGTGGGTGTGGGGTGAAGCACTGGCGAGAGGGGGCTTTATATAGCCGTGGGGTTGAGTCCTCGGGAGCGGCAGCAAATCGACGGGGAGATGCTCTCTGGCACCGAAGCGGTCAGCGAGGCGCATTGGGACACGGCGGGAGCTCTGCCAGAGACGGAGTATTGCGCGAACCTGGATTCGGCAGAACGACAGGATGGCGAGTCTCGGCATGGCAGCCATGTGGCAGCAAAGCTCTGACAATGGCAGGCACGCGCACACGAACGGTGAAGTTGCGGTCTCCGGTCGTCGCCACGATGGAGCTTCTTGGCGCGACGCGAGCACGTGCGGTCACATGGGATTTGGCCGTTGGCGGAGGCACAACTGGCCGGCGGTGAAGGCTACGGTGGTTCATGGCGAACGGTGGCAGCAACCGCGGTCTAATGTCGGTCGAACGTCCTCAGGTCGTGGTCGTGCACGCGGGCTCTGGTCGTGGTCGAAGAAAAGAAGCCAGGGACTTGTTTGCGAGGCAAAGGGCTGATTTGTGAGGGTTTGGACTGAATTGCGAAGGTTCTTCTCGGGATTTTGGACCTGATTGCAACTTTGGAAATCTAAGGGGCTGATTTGCAATCTGATTTTGCAGATGAGTATTACCAAAATACTTGGACTCATCCAGCAGGGAAAATGGCAAAATCCGATAAGATCTGAGGGTTTCGACAAAAATCGAAAACAGGGTAAAATAGGGTAATTAGGGTTTGACATTTTTGCCGGGGCTGAAACTAGGGTTTCGGTTGAGATTCTTGAGTTCTTCCAGAAGGGAAAAAATGTTCAGAAAAATGAAAGAAAGATAATCACTTGATCAGATTTGAATTTGGAGATGATCTGGGACTTTTAGCCTTTTTGGGCTTTTTGAAAATTCTGAAAAGGACTAAATTGAAATACTTTTGGACTGAAAGGTGAAAATGATCTGGGAGATGAAGTTGAGCTGCCAACTTTTTAGGTTAAGGTAGTGGCATACCTAAGATCATGATTCTGAGATAAGAGATCAAAATAGGGTTGAGACATTAGGGATTCCAAAGAAGATATGCTGACTCGCAAGCAGAAAAGATAGCCAAAAACTGGGATGTTACACTTACGCAATATAAAAAGTCTTTCCGTATGGTGCCGTAGAGTTTTGGGCGCACAACGGTACCACTTTCAAGCAAACCACCAATGTTGAGCCCTTCAAACTCCTCACGCCTCCACACCAAACAGGGCACATCTCCACAACCACCATAACCACCTCCAATGTGTGATCTCCTAGGTACGCAAGTTTGACTTTTTATTTTCCTTTTCTTTTTTGTTTATTTTTGTTTTTCTTTTCAGGTTTTCACTTGCAACACCTTGGACTGCACCATTGGAGTTGTGTGGACCACAACATTCTCTTCCACCACGGCATCTTCAACAACATCTACCTCCAGACACCACGACCGCAAACGGTAGTCTGTATCAATCTCCATACATTGAGGACAATATCTGATTTAGCTTGGGGTTGTTCACTTAACTGTTTACTTAGTCTTCATCGAATCATCATTCCACCATATCCATCATAAACTAAAAAAAAGAGAGATTTATCACTTGGAATGCCTAGTTTTGAAGATGATCTTTAATCACTTAGATGATTATTCTATCATATCTTTGCATATGATCTATTGAACTTAGCTCTCTTAAACATTTCAATTGTTTATGTTTAGTTTTTATCTTAAATTGACCATTAAAGCTTGAACGTGTCTTTTAAATTATCATTGACTTCTTCCAAATTGAAGGTTTCTAATAAACTATTATCTAAAATTAACTCTCTTATGTCACTTTTTATGCCTAGATTGCTAATTGCCCTTCTCTTTAAAAATAAAAACGTGGAGGAGTGAAGTATAATCGACCCACTGGGGGGAAGCGGTGGTGAATCATCGACCAGCTGGGGAAGGGAAGATTTACTTAACTTATGCACACAAAAAAGTTATATTTTCAATAAAACGGTTGCTTAAGATGAGGCTTTGTCTAGTCTCATGTAACGTATATGCGACCCGATGGGAGGACGCGGTGGTGAATCGTCGACCAGCTGGTGAAGGGAAGGTATACGGAGCATTGAGGTTGCTTACATGGGCTCGGGAAACCGATAAAGCTGCCTTTTTGTAAGTGCACTTAAGTAAGCATCTTTAGCTATGTCTCCTCTAGCCGCAACGGAATGATCCAGTAAAAAATATTCTGGCCAAGAGCACGAAAAAGTTGAAGAAAAAATAAATAAATAAAAAGAAAAAAGTGAATAAAAAAAATAGAAATATAAGTGTTTTAATATTTCTCTAAAGGGCAATCTAGCAAACTTTGTATAACTTGTAGCATAATTAGTGTTTTCTTTAGCTATGGTTTGTTCTAAATCCTATATGAAAGAAGTTGTCAAGATGATTTAATTGATTAAGCTCTCTCTTTTCTAAGGTTGAAATTTGATAATCTGAATATTTGCAATTGGAGAGTTTAAATTGCTTAGATCAATTGCCTAATACGCATGGATGTGATGAGAGTTTTCAAAAGATTGTTTATAGAGAATCTGATTTACCAAGGCATCTCAATTTGTGGAAAAATTATTCACATTCTTTGCTTGAGGACAAGCAAAATCCTAGCTTGGGGGAATTCGATAAATCTTAATTTGGTAGAATTTTACTCGAGGCTTAGTATTGAAAATGTGCAAAAAAAAATGATGCTTAAAATTCCTTTGATACGTCATTTTATGTGACTTTTTTAACATTTTTATAACCCGCTTTCACAAGTGTGTTCGTCATGTTTCAGGGAACAAACGTACCAAATTTGGAGTTATTTCGACATCATTTGGATAGGAAACGAAGTGGAAAAAGAAGATACTGAAAATCTGAAAAAACACAAGAATCCGACTCGAAATTGGACTCGAATCCGACCCGAAACCCGATTTCTAAATCCAAAACAGACCCGTTAGTCGGTTTAAAGTCCGAATTTGAGAAAATTTTCTTCCTAAATAAGTCTTGAGTTTAATTAGTTAATTCTAAGACTTATGTACTATAAATAAAGAAACTTTTGACTCAATTAGACATGCTTTTTCTTAGGTTTAGAAGCTAATAGGGCTTAGTTTTTAGTCTAATTTTCTTAGAAAAGCCCCCTTCTCTATTTTTATTGCTTTTGTAAGCCAGCGAGGACGGCAACTTCAATTCTCAAGTAATCAAGTAAGTTTTTTATTTATTTCTTATTGTTATTTCCGCATTATTATGGCTTTTAGTGAGTAGAGCCCCTCTAGGGTTAGGGATGACCTAATCCAGAAGGCGTGATTCTCCCTCAGTCTTTATTTCAAGTTTTGGAGTAATTTCTTGATATTTTCTTCCTCCAAACCCTAATTTCTTGTTTGGACAACAGCCGTAACAGTTGAGTTTTAACAAAAAATTAGGGTAGTTCTTGAGTCCTTAGCGTTTTGACGGGGGATCCTGAATAGAAGAGAGGCTCTCGTCAAACGTGACAGTGGAAGTGATCATCTGACTGTTGACCCAGCGCCCCAAACTAGAAACTTAATTTTTCTTGGAAAACAATTGAAATTAACTTACAATCCTCGGACCTTGGATAGAATTACACTGGATGGTTATGGAACCCTGGAAACCCTAGATTTTCATTCCAGCTTACAAACCCTAGATTGATAGACTTAGTTGTAGAAAAACAACTCCCAAAACTCGTTTAGACTTCATCAGTGATCCATTAAGCTAGAAAGACGAATACGCTTATTCCTCATGGAATTCGACCCTCAAGTGCTCAACATTCAACCGTTCACTTGCGGTTATTACACAATCAATACCCTTTCGGTTGCGATCACTTGCAAAGCAAGCCATTCAAGTCATTTATGTCACTGACCTAGCCAATAAGAAGTGGCACGTCGTCCGTTATGGCAAGAGAAGCATTGTTGGAGTTGAAAATGTCATAGAGGAGGAAGAATACAATCAATTTGATGAGATGCCTCCATTTGGAGATGGCGTACAGGTCGATACTGAAGACACCGACGAAACCAGTTACATGCGTATGGATCACCAGGAAGGGTTATACTTTAAAGGTAATCAACCATCCTTATCTCTCTGTTTCCATCGGTATAGCTTATCCTCTAATTCTCGCCTTTGCAGGGTTGCGGCAAGTGGAAATTTGAGGATAACATGGGTGTGTACGTACATATGTGCAAAATGTCGGTCAAAGTCCCCATTTGTATGTAAAATTTATTTGGGCATGCTCCACATTGTATGTAAAATTTATTTGAGCATGCTCCACATGGGACTCTTAAGGTTGTAACCTATTTTCGAAGCATTTGGACTTCATTTGTAATATCTGAGTGTTCGAGTGCCTCTCTCCCGATATTATGAAACGTACAGCACAAAATTGCTTCCAACTTAAAATTTCTTCACCAAAATCTTTCAAACTTGATTTCGCTACGCACTAAATATGTCTCCTAAGGTTTCCACCAATTTTTTGACCATTTGGACATCATTTGCATCAAAATCGGCTCGTCGGGGAAGAAGAAGAAACAGCGAGAAAACTGAAATTTGGCTAAGTCTTGGAGTTGTGGTTTCTTCACAGTGCTGGAGGGTTTAAATAGGCACAGCGACGGAGCCAACAAGGGAAAACAGCGAGGGAATTTGCGCCGGGGATGAGACCGGCCGGGCGCAAGCGCAACACTGGCGAACGGCGACGTGATGGCGCACAGGCGGTGTAGCAGCTTTGCGAGCTTTGTTGGGTGCATTGGGACTTTGCTTGGGATGGCGCAGATGCGGAGGCAACAGCGCAGCTCCGGCGATGACACGTAACAGCATGCAAATGCCACGACCATGGGCGTGCACGAGCAAAAATGGTGCTGGAGCGTGGGCGTTTATCCGCTGGTTTCAACGGGGCTCTGGTTGCTGGCACGTGCGCGCGGGGTGGCTCAATCACTCACGGGCATTGGTGACAAGGGGCGATGGCCGGCGGTGAGCAAACGCGGTGAGAAACACGGCGCGGCTCCGGTCGAACGGTGAAACAGCACTGGTCGAAGCAACGACCAGCCCTGGTCGAAAATGGGCTGAAAAGAATAGAAGGGCCGATTTGCAATTACAGAATTTGATTCCAGGGACTAATCTGTGAATTTGGTGAATGGCTTAGATGAAAAGGGTTTTGACTTTGCCAAATTAATCCACAAAGTTCAAGAGATTGATTAGCAGCTAGGGCTGATAGAATTTGGAGATTTAGACATGTTTTGGGATGAACTGAAAACAGGGTAATTAGGGTAATTGGAACTTTGAAATTTTGATAAAGCTGAAACTAAGGTTTCGAGCGAGATTTGGAAATTCTTCCAGAAGGGAAAAATGTTCAGAAAAGTGAAGGGGAGATGTTCACTGAATCAAATTAGAATTTGGAGATGATCTGCAACTTTTAGCCTTTTTGGGCTTCTCAGAATCTGAAAAGGACTGATTTGTGAAACTTTTGGACTGATCTGCGAAAATGACCTGAATGAAGGAGTTTGGCTGCCAACTTTTCAGGGTAACACTCTGGCATAACCAAGATCTCATCCTGAAATGTAGATAGACAAGGCAGGCTAGGGTTGGGAAAAATAGGGGTGTTACAAATGTAGTCGATGGTTGTCGTGGAGGTGGTCGTAGGTCGAGGTAGAGGAGGTCGTCACGACTAGAGTGGTTGAAGATGTGATTGGTCGAGGTCGGAGGCCGAGGACGAATGCAGCCAACCCAAAACAACGAGACTAACAAAACAACTTACAACAGAAGCATATTCAGCAAGAGTCTTGGCAAGAGTATGGATATAAACAAAATTTTGCCCATTGTTCTTGATATTCAGTTTTGTGATAATTAACACATTTGGTCTATGGAGATGCCGACATATGCAAACTCGATTACAAATCTCAATGACCAACAATACATATTATCAGTAATGAACAACGACTGAAACATTATTAACTTTTCAAAAAATCAATTTAGCAAAGGAAAAGAGATAAAATGCGAGTGGCAAGAACAATTCTAATCGGGTTGGTCAAGAACACTTACAGTTCGTGGAGTGGCCTACGAAGGGCGATGCAGTGGCCGGCGCCGGTGGAGAACCCAAATGCGAGCGAAAATGGTGGTGCAGGAGCGAAAAAAGGGACGTCGAGGAGGCTAGGGTTTTCCGCGCGCGAGTCAAGACTTATTTGGAAATGTGTTTGGTTGGACTGGAGGGAAAACTCCCGCGGGTTTAACCCAAGGTCTTGTACTATTTTACTATCGGTTCAAAAACACAACCGTTAGTGAACTTTCCTTTCTTGTAAAGGTCCCCACTGTCATAACTGTAAGATCGAGGATGCCGACTAGAGGGGGGTGATTAGGAGGCTTTTAAATTTTCTTCCCCACTAAGGAATTTCAACAAGATAATCGTTTAAGCTAGATTATATAATGAGGCTTAAAACAATTTAATCAACTAGTTGTATTCAACCATGTAAGTTATTCAACAAGTCATGCAACAAATGTAAATATAGCAATTGTGTCAAGATGACTGTAATGCAAAAGATAAATACGCAATTGACACAATATTTTTACCGAGGTCTCGGAGACTCGCCCGGTCTCCCCTACTCCTCATTGAAGCGCTCACTCGGAGCCTAGCTTCTATATCCACGAAGGATATCTCACTAGGGTTGCTCCTTCTCCACACCGGATAGGCGAGCACCACACCTTTCACAATCTTTTGCCGGCCTCTCCGACAAACTTCAATTGGAGAGATCTCGGCTCTCCTCCGACACCGTCTAGGCGAAGGCGATCGCCAAGAGTAACAAGCCGGATGCGCTTTCACTTGAACCAACCACGTGCTAAAAGCTCAATGATGCAAATGAGATGCTCAACACTCTAGCACTAGCAATCTAATGGAGATGAAGTGCACTAAACACTCACACAATCTCCCTCAAGCTCTCTCTCAAATCTATTCAAGATTTGGGCTCAATTCTAGCCTCTAAATGCAATAACACATATGCAACTCAATTGGCTAGGTTTTCAGCTGAAGAATGAAGTCTTTGAGCACGCAAAAATGAAGCCAAACATGAAGTATTTATAGCCTCAACGAAAAACTAGCCGGTTGCAAGAAACTGGGCCAAAAGTTGTACAGGCCGGACATTGTCCGGCCACTTCGGACACTGTCTGGCCAGTACAAAAATTTCAGCCGTTGCAAACGTGTCAGTGACCGTTGGGAGAAATTTGTGAAGGCCGGACGGATACTATTTGTCTGGACAAAAAGTATCCGGACAAATGGATATGTCTCTGTTAACTCTCGCCTCAATTAACTTGTACAGGCCGGACAATGTCCGGCCATTTCGGACAAAGTCCGCCCATAACGGACAAATGCCCCGGACGGATGCATTTGTCTCTGTTTCATTTCTCGGCTCAAAAATTTGTACAGGCCGGACAATGTCCGGCCATTTCGGACAAAGTCCGGCCACTTCGGACAAATAGCTCCGGACGGATGCATTTGTCTGGCCACTACACACTGACAGTAAAATAAGTATAAGTTTTGATCCAGAGATCCGATTGTGGTGATTTTTGGCTTGTTAGAAAGATAACTCAGAGCTCTACAATTTTGTCAACAGGAGCAAGACCTAGAAAGATCTAGAAACTTCTAGAAAACTCAGAAACTTTCCTACTATCAAAATGTTCAATCCAAAAATCATCTCAAATGTAATTTTAGAGTATTTGCACATACGGATTTGCCGTTTTCTCGTGGATGTGATTTGTGTCACTTAGCAACGACCACGACCACATAGGTCTTGACATCCGATCGAAAACAGGTGGTCGATAGGGTTTGGTCGAGTGTACGCAAGCGAGTCGAAGACTGGTACGACCAGTCCGAACTCCTACGACCATGCCCAAACCCTAAACAGAAAGCAGGCAAACAAGCGACACGACCACGACCACGTATCAACACTGATACGATCAGAATATGCAAATATGACCACGACCAGCTCTAGATAAATAAACCAATTTAAACAGCTGGCGATCACGACTAAGTGCAGTTTTCAAAACATTTAATCTAATGCACATGAACTACACTTAGACTCACTAGCAATGCAAGACACTAGTGCAAGATGATATGAATGCATCTGAGCTTCCGCACTAGATAGATTCAAACTACTAGTTTCCGACCCCTCTAAATAGTACGGTCAAACTAGTAAAAAGAAACCTATCAACCCGGTCTGTCTCCAAACACCGAGACCGGTAAAACCCTAAGAAAACAATCCTTAATCTTGGATTTTACCTTAGGTGGAGTTTGACCTCGCAAAGCTCAATCGCTCGACACTCGTCATCGCAAAGCTCGATCTCGTTAAGTTTGACCACGCGAAGCTCGACATCTCGACGCCTGTCTTCTCAAAGCTCGTCCTCGCTATGCTTGACCTTACTCGGGATGTCTCATTTCGTCTTCATCCTCTTCACGCCCTTGCTTGCTTTCATCCTGCAACTATTCTGAGACTAGAACATATACACTCAATGCGCAAATGTTAGTCTCATTTGCAGTTCGTCATTAATCACCACCAGATAAATCACTCCACACAGGAGTTCACTCAACAATTTCTTTCTTCGGTGAAATGACAAAACCAATTTCAATGAACAACAAATGAGTAATGGATGAATCTCACAATCATATAGATCCATATATGATACAAGAAATGCGCACACGATCCATACTACTCAAGTTATGATATCAATCAATATGGATGACTAATATCATGAGCTCTCTCTCAATCATACATAGAGATATCAAATCCAGAACACGGAGTTATCAACCTTTTGCACAAACATGGATAATTAATCATTCTGAGCTCTCCCTCAACATGTGCATCGATATTAAATCCACAACTGGAGTCATCAACCTCAAGATTTAACATATAACATCTTGATCAATCAATTATCACAAGCTTGATGCAACCACCGAGCTCATCCTCTACATATGCATCAATATCAAACCCGCAATCGAGGAAAACATCCAATTCAAGGTTTACCGATAATCAATTCAATTTACTTGTGCTAAATCAAGATTTATCTAAATTGTCATTTAATCATCAAATCTGATATCTTCAGATTAACTTTAATCATCATGGATTTATCCAAAATGTCATTAATCATCAAAACCTAGATACTAAGATCTACCTAGATCCAACAATAACCATTAGTATATATGATGTCCTTTTACTATCAGTTGAATAAACAAACCGATAATAAAATTTATCTCTTCTATCGGTTCGTACACTAATAATCGATAGTAAAAATGACATCCTTTTACTATCAGTTGAATAAACAAACTGATAGTCAAATTTTATCTCTTCTATCGGTTCGTACACTAATAATCGATAGTAAAAACTACGTGCTTTCCTCTCTTCTAAAGGTACCCACTGTCATAACCATTAGTATATATGACGTTTTTTTACTATCGATTGAATAAACAAACCGATAGTAAAATTTTATCTCTTCTATCGGTTCGTACACTAATAACCGATAGTAAAAGTTACGTGCTTTTCTCTCTTCTAAAGGTCCCCACTGTCATAACCATTAGTATATATGATATCCTTTTACTATCGGTTGAATAAACAAACCAATAGTAAAATTTTATCTCTTCTATCGGTTCTTACACTAATAACCGATAGTAAAAATAACGTAATTTTACTATCAGTTAAATAAACAAACCGATAGTAAAATTTTATATCTTCTATCGGTTCGTACACTAATAACCGATAGTAAAAGTTACGTGCTATTCACTAACGGTTTCTCAGACCATAACCGTTAGTATAAAATCTCTTCTCCACTGCAGTCCTTGTACACTAACGGTTTTCTCCCAGATTGCATATAACTGTTACAAGATAGGGGTTAGTGGACTGCATTTCTGTAGTAATGAATAAGTCTAATTGACTAAATTTTTATTTATGTTACATATTTGATCATGACCAAAATTGATTTATTTGTTTATGGGTTATAGGAAGTCCATTCACATCTGAAATAGGAAACGAAAAACATTAGCATGAAAAAAAAAAGCCTTTTGCTCTCAAGAAAAAAGGAAAAATTTCTCCCATGCCATAACAAAACTTCTGAAATTATAGTTTATAAAACTGGCAAGGTAAGACTTGTCCTACATGTTAATAAGACATCTACTGGAAAATACATAATATTAAAATTTTGTAATATCATAAAAATATTGGGATTGTCTATGTGCATATATCTTTTTTTAAAAAAAATTTGCATCATCTATACTATACATTCAAAACTTCCATCATATATCCTTCATCTCTCACCTCATTTTCTTCCTTTCTCCCTTCCCACTACAACATCACCCACCCACCTCACGTGCCCCCACCCTCGGCGGCCGCCAATGTCCATTGCCTAGCCCGATGCCCACCACTACTCATCATGATCACTGACACTACCACCCCTTCCTCCCCACTGACATCGCCACTTACCATTGATAGTGAAGTTGGCATCTTGTCACATCATCTCTCCCTCTTTTCTCCATCATCTCTTCACAGTCGCCACCTGGCATTATCATCACCCACGATCAATACCACCGTCATCTCGTCTGCCCACCAATGCTCTAGAGAAACTAAGAAATGGTTATGTGAATTTTAGAGAGTTGAATTAAAAAAGTGGTTTGGATTTAATAGTGAAATTATATATATATATAAAAGATAAAGAAAAATGTACCTGTTTCTTAAAAAAAATAAAAAAATTTGCCAAAAAATACAGCACAAAAAGGGTGCAACTTTATATGTAGATTGATGTGTTCGGAATTTGTCGTGACATCCAGGATTAGAATGGCAGCAACAGCTACAGAATTGGGGGCATCAGTTCCGTGGGACCCACGGGGACACAACGGAGACACCAAGACCAACTTGTGCCGTACGATCCGTGAGCTGTCACCCGCGCCTTTTCTTTTTCTTTTCTTTTCGTATAATCAGCATTACAACATAGCCCTGAGGCTGAGTCCAGTCCATCAGCGCTTCACGAGACGCTTCAACGGAATATTCTCCAGTATATTCTATGCCACGTGTGCGAAGCACCACCTGAAACACCTCTCTTCTCCAATGCAAAGGCGCTTCGCGAGGCGTTTCGTACGGACCTACGAAGAAATTAAATTTAAGTGATTTTAGTAATATCAATAACTTTTAATTTAAAAATCTAATATATATGAAATTTGGTCTCTAAATGAAGATAATTTAAAGATCTACAACTTTCTCAATATAATCAACATCTAATTTGAGCTAGATTAATCATAAATTAAGAAACAAAGATTATATATAATTTGCTCGCACGTAAACCGAGAACTAGGCCCGCATGCAGACTTAAAATGGAGACGCCAGCCGAAGCACCTGCGTTAACGTAAATCGATTTTTTTAATATTTTTTCCCGCATGGGGCCAACATGCAGAGCTCTGGAGAGCCGCGTTGGACTCAGCCTGAAGGGCGTCTATGCCGTTTCAGGTAGCCGGCATTTCAGTCTACAAGAAACAGAAGGAATGGCGTACGGATATAGGCCATTGCGTTGTGCCGAAAGATGGATGTGCACATGAACTATTTGAGTCTGGTTGGGAAAAAATTAAATAAAGGAATTTGGATGCATGAAACTGTTAGGAAGGTGGTCATTATGGTCTGGTCATGAATATAAATAGTGTAAATTGGTGGGTGTATAAGGGATATGTGCATGCACAAAATTGAGGGGAATGAGTTAATGTGCAAGTAGGATGAAAAAGGAAAGAACGAAAATAGAATGAATGGTAATGGCATGAAGGAATATGGCATTGTGTTCGTGCTCAAAGATCGGTATGCATGCGCTACAACAAGCAATAGAATGTGGTTTGAACAAAACTTAAATAGAAAATTTTCTTTTAAAAAAGTGAGTAGAATTGGTTGTTGTGAGGCTTGTGGGACGCTAAGACCAAAAAGGAAAAAAGAAAACAAAAAAATTCTTTTTATAGAATGCACTATATTTTTTTGAAAGACAGATGTACGTATTAGATATGGCAAAAAAAATAAGAAATTACTTATGCCACAAAACAATCTTGATTAGTAAAATTTATTCACAAACAAAACTCTTTTATTATGATCTATTGATATGACCATTTCTCATCTAATAATCAAATTAATTTTTCCCACTTTTCTCGTAGTAAAAAGTTTACTTCTTACATTTTTGTCCGTTTTATTTCATTTTTTTCTTAGACATCATTATTTAAATTTTCTTTCCAACACAAACTATCTCCATAAAAAATAGAGGTGTCTATCACGAATTTTGAATTCATACTCCAAAAGTTGAGAAGCCATGACCCTTCTCCTGAAGATCTCGTGACTTCTATGTATCGTCTCATTATTTTTTCTCCTCCATGCCCCCAAATCCAACCCACTATTTATTAAATGTATAATTAATTAAATAAACTAATTAATTAAGCCGTTCTCATAGTTAATCAGCACACGTGTTGTGTGAGATGAGAGAGAAAGAAGAGATAATTTTTGCTACGATTTGGATTTGAGAGGGCAGAGAGAGAGAGGCCTCTCTGCCTCTGCCTATAAGACCCACTCCAACAGAAGACACAAAGTACTGTGCATTTGCCTGAAGATCCCGATCGACTACGCACGCGAAATGGGGAGGAGTGGCCGCTCCAATAGAAGACGCATCCGCCGACTCGTCGATACAGATAGGAGAGAGGATACCAAAATCTCTACATCCTCTCTCCGGTTGCTATCCTCTCCCCACTCACTGCCCCCCCCAACTGGCGACACTTCGTGCAGCCATTTGCACCTTGGAGAGGCGAGGTCTCCCGTGGAAGGCCTGGCGCCGGTGCGTCATCCCCATCGGCGACATGGACCAGCCGCAAGGTTCTTGCACCGAAGGGATTGCAACGTCAGCACGAGGCCTCCGACAAAGAAGCATCCGCAAGAAGCGTGGGACCTGGGTGCCTTCCCACCAGATTCGGATTCCCCTGCGCCGGTGAGGCAATCTTCGTCAAGTCAGGGCTCGTCCTCCTCCGGCTGCTTGAGGTAATTTTTCCCCCACCTTCTTGAGCACACCTGCTTGATTTTTTTTTTCTTTTGAGGCAATTTGTGATGCCTGATTTGTGTGTGTTATCTGTGATGCCTAATGAAATTGTGTTGTTGATTTTTGATTGTGTCTGTCACCAATGAGGTAACAGATTGTAGACCTTGCAATCTATTTTTTAGTTCAGTTTGAGAAATGCTAAATCTCTTATGAAATCCTAGATACTATGAGATGAACTGACACATTGGTTGAATCAAATTCATGTGATTTCATTGTTGCTCATTCCTGCTTTTGAATAGTATCAAACAATCTAGCTCTATGTGTCATTTGAAAGGTTATATTATGTTTGTCAACTTCATATATTAATTATCTAAAGACACTGAAGATTCAAATTGCTATGGAAAACCTACCAGGCAAACCCACCAGTGCACATTCCTTTGTATTTTGGAGGTGCTTCTATTTGATAACTTTAGTACTTGATGGAGTGGTTACCATATTGAAGTGGCAAGTGGACTAGGTCATGCATGCGTATGAAAATGTTATCTATCTTGCACTAGACAAATATGCATAGATATGAGATAGATAGTGTGCATGTGCAGTTGCATCAGTAACATGTTGTGGATTAATTAAACTTGGCATGTATGGAGTGTGTGTGGTGTGTGTATCACTGCATGGTGGAAGGAAGCTATAACAAACACCTGCCCCCACTGAAGTAACAAGTAACAATTCGACCAACTCCCTCAACTGAATGCGTACCATGATTCTCTATACATGTTGCAACAAAGACATATTCTTGCTAGTAAATATATCAGCATGCAGCAGTACCAATTTTCATATCAACCTTAGCTCATAATCTTCACCACTATCAAGGTAGACAACTGTCACAGGAAGAAGATCTGTAAATGTTTTGAGAGATATGGCAGATCCATCATCAGGCAAACACAGAGTCACACACATACTATGAGATAAAGCACACAAGCCCTAGGTGAGTGAGTATGCATAACACCAAAACTACCCAAACTAGATAGCTCTTACAAGTGCATCTCTCAATAGACTTAGCTAATGTTAAATCTGGGAGATCCTTCAAGTAGGTTGCTTGTAGACAAAATTACAATGATAGTTACTATGTCTTCAAATTTTGGAATTCAAAAAGGAGTCTTTAGATATGGTTTGGATGTTCATTCATGTTGAACACAATCAGTTGAGGCACTTTTCCAGTAGAACAGTTTAGCTACGAGAAATTCAAAATATGAATTCTTTTCTTGGCTTGGAAATGTAAATATTCCATCTCATATACATTGGCTGATTCTTTGAGATTTTAACCTAATGAGGAGAGCTGAAAACAGAAACAAAGGAATGCCTATAATTACTCTTGTTCATTCATGCCACTATTGTTGTTCATTCATGCAATCTTGAAAAGCTGTGATGTTGTAGGCATATATCTGAGTGGGTTGCTTGATGTTTCTAATGTTGCTACTTTGATGCTTTCTTAACTCAATACATATTTAAATTATATTTCTTATTTGTACACATTTTAACATTCTTCTCTCAATTTAGACTTGCCTCTTTCTAGGTTCTATTTTAAGACCTGTTTTCTTGAAGATTGCAGTAATATGGTTAAACTTGCAATATTTCTATTTGTCGGGGGAAAATCTCCGCGGGACTAAGTCCAGGTAAGATGTGTCACGATTGCCTGGGGACCTGGCCTCCGGCCCCTCCCCGGGCGCCGCCTTTTTGGCTCCCGGGACGCGGCCTCCGGTGCCCTCCCGGGCGCCGCCATGTGCCCGGGGACCTGGCCTCCGGGGTCTCCCCGGGCGCCGCCTTTTGGCTCCCGGGACGCGGCCTCCGGTGCCCTCCCGGGCGCCGCCATGTGCCCGGGGACCTGGCCTCCGGGGCCTCCCCGGGCGCCGCCTTTTTGGCTCCCGGGACGCGGCCTCCGGTGCCCTCCCGGGCGCCGCCATGTGCCCGGGGACCTGGCCTCCGGGGCCTCCCCGGGCGCCGCCTTTTTGGCTCCCGGGACGCGGCCTCCGGTGCCCTCCCGGGCGCCGCCATGTGCCCGGGGACCAGGCCTCCGGGGTCTCCCCGGGCGCCGCCTTTTGGCTCCCGGGACGCGGCCTCCAGTGCCCTCCCGGGCGCCGCCATGTGCCCGAGGACCTGGCCTCCGGGGCCTCCCCGGGCGCCGCCCGGGACGCGGCCTCCGGTGCCCTCCCGGGCGCCGCCATGTGCCCGGGGACCTGGCCTCCGGGGCCTCCCCGGGCGCCGCCTTTTGGCTCCCGGGACGCGGCCTCCGGTGCCCTCCCGGGTGCCGCCATGTGCTCGGGGACATGGCCTCCGGGGCCTCCCCGGGCGCCGCCTTTTGACTCCCGGGACGTGGCCTCCGGTGCCCTCCCGGGCGCCGCCATCTGCCCGGGGACTCCCCAGGCGCCACCTTTTGGCTCCCGGGACGCGGCCTCCGGGGCCTCCCCGGGCGCCGCCTTTTGGCTCCCAGGACCTGGCCTCCGGCGCCGTCCCGGGCCTCATCGCCCTCCTAAAGGTAAAGTCTCGAATTGTTTATCACGTGCAGGTCACGCGAGGAGTGCCTCGGGAACTAGCGGCCACCTGTCAAGCATCCAAGGCGTTTGACCGGGAGAAGGACGGTCCTGCCCTTCAATCCGACGGTGGCTTCCGGGGTAGTTTAGGTTTTTTGCTGCTTTTTGGGGCTATAAATAGCCCTTGTACCCCTCTGTTGTAAGGGATCGGTTCATTTATTGGAATAGCTAAACTCACAGGCGTGCTCCGGAAGCCTCTCCCCCAGAGAGAGCCTCCCCAGCCGGCTCCGGTCGGGAGCACGTCGACAGGACTAGGGCCCCCACCGGGACCCGAACCTGTATAAACCCGTGTGTCATTCTTTGTGCTTGTCCGGCGGGGGAGGACCGGTCATCCGGTCAACCCGCGCCGCGTAATCTTCGCTAGGATCACTCTAAACCTGCCGGGGTATTCGCAATACCACAACAGTTGGCGCCGACCGTGGTGACTCGTGACAAGACGCCATGGCTCCCCCAAGAACAAGGGCTCGCACCCTTCCCGGTGATACGGGTCTCGGAGACCTGGCGCCGTCCGCCCGGGACACTGCTGTCCCGGCGGTCTCTTCCGGAGGCTACCTGGCCCAGGTACCGCCTCCTTCCTTTCCCCTTAACTTAGGTGCTTCCACCTCCAGGTCGTTCCCGGTGACCGTGGGGACCTCGGTCGGGACAAGCGTCCCCCCGACTGCTCCCCCGGCTCCCCGGGACGCCCTGCTCGAAGCTCTCGTGGAAGGCCAGCTCCGCGCTCAGCGCTCAATGGACGAGCTCCTTAGCGTGCTGGCGCGGCCTCCGGCCCCCACATTCGCGTCACACCCGTATCCGGGAAACATGCCCCCGTTTATGGGTTACCCGGCGGCCCCTCTGGCCACCAGGGGGTTGTCCGCCCCGTATGATCCTGCCGGGGGGTTCCCTCTGTAACACCCCTGTTTTTGCCAAACCCTAAAATAGTCAAAATCCACATCTTGACCCCAAACCCTAATCTGCCTCAGCCATTCCCTTCTAAATGTTGTTCAGAACATTTTTCCCTTCGGGATCATCTCCAAAATCTCATCCTAAAACTAAGTTTCGACCCTTGCCGTCTCAGAACCCTAATTACCCTAATTTTACCCTAAACTGTTTTCCCCAATTTTGTCGAAACCCTTCAGATCTTGCCTGATCTTACCAAACTTTGGCCAGATGAGTTCTAATAATCTTTTGCAACTTAGCTGCGAAATCAGATTTCAGATCGGACTCTTAGATCTCCAGATTTGCAATCAAGTCCATTTCCTATTCAAATTTTTCCTCACAGAACAGTCCCTGGAGCAAGTTTCAGAATTACAGAACAGCCCAAATATTCTTTTCAGGTCCATTCGACCAACGCGTCTTCGCCGTTGCCGCGCCGTGTCTTCGCCGCGTTTGCTCGCCGCCGGCCACCGCTTCTTGTCGCTTGTACCCGTGAGCTGCTGTGCCACCCCGTGCGCACGTGCCAGCACAGTGCGTCGCCTTGCCCAGCGGTTAAACGGCCGCGCTCCAGTAGCGTTTCGCGCGCGCGCTCTCGTTGCCGTGGCATTTGCATGGCATTACGTGTCGTTGCCGGAGCTTTGCTGTTGCCTCCGCATCTGCGCCGTTCCAGGTGAAGTTCCAATGCAACTGGCAAAGCTGCAGCACCGCCTGAACGCGATCGCATCGCCGTCGCCGTCGTTGCGCCTGCGCCCGACAAAATTCTCCCCGGCGCAAGCAACCGCTGTCGCCTTACCCCTCGCAAGCTCCGTCCCCGTGCCTATTTAAACCCTCCAGTGCTGCGCTTAAGCCTCATCTCAGGACTTAGCCATTTTTCCAGAGCTCTTGCCGTTTTCGCTTTCTTCTCCGGCGAGCCAGTGAGTGAGCTCACGGTGCTAGCCCGTTCCACAGCCTCTTTCTTCAATCCAAGTTCACCAGTGAGTTCCCCTCGTTCCCCTCTCTGTGTAGTAGCAACCAATTGCACCAGATCGATCCCCATCGCCGGTGATCACCGGAAAGGCCCAATTGCCCTGTTTCCCCAATGCTAACCATTTCATCCCGAATTAGCTCTCGTCCCAGTAGTAGAAATTGATCCTTAGCCATTTCTTAGCAAGCCTGTTGAATCAGGATCCCCAATTGCGCTCAAACCGAAGAAATCCCATTTTGGAACCTCGGCCGTTCGCCGGACTTCGACGCCAAGCTTCTCTGGTCATTCTCCGACCAAATTGAATGCACCAGTAGCTTCTAAACTCCACCCTTTCACTCCCTGAGCAAAGAATCGAGTTCAATCGCCTTGTAGCAAAAATCCCCAATCTCCAGTGTCGTCTTCTCCAGCGCCGGTCGCCGGAATTATTTCCCGGCCAATCTAGCACCTGAAACCTTGTCCCTTAGATAGATTCCAGTACCCTGAGCAATATTGTCCACTAGCTCGATCCCTGAATCGACCTGAATCAAAAGTTATTTCAATGCCAAGATCACTGTCCAGTAGCTCAGTTCATGTCCAGGCCACCGTAGTTCATCGCCGGATTTGGCCGCCCTTCGGCCACTTTCAGCTCTTATCACTGTTGAGTATTTTATTCCTGTTAGTAATGCCTACTCCCAGACAAAGTGTTGCATCAATTGGAGCCCTGGATCAAAAGTTAAGCCATGCCCTAGTTTCTGGCCATGTCCAGCACTATGTCAGTGCATGTCAGCCACTGGCATTAGCCTTGTTTGACCCCTTCTGGTTGAGCAATTGAAATGCCACCTTGTCCTTTAGATTCCTGGAGTTGTGTTCTACAACTTTCTCTACTATCACTTCTCCAGAAAACCATCCTAAGATCAGTTTGAAGTTATGCCAAAGCCATGAACTGAATGTCGACCCTTCGACGTTCAATCCCTTTTTAACCGTTTCTTCGACCAGAGCCCTTGTGACCTTACCCTAACCTTTTCCCCTGCATGCATGACTTATTTACTTAATAATTTCTATGGAAACTATTTTCTGTATGCTTATGGTATGTGTTTGTGTGTTATTTGATTGCCGCAGAGTCAGAAGCGGAAGAAGCAGAAGAAGTCTTTGAAGATCCGTCTGAGTACTTAGACCCCACATTGCAAGGCAAGCCTCATTCCTTTGATCATGTCTCACCCAATATTTTCATATGAAGTATATTCACTGTTTCTTACTATGCATGCTTAATTGAGATACAAGTTATATTTGAATGACATGAGTAGATATGACCCAAAGAATCATGAAACCCCTTTTTGTTATTGAACCTTCATATGTATGCTTTTGTCACCCTAGGATTCATATACTGAATATCCACATTAAACTTGAAATGGTCAAATACATGAGAAGTTATAAGGAAAACCGTTTTGTCAAGAAAACTGATAAAAGGGATCAGTAGTGAGGATTGGATTGTATGGAGAGGGTGCGGTGCGCACCAGGGAATGTGAATGTTCCTCACTATTGATTCATAAGGACGAGAACCTTGTGCTGTGTCTCTATACGAATTGTAAACGTACCAACCACTTGCCTGGTATGGGACAGGCACAACTTAGTAGCTTTTTGGTATTAGCAGTTCCCTGCATGGTTTGACGATCTGGTTTCTCGCGTGGAAACTGGAAGGCCAAGGTTCGGCCATGAGTGATGTGAGTTCAGAAAAATAATGAGAGGAAAAGGCGTAAATGAAGGAAGGCGCCCTAGACCTGATTAAGCCGTGAGCGGCTGTAATCTTAAATGGTCGTATGTCTCGCGTGGACATAGACCAAGGCTATGTGTCCTGCGGGAACATAGACCAGAGAGGCTAGGAAGTAAGGCAGTGGGGAAGACCCACAACGGTATTTGAGACTTAACTGTCTATTTACCGGGCAGGGATACTGTTAATACCGAACTGTAAAAGCGTTGTGTGATCTCGGCCTTGTCACATGTGTATAAGTCACATGGAGTTGGCCCGACTTGAAAGTCGAGTGAACTGGTGGATTTAAAAAGAGGTACACCTTTGCAAAGTGTAAAAGAAGTATCAGATACTCTGTACTCCCAGGTTCAGGAGTCTTTTCGTAGTGGATGTTATCCATGGGTTATAGCACAAGTAATGTTTTGGAATGTTTTCATAATGCGGTTAACAAAGTAGTGACTCATGGGAGACCACTACATCTAATGTTTTATTGAAAGCCTGTTTAATGTTTAAAGTATCATCTTCATGACAAAAGTACTATTTCACTGAACAAATGGATTGGAAATCTATATATCTCTACCCATATGAAACTAAAACCCCGGAATCATATGTTTCACCCTCATGTAAGTACAATTGCATTAATCCCCGGAATGAGTGTTGCTAAGCACCAAGTGCTCACCCTTGCATTTATATCCAACTGTAGAAGAGGGATTCGAGGATCCCGATTCCTTCAGTTATGAGTACCCGGGAGAAGATGGAAGTGCCCCGGACGAGCCCACGTTCTAGAGGGTTTGCGCACCAAGTCAAGTCAGATGTGGGAGAAGCCCCTTCAACCCCGTTGCGGATGGAAGTCAAGCTGTTTGTTGTTGCTTTGTGCTTTATGTTGTGTGTTCGGTACTTGGATACCGATTCTGGTTCTGATAAACTAGTTATTTTCTTAGCAACTCTACTTAGCGCCATTTTCGGTGCTTTGGCTATGTAATATTGGCCATGTTGGCCTGATACTTGTTTAATGTTATTACTATGCTTGTGTGGTTTGGAACTCATGTGACATCCTGCTGTGTGTAACCTACCTGGGCGGTTACCAAGGTGATCCTCAAATGGGGGTCTCACACCCTCCCCCTGCGGGATATGCGTCCTGATCCTTTCCGGCACCCGGGCCCGTCCCGGTCCCGGGAGGTTACTTCATGCCGGGTCCCTTCGTGGCACCAGGGGGGTACCCCGTCCCCGGCCTATTCCCGGGGCCGGGAGCCCATTTCTTGCCGGGGGTTTACCCTGCGCCGGGAGCCAGTCCCGCCCCCCGCGTCGCGTTTACCACACCAGGGGCGGTTGACAGAGCAGCCCCCGTGCTGCAGCGGACTTCCCCCCGCATGGGCTCCCCGGTTCCGGGCGCCGCCACGGGGGCTCCCCCCTCGCCGATTCTGGGTGTTACTAGGGCCTGCCCCCTTCCCGGTTCCGATCGTGGCCACTGGCGCCCCCTCCACTTCGATTCCAGGCGTCGCCGCGGCCGCCCCCTCCCCGGTTCCGGATGATACAGGAGCTTCCCCCTTTCTGGTCCCGGGGGTCGTCGCAGGGGGCTCGCCCCAACCGGCTCCGGAAGCTATAGCGCACGAGCTCCCTCCCTCGGCGGGACAAGTCCGTTTCGTCCCGGGGGAGGTCGAGCAAATGCGTTCACCAGAGCGCAGGGAAGAACTTCCCCCCGGCCACGGGCGCGGAGAGCCTCGCTCTCGCACGGGTCGGGGGAGGATACCCGCAGAAGAGCCAATCTCTCCGGCGAAGAGCCCGGACTTCCGGGAACTCAGTCCCGGTCCAGAGGAAAAGCGTCGCCACCGCCATTCTGGCGGACCTCTCGGACCGCTTCCAGACTCAGACGACGAAGGTCCCGTGAAAGAAGACAGTGACCGGGGCTCTCCCCAGGAAGTGCAGGGGCCAACCAGCCCCTGTGCCGAAGGCTTCGCAGCATCCGGTGGCCGCGGCCCTACCGCCCTCCGCACATCGAGCACTATAACGGTGAGGCAAACCCTTACGAGTTTGTGCAGGTCTACTCCACTGCCATCTCCGCGGCCGGGGGGGACGAGACAGTACAGTGCAACATCTTCCCCCTCTACCTCTCCAGCATTGCCCGCTCCTGGTTCTACAACCTGAAGGCCGGCTCCATCAACTCTTTCTCGCAGCTCAAGCAGGAGTTCTGTGCCAACTTCCAAGGGAACTATGTGCGTCCCCTGGACTCCTCGCGGCTATACACTGTCCGACAGAGGACTAGGGAAACCATCAGAAGCTTCTTCAAGCGCTTTGCTCAGGTGAAGAGCAAAGTGGCCCATGTCCCCGACTCTACGGTCATTGAAGCCTGCAAAAGTGGCATCCTTCCAGGGGAGCTCCACCGAAGGCTCTCCCGGAGCTGCCCCTCTTCCGCCGACGAGCTATTCAACGTGCTCGAAAAGTACGCTCGGGCGGAGGAAGACGATATTTGGAAGAAGACCCAGGGGGCTCCCGCCCCCATCGACCAGGGGGCCAGGGATCCCCCCAAACGCCCTAGACAAAGGGGGCGTAGTGAGCCACGGCCTCGGGACACCTTTGTCCTCGAAGGCGGAGGCGGCTCGCGCGACCCCCCAAGGGCCAACCGCCCCTTCCCCAAACCAAAGGGCCATGGGGGAGGACAGTCTTCGTGCGGCCGGGAAGGCCCCACGGGGAGAAGGCGGGAAGGACCGTGGTGCAGCCTCCACAGGTCCAATACCCACGCTACCCAAGATTGTAGCCAGCTGCTGCAGCACTTTGCGGACTTCCTCGACCAGCGTGAGCAGGGGGGGGACTCCGGCCTCCTCGCTCCCTCGGCCAGCTGTTCCGGCCCTTCCCGCTCCCACGGGGGGTCAGCAGACGCAGGAGGGGGAGCCTTCAGGAGCTCTCCCCTTTCAAACTTCGCAGCGGCACATCAACGTCATCGTGGGAGGATCTACCTCCGGGCGGGACTCTAAGCGCCAGCGTAAGGAGTACACGCGCGAGGTCAAGGTTGTGGGGGTGCTACACACGTCCCCGCCACCGAAGTGGTCGGACGTCCCCTCACCTTCACGGCAGAAGACGCGCGGGGGGTTCGCTTCCCCCACGACGACGCGCTCATTGTCTCCGCGACTATCTACAATTGCCATCTGGCCCGTATCCTGGTGGACGGCGGGAGCTCCGCCGATGTTCTATTCCTGAAGGCCTTCAAAGAAATGCAGGTGGATGAGAAGCTCCTACAGCCCGCTGCCGGGCCCCTGCAAGGTTTTGTCCCGGGGAAGGCGATCCACCCCGTGGGCAAGGTAGATCTTCCAATGACCTTCGGCACCCCCGAGAACTACCGGACCGAGCTGGTCCGCTTCGATGTAGTGGACCTCCCCTCCTCCTACAACGCGATCATGGGGAGGACGACAATCAACCGGCTGGGGGCTGCCACCCATCAAAACTATCTCTGCATGAAGATCCCCGGGCCGCATGGTGTGATCAACGTCCGGGGAAACCAAGACATGGCCCGTGCTTTATACGAGCGCGCTGCGGCCACGATCGGAAGCGTCAACCTCATAAAGACGCCCGGGGGGGGAGCTTCTCCCCCGGAACTAGATGCTGCTGCGCCATCGCCCGGGAGGCCCCTCCTCAAGCCGCGTCTGGAAGGGGGCCTCTGGAAGGTCCTGCTGTCCCCGGGCAACGAAGACAAGACCGTCCGGATCGGGGCGGAGCTCCCCGAGGAGCACGCGGCGCAACTTGCGGCTTTTCTGCGTGAAAACTCCGATGTTTTTGCATGGAAGCCATCAGACATGCGGGGCGTCGCCCGGGAGGTCATTGAGCACAAGCTTGCAGTGGCCCCCGGTCACCCCCCGGTCAAACAGAAGCTGCGGAAACTCTCCCTCGAGCGCCAAGAGGCAATCAAGGCGGAGATCACTCGGCTCCGAGAGGCGGGGTTCATTCGGGAGGTCTTGCACCCCGAGTGGCTCGCGAACCCCGTCCTCGTCAAGAAATCAACCGGCAGGTGGCGGATGTGCGTGGACTTCACCGACCTTAACCGCGCCTGCCCCAAAGACAACTTCCCGCTCCCGCGGATTGATCAGCTCGTCGACTCCACTGCGGGGTGCGAGCTCATGAGCTTCCTAGACGCCTACTCGGGCTACCATCAAGTCCGGATGGCGGAAGGGGACGAGGAAAAGACGAGTTTTATTACTCCCCTCGGAACCTTCTTCTACGTCCATATGCCCTTCGGGCTCAAGAACGCGGGGGCGACCTTCCAGCGCCTCATTACACTGGTTTTCAAAGAGCAAGTCGGCCGCAACGTTGAAGTCTACGTAGACGATGCGGTTGTCAAGAGTCCCCGCGCAGCCTCCCACATCGACGACCTGGCTGAAACCTTCCGGAACCTCCGCGCGTTCGGGCTCAAGCTGAACCCGGAAAAGTGCGCCTTCGGGGTGTGCGGGGGGAAACTCCTAGGTTTCCTCGTGTCCCAGCGGGGCATTGAGGCAAACCCCGAGAAGATCCGGGCATTCCTAGACATGCCCCCGCCGCGCTCCGTCAAGGATGTCCAGCGGGTCTCCGGCCGCCTAGCCGCACTCAACCGCTTTGTCTCCCGGTCGGGGGAGCGGGGCCTCCAGTTCTTCAAGATCCTCCGAGGGCTCGAAGGGTTCCACTGGACCCCCGAGGCCCAGGAGGCGTTCGACGACCTCAAGAAATACCTCACGAGCCCTCCAATGCTCGTGAGTCCGTCCCCGGAAGAGCCCTTGCTCCTCTACCTCGCCGCGACCCCTGTCGCCGTCAGCGCGGTCTTGGTGAAGGAGCAAGGGGGGCAGCAGCGCCCGGTGTACTACGTGAGTGAGGCCCTCCAAGGGGCCAAAACTCGGTACACGGAAATGGAGAAAATCTGCTACGCCCTCCTCATGGCGTCCCGGAAGCTTCGGCATTACTTCCTGGGGCACCCCATCACCGTCCCGTCGTCCCTCCCCCTTGGGGAGGTACTGCGGAACAAAGAAGCCACCGGCCAGATCGGGAAGTGGGGGGCGGAGCTCGCCCCCTTCTCCCTGTCCCTTACCGGCCGCTCCGCCATCAAGTCGCAGGTCCTCGCCGGCTTCGTCGCAGAGTGGACTCCCGCCTCTGGGTCCGGGGACGAAGATCTCCCTGTGCCGCCCCGACGCAGTGATCATTGGACCCTTATGTTCGATGGGTCGCTGTGTCTCGCCGGGGCTGGCGCGGGAGTAGTCCTCCGGAGCCCCGAGGGGAAGGAACTCGAGTACGCCGCGCGGCTCGAGTTCCCCGCAACCAACAACGTCGCCGAATACGAGGCTTTGCTCCTCGGGATGCGCCTCGCGCGCTCCCTGGGGATCCGGCGCCTCCTAGTCAAGGGAGATTCTCAGCTCGTAATTTGCCAAATGGACAAGTCTTACCTGTGCCATGACGCAAATTTAAGTCTTTATTTGCAGGAAGTGCGAAAGATGGAGAGGCATTTCGACGGCCTCGAGGCCCGGCATATCCCACGTAGGGACAATGACCGGGCCGACGCCTTGGCCCGGGCGGCCAGCGCCCGGGAATCGCTCCCAAAGGGGGCTTTCCTGGAGATCATCACGAAGCCCTCGGTGGACCCCCCGGGCACGGGCGATGAGCCTCATGTCCCGGAGGTCGCCGAGATCGCCCGGACTCCATCTTGGATGGACCCTCTCATCTCCTCCATCAAGGGGGAGGGGGACCCTCCTAGTGAGACCGCGGCCAAACGCTTCCGGGCTAAAGCCCGAGCGTATCTCCTGCTGGAGGGGAGGCTCTACAAGCGGGGGGCTTCCGCCCTCCTGCGCTGCCTCCCCCGGCCAGAGGGACTTCAACTTCTCGAAGACATCCACGCGGGGAGCTGTGGTTCTCACCTAGCCCCGCGCGCCATCGCGGCCAAGGCCCTCCGGCAGGGCTTCTACTGGCCCACGGTCATGCGCGACGCGCGAGACCTTGTCTCCGCGTGCGAGGCATGCCAGAAGATGGCCAAGGGCTCGAACCTCCCCCCATAGCGCTGCAGACGATCCCCATCACTTGGCCCTTTGTGCGCTGGGGGATGGACCTCTTAGGGCCCTTCCCCCCAGCGCCCGGGGGATACAAGTATGCGGTAGTCGCAGTCGACTATTTTACAAAGTGGGTTGAGGCAGAGCCTTTGGCCAGCATCACGTCCCGAGCCGTTCAGCGGTTTTTCTAGAAAAACGTCGTATGTCGTTTTGGTGTCCCCCGGGAAATCACCGTGGACAACGGGACCCAATTCGACTCGGCTTATTTCCGGGAATTCTGCGAAGGCCTGGGGCTCGTCATCCACTTCGCCTCGGTGGCCCATCCCCGGAGCAACGGGGCTGTCGAGAGGGTCAACGGCGTCATCCTACAGGGATTGCGCCGGAGACTCGAGCAAACCGCTTCTAAGCGGGATGCATGGGCGGAGGAGCTCCCTAGCATCCTCTGCTCCATGCGCACGACCCCGTCCCGGGCGACGGGGCGTACTCCCTTCTCCCTAGTCTACGGGGCGGAGGCAGTCCTCCCCCCGGAGATTGGCTTCCGGTCACTGCGGGTTGAGCTCCTGGAGGGAGCTACGCCCTCAGCGTACCAGGCCAACGAGGCCAACCAGCGTTTGGAGATCGACCTCGTGGAGGAGGAACGCGACCGAGCGCTCCTCCGCCACGCCATCTACGGGCAAGAAATGGCGCGTGCGTACAATCAGCGCGTGCGCGAGAAAGCTTTCCGCCTTGGGGACCTTGTCCTCAAGCGCGTGACGGACCCCCAGGCCCAGGGTAAGCTCTCCCCCAAGTGGGAGGGCCCGTACAGGATCTCCGCGGTCCTGGGCTCAGGGGCCTACAAGCTCTCCAACCTTCAAGAGCAGGAGCTGAAGCACACGTGGAACTTGCGTTTACTTCGCAAGTTCTATGTTTAGCCTTACGGGCCTGTCCCCTCCCCCGGGGCGTGCATTCCAGAGGGGGAGGAGGGGCACTGTATTTTCCTCCCCTTTCGCGGCTTCGCAGGGGGAGGCCTTGTACTTCATTTTATTAGCAATATATAGGTCTTGCTTTGTAAACTGTCTCATTGCAGGTCTATCTCATTACCGCCCCTAGCGGCGATGCCCTCCCCGCGAGGACGCCCTCCTTGTGAGGATGCCCTCCCCGCGAGGAAGTGGGCCAGCCCCAACAAGTCCCTACAACGGAGCTTGCACTCCCGTAGGGCGGCTTACGATCAGCCCTCGTGTAAGCGGCAACCCGGTCACAGTGGCCGTGGTAACGAGTCACTTTGGGAGACTAGTCCCCTGCCCAAACACTCAAGCCCCGTCTTCGGGCTTTTCCTCCTCCGGGAGTCGACGTTATTCCCGGCTCCCCGTTTTCACGGCGACCGGACGATTGGTCCCCAGCGACCTTATTCCCGGCTCCCCGTTCTCACGGCGACCGGATGAATGCCTCCCGGAGACCCTATTCCCAGCTCCCCGTTTTCACGGCGACCGGACGATTGTCTCTCAGAGAAGTCGGATTTCTCGGGCATTTTCTCCCTCGAAGACCCTATTCCCGGCTCCCCGTTCTCACGGCGACCGGACGATTATCTCCCGGAAGGTCTTCTCCTTGAAAACCTCGATTTAAAATTTTCTAACTTAGAAAATTTCCTATGCTACAGGTGACTTCCTTCCCGGGGGCCTTGTTACCCCCACAGCGCGCGGAGCTATTCTCCGGCCCGCTGTGGGCGGGGGGGATAAGGAACCCCCGGGTGTCGACCGCACCACCCACAAAGAAACTTAGCTCATCCTTGTTAAGATGAGTCGTCCAGACCATCCAAGAAGAAGAAAATAAAGAGGCAATGAAAGGAAACAACAACACAGCGCTTTATTGATCAGCAAACCCGGAGGACATCTTCCCCCTCCGGTGGGCTTCGGAAACGATACAACCCGGGTTCTAACCCGGGGGATTCTCTAAGCCCTAAGGCTCCTACGCCTAATACTCCCGGAGGCTCTCCGCTAGCTCCCGGGTCAAGTCCCGGTACAACGCCCGCACGAGGCGCCAAGCGTCCCGGAGCACATCTTCAGGCCAAAACTCGTATCCCGCCGGTGGAAGTATCCGGAGGGGAGGGATCATCCGGAGCCCCGGCCGCGGAGGGGACAATTCGGCACGGTGATTATCGAAGTTGTCCAAGTGCCACTCCGGACGCCACCTCAACCGGATCGGCTCCCGGACACTATCCTCGCCGCGATTCCCGGAGATAAGGCTTAGCAGAATTAAAGCCGCTTGGGCGTCCCCCGGGGAACCCCTCCCGGACCTTCGCCCGGGAGCAACCTCCCGGGCACCCTGGTAACAGTAAGTTCAATTCAAAGACTTAGAAAAAATTCTAACTTCATTGCATTAAAAATTTTTATGTACAAGTGCCCGGGGCTTCTTCTAAGAAGCTACCGGAATCAAAAAATCCTAAAACAAAAAAGGGCCCTAGCTAAGACCCGGGGGGAGGCTCATACATGTTCATTGGTGTCCTCCCCCCGGGGGGCTTCCTCCGAGGCCGGGGCTGGGGCGTCTCCCGCCGGTGGCGCCGGAGCCGGGAACCACGCCCGGATGATCCGGTCGTAGAACCCTCCGGCGAGCTGCTCGACCTCCCGGCGTGAAGGCTCGAAGGAGTCCGGGAAGCTTCGGGGGATACGGCCCCCGATCGCCCGGGCGCCGACCCCCCGGAACTCGACGAGCCCCGCAGCGGCCGCAACGACGGGGATCGCCCGACCCCGTGCCCGAACATCGGCAGCCTCCGGGATGGCGGAGACCTGTGCGTTGAGGAAACGAACAGCCTCCGCGAGGGTCGCCGGCGGGACCTCCCTGCTCCCGGAGCCGAGGCTTACGCCAAGGCCCTCGAGGGCCGTCCAGACGGAGCGGCCCGCGTCCGCCACCGCCCGGACGCTTGAGTTCTCGAGCTCGCGGAGCGCCTCCTCCCTCGCCTTGGCCTCCTCCCGGAGGCGTGCGTTGATGGCCTCGGAAATATGAACCTGGGCCCGGACCCGGGTCAATTCTGCGAGGGCTTCGTCACGTTCCCGGAGGGCCCCTCGCACTGCCCTACGGAGGCCGCGGCCCGGCCCTCTGCCTCCTTAAGCAGCCGGGCGACCCGCTGCCCAAGGCCCCAGGTAACAGCTGCCACCTACAAAATATATGTTAGAAAAATTTCAAAGTGCAGGGGATGAGCGAAGGCGTTATCGACTCGGGTTACCTGGGCCCCGAGAGACTGAAGCCCCTCGAAACGCTCATAGAGCGTCCCTCCCGCGACGAAGGCCTGCACCCTCTGGGTATGCAGGCCCTCTGAGTAGCGGGTGACCTCCCCCGCGGGGAGCAAAGGGGTCTCCCGCCCGGAGCCGCCGGCGCGGCCGGCGGGGGGTCCCCGGACCTCGAGGTCCGGTAACGCGGCCGGCATCTTCGTCGACGAGGTAGTGCCCCCCGAAGACGTGGCTGAGGAGCTCTCGGCGGGAGCCTTCGCTCGGGGGGAAACCATCAAGCCTTTCCCTGCCCCGGGCCGGAAGGTCCTCGGGGCCCCCTCCTCCGGAGGAACCTCGTAGACCGAGGGGCTCCCCCCCTCGTCCACCGGCAGACCCGCGGGGGCGAGGCCCCCGCAAATCTCACCTCCAACCTCTCCGGCTCCAAAGAGGCCGGAAGGGGCGGGAGGAGCTCCACCGTGAGCGGCGACGGGGCGTAGTTCGCCGAGTCGGACCCCGCCCCGCCCGCGGTCGCCTCCTTCCCCTGCGCCTCGACGGGGCCCTTCGGGGGAGGCGTTGCTTCCTTCCGGGACGGTGCCCGGGCACGCTCGCCCCCGGGGGTCTCGTCCCGGGGCTTCGCCGGTATCGCCGCCGGCGTCGTCGATGGGGCGGGGGTCTTTTGAACCCGGGCCTTCTTGGGCTCCGAGCCCCCGGCCGCCTCCTTCCCCCGTTTGTGCGACCCGGGGGTGGGGAGAGGCTTCCTCTCCGGCAGCTTTAGCCCGAAGGCCGCCGCTACCAAGTTCTTGGGGGGGCCCTCGCCCACGGCGCGCACGACGCGCTCGTGTTCATCGGCGAAGTACCTCCCCAAGAGGTTCTCCGCCTTCTCCCGCGCCGCCGGGTACGGCCGGAACTGCAAGAGGTAAAGAGTTAGTCAATTTCTTAAAAAATTGTAAGTACAATGCAGCGGGCTCCCGGGGCCTACGTCGCGTCACCGGCTTCGCCGGAGGCCGCTGCTCGGGGCCCATGCCGATCCCCCTCTTCCCGCCGGTGAAGGGGGAGATCCGGAGGAGAGCCATCTCCTCAGCCGCGTCCCGCATCGAGCGGGTCTTCTTGGAGAGGATCACCTTGCCGAGGAGCTCGTACTCCTCGTCCGTCCACACCGGCGGCTTTGGTGCGGACGACCGGCTGTAGGTGGGGGCCTCCGGGGCGTACACCACCGCGTCGTCTCGGACCCGGAGGTAGAACCACCTCCGGACCCAATCCCCCCAGTGTCCCGGGAGGCCGCCGCCGGGTAGTCGATTACCCGGGCCAGCAGCATCTGGACCATCACCGAACCGAAGGGGGACTTGGGGCCCCCCTTCACCAGGTGGGAGGACCGCGCCGCCGGTTCGTAGAAGTACCGGAAGGCGCGAAGGTCGGGCTCCCGCCCGGTCGCTGTCTCGAAGAGCCAAATGAAGAGGCCCATCCGGACAAGCGCGTTCGGGGTGAGGTGGTTGAGAGCCACCCCATACTCCTTGAGAAACTCCCGGAGCATGGGATGCACCGAGAGCCGGAGCCCCGCCTCGAGGAAGGCCTCGAAGGCCACGATCTCTCCGGGCCTGGGGCGGGGGGCTCCGTCCTTCTTCACGGGGACTCGGATGTCCCCGGCCGCAACGATGCCCCTTTCGACCAAGGACTCGGCGTCCTCGGCCGTGAACTCAGACGCCCAGAGGAAATCCGAGGGGATTTCCTCCGGGGGCACCTCCGTGGTCTTTGCTCGACCCTTGGGTGCGATGAGGTTAGTTTTCTTTTTGGTGGCTAACTTTGCAGGAGGCTACTACTAGAAACTCCCGGACGCCTACTACCGGAAAAAGCTACCGGGGAAAGCTACCGGGAGAGCAAAAAACGTTGGGGCCGAAAATTTGGAATGAGCTTCCGGGCCCCCCAAGGTCCTATTTATAGGGGCGGGCCGTGGTCTAGATGCACGCCACGTGGCACCCGCGGATCAATCTGGACCGTAGAAGTTCAAACCGTGCGCGGGAAACGAAGGGACGGGCGCGTGAATCGAGGCGCCGGTTCGAACCACGCGCGCATTTATGGCGAAACGGCGCGGCTTTAAGCGTGGGACACGGAAACCGAAGCGTCGTGGCCCCGGTGGTTTGGCCCGGAGATCTTCCCGGTGACCTGGACCATACCCACCGGGGACTCGAGCATCGTCCCCGGCGGGCATGGGGGGCTGCTGTCGGGGGAAAATCTCCGCGGGACTAAGTCCAGGTAAGATGTGTCACGATTGCCTGGGGACCTGGCCTCTGGCCCCTCCCCGGGCACCGCCTTTTTGGCTCCCGGGACGCGGCCTCCGGTGCCCTCCCGGGCGCCGCCATGTGCCCGGGGACCTGGCCTCTGGGGTCTCCCCGGGCGCCGCCTTTTGGCTCCCGGGACGCGGCCTCCGGTGCCCTCCCGGGCGCCGCCATGTGCCCGGGGACCTGGCCTCCGGGGCCTCCCCGGGCGCCGCCTTTTTGGCTCCCGGGACGCGGCCTCCGGTGCCCTCCCGGGCGCCGCCATGTGCCCGGGGACCTGGCCTCCGGGGCCTCCCCAGGCGCCGCCTTTTGGCTCCCGGGACGCGGCCTCCGGTGCCCTCCCGGGCGCCGCCATGTGCCCGGGGACATGGCCTCCGGGGCCTCCCCGGGCGCCGCCTTTTGACTCCCGGGACGTGGCCTCCGGTGCCCTCCCGGGCGCCGCCATCTGCCCGGGGACGGGGCCTCCAGGGCCTCCCCGGGCGCCGCCTTTTGGCTCCCGGGACGCGGCCTCCGGGGCCTCCCCGGGCGCCGCCTTTTGGCTCCCAGGACCTGGCCTCCGGCGCCGTCCCGGGCCTCATCGCCCTCCTAAAGGTAAAGTCTCGAATTGTTTATCACGTGCAGGTCACGCGAGGAGTGCCTCGGGAACTAGCGGCCACCTGTCAAGCATCCAAGGCGTTTGACCGGGAGAAGGTCGGTCCTGCCCTTCAATCCGACGGTGGCTTCCGGGGTAGTTTAGGTTTTTTGCTGCTTTTTGGGGCTATAAATAGCCCTTGTACCCCTCTGTTGTAAGGGATCGGTTCATTTATTGGAATAGCTAAACTCACAGGCGTGCTCCGGAAGCCTCTCCCCCGGAGAGAGCCTCCCCAGCCGGCTCCGGTCGGGAGCACGTCGACAGGACTAGGGCCCCCACCGGGACCCGAACCTGTATAAACCCGTGTGTCATTCTTTGTGCTTGTCCGGCGGGGGAGGACCGGTCATCCGGTCAACCCGCGCCGCGTAATCTTCGCTAGGATCACTCTAAACCTGCCGGGGTATTCGCAATACCACGACACTATTGTACATAGCAGTAAATGGTGATTTACATATTTTTGCTTTCCATTTCGACTAGGCATGACATGATCCAAGTAGCAGACATTGCATCAATGGAAACATGAACCTAGGTTGACGTAGCGTACACGAGCCAACAATGGTGGCAGCAATAGACGTTGCCGAAACTTGTATTTTAGTTCACAGTTGTGCATTGCATGTAGATGGCGTCTGATCCGAACAAAGCGACAGACTTGTTGGCTTGGGCGATGTAGCTTCTAGGCCCCTAAAGAGTGTTTTGGTAATTAATGACAATTACAAATGTTGAACTAACGATACCTGTTAAGATTGTGTCAAGAACAAAATCAAAAGACAGGATAATGAAAGGCAAAGAAAGAGCTACATGATGATGAAAGGACATTGAGCAAAGAGGAAAAGGTATGGAATAGGGCCTTTTTCATTTTACCAGTCTAAGGTGATTAGAGAAGAATTGTGACTGGATTATAGGATAGTCGCCGTACTATTAAGAGGAGCATGTGGTGTATCACTAAATAGTTCATCTGTGTGCCACAAGTCATAAAAACAACTTGCATTGCATACTAGAAGGTCATATCTTTTGAAAATGCTCTTATCCATTCAAAACAGCCAAGTTCAGTCTCTGTCGGTCTGACCGATTGTTAGCCGGTCTGACCGTCGAAATGGTCTGACCGAGTGTAGTTTCGGACTGACCGATAGTTATGATGAAGTGTGTTTATTTTTCCAAAAGGTCGGTCTGTCTGTAGTTAAATCTTGAGTCAGACTCCTGGAGCTTCATGATCATATTTTTATGAAATTTAGTGTGCTCGTCGGTCTGACCGATTGTTGGTCCGGTTTGACCGCTAAAACGGTCTAACCGAGATTTTGTACTGCGGTCTGACCGTGTAGCCGGTCTGTCCGAAGTTTTTTGGCCTGACCGTAAATCGTGTCCAGAAACAATGTCGTCTCTGGATGGTTTCACGGTCTAACCGCCGTTGGCTCCGGTCTGACCATGAGAGTGCCCGACAAGGGCAGGTGAGCATTTATTATGCCTTGCTGTTGCAATTGCGGCGGTCTGACCGGGCTTATAACTGCGGTCTGACTGCCAAGTGATCTTTTTCTCTCCAACGGCTTGTAACGGTTATATTTATTATGGGGGTATATATACTCCCATGCATGGTCCTGTTTATAACTTTTGGCACATTTGTGATCATTGTCTTCATTCTTAAGAGCTTAACCATGTTTCATACACTCTAGTGTTCATTTTCTTGAATTTGAGAGAGTGTGCAATTGAGATCTTCTAGTGCATTGCATTTAGATCACTAAATCAACCTTGTGGCATTAGAAGAGCATTAAGTGGTCATCACCGGCTTGTTACTCTTGGAGCTTGCCGGCTCCTAGACGGCTAGGAGGAAGGTTTTGGAGAGCTCTTCAAGGAAGATTGTGAAGAAGCCTCAAAACAACTTGTGAAGGGGTCGAGCACGCCTTGTCGGAGCGGTAAAGTGCATCAATGGTGGAATCGAGGTTTGGATAACTCATCATACTAATCCGGCTCGAGATTTAAGTCACTTCTTGAGAGAAAGTCAACTAGATAGAGGAGCGGTTAGAGATTTGGGTTTGCCTCAACGTGGATTAGGGGTGATCGGCAAATCACCGAGACCACGGGATATATCCTTGTGTTAAATTGCTTTATGTTCATCTTGTTTTAGCTATTTGCTCTCAATTATTGATAATTGCTTGATTAGTTATTAAATTGTCAAGATCGCCTATTCACCCCCCTCTAGTCGATATCCTAGATCTCTTTCAATTGGTATCAGAGCAAGGACTCCATATTTAGAGGATTTAACCAACCCGGAGTAGGATAAAGATGGCTAGTGAGGGTCGGATTAATATTGGCAAACCACCACTCTTTGATGGATCAAACTATACCTATTGGAAAACTAGAATGATGGTCTATCTTAAAGCCATGGGTGGAAAGATTTGGAAAGTGGTGGATGAGGGCTTCACAATTCTAAATGATGAAGACATGACTAACCTAGATAGAGAAAATGCTTTAGCAAATACTCAAGCTATGAATGTTCTTTATAGTGCTCTAAATCTAGGTGAATTTAACAGAATTTGTAAACTTGAAACGGCTCATGACATTTGGAGAAACCTTATGGATATTCATGAAGGAACCTCAATGGTCAAGGATGCTAAATTATTCATTCATAAGGCACAATTTGAAATTTTTGCTATGTTGCCAAATGAGGATGTCTCGGAAATGTTCAACCGATTAAATAATATAGTAAATGAGCTAAAAGGACTTGGTATGGATGTCACAAATGTGGAGTTTTTTCATAAATTTCTTAGAGCTTTACCTTCAAAATATGACACTATTGTGACCTTACTTGTGCGATCTAATTTGAAGAATGTGACTCCTTTGGAGGTCTTGAGTGAAATTCTCACTCATGACATATTTAAGAAATCACAAGAAGAGGTGCAAGATGAGGCTTCCGACTCCAAGAAGAAGAATATAGCACTCAAAGTTCAAGCCTCCAAGAGGGAAGATAATGAAGAAGAAAGCGATGAGAGAGACACCGATGAGGAAATGGCTCTCTTCGTGAGAAGGTTCAAGCGGTTCATGAAAAAGAGATATCAAGGAAAATCCTTCAAGAAAGGACAATCATCAAAAAGGAACCCATTTGAAGAAAGAAGATGTTTTGATTGCGGTGAAAATGGGCATATCTCTGCACAATGCAAAAACAAGGAACAAGAAAAATCCATGAAAAAGAAGTACGAAAAGGATGGAGAAAGCAAGAAGAAGGTCTTCAAGAAATACTACAAGAAGAAGAAGGACGGACAAGCTTGCTTCATTGAATAGGATTCGAATGCTTCAAGTTCCGATTCCGAAGATGAAGATGAAGCATCTCCTAAAGGACTCGCCAGAGTAGCTATCAAGGAAGCTCCATCTCTATTCACCACTCCTCATTGCCTCATGGCTAAAGGAGAACCTAAGGTATCATGTGACGAAGATGAATACTCTTATGATGACCTAGTTGATATGATCACCGGTTTTGATGACTATATGAGCAAAGAAAAGGAGAAATTCAAGGAATTGAAGAAGAGATACAAAACTCTTCAAAATTCCTACGAGGAGCTAAAAACATCTCATGAGGGTCTCAAAGAAACTCATGAGATGCTTAAGGAAGCTCATGACTTATTAATTGCTCATAAAGCAAACAAAACGGGTAATAACATAGGCATCACTTGTAATATTTTAAATGACTTTCCTATAATATCTACTTCTAGCATATCTACATCTTGTGAAGATTTAATTGAGTTACCAGCTAGTCCAAAAGTTGATGACCATGTGCTTAGTCTTGAAAACAATGAACTTAAGAACAAAATTGAAAAACTAACAAATGATCTAGCTAAATGCTATGTAGGGGAATCAAAATTAAGTCATCTACTAGATAGTCAAAGGTTCTCTTTAAGAAAAGAAGGACTAGGTTATATACCTAAAAAGGGAAAACATGCATTTCTTCCAACTAAAACCGTATTTGTAAAAGAAAAGGAGTATTGCAACAAATGTAAAAGTTTAGGTCATATTGAGAAAAATTGTCATGCTAGGAAAACTAATTCATCTCTTATATTCAACTCTTTCTATGTTTTGAAGAAAATGAACAATGGCAATGTTAAAGCCAAATTTGTTGGAACCCCTATAATTGGTGCCAAAAAGAAAGCCATTTGAGTCCCAAAATCCTTGGTAACTAACCTCCAAGGACCTAAAAAGATTTGGGTACCTAAAAGAACCTAACTTTGTTTTGTAGATAAATTACAAGGCCGGAGGACAACATTGGGTGCTCGATAGTGGATGCACTCAACATATGACCGGTAATCACAATATGTTCTCCTCTCTCAATAACGAAGGTGCGGAATATGACAAGATCACATTTGGAGATAATAGCAAAGGAAAGGTAAAAAGGTTTAGGTAAAATTGTCATATCAAACGACCTCTCCATCTCTAATGTATTACTTGTCGAATCTCTTAACTTCAATCTCTTATCCGTAGCTCAACTTTATGATCTTAGATTTATATGTGCTTTTTATCCAAAAGATGTGATTATCACTAGTATTGATGATAATAGGTTGATCTTCAAAGGTTTTAGACATGGCAACCTCTATTTAGTTGATTTCAATTCTAATGATGCAAATCTTGGTACATGCTTGTTCTCTAAATCATCTAAAGATTGGCTATGGCATAGAAGGCTTGGACATGTTGGAATGAAACAACTAAATAGATTAGTTAAATAAGATTTAGTTGTTGGCTTAAAAGATGTAAAGTTTGAAAAAGATAAATTATATAGTTCTTGTCAAGCCGGAAAACAAGTTGCAAATTCACATCCAACCAAAAGCACAATATTAACTTCTAGTCCACTTGAGTTATTGCACATGGATTTAATTGGTCCAACTACCTATGTTAGATTGGTGGCAATAGTTATTGTCTTGTCATTGTAGACGATTTTTCTAGATATACATGGACATTCTTCTTACATGACAAGTCAATTGTATTTAACAATTTCAAAAGTTTTGCACAAAGGGCCAAAAATGAATTTGGTTTCAAGATCAAAAAGGTGAGAAGTGACAATGGCTCCGAATTCAAGAATACCAAGGTTGAAAACTGGTGTGATGATAAGGGCATCAAACACGAGTTTTCGGTCAAGTATACACCGGAGCAAAATGGGGTAGTCGAACAAAAGAACCGGACATTGATAGATATGGCAAGATCCATGCTTACGGAGTACAATATTTTGGACACTTTTTGGGCCGAAACAATCAACACCGCATGCCATGCTTCAAATCGACTCTATTGTCATTGGCTATTAAAGAAAACTCCTTACGAGCTTCTCATCAGAAGGAAACCAAACATTTCCTACTTCCAAGTGTTTGGATGTAAGTACTACATTTTACGAAAAGGTACACGCTTATCTAAATTTCAAAGTAAATGTGATATAGGATTTTTATTAGGATACTCATCAAATAGCAAAGCATATCGTGTCTACAACCAAAACTCCGGTTTGGTTGAAGACACGCATGACGTAGAATTTGATGAGACTAACGGCTCTCAAGAGGAGCAAGACAACTTGGATGATGTAGGTAATGAAGGGTTAAGGGTGGCGATGAAGAACATGACCATTGGGGACATTAAGCCAAAAGAAGATAGTGATCAAGATGAAGATCCATCCACTCAAGCTATCCCCTCTTCGTCAACACCTCAACATGAAGATCAAATAGTTGAAGTGATTAATGTGGAAGATTCGTCTCAACAACAACCGGAAGTAACGTCTACCTCTACTTTACAAGACCCGGTTGATCATCCAAGAATTCATCATCAATTTCTAAGGATCACCCCGTCGATCAAATTGTTGGTGACTTGCGTAAGGGTGTTCGAACTCGCTCTCATCTTGCTTCATTTTGTGAAAATTTCTCATTTGTTTCCTCTTTTGAGCCCTCACATGTAGATGAAGCTTTGAAAGATCAGGATTGGGTGAATGCTATGCACGAAGAATTAAACAACTTCACCCGCAACAATGTTTGGGAATTGGTTGAAGAACCAAATTTGGATGAACACAACGTCATCGGAACCAAATGGATTTTTAAAAACAAACAAGATGAAAACGAAGTGGTAGTAAGGAACAAAGCAAGATTGGTGGCTCAAGGATATACTCAAGTCGAAGATTTGGACTTCGGTGAAACCTTTGCTCCCGTAACTAGACTTAAAGCTATTAGAATTTTGCTTGCCTTTGCTTCATCTCATAATATTAGGCTTTATCAAATGGATGTCAAAAGTGCATTTTTAAATAGTAAAATAAATGAATTAGTATTTGTCAAACAACCACCAGGTTTTGAAGATCCTACAAAACCAAATCATGTTTATAAACTCTCCAAGTCTCTTTATGGTCTTAAACAAGCACCTCGTGCGTGGTATGAAAGACTTAGAGATTTCTTAATTTCAAAAGGCTTTAAAATTGGAAAAGTTGATACTACCTTATTTACTAAGAAAATTGGAAATGATTTCTTTGTATGTCAAATTTATGTTGATGACATCATATTTGGATCTACTAACCAAGACTTTTGCAAGGAATTTGGTAACATGATGTCCAGGGAATTTGAGATGTCCTTGATAGGTGAACTAAATTTCTTTCTCGGACTACAAGTTAAACAACTCAAGGAAGGAACTTTCATCAGTCAAAGCAAATATGTGAAGGACTTGCTCAAGAAGTTCGGACTTGAAGAAGCAAAGCCAATCAAGACACCAATGGCCACAAATGGCCACCTTGTTTTTGACGAAGGAGGTAAACCAGTAGACTCAAAGGTTTATAGATCTATGATTGGTAGTCTACTGTATTTTACTGCTTCTAGGCCCGATATCATGTTTAGTGTTTGTATGTGTGCAAGATTTCAAGACTCTCCTAAAGAAAGTCATTTAATGGCCGTTAAGCGTAGTTTGAAGTATCTAAAATATTCATCTAGTATAGGGTTGTGGTATCCAAAAGGTACTAAATTTGAATTAATTGGATATTCTGATTCCGACTATGCGGGATGTAAAGTGGATAGAAAAAGCACCTCAGGCAGTTGTCAATTATTAGGAAGATCTTTAGTCTCTTGGTCCTCCAAGAAACAAAACTCAGTAGCTCTATCAATCGCTGAAGCGGAATATGTTTCCCCGGGTAGTTGTTGTGCACAATTGCTTTGGATGAGGCAAACCTTGTTGGATTATGGAATCAAATTTGAAAAAGTGCCTCTTTTGTGTGATAATGAGAGTGCGGTGAAAATAGCCACAAATCCAGTTCAACACTCTCGGACCAAGCATATAGATATCCGACACCACTTCCTTAGAGATCATGTTAGTAAAGGTGATGTGTTGGTGGATAATGTAAGGACCGAAGATCAATTAGTGGATATATTCACTAAGCCCTTAGATGAAAACCGCTTTTGTAAACTTCGAAATGAGCTCAACGTCATTGATATATCAAATGTGGCTTGAAATATTGAACTCATATTGGTTGTGATTAAATTGTCACTTGATTGCATGAACTTCTCATTTTAGGGCATTTTAGGCTCTTTTATCGGCAATTGAGTAAAATTAGCTAAATACATGTTGATTTGTAATATGGATTATTCCCTTTTGGCGATATTGTCTATATCTTTCTTATACTCATCCTATATATCTCTCATACCTTATATCTGAATCTCATTTGAGCATCAATCAATCAAATCCCTCAATTTTTTTAGTCCTTCCAGCGGTCTGACCAAAAAACATTTGCGGTCTGACCGAATGTATCTCCAGAGAGCGTTTCAAAATCTCTTCTTCCAGCGGTCTGACCGATCTCTTGCCTACGGTCTAACCGAATATACTCGACCAGAGACCTTATATCCCGAATCTCTGTCCTTTTCACTCTCTCACCTCACTTTTGTCTCTTTCACGTGCGCCCCAAATTCGTTGGAGTTTTCTTCTCCGGTCAAACCAAAGCGAAGCATGGACAAACCGTTGGTCAAGAACTTCTCCAAATCATGTCTTCTAGGTATCCTTCTCGGATTCTTCGTTTTTATCAAATAGTTTCCTCTTTATTTTGGGATTCCGGGCAAATGTGATGAATCTAGTATGAATCTGTTCAAAACCTCAAATTGATACTTTCTCTTGATACACTAAATGTTACCCTGGTTTATTCTATCCACATTGCGCCCTAAAACCAACTGAATCCCAGAAATATCCTCAAACCCTAACTCTACGGTTGCGCCGGTCTGACCGACCCCAGTTCCGGTTTGACCGACAGCAACAGCAGAGCCAGGGCTTGCTGATCTGTTGACATCTTGATTCACTTCATACTTTCATTTCTCTTAGTATCTTATCTATTCTATATCTTGCCAATCTTCTAGCGATCGAGGCTCTCAAGGGAATGTCTTCGTCCGGACTAATAAGAAGAAATTGGCGAAGCGGCCAAAAAGAGCTCAACCTTCGAGTAGTAGCGACACTCAAGATGCTGATTGGGTGCCCTCGCCCGGAGACTCAGAAACGGAACAATCCTCTCACCGTGGCGGCTCTGAGCACATGGCTATGGATATTGAGAGTGAGGACGATGAGAGAAACGTCCATGCATATCAAGGACCTAAGAAGAACTGGACGTCCAATGATTATACAAAGGCTAGGACCACCTACGCCTATAACCATGAGAATGACGCCACTACTCCTCACTTCCACACGATGACACAGCAGGATGCGTTCTATGGTCATCTGGTTCACAAGAATATCTTCGAACACAAATGGATTGAATGGGCTTATGTTATGAATCAGCCCATCATGGCTCCTCTTGTTCAGATCTTCAAGGAGATTGGGCTGTATGACTTTGTGGAGCATAAGTGCCCATGGAACGCCACTGTCATCCGTCAGTTCTATGTTACCATCGAGATCATTTGGGCAGAGCAAAAGATAATGTGGATGACAAGCACTAGGAGATATGAGGCTACATTCGAGGAATTTGTTGTGGCTAATAAGATAAACTATGAAGAAATGAAGGAAGGCATCAATATGGAAGATGAAGATTATCTGCATGAGGATGACTGGCTCCAGTTCTATGAACAGCCGGGAGGTGCCCAGAGGATCGTACCTGGTACAGTTACAGGCCTTAAAGTCCTCCCAGCTGTGGTCAACAAGATTATCCGAGCCACGATCCATCCAAAGAGTGGAAATCGAGAAGCTATCCGCGACTATTACTGGAATTTCATCGACCACATCCTCAAGCGACATCGGATCAACATTGTCACATTTATCTTGAAAATGATTGAGGATGTCTCGGTAACCACTCTTCCAAATCTGTATTTTGCTCCATATATTATGACCTTGCTGCTCCAGAAGACGAAGTTTCCTCGCGGATCTTGCGATATCAAGCATCTCGACTATAAGCCATTCAGTGTCAATCCGCACATCTTGGCTCGAGGTAATGGAGCACAGCCACATCAGCAGCAGGCTCAGGATATGCCTCCACCACCTCAGCCGCAGGCTCAGCAGCTAGCACAGCAGAGCCAAGCCCCCGCCTGATTTACTCAGTTCCAGCAACAGTTCCATCAGCCGATGATGGATAAAGGTTGCTACTCTTCTCTAGGGTCTTGAGCTCACACGATTTGACTTGGCAGCTCTCAACGATCAATTCCAGACTTTTTCGTCACGCCAAGATCAGTTCGAGCAGCGCTTCGACGCCTTCTCCACTCACTTCTACTCTCGATTCCCTCAGACTCCTCCCTTCAACCCTCCGTCTCAAGATGATGATGCTCCCACCGACTCTTAACTTTTCTGGCAATTGATGCCAAAGGGGGAGAAAATCTCTAGATGAGTGATTTTGTATGAGCTAGGACTTATGCCTTATGAATGAATGTGATGTTTTGAATATCTTATAACTTTTATGACTGTTATGATACTTCATGATATATGAGATGTGCTTTATGTTATTTTCATATGACCTTTGTGATGTTGTTTAACTCTGATATCGTTTGTGGAATGAATGGACATATCCTCTTATATACATGCTTGAACTCCACCAAAAGGTCAAAATTTTCATATTCATCTATTTAGGGGGAGTGTGTCTTTCTCTACTATGCTTATTGAAAAATCCTTTTAATCAAAATTCAATCATCTACTTTTTATGTTGTTATCAATTACCAAAAAGGGGGAGATTGTAGCTTCTAGACCCCTAAAGAGTGTTTTGGTAATTAATGATAATTACAAATGTTGAACTAACGATACCTATTAAGATTGTGTCAAGAACAAAATCAAAAGATAGGATAATGAAAGGCAAAGAAAGAGCTACATGATGACGAAAGGACATTGAGCAAAGAGGCAAAGGTACGGAATAGGGCCTTTTTCATTTTACCGGTCTAAGGTGATTAGAGAAGAATTGTGACCGGATTATAGGATAGTCGTCGTACTATTAAGAGGAGCATGTGGTGTATCACTAAATAGTTCATCTGTGTGCCACAAGTCATAAAAACAACTTGTATTGCATACTAGAAGGTCATATCTTTTGAAAATGCTTTTATCCATTCAAAACAGCCAAGTTCAGTCTCTATCGGTCTGACCGATTGTTAGCCGGTCTGACCGCCGAAACGGTCTGACCGAGTATTGTTTCGGACTGACCGATAGTTATGATGAAGTGTGTTTATTTTTCCAAAAGGTCGGTCTGTCCGTAGTTAAACCTTGAGTCAAACTCCTGGAGCTGCATGATCATATTTTTATGAAATTTAGTGTGCTTGTCGGTCTGACCGATTGTTGGTCTGGTCTGACCGCTAAAATGGTCTAACCGAGATTTTGTATTGCGGTCTGACCGTGTAGCCGGTCTGTCCAAAGTTTTTTGGCCTGACCGTAAATCATGTCCAGAAACAATGTTGTCTCTGGATGGTTTCACGGTCTGACCACCGTTGGCTCCGGTCTGACCGTGAGAGTGCCCGACAAGGGCAGGTGAGCATTTATTGCACCTGTTTAATGCCGTTGCAATTGCGGTGGTCTGACTGGGCTTATACCTGCGGTCTGACCACCAAGTGATCTTTTTCTCTCCAACGGCTTGTAACGGCTATATTTATTGTGGGGGGTATATATACTCCCATGCATGATCCTGTTTATAACTTTTGGCATATTTGTGATCATTGTCTTCATTCTTAAGAGCTTAACCATGTTTCATACACTTTAGTGTTCATTTTCTTGAATTTGAGAGAGTGTGCAATTGAGATCTTCTAGTGCATTGCATTTAGATCACTAAATCAACCTTGTGGCACTAGAAGAGCATTAAGTGGTCATCACCGGCTTGTTACTCTTGGAGCTTGCCGGCTCCTAGACGGCTAGGAGGAAGGTTTTGGAGAGCTCTTCAAGGAAGATTGTGAAGAAGCCTCAAAACAACTTGTGAAGGGATCGAGTACGCCTTGCCGGAGCGGTAAAGTGCATCAATGGTGGAATCGAGGTTTGGATAACTCATCATACTAATCTGGCTCGATATCTAAGTCACTTCTTGAGAGGAGGTCGACTAGATAGAGGAGAGGTTAGAGATTTGGGTTTGCCTCAACGTGGATTATGGGTGATCGGCAAATCACCGAGACCACGGGATATATCTTTGTGTTAAATTGCTTTATGTTCATCTTGTTTTAGCTATTTGCTCTCAATTATCGATAATTGCTTGATTAGTTATTAAATTATCAAGATCGCCTATTCACCCCCCTCTAGTCGATATCCTAGATCCCTTTCAGGCGATAAAAGAGCTGGAGAGCACGGCTGCCGATCTGAAGAAACTTTGCAACGACAACTTCAACCTAAGCACCGATCCGTCCAGCATTGCGTTCAACAAGGTGCTCTTAGAAATCGACGCTATATCGACCTCCCTTGATGAAGTGGCACTGCAGTGCTCTAAAGCTGTGAATGCGACGCCGACTGTGGACCATGAGTACAATCCCCACAGAGATGTCAGCCCCGACCTATGCCTTCCAGTGGAGTACGAGTCCCCCGACGAGCCGATCGTTGACTTCCGGACGTATTGCGAGGAAAACGGAATATATTACGATAGTGATCGGTTCGCCAAGCTGTAGGCCTTGTAATGTTTTAGTACTTGTGTGGCATGCCTACCATGTGGAATGCTGTTTAATTACATTACGACTTTTATGTAAGGCATATGGCCTTCTTTTGTAAACTGAGTTCATGTATGTTTCAAATTTGTAAACTGAGTTCTTGCACGCACCATCCACATTCCTTTCATTGTGACATGCTCCTGTGTTGTTGCTGATTGCATTGGCTAACTGAGCTCGCTTGTTTGATCATTTATTCTCAGGTCTGTACATATGGATCCCTTCGTGGCTAACCTTCTGGTTGTTGGGGAGGATGGTTTCGACTAGGTCGGGACTCAATTGACTCCCTTGGAGAGCCCAATTCCGGAGCAAGCAACGCAGACTGAAGAGGATACCGAGATAAGGCCAAACAACCGACGTTCAAAGAACTTCTCCGAGCAGGAGGACAAACTTCTCATCTCGGTTTGGCTCAATATCAGCATTGACCCGGTCCAAGGTAACAATTAGAAGGGATTAAGCTATTGGGCACGCATCCATGAATACTACCACAAGGAGAAGACATTCAACTCGGTACGTACACAGAACGCCTTGCAGCATAGGTGGCAGTTCATCCAAGAGTCCGTCAACAAGTTTTGTGGATCTTATGACCGCATAGAACGCCGCAACCAAAGTGGGAAGACAGTGCGTGACAAGGTAATGTACCCTTACACTACCCTACCGTTGTCATCCCTACGAAGGACATGACCTCTTTGTGCAATCCATGATGCAGATTGTGGATGTGAAGATGCTCTACGCAGTTGAGGAAAACCGTGCATTCAATTTCATTCATTGCTGGGTTGAGCTTCGACTGCACCCAAAGTGGAGTGACAAGGTATCGCAGAAGAGGCAGAAGACGTCGTCCGGAGCCAGCTCGGGGACCTCTTCGGCCCCAATAGATGCGACCCAGCCGAGCTTCAGGGGGGGGGGTCGTTGGGGGCTTCTTCGAGGGGGGTAGCCAAGGGCTTCTTCGAGGGGGGCCCAACTGATGAACTAATTAGGCCTATAGGCCGCAATAAGGCTAATTCTCGGCTCCGAAGTGGTTCGGAACATTCATCTTCCGACAGCCCGTACATGAGTGCCATCCGAGACATGACACTGAGTAGGCAGGAGATAGAGAAGAAAAGGGATGACTGGTACTCCGAGATGATGGCGTATGAGAAGGAGAAGCTGGAGTTGAAGAAGAAGGAGTATGAGGAGCGGATCATTTTGGTCGATCTGAGCAAGTGCTCTGAGTGGCAGAAAGAGTACTTCTTGCAAAAGTAGAGGGAGATTGTGGGTAGAGATCACGACAATGTGGACAACTGAGGGCAATTGGATGCTTTTATGTACTTTGCATGTGTACTTTGCGTGTGTGCTTATGTACTTTGCAACAACGTTCGGACTCAAATTTCAGCCTTGTTCAGTTCTATTTATGTAACAAACTATGATGTGTGCTTGTAGTAAAACATTTCGATGTCCTATGATGTCTGCTTGTATTAAGACCAGAATATAGTGCAATAATCTCCGTCTTTTAATACATGCTTGTCTCCTACAGATGGTTACAATTAGTACATGCCAACTAATCATTACATTGCATATGTAAACCTTACTCGGCGCCGTGCAACTGCCACAAGTGCTCGACAAGGTCCTCTTGGAGCTGCTTGTGCGTTTCAAAATTCCGTATGGTACGATGGATGCGGACGAAGCCCTGCACGGCCGGAGTATGGTCGTGGGACACGTTAACGGTATCACCCATACCGTCGTAGTTATAATCGATGGAGCCGATGTCCCTCTCATCTTCCACTATCATGTTGTGCAATATCACGCAAGCAGTCATTATGTCTCGAAGAGTTTCTTAGTCCCAATACCGCACAGGCCCTCGCACAATCACGAATCGGACCTGGAGCACCCTGAAAGTACGCTCCACATCCTTCCGGGGCGACTCTCGAGCTTGCACAAAGAGCTTCCTTTTGTTTCCCTGCGGAAGTGGAATAGTCTTAAAAAATGTTGCCCACTCAGGGTAAATCCCATCGGCAAGGTAGTACCCCATGTTGTAGTCGTGGTCGTTGATGGAATAATGCACCTTTGGCGCCTGGTTTTCTGCAAGCTGAGCAAATAGAGGAGAATGGTGCAGGACATTAATATCGTTGTGGGATCCTGGTAGACTGAAGAAAGCATGCCAAATCCATAGATCGTACGATGCTACGGCTTCTAGGATGATGGTAGGCTTGCGAGCATGTCCAGTGTCCATCCCCTGCCATGCCTTCGTGCAATTCTGCCACCTCCAGTGCATGCAATCTATACTCCCCAACATGCCCGGGAAACCTCTTTGCTCGCCAATGACAAGCAATCTTCTAGTGTCCTCTTCGTTAGGTACTCGAAGGTACTCAGGCCCAAACACTTCAAGTATAGCCCGAACAAAGCGCTTCAAGCTCTCTATAGCAGTACTCTCCGCTATACACAAATATTCGTCGATAACGTCCGCGGGAACACCGTATGCTAATATCCTTCAAGCCGTCATGACCTTCTGCAACAACGACAATCCGAGAGTTCTAGTTGCGTTCCTTCTTTGCCTGAAGTACGGGCCATGTTGTTCAACGGCTTCCAAGATGTGGAGAAAAAGGTTACGACGCATCCTAAACCTGTGCGACACAGAGGCCGACCATATCATAGCAATAATACGAAAAATAAATTGTAGTTGAACAACGTAAACTTCAAAGTGTTACCTCCGCCTAAAGTACCTTGGCCCATACACCGGTTCGTCGGCAAAATAGTCATTATGGAGCCTAGCAAAGCCGTCCTGCCTATCACGATCGACGACATTGTGGCCGAAAATGGAACCGCCATGATGTTTCGAACTCGTAGCTTCTATCTCAGCCTGCCCAGCACATGCAACCGCCATAATGAAATCGTCATTCTCACTTATGACTCGTCGCCAACGAGCGTAGCACTCGGCGACGCATTGCAAATGGCCAGTACGAGGCTTGTGTGAGCTTCCGACTGCACCGCTCGGCTGCATCCAACACATCAAACAAACACAATATCAACAAATACAAATGTTATTAATCTCATCTAGTCCCTGTCGGAAACCAGCCAATACCATGCAGTAACTGCCACCCCGCGGCGCCACCACCCCTCCGCCGCTGCTCCCCCCCGACGCCGCTCCCCGTGCCGCCGCCACCCTGCAACACCGCTCCCTCGCGCCGCCGCTCCCCTCTCCCCCGCGCTGCCACTAACCCATGCTGCGTTTGCTCGCGCTGCCGCTCCCCCACGACGCCGATTGCCCGTGCTACCTCTACCCCGCGCCGCCGTTTGCCCGCACCGCCGCTCCCCCACACCGCCGCACCCTCGCTCCCTTGTGCGAAAAACAGATGGCAGTTATTTTTTATGGAATAGAAAGTGGGATTTGGAGATTGTTGTTGGAGTAAGTTGGAATATAGGGATGAAATCTTTTTAAAAAGATATATATAGAAAGATATAGATATCTAATTTTAGGTATTGTTGTCAGAGAATTCCCACCATCTCTCCTTTTCCTCCCTCTCCTCTCTCTCTCTCTCTCTCTCTCTCTCTCTCTCTCTCGCTTTCCTCCAATTGGCTTGCTGCTCTCTCTCTCCCCCTCTCTGCCTTGTCTCTCCTGTGCAGGGTTGGAGTTGCATGCGTCTCCTTCCTGGGACTCCAAGAACAGGTGGTAGGAGCGATTGGGTTGGGATTGGGATTGGGATTGGGGGATGGAGGAGACGGGGACGGCGGAGCAGGTGATGAGCTGCAGGGGAGGGTCGGTGCTGGGGAAGAAGACCATCCTTAAGAGTGACCATTTCCCCGGGTGCCAGAACAAGCGCCTCTCCCCGCAAATCGACGGCGCCCCCAATTACCGCCAGGTTTTGCTTCTGCTCCTCTTTGTATAATTCCTGTTCATGAATCTTGACTGTGATTTGGTGTATGGACCGGGTTGAATTGAATCTTCGTTGGAGTTGTGAATTTAGCTTGCCATTCCGCGACTCCGGGAAATTTTCGGCTATTTAGCGTGATAATGGATTGTGTCGCACATTCGTTTTCTTGGGATAATCGAAGGATTGGCTGTTTCTTGTTTGCCCTAGAAAGTTATTGCGGTCGTGTGGTGGTCGAAGGATGGATTCCGAAACACTGATTTCTTGCTTAGGAAATGTGTTTGATTGGCGTGCGACAACATATGAACATGCGCTTGCGAATTTGAGTTGCTTGTATAACTTGCATTAGGGGCATTCTGGTTCTTGTGTTAGTGGTAAAAACGCGTTGCATCTAGTGGCAGATGTTCTTCCTGCTAATACTGATATTCTTAGATGAACATCTTGCAAGACAGTATAGTTGGGAAAAGTTGAAACGCACAAGTTTTTAATGCATACCTGTCAATTTTGTGATAATCTAGTTCCCTTTTTTATGAGATCCTGCGATATATGTTTTCTAACTAATAAGTAGAAAGTTGATTTGCCCCTCCAAAAGGAAAAGAAACCTTCATATTTTTCCACAAGCCTCATGTTTGGCGTTTAACAGAGTTTTGGTGTACCATCTACTTACCATTCTTTTTGTCAGGCGGGATCATTGTGTGTCCATGGTGTTGCAATGCCAACGATCGAAGGAATTGTGAATGTATTAAATCATATTGGAGCACAAAAGAAAGGGAAGCAAACACATGTTCTATGGCATAGTCTCCGGGAGGAACCTGTAAGTGGCTTCATTACTAAATCAGCCTATCTAGTGCAAAAGACATCTCCACTGAAAAACACTATGTACAGCACTTGAAAATTTTTAAATTTCTAGGAACATAGAAACTAAGGCAGACAAGGAAAGAAGAGAGCGATTCTTTTATTTTATTTTTTTTAAAAAATCTTTTTCTAAATTTGTTCAGTTTCATCTTTTCTTTTTGCTTCAAATGTAGGACTTGGAACTTGTCAAGTCTATTTAACATCCATCCTAGCACTTTAAAATTTTATAATTTTTGAGTGGTTTTAGCAGCTTTTTTTTTGCTTGTCTTGCATTGGAAGTGTCTTTTGCACTAAGTACTCCCTTTCTTTGTATAATTTAACATTGCATCTTCCTGGAAATGATTTTGTTCAATTAGTGTGGTATTTACTTATTTCTCTTTTTGCTCTTCATAACATGGTATCTAGTAACTTGTGTTTGCCCATTAATACTACACAGGTTATTTACATCAATGGTCGCCCTTTTGTTCTCCGAGATGTCGAAAGGCCCTTCTCGAACCTTGAGTATACGGTTTGTTTAGAAACCTGAATTTTGTGCAGTCTAATTGTTCTTACCTTCCTGGAAGTACTTAGGAACTATTGGGTTGTTTAGTGTATGGTGAGTTTCTCTGTTTGATTCAGTTAGAGCTCTATTGGTACTAAACCACCATTCATTGATCCTGTCTATTTTTTATAATGGAGTTATGATTCAATTGTCCTCGGGACTAAGCAAATGTCTTGCTTTGTTTTGAAGGAACCATGATGCATTAATAAATTGTTGCTGTGGATGGGTTTTCCTGGGAAATCTCCATTATAACTTGTGGACTTTGTAGTGTATGTTTGTTAGGCTATGAAAAGTTGAACTATCCTAAGAAGATTGAGCACATCAAGTTCATTATAGTTCTTGTGTCGAATTTTTTCTTTGTTACTATCATTTATCCTGAATCTTCTTTAACCTAGGGAATCAACAGAGAAAGAGTTGAACAGATGGAATTTCGCCTGAAAGAAGACATCCTTCAGGAAGCATCAAGGTAAATCAGTTGTAAAACAAACCACCTTTTGTCTATAGTACTTGTAAGTGGGGTTTGTTACTTGGATATTTGGTGAAGCAGATATGGAAATAAGATCCTAGTAACTGATGAGCTGCCCAATGGTCAGATGGTGGACCAGTGGGAGTCAATGGTGTCTGATACAGTTAAGACTCCACTAGAGGTATAATAAATTTATTAATTTGACTGCATATGTTTTTCCTATTTTTTTGGTCTTTTGAGCTCTCTCTCTCTCTAGGTCTATGAGCAGCTAAAACATGAAGGATACCGTGTTGACTATGAACGTGTTCCTATTACTGATGAGAAAGCCCCCAAGGAAGGAGATTTTGACAATCTGGTTAGTTAACATATTGTTGTTTAATGTCCCATGTAATTGCTCATGCCCAGATGGTACTATTACACCTTTTTTGAGGAAAATTAGACCTTGAATGCATGTGCTGTCTCTATTGGGTCTTGTTCTTGAATAATTAATTTCCAGGATTACAGCAAAATCAGCATAAATATTTCTAGTTTATCAGACACCTGGTTTTTTTTCCTTCCATCAGACAAAGGTCTAGGTCATCTGGCTACCTCAAGATCCACATGTCAGTTTTTATACAATTCTTTAACATGATAGAGTCTCTTGACCATTCCTTTTAATTAAGAAAGGTTGAACTTTGTACATAAGTTCATATGAGTCACAGTTGGTAGGTTTTGCATTGTTTGCAGCTAGTAGTTGCCACCAAGTTGTACAAAAATTGGATATTACCATATATCTGTTTTCTGCAAGTAAGTCAGTTCATCGCATGATATCAACCTTGCCTTGTCTCTAACAGGTACATCGAATTTGTCAAGTCGATATAGAAACTGAAATTGTCTTTAATTGTCAAATGGGGCGGGGGCGGACAACAACTGGTATGGTGATAGCTACATTGGTTTACCTAAATCGAATAGGAGCTTCAGGTGAGCTATCATGCAGGGTAATGTAATTTGGTCGAATGCATTGTTGCTTGTGTGACTTGTTTGGAACTAACTGAACAGCATTATAATACTCCATAAGCACAATAATTGTGTTATGCGTGGGGTAATGCTATAATGTGCTTCATTACAAACTGATAGCATATGAGAGCTGATTTAATGGCAAAGGCAACTTAATGTATGCTACTTCTTGTTTGTATGCTTGTATTTTCATGCTTTTATATATAGTTTTCTATACCTGAATTTTCCTGGCATTCTCTGAGGGTGGAAGGTTTGTTATGCTCTTCAGGTATCCCAAGGACAAGTTCAATTGGAAAGGTATTCTATGCTGGAAATGATGTAGATGACTACATGCCTAACTCAGAAGAGGCAATACACAGAGGAGAATATACCATCATCAGAAGCTTAGTCCGAGTTCTGGAGGTAAATAGGCTGCATATGTTAATTTGTTTCCTCTTTTCTGTTAATTTCTGTTTCATCTGGTTACAATGCGATTGACACTCATGCAGGGTGGTGTGGAAGGAAAGAGGCAAGTTGACAAGGTTATTGATAAATGTGATTCTATGCAGGTATGCCATTTTTATGTTCTGAAATGGTACTAATTTAATTCATGCAGCTTTGCTAGAGACTTCGAGCCAATTTTAAGTAGTTCTTTTGGTTAGTTTCTTATCACTACTGTGCTGTGATTGTAAACAGAACCTAAGAGAAGCTATTGCCACCTACCGCAATAGCATTCTTCGACAGCCTGATGAGATGAAACGGGAGGCATCACTCTCCTTCTTTGTGGAGTACTTGGAGCGTTATTACTTCTTGATATGCTTTGCTGTCTATATACATTCAGTGAGCTCTGTTCACCAATCAACTTTTTCGGAACAAGTTAGTTTTTCTGATTGGATGAGAGCAAGGCCTGAACTTTACAGCATACTTCGCAGGTGAGCTGTGGTTTCTTATGATACAAATACCAATAGTTTGCAGCTTGTAAGAGGATATTTTTCTTAAACATCCTAGTATACATATCACATTTGAGTTCTTTAGCCATGAGATGTGCTTTTGAAAAATTAATTGTTGGTTGCAATTTGATTCTTGAAGATGGCTACAGGTTGTGCTGATTTGCAGGATACCATTATCATGCTTTCTTTCTCTTGTTCAAATATAAATTTATAACTCTTGCCTTTCCTGATCTGTTTTTAAACCACTACTCATCAACATGTGTCTTTGCACAGGCTAGATGTTTCTTCTGGTTTCTGATAAATTTTTTTGGGTAATGTAACATCTACAAATACCAAGTGCTTATGACTTAAAAAATTACCTTTGAAATCAGGACATACACTCATGTGCTGCCATTTGGTTAAAGACACTGAGGAAATTAAAAATATTCATTATATACTTCAGCACTATTGGCAATGAATCACACAGTAGATATTCTGTACAGATCAACCCAATTGTCGTTGGTCACAATCTACAGCACTACTTAAAGATACAAATGCAGTATACGTTATGCACAGAATACAATGCAAATCCAGGGCTCTAAGCATTACTTTATATCTAAAAATCATCTCTTCAATCTCCTTTTTTGACAATATCTGGTTATTTGGATGATAATCAGAACCTGTGTTTTAAAAGTATGCTATTGCGTGTGCTATGACATTGCTGTAGAGTATGAGTAGTGGCCACTACGAAGTAGTTGATGTGGTGAGTATGTGTGGTTGTGGGTCTATAACAGGCCACAACAACCTTCTGTTCACAGATGTTTTAGCTTTCTTTGGTGGCTATATATTGTATATTTGACTTCCATAAGTTTTTCAATGCACCTTCACTTGAATTTCCAGAAAAATTCATAATACTATTATATTAAATATGCTGTAGCATCTTCCATAAACTTTTCCTCTGCCTACTAATGACTATCTCATCTGGTCATCTTGATTGTCCAAGACCTGCCCCTATGAAGCACTAAATGGTCTAAACCCGATCAGTGCTCATTAACTACAGTTCCTTGATAAAGTTTCATCATTTTCATGTAGTTCATTGCATTTTGATCTGCTTATTCATCTTTCCATTCTCTTCCCCCATTCTTTCATGCAGATAATTTCAGAACTTGCTGAATATAGCCAAGCATGTTGTGCCCACTATATTGCTCTGTAAAAACATTTTACCACGATACATCTTCAATCCACTATTTAAAAAACTGAACAGAACAATAAAAAAGAAAATAGGTAGTGGTTGATGTGTGTGTGTGACATGCTGCACTGAATCAAAGAACTTCGTTTTTAAATTCTCTCTGTACTTAGGTCAGATTAACTGTTATTTGTACTTTAACTCAAGTTCATTAAAGAAAAGTTTTATTGCTCTTTTAAAGTTCTACACCAAAATATGTATTCAATTCAAGCTACTAAGGATACAAACCAACCTTATACAAACTTACATATAAAATGCTTCTCTTTGTTTTTCTTTTCATGTTTGAGATGGAATTTTTCTAGTTTCTGTTCTTATTAAATGGAAATTTCAATTCTGCTTTTAGCATATATTAGTATAGGAATTTATTCATCAAACCCTGGTTGTATCTAAATTTTTAATTAGTTAAAGTAGTGTGGTCATTTAGCAAGATATATAAAGAACCATACTCATGTTTCAGAAAGGAAAAAAATGATATGAAAAGATGGAGTGTACAAATTAGTTGTAGTTCAGACAGAATGAGGAAACATGCATGAAAAATGAAGTGTTCATTAGCTGTTTTCTGGTTTTTACCTGCATCAGTGCAGGATGAGTTTGTTGCTCTTTTCTCTGTCATCGTGTTGATTCCCTGGGTTGTGCCACCTCCTGACCGGTGACTAATGACATACAAAGCCTTCAAGGCATTATGACCTCAGCTGGGCACGTTTCAGTCTTTGCATCATCAATCTTGTGCTCATCTGAATCTTATAGTGGGAGCAAAGCTATGAACGGTTTTGAGAAAACAGCTGTGAGAAATTGTGTGGATAAAAAAAACGCATCGTAATTTTCTGAACCATTTGTTGTGTCCACATGGGAGATCAACATTGCAACAGGGCAGTCTATTGATCCATTGTCTCTCTGAAGACTGCTACATCTATGAGCGTTAAATTTTAAGTAGCTAACTCCATATATGAATTCGGTAATGAACACTACTAAGAAAACCGATACTAAACGAAAGATATGCACTGGACTTTAGAAAATTATTATGAGAAGTTTATAGTTTTTCCTTTTTGATTGGTGTGGCAGTTTCTGTAAACCTATGTCATATATAGATAGATTTATCTATAGTTTTTTGTATATAAATATTTTGCAAAATAGCTATGATGTAAATTGATCAAAGCTGAAATGTGCTCTAGGAGGCATGCTCATGAGTTATAAAAGGATCACATCTATCTTTTCTTGACTGCCAAAGTAATGTAAGCTTACAACAATAAAATGGGAATAAGTCATGAGTGCACCCCACCCCCAGTTTTAGAACAGTTGTGCATATAATCCATTACTTGAGATGATACCTTACTGATAATTATCTTGGGATAACACTGCTCATTAGTTGATTTTATGATTTGGAAGAATTTGGTCAAATACTTGCAATCTGTAAGTCTTTACTCATTATTTTCTATTGAGTGAATTTGCATTTGGAGACTAACTTAGGGTATGTTTGATTGCTTGTTTCAACTTATCCTGTATGTGATGGGATGAGAAAAATGAGTTTGTCATGTATGAGATGATCTAAGTCGGTTGTTTATCCTGTATGTGATGGGATGAGAAAAATGAGTTTTTCATGTATGAGATGATCTAAGTCGGTTGTTTGGTTGGTTGTATGAGATGAGATGTGATTGTGTTTGATTGGTCGTATGAGATGATTGTATGAGGGTTGTTTGTTAGTATGAGATTATATTTTTTTAATAGAATGCAAATTTGTTTTAGTGATTACCATTAATCAACTCTAATAATCATTAATCATCACCAATTAGCACTAATCAAACACTAATCATCCTAATCAGTACTTAAAATCTTCACTAATCACTAGTACTTATCATTAATCATCACTAACTACCACTAATTACTACTGATTATCACTAATCATCACTAATCTACATGTTAATCTTACTTAGTCCTCTCTTAATCTTGCTTTCGCGCGAGAGAAATAGATTTTAGTGGTATCTCGCGATATAGGATCAAAAGAGAATCTTGTATTAAACCATGCAGGATGGGATGAGCTGAGACATGAACCAAACACCATCCCTGTTTAAGATTCTGTATGAAACCATACATGGATGAGCTCATCCTAGCAACCAAACAGCCCCTTCTTGTCCTATTGTCCAAAGAAAATTTTGGAACAAGAAAGTCTCAAAAAGTAACTAAGCAGAAAGTGTAAAAGAAATGGTGGGAAAAGCAAAATGATAACAACCAAATGCAACTTGGACATGTTGCATACATACAAGCAGGCCTACACCCATGCAATGCTGATCTTTTCCTTTTTTTGATACTCCACATGTTACAAAACTATCTACATAAGCTAAAAATAAACTTAAGTTCACACGTACTATGCAGTCTTAATGATTTTATTTATTATTGATTGTATGAATCATGATACTATTAAAGTTTGTTGTATGTATTAGAAATAAACATGAACTTTTTGAGTATAACAAGATTTAAACAGTAGAAAATCTGAGGTGCTGTAGTTTATATCCACCAAATGGATGAACTAGAATTTTCTTCTCCCAATTAACTTGGGTATTCTAGCATTTTTCAGTTTTTTTCCTGATTAATGTGGGAATTGCTAAGGGTCTGCTTAGCATATGTATAGTTAATAGGAAGCACCATTTCCTTCTAAGGTGTTGTAGTCAAATCCTGTTAAAATGTAAACTGAAATGCTACTTTGAATCTTGCTACTCTGCAAGTGCAAAAATGCATTGTTAAAAGAAACATCCATTATTGACAATACCACTCATAATGCCCTTTTTTTAATTTTTGTTTCTATCTGCTTGGTACACCATCATTTAATGTCAAAGATAAGGTTTCTGTGAATTTAGAAGTACCATAATAAATCATCTTTTTTCTATACTGGAAAATTTTCAGGTTGTTGAGGAGAGATCCAATGGGCGCTCTCGGTTATTCAAGCTCAAAACCATCTCTTAAGAAAATTGTTGACTCTGCTGATAGACGTCCACATGAGATGGATGTTGTTGCTGCCATGAGGAATGGAGAAGTTCTTGGACGTCAGACTGTTCTAAAAAGCGACCATTGCCCTGGTTGTCACAGCCTTAATTTACCCGAAAGAGTGGAAGGTGCACCTAATTTTCGGGAGATTCCTGGCTTTCCTGTCTATGGTGTTGCCAATCCTACTGTGGATGGCATTCGAGCTGTTATTCAGCGCATTAGTACAAGCAAGGGAGGGCGACCGATATTGTGGCATAACATGAGAGAAGAACCAGTTGTCTATATAAATGGAAAGCCATTTGTGTTACGTGAAGTGGAAAGACCATACAAGAATATGCTGGAATACACGGTACACACCATCTTCATTTGCTTTGATGGATTTATGACAATTAGAGTGGGTGCTGGCAAAATTTGGTGCTAACAAAAATAAGAGCTCTAAAAGTTTTCAGATTATTCAGTAGTGTCATCTGTGCAGATGCCACTGCTCCTACATGGGCCATGTTCACATGAAGGCACTATATTTTCCTCCACATTGATGTGTGGCAGCATGTACCACATGCAATTTCTTGTTTTAATGATTTTCATCTGCCACTCACTGAATTATGTTCGTTCTGCTAATGTGTTTAGATAGCTTTTAATTTTTTGAAGTATGAGTATTTTGATTGTTTTTTCTCATTAGTTTAAATTTTTAGTGAACTGGTAAGTGCATAAATTTAACATAATATTAGAGCCTAGAAATCCTGACTTTGAAATCTGACTGTAACAATTTATAAGAAAAAAATAATTGAAGAGTTTAGTTGTGAGACCAAAAGAGTCTTAGGGGTGAACAATATCCCGGGTGAGGTTGATTCTATGTCATAGGCCTGATAAAGTCTAGACACAAGGGGTAGTGTTGAAGTGTTACATAAAATTACTGTTTTCTCGTCAGTTTAACTTTTCAGTGAATTAGTTAGTGCATGCAACTCAACAATCTTGAAGCAGCTGTCCAAAGGATTTGTGTCAATGCACATTTTGTGGGAATGAATTCTGCTTCTTTATCCAAATTGTTAGTGTGTTTTTTTCAATATCTGTTAACGCTCTGAATAGGCTTCATAATTTGAATTGAAAGTCTCTGTTTTTACTTATTTGGTTCCAGATGGTTTTCTGGTATGATTGATACAGGCTCTGTTGATAATAGGGAATTGATCGTGATAGGGTGGAACGCATGGAAGCTCGGTTAAAGGAAGACATTTTAAAGGAAGCAGAACATTATGATGGGGCCATAATGGTTATCCATGAAACTGATAAGGGTGAGATATCTGATGCATGGGAAAATGTTAGTAATGATGCTGTTCTGACACCTTTAGAGGTATATAGACATTTGGAGGCTGAAGGTCTTCGGATCAAATATGCACGTGTGCCAATTACTGATGGCAAAGCCCCAAAAAGTTCAGATTTTGACACGATAACCTTAAATATTGTGTCTGCTTCCAAAGATACTGCTTTAGTATTCAATTGCCAGGTACTATAGGTTCTACCTATGTTAAGCACAACAGTAACTCTTCATTTGTGTGTAACGCTTCAAAAACTCTTACTTCAAGTTGAATTTGTATTTTTTTTTTATAGATGGGCAGGGGCAGAACAACTACAGGTACTGTGATTGCTTGCCTGCTGAAACTCCGACTTGATTTTGGCAGGCCTATTAGAATGCTAGCTGGTCAAAGCAGTCATGAAGATCCAAATGGTGATTCCTCAAGTGGAGAAGAAACAACAGACCACAATGGTCATGTGAATTCAGATTCATCAAAACCGCAGACTGTGCAAGAGCTACATCCTACATTTGGAATTGATGACATCCTTCTGTTGAGAAAGATTACAAGACTATTTGACAATGGAATTGAATGCAGACAGACTTTGGATACTGTTATTGACAGATGTTCAGCTTTGCAGAATATTCGCCAGGCTGTTTTGCAGTATACAAAAGTAATTAATCAACAGCATGTGGAGCAAAGAGTTAGGAGGGTTGCCTTAAATCGTGGTGCTGAATATTTGGAGAGGTACCTGAAATTAATTGCATTTTCTGCATACCTTGGGAGTGAAGCTTTTGATGGTTTCTGTGGTCAAGGAGAAATGAAGATCTCTTTTAAAACATGGTTGCAACAGCGGCCGGAGATCCAAACCATGAAATGGAGCATAAGGCTGCGACCTGGCCGGTTTTTCACTGTTCCTGTAAATTTCTTTCTGTGTTATTGGCAAATACTGTATTAGTCCTTGAGCTCTCCAAAATACATCTGGACAGGTTTCATGAAGTGAACACTATTGAAAAAATAATTTGTTATTTGCAGGATGAGCCCAAAGCGACATACAGATCTCCGCAAGGTGATGTGATGATGGAAGCTGTGGTCAAAGCTCGTAATGGCTCTGTTCTGGGAAAGAGATCAATACTTAAAATGTATTTCTTCCCTGGACAGAAAAGGTCAAGCTGCATGAACATCCAGGGTGCACCACATGTTTTCAAGGTATTTTGTTTCTCAACTTAAAATTTACTGTTCATATTTGGTCATTCGTTATGTGTACAGATTTATTTTGTCATTTTGCTTTATCTTATTTTTCATGCCCTTGTTGCATTTTATCATATTGAACTTTGTTTGTAACCCAAACTTTCTGACCCATCAAACCATGTAATCTTTTGACATGATGTTTTTGATGGACCTATATTTGGAACTAATGCAAGCCATCTGTAGTGTTGTACTGGGAAGGACAGGTATTTCCCTTTTCTAAAAAAAATTATGGCGTTTTTGGTATGTTTTGGTAGGACACCAGCTATAAGTCAAAACATGCTTTTGCATTGAAGCATTTACGAGTTACAACTGTGGTGTTCTTTGAGGATCATTTAAGGTCCAGTCATTTGACTGCTTAGTTATATGGCATGTAGGTCATGTGGGGCTCTAGTGGACAAGAATGATTTGACTCATCTTGGAGTCAAACTTAATGGAGGTGGATTGAAAATTACTTGACTAAAGTCATCCTTAAGTTAATTTATAACAAGAATTCCCTAAAGTCAGTACAACCGTCTTTATACCTATCTTTTGAGATCCAGCTTGCAACATTGAGTAAAGAAGCCAACAAGATGGAGCTTGAACTCTAGAACTTTTATGGTTTCCTTACGAGTTACATTGATTTTTTGTGTCAATCATCTTAATTCTAATAGGGAGGATTGCTCATGGCTATTAGCCTATTACACTGTCCAATTCATGAGTCATCATTTGAGCTAAAACAGTTGCAGGGCTCTGCACTGTGACCCAACTGATGTGAAAACTGCAGCATGAAAATTTAGACTGCGCATTGATATGGTTTTATGAAGAGTGCATCCCATGCGAAAACTTCGCTGTTTATCCTGATGTCATGTGCTACACTGCTACTTGTCCTAATTCATTGTTGTTAACAAAGAAACTAGTATTTTATTAAGCGAAATTCAATTTCTGAAATTGTCATTTTATATGCCTCCTCTTATTAATTAAGCGCCACTTCTTTCTGGAATAGATAATTGTAATTCTTAGTATGTCTATTTCAGGTGGATGGATACCCTGTGTATAGCATGGCAACTCCAACGATTGGTGGAGCAAGAGAAGTTTTGTCATATTTAGGGTGTAAAGATACAACTGGAAGAAACTTTGCTCAAAAGGTGATCCTCACAGATCTTAGGGAGGAAGTGGTTGTTTACATCAAGGCAACACCATTTGTTTTGAGAGAATTGGATCAACCTGTTGATACTCTTAAGCATGTTGGCATAAGTGGCCTGATGGTGAGATATGTTCTTCCAATGATTCAACTATTCCTTTTATGGCAATTCTGAATTATCCGCTATGCAGGTGGAGCACATAGAGGCAAGGCTGAAGGAGGACATACTATCTGAAGTTAAACAGTTAGGTGGTCGAATGCTTTTGCATCAAGAAGAATTTAATGCAGCCACAAAGCAATGCAGTGTGGTAGGTTATTGGGAACACATAGCTTTGGAGGATGTGATGACACCTGCTGAAGTGTATAACTCATTGAGAGATCAGGGTTATTGTATTGACTATAAAAGAATACCTCTTGCCAGGGAACGAGAAGCATTAGCTGCTGATGTAGATGCGATACAATCATCTATAGATGAGTATGTACCTAAATAAACAAATATGTATAACTTCACAAATCATCTTGCCCTTTTGTAAATTTTGAAGTGGCTCTTGTTGCTTCTTTGCAGGTCTGCAAGGTACTACCTCTTTATTTCACACACGGGATATGGTGGTGTTGCTTATGCAATGGCCATTACATGTTTGGGACTGGATGCAGATGCAAAGTTTGTTACAGAGCAAACAGCAGAAACACATTTTGTATCAACTTCCCTTACAAAAAGCATGCCCATAAAAACCTCTGGTGACATAGCACTCAGGCAGGGTGACTACCGTGACATACTAAACCTTACTAGAGTACTGGTACATGGCCCTAAATGCAAAGAAGAGGTTGACATTGTTATGGACAGGTATTGCATTGCCTCTTAATTGAGAGATTCATTTATATGGCTAATTGCTTTACCCTCGCAGACTGAATACTCACTGAAAACATTAGTTAACTCATTGATCTCTTGCATCTTATGATTGTTCTACTTCTCTAATAACCATTTTCTCCATAAAGGTGTGCTGGTGCTGGGCATTTGCAGGAGGATATTCTATACTATAGGAAGGAACTGGAAGATTGTTCGCATGATGAAGAGGCACGATCATATCTCATGGATATGGGTACTAAAGCTTTAAGGTAGGTTTGTTTTATTTTATTTAACTTTCTCCTTTTTTCATTCAACATCTATTCAATTCTTCATACTTGATAGAAAGTACTCAAGATGAGGTGCCATTACTTGGACCATGTGATGAAACATAAGTTCCTTTACATCACCTTAATGTTTAAACTTAATGTTTTCATCAACAAGTAATCTCTTGTTATGACATTAATCTGCTTGTGTCTACCAAACACTTAATAGCCATCTGTTCTATTTTGCTTTTGGTCGGTATCTTGAAAGAAACACAATGGAGATATTAGTACATTTACCCTGTCACTTTGTGGTGCATGATATTGATGATGAAGCTGATCACTGTAGGTTACAGGAAATAGCTTATAGCTTTGTACTTAATAGAATGAAATGGTAGTACATATTACCTCAATGGAGAGGTTTTTCAGTTATCCTTGCTACCAAATTGGAACATACAAAGGGGGGAGTTGATTCAAAAGATGAAATATATGCTAATGCCGGTTTTTCATTGTTAGATGAAATATAGTCTGTTCTATATAGTGTAAAATGATCTTATGCTAATTCAGGTTTTTCATTGCTAAATGAAATATAGATATGCAGATCTTTTATATAGTTAATGTGCACATCCCATTTTATTTTCCTTATATTGACCATGAAATCCTGTTATTTTAGAGTTAGTTTTGTGCCACTTCTCCAAATTTATTCAAAATAACCCAACTTAGGAATTCGTTTGCTGGAAATCTCTGGTGCATGTTGCAAAATCCATGTTCTATGCAACTTATATTATAATTGCTGACAGGAACTTGATAAAACCACTTGCAAAATACATGACAATTATAAGAGATGAATAAGAAGTAGAAAACGGGTGCCCTTGGTTAATAGTTACACAAAATTCATCTTTTCCCTATTTCATATAGTGCTCAACACAGACTGGATACAACATGAAATTACGTAGTAATTCCTAAATTTGTGTTAAGAGGACCGTAGGATGTACTCATGTGTGGCTTGTTTCTACTGCATGCCTATAGTGCATTTGTGCGATAGAGCTAATTTAGGACATCCAAAAATGTATGATACTGGTTTATTTGGTTAAAAGGTGTTCTGCAGTTAAAGAAGAGTATCATGTTAAGTATTGGAAAAACTAATAGAAACTTGCAGACAACAGTGATATAGCAAAAATTCCCTAATAAAAGTTAGTTTTTTAACCAAAGAATATAAGATCTTTCTTTCCGTATTATAGCGTTTTATTGGCCAACTGTAACAGCATCTTAGACATTATATGCCAACTTAATCTTTTTAGGTACAAAATATTTCTTTTAAGTGCTCAAATATTTCCATTAATATGTCAGAAGTTTTTCACACTGGCACTGGACACATATCTTACTGTTAATCCAAAATTGCAGGCGCTACTTCTTTCTAATCACATTTAGGTCCTACCTCTACTGTACATCTTTGCATGAATCAACATTTGCGTCTTGGATGGAGGCCAGGCCTGAACTTGGCCACCTTTGTGACAATTTAAGACTGGATAAGTAGATGTCTTGTCCTTGACTTTATTCTGGAGTTCCAACTCTATTGGGCTATTTATTGGATTCAATGTTCCTGAACTTGTGGAGAGCATGTGGATTCAAAAAATGGTAGGAGAGGTGGCCTGAAACTCAGGAATGAGGGGAGTTGGTGTTCGCATTTTACTAAGCTTGTTGGTGTCAATTGAGTGCAGCAAGTATGTATATATTTTCATGCATAATTTGTATGGATAGAAGATAGACCTTTCCTTCCCTCCATTTTGAACCATAATTCAGTTAGATGTATGTTCTTGTTTTGCGTCCTTCCCTCGACAACTCCGGACCTTATGAGCTCCTTTAGCATTTGAAGTTAAAGGGGTTGGCGCTTTGTGAATCATTGTAAAATGCATGGGTGTTTATTTTGTTTGTTATGATATTGTTAGAGAGGGGTATGTATGTCTATATGTATATAGTCACACTATGTACCTGTGTGTGGTATGGTTAACCTAAGATCTCTGAGAAACTGTATTCTTTCACCCCTCCATTAATGCATTTTTTTTTATACCACATTCACACACACATTAAAATTTGAAGTCCCAGTTTTGAAGAGTTGTGCTTCTATGTTGCATCTAATTTTCTTTTTTGCACTCTTGAGTTATATTTTTTGTTATTTTTGAAAAATGCCTTTGAATTTTTGAGGAGTTATATTTCTGTGTTCCAAGGTATCCACTCTTGGGTGGAGTTCTGTTATATTTTATTTTAGAGGAAGTTTTAATGCTTTTTTTTAACTATTAATACATTTGAAATTTTTAGTTATTTGCATTATGTTCTCAAAGCTGGTGCATTTTCTTGTTATGACTTGCTAGTTATTGCATATTTTCTAGATGACAATTAGGTATGTGTTTTAGGTTGTATTTTTATGTTACACATTGCATTTTTCATTATATGTTATTAATTATTTTCATATAACAGATAGGATATCTTGTCCAAATCTAGACTGTTAGATAGTGATCTAAGAACTAATTTGCTATTCTTATAATATTTTCCTAGCCACTGATTTTTGTCCACTTTTTTTTGTTTTTGTTTTTCCTTGTTGGAACTCCAGAAATCCTCTGAATTGTCACAGGCCAAGATGGCTATGGGGTCAAGAAATAATAGGTCAGTGGGTGTAGGGCGTGTTGATAGCAACTCATCTAATGGCCTAATCTCAGTTAAGGCCAAATAGTCTGGAGCTGATCAGATGGATAATTGGGTATTCATAGACGTGTGTGCACAAGTTTAGCAAAGTGAAATAACTAAAACTTGTTGATCGAAGGATACTGATTAGAGGGGGTGAATAGGCGGTTTTTCTAATTTTAATCTTGTTTGAATAACTTATATCTTAGATTGCAATATCAACTCACAAATAATCTAGATGATGACACAAATTAAGTTTTACAATCTTAGGGTGACAAATTATAATATCACAATTTCTAGAAGTATAAAGCAAGTAATAGAAATAACCGAATGAGATCGAATTTTTCTCGAGGTGTCGAAAATTTGTCGATTTTCAGTAATCTTTGTTGAAACACTCTACATAAGAGCTTTGACTTCGATTCCACTAGGGGTAGCCCTTATCCTCTCTGGATAGGCGAGTTTTGAGCCTTTACACCCAACTGTCGGGCCTCTTCCACACACACTGTCGATGGAGGAATCGTTGGACCTTTCGGGTCGTCTAAGTGACGCAATCACCAAGAATAATAAGCCTAGCACTTCACTAGATCAAACACAAAGTTTGAAAACGCAAGGATGCAAGTGCAAATGGCTCAAATGCAACTCTACTCAATTTTCTCTCAACAATTTGCTCTAAATGCAAGAGAGTAAGTGTGAGAGGTTTGGCTAGTTTTTGCACAGAGTTTTTGAGATCATGAAGTTACAAAATGCTGTCCAAGTCGAGGTATATATAGTCCTCTCAAAGAAACTAGCCATTTGCAAGAAACTGAGCAAATTTTGTACAGGTCGGACATTGTCCAGTCATGCCGGATAATGTTCGGTCAGTACATTTTAATAGTAACCGTTACTCACAACGGCAAACTTGTCAGTTACCGTTCTACTACTTTTGTGAAGGCCGGACAAAAGCCTTTTGTCCAGAAAAAACGCCCGGACAGATGTAAACATCTTTGGTTCACCTTTTTAATTTTGCCTCAAATTGGATTTGTACTGGGCGGACATTGTCCACTCACACCGGACAAAGTCCGCTCAGTCCCGGACAGATGTGCCCAAACAAATTATTGTCTCGAGTTCACTTTTGTTTAAGGCTCACAAGTTTTGTACTGGCCGGATATTGTCTAGCCATCACGGACAATGTCCGGCCTGTTCCGGACAAAAGCCTCGGTCAGATCTGTTGGGGGAAATCTCCGTGAGACTAAGTCCAGGTAAGTTGCGTCATATGCGCCCGGGGACGTGACCTCCGGTGCCTGCCCCGGGCGCCGCCTTTTGGCTCCCGTGTCCTGGCCTCCGGTGTCAGCCCGGGCGCCGCCATTTGCCCGGGGACGTGGCCTTCGATGCCTGCCCCGGGCGCCGCCTTTTGACTCCCGGGACCTGGCCTCCGGTGCCGGTCCCAGGCGCCGCCTTTTGGCTCCCAGGACGTGGCCTCCGGTGCCGGCCTGGTTGCCGCCATTTGCCCGGGGACGTGGCCTCCGGTGCCGGTCCCGGGCGCCACCTTTTGGCTCCCGGGACCTGGCCTCCGGTGCCGGTCCCGGGCGCCGCCTTTTGGCTCCCGGGATCTGGCCTCCGGTGCCGGCCCGAGCGCCGCCATTTGCCCGGGGACGTGGCCTCCGGTGTCGGTCTCGGGCGCCGCCTTTTGGCTTCCGGGACCTGGCCTCCGGTGCCGGTCCCAGGCGCCGCCATGCACCCAGGGACGTGGCCTCCGGTGCCTGCCCCGGGTGCCGCCTTTTGGCTCTCGGGGACCTGGCCTCCGGTGCATGTCCCGGACTTCATCGCTCTTCTAAAGGTAAAGTCTCTGGTTGTTAATCACATGCAGGTCACGCGAGGAGCGCCTCGGGAATCAGCGACCACCTGTCAAGCATCCAAGGCGCTTGACCGGGAGAAGGATGTTGCTACCCCTCAATCCGACGGTAGCGTCCGGGGTAGTTTAGTCTTTTTTGCTTCTTTTTGGGGCTATAAATAGCCCTTGTACCCTCAGTTGTAGAGATAAGTGATTCATTATTGGAATAGCCAAAACTCACTGGTATGCTCCGGAAGCCTCTCCCCCGAGAGAGCCTCCCCAGCCGACTCCGGTCGGGAGCACGCCGACAGGACTAGGGCCCCCACCGGGACCCGAACCTGTATAAATCCTCGTGTCAATTCTTGTGTTTGTCCGGCGGGGGAGGACCGGTCACCCGGTCAGCCCGCGTCGCGTTTTCTTCGCTAGGATCGTTCACAAAACCTGCCGGGGTATTCGCAATACTACGACAGTTGGCGCCGACCGCGGGGACTCGTGACAAGACGTCATGGCTCCCCCAAGAACAAGGGCTCGCACCCTTCCCGGTGACGCCGGTCTTGGAGACCTGGCGCCGCCCGTCCGGGACACGGCTGTCCCGGCGCTTCCGCCCGGAGGCGGCCAGGCCCAGGTACCGCCTCCCGCCTTCCCGCTTAACTTAGGTGCTTCTACCTCCAAGTCGCTCCTGGTGACCGCGGGGACCTCGGCTGGGACCAGTCTCCCCCCGACGGCTCCCCCGGCTCCCCGGGACGCCCTGCTTGAGGCTTTAGTGGAGGGCCAGCTCCGTGCCCAGCGCTCTATGGATGAGCTGCTCAGCGTGTTGGCGTGGCCTCCGGCCCCCACATTTGCGCCGCACCCATACCCGGGGACTATGCCCCCGTTTATGGGTCACCCGGCGGCCCCTCCGGTCTCCGGAGGTTTGGCCGCCCCGTATGACCCCGCCGGGGGGTTCCCTCCCCTTGCGGGCTATACGTCCGGACCGTTCCCAGCACCCGGGCCCATCCCGGTGCCGGGGGGCTACTTCATGCCAGGGCCCTTCGTGGCGCCTGGGGGATACCCCGTTCCGGGCCCGTTCTCGGGGCCGGCGGCCCATTACGTGCCGGGGGTTTTCCCTACACCGGGAGCTAGTCCCGCCCCGCGCGTCGAGTTTATCGCACCGGGGGCGGTCGACAGAGCAGCTCCCGTGCCTCAGCGGACCTCCCCCCGCATCGGCTCCCCGGCTCCGGATGCCGCCCCAGGGGCTCCCCCGACGCCGGTTCTGGATATTACAAGGGCTTCCCCCTTTCTGGTTCCGGTCGTTGCCACAGGGGCTCCCTCCACTTCGGTTCCAAACGTCGCCGTGGGCGCCCCCTCCCAGGTTCCGGATAATACAGGCGCTTCCCCCTTTCTGGTCCCCGGGGTTTTCGCAGGGGGCTCCCCCCAGCCGGCCCCGGAAGCCTCCGGGCCCGTAGCTACAGTGCATACGCTCCCTCCCTCGGCAGAACAGGTCCGTTTCTCCCAGGGGGAGGTCGAGCGAATGCATTCACCTGAGCGCGGGGAAGAACTTCCCCCTGGCCGCGGGCGTGGGGAGCCTTGCTCTCGCACCGGTCGGGGGAAGAGACCCGCTGAAGAGCCAGCCTCTCCGGAGGAGAGCCTGGACGTCTGGGAACTCAGCCTCGGTCCGGAAGAAAAGCGTCGCCACCGCCACTCCGGCGGACCTCTCGGACCGCTCCCAGACTCCGATAACGAGGGTGTGTCCCCCGTCAAAGAAGACAGCGACCGGGACTCTCCCCGGGAAGTGCAGGGGGCTAACCAGCCCCTATGCCGAAGACTTCACAGCATCCAGTGGCCGCGGCCCTATCGCCCTCCGCACATCGAGCACTATAACGGTGAGGCCGATTCTTACGAATTTGTGCAGGTATACTCCACAGCCATCTCCGCGGCCGGGAGGGACGAGACGGTACAGTGCAACGTCTTCCCCCTCTACCTCACTGGCATTGCCCGCTCCTGGTTCTACAACCTGAAGGCCGGCTCCATCAAGTCTTTCACGCAGCTCCAGCGGGAATTCTGCGCGAACTTCCAGGGGAACTACGTGCGTCCCTTGGACTCCTCGCAGCTGTACACCGTCCGGCAGAGGACTGGGGAAACCATTAGAAGATTCTTCAAGTGCTTTGCTCAAGTAAAGAGCAAAGTGACCCACGTCCCCGACTCTACGGTCATCGAAGCATGCAAAAGCGGGATCCTCCCGGGGGAGCTCCACCGAAGGCTCTCTCGGAGCTGCCCCTCCTCCGCCGATGAGCTTTTCAACGTACTCAAAAAATACGCTCGGGCGGAAGAAGACGACATCTGGAAGAAGACCCAGGGGGCTCCCGCCCCCGCCGACCGGGGGGCCAGGGATCCCCTCAAACGCCCCAGGCAAGGGGGGCGTAGCGAGCCACGGCCTCGGGACACCTTTGTCCTCGAGGGTGGAGGTGGCTCGCACGAGCCCCCAAGGGGCAACCGCCCCTTCCCCAAGCCGAAAGGCCATCGGGGAGGACAGTCTTCGCGCGGCTGGGACGTCCCCGCGGGGAGAAGTCGGGAAGGACCGTGGTGCAGCTTTCACGGGTCCAGTACCCACGCTACCCGAGACTGCCACCAGCTGCTGCAACACTTTGCGGCGTTCCTCGACCAGCGCGGGCAGGGGGGGGGACTCCGGCCTCCTTGCCCCCTTGGCCAGCTATTCCGGCCCTTCCAGCTCCAGCGGGGGGTCCGCAGGGGCAGCCGCAGGAGGGGGAGCCTTCAGAAGCTCTCCCCTTCCAAACTTCTCAGTGCCGCATCAACGTCATTGTGGGAGGGTCCGCCTCCGGGCGGGACTCTAAGCGCCAGCGTAAGGAGTACGCGCACGAAGTCAAGGTTGTGGGGGTGCTACACACGTCCCCGCCACCCAAGTGGTCGGATGTCCCCCTGACCTTCACTGTGGAAGACGCGCGAGGGGTTCGCTTCCCCCATGACGACGCGCTCATCATCTCTATGACCATCTACAACTGCCACCTGGCTCGCATCCTCGTGGACGGCGGGAGCTCCGCCGACATCCTATTCCTGAAGGCCTTCAAAGAGATGCAGGTGGATGAGAAGCTCCTGCAGCCCGCGGCAGGGCCCTTGCAAGGGTTCGTCCCGGGAAAGGCAATCCACCGCGTGGGCAAGGTAGATCTCCCTATGACATTCGGCACCCCGGAGAACTACCAGACCGAGCTGGTCCGCTTCGACGTAGTGGACCTCCCCTCATCCTACAGCGCGATTATGGGGAGGACCACAATCAACCGGCTGGGGGCTGCCACCCATCAAAACTACCTCTGCATGAAGATCCCCGGGCCGCACGGTGTGATCAACGTCCGGGGAGACCAAGACGTGGCCCGTGCTCTATATGAGCGCGCCGCCGCCACAATTGGAACAGTCAACCTCATTAAGGCGCTCGGGGGGGAGGCCTCTCCCCCGGAATCAGACGTCGCTGCACCGCCTCCTGGGAGGCCCCTCCTCAAGCCGCGTCCGGAAGGGGGCCTCTGGAAGGTCCTGCTGTCTCTGGGCAACGGGGACAAAACCGTCCGGATCGGGGCAGAGCTCCCCGAGGACCATGTAGCGCAACTTGCAACTTTTCTGCGCGAAAACTCCGATGTTTTTGCGTTGAAGCCTTCGAACATGCGGGGCGTCGCCCGGGAGGTTATTGAGCACAAGCTTGCGGTAGCCCCCGGTCACCCCCCCGTCAAACAGAAGCTGAGGAAGCTCTCCCTCGAGCGCCAAGAGGCAATCAAGGGGGAGATCGCCCGGCTCCGAGAGGCGGGGTTCATTCGGGAGGTCCTGCACCCCGAGTAGCTCGCGAACCTCGTTCTCATGAAGAAGTCAACCGGCAAGTGGCGGATGTGCGTGGACTTCACCGACCTTAACCGCGCCTGCCCCAAAGACAACTTCCCGCTCCTGCCGATTGACCAGCTCGTCGACTCCACCGCGGGGTGCGAGCTGATGAGCTTCCTAGACACCTACTCGGGCTACCATCAAGTCCGGATGGCGGAAGGGGACGAGGAAAAGACGAGTTTCATAACTCCCCTCGGAACCTTCTGCTACGTCCATATGCCCTTCGGGCTCAAAAACGCGGGGGCAACCTTCCAGCGCCTCATGACGCTGGTCTTCAAAGATCAAGTCGGCCGCAACGTCGAAGTCTACGTAGACGACGCGGTCGTCAAAAGCCCTCGCGCAGCCTCCCACATCGACGACCTGGCGGAGACCTTCCGCAACCTCCGGGCGTTTGGGCTCAAACTCAACCCGGAGAAGTGCGCCTTCGGCGTGCGCGGGGGGAAGCTCCTGGGTTTCCTCGTGTCCCAGCGGGGAATAGAGGCAAATCCCGAAAAGATCCGGGCATTCCTGGACATGCCCCCGCCACGCTCCGTCAAGGACGTCCAGCGGCTCTCTGGCCGCCTAGCCACGCTAAGCCGCTTCGTCTCGCGGTCGGGGGAGCGAGGCCTCCAGTTCTTCAAGATCCTCCGGGGACTCGAGGGGTTCCGTTGGACCCCCGAGGCCCAGGAGGCCTTCGACAACCTCAAGAAGTACCTCACGAGCCCTCCAATGCTCGTGAGTCCATCTCCAGAAGAGCCCTTGCTCCTCTACCTTGCCGCGACCCCGGTCGCCGTCAGCGCTGTATTGGTGAAGGAGCAAGGGGGGCAGCAGCGCCCCGTGTACTACGTGAGTGAGGCCCTCCAGGGGGCCAAAACTCGGTACACGGAGATGGAGAAGATCTACTACGCCCTCCTGATGGCGTCCCAGAAGCTTCGCCACTACTTCCTGGGGCACCCCATCACCGTCCCGTCGTCCCTCCCCTTGGGGGAGGTGCTGCGGAACAAAGAAGCTACCGGCCGGATTGGGTAGTGGGGGGCCGAGCTCGCCCCCTTCTCCCTGTCCCTCACAGGCCGCTCCGCTATCAAGTCACAGGTCCTCGCCGACTTCGTCGTGGAGTGGACCCCTGCCTCCGGGTCCGGGGACGATGACCTCCCTGTGCCGCCCCGACGTAGTGACCATTGGACCCTCATGTTCGATGGGTCGCTGTGTCTCGCCGGGGCTGGCGCGGGAGTAGTCCTCCGGAGCCCCGAGGGGAAGGAACTCGAGTATGCCGCGCGGCTTGAGTTCCCCGCAACCAACAACGTCGCCGAGTACGAGGCTTTGCTCCTCGGGATGCACCTTGCGCGCTCCCTGGGGATCCGGCTCCTCCTAGTGAAGGGAGATTCTCAGCTCGTTGTTTGCCAAATGGACAAGTCTTACCTATGCCATAACGCAAACTTGAGTCTTTAATTGCAGGAGGTGAGAAAGATGGAGAGGCATTTCGACGGCCTCAAGGCCCGGCATATCCCGCGAAGGGACAATGACCTGGCCGACGCCCTGGCCCGGGAGGCCAGCGCCCGAGAATCGCTCCCCAAGGGAGCTTTCCTGGAAATCATCACGAAGCCCTCAGTGGCCTCCCCGGACACGGGCGACGAGCCTCGCGTCCCGGAGGTCGCCGAGATCACCCGGACTCCGTCATGGATGGACCCCCTCATCTCCTTCATCAAGGGGGAGGGGGACCCTCCCAACGAGACCGAGGCTAAGCGCCTTCGGGCTAAAGACCGGGTATACCTCCTGCTGGAGGGGAGGCTCTACAAGCGGGGGGCTTCCGCCCTCCTGCGCTGCCTCCCCCGGCCGGAGGGGCTCCTACTTCTCGAAGACATCCACGCGAGGAGCTGTGGTTCTCACCTAGCCCCACGTGCCATCGCAGCCAAGGCTCTCCGACAGGGCTTCTACTGGCCCACGGTCATGCGCGATGCGCGAGACCTTGTCTCCACGTACGAGGCATGCCAGAAGATGGCCAAGGGCTCGAACCTCCCCCCTGTAGCGCTGCAGACCATCCCCATCACTTGGCCCTTCGTGCGCTGGGGGATGGACCTCTTAGGGCCCTTCCCCCCAGCGCCCGGAGGATACAAGTATGCGGTGGTCGCGGTCGACTACTTTACAAAGTGGGTAGAGGCGAAACCCTTGGCCAGCATCACGTCCCGGGCCGTTCAGCGGTTTTTCTGGAAAAACGTCGTTTGTCGTTCTGGTGTCCCCTGGGAAATCACCGTGGATAACGGGACCCAATTCGACTCGGCTTATTTCCGGGAATTCTGCGAAGGCCTGGGGCTCGTCATCCACTTCGCCTCAGTGGCCCATCCCCGGAGCAATGGGGCCGTCGAGAGAGTCAACGGCGTGATCCTACAAGGATTGCGTCGGAGACTCGAATAAACCGCTTCTAAGCGGGGTGCTTGGGCAGAGGAGCTCCCTAGCATCCTCTGCTCCATGCGCACGACCCCGTCCCGGTCGACGAGACGTACTCCCTTCTCCCTAGTCTACGGGGCGGAGGTAGTCCTCCCCCCAGAAATTGGCTTCCGGTCTCTGCGAGTCGAGCTCCTGGAAGGAGCCACGACCGCAGCGTACCAGGCTAATGAGTCCAACCAGCGGCTGGAGATCGACCTCGTGGAGGAGGAACGCGACCGAGTTCTCCTCCACCACGCCATCTACGAGCGCGAGATGGCACGCGCATACAACCAGCGCGTGCGCGAAAGATCCTTCCGCCTTGGGGACCTTGTCCTCAAGCGCGTCATGGACCCCCAAGCCTAGGGTAAGCTCTCCCCCAAGTGGGAGGGCCCCTACAGGATCTCCGCGGTCCTGGGCTCATGGGCCTACAAGCTCTCCAACCTTCAAGAGCAGGAGCTGAAGCACTCGTGGAACTTGCGTTTACTTCGCAAGTTCTATGTTTAGCCTAACGGGCCTGTCCCCTCCCCCGGAGCGATCACGCCGGAGGGGGAGGAGGGACACTGTATTTACTTTTCCCTCCCCCTTCGCAGCTTCGCAGGGTATTTCATTTCGTTATCAATACAATTGGATTCTTTTCAACTCTCATTGCAGGTTCTTCTCATTACCGCCCCTAACGGCGATGCCCTCCCCGCGAGGAAGCCCCCCCCGTGAGGATGCCCTCTCCGTGAGGAAGTGGGCCCAGACCCAGCAAGTCCTTCCTGTAGGGCGGCTTACGATCAGCCCTCGTGGACTGAGGGTGTAAGCGGGAACCCGGTCCCTAGCGGCCGTGGTAACGAGTCACTTTGGGAGACTAGTCCCCTACCCAAACACTCAGACCCGTCATCGGGCACTTCCTCCTCCGGGAGTTGACGCTCTCCCCAGCGGGACGTCTCTGGCTTTCTTGGATATCTTTTCTCCGGAGACTTTATTCCCAGCTCCCCGTTCTCACGGCGACCGGATGATTGCCTCCCGGAGAAATTACGGATTTCTCGGACATCTCTTTCCCGGAGACCCTATTCCCGGCTCCCCGTTCTCACGGCGACCGGACGATCGTCTCCCAGGAAGCTCGCCTCCGGAAATCTCATCGGGTTTTCTCGGGTTTCTTCCACACGAGGCCTTATTCCCGGCTCCCCGTTCTCACGGCGACCGGATGATTGTCTCCTGGAAGGTCTTTCCCTTGGAAACCTCATTTTAGAATTTTCTAACTTGAAAAAATTCTTGTGCTACAGGTCATCTTCACCCCGGGGGCCTTGTTACCCCCACAGCGCGCGGAGCTACCCTCCGGCCCGCTGTGGGCGGGGGGGATAAGGAACCCCCGGGTGTCGACCGCACCGACCACGAGCAACCTTAGCTCATTCTTATGAAAAGGAGTCGTCCAGACCATCCAAGAAAAACAAAAAAAAAGGGACTCAAAGAAGAAAGCAAACACAGCTTTATTGATCATCCGACCCGGAGGACATCTTCCCCCTCCGGTGGGCATCGAAAACGATACAACCCGGGTCAAAACCCGGAAGTTCTCTACATCCTAAGGCTCCTACGCCTAATACTCCTGGAGGCCCTCCGCTAGCTCCCGGGCCAGGTCCCGGTACAATGCACGTACGCGGCGCTGAGCTTCCCGGAGCACATCTTCGGGCCAGTACTCGTAGCCCGCCGGTGGAAGTATCCGAAGAGGGGGTATCATCCGGAACCCCGGACGCGGAGGGGATAATTCGGCGCGATGATTGTCAAAATTGTCCAAGTGCCACTCCGGATGCCACCTCAACTGGATCGGCTCCCGGACGGCGTCCCCGCTGCGCTTCCCGGAGATGAGGCTTAGCAAGATCAAAGCCGCTTGGGCTTCCCCCGGGGGGCACCTGCCGGGGCTCAAAGGCCTCGCCCCTGGGGAACACCTACCGGACCTTCGCCTGGGAGTAACCTCCCGGGAACCCTGGTAACATTGCATTCAATTCCAGACTTAGAAAAATTTCTAATTCTATTGCGAATGTCTTTTTACAAGTGTCCGGGCTTCTTCTAAGAAGCTACCGGGATCAAAATCCTAAGAAAACAAAAGGGTCCTATCTAAGAACCCGGGGGGAGGCTCATACTCTTTCATTGGTTTCCTCCCCCCGGGGGGCTTCCACCGGGGCCGGGGCCAGGGTATCCGCTGCCGGAAGCGCCGGTGCCGGGAATCTCACCCGGACGATCCTGGTCGTAGAAGCCCCCGGGCGAGCTGCTCGACCTCCCGGCGCGATGGCTCGAAGAAATCGGGGAAGCTCCGGGGGATGCGGCCCCCGATCGCTCGGGAGCCCAACCCCCGGTGCTCGACGAGACCAGCCGCGGCCGCGATGACGGGGATCTCCCGGCCTCGTGCCCGGGCTTCCGCTGCCTCCGGGATCACGGAGAGTTGTGCGTTAAGAAAACGCACAGCCTCCGTGAGTGTGGCCGGGGGCACCTCTGAGCCACCCCCGGAGCCTAGGCTTACGCCAAGGCTCTCGAGGGCCGAGCGGACGGAGCAGCCCGCGTCCACCACAGCCCGGACGCTCGACCCCTCGAGCTCCCGGAACGCCTTGTCCTTCGCCTTTGCCTCCTCCCGAAGGCGGCCGTGGACGGCCTCCGAGACATGGACCTGGGCTCGGACTCGGGCCAGCTCCCGGAGAGCTTCGTCCCATTGACCCAGGTAGGCGGCGGCCTTGTCCTCCGCGTCCTTGAGCAGCCGGACGACGGGCCGCTCGACGCCCCAGGTAATCGCCGCCCCCCTACAAATTCCAGAGTTAGAAAAATTTTGGATGTAGGAAGCCAAAAGGAAGTGGCAACCGCTTCGGGTGAATACCTGGACTTGGAGGGACCAGAGCTCCCCGAAGCGCTCGTGGAGCGTCCCCTCCGCGACGTAGGCCTGGACCTTTGGGGTCTGCAGGCCTTCTGCGCAACGCTCAACCTCCCCTGCGGAAAGCAGGGGGGACTCCCGCCCGGCGTTGGTCCCGTCGCGGCTGGTGACGGGCCCCCGGACCTGGGTGCCCGACATGATCTCGGTTGGGGTGGCGGTCATCGTCGTCTTCGTCGCTGAAGAAGTGCCCCCCGAGGAAGTGGCCGAGGACATTTCGGAGGGGGTCCCTTTCCGGGGGGGGATCATCAGACCTTTCCCTTTCCCGGGCGGGAGGGCCCCCGGAACCTCCACTTCCGGAGGGACCTCCTAGACCAAGGGGCTCCCCCCCCGTCTACGGGCCACTCCACCCGCGGAGGCGAGGCCTCCGCGAACCTCACCTCCGGTTTCTCCGGCTCCAAAGGTGCCGGGGGCGCCGGGAGGGCCGCTACCGAAGGCGGCGAGGGGGAGTAGTCCGCTGAATCGGACGCTGCCCTGCCCGCGGCCGGCCCCTTCCCTCGAACCTGAATGGGGCTCCCGGGGGGAGGGGGCGTTGCCTCCTTCCGGGCCAGCGCCCGGGCGCGCCTAGTCCCGGGGGTCTCGTCCCGGGGCTTCCCCGGTGTCGAAGCCAGCGTCGTCGATGGGCCGGGGGCTTTTTGAACTCTGGCCTTCTTAGGCTCAGAGCCCCCTGCGGCGTCCTTCCCCCGTTTGTGCGACCCGGGGGTGGGGAGCGGCTTCCTCTCCGGCTGCTTCAGCCCGAAGGCGTCGGCTACCAAGTTCCAGGGAGGGCCCTCCCCCACGAGGCGCACGATGCACTCGTGCTCGTCGGCAAAGTACCTCCCTAGGAGGTTCTCCGCCTTCTCCCGCGCCGCTGGGTACGGCCGGACTACAAAAGGTAAAAAGTTAGTCAAATTTCCAAAAATTTGTAACTGTAATGCATCAGGTAACCGGGACTTACGTCGGGTCACCGGCTTGACCGGGGGCCGCTGCTCCGGGCCCATGCCGATCCCCCTTATCCCACGTGAGAAGGGGGAGATCCTCAGGAGCATCATCTCCTCGGCGGCGTCCATCATAGAGCTGGTGCGCCGGGAGATGATCACTTTGCCAAGGAGCTCGAGCTCCTCGTCCGTCCACACCAGAGGCTTCGGCGCGGACGATCTGCTGTAGGCGGGGGGCTCCCGGGCGTACGCCACCCCATCGTCCCGGACCCGAAGGTAGAACCACCTCTGGATCCAGTCGCCCCAGTGGTCCAGGGAGGCCGCCGCCGGGTAATCAGCTACCCGGGACGGCAGCATCTGCACCATCACCGAGCCGAAGGGGGACTTAGGTCCCCCCTTCACCAGGTGGGAGCTCCTCGCCGCCGGTTGGTAGAAGTACCGGAAGGCGCGTAGGGTGGGCTCCTGCCCGGTCGCCGTCTCGAAGAGCCAAATGAAGAGGCCCATCCGGATGATGGCGTTCGGGGTGAGGTGGTTTAGGGCCACCCCGTACTCCTTTAAAAACTCCCGGAGCAATGGATGCACCGGGAGCCGGAGCCCCGCCTCAAGGAAAGCCTCGAAGGCCACGATCTCTCCCGGCCTAGGGCGGGGGGCTCCGTCCTTCTTCACGGGGACCCGGATGTCCCCGTCCCCAACAACTCCGCATTCGACTAGGGACTCCATGTCCTCGGCCGTGAACTCGGACGCCCAGAGGAAGTCCGGAGCGACCTCCTCCGGGGGCACCTCGGTCGTCTTCGCTCGACCCTTCGGTGCCATCAGGTTTGTTTTTTCCGGTGGCTAACGTTTCTGGAGGCTACGTCTAAAAGTTCCGGACACTTGGTTACCGGGAGCTAGCTCCCGGGAGAGGGCTATCGGGAGAGCTCAAGACGCTGAAGTTTGGAAGTTTGGAATGAAGGACTGGCGCGCAAACCGAGGCATCAGTTCGAATCGCGAGCGCATTTATGGCGAAGCGGCGCGGTCATAAGCGCACGGCACGGGAATCGAAGCGTCACGGCTCCGGTGGCTTGGTCCGGAGATTTTCCCGGTGACATGTACCATACCCACCGGGACTCGAGCATCGTCCCCGGGGGGCATGGGGGGTTGCTGTTGGGGGAAATCTCCGCGAGACTAAGTCCAGGTAAGTTGCGTCACATGCGCCCGGGGACGTGACCTCCGGTGCCTGCCCTGGGCGCCGCCTTTTGGCTCCCGGGACCTGGCCTCCGGTGCCGGCCCTGGCGCCGCCATTTGCCCAGGGACGTGGCCTCCGGTGCCTGCCCCAGTGCCGGCCCAAGCGCCGCCATTTGCCCGGGGACGTGGCCTCCGGGATCTGGCCTCCGGTGCCGGCCCGGGCGCTGCCATTTTCCCGGGGACGTGGCCTCCAGTGCCGGTCCCGGGCGCCGCCATGCGCCTGGGGACGTGGCCTCCGGTGCCTGCCCCGGGCGCCGCCTTTTTGCTCCTAAGGACCTGGCCTCCGGTGCATGTCTCGGGCCTCATCGCCCTTCTAAAGGTAAAGTCTCTGGTTTTTAATCACGTGCAGGTCACGTGAGGAGCGCCTCGGGAATCAGCGACCACCTGTCAAGCATCCAAGGTGCTTGACCGGGAGAAGGACGTTGCTACCCCTCAATCCGACGGTAGCGCCCGGGGTAGTTTAGTCTTTTTTGCTTCTTTTTGGGGCTATAAATAGCCCTTGTACCCTCAGTTGTAGAGACAAGTGATTCATTATTGGAATAGCCAAAACTCACTGGTGTGCTCCGGAAGCCTCTCCCCCGAGAGAGCCTCCCCAGTCGACTCCGGTCGGGAGCATGCCGACAGGACTAGGGCCCCCACCGGGACCCGAACCTGGATAAATCCTCGTGTCAATTCTTGTGTTTGTCCGGCGGGGGAGGACCGCTCACCCGGTCAGCCCACGTCGCGTTTTCTTCGCTTGGATCGTTCACAAAACCTACCGGGGTATTCGCAATACCACGACAAGATCTATCTGTCTCTGGTTTCATTTTGCAATGGATACAAGAGTTTTGTATTGGCCGGATATTGTCCGGCCATCACAGACAATGTCCGGTTTGTGCAAAACGAAAACAAGACTTTACTATTTTACTCAAAATTGATTTGTGGCTATATGCAAATGTAATTTTGTTTTCAAAATACTGTGTTTGATCAAATTACTTGTGTTAAGACCTCTCTTAATAGTAAGACCATCTAAAATAAAAATTATCAAAAGAAACGAGCGTACAACTCAGTATTTTGCCCTTATGCCGAGTTTCGTTGTCTTCCACGTGTCAAGGGGCCTTGACGATCTTGATTTTGTGCTTTTGTGCTGTTTCCACCACGCCTTAACCTAAATCTCAATTGCAAAGGTTAGTTGTGTGTATTCTGGATGTCATTAATCACCAAAACCCTAATTAGGGCTCAAGATTCAACAATCTCCCCCTTTTTAGTGATTGATGACAACCGATATACATAAAACACAGGGATATAAAAGATAGAAATATACATACAGTGCTCCACCTGAATCATATGTGTATACAATGTAAATAGCATTCAAGCATGTATGAGTCAAACACAACCACATCACTCACATATATATGTCAACACAATAACATAACAATCAACATCTCACATATATATATGTGTCGTGTCTGCCACGACGGTGACATCACCTGTGAGGAGCCCAGCTCGGTGCAGCTGGTCCCATAAACCACTTGACTTCCCAGGATGAGTCAATCACAGGAATACATTGAAGCAGCAAAATAATACAGTAGTCATAATTGTATGGCCATCAGGCCTTAGTACAATACGGGATACAGTGCCTTACAAGGCACAAAGGTACAACAAAATAAAACATCTAGTCGGCGGAAGCTAAGGCCAAAAGCAATCCCACAGGAAACAGAGGTTGACAGCAAGACAGCACCACCTCAGGGCTCCGGAGGGAACTTCTCATCTTCTCCTGGGTCTGCAGCATCTTCAGGATATTCACCAAGGTCGTAGAACGCTCCATCTATTGATGAGTTGTTGCAAGGGTGAGTACTTACGTACTCCGCAAGTCATAGGGAAGGTAAAGATACGTACATATAATATATATGACATGAACCTATGCTATTGGGGAAAGAGTGAAGGGTTTTTCAAAATACATTTCTTTCTAATTTCTTGTTTAACTTCTGATCATACTCATGGCAGTAAATAAATCATACTGATGTCAATATGCATATATCCCATATCCAAGGTGATATATCCTCATATCACATTACTTTTATTCAAGCCTTTCAATCTTATACTCATAGCAGTATCTCATAAACTTTAGGGCATAACCCACATGCCTCTTAGTTATCATATGCTTAAGGCCGAATCCACATGCCTCTTAGCTAACACATGTTTACTAGATTATGGTATTACCGCGACACGTCAACACATGACAGTCCACGGCAACGCTCCTTATCATGACAACACATGTCACTTGGGTAATCTTGAACTAACAAGTTTTATTTTATAAAACAATACTTGTGTCACACCCCGTGGATTTAATCCACCACAGCATACTCCTAAAACTCGGGAGCACGAAGTATTCGAATACATTTTTAAACTCTGCAGAGGTGTACCTCTTTTTAAATCCACTTCTTCACTCGACTTTCAAGTCGGGCCAACTCCATGCGACTTATACGCACGTGACAAGGCCGAGCTCACACAATGTTTTCACAGTCTAGTATTAACAGCATCCCTGCCCGGTAAATGGACAATACCATCCCAAGTACCGTTGTGGGTCCTCCCCATTGCCTTACTTCCTAGCCTGGGTCTATGTTCCCGCAGGACACATAGCCTCTTTTGATTACAGTCGCGCACGACTTAATCTGGTGTAGGGCGTCTTCCTTCTTTACACCTTATCCTCTCATAATTTTTCTGATCTCACATCACTCATGGATGAACTGCGTCCCCCCAGTTTCCACGCAAGAAACCGGATCGACAAGCCATGCAGGGAACTACTAATACTAAGAAAGCTACTAGATTGTGCCTGTCCCATACCACGTAAGTGGTTGGTACATTTTTCATGCCACTAGACGCACAACACAAGGTTCTAGTTCTTATATGCCAGTGACCAGATCATTCCAAAAACCATGCACCTTCAGTGCCTGCACATCCTTTGCAGTTAAGCACCTCCAGTGCTACCACCATCCCATACCAAAATACTGGTCACGGCTAGGAGTTTTATTTCATGAATATAAATGTATATATGTATATTTATTAGTTCATGGCTTGCTATCTTAACAAATTAATATTTCTCAAGTATTCAATCTATCACTGCCATAATATCATTGATCTCAACAAATGCAATATTAATGAGATATCTACTCATGGAATAGCATAGCAATTCATAAAATATAGGTTCAATATGATCAAAGTATGACTTGCCTTCCGCGTCGTAAGTATCAACAGTTGATGATGGTTCAGTGACAAGGTCTTCAACCTCGGGCTCTTGCTCTGAACAAGATCAAACAAGCAAACAGGCATTACAATCAATCCTATTCTTACTAATCCACTACATGCAATAATGCAAGGTGAAATACTCTGGTGTTACAAGATTTGGAGGTGATTAGAGTTAAACTATGGAAACCAGGGTTAAGATTAGTTGTCAAGGTTTACAGGGTTCCAAAATATCATGGTAATATCAAGGTTGTGACTGGTTCGCCCAAAAACAACGAACGTCTTTAGGTTGGCATTCGGTTCAAGGCATCGACATAAGGTCAATGGGTGATAGAGGGCTCAACTCAAGTTGTGACAGTAGGGAAAAGTGTAGATCACAACGTCAGGAGTCTAAGGGAGAAAGTTATTTTCAAGGTTCATGGCTGGAAGTGGGTGAAAAGGCTCAATGCCACTGGCTGACATAGGCTGACAGTGCTCTAGATTGGCATTGACATGGTTTGAATAGTTCCCAGTGGCCAAAATAGGTTTTGATTCAAGCATATGGTGCACAAGGTAGTGAGACAGCTATTTGACAAAGTAATTTCTGTTTTACATGACCAGAAGTGGGTGAACAGGGCTAATGCCACTGGCTGACATAGCCTGGCATAAGGTTGACATGGCCAGAAACTAGGGTTAGTCTTAACTTTTGATCTAGAGCTCCAAATGATGCACCACTTTGTCTGGCGGTTAGGCATTTGCAACAGGAACAATCTATTCAGCAAGGTCTTGGGCAGGAGATGGTCGGAAGGCAAGGAAATCCGGCGAAGAACACGGTGGCCGAACTGTTCCAAACAGTCTCTGGACAAAACTTTGGCATGGAGATACCTCTTCACCCAGGCCGATCCAGGTGTCGAGCTAGAAGACAAAAATACTCATGGGGTCAAGGCACATCTACTAGACAAGGTGGTTAGGGTTGAAACGGCCGGAAACAAAATCCGGCGACCGGCGCTAGAGAAGAAGCCACAAAAATTGGGCATTTCTGTTCTAGGGCAAATGAACTCAATTCCTTGCTTGAGGATGGTCTCTGGGGCATAAGCAATGCTAGGTGAGAAGTTGGATTGGCTGGGGAAACACCAGAGAAGCTTAACAGCGAGCTCCAGCTTACATGCAAGGTGCAAAGTTGAGGTTTTCCAGATTTTAGCAAAATCTTCGATTCTGGTTGCTTAGATGTGTTCCACACAGTCCACTGATCATGTTTGATCACAGGCTCGAGAGCTAATTCACTCTGGTTAGAGTTTAATTGCTCGTCGGAGCTGCTGGAGAGAAAAGGAAATCGCTAGTGACTGGAGAGGTTTCAAGTTAATTCCATGCTCGGGTAGGATGAGGGAGGTAAGAGGAGCTTACTAAAGTAGCTGTAGTGGAGGGGGAACCAGTGTAGAGGCTTGGCACCGTAGCTCCTCCTTGCTGCTCACCGGAGAAGAAGAAGACACGATGAAGTGTGGCGATTTCTGGTGTTTTGCTGTGTGGAGGAGTTGGCTAAGTCCCGAGGGGTATTTATAGACGATTTGGGGGGTGCTGCAACGGCTTGAAATGCACGGGGAAGCGAAGCGGGCTGGAGGTGACAACTCGGCTGAATCCCGGCGAAGTGACGGTCTGCAGCTGGATTAGGGGCTTTAACCTGCTGCTCTGGTGGAGGTGAAGGTGAATAGATGTTGAGCTTTGGCATGGACTCCACGTGGCCGGGTTTTTCTGTTTGAAACGTTGCCGGTGGCGTGCACAATCGGGGAGAATCAGCTGGCCGTGAGGTGAGCCCGAGAAGATCCACAGTGCCAATCATCGAGCACACACGTGGCGGCAGGCGAGTGGATGAGGTATTGTAGCTGGAGGTCGAAGCAACGACAACAGCTGGTCAAGTAAACAGTAACAGGTCTATGCTACAGTGTTCTAGCCAGTGGTCGCGTGTGGTAGGTGAGGTCGATTGGTGCAGCCACGGTCGAAGTAATAGGAGTGGTCGAGGTCGAAACCGGCTGCTGCGGTCGCAAACACCAGGAGTGGTCGAAATAGGAGGCTCTGGTCGGTTTCTCTGGTTCTGGTCGCTAAAACCAACCCGTGGTTGAACTAGGGACCTGATTGTGATGATTTTTGATGGGCTTTGGACTAAATTGTAAATCTGGTCTTAAAGAGGATTAATTTGAGATTTGACTCCATGGCTGAGTATAATATTTCCATTAATACTCATTTAGCTCAAATTTGGAGAAAGTTTGATAAGGTTTGAGAGATTTCACCTATTTTCGAAAATAGGGTAAAATTAGGGTAAAATAGATCTGGATTTTGTCGATCTCGAATTCTGGTGATTGGAGAGAGCTTTTGAAGTCTGATCAAAAGGGAGATCTGTATCAAATAGAATTTGGGAGGTGTTCCCTGATGAAATTCTGGAGTTGGAGTTGATTTGTAGATTTTAGCCTTTTCAGGCTTCCAGGTAAACAGAAAAGGACCTATTCGCAGTAACATTTGGACTAATCTGCGAAAAGTGTTTAGATGAATTAATCTGGTTCCCAACTTTTTGGAGTAAGTTGAGGATATAACTGGAAACATAATCCAAGAGACACTTGAGTCTGGATAGGGTTAAATCAAGATAACTCAGTTATCTGGAAACTGGGGTACTTAGGGTAAATATGAATTTTCTGTTTTCGAAAACAAAGAGAGGCTTAGGTACTGAGAGTTAGGGTCCGAATTTGATCTGGCTCCTGAAGACTTTTATCTTCAAAGTAACTGGTAGGTTAGATCTGGATAGGCAGATCTTAGTCTGAATCCAAAGGGTGGATTTTGGAGATTTTTAGGGTTTGGGAGAGATTAGAGTTCAGCTGATCTGGCTACTACTACAGAGATACATGCATGCAGGGTTTTTATGCAAAAATTTTCACCCCCAAAACTAGGGTGTTACAATATGTCAACACAACAACATAACAATCTGCATATATGTAGAATCTCTCCCCCTTTGGCATCAAATAACCACAAAGGGAGAAGACTAATAGTAGTTCATACACACATACAACTACCATAATAGATACATGTCCATACACACATACAACTCTAAAAACACACATCTAGCAATAGAGAGATGGAGCACAAGATGATTTAGGGCTACGGAGGATGATCCGAAGAAGAGTCACCACGACGATGACGCTGATACTGACCGGTATTGATGAGGACATCATGACCACACACTCACAAGTATTAAGACGAGCGCATACGTGTCACCTTGAACATCAGGTGAATTCGTTTCTTGAGCGAATTAATTATTTGATTACAGAACAAATGATATTACCTAATGATTGTTTTTTGCTTGTTGTTACATGTGAGGGAGTTCTGGACGAAGTTGTTGATCCAATTCCTAGTCAAGAAAGAATGAACACTTTTCTGGAAACTTCGACCAACGATCCCTTCAACCTCATCTATAAAAAGAATTCCACGCTTGATCAGAAAGGCTCAAGGTCACAGCTCATGTTCGGAAGCACAAGGTTGCAGCTCATGGTCATAAACACTAGATCGCAGCCCTAGGTCAGAAACACATGGCACAGCCTGAGGATCAGACAGTCTGCCGACCAAGCATGATTGTTCGGCGACTTTGACCAAACGCCAATTTTAGCACAGATGTCCAAGTAGGTCGTGTGAGCACTTGTTGGAAAGATAATCGAAAGAGCTTTCCAACGCATCAAGAATCATTGAAATCCAACATTATAGCAATCAAGAGACTTGAAAGAATGGCAAGTGCATGAGAGGAAAGAGTCCTGCTCGAATCGCGAAAATTAGCTCCGGATTTTCTTTTTATAGTTTGTTAGGATTCTATTATGTTTCGAATTAGTTTATAATTTTGGTTTTACACCTTATATCTTTTGTAGACACCATCCTCTATAAAAGAGAAGGCATGGTCTTAGTTTTAGGTAGACTTTGTTGATTACAGATTGTAAGCTCGTGCCTTTGCCGACTTGTACAATTCGGAGTCTCAATGTTCAACTCATAATTCAGATAATTGAGTGTTATCCTTCCGTTGTTGCTTTTACTTTTCTTATGGATTTGCTTGAGTTGTTTTTCGTGAACATGTCAATCTAGCTTTGCTCGGTTGATAACCAATTGAGGAGTGGTTTAGCGATTGTGAGGTTGCTAGTCGCGTGTTGGATCGTGGTTAGCCGCCCCTTCGTCAAGGTCACAACTCGCATTTATCCACGGATTTCTCCTACGATTGAAGATCGGGACCGAACTGCATGCATGCATCTTAAGGCGAGGTGTGTGCATATCAGGTATTGAAGCGCCCACGCAACTCGGAGATATCCTGGCTCATGGAATCTAGTCGAGGCTCGATAGTGTTTAGCCTGTGATCGATGGAGTTGAGGTGGGAGTCAACTACATCAAAACGGGCCTCGAATCACATGGACATCTGGTCGAGACACTCCATGATCATCAGATATGAGGCAACAAAATCCGGCCTGGACGACAAAGAGTAGGATTGAAGAGGAGAAGGAGCGCTCGCCTCAGTTGGAATATCGGCCATCTGTGCATCATCATCAGCCGAGTGCCCTACTTGGTTCTCATAACAGATGAGAATGCCCAGACTCTTCATTCTGTAGAACTCCATCGAAGTGGGACGAGATGCTCGGTGTAGGCCAAAATAGGCTAGGGTGTGAGCGAGAAAAGGCGCGAAGGGCAAAAGCCTCTTCGGATCCATCTGGAACTCCTGCATTTCATGAAACAAAAACTCGACAATATCAAACGGGGTCTCGTCGACCTGAGCTGATCCGGGAGGATCTCCAAGTCCTGATCGCATACGGATTCGCGATCAAGTCCTGATCGCATACGGCTTCGCGACCTTAACCGTGTTCGGAAAGGTTTCGCGACCATGGATTGGTCCGCGACCAGGAAAAGGAATTCGTTCCCTGTTCAGAATTGTAATCTGATCCGAATGTGTATAACTAAGCTTATCTGTTTAGGATTAGTTATATGAGTCTAATACGTTTAGGTTATTGAGTCTGATACGTACTCATACGATTGGACTATAAATACCTTGTAATAGGTCTAGTTTAGATCATCGAATACAATCGAAGAGTCATAGAACTTATTTGAGTTTTAGACACTTATAGTTCCTTCGACGTAGGCAAGTGTGTCTAACGTTCGACGTGTAAAGCTCTCTTTGAAATAAAGAGTTGTGCAATCACTTTGAGCTGTGTTTTCGATCAACCTTTGGGTTTCGGTATTTCCAAGTAAAATCCCGTTATTCCGCATATTAGAATCTGGGCGAGCCTAGTGTGAAAACCAAGGCTAGGTCTCAAACGGATCAAGTTGGTATCAGAGCAACTTTCCTATCCTGTGGATGGTGAAGACTCGCCAGGGTTACAAAACCTCCGGTGAAAATCCAGGCGATCAATCGACGGTTCCTACAGCCGCGTCTCCGACAATGTCTGACGATACCTCCGTTCAAGCTAACCTAGCCGAACAAGTGGCTAAGCTCTCCACCGACATGGAAACCGTGCTTGCTTGGATTAAGCAGCAGGCCATGATTGTACCTCCTGAAGTAGGGAAGGTTACGGGTGAGAAGACAGGTGAAGACTTGCGTAGTGCAGACGAAAATGAAGACGAAGGTGACCACAAGACCGACGACCTCACCAACACTTCCTCAGCTATCGGATCTTTTAAGGTCGACGCTAAGATTGATATACCCATATATGATGGGGTGATCGATGCCGAGAAGCTGGATTCTTGGATCGATCAACTTGAGACCTACTTTGACCTGAAAGGGTTCAGTAGCGCTCAAAAGGTGAAGTTTGCACCTTTGAAGATGAAGGACCACGCCAAGACATGGTGGAAGGCCCTTGTCGCTAGTGGTGAAGCTGACGACCTTGCGTGGGGTCAATTCAAACGACTTCTGCGACAAGAATTCTATCCGATGGGTTAACTTGAGGAGAGATGGGAGCGTTGGCACAGATTGTACCAACGGCGCGACCAGACCGTCCAAGACTATACGACAGAGTTTCGGCGACAAGTAATGGTCATTGGCATCTCACTATCCGACCCTCAGGTATTTCGGAAATACACATCTGGACTTCAGAAATCGATCAGTACTGAGCTAAGTCTGTTCGGCGTTCAAGATATCGCGACAGCGAGCACAACTGCTATGGCGATCGAGAAGAAGAACAAATCCCGCAGAGACAAAAGCACGAAGGAAAGTGCGACCTCGACAAAGAAAAAGCCGAGTCCGAAGAAGAACACTTCAAAATCGGGCACGGGTGCTTTTTGTGAACATTGTCAAGTCGCGGGACATACGAAGGACAAATGCTACAAGCTTCATCCTGAGCTTCGACCAAAGAAAAATGGACCAGGGAAAAGAACAGCCACGGCTACTGCGACTTCACCCGACGAAGAAGTTGTCCGAGTGAATTCGGTTAATGAGGTGGATACGACCTTGTCTCTGATGGCAATGCCGAAGGAGAAGGGTTCGGATCCACCGAACGACCATCACCCAACAAGGACTTGTTCACCATCAACATCCAGGTGAAGCACGAAGTGGTCGCAGCAATATTCGATCCCGGAAGTTAGAAGAATCTGGTCTCCGCTGGACTGGTTCGACGACTTGGTTTGAAGACAACCACACACCCGCGACCATATCCGCTGGGTTGGTTTACATCTGACGTGAACCAACAGATTACGAGTCAGTGTGTGTTGAAGTTTGCGATCTCTGCACGATATATCGATGAGGTGCAATGCGATGTTGTCCCTATCGATATCTGTCAGGTGATCTTTGGGAGTCCGTATCTGTATGATCGAGACGCCCACTTCCATCGATGAGCTCAAGAGTACGACCTCACCAAAGACAGAGTTAAGTTCGTGATCAGTAAAGACATCCACGTCAACACTTCGAACTTGATTACCGCAAATCAAGCCAAACGAATTGTTAATGCATGTCACAAGTATGTCCTTGTTATGATTCGACCCATTGGTGAAGGTGAGGATACTCGACCAGCATTGTCGTTGGCGTGCCGAGAGGATTCTGGTCGTTTGTCGGGACTGCTGGAGAAATACAGTGATCTGTTCGAGACTACCCAGGGTCGTCCGCTGAAACGTCCAGTCGAGCATGAAATCCAGCTTGTGTCCGATGCGGCACTGCCCAATTTGAGTATGTATCGCAACTCAGTATTGGAGAATGAAGAGATCAAAAGACAACTTGGTGACACTACTAGAGAAATGCTTTTCACTATCGGTTAAAAATCCACTTTACTATCGGTTCTCTTACCGATAGTGGGTCGGCACGATAGTAGAGGAGCAGAACACTTCTATCGGTTCAAAAACCGTTAGTAAAACATCTACATTCCCAATGTTCACTAATCGCTATCGACTATTTCTTCTATCGGCTCAAATTTAAACCGATAGTATTATATACATTTTTTCTATCGGCTCGTATATAAACCGATAGTATTGTTTAGGCTTTTTCTATCGGCTAGGATCTAAACAGATAGTAATGTTAATGTTTTTTCTATCGGGTATTATCTAAACCGATAGTATTGTCTGAACACAGTTAGTATGGGAAACTTTATTCTATCGGTTATATTATTTAACCGATAGTATTCTATAGACACGTTTAGTACTGAAAACTTTATTCTATCGGTTTCTGCATATGAACCGATAGTAATGTAATATTTATTCTATCGGTTGTAGTATATAACCGATAGTAATTTGTAGACACGTTTAGTACTGAAAACTTTATTCTATCGGTTGTTGCATATGAACCGATAGTAATGTAATATTTATTCTATCGGTTTTAGTGTATAACCGATAGTAATATTAGTTTTTCCTATCGGTTATGTATTGGCATGGTTAGTACTGGAATCATGCACATATACATACAGCTATATAGAGATACATTGGATCATTCACAAATACACCAATATTTACAAATATTCAGCAATATTCACATATTGATCAATTTGTTCACAAATACACTAATTCAGCAATATTCACATATTCACATATTGTTCACAAATTGGACAGATTGAATTTATGCACATATTGATCGAGTTTATTCACAAATACATCAATAAATCTATTCACATATTGAGTTTATTCACAAATACAGCAATCAACACATTCAATATATATTCACAAATACAGCAATCAACACAAGTCAGTTACTATCGATCGTTGATAGCCACTTCTTCCATGACATATTGAGCCCAAATTGTTCACAGCTCCTTCAACTGAGGCAACTCATATTGCTCTTTCAACATGGAGCTCTGCATATATGCGTGTATGAAGTTAGGATCGTACGTCACATCCAATTAAAGTTCGACTTTGAGTCAGGAAAAATGGTTACCTTAGGGAATTGGGCAAAGTTTCTCCTGATCAGGTCATACATGAATCTCATGACATAGAAGCCACATTCCCACGATTGTGGCTGCTGATGGCACTGGAAAAATTGCATATGCAAAGACATAAACCCACATTAACTCGAAAGAACTAATTGAGCTTAAATTAAAAGACTCATCATGAGTACTTCCATCCGTATTAATTACCTCATATTCTTTCCCAGAAATTGTTGTGCCCTTCGACGCGTCATGCCTCCCTCCAGCACTAGCATAATTTTTGAAAGCCCTGTATTTAATTTAGCATTGCCGATTAATATGTTATCATTAATTAGCTAGTCAAAGAAAAATTTAAGACAACTATGTTACTTACGCGTCTATGTGCCATGTGAGGGTGAAAACATGTGCCACCTTGTCGCTCATCGAATCGAGGTAATAGACCTCATTCATCCATGGGAAAATGACGGCGAGGACCCAGTGGCCCCTACATTGCATATATAAGCGAACCGTTTCATACATATGTTAGGCGTAACATACAAGAATGAGTTAAATTAGTAGGAAATGCACTAACCTTTGGTGGTACGGCGCAAGGATGAACTCTCGGTCCTGCTGCGCTAGTAGTGCCCTTGATATGTATTCCTCCGCATGTGCTTGGTCGTGCTCTAGCATCGTGAGGCTTATTTTCTCTGGGTCGAGGAAACCCACCTTGTCACATGCCCTCATCGACGCCAGCCTATACATGCACCTTGATGCAAAGTAGACATTAGTAAGTAGTGCATACAAAAAGTGATTAGATTTATGAAACGAACTGTGATAACTTCAGACAACAGCAAACTCACAGGACTCCAGTCCGTATGATGGACATATCAAGCTCCCGCCAGTTGAGGAGGTCGAACAAATCCTCGTGGGCCACCGATATGCTCCCGGGCTCACGGTGAAAATGGGCTGGCCTGAAGTGAACCAAGAAGTTGATGTGGCGCCTAGAACGGGTCAGGTACCACTCGTGGAGACTTCTGGTTATTTGATCCATATTACGCAGAAGGTACTCCGACACGAGTGGGGACCCGTTCTTGAACGTACCCGGCTGGCTTTGTTTGGCCTTGCCTTTGGCCTTGCCCTTGCCTTTGGGCGGGGAGCGAGTGTATACCTTCGAAGGTTGGGGTGTGGTGCCGTTGGCCTCATTTGATGGCGAAGGGTTTGAGGCCGTCGGAGGAGGCATGGGGGCCGAAGGAGTTCGCTCATGCGTTGTGGCGGGGGTGGTGTCCTCAGGAAGTGAGCTGGTATCCATCGTCCACTTTAAGTACAAACGCTTAAATTAGATTTTGCAAATTGAGTATATTAACTGAGTTGTAAGCTAGAATGGCTAGGGTTTACCTCCTGTAGTCTAACACCCTTCTTGGGCCACTGTATGTACGAGCCCAATGCCTCGCCAATTGACCGCATTTCGTCCGTTGGGACGGGCAACGGAAAAGAGCTGTAGCCCGGGAGGGCCATGTCCACCTGTACCTTTGTGAATCCAGGCTCCAGAGGTACGCAGTGGATCCGGACATCCTCCCAAAACTAGTATACGACCCCGTTTGCAACCGCAACAGGTTTGTCGCCTATGTTGATCAATAGGCTACAGCTCTCCGGCTTCTGCAATTTGCAACAATTATAACAGGTTAGCGAAACAATTCTAACATAATGGGAGTGGCATCAGCCGAACTGCATATATAGCTCAAGAGTTGCAATACCTCGATCAGGTCCACCGGATCCACGTGAACCTTCGAGCCAACACTACTCGGCCTGGCAGCGTCGACCTCGGTAGCTGGATCTAAACCCTTGGACTGCACAACTCGGCTGAGGCGTTCATACTTCTCGTTCATTTGAGCGAACATGTCCGCGAATTGTGCAGTCACATCTGCCCGTATCTTCTGAGATAGCTCCACTTCCCTTTCCTTCCAGCTGCCAGCCTTCTTCGCCTTTTGCCCGGGCTCCGAGAAGCCTTCCTTCCATGGCACCACAGCCCCCACGGTTCGCGTCCGCCCTGGATGCTCCTTGTTCCCTAGAGCCCGGGTAAGGATGTCGTTCTCCCTATGGGGCCTGAACAATCCCTTGGTCGCCTCCTTCGAGCAAGAGATCTGTTACATTGAAAGCTCTCCATTGTGAGGAAGAAATATATACAAACTTGTGCGCACACTAGTGATCATAGTTAGCCAACTTACGAGTCGCTGCACAACCTCGACGTCCCTGGGGTTTGGGAACGCCACAGTCCCCGTGGCCGACACGATCCCTCTGGCCAGCCACCAGCGCTTGCATCGCTGATCGCGGATCTCGGAGAGTGGTAGGTCAGGGGAGTCGACGAAATGCGACGCCTCGTCTTCAGCCTTCTTCCACTGCTCCTCCTTCCCCGCATAGCCGCGAGAGCCGAGCCGGTGTGGGTGGTCGTTCCTCCTCTGGATTGCCCTGTTCTTCTCGCTGAGGGCCTTCGTACCAGAAACAAGAAAATTAATGCACCACTGCTTACTGCATACAATGGTGTAACCAAGCAAAGGAACCATACATACCTTGAACTCAGGAGTCCCCTTCTGTTGGGCGAATTGCTCCCATACCTCCTTCGTTATGAAGGGGTACTTCTCGCATGGAGATTCGCCTTTAGCGAGGAAGGTACTGACGAGGACGCTCTTGAAGGTTTTTCACGTGTTGTTCATGTCCTTCAAGCAAGCTATCTTGGGACCATCGTCTGGGATGTTCCACTTGGCCTGTTTCAAATGGTGGATATAAGTAGGACTTACCTAATCTCTAGGATAAACCAAGGGAATGTGATTACTCAAGAGTTCAGTGATTTTGATTAATTTTACCTTCACTTCCGCCCACAGCCTATCCCTCTCATCGGCCTTGACGTCCTTCCAGCTCTGGACGGTGATCTTCACCCTTTCCTTCGCCAACAAGCCAACATAGGCAGCATAGTGCCCGGCGTTCTTCCCGATCGGTCTCCCGAACTGGTTGAACTCACAGGAAAGATCCGCGCGTTTGCCCAAATGACCCAACATCGTCGCGCCTCGCGCCTTCCTCTTGCGCTGGGACGAGGCAGCGCCATCTACGTTCGCCCTCGCCGAATCACTACTATCAGCCGAGGAAGATACCGACATGGCTTTACCTAAAATACCATGAAACAAACCATCAATTGATATGAAGAAAGGTACATGACAAAGTTCATAACTAAAATTGTTGTGCCCTACGCTAGTCTCTCTGCATGAACATAAAGTCTGTTGAAATTTAAATGAACCAAAATTTCATATGAACATTAGAAAATGGGAAGTAATTAACAGAAAATTCAGATGAGCAGGGCAAACTAAGACATACTCTATTTCCTATCGGTTTTGAAAGGAAAATCGATAGTAATAAGGTTTGTATTCAGGAAAATTTAAAAGATTAGCAGTGCAAACTATGCTAATCTCTCTGCAGGAAAATAAAGTCTGTTAAAATTTAAATGAACCTAAATTTGAGATGAACATTAGAAAATGGGAAGTAATTCACAGAAAATTCAGATGAGCAGTGCAAACTAAGACATACTCTATTTCCTATCGGTTTTGAAAGGAAAACCGATAGTACTAAGGTTTGTATTCAGGAAAATTTAAAAGATTAGAAGTGCAAACTATGCTAATCTCTCTGCTGAAAAATAAAGTCTGTTAAAATTTAAATGAACCTAAATTTGAGATGAACATTAGAAATGGGAAGTAATTCACAGAAAATTCAGATGAGCAGTGTAAACTAAGACATACTCTATTTCCTATCGGTTTTGAAAGGAAAACTGATAGTACTAAGGTTTGTATTCAGGAAAATTTAAAAGATTAGCAGTGCAAACTATGCTAATCTCTTTGCTGGAAAATAAAGTCTGTTAAAATTTAAATGAACCTAAATTTGAGATGAACATTAGAAAATGGGAAGTAATTCACAGAAAATTCAAATTAGCAGTGCAAACTATGATGGCACTACTATTTCCTATCAGTTTTCCAAGTCAAACCGATAGTAATTAAGTTTGAATTCAGTAAAATCTATAAGATTAGCAGTGCAAACTATGCTAGTCTCTCAGCAGGAACATAAAGTATGTTAAAATGTAAATGAACCAAAATTTCAGATGAAAATTAGAAAATGGGAAATAATTAACAGAAAATTAAGTTTAAGGTATTTACTATCGGTTCTGAATAAGAAACCGATAGTGAACTACACTGTATGACAAATTGCTAGTGATTTTCATCAATTCTGTCATTCTCATAGCTATCAAGTTTGTAGTTCATGAATTTTACTCTAGGTTTATATTTGTAATCCATTGAACGGGATATGAACCATTGCATACAAAATTAAGCAATACACGCGAGCGATTTGGTCAAGAACACTTACAGTCGATCGTGGAGTGGCCGGAGGCGGTGGCGCAATGCAGTGCCGGAGGCGGCGGAGAACCAGTGGCGCAGAGGAGCGAAGAAGCGAACGTCGGCGAATCTAGGGTTTTCCGCGCGAGTATTTGGATATTGGAATGTGATCAGTTGCACTGGAGGGAAAATTGTGCAAGGTTATAACCTAATAAATGAATATTTACTATCGGTTCAGAACCATAAAACCGATAGTAAAAACATGTAAGTTAGGGTTGTCAGTATGGGAACTTTTCACTATCGGTTTTATTATACTAAACCGATAGTAAACTAAGAAACAGGGCTCATAACACAGTGTAAATCACTATCGGTTGTAAACACTAAACCGATAGTAAACTAAGAACAGGGGCTCATAACACAGTGTAAATCACTATCGGTTATGAACGATAAACCGATAGTATATTTTAATTTCATATCGGTTTCACAGTTATAACCGATAGTAAAATACAATGTTATTGACCCTAAAGGATTTCCCTTAGAAGAATTACAGAGGATCTCAGTACATCATTTTGCATTGTATTTTACTATCGGTTTTATGACAAGAAACCGATAGTATATGTTAATTTCATATCGGTTTGGAGGTTGAAACCGATAGTATAATACTGTTAAATTGATCTAAAGGTATTTCCTGAGAACAATTACAGATGGGTCTCAGTACATCATTTTGCACTTGTAAAGACACCTGAAACCCCATGCAAATGACTTCCAATAATGTTGAAATAAATTAACAGTAAAGACCAATCATGGAATGAAAATTTGCATTTTTCATATATATTTGTGAAAAGAATCAATTATTGCTCAAATCAAGTATATACTCCAATTGAAATGAAAATTTGCAGAAATGATTCTCAATGCATCACGTATGTTTTCCCAAAGAATTTTTGAAAAATGATTTGAAGAATTCTTCGATTAAAGATCCAAGTAATATACGTCACTTACATATTGCAAATTAGTCAAGAATGGTTGTCCACCCATAATCCTTCTTCGTGGTCGTCTCGCAGGTAACTTGTTTCGTCAATATCTTCGGTAGGGACAGATTGAAGGATTCCATCTAAAAATGGAGGTAGTTCGTCGAACTGATCGTACTCTTCTTCATCCACAACATCTTCGACCCCAACAATACGTCTCTTACTGTGAAGGACAACGTGCAACTTTGGGTTGGCCGGGTCAACGATGTAGAACCCCTGTGTGGCTTGCTCAGCAAGTATAAATGGATCATCTTTGTGTGCGACTCTACTGAGATCGACGAGAGTAAACCCATAATTGTTGACTTTAACACCTCGAGGGATTTCAACCCATTGGCATCGAAACAGAGGAATCTTAAGTAATACATAATCGAGCTCCCATATTTCCTCAATAACACCGTAATATGAGTCGAGTGCCCTTACTGCCCTGGCATCCTCCAAAATAGCAAGTAGTGTCACTCCACTACATTGCATAGTACTCATCTCGTCCTGAGTTCTTGTGTAAAATGAATAGCCGTTGATGTCATACCCCTGCCAAGTCCCTACAGTAAATCTAGGCCCTCTGGCCGACCATGTAACATCTTCATCTACATCGCCCTCAGAAGCTTGCAGGACTCTATTTTCGATCCACCCAGCAAACTTCCTATTATGTTCTCTGGTGACCCAAATCTCTGGCTTCGAGGGATTCTGTTTCCGTAACATTTCCTTGTGCTCGTGTATATATGGCTCCACCCCCGTCATGTGCTGTAAGACCCAAAAATGGGCTTTTGCATACAGATCACTAGAGGGGACGACTGCTTTAAATCCAATCGTTCCAATGCCCTGAAGCCTGCCCTCATGCCGGGACGTAGGAACGCCAATTGGGTCAACCCTGGCCATATAGTTGGTGCAAAATTCGATCACCTCCTCGGCGGCATAACCTTCAATGATACTGCCCTCAGGCCGATGTCGATGCCTTACATATCCCTTCAAGATACCCATAAATCTCTCAAATGGATACATGTAGCGCAGGAACACGGGTCCACAAAACTTAATTTCTCTGACAAGGTGAACAATTAGATGGACCATAACATCAAAAAAGGATGGAGGGAAATACATCTCCAGCTGACAAAGAGTGGTAGTCATATCGCGTTGCAAATCGTCCAGTCCATCCATATCAATTACCTGCAAGGACACAGTTGCAGCAAATATTCAGATCCAAAAAATCTGACAAGTTCCACGAATGGAGCTAATTAACTTGCTAGGAGTACACGCTTACGTACCTTGCCAGATATTGTGTTGAAGAAATAACATAGTTTTGTAATTGTCTCTCTGACTTTGACTGGGAGAATGCCTCTGATAGCAATGGGAAGCATTTGTGACATCAGTACATGACAATCATAGGACTTCATACCAACTAGTTTCAAGTCTTTCATGGACACAAGTTTTTTCAAGTTCGCAGAATACCCGCATGGAACTTTGACACCATGTAGGCACTGACAGAGTTCTGTTTTTTCTCTTTTTGACAAAGTATAGCAGGCCGGGGGGAGGTATGTCCGCTTTCCCTTCTCCAATGGTGCAAGCTCAGTCCTTATGCCCATGTCGAGCATGTCACGGCGAACGTTGATGCCATCTTTCGTCTTTCCTGGAATGTTCAACAACAAACCAATCAAACTGTCACAAACATTTTTCTCTACATGCATGACATCAATGCAATGTCGAACTTGTAAGTGCTCCCAATATGGCAAATCCCAAAGAATCGATCTCTTCTTCCAAACATTTTTTCCTGGAGGTTTAGAACATTTACCGAACTCAACTTTGATGTCCTTCACGCGCAAGTAAAGCTCCTTACCAGTCACAAACACTGGGGCTGATCCTTTCTCAGGCTTCCCATTGAATGACTTCCTCTTCTTACGGTAGGCGTGATGCATCGGAAGGAATCTGCGGTGACCCATGTACACTGTTTTTCTGCAGTTCGATAACCACATGCTTTCAGTTTCATCCAGGCAAATAGGACAAGCCTTGCCTCCTTTCGTACATCATTCCCGGGTTGTCTGGGTCCTGAAATTAGTAACGACATCATGATGTACTTGCGCTTCATACATAACCAAGGTGGAAGATTGTAGATGCATAAAAGAACCGGCCAAGTGCTATGTCGACTGCTCATATTTCCGTATGGATTCATACCATCCGTACTCAGCCCAAACCTTATATTCCTCACTTCGCCGCCAAACTCACCGAATGTTCTGTTAATGTTTCTCCATTGAATGGAATCAGCTGGATGTCTTAGTTTTCCGTCTTGTTTCCGACCTTCAACATGCCAATGCAAGTACTTCGCATCTTTTGGATTTGCAAACAGCCGTTTCAATCTGGGAATCACAGGCAAATACCACACAGTTTTAGCCGGAGGCCCTTTCTTTACCTCATCACATCCATTGTGATAAATTCTATCCCCATGCTTATACCGCGATGCACCGCATCTTGGACAAACATGCAAATCCTCGTACTCGTTACGGTACAGAACACAATCATTTGGGCATGCATGTATTCTTTCGATTTCCATTCCCAATGGACACAATAGTTTTTTGGCCTGGTAAACCGATCTTGGCAACTCATTTCCCTCTGGAAGCATGTCCGCTAACAGATCCGATAGCACTGTGAAACTCTTATCGCTCCAACCGTTGCTTGCCTTCAAGTTATATAATCTCAACACAGAAGACAACTTTGTAAATGTTTCACATCCGGGGAACAAAGGCTTCTCAGAATCAACAATTAATTTCTCAAATTTAGCTAAATCGTTTTCGCTATAGTCTTCTTCTACATCACGTAACATTTCATCTAAATTATCGTCATCTACATGGACTTCCGAATGAACATTACCAATGTTCTGATCATGATCATCATTACTGCAATCCACTTCCGGGTGCTGCTGAGTGGTAGCGGTGCTTGTTTCCTCAAGATCTTCACCATGCCATATCCAACGGGTATAGTGTGCGTTAAAACCACGACGAATAAAATGACTCCTAATCTGATCAGAGTTGCCGAACCTTTTTAAGTTCATACAATCTATACAAGGACAATGCATATCTTTCTCTCCCTTCTTCGCCTTTTCTTGCTCAGCAAATTTAATAAACCCATTCACACCTCCAAATACTCAACAGTAGTACGTTTTATTCCATACATCCAATATTCTCGGTCCATCTACAATTATTTCACAAAATTGACAAATTCAAATAAATAATTAATGACTCAGGGCATGCATATGTGCATGAAACATAATTAGCTAGGCCATATGTGTGTACATGAGCTGCTTAATTACATTAAATGGATTTGTATAAATGAAACCCTAATTAACTTGATGCATGCATTAATTGGAAGAGCCAGCTAGCTAGCTGCTTAAATTCAACAAGCTATAGCTAGCTAGCCAACCTAGCCTTCTAGCTAGTTTGGAGATACATGTATCTAGTTTACTGAATTGCAAGTAGAGAGAGAGGGAGAGTGCATGTGAAAGAGTGATCGAGAGAGAGAGAGAGAGAGGTGATGAGAAGATGACAATACCGAGGGGGATGGAAATATTATCAACCTCTCAGCTAGCTTCTCCAGATCACTCTAGCTTGGAGTTGTGCGCGGCTGAAATGATTCCAACATGTAGAGCGCAGAGCAGGGGTCGACTTAATTAAGTTGTCCAATTTTACTATCGGTTCAACAACACAAACCGATAGTAAAATAAGGTCCCCACTGTCATAACCATTAGTATATATGAAGTCATTTTACTATCGGTTTGTTTTATATAACCGATAGTACTATTTAATATATTATATCGGTTAGTACAGTAATAACCGATAGTAAAAAGTCAGTAATTTCACTATCAGTTACGCGAGAAAAACCGATAGTACTATGTAATATATTATATCGGTTGGTACAGTACGAACCGATAGTATAAAGTGAGTAATTTTACTATCAGTTAAAAATAGAAAACCGATAGTACTGTTTTAATATATTATATCGGTTGGTACAATAATAACCGATAGTATAAAGTGAGCAATTTTACTATCAGTTAAAAGTGGAAAACCGATAGTACTATTTAATATATTATATCGGTTTGTACAGTAATGACCGATAGTAAAAAGTATTTGCATTTCACTAACGTTGAACTAGTGTGTAACCGATAGTAAATTGCCACTTTTCCGCCGCTGTCGTCCTATTCTATCGGATTTTTTCCAGATTGCTTATAACCGTTAGAAAATATGGGTTAGTGGAATGCACTTCTGTAGTAGTGTGAGTTGCTGAATGATGGTGTCATTCAACCAAGTAGTTCACCTTGTGGATCTCCTGTGGTGTTAGTACCAAAGAAAGATGGGACTTGGCGTATGTGCATCGACTACCGAGCACTAAACAAGATCACCATCAAGAACCGGTACCCCCTTCCTCGTATTGATGACCTGCTCGACCAATTGAAGCATGCTGTTGCCTTCTCCAAATTGGATCTTAAGTCAGGATATTATCAAGTCAGCATCCGAGAGGAGGATACATGGAAGACCACGTTCAAAACACGACAAGGTCTGTTCGAATGGCTAGTCATGCCGTTTGGTCTCTGCAACGCTCCGGCAACTTTCATGCGTCTTATGAATGACGTTTTGAGACAGTTCATCGACGACTTTGTGATCGTTTACCTCGACGACATACTAGTTTATAGTCAATCGTGGGATGAGCACCTCATTTATGTCGAAAAGGTGTTTGAACAGTTTCGGCAACATCGACTTCGCCTCAACCGTAAGAAGTACGAGTTTGGCCAACAAACTCTACTTTACCTCGGATTCATGGTCGGCAACAGTACGTTGCAAATCGACCCAGACAAGATAAAAGTGATTCGCGAATGGCCGCGACCGCGAACAGTTACGAATGTGCGTAGTTTTGTGGGAGCATGCCAATACCTTCAGAAGTTCATCCGACACTTCTCGATTATGGCTTCTCCATTGCATGCATTAACCAGGATCGATCAGAAGTTCGAGTGGACAGGGAAACATGAGGACACGTTTCTCTTGCTGAAAAGGAAGACCAGCGAGGCGCCTGTGTTAGCTTTACCGAATCTCCAGAAACCGTTCGAGCTAGAAACCGATGCCTCAGGTTATGCGATGGGCTCAGTGCTCATGCAAGAAGGTCGACCAGTGGCATATCACTCCGAGTTATTCCAGGGAGCTCAGAAGAACTATCCGACTTATGATAAGGAGTTATGCGCACTGCATCAGGCCGTGAAACATTGGCGGGGTTATCTCTTGGGTAAAGAGACTGTTGTCCACACCGACCATCAACCATTGCAATATTTGCAAACTCAGTCCAAGCTACAGCAAGTTTGGTCATTAAGTACAAGAAGGGCGTACACAACAAATTGGCGGACATGTTGTTGCGACCACTAGTTATGACCCTCTGTTTATCAGCGTTCATGCAGAACGAGCTCTCATGTCATGATGACTATGCCACTATGTACAGTGAAGATCCTGATTTTCAAATAGCACTGACTGAGCTCGAAACAGGGAAACCTACGGAGTTCGTTTATCCCGAAGGACTCTTGTACAAGGGCAAATTACTTTGCATACCTCGTGGAGCACCTCGAATTCAATGGATGTGAGAAGCGCACACATCGAAGGTAGCTGGTCACTTTGGGGTTATAAAGACGTTGCAAAATCTTCACCGACATGTGTTCTGGCCGCATATGCAGCAAGATGTGGCTAGTTTTGTTCGAGGCTGTGGTCTGTGCAACATCTCGAAACCGGCAAACCAAAAATTAGGTTTGTACACTCCTTTGCCAGTTCCATCGCGACCATGGGAGAGCATATCCATGGATTTCTTGGGAGGATTGCCTAAGACCCGACGTGGCAACGACTATCTATTCGTGGTCATTGATCGGTTCTCCAAAATGATTGTTCTTATACCTTGTCGGAAGACTATCACGGGAGAAGAAGCAGCTCGGGTTTTCTTTCAAAACGTTTGGACACACTTCGGACTGCCGACTTCTATTGTGTCTGATCGTGATACCCGGTTCCTTAGTCACTTTTGGCGATCGCTCTGGACGATGATAGACACCAAGCTAAAGAGGAGTACTTCTTTTCATCCGCAAACTGATGGTCAAACCGAGGTGGTAAATCGCACAGTCGTTCATCTTTTGAGAGGATATAACTCGAAACACCCGAAGACCTGGGATGAAAGCATACCGTACCTGCAGTTTGCTTTTAATCGAGCAATGCATAGATCGACTGGAAAATCACCGTTTGAGGTCTGTTTAGGGTTTCTACCATAGAGTCCATTCGACATGGAGTTTGTGATCCCTACCTCAGCACAGAACAGCAAGGAAGCATCTGATCAGGATCGAGCACAAAAGTTCCTGGAAGGTATTCAACGACTCCATCGTGAGGCTGAACAGAACTTGCTGAAAGCTCAACTCAAGTACAAGGCGCGACATGATCGGCACCGAGTTGATGCGCAATTTCAAGAAGGTGATATGGTATGGTTACATTTGAGTAAGGAGAGACTTAAAGGTGAAGGTAAGAAGCTCAAACCCATTCGTTATGGTTCTTTTCGGATTTTGCGGAAAGTGGGTAATAATGCTTGTCAACTCGAGTTACCACCATACATGGATATCTACTCGGTTGTTAATGTTGAGCACCTTAAACTCTTTGAGCCTTCAATGCTGGATGATGAGCCAGATACTATAGTACCATCTGTTGAAGACTTGGTCTATCAACGAGCCGAACCTCTACGTGAAGATGTGATTCTGGAGAAGAAGGTGACTACCACCCGCAGTGGCACCAAGGAGACTTTTCGAATTGGTCGGAAAGATCAACGAGCACGTGCGGCAAAGTGGTACACCAAAGAACATGGACAAACCCAATTTCCACATCTCCAGTTTGATCGAGAGGTCGCAACAGGGGTTGGCTCCTTCTCAACAAGGGAGTCATGATCCGGGAGGATCTCCAAGTCCTGATCGCATACGGATTCGTGACCAAGTCCTGATCGCATACGGCTTCGCGACCTTAACCGTGTTCGGAAAGGTTTTGCGACCATGGATTGGTCCGCGACCAGGAAAAGGAATTCGTTCCCTGTTCGGAATTGTAATCCGATCCGAATGTGTATAACTAAGCTTATCTGTTTAGGATTAGTTATATGAGTCTAATACGTTTAGGTTATTGAGTCTGATACATACTCATACGATTGGACTATAAATACCTTGTAATAGGTCTAGTTTAGATCATCGAATACAATCGAAGAGTCATAGAACTTATTTGAGTTTTAGACACTTATAGTTCTTTCGACGTAGGCAAGTGTGTCTAACGTTCGACGTGTAAAGCCCTCTTTGAAATAAAGAGTTGTGCAATCACTTTGTGCTGTGTTTTCGATCAACCTTTGGGTTTCGGTATTTTCGAGTAAGATCCCGTTATTCCGCATATTAGAATCTGGGCGAGCCTAGTGCGAAAACTAAGGCTAGGTCTCAAACGGATCATGAGCCTTCAGAAGGCGTAGCATGGTAGTGGTGATGGCCCCTTGATCCCCGATCTTTGGCAGGATAGTCATTCGGTTGATCTTCTCAAGAATCGCAATCGGGGGGATCAGCTGAGACACTTTGCCGATATTGGGGTCTGGGCTATCAAAGAGATGGGCGACATCCTCGACTCATACCTCATCAAAGGCAAAGAGGCTGTGGTCTACGTGCTCTATCTGAAGAGCTTCCTCAAACTGTGCCTTGGTGAGTGTCTTCTTGGAATTTTTGTACATGAAGATGATATGAGAGTGGTAGGAGGCAATGTGAAGGGATGCGTAGAAAGATCGAATGACATTCTCGTTCCACTTCCACTCTTCCTGCATCTCAGTAAACGAACACATGTTGATCACCAGGAACTTGCCCTTCAAAGGATAGTGGACTTTGCTCTCGATCAAGTCCCAATCGACCGCTTGATGTCTGAAGACCTTGGCGGAGGAGAAACAAGTGCTGAATTGAGACTTTTGGAAGACATTCCAAAAGTTTCGCTCTATGCAGGTCCGAGGGTGCTCATACGGGTTCTTTCGGCGAAGCCGTCAAACCACGCTAGCTGAATAGGTCGGAGCTCCCCCAGGCACCTAATCACCGTCATTGCCGCTGTCATCGGAATCTGAGCTAGCAACAGGGGAGTCCATGGGACGATCTTGAGCAGCATCATCCTCGTCTACTGCCAGTGCGGCCCAATCGATGGGTTGAGCCAATTGCGAAGACCTGGAGCCACAGTGGTGACGAGGATTATTACCCGAGCTAGTTATTTATTTAATATATCATATTCAAGATATTTCGGATATGATATATAAACTTGTGCACTAGCAGCCACTATGGTCGCAAAAGCAACTCCCTGTATACCAGAAGGTCGCAGTTGCAATACCAGTCTATGGTCGCAGAACTTGCGTGACCATAAGGTCGCAAGCTATGCACGACCAAGGTAATCTAAGGATTACATTTAACCTGAGTAGTGTTTGAGCTTTACCAAACACGTTCCCAGGATAAAGATAACTTCTTCTCCCATGTGTGAAGATAACCGTCAAAGAGTTAAGATATGCGGTTATCTATAACTGCATGTGTTAACCGGCGAAGAGATCAGTGCAGTTAAGCAACTACATATCAGCAACCATCCAAACTGCTTTATGTTGGCATTCTTTCGTTCAGTATAAAAGGGGGAAGGAAACACAGGACGAGATATCGGAAGATACATATCAATAGAGATATATGAGATATATCAAAGGATACTGATAGACAATAGACAGAAGTGTTGAGAGAGATTGTCAACCTCTGTAACAATCCCTTCTTCACTGTAAACACTCATATACATAGTAGAAACACCACAGGACGTAGGGTTATTACTCAATCCGTTGAGGGCCCGAACCTGTATAATTCTGTGTCACCAACTCGTACTTACCTTAACTTACTTGATAAGCGCCTTGAAAGGTCTCACACCCTACTCACAAATCTGCGTAAGATCGACTAAGGACCCCGGGTCCCAATCGTCGACAGCTGGCACCCACCGTGGGGCCTTTCCCAAGGCATTTTCTTCATCAGGAGCTCTGGTAAGTCATGTTTGGGGCATACGATTCCGAGAACGATTTTGATCTCAATGATTATGCTCCGATTCAGATGCCTTCGCCCAACGATCCCGTTCCTATGGAAGAGGTCGACGGCGAGGATATCCATGAATCACATCTAGAGGCTACGTCTTCTCCAACTCTGGTCATGTCTGTCGACCAAGAGACGGAGAAGATAGATGCTTCCCCTCATGGGGAACCCGCCACATCAAAGGCTGAGTACGTGTCACAACACGTTGTTCCAAATGATGTAGAGGATGACGATCTTGAGTTTAGTCCTGGAAAATTTGATCCGAACAATCTCAAATCCCTTTTTGATTTCAAATCTGATTCGGAACAAGGAGGAATGTTTTCCCTGTCTACGACCTCGGTTCCTCGAGAATTGGCTGCGCTATTGGAGGAAACTCCTGAGTAGCAGATTGCTAGGGAGGAGCAAGAGCGCAGACAAAAGGAGGATCAGGACTGCGAGCAATGAGCAAATGAGATTCGTAGGGTAACTAAGGAAGCCTTACACCTTGTGCAATCTCGCCACGATGTCGCTGTTTGAGATCCCGCTCCAAGAATTTCCCGTCATCCGCATGGTCACAGGTGCGACCACACGCCTTCTTTGGCCTCGGACTATCCTCCGGCGGTTGAAGAAATGGTGACACCCATGGCACCCAGGAGGAGTACACAAGATTGAATTCGTGTTATCGTAGAAACCCTGTGCAATCCTCCTCCTAGTATTGAAGATGCGGATAGAACAACCTTTGCCAGAGTCCTGGTGGACATGCTCGACGAAGTTGCATCTGATGAAACTCCAACGGCATCGTCCCATTCTACAATTCGTTCCCATGAGCGAGATTATTCTCACTCTAGTCATGGGAGGTGCGATCGATTGCTAGCAGGACCAGTTCGGCATGACAAGGTCAGGCGAGTTGGAAGTTCCCGCGATCGAGATCGCATATTGATCCATTCTTTCCTGGGGCCGCGAGGTGTATCTCCTCAAGGTGATGTCGCCCGCGACCATATGGAAGGTCACGGACATCTTCGCAGTTCCTATGTCGGTTGTAAAGATTTCTCGCCAGGCCTCCGTGCTGTGGTCTGGCCAGATAAGTTTAAACCAGGAATGATTGAAAGGTTCGATGGAACTCAAAATCTATCGGAGTTTCTTCAGATCTACATCACTGCCATCCAAGCGGCAGGGGAGATGACCACGTAATGGAAAACTATTTGCCAACGGTTCTCGAAGGACCAACAAGAATCTGGTTGTTTAATCAACCAGAGGGGTCAATTTACAATTGGGAAATGTTGTGTGATGCAATACTTAACAATTTCCAAAATTGTTATCAGAAGCCTGGTAAGGGAGATGATCTTCATAGCTTGCGCCAGACATCCACTGAAACTCATCGGTAGTTTGTCAAGAGATTTGTTGGAGTGAGAAATACAATTCCTAACATCTCTGACAGTTCCGTTATCAGGGCATTCAAACATGCCGTTCGATATTGGAGATTCACTAAAGATTTACTTATCCATCTGCCTTGATCAATAGTCGATCTTTTTGACATGGCTGATCGTTATTCTGATGCGGCCGAGGCCGTGGAATGGAATAGGATGGTGGATCAAGGGAATTTTCTGCCTCAACCAGGTCTCAAGAATGACAAAAAGGATGATCCTATCAAGAAGCCAGAGTCATCGACTTGCGGGAAATCAAAAAAGCCCAAGAAGAGTCGGGCTAGACAATACCGAGATGTTGCCGTTGTCGACAAACAACCGCCAGGGAAAGGTAATAAGTTCTTGTTCAATAGTAAAACTCCTTCTGGCGGCCGCGACAGCAACCATTCAGGAAAATCGGCTAACCTGCAGGAAAATAAGAAGTGGTGTCCGTTCCACAATTCTTCTAGACATGACCTCAAGAACTGTCGCAACTGTATGAAAGGCTTGGAAGACTTTTACCAGGGAATTGGACCCATGCCGACCATACCACGGCAAGATCAAGCCTGCGAGGTTAGAGACGCTGATGGAGATGAAAAAAATGTCTTACCAAGTACCCCAAAATCATGTCAATATCATTTTTGGTGGTTCTTCTTATGCTTCTAAGCATCAATTCAAAACTTTTTACCGTGAGGTAAACAAAGTTGAAGCTCCCCTTGGAGAGCCTCAATATCCTCGTTGGTCAGAAACTCCCTTAACCTTCGACTGGGACGATTGTCCCAAGGGGCTCACATGACTATTGTGACTTCCTTTGGTCATTACCCCTATAATTAGCAATGCTAGGGTCGAAAGGGTTTTGATTGACGGGGGTAGTTCCTTGGTCCTGTTATTGGTCAAGGTACTTGACGAGATGCAAATTCCTCATTCAAATATTAAACCCATAATTCACCCATTTTATGGAATAATCCCTGGTCCCTCAATGATGCCGACTGGACAAATTGTGTTACCTGTAAAATTGAGAGAACTAGATAATTTCAGAACAGAATTAATTACATTTGATGTAATTGATTGCGATTTAGCATATAACGCTATTTTTGGCAGGCCAACACTTGCTAAAGTTCATGGCGATGGCGCATTACGCTTATCAATGTGTCAAGCACCAGGCCCAAAAGGCGTTATTTCTGTCCGAGGCAGCCAGAACACGGCTCTTACTTGTGATCGGCTATCTCTGAAGTTGGTGGATCAGCTTCGCCTTCGAGATGTTAAAATTGCGACCACAGCCTCAGATACGATCAAAGTTGCCCCGCGACCAGATGAGAAATTGAAGTTGGTTCCATTGTACCCAGATGATCCATCCAGAACCATTTGGATTGAATCAGGTCTGGATGACAAATAGGAACTCGAGCTCATTACTTTCCTTTGGACTAATGCAGATGTGTTTGTGTCGAAACCATTCGACATGCCTGGAGTCCCAAGGGAAGTGATTGAGCACAGGCTAGCAATTCGGCCTGGACAGCGACCAGTAAAGCAAAAGCTCAGACACTTTGCTATCGACCGACAAGAAGCCATTTGTGTGGAGTTAGACAAACTCCAAAAAGCATGATTTATTCGAGAAGTCAATCATCCTGAATTGCTCACAAATCCGGTCATGGTCCTAACGTCAAATGGTAAGTGGCGCATGTGCGTTGATTACACCAGCTTAAATAGTGCCTGCCTGAAGGATGATTTTCCCATCCCTCGCATCGATCAGTTGGTCGATTCTACAGCGGGTTGCGAACTGATGAGCTTTCTAGATGCTTACTCAGGGTACCATCAAATTAGTATGGCATAAGAAGATGAAGAGAAAACTGCCTTCATCACACCATTTGGCACCTACTGCTACGTCAGAATGCTATTTGATCTCAAGAACACCAGTTCCACGTACCAGTGCTTGATACAAAAGGCCTTTCTTTCCCAGTTAGGGCATAACTTGGAGGCTTATGTCGATGATTTGGTTGTAAAGAGTTTGAAAAGCTCTAGTCACATAGATGATCTCGCTAAAACCTTTTGTAATTTGAATAAACATGGAATAAAGTTAAACCTTGAAAAGTGTTCCTTCGGAGTTTCTTCTGGTAAATTTTTGGGTTTCCTTGTTTGTTCGAGAGGAATCAAGGTTAATCCTGAAAAAATCAGGACCATTGAGCAAATGAGACCTCCTTCGACCATGAAGGATGTCCAGAGCCTAACAGGTCGCATGGCGGCTCTAAGCAGTTTCATATCGCACCTAGGCGAATGCAGATTGCCTTTCTTTAAGGTTCTCCATAAGCACAATGGTTTTACCTGGTTGGATGAAGCCAAGAAAACCTTTTAAGAGGTCAAAGCATATCTGTCTAGCCCGCCTGTACTGGTCTCTCCAATTTTGGGGGAGCCATTACTACTTTACTTGGCGGCAACCCCTCACTTGGTCAGTGCAGTTCTGGTCACAGAGAAAGAAGGTGTACAACAACCAATCTATTATGTAAGTGAAGTGCTTCATGGACCAAAGGAGCGTTACCCTGAAGTCCAGAAGTTACTTTACGCTCTTCTGATGGCTTCCCGCAAGCTACGACATTACTTTCAAGCACATAAGATTACTGTGCTTTCGTCCTTTCCATTGGGAGATATTATCCGAAATCCGGAGAAATCTGGTCACATTGCGAAATGGGCAGTGGAACTTGGAGCATTTGATATCCATTTCACCCCTCGTATCGCAGTAAAATCTCAAATTCTTGCAGATTTTGTGGTTGAATGGACTAATCCCGACCCTCCTACGCAAGAATCTAAAGATTTACAATGCACTGACCGTTGGATGATGTATTTTGATGGCTCTCGCAGTTTTCAACACTCGGGGGCTGGAGTGGTCTTAATTACGCCTTAGGGCGACCAACTCAAGTATGTCATTTAATTACACTTTGTTGCGACCAACAACGCAGCAGAGTATGAAGGTCTTCTTGCTGGGCTCCAAGTAGCCAAATTCCTTGGAGTCCATCGATTAGTGGTGATGGGAGACTCACAGCTAGTCGTAAACCAGATAAACAAGGAGTACAGCACTTCCGATGAGACAATGGCTCATTATTTGGAAGAAGTGAGAAGATTCGAAAAACACTTCAGTCATTTCGAAGTCCAATTTGTTCTGCTAAAGGATAATATACTCGCAGATCAATTATCAAAAATTAGGTCCTCACACACATCTGCCTCGGCAGGAGTGTTTGTCTAACACTTACAATACCCTTCGATCACGGCTTCGGTCGAGGATGATTTGGTAACAGTTTACGTTTCCGACCTTGGACATGAAAAAGATTGGACCCGACCATTGCGGATCTATCTTGAACATGGGACCTTGCCTAAGGATGAAACCGAGAGTGATCGATTAATACAAAAGGTGTGTCTATATAAAATAATTGATGGAGTTTTGTATAGAAAGGGTACTCAAGGAGTATTCATGTGCTCTATATCTCAAGAGGAAGGTAAATCTCTCTTTGTCGTGGTATTGCGAATACCCCGGCAGGTTTTGAGAGTAAACCTAGCAAAGATTACGCGGCGCGTGTTGACCGGATGACCGGTTCTTCCCCGCCGGACAAGCACAAGAAATGACACGAGGGTTTATACAGGTTCGGGTCCCAGTGGGGGCCCTAGTCCTGTCGATGCGCTCCCGACCGGAGTCGGCTGGGGAGGCTCTCTCCGGGGGAGAGGCTTCCGGAGCACGTCTGTGAGTTTAGCTATTCCAATAAAAGAGTTCTGATCCTTTACAACAGAGGGGTACAAGGGCTATTTATAGCCCCACAAAGAAGCAAAAAACCTAAACTATCCCGGAAGCCACCGTTGGATTGAAGGGTAGGACCGTCCTTCTTCCGGTCAAACGCCTTGGATGCTTGACAGGTGGTCGCTAGTTCCCGAGGCGCTCCTCGCGTGACCTGCACGTGACAAACAGTTCGAGACTTTACCTTTAGGAGGGCGATGAGGCCCGGGACGGCACCGGAGGCCAAGTCCCGGGGGCCAAAAGGAGGCGCCCGGGGAGGCCCCGGAGGCCACGTCCCCGGGCAAATGGCGGTGCCCGGGGAGAGGCCGGAACGGCGCCGGAGGCCAGGTTCCGGGGGCCAAATGGCGGCCCCCGGGGAGAGGCCGGAGGCCACGTCCCCGGGCAAATGGCGGCGCCCGGGACGGCGCCGGAGGCCAGGTCCCGGGGGCCCGGGACAAATGGCGGCGCCCGGGGAGGGGCCGGAGGCCACGTCCCCAGGCAAATGGCGGCGCCCGGGACGGCGCCGGAGGCCAGGTCCCGAGGGCCAAATGGCGGCGCCCGGGGAGGGACCGGAGGCCACGTCCCCGGGCGAACGCGGCGTAACTTACCTGGACTTAGCCCCGCGGAGATTTCCCCCGACAGCAGCCCCCCATGCACGCCGGGGACGATGCTCGAGTCCCCGGTGGGTATGGTATAGGTCACCGGGAAGATCTCCGGGCCAAGTCACCGGAGCCGCGGCGCTTCGGTTTCCGTGCCCCGCGCTTAAGGCCGCGCCGTTTCGCCATAAATGCGCGCGCGGTTCGAACCGGCGCCTAGATTCACGCGCCCGTCCCTTCGTTTACCGCGCACGGTTTGAACTTTTGCTGTCCAGATTGCTCCGTGGGTGCCACGTGGCGCGCATCTAGACCACGTCCCGCCCCTATAAATAGGGCCTTGGGGGGCCCGGGAGCTCATTCCAAATTTCCAGCCCTAGCAATCTTCGCTCTCCCGGTAGCCCTCCCCCGGTAGCTCTTTCCGGTAGCTCTTGCCCGGTAGCGGACGTCCGGAAATTTTAGCAGTAGCCTCCTGCAAGGTTAGCCACCGAAAAAGAAGAAGACTAACCTCATGGCATCCAAGGGTCGAGCGAAGACCACGGAAGTGTCCCCGGAGGAAATCCCTTCGGATTTCCTCTGGGTGTCGGAGTTCACGGCCGAGGACGCCGAGTCCTTGGTCGAACACTGCGTCGTAGCGGACGGGGACATCCGAGTCCCTGTGAAGAAAGACGGAGCCCCCCGCCCCAGGCCCGGAGAGGTCGTGGCCTTCGAGGCCTTCCTGAAGGCGGGGCTCCGGCTCCCGGTGCATCCCATGCTCCGGGAATTTCTCAAGGAGTACGGGGTGGCTCTCAACCATCTCACCCAGAACGCGCTCGTCCGGATGGGCCTCTTCATCTGGCTCTACGAGACAGCGACCGGGCGGGAGCCCACCCTTCGCGCCTTCCGGTACTTCTACGAACCGACGGCGCGGACCTCCCACCTGGTGAAGGGGGGCCCCAAGTCCCCCTTCGGTTCGGTGATGGTCCAAATGTTGCCGTCCCGGGTGATCGACTACCCGGCGGCGGCCTCCCGGGACCACTGGGGGGACTGGGTCCGGAGGTGGTTTTACCTCCGGGTCCGGGACAAGGCGGTGGTGTACGCCACGGAGCCCCCCACCTACAGCCGGTCGTCCGCGCCGAAGCCTCCGGTGTGGACAGACGAGGAGTTCGAGCTCCTCGGCAAGGTGATCCTCTCCAAGAAGACCCGCTCGATGCGGGACGCCGCCGAGGAGATGGCTCTCCTCCGGATCTCCCCCTTTACCGGCGGGAAGAGGGGGATCGGCATGGGCCCCGAGCAGCGGCCCCCGGTGAAGCCGGTGACGCGACGTAAGCTCCGGGAACCTACTGCATTGTATTTACGAATTTTTGAAATTTTAACTAACTCTTTACCTCTTGCAGTCCGGCCGTACCCGGCGGCACGGGAGAAGGCGGAGAACCTCCTGGGGAGGTACTTCGCCGATGAGCACGAGCGCGTCGTGCGCGCCGTGGGGGAGGGCCCTCCCAAGAACTTGGTAGCGGCGGCCTACGGGTTAAAGCTGCCGGAGAGGAAGCCTCTCCCCACCCCCGGGTCGCACAAACGGGGGAAGGAGGCGGCCGGGGGCTCGGAGCCCAAGAAGGCCCAGGTTCAAAAGACCCCCGGCCCATCGACGACGCCGGCGGCGACACCGGCGAAGCCCCGGGACGAGACCCCCGAGAGCGAGCGTGCCCGGGCACCGGCCCGGAAGGAAGTAACACCTCCTCCCCTGAAGGGCCCCGTCGAGGCCCGGGTGATGACCCTGCAGGGCAGGGGAAAAGCTGATCCCCCAATATATACGATAAGGATACTTGTGCCCAAGCATGGTTAGTGATTAATTAATTTGGCTATGGTGTATTTGATTTACTTCTCTAGTCGAGTCAAAAGTAGTCATATTATTATAATTTAGTTAATATTTGATCGGTGATCAAAATCTGATATGCTAATAAGAATAGCTATTGTTTGACTACATTTTGATTAATTATTTCATACTTAGTCAAATCTTAAGTATGAAATTTAGTCACTCAAGATTTGACTAGTCAAATCCCCACTTCTCTTTTTATGGCAAGTAGACCTTACATTATTTAGTCAAATTTTAACAACCACAAGAATTGACAATTGTTTAATTTGCGACCATTTTTTTTTTGTGTGTGTCACATATTTGGTTATGGTCAAATTTTGTCTTGATTTTTTCTAAATGTGAACTAAATATACTCTTTGATCAATTACTTGTGTTTCCTCTTGGACATATATACTTAGTTGGCAGCAATTTGTGCCAAGACTCTTACAAGTGAGATCCAACTGAGCATCATTGTATTGTAATCTATATTAATGGTTGATTATGATCTTAGAGTTTTTTATAGGATAATATGTAAGAGATCTTCATATAAAAGTTTCCTATAGGAAGTAATTTCTTCGGAGACCAATCTCATATGTGTAATCCGATTGAGTACTGTAGAATTGTGACCTTTGATCTAAGAAAGTTATAACTCGATAGTTTTTAATTGGGATCTCATATGAAAAGGTCCGGTACTTGTATAAGATTTTTCCAACAGAAAGCAAGTTCTTCTGAGAATAACATATGCTATTTGCGCATTGCTGCAGCTGTCAAGCTGATATTTTCATTCACAAATGGAGTTGAATGGGATGGGCCATACAGTCTGAAATTTGAAGTCGCCAAGGGGTGGCAAAACAAGCCCTTAAGCTTTCTCAATGAGGTAAATTTAACCTTCATAAAAATACTTCTCATACTCCATCAATAAAGTTGCACACATTCTAAAGAAAACGAAAAATCGAGTCCTAGCTTTCTCCGTATATCTTAAACGTCAAATCGAGACCTAGCAGGCCACAATTACAAATCACTGTCTGTTTCGATTAAAGTTCATGATTTGAAGTTAATTTCACTGCATTCCGAGATAAAATATTCATAATAAAAGGACATATAATTCTGTGCTTTTGCTACAATTAACAAAGTCTAGTTTGGTAAAAATGGTGGTAAACGCAGGGTTTGGCAGAAGAACTGAACAGGGATGGCGCCTGCGACAGAGCAATCTATCCAGATGCAAATATTGTTATCACAAGCTGTGACATGGGCAGCTTCTACTCTGAGGGGGTAATTAACATTAGCTCTCTATTACGTACATAACATGTGCTTTCTATTTCCTCTTCCTTGCGACTCATAGCCAGCACCAAGTGCAACTTTAACTGTTTTCACTTTCTATACCAATCTTTTTTTTTTTTTAATGATGTGTGGACCTCTAATATCTTAAGGTCCAATATGTTTCAGCCTATCGTCCAATGGGATAAGCTACTACAAACACTAAGTCACTTACAATTTTGCTCTCATTTCGTGTAAAAGAGTTAACTCGGAGTTAATATTATTCATTCCATAAGTATTACATACAGACCTAAACATCTCAATACTACACTAGACCATCCAATTGGACCAGGATATCGAATTTTTTTTTCATATAATCCAAAAAAAAAACAAATTCGAAAAATAGTCCAGAACTTTTAAATTTTACAAAAATAACCCTCTGTCGCGAACCAGCACTAGCGACTGAAGACGTGGCACGGTACAACGTCCTACTGGCCCAGGTGCCGTGCCACGCCATCTTTCAGTCGCCAGCCCAGCTAGTTATTGAAAGGTCGAAAGGGGCAGGGACCCAGATGCCAGGATTTGGACTGATTTTGATGATTTTGCTTAGAAATTTGGACTTGTTTGCAAATCTTGAGATTGGGAGGGCTGATTTGAGATATAATTTCACACACAAGTGTAACTTTATTCCAGGAGCTTATTCAGCAGGAGTTTCGATGAAATTCGACAAGATTCGATGATTTTGGGATAATTCGAAAACAGGGCACTTTAGGGTAATTAGGGTTTTAGAAAATGGCAAGACTTGAAACTGAAGTCTCGGATGAGATTTTGGAAATCTTGCAGAAGGGAAACTTGCTCAAAATAGTGAATGGGAGATACTCCTTGAATTAGATCGAAGTTCGGAGATGAGATGTGGGTTTTAGCTTTTTTAGGGTTCTCGGGAAATATGAAATGCCCTGTCATACAAAGGGGCAAGACAACAAAAGCTGAAAGTACTAATCGTACAAAAGCTGAAAAGATGAAAGTATAAAGGCTGAAAAGCAGAAATGCAGAGTCGGACAAAAGTAAAACAGTACAAAAGTGCGACAGTGTTTTTCTCAAAAGGTTGGAAACCTGACAAAAATATACGAAAAAACTAAACAGTCCAACAAAACCCTACATTAGGCTACTGCCCCCTCCTCCCCCTCTGTGGGGGGGTCTGATACTCCGATGGTGTGTACCGAGAGGAGGGCTGACGATCCCTGACGCGCTGCCTCCTCACTGGTGGTGTCTGCGCAGAGGGCGGAGCTTGGGAAGGCTGTGTCGGCTGTGTAGGCGGCGGAGCATCGGCAAGGAAACTAGGATACTACTGTGTTGGCTGCGTAGGATGCTGCTGTATCTGGTCGAGAGGCTGGTGCCATGGAGGAGTATCGAGCTCTTCATCCGAAGAGCTATCGGCAGGCACGAAACCCGTGTGCAGTGGTGGAGGGCGCGATGACGACGGACAGTCCGCTGGTGGCACATGCGGCGAAGGACCCGGTGCCGACGGTGATGGTGGGGGAATCACGGTCAAGTAAGGTGGCAGCAGCACTCTGAAACCGACCAGAATCTGATCGACCTGCCGCTCGACCTCCGAACAATATGCGTACACATCATCGCTGGGCATGGTGGGTCTGAGGCGGGACCTGACCATCATGTCCCATGCACCAGCAGAGACGCCGTCGAGGATGTCCAGTTGTGCACACGAATTAATGCAATTATAGAACGGCAATCCATGTGAAAGTCAGGTTGCAAAGAGCTAAGGAGCTCACAGAAGAGTGGATTCGCCCAGTAAGGCGTCGGTCAGTAGCGGTCGTCGATGGTGGCGGGAGGGACGGGCTCATTAGGCACGGCTAGTGGACCGCCCGCCAACCGGTAGATCGTACGAGGTCGGTACCAGGACAGATACGAAAAATGGATGTCGTGGCTGTACGGCCTATCCTCCTCGACCGTGCATGTGTGGGCCCAATCCATCCACTCCTGCACATAGGGCCGCTGCCAACGAACGAAATCATCCCTCACTCGACCCTTCCTGGATTGCCTGCGGACAAAGCAAATTAGTTAGTGACAGAAATCATGTGTAAAATAATATGTGAATGTAATGCATATTTGACGTACTCATGGATATGGTGTGGGATCTGTCGAGGAGGCGGTACGGGGACAAGCTGGCGCAAGCCGAACTGGCGCATAACTCGCTCAGGCGAGTACCCCTCAATCTTGTGTGAGAAGACGAGCAGAACCTGGGTGCGCCAGTACACAGCATCCTGCGTACAAAGAGAAGAAAGGCCAACTGGAGCGACGGATTGGAGGTTCGCGGTGGTCCACGGATCCCAGATGACGCTGTCGTCGACAAGGCGATCGAAGCCCGTGGCGTACGAAGGATAACAGAGGTGCGCCTGATCTGTGGCCCACCTCAAACTCAGTCTAGCCTACCTCCATCCCATCATGGGGCCGTCCCTCGCATTCCCGGCCAACGCGAACTGATCCTGCGGAACCAGCGGTCGACCGATGAGGAAATACTCGTACGACCACATCTACAAGAGGATGGCGCACCCAGCGAAAAGAGAGCTCACCTGGTCTCTACTCGTGGCATCACACAACCCCCTGTAGGTGTGGTAGAGAACGGAGGATCCGAAACTGAACCGCGGCACGTGCCCCAGGGCCGAGTCGGCAATACTCCTGGCAAGCTAAACGTACTGCCGCTCGCAGATCTCTCCGTAGGTGCCAGGGAAGAGCAACCACCCAAACAAGTACAGCAAGTACACCTCAAGGTGGCGCCTGAAGACCTCCTCTGGAGCGGCCACGGGGAGCGCACCATCGCGCACTGCGCGAAGGTAACTCTGGGGAACTCCCGCGTCCTGCGCAAACCCCCCCGCAGGCCCTACTCCCTCGAAGCGCTGTAGGAAATCTAGGCGCCATGCAACTCTGTCGATGGCCGCTGGGACATATATCTCCCCGCGGATAGGCAGACCAAGCAGCATGCTGACGTCTTGCAGCGTGATAGTGAGCTCGCCGAAACTGAAGTGGAACGTGTGCGTCTCGGGCCTCCACCGGTCCACAAGCGCGGTAACGAGCGCTCGGTCGAAAGGGAATCGTCTTGCCCTGATCCGGGAGGATCTCCAAGTCCTGATCGCATACGGATTCGCGACCAAGTCCTGATCGCATACGAATTCGCGACCAAGTCCTGATCGCATACGGCTTTGCGACCTTAACCGTGTTCGGAAAGGTTTCGCGACCATGGATTGGTTCGCGACCAGGAAAAGGAATTCGTTCCCTGTTCGGAATTGTAATCCGATCCGAATGTGTATGACTAAGCTTATCTGTTTAGGATTAGTTATATGAGTCTAATACGTTTAGGTCTCTAAGTCTGATACGTACTCATACGATTGGACTATAAATACCTTGTAATAGGTCTAGTTTAGATCATCGAATTCAATCGAAGAGTCATAGAACTTATTTGAGTTTTAGACACTTATAGTTCCTTCGACGTAGGCAAGTGTGCCTAACGTTCGACGTGTAAAGCCCTCTTTGAAATAAAGAGTTGTGCAATTACTTTGGGTTTCGGTATTTCCGAGTAAGATCCCGTTATTCCGCATATTAGAATCTGGGTGAGCCTAGTGCGAAAACCAAGGCTAGGTCTCAAACGGATCAAGTTGGTATCAGAGCAACTTTCCAATCCTGTGGATGGTGAAGACTCACCAGGGTTACAAAACTTCCGGCGAAACTCCAGGCGATCAGTTGACGGTTCCTACAGCCGCGTCTCCGACAATGTCTGACGATACCCCCGTTCAAGCTAACCTAGCCGAACAAGTGGCTAAACTCTCCACCAACATGGAAACTGTGCTTGCTTGGATTAAGCAGCAGGCCATGATTATACCTCCTGGAGTAGGGAAGGTTATGGGTGAGAAGACTGGTGAAGACTTGCGCAGGGCAGACGAAGATGAAGACGAAGGCGACCACAAGACCGACGACCTCGCCAACACCTCCTTAGCTGTCGAATCTTTTAAAGTCGACGCTAAGATTGATATACCCATATATGATGGGGTGGTCGATGCCGAGAAGCTGGATTCTTGGATCGACCAGCTTGAGACCTACTTTGACCTGAAAGGGTTCAGTAGCGCTCAAAAGGTCAAATTTGCACCTTTGAAGATGAAGGACCACGCCAAGATATGGTGGAAGGCCCTTGTCACCAGTGGTGAAGCTGACGATCTTGCGTGGGGTCAATTCAAACGACTTATGCGACAAGAATTTTATCCAATGGGTTACCTTGAGGAGAGATGGGAACGTTGGCACAGATTGTATCAACGGCGCGACCAGACTGTCCAAGACTATACGACGGAGTTTCGGCGACAAGCAATGGTCATCGGCATCTCACTGTCCGATCATCAGGTATTTCAGAAGTACACATCTAGACTTCAGAAATCGATCAGTACTGAGCTAAGTTTGTTCAGAGTCCAAGACATCTCGACCGCGAGTACGACTGCTTTGGCGATTGAGAAGAAGAATAAGACCCGCAACGATAAGAACTTGAGGGAGATTTCAACCACGACAAACTCCGGAGAGGGTACCCACGATACGGGTAACACTTGTGAGCATTGTCATGTTGCTGGGCACACAAAAGAGAAGTGTTATAAACTTCATCCTGAACTGCGACTAGAAAGAAAAAGAAGGGATGAACCAAGCACACGAACAGCTATGGTTACTTCTATTCCGCTCGCAGAGGAAATTATCCAGTTGGATTCGGTTGAAAAGGCGGACACGACCTTGTCTCTAATGGCAATGCCGAAGGAGAAAGGTTCGAGTTCATCAATTGACCACAACCCGATAGAGGAATTGTTCACTGTTAACATACAGGTGAAGCACGAGGTGGTCGCAGCCATCTTCGACCTCGGAAGCCAAAAGAATTTGGTCTCCTCCGGGCTGGTTCGACAACTTGGTTTGCAGACGACTCATCATCCTCTACCATATCCTTTGGGATGGTTCACTTCCGACGTGAACCAGCAAATCAAGAGTCAGTGTACTCTAAAGTTTGCAATATCTGCTCGCTACATCGACGAGGTTCAATGCGATGTCATCCCCATCGATATTTGCCAAGTGATTTTTGGAAGTCCGTTCTTGTACGATCGTGACGCCCATTACCATCGAAGAGCTCAAGAATACGACCTCACAAAGGATGGGACGAAATTTATCATCAGCAAAAATGACCACGTCGACACCAAGAACTTGACGATAGCAAATCAGGCGAAACGGATTGTCAATGCATGCTCAAAGTGTGTGCTAAGCGTGATGCGTCCAATTAGCCAAGAGGATTGTGCTGCATCGAGTATGGAAAGTGGTGGTTGTTTAGCAAGCTTTCCTGAAGAAAACAACGCGCTATTCGCAAAGGTACATAGTCGATCACCACAACGACTAGTCGAAAACGACATGCAACTTGTCTCTACGGCGCCACTATTCAAACTTTGCAATCATAGCTTTGGGAACGGTGATGGTATAAACCTCAACAAGGGGAAGGCTATCCGCGAGTGGCCAAGGCCACAATCCATGACGGAGGTGCTAAGCTCCATGAGCGCCTATCCATACATTCGATCCGACGATTGTAACATTGCTCATCGTGTGTTCGTTCCAAAACTCCCAGTCGTTCTCTACGTCATCACGGTTGGTCACCAACGGGTGTTGGCTCCTTCTCAACAGGGGAGTCATGATCCGGGAGGATCTCAGGTCGCGTTCGCAACGGATTTGCGACCACGAAAAGGTTTGCGACATTGGAAAGGTTTGCGACCTTGGGAAGGATTCAAAGTCTTTGAGCCTTCAATGCTGGATGATGAGCCAGATACTATAGTACCATCTGTTGAAGACTTGGTCTATCAACGAGACGAACCTCTACGCGAAGATGTGATTCTGGAGAAGAAGGTGACTATCACCCGCAGTGACACAAAGGAGACTTTTCGAATCGGTCGGAAAGATCAACGAGCACGTGCGGCAAAGTGGTACACAAAAGAAGATGGACAAGCCCAATTTCCACATCTCCAGTTTGATCGAGAGGTCGCAACGGGGGTTGGCTCCTTCTCAACAAGGGAGTCATGATCCGGGAGGATCTCCAAGTCCTGATCGTATACGGATTCGCGACCAAGTCCTGATCGCATACGAATTCGCGACCAAGTCTTGATCGCATACGGCTTTGCGACCTTAACCGTGTTCGGAAAGGTTTCGCGACCATGGATTGGTTCGCGACCAGGAAAAGGAATTCGTTCCCTGTTCGGAATTGTAATCCGATCCGAATGTGTATGACTAAGCTTATCTGTTTAGGATTAGTTATATGAGTCTAATACGTTTAGGTCTCTAAGTCTGATACGTACTCATACGATTGGACTATAAATACCTTGTAATAGGTCTAGTTTAGATCATCGAATTCAATCGAAGAGTCATAGAACTTATTTGAGTTTTAGATACTTATAGTTCCTTCGACGTAGGCAAGTGTGCCTAACGTTCGACGTGTAAAGCCCTCTTTGAAATAAAGAGTTGTGCAATTACTTTGGGTTTCGATATTTTCGAGTAAGATCCCGTTATTCCGCATATTAGAATCTGGGTGAGCCTAGTGCGAAAACCAAGGCTAGGTCTCAAACGGATCATGCCCGATCTACCATGCTGGCGAACGGCAACAGTCCGGCCTCGAGCAAATAAGGCGCGAACCACTCATTTAGAGGCCACATCTCACGCGGTGTCCTCATGCGCAGAGCTGGGAGAATGGTGCCCTGTAGAAGGCGTCGAGCACGGTGACGCTCCTGATGGTGCTGTGCAATCAGCTCGGGAAGCTGATGGTCGTCGGCCATACCTGCAGTTGTCACATATTGGTTGAGAGGTTGATACATTACTATTAATAAACAAACATTCAGTAGTAATTACGAAAATTCACGATAAGGCATTAGGGAAATTCAGTACAACTCATATAGGGAAATTCAGTACAACTCACGACAAAACATTCAGTAGTTCAAACATTACAACATTACAACATTGCTTTAGTTTTGCGACGAGGTCGATGCGTCTGCCACCCGCGGGCATCGATTCCTTGTGTGACCAGGCTGCCTGCAAGCGCTGCATCTACGTCGGTCGTCTTCACACTCCGTTGCATCCATATCGTTCTGTATCCTCCTGGATTGACGTCGGTCGACATGGCCTATGAGGAGCCTCTTGTCTGGGATCCACGTGATGGTATCTTCCGGCGACAGTTCTCAATAGCTTCCCCCCGCCGGAAACCCATTGAAGACACCGTCCCAGGTTTTCCACAAGTACTGCAGAGTATAATAGGTTGAGATATACTGCGCCGGATCGATCCCAGGAACAGAGCAGGCAGCGATGACATGCGAGCAAGGAATGTGCAGCAGTTGAGACTTGTTGCATGTGCATTGGGCATCTGCATTTGAAATTCGACATTCGTAGACCCGACCAGCTCGTAATGTGCCACAGACATGTTTGTGCCTTAGCCGAACCTCATGCTTTCCGTTCAAATGACTCAGCACTGAGACATCATGTGTCAACGACTTTCTTGTCCGAAATTCGAGGTAATCATTGATCTTTTTGGGCCAGTGTACTAAGGGGTCATGCACAAGACTTGATGCTGCCAAACTCCTACTGTCGTAGTACGCTACTGTGCGATAGAATGTCATCTCAACTATTATAGTGAGTGGTAAGCATCGCACACCTTTTAGGACGAAGTTGTACACCTCGGCCAGATTTGTCGTCATGATTCCGTACCGAGCCCCGCCTGTGTCGTGCAACAACGACCACTTCTCCATTGGTTTGGGCTGAATCCATTGACTAAAACTGAGACGACCCCAGCGGCTTCCTGCGTCGATAACGCCGCCGTCTTTTGGAGCGCCTGCCTCTTGCAATTCCGCCAACGCACCTTCCTCAAGCGACTTCCATATTTTTGAGAACTTTTCCTGTTGGTTCTGTTTGGCAAGCCATTTGAACACCTGCATAAGGCGCCTGCTCTTGAAACGAGTGTGAAAATTCGCGGCAAGATGCCGAGAGCACCAATGACTCTGCAAGTCATCCCAACTCAGCGATGGATCCACTCCCGATTGCATGTACTCGATCGCACTCAGCATTCCTCCATTTCGATCGTGAATCAAGCACGCGCGCTCCCAGTCTTTGACGACCTCATTCCTCAATTTGCCTAAGAACCATAGCCAACTGCTGTAGTTCTCCCCCTCGACCACGGCATATGCTATGGGTAGAAGCTGGTCGTTGGCATCAACAGCCACGGCAGTCAGCAGAGTTCCCTGGTATTTTCCAATGATAAATGTTCCGTCAATGCAAAGCACGGGTCTCATATACCTGAACGATACAACATGCTATTGGAATGCCCAAAAAAATCTCTGAAGTACCATGCACCCAGGAATCACAGTACCCTCCAAGTCGATTCTCGGCTTATCAACAATTTCGGTGGCTGTTCCTGAATTTGCTTCGCATATGCGCCGCAACAGCCTCGGTACGAGGTTGTATGCCTTAACATATGTCCCAAAAAGCTCCTCCAGCATCCTCTGTTTAGCTCTCCATGCCTTCGCGTACTTGATCTTATAACCGTACTTCTCCGCGACATGTGCAATTATCACTTTCGGCGTCATTGCCGTATTTTCCTTTACTACTCAGAGTATCAGACTTGCAACAAAATTGGATGTAATATTTCTATGCTGCTACACCATGTCCTCAGCTAGACATCCGTGGTCTTCGACTCTGGTCACCTGAAAGAACGGGCCATCTCATGGCCGAGTGACACGTACGTACCATAGACAATTCTCGACTAAGCACCTCACAGTCCACAGGCACGGATTTGATTTGACCACCCGGAATGGCCTATTTAGTGAAACAGCCCACGCAGTTATGGCTTTCTTTGCATCTTTCTTACTCCGAAACAACTGTCCAAGCTGGACGGTTGATTCATTAGAGGACCATCGCGAACTCAACTCATCATGAACCACAGCGGAAATCAAAGATGATGGATCAGTCCATTCACCTATAGGATTCTGCTGTTTCGTGGGTTCATCAGGAGATTCATACACTTCAGACGGATCAGTATACTCCTCCTCATTAAAATTATCCTCTAATTCTGGTAGTTCTTCAGCTGCATCTACTTGATGGCCCCCAAATGGAGTTGTATCTCTTACAGTTTGCAAAGGTACACTGCCAGTTGCACTAGCATTGGTACTACCACCTGCACAAGTATCAGCACCGCCACCGCCATCGTGACCTCCGGTGCTAATATTAGTGCTGCTCTTTTCTCTTCCTATGGAATGGCTGCCCTCCGAGCTATGTGCGCGTATGATTTCAACGTACAGTATGATGACTCCGCAACCATAGCCTGGATTTGTCACAAATCTCCCAAACGAACCCTATGATTTGTCACCTTTCAGTCTCTTGAGCACCGATTTGTTTCCCACCGGAATCATACCTTCGACCCTGAGATTATCCGTCACAGGATTTAGTTGTAATAGCTCAACTAACCACATCTCAAAATCGTTGAAAGACATCGACTGTGGTTGTCTCATTTGACCATAAACATGCATACAACCACCAAGATCATCACCGTTTGCTCCATTACGGATTATATCAGCTCCATAATAAACACAAACCGTACTGGGTTGTTCCATAGCCTAATAAATTTGTCATTCTGTGTTAGGTTTAAACAGGATAGTGCGACGATGTACAATAACTGTAGCGGAATTATACAACAATATTGCGACTATGAGATGTGTCAAAATATTGCTCAAAGTACTACAAAAAACATGGTTTTTGAAACAACAGAAATTTTCGAACACTGCATTTCAGTCACTGGGCTACACGATTTTTACCTAGGAAAAAGGTGAAGTGAACAATTAAATTTATAAACTCTAACCCTAACCCTAACCCTAACTGAAAACCAACCCTAACCCTAACCCTAACCCTAACTGAAAACCAACCCTAACCCTAATCCTAACCCTAACTAAAAGCCAACCCTAACCCTAACCCTAACTGAAAACCAACTCTAACCCTAACCCTAACTAAAGTTTTTCAATTTTGAAATTTTCATAAGTTTTGGGTTAAATTTCAAATTTCCTTTTTTTGGTTCGGTTATTCCAACAAAAAATCCCTAACCCTAACCCTAACTGCAAAGCAACTCTAACCCTAACCCTAACCCTAACTAAAACCCAACCCTAACCCTAACCAAATTTAATTTCTAAACCCTACAACCCTAAAATAATAACCGCCCTCGCTCTAAACCCGTGCGAGCAAGGCCAAGACGGCGGTTATGACGACGGCAGCGAGGCCGCGATGGCCCTACCATAATATAAAAGAAACTTTTAAATCTACATATTATCAATCAGTTTAATATACGTACTAACAAATGTTTACATTTACATTCTAACAAATATTTTAATCTACGTGCATACTAATAAAATTCAAATTTGAAAAACATCACATTTTCAGTAAATTTATAATGTAAATCCTATCTAAATATTACAAGTTAACGATCTAATTAATCTACATATACGAGTTAATGAAAATGTACCTCAGCGAACAGATTTGAAGAATCTCCGAAAAGAGTTTTTCTCCTCCTCTTTCTTCTCTTCCTCTCTCTCTCTCTCTAAACATATTTCAATAATTTCTGAATTTTCGAAAAAAATGAACTCGTCCGTACTGTGAAAGGGACTGCTGAGGGTTAAATAGGCCTTTCAGTCGCTTTGCGGGTTTCAGTTGCTAGCCTGGCTAGCGACTGAAAGCTAGCGTGGTACGGCACCTGAGCCAGCGGGGCGTTAGACCGTACCACGTCTTCAGTCGCTAGCCCAGCTAGCGACTGAAGATCTGTCGCGCGCGCTGGTTCGCGACAGAGGGTCATTTTTGTAAAATTTAAAATATCTGGGTTATTTTTCGAATTTGTTTTTTTTTATTATTTGAAAAAAATTCCTGGATACCATAGACCACTACATTTGATGGGACTCATGAGCAAGATTCAGAAAACTAGTGAGAACCAACTTGTTATGGGCAGTAATCAGATAATACAGTGAGGACCGTGATACTAAATCCTAATCAATTTTAACACTAAAGTTATAATTGATTTAGTCTGGTTATACCAGTCTATTATCAATTCAGATTGATTATGACCGAGTCCACCAATTTATGGCTTTCCAGAAAAAGTTCAATAATTGAGCGGTTCTCAGCTGGTTTCTGACAAACCAGTAGGAAGGGATGAAATACGAACATGGATTATCCGAATTATTGTTTTATTAAATATGACAACATGTTGATATGATAAAGAATTCTGCATCCGAATAATATTTTTTTCTCTATCTAGACCTATATTCGAATCCGACAAAAAATATCCGTATTCGAATATGATAAAATCCGACAAAATCTGATAAAATGATATGTTTGTATATTTGAATTCAAATTTAAATACTATTTCTATGAAAATATTTGTCTAAATTTGTAGTATAGCAACTTTGTGATCTAATTCTTATATAAATAATAGAATTATTACACAAATTCATTAAATATGTTATTTCTTGAATTAAAATGAGTTAATTTTAAATTTTTTACAAATAAAATGATGAAATCAAAAAAATATTAGTAGTATTCAATAGAATCTGAAATTCAATTGAAATCCGTATCCAATATTTATCTGATCTGAATCCGAATCTAACTTAAAAATATAGATGCAGATATGATTTGATCAATATCCAATCAATTATCAATTCAATCCATTTTCACTCCTATCAACAAGATCCGATAACCATCCCCAAATCCAGTTTTCTGAATTCTTCTCATGGGGGCCTATATGTCATAGTGAAAAAAACAAATATAGACACGTACAAAGGGAACATGCAAGCCATAACGGCTAACACGGTTGTTCTAAATTGGTTGCAGGGAGATCGCTGCAAGCTGGACATTGTGACTGGATGCATGGACCCAAACTCTCACATGTTTGATCCATTAGCAACTGTAGATGATGGTTCTTGCCTACTGGAATCTGATACGGAGTAGTGATTCCAATTTTTTATATGGCTGGGTACTGCCCTCCATTTGTATGCTTGTAAAGAAACTTTGTTAAATGAAGAATACAGTGTACATGTATATTTGCATGTATTTGGACTCTTCAATATTTCACTGGAAGCATCACAGTAGGATGCACATAGTCCACATTGCACATAATTCAGTTGCACGTTTAGGTAGTGTTTGGTGGGACATTTGCAATTGTCCTTGTATGGGATGATGAACAAGAATGAGCTCTTCCTCTATCATGGTGTGAGTGGATTGTTTGGCTAGTTGATTCAGAATAGGTTAAAATGATGTTTGTTTGACTAAGTAATTTGGTTATGATTGTATGAAAAATGGAACTTTATATTAATATAATTGTAAAGTTAATGTATAAAATCACCATTAATAACTATTAATCACCAGTATTTATCACTACTCACCATTAGTCATCACTTCAGTCATTACTAAATATCACTAATTACCTCTCATTACTAGTAATAATCACTAATTACCACTAATCACAAATAATATGTACTAATAACCACTAATATGCCCTTAATAACCACTAATTATCAGTACTAATTATCACCAATGGTCTGATTAACCACTAATTACCACTAACTATGTGCGATTAACCAAGCTTACACGAACACATGTAGCGTGGAAAATCGAATCTCGACATGTAGCATACTAAGAGAATATTCTAAAATCTTATCCTACATTTACTCAGGCAAACAAGCAATCAAACAATGAGCCTCTAATTTATATGAACTCATACAAGAATATAATGATATACTCAACTAAATACTACTTAATTGCATATTAAAGAGGGTTATAAAGGATGAAATAAAAAAGATTATAAGGATACATATGTATTCAACAGCTACACCAGCCAGGATTCTCAACACACAAACTACTACAAGCTCAAATCGATTGAAGATATTGATGAGACCATGTACATCATGGTTATGACCAAGACGACATCAACATGGTGGTCATCAAGATGTCATCGTCCGCCACCTTGGCCAGGACGCGAAAGCTGGTAGCACGTACGTCGTCTGGATTTTGTGCTGTCGCCACCACAAGTTCGGCCTCCACCTTGGCCACCTCCCCAAACACAAGACGTGCTCAAGAAAGACGCCTCTACACCTCTAAGGTCGCACAAGCCACGTCGCTCCAAGGCCAGCCCACAAGTGAGCTCAATTCATCCGCGAGTCCGGTTCGGCCATCTGCACGTAGTCCAACTTCAAACGGACGTACAGGCCACATACGAAGTCCGTTTTTGACGTTCTTGGACTCTACGGACAAGAGAACGACGAGAGCTTTCCAACGGATCCAGTCCCATGTCCAAATTCCTTACGGATCAACAGGAATCGTCAAAACAAGATTATGACCAGAATCTGACGTGCGCTGCAACGCTCCACTTTGGGCCCAAGGCCCATGTACCCCCTAGGGTTTCCTCCTCCACCCCATGGCCGCCCCATACAGTATATATATGGCCGCCATGGCTGCCGTTTAGATTTGGATTTTGCTTAGATTAATCTGTCAAAGAACAGTTTCGCCGTGTATCGGTTTGTGGAACCCCAACTCGTGAGATTCAATTTATATTTGCAATATTTCATATTGCTTCTTTCTCGTTCTTGCTTGTGTTCTCGATTCGCATGCAGGGATAAGCCTTCTTGGCGAGGTCAATCGTGTTTGTGCATGGTTGATAACCAACGGAGCCGTGGTGTAGCAATTGCTGGGTTCGGATCGGTTCTGATCGGAAGCCGGATCGTCAACGTCAAGTCTCCACCAATCGACTTATCTCTACCTGTCGGAAGATCGGGCCACCGTGCGCATCAAGTGGTATCAGAGCCTCGGTTTCCCGTCAGGTATCATTGTATCCCCTTTAGTTTTGTTTTGCCATCGTCCTAGAGTCCAGAAAATTTGCCCCACAAAAAAGTTCATCATCAATTCCGCTGTCCTACAACCCTTTGAGCTTTGCGATTTCGTTTTCAGTTTCGCGTTGTTGAATTTGTATCCATCGTCATCGTCTTGTTGCTGGTTTAGAGTAAGTTGTTGATCTAGTTTGAGTCTTGCATCTTGACGTCGAGTCTAACGCCATCACGTCGTCGCCGCCGCGTCAAACTCGGGTGTGAATCTGTCAAGTTCGATATTTTACTTTTATCTCCTTCGTCTGAACTCCAAATTGGACAAATTCAGAGTCTAAATTGTAGCTCAGAAAATTCTCTACAACTTTGTCCATTGTGAGAAGTTCTAGAAACGCCGTTTTCAAGTCCAAAATCGCGTTGAAAGTGAATCTGTTTGATTTCGGATTTCCTACACAGACTGTAATTGCGGGGCCCATATCGCCTAGATCCGTTATCCAAAATTGGTGTTCCATATATGCAAATTGATCAACACGAAACGATCTACAACTTTTCTGTTATACGTTTTAGCGTTTGAGGCCTCCAAAAATCCGAAAACAGCATAGGAAGTTTCTGCATAGTAGATCTGTTTTCCAGCGAGAGAAAATTGAGTGTTTGTGTATATATCTTGTAATCTCTCATATGCGGCACTATTGATATTTAAAAAAAACGTGAAAAAGGCAAGTGCAAAAAAAAGAAGCCGCACAAAGATAAAAAAATAAATAAATAAAAAAAGCAAGGAAAAAAAAATCAAAAGTGTTTGTATCCTTTGTATCGACAGTGTTACGTCATTCGTTTTGCTTGCTTGAGCTAAGGTCTGAGAACGAGTTTAGGCCAGCAACTTTGACAAGTACTTTGGATATTCAGCTTGCTATTCTGATTTCGATGATTGCATATTCCTTGCTACTAAATATTGCATATCCAAGCTCCACAAATACATCCTTCTGATCAGCACAGGTTATTGACCCTTGCAATCGCTTCATCACGCCCTCACGGTGTCACGAACCAGCCACCGGTTGCACCGTCCCTCGCTGTGTTGGTAAGAACCGGGTAAGAACTTGGTAAGATTGCTTGAGAGCGTGAGATCTAACCTAGTAGTTGATAGGGATAATACTTTTGTGTTATCTTTTGTTTTCTACTGACAATGGCAGGTTCATGGATCATTGGGGAAAATGTACAACTATATCAACGCTGGAATCACGATCGAAAAGATAATGGAGGTGACAATGCCAATGGTAAAATAGCCTTACCTTCTTTTTATGGTGCATATGATGGGGAAAATTTACTTTGATTGGGAGATGATAGTTGAACAAAAATTTAATTCCCATCAAGTTCCTCAAATCCATTGGGTTAGGCAAGCCACTAGTGAATTTAAAGACTTTGCTATCATCTGGTGGAATGACCTTGCTACTCTCCGCTTACAACCTGACACATGGGCTAGGTTAAAAGAAGCTATGCGTCAACGTTTTGTTCCTCCTTCTTTTAAACGTAATATGCATAAGAAATTAGAATGCTTGAATCAAGGTAGAAAATCTGTAGAGGAGTACTATCAAGAGTTACAGATATGCATGTCTCGTTGTGATTTAGACGAAACTGATAGAGAAAAAGAGATTAGATTCTTACGTGGACTTAATGAGAAAATATACAATATTGTTATTGATAAAGAATATGTTTCTCTGTTGCAAATATTTGCTCTTGCTTGTGCAGCTGAAAATAAAATAAAACGTAAGAAAGTTGTACGGAAAATTAATACATCTGTTTGCAAGAATGGTGTGTATCCTTGCACGACTAACGTTCTGCAGGCAAGTGCACATGATCAAATTGAGAATGAGGAGAATGAAGAGATGCTTGTTGCAGCACCCCTGCTTCCATCACCTACAACTGAAGATGTACCTACATCAGCTGAGAAGGAAAACAAAGGTAATGAAAAAGGTACCACACTCATTCAAGATGAGAACGATATTGATGTGCTGAAACTTTCCACGAATCATGCTTTGTTAGAGCAACAAATTGTGGAACCAGTTGCTGATTTCCCTTTGTCACAAGAAGATTTGCTCGATGTTTCTTGGGATAAAGAAGAGTTGTGTGATAATGCTTCACTTATATTCATGCCACAACTAGTGAATGAACATGTTAATCTTACTTTGGAACATAATAACACTTGTGCTCAAAATAAACATGTTGTTCACGTTGCAAACGAAAATGATGAGCTGAAATTGTTGTCTTCTTTAAATATTCTGGGTTATATTGAATTTGATGTTCTATGTGATCTAGACAATTTAGAGGAGAGACTTACTGATCCATATAATTTTCCTTGCTTATCAAGAAACATTTTTCATATTATAGGCAAATATAATGATAATGGAAAGTACATGGTTAATCGAGTGTACATTTGCTCAAATATGAATTTTGCTTATAATGTACAACCATGTGATGAACTAGAGAGCTATACTATCACCAATCATTCCATGTCGAGTACATCCGGTTCAATTTTTAAGGCACATGAACTTTTTCAAGAAAGGGAGTATATAAATGTTAATGGTTTTGTGTCTAATGATTTGATTATCAAAGATATGCATATTGCTGTGCTCTCTGTTGGTGCTAACATTTTGCAGAAAAACACAATGGAGTCGAGGACGACTCCACATCAAGAAAGGGAGAATGATGAGACCATGTACATCATGGTTATGACCAAGACGACATCAACATGGTGGTCATCAAGATGTCATCGTCCGCCACCTTGGCCAGGACGCGAAAGCTGGTAGCACGTACGTCGTCTGGATTTTGTGCTGTCGCCACCACAAGTTCGGCCTCCACCTTGGCCACCTCCCCAAACACAAGACGTGCTCAAGAAAGGCGCCTCTACACCTCTAAGGTCGCACAAGCCACGTCGCTCCAAGGCCAGCCCACAAGTGAGCTCAATTCATCCGCGAGTCCGGTTCGGCCATCTGCACGTAGTCCAACTTCAAACGGACGTACAGGCCACATACGAAGTCCGTTTTCGACGTTCTTGGACTCTACGGACAAGAGAACGACGAGAGCTTTCCAACGGATCCAGTCCCATGTCCAAATTCCTTACGGATCAACAGGAATCGTCAAAACAAGATTATGACCAGAATCTGACGTGCGCTGTAACGCTCCACTTTGGGCCCAAGGCCCATGTACCCCTAGGGTTTCCTCCTCCACCCCATGGCCGCCCCATACAGTATATATATGGCCGCCATGGCTGCCGTTTAGATTTGGGTTTTGCTTAGATTAATCTGTCAAAGAACAGTTTCGCCGTGTATCGGTTTGTGGAACCCCAACTCGTGAGATTCAATTTATATTTGCAATATTTCAGATTGCTTCTTTCTCGTTCTTGCTTGTGTTCTCGATTCGCATGCAGGGATAAGCCTTCTTGGCGAGGTCAATCGTGTTTGTGCATGGTTGATAACCAACGGAGCCGTGGTGTAGCGATTGCTGGGTTCGGATCGGTTCTGATCGGAAGCGGGATCGTCAACGTCAAGTCTCCACCAATCGACTTACCTCTACCTGTCGGAAGATCAGGCCACCGTGCGCATCACCGGGGGAAGGAGGCGACCGCGGGCGGGGCGGCGTCCGACTCGGCGAACTACGCCCCGTCACCACTCTTGGTGGAGCCCCTCCTGCCCCTTCCGGCTTCTTTGGAGCCGGAGAGGCTGGAGGTGAGATTCGCGGAGGCCTCGCCTCCGCGGGTTTGGCCGGTGGACGAGGGGGGGAGCCCCTCGGTCTACGAGGTTCCTCCAGAGGAGGAGGCCCCGAGGACCTTCCGGCCCGGGGCAGGGAAAGGCCTGATGGTCCCCCCCCCCCCGGGCGGGGGCTCCCGCCGAGAGCTCCTCGGCCACGTCTTCGGGGGGCACTTCCTCATCGACGAAGACGCCGATGACGCCGGTCGCGTTACCGGACCTTGAGGTCCGGGGACCCCCCACCGGCCGCGCTGGCGGCGCCGGGCGGGGGACCCCTCTGCTTCCCGCGAGGGAGGTCGCCCGCTACTCGGAGGGCCTGCATACCCGGAAGGTGCAGGCCTTCGTCGCGGAAGGGACGCTCCACGAGCGTTTCGAGGGGCTTCAGTCCCTCGGGGCCCAGGTAACCCGAGTCGATAACGTCTTCGTTCATCCCCTGCACTTTGAAATTTTTCTAACTATATATATTTTGTAGGTGGCAGCTGTTACCTAGGGCCTTGAGCAGCGGGTCGCCCGGCTGCTTAAGGAGGCGGAGGGCCGGGCCGCGGCCTCCGTAGGGCAGCACGAGGAGGCCCTCCGGGAACGCGACGAAGCCCTCGCGGAATTGACCCGGGTCCAGGCCCAGGTCCATATTTCCGAGGCCGTCAACGGCCGCCTCCGGGAGGAGGCCAAGTCGAGGGAGGAGGCGCTCCGGGAGCTCGAGAGCTCGAGCGCCCGGGCGGTGGCGGACGCGGGCCGCTCCGTCCGGTCGACCCTCGAGAGCCTTGGCGTAAGCCTAGGCTTCGGGAGCAGGGAGGTGCCGCCGGCGACCCTCGCGGAGGCTGTGCGTTTTCTCAACGCACAGGTCTCCGCCATCCCGGAGGCTGTCGACGTTCGAGCGCGGGGCCGGGCGGTCCCCGTTGTCGCGGCTGCTGTGGGGCTCGTCAAGTTCCGGGGGGTCGGCGCCCGGGCGATCGGGGGCCGCATCCCCCGAAGCTTCCCGGACTCCTTCGAGCCATCGCGCCGGGAGATCGAGCAGCTCGCCGGAGGATTCTACGACCGGCTCATCCGGGCGAGATTCCCGGCTCCGGCGCCTCCGGCGGGGGACGTCCCAGCCCCGGCCTTGGAAGAAGCCCCCCGGGGGGAGGACGCCGACGAACATGTATGAGCCTCCCCCCGGGCCTTAGCTAGGGCCCTTTTTTGTTTTGTTAGGACTTTTGATTCCGGTAGCTTCTTAGAAGAAGCCCCGGACACTTGTACAGAAACATTTTGAATGGAATGAAGTTAGAATTTTTTCTAAGTCTTTGAATTGAATATTGTTACCAGGGTTCCCGGGAGGTTACTCCCGAGCGAAGGTCCGGGAGGGGCTCCCCGGGGGACGCCCAAGCGGCTTTAATCTTGCTAAGCCTTGTCTCCGGGAATCGCGGCGAGGATAGTGTCCGAGAGCCGATCCGGTTGAGGTGGCGTCCGGAGTGGCACTTGGACAATTTTGATAATCATCGTGCCGAATTGTCCCCTCCGCGACCGGGGCTCCGGATGATACCTCCCCTCCGGATACTTCCACCGGCGGGATACGAGTTCTGGCCTGAAGATGTGCTCCGGGACGCTCGGCGCCGCATACGGGCATTGTACCGGGACTTGACCCGGGAGCTAGCGGAGAGCCTCCGGGAGTATTAGGCGTAGGAGCCTTAGGGCTTAGAGAATCCCCCGGGTTAGAACCCGGGTTGTATCGTTTCCGAAGCCCACCGGAGGGGGAAGATGTCCTCCAGGTTTGACAATCAATAAAGCTGCGTTGTTGCTTCCTTTCATTGTCTCTTTATTTTCTTCTTCTTGGATGGTCCGGACGACTCATCTTAACAAGGATGAGCTAAATTTCCTCGTGGGCGGTGCGATCGACACCCGGGGGTTCCTTATCCCCCCCGCCCACAGCGGGCCGGAGAATAGCTCCGAGCGCTGTGGGGGTAACAAGGCCCCCGGGATGGAAGTCACCTGTAGCATAGGAAATTTCCTAAGTTAGAAAATTTTAAAACGAGGTTTTCAAGGAGAAGACCTTCCGGGAGACAATCGTCCGGTCGCCGTGAGAACGGGGAGCCGGGAATAAGGCCTCATGTGGAAGAAACGTCCAAGAGAACCCGGTGAGATTTCCGGAGGCGAGCTTCCTAGGAGACAATCGTCCGGTCGCCGTGAGAACGGGGAGCCGGGAATAGGGTCTTCGGGGAAGAAAGTATCCGAGAAATCCGTGACTTCTCCAGGAGGCAATCGTTCGGTCGCCGTGAAGACGGGGAGCCGGGAATAGGGTCTCCGGGAGGCATTCATCCGGTCGCCGTGAGAACGGGGAGCCGGGAATAAGGTCGCCGGGGGCCAATCGTCCGGTCGCCGTGAAAACGGGGAGCCGGGAATAACGTCGACTCCCGGAGGAGGAAGATAGATCCAAGAAGGCCGTTAGACGTCCCACCGGGGAGAGCGTCTACTCCCGGAGGAGGAAGTGCCCGAAGACGGGTCTTGAGTGTTTGGGCAGGGGACTAGTCTCTCAAAGTGACTCGTTACCGCGGCCACTGTGACCGGGTTGCCGCTTACACCCTCAGTCCACGAGGGTTGATCGTAAGCCGCCCTACGGGAGTGGGACTCCCGTTGTAGGGACTTGTTGGGCCTGGCCCACTTCCTCGCGGGCAGGGCATCCTCACGAGGAGGGCATCCTCGCGGGGAGGGCATCCTCGTGGGGAGGGCATCGCCGCTAGGTGCGGTAATGAGAGAGACCTGCAATAAGACAGTTTGAAAAGCAAGACCTATGTATTGCTAATAAAATGAAGTACAGGGCCACCCCCTGCGAAGCCGCGAAAGGGGAGGAAAATACAGTATCCCTCGTCCCCCTCCGGCGTGAACGCTCCGGGGGAGGGGACACGCCCGTAAGGCTAAACATAGAACAACGTATTGGCTCTATTCGTATTGGCTCTATTCGTGTAGATCAATTTGATCATTCTGATCAATATGAACAACGTATCCAAGATATTACCCTCCTTGAGGAGAAACGCGATCGGGTGTTGATTAAGTCTGCAGCATATTTACAAGCTCTGCGTAAATACCACAGTAAACAGGTGCGACCTTGTAGTCTTCACATAGGTGACCTGGTTTTACGAAAAATTCAAAACCAGTCTAATTGCAACAAATTCTCCCCTCAGTGGGAAGGGCCATTTACTTGGGTCTCAGTGCTGCGACCAGGATCAGCCCGATTGGCAATGGAAGATGGAATGATCTTATCCAATACTTGGAACATAGATCAGCTACGCAAGTTTTACGTGTAAGTTTTTTCCATTTCCTTTTTCCTTCTCAATTAGCATGATTTCGTTAAAAATAACATGTACCTTTTGTCCCGTTACATTATGGTTCAATTCCTGACCTTTGTCCTCCCTTTGCCGAGCAATGCTCGGGGTTGGCCGCCAATGATCATCTTATTATAGTAACCAAGTTGGATTCACTGGCTGATCTCATGGTCGCATCTAGATAAGACATCCCTAAATAAGCCGTTTCTCAATGCATACGGGACTTACTAGTATGTTTCTGATCATTCGAGGGGCTGCCAGTTCGTAATAAACTTTGGTATTATGTTAAGATGAGTATTGGTGCGACCAGATGATCATATCTAGTTGAGGCATTTCTTTCTAAACCATTTCTTAATGTATAAGAAACTCGCTAGATATTCCTCGATCATCTTTAACCCATATTTTTTTCCTGAGATTATAATACAATACCTTCATATGTATATACACTACTTATGAGCACAACAAGGACCAATCTAAGCAAGCAAGAATTCAAATGACATTTGAAATATCAATAACATTTAATTCATTTCTCAATTTGCTGAATCTTGATTCATCTAAGGGTTTTGTGAAAATGTCTGCTAGTTGCATGTCAGTTTTTATATAATTCACATCAATGTCCCCATTTTCCACATGGTCTCTTATAAAGTGATACCGAATATCAATATGTTTTGTTCTAGAATGTTGAACTGGATTATTTGCAATTTTTATGGCACTTTCCTTATCACACAAGAGTGGCACTTTTTCAATGATAATTCCATAATCCAATAGGGTTTGCTTCATCCATAAAATTTGAGCACAACAACTACCCGCCGAAACATATTCGGCTTCGACGGTGGAGAGAGCTATGGGATTTTGTTTTTCTTAGATAACCAAGAGACTAGTGATCTTCCCAAAAATTGATAACTCCCGGATGTGCTTTTTCTATCAATTTTGCAACCCGCATAATCCAAATCCGAGTAACCAATTAATTCAAAGTTTGCATCTCTAGGGTACCAAAGTCCTAAATTTGGATAGCATTTCAAGTACCTAAGGATTCTTTTAATGGCAATCAAATGACATTCCTTAGGACATGATTGAAATCTAGCACATAAGCAAACACTGAACATAATGTCGGGCCTAGATGCAGTAAGATAAAGCAAGTTACCAATTATAGATCGATAAAGTTTAGAATCAACCGCTTTTCCATTGTTGTCCATATCGAGATGTCCATTAGTGGCCATGGGAGTTTTGATGGCTTTAGTATCTTCCATCCCAAAGCGCTTGAGCAAGTCCTTCACATACTTGGTTTGACTAGTACTCACGAACGTTCCGTTCTTGAGTTGCTTGATTTGAAGGCCAAGGAAGAAACTTAGCTCTCCAATCATCGATATCTCAAATTCCCTAGACATTATTTCTCCAAACTCATGGCAAAAGGATTCATTAGTGGAACCAAAAATAATATCATCAACATATATTTGACATATAAAGAGATCCATTTCAACTACTTTTGTAAATAGTGTTTGTTGCGGGAACTCCCAGGGGCTCAACGAAGTCCTAAAAAACCCCCCCGGTGAAACCCAGAGCCCCACCGTGCCCCCGGTGAGATCCGGAGGGTCACCAGGCCCCCGGTGAGTTCCGAAGGGTCTCCGGGCCCCCGGTGGCGTTCGGAGCCTTGGAAGGGCGGCTGCTGACCCGAGAAGCCTTTGGGAAGCCGATGAGGACACGTGTCAAGCATCCGAGCCATCCCCCTGGCCAAATGACATCAGTGCCCTTCGATCCAACGGTCGTAGTTAGGGCCCTTTGGTCTTTTGTGTTTCTTAGGGGCTATATATACCCCTCTTGTACCTCTTTTCAGGGGGTTCGAATTCATTTGAACTAACACAAAATATCCGGCTCTCTTAGAGACCACTCCCCGAGAGCATGTCTCCCCAGCGGGCTCACGTCCGGAGAGAGCCAACAGGACTAGGGACCCCACTGGGACCCGAACCTGTATAAAAACCACTGTGTCAATTTCTGTGTTGCCCGGCAGGAGAAGACCGGTAACTTGGTCAGCTCGCGCCGTTGTACTCGTGCTCCGCACGTCCGAAGGAACCTGTCGGGGTATCCGTAATAGCACGACAGTTGGCGCCGTCTGTGGGGACTTCGCGACGAATCGCCATGGCTCCCCCAAGAACCAGAGCTCAAGCCCTTTCGTCTCCCGATGGCGCTGGTCCTAGCAACCCAGCTCCACCTCTGCGGGATGATGCCTCCACGACCCTGGCGCCCGGGGGGGGGGGGGCAACTGCCTGCTCCACCCGCGGCCTCTGGCAGGAGGGTCCCCATTTCTGACCTGGTGACCGCAACCGAGCTTCCGGGGCATAGTGCGCCCCAACTCTCTGTCCCGGTCTCCGGAGATCCTCTGCTAGGGGCTTTGATCCAGGGCCAGCTTCGTACCCAGCACACCCTGGAGGAGCTACTGCGTGTCCTGGCGCGACCCCCGGCTCCTGTCTACCCGCCCCCATATCCGTTTATGGGGGCATCGCCCCAATTCTTCATGGGGCACCCCACCTTTCCCGGGCCGGGAATGTTCCCCACTCCCGGAGGTGCGCCCGCGCCTGGGGCATACCCGGTCCTGGGGATGCTTCCCGCGCCGGGGGGTCAACTCGTTCCTGAGTCCTCCCCCGCTTCGGGGAGTTACCCGGCCCCGGGCCCGGAACCAGCGCGAGCGACTACCGACGTGCCGAGGGCCTCCCTCGCACCAGAGACGGCCGCCACACCTAGGCCCGAGAGCCTTCGAGGACCGACGCCCGGAGCCGGTGCGGCGTCCACTGGAATGATGGCAAACACGCATCAGCTCCCTCCCCCTCCAGTGCCGCCCTTGCGGGTGCCCTCGGCGGATCAGACCCGCTTCACTAGGGAGGAGGTTGAGCGAATGCGTACCGCCAAGTCCGGGGAAACCACCTCCCGCTATCGGTCAGGACTCCCCCGAACTCACGGGCGCGTGGAGACGCGCTCCCGACTCACCCGGGGGAAGAGACCATTTAAAGAAGCTGCTACCATCCCTGCGGAATACCTTGACGCTCAAGAGGTCAGCTCAACCAACCCCGAGGAGAAGAGGCGATACCGTCGCACCGGTGGACCGCTGGCACCCCTCCCAGACTCCGACAATGAGCATGTGTCCCCGGTGAGAGAAGACAGTGATCATGAATCCCCCAAGGAAGTTGAGGGGGCCAACCAGCCGCTGTGCAGTCGCCCCCGGTGCATCCGCTGGCCGCGGCCTTACCGCCCGCCACACATCAAGCATTAAACGGTGAGGCCGATCCTTACGAGTTCGTGCAGGTGTACTCCACGGCCATCTCAGCGGCTGGGGGGGACGAGACAATGCAATGCAATGTCTTCCCCCTCTACCTCACGGGCATCGCCCGCTCATGGTTCTACAACATGAGAGCTGGGTCCATCAAGTCCTTCGCACAGCTGAAGCGTGAATTTTGTGCGAACTTCCAGGGGAACTACGTACGCCCCTTAGACTCGTCCCAGCTCTACACCGTCCGGCAAAGGACGGGGGAGACCATTCGCAGCTTCTTTAAGCGCTTCGCTCAGGTGAAGAGCAAAGTGGCGCACGTCCCCGACTCCACAGTCATCGAAGCGTGCAAGAGCGGTGTCATGGTATTGCGAATACCCCGGCAGGTTTTGTGGACGATCCAGCGAAGAAAACGCGACGCGGGTTGACTGGGTGACCGGTCCTCCCCGCCGGACAAACACAGCAAGTGACGCGAGGATTTATACAAGTTCGGGTCCCGGTGGGGACTCTAGTCCTGTCAGCGTGCTCCCGACCGGAGTTAGCTGGGGAGGCTCTCGGGGAGAGGCTTCCGGAGCATACCTGTGAGTTTGGCTATTCTCGCAATAATGAATGACTTGTTCTTACAACAAGGGGTACAAGGGCTATTTATAGCCCCAAAAAGAAGCAAAAAGACTAATCTACCCCGGACGCCACCATCGGATCGAGGGGTAGCAACGTCCTTCTCCCGGTCAGGTGCCTCGGATGCTTGACAGGTGGCCGCTGATTCCCGAGGCGCTCCTCGCGTGACCTGCACGTGATCAAGAACCAAAGACATTACCTTTAGAAGGGCGACAATGCCCGGGACATGCACCGGAGGCAATGTCCCCGGGCAAATGGCGGCGCCCAGGATATGCCCCGGAGGCAATGTCCCTGGGCAAAAGGCGACGCCCGGGGCAGGCACCGGAGGCCACGTCCCCAGGCGAAAGGCGGCGCCCGGGACATGCACCGGAGGCAATGTCCCCGGGCAAATGGCGGCACCCGGGGCAGGCACCGGAGGCCACGTCCCCAGGCAAAACGCTGCGCCCGGGACCGGCACCGGAGGCCACGTCCCCGGGCGAAAGGCGGCGCCCGGGACATGCACCGGAAGCAATGTCCCCGGGCACATGGCGGCGCCCGGGACATGCCCCGGAGGCAATGTCCCCGGGCAAATGGTGGAGGCAATGTCCCCGGGCTAAAGGCGGCGCCCGGGATAGGCACCGGAGGCCACGTCCCCGGCTGAATGGCGGCGCCCGGGACATGCACCGGAGGCAATGTCCCCGGGCAAATGGCGGCACCCGGGATATGCCCCGGAGGCAATGTCCCCGGGCAAATGGCGGCGCCCGGGACCGGCACCGGAAGCCACGTCCCCGGGAGAAAGTGACGCAACTTACCTGGACTTAGCCTCGCGGAGATTTCTCTGGGAACTCCACCGGAGGCTTTCTCGGAGCTGCCCCACCTCCGCCGACGGGCTCTTCACCGTACTCAAGAAGTACGCCCATGCGGAGGAGGACTATCTTTGGAAGAAAAACCAGGGGGCTCCTGCCCCCGCCGGCCGGGAGGCTAGAGATCCCCCCAACAAGCGTCCCCAGAGAAATGATCGCAGCGAGCCACGGCCTCGGAACTCCTTCGTCCTCGAGGGCGGAGGCGGCTCGCGCGACGGCCGCAAAGGCGGTCGTGCTCCCCCTAAGTCAAAAGGCTACGGGGGGGGGGGACAGTCGTCCCGCAGGCGCGAGGGCCACTCCAAGGAAGGCAAAGAGGGCACAGCCAACGTGTGGTGTGCCTTCCACAAGTCAAGTACCCACGCCACTCGAGAATACCACCAGCTTTTACAGCACTTTGAGGCTTTTCTCGACCAGCATGGCCAGGGGGGAGGGGGCCCTGCCTCCTTGCCTCCCTCGACGGCCTTGCCGGCGCTTCTTGCTCCCGTGGGTGAGCAGCAAAGACGAACGCAAGAAGGGGGCTCAACTCAGGAGCTCCCCTTCCAAACCTCCCAAGGCGAATAAACGTCATTACGGGAGGATTCGCCTCGAGACGGGACTCCAAGCGTCAGCGCAAGGAGTATGCGTGAGAGGTGAAGGTTGTGGGGGTGCTGCATACGTCCCCCCCACCGAAATGGTCGGACGTCCCCCTCACCTTCACAGCGGAAGACGCGCGCGGGGTTCGATTCCTGCATGACGACGCGCTCATCATCTCAGCCACAGTCTACAACTGCCAATTGGCGCGCATCCTTGTCGACGGCGGAAGCTCCGCTGACATCTTATACCTGAAGGCATTCAGGGAGATGCAGGTCGATGAGAAGTTGCTGTAGCCCACACTCGGGCCGCTGCAAGGCTTCGTTCCTGGGAAGACCATCCACCCGGTGGGAAAGGTTGACCTCCCGATGACCTTCGGAACCCCAGAAAACTACCAAACGGAGATGGTCCGGTTTGATGTTGTGGATCTCCCCTCTTTATACAATGCCATTATGGGGAGGACCACGATCAACCATCTAGGGGCGGCAATTCACCAGAACTACCTCTGCGTGAAGATCCTTGGGCCTCACGGTGCGATCACCGTTCGAGGCGACCAGAACGTGGCCCGCGCTCTTTACGAGTGCGCCACCGCTGCCATTGGAAATGTCAACATGATCAAGGCTCCGGGGGGAGAGAACCCCCCCGAGCCTAATGCCTTGGCCGTTTCTTCCGGAAGGCCACTCCCGAGGCCACGCCCAGAGGGGGACCTTCGGAAAGTTCAACTGTCCTCAGGGGATGAAGAGAGGATCGTCAAGATCGGAGCGGACCTCCTCGAAGAACACGCGGAGCAACTCGTGGCCTTCCTCCGCGAAAACTCAGACGTTTTCGCGTGGGAACCCTTGGACATGCAAGGCGTCGCCCGAGATGTCATCGAGCATAAGCTCGCAGTGACCCCCAGCCGCCCCCCGGTCAAACAAAAGTTGAGGAAGCTCTCCCTCGAACGCCAAGGCGCCATCAAGGTCGATATCGCCAAGCTTCTAGAGGCGGGGTTTGTGCGGGAAGTCCTGCATCCTGAATGGTTGGCAAACCCCGTCCTTGTGAAGAAGTGGAGGATGTGAGTGGACTTCACCGATCTTAACCGCGCTTGCCCGAAGGATAATTACCCACTCCCGCGAATTGACCAACTGGTCGATTCGACCGCGGGGTGTGAATTGATGAGTTTCCTCGACACATATTCAGGGTACCATCAGGTTCGAATGGCAATGGAGGACGAGGAAAAGACGAGTTTTATAACTCCCCTCAGCACCTTCTGCTATCTCCACATGCCCTTCGAGTTGAAGAACGCCGGGGCGACTTTCCAACGCCTTATGACGCTGGTCCTAAAGGACCAAATCGGCAACAACGTTGAAGTCTACGTTGACGACGCGGTCGTCAAAAGCCTTCGTGCGGCCGCCCACATCGACGACCTGGCGGAGACCTTCCGCAGCCTCCGCAAGTACGGGTTGAAACTCAACCCGAAAAAATGCGCCTTTGGCGTACGCGGTGGGAGGCTGCTCGGCTTCCTTGTGTCCCAGAGGGGCATTGAGGCAAACCCTGAAAAAATTCGGGCCTTGTTGGACATGCCTCCTCCGCGCTCCGTGAAAGACGAACAGAGACTTACCGGCTGCTTAGCCGCGTTGGGTCGCTTCGTCTCGCGGTCAGGGGAACGTGGACTCCAGTTCTTCAAAATCCTCCGGGGCCTCGAGGGGTTCAAGTGGACTCCCGAGGCCCAGACGGCGTTCGATGCTAAAAAAGTACCTCGCGAGTTTTCCAATGCTCGTGAGCCCATCTCCGAAGGAACCCTTACTCCTCTACCTCGCTGTGACCCCAGTCGCTGTGAGCGCGATGCTTGTAAGAGAGCAAGATGGGCAACAACGCCCCGTGTACTACGTAACTGAGGCCCTGCAAGGGGCTAAGACGCGGTACACAGAGGTGGAGAAGTTGTGCTACGCCCTCCTCATGGCGTCACGGAAGCTCCACCACTACTTCGTCGGACACCCAATTACGGTCCCAACATCTCTCCCACTGGGGGAAGTGGTGAGAAACAAGGAGGCCACCGGCTGAATTGGGAAGTGGGGAGCCGAGCTTGCTCCTTTCTTCCTCACCTTCACGGGCCGCTCCGCCATTAAGTCGCAAGTCCTCGCTGACTTTGTGGCAGAGTGGACCCCGACCACCGAGGCAAACGAAGAGACTCCCCTCGCCCCCCTGGTGCCAGGACCACTGGACACTCATGTTCGATGGTTCCTTATGCCTCGCCGGGGCCGGCGCGGGGGTGGTTCTCCGGAGTCTCGAGGGGAAGATGCTGGAGTACGCTGCCAGGCTCGAGTTCCCGACTACGAACAATGTTGCCGAGTATGAGGCCTTGCTCCTGGGATTGTGCCTCGCGCGCTCCTTGGGAATCCGCCGCCTCCTGGTGAAAGGAGATTCCCAGCTTGTGGTCAACCAAATGGACAAGTCCTACTTGTGCCATGATGCGAACCTGAGTCTTTACTTGGGGGAGGTGTGGAAGATGGAAAGACACTTCGAAGGCTTGGAGGCCCGACATATCCCCCGGCGGGATAACGACCGGGCCGATGCCTTAGCCCGGGCAGCCAGCGCCCGAGAATCTCTCCCCAAGGGCGCTTTTCTGGAAATCATCACGAAGCCCTCGACAACCCTTCCGGATGCGAACACTGGGGTTTGCGTCCCGGAGATTTTCGAGATCACTCGGACCGCATCATGGATGGATCCCCTTGTCTCCTGCATAAGGGACGAGGGGGAACCTTCCGACGATGCCGAGGTGAAGCGCCTCCGCGCCAAGGCCCGGGCATACATCCTGCTAGAGGGAAAGCTTTACAAGCAGGGAGCCTCTGCCCTTCTCCGCTGCCTCCCGCGGACAGAGGGACTCCGGCTCCTCGACGACATACACTCGGGGAGCTGCGGATCCCACTTGGCTCCGCGGGCGGTCACGGCGAAGGTCCTCCGCCAACGATTTTATTGGCCCATGCATAGGATCTGATCTCCGCATGCGAGGCCTGCCAAAAGATGGCGAAGGGCACCAGGCTGCCCTCCGCGACGCTGCAAACCATCCCTGTTACTTGGCCCTTCACGCCCTGGGGGGTGGATCTCCTTGGTCCCTTCCCCCCACCAGCACCCAGGGGCTACAAGTACGCGGTGGTCGCTGTGGATTATTTCTCCAAGTGGGTGGAGGCTGAGCCCTTGGCCAGCATCACTTCCCGCGCAGTACAGCGTTTTTTCTGGGAAAATGTCGTATGTCGCTTCGGGGTCCCCCAAGAACTCACCGTCGACAACGGAACCCAGTTCGACTCGGCATATTTCCGGGAGTTCTGTGAAGGCTTAGGGACTACCCTCCATTTTGCCTCCGTGGCTCATCCCCAGAGCAACAGAGCTGTTGAAAGGGTCAACGGCGTGATCCTGCAAGGCCTGCGTCGACGGCTCGAATAGTCCGCCTCCAGGCGAGGCGCATGGGCAGAAGAGCTTCCAAGCATCCTCTGCTCCATGCGCACAACCCCTAGCCGAGCGACAGGGCACACGCCTTTTTCGCTCGTGTACGGGGCCGAAGCAGTTCTCCCCTCGGAAATTGGTTTTCGATCGCTGCGGGTCGAGCTCTTGGACGGAGCCACGACCGCGGCGCACCAAACCAATGAGGCCAATTAACGGTTGGAAGTCGACCTCGTTGAAGAAGAACGCGACCGAGCGCTCCTCCACCACACCATCTATGAGCGCGAGATGGCGCGCGCATACAACCAGCGCGTGCGCGAAAGGGCCTTCCGCCTCAGGGACTTGGTCCTCAAGCGCGTGACCGACCCCCAAGCCCAGGGCAAATTATCCCCCAAGTGGGAGGGCCCGTACAGGATCTCCGAGGTCCTGGGCTCAGGAGCCTACAAGCTCTCCACACTTGAAGACCAGGAGCTGACGCACACTTGGAACATAAGCTTGCTCCACAAGTTCTATGTTTAGCCTCCGGGCTCACCACCTCCCCCGCCGCTGTCCCGAGGGGGGAGGCGTTTGTACTCACTGTTCTCTCCCCCGCCGCGTTTTCACGGGGGGAGGAGTTGTATATCGTCCTTTATTAATACAAATGGATTTTTTGTTCAACTCTGGGATTTTGTGTCGCTCTCCCGCTGTGACCGCGCAGGGGGGGTATTATGTTTTCATTAACTCGAATGGCTTCTTCTACTTCAACATTGGAATTTCTTACAGGAGTTTCTTCTTCCGCCTAAAAGGTGACGCCTCCTCTATAAAAATGCCCTCCCCGCGAGGATGCCCTCTCCGTGAGGACGTAGGCTATCACGGCCTAAAGTCCCGACAACGGGAGCCCAGCTCCCATAGGGCGGCTTACCGTAACCCCTCGTGGACTGAGGGGGTAAGCGGCAACCCAGTTCTCACGAACTGTGGTAACGAGTCACTTCGAGAGACTAGTCCCCCCTCGAACACTCTACACCCGCTAACGGGTCACGGAACCCTCCTAAGGGAATATCCTTTACCCCCTGGGACAGACAGGAAAATTGGCTTTCGGAATTCATTATCTCAAAAGACTCAGACCGGGAATCCTTCCGATAAGTTCCTCGCCTCCTGGCAACTCAGCAAACCTGTCCGGTTTCTTGGTCGGGCACCCCCACTAGTCCCCGGGACTCCCGACGGGGGGCTACATAAGTTAAGCAGCCACTGCAGTCCGGGCCTCTTCAATCCTTACCCATAGCGCGCAGAGCTAAGCTGCACACCGCTGTGGGGGGGGGGGGGGGGAACCCCGGGCCCGGACAGAAAAACAGCGACCTACCGCGGAAGATTTTGAAATTCCGGAAACAGAAATGATCTCGACAACCTCGAAGAAACCCTAAAGACATGGCAAATAAACAAGTCTACAACCTTATTAATACAACATTGCACTAGGGGACAACCCCCCTGGGGGGCTGAAAGTGCCCCCAAGATAAGACCCGGGCGCGCGAGCACAGCCCGGGGAGTTAGGCTCCCGCGGGAAACTACTTCGAAGAACGACCCCCGAGAAACAACTACACCTAATAATCCCGAAGGCCTTCCGAGATCTCCCGGGAAAGATCCTTGTACAAGCCCCTCACGCGCCAAAGAGCCCACCGAAGGAGATCCTTCGGCCAGCACTCGTAGCCGGCTGGGGGGAGTATCCTGAGCGGGGGGACCTTTAGAGACCCCGGCCTCGGTGGAGATAACTCAGCGCGACAATCGTCGAAGTTCCCCAGGTGCCACTCCGGGAGCCATTGCAGCCAAGCCGGCTCCCTGGAGGCACCTCCCTTCGCGGAGTTAGCACGAACGCACCCAGAGGCTAGCCCACCAGACGCTCCCCCGGCTGCCAGACTTAGTAAAATCGAGGCCGCCTGGGGCTACCTGGGCTAGACCTCTCAGGCGACCCTCGAGCACTCTTCGAAAGACGCCCCTCAGGGAAGGAAAACCCCGGGAAAGTGATCTCTAAAGACACCTGCTGACAAGTTTATCACACTTAGCAAAAGTACTACTTTATTCCAATTAAAAGATATTTACAAGTTCCCGGGGCCCTTTCTAAAGAAGCTACCCGGAGCAAAAGAGATCTAAAAAGAAAAGTCTAATCTAACCGGGGGGGAGCTCATACTTGCCCGTCCATGTTCCCCCCCGGGGGGACATCCGCGCTGGCTGTCGCGTCCCGATCCGAGTGCCGGCCGCCCGTCTCCATGGCACCGGTAATCCGGTCGAAGAGGGCCTCGGTGGACCGCTCCAGCTCCGCCCACCGAGGGTCAAAGAAAGCAGGGAAGCTCCGGGGGACAAGCTCTCCGATGACCCGGGCGCCCTCGCCGCGGTACTCGACGAGGGCCGCTACCAACGCGATCACCGGGACGGCGAGGCCTTGTTCCCGAGCCTCCACAGCAGCCGGGATCAGGGAAACCTGCGCGCCATGGAAGTGCGTGGCCTCCCCGACCGATGCTTGCGCCGGATCAGGGCCTGCTCCCCGCCCGAGCTCGATCCCGAGCTCCTCTAAGGTAGAGCGGATCGCCCTACCTCCCGAGACTACGGCCTGAGCGCCTTCTCCTTCCCGGTGCGCTCGAAGGCCACTATGTCCTCGGCGGCCCGGAGACGCGTGGCGAGCCGAGCCCTAAAGCCCCGGGCTAATGCAACCGTCTGCAGGGAAACAATAATTAGAATACAAAAGCCGGATTAAGATACAAGTAACTCACCCGAAGTCCAGAAGCGATCACCGCATCAACGTCACCCTCGTCGCCCCTCGGGTCGCTCCCTCGGGAGGCCTCCCCACCGAGCAGAGCACCCTCCTCCGGAGTCCCACCGTCGGAGGAGCCGGAAGCCTGATCCATCGGCGGCGCCGGAACCCCGGGGCGGACAAACAGACCCTTACCCCTCCCGGGTACAGGGAGCGCCGTCGTCGCGGGCCAAATCGCCGAGGAGCCCGTCTCTGGGGCTAGGATCAAGGCCATCGGCAAGCCACCCGGCATCCAAAACCGGACGAAGACCTCGCTGGACGAGGGCTGCGGTCGGACCCCCGCAGGAGCAGGAGGCGGCGAGGGACTCGGGGCGTACATCTCCGAGTCTAAGCCCTGGCCCTCCCCAGCCCGAACGCCGCCCGCAGGATCCGGCCCGCCAGGGGTGTCTGGGGCTGCACCCGACGCCCCAGCAAGCACCACCGTGGAGTCCTTCGTGGGAGAAGCCACAGGCGAAGACCGGGGCCTCGCGGGACTCCTCTGGGCCCGGGATCCCGCAGGGCTGCCCGACGGATGAGACCGCTTCGAGGGTCCGCTAGCAACCTCCTTCCCCCGCTTGGGTGAAGCAGGGGTGGGAAGAGGCACCCGGGCCGGGAGCCTCAGCCCGAACGCCTTCGCGATGACGTTCCGGGGAGGACCCTCCCCGATGACGCGCACCACCCGCTCGTGCTCGTCCCGTAATATCGCCCGCCCAAGGAGGGTCACCGCGACCTCCTTGGCTCGACCATAAGACCTAACTGCAAAAAGGAAAGGAAGCAAGAGTTAGGAAAAATCTCCCAGCAGGGAGAAGGGGTCTGAGTACTTATGGTCCGCCACCGCCATCCGGGGTGGCCTGTGCGCCGTCGACATCCCCCTCCCTCGGTGGGTGTGGAACGGCGCCACTCGGAGGAGGGCCATCTCCTCCGCGAGATCCCGCATGGACCGCCGGAATCAGGCCTCCGCCATCACGGTGAGGAGGTCCATCTCCGCCACGGTCCACTCTGGAGCCACCGGGCCGCCGGACCGCGAATACGTCGAGGGCTCCCGTGAGTACGTCACCCCCAGGTCTCCTACCCGGAGGTAGAACCAGTGCCGGAGCCAGTCTCCCCAGTGGTCCCGGGAGGCTAACACTAGGTACTCATCGGCGCAGCCTGGCATCAACTGGATCATGATGGAGCGAAAAGCTGACCTGGGGCCGCCCCTCCTCACCACCGGGCCCCTCGCCGATGGCTCGTAGAAGTACCGCAAGAGGCGTAGTGTGGGCTCCGTCACGGCGACCGTCTCGCACAACCAGATGAACAGACCCATCCGAACTAGGGTGTTCGGGGTGAGATGGTTGAGCGAGTGGCCTTACACCTGTAGGAACTCTCGCAGCAGCGGGTGGACCGGAAGTCGGAGGCCACCACCTCTCCGTCCCGGGGCTCGACACCTGCTCCGCCGGACCAGGGATCCTGATGTCTCCTGCTCTGAAATAGCCGCGCTCGAAGAAGGCCTCAAGGGCCCCTAAGGAAAACTCGGTGGCCCTGAGGAAATCAGAGGTCACCTCCTCCGGGGGCAGCTCGGAAACCTTGGCGCGACTCTTCGGTGCCATCGGGGGCGAACTCACTGAAGGCTACCAGAACTCACCGGGTGCTACCGGAAACGTCACCGGAGGCTACCAGGTGTTACCGGAAATCGTCGCCGGAAGCTACTGGAGGTTACCGGAAAACATCACCGGAGGCTATCGGGTGTTACCGGAAACCACCGGAAAAAGGCGCCGAGAACCATCGGAAGAAGGCTGGAATTTGTGGAATATGAGGGCTTGTGGGCATACTCAAACTAAGGGCCCCCCCTATTTATAGGCGGGGGAGGGGGACCCAGATGCCCGCCACGTGTCCACAAGCCCATCAAGGCTGCGGAGCTGAATCGTCGCACGCAAGATGAGGCGACGCAAAGGTGAGCGCTTCGAAATGATGCGTCAGTTCGTGGACAGACGCGCCTCGCGGAAAAACAGTTCGGGAGCCGAAATGCCGCCAGTGGCGCAAGGCACTTCGTGGAAGACGAGGCGTCATCATCGGGAATCTCACATACCCATCGGGGGCACCAAGTGCCCCCGAGGGCCTGGGGGGCTGCCGTTGGGGGAACTCCCAGGGGCTCAACGAAGTCCTGAAAAACCCCCCCGGTGAGACCCGGAGGGTCACTGGGCCCCCGGTGAGACCCGGAGCCCCACCGGGCCCCCGGTGAGATCTGAAGCATCACCGGGCTCCCGGTGAGTCCCGAAGGGTCTCCGGGCCCCCGGTGGCATTCGGAGCCTTGGAAGGGCGGCTGCTGACCCGAGAAGCCTTTGGAAAGCCGACGAGGACACGTGTCAAGCATCCGAGCCATCCCCCTGGCCAAATGACATCAGTGCCCTTCGATCCAACGGTCGTAGTTAGGGCCCTTTGGTCTTTTGTGTTTCTTAGGGGCTATATATACCCCTCTTGTACCTCTTTTCAGGGGATTCGAATTCATTTGAACTAACACAAAATATCCGGCTCTCTTGGAGACCTCTCCCCGAGAGCATGCCTCCCCAGCGGGTGACGAGGATTGACACCCGAGTCAGTTCAAATAAATGCACTGTTGGTTCAAGACAGATTCGAGCCAGACATGTGCCCGGCGGTGCGAACTCAAGTCATTTTAAGAAGCATTAGTCCGAGGTCGCAAGCTTTGCGCGATCAGGTCGCAGGCTTTGTGCGATCAGGTTGCGGGCTTTGTGCGATCAGACCGCAGGCTTCGCGCGGTCAGGAGTTCGTATGCTATACGCGAATAGAATATCAAGGATGTCGCGCGGTCAGCCAACATCCCGCGGTCAGAGTACTTTTTGACCGGGGTACTTGGGGTTCATTTGTCCGGCTGCCCCTATGGCGAGAATATTCCAAGTATCCCAAAGATTCCTCCACGTGGAAGATCAACCGTCAGGAAGTTAATATACGCAGTTATCCATGAATAACACGTGTTTAACCTACGTGGAGGTTATGAGCGGTTCTCCAAAAACCGCATCCAACCGTCCGAACAACTGTTTGATGCAGTTATGGCATGACACCCTTTCGACCAGTATAAAGGAATAGCAAAATGCATCGAACAGGGGGATCGGAGGATCGAAAGATCGAACCATGTCGACCACTCAAACAGCCAAGTCTACAGCCCAGATTAGATAATGTTTACAAGCCTCCTGGGGTTTCTTTCTGTACACTTACATAGGAAAAACCTTCGCCTGTGAAGGTCTTTTCCTGCCATCTTGTAAATCTTTATCACACATAGTGAAGTCCCAACAGGACGTAGGGCTATTATTCCCACCATCGAGGGCCCGAACCTGTATAAACCTCTCTATGCTCTTGTTCTCTATTTTTCTACATACCTTCCCGGAGGGTCATCTTGAAAGGTCTTGCTAATACAAATTTTGCATAAGTTCGGCTGAGGACTCCGAGTTCGAATCGTCGACAGCGGGCTCACGTCCGGAGAGAGCCAACAGGACTAGGGACCCCACTGGGACCCGAACCTGTATAAAAACCACTGTGTCAATTTCTGTGTTGCCCGGTGGGAGAAGACCGGTAACTCGGTCAGCTCGCGCCGTTGTACTCGTGCTGCGCATGTCCGAAGGAACCTGTCGGGGTATCCGTAATACCACGACAGTGTTGTATCTACTTTTCCAATTTTAAATCCCTTTGATACAAGAAAATCTCTAAGTCATTCATACCAAGCTCGAGGAGCTTGTTTAAGTCCATAAAGAGCCTTAGAGAGTTTGTATACATGATTTGAGAAATTTGAATCTTCAAAATCGGGAGGTTGTTCTACAAAAAACTAATTCGGATATTTCTCCATTTAAAAATGCACTTTTCACATCCATTTGAAATAGTTTAATGTTGAAACTTGATGCAAAAGCTAGGAGTATGCGAATTGCCTCTAATCTTGCTACAAATGCAAAAGTTTCACCAAAATCTAAGCCTTCGACTTGAGAGTAACCTTGTGCAACAAGACGCGCTTTGTTTCATATTACTATTCCATTTTCATCTTATTTATTTCTAAAAACCCATTTTGTTTCAATCACATTATGATCCTTGGGTCGTTCTACCAAATGCCCATACTTTATTTCTAGTGAAATTATTTAATTCTTCATGCATGACATTTACCCAATCCGGATCACTAAATGATTCATCTACAAGTTTAGGTTCCAAAGAAGAGACAAAAGAATAATGTTCACAAAAGGAAGCAAAACGAGAGCGAGCTTGAATATACTTACTGACATCACCCAATACTTGGTTTAGAGGGTGATCTTTGATAATGCCTTGACGTTGTCTTGGTGGTTCAACTTGTGATGCTTCGACTTGATTTGACTCTGGTGAATCAACAATGGGAGATGATGATGTAAGTTGTTCATCATCATCCTCTTGATCATCATCTCTAGGCTTGATGTCTCCAATAATAATATTCTTCATCATTTCTTGGAGATCTTCACCTACAACATCACCAGACACTTGCTCCTTTTGAGAGCCATTAGATTCATCGAATTCTAAATCACAAGATGCTTCAATGCAATTTGTATTTTTGTTGAAAACTCGATAGGCTTTGCTAGTGGTGGAGTATCTGAATAGAAAACCTTCATCAACTCTTCTTTAAAATTTTTCACCAAATGTCTTTTTTCTAAGAATATAACATTTACATCCAAAGACTTGGAAATAAGAGACATTTGGCTTATGCCCAATAAGAAACTCATAGGGAGTTAAATTTAGAAGATGATGCAAATAAAACCGATTAATAGAATAGCAAGCAGTATGCATGGCTTCTGCCCAAAAGCGAGTAGGGGTGTTATACTCACTTAGCATAGTTCTTGCCATTTCTATTAGTGTTTGATTTTTTTCTTTCTATAACACCATTTTGTTGTGGAGTGTAGGAGGTTGAAAATTCGTATTTAATGCCCAAAGAGTCACAAAAATCAACCAATGTTGAATTTACAAACTCTCCACCATGATCACTACTGATTTTCTTGATGGAAAGTTCAAATTCGGTAGACACACGTTTTGTAAAACTTTTAAAAACATTGGGGGTTTCATATTTTTGAGAAATAAAGAAAATCCAAGTATAGCGAGTGAAGTCATCAACAATAACAAAACCATAGTTGTTTCCTCTGATACTTTGGAACTCGGAAGGTCCAAACAAATCCATTTGCAAGAGTTCCAAAAGTTTTCAAGTTGAAAGAATATGCTTGGTCGGATGTGAGGTAGCTACTTGCTTGCCCGCTTGATAAGCGCTACAAGGTTTGTCCTTCTCAAAGTTCACATCCTTCAAGCCAACTATTAAATCATGTTTTAAAAGTTTTTTAAGTTGATGCATTCCAACATGTGCAAGTCTCCCATGCCAAAGCCAACCTTTTGAAGTTTGAGAGACAAGACAAGTTGAAAGAGATGCATCTTTTGAGTTGAACTCAACAAAATAGAGATTTCCAAACGAAAGGCTTTGAAGATCAAAGAGTTCTCTTCTAAACTTTCAACCAAAACATCTTTAGGTGAAAATATACAACGAAAACCAAGATCACATATTTGTGCAACGGATAACAAATTAAATTTCAATGATTCAACTAGTAAAACATTTGAAATTGAAAGATCATGGGATATAGCAATTTTACCCAAGCCTACCATATTTCCTTTACGATTATCGCTGAAGATGATCTTTTGGTTTTCGCTTGAGTTATCTTCCAATGAGGTGAACAACTTCTTGTTACTGGTCATATGTTCGGTGCATCCACTATCTAGCATCCAATGTTTTCCACCAGTCTTGTAGTTCACCTACAAAACAAAAGAATCAAGCCTGGTTAGGTACCCAAACCCTTTTGAGTCCTTCAATGTTAGCAATCAAAGTTTTGGACACCCAAATAGATTTCTTCTTTTTGTTTAGCATGGGTGCTCCAACGAACTTTTCTATCACGTATCCTTTCTTTGACCTCTTAAGCATGTAGTATGCATCAAAGTGAGTTGAATTCATTAAAGGACAAGCATCATGAGAATGACCTATTTCGTGACACTTGAAACGAAATTTGTTACATGCTTTTACAAAAACAGTTTTTGTGTTAGGTTTATTTCCTTTCTTAGGAAAGTATCCGAGCCCTTCTTTTCTAAATGAGAACCTTTGCTCACTAAGAAGAACATCAAGGGATGCTTTTCCTTTGTAACAATTTTCTAAACTTTTATTGAGTTTCTTAACTTGAGCTTTAAGTTCCTTGTTTTTGTTTAGAATTGTTCCATTTGCATTTGAGAATGATGTATGGCATGGCAATGCTTTATTTAGAGTACATGAAGTATCAACTAGATCATTGCAACTAGTTGACATATCATACTTAAGAGACTTCATTTTGCAAATCATCAACTAAGTTACAAGAAATGGCTACATCTACTTTGGTTGATGAGTTTGTGAGATCAAAGCTTTCATGAGTATCTTTTAAATTTGAGTTAGAGTAAGCAAGGAGGAGTGCTCTTCTTTAAGTGCTTTATACTTCATTTTTATTTTTTCAAAAACATCATTTAATTCACTAACCATTTCAACTAAATCATCATATGAAGGGTCAAGTGAATATACCTTCTCATCTTGCTTAGCCATGAGGCAAAGAGATGAGGTGGATGACGTGTTGTTGTTGCCACGAGCTAGTGCGGCTAGTTTCTTGGAATAACCTTCCTCATCATTGGAGTCGGAGTTGGAGCTCTCTCCTCCGGACATCCACTCTCCAAAGCATGCTTCGTTATTTCCGCCGTTCTTCTTATTGAAGAATTTCTTCTTGGGATCATTCTTCTTATCCGAAGATTTGTTCTTATTTGGACATTGTGATGCTATATGTCCCTTTTTCATAACATTCATAGCAGGTGATGTTTTTGAAGTTTGATGGTTTCGATCCCTTTGGTCTTGTGTCGATGTTAACACCCTTCTTGTGCAACTTTCGGAGAAACTTTTGAGTATTCTTCATAAGAAGAGCTAGATCCTCATCTGATGAGCTATCGCTTGAATCATCCTTGGAGATGGCTTCGAAAGCCAAATTTTTCTTTTTCGTCTCTGATGATTCGGCCGCCTCCTTCTCCTTCCGATGCATCTCATGGGTGATGAAATTCCCATAGAGATCGGTGGGTGTAGTAGATGATAAGTCAGAGTTGGTGAGGACCGTCACAAGGATGTCGAAACTCTCTGGAAGGGCCCTAAGCATTTTTCTGACAATTTCAATGTCAGTAAAAATAACTCTGAGTCCTTTGAGTTCATTTACAAAGTAAGGACCACGAAACTGGTCGACTAGTCAGAAGCCACGTGGTTGGCCAACAGAGGAGTCACGATGCTGACAAGGCTAAAACCTAAATCTACACGCTAGATTTTTGTTTTGGAAAGATCCCTGTCAGACCGTGCAGTATCTATCAGGGGTTCCTTGCAGCCACCTCTCAGCCTGAGCGAGTGCCGCTGCTCACCCCTGTATTTGCTTGTCATCATCCAGCATTTAGGAATCGGGTCCATTTCGAGTCGTTCGTTTGCATTTCGGGCCATATCGGGACAGTTTTGAGCCTTAGGAGGCATAAATCAAAATAAAAAGAAAAAGTTTTTCTTTTAGAAATTCAGCCCAAAACAGGCCTTGGGCCCAAAGGCCCAATTAGCCTCAGCTTTGCATATCAGTCCCTGAGACTTTCCCATTTGCAGCCACATGGTAAAACTTTGCAGAAAACCCCCTCAGGTTCACTGATTTTACAAGTCAGTCCATTTTACACCCAACATGCCCAGGGAACTGCCACATGCTCACTGGAACAGTGATTCCAGCCACCTCAGCCCAGGTAAGTGGGTTGATGCTTAGTGCATAAGATAAATCAACCCTACAGCATACAATTGCATACGAAGCACAGCAGCACAATTCACACACAAACATTAGAGGCTAAAGTAAACCAACAAGGCTCAGGGTGAAGCAGCCATATGAGCAATAGCAAGAACCAAGGAGTAGCAGCCACAGGAACCAGAAGAGACCAGGACCAACAACAAGGTGAATTAAGCCCTAATTCCCAGTTTCAGCATTTCATTTAGTGCTCTGTTAAGAAATTGTGTAGAAGCCAGTAAAAACTATGCATCAGAGCCACCCCCAAACCACCCACGAACTTCAGACCATTGTTTCCACATGAGGTGTTGCATTAGCATCACAAAATCACACAGACAGCAGTAGTAGGAAACTTCACAGCCATCACAGCACACAAAAACAGAACAACCTAGGCCCAAATCAAAGACCAAGCACCACAGTCCAAAACCCTAGTACCTCGGCCCAAACCCGAGTACCTCGGCCCAAACCCGAGTACCTCGGCCCAAACCCTAGTATTGGAGGGAAATCACCTGAGGCGCAGGCGACGAGGACCGGGCAGGCAGCCAGCGAGCCGGTTGGCGGCGCGTCCACCCGAGCGGCGGGCTACCGCGCGGCCACGCCTTTAAGGCGCGGCCAGGCGCGGCCGCGAGCCGCGAGAGGGGAGGCGAAGCGGCGCGGCACGGGCTACGGCCAGCTGGGGCTACGGCCAGCCGCGACGCAAGTGCCGTCGAGAGCACAAATCGCTGGTGAGGGTGACGGCAAAAGCGAGTTGGAGAGTTAGGGTTAGGCTGTAGGTTATCGGGCGCGAGGAAATGGGGAGGAGACGGTGAGAAGCTAGAGGCGGAGGAGCACCGGAGAAGCCACAGCAGTCGGCGCCAGAGACAAAGACGGCGGCGGCTAGGGTTTTAGGCGGCAACGGCTGAGCCGTGCGTTTGTAGTGTGTTGTGTGTGTTGAGTGTGTGTGTGTTTGTGGTCGTGTACGTGCGTGAGTGTGTGTGTTTTGTGTGGTCGTGTGCGCGCGGGTGGGCCGAGCCGTGCCGAGTGCGCGCGTGCGAGTTGGCCTGGTTTGGGCCTAACCGAGAGTTTTATTCTTTTGTTATTATTTATTTATTTTCTTTTCTCTTTCAAATTCCGATTCTATTTTAAACTCCAAATTTAAAACTTAAATAGCTACTGTTTAATCATTTGATTTAGAAACTGTTTTAACATTAATGATCTCTTAATTTATGCTTAGCTTAATAAGAATTTAACCAAACTAGTTATATATATATATATACACACACATAAATATATGTTTATTCATCAAATAAACTAATTTGAATGGTTTTCATTATTTTCGCATAATCTTTTATTCAGGAAAAAAATAATAGAAAAGGTACAACTTACTTTCATTTCAACTATTTATAAACAAATGTAAATAGTATTATTTGTTTTGGGAGCTACTCAACTCGAGGTTTTTATTCCATCATGCAGTTCAAATATATTTCTTATAACTAAAAATTTCTCTCTCCTTGGAGTGTCGGCTGGTTGTGTACGACCATGGGTACGAGGAAACGAAAACATAGATTCATGCATCCTTACATTCTATATTTCCTATTATAGCAATATTCTAAATATATATGTATATATAATTATGTTTCTCAGGAACTGGCGGTAGCGAGGAACATAGGGGTAAATTGCCGAACTCCGATTTCAATCCCGTCTACACAGGCAAGTTGCTTCTTGATCATGTTGATATTGCTTGAACTAATTTCTTATAATATAGTTTCATATCTAGTCAAGATGTATCACTTGCATGAAAAGAGTATTTTTTAAAGATTGACTAGAAGGTTTATGGAGATCATAAGTATATGATATGATATATATGGGATATTGAGTATGATAGAGGAAGTCTCTACATATGAGATCGCGAAAAAAGGACTTCCTTATCGATACTATGGTGGATGAAAATTAATAAGGACTATAACTAGCTGACTCTTTCATTCAGCGCCGTAACACCCGTATCGACCACAAACCTGGTATGGGACGGGCTTAGTCTAGTATCTTATCTGGAAACTAAGGTTTTCTCCACAGGAATGTATTATTATATGTATAAGCACCACGGGTCGCTGAGAATAACCTAGGGGGCGTCACGGATCGCTAAAATAATCCAGATGGGTTCCGCGGGTCACCCATGAAGTACCCAGGACGCTATATGCTCACCCGATGGAGTGGAGATGCTTAGTGGAAAGATTTGAGAAAAAATCTGTACTCTTGATCTGGTCACGTATTAAAAGTAATGCGGAGTGATGCTGACGAGCTCCGACATGAAAATCAAGAGTTTTTGTGGGTAAAGTGATACACCTCTGCAGAGTAAAACGTGGATATTCACTCATTGTTCTCAGGTCGAGAACTGCGTCGCGACAGGAAAGGAGGTCTACAGGTGGCCTCAGCCCTGTGGTGTAAAGTGCTCAGTAGAACTTTTCTCAACAATCAAATGAAGACTATTTTCAACAAATGTTTTTAAAGTGAAACTTATACTCCTTGACTTATTATATGCTTAAACATATTATCCTTGAATCTAGTTAACCTAGATCATCCTGCATTATGTCTTGATGTTTGCTGAGTACTTTTGTACTCACCCTTGCTATGTAAATCCTTGATAGAGTTAGAACTTTCAGCTGAAGGAGAATTTGCTGAAGAAGATATCGGAGGAGCAGAGCTAGCACAAGACCCCGAAGATCCGGAGATAGACATCTACAATTACGACTCTACTTACTTTGGATCTGGAGATGAGGACTTCTAGAGGCTACCGCAGAACTAGTCCTTTTGCTAGTAAGATGTAGAGTTTTTGGTAAAAACTGATGTTTTGTAACAGGGGTTGTTTCTAATAACAAACCTTGATGTTATAATATGTTTAACCTGAAATCCATGCTTCTGTTTCACTACTCTGAATTGGACATTGTTCGGGAAAACATGTTTTTGTCGGGCAATGTTCATAGATCAGGCATGCTACCGTGGGTGGGATGCCGGGTCACGTCAGTGAATGTCTCATATTTTTGTCTAACCATAAGCAACTTTACCTCCGTGACTTTAGTAGTACCCTCGTAAATTTCTTCAAGAGTGTTCCAAACCTTGTGAGCGGTGTTGAGGTTGCACACACGGTTGAACTCATTCAAAGATAAGTCGGCAAAGAGCGCATTTTTAGCTCGGGCATTTAAGTGAAGTTTTCTCCTATCATCATCGGAATGACTTGCCGGATCGACCGGAGGAGTAAACCCAATCTTAACAATGTCCCAAACGTAAAGTCCCATTGCTTCGAGAAAAACCGGCATGCGCACCTTCCAATAGGGATAGTTAGTCCAATCAAAGATGGGCACACATCCGGTGTGACCGAGGTGAAAACCCTCATCGGAAGCCATCCTCTCTCTAGGCAGTGAAGCCTACTCAAATGAGAGACCACGCTCTGATACCACGTGTTGATCGAAGGATGCCGACTAGAGGGGGGTGAATTGGCGGTTTTTCTAATTTTAATCTTACTTGAATAACTTATATCCTAGATTGCAATATCAACTCACAAATAATCTAGATGATGACACAAATTAAGTTTTGTAATCCTAGGGTGACAAATCACAATATCACAATTTCTAGAAGTATAAAGCAAGTAATAGAAATAATCGAATGAGATCGAATTTTTTCTAAGGTGTCGGAAATTTGCCGATTTCCACTAATCCTCGTTGAAGCACCCTACACAAGAGCTTTAGCTTTGATTCCACTAAGGGTAGCCCTTCTCCTCTCCGAATAGACGAGCTCTGAGCCTTTACACTCAACCACCGCACCTCTCCGACACACATCGTTGATGGAGAGATCGCCGGACCTTCCGGGTCGTCTAGGTGACGGTAATCACCAAGTATAATAAGTCTAGCACTTCACTAGATCAAACATAAAGCTTGAAAATGCAAGGATGCAAATGCAAATGGCTCAAATGCAACTCTACTCAATTTGCTCTCAACAATTTGCTCAAGAATTTTCTCTAAATGCAAGAGAGTAAGTGTGAGAAGTTTGGCTAGTTTTTGCACAGAGTTTTTGAGATCATGATGTTACAAAATGCTGTCCAAGTTGAGGTATATATATAGTCCTCTCAAAGAAACTAGCCGTTTGTAAGAAACTGAGCAAATTTTGTACAGGGCCAAACAATGTCCGGTCAGTACATTTTAATAGTAACCGTTACTCACAACGGCAAAATTATCAATTACCATTCAACTACTTTTGTGAAGGCCGTACAAAAGCCTTTTGTCCCGAAAAGACGTCTGAACAGATGTAAACGTCTCTGGTTCACCTTTTTAATTTTACCTCAAACTAGATTTGTATTAGGCGGTCATTGTCTGTTTACACCAGACAAAGTCCACTCAGTCTCGGACAGATGTGCCCGGACAAATTCATTGTTCTTTGGTTCACTTTTGTTTAAGACTCACAGGTTTTGTATGGGCCGGACTTGTTCCAGACAAAAGCCCCAATCAGATCTATCTATCTCTGGTTTCATTTTGCAATTGATAAAAGAGTTTTATACTCACAGACAATGTCTGGCCTATGCAAAACGAAAACAAGACTTTACTATTTTACTCAAAATTGATTTGTGGCTATATGCAAATGCAATTTTGTTTTCAAAATATTGTGTTTGATCAAATTACTTGTGCTAAGACCCCTCTTAATAGTACAACTATCTAAAATAGAAATTATCAAAAGAAACGAGTGTACAACTCAGTATTTTTCCCTTATGCGGAGTTTCGTCCTCTTCCACGCTTCGAGGGGTCTTGACGATCTTGATTTTGTGCTTTTGTGCTGTTTCCACCATGCCTTAACCTAAATCTCAATTGCAAAGGTTAATTGCGTGTATTCTGGATGTCATTAATCACCAAAACTCTAATTAGGACTCAAGATTCAACAAAACTCAAATATTTAATCATATGCTGTCATGTAAGATACACTTTCTCGTTGGGGTGACCAGTGGATAATTGGAGGAGCTTGGAAAACTTAAACTCAGACGGGTATGTTTGATCTAGTTTTAGTCACAACTTATGAACCTAGGTTAAAGATAGAGCCAAATATGACTCTTCCACTATAATCTTCAAATAATCTAAATTTGGTGGAGGTGGATTCTTGGGTTTATAGCTATCATCCTAATAAATTGTCAAACACACCGAAATGTATGTGCTTCACTTAATCACATGGCTTGTAGTTCAAAGGAGGTACATGATATCTGATGACCACCATGTTGATGTCGTCTTGGTCATAACCATGATGTACATGGTCTCATCAATATCTTCAATCGATTTGAGCTTGTAGTAGTTTGTGTGTTGAGAATCCTGGCTGGTGTAGCTGTTGAATACATATGTATCCTTATAATCTTTTTTATTTCATCCTTTATAACCCTCTTTAATATGCAATTAAGTAGTATTTAGTTGAGTATATCATTATATTCTTGTATGAGTTCATATAAATTAGAGGCTCATTGTTTGATTGCTTGTTTGCCTGAGTAAATGTAGGATAAGATTTTAGAATATTCTCTTAGTATGCTACATGTCGAGATTCGATTTTCCACGCTACATGAGTTCGTGTAAGCTTGGTTAATCGCACATAGTTAGTGGTAATTAGTGGTTAATCAGACCATTGGTGATAATTAGTACTGATAATTAGTGGTTATTAAGGGCATATTAGTGGTTATTAGTACATATTATTTGTGATTAGTGGTAATTAGTGATTATTACTAGTAATGGAGGTAATTAGTGATATTTAGTAATGACTGAAGTGATGACTAATGGTGAGTAGTGATAAATACTGGTGATTAATAGTTATTAATGGTGATTTTATACATTAACTTTACAATTATATTAATAAAAAGTTCCATTTTTCATACAATCATAACCAAATTACTTAGTCAAACAAACATCATTTTAACCTATTCTGAATCAACTAGCCAAACAATCCACTAACACCATGATAGAGGAAGAGCTCATTCTTGTTCATCATCCCATACAAGGACAATTGCAAATGTCCCACCAAACACTACCTAAACGTGCAACTGAATTATGTGCAATGTGGACTATGTGCATCCTACTGTGATGCTTCCAGTGAAATATTGAAGAGTCCAAATACATGCAAATATACATGTACACTGTATTCTTCATTTAACAAAGTTTCTTTACAAGCATACAAATGGAGGGCAGTACCCAGCCATATAAAAAATTGGAATCACTACTCCGTATCAGATTCCAGTAGGCAAGAACCATCATCTACAGTTGCTAATGGATCAAACATGTGAGAGTTTGGGTCCATGCATCCAGTCACAATGTCCAGCTTGCAGCGATCTCCCTGCAACCAATTTAGAACAACCGTGTTAGCCGTTATGGCTTGCATGTTCCCTTTGTACGTGTCTATATTTGTTTTTTCACTATGACATATAGGCCCCCATGAGAAGAATTCAGAAAACTGGATTTGGGGATGGTTATCGGACCTTGTTGATAGGAGTGAAAATGGATTGAATTGATAATTGATTGGATATTGATCAAATCATATCTGCATCTATATTTTTAAGTTAGATTCGGATTCAGATCAGATAAATATTGGATACGGATTTCAATTGGATTTCAGATTCTATTGAATACTAATAATATTTTTTTGATTTCATCATTTTATTTGTAAAAAATTTAAAATTAACTCATTTTAATTCAAGAAATAACATATTTAATGAATTTGTGTAATAATTCTATTATTTATATAAGAATTAGATCACAAAGTTGCTATACTACAAATTTAGACAAATATTTTCATAGAAATAGTATTTAAATTTGAATTCAAATATACAAACATATCATTTTATCAGATTTTGTCGGATTTTATCATATTCGAATACGGATATTTTTTGTCGGATTCGAATATAGGTCTAGATAGAGAAAAAAATATTATTCGGATGCAGAATTCTTTATCATATCAACATGTTGCCATATTTAATAAAACAATAATTCGGATAATCCATGTTCGTATTTCATCCCTTCCTACTGGTTTGTCAGAAACCAGCTGAGAACAGCTCAATTATTGAACTTTTTCTGGAAAGCCATAAATTGGTGGACTCGGTCATAATCAATCTGAATTGATAATAGACTGGTATAACCAGACTAAATCAATTATAACTTTAGTGTTAAAATTGATTAGGATTTAGTATCACGGTCCTCACTGTATTATCTGATTACTGCCCATAACAAGTTGGTTCCCACTAGTTTTCTGAATCTTGCTCATGAGTCCCATCAAATGTAGTGGTCTATGGTATCCTGGAATTTTTTTCAAATAATAAAAAAAAAAACAAATTCGAAAAATAACCCAGATATTTTAAATTTTACAAAAATGACCCTCTGTCGCGAACCAGCGCGCGCGACAGATCTTCAGTCGCTAGCCCAGCTAGCGACTGAAGACGTGGTACGGTCTAACGCCCCGCTGGCTCAGGTGCCGTACCACGCCAGCTTTCAGTCGCTAGCCAGGCTAGCAACTGAAACCCGCAACGTTTCAGTCGCTAGCCGGGCTAGCGACTGAAAGGCCTATTTAACCCTCAGCAGTCCCTTTCACAGTACGGACGAGTTCATTGTTTTCGAAAATCCAGAAATTATTGAAATATGTTTAGAGAGAGAGAGAGAGGAAGAGAAGAAAGAGGAGGAGAAAAACTCTTTTCGGAGATTCTTCAAATCTGTTCGCTGAGGTACATTTTCATTAACTCGTATATGTAGATTAATTAGATCGTTAACTTGTAGTATTTAGATAGGATTTACATTATAAATTTACTGAAAATGTGATGTTTTTCAAATTTGAATTTTATTAGTATGCACGTAGATTAAAATATTTGTTAGAATGTAAATGTAAACATTTGTTAGTACGTATATTAAACTGATTGATAATATGTAGATTTAAAAGTTTCTTTTATATTATGGTAGGGCCATCGTGGCCTCGCTGCCGTCGTCATAACCGCCGTCTTGGCCTTGCTCGCACGGGTTTAGAGCGAGGGCGGTTATTATTTTAGGGTTGTAGGGTTTAGAAATTAAATTTGGTTAGGGTTAGGGTTGGGTTTTAGTTAGGGTTAGGGTTAGGGTTAGAGTTGCTTTGCAGTTAGGGTTAGGGTTAGGGATTTTTTGTTGGAATAACCGAACCAAAAAAAGGAAATTCGAAATTTAACCCAAAACTTATGAAAATTTCAAAATTGAAAAACTTTAGTTAGGGTTAGGGTTAGAGTTGGTTTTCAGTTAGGGTTAGGGTTAGGGTTGACTTTTAGTTAGGGTTAGGGTTAGAGTTGGTTTTCAGTTAGGGTTAGGGTTAGAGTTTATAAATTTAATTGTTCACTTCACCTTTTTCCTAGGTAAAAATCGTGTAGCCCAGTGACTGAAATGCAGTGTTCGAAAATTTCTGTTGTTTCAAAAATCATGTTTTTTGTAGTACTTTGAGCAATGTTTTGACACATCTCATAGTCGCAATATTGTTGTATAATTCCGCTACAGTTATTGTACATCGTCGCACTATCCTGTTTAAACCTAACACAGAATGACAAATTTATTAGGCTATGGAACAACCCAATACGGTTTGTGTTTATTATGGAGCTGGTATAATCCGTAATGGAGCAAACGGTGATGATCTTGGTGGTTGTATGCATGTTTATGGTCAAATGAGACAACCACAGTCGATGTCTTTCAACGATTTTGAGATGTGGTTAGTTGAGCTATTACAACTAAATCCTGTGACGGATAATCTCAGGGTCGAAGGTATGATTCCGGTGGGAAACAAATCGGTGCTCAAGAGACTGAAAGGTGACAAATCATAGGGTTCGTTTGGGAGATTTGTGACAAATCCAGGCTATGGTTGCGGAGTCATCATACTGTACGTTGAAATCATACGCGCACATAGCTCGGAGGGCAGCCATTCCATAGGAAGAGAAAAGAGCAGCACTAATATTAGCACCGGAGGTCACGATGGCGGTGGCGGTGCTGATACTTGTGCAGGTGGTAGTACCAATGCTAGTGCAACTGGCAGTGTATCTTTGCAAACTGTAAGAGATACAACTCCATTTGGGGGGCCATCAAGTAGATGCAGCTGAATAACTACCAGAATTAGAGGATAATTTTAATGAGGAGGAGTATACTGATCCGTCTGAAGTGTATGAATCTCCTGATGAACCCACGAAACAGCAGAATCCTATAGGTGAATGGACTGATCCATCATCTTTGATTTCTGCTGTGGTTCATGATGAGTTGAGTTCGCGATGGTCCTCTAATGAATCAACCGTCCAGCTTGGACAGTTGTTTCGGAGTAAGAAAGATGCAAAGAAAGCCATAACTGCGTGGGCTGTTTCACTAAATAGGCCATTCCGGGTGGTCAAATCAAATCCGTGCCTGTGGACTGTGAGGTGCTTAGTCGAGAATTGTCTATGGTACGTACGTGTCACTCGGCCATGAGATGGCCCGTTCTTTCAGGTGACCAGAGTCGAAGACCACGGATGTCTGGCTGAGGACATGGTGCAGCAGCATAGAAATATTACATCCAATTTTGTTGCAAGTCTGATACTCTCAGTAGTAAAGGAAAATACGGCAATGACGCCGAAAGTGATAATTGCACATGTCGCGGAGAAGTACGGTTATAAGATCAAGTACGCGAAGGCATGGAGAGCTAAACAGAGGATGCTGGAGGAGCTTTTTGGGACATATGTTAAGGCATACAACCTCGTATCGAGGCTGTTGCGGCGCATATGCGAAGCAAATTCAGGAACAGCCACCGAAATTGTTGATAAGCCGAGAATTGACTTGGAGGGTACTGTGATTCCTGGGTGCATGGTACTTCAGAGATTTTTTTGGGCATTCCAATAGCATGTTGTATCGTTCAGGTATATGAGACCCGTGCTTTGCATTGACGGAACATTTATCATTGGAAAATACCAGGGAACTCTGCTGACTGCCGTGGCTGTTGATGCCAACGACCAGCTTCTACCCATAGCATATGCCGTGGTCGAGGGGGGGAACTACAGCAGTTGGCTATGGTTCTTAGGCAAATTGAGGAATGAGGTCGTCAAAGACTGGGAGCGCGCGTGCTTGATTCACGATCGAAATGGAGGAATGCTGAGTGCGATCGAGTACATGCAATCGGGAGTGGATCCATCGCTGAGTTGGGATGACTTGCAGAGTCATTGGTGCTCTCGGCATCTTGCCGCGAATTTTCACACTCGTTTCAAGAGCAGGCGCCTTATGCAGGTGTTCAAATGGCTTGCCAAACAGAACCAACAGGAAAAGTTCTCAAAAATATGGAAGTCGCTTGAGGAAGGTGCGTTGGCGGAATTGCAAGAGGCAGGCGCTCCAGAAGACGGCGGCGTTATCGACGCAGGAAGCCGCTGGGGTCGTCTCAGTTTTAGTCAATGGATTCAGCCCAAACCAATGGAGAAGTGGTCGTTGTTGCATGACACAGGCGGGGCTCGGTACGGAATCATGACGACAAATCTGGCCGAGGTGTACAACTTCATCCTAAAAGGTGTGCGATGCTTACCACTCACTATAATAGTTGAGATGACATTCTATCGCACAGTAGCGTACTACGACAGTAGGAGTTTGGCAGCATCAAGTCTTGTGCATGACCCCTTAGTACACTGGCCCAAAAAGATCAATGATTACCTCGAATTTCGGACAAGAAAGTCGTTGACACATGATGTCTCAGTGCTGAGTCGTTTGAACGGAAAGCATGAGGTTCGGCTAAGGCACAAACATGTCTGTGGCACATTACGAGCTGGTCGGGTCTACGAATGTCGAATTTCAAATGCAGATGCCCAATGCACATGCAACAAGTCTCAACTGCTGCACATTCCTTGCTCGCATGTCATCGCTGCCTGCTCTGTTCCTGGGATCGATCCGGCGCAGTATATCTCAACCTATTATACTCTGCAGTACTTGTGGAAAACCTGGGACGGTGTCTTCAATGGGTTTCCGGCGGGGGGAAGCTATTGAGAACTGTCGCCGGAAGATACCATCACGTGGATCCCAGACAAGAGGCTCCTCATAGGCCATGTCGACCGACGTCAATCCAGGAGGATACAGAACGATATGGATGCAACGGAGTGTGAAGACGACCGACGTAGATGCAGCGCTTGCAGGCAGCCTGGTCACACAAGGAATCGATGCCCGCGGGTGGCAGACGCATCGACCTCGTCGCAAAACTAAAGCAATGTTGTAATGTTGTAATGTTTGAACTACTGAATGTTTTGTCGTGAGTTGTACTGAATTTCCCTATATGAGTTGTACTGAATTTCCCTAATGCCTTATCGTGAATTTTCGTAATTACTACTGAATGTTTGTTTATTAATAGTAATGTATCAACCTCTCAACCAATATGTGACAACTGCAGGTATGGCCGACGACCATCAGCTTCCCGAGCTGATTGCACAGCACCATCAGGAGCGTCACCGTGCTCGACGCCTTCTACAGGGCACCATTCTCCCAGCTCTGCGCATGAGGACACCGCGTGAGATGTGGCCTCTAAATGAGTGGTTCGCGCCTTATTTGCTCGAGGCCGGACTGTTGCCGTTCGCCAGCATGGTAGATCGGGCATGATCCGTTTGAGACCTAGCCTTGGTTTTCGCACTAGGCTCACCCAGATTCTAATATGCGGAATAACGGGATCTTACTCGGAAATATCGAAACCCAAAGTAATTGCACAACTCTTTATTTCAAAGAGGGCTTTACACGTCGAACGTTAGGCACACTTGCCTACGTCGAAGGAACTATAAGTATCTAAAACTCAAATAAGTTCTATGACTCTTCGATTGAATTCGATGATCTAAACTAGACCTATTACAAGGTATTTATAGTCCAATCGTATGAGTACGTATCAGACTTAGAGACCTAAACGTATTAGACTCATATAACTAATCCTAAACAGATAAGCTTAGTCATACACATTCGGATCGGATTACAATTCCGAACAGGGAACGAATTCCTTTTCCTGGTCGCGAACCAATCCATGGTCGCGAAACCTTTCCGAACACGGTTAAGGTCGCAAAGCCGTATGCGATCAAGACTTGGTCGCGAATTCGTATGCGATCAGGACTTGGTCGCGAATCCGTATGCGATCAGGACTTGGAGATCCTCCCGGATCATGACTCCCTTGTTGAGAAGGAGCCAACCCCCGTTGCGACCTCTCGATCAAACTGGAGATGTGGAAATTGGGCTTGTCCATCTTCTTTTGTGTACCACTTTGCCGCACGTGCTCGTTGATCTTTCCGACCGATTCGAAAAGTCTCCTTTGTGTCACTGCGGGTGATAGTCACCTTCTTCTCCAGAATCACATCTTCGCGTAGAGGTTCGTCTCGTTGATAGACCAAGTCTTCAACAGATGGTACTATAGTATCTGGCTCATCATCCAGCATTGAAGGCTCGAAGACTTTGAATCCTTCCCAAGGTCGCAAACCTTTCCAATGTCGCAAACCTTTTCGTGGTCGCAAATCCGTTGCGAACGCTACCTGAGATCCTCCCGGATCATGACTCCCCTGTTGAGAAGGAGCCAACACCCGTTGGTGACCAACCGTGATGACGTAGAGAACGACTGGGAGTTTTGGAACGAACACACGATGAGCAATGTTACAATCGTCGGATCGAATGTATGGATAAGCTCTCATGGAGCTTAGCACCTCCGTCATGGATTGTGGCCTTGGCCACTCGCGGATAGCCTTCCCCTTGTCGAGGTTTATACCATCACCGTTCCCAAAGCTATGATTGCAAAGTTTGAATAGTGGCGCCGTAGAGACAAGTTGCATGTCGTTTTCGACTAGTCGTTGTGGTAATCGACTATGTACCTTTGCGAATAGCGCGTTGTTTTCTTCAGGCAAGCTTGCTAAACAACCACCACTTTCCATACTCGATGCAGCACAATCCTCTTGGCTAATTGGACGCATCACGCTTAGCACACACTTTGAGCATGCATTGACAATCCGTTTCGCCTGATTTGCTATCGTCAAGTTCTTGGTGTCGACGTGGTCATTTTTGCTGTTGATAAATTTCGTCCCATCCTTTGTGAGGTCGTATTCTTGAGCTCTTCGATGGTAATGGGCGTCACGATCGTACAAGAACGGACTTCCAAAAATCACTTGGCAAATATCGATGGGGATGACATCGCATTGAACCTCGTCGATGTAGCGAGCAGATATTGCAAACTTTAGAGTACACTGACTCTTGATTTGCTGGTTCACGTCGGAAGTGAACCATCCCAAAGGATATGGTAGAGGATGATGAGTCGTCTGCAAACCAAGTTGTCGAACCAGCCCGGAGGAGACCAAATTCTTTTGGCTTCCGAGGTCGAAGATGGCTGCGACCACCTCGTGCTTCACCTGTATGTTAACAGTGAACAATTCCTCTATCGGGTTGTGGTCAATTGATGAACTCGAACCTTTCTCCTTCGGCATTGCCATTAGAGACAAGGTCGTGTCCGCCTTTTCAACCGAATCCAACTGGATAATTTCCTCTGCGAGCGGAATAGAAGTAACCATAGCTGTTCGTGTGCTTGGTTCATCCCTTCTTTTTCTTTCTAGTCGCAGTTCAGGATGAAGTTTATAACACTTCTCTTTTGTGTGCCCAGCAACATGACAATGCTCACAAGTGTTACCCGTATCGTGGGTACCCTCTCCGGAGTTTGTCGTGGTTGAAATCTCCCTCAAGTTCTTATCGTTGCGGGTCTTATTCTTCATCTCAATCGCCAAAGCAGTCGTACTCGCGGTCGAGATGTCTTGGACTCTGAACAAACTTAGCTCAGTACTGATCGATTTCTGAAGTCTAGATGTGTACTTCTGAAATACCTGATGATCGGACAGTGAGATGCCGATGACCATTGCTTGTCGCCGAAACTCCGTCGTATAGTCTTGGACAGTCTGGTCGCGCCGTTGATACAATCTGTGCCAACGTTCCCATCTCTCCTCAAGGTAACCCATTGGATAAAATTCTTGTCGCATAAGTCGTTTGAATTGACCCCACGCAAGATCGTCAGCTTCACCACTGGTGACAAGGGCCTTCCACCATATCTTGGCGTGGTCCTTCATCTTCAAAGGTGCAAATTTGACCTTTTGAGCGCTACTGAACCCTTTCAGGTCAAAGTAGGTCTCAAGCTGGTCGATCCAAGAATCCAGCTTCTCGGCATCGACCACCCCATCATATATGGGTATATCAATCTTAGCGTCGACTTTAAAAGATTCGACAGCTAAGGAGGTGTTGGCGAGGTCGTCGGTCTTGTGGTCGCCTTCGTCTTCATCTTCGTCTGCCCTGCGCAAGTCTTCACCAGTCTTCTCACCCATAACCTTCCCTACTCCAGGAGGTACAATCATGGCCTGCTGCTTAATCCAAGCAAGCACAGTTTCCATGTTGGTGGAGAGTTTAGCCACTTGTTCGGCTAGGTTAGCTTGAACGGGGGTATCGTCAGACATTGTCGGAGACGCGGCTGTAGGAACCGTCAACTGATCGCCTGGAGTTTCGCCGGAAGTTTTGTAACCCTGGTGAGTCTTCACCATCCACAGGATTGGAAAGTTGCTCTGATACCAACTTGATCCGTTTGAGACCTAGCCTTGGTTTTCGCACTAGGCTCACCCAGATTCTAATATGCGGAATAACGGGATCTTACTCGGAAATACCGAAACCCAAAGTAATTGCACAACTCTTTATTTCAAAGAGGGCTTTACACGTCGAACGTTAGGCACACTTGCCTACGTCGAAGGAACTATAAGTGTCTAAAACTCAAATAAGTTCTATGACTCTTCGATTGAATTCGATGATCTAAACTAGACCTATTACAAGGTATTTATAGTCCAATCGTATGAGTACGTATCAGACTTAGAGACCTAAACGTATTAGACTCATATAACTAATCCTAAACAGATAAGCTTAGTCATACACATTCGGATCGGATTACAATTCCGAACAGGGAACGAATTCCTTTTCCTGGTCGCGAACCAATCCATGGTCGCGAAACCTTTCCGAACACGGTTAAGGTCGCAAAGCCGTATGCGATCAGGACTTGGTCGCGAATCCGTATGCGATCAGGACTTGGAGATCCTCCCGGATCAGGGCAAGACGATTCCCTTTCGACCGAGCGCTCGTTACCGCGCTTGTGGACCGGTGGAGGCCCGAGACGCACACGTTCCACTTCAGTTTCGGCGAGCTCACTATCACGCTGCAAGACGTCAGCATGCTGCTTGGTCTGCCTATCCGCGGGGAGATATATGTCCCAGCGGCCATCGACAGAGTTGCATGGTGCCTAGATTTCCTACAGCGCTTCGAGGGAGTAGGGCCTGCGGGGGGGTTTGCGCAGGACGCGGGAGTTCCCCAGAGTTACCTTCGCGCAGTGCGCGATGGTGCGCTCCCCGTGGCCGCTCCAGAGGAGGTCTTCAGGCGCCACCTTGAGGTGTACTTGCTGTACTTGTTTGGGTGGTTGCTCTTCCCTGGCACCTACGGAGAGATCTGCGAGCGGCAGTACGTTTAGCTTGCCAGGAGTATTGCCGACTCGGCCCTGGGGCACGTGCCGCGGTTCAGTTTCGGATCCTCCGTTCTCTACCACACCTACAGGGGGTTGTGTGACGCCACGAGTAGAGACCAGGTGAGCTCTCTTTTCGCTGGGTGCGCCATCCTCTTGTAGATGTGGTCGTACGAGTATTTCCTCATCGGTCGACCGCTGGTTCCGCGGGATCAGTTCGCGTTGGCCGGGAATGCGAGGGACGGCCCCATGATGGGATGGAGGTAGGCTAGACTGAGTTTGAGGTGGGCCACAGATCAGGCGCACCTCTGTTATCCTTCGTACGCCACGGGCTTCGATCGCCTTGTCGACGACAGCGTCATCTGGGATCCGTGGACCACCGCGAACCTCCAATCCGTCGCTCCAGTTGGCCTTTCTTCTCTTTGTACGCAGGATGCTGTGTACTGGCGCACCCAGGTTCTGCTCGTCTTCTCACACAAGATTGAGGGGTACTCGCCTGAGCGAGTTATGCGCCAGTTCGGCTTGCGCCAGCTTGTCCCCGTACCGCCTCCTCGACAGATCCCACACCATATCCATGAGTACGTCAAATATGCATTACATTCACATATTATTTTACACATGATTTCTGTCACTAACTAATTTGCTTTGTCCGCAGGCAATCCAGGAAGGGTCGAGTGAGGGATGATTTCGTTCGTTGGCAGCGGCCCTATGTGCAGGAGTGGATGGATTGGGCCCACACATGCACGGTCGAGGAGGATAGGCCGTACAGCCACGACATCCATTTTTCGTATCTGTCCTGGTACCGACCTCGTACGATCTACCGGTTGGCGGGCGGTCCACTAGCCGTGCCTAATGAGCCCGTCCCTCCCGCCACCATCGACGACCGCTACGACCGACGCCTTACTGGGCGAATCCACTCTTCTGTGAGCTCCTTAGCTCTTTGCAACCTGACTTTCACATGGATTGCCGTTCTATAATTGCATTAATTCGTGTGCACAACTGGACATCCTCGACGGCGTCTCTGCTGGTGCATGGGACATGATGGTCAGGTCCCGCCTCAGACCCACCATGCCCAGCGATGATGTGTACGCATATTGTTCGGAGGTCGAGCGGCAGGTCGATCAGATTCTGGTCGGTTTCAGAGTGCTGCTGCCACCTTACTTGACCGTGATTCCCCCACCATCACCGTCGGCACCGGGTCCTTCGCCGCATGTGCCACCAGCGGACTGTCCGTCGTCATCGCGCCCTCCACCACTGCACACGGGTTTCGTGCCTGCCGATAGCTCTTCGGATGAAGAGCTCGATACTCCTCCATGGCACCAGCCTCTCGACCAGATACAACAGCATCCTACGCAGCCAACACAGTAGTATCCTAGCTTCCTTGCCGATGCTCCGCCGCCTACACAGCCGACACAGCCTTCCCAAGCTCCGCCCTCTGCGCAGACACCACCAGTGAGGAGGCAGCGCGTCAGGGATCGTCAGCCCTCCTCTCGGTACACACCATCGGAGTATCAGACCCCCCCACAGAGGGGGAGGAGGGGGCAGTAGTCTAATGTAGGGTTTTGTCGGACTGTTTAGTTTTTTCGTATATTTTTGTCAGGTTTCCAACCTTTTGAGAAAAACACTGTCGCACTTTTGTACTGTTTTACTTTTGTCCGACTCTGCATTTCTGCTTTTCAGCCTTTATACTTTCATCTTTTCAGCTTTTGTACGATTAGTACTTTCAGCTTTTGTTGTCTTGCCCCTTTGTATGACAGGGCATTTCATATTTCCCGAGAACCCTAAAAAAGCTAAAACCCACATCTCATCTCCGAACTTCGATCTAATTCAAGGAATATCTCCCATTCACTATTTTGAGCAAGTTTCCCTTCTGCAAGATTTCCAAAATCTCATCCGAGACTTCAGTTTCAAGTCTTGCCATTTTCTAAAACCCTAATTACCCTAAAGTGCCCTGTTTTCGAATTATCCCAAAATCATCGAATCTTGTCGAATTTCATCGAAACTCCTGCTGAATAAGCTCCTGGAATAAAGTTACACTTGTGTATGAAATTATATCTCAAATCAGCCCTCCCAATCTCAAGATTTGCAAACAAGTCCAAATTTCTAAGCAAAATCATCAAAATCAGTCCAAATCCTGGCATCTGGGTCCCTGCCCCTTTCGACCTTTCAATCGCTAGCTGGGCTGGCGACTGAAAGATGGCGTGGCACGGCACCTGGGCCAGTAGGACGTTGTACCGTGCCACGTCTTCAGTCGCTAGTGCTGGTTCGCGACAGAGGGTTATTTTTGTAAAATTTAAAAGTTCTGGACTATTTTTCGAATTTGGTTTTTTTTTAGATTATATGAAAAAAAAATTCGATATCCTGGTCCAATTGGATGGTCTAGTGTAGTATTGAGATGTTTAGGTCTGTATGTAATACTTATGGAATGAATAATATTAACTCCGAGTTAACTCTTTTACACGAAATGATACCAAATTGTAAGTGACTTAGTGTTTGTAGTAGCTTATCCCATGCGACGATAGGCTGAAACATATTGGACCTTAAGATATTAGAGGTCCACACATCATTAAAAAAAAAAAATAGATTGGTATAGAAAGTGAAAACAGTTAAAGTTGCACTCGGTGCTGGCTATGAGTCGCAAGGAAGAGGAAATAGAAAGCACATGTTATGTACGTAATAGAGAGCTAATGTTAATTACCCCCTCAGAGTAGAAGCTGCCCATGTCACAGCTTGTGATAACAATATTTGCATCTGGATAGATTGCTCTGTCGCAGGCGCCATCCCTGTTCAGTTCTTCTGCCAAACCCTGCGTTTACCACCATTTTTACCAAACTAGACTTTGTTAATTGTAGCAAAAGCACAGAATTATATGTCCTTTTATTATGAATATTTTATCTCGGAATGCAGTGAAATTAAATTCAAATCATGAACTTTAATCGAAACAGACAGTGATTTGTAATTGTGGCCTGCTAGGTCTCGATTTGACGTTTAAGATATACGGAGAAAGCTAGGACTCGATTTTTCGTTTTCTTTAGAATGTGTGCAACTTTATTGATGGAGTATGAGAAGTATTTTTATGAAGGTTAAATTTACCTCATTGAGAAAGCTTAAGGGCTTGTTTTGCCACCCCTTGGCGACTTCAAATTTCAGACTGTATGGCCCATCCCATTCAACTCCATTTGTGAATGAAAATATCAGCTTGACAGCTGCAGCAATGCGCAAATAGCATATGTTATTCTCAGAAGAACTTGCTTTCTGTTGGAAAAATCTTATACAAGTACCGGACCTTTTCATATGAGATCCCAATTAAAAACTATCGAGTTATAACTTTCTTAGATCAAAGGTCACAATTCTACAGTACTCAATCGGATTACACATATGAGATTGGTCTCCGAAGAAATTACTTCCTATAGGAAACTTTTATATGAAGATCTCTTACATATTATCCTATAAAAAACTCTAAGATCATAATCAACCATTAATATAGATTACAATACAATGATGCTCAGTTGGATCTCACTTGTAAGAGTCTTGACACAAATTGCTGCCAACTAAGTATATATGTCCAAGAGGAAACACAAGTAATTGATCAAAGAGTATATTTAGTTCACATTTAGAAAAAATCAAGACAAAATTTGACCATAATCAAATATGTGACACACACAAAAAAAAAAATGGTCGCAAATTAAACAATTGTCAATTCTTGTGGTTGTTAAAATTTGACTAAATAATGTAAGGTCTACTTGCCATAAAAAGAGAAGTGAGGATTTGACTAGTCAAATCTTGAGTGACTAAATTTCATACTTAAGATTTGACTAAGTATGAAATAATTAATCAAAATGTAGTCAAACAATAGCTATTCTTATTAACATATCAGATTTTGATCACCGATCAAATATTAACTAAATTATAATAATATGACTACTTTTGACTCGACTAGAGAAGTAAATCAAATACACCATAGCCAAATTAATTAATCACTAACCATGCTTGGGCACAAGTATCCTTATCGTATATATTGGGGGATCAGCTTTTCCCCTGCCCTGCAGGGTCATTTGTCTTGGCTCACCGCCGCACATGATTGGCTGGTTAAACCCCCCTGCAAGTTTAATTAATTAAACCATGGCATCCAAATCAAACCATATTATAAGTATCCGAACTTTTTTTTTTGTTCTCAATTCAAAGTGAGATGTGTGAATTTACCGTTAAATGCGATGCCGAACTCATCGTTGGGTCTCAGTTTGGTCGCTGCCGGGTTGTAGAAAAGAGTCAGGCCTTCTCCCTGTCATATTAATTAATGTATTAGTGACCAAATAAATCCTTTGGTAACAAATTAGAATAGACTGTCTCAGATGTAGTTCCTAGTACCCACTACATCATATAGGGTAGAGATTGAATAAAAAAAAAATAATAGTTTCATAGTAGAGCATAATATCATTGATTATAAGATTGATGTATGAAATTCGAATCTACATGTTATATATGTTAGTGAAATACTCAATGATATTTTTTAAAATCTTAATTTTTGTTATATAGATAAATCACCCAATTAAAAAGTTTTATTAAAAAGATGCCTCCGTCCCCTCTTAAGATACATTCTCCTATCTGTTCCCCTGTCCTGGCACCATGTGCCATATACGGCTAATGGAGCCACCACCGTCCTAACCATCCATCGCCGGTGCACCTCCCGCCATATGTTAAGGCTGCTGTGTTGGGTGAATCTAGAAGGTACGTCGTGTGTTCGACAGCAAGATAAGAGGGAGGGGACAGAGCTTGCTAACGGGCGTATCTCATTAAATCGAGATTAATTGGGACTCGTTTTACTTTTTAAGCAAAACCTATTAAAAAAAACACCACGGGCAAGAAAAAAATAGTTCTTCCAATGTAAGTGGAACACTCTTAACAAAGTTTGCACGAGATATGGTGCACGACACCTGCACCTGAACCTAATCCCAAGAAACACCTATCCATCTACTTAGTGGCTGTTATTCAACATTCGTGGACGTCACATACAGCAGACGGAGGAAGGCCGTTCAACGTCTTCCAGTAGACAGGAGCCTTTCCCAGCTCAAATTCCGACCAAGTTGGGAGGCTGCACCTGAAACAATTCATGTATTAGAACCACACACACATGCTTATATACCAGAGTGAAAAGAAGAGGGGGTGGGAAGAATTCAGCTATTACTCCTTGTTCTGCTGCATGGCAGCAGGCGCCGCGGTGGTCGCGGCTGCGGCTGCGGCGGCGCGAGCTTTCACCGAGAACCTTCGGCGGCATATAACTTTGCCATGCGCAGGCAGGGGATGATGACGGCGACACAAGGTGGTTGTGTTGCTCAAATGGCTGCAAGAAGAAAGTGTGGCCATGTATGATTGCTGTAATAATATCTGTGTTAGTTTGCTGCTGCAGGTAATAAGATTATCTTGCAGGCTAAAGATAGTACTGTTTTGCTTCAGATATATATGTGTATAAGGATGTGTGAGTTGTGTTGTGTGGTGGGGAGGTGGAAATGACAAGATGATGCTACTGGTACTCTGGTAGCGTCTGGTGAGCGAGGGATTTTTTTCAGCCATGGAACAAAAGGGGGCTTTGGAGGATGTTTGCTTCACGGCTCGGTTGATCTTTAAAGAAAAAAAAGTATTTATCTTTCTCAATTTGTCTTTAGATTAAAATTAATAATTAAGATTAAAGTGGATGAGAAGTCTTAAATTAGTTGAGATGCTTAATCACCTCAATTTTTCTTATATATTGATGTTTGCTACTTAAATTTTGATAAGATGATTGAGATTCTGAGAAAGACAGAGGATACATCCATTTATAACCTTGTTAATATGCATAATTTTTAAGATTTATTTGACTGAGTCTAAAATTCTTGGATAAACTGGCTTATTGAGACGTCATCTTATAAACCTAATAAATCCTCTTCCACTAATTCAGCTTATAAACCCAATAAGTCACATTCAATTAACTTCATTTTATCTAGAGTTATGCTTAAAATAAGTTCTAACATAAACTGGTATTTAGCCACAATTTCAGGTTATAAACCCATAATCTGAACATAAACTCAGTCAAATGCTTCTTTAGACATGTTTGATATTTATCTAAAGTTCCAACAATTTTTATTGACTAGACTTGTATGAGATTAACGTCTTTGGTTTGTGAAAATTTAGCCTTGATGCTTGATTTTCTCATGCACTCAAATTTGAGTGGCTAGAATTTTTAGGCATGTCTAGATAAGACAATAAGTATGACTTATTCAATTAGAAAGAGAGATAAACCAAATAAATTTTAAACAAATTTTAGACAAATTTGCAATCAGATATTTTTCTACCAGCATGCCAACAAATCAGTCTCTTCTTCCCTGATATGTCAAAGATATTTTTTTCCCCGGCCTTTTGCTTTTCCATTGTCGTGCAGTGGCTTCCAATGCCACTCAAAGGGTGATAGTTATCAATTTTGTTGTGTTGTTGAAATGTTCCACTTATAAGCGACTTAGTCAGGGTCCAGATTTCAGATAGGCTTGATTTTTTGCTCATCAAAATCGCATTGTAGAATGTTATATTTTACCAGATTTTTAGAATATTTATATTTTATACATAAACTATAATTTAGTATCTATTTTATGCTTTAAAGATTTTAGTTGTATAAATTTACTAAAAATTTATAGACTTGTTTAGTCAAAACTTTATATACATTTTGAGAAATTTATTGACATCCTTAAAAAATTGAATGTTTCTATGTCTTTTACTGATCTTATTACTCAAACGCCATTCTAGGTAAAGTTTTTTGATAGATATTCTTATAAGGAAATGACATTTGAATGATTTAGAAATAGTTGTTTTAACTAAAGAATGTAGTGTTTTGATTTATAACAAGACCTCGGCAAAGTTGAAGGATTAGGGAAGTTTTTCCGTCCCATACATGATGAGAATGATGCAATTCAAGTGAGCTCTTTGTGATTTGAGAGCCAATGTTAGTGTGGTGCCTCTTGCAATACACAACATATGGCAATTGGCAAAATAAAAAAATGAAAATGGTGCTTCAACTCACGGATTGCTCAATTAAATACCTTGATGGAGTCTTAGAAGACATATAGATAAATTTTGCATCCTAGTCCATTTTGTTCTTTTAGATATGAATGAGGATGTAGCAACTCCGATAATATTAGGACAAGCAATGCTTCACACAGCTGGTGCAATCACTAATGTGCATGACGGTAGAATTTCTTTTTACATAGACAACCATAGAATCTTGTTTAAGTTGCATGAAATTGCTAATTGTCCCATGTATGAGGAAACTATGAACATGGTAGATTCTTTTGAGAATGTTCTGTAGGAAAATTTGTTGTTAGTGTTTATTGGTGTAACCATTAGAGATGATACTCTTATTGACAACACAGAGACTAGCAATAAGAGGATAGACATGATACTGAAAACACATTGTCATCACCCAAACAAGTCTTAATGCTAAACAATTTTGAAAATAACACATCATGTGAGAAAAGGGTATCACCACCAATTCTCCAATCTCTTCCTTTTGTGTTTCTTGATGGTCATAAATGCAAATTTGATTGGTGAACAACTAAACAAATTGGTTGCACACTAACATTGCATTGCAAACATTCAGGATACACTACAACATGGTAGGCCAACGTAAACTGCAAGACCATTGGGAAAAGCGCCAACGTAAACTGTAAGATCACTGGGAAAAACTATTTTCCCAGCGGTCATGCAGATGAAGATATAATTTTGATTTTTCACTGATGTGTCAATTTGAAAAAGTTATTATTTTTACCAGATCTACCGCTAGGAATAAATAATATATAGCAAGCTGTAGATTAGTTTTGAAAAAGATATATAGGATTTGTGGAACAGCTGAGAATATTTTGGAAAAAAATGTTTTTTATCAGCCGTCCTACAGGTGAAAATATAATTTTGATTTTTCATCGATGTGTCAGTTTGGAAAAGTTATTATTTTTACCAGATCTACCACTAGGAATAAATAATATATAGCAAGCTGTAGATTAGTTTGGAAAAAGATATATAGGATTTGTGGAATAGCTGAGAATATTTTGGAAAAAAATTATTTTTTACTAGCCGTCCTCCAAGTAAAAATATAATTTCGATTTTTCATCGATGTGTCAGTTGGGAAAAGTTATTATTTTTAGTAGATCTACCACTAGGAATAAATAATATATATTTTTTGGGTTTAAAACTGAAAATTTTCAGCAGAATAATAATAGATTTATTATTTTGAGAGGAAATTTTCAGTAACAGAAAATTTTTTGGCAAATTTATTTTTTTGCGACAAATATAAAACCCTCCGATCTGTGCCTCTCCCACCAATTGCAAAATCTCCTAGTCACTATTCCTCTTCCCCACCGCCGGCCGACATCGCCCTCTCTCCCACAGATCCCCTACGGCACCCCACCTCTGCTCTCCCACCGATCCCCCACCTCAAAACCCTAGTGGCAGCGGCGTGCGGCAGAGGGCGGAGGATTTTTTTAGCGGCCGGGCACGAGGTTGGCATAGCGCGACAGATTGGTTGGCCGTCGTAGGCGTGCGACAAAGGGGCTTGGCGAGGGGTTGAGGCCAGCGGCCCGACGCGGCAGATGGGCCAATGAGGCCCAGTGCGGCAGAGGTGCAGAGGGGGGCGAGGGATGGTGCTTCGCACGACAGAGCTCTGGTGGTTGTTGTTCCCGTGAATCTGGAGCTGCCTCCAATTGGTGAGAATACAGGCAAGATTGTTGTTATTGATCAAAAAAATAACAAAAATTGAATTCTCAAGCTGTTTGAGAATGAACAAATATGGTGTGGATTTTTAGAAATTCAAAAAATTGTGTTCCGGAGATCTCGACCAAATTGTTTTTTTTTCACACAATTAAACTTGTGTGTTCAAAAGATGAAAGAAAATGGTACACTATGTGAATGAAATTGATCCGTACGTAATCAATAGAATCTAAACAAACAAAAAATTTCAAGAATAGGATTAATCATAGTTGAAAACAGATTTCAGAAAACTGTGCATCACATTTAACCATTGGCTTGTCAGTAAAAACATAAAGTATAGCAGAAGTGGACCTGATGACTCTATTGGAGTTCAAATTAATCATGATGTTGTATTAAGTCGTGCTGTTAGTGTATTGATTATTATGATTAATTTCAATGATTAAGTTGAGGGGTTGAGCACTAGAGTCCAAAGTCAGGGTAAAATGATACTTTCCCTTATTAAATTAAGGACTTGTTGTAAATTTGCATCCAGCTAAATGGTACAGACACTTGCAATCTTCTTTTTGGCCCACAAGCAGAATCAAACTCCATGCAATGAGTTGTTATGCTAGTTTTAATTAATCCATTTTGGCACTTTTTTTGAACCTAGGATATCAAAAGCTCTTATTCCCCAAGAATTGATTCACTAGAATGTATTCAAGAATAACCATGTGGAGTTCTTAGTCCTCTTATCTCATCAACTGATTTTGGTACTGTACCAGCCCAAGTCACTACTATTAAAATGCTGAGTACTAATGGTTCAAAAATGTTTGTACTAACAGTTTTCCAACCACTAGTGATGGGCATGATAGAACAAGCCTAGCATTGCACTAACAGTTCGAAATCATTAGAATAGCTTACTATATTCTAATGGTTCATATTAGTGAACCATTAGAATAACTTTCTATATTTTGACAGTTGATTTGTAATAATTGTTAGATTATTACACTATATTCTAATGGATCGTACTACTGAACCATTAGAATATGTTTTTCTCTTCTATCTTTCTGTGTTAGTGAACCGTTAGAAGTGTTGATTGAAGGATGCCGACTGGGGGGGGGGGGGTGAATAGGCGATTTTTCTAATTTTAATTTTGTTTGAATAACTTGAATCCAAGATTGCAATATCAACTCACAAATAATCTAGAAGATGACACAAATTAAGTTTTGCAATTCTAAGGTGACAAAACACAATATCACAATTTCTAGAAATATGAAGCAAGTAATAGAAATAACCGAACGAGATCGAATTTTTCCCGAGGTATCAGAAATTTGCCGATTTCCACTAATCCTTGTTGAAGCACACTACACAAGAGATTTTGCTTTGATTCCACTAGGATAGCCCTTCCCCTCTCCGTATAAGCGAGCTCCGAGCCTTTACACCCAACCGCCGGGCCTCTCCGACACACACCGTCGATGGAGAGATCGCCGGACCTTCCGGGTCGTCTAGGTGACGGCAATCACCAAGAGTAATAAACCTAGCACTTCACTTGATTAAACACAAAGCTTGAAAAACAATGATGTAAGTGCATATGGTTCAAATGCAACTCTACCCAATTTGCTCTCAACAATTTGCTCAAAGATTTTGCTCCAAATGCAAGAGAGTAAGTGTGAGAGGTTAGGCAAGCTTTTGCACAGAGTTTTTGAGATTATGAACTACTAAAATGCTGCCAAGGTCGAAGAATATATATAGCTCTCAAGAAAACTAACCATTTGCAAGAAACAGGGCGAAAATTGTACAGGCCGGACATTGTCCGGCCATTTCGAACAATGTCCGGTCAGTACAATTCAATAGTGACCGTTACTCACAATGGCAACCTTGTCAGTTACCGTTTCAATAAAATTTGTGAAGGCCAGACAAAAGCCTCTTGTTCAGACAAAAACCCCGGACATATGAATATGTCTCTGTTTACATGTTCGATTTTAAAGCTCACGAGATTTACACAGGCCGGACAATGTCCGGCCATTCCTGGACAATGTCCGGCCTGTCCCGGACAAAAGCCCCCGGATGGTTTCAAATGTCTTTGGTTCATATTAAATCAAAACTCACGAGATATGTACTGGCCGGACATTGTCCGGCCATCAGGACAATGTCCGGCCTATACCGGACAAATGCACCAGACAGATTTATCTGTCTCTAGTTTCGTTTTGCAAGTGCTGAGAGAATCTTGTACTGGCCGGACATTGTCCGACCATCACAGACAATGTTCGGCCTGTGCAAAACGAAAATAGGACTTCACAATTTTACCCAAAATTGATTTGTGGCTAAATGTAAATGCAATTTTGTTTCCAAAACACTGAGTTTGATCAAGTGACTTGTGCTGAGACCCCCTCTTAATAGTACGACCATCTAAACTAGAAATTTTCAAAAGAAAACACGCATATTACTCAGTATTTTGCCCTTATGCTGAGTTGCGTCGTCGATCACGCTTCGAGAGGTCTTATGATCTTCATTTTTCACTTTTGTGTCATTTCCACCACGCCTTAACCTAAATCTCAATTGCAAAGGTTAGTTGCGTGTACTCCAGATGTCATTAATCACTAAAACCCTAATTAGGGCTCAAGACTCAACAAGAAGAAGTTTTGATACACAATACAGATACAAAAAAGGTACATTCACAAATACATAGACTGAATCTATTCACACATTCAACAGATTGAATTTATTCACAGATTTATTCACACATTGAATTTATTCAGAAATACACCAATACAAATACAAAAAACACCAATTCACACATTCAATGTATATATTTGACCAAAGGCAGTAGGCTAAATATATTAAAAATTAAAAGGAGTATAGAGAGTAGAATAATACAAAGAAAAAAAGAAAAATTACAATAAGTTGACAGACACTTTTTCCATCACATATTGAGCCCAAATTTGTTGCAGCTCTCTTATCTTTAAATTCTCGTATTTGTCATTCGACATGACACTCAGCATGCATGTATGAAGAGTTAGTAATTAACTTCCTAGTTTCAAACGTCACATCTAATTTTCAAATTTGAGTTAGGTAAAATGCTTACCTGAGGGAATTGGGCAAAGTTTGTCCTAACTAGGTCATACATAAACCGCATTAGATAAAACCCATATTCCCACCATTCTGGTTGCTGATGGCACTGAGATAATTGCATATGCGAAGACATGTTAGCTATTCTTTCCATAAACTAATTAAGCAAAAACTAAAAGACTCATGTCGACGATTAGGACTAGGGTTCTTAGTCGATCTTATGCAGATTAATGATGTATGAAGAGGAGACAATTCAAAACGCCCACCAGTTAAGTAAAGATAGCTATGTACTAGAGACACAAAAGATTATATAGGTTCGTGACGATGATTATTACCTAAACAAGTCATCGGTTCATTAAATATATCATGTTTAAGATAATTCGAATATGATATATGGCTTCATACATTAGCAGACGTTATGGACACAGAGGTGATTTCCTGTGAGACCAGAAGGTCGCAGAATGTGCGCGACCATATTATTGTGAGAGCTCACCTGAGTAGTGTTTAAGTTTTCTAAACACGGTTCCAGGATGAAATAACTCCTTGAGAAGACAACCCCCAGGAAGTTGCGATATGTAGTTATCTAAAAACCGCATATTATATGATCCGGGAGGATCTCAGGTCGAGTTCGCAATGGATTCGCGACCATAAAAAGGTTTGCGGCTTTGGAAATGTTTGCGACCTTGGGAAGGATTCAAACTCTTCGAGCCTTCAATGTTGGATGATGAGCCAGATACTATAATACCATCTGTTGACGACTTGGTCTGTCAATGAGACGAACCTCTACTCGAAGATGTGATTCTGGAGAAGAAGGTGACTACCACCCGCAGTGACACAAAGGAGACTTTTCGAATTGGTCAGAAAGGTCAACGAGTACGTGCGGCAAAGTGGTACACCAGAGAAGATGGACAAACCCAATTTCCACATCTCCAGTTTGATCGAGAGGTTGCAACAGGGGTTGGCTCCTTCTCAACAAGAGAGTCATGATCCAGGAGGATCTTTAGGTCGAGTCGCATACGGCTTCGCAACCTTAACTGACTTTGGAAAGGTTTGTGACCTTGGGAAGGATTCAAACTCTGGTCGGAATTGTAATTTGATCCAAATATGTATAACTAAGCTTATCTGTTTAGGGTTAATTAGTTATATGAGTCTAATACGTTTAGGTTACTGAGTTTGATACGTATTCATACGATTGGACTATAAATATCTTGTAATAGGTCTAGTTTAGATCATCGAAAAGTCATAGAACATATTTGAGTTTTAGACACTTATAGTTCTTCTGACGTAGGCAAGTGTACCTAACGTTCGACGTGTAAAGCCCTCTTTGAAATAAAGAGTTGTGCAATTACTTTGGATTTCGTTATTTCCGAATAAGATCCCGTTATTCCGCATATTAGAATCTGGGCGAGCCTAGTGCGAAAACCAAGTTCCTGGTGTCGACGTGGTCATTTTTGCTGATGATGAATTTCGTCCTATCCTTTGTGAGGTCGTATTCTTGAGCTCTTCGGTAGTAATGGGCATCACGATCATACAAGAACGGACTTCCAAAAATCACTTGACAAATATCGATGGGGATGACATCGCATTGAACCTCATCGATGTAACGAGCAGATATTGCAAACTTCAACACACACTGACTCATAATCTGTTGGTTCACATCGAATGTAAATCAACCTAGCGGATATGGTCGTGGGTGTGTGGTTGTCTTCAAACCAAGTCGCCGAACCAGTCCAGCAGAGACCAGATTCTTTCGACTTTTGGGATCGAATATCGCTGTGACCACTTCGTGCTTCACTTGGATGTTGATGGTGAACAAGTCCTTTGTTGGGTGATGGTCGTTTGGTGGATCCGAACCCTTCTCCTTCGGCATTGCCATCAGAGACAAGGTCGTATCCCCCTCATTAACCGAATTCACTCGGACAACTTCTTCGTCGCGTGAAGTCACAATAGCCGTGGTTGTTCTTTTCCCTGGTTCATTTTTCTTCGGTCGAAATTCATGATGAAGCTTGTAGCATTTGTCCTTGGTATGTCCCGCGACTTGACAATGTTCACAAAAGGCACCCGTGCCCGATTTTGAAGCGTTGTTCTTCGGACTCGGCTTTTTCTTTGTCAAGGTTGCATTTTCCTTCGTGCTTTTGTCGCTGCAGGATTTGTTCTTCTTCTCGATTGCCATAGCAGTTGTGCTCGCGATCGCGACGTTTTGGATGCCGAACAGACTTAGCTCAGTACTGATCGATTTCTGAAGTCCAGATGTGTACTTCTGAAATACCTGAGGATCGGATAGTGAGATGCCGATGACCATTGCTTGTCGCCGAAACTCTGTCATATAGTCTTGGACGGTTTGGTCGCGCCGTTGGTACAATCTGTGCCAACGCTCCCATCTCTCCTCAAGGTAACCCATCGGATAGAATTCTTGTCACAGAAGTCGTTTGAATTGACCCCACGCAAGGTTGTCAACTTCACCACTAGCGATAAGGGCCTTCCACCAAGTCTTGGCGTGGTCCTTCATCTTCAAAGGTGCGAAGTTTACCTTTTAAGCACTACTGAACCCTTTTAGATCAAAGTAGGTCTCAAGTTGATCGATCCAAGAATCCAGCTTCTCGGTATCGATCACCCCATCATATATGGGTATATCAATCTTAGCGTCGACCTTAAAAGATTTGACAGCTAAGGAGGTGTTGGTGAGGTCGTCGGTCTTGTGGTCGCCTTCATCTTCATCTTCGTCTTCCCTATGCAAGTCTTCACCAGTCTTCACACCTATAACCTTCCTTGCTTCAGGAGGTACAATAATGGCCTACTGCTTAATCCAAGTAAGCACAGTTTCCATGTAGGTGGAGAGCTTAGCCACTTGTTCGGCTAGTTGCTTTGATACCAACTTGATCCGTTTGAAACCTAGCCTTGGTTTTCGCACTAGGCTCGCCCAGATTTTAACATGTAGAATAGCAGGATCTTATTCAGAAATACTGAAACCCAAAGTAATTGCACAACTCTTTATTTCAAAGAGGGCTTTACACGTCGAACGTTAGGCACACTTCCCTACGTCGAAGGAACTATAAGTGTCTAAAACTCAAATAAGTTCTATGACTTTTCGATGATCTAAACTAGACCTATTACAAGATATTTATAGTCCAATAGTATGAATACGTATCAGGCTCAGTAATCTAAATGTATTAGACTCATATAACTAACTAACCCTAAGCAAATAAGCTTAGTTATACATATTTGGATCGAATTACAATTTTGACCAGAGGTTGAATCCTTCCCAAGGTTGCAAACCTTTCCAAAGTCGGTTAAGGTCACGAAGCCGTATGCGACTCGACCTAAAGATCCTCCCGGATCATTATAACTGATGATGCAATTTTATGACTACATCTTAGCAACCGTCAAAACTTCCCAGAACTGATTCACGTTGGCATCCTTTCGATCAGTATAAAAGGGGAAGACGAAGCAACTTGAAGAGATATATTGAGAGAGATATAAAATATAAGTGATAGGAAATATAGAAGCATATTAAGAGATTGTTTACTCTTGTAGTAATCTCTTTCCTTGTAATCTCTACATACATAGTGAAAACACCACAGGACATAGGGTTATTATTCAAATCTTTGAGGGCCCGAATCTGTATAATCTCTTGTGTCTCCAGTACATGTTTATCTTAACTTACCTAGTGAGCATCTTGAATGGTCTCCACTTGCTACCTAATAAATTTGCATAAGATCGACTGAGGACCTGAGTCCCAATCGTCGACAGCTGGTGCCCATCGTGGGGCATTTCTCAAGGCGTTTCTTTCATTGGGAGTTCTGATAAGTCATGTCTGGAGTATACGATTTTGAGAACGATTTTGATCTTGACGATTATGCTCATATTCAAATGCCCTCGCCAAACGACCCCATTCCTATAGAAGAGGTCGGCGACGAGAATGTCCATGAGTCACATTCCGAGGTTGAATCTTCTCCAACTCTTGTCATGTCTGTCAACCAAGAGATAGGGAAGATGGAATTTTCCCCTCATGTGAATCCCACCACATTAGAGGCCGAATACATGCCACGGCACGTCATTTCAGAGGATGTGCGTGATAGTGATTTTGAGTTTAGTTCTGGAAAGTTTGCTCCGGACAATCTCAAATCCCTTTTTGATTTCAAATCTGATTCGGAACAAGGGGATATGTTTTCCCCGTCTGCGACCTCGGTGCCCCAAGAATTCGCTGCACTTTCAGAGGAAACTCCTGAGCAACGGATTTCTAGGAAGGAACAGGAGCGTAAACAGAAGGAGGATCAAGCTCGTGAACAGCGAGAGAACGAGGTTCGTAAGGCCACTGAGGAAGCCTTACGCCTTGCCAATCTCGTCAAGATGCCATTGTTCACAATCTTGATCCAGGACCTTCACGCCATCCACTGGCTCGTAGGAGTGATGAGACGCCATTTTCAGCCCCAGAGTATCCCTAGGCGGTTGAGGCAACCATAACTCCTATGGCTCCCAGAAGGAGTACTCAAGACCGACTTCATGTTATCGTAGATACATTGCATAACCCTCCTCCTGGGTTGGAAAACGAGGATAGAACAACATTCGCCAAAGTCCACGCGGACACACTTGACGAAGTTGCCTCCCAAGCCACCCCAACGGCATCATCTCGCTCCATAATTTTCTCTCGTGAACAAGATGACTCCTACTCAAGTCATGGGCGACGCAATCGAATGCAGATGACATCACTTTGGCAGGATAAGGTTAGGCGAATTGGGACCTCCCGTGATCACAATCGCCTACCAGTTCATTCTCGCCTGGGACGATGAGCGGATTCTCCTCAAGGTAATGTGTCTCGCAACCACAGGGAAGGTCGCGGTAAAAGACATTTCCAGGCTTCTTATGTAGGCTGTAAAGCTTTCTTGCCAGGGCTCCGTGCGGTGGTCTGGCCTGATAAGTTTAAACCTGGTGCGATCGAGAGATTCAATGGAACTAAAAATCCATCTGAATTTCTTCAAATCTACATCACTGCCATTCAAGCGATAGGGGGTGACGACCAGGTCATGGCAAACTATCTGCCAACGGCCTTGAAGGATCTGGTTTTTTAATCAATCAGAAGGGTCAATCTACAATTGAGAAATGTTGTGTGACATGATCCTCAACAATTTCCAAAATTTTTATGAGAAGTCTGGTAAGGAAGATGACCTTCATCGATTACACCAGAATTCGACAGAAACCCTTCGACAATTTGTCAAGAGGTTTGTTGGGGTAAGGAACACCATCCCCAACATTTCAGATACTTTGGTCATCAGGGCTTTCAAGCACGCCGTTTGATACCGAAGGTTCACTGAAGATTTGAGTATCCACCTACCAAGGTCGGTATCAGATCACTTTGACATGGTAGACCTCTATTCTGACGCGGCTGAAGCCGTGGAGTGGAATAGAATGGTGGACAAAGAGAATTTGCCGCCTCAACCAGGTCTCAAAAGTGACAAGAAGGATGACTCTCACAAAAAGTCAGAATCATCAGCAGGTAGGAAGTCCAAGAAGCCCAAGAAGAATGGGGCGGGACAATATCGGGATGTTGCGGTTGCCGACAAGCCACCTCCAGGAAAAGGTAACAAGTTTTCATTTAAAAATAAAAAACCTCCTTCTGGTGGTCCCGACAATGACCATCCGGGAAAACAAGCTAACGCACAGGGAAACAAAAAATGGTGTCTATTGCACAATACTTCTGGACATGATCTCAAGAATTGCCACAATTGGTTGAAGCGTTTGGAGGACTTCTATCAGGGAACTAGACCCATGCCAACCATGCCAGAGCAAGATCAAGCCTGGGAGGTTAGGGACATTGATGGAGATGAAGTTATGGCCTATCAGGTACCGCAAAATCACGTAAACATTATTTTTGGTGGTTCTTCTTCTTATTCTTGTAAGCGTCAATTCAAATATTTTTACCGTGAGGTAAATAAAATTGAAGTTCTACTTGGGGAGTCTCAATTTCCCTGTTGGTCGGAAACTCCTTTAACGTTCGACTGGGACGATTGTCCCAGGGGACTAACGCGACCATTGCGACTCCCTCTGGTCATTACCCCTATCAGTAGCATTCTATGATCGAAAGGGTATTAATCAATGGAGGTAGTTCTTTGGATCTATTACTGGTCAAAACACTTGACGAGATGCAAATTCCTCGTTCAAAGATTAAACCCATAATTCATCTGTTCTATGGTATAATTTCTGGTCCCTCAACGATGCCGATTAGACAAATTGTATTACCAGTAATTGGGAGAACCAGACAATTTTCAAACAGAATTGATTACATTTGATGTAATTGATTGTAATTCAGCATATAACGCTATCTTTGGCAGGCCGATGCTTGCTAAGTTCATGGTGGTGACGCATTATGCTTATTAATGCGTCAAGATACCAGGCCCAAAAGGTGTAATTTCGGTCCCAGGCAATCGTAATACGGCTGTCACTTGTGATCGGTTATCTCTGGAGTTGGTTGATCAGCTTACCCTTCGGGATGATCAGGTTGCGACCACGACACCAGATGCGATCAAAGCTGCCCCGCGACCAGATGATAAGTTGAAGTTGGTTCCATTGTACCCAGACGATCCATCTAGAACCATTCGCATTGGATTAGGTTTGGATGACAAATAGGAACTTGAGCTCATTACTTTCCTCTGGGCTATCGTAGATGTGTTTGCGTGGAAACCATCCGACATGCTTGGAGTCCCAAGGGAAGTAATTGAGCACAAACTAGCAATTTGTCCTAGATAGAGACTAATAAAGTAAAATCTCAGATGCTTTGTTACCGACCGTCAAGAAGCCATCCGTTTGGAGTTAGATAAACTCCAGAAGACAGGATTTATTCCTGAAGTCAATCATCCTGAGTGGCTTGCGAACCCGGTCATGGTCCTAAAGTCAAATGGTAAGTGGCACATGTGCATCGATTACACCAGCCTAAATAGTGCTTGCCCGAAGGATGATTTTCTCCTTCCTTGATGAGGACAGTGGCCCGATCTTTCGATAGATTCTACTTTGCGGAACGAAGATGTTCGTGTTTCAAGGCTTCCAATCAGCGGGGATTGAGTCCTTGCAATCGCTACACCCACGCACCTGTCGTTATCAACCATACTCACGCCCGGATGACCTTACCACGAGGGTTAATTCTTGCACGCAGTAGAGGAAACGAGCAAGAACAAGATGCAAAGCAATCTGGAATTTCAGAATAACAAATTGAGGTTATCTTTCATCAAACTAGGTCCGGGGACACTACTCAATGAACAATTTCTCTCACACAACGGGGGAACAAACTTAGCAAATAACCTAAGGAAGAACTTGAGGAGTTCGGCCATATAAAGGAGAGACGGGTACATGGGCCGTGGCCCAAAAGAGAGGTGATGCAGCACTTAAGAGTCCGGGTTTTGTACAGTCCAGGTTCTGTACTTCAACTTGTTTTGATGATTGCGGCCGACTCAGAAGGAATTTGAAGGTGGGGCTGGATCCGTTGGAAAGGTCTCGGAATAAGCTTTCCATCAAGTACTCAAGAATTCCAAACAGACTCTGTATGCAGTTTTTATGTTTGTTTGAAGGTGAGCTGCTCCCTGGTGGCCGAACTGGACTCCATCTTGTGTACATCTTGGGCCAATGCTTGCCTTGGTGAAGAATTACTTCCTTACTGATACATCCCATGATTCCTAAGTACAAGAACATCATCATTAGGTAGTAACCTATCCTCCAAAGCATAAGTATGTAACCCTAAGAAAGAACTCACCTGGTAATTTAACTGTTGTGCACGTGCCCGTGTAATTGGTCCTTGCATAGGAGGTGATGGAATTGAAGTAGTGTGTGTAGTGATGTCCTCATCATTCCCTGTATTGACCAGTTGGTCGATTCTACAGCAGGTTGTGAATTGATGAGTTTCCTGAATGCTTACTCAGGATATCATCAAATTAGCATAGCAGAAGAAGATGAAGAGAAAACTGCCTTCATCACACCGTTTGACACTTATTGCTACGTCAGAATACCGTTCAGTCTCAAGAATGCTGGTTCTACATACCAGTGTTTGATGCAAAAGACCTTTCTTTCCCCATTATGGCGTAATTTAGAAGTTTATGTAGATGACTTGGTTGTAAAGAGTTTTAAAAGCACTAGTCACATAGATGATCTTGTTGAAACCTTTTGTAATTTGAATAAATACGGAATAAAGTTAAATCCTGAAAAATGGTCCTTTGGAGTCTTTTACGTAAACTTTTAGGTTTTCTTGTTTGTTCAAGAGGAATTGAGGTTAATCCTGAGAAAATCAGGCCATTGAGCAAATGAGATCTCCTTCGACCATGAAGGATGTCCAGTGTCTAACAGGGTGTATAGCGGCTTTAAGTCGTTTCATATTGCGGTTAGGCAACGTGGGTTACCTTTGTTTAAGGTTCTGCATAAGCACAATGAGTTCACCTGGTCGGATAGAGCCAAAAGAGCCTTTCAAGAGGTGAAAACATACTTATCTACTGTGCCAGTACTGGTTTCTCCAGTTTCGGGGGAACCTTTACTTCTTTACTTAGCAGCTACCCCTCATGCGGTCAGTGCAGTCCTGGTCGCGGAGAGGGAAGGTGTGCAACAACCAGTCTATTATGTAAGTGAAGTACTTCATGGACCAAAGCAGCGTTATCCTGAAGTCCAAAAGTTACTTTATTCTCTTTTGATGGCTTCCCGAAAGCTTCGACATTACTTTCAAGCACATAAGATTACTGTGCCTTTGTCCTTCCCTTTAGGGGATATTCTCCGAAATCCAGAAGTTTCTAGTCATGTTGCTAAGTGGGCAGTGGACCGTGGGGCATTTGAAACTAATGTTGCTTGTCTTCTGTCCATCTATCTTGTATCCCTCCTTATTTTCTTTTATACTGATCGAAAGGGTGTTGACGTGAAGTAGTTCTGGGAAGTTCGATGTTTGCTAAGATGCAGTTACAAAACTGCATCTTTATCTTCATCTCCTTGCCAGTTACTATATGCGGTTTTAGGTAACCACATATCTTAACTCCCCGACGGTTGTCTTCACAGGTGGGGAAAGAAGTTATTTTATCCTGGAACCGTTCTTGGAAGACTTAATCACTATTCAGGTTAAAATATAACTTATGAGATACTATGGTCGCGCACACTCCTGCGATCATAGGTCTACACTGATCGTGCAACCCTCTGGTTCACAGAAAACTACCTCTGCGACCATAACGTCTACTAGTGTATATCATATCCCAAACATCTTAAACATGATATATTCAACAAACAGATGACTAGCTTGGGTCATAATCATCGTCAGCTAGCCCCCAAATTTGAAGTGATAAAAAGCTTATTATTTCAAATTTTAAATTCCCATCGTGTGCCGATTCATTTCCCAAGAAGAACTTTGAGTGCAATTTGACAGGTAATTATGAAGCCTTTTATGAACTCAAGGCTGTGAATACGAATTGTTGCCTCTGGGTTCTATAAATACTTAACCTTCTTCGTTCTAGGATCTACAAGCTTTCACTTGTTTAAGTCTTTAGATCTTTTTCTCACCTTCTAACTTCATTCTCTCTTTTATGTTCCTATTCTGATGGCAAATAACTCTAAACAAATTGTTAAGAGTGATGAAGAGGATTTGGCAGTAGAAGATGATATTGCACAGTCATTTTAAAAGGTAATTCTCTTTTGAAGAATCTATGTGAATCTGTTCTTTTGATGAGATTTTTCCAAAGTAACACATTTTGGAAATCTTTAGGTTTTTGAGAATCCAATACCTTCAAAGAAATGATCTGGGGATGATGCAGGATTGTCTAGTGGAACTTCATCAAAAAAACTGATGAAGACTGAAGTCTGGGCTGCCACTGAAGCTCAAGCTTCTGTTTTGCCTCCAACTTCTGTTTTGCATCCAGATTTTGTCTCCCAGCTAGCATCCCAGGTTAGAATTCTCATTTTTTTTAACCTTGTTGCGTGGTTCTAGAATTAACTCATGGTCGCACAGGAGGACAAAGCCTTGTGGGTCCTCAGCGAGCAGCTTGCAAAGATGCAGGTTCTTCTGAAGGAACGACTGCACTATGCAACTCTCTGCTGGAAGAAAATGAGGATCTGCAAGAGAGATCCAATAGGTGAAATCAATACTTTGAGTCTCTTTTTAGGACTGTCGATCGTCTGCGGGGGAATTACGATAGGGCGTGTGAGGCTACATGAGAGGCTCGCATGGAGAGGGACCTTGCCCGAGAGTAGAAGGAACTCTCCGATGCTATTAGGGCCAACTGTAGTCTCGCAATAAAAGATGACGTCGAAAGATTAAGGAGCGTCGCTGATTCTCTAGGGATAGCTACTGTTAATCCTGTAGATGACAATCTGTCCCTTGGAGAACTTTGTACCTTGCTTTCGGATCAGGTTGACACTTTGGTCGCCTGCATCCCTTTTTTGTGTAAAGAGTGCAAGAAATAAAATAATTTTCTTTACACTGTGAACTCTCAATGGATAAATTTATGATTACGCATAATCTATAACCATCTTGAATATCCAGTTTTCTTTCATCAAACATGGTGTCAGGTATCAAATCTCTGTTTGAATAAAATGATTGCAGGTAAATGTCTCTACGACCATAATTTTTACAAGTAATATATTATAACTATGGTCTTTGTGACAATAAAACACTGAGATCACAGGATTACTTTCAGACCACATGTAGCAATGAGACCACATAATTCCATTATAATATGAGTATCTATCCTGTAGCCCCCAAATTTTCAAATAAAATGACTCTTCAGATTCCAAAAAGATTTCATTTTGTCTCAAATTCTATTAGGGTCTAGGAGATGTTTATGGGTATAGCCCGTGAAAATCAGCTATGAATAATATTAAAACAATGGATGCAGCAGGTAGGGCTTAGAAAAGGAGTTACCTTGTTTGAGAAGCTTTAGAAAACCCTCTTCTGCATCTGCTATCTCGCCACAAAAAATTCTCATCCCATTACCAAAAAACCCTTATCTTCTAAGGACTTTGTCCATTGAAAATGGCATCTTGGAGCCGATCAACCCAATGTGATAGTGAGAGCTTGGCAGCACTAGAAAAGGAAGAGATCCTCCCCCCTCAGTTGCTGATCAACTGGTGGCCTGCGGGAAAGAAAGAAGAAACCCCAATTGTCCAGGAAAATGAATTGGTGATCTTTGAAGACTTCCTACGTTGTGGATTTCTTCTACCAGAGAGCAAATTTCTCCAAGACATTCTTGCACATTACGATCTAGAGTTGGTAAACCTTCATCCCAACTCTTTTTTGATTTTAGCTATTTTCCAGCACCTATGCGAGGCATTTGTTGGGGTTTTGCCTTGCGTAGACCTTTTCCGGCGATTTTACTTTTCCGCATGGTTGAATAGCACCAGCGCGCCAGGGTGCGTGTATTTCCGCCTAAGGGAGAAGAAAGATTATCCTTTTTTCCTTTGTGTGACTCGGTGCATGGGTGGAACCAAAAATGGTTCTACTACACTACGCCAGTGGAGAGCAGTCTATGGTTTGAAAACCGGTGACCGGTGAAGAGTAGCGAAATGACTCTGTTCCAGTCTTGGACACAGACTTGCAGAAACGAGCGCAAGTAATTCTTCACTTAGTCTGTCAGGGACTAACAGCGCAAGATATAATCCGCGACTTGTGAAGAATAGGATGAGTCCTTTGAAGAAAAGAGAACATCCGGCTTGGGAGGTGTATTCCATGATAGATAGCACCTTAAACTATAATCAGGGTAAGTTGATTTACTTACAAAAAATGTGAGATCATTGTTACCCTGATGTCATATTAAATCATTGTTGTTGTAAACAGCCTTGTCCTCATCTGAGATAGGCAAAAGGACAAACAGCCTTCTTAAGTTGTACAACACAGCAACAGAAGATGTATTGGGCTCACCGCGACCATAGAGCCTGGTTGGAAGCAGCGATGACATAAAACAAGAACGTCAAAAGGTAAATTTCCTTTTGAGAAGCTTGGTCATGTACATCTATGGACACTGATCATTAAAGAACAAAAATTTTTTTAATGATGCAGCTACTTGAAAGGCTAGTGATTAGGACAAAGTGCTCTGTCGATGATATTGGGTCTTTTGGCAGGTCATCCTCAAAGAATGTAAGAATTTTTTCTCCCAAAGCCAAGAAAATGAAAACTTCAGCTCTTGGCGCAATCAAAGTGAAGACGCTAGGAGGGGCTCCATCGAGGGTGAAGAAAACCGGAGCAAAGAATGCTGAGGTAAGGTTCTCTCTCTCCCCTGTTGTACCAAGTGCGAATATGAGTCACTTCTTAATTGTATAGGGTGAGGGGAGTGAGGATGAGGAAGATGAAGTTCCTCTAATCCATCGCAGGAGAAGAACAGTAAACCCTCTAGAGATAACCATTCTGGAGGTTGCATCATCCCCCAATATTCCCATGGAACCAACCACAATGGTAGAGACGGCTATTGTGGATGCTGATATTATGGTCATAGAAGAACTTGCGACCATTGGGGAAGTTACCAGCACTGAGGCCACTACACTAGCAGCCATGGTCGCAGAGGTCCCTGTAGCCATAAGTTTAACAAGCCCATGCCTGGTGACACCCCCTACAAGACTGGATGGAGCCAATGCGGTAAGGATTTCATACGCCGCAGATCCTATAACTTTTGTAAATATAAATCATCATTCGAATATGCAAGAAGAGGAAGACACTGCCTTGTTTAAGAGGATAAAAAGAAGGACAAACTCCGATGATGCCACAACAAAATCGCTGGCTTCACTTTTGTCCCCCAGAAGTGCAATCGAATCCCCAAAGTCTGATGTGGCTTTGAATTAGGTAAAGACATCTTTACTTTCAATTTTTGATTTCCACAAGATTTGATTCATCGTTTTGCAAGTTGCAACTTTTCCAGAAACTCTATACCCGTTGCTCTGTCGACTCCACCTGTACCATTCAAATCATCTATAATGGAGGTCACAGAAGTAGCGGGCACGAATACAATGACTGAGGAAGATCCTCAGACCATTGTGGGAAGATTAATTACAGACATTCAATTCGAGAGGATTGGAATTGAATCTGCCAACTTGACAGGTGGGGTAATCATGCAAGAGACGATATCCACCATCCCTCCGGTTGAAGAAACTCTTCTGGATATAACCCTTAGTAAATTTTTAGAGGTAAGTAAAGAGTCTTTACCTCACCTTCAACGTAAACCTTTGGGAAACTTTCAGGTTAAACGGACTTTGCTATGTTCCAGGGCATGACTCAAGTGACAACCACATCCAACACATCAGTAGATCAAGTCAAGGTTGCACGAAAAGAGATCAGCCATCTCAAACAGTAAGTGTTCACTCATTGTTTGTACTAACCTGAGCTTCTTCCAAAGATTATAGTTACATCTATGGTCACAAAGAAAACTCTATATTGGCGAAAACCATGGCTGATCATCAGAGTCACAAAGAGACTGTGACCATGGAGTTATCTTCTGTGAAGAAAGAACTTAGTGAAGCTCGCAAAAAATTAGCTTGTAAGTTCACTTATAGGTAGAAAATGTCATTACCTTGTATGAAGTTTTTTTAACTGTGTTACTTTGTCTATGTAGCACAAGAAAAACAAATCAAGAGTCTTCTTAAGGAAAAGGTTGACTTCGAGCAGAAGTGTGCCTAGAAAGAAGCACATATTGGGCAACTTCGTGCTACCATTGAATGCCAGCATGTAACCAATGAAGAAATCAAGAGTACTGCTGAAACTGCCTGTGAGGAAAAGAAAGCTGTAGAGCAACAATCTCAAACTGCAGTAGTATTCAGTCAGAATCCTTCAAGAAACTGAAGATGGTTGCAGATTTACTGAAGGCGGATATTATTGACCCCCAAAAGGAGAATTTGAGCCTCAGTGAATTCTGTAAGCTGGTCATGGCTCAAGCTGAATCACTTCTCGAATACCTCCCTGAAGACACAAATAGGCAAAAAGAAGCATTGAAGACCAATGTTGGATCTGTAGTCTCTGCTATTTTGTGTAAATTAAGGCATCACCATGGTCAAAATTTGAATCTAAATCTAGTGGCGGAAGATGCTATGTTCGAGAGTGAAGATCAACTCAAGGCCATAATGGACGAAGTCAAGCCTTTGATTGAGAGTCTATTGAAAGAACTCAAGTTATCATGATGTTACCTCTTCTTTTCTCCTTGTAATGAACAATGACAAAGAAAGACTTTTTATTTGTCCCAATTTGTATACTTGAACATTAGAAAATAAACAAAAAATATGCAAATGCATGCCCTACAATTATGCTATAGCTATATTCCTCTAGCCCCCTCTTGAGATCATATATAAAGAGGATATGGTATAATGATCTTATGGCTAACACATGATCAAAAATACCTAGTGAGTTTTTTATATGTTTGAGAAAACGGTTTAGAAAGAAATGTCTCAACTAGATACGACCATGTAATCGTACAAATACACATCTTAATATTAATGCCAAAATTTATTACGAACTGACAGCCACCCGAATGATCAGAGACATACTAGTAAGTCTCGTATGCATTGAGAAACAACTTATTTAGAGATGTCTTATCTGTAGGATCAAGGATGCTGACTAGAGAGGGGGGTGAATAGGAGGCTTTTAAAATTCTTTTCAATTAAATAATTTTTGCAAGATAATTATGAAACCTAGATGTTGCAATGAGGCTTAAAATAATCTAATCAACTAGTTGCTTTCAATCATATGAAATAAGCAATTCAACATGCAACAACAATATAACACTAGTTGCAATTACTCAATATAGACTATACAATACAACAAGCAACTAGTGAATCAAACAATTTGTGTCAAGCTAAATATGAAGTGAATAAAAGATACGCAATTGACACAATATTTTTACCGAGATCTCGGAGACTCGCCCGGTCTCCCCTACTCCTCGTTGAAGCGCTCACACGTGAGCCTCGCTTCTATATCCACGAAGGATATCTCACTAGGGTTGCTCCTTCTCCACACCGGATAGGCGAGCACTACACCCTTCACAAGTTCTTGTCGGCCTCTCCGACAAACTTCAATGGAGAGATCACGACTCTCCTCCTACACCGTATAGCAAAAGGCGATTGCCAAGAGTAACAAGTCGAATGCGCTTTCGCTTGAACGAATCACGTGCTAGAAGCTCAATGATGTAAATGAGATGCTCAACACTCTAGCACTAGCATGCAAATGGTGATTGAAGTGCACTAAGCACTATTAACCTCACACAAATGCTCTCTCTCAAATCTACTCAAGATTTGGGCTCAAATCTAGCCTCTAGATGCAATATAGCGAATGCAAAGTTTTGGCTAGCTTATCAACAAAAATATCAACTCTTTGAGCACCCTCAAATGAATGCAAACACGAGATATATATAGCCTCTCAAGAAAACTAGCCGTTTTGCAACCAGATGCGCCAGATTTGTACAGGCCGGACATTGTCCGGCCATGTCGGACACTGTCCTCCCAATACAACAAATGCGACCATTGCAAGCTGTGTCAGAGACCGTAGGGGGGCTTTTTGTAAAGGCCGGACAAAGTCCGGCCACGTCAGACAATGTCCGGCCAGGTACGGACAAAAGCCCCGGACAAATATATATGTCTCTGTTTGCACTTAAAACATGAAGCAAACACAATTTGTACAGGCCGAACAATGTCCGGCCATACCGGACAATGTCCGGCCATACCGGACAAAGGCCGGCCTGTCCCAGACAAAAGCCCTACAGACGGATACAAACGTCTGTGGCTTAAAAACAAACCTCACAAGATTTATACAGGCCAGACAATGTTCGACCACAGCGGACAATGTCCGGCCTACCCCGGACAAATGTATATGTCTCTGTTTTCGATTGGTCTAAGCCACAGGAGTTGTGTACTGGCCGGACAATGTCCGGCCATCACAGACACTGTCTGGCCTGTGCAAACTAAAAACATGAACTTATCAATTTTACTCTAAACTTGATTAGGGTATTTGCACATACGGATTTCTTGTTTTCTCGCGGATGTGTTAGCTATCACTCAGCAATGACCACGACCACACAGGTCTAACATCCGATTGAAAACATGCGGTCGAGTGGGTTTGGTTGAGTGTACGCAAGCGAGTCGAAGACTAGTACGACCAGCTAGAACTCCTACGACCACGACCAAACCCTAAACAGAAAACCGCCAAACCGGCGACACGATCACAACCACATATCAAACAAGGATACGATCAGAATGTGCAAGTACAATGATCCGTTTGAGACCTAGCCTTGGTTTTCGCACCAGGCTCGCCCAGATTCTAATATGCGGAATAACGGGATCTTATTCGGAAATACCGAAACCCAAAGGTTGATCAAAAACACAGCTCAAAGTAATTGCACAACTCTTTATTTCAAAGAGGGATTTACACGTCGAACGTTAGACACACTTGTCTACGTCGAAGGAACTATAAGTGTCTAAAACTCAAATAAGTTCTATAACTCCTCGATTGTATTCGATGATCTAAACTAGACCTATTACAAGATATTTATAGTCCAATCGTATGAGTACGTATCAGACTCAATAACCTAAACGTATTATACTCATATAACTAATCATAAACAGATAAGCTTAGTTATACACATTCAGATCGGATTATAATTCCGAACAGGGAACAAATTCCTTTTCCTGGTCGTGGACCAATCCATGGTCACGAAACCTTTCCGAACACGGTTAAGGTCGCGAAGCCGTATGCGATCAAGACTCCCTTGTTGAGAAGGAGCCAACCCCTGTTGCGACCTCTCGATCAAACTGGAGATGTGGAAATTGGGCTCGTCCATCTTCTCTGGTGTACCACTTTGCCGCACGTGCTCGTTGATCTTTCCGACCGATTCGTAAAGTCTCCTTGGTGCCATTGCGGGTGGTAGTCACACTCTTCTCCAGAATCACATCTTCACGTAGAGGTTCGTCTCGTTGATAGACCAAGTCTTCAACAGATGGTACTATAGTATCTGGCTCATCATCCAGCATTGAAGGCTCAAAGAGTTTGAGGTGCTCAACATTAACAACCGAGTAGATATCCATGTATGGTGGTAACTTGAGCTGACAAGCATTATTACCCACTTTCCGCAAAATCCGAAAAGGACCATAACGAATGGGTTTGAGCTTCTTACCTTCACCTTTAAGTCTCTCCTTACTCAGATGTAACCATACCATATCACCTTCTTGAAATTGCGCATCAACTCGGTGCCGATCATGTCGCGCCTTTTACTTGAGTTGAGCTTTCAGCAAGTTCTGTTCAACCTCACGATGGAGTCGTTGAATGCCTTCCAGGAACTTTTGTGCTCGATCCTGATCAGATGCTTCCTTGCTGTTCTGTGCTGAGGTAGGAATCACAAACTCCATGTCGAATGGACTCTGTGGTAGAAATCCTAAACAGACCTCAAACGGTGACTTTCCAGTCGAACCACGCACTGCTCGATTAAAAGCAAACTGCAAGTACGGTATGCTTTCATCCCAGGTCTTTGGGTGCTTCGAGTTATATCCTCTCAAGAGATGAACGACCGTGCGATTTACCACCTCGGTTTGACCATCAGTTTGCGGACGAAAAGCAGTACTCCTCTTCAGCTTGGTGTCCATCATCGTCCAGAGCGATCGCCAGAAGTGACTAAGGAACCGGGTATCGCGATCAGACACAATAGAAGTCGGCAGTCCGAAGTGTGTCCAAACGTGGTGAAAGAATACCCGAGCTGCCTCTTCTCCCGTGATAGTCTTCTGACCAGGTATAAGAATAATCATTTTGGAGAACCGATCAACGACCACGAATAGATAGTCGTTGCCACGTTGGGTCTTAGGCAATCCTCCCAAGAAATCCATGGATATGCTCTCCCATGGTCGCGATGGAACTGGCAAAGGAGTGTACAAACCTAATTTTCGGTTTGCCGGTTTCGAGATGCTGCAGAGACCACAGCCTCGAACAAAACTAGCCACATCTTGCTGCATATGCGGCCAGAACACATGTCAGTGAAGATTTTGCAACGTCTTTGTAACCCCAAAGTGACCAGCTACCTTCGATGTGTGCGCTTCTCGCATCCATTGAATTCGAGGTGCTCCACGAGGTATGCAAAGTAAATTGCCTTTGTACAAGAGTCCTTCTCGACGAACGAACTCCGTAGGTTTCCCTGTTTCGAGCTCAGTCAATGCTGTTTGAAAATCAGGATCTTCACTGTACATAGTGGCACAGTCATCATGACATGAGGGCTCGATCTGCATGAATGCTGATAAACAGAGGGTCGTAACTGGTGGTCGCGACAACATGTCCGCCAATTTGTTGTGTACGCCCTTTTTGTACTTAATCGCCAGATTAAACTGCTGCAGATACGACATCCATTTCATGTGCCGAGCTTGCTGTAGCTTGGACTAAGTTTGCAAATATTGCAATGGTTGATGGTCGGTGTGGACAACCGTCTCTTTACCCAAGAGGTAACACCGCCAATGTTTCACGGCCTGATGCAGTGCGCATCACTCCTTATCATAAGTCGGATAGTTCTTCTGAGCTCCCTGGAATAACTCGGAATGATATGCCACTGGTCGACCTTCTTGCATGAGCACTGCGCCCATCGCGTAACCTGAGGCATCGGTTTCTAGCTCGAATGGTTTCTGGAGATTCGGCAAAGCTAACACAGGCGCCTCGCTGATCTTCCTTTTCAGCAAGAGAAACGTGTCCTCATGTTTCCCTGTCTACTCGAACTTCTGATTGATCCTGGTTAATGCATGCAATGGAGAAGCCACAATCGAGAAGTGTCGGATGAACTTCCGAAGATATTAGCATTCTCCCACAAAACTACGCACATCCGTAACTGTTCGTGGTCGCGGCCACTCGCGAATCACTTTTACCTTACCTGGGTCGATTTGCAACGTACCGTTGCCGACCAGGAATCCAAGGTAAAGTAGAGTTTGCTGGCCAAACTCACACTTCTTACGGTTGAGGCGAAGTCGATGTTGCCGAAGCTGATCGAACACCTTTTCGACATGAATGAGGTGCTCATCCCACGATCGACTATAAACCAGTATGTCGTTGAGGTAAACGATCACAAAGTCGTCGATGAACTGTCTCAAAACGTCATTCATAAGACGCATGAAAGTTACCGGGGCGTTGCAGAGACCAAACGGCATGACTAGCCATTCGAACAGACCTTGTCGTGTTTTGAACGCGGTCTTCCATGTATCCTCCTCTCGGATGCTGACTTGATGATATCCTGACTTAAGATCCAATTTGGAGAAGACAACAGCATGCTTCAATTGGTTGAGCAGGTCATCAATACGAGGAAGGGGGTACGGGTTCTTGATGGTGATCTTGTTTAGTGCTCGGTAGTCGATGCACATACGCCAAGTCCCATCTTTCTTTGGTACTAACACCACAGGAGATCCACAAGGTGAACTACTTGGTTGAATGACACCATCGTTCAGCAACTCACCAAGTTGTCTTTTGATCTCTTCATTCTCCAATACTGAGTTGCGATACATACTCAGATTGGGCTGTGTCGCATCGGACACAAGCTGAATTTCGTGCTCGACTGGACGTTTCAGCGGACAGCCCTGGGTAGTCTCGAACAGGTCAATGTATTTCTCCAGTAGTCCCGACAAACGACCAGAATCCTCTCGGCATGCCAACGACAATGCTGGCCGAGTACTCTCACTTTGACCAATGGGTCGAATCATGACAAGCACATACTTATGACATGCATTAACAATCCGGTTGGCTTGATTTGCGGTAATCAAGTTCGAAGTGTTGACGTGGATGTCTCTACTGATCACGAACTTAACTCCGTCTTTGGTGAGATCGTACTCTTGCGCTCGCCGATGGAAATGAGTGTCTCGATCATACAGATACGGACTCCCAAATATCACCTGACAGATATCGATAGGGACAACATCGCATTGCACCTCATCGATATATCGTGCAAAAATCGCAAACTTCAATACACACTGACTCGTAATCTGTTGGTTCACGTCGGATGTAAACCAATCTAGTGGATATAGTCGCGGGTGTGTGGTTGTCTTCAAACCAAGTCGCCGAACCAGTCCAGCGGAGACCAGATTCTTCTGACTTCCGGGATAGAATATTGCTGCGAACACTTCGTGCTTCACCTGGATGTTGATGGTGAACAAGTCCTCTGTTGGGTGATGGTCGTTCGGTGGATCTGAACCCTTCTCCTTCGACATTGCCATCAGAGACAAGGTCGTATCCGCCTCATTAACCGAATTCACTCGGACAACTTCTTCGTCGGGTGAAGTCGTAGTAGCCGTGGTTGTTGTTTTCCCTGGTCCATTTTTCTTTGGTCGAAGTTCAGGATGAAGCTTGTAGCATTTGTCCTTCGTATGTCCCGCGACTTGACAATGTTCACAAAAAGCACCCGTGCCCGATTTTGAAGCGTTCTTCTTCGGACTCGGTTGTTTCTTTGTCGAGGTCGCACTTTCCTTCGTGCTTTTGTCGCTGCGGGATTTGTTCTTCTCGATCGCCATAGCAGTTGTGCTCGCGGTCGCGATGTCTTGAACGCCGTACAGACTTAGCTCAGTACTGATCAATTTCTGAAGTCCAGATGTGTATTTCCGAAATACCTGAGGGTCGGATAGTGAGATGCCAATGACCATTGCCTGTCGCTGAAACTCTGTCGTATAGTCTTGGACGGTTTGGTCGCGTCGTTGGTACAATCTGTGCCAACGCTCCCATCTCTCCTCAAGGTAGCCCATCAGATAGAATTCTTGTCGCATAAGTCGTTTGAATTGACCCCACGCAAGGTCGTCAGCTTCACCACTAGCGACAAGGGCCTTCCACCATGTCTTGGCGTGGTCCTTCATCTTCAAAGGTGCAAAGTAGGTCTCAAGTTGATCGATTCAAGAATCCAGCTTCTCGGCATCGATCACCCCATCATATATGGGTATATCAATCTTAGCGTCGACCTTAAAAGATCCGACAACTAAGGAAGTGTTGGCGAAGTCGTCGGTCTTGTGGTCACCTTCATCTTCATTTTCGTCTGCCCTACGCAAGTCTTCACCAGTCTTCTCACTCGTAACCTTCCCTACTTCAGGAGGTACAATCATGGCCTGTTGCTTAATCCAAGCAAGCACGGTTTCCATGTCGGTGGAGAGCTTAGCCACTTGTTCGGCTAGGTTAGCTTGAACGGAGGTATCGTCAGACATTGTCGGAGACGCGGCTGTAGGAACCGTCGATTGATCGCCTGGATTTTCACCAGAGGTTTTGTAACCCTGGCGAGTCTTCACCATCCACAGGATAGGAAAGTTGCTATGATACCAACTTGATCCGTTTGAGACCTAGCCTTGGTTTTCGCACTAGGCTCACCCAGATTCTAATATGCGGAATAACGGGATCTTACTTGGAAATACCGAAACCCAAAGGTTGATCGAAAACACAGCTCAAAGTAATTGCACGACTCTTTATTTCAAAGAGGGCTTTACACGTCGAACGTTAGACACACTTGTCTACGTCGTAGGAACTATAAGTGTCTAAAACTCAAATAAGTTCTATGACTCCTCAATTGTATTCGATGATCTAAACTAGACCTATTACAAGATATTTATAGTCCAATCGTATGAGTACGTATCAGACTCAATAACCTAAACGTATTAGACTCATATAACTAATCCTAAACAGATAAGCTTAGTTATACACATTCGGATCGGATTACAATTCCGAACAGGGAACGAATTCCTTTTTCTGGTCGCGAACCAATCCATGGTCGCGAAACCTTTCCAAACACAGTTAAGGTCGCAAAGCCGTATACGATCAGGACTTGGTCGCGAAGCCGTATGCGATCAAGACTTGGAGATCCTCCCGGATCATACAACCACGGCCAGCTCTAGAAAATAAACCAATTTAAGTAGTAGGCGATTAAGACTAAGTGCAGTTTTCAAAACATTTTCTCTAATGCACCACAAACTACACTTGACTCTCTAGCAATGTAAGAGGCGATGAACCACTAGTGCAAGATGATATGAATGCATCTGAGCTTCCGCACTAGATAGATTCAAGCTATTAGTTTCCGACCCCTCTTAATAGTACGGTCAAACTAGTAAAAAGAATCCTATCAACCCAGTCTATCTCCAAGCACCGAGACTGGTAAAATCCTAAGAAAACAATCCTTACTCTTGGATTTTACCTTCGGTGAAGCTCGACCTCGTGAAGCTCGATCCCTCGAAGCTTGTCCTCGCAAAGCTCGACCTAGCTAAGCTTGACCTCGCTCGAGATGACTCATGTCGGCATCATCCTCTTCATGCCCTTGCTTGCTTTCATCCTACAACCATTTTGAGACTAGAACACATACACTCAATGCACAAACGTTAGTCTCATATACAGTTAGTCATTAATCACCACCAGAGAAATCACTCCACACAGGAGTTAACTCAGCGATTTCTCTCTTCGGCGAAATGACAAAACCAATTTCGATAAGCAGCAAATGAGTAAGAGATGAATCACACAATCATATAGATCTATATATGATGAAGACATACGCACACGATCCATACTACTCATGTCATGATAAAGATAAGCATGATGCAACCACTGAGCTCCCTCTCAACACATGCATCGATCTCGATACCACAAATGAAGGAGTTATCAAACTTCCGGATTTATCACATGACATTCCAATTTACACTTAGCACAATATTGATGCAACCACAGAGCTCCCCCTCAACATATGCATCAATTGTTAAACCATAACCGGGAGTCATCGACTTCTAGGGTTTAACATTAACAATTCAATGTACTTGTGCTAAACTAGGATTTATACAAGTTGTCATTTAATCCTCAAAGCTGTCATTATCCAGATCAATATTAATCATTAAGGATTTATCCAAATCGTCATTAATCATCAAAACCCAGATATTTAGATCGACCTAGATCCAACATTATCTAGATGTGACCACGAGATCAGCCAGCAAATCCACCCTGAACACTATATTAAAATGGTTATTTGGCAACTAGCCCCCGAGCTTAGCTCGACGAAGGTCGGGAATATAACTATAACTTAAAGCAAAAAGAGATACGTTTATTTTTTGAATAAATCATGCTAATTGAAAAGGAAAATGGAAGGAAAGAAACTTACACGTAGAACTTGCGCAACTAATCTATATTCCAAGTATTGGATAAGATCCTGGTCATGGCACAGGGATCATAGTATAGGGGCCTTCCCATTGAGGGGAAAATTTGTTGCGAATGGACTGGTTTTGGATTTTTGGTAAAACCAAGTCGCCCATGTGAAGACTACGAGGTCGCACCCGTTTACTATGGTATTTATGCAAAGCTTGTAAATATGCTGCAGACTTAATCAATGCCCGATCACGTCTCTTTGTTTCACCGAGAAGATCTCTCTTCCGGGAAATTGGCCCCTTTTTCATGGTGCGGGCATGCCAGTATACATAAGTATACAAATAAAAGAGTAGAGAATGCACAATCTTAGGAAACACTGTACTTTATTAATTCTAAAAAGAATTACAAGTTACAAGTCCTTTTGGGATTTACAATCTCTCATTGCGCCAAAGAAAAGTACATCTTTGCTTCAGGAGATTGCATGGTTCATGGTTCCTCAGGTCTTTTGAAAAGCTCCTGGTTAATTACATCTGTAGAACAAGTCCACAGAAGACCTCTGATTAAGCTGTGCTGATGGACGCCGTCTTCAAGCTTCAAAATAACTTTGCCCTTGAATGAATAAATGCAATGCGTATGCCCATGCATGCAAGTATGCAAATCCATAGCCTCATCAGTCTACGGTGTTATCACAAGATGTGGCCTTCGTCTCGTCGGTGCCCAGCCAGGGAGTTGTTTGGCCTCGTCGATCGCAAACAAATGGATGCCTTCGTATCATTAGTACCCGACATGAATGGTGTCCAGCTTCGTCAATCACGGACAAAAAGCATGTTGCCTCTGCTTCATCAGTATCCAGCAACATGTAAATTATGGATGGATGACTTGTGATAACATCTTTGACTTCCTTAACTTTAGAAAAAGCACGTAGCATGATAGACAGCCCATTGAAATATCCATCAAGGACTTAGTACGATTTCGACTTGATTTGACATCTTTGCACACAATTGATCATTAGCTCTCATTCAACTACTTGGATGAAAGCTTTTCTGACTTATGATAGGCTTAAAACTTGAAGGAATAGTTTCTGGACAAATCATCGATTGTTCATCAAAATTTGAGATCAATCAGACCGTCAGATTAGAAACTATCTTCATTGCATTGCGTGTACGTCAAGCAGGAATTCAGCGAGATAGAGCTATTTGCAATGGTTTTGATGATGTTTTGAATATCTGATCAAGGTGAAACTTGGAGGAATAGTTTCAGTATGAACCTACTATTCTCCACAAAAATTTGGGGTCAATCGGACTTCTGGATCAGAAGTTATCATCGATCTTCTCCCATTAGGGCAAGCTGAAATGATTTCTGGACAGAGCATCTCTTCTAGTCAAATTCAATTTTAGAGATCTCTGATTGATATAAAATTTTTTGGAGAAGTTTTTCATAGAGTCCTCTATTCACCATAAAAATTTGGGGTCGATCGGACTTCTGGATGAGAAGTTATCACCAATCTTCTTCCATTAGGGCAAAGTGAACAAGCTCCTGGACAGAGCATCTCCTTTGGTAAAATTGTTCCTTAGAGATATTTGATTGACTTGAAAATTGGTGGAAGGGTTTCTCATAGAGTCCTCTATTCACCATAACAATTTGGGGTCAATCGGACTTCTAGATTAGAAGTTATCATTGATCTTCTCCCATGAAGCAAGCTCAATCAAAATTTTAGATAGAGCATCTCTTTTGGTCAAATTGCACCTTAGAGATCTTTGATTGACTTGAAAATTGGTGGAATGGTTTCTCATAGAGTCCTCTATTCACCATAAAAATTTGGGGTCAATCGAATTTCTGGATTAGAAGTTATCATCGATCTCCTCCCATGAAGCAAGTTCAATCAAGTTTCTGGACATAGCATCTCTTTTGGTCAAATTGAACCTTAGAGATCTTTGATTGACTTGAAAATTGGTGGAAGGGTTTCTCATAGAGTTCTCTATTCACCATAAAAAGTTGGGGTCGATCGGACTTCTGGATTAGAAGTTATCATTGATCTTCTCCCGTAGAAGATGTTCAATCAGATTGCTGTTTTCAAATTTTTGCCCGAAAAATACTCAGTTCCTACCAAAAACACACTTGATTTCGATCAAGTTGATGTTATTTGGTCTCTGGCCAGAAATACTTGTCGGTTTTGACTGAAAACGCAATTGAAGATCAGATCGAATGCCAATCGGATCTACTGCTCGAACTGGGTTCGAGGAACTTCGATCGAAAAGCGATTATGGATCTTGATCGGATGTGATCAGATCGAATGCTAATCAGATCTACTGCTCGAACTGAGTTCGACGAACTTCGATCGAAAAACGATTATGGATCTTGATCGGATGTGATCAGATCAAATGCTAATCAGATCTACTGCTCGAATTGAGTTCGAGGAAGTTCGATCGAAAAGTGATTATAGATCCTAATCGGATGTGACTAGATCAAATGCTAATCAGATCTACTGCTTGAACTGAGTTCGAGAAACTTCGATCAAAAGCGATTATGGATCTTGATCAGACATGATCAGATCTAATGCTAATCAGATCTACTGTTCGAACTGAGTTCGAGGAACTCCGATCGAAAAGCGATTATAGATCCTGATCGGATGTGACCGGATCGAATGCTAATCAGATCTACTGCTCGAACTGAGTTCGAGGAACTTCGATTGAAAAGCGATTCTGGATCTGATCGAGGCACTTGCTAACTCAAGGCTCTCTTGTGCAATTGACCATAATCTTCAATATTGATTCGGGTTCAGGCAGGCACTAATGAACTGGCCTCTACCTCTGATATGATGCATGATGTTATGCTTATGATAAGCACTCACCCATGATCATCTTCAGAGGGGACAAGGAGAAGAGCTTATGGTCTTCATGTCATCTTCTGGCCTATTTGCACCTCTGCCCTGCAGCTGCTTCTGTCTTGCTCCTCACGTGCCTCCTGAAAAAAGGTTAACACCCCCTCTCTATTTATAGAGGCTCCAGGTTGGTTATAACCATCCAACAACGAGAGATTTTTATGGAATTTGAATTCGAATAGGAGATATACTTTGTTATTTAAATAAACAAAAGGATAAAGAGAGGGATTATCTCCTTTTTGAATTTGAATAGGAGATATACTTTGTTATTTAAATAAACAAAAAGATAAAGAGAAATTATCTCCTTTTTGAATTTGAATAGGAGATATATTTTGTTAATTAAATTAGAGATAAATCCAGTTCGAACTCAGGCTGCATTGTCGGTTTTGACCGGGTTTGGCCAGGTTTGACCAGATTTGACCAGGTTGTTGACCAGTCCAGTTTTGACCAATTTGTTGACCAAGTTTGACCAGGTTTGACTAGGTCATTTTTGACCAATTGAGTTTTTGTCCGGGTTTTTTCATCTTTTTTTATAGCCAAACTATACGTGTATTTTTATTGTAGTCCTTTTGGTCATATGGGACTTTACTAATGAATTTTTATTACAAAAATTCATCAAACACTCTTCAAGGAGAGTAATGTCTTGTTTATGTTGTTCATGTTGATCAGAATGATCAAATTGATCTAGATAAACAGATCCAATACGAATTTCGATAGGTAAAATAGCCTCAGCATCATATACCAATAAAAAAGGCGTTTCACCTGTAGCTTGACTGCACGTCATGTGTAATGCCCATAAAATAGAGTAGAGTTCGTCTACCCAAGCCCTCGAGCGCAACTTAAAGCGATCGAAAACTCGTTTCTTAACGCCTTGCAATATCTGCCTGTTGGCACGTTCAATGGCGCCATTGCTCTATGGATGAGCAACAGATGCAAAACATACTTTGGTCCCGATGTCGTTGCAATAGTCTAGAAAAAGATCAATAACGAATTGAGACCCGTTGTCGGTAATGAGACGACTTGGAACACCAAATCACGTCACAATATTCTTTGCCGCAGCAACTGTTATAGTGCGGACTAGTTCAGCCTCATTCTATTTAGTAAACGTGTCAATGGCTACGAACAAGAACTTGTACCCATTAACTACTTGGGGGCATAGGACCCACTATATTTATTCCCCACACCGCAAACGGCCAAGTTAAAGGAATAGTTTGTAAGGCATTTGCAGACTGATGAACTTACCGTGCATGAAATTGACACTGCGGGCATGTTTTGACTAATTGCATGGCATCATTAAGTGCCGAATGCCAATAATAACCCTGTCGGAAAGCTTTTCCAACCAGTGTCCGGTAAGATGCATGTGCTCCACACACACCACCGTGAATTTCTTTCAAGAGAGATTTACCTTCCTCTTGAGGTATACAGCGCATTAATACTTCTTAAGTACCTTTTCTATACAAGACTCCTTCAATTAATCTGTATAGACGCGCCTTTTGTATCAACCAATCACTTTCGGTTTCATCCTCAAGCAAGGTCCCATGTTCAAGATAGATCCGCAATGGACGGGTCCAATCTCCTTCATGCTCGAGGTCAGCGACATGCACTGTCGTCTCATCATCCTTGACGAAAGTCGTGATCGAGGGGTATTGTAAGTGTTCGACGAACACTCTTTCTGGAGCGGATGTTCGTGAGGACCCAATTTTTGACAATTGGTTTGCGAGAACATTGTTCCTTCACGGAACGAATTGGACTTTGAAATGACTAAAATGTTTTTCCAATTTCCTCACCTCGTCCAGGTAATGAGCCATTGTCTCATCAGAGGTGCTATACTCCTTGTTTACATAGTTTATGACTAGTTATGAGTCTCCCCTCAGCACTAATAGACGGACTCCAAGGAATTTGGTTGCTCGGAGCCCAACAAGAAGACTGTCATACTCTGCTGTGTTATTGGTCGCAACAAAGTGTAATTGTATGACATACTGGAGTTGGTCACCCTGAGGTGTAATTAAGACCACCCAACCCCCGAGTGCTGAAAACTGCGATAACCATCAAAATACATCGTCCAATGGTCGGTATGTTGTAAATCTACAGGTTCTTGTGCAGGTGGGTTAGGATTAGTCCATTCAACCACAAAATCCACAAGAATTTGAGATTTAATTGCTACTCGAGGAGTGAAATGGATATCAAATTCTCCAAGTTCCACTGCCCATTTCGTAACGCGACCAGAAACTTCCAGATTACGGAGGACGTCCCCTAAAGGAAAGGACGAAGGTATAGTAATCTTATGTGCTTGAAAGTAATGTCGCAGCTTTCGGGAAGCCATCAGAAGAGCATAAAGTAGTTTTTGGACTTCAGGGTAACGCTCCTTTGGTCCATGAAGCACTTCGCTTACATAATAAATTAGCTGTTGCACACCTTCCCTTTCCGCGATCAGGACTGCACTGACCGCGTGAGGGGTAGCCACCAAATAAAGAAGTAACGGTTCCCCCCAAAACTGGGGAAACCAATACTGGCGCACTAGATAAGTATGCTTTTATCTCTTGAAAGGATTTTTCGGCTTCATCTGACCAAGTAAAACCATTGTGCTTACGTAGAACCTTAAAGAAAGGTAATCCTCGTTCGCCTAACCGCAATATGAAACGACTTATAGCCGCCATATGCCTTGTTAGACTCTGGACATCCTTCATGGTTGAAGGGGATCTCATTTGCTCAATGGCCCTGATTTTCTCGGGATTAACCTCAATTCCTCTCGAACAAACAAGGAAACCTAAAAGTTTACCAAAAGAGACTCCAAAGGAGCATTTTTCAGGATTCAACTTTATTCCATATTTATTCAAGTTACAAAAGGTTTAATTAAGATCATCTATGTGACTAGAGCTTTTAAAACTCTTTACAACCAAGTCATCGACATAAGCTTCTAAATTGCGCCCTAATTGAGAAAGAAAGGTCTTTTGCATCAAGTGCTACTACGTGGAACCAGCATTCTTGAGACCAAATGGCATTCTGATGTAGCAGTAAGTGCCAAATGGTGTGATGAAGACAGTTTTCTCTTCATCTTCTTCTGCCATGCTAATCTGATGGTACCTTAAGTAAGCATCTAGGAAGCTCATTAGTTCACAACCTGCTGTAGAATCAACCAATTGATCGATGCGAGGAAGGGAAAAATTTTCCTTTGGGCAGGCACTGTTTAGGCTGGTGTAATTGACGCACATGCGCCACTTACCATTTGACTTCTGGACCATGAACGGATTCATAAGCCACTCAGGATGATCGACTTCACGAATAAATCCCACCTTCTGGAGTTTATCTAACTCCAAACCGATGGCTTCTTGTCGGTCAGTAGAAAAGTGTCTAAGCTTTTGCTTTCTTGGTCGCTGTCCAGGCCGAATTGCCAGCCTGTGCTCAAGCACTTCCCTTGGGACTCCAGGCATGTCCGATGGTTTCCATGCAAACACATCTGCATTAGCCCGAAGGAAAGTAATAAGCTCGAGTTCCTATTTGTCATCCAAACTTGATCCAATCCGAATGGTTCTAGATGGATCATCTAGGTACAATGGAACCAACTTCAATTTCTCATCTGGTCACGGGGCAACTTTGATCACATTTGGTGCCGTGGTCGCACTTTGAACATCCCGAAGGGGAAGCTGATCAACCAACTGTAGCTTCTAGGCCCCTAAAGAGTGTTTTGGTAATTAATGACAATTACAAATGTCGAACTAACGATACCTGTTAAGTTGTGTCAAGAACAAACTCAAAAGACAGGTTAATGAAAGGCAAAAAAAGAGCCACATGATGAAGAAAGGACATTGAGTAAAAAGGCAAAGGTACGGAATAGGGTCTTTTTCCATTTTACCGGTCTAAGGTGATTAGAGAAGAATTTTGACCGGATTTTAGGATAGTCACCGTACTATTAAGAGGAGCATGTGGTGTATCACGAAATAGTTCATCTATGGCCACAAGTCATAAAAACAACTTGCATTGCATACTAGAAGGTCATATACTCTGAAAATGCAGTTTTCATTTCATTTTAGCTAAACTCAGTCTCAGTCGGTATGACTGATTGTTAGCCGGTCTGACCGAATGGACGGTCTGACTGAATGTTGTTTCGGACTGACCAACGTTATGACAAAATGTGTTTTCTTTGCTAAAGAGGTCGTCTGTCCGTAGTAAAACCCTAGATCAGACTCCTGGAACTTCATGATCTATCTTTCTGGAACTTAATGTGTTAAGACGGTCTGACCGATTGTGTGTCCGGTCTGACCACTAAAACGGTCTGACCAAGTTTTTGAACTACGGTCTGACCGTGTGGCCGGTCTGTCTGTAATTATCGACCTGACCGTAAAACGTGTCCAGAAACCATGTCGTCTCTGGACAGTTTCACGGTCTGACCGCCATTGGCTCTGGTCTGACCGTGAGAGTGCCCGACAAGGGCAGGTGAGCATTAATTGCGCCTGTTTAATGCCGTTGCAATTGCGGCGGTCTGACCGGGCTTATATCTGCGGTCTGACCGCCAAGTGATCTTTTTCTCCCAATGGCTGCTAACGGCTTTATTTATTGTGGGGGTATAAATACTCCCATGCAGTGTCCTGTTCATAACCTTTGGCATATTTTTGAACATTGTCATCATCTTTGAGAGCTAACACAAGATTCATACACTCTAGTGTTCAATTTCTTGAATTTGAGAGAGTGTGCATTTGAGATCTTCTATTGCATTGCATTTAGATCACTAAATCAACCTTGTGGCACTAGAAGAGAGTTAAGTGATCATCACTGGCTTGTTACTCTTAGAGTTTTTCGGCTCCTAGACGGCTAGGAGGAAGGTTTTGGAGAGCTCTTCAAGGAAGATTGTGAAGAAGCCTCAAAACATCTTGTGAAAGGGTCGAGCACGCCTTGCCGGAGAGGTAAAGTGCATCATTAGTGGAATCGAGGTTTGGATAACTCATCACACTAATCCGGCTCGAGATCTAGGTTACTTCTTGAGAGGAAGTCGACTAGATAGAGGAGCGGTTAGAGATTTGAGTTTGCCTCAACGTGGATTAGGGGTGATCGGCAAATCACCGAGACCACAGGATATATCCTTGTGCTAATTTGATTATGGTTCATCTTGTTTTGGCTATTTGCTCTCATTTATTGTTAATTGCTTAATTAGGTGTTAAATTGTCAAAATCGCCTATTCACCCTCCTCTAGTCGATATCCTAGATCCCTTTCAATTGGTATCAGAGCAATGACTCCATATTTAGAGGATTTAACCATCCCAGAGTAGGATAACAATAACTAGTGAGGGTCGGATTAACATTGGCAAACCACCACTCTTTGATGGATCAAACTATACCTATTGGAAAACTAGGATGATGGTCTATCTTAAAGCAATGGGTGGAACAATTAGGAAAGTGGCGGATGAGGGCTTCACAATTCTAGATAATGATGACATGACCAACCTAGATAGAGAAAATGCTTTAGCTAATGCTCAAGCCATGAATGTTATTTATAGTGCTCTAAATCTAGGTGAATTTAATAGAATTTGTAAACTTGAAACGGCTCATGATATTTGGAGAAATCTTATGGATATTCATGAAGGAACCTCAATGGTCAAAGATGCTAAATTATTTATGCATAAGGGTCAATTTGAAAAGTTTGCTATGTTGCCCAATGAAGATGTCTTGGAGATGTTCAACAGATTAAATAACATAGTTAATGAGCTAAAAGGGCTTGGTATGGATGTCACCAATGTGGAATTTTGTCATAAATTTCTTAGAGCTTTATCTTCAAAATATGATACTATTGTAATCTTACTTGTGCGATCAAATTTGAAGAGTGTGACTCCTTTGGAAGTCTTGAGTGAAATTCTCACTCATGACATATTTAAGAAATCCCAAGAAGAGGTGAAATATGAGGCTTCCGACTCCAAGAAGAAGAACATAGCACTTAAAGTTCAAGCCTCCAAAAGGGAAGACAAGGAAGAAGAAAGCGATGAGAGAGACATCGATGAGGAAATGGCTCTCTTCGTGAGAAGGTTCAAGCGGTTCATGAAGAAGAGATATCAAGGAAAGTCCTTCAAGAAAGGACAATCATCCAAGATGAATCCATTTGAAGAAAGAAGATGCTTTGATTGCGGTGAAAAGGGCCATATCTCCGCACAATGCAAAAACAAGGAAGAAGAAAAATCGGTGAAAAAGAAGAAGTACGAAAAGGAAGGAGAAAGCAAGAAGAAGGTTTTCAAGAAATATTACAAGAAAAAGAAGGACGGACAAGCTTGCTTCATTGAATGGGATTCGGATGCTTCAAGTTCCGATTCCGAAGATGAAGATGAAGCATCACCCAAAGGACCTGCCGGAGTAGCTATCAAGGAAGCTCCACCTCTATTCTACACTCCTCATTGCCTCATGGCAAAAGGAGAATCTAAGGTATCATGTGACAAAGATGAATACTCTTATGATGACCTAGTTGAGATGATCACCGGTTTTGATGACTATATGAGTAAAGAAAAGGAAAAATTCAAGGAATTGAAGAAGAGATACAAAACTCTTCAAAATTCCTATCAGGAGCTAAAAACATCTCATGAGAGTCTCAAAGAAACTCATGAGATGCTTAATGAAGCTCATGACTCACTAATTACTCATAAAGCCAACAAAACGGGTAACGACTTAGGCATCACTTGCAATATTTTAAATGACTTGCCTATGATATCCACTTCTAGCATATCTACATCTTGTGAAGATTTGATTGAATTACCATCTAGACCTAAAATTGATGACCATGTGCTTAGTCTTGAAAACAATGAACTTACGGACAAAATTGAAAAACTAACAAATGATCTAGCTAAATGCTATGTAGGAGAATCAAAATTAAGACATCTACTAGATAGTCAAAGGTTCTCCTTAAGAAAAGAAGGACTAGGTTACATTCCTAAAAAGGGGAAACATGCATTTGTTCCATCTAAAACCGTATTTGTAAAAGAAAAGGGATATGGCAACAAATGTAAAAGTTTAGGTCATATTGAGAAAAATTGCCATGCTAGCAAAAGTAACTCATCTCTTATATTCAACTCTTGCTATGTTTTAAAGAAAATGAACAATAGCGATGTTAAAGCAAAATTTGTTGGAACCCTTATAATTGGTGCCAAAAAGAAAGCCATTTGGGTCCCAAAATCCTTGGTAACTAACCTCCAAGGACCCAAAAATATTTGGGTACCTAAAAGGACCTAACTTTGTTTTGTAGGTAAATTACAAGGCCGGAGGACAACATTGGGTGCTCGATAGTGGTGCACTCAACATATGACCGGTAATCACAATATGTTCTCCTCTTTAAATAACGAAGGTGCAGAATATGACAAGATCACATTCGGAGATAATAGCAAAGGAAAGGTAAAAGGGTTAGGTAAAATTGCCATCTCAAACGACCTCTCCATTTCTAATGTATTGCTTGTTGAATCTCTTAACTTCAATCTCTTATCCGTAGCTCAACTTTGTGATCTTGGATTTATATGTGCTTTTTATCCAAAAGAAGTGATTATCACTGGTATTGATGATAATAGGTTGATTTTCAAAAGATTTAGACATGGCAACCTCTATTTAGTTGATTTCAATTCAAATGATGTAAATCTCGGTACGTGCTTGTTCACTAAATCATCTAAAGGTTGGCTATGGCATAGAAGGCTTGGACATGTTGGAATGAAACAACTAAATAGATTAGTTAAACATGATTTAGTTGTTGGATTAAAAGATGTAAAGTTTGAAAAAGATAAATATGTAGTGCTTGCCAAGCCGGAAAACAAGTTCCAAACTCACATCCAACTAAAAGCACAATGTCAACTTCTAGTCCACTTGAGTTATTGCATATGGATTTATTTGGGTCAACTACTTTTGTGAGCATTGGTGGGAATAGTTATTGTCTTTTCATTGTAGATGATTTTTCGAGATATACGTGGATATTCTTTTTACATGATAAGTCAATTGTATTTAACACTTTCAAAAGTTTTGCTCAAAGGGCCGAAAATGAATTTAGTTTCAAGATCAAGAAAGTGAGAAGTGACAATGGCTCCGAATTCAAGAATACTAAGGTTGAAAACTGGTGTGATGATAAGGGCATCAAACATGAGTTTTCGGCCAAGTATACACCGGAGCAAAATGGAGTAGTCGAATGAAAGAACCGGACATTGATAGACATGGCAAGATCCATGCTTTCGGAGTACAATGTTTCGAACACTTTTTGGGCCGAAACAATCAACACCGCATGCCATGCATCAAATCGTCTTTATTGTCATCGGCTACTAAAGAAAACTCCTTACGAGCTTCTCATCGGAAGGAAACCAAACATTTCCTACTTCCGAGTGTTTGGATGTAAGTGCTATATCTTGCGAAAAGGTACACGCTTATCTAAATTTCAAAGTAAATGTGATGTAGGATTTTTATTAGGATACTCATCAAATAGCAAAGCATATCATGTCTACAACCAAAACTCCGGTTTGGTTGAAGAGACACATGACGTGAATTTGATGAGACTAACGGCTCTCAAGAGGAGCAAGACAACTTGGATGATGTAGGTAATGAAGGGTTGAGGGTGGCGATGAAGAACATGACCATTGGGGATATCAAGCCGAAAGAAGATAGTGATCAAGATGAAGATCCATCCACTCAAGCTTTCCCCTCTTCGTCAACACCTGAACATGGAGATCAAATAGTTGAAGTGGTTAATGTGGAAGATTCGTCTCAACAACAACCGGAAGTACCGTCTACCTCTACTTCACAAAACCCGGTTGATCATCCAAGAATTCATCACTCAATTTCCAAGGATCACCCCGTCGATCAAATTGTTGGTGATTTGGGTAAGGGTGTTCAAACTCATTCTCGTCTTGCTTCATTTTGTGAAAATTACTCTTTTGTTTCTTCTTTTGAGCCCACACATTTAGATGAAGCTTTAAAAGATCCGGATTGGGTGAATGCTATGCGTGAAGAATTAAACAACTTCACCCGCAACAATGTTTGGGAATTGGTAGAAGAACCATATCCGGATGAGCACAATGTCATTGGAACCAAATGGATTTTCAAGAACAAACAAGATGCAAACGGAGTGGTAGTAAGAAACAAAGCAAGATTGGTCGCTCAAGGATATACTCAAGTGGAATGTTTGGGCTTTGGTGAAAACTTTGCTCCCGTAGCTAGACTTGAGGCTATTAGAATCTTGTTTGCCTTTGCTTCATCTCATAATATTAGACTTTATCAAATGGATGTCAAAAGTGTATTTTTAAATGAAAAAATTAATGAATTAGTGTTTGTTAAACAACCTCCAGGATTTGAAGATCCTACCAATCCGAATCATGTGCATAAACTCTCCAAGGCTCTTTATGGTCTTAAACAAGCACCTCATGCTTGGTATGAAAGACTTAGAGACTTCTTAATTTCAAAAGGCTTTAAAATTGGGAAAGTTGATACTACCTTATTTACTAAGAAAATTGGAAATGATTTCTTTGTATGTCAAATTTATGTTGATGACATCATATTTGGATCTACTAACCAAGATTTTTGCGAGGAGTTTGGTAATATGATGTCCAGGGAATTTGAGATGTCCTTGATAGGTGAACTACGCTTCTTCCTCGGACTACAAGTTAAACAACTCAAGGAAGGAACTTTTGTCTGTCAAAGCAAATATGTGAAGGACCTACTCAAGAAGTTCGGACTTGAAGAGGCAAAGCCAATCAAGACACCAATGGCCACAAACGATCACCTTGTCTCTGACGAAGGAGGTAAACCGGTAGACTCAAAACTTTATAGATCTATGATTGGTAGTTTACTGTATCTTACTGCTTCTAGGCCCGATATCATGTTTAGTGTTTGTATGTGTGCAAGATTTCAAGCCTCTCCTAAAGAAAGTCATTTAATGGCCGTTAAGCGCATTTTGAGATATCTAAAATATTCATCTAGTATAGGGTTGTGGTATCCAAAAGGTGCTAAATTTGAATTAATTGGATATTCTGATTCTGACTATGCGGGATGTAAAGTGGATAGAAAAAGCACCTCTGGCAGTTATCAACTTTTAGGAAGATCTTTAGTCTCTTGGTCCTCCAAGAAACAAAACTCAGTAGCTCTATCAACGGCCGAAGCGGAATATGTTTCCGCGGGTAGTTGTTGTGCACAATTGCTTTGGATGAGGCAAATCTTGTTGGATTGTGGAATAAAATTTGAAAAAGTGCCTCTTTTGTGCGATAATGAGAGTGCGGTGAAAATAGCCACAAATCCACAGTTCAACACTCTCAGACCAAGCATATAGATATCCGACACCACTTCCTTAGAGATCATGTTAGTAAAGGTGATGTGGTGGTGGATAATGTGAGAACCGAAGATCAATTAGCGGATATATTCACTAAGCCCTTAGATGAAAATCGCTTTTGTAAACTCCAAAATGAGCTTAACATCATTGATATATCAAATGTGGATTGAAATGTTGAACTCATATTGGTTGAGCTTGAATTGTTACTTGATTGCATGAACTTCTCATTTTAGTATTCTAGGCTCTTTTATCGGCAATTGAGTAAAATTAACCAAAAATATGTTAAGTTGTAAGATGAATACTTCCCCTTTGGTGATATTGTCTATATCTTACTTATAGTTATCATATATATATATATATATATATCTCTTACCTTATCTGAATCTCTTATGAGCATCAAATCAAACAAATTTCCCCAAATTTTTCAGTCCTTCCAGCGGTTTGACCGAACCAATTGCGGTCTGACCGAGTGCATCTCCAGAGAGCATTGCAAAATCTTTTCTTCCAACGGTCTGACCAGTCTATTACCTATGGTCTGACCGAATTTTCATGACCAGAGACCTTTTTATCCCGAATCTCTGTCCTTTTCACTCTCTTACCCACTTTTGTCTCTTTCACGTGCGCCTCAAATCTTTGGAATCTTCTTCTCCGGTCAAACCCTAGCGACTCTCGGACAAACCGTTGATCAAGATCACCTCCAAACCATGTCTTCTAGGTATATTTCTCGGATTCTTCGTTTTTATCATTTTTTTCCTCCATATTTCGGGATTCCAAGAAATCTTGATAAACCTAGTGTTGAATCTGTGAAAAACCTAAAATTGACTCATTCTCTTGATACTCTAAATGATTATCCTTGAGTATCAACTCATTTTATGATCTAAAATCAAGTAAATCTCAGGAATCACCTCAAACCCTAACTCTACAGTTGCACCGGTCTGACCGACCCCAGTTTCGGTCTGACCGACTGCAACAGCAGTGCCAGGGTTTGCTGATATGTTGTAATCTTGATTCACCTCATACGTTCTTAGTATCTTACCTGCTATATATCTTTCAAATCTTCTAGTGGTCGAGGTACTCAAGGGAATGTCTCCGTCCGGACCAACAAGAAGAAATTGGCGAAGCGGCTAAAACGAGCTCAACTGTCAAGCAGTAGTGACAGTCAGGATGATGATTGGGTGCCCTCGGCCGGAGACTCAGAAATAGAACAGTCTTCTCACCGTGGCGGCTCCGCGCACATGGGCATGGATATCGAGAGTGAGGACGATGAAATAAACGTCCATGCTTATCAAGGCCCGAAGAAGAATTGGGCGTCAAGTGACTACACGAAGGCTAGGACCACCTACACCTACAATCATGCAAATGATGCCACGACTCCTCACTTCCACACGATGACCCAGCAGGATGCATTCTATGGTCATCTGATCCACAAGAACATCTTCAAACACAAGTGGATCGAATGGGCTTATGTGGTGAATCAGCCCATCATGGCTTCCCTGGTGGAGATCTTCAAGGATATAGGGTTGTATAACTTTGTAGAGCACAAATGCCCTTGGAACGCCACTACCATCCGATAGTTCTATGCCTCCATCGAGATCATATGGGCGGAACAGCGGATAATGTGGATGACAGGCACTCGGAGATATGAGGCTACATTCGAGGAGTTTGCTGTGGTAAATAAAATCAATTATGAGGAAATGAAGGAGGGCATCAATATGGAGGATGAGGATTACCTTCATGAGGACGACTGGCTCCAGTTTTATGAGCAGCCGGGAGGTGGGCAAAGGATCGTACCTGGCACTGTTACAGGTCTCAAAGTCCTCCCAGCTGTAGTCAACAAGATCATCCGAGCCACGATCCATCCAAAGAGTGGAAATCAAGAAGCTGTCAGAGATTACTATTGGAACTTCATTGACCACATCCTCAAGAGTCATCGGATCAACATTGTCACATTCATCTTGAAGACAATTGAGGATGTCTCGGTAACCACTCTTCCGAACCTATACTTTGCTCCTTATATCATGTCTTTGCTGCTCCAGAAGATGAAGTTTCCTCGCGGATCGTGCGATATCAGACATCTCGGCTATAAGCCATTTAGTGTCAATCCGTGCGTCTTAGCTCAAGGCCATGGAGCCCAGCCCCATCAGCAGCAGCAGCAGCTGGCTCAGCCTATGCCTCCTCCTCCTCAACCTCAGGCTCAGCAGCCAGCACAGCCGAGCCAAGCCCCCGCCTGGTTTACACAGGTCCAGCAGCAGTTCCATCAGCCGATGATGGATCAGTTTGCTCCACTACTCCAGGGGCTTGAGCTCGCATGCTCGGATTTGGCGGCATTGAATGATCAATTCCAGACCTTCTCGTCGCGCCAAGATCAGTTCGAACAGCGCTTCGACTCCTTCTCCGCTCACTTCCCTACCAGATTCCCTCAGACTCCTCCTTTCCACCCTCCAGACGATGATGCTCTCGCTGATTCTTAGCTTTTATGGAAATTGATGCCAAAGGGGGAGAGGAGAAGATCTTTTGTGTAGAACTTTAGATGAGTGACTTTTGAATGTAATGGTGACACTTATGTTGGATGACACTTTTGTGAGATTGTTACTTCATGTTATATGAGATGTGTTTTATGTTATTTTCATATGACCTTTGTGATGTTGATATCATGTGTTAAATTGAATGTCTTATTTGTGACCTATGTGATGTTTTGAGTACTCTTGTGATACTTCATGATTATATAGAGAATGAATTGAGATATCCTCTTATATACATGCTTAAACTTCACCAAAAATGCCCAAAATTTTCATAAACATCTATTTAGGGGGAGTGTGTCTTTCTCTACTATGCTTATTGAAAAATCCTTTTAATGCTCAAAATTCAATCATCTACTCTTTATGTTGTCATCATTACCAAAAAGGGGGAGATTGTAGCTTCTAGGCCCCTAAAGAGTGTTTTGGTAATTAATGACAATTACAAATGTTGAACTAATGATATCTGTTAAGTTGTGTCAAGAACAAACTCAAAAGACAGGTTAATGAAAGGCAAAGAAAGAGCCACATGATGAAGAAAGGACATTGAGCAAAAGGCAAAGGTACGGAATATGGTCTTTTTCCATTTTACCGGTTTAAGGTGATTAGAGAAGAATTTTGACCGGATTTTAGGATAGTCGCCGTACTATTAAGAGGAGCATGTGGTGTATCACGAAATAGTTCATCTATGTGCCACAAGTCATAAAAACAACTTGCATTGCATACTAGAAGGTCATATACTCTGAAAATGCAGATTTCATTTCATTTCAGCCAAACTCAGTCCCAGTCGGTCTGACCGATTGTTAGCCGGTCTGACCGAATGGACCGTCTGACTGAATGTTGTTTCGGACTGACCGACGTTATGACAAAATGTGTTTTCTTTGCTAAAGAGGTCGGTCTGTCCGTAGTAAAACCCTAGGTCAGACTCCTAGAACTTAATGATCTATCTTTCTGGAACTTAATGTGTTAAGACAGTCTGACCGATTGTGTGTCGGGTCTGACCGAGTTTTTGAACTACGGTCTGACTGTGTGGTCGGTCTGTCCGTAATTATCGGCCTGACCGTAAAACGTGTCCAGAAACCATGTCGTCTCTGGACGGTTTCACAGTTTGACCGCCATTGGCTCCGGTCTGACCATGAGAGTGCCCGACAAGGGCAGGTGAGCATTAATTGCGCCTGTTTAATGCCGTTGCAATTGCGGCGGTCTGACCGGGCTTATACTTGCGGTCTGACCGCCAAGTGATCTTTTTCTCTCAACGGTTGGTAACGGCTATATTTATTGTTGGGGTATAAGTACTCCCATGCAGTGTCCTGTTCATAACCTTTGGCATATTTTTGAACATTGTCATCATCTTTGAGAGCTAACACAAGATTCATACACTCTAGTGTTCAATTTCTTGAATTTGAGAGAGTGTGAATTTGAAATCTTCTAGTGCATTGCATTTAGATCACTAAATCAACCTTGTGGCACTAGAAGAGAGTTAAGTGATCATCACCGGCTTGTTACTCTTGGAGTTTGCCGGCTCCTAGACGGCTAGGAGGAAGGTTTTGGAGAGCTCTTCAAGGAAGATTGTGAAGAAGCCTCAAAACATCTTGTGAAAGGGTCGAGCACGCCTTGCCGGAGCGGTAAAGTGCATCATTAGTGGAATCGAGGTTTGGATAACTCATCACACTAATCCGGCTCGAGATCTAGGTCACTTCTTGAGAGGAAGTCGACTAGATAGAGGAGCGGTTAGAGATTTGAGTTTGCCTCAACGTGGATTAGGGGTGATCGGCAAATCACCAAGACCATGGGATATATCATTGTGCTAATTTGATTATTGTTCATCTTGTTTTGGCTATTTGCTCTCATTTATTGTTAATTGCTTAATTAGGTGTTCAATTGTCAAAATCGCCTATTCACCCCCCTTTAGTCGATATCCTAGATTCCTTTCACCAACTCTAGAGATAACAGATCACAAGTGAGAGCCGTATTGTGGCTACCTTGGACTGTAATCCGCCTTTTGGACTTGGTATCTCTACGCATTGATAAGTGTAATGCGCCGCTGCCATGAACTTAGCAATCGTCGGCCTGCCAAAAATAGTGTTATATGCTGAATCACAATCGATTACATCAAATGTTATCAATTCTATTCGAAAATTATCTGGTTCTCCCAATGTTATTGGCAATACAATTTGCCCAATTGGCATCATGGAGGGACCAGGAATTATACCGTAAAATGGATGAATTATGGGTTTGATCTTTGAGCGAGGGATTTGCGTCTCATCAAGAGTCTTGACCAATAATAGATCCAGAGAGCTACCTTCGTCGATCAATACCCTCTGGACCTTAGCATTGCTAATGATAGGGGGTAATGACCAGAGGGAGTCGCAATGGTCGCATTAGCCCCCTGGGACAATCGTCCTGGTTGAAAGTTAAGGGAGTTTCTGACCAACGGAGAAATTGAGGCTCCCCAATTGGAGCTTAAATTTTATTTACCTCACGGTAAAAAGATTTGAATTGGTGCTTAGAAGAATAAGAAGAAGAACCACCAAAAATGATATTTACATGACTTTGGGGGTACCGATATGGCATTACTTCATCTCCATCAGCATCCCTAACCCCACAGGATTGTTCTTGCTCTGGTATGGTCAGCATGGGTCCAGTTCCTTGATAGAAGTCCTCCAAGCGCTTCAACCAGTTGCGACAGTTGTTGAGGTCATGTCCAGAAGTATTGTGCAATGGACACCACTTTTTATTTCCCTGCAGGTTAGCTTGTTTTCCCGAATGGTCGTTGTCGTCACCACCAGAATGAGGTTTTTTATTTTTAAACGAAAATTGATTACCTTTTCCTGGAGTGGTTTGTCTGAACCGCAACATCTCGGTATTGTCCAACCCCATTCTTCTTGGGCTTCTTAGATTTCCCACCTGCTGATGATTTTGACTTTTTTCTAGAATCATCCTTCTTGTCATTCTTGAGACCTGGTTGAGGCGGCAAATTCCATTTTTCCACCATTCTATTGCATTCCACGGCCTCAGCCACATCAGAATAGCGGTCCGCCATATCGAAGAGATCTGATACCTACCGAACGGCATGCTTGAAAGCCCTGATAACCAAAGTATCTGAAATGTTGGGGATGGTATTCCTCACCCCGAAAAACCTCTTGACAAATTGTCGAAGAGTTTTAGTTGAAGTCTGGCGTAACTGATGAAGGTCATCATCCTTACTAGGCTTCTCATAACAATTTTTAAAAATTGTTGAGGATTCCATCACACAACATTTCCGAATTGCAGATTGATCCTTCTGGTTGATTAAACAACCAGGTCCTTGTAGGTCCATCAAGGACTGTTGGCAGATAGTTTGCCATGATCCGGTCGTCTCCTCCTGCCGCTTGAATGGCAGTAATGTAGATATGAAGAAATTCCGATGGATTCTGAGTTCCATCAAATCTCTCGATCACACCGTGTTTAAACTTATCTGGCCAGACCACCGCATGGAGCCCTGGCGAGAAAGCTTTACAACCTACATAAGAAGCTTGGAAATGCCTATCACTGTGACCTTCCCTGTGGTCGTGAGGCGCATTACCTGGAGGAGACTCCCCTCAATGTCCTAGGAGAGAATGAACTGGCAAGCGATTGCGATCACGGGTGCTCCCAATTCGCCTGACCTTATCTTGCCAAAGTGACGTCATCTGTATTTGATTGCGTCTCCCATGACTTGAATAGGAGTCATCCCGCTCACAAGAACGAATTATGGAGCGAGATGATGCTGTTGGAATAGCTTTAGAGGCAACTTCGTCAAGTGTGTCCGCGAGGACTCTGGCGAATGTTGTTCTATCCTCATTCTCCAACCCAGGAGGAGGGTTACGCAGTGTATCTGCGATAACACAAAGCCAGTCTTGTGAACTCCTTCTGGGAGCCATAGGGGTTATCGTCGCCTCAACCGCCGGGGAATACCCCGTGGCTAAAGATGGCATCTGGTCACTCCTATGAACATGTGGATGGCGTCTGGTCACTCCCGGGGCTAAAGATGGTTGCGACCAACGGCATCTTGATGAGATTGTGCAAGGCATAAGGCTTCCTCAGTGGAATTGCAAACATTCAGGATACACTACAACACGGTAGGCCAGCATAAGCTTTAAAACCACTGGGAAAAACTTTTTTCCCAGCGGTCATGCAGATGAAGATATAATTTTGATTTTTCACTGATGTGTCAGCTTGGAAAAGTTATTATTTTTACTAGATCTACCGCTAGGAATAAATAATATATAGTAAGCTGTAGATTAGTTTGGAAAAAGATATATAGGATTTGTGGAACAGCTGAGAATATTTTGGGAAAAACCGTTTTTTACCAGCCGCCCTATAGGTGAAAATATAATTTTGATTTTCCATCGATGTGTCAGCTGGGAAAGTTATTATTTTTAGGAGATCTACCGCTAGGAATAAATAATATATTTTTTTGGGTGCAAAACTGAAATTTTTTTTAGTAGAATAATGACAGATTTATTATTTTGAGAGGAAATTTTCAGTAATAGAAAAATTTTCGGCAGATTTATTTTTTTTGTGCCAATAAAACCCTCCGATTTGTGCCTCTCCCACCAATTGCAAAGGCTTCCCTCCCCACTGAAATCTTCTAGTCATTGCTCCTCTCCCCCACCACCAGCCGACACCACCACCTCTCTCCCACTGATCCCCTACTGCACCCCACCTCTGCTCTCCTATCGATCCCCCACCAATCCCCCCACCTCAAAACCCTAGTGGCAGCGGCATGCAGCGGAGGGTGGAGGCGGAGCGGCCAGCCACGAGGTTGGCGTAGTGCGGCAGATAGGCTGGCCTGTCAGAGGCGTGCGACAAAGGGGCTTGGTGAGGGGTCGACGCCATCGGCCCAGCGCGGCAGAGGGGCCAACGAGGCCCAGTGCAGCAGAGGGGTAGAGGGGGGCGAGGGTTGGTGCTCCGCACAACAGAGATCTGGTGGTTCTTGTTCCCGTGAATCCGGAGGTGACTCCAATTGGTGCGAATACAGGCAAGATTGTTGTTATTGATCGAAAAAATAACAAAAATTGAATTCTCAAGCTGTTTGAGAATGAACAAATAGGGTGTGGATATAATGTGACACCCTGGTTTTGGGGTGAAAATTTATTTTTTTATGAAAAACCATGCATGCATATCGTCTCTTTAGAAGTAGCAAGATCAATTCAAATCTATTCTATTCTGGAACCCAAAAATCTCAAAATCAATGCCTTAGGCCCAAATCAAGATCAGACCATCCAAATATGGCCTACTAATTATCTTGAGTAGAGAAGCCTTCAGAAGCCAGTTCAGATTCGACCTCTAACTCTTAGAATTATCAGTCTCTTTCTGTTTTCGAAAACGGAATTATTTGATATCCTAATTACCCTAAGTACTCTTAATTTCAGAAAGCCAATCTGAGCAAATCTTGACCTGGTCTATATCAAATTATATTTGGATTATGATCCAGGGTATGCCAAGACCTTAACCCAAAAAGTTGGCAACCAGATCCCATCATTTAAGCCCTTTTCACAAATCAGTCCAAATTGCATCACAGATTAGTCCTTTTCAGATTTTTCGAAAGCCTACAAAGGCTAAAAGCCACAAATCAACTCCGAATCTTGATCTGATTCTGGGGATATCTCCCATTCGCTATTCAATACTAAATCTCCTTATGTGAGGATTTCATAATCTCATCCTAGATCTCAGATTTTCAACCTTAACAAAAACCCAGATTTTAAATACCCTATTTTCGCTTTAGCTCAAAATCTGATCAATAGTTCCATATTTTGTTGAATGCCCTTGCTAAACTACTCGTCGAGTTATTTGAGCTGCATCAGTAAAATCAGATTTGTCTTAAACCAGCTATTTCGCTGAAATTACAAATCAGTCCAGAAATATTTTCAATATTTATGGTTCAATCCAAATCTCAAATCCAGCACATGCCGGCACGCTTGAACTGAGCGCCGCCATGATCTTCACGGCCGATGAAGTCCTGCTCTTCGCCAGCGCTTGTGACTGATGTGCTTGCATGTTGGACACGTGCCACGCTGGAGCCGGCCACCGCGGCAATGACCACGACCAGCAACTTCAACCAAGACCGCCTCGTCTCGCGCGTGCATGCCTGTGTGGGACCCTCATTTGAGGAATCCGGTGGCAACCACCCAGGTGGGTTGCACTCAGAAAAGGTACATTGCAGCTCACAACAACAAGATGCATTATATAAAAATGCGAGTAATTAAAAACAAGTGCTGATCACAAGGACCAACATTACAATAACTTAACGCCAAAATGACGCATTTAAATGTTGATACAAATTAAGGAGTTTTCAACACAAAGGTCGGCACAAAATAAAACAACAATAACAAACGAAAAGACTTCCTCAGTCTTTTTCTTCGGCAGCAGCGGTGTTGTACGGGCCTTTTCCACATCTGACTCCACCTTGGTACATAACCCTCTAGCAAGCTGGGTCTTCAGTTTCTTCTTCTTGTTCCACATTGGGTTCAAGACCGTAAGATTCAGGGTCGACGAATCCTTCTTCTAAATTTGTTTGTAAAAGCAAGGGTGAGCACATTGTCCACATGGTGCTCAACAAGTCCCAAATAAGAATGCAAGTACAAATAGATGAGGGGGAAGTTTCTCAAAGAATAGCTCTTTGGCTTTATATATGTATATAGGATAGATTTTCGCACTTGGTTTTGAAGAAAAGATCTTTATTTTCGAAAGCGGTGCTTTTGAAACCCTAAGCTAAATTCTCTGAAAATGTTGTGTGTGGCGGTCTTCCATGAGTCACCACTTTATTCAAATTTTGTGAAAACTTTCCAAAAGCTACTTGTGCTGCATCGACGTGACACTAGTACAGAAATGCAGTCTACTAACCCCTATTTTCTATGGGTTATTAGCGATTTAGTTGAAAACCGATAGAAAATTTGCCTCGAGGTCATAACAGGCCATCGGGTGTATTTTTCCTATCGGTTTGTAAGAAACTTCCCGATAGAAGAAGCAGTATGATTTACTCTAGCGGTGATGAACAAATTTGCCGTTAGAAGAGATGCATAAGTACTGACGGGAGAATGTTGTGCGCCGATAGGACTGGTCGACTTCTACAACTAGACTTATTCTATCGGTACTGTATGAATATACCAATAGAGTATATTAAAAATTCCTATCGGCAATATGTAGTGCGCCGATAGAATCGTTGGCCTTCTACAAATATTTTTATTCTATCGGTAATGGATTCTTGTACCGTTAGAATATATAGAAAATTGCTTAGAACTGTTCGTCTCAAATAGTTTTATTCTATCGGTAATGAATGTTTATACCGTTAGAATATAGAAAAAATATCTTACAACTGTTGGGCTTCTACAACTTGTAATATTCTATCGGGAATGTACGTACACACCGATAGAGTATGTACAAAAATTCCTATCGGTAATATGTATTGTGCCGATAGAACCATTCGCCTTCTATAGATGTTTTTATTACTAATGGTATGCTGTTTTTGTACCGATAGAAATTATATAGTTGTATAAATACACGGGTATGTCTCTTTCATTCTCACAGTTCATCTGGGGCTCGTAGTCCTAACCCGTAAGCTCCATGGACGGCCGGCGCACCTCTACAGGGGACCGCTGCACCTCCGCACCTCCATCGACGCCCTCTAGACTTCGGCATCCCAAGGAAGGTACGTAAAATTTCTGCAATATTGTTAGATTATTCTAATCCGATTATGGCAATAATTCTGCTTTTTTTGTATGCTTCATTTTGATGTGTCTTCTTTTCAATATGATTATGATTTGTTCAGGTCCTTGGATGATGCTCATGAGGGGCAACGTATTTCACGGTTCTTCATCGCAGTACGCTGCCTACGTTGGCTTGTTGGCGAAAGAAACAATGAAGATCACCGTCGAGAGCTGGAAGGACATGAAGGGCGAGATCTTGGTTGGCTCGGTCGAGAAGATCCTTAATCCCGGCGTGTTTCTCAAATCAGGACCTATAGAAAGCATCTTACATTTTTTTGCATGCACCAGTTTGTGGCCAGATGCTTACCTGCTTGGAGAAGAAGAATTGTTGTTATTTGCATAGCCATTCTACACCATCACTACACAGAACAACATCTTGGATGGTAGGTTCTTTTTGTTAATGGAGTTGAGTTGAGTTGAGTTGAGTAAATCGAGTTTGAGTTCGAGGAAATCACCAATACGTACAAATGTATGTCGACGGCAGTTCCAGCTCCTCGGGCGTCTTTGAACTGAACTCCTATGGTTATGTCCAATGTGGTTCAGACATTTGCTATTTTGGATGAATGGATTTGTGATGTATCAGGTCTAACTTGTAGTCGGTAGTTGCATTGTGGCAACCTGCAAAGGTTCTCTTTTATGTAAAATGTATGGGCCACTGGGTCCTCATCGTGATCTCTTGTTAATTTCAGACGTGGCTTTTGTAATATACATCGAATGTGTGAATTGTTCTATTTGTATATTGTTGTATATTTGTGTATCATGTATTGCTAATTGGGACATGAACTTGAATGTGCAGGGAGTATTTGTGTATTTAATTGTATTGGTAGGTAAGTGTGTATTGTACTGCTATTTCAGACATGCACTTGAATTTGTGAACTGGCATGTGTATGTTTGTACCTGAATTTGTATTGGTGAACTGGCATGTGTATGTTTGTACCTGAATTTGTGAACTGGCATGTGTAATTTCTTTGGCAAGATGAAGTCCTAAGTACCTAAGAAAAGTATTTTTGTGTCTCTTAGTTAATCCACAAATTAGCATTTCTTGAAATATATTGCTTTATCTTCCTCAGTCTTTTTCTTCTGCAGCAGCGGTGTTGTATGGGCCTTTTCCACATCTGACTCCACCTTGGTACATAACTCTCTAGCAAGCTGGGTCTTCAGTTTCTTCTTCTTGTTCCACATTGGGTTCAAGACCGTGAGATTCAGGGTCGACGAATCCTTCTTCTAAATTTGTTTGTAAAAGCAAGGGTGAGCACATTGTCCACATGGTGCTCAACAAGTCCCAAATAAGAATGCAAGTACAAATAGATGAGGGGGAAGTTTCTCAAAGAATAGCTCTTTGGCTTTATATATGTATATAGGATAGATTTTCGCACTTGGTTTTGAAGAAAAGATCTTTATTTTCGAAAGCGGTGCTTTTGAAACTCTAAACTAAATTCTCAGAAAATGTTGTGTGTGGCGGTCTTCCATGAGTCACCACTTTATTCAAATTTTGTGAAAACTTTCCAAAAGCTACTTGTGCTGCATCGACGTGAATAGAATCCACAGCGCGCAGACTTCATAACCTGGGAGCTCAGAGTATCCGATACTTTTTAAACTTTGCAAAGGTGCACCACCTTAATCCACCGATCATTCGGCTTTCAAGTCGGTACCTCTCCATGCGACTCTTACGCATGTGACAAGGCCGAGATGACACAACAGTTTACAGTCCTAGCATTAGCAATTTCCCTGCCCAGTAAATAGACAGTTAAGTCTCAAGTACCGTTGTGGGTCCTCCCCACTGCCTTACTTCCTAGTCTGGGTCTATGTTCTCGCAAGACACATAGCCTCTCTTGATTACAGTCGCGCACGACTTAATCTGGCATAGGGCGTCTTCCTTCTTTCCACCTTTTCCTCTCATGATTTTTCTGAACTCACATCACTCATGGCCTTCTGCGGCCCACCAGTTCTCGCAAGACACTGGATCGACAACCATTGCAGGGAAAAACTAATACTAAAGAAAGCTACTGAGTTGCGCCCGTCCCATAACCGGGCAAGTGGTTGGTACATTTTTCATGCCGTATAGAAGCACAACACAAGGTTCTAGTCCTTATGAATCTCTAGTGAGGAGTCTTTCACATTCCCAGTGCGCACACAGCACCATCCACTCAAACCATCCTTACTATCGATTCCAATCACATTTTCTTTCACAAAAGGGGTTTTGAATATACTTTTCTCATATGTGACCATTCAACATTTATCATATAATCTTGGGCATAGCATAGCCTAAGCATGATATTCTAGGGTGACAAGGGTGCATGGATATTCAATGTCAAAAGGGGCTTTATAGTTATTTAAGTCATATCTAATCATTTCATTAAAACATAACTCTTATTTGAATGTAAGGCATGCATATATTTGAAAACAGTTAACATACTTCATTTCAAAATATTAGGCTAGACATGATCAAGGGTTTGAGACTTGCCTTGCAGTGATGGGTCTAGCTGCTTAGGTGAATCCTCGAAGATCTCCTCTGTTCCTTCAACGTCTGGTTCCATGGCGGATACAAACAACACATACACACTATATAAGCATACAAGCACTAGAAAATAATACGTAATTACATCATGCATGCAGGGGTAAGGGTTTGGACAAGGTCACCTGACATTGATCGAAGAGATGGGCTCAAAAGGACTTGAATGTCGAAGGGCTGACATTCGGCTCATGGCTTGACATGGCCCTAAATTGGTTCTAGGTTTGTTTTCTGGAGATGTGACAATAGGGAATATTGTAGAGCATGGTTCAAACGGCTTAGTGGACAAAGTGGCATTTCAATTGCTCAAATGTAACAAGTCTAAATCATCCAATGCCACTGGTGGACATGTACTGACATAGTGCTAGACATGGCCAGAAACTAGGGCATTGCATAACTTTTGACTCAGGACTCCAATTGGTGCACAACTTTGTCTGGGGTTTAGGCCTTGATAACAGCTACAAAACTCTCGACAGGCTCAAGGGCAGAAAGTGGCCGGAAATACGGTGGCCTGAACTACTGGACAGTAATCTTGGCATGATCATAACTTTTGATCTAGGCCGATCCAGGGTTCGAGCCAGTGGAGTAAATTGCTCAGGGGGTTGAGGCCTAGCTAGATGACAAGGTTTCATCGGCTGGTTTGGCCGAAAAATGAACTCCGGCAATCGGGGCCGAAGACGAAGGCACCGATTTGGGCGTTTTCGTTCCAGGGCGTTTTCGTTCCAGGGCGTTTGAACTCAATTCCACGCTCGGGAAGCATCTAGGGGTCATCACGAAGCTACTGGTGTACTCAATTTTGCCAGAGAATGGCTGGAGAAGTACGGCGGCGTTCTCTGGTGAACTGCCGAGGCTCGAACATGGGATTTCGACGCTCAGGGCAAAATTGACGATTCCAAGTTTGCAGGCTTGTTCCTCCTAGCTTACTGATCATTATTCTCTACTGGCACGAGGATCAATTTGGCTTGAATCACTCGGCATTAGGGGAACAGGGGATTACGGCTTTTCCGATGATTACCGGCGTTGAGGTTTGCCGGGGGTCAATTAACGGCTATGACACATACAGGGGGTTAAGGGGGTCTTACTGGTGAAGTTGGTTTGGTGGGGGAAGCCGCGGGTGAAGCTGGCGCCTTGAGCTTCAGAGGTAGCTCACCGGGGAAGAAGGTCTTCGCGGCGGCGCTGAGGAACGGGGTTGTTCTCTGGTGGTGGAGGCTAAGGCATACAACTGTGGGGTGGTGTGTGAAAAGATGCAGGGCAAGGGGGCTTTATATAGCCGCGGGGTCGAATTGAACTGGTCGTGGTCGAAAATGGCACAGGGGCCTGGTTGCAAACTTTGGGCTGATTTGAGAAGGTTTGGACTAAACTGCGAGGGTTTTGGCTCGGGAACTTGGGCCTATTTGCAAATCTGAAGATCCGGAGTGCTGATCTGAAATCTGGTTTTGCGGATGAGTGTTACTAAATGTCTTAGACTCATCTAGCTGGAAAAATGGTAAATTCCGATAAGATCTGGTGGTTTTGACAAAAATTGAAAACAGGGTAATTAGGGTTTGACATTTTGCCGGGGCTGAAACTAGGGTTTCGGCTGAGATTCTTGAGTTCTTCCAGAAGGGAAAAACGTTCAGAAAAGTGAAAGAAAGATAATCACTTGATCAAATTTGAATTTGGAGATGATCTGGGACTTTTAGCCTTTTTGGGCTTTTTGAAAATTCTGAAAAGGACTAAACTGAAACACTTTTGGACTGAAATGTGAAAATGATCTGGGAGATGAAATTTAGCTGCCAACTTTTTAGGTTAAGGTAGTGGCATACCTAAGATCAAGATAGGGTTGAGACATCAGGGATTCCAAAGAAGATATGCTGACTCACAGGCAGAAAAGATAGCCAAAAGCAGGGATGTTACAGCCTGTAGCCATGTCGGATCTTTTGCACCACGATGATGCCATGCCGAGGCCAACCATTACCTCTGCCTCTGCACCAGGTAGGAGCTAGCGTGCACGCCAGCTAACAAAGCCGTCAAGGCCGCTGCACGCCGTCTCGAACGTCACCACTGTCGCCAGTCAAATTGATATCCTCCCGATTTGATCCAAGTCTCGAGAGCTCCCATCTTCTGCTATTTAAGCATCCCAGTAGCCAGCCACTTCTTCACACCCACCAGAACCAGCTAAGTCTCGTTTCTTCTCGTCTTCGTCTTCTTCTCCGGCAAGCCGCCGAGGGGGAGAACGACGATAGGGAGCTCCGCTGCATCAACCTCCAAATCAAATTCACTAGTGAGTGTCTCTCCCTCACCTCTTTATGCTGTAGCAAGTAATCGAACTCCAGTGAGCCTCAACACCAGTGATCGCCGGATTTTGGATTTGCCCTGTTTCGGCAATTGAACCCTTTCTAGCTGATTTTAGTACTCCTTTTAGTAGAACCAATTGATCATTAGAGTACTCTTAGCAATCCTGTTTAGCTGGAATTTGAATTGGAGCTCGAGTTGGGGTTGTCCTGTTCTTCGCGTGCAGCTGTGGACGCCTCACGTCGTTGGCGTGTTTCACCTCACCTCCGACCAAACTAACTACACCAAATTGTTTCTTGAATCACGTAGATGGTGTAGCCAAGCTTAATTGACTAGCACTGCTTTGTAGCAGTTGCGCCTGCCCCACCATCTTCTTCGAGTTCGGCATCAGTGCCAGTGAGCTCCAAATCGACTTCATAACCAAATTGCTCGCTCCAGCACCATCTGTGCAATCCCAGGAGCATAAACCTTTGATCAATTTCGAGTTTTATCGTTTGTAGCTCGCCTTGTTTATGTAAACCGACGAGTTCGACCTCGCCATTCGCCGTCGTCTCATCACCGTTGTTCAATCTACTTTGTCCTGTGGATTTGCCTCAACCTCTGAGCATATCACTCCACTGCATCTCCCTTCGATGCTCTACCAAATCGCAAGTTATCGCTGTGCCATGATCTTGTCCAGTGGCTGTACATTGCCATGTCGCCACCGTATTTCTTCATCGCCGTTCATCACCGTCTGGCCATCTCAGTTCTTGAAACCACCACCAATGAGTTCCTGTTATCTTCGCCTACCTCCTAGACATAGTTGGCGAAGCAAAGCTCAAGAAGATCGATCAAATACTCAAGCCCTAGGTTTTGACAGTGCAAAGACACCTAGTTCACTATGTCCAGGGGCCTCTTTGCAAAACTTTTGGAGTTTCTGGATTTTCCTGTGAAAACCACTTTGTCAAATAGCTACCTTACCACATTATGCACGAAATGCTTGAATCAAACCCCTTTTTGGCCATTGGGAATTATCCAAACCTTGTCAATTCCATTTTGGGACAATGCCAGCCCATGTCAGCTAGTGGCATTAGGCCAGTTTAACCACTTCTGGTTATGCAAAATAAAGTCCACTTTGTCCCCTAAGCCTGTAGAGCTATGTTCTACATTTTATTCAACTACCACACCTTGAGATAAGCTCTCTAGTATTCTCTGAAGCTATGTCAGTGCCCTGAACCGAATGCTGACCTTTTGACGTTCGTCGTTTTTGAGCAAAACAGCTGCGGACTTGATGTCCATATTGTAGCCTTGAAACCTCGAGAGTCTCTAGCATTCGTCCTCAGCCCTAATTCCATAAATTTCCAAGTTTAACTCAAATCCATCTCTCGAACTTACCTGTTCTAGTATCGCCGAGAGTGTTTCTCCTTTGCATGTTGCATATAGATTATTAATGTATTTAAAATGGGTTGTGATTCCTATTTGCTTGTTTGATCTTTGATTAGAGCAAGAGCCTGAGTACGAAGTTTTCGTCAGACCCGACATCGACTGTTGTACCTTACGACGCGAAAGGCAAGTCATATTCTAAGCCCCAAAAATCTCAAAATTTTCCTTGTGAACCCAAATCAAGATATGACTTTCCAGATATGACCTACTATTTATCCAGAGAATAAAAGCCTTCAGAAGCCAGATCAAATTTGATCTCTAACTTCCAGATTTGTCAACCCTTTCTGTTTTCGAAAACAGAAATTTAATTAAGTACTCTAATTACCCTAAATACCCTAAACTCCGATTTAATGAAATCTTGACCTAATCCAGATTAGATTATTCTTGGATTTTGATCAAGGGTATGCCAATACCTTAATCCAAAAAGTTGGCATCCAGATTCTATCATCTAGACCATTTTCACAAATCAATCCAAGAAGTATCGCAGTTCAGTCCTTTCCAGAAGCCTGAAAAGGCTAAAGGTTGCAAATCAACTCCAAATCCTAATCTGATTTAGGGAACACCTCCCAAATGCTATTCAATACAAAATCTTCTTCTATGAGGATATCAAAATCTCATCCTAAATCCCAGAATTTCAATTTTGATAAAGTCTAGATTTCAAATACCCTAAATTACCCTATCTTCGTTTCGTTCAAAAACTATTCAAATGTTCCAAATCTTATCTTGTCTCTTTGCTAAATCATCTGTTGAATAAAGTTTGCCAGATTAGTGAAATCAGATTCAACCCTAACCATCTAAATCTCAAGAATTGCAAATCAGTCCAAAACTCAATTTCTATAATTGCATTTTGGTCCAGATTTCTTTTTCCAGCCCTTTTCGACCACAGCTTTGCCGTGCTTCTTCGCCATGTTTCCTCGCCGCCGGCCAAGCTTCACCTTCGCCTGTGCCTGTGCTTGGTTGTGCTTGCATGTGAGCACGTGTCCGCGCCTAAACCATCACCGTGGCAGCACCAGCAACCAGCAGCAACCGCGTGCGCGCGACTAACAGCGACCGCAGGAGCAACTTTGTCAGGAACTTCGCGCCACCTCGCCACGCCGTGCCAGTATTGTCGCCTTCGCTTTCACTAGCCAGGGCCAAGTCCCAACGAGCCGTCCATTTGAGCAGTTGTAGAGCTGTTGTCGTCGTCGCGTCGTCGTCACCGCTGTTTCTTCTGCGCCCGGCCAGTTTCTTTTCCCAGCACAAACTTCGTTGCCGTTCCCCCTCACCATCTCCGTCCTGTGCCTATAAATAGCAGCCCCAGATCAGCTTCATCTTCATCACTTCACTCCAGAGCTCCCTTAGCCATTAAAACCAGATTTTCTTCATTTTCTTCTTCTCCGGTGAGCCGTCGAGGAGGAGCACGTCGCCAGATCGTTTCACTGCATCAAGTCCCAATTTGATTTGACCAGTAAGTTCCTCTTGCTCATCTCTTTGTGCTGTAGCCTTTGATTGAACTACGGTGAACCCTATCACTGATGATCGCCGGAAATCCAGTTTGCCCTGTTCCAGCAATTAAATCCACTCCAGTCCAAATTAGCTTCTCCTCCTGTGGAATAAATTGATCACCAGATTGTTCTTAGCAAGCCTGTTTATCCAGAATTTAAATTGGACCCGTGTCTTGAGTTCTTCATTTCTTCGCGCGCCGCCGTGAACGCCTCACGTCGCCGGCCCGTTCCACTCCATCTTCGGTCAAACTAGCTGCACCAACTCGTTCCTTGTATCCTGTAGATGGTGTAGCCGAGCCCTTTTGACCTGCATTCCTGTAAATCATCTTCGCCACGTTTGCCTGCATCTTCAACTCCGGTGTCTTTGCCGGCGAGCTTCAAATCGCAACTGCAACCAAATTCCTCGCTCCAGCACGATCACCCCAGGAGCAAAAGCCCTCGTTCAATTTCAAGTTTCATCAATTCCTGTGCTCTGTCACCATAGCCCGCTGTTGTTCTTGAAAGCCGACGACTTCGATCTTGTCATTCGTAGTTGTTTCGCCGCCGTTGTTCAATTCACTTCGCTAGTAGCTTCGCCTTGACCTCGCCTGCCCATTTGACATAGTTGGCGAAGCAGCGCATGCATAATTTGTCCAGACATGCTAAACCTAAGTCTTGGTAGTGCACTGGCATTCAAATCCTTTGGCCAGGGGCTTAACTGCAAATTCTTTGAACTTATGGACTTTTCTGCAGAAACCACTTTGTGAAACAGATGCCTTGCTTCATTGTGCACCTAATGCTTTGATCCAAACTTTTTTTGTCCATTGAAAACCTTCTAAACCACTCCTATGCCATTCTTGGCTATGTCAGGCCGCGAACCGAATGTCAATCGACTGACATTCATTGTTTTTGAGAAAACCAGCCGCGAACTCAATGTCAATATTGATGCCTTGAAACTCTAGTAACCTCCAGTACTCAATCTTAGCCCAGATTCCTTGAAACCCTCAAGTCTCGACTTAGTTCAGCTTGAAGTCTCAATCAGCTTCAACATCGTTCAGTTATTCTTTTTAAAGTATATCTGCATATAGATCATAAAACATTTTAATATAGTTAGTAATCATTGTGTGTTTGATTTGTTGCTGAGTAGATCCAGAAGCTGAGTTCGAGGACTTCACTGTCAACCCGACATCAACTGCTGATTTTTATGACACGGAAGGCAAGTCATATTCTTGAACATCTTGAACCTATATTTTAAAAGTTGCTATAATATAACCTTGAATATAAGTAGTATTGCATGTGAAAGAATGATTGAGATATGAATTGGCAGTACTAGGCTGGATGCCTGTTGAGATGTGAAATGTGAAATGATCAAGTAATGAGCCATGAACTATTACATATGTATTTATATATATTCATGAAATAAAACCCCTAGCCGTGACCAGAGTTTGGTATGTGATGGTGGTGGCACTGGATGTGCAGGCACTGAATGTGCGTGGCTGTGGATAGTCTGGTCACTGGCATATAAGGACTAGAACCTTGTGTTGTGCGTCTAGTGGCATGAAAAAGGTATTAACCGCAAGCCTGGTATGGGGCAGGCCTGAACAAGTAAGTATGCGGATCGCACATAAAACCCCTGCATGAGATGGAAAGTGATGCACGATTTGGCATGGAGTGTGGCTCCAACACATATCACTGGATGTGATTGCATGCTGACCCAGTAATGGGAAGAGGCATTCGAGGTGGGGGTATAGCCCGCCACAACTGTGGAAGGTCTGGTAGTCCGACCACAGGGTCAGGGGTGAATTGTGAGTGAAACATAACAAAAGTTATTGTTATCTCCACCTTGCCACTCACGGTATGCAGTGAGGAAGGGTCTAATCATATTGATAGGATGGGCATGAAAGTGGAATATCTTGCGGGTAAATTGGTACCCCTCTGCAGAGTTAAAAACGTATTCGAATACTCCGATCTCCCGGGTTTATAGGAGTCTGCTGCGGTGGATTAAATCCACGGGGTGTGGCATATGTTTTCGAAATAAAATTTGATAAGTCAAGATTACCCAAATGACATGTGTTGTCATGATAAGGGGTGTTGTCGTGGGCTGTTGTGTGTCGACATGTCGCGGTAGTACTATGAATAGTGGAACATGAATAGCGATACTATGCTATGAGAAGTGCTGCCATGAGATGAGATATAAAGGAAAAGACTATTTTACAACCATCCACACTTCTTTACTAGCATAGGTTCATATCATCACTACTATATGTATATACTCTTACCTATGACTTGCTGAGTACGTAAGTACTCACCCTTGCAACCTACAATCCAATAGATGGAGCATTCCATGATCAAGATGAAGGCGTGGAGAACTTCTTAGATCCAGAAGGAGGAGAGCCAGTTCCACCAGAGCCTTGATGTGTATTGTTCTGCCGTCAACTTCTTGCTGTGGGGGTTCACCTATCTTCCGTCGTGTAGTTGTTTTTATTTTGCTTTAGCTAGACCATGTATGCCGTGAAGGCATTGTAATCTCTTTATGTTGTATTAAGGCCAGCAGGCCACACTGCTTAAATATTTTGTAAATTACTTTGTTGTAATGTAAATATACTCCTGTGCTTGACTTATCCTTGGAAGTCAATGGTATGCATGTATGGGATCAGTTGCAGCGAGTTGGGTCCCCACGGGAGTAGTCGTTGCCCCAAGGTGCGGGCACGACAGTGGATTTTCATAAATTCAAAAAATTGTGTTCCAACGAGGTGAATCTCTAGTGTAGTGGTAAAGTCACTAGGTGGCAAGCTAGAGGTTTTGAGTTCGACTCCCCACCTCTTTTATTCTTGTAGGGCCAAATCGCTGGTACCCTACATTATCTCTAAAAAAAATTGTGTTCCAGAGATCTCGACCAAATTTTTTTTCTCACACAATTAAACTTGTGTGTTCAAAAGATGAAAGAAAATGGTACACTATGTGAATGAAATTGATTCGTACGTAATCAATAGAATCTAAAAAAACAAAAAAATTTCAAGAATAGGATTAATCATACTTGAAAACAGATTTCAGAAAACTGTTGATGATGAATATTACTTGGGCTAGTCATCTGTTCATTAATAATATATCATGTCTAAGATATTTCGGATATGGTATATGGTTCTATGGTCGCAGAGCTCAGTTTCCTGTGAACCAGAAGGTCGCATGACTAATGATGACCTTGTTACTAACCTATGGTCGTAGTCTTTGTGCGATCATAGTATCAAGAGAGTCATATCTAACCTAAGTAGTGACTGAGTCTTCTAGTCATGGTTCAGGATAAGATAACTTCCTCTCCCACGTTTGTGAAAATAACCACCAAGGAGTTAAGATATGCAGTTATCTGATAACTGCGTATTGGCAACCGTCTAACCTCCTGAAACTGCTCTACGTTGACATCCTTTCGATCACTATAAAAGGGCAACAAGCATACCAGACAAGGGATCGGATCTAACAAACCTGAAGACAGATACATAGATATAGAGATTGTTAATCTTTTCTGTAACAATCTCCTCCCATTCTTTTGTAATCAGTTACACATATAGTGAAAACATCACAGGATGTATGGTTATTACTCAAGTCTTTGAGGGCCCAAACCTGTATAAATTCTTTTGTCTCTAGTTTATAACTATCTTAACTTACCTAGTGAGTGTCTCGAAAGGTCTCCACTCCCTACTTACTAAATTTGCATAAGATCAACTAAGGACCCGACTCCCAATCGTGACAGCTGGCGCCCACCGTGGGGCCTTTCTCAAGGTGTTTCCTTCATTAGGAGTTCTGGTAAGTTATGGCTGGAGCATATGATTCTGAGAACAATTTCGATCTCGACGACTATACTCATATCCAGATGCCTTCGCTTAACGACCCCGTTCCTATGGAAGAGGTTGGCGATGAAGAATCACATCCAGAGGATGCATCTTCTCCAACTCTGGTCATGTCTGTCAACCAAGAAACAGAGAAGATGGATTTTTCCCCTCATGTGAATCCCACCAAATCGGAGGTTGATTACGTGCCATAGCATATTGTCCCAGAAAATGTGGAGGATGATAATCTCGAGTTTAGTCTCAGAAAGTTTGCTCTAGACAATCTCCAATCTCTTTTTGATTTCGTGTCTGAGTCGGAACAAGGAGAGATGTTTTCCCCATCTGCGACCTCGCTTCCACGGGAATTCGCTGCATTTTCAGAGGAAACTCTGGAGCAGCGCGTTGCCAGGGAGGAACAAGAGCGCAAGCCGGTGGAAGATCAAGCTCGTGAACAGCCGGAGAATGAGATTCGCAGGGCCACTGAGGAAGCCTTACGCCTTGCGCAATCTCGTCAAGATGCCATTGTTTGTGACGCTGGTCCCAGTACCTCTCATCATCCTCATGGTCACAGGCGAGACTAGACGCCATCTTTGGCCCCGAAGTATCCCCTGGCGGTTGAGGAGACAGTAAGTCCTATAGCACCCAGAAGGAGCACACAAGACCGAATTCATGTTATCGCAGACACATTGCGTAATCCTCCTCCTGGTATCGAAGATGCGGATAGAATGACCTTCACCAGAGTCCTTGCGGACACACTTGACGAAGTGGCATCTGATGCAACTCTAACGACGTCATCCCGTTCCATGATTCGATCCCATAAGCGGGATTATTCTTATTCCATCCATGGGAGATACAATCGATTGCCAGCAATGCCAATTCGGCACGACAAAGCTAGGCGAGTTGGAAGCTCGCAAGATCGTAATCGCGTTTCGGTTCATTCTCGCCTGGGACCACGAGGTGCGTCTCCTCAGGGTAATGTCACCCGCGACCATATGGAAGGTCGCAATGATAGACATTTCTGAAGTTCCTATGTAGGTTGTAAAGCTTTCTCGCCGGGACTCCATGCGGTGGTCTGGCCTGACAAGTTTAAACCTGGTACGATTGAAAGATTTGATGGAACTCAAAATCCATCAGAATTCCTTTAGATCTACATCACTGCCATTCAAGCAGCAGGAGGAGATGACCGCGTGATGGTGAATTACTTGCCAATGGTTCTTGAAGGACCAGCACGGACTTGGTTGTTCAATCAACCAGAAGGGTCAATATACAATTGGGAAATGTTGTGTGATGCCATCCTCAATAATTTTCAAAATTGTTATGAAAAGCCTGGTAAGGAAGATGATCTTCATCGGTTATGCCAGACTTCGATCGAAACTCTTCGGCAATTTGTCAAGAGATTTGTCAGGGTGAGGAATACCATCTCAAACATTTTAGATACTTCGGTTATCGGGGCCTTTAAGCATGTCGTTCGATACCGAAGATTCACTAAAGATTTAAGTATCCATCTACCAAGGTCGGTATCAGATCTATTTGATATGGTAGACCGTTATTCTGATGCGGCTGAGGCCGTGGAATGGAATATAATGGTGGACAAAGGGAATTTGCTGCCTCAGCCATGTCTCAAGAATGACAAGAAGGATGATTCCAGCAAAAAGCCAGAATCATCGGGAGGCGGGAAATCTAAGAAGCCCAAGAAGAATGGGGCTGGTCAATACCGAAATGTGGCTGTTGCCAACAAACCACCACAGGAAAAAGGTAATAAGTTTACATTCAAAAATAAAAAGCCTTCTCCTAGTGGTCGCAACAACGACCATTCGGGAAAACAGTTTAATCTGTAGGGAAATAAGAAATGGTGTCTGTTCCACAACACTTCTGGACATGATCTTAAGAACTGTCGTAGCTGGTTGAAGCGTCTAGATGACTTTTACCAAGGAACTGGACCCATGCCGACCATACCAGAGAAAGAACAATCTTGCGTGGTTAGGGACGCTGATGAAGATGAAGTTGTGGCCTATCAGGTACCCCAAAACCATGTCAATGTCATTTTTTGTGGTTCTTCTTCTTATTCTTCTAAGCATCAATTCAAATCTCTTTATCAAGAGGTAAATAAAGTTGAAGTTCCACTTGGGGAACCTCAATTTCCCCGCTGGTCGGAAACTCCCATAACTTTCGATTGGGACGATTATCCCAGGGGTCTAACACGGCCATTGAGACTTCCTCTGGTCATTACCCCTATTATTAACAATGCTAAGGTTGAGAGGGTATTGATCAACGGAGGTAGTTCTTTGGATCTATTGTTGGTCAAGGCTTTGGACGAGATGCAAATCCCTCACTCAAAGATCAAACCCATAATTCATCCATTTTATGGGATAATTCCTGGTCCCTCAATGATGCCGATTGGACAAATTGTATTACCGGTAACATTGTGAGAACCAGATAATTTTCATATAGAATTGATTACATTCGATGTAATTGATTGTGATTCAGCATATAACGCTATTTTTGGTAGGCCGACACTTGCTAAGTTCATGGCGGCGACCCATTATGCTTATCAGTGCGTCAAGAATTCAGGCCCAAAGAGCGTGATTTTGGTCCAAGGCAGCCGCAACACGGCTCTCACTTGCGATCGTTTATATCTGGAGTTGGCCGATCAACTTCCCATCGGGATGTGCAGGTTGCGACCACAGCACCAGATTCGATCAAAGTTGCCTGCAACCAGATGAGAAATTGAAGTTGGTTCCTTTGTACCCAGAAGATCCATCTAGAACCATTAGGATTGGATCAGGTTTGGATGACAAATAGGAACTCGAGCTCATTGCTTTCCTCCGGGCTAGCGCAGATGTGTTTGCATGGAAACCATCCGACATGCCTGGAGTCCCAAGGGAAGTGATTGAGCACAGGCTAGTGATTCGGATTGGACAACGACCGATAAAGAAAAAGCTTCGATGCTTTGCTACTGACCGACAAGAAGCTATTCGTGCGGAGTTAGACAAACTCCAGAAAGCAGGATTTATTCGAGAGGTCGATCATCTTGAATGGCTTGCAAACCCGGTCATGGTCCTAAAGTCAAATGGTAAGTGGCGCATGTGCGTCAATTACACCAGTTTGAATAATGCCTGCCCGAAGGATGATTTTCCCCTTCCTCGCATTGATTAGTTGGTTGATCCTACAGCGGGTGGTGAACTGATGAGCTTCCTGGATGCTTACTCAGGGTACCATCAAATTAGCATGGCAAAAGAAGATGAAGAGAAGATTGCCTTCATCACACCATTTGGCACTTACTGCTACACCAGAATGCCATTTGGTCTCAAGAACGCAAGTTCCACGTACCAGCGCTTGATGTAAAAGACCTTTCTTTCCCAGTTAGGGCGTAATCTAGAAGCTTATGTCGATGACTTGGTTGTAAAAAGCTTTAAAAGCTCTAGTCACATAGATGATCTTGCTGAAAGCTTTTGTAACTTAAACAAATATGGAATAAAGTTGAATCCTGAGAAATGCTCTTTTGGAGTTTCTTCTGGTAAACTTTTAGGTTTCCTTGTTTGTTTGAGAGGAATTGAGGTTAATCCTGAGAAAATCAGGGCCATTGAGCAAATGCGATCTCCTTTGACCATGAAGGATGTCCAGAGCCTAACAGGTCACATGGCGGCCTTAAGCCATTTTATATCACGGCTAGGCGAACGTGGTTTACCTTTCTTTAAGGTTCTACGCAAGCACAATGGTTTTACCTGGTCGGATGAAGCCGAGAAACCCTTTCAAGATGTCAAAGCATATTTATCTAGTCCGTCAATATTGGTTTCTCTGGTATTAGGAGAACCATTACTTCTTTATCTGGTGGCTACCCCCCACACAGTCAGTGCAGTTCTGGTCGCGGAAAGGGAAGATGTGCAACAACTAGTTTACTATGTAAGCCAAGTGCTTCATGGACCAAAGGAGCGTTACCCTGAAGTCTAGAAACTACTTTACGCTCTCCTGATGGCTTCCTGCAAGCTATGACATTACTTTCAAGCATATAAGATCACTGTGCTGTCGTCTTTTCCCTTAGGGGACATACTCCGTAATCCGAAAGTATTTGGTCGCTTGGCGAAATGGGCAGTGGAACTTGGAGCATTTGACATCCATTTCACTCCCTGAATAGTAGTTAAATCTCAAATTCTTGCAGATTTTGTAGTTGAATGGACTAATTTCGATCCACCTGCACAAGAATTTGTAGATTTACAATGCACTGATCATTGGACGATGCACTTTGATGGCTCTCGCAATTTTCAACACTCAGGGGTTGGAGTGGTCTTAATTACACCTCAGGGCGACCAATTCCAGTATGTCATATAACTACACTTTGTTGCGACCAACAGCGCAGCAGAGTATGAAGGTCTTCTTGCCGGGCTTTGAGCAGCAAAATTCCTTGGAGTCCGTTGATTAGTGGTGAGGGGAGTCTCACAGCTAATCGTAAACTAGGTAAACAAGGAGTACAACACCTCCGATGAGACAATGGCTCATTATCTGGACGAAGTGACGAAATTGGAAAAACACTTCAGTCATTTCGAAGTCCAATTTGTTCCACGAAGAAACAATGTTCTCACAAACCAATTATCAAAAATTAGGTCCTCATATGCATCCGCTCCGACAGGAGTGTTCGTCGAACACTTAAAATATCCCTCGATTACATTTCTAGTCGAGAATGATGAGGTGATAGTTCACATTGTTGACCTCGAGCATGAAGGAGATTGGACCCGACCATTGCGGATCTATCTCGAACATGGGACTTGCCCGAGGATCAAACCGAAAAGTGATCGGTTGATACGAAAGGCGCGTCTATACAAAATAATCGATGGAGTTTTGTATAGGAAGAGTACTCAAGGAGTGTTCATGCCCTGTATATCTCAAGAGGAAGGTAAATCCCTCTTGAAGGACATTCATGATGGTGTATGTGGTGCACATGCATCTTATCGGACGCTGGTCGGAATGGCTTTTCGATAGGGTTATTACTGGCCTTCGGCACTTTGATGATGCCAAGCACTTGGTCAAGACGTACCCACAGTGTCAGTTTCATGCACGGCAAGTTCACCAACCTACATACACTCTACAAACTATTCCTTTAAGTTGGCCGTTCGTGGTATGGGGAATAGACATAGTGAGTCCTATGCCCCAAGTAGTTAATGGGTACAAGTTTTTATTCGTAGTCATTGACACATTGACCAAGTGGATTGCAGCTGAACCACACCGAAATATTACCGCCGTTGCGGCGAAGAAGTTCTTCCATAAGAACATAGTGACACGATTTGGTGTTCCAAGTCGTCTCATTACCGACAATGGTTCCCAGTTCATTAGTGGCCTTTTCTTGGACTATTGCAACGATATTGGGACCAAGGTATGTTTTGCATCCGTTGCTCATCCATAGAGCAATGGCGCCGTTGAACATGCCAACAGGCAGATATTACAAGGCATCAAGAAACGAGTTTTCGATCGCCTTAAGATGCACTCGGGGAGCTTGGCTAGATGAACTCCACTTCGTTCTATGGGCACTATGCACTACATGCAGTCGTGCTACAGGTGAGACGCCTTTTCAGTTGGTATTCGGTGCTAAAGCCGTATTACCTACCGAGATTCATATTGGTTTTGTTCGTGTGGATCAATTTGATCATTCTGATCAGCATGAACAACATGTCCAAGAAATTATTCTCCTTGAGGAGAAACATGATCAGGCGTTGATTAAGTCAGTGGCATATTTACAAGCTTTACATAAATCCCATAGTAAACAGGCCCGGCCTCATAGTCTACACGTGGGTGACCTGGTTTTACGAAAGATTCAAAACTCGTCCAATCGCAACAAATTCTTCTCTCAGTGGGAAGGTCCCTATATTGTGGTTTCAGTGCCGCGACTTGGATCAGCTCGATTAGCCATGAAAGATGGTAGGATCTTATCCAGTACTTGGAATATAAATTAATTGCGTAAGTTTTACGTGTAATTTTTTCCATTTCCATTTTCCTGTTCAATTAGCATATTTTTTACAATAAAACTTTCTTTCCTTTTATGTTATAATCGTATTCTCCATCGATGTCCTTTGAATCTATTCAAGCCATGCTTGAGGTTCAAAATTATGGTCGCGTACAGTCTGCGACTATAGATTTGATCACATATGGTCACCTCATCGCGGTGTTTAAAGTGGATTCGCTAATCGATCTCATGGTCGCATCTAGATAAAACATCTCTGAATAAGCCGTTTATTAACGCACATGAGACTTACTAGCATGTTTCTGATCATTCGAGTGGCTGTTATTTCTCAAAAAAACCTTTAAGCACTCATGTTGAGCTGTCTATACTTGTGATTCTATAACAAGCTCTAGTTCGAAAATCTCTTTATAAGTCGTTTCTCAATGCATAAGAGGTTTTGCTGGGCATTTTTATTATCTTGCAATTACTATACTAAGTTCTCAGTGTTAGTAATAACAGGAGGGGACTAGGAGAATATAGCTATAACATTTAGGTGGAAGTATTTTTATGTCTCCAAAAATCCTGCATTTGCATGTTTTCTATCATAATTGAATATGTGCAGGTACAATTCAAAAAGAGGATCATTGTTCATTACAACGTGATCATAATAAGCCAAGTTCTTTCAAGAGATTTTCAATCAAGGGCTTGACTTCTTCCATTATGGCTTCAAGCTGATCTTCACTCTCGAATACAGCATCTCCCACCACTAGATTCAAATCCAAATTTGGGCCGTGGTGATGCCTTAGTTTGCACAAAATGGCAGAGGCCACAGATCCAACGTTGGTCTTCAATGCCTCTTTTTGCCTATTTGTGTCTTCAGGGAGCTAGGTACTCGAGAAGTGACTTAGTTTGAGCCGCAACCAACTTACAGGATTCACTGAGGTTTAAGTTTTCCTTCTGAGGATCAATTATATCAGCCCTTAGTAAATCCGCAACCATCTTTGGTTTATTGAAAGTTTCTGATTGAATACTGCTGTAGTATGAGATTGTCACCTTTAGGGTTTTCCTCTCCTCGCAGATAGTTTTAGTAGTCTTTCTGAACGATTCTATGGTTGCATGGTGGTGCTTGATGGATGCGACAAGTTGCCCATTTTGAGTTTCAGTCTGGGCACACCTCTGCTTGAAGTCATCTCTTTCCTTGTAAAGACTTTTTATTTGTTCCTCTTGTGGCTTCATCCAAAGCCACTGGAACTGGTTCGAAGGTGGCCGCGGTAAACATCCTTACCCCTCATACTCCGATAAGCATGATTGGGAATTACTTCTTGCTTGTACAGGAAGAAGGAAGTAATGAAGAGAAAGATGAAGTCGCCCCTATAGTCGTCTTCGATTTGGCCTTACTGGGGGTTGACGCCTTCAGTTCTTTGGTTTTGGGTGCGATCGGTCCTTTGGACTTTGGTGTTTTCTTAAACCTCTTTGTGGGGCCATCAGAAGGACCTTCATCATCAATGGGACTTTTCATCCTCACCATTTGGCCCTCGAGCAAATACATCAGTCAAAAGGATCTTCTTTGATTATTGTTGTTCACACATCAGACATGAACTAGTTTACCAAACGAGAATTACTCTTTGACGCTCTTAAATCAGGTTGTCACCGCTGCCGACCATACTTTGTGGTCTCGGTGTGCTCATATCACCTTCTAGGGTCGAGCGGTGCAGTCTTAGGAGAGCATTTGTCCTCCTCTCGACCTCAGAAGTGGGAAAAGCTGTGGCAGCCACACAGTTAGCTAACAAAATGTCACACAAATTGCAGAAATATTTGTGAAGAAATATTACCTTGGTTATAATCCAAGGTACCGTCTTCTATTGAGTGCACCTCCCAGGCTGGGTTCAACGGGAAGTTGAATAAAAAAGACGTCTTTTCAGAAACTGAAATGCCTTTTCAAAATGAAACGCCTTTTTCAGCCAAAAGAAAGCCTTTTCACTTCGACTTCGGGTGCTAGCCGACAAAGATTACTATTTTTGTGATCACAGATTGTGGCAATAATCTTGTCATCACGCACAAAGCGAAGGCCTTGAGATCTTCCCTAGTGCTTGCCGGGCGAATTTTCTCCTCGAGGTACATCATGATTTGAAACGACACAGTACACTATTGAGAACTCAAAGCACTGGATACTATTTAGAATTCGAAGCGACATGGCTACTCAAGTGGGCATTGGTCACTTCAAATTCAGGGGCTAGCTGACGAGGATTGTTAGCTGCACTAGGGCCTCCATGGTCGCGCCAGTGTTCCATGGTCGCACACAGCGCGCATTGGCCGCGAGTACCTTCCTATGGTGGCCAAGGGTCAGGGGAAGAGACACCGGGTAATCAAGGGTGTTCTGGATATAACCTAAGAGTCATATTTATTTCATGCAAACTATTACAATACACTTATTACCAATAAAACCCATATTTGATGTTGTATCCACGAACACTATGGTCACAGAGATATCTCCCTACGACCAGACTTTCTCGTAGATACAAAGTCCTATTTCATTACCGAGGTCGCAGAAGTACGCGATCATCCTTTATCATAACCTTACCATAATCCTTATATTAATCCTGAGATAATCATAAGTCCCTGACAAGGTAACCATCGAAGGAGGTTAGGATGGTAAGGCAGTTCCACAACGACCAAGTCAAGGCTGCCTAACTGCCACGTACCCATGATCTATGGAAACCACCATGTACCCACGATCCGCAGCTACCATCTCAAGGCAATTAAGAGCAATCGTGGGACGTGCCTTCAGGAGGATAACCGACGAACTCTTCAGAAAGTATAAGAAGGCCTTTAAGGGAAGGATCAGGAGGGGACAATCGACCACAGAGAAGACTAGGCTTAGCCAGATAGGATTAGCTAGCTCATACACAATGTAACAATCTCTCTGTAATCTTTTTTCCCACATAGTAAAATACACAGGAAGTAGGGTCATTACTCAGCTACGAGGGCTTGAACCTGGATAATTCTCTTGCGTCCTAGATTCATAGATACCTTGAACACCTTCGGAATTTGTCTGATGGGCTCCCTTCCTCATCCCTCTCTTCTTTGCATAAGATCGACAGAATGACCCCCAGGTTCCAATCATCGACATGAAGAAGTTAACCTTTTACTCAACTGGGAAAAGTGCCAATTTATGGTTCAAGAAGGCGTGGTGCTTGGTCATATAATTTTTGAGCAAGGGATTGAAGTTGACAAGGCAAATATCGATGTCATCGCGAGTCTTCCACCACTGACCATTGTGAAGGGCATACACAGTTTCTTGGGACATGCAGGCCTTTATCGTTGTTTCATTCAAGGTTTTTCAAAAACTGCTAAATCTCTCAACCAATTTCTAGGTAAAGACGCATCATTTGATTTTGATGAAAAATATCTTGATGTCTTTAATAAATTGAAACATGCTTTAACCACTACTCCCATCATCCAACCTCTAAATTGGAATGAACTTTTAAATTGATGTGTGATGCTAGTGATTATGCAATTGGCATTGTTGTAGGGCAACAAACGAATAAAGTTTTAAATTCTATATACTATGTAAGCAAGACACTGGATGATACTCAAATCAGTTATACCACAACTGAAAAAGAATTCCTTGCTGTAGTATATGCCCTAGACAAATTTTGTCCATATTTGATTGGTTCAAAAGTTATTGTGCACACTGATCATGCTGCTCTCATGTATCTTTTGACAACGACAGAAACAAATCCACGACTCGCACTATGGATCCTACTACTGTAAGAGTTCAATTTGGAAATAAAAAACAAGAAAGGTGACAAAAACATTGTCGCTGATCATCTTTCATAACTCTTCACTGACATTGCCGACGTTCACATCAATGATGCCCTACCTAACGAGCACCTTTACTTAATTCAAAAAGAGCCATGGTATGTAGATTATACAAATTGTTTATTTAATCATGAACTTCCTTTAGGATTGATGTACAGACAACGCAAGCGCTTCCTCCACGATATTTGACACTTCTACTGGGATGATCCAAACCTTTTCAAGAAATGAGTTGACAGCATCTATCGATGATGCGTGACCAACCACGATATTCAAAGCATTCTCGAACATTGTCATTCATCTCCATGCGGCGGACACGCCGGAGCTTCAAAAATAGTAGCAAAGGTATTGCAATCAGGTTTGTTTTGGCCTTCTTTATTTAAAGATGCTTATAATTTCGTGCAAAAATGTGATTCTTGCCAACACTCTTGAAATTGAACTTTTTTGATGTATTGGGTGTAGATTATATGGAACCTTTTCCTTCTTCTATGGGTAATTCCTCCATCCTAGTCGTGGTTGATTATGTTTCAAAGTGGGTAGAGGTTGTTGCGACAACGACAAATGAATCAAAACATGTGATTAAGCTTTTCAAAATAGTCATCTTTCCCCGATTTGGTGTGCCACGAGCGGTGATTAGTGATGGCGGTACACATTTCACTAATTACCAATTTCAGAAATTGTTAATGAAATATGGGGTTATTCATAAAGTTTCTCTTGCATATTACCCTCAAATAAGTGGACAGGTTGAAGTCTCGAACAAAGAAATCAAAACGATCTTGCAGAAGGTGGTGACACCATCACAAACGGATTGAGCACTCAAACTCTCTGGCGTTCTTTGGGCATAAACTCCACTAGGTATGATGCCTTACAAAATTGTATATGGTAAGAACTGCCATTTGCCAGTTGAATTGTCGCACAGGGCGGGGCGTTAAAAGAACTTAATTGGAATTTCGACAATGTGGGGTGAAGGAGAATCATCGAATTGCATGAGTTGGAAGAGCTTTGGAATAACTCCTATGAAAGTGTCCTAATTTACATAGACAGCATGAAGAAGTGGCATGACAAACAAATCCTCAACCATAAGTTTAAAGAAGGTGATTTGATTTTATTATTTAATACATAGCTGAATTGTTTCCAGGAAAGCTGAAATCTCAATAGACTAGGCCTTATGCGATAGAAAAAGTCTTCCCATATGATGCCATAGAGCTTCGGGCATACAGTGGTACCACTTTCAAGGTAAACATGCATCACATCAAATTATACAATGCGGGAGAAGAGGTAAGTGCACTGAACACGGTCAATTCTTTCGATTCTATCTTTTTCTGAACGACCGATAATGTTCCGTCTAGTATGACGTTAAAGTAGAGCTAGCTGGGAGGCAACCTGGTGTACTAACACGTAGATTTCTCTCTTATGAATGCAGCAGAGAAAGAATTGCTCAATTCTAACATCGTTTGATCCTCCAAAACTCATTTTCCAGAAAACGTACACATGAAATAAGGAAAATACACTGAAATTCCAGAAAAATCATAAAAAGAAGAAACTTTCATCCAGGGACCTGAGCCTAGCATGACCTGTGGCAGGAGCCGTGCCCTGGGCCGAGCACGCCCCGTTCAGGTAAGTCAATTGCAGAGGAGTTTATATTGCCAAGCTCGATTTAGGGCCCTACTTTCCAGTTTTTGCTGATTTGTTTAGATTTTTTGTGATTTCCTTCTCCTACAGAACTACAACTCTTACCTAACACCATTATCTAACCAACCCATCTTTAACTCTCCCCAACAGCCACAAACTGCATTATTGAGCTCCAAAACCTCCACATATGCTCCACAAACCAGCCCTAGATCTCCAAATCCAACCGTTAAAAATCTGATTTGACCGCGGATTCTGACTCCTCCCGTCGCACCTCCTACGGATCCAGAATTTCTACGCCAATGACGGTGCCCCGACGCAATGTCAAGAAAATGGAGAAGCACCAACGAGGTATGTCTTCTCAAACCTACTCAAATCCTGATTTCCTGCACATCTATTTTACTAACCTAGATTATCTCACTAGATTTATGCATTTAAAAAAGAGACCTTTATGGCCAACTAGATTTCTATATGCAAATGCCATTAGGACTCTGGGGTTGAGGATGATGTGCTCCACCTCATTTACAATGTGGTTTGCGATACATTTGCTGGGGTCCTGATTCTGACTTTTTGCAAAGTTGTTTGGGAGATTTTAGCCTCCTTTGAACAAAACACTCTGTACATTCTGATAAGTGCTAAATTGGTAGTATTTTTACCCTAGGTTTAGTATTGAAAACGTACAAAATCATGCTTAAAACCCCTTTGATGTGACATTTTATGTGTAAAATTTGATTATTTTTACAAATTGCTTCCACGGTTGCGTTCATCATGTTTCAGGGATCAAACCTGCCAAATTTGAGAGAATTTCGACCACAATTGGACCTAATTCGACCAAGAAAACCAAAACTAGAAGCAAAAAGGTCCTAGTTGAGTACTCTACGGCCAACACACCTGGTCAAACATGTTTTGGTGGGAAAAATCCTTATCCGTACACGGTTGGGCTAAAAAGGGACCTGTTGGAACGCGTCACGACAAAAAAGAGCTGTACTAAAAAATAGCCGCTCAAAAAAGTTTCCTAGTTGAATACAAAGTGGCCGAAAGGAGTCCTGCTCGGTTTCAGTTATGACACATGTTTGGCCGCGATTGTGCCACGTGTCCTGGTTGTATTCGAGTCAGTTTCAGTCATAACACGTGTTTGGCCGTGAACACTCCACGTATCCTAGTCGTGTTCGAGACGGTTTCGGTCAAGACACGTGTGTGGCCGCGATTGCGCCACGTGTCCTGGTCATGTTTGACTTGGTTTCTTCGGCTTTTACTGTCGGTTTTGGTTGGATTTGATTAGAATTGGTCGAATTTGGTCGGTTTTTACTAGATTTGGTTGGTTTTAGCCGTATTTGATCGAAACTGATCAGTTTTGGTCTGTTTTAGCCTGGTTTGATCAGAACTGGTCGAATCTGGTCGGTTTTGACGCAGATTCATTTGTTCTCGCACCGTTTGAAGCCAGACTTCATCACCTACACATCAAGGAGTTGTCTTTGGGCACGTTTATCCATGCACTATAAATAGAGAAGCTTTTGACTCAATTAATGATCTCTTTTCTTAGTTTTAGAAGCCGTTAGGGCTTAGTTTTTAGTCTAGTTTCCTTAGAAGAGCCCCCTTCTCAATTTTTATTGCTTTTGTAAGACGGCAAGGATGGCAACTTCAATTTTCAAGCAATCAAGTGAGTTTTTATTTAATTCTTATTATTATTCCTACATTATTATGGCTTTTTGCGAGTAGTTCCCTTCTAGGGTAAGGGATGACCTAATCCGAAGGCGTGATTCTTCCTTGGTCTTCATCTCAAGTTTTGGAGTTATTTCTTGATGTTTTCTTTCTCAAAGCCCAAAATTCTTGTTTTGGCAACAGACATAACAGTTGATCCTTAGCAAAAATTTAGGGGAGTTCTTGAATCCTTACCGCTTTGACGTGGGATCCTGAACAGGACAGAGGCTCACGCCAAACGTAACAGTGGAAGCGATCCTTTGACCGTTGTACCAGCGACTATACTAGCAACTTACTCTGTCTTGGAAAATGATTGAAATTAACTTACAATCCTCAGACCTTGGATAGGATTACACCGGATAGTTATGGAACTCTCGAAACGCTAGATTTTCATTCCTGCTTACAAACCCTAGATTTCATATTTGCTCTTTACTACCTTTAAACCCTAGATTGATAGCTTTAGTATTAGAATTTGTTCTAGAAAAACACACCCACAACTCGTTTAGACTTAATCAGTGATCCATTAAGCTAGTAAGACGAATATAGTTGTTCCTCGTCGAATTCGACCCTCAAGTGCTCTTAAACCGTTCACTTACGGTTATTACAGAATCACACCCTTTTAGGTGCGACAAGTTTTTGGTGTCATTGTCAGGGAAGAACATTAATTCATATTTTTAGATCAATTTTTGCTGATATAAGTCAATCTCACTTCTCAATGTTGCTTCTATTTTTCTATTTCTACTTTTTCTTTGCACCACTAACCTTTCAGGGAGGTAGTGCAAAGCTGGATAGCTCGGACAAACCTGTCAAAATCGCGCGCCAACTTCGGTACGAGGCAAGACAAGTAAGATCGGAAGAAAACTCACAAACTTTTGAAGACATCAAAGAACAACCAACAATGGAGGACCAAAAGAGAGTCAAGGATTATGCAAATCCTCTTAGTATGGGGTTGCAATCAGGTATTCTTAGACCACCAATTGAATCAAATAATTTTCAAATTAAACCTGCAGTTTAAATTTGGTTCAACAAAATCGGTTCAGCTGTCTTCCCGCTGAAGATCCATCTTTACATTTGCACATGTTTCTTGAGCATTGTGATACTTTCAAGATTCATGGAATAACACAGGTTGCACTTCGTTTGAGGCTCTTTCCTTTCTCGCTTCGTGAGAAGGCGAGGGCATGGCTATACACTCTTCCTCCTGTGTCGATCACTACTTGGGATGAACTCTCACGAGCTTTTCTTGGTAAGTTTTTCCCTCCTGCTAAAACTGTTCATATTCACAACCAGATTGCATCTTTTTCACAGCAGGTAGGTGAATCACTTTACGATGCTTGGGAACGGTACAAGGACTTGTTGATCAAATGTCTGCATCATGGACTAGAGAAGTGGCTTGTAGTTCAAATGTTTTATAGCGGATTGAACTACAATGAACGGATGGCCGTAGACACTGCAGTTGGCAACGCACTAATGAACAAAAGTGTAGATGAAGCATACGACCTCATCGAAGGTATCACTCAAAACTACACTCAAAGGGGAACCGAACAAGCTGCTCAACAAACTCCAACCGACAACATGGATGTAAGTGTAATGTCACAATTGGCTGAACAGGTAGCACTTCTAACCAATAAACTTGCTATTATTGGATCATCTACCTCATCTGTTAATGCGATTACACCTATATGTGAACTGTGCAGCATACAAGGCCACTATGGCCATGAATGCCAATTTAACCCATCCATGGAGCAGGCAAATGCTTTTTAGGGTATGCAACAATGGCAAGGTAATGCTTTTCCTAACTCATAACTCTGGATGGCACAACAATCAAAATTTTGCATGGTCAGGACAACATCAGCAACCTCAATGCCAACAACCAAATTTTGGACAGTAGCAACTACATCAACAAAATTGCAAATATCAATCTCAAAGGCCGCCGTTCCAACCACAAAATCAGCAACCTTATCGACTGCCCAACAAACGACAACCTGAGCAGTAGAACATGGAGCACATGCTAGAGAACTTTGTAGCAAATCAAGAGAAAGAGAAGATGTCCATGAGCCAAAAGATAGACTCCATATTAACTCATGTCCGCATTCTCGAGACTCAAATTGCACAATTGGCGAATCTTGCACCAAAAAATGATAACCCTCTTCCTTCTCAACCAATCAATCCTCACATTCTAAACAAATTAATTCCATAGCTTGTTCTAAGCCTCTTGTTTCCAATGCAGTGATCTTAAGGAGTGGAACAAAGCTACCAGAATGAACACCACCAACTGAACCTGCACCGGCAAGCGAAATCAAGGAAATACCATTACTGACGAGGATTATTAGTAACTCTTTTAAGGCCTCAAAGATCGCACCGACTCGATGAGGTTGCACGTAACCATGGTCACAGCCTTAACCATGGTCGCCCAAGGCCAGAAAGAAGGATGTAGGGTAATCCAAGGGCATTCTGGATATAACCGAAAAACCATACCTAATTCACATAAAATTCAAGACATTTGTTATCACAGAGCTTATGTTTTATGCTGTATCTAAGAGCGACGAAGTCACAGAGGCAGCTCCTGTAATCCTTGCTCTCACAAATACAAGGACTAATCTCATTACCGTGGTCACAATACTACTTGAGCACTCCTAAAACGTTACTTCACCTTGATCCTTATGATTGACCTCGAGACAATCATAAACCCCCAACGAGGTAACCGTCAAAGGAGGTCAAGACGGTAAAGTGTTTTACGACACCCAGTCAGGACTATCCAAACCGCCATGGACCCATGATTCACGGCAACCGCCATCCACGATCTCACTATCCCCACTTCTGGATGGTTAAGAGAGATTGTGTGGCTCACCATCAGGAGAACAACCGGCAACCTCTTCGACAAGTACAAAAAGGCCTTCAAAGGGAGGATCGGGGGACGGATCGAGAGAGAGAAGACTAGGCTTAGCAAATAGGATTAGCTAGCTACTTACTGTAAAGAACCTCTCTGTCACCTTTTTTTCCACATAATTAATCTCACAGGACGTAGGGCTATTATCCAGCTTAAAAGGGGGCCTGAACTTGGATAAAACCCTGCTCCTGTGTCCTTACATTCATTAATACCCTGAACATCTTGAGAATTTGTTTGATTGGCTCCATCTTTCCTCACCTTCTTCTTTGCATAAGCTCGGCAGAGGGACCGTTGGTTCCAATCGTCGACAATTGGCGCCCACCGTGGGGCCCTGAAGACATTTTCATTAGGATTCATTGTATTCATGGATCATTTCCCTTGCCTACACGATTCCAAGAATGATTTTGATCTCAAGGATCACGTAGATGCAATGGATGAAGATACCATCCTCGCTAATGGTGACGATGATGCCCTTATAGTTTGTCCTGGGGAAGCGTCCGCTTCGGCCCTAACCACATCTACCGAACAGGAATTGGGTCAGGTGATTCACTTACCCTCAGCAGAGGACGAGTATGTGCCAGAACTGATTGCTTTGGCCAACTAGGAAGGGACAACCTCGACATCTGTTTGAAAAACTTCTCCCCACACAATCTAAAATCTCTCTTTGATTTTGAGTCCAACTCAGACAAAGATGAGATGCTTTCTCCATCACTGAACTCAATCCCTAGAGAAATCACTGCACTTTCGGAGGAAACTCCAAAGCAACATGATGCTAGGCAGGAACGAGAACGTAGACAAAAAGAGGACCAAAATGTGAACAGCGGGAGGCCGAGGTTCGCAAGGTCACAGAAGATATTCGACGACCAGCAACCACACACTGAGGTACCGTATTTCGCAACCCTGGTCCTGGAACGTCTCGAAAACCCTCCTCAGGAGTTCGCGGGTGTAATTACACGCCTATTCCCTCTCCGAATTACTCACCACCGGCAGAGGCGACCACACCAGGAACTCCACCGACACCTCAATAGAATTCAGAGGATCATCTCCGGAGGATTGCATATGCACTCTGTAATCTGCCCTCTAGTCTCGCGAACGATAACAAGATTATATTCGCAAGAGTGCTTGTAGATAATCTTGATGAAGTAGCCCTTGGATTTACTCCAGAGGCATCATCACGTTCAACGACCAGAGGACAGGTCGGTTCACTCCAAGGGAAAAAAAGACGTAACCCTACACAATCCTGGCATGATAAGACCAGACGAACAGTTACTTCGTGCAACCATGGTCGCATACCAATACACTCACGTTTGGGACCACGTCGTGAACCTCCCCAGGTCGACCACTTCTGCGACCAAGGCATTAGTCGCGATGATCAACGACCACGCAGTACGTACGTGGGTTGCAAAGCTTTTTTAGCCGGGCTGTAGAATGTAGTCTGGCTGGATAAGTTTAAACCCGGTACAATTGAAAGATTCGATGGGACTCAAAATCCCACTGAATTTCTCCAGATTTATGTTACGGCCATCCAAGCGGCCGGGGGAGACGAACAGGTCATGGCAAACTATTTGCCAACGGTCCTAGAAGGTCCAGCGTGGACCTGGTTGTTCAACCAACCAGAAGGATCGATCTACAACTGGGAAATGTTGTGCAATGCTATCCTCAATAATTTCCAGAACTACTATGAGAAGCCTAGAAGGAGGATGATCTTCATCACTTGCGCCAGACCTCAACAGAGACCCTTCAGCAGTTTTTAAGAGATTTGTGGGAGTAAGAAATATTATTCCCAACATCTCTAATTCTTCGGTCATTAGGGCTTTCGAACATGGTGTTCAATACTAGCGGTTTACAGAGGACCTTAGTATCCATCCACCTTGATCTGTGTCAGACCTATTCAACATGGTCGATTGCTATTCCGATGTAGCAGAAGCTGTGGAATGGAATAGTATGGTGGATAAGGGGAACTTACCTCCTCAACCGGGCCTGAAAACCGAAAAGAAAGAAGGTTCCACGAAGAAACCCGAATTCTTTGCAGGTGGATGATCTAAGAAGCCAAACAGGAGTGGAGCAAGCCGATTCCGCGAGGTCGCAGTCCTGGACAAGCAACCACAAGAGAAAGGTAAAATAGTTCCATTCAAATCCAATAAGCTTCCCTCCGAAGGTCGTACTTGCGACCGCCCGGAAAAACAAACTAACATGCAGGGAAACAAAAAGTGGTGTCCATTGCATAATGCTTCTGGACACGATCTCAAGAATTCTCGTGCCTGGTTAAAGAGCCTGGATGATTTCTATCAAGGAACTAGCCCCATGCCAACTATAGCAGAAAACGGACAATCTCGAGAAACAAAGGACGCCGATGGAGACGAGGTAATGCCATACCAGATACCTAGAAATCATGTTAATGTCATTTTTGGTGGTTCTTCCTCTTATTGCTCTAAGTGTCAATTCAAAGATGTTCACCACGAGGTAAATAGCGTGGAAACTCCGTTAGGAGAGCCTCGTTCCCCCGTTGGTCAGAAACTGCTATGACATTCAACAGGGAAGATTGTCCCAAAGGAATGTCCAACCCGAGACGACTCCCTTTGGTGATCACCCCCATTATTAGCAATGATAAAGTGGTGCATGTATTGGTTGATGGCGGCAGCTCGCTCGACCTGCTGTTCGCCAAGGCTCTTGACGAGATGCAAACACCTCATTCTAAGATCAAACCGGTGGCCCACCCATTTTTTGGGATCATACCTGGCTCCACAATGATGCCCATCGGGCAAATAGTGTTACCCATAACACTCGGGGAGCCAGACAACCTTCGAACAGAATTGATTACTTTTGACATATTGATTTTGATTCAGCTTACAATGCCATTTTTGGCAGGCCATCACTCACCAAGTTCATGGCGGCAACACACTACGTCTACTAGTGTGTCAAATTGCCATGCCCAAAAGGCGTCATCACAGTTAGAGGCAGTCAGAATACAGCCTTAACCTGTGATCACATCTCTTTGGAATTGGTCGATCAGTTACCCCTATGGGATGTGAAGCTGGCGACCAAGGAGCCTGATGCGGTCAGGACGACTCCACGACCAGATGAAAAGCTAAAACAAGTTCCCCTCTTCCCACACGACTCATCTAAGATTGTCCAGATCGGGTCATCATTGGACACAAAATAGGAACTTGAGCTCATTACTTTCCTCCGGGCCAACGCAGATGTGTTTGCGTGGAAACCATCCAACATGCCCGGAGTCCCAAGGGAAGTGATCAAGCACAGGCTAGCAATTCGGCCTGGACAGTGACCGATAAAGCAAAAGTTTCGACGCTTTGCTCCTAACCGACAAGAAGCCATCCGAGTGGGTTATCCAAACTCCAAGACGCTGGTTTCATCCACGAGGTTCACCATCCCGAATGGCTCACGAACCCAGTCATGGTCCTCAAGTCCAATAGGAAGTGGCGCATGTGCGTCGACTACACCAGTCTCAACAAAGCCTGCCCGAAGGATGACTTTCCCCTTCCCCGCATCGATCAGTTGGTCGATTCCACAGCGGGTTGCAAACTAATGAGCTTCCTGGATGCTTACTCAGGCTACCATCAAATTAGCATGGCAGAAGTAGATGAAGAGAAGACTGCCTTCATCACACCCTTTGGCACCTACTGCTACATTAGAATGCCATTTGGGCTCAAGAACGCTGGTTCCACGTACCAGTGCTTGATGCAAAAGACCTTTCTATCTCAATTAGAGCGTAATTTAGAAGCTTATGTAGATGACCTAGTTGTAAAGAGCTTACAAAGCTCTAATCATGTAAATGATCTCACTGAGACTTTCTACAATTTGAATAAACATGGAATCAAATTAAATCCTGAAAAGTGTTCTTTTGGTGTTTCTGCTGGTAAACTCTTGGGTTTTCTTGTTTGTTCTCAAGGCATTGAGATTAATCCTGAAAAAATACGAGCCATTGAGTAAATGTGATCTCCTTCCTCAACAAAGGATGTCCAAAGCCTAACCGATCGAATGGCGGCCTTGAGTCGCTTCATATCACGGTTAGGCGAATGTGGGTTACCTTTCTTCAAGGTACTGTGTAAGCACAATGGTTTCCAGTTGTCGAAGGAAGCCGAAACAGCTTTCCAGGAAGTCAAAAAGTACTTATAAAGTGCTCCAGTGTTGGTCTCCCCGAACGCAGGAGAACCATTGATCATTTACTTGGCTACAGCCCCATGCGCTGTCAGTGCGGTACTGGTCGCAGAAACGGATGGTGTGCAGCGACCAGTCTATTACGTCAGTGAAGTACTCAACGGACCAAAGGAGCATTATGCGGAGGTGCAAAAACTACTTTATGCCCTCCTAATGGCTTCCCGAAAGCTGCGACATTACTTTCAAGCGCACAGAATTTTCATGCAATCGACCTTCCCTTTAGGGGACATACTCCGTAACCTGGAGGCAACAGGTCGAATTACAAAATGGGCAATCGAGTTGGGGGCTTTTGACCTCCACTTTACTACATGGGTTGCAATTAGGTCTCAAATTCTTGCTGACTTGGTAGTCAAATGGACCAATCCCGAACCGCTACTGCAAAAGTCACCAGATTTAATGACTACTGACCTCTGGAAGATGTATTTTGATGGTTCTCGCGGCTTCTCGCACTCGGGGGCTGGAGTGGTCTTAATTACGCCTCAGGGCGACCACCTCCAATACGTCATACAACTCCACTTTGTTGCAACCAACAATGCAGCAATGTATGAATGTCTTCTAGTTGGGCTCCAAGCAGCCAAATCCCTTGGAGTCCATCGACTAGTGGTGAGGGGAGACTCACAGCTAGTCGTAAACCATGTAAACAAGGAGTACAACACCTCCAATGAGACAATGGCTTGTTACCTGGGCGAGGTGAGGAAACTGGAAAAATACTTCATGAATTTCGAAGTCTAGTTTGTGTCGAGAAAAGACAATGCTCTCACCGACCAGTTATTGAAACTTGGGTCCTCACGCACATCTACTCCAACAGGAGTGTTCATCGAGCACTTAACACATCCCTCAATCACTGAGATAAATGAAGCGATCCCTAACGTCGCTATCCTCGAGCAAGAAGCAGATTGGATCACACCATTGAGAATCTATCTTGCGCATGGGACCTTGCCTGTGGACGAAACCAAAGCTAATCAGTTAGTTTGAAAAGCATGCATGTATAGATTGGTCGACGACACTCTATACAAGAAAAGTACGCATGGCGTGCTCATGCGTTGTGTGGGGGGAAATCCCCAGTGTCTCCCGGTGGTCTTCAGAGTGGGCTCCCGAGAGTCTGGGTCCTTCGTGCAGAGACGGTTCCCAGCAGGTCCTCGGGCATCTGGACCCCAGGTCCCGTGGGATTCCCCAAGCGCGTAGGTCCTTCGTGCTGAGACGGTTCCCAGTGGGTGCCCGGGCCTCTGGGCCCTAGGTCCTATAGAATCCCCCATGCGCTTGGGTCCTTGGTGTGGAGATCGTTTCCGGTGGGTCCCTGGGCCTCAGGGCCCCAGGTCCTTTGTGCAGAGACGGTTCCCGGTGGGTCCCAGAACCTCCGGTCTCGGGTCCCGTGGGATCCCCCGAGTGTCCGGGTCCATCGTCCGGAGACGGTTCCTGGCGGATGGCTGGCCTCGGGCCCTGGGTCCCGAGGGATCCCCCGAGCGCTTGGGTCCTTCATGCAAAGACGGTTCCCGGTGGATGCCTGGGCCTCCCCGCCAAGGGTCCCGGGTCTCTGGGCCTCCAGGTGTTCCCCGTGGATCCTGGGGCTTATGGGCCCCGGATCTCGTGGGATCCCCCGTGCACCTGGATCCTTTGTGCGGAGACAGTTCCCATCGGGTCCCTAGGCCTGCGGCCCCTGGTCGTGCCGGATCCCCGAGCGTCCGGGTCCTTCATGCGGAGACGGTTCCCAGCGGGTCCCTGGGTCTCCGGCCCCAGGTCCCGAGGGATCCTCCAAGCACCCGTGTCCTTCGTGAGGAGACGGTTCCCGCTGGGTGCCCAGACCTCTGGGCCCCGGGTCCTGAGGGATCCCCGTGCGCCTGGGTACTTCGTGCAGAGACGGTTCCCGGTAGGTCCCTGGGCCTCCAGGCCCCGGGTCCTGCAGGATCCCCTGTGCGCCTGGGTCCTTCGTGAGGAGACGGTTCCCAGTGGGTCCCTGTGCCTCCTGCCCTGGGTCCCGCGGGATCCCTCGAGCATCCAGGTCCTTCGTGCGGAGACAGTTCTTGCCGGGTCACCGGGCCTCCAGGTGCTCGTTCCCGAGGGATCCCTCGAGTGTGTGGGTCCTTTGTGCGAAGGAGGTTCCTGGCGGGTATCTGGGCCTCCTGGCCCTGGGTCCCGAGGGATCCCCCGAGTGCCCGGGTCCTTCGTGCGAAAATGGTTCCCGGTGGGTGTCCGGGCGTCCGGGCCCTGAATCCCGAGGGTCCCCCGTGCACCTGGGTCCTTCGTGCGAAGACAGTTCCCGGTGGGTCCCAGGGCCTCTGGGCCCTGAGTCCCGCGGGATCCCCCGTGTGCCTGCATCCTTCGTGTGGAGATGGTTCCCGACGGGTCATTGGGTGTTGGGGGAAATACCTAGTGACTACATTAGTCTCCCACAGAGACCTCCCGTGAAAAGTCCCAGACGCCTTCCGTGGAAAGCCACGGATGCGTCGCATGGAAAGTCCTGGAGGCCACCCGGGGAAAGTCCTGGACGCCTCCCAAGGAATGTCCCAGAGGCCTCCCGGGGAAAGCCACTGACCTTATCCCGTGGAAAGCCACGGACATCTCCCACGGAAAGTCCCAGAGGCCTCCCGGGGAAAGTCCAGGATGCCTCCCGTGGAAAGCCACGGACGTCTCCCGTGGATAGTAACGGACGTTTCCGGTGGAAAGTCACGGAGGCCTCCCAGGGAAAGTCCCAGACGTCTCCCATCGAAAGTCCCAAAGACCTCCAGGGGAAAATCCCGGAGGCCTCCCGAGGAAAGCCATGGACGTCTCCCGTGGAAAGCCATGGGCGCCTGTTGTGGAAAGCCATGGATGTCTCCCGTGGAAAGTCCCAGAGGCCTCCAGGGGAAAGTCCCAGACACCTCTCGTGGAAAGGCACGGACGTCTACTATGGAAAGCCATGGACGTTTCCTGTGGAAAGACACGGAGGCCTCCTGGGGAAAGTCCCGAAGGCCTCCCAGGGAAAGCCATGGACGTCTCCCATGGGAAGCCATGGACGCCTCCCGTGGAAAGTCCCAGAGGCCTCTCGTGGAATGTCCCAGACGTCAAGGATACCTCAGGAACTAGCGAGGACACATGTCAAACATCCAAGTCATTCATCCTGTGAAAAGACAACCGTGCCCCTCGATCCAGCGATCGCACCTAGGGCATTTTAGTCATTTTGCATCTTTTGGGCCCTATATATACGCCCTTGTATCTCATTTGTAGGGAGAATCAATTCATTTTACACATTCAAAGCACAGGCATCCCTTAGAGACCTTTCCCCTAGAGAGAACCTCCCCAGTGGACTCGCGTCTGGGGGGTGCCGACAGGACTAGGGTCCCCACTAGGACCCGAACCCATATAAACTCTCCGTGTCAATCTTTGTGCTTGTCCGACGGGAGGTGATCGGTCGCACGGTCAGCTCGTGTCGCTGTACACATGTTACGCACGTCCAAGAAACCTACCGAGGTGTTCGCAATACCATGCCAGTTGGCGCTGACCGTGGGGACTCATGACGATTCGCCATGGCTCCCCCAAGAATGAGGGCTCAGACACTCTCCCTTTCCAGTGACATTGGTCCCAGCGACCTGACCCCGCCCCCGCCAGATGCTCCTGTCACGACACCATCATCTAGGGACACCCAGACTGAGGTACCACTTCCATCTCCTATCATCTCCGGTTGAGGCACCCCCTTGCCAAGCCCGGCGACCACAACCGCGCTTGCGGGCCCTAGTGCCCCCCAAGCGGCAGTCTCGGTCTTCAAAGACTTGTTGTCTCCCGGGCACAGACATCCTCTCCCTTGGTGACGTGTCCGGGGGCTCTAAGTCCCCCGGGTTTGGTTTTCTCTTCCCCCGGGGAGTTTATGTCACGGAATGGAAGTGTACGCCTGGAGACCCGCTGTCTCCCGAGCACAAATGTCCTCCCTCCTAGTGACGATGTGTCCCGGGAGAGGATTTCTCCATTCGGGGACTCTAAGTCGCCCGAGTGTGGTTTTCTCTTCCCCTGGGAACTTTATGTCACGGGATGGGGGTGTACGCCCGGAGACCCGCTGTCTCCCGGACACAGGCGTCCTCTTCCCTAGTGATGTGTCCCGGGAGAGGATTTCGTCAGGGGGCTCTAAGTCCCCCGGGCTTGGTTTTCTCTTCCCCCGAGGACTTTATGTCACGGGATGGAAGTGTACGCCTGGAGACCCGCTGTCTCCCGGGCACAAGCGTCCTCTCCCCTAGTGACGATGCGTCCCAGGAGAGGATTTCTCTGTCCGGGGGCTCTAAGTCCCCTGGGCTTGGTTTTCTTTTTCCCCGGGGACTTTATCTCACGGGATGGAAGTGTACGCCCGGAGACCCGCTGTCTCTCGGGCACAGGCGTCCTCTCCCCTAGTGGTGATGTGTCTCAGGAGAGGATTTCTCTGTCCGGGGGCTCTAAGTTCCCAGGCTTGGTTTTCTCTTCCCCCAGGGACTTTATGTCACTGGATGGAAGTGTACGCCCAGAGACCCGCTGTCTCTCGGGTACAGGCGTCCTCTCCCTGGTGACGTTGTGTCCCGGGAGAGGATTTCTCCGTCTGGGGGCTCTAAGTACCCCGGGCTTGGTTTTCTCTTCCCCCGGGACTTTATGTCACGGGATGGAAGTGTACGCCCAGAGACCCGCTGTCTCCCAGGCACAGGCTTCCTCTCCCCTGGTGACGTGTCACGGGAGAGGATTTCGTCCGGGGGCTCTAAGTCCCCCGGGCTTGGTTTTCTCTTCCACCGGGGACTTTATGTCCCGAGAGGGAAGTTTTAAGCCTTCGGGCTTGGTTTTTTCCCCGGAGACTTTATGTCCCAAGAGTGAAGTCCACGCCCGGGACTTGGTTTTCTTCTTCCCCCGACAACATTATGTCCCGGGAGCGAAGCTTATGCCCAGAGAACCCCCGGTCTCCCGAGCGCGGGTATCCTCTCCCCCGGACACATTGTGTCCCTGGAGAGAATTCTTTCGTCCGAGGGCTCCAAGTCCCCCGGATGCGGTTTTCTCTTCCCCCGCTGATTTTATGTCCTGGGAGTGAAGTTTACGGCCGGAGACCCCCGGTCTCCTTGACGTGGGTTTTCTCTTCCCCGGACACATTGTGTCTCGAGAGAGAATTTTTTTGTCTGGAGGCTCTAAGTCCTACCTCTGAGCTTTCCCTCCCCATCCGTGACTTTGCAAGGGGGAGGCATTGTACCATCTCTTTTCAAATCAATATAAGTGGTTTTCTTTCTGCTATGCCTTTTTTGCAGTATATTTCCTATCACCGCCCCTGAGGTGATGCCCTCATTCCGAGCATGCCCTCCTCGTGACGATGCCCTCTCTGCAAGGATGCCCCTCAGAGGATGCCCTCCCAACAAGGATGCCCTTCCGAGAATGCCCTCGTTACGAGGATGTTATGGGCTCCCACATGGCCCTTAAGTCCCAATGGCGGCAGCCCCACTCCCCTAGGGCAGCTTACAATATCCCCTCGTGGATTAAGGGCGTAAGCAGCAACCCGGTTCCCATCAATCATGGTAACGAGTCACTTTGAGGGATTAGTCCCCCCTCATACACTCCAGAGTTCTCTTGAGCTTTCCCTCCTCCAGGAGAGACTTAGGGGGGGGGGGGCTTCGACGATACCCCCTTCGGCGAAGTGGCCCGGGTTTTCCCTAATAATGCCAGCGCGGCATACTTGTCCCAACTAGCCCCCGCTGAAGGGAGGGGGAGACAAACTGGGCCACTACCTAAAAACGCCCTGGGGCTATATTGGCAATATCTGGGAAATTTTCGACCATGTCCCGATCGGTTTCGACTGGGACAGCAACGATTCTCTCCAGGGGGACTTTGTCCGGGAGAAGGTTTTTGCTGTCCGCGCCTCATGGATGCGGCTACATTCTCTCCCGGACGTGCCAATATTCTCTCCCGAAGGACTTTGTCCCGGGAGAAGGTCTTGCTTGTTTGCGCCGCACGGACGTGGCTACATTCTCTCCCGAGGGGACGTTTTCCTAGGAGAAGGTTCTCTCCCATCCAGGGGGTCCGCACCACCCGGACGCGGCTATATTCTCTCCCGAAGGACTGTCCTGCGAGAAGGTTTTTGCCATTCGCGCCGCACAGACGCGGCTACATTCTCTCCTGGGGGGACTTTGTCGCGGGAGAAGGTTCTCTCCCTTCCGGGGGCTCTGCGCCACCCGGACGCGGCAATATTCTCTCCCGGAGGACTGTCTTGGGAGAAGGTTTTTGCCTTCTGCGCCGCACGGATGCGGCTACATTCTCTCCTGGGGGGACTTTGTCCCGGGAGAAGGTTTTTGCCGTCCACGCCGCACGGACATGGCTACATTCTCTGTCGGGTGGACTTTGTCCCGGAGAAGGTTTTTGCCATCCGTGCCGCATGGACGCGGCTACATTCTCTCCTGGGGGAACTTGTCGCGGGAGAAGGTTCTCTCCCATCCGGGGGCTCTGCGCCACCCGAACGCAGCTATATTCTCTCCAAGAGGACTTTGTCCCGGGAGAAGGTTTTTCTTGTCTGTGATCCACGAATGCGGCTACATTCTCTCTCGGGGGACTTTGTCCCGGGAGAAGGTTCTCTCCCATCGGGGGGCTCCGCGCCACCCGGACGCGGCTATATTCTCACCCAAGTACTGTCTTGAGAGAAGGTTTCTGCCATCCGTGCCGCATGGACGCAGCTACATTCTCTCCCGGGGGACTATATCCTGGGAGAAGGTTCTCTCCCATCCGGGGGCTCCGCACCACCCAAATGCGGCTATATTCTCTCCCAGAGAACTTTGTCCCAGGAGAAGGTTTTGCCCGCCTCTGTTGCACGGACACAGCTACATTCAATCCCAGGGGGACTTTGTCCCATGAGAAGGTTTTGCCCGTCCACGCCGCATGGACGCGGCTACATTCTCTCCCGGGGGGACTTTGTCCCTGGAGAAGGTTCTCTCGTGTCCACGGGCTCCGCGCCACCCAGACGCGGCAATATTCTCTCTCAGAGGACTTTGTCTGGGAGAAGGTATTTGCCATCCGCGCCGCACGGACTCGGCTACATTCTCTCCCAGGGGGACTTTGTCCCAGGAGAAGGTTCTCTCCCTTCTAGGGGCTCTGCGCCACACAGACGCGACAATATTCTCTCCCGGAGGACTTTGTCCCAAGAGAAGGTTTTTGCCGTCCGCGCCGCACGGACGTGGCTACATTCTCTTCCAGGGGGACTTTGTCCCGGGAGATGGTTTCTCCCCCTTCCGGGGGCTCCGCGCCACCCGGACATGGCAACATTCTCTCCCAGGGGGACTTTCTCCCGAGAGAACATTTTTGTCATCCGCACCACCCGGACGTGGCAACATTCTCTCCTGAGCGGACTTTGTCCCGGGAGAAGGCTTTTACCGTCTGTGTCGCACGAATGCGGTTACATTCTCTCCCGGAGGACTTTGTCCCGAGAGAAGGGCTTTTCCCGTCCATGCCACCAAGACGCGGCTACATTCTCTCCTGGCGGACTTTGTCCCGGGAGAAGGTCTTTCCCACCCGGGGGCTCCGCGCCACACGGACGCGGTTACATTCTCTCCCGGAGGACTTTGCCCCAGGAGAAGGGTTTTTCCCATCCATGCCGCACGGTCGCGGCTGTATTCTCTCCCTGGAGAAGGTTTTTGCCGTCTGCGCCACACGGACACGGCTACGATTCTCTCCCAGAGGACTTTGTCCTGGGAGAAGGGTTTTTCCTGTCCGCGTCGCATGGACGTGGTTGTATTCTCTCCCGGGGGGACTTTGTCCCAGGAGAAGGTTTTTCCTGTTCGGGGGCTCCAGGTGTCCCGGTCGTGGTATCCTCCCCCCGGTAACGTTATGTCTCGGGAGAGGATTTTTCCATCCAGGGACTCCAAGTCCCATGGGCACGGTTTTCTCTTCCTCACAGTGACTTTACATCCCTGGTCCAGATCCATTTCCTCGTAGATCCCTAGTCTCCTGAACGCAAAAAAGTTCTACCACGGTGACGTGCGGGAAGCAAACCGGATGGAGACTTAAGGTTTCTAATGAAGCGGCCCAAACACCGTCTCCCTATTTATAAGAGGACAAACCCGTGTGGTGCTTTGAATTCGACAGCCTGGATCTCCTCAAGCGTCAAGTGGGAATCGAAGCGCCGTATGGGCCCCATGTGAAAAATGAAGTGTAGCGCGGGAGAACCAAAGCATCGTTCGAGCACCGTGGAGAGATTGAAGCAATGTGCAGGAAACTTACCCCGGAGACATAAGTGTCATCCAGGGAAGGGTTTGACACATACCCTCTGAGGCCACGGTGTGTCCTCGAGGGCCTGAGGGGCTCCTATTCGGAGAAATCCCCGGTGTCTCCAGGCGGTCTTCAGATTGGGCTCCCGATAGTCTGGGTCCTTTGTGTCGACGATTCGGACTCGGGGTCCTCAGCCGAACTTATGCAAAATTTGTAATTGTGAGACCTTTCAAGATGACCCTCCGGGAAGGTATGTAGAACAATGGTGAACAGGAGCACAGAGAGATTTATACAGGTTCGGGCCCTCGATGGTGGGAGTAAAAGCCCTACGTCCTGTTAGAATTTCACTATATGTGATAAATGTTTACAAACTAGCGGGTAGAAACCTTCACAGGCGAAAGTTTTTCCTATATAAGTGTACAAAAAAGAAGCTCTAGGAGACTTGCGAATATTATCTAATCTAAGCCGTAGACTTGGCTGTTTGAGTGGTTGAGATACGTTGTATCTCACTTGTATCAGGGGTCTTGTTCTTCCAAATGTCTTGGATCCCCTGTTTGATGTACTTTGCCACCCTTTTATTCTGGTCGAAAAGGTGCCATATGAAGAAAACTGAATCAAACGGTTGGATGCGGTTTCTGGAGAACCGCTGTTAACTTCCACGGAGGTTATTAACACGTGTTAATCATGAATAACCGCATATATTAACCTCTGACGGTTGGTCTTCAACGTGGAGGAATCTTCGGGATGCTTGGAATATCCTGATATAAGGATAACCGAATAAACTCCAAGCACTCTGGTCGAGAATGTTCTGACCGCGGAATGTGGGCTGACCGCGCGACATCCCGGATATCTAGTTCACGTATAGCATACGAACTTCTGACCGCGCAAGGCTATCGGCCTGATCGCACGAAACCCGCGACCTGATCGCGTAAAGCTTGCGACCTGATCGTGTAAAGCTTGCGACCTCATGGCGATGCCCCTCAGAATAGCTTGAGTTCGCATCGCCAGGTACATGTCTGGTTCGAACCTGTCTTGAACCAAAAGTTTATTAGAAGTGACCCGGGTGACAATCCTCGTCAGCTAGCCCCCAAATTCGAAGAAAACGAAGAGACGTGTTTATTTCGAATTTTAAGACCATGCATTGGATTTTTAACCCGACTCTTCAATTTTTCCACTTAGTGGCGCACTAAGTGAAAAACGGTTGGTTTCCCAAGACGGGTTCTGACATTATGTGATGGGCAATGATAGCGCCGTAGAACTGTTTTTATCTCGAGGTAAAATTGTAAATGCTTTGACGAAACCCGAGGCGTCTGGAATGCAAACCGTCACCCAGGCGGCTATAAATACCAGGCTCTTGGATTTGTAAAACTTCACAATTTCCCTCCACGCCTAAGTCCTTTTCTTGTCACCTTGCCTTCTTCCTCCTCACATACTCCTCCTGATGGCAGATCACGACATCATCGAGATTGAGAGTGATGAAGAGGAAGTTGTCGAACAAGGACCTCAAACGATTGAAGACCTGTCTCCATTGAGGAAGAAACCCAAGGTTGACGAAGGATCTTCCAGTGGAAAAAAGGTGAAGAATATAGCAAGTTTCTTTCTTCCTTCAGTTCCTTTGACCCTCCCCGTTCATGCCCCTCGGCAAGTTAGGCCTTTGTCCTTGGAGAAAGATCCCATCACATCCAATTCTCCCATCCTTTTGGGTGATCAACATTCTGGTCGGCAAGCGGTGACTATCCCTCGATCAGATGATTGCCATATTGGGTTGGCGAAGCAATCTTCTGATGGGAAGGTTGCACTTCCACCATCTGATGATCCTCCTCCCAAGATGGGTATATCAACGGGTTATGCACCGGGACAGGTAACAATTCTTCTCCCCCTTTTGCTGATAATTATAGTTAGTATGACTAACTTTTGCAAAACGCAGGAGGTTGGAGGCTCCAGCGATCAGCCTTCTGCTGCTCCATCCCTTCCTTCCGGACAGACTCTTCTGGAGGAGAAGAATGCCCTGGAGAAGAAGACCGAGGAGATGGCCTCGAAGATTCTACGTCTAGCAGAATGTCTTGATCGATCCCGGGAAGAGGCGCACCATTTCCGTCGAGAGAGGGACTACGCTCAGCAACAGTGCGAACTCTCTGACTTGATTAGGGACAATAGTGCGTCTGTTTTTAGGGACGATGTAGATAGACTTAGGGTAGTTGCTAGTTCCCTGGGGGTTGCCAGTGTAGATCCTACTGACAACAACATGTCCCTTGGGGAACTTTGTAAACTTCTTTCGGAGCAAGTCGATGTTTTGATCGACTGTATCCCTTTTGTATGTAAAGAATGTAAGAAATAAAAGTTTCTTATTTCTCATGAATATTCTTCACATCTTCTGTGCGAAAATATGGCCTTAAACTTTATGTTCGCGACCACTCATACACAGGAAATTTTAGTTCTGCGATCAAAATCATGCTTCCAAAAACATCGCGACCTGCCCTGATACCGCGATCAATTTCAGGGCCGCGGTCAGAACTAAATTGCGACCAGAGTCAGAACTCGGTCAGACTGTCACTCCGATTAGAATCGAAGTTTTAGTCTAAAACACGGTTTCGATCAAACCATAACCCAATTAGAAACATTCCAGTACGTTAAAAATTGAGTTGCAAAGGATTTCCATAAAATATGTTCAAAGCATACAAAGGAAAAACGTCTTCTGAAAAGTACTGAAAATTTTTCAGTCCTTTTGCACTTTCAATTTCCGAAACAAAGAAGTCTTTTTGTTCCAGATCCGATACCTGAACACTTTATCGGGTCCGCCAGAGGCAGTATCCATTATGGGAAATGAATAAAGCATTCAATGGAACGTTTGAAATGAAACGTTTACTCACATTAATGCACTGCCTTGGGTCTATAAAAAGAGCAGATGTCTTCTCAAAGAAGCCATACAGCCAAAAATTCTCATCATTCCCGCCGCACAAAACCCTCATTTTCTTCAGCCTTCGTCTTCCCAAAATCGCCAACTTTTCCTTTGATTCTCCACCAAAGATGGCCTCCTGGAGCCGATCCATTCACCATTCTGAGGAGAGCCTAGTGGCGTTAGAGAAGGACGAGATCCTTCCTCCGCGGTTGCTCATCAACTGGCGGCCCGCGGAGAAGGACCAAGAAACCCCAACCGTCCAAGAGGGCGAGTTGGTGGTTTTTGAGGAGTACCTGCACTGCGGGTTCCGATTCCCTGAGAGTCGGTTCCTCAAGGATGTCCTTGAGCACTATGGGTGGGAACTGATTAACCTCCACCCCAACGCGATGCTGATCCTTGCGGTATTCCATCATCTCTGTGAAGCGTTCGTCGGAATATATCCCAGTGTGGATCTTTTTCGGCAATTCTACTTTTCGGCGTGGTCGAAGAGCACCAACGCCGCCAGATGCATCTACTTCCGGCTGAGGGACAAAAAGGAGTATCCCTCCCCACCCCTGCGAGGCTCTGTGCACGAGTGGCACCAAAGGTGGTTTTACTGCTCTCCACCATCTGAAAGCAGTCTATGGTTTGAAAACTCGCGACCAGAGAAGTCGAGCGAGTTAGATGTTCCCCCGGCGATGAACTTGGAGCTTTCGAAGCATGCCGAGGTGATCCTTCACTTGGTCAATCAAGGATTGACGGCTCGAGACATTATTCGAGACTTCGTGAAGAACCGGGTGAGTCCTCTGCGTGAAAGGGCTCATCCGGCATGGGAGATTAGGTCCATGGCGGATAGCACCCTGGACTACAGTAAAGGTATTTATTTCTTTGGCGCTGAGCTTTCCCATTCTTGAATTGTGCGAATTCTGACTTGAATTTGGGAACAGTCCTGCCTTCATCTGAAATAGAAAGGCGGACCAACTCCCTCCTTAGGGCCTACAACGCCGATGTAGAGGGCCCTAAGGGATCGCCTCGTCCACAGAGTCTGATTCACGCCGGCGATGACCTTAAACAGGAGCGCCGGAAGGTACATTCTCTATCTGGCCTCCGTTTTTCAGGTCTTATGCATGTCCAGCGTTAAACATTTCCATCGAAAATGTGAATCAGCTCCTAGGAAGGTTTGCCGAGACGACTTTCCCGAGTGAGAACGTCGGCTCTCTTGGGAAGCCAACGGTAAAGAATGTGAAGAAGGTCTCCCAAAGACCCAGGATAAAGAGTCCTGCCCCCAAGAAGGCCAGGCCAAATCCCGGGGAGGGGTCTTCACGGAGCGTTCCTCCTACCGCGAGAAAGACAGCGGTAAGATATCACATCCCTTCTGTTTTACCAGGTGCAGATTGGAATCACTTCTTCGTCGTACAGGGAGAGGGGAGCGAGGAGGAAGAGGATGATGTTCCTCTGGTCCTTCGGAGGAGGAAGATCGCAGATCTCCCATCCGGCGATGCCCCAAGCTGCCCCGCAGAGACCACTGTTACCGAAGAGGTGGTCGTGGCAGATCCTGCCACCGCGGAAAATCTTGGGATCGCAGATGACCTCCAAGTTCCTGAAGCCCCCGAGGCTTCAGGGTTAATTGTCTCTGCTTCCCTGGTTGAAAGGACGACCTCGATAAGGATTTCTTACAGTCATACTTTCTTCAATTCCTTCTGTATATTTTGACGAGTCAATGTTTATACAGGGAGAAGAGCTTCTCCCTGCGACTACCGTGAGTCCTAGGGAGGAAAATCCTCCTCCTCCGCGGACAGAGGGGGAGGTAGTTGAGCAAAGGGCGGTTGCGGCGGCTCCAGCGACCCGGGAGTTGTCAAGGCCTTCGGATGTAGCCCCACCAGCCAGTACGGTAGCCCAGGTAAAGACCTTGCTTTTTGTCTCTATCTTTTTCTTAGAATAATGCTCATAGCTGAACACATCCAGGGGGGAGCTGCCTTGTTTGCCATGAGGAAGGCAAGAACCGATGATGGTTCTCCTTCCCAAGGGGAACCTTCCCAGAAATCTCAGGAGCGAATGGGATTTCAAATAAGGTAAGAACCTTAAACTGGCAATAATCTTAAATAAAAACTGCTCAAATTGTCTTTCTTGTCAGGCAAAGAAAGACGGCGCCCAGCTCTTCAACCGCCTCCGGAGGGGTTGAAGCCGCAGCTGGTACAGGAGCTTCCAACGAAGAACGCTCCACCCCTGTGGTCCAGGAAGTCGTCCAGACCGCAGGAGAAGGAATAAATGCAGGGACCCAGTCACAACCGATGACTACTGGGGGTAGCGCCCAGCCGGCACTCCCACCAACTGTCCCTGTAGTAAGCACATCCGGGGCTCTGGCGAGGATCCCCGCTGGATTGGATGATGCTGTTTTACAAAAGTTTATGAAGGTATAATAAACCTCCGCTCTCGTGCCTGAATTGTACTTAGGACACCTTTGATCCTCTTCCTTTGCATCACAGGGGTTATCCTGGCTAACAAGCCAGTCACATGTTGTAATGGCCAGTACAGAAGCCATTCAGAAAGAACGCGACAGCTTGCGCAGGTGAGGATCATTACCCTTTGGTTTGTATGGGTGCATTTTGGTTGTGACTGCTTTGATTTCGCTGCAGAGAGGTTACATTTTTGAAGAAAGAGGTGGCCAAAATGAGGCTCAGTTCAGTCTCGATGTTTAAGAAACAAGAGACCGAAATCAACAAACTTCGATCAGAAAATACTGGTAAGCCGATTCCTGATTAAGAAGACTTGAATCCATAATATGCAAATAATCTCCTCTCTCTGTACAGCGCAAGCAGGTCGAATTACACAGCTTAGTCGGGACAAGGGGATTCTTGAATCCTCGATTCGCCACACCGATCGGGCGATCAAAGAGCTGAGCCTCCTGATCTTCGAAAAACTGAAGGCCGTGGCTGATCTTTTGAAGACCGATGTGGTAGAACCGAAGAAAGACAACCTCAGCGTAAGTGACTGGACATCGCTGCTCACTCTCCAGGCAGAATCACTGCTTGAGTATCTCCCTGGAGATACACGGCGACGTGAAGAGGTGATCAGAACCAGGGTTCTATCAGCCGCAGTAGCCGTACTCAGCCGGGTTCGACTTCACCATGGCCCAGATGCAGATCTGAGCGCACTGGTGGGTCCGGTTGAGGTCGAGAGTGAAGAGCTACTCGATGCAGTCATGGAGGAGGTCAAGCCCTTAGTAGATAGGCTCCTGACTGAGCTGGGGATCAAATGATCCTTATTTTTGTATCTAGACAATTGTGTATAATGCAATATATGTAAAAAATCATTTTTGACAGGAAGTACATATTTTGCATTTTTATATTATGAGTGAGTTCCATACTATAAGCACATCCCCCCTAGCCCCCGCCTCTGCTTATGAATACTGAAGCCTTAGTGTTATAAGCAGAGGAGAAAACATAAGTGTAACGACCAGGGGTGTGCGTTTTAAACCGACGATCAGGATCAATGTAACGTCTAATCTTATTGCGAACTGGTAGCCACTCAGATGACCAAGGACTTGCCAGATAGCCCCGTATGCGCTGAGAAACGGCTTATTTAGGAGTGACTTATCTGGAAGTGGTCATGAGATCGACCAGCGAATCCGATTAGATCGTTGTAATGATCTGATCGCCAGCGGTTAGCCCCCAGGTCGAATGCTTATGATACGGGCTTAAAGAGAAAAACTCATTGTATAAAAGCAAAACATATTTTATGTTATGAAAAGATGCTAATTGAACAGGAAAAAAGTAATTGGAATACTTACACGTAAAACTTGCAAAGTTGATCGATGTTCCAAGTATTGGACAAAATCCGACCATCCTCCATAGCTAACCGCGCAGATCCTATTCGCGGCACTGAGACAACAGTATAAGGACCTTCCCATTTTGGGGAGAATTTGTTGCGATTAGACTGGTCTTGAATTTTTCGTAAAACCAAGTCGCCCACGTTGAGATCACGTGGTCGCACCTTTTTACTGTGATACCTGTGTAAAGCCTGCAAGTATGCCACGGATTTAACTAGGGTGCGATCACGCCGTTCTTCTAAGAGGATGAGATCTTGCGCCCGTTGTTCGGACTGATTAATCTGTTCGAACTGATCTGTCCGAACAGAACCAATACTTACTTCCATAGGCAATACGGCCTCGGTCCCATAGACCAAATGGAAGGGCGTCTCGCCGGTGGCTCGACTAGAAGTAGTCCGTAATGCCCATAGAACGGTATAGAGCTCGTCTGCCCAAGCCCCCGAGCGGGTCTTAAGGCGATCAAAGACGCGCTTTTTAATGCCTTGCAGTATTTGCCCATTGGCCCGTTCTACGGCACCATTGCTTTGTGGATGTGCCATAGAAGCAAAGCACACCTTGGTCCCAACCTGATCGCAGTAGTCCAGGAAAAGACCGCTGGTGAACTGAGAACCATTGTCTGTGATGAGACGGTTTGGAACACCAAATCGTGCCACAATGTTCTTATGGAAGAACTTTTGTGCGGCTGATGCGGTAATATTTCGTACTGGTTCGGCCTCAATCCACTTTGTAAATGTGTCAATGGCTACGAACAGAAACTTGTACCCATTGACCGCTTGTGGCATAGGACCGACGATATCCATCCCCCAGACCGCGAATGGCCATGCGAGAGGAATGGTTTGCAACGCATAGGCAGGTTGATGAACTTGTCTTGCGTGGAACTGACACTGGGGACACGTCTTGAGCATATGTTTGGCATCATCAAGTGCCGAAGGCCAGTAGAATCCTTGTCGAAAAGCCTTTTCGACCAGAGTCCGATATGACGCGTGCGCACCGCATACACCGTCATGTATTTCTTTCAAGAGGGATTTTCCTTCCTCCTGAGATATACAACGCATGAATACTCCTTGAGTACCCTTTCTGTACAAAATCCATCTATGAGTTTGTACAGACGTGCTTTTCGAATTAACCGATCACTTTCGGTTTTGTCCTCGGGTAGGGTCCCATGTTCAAGATAGACCCTCAATGGATGAATCCAATCTTGTTCCTGACCGAGGTTGGTAACGAAGGCTATTACCTGATCATCCTCGACCGAAGTCATGATCGAAGGATGGTCCAAGTGTTCAATGAACACTCCTGCCGGAGCGGATGAGCGTGAGGACCCAATTTTGGATAATTGGTCTGCGAGAATATTGTCCTTTCGCGGGATGTATTGGACTTCGAAATGACTGAAGTGTTTTTCCAATCTCCTCACTTCCCCCAGGTAATGAGCCATTGTCTCATCGGAGGTGCTGTACTCCTTGTTTACCTGGTTTACGATCAGCTGTGAGTCTCCCCTAACCACTAATCGACGGACTCCGAGGAATTTTGCTGCCCGGAGCCCTGCAAGAAGACCTTCATACTCTGCTGCATTGTTAGTTGCAACAAAGTGTAGTTGAATGACATGCTTAAGCTGTTCGCCCTGGGGCGTAACCAAGACCACTCCAGTCCCCGAATGTTGAAAACTACAGGAGCCGTCAAAGTACATTGTCCAGTAATCGGGGCACTCCAGTTCCTCTACCAACTGCACGGGTGGCTCAGGGTTGGTCCATTCGACCACAAAGTCGGCCAAAACCTGAGACTTAACCGCTGTGCGGGGCGTGAAATGGATCTCGAAGGCACCGAGTTCGACCGCCCATTTGGCGATTCGACCAGATTTCTCTGGGTTTCGGACAATATCCCCCAAAGGAAAAGAGGAGGGTACTGTGATCTTGTGCGCTTGAAAGTAATGTCGTAGCTTACGGGAAGCCATCAGTAGCGCGTAAAGTATCTTCTGGACCTCAGGGTAGCGCTCCTTAGGACCATGAAGTACTTCGCTCACATAGTAGACTGGTCTATGTATTCCTTCCTTATCCGCGATCAGAACGGCGCTGACCGCGTGCAGTGTGGCCGCCAGGTAAAGAAACAGTGGTTCTCCTTTGTCGGGAGACACCAATACTGGCGGACTGGATAGATATGTTTTTACCTCCTGAAATGCTTTTTCGGCCTTATCTGACCATGTAAAGTTATGATGCTTCCGCAAGGCATTGAAAAAAGGCAATCCCCTTTCGCCTAATCGCGATATGAAACGACTTAAAGCCGCCATGCGACCAGCCAGGCGTTGAACATCCTTCATGGTCGAGGGCGACCTCATTTGTTCAATGGCCCTGATTTTCTCAGGATTAACTTCAATGCCCCTGGAACACACAAGGAAACCAAGGAGTTTTCCTGAAGAAACCCCGAAAGAGCATTTCTCCGGGTTTAATTTTATTCCAAAGCGATTCAAATTACAGAAGGTTTCAGCGAGATCGTCCAAATGAGACAATCTCTTGGTACTTTTTACAACCAAATCGTCTACATATGCTTCGAGATTACGCCCTATCTGGGAAAGAAAGGTCTTTTGCATCATGCGCTGGTACGTGGAACCTGCGTTCTTGAGACCGAACGGCATTCTGACGTAGTAGTATGTGCCGAACGGGGTGATGAAGGCAGTCTTCTCTTCATCGTCTTCTGCCATGCTAATTTGATGATATCCTGAGTAAGCGTCTAGAAAACTCATCAATTCGCAACCCGCAGTCGAGTCGACCAGCTGGTCGATGCGGGGAAGGGGAAAGTCATCCTTCGGACAGGCAGCGTTGAGTCTAGTATAGTCGACGCACATGCGCCACTTGCCATTTGACTTGCGGACCATGACCGGATTGGCGAGCCATTCCGGGTGATCCACTTCGCGGATAAACCCGGCCTGTAGGAGTTTGTCCAACTCCTCTCTGATGGCTTCCTGTCGGTCAGCAGCAAAACGCCTGAGCTTTTGCTTTATTGGTCGTTGTCCAGGTCGAATTGCTAACCTGTGCTCAATTACTTCCCTTGGGACACCGGGCATGTCGGACGGTTTCCACGCAAACACGTCTGCGTTAGCCCGGAGGAAAGTAACGAGGTCGAGTTCCTATTTGTCATCCAGGGCTGATCCGACCCGAATTGTCTTGGATGGATCATCTGGGTACAAAGGAACCAATTTGAGCTTTTCATCTGGTTGAGAAGCAGCTTTGATCGCGTCGGTGGTAACAGTGGCGACCTGAGCGTCCCGGAGGGGAAGTTGATCGACCATCTCCAAAGATAGCCGGTCGCACGTGAGTGCCATGTTGCGACTGCCTCGGACCGAGATGACACCCTTGGGGCCAGGCAATTTCCCGCACTGATAAGCATAGTGTGTTGCCATCATGAACTTAGCAAGAGTCGGCCTGCCAAAGATTGCATTATAAGCTGAGTCACAATCGATTACATCAAAAGTAACCAATTCTGTCCGGAAGTTGTCTGGTTCTCCCAGAGTGACCGGGAGGACCACTTGTCCCAATGGCATCATGGAGGGGCCTGGGATTATCCCATAAAATGGATGGATTATGGGTTTGATCTTCGAACGAGGAATTTGCATCTCGTCGAGTGCCTTGACCAATAAAAGATCAAGGGAACTTCCCCCGTCAATCAGGACCCTTTCGACTCTCGCGTTACTGATGATTGGGGTAATGACCAGAGGTAGCCTCAATGGTCGGGTTAGCCCCACAGGACAGTCAGCGCGATCGAACGTCAAAGGCATATCCGACCAACGGGGGTATTGAGGTTCACCAAGGGATGTCTCCGTTTGGTTAACCTCTCGGCAGAAGGTTTTAAACTGCCTTTTGGAAACGAAAGAGGAAGAACCCCCGAAAATGACATTAACATGATTTTGAGGTACCTGGTAAGCCATTTCTTCGTCTCCGTCGACGTCTCTAATCCCGCACGCCTGCTCTTTAGGCGGTAAGGTTGGCATCGGCCCAACTCCTTGGTAGAAATCGTCCAATTGTTTCAACCAACTCCTGCAGTTTTTGAGGTCGTGGCCTGCGGAGTTGTGGAGTGGACACCACTTCTTGCCCTCCTGCGGATTAGTTGATTTTTAAGGCTGGTCGGAATCCCGACCACCAGAGGCAGTTTTACTTTTAAATGAAGACTTATTACCTTTGGTCGAAGGTGGCTTCTCTGCGACTGCGACCTCGCGGTACTGTCCAGAGCGGTTCCTCTTCGACTTTTTTGACTTCCCACCCGGTGAAGACTCCGGCTTCTTGCTTGAATCTCCTTTCCTGGCGTCCTTGAAGCCTAGTTGGGGTGGTAGGCCCCCCTTGTCGACCATTCGGTTCCATTCGACCGCTTCGGCTGCATCGGAATATCGATCAGCCATGTCGAACAGATCGGCCACTGATCGAGGAGGGTGGATAAGCAAATCTTCAGTGAATCTCCAGTATCGAACGGCATGCTTGAATGCCCTGATTACGAAGCCATCAGATATGTTCGGGATGGTATTCCTCACCCCGACAAACCTCTTGACAAACTGCCGAAGTGTTTCGGTCGAAGTTTGCCGCAGCCTATGCAGGTCATCCTCCTTACTCGGCTTTTAGTAACAATTTTGGAAATTGCTGAGGATGGCATCGCACAGCATTTCTCAATTGTAGATGGAACCCTCGGGTTGATTAAACAACCAGGTTCTAGCCGGTCCTGCGAGGACTGTAGGCAGGTAGTTGGCCATGACCTTGTCATCGCCTCCCGCTGCTTGGATGGCAGTAATATAAATCTGAAGGAACTCGGATGGGTTCTGAGTTCCATCAAACCTCTCAATGGCCCCTGGTCGAAACTTATCGGGCCAAACGACTGCTCGTAGGCCAGGCGAAAAAGCTTTGCAACCAACGTAAGGACCGTGAATCGCCCTGTGACTCTCGGTTGGGTCTCGAGCGACCTCACACAATGGCCAGGTTACTCGTGGTCCCAAACGAGAGTGAACAGGAACTCGATCCCTACTACGATAATCCTGCATTCGCCGGTATTTGTCCTGTCGGGACGGCACGGGCGGCGGGTAACTCCGCCGGTCGGAGCCAGAATGAGGACCATCCCGCTCACGGGAATGCGTTACCCAGCGGGAGGAGGCCGTTGGGGTCGCCTCGGACGCGACCTCATCCAGTCTCTCCGCCAGGATCCTGAAAAAGGCCGGTTTCTGCGCATCCGTGACCGTAGGAGGAAAATTACGCATGACTTCGGCGATAGATCGCAGTCGACCATGGGTACTTCTCCTAGGGGCACCAGGTGTTATCGTTTCTTCGTCCACTGGGAAACGCTCCGGTGGCAAAGAAGGGGTTTGGTCACGTTTTCGACCGCGCGACCGTCGAGAAGAACTCGGAGTAGCATCGTAACGAGCCTGTGCATCTTGAAGAGCCTCTAGGGCAGTTCTGCGCAATTCGTTGTTTTGTTGCTCGAGATCTTGATCCTCCTTCTGTTTGCGATCTTGTTCTTCCCTGGCAGCCTGCTGATCGGGAGTTTCTTCCGACAGGGCAGCGAACTGCCTAGGGAGAGAAGTTGCCGATGGGGAAAACATCCCGGTTTGTTCCGAGTCGGACTCGAAATCAAAGAGACGGTGAAGGTTATCAGGGTCGAACCTTCCTGGGCTAATTTCCGGGTCATCATCATATTTTCCCTCAGCGGGGTCGTATGACGGGCCGGATTCATCACCTAGCACATTAAGAACCTCCGTGGGTTCTGATCTTGTGCCAGTTGTTCCCTGGTGGATTTACATGACCTGGAGTGATGATTCAACCTGTGGAAGATTCTGACCTTCGACCTCCTCCATCGGAACAGGATCGCTTGGGGAAGGCATTGGTATATGGGCATAATCCTCGAGATCGAAATTGTTCTCGGAATCATATGCTCCAGCCATGTTTCGGCGAACCTCCGGATTTCAATTAGGACGCCTTGAGAAAGGCCCCATGGTGGGCGCCAGCTGTCGACGATTCGGACTCGGGGTCCTCAGCCGAACTTATGCAAAATTTGTAATTGTGAGACCTTTCAAGATGACCCTCCGGGAAGGTATGTAGAACAATGGTGAACAGGAGCACAGAGAGATTTATACAGGTTCGGGCCCTCGATGGTGGGAGTAAAAGCCCTACGTCCTGTTAGAATTTCACTATATGTGATAAAGGTTTACAAACTAGCGGGAAGAAACCTTCACAGGCGAAAGTTTTTCCTATATAAGTGTACAAAAAAGAAGCTCTAGGAGACTTGCGAATATTATCTAATCTAAGCCGTAGCCTTGGCTGTTTGAGTGGTTGAGATACGTTGTATCTCACTTGTATCAGGGGTCTTGTTCTTCCAAATGTCTTGGATCCCCTGTTTGATGTACTTTGCCACCCTTTTATTCTGGTCGAAAAGGTGCCATATGAAGAAAACTGCATCAAACGGTTGGATGCGGTTTCTAGAGAACCGCTGTTAACTTCCACGGAGGTTATTAACACGTGTTAATCATGAATAACCACATATATTAACCTCTGACGGTTGGTCTTCAACGTGGAGGAATCTTCGAGATGCTTGGAATATCCTGATATAAGGATAACCGAATAAACTCCAAGCACTCTGGTCGAGAATATTCTGACCGCGGAATGTGGGCTGACCGCGCAACATCCCGGATATCTAGTTCACGTATAGCATACGAACTTCTGACCGCGCAAGGCTATCGGCCTGATCGCACGAAACCCGCGACCTGATCGCATAAAGCTTGCGACCTGATCGTGTAAAGCTTGCGACCTCATGGCGATGCCCCCTCAGAATAGCTTGAGTTCGCATCGCCAGGTACATGTCTGGTTCGAACCTGTCTTGAACAAAAGTTTATTAGAAGTGACCCGGGTGACAATCCTCGTCACTTTGTGCAGAGACGGTTCCCAGTGGGTCCCGTGGCATTTGGGCCCTAGGTCCCGTGGGATTCCCCAGGCGCGTAGGTCATTCGTGCGGAGACGGTTCCCGGTAGGTGCCCGGTATCCCCCGTGCACCGGGGTCCTTCGTGCAGAGACGGTTCCCGGTGGGTCCCGGACCTCCGGTCCTGGGTCCCTCGGGATCCCCCGAGCGTCCGGGTCCTTTGTGAGGACGGTTCCCCGTGGATCCCTGGGCCTCAGGGCCCCAGGTCTCGAGGGATCCCCCAAGCACACGGGTCCTTCATGCGTAGACGCTTCCTAGTGGGTGCCCGACCTCCCGGCCTCGGGTCCTGGGTCTCCGGGCCTCTGGGCCCTGGGTCCCACATGATGCCCGTGCGCTTGGGTCCTTCATGCGGAAATGGTTCCCTGTCAATCCCGGGGCCTCCAGGCCCTGGTCACATGGGATCCCCCGTGCGCTTGGGTGCTTCATGCAGAGACGGTTCCCGGTGGGTCCCTGAGCCTTTGGCTTCGAGTCCCGCGGGATCCCCTGAGCGCCTGTGTCATTCGTGCGTAGACAGTTCCCGGCGGATCTCCGGGCCTCTGGCCCCCGGGCCCCAAGGGATCCCCCGAGCGTCTGAGTCCTTCGTGCAGAGACGGTTCCCGACGGGACCTCTGGCCCTGGGTCCCGAGGGATCTCCGAACACCTGAGTCCTTCATGTGGAGACGTTTCCTAGTGGGTGCCCGGGCCTCTTGTCCCCAGGTCCTGAGGGATCCCCGTGCGCCTGGGTCTTTCGTGTGGAGATGGTTCCCGGGACGTCCCTGGGCCTCCTGGCCAGGGTCCTGTAGGATGCCCCGTGTGCCTGGCTCCTTTGTGCGGAGACGGTTCCCAGTGGGTGCCTGCGCCTCCAGCCCCGGGTCCCGTGGGATCCCCCGAGCATACGGGTCCTTCATGTGGAGACGGTTCTCTGCTGGTTCTTGGGCCTCCGGGCGCCATTTCCCGAGGGATCCCCGAGCGTCCGGGTCCTTTGTGCGAAGAGGGTTCCCGGTGGGTCTCCAGGCCTTCGGGCCCTGGGTCCCGAGGGACCCCCGAGCGCTGGCGACAGTTCCCGGTGTGTGCCCGGGCCTTCGGGCCCTAGGTCCCGTGGGATCCCCGTGCACCTGGGTCCTTCGTGCTGAGACAGTTCCCAGCGGGTCCCGGTCCGCCTAGGTCCTTCGTGCTGAGACGGTTCCCGGCGGGTCCTTCGGTGTTGGGGCAAATACCTAATAACTGCATTAGTCTCCCACAGAGACCTCCAGTGGAAAGTCCCAAACGCCTCCTACGGAAAGCCACGGACGTCTCCCGTGGAAAGTCCTGGACGACTCCCGTGGAAAGTCCCGGACGCCTCCCGTGGAAAGTCCTAGACGCGTCCCGCGGAGAGCCACGGACGTCTCCTGCAGAGAGCCACGGACGTCTCCTGTGGAAAGCCACGGATGTTTCCCTTGGAAAGTCATGGAGGCCTCCCAGGGAAAGTCCCGAAGGCCTCTCGGGGAAAGCCACGAATGTCTCCCATGGAAAGCCATGGGCACCTCTCGTGGAAAGACACGGACGTCTCCCATGGAAAGTCCCGAAGGCCTCCCATAGAAAGCCACATACGTTTCCCATGGAAAGTCACGGAGGCCTGCCAGGGAAAGTCTCGGATGCCTCCCGTAGAAAGTCCCGGAGACCTCCTGGGGAAAGTCCCAGAGGCCTCTCAGGGAAGCCACGGACGTCTCCCGAGGAAAGTCCCGGAGGCCTCCCGTGGAAAGTCCCGGACGTCTCCTGTGGAATGTCCCAGAAGCCTCCCGTGGAAAGCCACAGACGCCTCCCGTGGAAAGTCCCAAAGGCCTCTTGCGGAAAGTCATGGACGTCTCCCGAGGAAAGTCCCAAACGCCTCCTGTGGAAAGTCCCGAACATCAAGGATACCTCGGGAACTAGCGAGGACACATGTAAAACTTGGACACCCTGTGAAAGGACAACGGTGCCCCATGATCTAGCGATCACAGCTGGGTCATTTTAGTCATTTTGCATCTTTTGGGGCCTATATATAGCCCCTTGTATGTCATTTGTAGGGAGACTCAATTCATTTTACACACTCCAAGCAACAGGCATCCCTTGGAGACCTCTCCCCAAGAGAGAACCTCCCTAGCAGACTCGCGTCCGGGGGGTGCCGACAAGACTAGGGTCCCCACCAGGACCCGAACCTGTATAACTCTCTGTGTTAATCTTTGTGCTTGTCCGATGGGAGGTGACCGGTCGCACGGTCAGCTCGCGTCGCTATACATGTGTTATGCACGTCCAAGAAACCTGCCGGGGTGTTCGCAATACCACGACATGTTGCATCGCTCCAGAAGAAGGCAAATCCCTTCTGAGAGAAATTAATGAAGGCATATGAGGCGCACATGCCTCTTTTCGAACACTGGTTGGAAAAACCTTTCGCCAAGGGTACTACTAGCCTATGGTACTCAATGATGCCAGACATTTGGTCAAGACATGCCCCCAGTGTCAATTTCATGCTCAGCAAAATCACCAACCAGCATACGCGTTACAAACTATCCCATTAACATGGCCATTCGCCGTTTGGGGGATGAATATTCTAGGACCGATGCCCCTAGCTATCAATGGATACAGATTCTTGTTCGTAGCCATTGATACATTCACAAAATGGATCAAGGCCGAACCAGTTTGCACCATCACCGCCTCAACGGCCCAAAATTTCTTACATAAGAACATTGTAACATGATTTGGCATTCCAAACCGCCTTATCACAGACAATGGTTCCCAATTCATCAGTGGTCTCTTCTTAGACTATTGCGATGATATTGGCACAAAAGTTTGCTTTGCGTCAATTGCTCATCCACAAAGTAACGGAGCAGTCGAACGTGCCAATGGGCAGATCATTCAAGGGGTTAAGAAACGCGTCTTCAACCGCCTTAAGATATGCTTGGGGGCTTGGGTAGATGAACTGTACTTCGTGGCCATACGCACTACACCTAGTAGAGCGACAGGAAACACACCCTTCCACCTAGTGTTCAGTGCCGAAGCCATGTTACCAAGTGAAATACAGCTTGGCTCTCCTCGCGTCGCTAGCTTCGATACGACAGATTCATCCCAGACCCGTGGAGATGAACTTGCTCTCCTAGAAGAAAGTGCAATCAAGCATTATTCAGGTCGACAACATATTTACATGCCCTACATAAATATCATTCCAAAAAAGTGCGACCACGTAGCCTTCGCGTGGGGGACCTGGTTTTGCAAAAAATCCAAAATCAGACCAATCGCAATAAGTTTTCCTCCCAATGGGAAGGACCCTACACTGTAACCTCACTACTGCGACCTGGATCCGCAAGATTAGCTATGGAAGACGGCCGAGTTCTTTCCAATACTTGGAATATCGACCAACTACGCAAGTTCTACATGTAAGTCTTTCCTTTCCCTTCTTTTCTTTCAAGTTTTTACACATTTGCTTGATATTAATAGTTACATTCTTATTCACCCCTCCTCAGGATACGCTCGGGGGCTAATCACCACAACGCACCTACCCACGATGATTAACCGGATTCGTTGGCTGATCTAATGGTCGCATCTAGCTAAGCATTTCTTCGTAAGCCGTTTCTCAATGCCTTAGAAACTTACTACATGTTTCTGACCATTCGAGTGGCTCTCAGTTAGCAATAAACTTATGACTTCGTATTCACATGCTCCGTAAGCCGATCATCTACTAGCATAGTTTTTGCTACATCCTGCGATCAACATACTAAGTTCAAGTTACATCGGTCGCAGCAGGGGGACTAGGAGAAATATAATTTAACTATGATATCAGCTTGTAAACATTTCATATATTTTATAGTCTTTCTCATTCAGAATTATACTAACTATGTGCATTTGCAAGGTACCATACTTAAAGAAAACCCATTGTATATTCGTTTTCTCAAAAAAGCTCAAAAAGTACAGCAAAACAATCAAGCGTTAAGGAAGGCCGAGATCATGCAACAGGTTCCCCACAAGTATCTTGACTTTGGCCCTGGTAGCATCCAGCTAATCCTCGTTGTCAAAAACAACCTCTCCCACCGCAAGCCTCAGGTCCAAATCGGGACCATGGTGTTGCCTCAGTTTGCAAAGCATAGCGGAGGCCACCTCACTGACATTAGTCTTCAGTGCCTCCCCACTCTTCCTTACAAACTCTGGGATGTTGGCAAAAAGAGAATCAACCAGTGCTGCCACTAGGTCACAGGACTCGGCAAGTGTTAAGTCATCACCCTCGGGGACAACGGTTGTCACGTCAAATGAGTCCGCGACCTCCTTCAGCTTACCCAAAGTGCTTTTCTCAACAAGAAGGTAGCTACTGATAATCCCTTCCAAATGCGCCTTCTCGTCGAAAGCTACCTTGGCTTTTTCCTTGGCCTTCTCATGGACCGACCGAAGAGAGCCAATAGTCTTGTGAAGTTTCTCGAGGTTGCTGCCTCACCGTATGAACTTCTCTTCGAATTGGTCCCTCTCCTCAGTCAGCTTTCAGATTTCTTCCCTTTGACTTGATCAGGGAAAAGAAACAAATTTAGGGTAATTTACTCTTGCATGGTCCAAACAAACATCACCAAATGTCGGGATGGACTCACAATCAACGTCAGCCTGCAACTTGTCGCACGCCGACACAAGGCTCTCCTTCTCCCTTAGAGCTTTGACCACTGCAGCGTCCTCATTGCTGCGCGCAGTGGCGATCTTTTCCATTAAAGCAGAGTTAGTACGGCTCATTACACAGGCTAGGTAGTACAACAAAGCACTTACTACTTTACGCGATCACACTCTACTTGCGCGACCTTGAACTATTCTATCAGCCGACCAATCATGGCCGCGCTGCGAGCAGGATCCTGCGACAAACATAAGGTCATGCAAAAGACAACCCATCAAGACTGACATGAGGTAAGGATGTTACTTACCTCCAAAAAGTCAGAGAATAACCTCTCAAGCACATCGCCCGGGTTACAAGAAGTTGAAACTCCAAGCGTCTGCCTCTGTACAGCAGATGGCTGGGGGTCCACGGGTTGTACAACTCTTGTAACCAACAGAGCAGGACAAACCTCTGCCTATTTATTTGTAGCCGCCGCCACGACATCGGTATCACCATCCTTGCAGGCCTCTGTGCCCGCAGCATCTGGCACCACCTCGCCTAGAATGTACGCCAAGTCTACCAGGTCGCTCGGTGGCGGGGCGGCGTCAATAGCCGCAACGCCTTCACTGGGTGCTGCCGGATCTACTGCGCTACCACGCACAACTACCTCAACTGTCGTTGCGACATCTTCCCCAGAGGATCTGTGGCGCCCCGAACAGGGTACCACGACTACTCCCGTGGAGACCCAGCTCGCTGAGGCTGGCCTCATACATACATACCATTGACTTTCCAGGATAAGTCAAGCACAGGAGTTCATTGCAGCAGAGTAACTTACAAAATATTATTCATAAACAGTATGGCCTGCTGGCCTAATACATCAAAAGGGTAATACAATGCCTTCACGGCACAAATGGTCTAATTAAAACAAATAACAACTACGCGGCGGAAGCTAGGCAAACCCCCACAGTCGTAAGAAGTTGACAGCAGAACAACAAACATCAAGGCTCCAGTAGAATTGTCTCTCCTCCTTCTGGATCCACGAAATCTTCCAAAGCTTCAATTTGATCATAGAACACTCCATCTATTTGATGAAAGGTTGCAAGGGTGAGCACTTACGTACTTAGCAAGTCATAGGTAAGAGTAGATTTACATATAGTAGTGATGATATGATCCTATACTATCAAGGGAAAGAGGGAAGGGTTTTTCAAAATACTTTTTCTTTCAAGCTTTTCAAATCTCATGCTCATTGCAGCATTTCATATACTTAGGGCACAATCCATGTGCCTCTTAGCTATTATATGATCACTAGATTATGGTACTACCGCGACACGTCAACACATGACAGCCCACGGCAGCACCCCTTATCATGACAACACATGTCATTTGGGTAATCTTGACTTAACAAATTTTAATTTATAAAAAAATACTTGTGTCACACCCCGTGGATTTAATCCACCGCAGCAGACTCTTGTAGACCCGGGAGCTCGGAGTATTCGAATACCTTTTTAATCTCTGCAGAGAGGTACCAATTTACCCGCAAGGTATATCCACTTTCATGCCCATCCTATCAGATGATTAGACCCAAAACTCACTTCATATTGTGAGCTGGCAAGGTGGAGATAACAAGAACTTTTCTCCTATTTCACACACAATTCACCCCGAACCCTGCAGTTCCACTCAGAAACTACAGTTGTGGTGAGGTTACACAGCCCCCACTAATTGGCATCTTCCCACTCAGGGTCAGCGTGCATCATCACACTCAGTGATTTGTGTAGGAGCGCACTCCGTGTCAATCATGCATTTGTCCTATTGGGGTTTCATGTGTGATCCACGGACTACTTGTTCAGGCCTATCCCATACCAGGCTTGCGGTTGGCACGTTAAGCATGCCACTAGACGCACAACACAAGGTTCTAGTCCTTATATGCCAGTGACCAGATCATACCACAATCCATGCACTTCCAGTGCTGGCACATCCTGTGCGACCAAGCACCTCCAGTGCTTTCACCATTCCATACCAAAATACTGGTCATGGCTAGGGGTTTTATTTCATGAATATAAAATATATACATATATACTAGTCATGGCTCACTACCATATCAATTCATTTTTCTACAGGCAAATAGCCTGGTGCTGCCATTTCATCTCTTTTCTCAACACATGCAATACTACTTTATAATCAAGGTATATTCTAGCAATTCATAAAATATAGGTTCAAGATGTTCAAGAATATGACTTGCCTTCCGCGTCGTAAGAAACAGCAGTCGATGTCGGGTCTGCGACGAAGTCTTCAAACTCGGGCTCTTGCTTTGAACAAAGATCAAACAAACAAACAGGCATTACAATCAATCCTACTCTTACTAATCCACTACATGCGATAATGCAAGGTGAAAGCGTTTCGGCGATACAACATTTGGGGTTTTGAAAAGCGATTAGGGTTAAACTATGGAAACCAGGGTTAAGATTAGTTGTCAAAGGTTTACAAGGTTCCAAATGTTCCAAAATATCAGAATAATATCAAGGTTGCGACTGGTTTGCCCAAAAACAGAGAACGTCTTTAGGTCAACATTTGGTTCAAGGCATCGACATAAGGTCGATGGATAATGGAGGGCTCATCTCAAGTTGTGACAGTAGAAGAAAATGTAGATCACAACATCAGGAGTCTAAGGGACAAATTTATTTTCAAAATGCATGGCTGGAAGTAGGTGGGAAGGCTCAATGCCACTAGTTGACATAGTTTGGCATGGGCTGGACATGTCCAGAAACTAGGGTTAGCCATACCTTTTGATCTAGGGCTCCAAATGATGCACCACTTTGTCTGGTAGGTAGGCCTTGCTAACAGGAACAAATGTCTCAACAGGAACCAAGGCAGGAGATGGCCGAAAAGTGGTGAAATCCGGCGAAGAAGTCCTGTAACTGAAATCACAAGAAATAATAACAGTACAACAAATAGGGCATAGCTATAACTTCTGTTCTAGGCCAAATCAGAAGCTGTTCTAGTAGACAAAGATACTTAGGAGGATGGAAAACATCTAAATGGCAAAGTGGCTGGAGCTGGGTCGGCCGAGATCAATGTCCGGCGACCGGCGTTGGAGAAAGAGATGCAAATTTGGGCATTTCTGTTCTAGGGCAACTGAACTCGATTCCTTGCTTGTGGATGATCTCTAGGGCTTAAGAAAGCTACTAGTGAAGTTAGATTAGCTAGATATGCACCAGAGAAGCCTAAAAGCAAGCTTCAATGAACAAGCAAAGTTCCAAGTTGGGGTTTTCCACATTTTAGCAAAACCTTCAATTCTGGTTGCTTATATATGTTCAAATAAGTCCATTGATCATGTTTGATCACTGGCTCGAGGGATGAATCGATTTAGTTAGAGTTTAATTTCTCACCGGAGTTCAAGATGAAACACAGCGATTGCTGGCGACAGAAAGCATTTAAACTTAATTCCAAGCTTGAGAAGTATCAAGGTGAAGTAATGTACTCACTGGAGTAGCTGGATGGAGAAGAGAAGCAGTGGAGAAGCTTGGCACCGAATCTCTCTTCTTGAGCTCGTCGGAGAAGAAGAAGGCTACAGCAAGATTGCAGTGTTTACTAGTGTTCTGGGGCGTGTGAGAAATGAATCGAGTGCAGGGCTTAAATAGGCGCAGCTGGAAGCTCTCAACGGTCACAAATGCATGGAGAATTGAAGCCGGCCAGATTTGATGGAGATTTGACATCAAGGCGAGCTGGCATCGAGGTGACTGGCGCAATTGGCGTGAAGGCTTTATGGCTGGTCCTGCTGTGTTTCGATGGTTGGGCTCGGCATGACTTCCAAGTGGCATAAAGCTTCTGCTGGAGCCGTTGCTGGTGGCGTGTAAACGGGAGAAAATCAGCTGCCGTGGTGAACACCAGGAAAGATCTACAGTGGCCAATCCATGAGCAGGTACGTGGTGGCGATCAGTGGGTACAGTAGCTGGTGGTTGAAGCAAAATAGCAGCAGCAGCAGGTCGAAGTCGAAGGGTGATGCGTTCGTGTGTTGGAACTAGGTCGTGATCGCATGTGAGCTGAGGTCGAGGTAACGGGCACGGTCGAAGTAGCAGAAGTGATCGAGGTCAATTGGAACTACAGTGGTTGAAGATATAGGGTCTGGTCGATTAGCAGTAGAGGTCGGGGTCAAAAACAGCAGATCTGGTCGGTTTTAGCTGAGGTGGTCGAACCAGGGGCATAAATGTGATGGTTTTTTATTAGCTTTTGGACTGAACTGTAAATCTGGTCGTAGAGATGATAATTTGAGATCTGGCTGAGTATAATATTTCTATTAATACTCATTTAGCTCAAATTTGGAGGAAGTTTGATAAGATTTGAGGGATTTCACCTATTTTTGAAAATAGGGTAGAATTAGGGTAAAATAGATCTGAATTTTGTTGATCTCAAATTCTGGCAACTGGAGTGGGATTTTGAAGATTGGGTAGAAGAGAGATTTGTATCAAATAGCATTTGGATGGCATTCCCTGAAGAAATTCTGGATTTGGAGTTGATTTGTGGCTTTTAGCTTTTCTAGGCTTTTGGGTAAACAGACAAAGGACTTATTCGCAGTAAAATTTGGACTGATGAGCGAAAAGGGCCTAGATGAGGGAATCTGGTTGCCAACTTTTTGGATTAAGGTATTGGCATACCCATGATCATAATCCTGATATAATTTGATCTGAATTAGGTCAAGGCTTAGCTAAATCTGGATTCTGATACTCAAGGTAATTAGGGTAATTTAATTATTTCTGTTTTCGCAAACAAAAGGGAGTGGATGGATCTAGGAGTTAGGGGTCGAATTTGATCTGGCTCCTGAAGACTTTTATCTTTAGGGTAATTGATAAGTCAAATCTGAATGGTCAAATCTTGATCTGGATCTTCAGAGTAGATTTTGAAAATTTCGAGGGTTTGCAAGAGGTTAGGGTTTAGCTGATTTGGCTAAAACTACAGAGATACATGCATGCATGATTTTATGCAGAAATGCTTTTCACCCCCAAAACTAGGGTGTTACAGGATCAAATTCATCGCAGTCGTCACGGCCGCAGTCGAGGGAGTCATGTACAGCCACTCCACAATCACAACTAATCTTTACGGGAACTCCACAGCACACAGACTTAGTTAGCTATTAAACTCCTTACTTGATGCTGAGTTCCAGAGGTTTACGGGAACTTGATGCACCACTTTGGGGAGACAGCAGCGAAGACAGCGCCTTAAGGGTAGGTTTTTTCGGTGGCTCCACTAACCTTCATCTTTGAAAATTAAGGGGCATCTCGTCGTCCTCCTCCTTTCTTCCTTCCTCCTATACAAGAAAAATATAACTCCCCACCCTCCTTGTTCGGGTGTAAGAGGTAGAAATGTTTACTTGGGTCGCCTTGGCACTGGTCGCCATTGCCTTGGACAAGGAAGTCCCCGCAAATGGAACTTTAACTTTACGGAGGACTGGAGTCTTGGGCTATTTGGACTTTGGGGTTGTCCTTGCCCTCTTGGAGGAACTACTTGAAGGACCTTCATCGCCCAGGGATCTCTTTGTTCTCGCCATCTGATCCTCGGCCAACTACATAAGCCAAGTGAATTATCGGTTGATTTACATCAACACCGCGAATTGTATCGGCAAACTTACCTTTCGGCGCACCAGCAACAGATCTTAAGCTTCCCCAACCAAGCTCTCCGGTCTCGACGCACTTGGGCCACCTTCCTCCACCAAGTTAAAAGCATTCAGCAAATAACTGGCTCTAACCGCAACATCGGAAGGGGACTGCTTTGGACAACATTACATATTCAACGATACATTTGAAACAGTCGAATTCAACAAGCGACAACTCATCAACGTACAAGGGCTACCATCCCTCGTTGTGATCCGTTTGAGACCTAGCCTTGGTTTTCGCACTAGGCTCGCCCAGATTCTAATATGCGGAATAACGAGATCTTATTCGGAAATACCGAAACTCAAAGGTTGATCGAAAACAAAACCCAAAGTAATTGCACAACTCTTTATTTCAAAGAGGGCTTTACACGTCGAACGTTAGGCACACTTGCCTACGTCGAAGGAACTATAAGTGTCTAAAAATCAAATAAGTTTTATGACTTTTTGATTGTATTCGATGATCTAAACTAGTCCTATTACAAGGTATTTATAGTCCAATCATATGAGTACGTATCAGACTCAATAACCTAAACGTATTAGACTCATATAACTAAATAATCCTAAACGGATAAGCTTAGTTATATATATTCAGATCGGATTACAATTCTGAACAGGGAACAAATTCCTTTTCATGGTCGCGAACCAATCCATGGTCGCGGACCCATCCATGGTTGTAAAACCTTTCTGAACACGGTCAAGGTCGCGAAGCCGTATGCGATCAGGACTTGAAGATCCTCCCAGATCATGACTCCCTTGTTGAGAAGGAGCCAACCCCTGTTGCGACCTCTCGATAGCTGGAGATGTGGAAATTGGGCTTGTCCATGTTCTCTAGTGCACCACTTTGCCGCACATGCTCGTTGATCTTTCCGATTGATTCGAAAAGTCTCCTTTATGCCACTGCGGGTGGTAGTCACCTTCTTCTCCAGAATCACATCTTCACGTAGAGGTTCGTCTCGTTGATAGACCAAGTCTTCAACATATGGTACTATAGTATCTGGCTCATCATCCAGCATTGAAGGCTCAAAGAGTTTGAGGTGCTCAACATTGACAACTGAGTAAATATCCATGTATGGAGGTAACTTGAGTTGACAAGCATTATTACCCACTTTCCGCAAAATCCGAAAAGGACCATAATGAATAGGTTTGAGTTTCTTACCTTCACCTTTAAGTCTCTCCTTATTCAGATGTAACCATACCATATCACCTTCTTGAAATTGCGCATCAACTCGGTGCCGATCATGTCGCACCTTGTACTTGAGTTGAGCTTTCTGCAAGTTCTATTCAACTTCTCGATGGAGTCGTTGAATACCTTCCAGGAACTTTTTGCTCGATCCTGATCAGATGCTTCATTGCTGTTTTGTGCTGAGGTAGGGATCACAAACTCCATGTTGAATGGACTTTGTGGTAGAAATCCTAAACATACCTCAAACGGCAACTTTCCAGTCGAACCATGCACTACTCGATTAAAAGCAAACTGCAGGTACGGTATGCTTTCATCCCAGGTCTTCGGGTGCTTCGAGTTATATCCTCTCAAAAGATGAACGACTGTGCGATTTACCACCTCGGTTTGACCATCAGTTTGCGGATGAAAAGCAGTACTCCTTTTTAGCTTGGTGTCCATCATCGTCCAGAGCGATCGCCAAAAGTGACTAAGGAATCGGGTATCGCGATCAGACACAATAGAAGTCGGCAGTCCAAAGTGTGTCCAAACATTTTGAAAGAATACCCGAGTTGCTTCTTCTCCGGTGATAGTCTTTCGACAAGGTATAAGAATAATCATTTTGGAGAACTGATCAACGACCACGAATAGATAGTCGTTGCCACATCGGGTCTTAGGCAATCCTCCCAAGAAATCCATGGATATGCTCTCCCATGGTCGCGATGGAACTGGCAACGGAATGTACAAACCTAATTTTCGGTTTGCCGGTTTCGAGATGCTGCAGAGACCACAACCTCGAACAAAACTAGCCACATCTTACTGCATACGCGGCCAGAATACATGTCGGTGAAGATTTTGCAACGTCTTTGTAACCCCAAAGTGACTGGCTACCTTCGATGTGTGCGCTTCTCGCATCCATTGAATTCGAGGTGCTCCACAAGGTATGAAAAGTAAATTGCCCTTGTACAAGAGTCCTTCTCGCCAAACGAACTCTGTAGGTTTCCCTGTTTCGAGCTCAATCAGTGCTGTTTGAAAATCAGGGTCTTCACTGTACATATTGGCATAGTCATCATGACATGAGGGCTCGATCTGCATGAACGCTGATAAACAGAGGGTCATAACTGGTAGTCGCGACAACATGTCCGCCAATTTGTTGTGTACGCCCTTCTTGTACTTAATCACCAGATTAAACTGCTACAGATACGACATCCACTTCATGTGCCGAGGTTGTTGTAGCTTGGACTGAGTTTGCAAATATTGCAATGGTTGATGGTCGGTGTGGACAATATTCTCTTTACACAAGAGATAACACCGCTAATGTTTCACGGCCTGATGCAGTGCACACAATTCTTTGTCATAAGTCGGGTAGTTCTTCTGAGCTCCCTGGAATAACTCGAAGTGATATGCCACTAGTCGACCTTCTTACATGAGCACTGCGCCCATCGCATAACCTGAGGCATCAGTTTCTAGCTCGAATGGTTTTTGGAGATTCAGCAAAGCTAACGTAGGCGCCTCACTGATCTTCCTCTTCAGCAAGAGAAATGTGTCCTCATGTTTCCTTGTCCACTCGAACTTTTGATCGATCCTGGTTAATGCATGCAACGGAGAAGCCACAATCGAGAAGTGTCAGATGAACTTTCGAAGGTATTGACATGCTCCCACAAAACTACACACGTCCGTAATTGTTCGCGATCGCAGCCACTCGCGAATCACTTTTACCTTGTCCAGGTCGATTTGCAGTGTACCGTTGTCGACCATGAATCCGAGGTAAAGTAGAGTTTGTTGGCCGAACTCGCACTTCTTACGGTTGAGGCGAAGTAGATGTTGCCGAAGCTGTTCGAACACCTTTTCGACATGAATGAGGTGCTCATCCCACGAATGACTATAAACCAGTATGTCGTCGAGGTAAACGATCACAAAGTCATCGATGAACTGTCTCAATATGTCATTCATAAGACGCATGAAAGTTGCCGGGGCGTTGCAGAGACCAAACGGCATGACCAGCCATTCGAACAGACCTTGTCGTGTTTTGAACGCTGTCTTCCACATATCCTCCTCTCAGATGCTGACTTGATGATATCCTGACTTAAGATCCAATTTGGAGAAGACAACGGCATGCTTCAATTGGTCTAGCAGGTCGTCAATATGAGGTAGGGGGTGGCGATTCTTGATGGTGATCTTATTCAGTGTTCGATAGTCGATGCACATACACCAAGTCCCATCTTTCTTTGGCACTAACACTATAGGAGATCCACAAGGTGAACTACTCGGTTGAATGACACCATCGTTCAACAACTCACCAAGTTGTCTCTTGATCTTTTCATTCTCCAATACTGAGTTGCGATACATACTCAGATTGGGCAGTGTCGCATTGGACACAAGCTGAATTTTGTGCTCGATTGGACGTTTTGGTGGACGACCCTGGATACTCTCGAACAGATCACTGTATTCCTCCAGCAGTCCCGACAAACGTCCAGAACCCTCTCGGCACGCCAACGACAATGCTGGTCGAGTACCCTCACCTTGACCAATGGGTCGAATCATGACAAGCACATACTTGTGACATGCATTAACAATTCATTTGGCCTGATTTGCGGTAATCAAGTTCGAAGTGTTGACGTGGATGTCTCTACTGATTACGAACTTAACTCCGTCTTTGGTGAGGTCGTACTCTTGCGCTCGCCGATGGAAGTGAGCGTCTGGATCATACAGATACGAACTCCCAAAGATCACCTGACAGATATCGATAGGGACAACATCGTATTGCACCTCATCGATATATCGTGCAGAGATCGCAAACTTCAACACACACTGACTCGTAATCTGTTGGTTCACGTCGGATGTAAACCAACCCAACGGATATGGTCGTGGGTCTGTGGTTGTCTTCAAACCAAGTTGCCGAACCAGTCCAGCGGAGATCAGATTCTTCTGACTTCCGGGATCGAATATCGCTGCGACCACTTCGTGCTTCACCTGGATGTTGATGGTGAACAAGTCCTCCATTAGGTGATGGTCGTTCGGTGGATCCGAACCCTTCTCCTTCGGTATTGCCATCAGAGACAAGGTCGTATCCGCCTCATTAACTAAATTCACTCGGACAACTTCTTCGTCGGATGAAGTCGTAGTAGCCATGGCTGTTCTTTTTGATGATGATTGATACCCGAGCTCAGTTCAAATAAATGAACGGCTGGTTCAGGACAGATTCGGACCAGACAAGCACCTGGTGATGCAAACTCAAGCTACTCCGAGAAGCACAGACATGTGGTCGCAGACTTTACGCGATTAGACCGTATCTAGTGCGCGGTCAAGAGTTCGTATGCCATACGCAAACAGAAGACTGCAGATAGTACGCAGTCAGCGAACAACACGCGGTCAGAACACCTTCGACCAGGGGACGCGGGATGATTCTGTCCCTACAACAGGGATATTCCGTGTATCCCGAAGATTCTTCCACGTATGGAGACAATCGTTAGGAGGTTAATAAGTACGGTTATCCATGAATTACACGTGTTAAACCTGCGTGGAGGTTAAAGGCATTGCCAAAACTGCATCAAAGCAACTGTTTGATGCTGGTATGGCTTGGCGCCCTTTCGACTACTATAAAGGGGTAGCCCAATACATCAAACAGGGAGATCGGATCAATCCTGATCACACCAGATCAAGAGATCAAGCAATCAAGAGGCTAGAAGACAATAGTCTAAGTTAGTTAGATTTCGCAAGCCTTCTGGGTATTGTTTGTGTAGACACATAGAAAAGATCTTCATCTGTGAAGATACTTTTCCCTAGCTTTGTAACACTTTCTACTACACATAGTGAAATTCCAACAGGATGTAGGGCTATTACTCCTACCATCGAGGGCCCGAATCTGTATAAATTTCTCTGTGCTCCAGTTCTCTTTGATTCATCATACCTTCCCGGAGGGACACCCTGAAAGGTCTCACAACCTACAAATTCTGCATAAGTTCGGCTAAGGATCCCGAGTTCGAATCGTCGACAGCTGGCACCCACCGTGGGACCTTTCTGAAGGCGATCTGATTTTCATCCGGAGGTTCGCTGAATCATGGTTGGAGCATATGATTCCGAGAATGATTTCGATCTCAAGGATTATGCCCACATTCCAATGCCTTCCCCTAGCAATCCTGTCCCGATGGAGGAAACCGGAGGCGAAGACGTCCCAGAGGTTGAATCAACGCTCCAAGTCATGTCTATCGACCAAGAGGCGACTCACGCAGGGTCAGAACCCACCGAGGTTCTTAATGCATTAGAGGGAAAATCCGGTCCGTCATACGACCCTGCTAAAGGGAAGGATGATGTCGACCAGGAAATCAGCCCTGGGAGGTTTGATCCTGATAACCTCCACGTCTCTTTGATTTTTAGTCTGACTCGGAACAACCAAGCTGTTTTCTCCCTCGGCGACCTCTCTCCCTATATAGTTCGCTGCCTTATCGAAGGAAACTCCTGATCAACGGGCTGCTAGGGAAGAACAGGAACGCAAACAAAAGGAGGATCAAGATCTCGAGCAACAAGACAACAAACTACGCAGAACTGCCCTAGAGGCTCTTCAAGATGCGCAGATGCGCAGGCTTGTTACGATGCTGCTCCGAGTTCTTCCCGACGGTTGCGTGGTCATAAACGCGACCATAGACCCTCTTTGCCTCCGAAGCATTTCCCGGCAGATGAAGAAATGGTGACACCTGGTGCCCCTATGAAAAGTACGCACGGCCGGCTTCGATCTATCATGGAGGTCATGCGTAATTTTCCTCCTACGGTCACGGATGCGCAGAAACCGACCTTCACCAGAATCCTGGCGAAGAGGTTGGATGAGGTAGCATCTGAGGCGACCCCTACGGCTTCTTCCCGGTCGGTGACACGTTCCCACAACCGAGAGCATTCTCACTCTGGTTCTGGTCGACAGAGTCACCCACCACCTGTACCATCCCGTCAGGGCAAGTCCAAGCGGGCGCAGGATTCTCGTGATAGGGATCGAGTCCCTGTCCACTCTCGTTTGGGGCCACGAGTGGCTTCTCCATTGCGTGAGGTTGCCTGTGATCCGATCGAAAGCCACAGGACAGTTCACGGTCCCTACATTGGTTGTAAAGCTTTCTCACCCGGCCTCTGTGCGGTCGTTTGGCCAGACAAATTTAGACCAGGGGTCATAGAGAGGTTCGATGGAACTCAGAATCCATCCGAGTTCCTTCAAATCTACATTACTGCCATCCAAGCGGCAGGGGGCGATGACCGGGTCATGGCCAACTACCTGCCAACAGTCCTCGAGGGACCGACAAGAACCTGGTTGTTTAACCAACCCGAAGGTTCGATCTATAATTGGGAAATGTTGTGTGATGCTATCCTCAGAAATTTCCAAAACTGTTATCAGAAGCCGGGTAAAGAGGATGACCTCCATCGACTACGGCAAACTTCGACTGAAACCCTTCGTCAGTTTGTCAAGAGATTTGTCGATGTGAGGAATACCATCCCGAACATATCTGACAGCTCCGTTATTAGGGCATTTAAACATGCTGTTCGATATCGGAGATTCACCGAAGACTTGCTTATCCACCCTCCTCGATCAGTAATCGATCTTTTTGATATGGCTGATCGATATTCCGACGCAGCCGAGGCTGTCGAATGGAACTGGATGGTCGATAAAGGGAACCTATCGCCTCAACCAGGTCTCAAGGACGCTAGGAAAGAAGATTCAAGAAAGAAGCTAGAATCTTCATCAGGCAGGAAGTCGAAGAAGTTGAAAAGGAATCGCTCTGGACAATACCGAGAGGTCGTGGTCGCAGAGAAGCCTCCTTCGACCAAAGGTAACAAGTCTTCATTTAAAAATAAAACTGCTTCTGGTGGTCGTAGTCCCGACCAGCCAGAGAAGTTGATTAACCCGCAGGAAGGCAAGAAATGGTGTCCACTCCACAACTCCACAGGCCACGACCTCAAGAACTACAGGAGTTGGTTGAAGCAGTTAGACGACTTCTACCAGGGGGTTGGACAGATGCTGACCTTACCGACTAAGGAACAAGCATGCAGGCTAAAAGATGCTGACGGAGACGAAGAGATGTCTTACTAGGTACCTCGTAATCATGTTAATGTTATTTTCGGAGGTTCCTCCTCTTTTGTTTCCAAAAGGCAATTTAAGGCTTTTTATCGAGAGGTTAACCAAACGGAGACATCCTTTGGTGAATCTCAGTACCCCCGTTGGTCGGATACACCTTTAACGTTTGATCACTCTGATTGTCCTGCGGGGCTTACTCGACCATTGAGGCTTCCTCTGGTCATTACGCCGATCATCAGCAATGCGAGGGTCGAAAGGGTCCTGATCGACGGAGGAAGCTCCTTGGACATTCTATTGGTCAAGGTGCTCGACGAGATGCAAATCCCTCATTCGAAAATTAAGCCCATAATCCATCCATTTTATGGGATAATTCCTGGTCCCTCCATGATGCCACTGGGACAGGTGGTCCTCCCAGTCACGCTGGGAGAACCGGATAACTTCCGAACAGAATTAGTTACTTTCGATGTAATTGATTGTGATTCGGCTTACAATACAATCTTTGGCAGGCCAACTCTTGCTGTCGTGGTATTGTGAATACCCCGGTAGGTTTCGTGGACGATCCTAGCGAAGAGAACGTGACGCGGGCTGACCGGGTGACCGGTTCTCCCCCGCCAGACAAACACAAGAAGTAACACGAGGATTTATACTGGTTCGGGTCCCGGTGGGGGCCCTAGTCCTGTCGGTGTGCTCCCGACCGGAGTCGGCTGGGGAGGCTCTCTCGGGGGAGAGGCTTCCGGAGCACACTTGTGAGTTTTGGCTACTTAGCAATAATGAATAACTTGTGCTTACAACAGAGGGTACAAGGGCTATTTATAGTCCCAAAAAGAAGCAAGAAAGACTAAACTACCCCGGACGCTACCGTCGGATCGAGGGGTAGCGACGTCCTTCTCCCGGTCAAGCGCCTTGGATGCTTGACAGGTGGTCGCTGATTCCCCAGGCGCTCCTAGCGTGACCTGCACGTGATCAAGAACCAAAGACTTTACCTTTAGATGGGCGACGATGCCCGCGACATGCACCGGAGGTGATGTCCCCCGGCAAAAGGCGGCGCCCAGGACCGGCACCGGAGGCCAGGTCCCCGGGCAAATGGCAGCGCCCGGGACATGCCCCGGAGGCAATGTTCCCGGGTGAAAGGCGACGCCCGGGGTAGGCACCGAAGGCCACGTCGCCGGACAAAAAGGCGGCGCCCGGAGCAGGCACCGGAGGCCACGTCCCCGGACAAAAAGGCGGCACCCGGGACATGCCCTGGAGGCAATGTCCCCGGACAAAAAGGCGGCGCCCGGAGCAGGCAGTGGAGGCCACGTCCCCGGGCGAATGGCGGCGCCCGGGACCGACACCGGAGGCCACGTCCCCGGGCGAAAGGCGGCGCCCGGGGCATGCACCGAAGGCCACATCCCCGGACAAAAATGCGGCGCCCAGAGCAGGCATCGGAGGCCACGTCCCCGGGCGAATGGCAGCGCCCGGGACCAGCACCGGAGGCCAGGTCCCCGGGCGAAAGGCGGCGCCCGGGGCAGGCACTGGAGGCCACGTCCCCGGGCGAATGGCGGCGCCCGGGACCGGCACCGGAGGCCAGGTCCCCGGGCGAAAGGCGGCTCCCGGGGCAGGCACCGGAGGCCACGTTCCCGGGTGAATGGCGGCGCCCGGGACCGGCACCGGAGGCCAGGTCCCCGGGCGAAAGGCGGCACCCGGGGCAGGCACCGGAGGCCACGTCCCCGGGCGAATGGTGGCGCCCGGGACCGGCACCGGAGGCCAGGTCCCCGGCAAAAGGGCAGGCACCGGAGGCCACGTCCCCGGACGAAAAGGCGGACCCGGGGCAAGCACAGGAGGCCACGTCTCCGAGCGAAATGGCGGCGCCCGGGGCAGGCACCGGAGGCCACGTCCCCGGGCGAATGGCGGCGCCCGGGACCGACACTGGAGGCCACGTCCCCGGGCAAAAGGCGGCGCCCGGGGCAGGCACCGGAGGCCACGTCCCCGGACGAAAAGGCGGCGCCCAGAGCAGGCACCGAAGGCCACGTCCCCGGGCGAAAAGGCGGCGCCCGGGTCAAGCACCGGAGGCCACGTCCCCGGGCGAATGGCGGCGCCCGGGACTGGCACCGGAGGCCAAGTCCCCGGGCGAAAGGTAGTGCCCGGGGCAGGCACAGGAGGCCACGTCCCTGGGTGAATGTGATACAACTTACCTGGACTTAGCCTCGCGGAGATTTCCCCAAACACTTGCTAAGTTCATGATGGCAATGCACTATGCTTACCAGTGCGGCAAGTTGCCTTACCCCAAAGGTGTCATCTCGATCCGAGGCAGTCGCAATGTGGCACTGACGTGTGACCTGCTATCTTTGGAGATGGTGGACCAACTTCCCCTCCGGGACGCTCAGGTCACCACAGTGGCCGCAGACACAATCAAGGCTGCTCCTCAACCAGATGAGAAACTCAAACTAGTTCCTTTGTACCCAGATGATCCATCTAAGACAATTCGAGTTGGATCAGGCCTGGATGACAAATAGGAACTCGAGCTCATTACTTTCCTCCGGGCTAACGCAGATGTGTTTGCGTGGAAACCATCCGACATGCCCGGTCTCCCAAGGGAGGTAATCGAGCACAGGTTAGCAATTTGACCTGGACAACGACCAATAAAGCAAAAGCTCAGGCGTTTTGCTCTTGACCAACAGGAAGCCATTCGAGAGGAGCTGGACAAGCTCCTAAAAGCCGGGTTTATCCGCGAGGTCGATCACCTGGAGTGGCTTGCAAATCCGGTCATGGTCCGCAAGTCAAATGGCAAGTGGCGCATGTGCATCAACTATACCAGCCTCAACAATGCCTATCCGAAGAACGACTTCCCCTTCCCTGCATTGTCCAGCTGGTCGACTCAACTGCGGGTTGAGAACTGATGAGTTTCCTGGACGCTTACTCAGGATATCATCAAATTAGCATGGCAGAAGAAGATGAAGAGAAGACTGCCTTCATCACCCCGTTCGGTACCTACTGCTACGTCAGAATGCCGTTCGGTCTCAAGAACGCAGGTTCCACATACCAGCGCTTGATGCAAAAGACCTTTCTTTCCCAGATAGGGCGTAATCTCGAAGCATATGTAGACGATTTGGTTGTAAAAAGCACGAAGAGATTGTCTTATTTGGATGATCTCACTAAAACCTTCTGTAATTTAAATCGCTTTGGAATAAAATTAAACTCAAAGAAATGTTGTTTTGGAGTTTCTTCAGGAAAACTTTTGGGTTTCCTTGTTTGTTCCAGAGGAATCGAAGTTAACCCTGAAAAAATCAGGGCTATCGAACAGATGAGGTCTCCCTCGACCATGAAGGATGTTCAACGCCTAGCAGGTCGCATGGCGGCCTTAAGCCGATTCATATCGCAACTAGGTGAAAGGGGACTACCTTTCTTTAAGGCCCTACGCAAACATCATAACTTCACATGGTCCGATAAGGCTGAAAAAGCATTTCAGGAGGTGAAAGCATATTTATCCAGACCACCAGTCTTGGTGTCTCCCGACAAAGGAGAACCGTTGCTTCTCTACTTGGCTGCTACGCCTCACACGGTTAGCACTGTCCTGATCGCGGATAGAGAAGGGATACACAGACCTGTCTACTATGTAAGCGAGGTACTTCATGGCCCTAAGGAGCAATACCCTGAGACCCAAAAGATACTTTACGCACTACTGATGGCTTTCCGTAAGCTTCGACATTGCTTTCAAGCTCACAAGATCACAGTACCCTCCTCTTTTCCTTTGGGGGATATTGTCCGTAATCTGGAGAAATCTGGTCGGATCGCCAAATGGGCGGTCAAACTCGGTGCTTTCGATATCCATTTCACGCCCCGCACTGCGGTTAAGTCTCAGGTCCTGGCCGACTTTGTGGTCGAATGGACCAATCCTGAGCCACCCGTGCGGGTACCTGAGGAATTAGAATGCCCCGATCACTGGACAATGTACTTCGACGGCTCTCACAGTTTTCAACACTCGGGGGCTGGAGTGGTCTTAGTTACGCCTCAGGGCGAACAGCTTAAGTTTGTCTTTCAATTACACTTTGTTGCGATCAATAACGCAGCAGAGTATGAAGGTCTTCTTGCAGGGCTCCGGGCAGCAAAATTCCTCAGAGTCCGTCGATTAGTGGTGAGGGGAGACTCACAGCTGGTCGTAAACCAGGTAAACAAGGAGTACAACACCTCCGATGAGACAATAGCTCATTACCTGGGGGAAGTGAGGAGATTGGAAAAACACTTCAGTCATTTTGAAGTCCAATACATGCTGCGAAAGGACAACATTCTCGCAGACCAATTATCCAAAATTGGGTCCTGACGCACATCCGCTCCGGCAGGAGTATTTGTTGAACACTTGGAACATCCTTCGATTATGACTTCGGTCGAGGATGATCCGATAACAGTCTGCGTTACCAACCTCGGTCAGGAACAAGATTGGACTCATCCAATGAGAGTCTATCTTGAACATGGGACTTTGCTCGAGAACGAAACCGAAAGCGATCAATTGATTCGAAAAGCGCACCTATACAAACTTATAGAAGGAGTTTTGTATAGAAAGGTACTCAGGGAGTATTCATGCGCTACATATCTCAGGAGGAAGGTACATCCCTTTTGAAAGAAATTCATGACGGTGTATGCGGTGCACACGCGTCATATCGTACACTGGTTGGAAAAGCTTTCTGACAAGGATTCTATTGGCCTTCGGCACTCGATGATGCCAAGAATATGGTCAAGATGTGTCCCCAGTGTCAGTTTCATGCAAGACAGGTTCATCAACCTGCCTATGCGTTGCAAACCATTCCCCTTGCATGGCCTTTTGCGGTCTGGGGGATGGATATTGTCGGTCCAATGCCACAAGCGGTTAATGGGTATAAGTTAATGGATTGAGGCCGAACCGGTACGCAATGTTACCGCTGCTGCAGCATAGAAGTTCTTCCATAAGAACATTGTTGCTCGATTTGGTGTTCCGAATCGTCTCATTACGGATAACGGTTCTCAGTTCGTCAGTGGTCTTTTTCTAGATTACTGCGATCAGATTGGAACCAAGGTGTGCTTTGCTTCTGTGGCTCATCCACAGAGCAATGGTGCCGTGGAACGCGCCAACGGGCAGATATTGCAAGGCATCAAGAAACGTGTCTTCGATCGCCTTAAGACTCGCTCGGGAGCTTGGGCAGACGGGCTCTACACTGTTCTATAGGCACTACGAACTACTTCTAGTCAAGCCACTGGTGAGACACCCTTCCATCTAGTCTATGGGGCTGAGGCCGTATTACCTATGGAAGTTAGTATTGGATCTATTCAGACAGAACAATTCGAACGAGTTGATCAAGCCGAACAACGATCACAAGATCTCATCCTCCAAGAAGAAAAGCGGGATCGCGCTTTGATCAAGTCTGTGGTATATTTGCAAGCTTTGTGCAAATACCATAACAAAAGGGTGCGACCACGTAGCCTTCACGTGGGTGATCTGGTTTTACGTAAAATACAAGACCAATCCAATCGCAACAAATTCTCCCTGCAGTGGGAAGGCCCTTATACCGTTGTTTCGGTGCCGCAACCAGGATCAGCTCGGTTAGCAATGGAAGATGGTCGAATCTTATCCAATACTTGGAACATCGATCAACTACGCAAGTTTTACATGTAAGTACCCGATCCCTTTTCCTTTTCAATTAGCATGGTTTAGTAAAACAAGTGTATTTTTGTTGTTTCGTATGTCGAATATTTCCTTTTATGCCCATGTGTTACAAATTTGGCTCGGGGGCTGGTTGCCGGTGATTATCTCGCCACAATGCCCTCATCGGATTCGCTGGACGATATCATGATCACATCCAGATAAGTCACTCCTAAATAAGCCGTTTCTCAACGCACATGGGGCTTGCTGGCATGTCCTTGGTCATCTGAGTGACTGCCGGTTTGCAACAAGGTCAGGCATTTCATCGAGTATAATTGCTGGCCTAGTTGGATATCCCTAGTCATTACACCCATATTTTTCCTGTGCTTATAATACTAAGTCTTCAGTATATATAATCACAGGAGGGGGCTAGGGGAATATGGTTATAATATGAAACAACCAAAAATGTTTTCTTTCAGAATAAAACCAAAAAATTGCATGCATTGCATTCTATAAATTGTATCTGTACAGGTACAAGGTTTACATAATCCCGAGCTCAGTCAATAGTTTATCTACGAGGGGTCTAACTTCCTCCATGATCGCCTCAAGTTGATCTTCACTCTCAATCTCTGCCTCTCCTACCAGTGGATTCAGATCCAGGTCTGGGCCATGGTGGAGACGAAACCGGCAGAGAATGGCGGAGGCTGCTGATCAAACTCTAGTTATGATCGCCTCTTGTTGTCGCCTGGTATCTTCAGGAAGATACTCGAGGAGCGATTCTGCTTGGGCTACAACCAATTTAGACCAATCACTAGGGCTGAGGTCATCTGTTGTGGTTTCGACCACATCAGCCCTCAGAAGACTAGCTACCATCTTTAGCTTTTCAAAGATGGATATGCTCGAGTCTTTGTTCTCCCTGCGGACAGAGTCGATGGTCGTCTGGAAGTCAACTCTCTCTTGACCAAACTGGCTTATTTGATCTGCTTGCGCTGCAGTAAGAAGGTCATTATAAACAGTTCAAGCAACAAGGTTAATTCGTCCTGGTCAGAAGTTGACTTACATGAAAGCTGTGATCGCAGTTCTTTGAGCTCGGCCTCTAGATGTGAAATTATGGTGGCCGCCCTGAACTCATTATTTTCCCGATCAACAAGGCTTTTCTTCAGGAGGGCGTTTTCCCTACAACAAAACAGACGATTGTCATAACAAGTCTGTATTCAGGCAAACTAAAACGCTTTTTTCTTACTCCTGCAAGCGATTTTTTTCCTCTCGTATGGCCTCGATGCTATCTGATATAGCCATTGATCTGGTCGCCATACGGGCCAGTTCCTATGGCACAAAGGGAAGTAAGTTAAAAGATTTGCGTACCTTATGTAAAACTCAGATACTGTGAGGGGTGTTCAACATACCTCAGTATATTCCTGAAGTAACTTGTCCTTCGGGATGGTTGGAGGCCGAGTCGATGGACTCGCCTCATCCCCTGCAGAAGCAGCAGATGAATGTCCCTGCTGAGCCTCGGTCGTAGGTTTCAATACCTGCAATTGGGCCTCCGCATCCAAATCATCCCTAACGGCCCGGACGACTTCCTGGACCAGAGGGACGGAGCTTTCTTCGCCGAAGGCTTCAGCACCAGAAGGAACTTCAACCCTCGCCGAGGCTATTGGAGGGTTTGGCGCTGAATCTCTACGCCTAAGCAGGAAAGGAAACCGTCAGTTTCACGGATGGTTGCCATAACCTGATCTAATATGAACAGAAGAAATTCTTACCTTAACTGAAATCCCATCAGCTTCTGGGACTTCGAAGATGGTTTCCCAAGAGAAAGAGGACAATCATTGTCTGTTCTGGTCTTTCTTTTGGTGAACAGGATCTTCTCTTTTTCTCCCTATGTATACTAGCCTGTAAGCATATACATGAGGAACGATGAAGATCTAAATAGTAAGGATCCTTACCAAGGTAACTTGCTCGGTTGGCATGGACGCGGCCGATGGTCTAGGTGTCTCCTGAACCACTGGTGCTGGCACTTCATCCGCGGCCTTGAGGTTGGAAGTGGTCCCGGGATCTTGTTATGTTATTCTTGTCCCTGTCGCCAGGGGCGGAGTACTACTCCCCTAGGACTCACGAGAGTCATAGGAGGAATTTCTCCTTCCTGTATAAGCGTGGCTCAGTGAACACACATACAGATGAAATTGTAGATTCAAGGTCGCAAGGAATCTTACCGCGGTCGTCCCTTCCACCAAGGAGGGAGAAGTTACAGACCCTGAAGCCTCCAGGGCTTCAGGAGCAGAGGTCCCACCTGCGACCATAGGATTCCCGATGGTCACGGGGTCCGCTGTGGTCGCCCTTGTCTCGGCGGGGCGAGGAAGTGTTTCGCCGGATTGAGGTGTCGCCACCTTCCTTTTCCGGTGATTTAAAGGAACGTTGTCTTCCTCCTCCTCGCTCCCTTCACCCTGTACGACGAAGAAGTGATTCCAGTTTGTACTTGGGGGAACAAGAGGCACGTGATATCTTACCACAGTTTTCTTCGCGGTAGGAGGAATTCTGTGCGAAGAGCCTTCCCCGAGAATTTTCTTGGATTTCTTGGGGGCGGGCTCCTTCGCTCCAGACCTTGAAGAGACTTTCTTTATTCTCTTCATCGTCGGCTTGCCCAGGAAGCCGACGTTTTCACTTGGAAACGTCGCCTCGGCGAATCTCCCCAAAAGCTATGTCGTTCTGGTGCCCTTATTAGTATAAGACATGCGTATGACTTGCGGACAGAACATAACGAGAGATGACATACCTTTCGACGTTCCTGTCTAAGGTCATCGCCGGCATGGATCAAGCTTTGGGGGCGAGGCGATCCCTTGGGTCCCTCCACTTCGGCACTGTATGTCCTGAGGAGGTAGTTCGTCCGCTTCTCGATCTCGGACGAAGGCAAAACTATGTCACCAGCAGACCATTTAGCAAATTATGACAGAAAGGTGTAAGACTTCATGTGCTAAGTCACATACCATTGTTATAGTCCAAGGTGCTGTCTGCCATGGACTGTATCTCCCAAGCCAGATGAGCCCTTTCGCGCAAGGGGCTCACCCGATTCTTCACGAAGTCGCGTACAATGTCGCGAGTTGTTAGTCCCTGCTGGACTAAGTGAAGAATCACCTCGGTTTGTTTCATATACTCTGCATTCAGGGCTGGGAGGGAATCCAACTCGCTGGGCTTTTCTGGTCGCGAGTTCTCAAACCACAGCTCGCTCTCAGAGGGAGGGGTGCAGTAAAACCATTTCTGGTACCACCCGTGCACGGAGTCTCGTAGGGGTGGGAAGGGATACTCTTTTTTCTCCCTTATTCGGAAGTAAATACATCCTACGGCGTTGGCGCTCTTCGACCACGCCGAATAGTAGAACTGTCAGAAGAGATCCATGCTGGGATACACTCCGACGAAGGCTTCACACAGGTGCTGGAAGATCACCAGAATCAGGACCGCATTTGGGTGGAGATTCACTAACTCCAACCCCTAATGCTCCAAGATCCCCTTCAGGAACTGACTCTCAGGAAATCAGAACCCGCACCTCAAGTATACTTCGAAAACCACCAACTCACCCTCTTGGATGATTGGGGTTTCTTGATCCTTTCCCGTGGGTCGCCAGTTGATCAGTAATCTTGGGGGAAGAATCTCTTCTTTCTCCAGCACCATCAGGCTCTCCTCTGAATGATGAACTGATCGGCTCCAAGATGTCATTTTTGGAAGAGATTGGAGGAAAAAGTTGGTGACTTTGGGGACGATGGAGGAAGAAGAACGAGGGTTTTTGTGCGGCGGAAATTCTAAGGCTGGGGGCCGGGTGCGTGGCTTCCTCAAGAAGCTACCTGCTCTTTTTATAGGCCCGAGGAGTGGCTCCACTCAGGATTGTTGAATCTTGATCCCTAATTAGGGTTTTGGTGATTAATGACATCTGTAAGATTTGTGACTAACCTTTGTGTGTGAGACTCAGGTTAATCAGAGGAGAAAGCATCAAGAAAGAGCAAAGCAAGGTTATCAAGACTCCATGAAGCAAAAACGACGAAAACCTCGACAAGAGTACAAATATCTAAACCTAGCGCTTTTGTGTTTTGAAAATTACTAGGTTAGATGGTTGTACTATTAAGAGGGGTCTTAGCACAAGTATCTTGATCAACCTTGAGGTCTTTAGAAACTCATTTGCATATGCATCTAGCCCCTAGTTGAATTTGAGTAAAATTCATCAAACCTGTTTTCGTTTTGAACTGGCCGGACAGTGTCTGAAGTGACCGGACAATGTCCGGCCAATACAGATATCCTCTGAAAATTGTAAAACGTGAATCAAAGACAAATGAACTTGTTCGGTGCATCTGTCCGATATAGGCCGCACAATGGCCGAAGTGACCGGACAATATCCGGCCAATACAAATTTTCACGGCATGTTAAGTTGAGACAAATGTATTTGTCTGGAGGCTTTGTCTAAAATGACCGGACAATGTCCGAAGTGACCAGACAATGTCCGGCCAATACATTTTATGAGAAATTGAAAATACATGTGTTAACAGAGACATATGTATTTGTCCGGACAAATCCCATATGTCCGGCCTATACATTTGATGGATTGTTTTAAATCGAGTGTCAACAGAGACATATACATTTGTCCGGACATTTTTTCCGGATAAATCGATTTGTCCGGTGTGTACATGTACTGTTGAACAGGGGTGTTAACAGAGACAAATGCATCTGTTCGGACGTTTTGTCCGGAGAAATCCATTTGTCCGACCTTCACAAATTTGCTCAAACGGCTAGTGACACTTGAAATACACGTGAGTAACGGTCAAGTTTTTTGTACTGACCGGACAATGTCCGAAGTGACCGAACAATGTCCGGCCAGTACAACTTTCGCCTAATTTTCTTGAAAACGACCATTTTGCTGAGAGTATAAATACCCCACTGTTTGTAGATGTTGTAATACACACGAATTTCAGCTCTCAACACTTGTGTAGCAACTTGCAAAGCCTCTCACACTCATACTCTTGCATTTCAAGTCAAAACCCTAGCAAACCATTGAGTGCTAGTTGAGAGGAGTTGAATTCAAGCCAATTGCATTTGCATATTTGTTCTTCAAGCTTTGAGGTTGATCAAGTAAGGTGCTAGGCTTGTTACTCTTGGTGATTGCCGTCACCTAGATGACCCGGGAGGTCCAGCGATCTCTCCATCGACGGTGTGTGTCGGAGAGGCCCGGTGATTGATTGTAAAGGCTCGGAGCTCGCCTATCCGGAGAGGAGAAGGGCTACCCCTAGTGAAATCGAAGCATAAGCTCTAGCAAAGAGCACTTCAACGAGGATTAGTGGAAATCGGCAAATTTCTGAGACCTCGGGAAAAAATTCGATCTCTTCGGTTATTTCTATTAGCTGCTTTATTTTCTTAGAGATTGAATTGTTGCTCTTAATCCTTTAGAAATTGTAAAACTTGTCTTGAATTGTCATTCATATCTTTAGAGATTTGTTATTGCAATTTAGTTTGTTAATCACTAGTTTAAAAGTAAAAATTTAAAAACCGCCTATTCACCCCCTCTAGTCGGTATCCTTCGATCAACAAGGGTAACGTTCCATTGAATATTTTATTCATTTCCCATAATGGATGTTTTCTTTGGTAAACCCGTTATGCACTTCCTGTACCAAATTCGAAACGAAAGGCCTTCTTTGTTCTGAATTTGAGGATTAAAAATGGGTACAAAGACGTGAAAAAGTTCTACAAAGATTTTCGAAGGACATTTTCCTTCATGTTTCTTGTAAACTTTCACAAATCGATCATAAAGATATACTATGATCCGATTGTTGGATGTACGGGTGTTTTGATCAGATTGCTGTGTTATCAGAACTATGTCTCTGACTGAGCTTCGATTCTAGGTTAAGTAATAGTCTAATCGAGTTTCGGTTCTGACCGCGGCAATCTTCCTGATCGAATTTCAGGTCTAACCGCAGCTTTGAGTCTGATCGCAGTATCAGCGCTACTCGCGGTATGACATTTAAAATGTGTTTCTGGTCGCAGTACTAGAATTTACCTGTGTGTGAGTGGTCATAGAGACATTGCTTGCGGCCATATTTTCACACAGAAGTTGTAAAGAATATCCATATGATATAAAGAGAAAGAAATCTTTATTTTTGGCATTCTTTACATACAAAAGGGATACCGGCGACCAGAGCGTCGACCTGATCTGAGAGAAGTTTACAAAGTTCTCCTAGGGACATGTTGTCGTCAGTAGGATCTACACTGACAACCCTCAGAGAACTAGCAACTACTTTAAGTCTATCTACGTCATCCCTAACAAGAGATGCGCTGTTATTCCTAATTAAATCAGAGAGTTCTCGCTGTTGCTGAGCGTGGTCCCTCTCCCAACGGAATTGGCGCGCCTCTTCACGGGATCTTTCAAAACATTCTGCCAGGTGCAGAATTGCCGAAGACATCTCTTCGGTCTTCTTCTCCAGAGCCTCTTTTTCCCCTTGGAGAGTCTGTCCGAGGGGGGGAGGCAGGATCTCAGCAGGCTGATCGCTGGGGGCTCCGATCTCCTACATTTGCAAAAGTTAGTTTCACTAATTGTAACAACGAGCAAAAGGAGATAGAAATAGTCACCTGTCCTTGCATGTGATAGGTTGATATAGGCATCCCAGAAAGTAGATCACCCGATAAAGGTCAAGGATCGTCATATGGTGGAAGTGCAACCTTCCCATCATAAGATTGCTTCCCCAACACAAGTTGAGGATCATCTGATCGAGGAGGTATGGCTTGCCAACCAGAAAATTGATCACCCGAATAAAAATGGGGATCATTGGGATGAAATGGAGAAAGCTAAGAAGAACGTCCCTCCAAAGGTGGAGATGAAAGTTCGACCTACCGAGGTGCATGGACAGGAAGAACTACAGGAACTGAAGGAAGAAAGAACAATGATGCGTCTTTCACCTTTGTTCTGTTGGAGGATCCCTCGTCAACCTTGGGTTTCTTCCTTGAAGGAGACAGATCTTTGGACATCTGCAAATCCTGCTTAAACTCAAGAGAAACTTCTTCATCACTCTCAATCTCGATGATGTTGTGGTCTGCCATCGAGAAGTATATGGAGGGAGAAAGAAGATGGCTTTGGAAGAGACTTAGCCGGGAAGAAAAATTGTAAAGCTTTGAAATCCAGGGCCCCAGGAGCTTCGGTATTTATAGCAGCCGAGGTGACGGTTCAGTTTCCGAACGCCTCAGGTTTTTAAATCATTTACAATTTTACCTCGGGTTAAAAAAATGTTTCAACGGCGCCATCATTACCCGTCACGTATAACTTAGAGCTCGTCTCGGGGAACCAACCGCCACACTTAGTGCACCACTAAGTGGAGGATTTGAAGCGTCGGGTTTAATGACCGATGTAAGTCTTGAAATTTGAAGCAAACACGTCTCTTCGTTCTCTTCAAATTTGGGGGCTAACTGACGAGGATTGATACCCGAGCTCAGTTCAAATAAATGCACGGCTGGTTTAGGACAGATTCGGACCAGACAAGCACCTGGTGATGCAAACTCAAGCTACTCCGAGAAGCACAGAAATGTGGTCACAGACTTTACGCGATCAGACTGTAGCTAGTGCGCGGTCAGGAGTTCGTATGCCATACACGAACAGAAGACTGCAGATAGTACGCGGTCAGAACACCTTCGACCAGGGGACGCGGGATGATTCTGCCCCTACAACGGGGATATTCCGTGTATCCCGAAGATTCTTCCACGTATGGAGACAACCGTCATGAGGTTAATACGTACGGTTATCCATGAATTACACGTGTTAAACGTGCATGGAGGTTAAAGGCAGTTGCCAAAACTACATCAAAGCAACTGTTTGATGCCGTTATGACTTGGCGCCCTTTCGACTAGTATAAAGGGGTAGCCCAATACATCAAACAGGGAGATCGGATCAATCCTGAACACACCAGATCAAGAGATCAAGCAATCAAGAGACCAGAAGACAATAGTCTAAGTTAGTTAGATTTTGCAAGCCTTCTGGGCATTGTTTGGATAGACACACAAAAAAGATCTTCATCTGTGAAGATACTTTTCCCTAGCTTTGTAACACTTTCTACTACACATAGTGAAATCCCAACAGGACGTAGGGCTATTACTCCTACCATCGAGGGCTCGAACCTGTATAAATTTCTCTGTGCTCCAGTTCTCTTTGATTCATCATACCTTCCCGGAGGGACACCCTGAAAGGTCTCACAACCTACAAATTCTGCATAAGTTCAGCTAAGAATCCCGAGTCTGAATTGTCGACACTTTTCCTTGGTCCATTTTTCTTTGGTTGAAGTTTAGGATGAAGCTTGTAGCATTTGTCCTTGGTATGTCCCGTGACTTGACAATGTTCACAAAAGGCACCCGTGCCCGATTTTGAAGCGTTCTCCTTCGGACTCGGCTTTTTCTTTGTCGAGGTTGCACTTTGTCGTGGTATTAAGAATACCCCGGCAGGTTTTGAAGACGATCCTAGCGGAGATTACGCAGCACGGGTTGACCGGGTGACCGGTCCTCCCCCGCAGGACAAACACGAGAATTGACACGTGGATTTATACAGGTTCGGGTCCCGGTGGGGGCCCTAGTCCTGTTGACGCGCTCCCGACCGGAGCCGGCTGGGGAGGCTCTCTCCGGGGGAGAGGCTTCCGGAGCACGTCTGTGAGTTTAGCTATTCCAAATAATAATGAACTGATCCTTTACAACAGAGGGGTACAAGGGCTATTTATAGCCCCAAAAAGAAGCAAAAAACCTAAACTACCCCGGAAGCCACCGTCGGATTGAAGGGTAAGACCGTCCTTCTCCCTGTCAAACGTCTTGGATGCTTGACAGGTGGTCGCTGATTCCCGAGGCGTCCCTCGCGTGACCTGCACGTGATAAACAAACAGGGATTTTACCTTTTAGGAGGGTGGTGACGTCCGGGACCCCTTCCGGAGAGCAGGGTCCCGGGAGCCTAAGAGGCGGCGCCCGGGGCAGGCACCGGGGGCCACTGTCCCCGGGCGAATGGCGGCGCCCGAGACTCGCCCGGGGGGCAAGGTCCCGGGAGCTAAAAGGCGGCGCCCGGGGCAGGCACCGGCGGCCACTGTCCCCGGGCAAATGGCGGCGCCCGGGACCCGCCCCGGGGGGCACGGTCCCGGGGGCCAAAAGGCGGCGCCCGGGGCAGGCACCGGCGGCCACTGTCCCCGGGCAATGGCGGCGCCCGGGACCCGCCCGGGGGGCACTGTCCCGGGGGCCAAATGGCGGCGCCCGGGGTAGGCACCGGAGGCCACTGTCCCCGGGCAAATGGCGGCGCCCGGGACCCGCCCCGGAGGGCACGGTCCCGGGGGCCAAAAGGCGGCGCCAGGGGCAGGCACCGGCGGCCACTGTCCCCGGGCAATGGCGGCGCCCGAGACCCGCCCGGGGGGCATGGTCCCGGGGGCCAAAAGGCGGCGCCCGGGGCAGGCACCGGAGGCCACTGTCCCCGGGCGAATGGCGGCGCCCGGGACCCGCCCGGGGGGCACGGTCTCGGGAGCTAAATGGCGGCGCCCGGGGCAGGCACCGGAGGCCACTGTCCCCGGGCAAATGGCGGCGCCCGGGACCCGTCCCGGAGGGCACGGTCCCGGGGGCCAAAAGGCGGCGCCAGGGGCAGGCACCGGCGGCCACTGTCCCCGGGCAATGGCGGCGCCCGGGACCCGCCCGGGGGGCACGGTCCCGGGGGCCAAATGGCGGCACCCGGGGCAGGCACCGGAGGCCACTGTCCTCGGGCGAATGGCGGCGCCCGGGACATACCCTGGAGGCACGGTCCCGGGGGCCTAAAAGTCGGCGCCCGGGGCAGGCACCGGAGGCCACTGTCCCCGGGTGAATGGCGGCGCCCGGGACCCGCCCGGGGGGCACGGTCCAGGGAGACTAAAAGGCGGCGCCCGGGGCAGGCACCGGAGGCCACTGTCCCCGGGCAATCATGAACTTACCTGGAGTTGACCGCATGGAGATTTCCCCCAACAGCAGCCCCCCATGCCCTCCGGGGACGAAGCTTGAGCCCCCGGAGGGAATGGTTACGGTACCGGGAAAATCTCCGGGCGAAACCTCCGGACGAAAATCACCGGACCCCCGGCGATGCTTCGGTTTCTGTGCCGGGCGCTTTATGGCCGCGCCGTTTTTGCAATAAATGCACGCGCGGTTCGAACCGGCGTCTCGATTTATGCTCCTGTCCCTTCGTTTCCCGCGCACGGTTTGAATTTCAGTGGTCCAGATTGCTCCGAGGGGGCCACGTGGCGCGCATCTAGATCTCGGCCAGCCTCTATAAATAGGGCCTTAGGGGGCCCCGGAAGCTCATTCCAAATCTTCAACTCTTTCAGCTCTCCCGGTAGCGCTCTTCCGGTAACTTCTCCGGTAGCCTTTTCCGGTAGTGAGCGTCCCGGAGTTGTAGACGTAGCCACCTGAAAACTTAGCCACCGAAAAACAAAGAACTCACCTAATGGCGCCCAAAGGTCAAGCGAAGACCACGGAGGTGCCCCCGGAGGAAATCCCCATGGATTTCCTCTGGGCCTCCGAGTTCTCGGCCTCGGACGCGGAGTCCCTGGTCAAGAAGGGCGTCGTTGAAGAGGGGGACATCCGGGTCCCCCTAAAGAAGGACGGAGCCCCCCGCCCCAGGCCCGGAGAGGTTGTGGCCTTTGAGGCCTTCCTCGAGGCAGGGCTCCGGCTCCCGGTGCACCCGATGCTCTGGGAGTTCCTGAAGGAGTACGGGGTGGCGCTCAACCACCTCACCCCCAACGCCCTCGTCCGGATGGGTCTCTTCATCTGGCTGTACGAGACGGCGACCGGGCGGGAGCCCACCCTCCGCGCCTTCCGGTACTTTTACGAGCCGGCAGCGCGGAGCTCCCACCTGGTGAAGGGAGGACCGAAGTCCCCCTTCGGCTCGGTGATGGTCCAGATGCTGCCCTCCCGGGTGGCGGACTACCCGGCGGCAGCCTCCCGGGACCACTGGGGGGACTGGCTCCGGAGGTGGTTCTACCTCCGGGTCCGGGACGAGGCGGTGGTCTACGCCCCGGAGCCTCCCACCTACAGCCGGTCATCCGCACCGAAGCCGCCGGTGTGGACGGACGAGGAGTTCGAGCTCCTCGGGAAGGTGGTGCTGACGAAGAAGGCCCGCTCGATGCGGGACGCCGCGGAGGAGTTGGCGCTCCTGCGGCTTTCCCCCTTCTCACGCGGGGGAAGGGGGATCGGCATGGGCCCAGAGCAGCGGCCTCCGGTCAAGCCGGTGACGCGGCGTAAGTCCCCTGCATTTTTGTACTTACAGTTTTTTATGAGAAATCGACTAACTTTTTACCTCTTGCAGTGCGCCCGTACCCGGCGGCGAGGGACAAGGCGGAGCACCTCCTGGGGAGGTACTTCGCCGACGAACACAAGCGCATCGTGCGCCTCGTGGGGGAGGGGCCTCCCCGGAACCTGGTGGCCGAGGCCTACGGGCTCAGGCTTCCAGAGAGGAAGCCCCTTCCCACCCCCGGGTCTCATAAGCGGGGGAAGGATGCGGCCGGGGGCTCGGAGCCCAAAAGGCCTCGGGTCCAAAAGACCCCCGCCCCGACGACGACGCCGGTGAGGGCCCGGGACGCGGCTCCCAGAGCCGAACATGCCTGGGCGGCGCCCCGAGCAGAGGCGACGCCTCCGCCCCCGGAGGCCCCCGTTGAGGCCCGGGGGAAGGAGGTTGTTACCGGTGGGGCGGGGTCCGATTCCGCGGACTACGCCCCGTCGCCAGTTCGAGTGGCGCTCCTCTCGCCTCTCCCGGCGACATTGGCGCCGGAGAGGCTGGAGGTGAGGTTCTCGGACGCGGCGCCTCCGTGCCTCTGGCCGGTTGATGAGGAGGGGGGGAGCCCCTCAGTCTTCGAGGTCCCCCCGGAGCAGGAGGCTCCGAGGGCCCTCCGGCCTGGGGCGGGGAAAGGCCCTATGATCCCCCCCCGGGCGGAGGTCCCCGCCCAATCCTCGTCTTCGTCGTCCTCAGAGGAAACTTCGTCGACGAAGATGCCGGCGACGCTGGCTATTCTCCCGGACTCCGAGGTCCGGGGGCCCTCTCCCGGCCGCAACGGGGGCGCCGGGCAAGATACCTCTTTGCTCCCCGTGGGGGAGGTGGCCCGCTGCGCGGAGGGCCTGCACAGCCGGAAGGTGCAGGCCTTCGTAGCGGGGGGAACGCTCCACGAGCGTTTTGAGGGGCTCGAGTCCCTCGGAGCCCAGGTAACCCGAGCTCTTAATATTTCGGCTTTTTTCCTGCACTTGAGATTTTTCTAACTCTTTATGTATTTTGTAGGTAGCGACTGTTACCTGGGGCCTTGAGCAGCGGGTCACCCGGCTGCTCAAGGAGGCAGAGAGCCGGGCCGCGGCTTGCGTGGAGCAGCGGGAGGTGGCCCTCCGGGAGCGGGACGAAGCTCTTGATGAGCTGTCCCGGGCCCGGGCGCAGGTGCACCTTTCGGAGGGCGCCTACATCCGCCTCCGAGAGGAGGCAAAGGTGCGGGAGAAGGCGCTCCGGGAGCTCGAGAGCTCCAGCGTCCGGGCACTGTCGGACGCGGGCCGCTCCGTCCGCTCGGCCTTGGAAACCCTTGGCGTTAGCCTGGGCTCCGGGAGCGGCCCGGAGGTGCTCCCGGCGACCCTCGCGGAGGCTGTGCGTTTTCTTAACGCACAAGTCTCCGCCATCCCGGAGGCTGCGGACGTCCGGGCACGGGGCCGGGCGATCCCCGTCATCGCGGCCGCCGCGGGGCTCGTTGACTACCGTGGGGTCGGCGCCCGGGCGATCGGGGGGCGCATCCCCCGGAGCTTCCCGGAGGCCTTCGAGCCAACGCGCCAGGAGGTGGAGCTGCTGGCGGAGGGGTTCTACGACCGGATCATCTGGACGAGGTTCCCGACACCGGCGCCTCCGGCCGCAGATGCCCCTGCCCCGGCCACGGAGGAAGCTCCCCGGGGGGAGGACCCCAATGCTAAAGTATGAGCCTCCCCCGGGTCTTTAGCTAGGACCCCTTTTTATTTTGTTAGACATTTTGATTCCGGTAGCTTCTTAGGAGAAGCCCCGGGCACTTGTACAAAAACATTTTGCAATGAAATATATTTGAAATTTTTCTGAGTCTTTGCAATGAAATGTTACCAGGGTTCCCGGGGGGTTACTCCCGGGCAACGGTCCGGGAGAGGCTCTCCGGGGGACGCCCAAGCGGCTTTGATTTTGCTGAGCCTTGTCTCCGGGAGGCGCGACGGGGGTACTGCCCGGGAGCCTGTCCGGTTGAGGTGGCGCCCGGAATGGCACTTGGATAATTTTGACAATAGCCGCGCTGAATTAACTCCCCCGCGCCCGAAGGCCCAAATGATACCTCCTCTTCGGATACTTCCGCCGGCTGGGTACGAGTTTTGGCCCGAAGACGTACTTCGGGACTCTCAGCGTCGCGTCCGGGCGCTGTACCGGGACTTGGCCCGGGAGCTGAGGGAGCGCCTCCGGGAGCTTTAGGCGTAGGGGCCTTAGGGTCGTAGAAAGTCCCCCGAGTTAGGACCCGGGTTGTATCATTTCGAAACCCACCGGAGGGGGAAGATGTCCTCCGGGTTTGCTGATCAATAAAGCGCGTCGTTTCCTTTTATTGCGCCTCTTTATTTTCTTCTTCTTGGATGGTCTGGACGACTCATCTTAACAAGGATGAGCTAAGTTTGTTCGTGGGTGACCCGGGGGCCCCCTGTAACACCCCAGTTTTTGATTATCTTTTCTGCTTGCGAATCAGCATAACTTCTTTGGAAACCCTGATGTTTTAACCCTATCTTGATCTTGGGTATGCCACTACCTTAACCTAAAAAGTTGGCTGCTAAACTTCTTTCCCCAGATCATTTTCACATTTCAGTCCAAAAGCGTTTCAATTTAGTCCTTTTCAGAAGTTTCAGAAAACCCAAAAAGGCTAAAAGTCCCAGATCACCTCAAAATCCAAATCTGATCAAGTGATAACCTTTCTTTCATTTTTCTGAACATTTTTCCCTTCTGGAAGAATTCCAGAATCTTGACCAAAACCCTAGTTTTAGCCTCGACAAAACCTCAAACCCTATTTACCCTAATTACCCTGTTTTCGAATTTTGTCAAAACCACCAGATGTTATCGGATTTCATCATTTTTCCTGCTAGATGAGTCCAAGACATTTAGTAGCACTCATCTGCAAAATCAGAATTCAAATCAGCCCTTCAGATCTTCAGAATTGCAATTAGGCCCAAATTCCCGAGCCAAAACCTTCGCGTTTCAGTCCAAAGCCTTGCAAATAAGCCCCTGGCCTTTTCTTCGACCACAACCAGGAGACCACGTCCACGACCGCGACCAGTGCTCGTTCGACCAGCGCCCTGCCGCTTTGCCGCACCGTTGAACTCGTCGCCGGCGAAGCCCCTCGCGCTGCCACCTCACGGCCACGTAGCCACTAGCCGTGCGCAGCTGTACCGCCACCGTGGAGCGCTCAAGCCCCACCGTGCCATCTTCTTCCCCGCGTGTGCCTGCTGCTGCTGCTGCCAGGAGCTTTATGCCACTTGACTGCCATCCCGTAGATCATCGCCACAACCCTGACCGAATCCTGATATCCCGCGATTCACCGTCTCTGGCAGAGCCCCGCCGCGTCCCGAAATGCATCGATGACCGTCCCGGCGTCAGAAGAAGATATCCCTGGCGATTGCTGCTGCTCCCGAGAGCCTCACCCACGGCTATATAAGCCCCCTCCCTTGCCCAGCATTGCCTCACACCACCCCACAGCTTCCTTGCCTTAGTCTTAGCACCAGAAAGCAACCGAGCCCTCAGCGCCGCCGCGAAGTTCATCTTCCCCGGCAAGCAACCGTTGAAGCTTACGGCGCCAGCTTCGCCCGAAGCTTCCCCCTTCAAACCAACGCCACCAGTAAGCTCCCTACACCTCCCTCTACGATTCATAGCCGTTAATGGGTCCCCGGCGCACCTCAACGCCGGCAATCACCGGAAAACCGAAATCCCCTGTTCCCGCAATGCCGAGCGATTCAAGCCAAATTGATCCTCGTGCCTGTAGAGGATATTGATCAGTGAGCTAGGAGGAACAAACCTGCAAGCTTGGATTCACCAATTTTGCCCCGAGCGCCGGATTTCCATGTTCGAGCCTCGGTAGTTCGCCGGAGCACGCCGCTGTGCTTCTCCAGCCGATCTCTGGCAAAATTGAGTGCACCAATAGCCTTGTGACAGCCCCTAGATGCTTCCCGAGCGTTGACTTGAGTTCAAACGCCCTGGAACGAAAACCCCCAAATCGGTGCCTTCGTCTTCGGCCCCGATCGCCGGAGTTCGTTTTCCGGCCAAACCAGCCAATGAGACCTTGTCATTTAGATAGACCTCAACCCCCTGAGCAATTTTGTCTACTAGCCCGACCCCTAAATCGACCTGAATCAAAAGTTATAGCTATGCCAAGATTGCTGTCCAGTGGCTCAGTTCATGTCCAGGCCACCGTGTTTGCTCACCGGATTTGGCCACCCTCCGGCCACTTTCAGCCCTTGAGCCTGTTGAGAGTTTTGTAGCTGTTGTCAATGCCTAAACCCTAGACAAAGTTGTGCATCAATTGGAGCTCTGAGTCAAAAGTTATGCAATGCCCTAGTTTCTGGCATGTCAAACACTATATCAGTGCATGTCCACCTGTGGCATTGGATGATTTAGACTTGTTTCTTTTGAGCAATTGAAATGCCACTTTGTCCACCAAGACTTTTGAGCCATGTTCTACAACATTCCCTACTATCACATCTCCAGAAAACAAACCTAGAACCGATTTAGGGCAATGTCAAGCCTTGAGCCGAATGTCAGCCCTTCGACATTCAAGCCCTCTGAACCCATCTCTTCAGCCAATGTCAAGTGACCTTGTCTAAACCAATTCCCCTGCATGCATGATGTATTTACGCATTATTTTCTAGTGCTTGTGTGCTTATATAGTGTGTATGTGTTGTTTGTACCCGTCGTGACACCAGACGTTGAAGGAGCAGAGGAGATCCCTGAAGATTCATTTGAGCAGCTAGACCCGTCACTGCAAGGCAAGTCTCAAACCCTTGATCATGTCTCACCTATTATTTTGGAATGAAGTATGTTAACCGTTTTCAAATATATGCATGCCTTAGATTCAAATAAGAATTATGTTTCAATAAAATGACTAGATATGACCTAAATGATTGTAAAGCCCCCTTTGATATTGAATATCCCTGCACCCTTGTTACCCTAGATTATCATGCTTAGGCTATGCTATGCTTAAAGATTATATGACAAATGTTGAATGGTCACATATGAGAAAAGCATGTTCAAAACCCCTTTTTGTGAAAGAAAATGTGATTGGAATCGATAGTGAGGATGGTTTGATTGGATGGTGCTGTGTGCGCACTGGGAATGTGAAAGACTCCTCACTAAAGATTCATAAGGACTAGAACCTTGTGTTGTGCTTCTATGCGGCATGAAAAACGTACCAACCACCTGCCTGTTTATGGGACGGGCGCAACTTAGTAGCTTTCTTTAGTGTTAGCTTTTCCCTGCAATGGTTGTCGGTCCAGTTTCTTGCGAGAACTGGTGGGCCGCAGAAGGCCATGAGTGATGCGAGATCAGAAAAATCATGAGAGGAAAAGGTGGAAAGAAGGAAGACGCCCTAAGCCAGATTAAGTCGTGCGCGACTGTAATCAAGAGAGGCTATGTGTCTTGCGAGAACATAGGCCCAGGCTAGGAAGTAAGGCAGTGGGGAGGACCCACAACGGTACTTGAGACTTAACTGTCTATTTACCGGGCAGGGAAATGGTTAATACTAGGACTGTAAATTGTTGTGTCATCTCGGCCTTGTCACATGCGTAAAAGTCGCATGAAGCTGATCCGACTTGAAAGCCGAATGATTGGTGGATTAAGGTGGTACACCTTTGCAAAGTTTAAAAAGTATCGGATACTCTGAGCTCCCAGGTCATGGAGTCTGCGCGCTGTGAATTCTATTCACGTCGATGCAGCACAAGTAGCTTTTGGAAGTTTTTCACAAAATCTGAGTAAAGTGGTGACTCATGAAAGACCGCCACACACAACATTTCTGAAAATCTAGCTTAGGATTTCAAAAGCCCCGCTTTCGAGAATAAAGACCTTTCTTTAAGGCTACATATGAAAATCTATTATATATTTATACACAGAGCCAAAGAGCTGTTCTTTGAGAAATTCCCCATCATCTATATATTTATGCATTGTTACTTGGGACTTGTTGAGCACCATGTGGACAATGTGCTCACCCTTGCTTTTACAAACAAATTTAGAGGAAGGATTCGCCGACCCTGAATCTTATGGTCTTGAACCCAATGTGGAACAAGAAGAAGAAACTGAGGACCCATCTGGTTAAAGGGTTATGCACCAAGGTGGAGTTCGATGTGGAGAAGGCCCATGCAATGCCGCCGCTGCAGAGAAAGAAGATTGAAGGAGTCCTTTTGTTTATCGTTGCTGTTTTATTTTGTGCCGACCCTCGTGTCGAAAACTCCTTAATTTGTATTAACAATTAAATGCGTCATTTCGGCGCTAAGTTATTGTAATGTTGGTCCTTGTGATCAGCACTTGTTTTTAATTACTCGCATTTTTATATAATGCATCTTGTTGTTGTGAGCTGTAATGTGCCTTTTCTGAGTGCAATCCACCTGGGCGATTGCCACTGGAATCCTCAAATGAGGGTCCCACACCCCCTGTCCCCCCCCCGCCCACAGCGGGCGGGAGGAGGCCTCCGCGCGCTGTGGGGGTAACAGGGTCCCCGGGGGGAGCATAACCTGTAGGAGAAATATTTTCTAAGTTAGAAAATTGTAAAAACAGGATTTCCGAGGGAGGGACCTTCCGGGGTGCCCGGGGGCACCGGGAGAGGTTCATCCGGCCGCCGGGAGAGCGAGGAACCGGGAACAAGGCGCGGAAGGGGCTCATGAAAAGCCAATAAGAGCTCCGGAGGGGATCTTCCCGGGAGACTTCGTCCGGTCGCCGTGAGAACGGGGAACCGGGAATAATGTCTCCGGGGGAAAATATATCTGAGAAATCCATATCTTCGTAAAGCAATTGTCCGGTCGCCGTGAGAACGGGGAGCCGGGAATAAGGTCGACTCCCGGAGGAGGAAGATAGATCCAATCAAGCCGCAAGGGGCTGATCTTCCGGTCGCCGTGAGAACGGGGAGCCGGGAATAACGTCGACTCCCGGAGGAGGAAGATAGATCCAGAAAGCCATTAGACGTCCCGCTGAGGAGAGCGTCTACTCCCGGAGGAGGAAGTGCCCGAAGACGGGTCTTGAGTGTTTGGGTAGGGGACTAATCTCCCAAAGTGACTCGTTACCGCGGCCGCTGGGGACCGGGTTGCCGCTTACACCCTCAGTCCACGAGGGCTGTTCGTAAGCCGCCCTTCAGGAGGGACTTGCTGGGGCAGGGCCCACTTCCTCACGGAGAGGGCATCCTCGCGGGGAGGGCTTCCTCACGGGGAGGGCATCTTCACGGGGAAGGCATCCTCGCGGGGAGGGCGTCCTCGCGGGGAGGGCATCACCACTAGGGGCGGTAAACAAGAACAACCTGCAGTGAGACAGTTTGAACAACGGCTATGCATTTATTAACAAAATATACAAAGCCCCCCCTGCGAAGCCGCGAAGGGGGAAAAAGGGAAGCTACAGTGTCCCTCCTCCCCCTCCGGCGTGACCGCTCCGGGGGAGGGGACAGGCCCGTAAGGCTAGACGTAGAACTTGCGAAGTAAACGCAAGTTCCAGTTGTGCCTCAGCTCCTACTCTTGAAGGTTGGAGATCTTGTAGGCCCCCGAGCCTAGGACGGCGGAGATCCTGTAGGGGCCCTCCCACTTGGGGGAGAGTTTTCCCTGGGCTTGGGGGTCCGTGACGCGCTTGAGGACAAGGTCCCCAAGGCGAAAAGCTCTTTCGCGCACGCGCTGGTTGTATGCGCGCGACATTTCGCGCTTGTAGATGGCGTGGCGGAGGAGCGCTCGGTCGCGTTCCTCCTCCACGAGGTCGATTTCCAGCCGCCGGTTGTCTTCGTTGGCCCGGTAGGCTGCGGTCGTGGCTCCGTTCAGGAGCTCGACCCGCAGCGACCGGAAGCCGATCTCCGGGGGGAGGACTGCCTCCGCCCCGTAGACTAGGGAGAAGGGAGCACGCCCTGTGGCCCGGGACGGGGTCGTGCGCATCGAGCAGAGGATGCTAGGGAGCTCCTCTGCCCACGTGCCCCGCTTGGAAGCGGTTTGCTCGAGTCTCCGGCGTAACCCCTATAGGATTACGCCATTGACCCTCTCGACGGCCCCGTTGCTTTGAGGATGGGCCACTGAGGCGAAGTGGATGACGATCCCCAGGCCTTCGCAGAATTCCCAGAAATAAGCCGAGTCAAATTGGGTCCCGTTGTCCACGGTGATTTCCCAGGGGACACCAAAACGACAAACGACGTTTTTCCAGAAAAACCACTGAACGGCCCGGGAGGTGATGCTAGCCAAGGGCTCCGCCTCAACCCACTTTGTAAAGTAGTCGACCGCGACTACCGCATACTTGTATCCTCCGGGCGCTGGGGGGAAGGGCCCTAAGAGGTCCATCCCCCAGCGCACGAAGGGCCAAGTGATGGGGATAGTCCGCAGCGCTACAAGGGGGAGATTCGAGCCCTTGGCCATCTTCTGGCATGCTTCACACGCGGAGACAAGGTCTCGCGCGTCACGCATGACTGTAGGCCAGTAGAAGCCCTGCCGAAGGGCCTTGGCGGCGATGGCACGCGGGGCTAGGTGAGAACCACAGCTCCCCGCGTGAATGTCTTCCAGGAGTTGAAGTCCCTCCGACCGGGGGAGGCAGCGCAGGAGGGCTGAAGCCCCCCGCTTGTAGAGCCTTCCCTCCAGCAGGAGATATGCCCGGGCTTTGGCCCGGAGGCGCTTAGCCTCGGTCTCGTGGGGAGGGTCCCCCTCTCCCTTGATGAAGGAGATGAGGGGGTCCATCCAAGATGAAGGCCGGACGATCTCGGCGACCTCCGGGATCGGAGGCTCGGGGCCTGCATCCGGGGAGGCCACCGAGGGCTTCATGATGATTTCCAAGAAGGCCCCCCTGGGGAGCGTTTCCCGGGCGCTTGCCGCCCGGGCCAAGGCATCAGCCCGGTCATTCTCCCTTCGCGGGATATGCCGGGCCTCAAGGCCGTCGAAGTGTTTCTCCATCTTCCGTACTTCCTGCAAGTAAAGACTTAAATTTGCGTCATGGCACAGGTAAGACTTGTCCATTTGGCAGACAACGAGCTGAGAGTCTCCCTTCACTAGTAGGCGCTGGATCCCCAGGGAGCGCGCGAGGCGCATCCCGAGGAGCAGAGCCTCGTATTCGGCGACGTTGTTGGTTGCGGGGAACTCGAGCTGCGCGGAGTACTCGAGCTCCTTCCCCTCGGGGCTCCGGAGGACTACCCCCGCGCCAGCCCCAGCGAGACACAGGGACCCATCAAACAGCAGGGTCCAATGGTCACTGCGTGGGGGCGGCACAGGGAGATCTTCGTCCCCGGACCCAGAGGCGGGAGTCCACTCTGCTACGAAGTCGGCGAGGACCTGCGACTTGATTGCGGAGCGGCCGGTAAGGGACAGGGAGAAGGGGGCGAGCTCGGCCCCCCACTTCCCAATCCGGCCAGTGGCTTCTTTATTCCGCAGTACCTCCCCCAGGGGGAGGGACGACGGGACGGTGATGGGGTGCCCCAGGAAGTAGTGCCGGAGCTTCCGGGACGCCATGAGGAGGGCGTAGCAAATCTTCTCTATCTCCGTGTACCGAGTCTTGGCCCCTTGGAGGGCTTCACTGACGTAGTACACGGGATGTTGCTGCCCCCCTTGTTCCTTCACCAAAACCGTGCTGACGGTGACGGGGGTCGCGGCGAGGTAGAGGAGCAAGGGCTCTTCCGGAGATGGACTCACGAGCATTGGAGGGCTCGAGAGGTACTTCTTGAGGTCGTTGAAGGCTTCCTGGGCCTCGGGGGTCCAGCGGAACCCCTCGAGCCCTCGGAGGATCTTGAAGAACTGGAGGTCCCGCTCCCCCGAACGGGAGACGAAGCGGCTGAGCGCGGCCAGGCGGCCGGAGAGCCGCTGGACATCTTTGACGGAGCGCGGCGGGGGCATGTCTAGGAAGGCCCGGATCTTCTCAGGGTTTGCCTCAATGCCCCGCTGGGACACGAGGAAACCCAGGAGCTTCCCCCCGCGCACCCCGAAGGCGCACTTCTCCGGGTTGAGCCTAAGCCCGAACGCGCGGAGGTTGCGGAAGGTCTCTGCGAGGTCGTCGATGTGGGAGGCTGCACGGGGGCTCTTGACGACCGCGTCGTCTACGTAGACTTCGACGTTGCGGCCGACTTGATCTTTGAAGACCAGCGTCATCAAGCGCTGGAAGGTGGCTCCCGCATTCTTGAGCCCGAAGGGCATATGGCGGTAGCAGAAGGTTCCGAGGGGAGTTATAAAACTCGTCTTTTCCTCGTCCCCCTCCGCCATCCGGACTTGATGGTATCCCGAGTAGGCGTCTAGGAAGCTCATCAGCTCGCACCCCGCGGTGGAGTCAACGAGCTGGTCGATCCGCGGGAGCGGGAAGTTGTCTTTGGGACAGGCGCGGTTAAGGTCGGTGAAGTCCACGCACATGCGCCACTTGCCACTTGATTTCTTGACGAGGACGGGGTTTGCGAGCCACTCGGGGTGCAACACTTCCCGGATGAACCCCGCCTCTCGGAGCCGGGCTATCTCCGTCTTGATGGCTTCTTGACGTTCGAGGGAGAGCTTCCTCAACTTCTGCTTGATAGGGGGGTGACCGGGGGTTACCGCGAGCTTGTGTTCAATAACCTCCCGGGCGACGCCCCGCATGTTCGAAGGCTTCCACGCAAAAACATCAGAGTTTTCGCGCAGAAAGGCTGCGAGTTGCGCTGCATGGTCTTGGGGGAGCTCTGCCCCGATTTGGACAGTTTTGTCCCTGCTGCCCGGGGACAGCGGGACCTTCTGGAGGCCCCCTTCCGGACGCGGCTTGAGGAGGGGCCTCCCAGGGGATGGCGCAGCGACGTCTACGTCCGGGGGGGGAGCCTCCCCCCCGGGTGCCTTGATCAGGTTGATGCTTCCTATTGTGGCAGCAGCTCGCTCGTATAGAGCACGGGCCATGTCTTGATCCCCCCGGACGTTGATCACGCCATGCGGCCCGGGGATCTTCATGCACAGGTAGTTTTGGTGGGTGGCAGCCCCCAGCCGATTGATCGTAGTCCTCCCCATAATCACATTGTAGGAGGAGGGGAGGTCCACTACGTCGAAGCGGACTAGCTCGGTCCGGTAGTTCTCCGGGGTGCCGAAGGTGATCGGGAGATCTACCTTGCCCACGGGGTGGATCGCCTTCCCCGGGACAAACCCTTGCAGAGGCCCTGCCGCTGGTTGCAGGAGCTTCTCATCCACCTGCATTTCCTTGAAGGTTTTGAGGAACAGGACGTCGGCGGAGCTTCCGCCGTCCACGAGGATGCGGGCCAAGTGGCAGTTGTAGATTGTCGCGGAGACAATGAGCGCGTCGTCATGGGGGAAGCGAACCCCTCGCGCGTCTTCCGCCGTAAAGGTGAAGGGGACGTCCGACCACGCGGGCCCTCGTTCTCGGAGGAGCCATGGCGATTCGTCATGGGTCCCCACGGACGGCGCCAACTGTCGTGGTATTAAGAATACCCCGCCAGGTTTTGAAGACGATCCTAGCGGAGATTACGCAGCGCGGGTTGACCGGGTGACCGGTCCTCCCCCGCCGGACAAACACAAGAATTGACACGTGGATTTATACAGGTTCGGGTCCCGGTGGGGGCCCTACTCCTGTTGACGCGCTCCCGACTGGAGCCGGCTGGGGAGGCTCTCTCCGGGGGAGAGGCTTCCGGAGCACGTCTGTGAGTTTAGCTATTCCAAATAATAATGAACTGATCCTTTACAACAGAGGGGTACAAGGGCTATTTATAGCCCCAAAAAGAAGCAAAAAACCTAAACTACCCCGGAAGCCACCGTCGGATTGAAGGGTAAGACCGTCCTTCTCCCGGTCAAACGTCTTGGATGCCTGACAGGTGGTCGCTGATTCCCGAGGCGTCCCTCGCGTGACCTGCACGTGATAAACAAACAGGGATTTTACCTTTTAGGAGGGCGGTGACGTCCGGGACCCCTTCCGGAGAGCAGGGTCCCGGGAGCCTAAGAGGCGGCGCCCGGGGCAGGCACCGGGGGCCACTGTCCCCGGGCGAATGGCGCCGCCCGGGACTCGCCCGGGGGGCAAGGTCCCGGGAGCTAAAAGGCGGCGCCCGGGGCAGGCACCGGCGGCCACTGTCCCCGGGCAAATGGCGGCGCCCGGGACCCGCCCCGGAGGGCATGGTCCCGGGGGCCAAAAGGCGGCGCCAGGGGCAGGCACCGGCGGCCACTGTCCCCGGGCAATGGCGGCGCCCGGGACCCGCACGGGAGGCACGGTCCCGGGGGCCAAATGGCGGCGCCTGGGGCAGGCACCGGAGGCCATTGTCCCCGGGCGAATGGCGGCGCCCGGGACCCGCCCGGGGGGCACGGTCCCGGGAGCTAAATGGCGGCGCCCGGGGCAGGCACCGGAGGCCACTGTCCCCGGGCAAATGGCGGCGCCCGGGACCCTGCCCCGGAGGGCACGGTCCCGGGGGCCAAAAGGTGGCGCCAGGGGCAGGCACCAGCGGCCACTGTCCCCGGGCAATGGCGGCGCCCGGGACCCGCCCGGGGGGCACGGTCCCGGGGGCCAAATGGCGGCGCCCGGGGCAGGCACCGGAGGCTGACGAGGATTGACACCCGGGTCACTTCTAATAAACTTCTGGTTCAAGACAAGTTCGAACCAGACATGTGTCTGGAGATGCGAACTCAAGCTATTCTGAGAGGCATCACCACGAGGTCGCAAGCTTTACGCGATCAAGTCGCAGCTTTACGCGGTCAGACCGTAAGCCTTGCGCGGTCAGAAGTTCGTGGGCTATACGCGAACTACACATTCGGGATATTACGCGGTCAGCCGAATCCCGCGGTCAGAACATCTGCCGATCAGGATACCTGGGGTCTATCTATTCGGTTGCCCATACGACAGGATATTCTAAGTATCCCGAAGATTCCTACACGTGGAAAATCAACCGTCAGGAGGTTAACACGTACAGTTATCCATGAATAACACGTGTTTAACCTACGTGGAGGTTAAGAGCAGTTTCAAAAACCGTATCCAACCGTCCGTGCAACCGATTGATGTAGTTTCCTTCACATGGCACCCTTTCAAGCAGTATAAAAGGATGGCATGAAGCATCAATCAAAGGGGGAATCCAAGTTAGCCAAGTCTACGGCACACCTCATATAGCATTTTTATAAGTCTTCTTTAGCTTATCTTTGTACACTTTTACAGGAAAAATCCTCGCCTGTGAGGACTTTTTCCTCCACTTGTAAACCTTTTACCATACTTAGTGAAATCTCGACAGGACGTAGGGCTTTTACTCCCACCATCGAGGGCCCGAACCTGTCTAAATTCTCTGTGCTCCTATTCACCATTGTTCAGCATACCTTCCCGGAGGGTCATCTTGAAAGGTCTCACTATTACAAATTCTGCATAAGTTCGGCTGAGGACTCCGAGTCCAAATCGTCGACAGCTGGCGCCCACCGTGGGGCCTTTCTCAAGGCGTCCTAATTAAAATTCGGAGGTTCGCCGAAACATGGCTGGAGCATATGATTCCGAGAATGATTTCGATCTCGAGGATTATGCTCATATCCCAATGCCTTCTCCAAGTGATCCTGTTCCGATGGAAGAGGTCGAAGGCCAGAATCTTCCCCAGGCTGAATCATCTCCCCAAGTCATGTTAATCGACCAAGAGGTAACTGGCACAAGGTCAGAACCCACAGAGGTTCTTAATGTGCTAGGTGATGAGTCCGGCCCATCGTACGATCCCGCTGAGGGAAAATATGATGGTGACCCTGAAATTAGCCCAGGAAGGTTTGACCCTGATAACCTCCACCGTCTCTTTGATTTTGAGTCCGACTCGGAACAAACCGAGATGTTCTCCCCATCGGCGACCTCTCTCCCTAGGCAGTTTGCTGCGTTGTCGGAGGAAACTCCCGATCAACAGGCTGCCAGGGAAGAACAAGATCGCAAACAGAAGGAGGAGCAAGATCTCGAGCAACAAAACAACGAACTGCGCAGAACTGCCCTAGAGGCTCTTCAAGATGCGCAGGCTCGTTACGATGCTGCCCCAAGTTCTTCTCGACGGTCGCGTGGTCGTAGACGTGACCAGACTCCTTCCCTACCACCGGAGCATTTCCCAGTGGACGAGGAAACAATAACACCTGGTGCCCCTAGGAGAAGTACCCATGGTCGACTGCGATCTATCGCGGAAGTCATGCGCAATTTTCCTCCTACGGTCACGGATGCGCAGAGACCGGCCTTTTTCAGGATCCTGGCGGAAAGACTGGATGAGGTCGCATCCGAGGCGACCCCGACAGCCTCTTCCCGCTCAGTGACACATTCCCATGAACGAGATGGTCCTCATTCTGGCTCTGGCCGACGGAATTACCCGCCGCCTATACCGTCCCGACAGGACAAATATCGGCGAATGCAGGACTCTCGTGCTAGGGATCGAGTTCCCGTTCATTCTCGTTTGGGACCCCGAGTAACCTCGCCATTAAGTGAGTTTGCTCGAAACCCGACCGAAAGTCGCAGGACGGTTCACGGTCCTTACGTTGGTTGCAAAGCTTTCTCACCTGGCCTACGAGCAGTCTTTTGGCCCGATAAGTTTCGACCAGGGGCCATTGAGAGGTTCGATGGAACTCAGAACCCATCCGAGTTTCTTCAGATCTATATTACTGCCATCCAAGCAGCAGGAGGCGATGACAAGGTCATGGCAAACTACCTGCCGACAGTCCTCGTAGGACCGGCTAGAACCTGGTTGTTCAATCAGCCTGAGGGTTCTATCTACAATTGGGAAATGCTATGCGATGCCATCCTCAGCAATTTCCAAAACTGTTACCAAAAGCCGGGTAAGGAGGACGACTTGCATAGATTGCGGCAAACTTCGACCGAAACGCTTCGGCAGTTTGTCAAGAGGTTTGTCGGGGTAAGAAATACCATCCCGAACATATCTGATGGCTCCGTAATCAGGGCATTTAAGCATGCCGTTCGATACCGGAGATTCACTGAAGATTTGCTTATCCACCCTCCTCGATTAGTGGCCGATCTGTTCGATATGGCTGATCGATACTCCGATGCAGCCGAGGCAGTCGAATGGAACCGAATGGTTGACAAGGGGGACCTACCGCCCCAACCAGGCTTCAAGGACGCCAAGAAAGAAGATTCAAGCAAAAAGCCGGAGTCTTCACCGGGCGGGAAGTCAAAAAAGTCGAAGAGGAACCGCTCTGGACAGTACCGTGAGGTCGCAGTCGCGGAGAAACCACCTTCGACCAAAGGTAATAAGTCTTCTTTTAAAAGTAAAACTGCTTCTGGTGGCCGGGATTCCGACCAGCCAGAAAAATCAACTAATCCGCAGGAGGGCAAAAGGTGGTGTCCACTCCACAATTCCGCAGGCCACGATCTCAAAAACTGCAGGAGTTGGTTGAAACAGCTGGACGATTTCTACCAAGGAGCTGGGCCAATGCCAACCTTACCGCCCAAAGAGCAGGCGTGCGGGGTTAGAGACGTCGATGGAGACGAAGAAATGGCTTACCAGGTACCTCAAAATCATGTTAATGTCATTTTCGGAGGTTCTTCCTCTTTCGTTTCCAAAAGGCAGTTTAAAACTTTTTGCCGAGAGGTTAACCAAACGGAGACATCCCTTGGTGAACCTCAATATCCCCGTTGGTCGGATATGCCTTTGACGTTCGATCGCGCTGACTGTCCTGCGGGGCTAACTCGACCATTGAGGTTACCTCTGGTTATTACCCCAATCATCAGTAACGCGAGAGTCGAAAGGGTCCTGATCGATGGGGGAAGTTCCCTTGATCTTTTATTGGTCAAGACACTCGACGAGATGCAAATTCCTCGTTCGAAGATCAAGCCCATAATCCATCCGTTTTATGGGATAATCCCAGGCCCCTCCATGATGCCATTGGGACAAGTGGTCCTCCCGGTCACTCTGGGAGAACCAGATAACTTTCGAACAGAATTGGTTACTTTCGATGTAATCGATTGTGATTCAGCTTATAATGCAATCTTTGGCAGGCCGACTCTTGCTAAGTTCGTGATGGCAACGCACTATGCTTATCAGTGCGGGAAATTGCCTGGCCCCAAAGGTGTCATTTCGGTCCGAGGTAGTCGCAACGTGGCGCTCACGTGCGACCGGCTATCTTTGGAGATGGTCGATCAACTTCCCCTCCGGGACGCTCAGGTCGCCACTGTCGTCACCGATGCGATCAGGGCTGCTCCTCGACCGGATGAGAAACTCAAACAAGTTCCTTTGTACCCAGATGACCCATCCAAGACAATTCGGGTTGGGTCAGCCCTGGATGACAAATAGGAACTCGACCTCGTTGCTTTCCTCCGGGCTAACGCAGATGTGTTTGCGTGGAAACCGTCCGACATGCCCGGTGTCCCAAGGGAAGTAATTGAGCACAGGTTAGCAATTCGACCTGGACAACGACCAATAAAGCAAAAGCTCAGGCGTTTTGCCACCGACCGACAGGAAGCCATCCGAGAAGAGTTAGACAAACTCTTACAAGCCGGGTTTATCCGCGAAGTGAATCACCCGGACTGGCTCGCCAATCCGGTCATGGTCCGCAAGTCAAATGGCAAGTGGCGCATGTGCGTCGACTATACTAGCCTCAACAGTGCCTGTCCGAAGGACGACTTTCCCCTTCCCCGCATCGACCAGCTGGTTGACTCCACTGCGGGTTGCGAACTGATGAGTTTTCTGGATGCCTACTCGGGATATCATCAAATTAGCATGGCAGAAGACGATGAAGAGAAAACTGCCTTCATCACCCCGTTCGGCACATACTGCTACGTCAGAATGCCGTTCGGTCTCAAGAACGCTGGTTCCACGTACCAGCGCTTGATGCAAAAGACCTTTCTTTCCCAGATAGGGCGTAATCTCGAAGCATATGTAGACGACTTGGTTGTAAAGAGTACCAAAAGATTGTCTCATTTAGATGATCTTGCTGAAACCTTCTGTAACTTGAATCGCTTTGGAATAAAATTGAACCCAGAAAAATGTTCTTTCGGGGTTTCTTCAGGAAAGCTTCTTGGTTTTCTTGTGTGTTCCAGGGGCATTGAGGTTAATCCTGAGAAAATCAGAGCTATTGAACAAATGAGGTCGCCCTCGACCATGAAGGATGTTCAACGCCTGGCTGGTCGCATGGCGGCTTTAAGTCGCTTCATATCGCGATTAGGCGAAAGGGGACTACCTTTCTTTAAAGCCTTACGGAAACATCATAACTTCACGTGGTCTGACGAGGCTGAAAAAGCGTTTCAGGAGGTAAAAACATATCTATCCAGTCCGCCAGTATTGGTGTCTCCTGAAAAGGGTGAACCATTACTTTTGTATTTGGCGGCCACCCCACACGCGGTCAGCGCAGTTCTGATCGCGGAAAGGGAAGGAGTGCACAGACCCGTCTACTATGTGAGCGAAGTACTTCATGGTCCTAAGGAGCGCTACCCTGAGGTCCAGAAGATACTTTACGCGCTACTGATGGCTTCCCGTAAGCTACGACATTACTTTCAAGCACACAAGATCACAGTACCCTCCTCTTTTCCTTTAGGGGATATTGTCCGAAATCCAGAAAAATCTGGTCGAATCGCCAAATGGGCGGTCGAATTCGGTGCCTTTGAGATCCATTTCACCCCTCGCACGGCGGTTAAGTCTCAGGTTTTGGCCGACTTTGTGGTCGAATGGACCAACCCTGAGCCACCCGTGCAGTTGGCAAAGGAACTGGAGTGCCCCGATTATTGGACAATGTACTTTGACGGCTCCCGTAGTTTTCAACACTCGGGGGCTAGAGTGGTCTTAGTTACGCCTCAGGGCGAACAGCTTAAGTATGTCATTCAACTACACTTTGTTGCAACCAACAATCCAGCAGAGTATGAAGGTCTTCTTGCAGGGCTCCGGGCAGCAAAATTCCTCGGAGTCCGTCGATTAGTGGTGAGGGGGGACTCACAGCTGGTCGTAAACCAGGTAAACAAGGAGTACAGCACCTCCGATGAGACAATGGCTCATTACCTGGGGGAAGTGAGGAAATTGGAAAAACACTTCAGTCACTTCGAAGTCCAATACATCCCGCGAAAGGACAACATTCTCGCAGACCAATTATCCAAAATTGGATCCTCACGCTCATCCGCTCCGGCAGGAGTGTTCATTGAACACTTGGACCATCCTTCGATCATGACTTCGGTCGAGGATGATCCGGCGATAGCCTTCGTTGCCAACCTCGGTCAGGAACAAGATTGGACTCATCCATTGAGGGTCTATCTTGAACATGGGACCCTACCCGAGGACGAAACCAAAAGCGATCGGTTAATTCGAAAGGTGCGTCTGTACAAACTCATAGATGGGGTTATGTACAGAAAGGGTACTCAAGGAGTATTCATGCGCTGCATATCTCAGGAGGAAGGAAAATCCCTCTTGAAAGAAATACATGACGGTGTATGCGGTGCACACGCGTCATACCGAACACTGGTCGGAAAAGTTTTTCGACAGGGATTCTACTGGCCTTCGGCACTCGATGATGCCAAGCTTATGGTCAAGATGTGTCCACAGTGTCAGTTTCATGCAAGACAGGTTCATCAACCTGCTTATGCATTGCAAACTATTCCTCTCGCATGGCCTTTCGCGATCTGGGGAATGGACATCGTCGGTCCTATGCCACAAGCGGTCAATGGATACAAGTTTTTGTTCGTAGCCATTGACACATTCACAAAGTGGATTGAGGCCGAACCAGTACGAAATATTACTGCATCAGCCGCACAAAAGTTCTTTCACAAGAACATTGTGGCACGATTTGGTGTTCCAAACCGTCTCATCACAGACAACGGTTCTCAATTCGCTAGCGGTCTTTTCCTAGACTACTGCGATCAGATTGGGACTAAAGTGTGCTTTGCTTCCGTGGCACATCCCCAAAGCAATGGTGCCGTAGAACGGGCCAATGGGCAATTGTTGCAAGGCATCAAAAAACATGTTTTTGATCGCCTCAAGACCCGCTCGGGGGCTTGGGCAGACGAGCTCTATACTGTTCTATGGGCACTACGGACTACCTCTAGTCGAGCCACCTGTGAGACACCCTTCCATTTGGTCTATGGGGCCGAGGCTGTGTTGCCTATGGAAGTAAGTATTGGATCTGTTCGCACGAATCAATTCGAACAGGTCAACCAATCCGAACAGCGATCGCAAGATCTCATCCTCCTGGAAGAACGGCGTGATCGTGCCCTGATTAAGTCTGCGGTATACTTGCAGGCTCTACGCAAGTATCACAGTAAAAAGGTGCGACCACGTGATCTCAACGTTGGCGACTTGGTTTTACGAAAAATTCAAGACCAGTCTAACCGCACTAAATTCTCCCCAAAATGGGAAGGACCATACACTGTCGTCTCAGTGCCGTGGCCAGGATCTGCGCGGTTAGCCATGGAGGATGGTCAGATTTTGTCCAATACTTGGAACATCGATCAACTTCGCAAGTTTTACGTGTAAGTGTTCCAATCGCTTTTTTCCTGTTCAATTAGCATTTTTTTTATTTTCTTCATAAAAAGCATGTCTTGTTTTCATACAATGAGTGTTTTTCTTTAAGCCACCTGGGGGCTGACCGCCGGCGGTTAGGTTATTACAGCATTTTTCAATCGGATTCGCTGGTCGATCCCATGATCACTTCCAGATAAGTCACTCCTAAATAAGCCGTTTCTCAACGCACACGGGACTATCTGGCTAGTTTTCGGTCATTTGGGTGGCTACCAGTTTGCAATAAGGTTAAAATGTTACTTTAATCTTGACCATCGGCTTGAAGCACATATCCCTGGTCATCATACTTATGTTTTCCCCTCTGCTTAAAATACTAAGGCTTCAGTATTCATAAAACAGAGGCGGGGACTAGAGGAATATACTTATAGTATGAAACTTATGATGTGAATATGCACTTTCTTTTGAAAAAATAGTTTTACATACATAGCATTGTAATTACAATTGTTTGGTTACAAAATGTAAGGATCATTCGATCCTCAGCTCAGCCAAGAGTTTGTCAACGAAGGGCTTAACTTCTTCAATAACGGCGTCAAGCAGTTCTTCACTCTCGACCTCAACCGGTCCCACCAGCGCGCTCAGATTCGCATCTGGGCCATGGTGAAGTCGAACCCGGCTGAGTACGGCAGAAGCGGCTGATCGGACTCTCGTCCTGATTGTCTCTTCACGTCGCCGTAAATCTCCAGGGAGATATTCGAGCAGTGATTCTGCTTGAGTTGTGAGTAGTGATGCCCAATCACTGACATTTGGGTCGTCCTTCCTCAACTCTACCACGTTGGTATTCAAAAGGCTGGCTATGGCCTTCAGTTTTTCGAAGACCAGTAGGCTCAACTCTTTTACCACTTGATCAGTATGGTTGAGCGAGGACTCGAGAAGCATCTTGTCCTTGACAAGCTGTGTAATGTGACCTGCTTGCGCTGTACAGAGAAAAGAGGTTATTAAACAAGAAACGGCTTTAAGTCTTCTCAAATTGAGAATCGACTTACCAGCCTTCTCAGACTGAAGTTTATTGATTTCAGTCCGTAGTTTCTGGAACTCTGTAACTGAGTTCAGCTTTATCTTGGCTAACTCTTTCTTCAAGAACGTAACCTCTCTGCAGCAAAATCAGGTTAGTCACAATTAAAGCCTACTTATATTAACAGAAGAATAACGATCCTCACTTGCGCAAGCCGTCACGATCTTTTTGAACAGCCGCCATGCTAGCCATTGCAGCATGCGACTGGCTTGTCACCCATGACAAGCCCTGTGACACGAAGCAAGAGAGTTAAATATACTCTAAAGGCGTTTCAAACGCCGAAACAGGGGTCATCATACCTTCATAAACTTATTTAAAGCGGCATCATCCATGCTAGCAGGAATCCTTGCTAGCGCGCCTGAAGTGCCTGCGACGGGGACAGTTGATGGGAGTGCCGGCCGGACGCCACCCCCAGAGGCCACTGGTGGTGACCTAGTCCCTGTACTTGTTTCACCTCCCGCGGTCCGGACGACTTCCTGAACCACAGGAGTAGAGCGCTCTTCATTAGAGGCTCCCTCATCAGCCCTAGCTTCAACCTCCCCAGTGGCGATTGAAGGTATAGGCGCTGTCTTCTTTTGCCTAACAGGAAGAATGGGTCAGACAGCTTTTATCTAAGATTACTGTCAAGTAAGAGTTCTTACCTTATTCGAAATCCCATTCGTTCCTGGGACTTCTGGGAAAATTCCCCTTGTGAAGGAGAGCCGTCTCCGGTTCTTGCCTTCCTTATGGTAAATAAGACAGCACCCCCCTGGAAATGTCATGTTATAGGCATATTCTTAGGGAACGGGTAAAAACACATAGAAAGATCTTTACCTGGACCACCGGACTAACTGGTGGGGCTGCATCCGAAGGCCTTGGTGATTCCTGAGTTGCTGGAACCGTCACAGCCGGCCTTTGTTCGTCTACCTCCTCCTCTGTCCGCGGAGGAGGAGGATTTTCCTCCCTGGAATCCCCAGTGGACCCAGGGGGAAGCTCTCCTTCCTGTATGTACATTAACTTGTCAAATGCGCAGAAAGAGCCATGGAGGGAATGATCGAAAAGATCCTTTACCTTAGTCATCCCTTCGACCAGGGAAGCAGAGATGATTGACCCTGAAACCTCGGGGGCTTCAGGAATTGGAAGGTCACCTGCGACCACAAGATCTTCAGTGGTCGCAGGGGCAACCACGGCCACTTCTTCGGCAGCTGTGGTCTCTGCGGGGCAGCCTGGGGCATCGCTGGATGGAAGATCCGCGATCTTCCTCCTTCGAAGGATCAGAGGAACGTCATTCTCTTCCTCCTCGCTCCCCTCTCCCTGTACGACGAAGAAATGATTCCATGTCGCGCCTGAAAAAGTAGCAGGAATGCGATATCTTACCGCAATCTTTCTTGCGAGACGAGGAATGCTTCGTGAAGACTCCTCTCCAGGGTTCAGCTTGGTCTTCTTAGAGGCAGGACTCTTTGTCCTGGGTCTCTGAGAGACCTTCTTCACGTTCCTCGCCGTCGGCTTCTTCAGAGAGCCGACATTTTCACTTGGGAATGTTGCATCCGCAAACCTCCCTAGAAGCTATTCTCATTCCAATGGGATTGATTAGTGCTGGACATACATGAAACCTGCAAAACAGAGGCCAAGTGGAAAGTTTACCTTTCGGCGCTCCTGTTTAAGGTCGTCGCCAGCATGAATCAAGCTTTGGGGGCGAGGCGATCCCTTGGGGCCCTCTACCTCGGCGTTGTACGCCCTGAGGAGGTAGTTAGTCCGCCTCTCAATCTCAGCTGAGGCCAGGACTGTTCCCAGATACGAGTTAAATTGATACATTTCAAAAATGACATAAAAGGATTTCAATGTCAGAAATGAGTACCTTCGTTATAGTCCAGGGTAGTGTCCGCCATGGACTTGATCTCCCAAGCCGGATCAGCCCTTGTTCGATTAAGTGAAGGATCACCTCGGCATGCTTCATGAACTCCGCGTTCATCGCCGGGAGAGTATCCAACTCGCTCGTTTTCTCCGGCCGCGAGTTCTCAAACCACAGCCCGCTCTCGGTCGGCGGGGTGCAGTAAAACCATTTCTGGTGCCACCCGTGCACTGAGTCTCGCAGGGGGGGGAGGGATACTCCTTTTTATCCCTCAGGCGGAAGTAGATGCATCCAGCGGCGTTGGTGCTCTTCGACCACGCCGAAAAGTAAAATCGTCGGAAAAGATCCATGCTGGGATATACTCCGACGAAGGCTTCACAGAGATGCTGGAATACTGCAAGAATCAGCATCGCGTTGGGGTGGAGGTTGATCAGTTCCCACCCGTAATGTTCAAAGATATCCTTAAGGAACCGACTCTCAGGGAATCGGAACCCGCAACGAAAATACTCCTCAAAAACCACCAACTCGCCTTCTTGGACAGTTGGGGTTTCTTGGTCCTTCTCCGCAGGTCGCCAGTTAATGAGCAGCTGCGGAGAAAGGATCTCCTCCTTCTCAAGCGCCATCAGGCTCTCCTCAGAATGATGAATGGATCTGCTCCAGGACGCCATCTATGTTGTAGAATCAAAGGGGAAGCTGGCGATTTGGGGAAGATGAAGGCTGAAGAAAGTGAGGGTTTTGAGCGGCGGGAATTCTAAGGGTTTTTTCGCGGCTGAGTGGCTTCCTCAAGAAGCTACCTACTGCTTTTTATAGACCCAAGGCGACGCATTAATGAGTAAACGGCTCGTTTCAAACGTTCCATTAAATGCTTTATTCATTTCCCATAATGGATACTGTCTCTGATGGACCCGATAAAGTACTCAGGCGTCGGATCTGAAACAAAAAGACTTCTTTGTTTTGGAAACTGAAAGTGTAAAAGGACTGAAAAATTTCCAGTACTTTTCATAGGACGTTTTTCCTTTTTATACTTTGAACATTTTGTTCGAAAAAATCACGTAACCCAATTTTTAACGTACTGAAGTGTTTCTAATTGGGTTATGGTTTTATCGAAATCGTGTTCTAGGCTAAAACTTCGTCTCTAATCGAAGTAATAGTCTAACCGGATGTTCAACTCTGGTCGCAATTCAGTTCTAACCGCGGCCTTAAGTCTGATCGCGGCATCAGGGCAGGTCATGGTGATCTTTTAAAGCGCGATTCTAATCGCAGAACTGAAATTTCCTGTGTATGAATGGTCGCGGACTAAGCTTTTAGCCTTAATTTCGCACAGAAGGTATGAAGAATGTTCATATGAATAAAAGAAACTTTATTTATTACATTCTTTACATACAAAAGGGATACGGTCGATAAAAGCATCGACTTGTTCCGAAAGAAGTTTACAAAGTTCCCCAAGGGACATATTGTTGTCAGTAGGATCTACACTGACAACCCCCAAGGAACTAGCGACTACTCTAAGTCTATCTATATCGTCCCTAACAACAGACGCACTATTGTCCCTAATCAAGTCAGAGAGTTCTCGTTGTTGCTGAGCGAAGTCCCTCTCTCGACGGAAATGGTGCGCCTCCTCTCGGGATCGATCAAGACATTCTGCTAAACGCAGAATCTTCGAGGCCATCTCCTCGGTCTTCTTCTCCAGGGCATTCTTCTCTTCCAGAAGAGTCTGTCCGGAAGGAAGAGATGGAGCAGCAGAAGGCTGATCGCTGGGGCCTCCTACCTCCTGCATTTTGCAAAAGTTAGTCATATTAACTAAAATTATCAGCAAAAAGGGAGAAGAATTGTTACCTGTCCCGGTGCATAACCCGTTGATACACCCATCTTGGGAGGAATATCATCATATGGTAGAAGAGCAACCTTCCCAGAAGAAGATTGCTTCGCCAACCCAATATGGCAATCATCTGATCGAGGGATAGTCACCGCTTGCCGACCAGGATGTTGATCACCCAAAAGGATGGGGGAATTGGACGTGAAGGGATCTTTCTCTAAGGATAAAGGCCTAACTTGCCGAGAGGCATGAACGGGGAGGGTCAAAGGAACTGAAGGAAGAAAGAAACTCGCTACATTCTTCACCTTTGTTCCACTGGAAGATCCTTCGTCAACCTTGGGTTTCTTCCTTAAGGGAGACATGACTTCATTCGTTTGAGACCCTTGTTCGACAATTTCCCCTTCATCGCTCTCAATCTCAATGATTTCGTGATCTGCCATTGGGAAGAGTAAGTGAAAAGGAAGGAGGCCAGGTAACAAGAAAAAGACTTAGGCGTGAGAGGGAAATTGTAAATCTTTACATGTCCAGGGGTCTGGTATTTATAGCCGCCAGGTCGACGGTTCGCCTCCCAGACACCTCGAGTTTCGTTAAGACATTTACAATTTTACCTCGAGATAAAAATCTCTACGGCGCCATCATTGCCCGTCACGTAATGTCAGAACCCGTCTTGAAAAACCAACCGTTTTCACTTAGTGCGCCACTAAGTGGAGAAGTTAAAGGGCCGGGTTAAAAATCCAATGCACGGTTTTTTAAATTCGAAATAAACACGTCTCTCCATTTTCTTCGAATTTGGGGGCTAGCTGACGAGGATTGACACCCGGGTCACTTCTAATAAACTTCTGGTTCAAGACAGGTTCGAACCAGACATGTGTCTAGAGATGCGAACTCAAGCTATTCTGAGAGGCATCACCACGAGGTCGCAAGCTTTACGCGATCAAGTCGCAGCTTTACGCGGTCAGACCGTAAGCCTTGCGCGGTCAGAAGTTCGTGGGCTATACGCGAACTACACATTCGGGATATTACGCGGTCAGCCGAATCCCGCGGTCAGAACATCTGCCGATCAGGATACCTGGGGTCTATCTATTCGGTTGCCCATACGACAGGATATTCTAAGTATCTCGAAGATTCCTACACGTGGAAAATCAACCGTCAGGAGGTTAACACGTACAGTTATCCATGAATAACACGTGTTTAACCTACGTGGAGGTTAAGAGCAGTTTCAAAAACCGTATCCAACCGTCCGTGCAACCGATTGATGTAGTTTCCTTCACATGGCACCCTTTCAAGCAGTATAAAAGGATGGCATGAAGCATCAATCAAAGGGGGAATCCAAGTTAGCCAAGTCTACGACACACCTCATATAGCATTTTTATAAGTCTTCTTTAGCTTATCTTTGTACACTTTTACAGGAAAAATCCTCGCCTGTGAGGACTTTTTCCTCCACTTGTAAACCTTTTACCATACTTAGTGAAATCTCAACAGGACGTAGGGCTTTTACTCCCACCATCGAGGGCCCGAACCTGTCTAAATTCTCTGTGCTCCTATTCACCATTGTTCAGCATACCTTCCCGAAGGGTCATCTTGAAAGGTCTCACTATTACAAATTCTGCATAAGTTCGGCTGAGGACTCCGAGTCCGAATCGTCGACAGAGGCCACTGTCCCCGGGCGAATCGCGGCGCCCGGGACCCGCCCGGGGGGCACGGTCCCGGGAGCTAAAAGGCGGCGCCCGGGACATACCCCGGAGGCACGGTCCCGGGGGCCTAAAAGGCGGTGCCCGGGGCAGGCACCGGAGGCCACTGTCCCCGGGCGAATGGCGGCGCCCGGGACCCGCCGGGGGGCACGGTCCCGGGAGCTGTAAAAGGCGGCGCCCGGGGCAGGCACCGGCGGCCACTGTCCCCGGGCCAATGGCGGCGCCCGGGGCAGGCACCGGAGGCCACTGTCCCCGGGCGAATGGCGGCGCCCGGGACCCACCCGGGGGGCACGGTCCCGAGAGCCTAAAAGGCGGCGCCCGGGGCAGGCACCGGAGGCCACTGTCCCCGGGCAATCATGAACTTACCTGGAGTTGACCGCGTGGAGATTTCCCCCAACACACTTTCCTTCATGCTTTTGTCTCTGCGGGATTTGTTCTTCTTCTTGATCGCCATAGCAGTTGTCCTTGCAGTCGCGATGTCTTGGACGCCGAACAGACTTAGCTCAGTACTGATCGTTTTTTGAAGTCCAGATGTGTATTTCCGAAATACCTGAGGATCGGACAGTGATATGCCGATGACCATTGCTTGTCTCTGGAATTCCGTAGTATAGTCTTGGACGGTCTGGTCGCGCCGTTGGTACAATCTGTGCCAACACTCCCATCTCTCCTCAAGGTAACCCATCGGATAGAATTCTTGTTGCAGAAGTCGTTTGAATTGACCCCACGCAAGGTCGTTAGCTTCACCACTGGCGACAAGGGCCTTCCACCAGGTCTTGGCATGGTCCTTCATCTTCAAAGGTGCGAACTTCACCTTTTGAGCGCTACTGAACCCTTTCAGGTCAAAGTAGGTCTCAAGCTGGTCAATCCAAGAATCCAGTTTCTCGGCATCGATCACCCCATCATATATGGGCATATCAATCTTAGCGTCGACCTTAAAAGATCCGACAGCTAAGGAGGTGTTGGCGAGGTCATCGGTCTTGTGGTCACCTTCGTCTTCATTTTTGTCTGTCCTGCGCAAGTCTTCACCAGTCTTCACACCCATAACCTTCCCTACTTCAGGAGGTACAATCATGGCCTGCTGCTTAATCCAAGCAAGGACGGTTTCCATGTCGGTGGAGAGCTTAGCCACTTATTCGGCTAGGTTAGCTTGAACGGAGGTATCGTCAGACATTGTCGGAGACGCGGCTATAGGAACCATCGATTGATCGCCTGGATTTTCACCGGAGGTTTTGTAACCCTGGAGAGTCTTCACCATCCACAGGATAGGAAAGTTGCTCTGATACCAACTTGATCCGTTTGAGACCTAGCCTTGGTTTTCGCACTAGGCTCGCCCAGATTCTAATATGCGGAATAACGAGATCTTACTCGGAAATACCGAAACTCAAAGGTTGATCGAAAACAAAACCCAAAGTAATTGCACAACTCTTTATTTCAAAGAGGGCTTTACACGTCAAACGTTAGGCACACTTGCCTACGTCGAAGGAACTATAAGTGTCTAAAAATCAAATAAGTTCTATGACTTTTTGATTGTATTCGATGATCTAAACTTGTCCTATTACAAGGTATTTATAGTCCAATCGTATGAGTACGTATCAGACTCAATAACCTAAACTTATTAGACTCATATAACTAACTAATCCTAAACGGATAAGCTTAGTTATATATATTCGGATCGGATTACAATTCTGAACAGGGAACAAATTTCTTTTCATGGTCGCGAACCCATCCATGGTCGCGGACCCATCCATGGTCGTGAAACATTTCCGAACACGGTTAAGGTCGCGAAGCCGTATGCGATCAAGACTTGAAGATCCTCCCGGATCACGTTGCGTTCTCCTTGGCCTTGATCTCCCATGCAGGGTGATCCCTCTTCTACAAAGAATCAAGGATCACGTCCCAGGTAGTCAAGCCCGCATCAATTAGGCACCTCAGTGCCTAGACTTGCCTCTTCTGCTCTTCATTGAGGGCAGGGGCAACATCTCCTTCCTCGCTCTTCTTTGGCCGCCGATCGGCGAACCAGAGATGACTTTCCTCCGACACGGCGCAATAAAACCATCTATGGTACCATTTATACACTGAATCGCGCAAGGGAAAGGGGAGAAAGTCCTTCTCCAGCAGATGAAAGTACACACAACCCAGCACCGCCATGCCCTTTGACATGGCCAAGAAGTAGTACTAGCGGAATAATTCCGCACTAGGCAAAACACCAAGAAACTCCTCACACAGATGCTGAAATGTAGCAAGGATCAACACAGAGTTGGCATTCAGGTTCACCAGCTCCAAGTCAAAATGGGTGAGAACCTCCCGCAAAAAGTCGCTCTCCGGCAAACAAAAACCGCAGCGTAGAAAGTCTTCAAACAACACCAACTCGCCCTCCCACACAGCAGGGCTCTCTTCATCCTCCCCAGCAGGTCGCCATGGTATTAGCGACCTTGAGGGAAGAAAACCATCAGCTTCCAACGCCTGCAAGCTCTCCTCCGATCGGTGGCTCGATCTTGTCCAGCACGCCATCAAAATGGATTTTTAGGGAAACACACAGAACACTTCTGTGGGAACTTAGCTAACGCTCAAAATGCGATGAAGCTTCTTTGGGAAGCTAGGGCTTGAGACGAGGGGTTTAAAAACCCACTTCCCTCAATTCCTTCATCACAGTTCACGCCGCACAACAAAAGGGGTTCTTCACATTAAATGCACGTCAAAACAAACCTGACACACACACCCACAGTCCCGCAAATGTTCAATGGGAAGTTGAACCGACAAGTTGCCTTTTCAGATGCAGAAACGCCTTTCTCCAGAAAAACACCTTTTCCAAGTGAATGGATCTTTTCGCTTCAACTTCGGGGGCTAGCAGATAAAGATTGCCACTCTCATAATTGCACGTAACCACGCTGCGATAAGCATGATCGCTAGTCATTCCATGATCGCGTGTAGCACACTTACCTTTCCATGATCACGAGTCATTCCGTGATCGCCGCTCTCATGGTCACGGAATGACTTCGGGGGCTAGAAGATAAAGATTGCCGCTCTCATGATCGCACGTAACCACGCTGCTATAAGCCTGATCGCGAGTCATTCCATGATCGCCTGTAGCACACTTACCTTTCCATGATCACAAGTCATTCCGTGATCGCGCACGGCGCGCATACCCATCTACAGTAGCCAAAAGCTAAGGAAAGAGATAACACAATAGTCTAAGAGAATACTAGACGACATTCATGAAAATTCAGCATAAGGAAAATTAACTTTCTTTATTAAAATTTTTACATAAAAAGAAATATAAAAGTCCCAACTAAGGATCGGCCTTAGACCTAACCGCATCTAAAATTAATAAAATCAGTTTGGCTGGCGGCCAGGATGCAGGACTCTTCTAGTGACAAGTTGTCCTTCTTAGGGTCAACCACGTACGCCTCGAGAAGCCCCACAACCTCCTTCAATCTTGCGAAGGTATCCTTCATAGTAAGACCACAGCCGGCGATGGTTACATCCACGGCGTACTTCTCCTCGAGCACAAGTTGCTCCCTTTGACGAGCAAGCTTTGTGGTCTCCCTGGCCCGGTCAAAACTTGCCTTCAAACGCTCGACGCGCTTGAAGAAGTCATCCAAGTCGAGACCTCGCCGGGCATACTTCTCCCCAAAGAGTTTGTGCTCCCCTTGGAGAGCTTGGAGCTCAGCCTTCACCTTGTCCAGCTCTTCCCAGGAATCACAACTCTGTTCGATGCCATTAACTTGCGTCAAGGAAAAGAGGCTACAAATCATGGCGATCTTAAAAGGTTAGAAGATTCTTACCGAGGAGGACAAGGGCGAAGAAATTTCATCCTCTGTCAGGAGACGAGGATGATGCAAAACTTGTGTGGCTGTAAGCCGCGCCAGAGCCGCATCAGGGCCTAGAGCTCCTCATCCCCCGTCGAGAAGGAAGGATGATGCGAAGCTTGTTTGGCCCTAGATGGGCGTGCTTGGGATGAAGCCTGGTACGCATCAGACATTAGCCTTGTCGATGGAGATCCACCAGATGACCCAAGATCATCCCCAACTCATTTTCTTGAAGAAGTCGAACGCTCAGGCGACTGCATAAGGCAATGAACCTTAGGAAAAGCCACATTCTACAAAGAATCTTACACTACCAAGAGAGCATTACCTCTTGAGGATCGATAAACTCCATCTCATATTCTTCATTGAAACACTCTCGGCTGGGAGATGCCATTAGAACAAAGGTGAAGAAGCTAAGAAAGTTTTTTGACTTAGAAAAATTTTTTGAAGACGGAGTTGAAGTTTCCACTACAGGTGAGCAACTATTTATAGACTCCTCAGGCGATGCTTTGGCTTCCCGGGCCTTGGGCCTGAGGCAAAAGTCTCGAAATCTTCCCTAGTACCTGCAGCTCGCTTCCCAAAATGTATCATAACTACCACCAGTACAATGCAGCATAGGGCTTTGAAGCGATGGGGCACTATTGTGAATTCAAAGCGACACACTGCTGAATAAGCCTTTTTGTCACTTCAAATTCGGGGGCTAGCTGACGAGGATTATTAGTTACTCTTTTAAGGCCTCAAAGATCGCACCGACTCTACGAGGTCGCACGTAACCATGGTCGCAGCCTTAACCATGGTTGCCCAAGACTGGCAAGAAGGATGTGGGGTAATCCAAGGGCGTTCTGGATATAACCGAAAAACCAGACCTAATTCATGCAAAATTCAAGACATTTGTTATCACAGAGCTTATGTTTTATGTTGTATCTAAGAGTGACAAAGTCACAGAGGCAGCTCCTGTAATCCTCGCTCTCACAGATACAAGGACTAATTTCATTACCGTGGTTGCAGTACTACGCGAGCACTCCTAAAATGTTACTTCACCTTGATCCTTATAACTGACCTCGAGACAATCATAAACCCCCAGCAAGGTAACCGTCGAAGGAGGTCAAGACAGTAAAGAAGTTTTACGATGACCCAATCAAGACTGTCCAAATCGCCATGTACCCATGATTCACGACAACTGCCATCCACGATCTTACTATCCCCACTTCTGGACAGTTAAGAGAGATCGTGGGGCATGCCATTAGGAGAACAACCGGCAACCTCTTCGACACGTACAAAAAGGCCTTCAAAGGGAGGATCAGGGGACGGATCGAGAGAGAGAAGACTAGGCTTAGTAAAAATAGGATTAGCTAGCTACTTACTGTAAAGAACCTCTTTGTAACCTTTTTTTCCACACAATCAATCTCACAGGATGTAGGGCTATTACCCAGCTTAAAGGGGGCCTGAACCTGGATAAAACCCTGCTCCCGTGTCCTTAGATTCATTAATACCCTAAACATCTTGAGAATTTGTTTGATTGGCTCCATCTTTCCTCACCTTCTTCTTTGCATAAGCTCGGCAGAGGGACCCTTGGTTCCAATCGTCGACAATTATCGCCAATAAAGGATGACGACAAGGAAGCCAAACCAAAAGAAAAGGAAAGTGGAGAAAATCAGGTAACACATATTTATAATCCAACTCCACATTTTCTGGGAGGTACGTAAAAGCGAAACTCGATAAGCAATTTGAAAAGTTTGTGGAAATCTTGAAAAAGCTTAATGTGACTGTGCCTTTAACTGATTAGTAACTCAAATGCCTTCTTATGAAAAATTCTTGAAAAACATTCTTACCAAAAAGAGGGATTTGAGTGAATTTCAAACTGTTGCTTTGACCGAGAATTGTAGTGCTTTAATTCATAACAGGATGCTGGCAAAGCTACGGGATCAAGAGAGCATATCCATCCATTGCAACATAGGTACAATATGTTGCATCTAGGCCTTTTTTGGTTGATTTTGATTATTGATGATATTAAGTGTCTTGGACTAACCGTGTCTTTGAGCTATTTGTATGCAGAGCTATTTGTGTAAAGTCTGCAAGTGATCCGGGATGATCAGTAGGTCACAGTCTAAGGTCGCGAGCTAAGGTCGCAAGTGCAAGGTCGTAGTGTCGCCCGAGATCACAGTTCAAGGTTGCGAGCCAAGGCTCTAAGCCAAGGTTGCAAGCACAAGGTTGGCAAGAAGAAAGCCGCAAAGACGTGAGGTAAGTACTTGTTTATTGTACCAGTCTCGGTGTTTGGAGTATTGACCGGATTTATAGAAATTCTTTTTAGTTTTTAACCATACTATTAAGAGGGGTTGTGAAATCTCTTTCAGTTTCGGCAAAAACTGAGAAACTCTTAGGTCATATGTTGCATTCATTTTCTTTCACAATCTTGGTCGAATCTAAAAAAAATACATAGTTTTCAAAGAGGGACTGAAACTGGTCTTTCGAGCACTTTTCATTCGACCAGGGGTCACTCGATCACTGTTCATTCAACCAGAGGTCATTTGAAGACTGTTCATTCGACCAGATGTCTTCCGAGCACCGTTCATTCCAACGACTACTTACTAGCCATTAGAGGTCGAAGCTATCTGTTAGCTGTATTGATTTCTTTCCTTACTCGACCATAACGGCTAGCTGAGAGGTTGGGCTATATATATGTGTGTTTTGAGCAGTATTTAGACACATATTCGAGATACATTCTTCAATACACTTTTGAGCAGATTTTTTAGCAGTCTTTGATTAGCTTTTATAAACACTTTTGAGTAGTCTTTGAGCAGTTTTTATAAACACTTTGAGTAGTCTTTGAGCAGTTTCTCTACATATCTCTGATTCATATTCATATATACACTTGAGCCAAAGTTTTCTAGCACTAAAGTCTTGATCTCTTGATCAAAATCATTATCTGTGATTGTGAGAGATCCTCTGAGAAAAATCATTTTGCATCATTTGCATCTCTAGAGTTTCTCAGTGTTTGTTGGAGGTCAAGAGAAGATCTCACAATTTGTTACTCTTGGTGATCGCCTTCACCTAAACGGTTTGGAGGCGTGGCCATTGATCTCTCCATTGATGAAGCTTGTTGGAGAGGCTCGGTGTATTTGTAAGAGGTTTGGTGCTCACCTTTCCAGAGTGGAGAAGAAACAACCCTAGTGGAAATATCCTTCATGGATATTGAAGGGAGACTCATTCATTTGAATGCTTCAACGAGGAGTAGGAGAGACCAAGCGAGTCTTCGAGACCTCGGGATACATTGTTGTGTTTGATTCTCTCCCTCTCATTTTATTTGTGCAATCTAACTGTTGAATTGATTCAGTTTTTATTTGCACTTAGTTCATTTAAGCTTTAATCTTAGTTCATTTAAGCTTTAATTTTTCAAAACTTGTTTTATTTGAAAAGATTTTAAAGCCTTCTATTCACCCCCCTCTAGTCGGCATCCTCGATCCTACACAGTACACATAAATCGAGCTCTTTGCGATCTAGGCACAACCGTTAGTATGATGCGTCTCACCATTGCACAACGTTTGAGCATGGGTGCGATCAAACCTACCCGCATGGTTCTACAACTTGCCAATCGATCAGTGAAGCATTCGAAAGGAATTTTGGAAGATGTGCCTCTTCAAGTCGGTAAATTTTATCTTCCAGTTGATTTTGTCATTCTTGATATGGATGAAGATGTTGCTATACCTATTATATTGGGACGACCAATGCTCCAGACAGCTGGTGCCCTCATTGATGTTCATGAGGGACGAATTACTTTTCGCATAGGGGATTTAAAATGTGTAAAATTTTTTACTGCCCTATGTATGAGGAAAAATTTGCAGCGTGGATGCTCTAGAAGAAGTCCTAGAAGAGGAGTCACCACTTCAACTCACTTTAGGAGAAGGAACAGATGAAATATTCGAAAACAAAAAAATGGCAAGCAGCAAAAAAGACGAACAAAACGAAGACAAACCAACAAAAGAACCATCCAAAGAGGACATCTCGGATTCTGAAGTCACACGTAAGGAAAGGTAAGTAAACCTATACTCAAAACTCTTCATTCCTCACTGAAATATGTGTTCTTGGATGATGATGAGATGCAATCTGTCATTGTTAATGCAAACTTAACCAATTCACAACTAGAAAAATTAATTTCTTTACTTCGTATGTATCGCAATGCTCTAGGTTATTCAATTGATGATATCAAAGGGATTAGCCCTGAAATTTGCATGCATGGGTCTCTCTAGTTGATGAAACTAAAACCTCCATTGAGCGTCAACATAGCCTAAACCCAAACTTGAAGGAAACTATTAAAGCTAAAATTTCTAAACTATTAGATGTGGGTATCATTTATCCTATTTCTGATGGTAATTGGGAGTCCTGTTCATGTGGTTCCAAAGAAAGGAGGTATGACTGTGGTTAAGAATGCTAACAATGAGTTGATCCCTACTAGACTTGTTACTGGATGGCGCATGTGCATTGATTATCATAAATTAAATAGCACCACTAGGAAGGATCACTTTCCATTACCTTTCATTGATCAAATGTTGGAAAGATTAGCCAAACATACATATTTTTGTTTTCTTGATGGGTATTCGGGGTTCTTTCAAATCCCAATTCATCCCGATGATCAAGATAAGACGATGTTTACATGTCCTTTCGGTATTTTGCTTATCGGCGAATGCCGTTTGGGTTATGTAACGCGCCTGCAACCTTTCAAAGATGTATGATGCCCATCTTTTTAGATTTAATCGAATAAATAATGGAAGTCTTCATGGATGATTTTAGCGTTTATGGTTCCTCTTTCGATGCCTGTTTGCAAAATCTTTCTCGAGTCCTATGTAGGTGCAAAGAAGTTAACCTTGTGCTAAATTGGGAAAAGATGCGGCTTTGTCTAGTCTCGTGTAATGTATATGCGACCCGTTAGGGGGAGGAGGTGGTGAATCGTCGACCAGCTAGTGAAGGGAAGGTATATGGAGTATTGAGATTGCTTATAGGGGATTGGAAAATTGACAAAGTTGCCTTTTTATAAGTGCACTTAAGTAAGTGTCTTCAGCTGTGTCTTCTCTAGCCGCGACGGAATGATCAAGTAAAAATATTCTGGTCAAGAGCACGAAAAAGTTGATAAAGAAAATAAAAAAAGTGAATAAATAAAAATAAAAAAATAGAAATATAAGTGTTTTAATTTTTCTCTAAAAAGGACAATCTAGCAACTTTGTATAAATCCTAGCATAACGAGTGTTTTCTTTGTATGGTTTATTCTAAATCCTATATGAAAGAAGATTGTCAAGACGATTTAATTGATTAAGCTCTCTCTTTTCTAAGGTTGAAATTTGATAATCCGAATATTTGCATTTGGAAAGTTAAAATTGCTTACATCAATTGCCTCATATGCATAGATGTGATGTGAATGTTCAAAAGATTGTTTATTGAAAATCAAATAAACCAAGGCATCCCAATTTTTGGAAAAAATGTTCACATTCTTTGCTTGAGTTCAAGCAAAATGCTAGCTTGGGGGAATTTGATAAGTACTAAATTAGTAGCATTTTTACCTAGGTTTAGTATTGAAAATGTGTAAAATCATGCTTAAAACTCCTTTGATGCAACATTTTATGTGTAAAATATGATTATTTTTACAAATTGCTTTCATGGTTGTGTTCATCATGTTTCAGGGATCAAACTTGCCAAATTTGAGAGAATTTTGACCACAATTGGACCTAACTCGACCAAGAAAACCAAAACTGGAAGCGAAAAGGTCCTGGTCGAGTACTCTATGGCCAACACACCTGGTCGAACACGTTTTGGCGGGAAAAAACGTTATTTGTACATGGTTGGGCAAAAAAGGGACCTGTTTTGAACATGTCACGACAAAAAAGAGCTATACTCAAAGACACCTGCTCGAAAAAGATTCCCAGTCGAATACAACGTGGCCAAAAAGAGTCTTGCTCAGTTTCGGTTACGACACATGTTTGGCCGAGATTGTGCCATGTGTCCTGGTCGTGTTCAAGTCGGTTTCGGTCACAACACGTGTTTGGCCACGAACATGCCACATGTCCTGGTCGTGTTCAAATCGGTTTCAATCATGACACCTGTGTGGCCGCAATTGCGCCACGTGTCCTAGTCATGTTCGAGTCGGTTTAGGTCACAACACGTGTTTGGCCACGAACACGCCACGTGTCCTAGTCGTGTTCGAATCAGTTTCAGTCACGACATGTGTATGGCCGCGATTGCACCACGTGTTCTGGTCGTGTTAGACTTGGTTTCTTTGGCTTTTACTGGTCGGTTTTGGTCGGATTTGATTAGAATTCGTCGAATTTGATTGGTTTTACCAAATTTGGTCGGTTTTAGTCGTATTTGATCAGAACTAGTCGATTTTAGTTGAGTTTGATCAGAATTGGTCGAATATGGTCAGTTTTGACTCAGATTCGTCTGTTCTCGCACCGTTTGAAGCCAAACTTCATCGCCTACACATCAAGGAGTTGTTTTTGGGCATGTTTATCCATGTACTATAAACAGAGAAGCATTTGGCTCAATTAATCATCTCATTTCTTAGGTTTAGAAACCATTAGTGCTTAGTTTTAAGTCTAGTTTTCTTAGAAGAACCTCCTTCTCTATTTTTATTACTTTTGTAAGCCGGCAAGGACGACAACTTCAATTTCCAAGCAATCAAGTGAGTTTTTATTTAATTCTTGTTATTATTTCTGCATTATTATGGCTTTTTTTGAGTAGTTCCCTTCTAGGGTTAGGGATGATCTAATCTGGAAGACGTGATTCTTCCTTGGTCTTCATCTCAAGTTTTGGAGTTATTTCTTGATGCTTTCTTCCTCTAAAACCTAAATTCTTGTTTCGGCAACAGACGTAACAGTTGAGCCTTAGCAAGAATTTAGGTGAGTTCTTGAATTCTTAGCGCTTTGACGTGGGATCTTGAACAGGACAAAGGCTCACGCCAAACATAACAGTGGAAGCGATCCTCTGACTGTTGTACCAGTGACCGTACTGGCAACTTACTTTGTCTTGGAAAATGATTGAAATTAACTTACAATCCTCAGACCTTGGATAGGATTACACCGGATAGTTATGGAACTCCCGAAACCCTAGATTTTCATTCATGCTTACAAACCCTAGATTTCATATTTTCTCTTTACTGCCTTTAAACCCTAGATTGATAGTTTTAGTTGTAGAATTAGTTGTAGAAAAACACACCCACAACTCGTTTAGACTTAATCAATGATCCATTAAGCTAGAAAGATGAATATGCTTGTTCCTCGTGGAATTCGACCCTCAAGTGCTCAACGTTCAACCGTTCACTTGTAATTATTACACAATCACACCCTTTTAAGTGCGATCACGTTCCTCCCAGCCAAACCGAGGGTGTGAGATTTAGGTTTGCTAATGTCATAGTATTGCGAATACCCCGACAGGTTTTATGAAAGTTCCTAGCAAACGAATGACGATGCGAGCTGACCGTGCGACAAGTCACCCCCCGTCGGGCCGACACGGAGATTGACACAAGGGTTTATACACGTCTGGGCCTTAATGGAGGCCCTAGTCCTATCGACGTGCTTCCGGCGCGAGCTGGCTAAGGGAGCTTTCTCGTGGGGAGAGTGCTCCTAAGCACGTCTTTTAGTTTTCTTGTATTGGATGTAAATGAATTGTCTTTTGTTACAAGAGGGGTACAAGAGCATATATAGGCCCAAAAGATGCAAATTACTAGACTACCCCAGTTGCGGCCATCGGATTGAGGGGCATCAGTGTCATTCTACTGGCTAGGGGGCTCGGATGCTTGACAAGTGTCCTTGCCAGTTCCCGAGGCCCTCCTCACGTGACCCCACGTGACCCTGGTGGGAGGCCTCCGCGGCCTTCTCCAGGATGGGGTCACCGGGGCGCTTGTCACCGGGTCAGTGGCGGCGCTCGGGGTAGGATCACCGGGGCGCTTGCCACTGGGTCGTTGGCGGCTCCCAGGACGTGGTCACCGGGGCGCTTATCACCGGGCCGGTGGCGGCCCCCGAGATGGAGTCACTGGGCCAGTGGCGGCACCCAGGAAGGGATCACCGAGCCGCTTGTCACCGGGCCGGTGGCGGCACCTCGGACGGGGTTACCGGGGCCCTTATCATCGGGCTAATGGCGGTGCCTAGGACGTGGTCATCGCGACTGCTTGTCACCGGGCCCGTGGCGGCGCTCGGGGCAGGATCCCCGGGCCCCGGTGGCGGATCACCGAGGCGGCGCTCGGGACGGGGGTCACCGGGGCCCTTATCACCGGGCTAATGGCGGCACCCTTCTCATCGGAGCCCTTCTCACCGGGATCGATCGGGCGGAGATTTCCCCCAATAGCAACCCCCATGCTCTCCGGGGACACGTCCTAAGTTCCCAGAGGGGATGGTTTACATCATCGGGGACATCTCCCTCGGAGGGAGCCTTCGGATCTCAACGACGCTTCGATTTTCGTGCCCCACCTTTATGGCGGCATCGTCGATAATTACGACGTCGCCTCGATTAGCGCTTGCTGTCGGCCATCTTGGCCTCGTGCTGTTCGAACTTCGGCACGCCATTTCCCGCGCGCCCATTCAATTTGCACGCGGCGTTTGAAACGAGTGGCTCGGATTGATCTCGAGGGGCTACGTGTCGCCCATCAGGGCCGCGCGGGAGCTCACATCGAAACCGGCGCCTTCCAGTTGGGGTTCCCGAATATAGTTGTGAAGCACTATAGGGATTTCAAACTTTGGGTCCCTCCGTCGATCTTATGCAAGAAAGGGAGATAAAAGGTATGAGGCCAATCGGACAGATTCTCAAGACGTTCAAGGTATTAATGAATCAAAGGACACGTGGAGCAAGGTTTATCCAGGTTCAGGCCCCCTTGAAGCTGGGTAATAGCCCTACGTCCTATGTAATTGACTATGTGAAAAAAGGATTTTACAAAGAGGTGGTTTACAATATGTAGCTAGCTAATCCTATCTTTGCTAAGCCTAGTCTTCTCTCTCCCGTCGATCCGTCCATCCCTTGATCCTTCCCTTGGAGACCTTCTTATACTTGCCGAAGAGGTTGCCGGTTGTTCTCCTGGAGACACGTCCCATGATCTCTCCTAACTGCTCTAGAGTAGTAGCTGTGAGGTCGTGGGGGGGTGGTAGTTATCGTTGATCATGGGTACGTGGTGGTTTAGCAGGCTTGACTTGGTCATCGATTGAACCGCCTTACCGTCTTGACCTCCTTCGATGGTTACCTTGTTAGGGATTTATGACTATCATGGGAATAACCTAAGGATCATGATAGGGTAATGTTTAAGGAATGATCGCGCAATATTATGACCATAGTGCTAAGGTTGGTTCTTGTATCCATGAGAGAGGATGGTCGCGAGGACTATCTCCGCGACCACGCCGCCCTTGGATACAACATAAAACACAAGTTAAAGCTAACGAATGTCTTGATTTTGCGTAAAATGAATATGGATTTTGAGTTATATCCAGAATGCCCTTGGATCACCCAATGTTCCTTCTTCTGGTCTTCTGCAACCACAGGGAGGGCCGCAGCCATAGTCATGTGCGATCGTGTGGCACTATCGCGACCATGGAGGTCTAAAAATAGGTAACAATCCTCATCAGCTATCCCCGAATTTGAATTGACAAAGGCCCACTTTAATGGAGTGTCGCTTCGAATTCTTAATAGTGCTTTGTTGCTTCGAATGTCCACGTTGTGTTACACCTGTGATAGCTTCGATGCATCTTGGGGAATGAGCTGAAGGCACTAGGGAGGATCCCGAATTTTCTGCATCGTGCCCAAATCTGGGAAGTTGAAGCATCGCCCGAGTGACTCTATAAATAACCGTTCCCCTGCTGTGTAATCTTCAACATCTCCACAAATTTTTCTAAGTCTCAAAACCTTTTGTCTTCAAACCTTCCGTGTCAATGGCATCTCCAAACTGGGTCGGCGAGGAAGTTGGGAAGGAGAATGTTGAAGCTTTGGGAGCGCAACGAACCAGCGTTGTGCCTTCGTCTCAAGAGGTAATCTTCTATTGGTAGATTGGCGCAAGCTTTGTGGAAAATGTAATTGTTCTAATGCTTTTTGTCTCATGCAGCCACTTGACAGCTCGACTACCTCTAGAAAATGTGGTGGTGATTATCTTGGATTATCTGGGGGATCTTCATCGAAGAGGCCGATGCAGCTTGATGGGCTTGCTGCATACCAGGCTTCATCCTGAGCATCCCCTAGAAAGGTGGCTCCGGTGCAGTCCATGGCCAGGCAAGCTTCGCCTCATTCCCCCTTCTCGACAGAGGATGAGGATGCCTTCGTCTTCGCTGCAGATGCTTCACCCTTGACCTCCTCAGTATGATCTCTTGACTCTTGGGCTTATCTTAGTTAGTTGATCCTGACCTTGAAGTGAGTTTGATTGTTTTGTGCAGAGCCGTGAATCTCGGGAAGAGCTGGACAAGGTGAAGGCCGAGATAGTGGCCCTCCAAAGGAGCACAAACTCCTTGAGGAGAAGTACGCCCGGTGGGGGTTTGACTTGGATGACTTCCTCAAGCACATTGAGCGTTTGAAGGCAAGTTTTGACAGGGCTAGAGAGACCGCAAGGCTTGCTCGACAAAAAGAGCAGCTTGTGCGTGAGGAGAAGCACGCCGCAGATGTAATCATCGCCGGTTGTGGTCTCACCGTGAAGGATACCCTCGCAAGACTGAGGGAGGTCGCGGGGCTTCTTGAAGCATACGTGGTTGACCCTAAGAAGGACAACTTGTCGCTGGAGGAGTCCTGCGTCCCGGCCGCAAGACAAACTGACTTCATTTTAGATGCAATTAGGGCTAAGGCCGATCCTTAGTGGGGTCTTTTGTATTTATTTTTATTTTTGTAAATAATGAAAAATTAATAAAGAGTTGATTTTTCACTTTATGTAAATAACATCTAGTATGTTCTCTTTCCTTAGCTTTTGGCTATCATAAGAAAGCGCGTGCGATCACAAAATGACTATTGTGATCATGGAAAGGCATGTGTGCTGCGTGCAATCATGGAATGACTCGCGATCATGAGATGTTTGTCGCAGCGTGGTTACGTGTGATCATGAGAGCGGCGATCTTTATCTGCTAGGCCCCGAAGTCGAAGCGAAAAGACTTTCTTCTCACTGGAAAAGGTGTTTTCTCTGTAAAAAGGCGTTTTAGCTTCTGAAAAGGCAACTTGTTGGTTTGACTTCCCGTTGAACGCACGCGGGACTGTGGGTGCGTGTGTCAGGTTTGTTTTGACGTGCATTTAATGTGAAAAAACACCTTTTGCTGCACGGCGTGAACCATGGTGAAGGAATCGAGGAAAGTGGGTTTTTAAACCCTTCGTCTTAAGCCCTAGCTTCTCACAGAAGTTTTGGCGAAATATCCAAGTGTCAGCAAAGTACCTATTAAAGCTGTAGGTCGCAGCTTTTTCTAGTTCTCTACCAAAAACCTGTCTTAATGGCGTGCTGGACAAGGTCGAGCCACCGATCAGAGGAGAGTTTGCTAGTATTGGAGGCTGATGGTTATCTTCCCTCCAGATCGCTGATACCATGGTGGCCCACTGGGGAGAACGAAGAGAGCCCTGTGGTGTGGGAGGGCGAACTTGTGGTGTTCGAGGACTTCTGCGTTGCGGCTTCCGTCTGCCGGAGAGCGACTTTTTGCGGGAGGTTCTCGTCCACTTTGATCCTCACCACCTTCCTACATTTGTGTGAGGCTTTTCTGGGGGTTTTGCCTAGTGTGGCACTGTTCCGCCAGTACTACTTCTTGGCCATCTCTAAGGGCACGACGGCACTAGGTTGTGTGTATTTTCACCTGTGGGAGAAGAAGGACTTTCTCCTCTTTTCTTTGCGCAATTCGGTGCACAAGTGGTACCAGAGGTGGTTCTACTACACCGCGCCGAAGGAACGTCATATTTGGTTCGCCGATCGGCTGCCAGAGAAGAGCAAGGAGAAGGATGTAGCCCCTGATCTTGACGAAGAGCAGAAGAAACAAGCCCTAGTAAAAAATTGGATTAGTCCTTTAAAGAAGAGGGATCACCGCGCGTGGCAGATCAAGGCCAAGGAGGACGCTACGAGGGATGGTAGCCCTGGTAAGTTTGACGAGTTATTTACTCTTGGCTTTGTTTGTTTGGATGTATTGGTGAACACACAACGTTTTCCAGAGTTGTCCTCTTCCAAGGTTGCAATTAGGGCTAGCTATCTGTTGAAGGCCTTTAACCCGATCGAGGAAGGCAACCCAAACGCGTCAAGGCCAGAGAGCCTTGTCGGGAGCGCCGACGGAATGTTGCAGGCGCGGCGAAAGGTATGCTTCCTTCGACGACCTGTGATAAGTCGCGTTGTTGATGTGAGTCCAACCAATAATTCCCTTGATTTGTGTAGTTGGCCGAGGGCCAGTTGGCGAGGACGAAGAGGCCCTTGGGCAACGAAGGTCCTTCCGGCGGTTCCTCCAAGAAAGCGAAGAGGACCCCAAAACCCAAATAGCCCAAGGCTTTAGCCTCTAGCAAAAGTAAAAATACTGACTGCTAGGGCGGCCTCGTCCAAGGCGACGGCGACCGGTGCCAAGGTGACTGCGGTAAGCATTTCTTCCTCTTACACCCCAACAGGACAGATGGGGAGTTATATTTTGCTTGTACAGGGGGAAGGAAGCGAGGAGGAGGACGACGAAGCTCCCCTAATCCTTCGAAGGAGAAGGTTAGCGGAGCCACAGAAGAAGCCTGCGCTTAAAGCGCTATCCTCGCTGCTGTCTCCCCAAAGTGGGGAGGTCAAGCTCCCGAAGTGTGCTGGGGCTTGGCATTAGGTAAATGATACTCTCTAGCTAAGTCATAGTGCCAAGTTAGGAGTCATATTACCAATTGTGTTCGACACGAACAAGACTCCTTCGACTGTGTCTGCCACTTCTCCGACAGGTGGATCGGGGACCACCGTGGTCGAGGGGGAAGAAGGTACTGTGGCAGGTGCTCCTGCCATGAGTGGTACCGTAGTAGAACTAGTGGGTACAACGGAGCCCCCTACGACTACTGATGTTGTACCATTGCCCGACGTCGTTGACGAGGTGGTTGTGGATATGCCATGTATCGCTCCCGTTGACGATGAACGGGCAGAGGTTGCAACGGCGACTGCTGCAACGGACATGGACATAGTTGTCCTGCTGCTGGTTGATGAGGCCATATTTTGCCTTGCGCTGGAAATAAGAATCGAAGCTCAAAGCTCCGAGCTAGTGCACGGTGGTGCGCCTTCTCCGAGCCAAGGCATTGGATCGAGGAAACTTTTAGAGGATCTTTTGGAGGTAAGGGAGGCTCTTACTCCTAGTTTTGCAACATGTGTTTGAATTTTGCGTAAGGTCTGCTGAATGTTTGTTCACAGAACTCTGCTGGCAACACGACCATGGTTAGTGTACTAGTAGAACATTTCAAGGTCGTGCAAGTGGAGCGTGACCTCATAAAGCAGTAAGTGTCTTGCTTTACCTTTAATCCTTGTATGGACTAGGACGTGAACCTCTTATTTGTCGTAGGGAGAATTCCGCTTTACTGGAAGAGATCCCCACCATGCGCAACAATGAAGGGGCCGCGGTGGCCGAGGCCCATAGGGAGAAGGATGAAAAACTCTCAGGTGCCCTCGCTTCCTTGGAGGAAAAGACATGACTATGTGATGCTCTCCAAGGGGAAAAGGACAGCCTTGTTATCGGCTTGCAATAAGCTACAAGCTGATGTTGACTGTAAGCACTTCCCAGTAGAAGTTGTCGTCGCTGAGTTGATTTACGGATACTTGATCTTTGAATTTTGTTCTTCCTTTGAGCAGGTCAAAGAGAAAAAGGTCGCAAGCTGACTGAAGAGATGAGCGAATTAGAAGAGAAGGTTCATCAGGCGTGGACACGACCTGGAGAAGCTTCACAATATTATCAACCAACTTCAGTCAGCCAGTGACAAGGACAAAGAAAAAACGGAGAAAGTTCTCAGTGAGAAGGAGAATTTGGAAATGATCATCGAAAACTGCCACCTCACTGAGAAAAACACTATGGCCAAGCTGAAGGAAGTTGCAGATTCGTTTGACGTGGAAGTCATCAATCCACCTGGGGATGACCTATCACTGGTCGAGTCTTGCAACCTGGTCGCCGCCCAGTTCGATTTGCTCGTTGCGAATATCCCTGAGTTTGTGAGGAAGTGCATGGAGGCACTGAAGACTAATGTCAGTGATGTGGCCTCTGCTTTACTCTACAAGCTTAAGACATCACCATGGCCCGGATATGGACCTGAGCCAATGGTGGAAAACGTAGCTTTCAATAGCGAGAATCAACTGGAGGCGGTCAGGGCCGAGGTCAATATTCTTGTAGACAAGCTGCTGCATGACCTGGGCCTTCCTTGATGTACTACCTTCTATTGTACTTTTTTGGCAATAAGATAACTTCTCTTAAGTTATTGTACCTTGCAAATACACATGATTAGTAGGCATAACAAAAAACTAAGGAGAAAACACTTGACCTTAAAATTAGTTATTTACAGTTAATATCCCCCTAGCCCCCTCCTATGACCAATAATACTGGAGACATAGTATGTTGGTCGCATGATTTAGATATGGACAAAACCCAGGGATGAGTGACAAACTGATTGACTAGAGAGCATGTTATTGCGAAGTCATAAGGTTTGGCTAACTGACAGCCACTCGAATAATCAGGACATGCTAGTAAGTTTCTGAAGTGTTGAGAAACGGCTTACAAAGAAAAGTCTTATCTAGATGTGACCATGAGATCGGCCAGCGAATCTGCTTAATCATCGTAGTGTAGTTCCCAGTGCGATCAACCCCTCGGCATGGTCCGATGGAGGTAGAATGGATGTTAGCAGTAATAAAGTATGATATAAAGTGAATTGACAAATAGAAAAGGGAAAGGGAAAGAGTACTTACACGTAGAACTTGCGTAATTAGTTAATGTTCTATGTATTGGACAGAACTCTGTCATCTTCCATAGCTAATCTAGCCGATCTAGGTTCCGGCATTGAAACCATAGTATAAGGGCCCTCCCATATTGGGGAGAATTTGTTGCGATTAGACTGGTTTTGGATCTTTCTCAAAACTAAGTCGTCCACGTGAAGGCTATGTGGTCGCACCCTTTTGCTGTGATATTTATGCAAGGCTTGTAAATATGCTGAGGATCGAAATAATGCTTGATTGCGCTTTTCTTTGAGAAGGGCGAGTTCGTCGTCACATGCGGCAGTTGAATTTATAGCATCAATGTTTGTCACGCGAGGGGAGCAAAGTTGTATTTCACTTGGCAACATGCCTTCAGCACCAAAAACCAGTTGGAAAGGCGTGTCACCTGTAGCTTGACTGGGTGTGGTACGAAGTGCCCATAGAACGGAGTAGAGTTCATCTACCCAAGTCCCCGAGCGTATCTTAAGGCGGTTGAACACTCGTTTCTTAATGCCTTGAATGGTTTTCCCGTTGGCACGTTCAACTGCCCCGTTGCTTTGTGGATGAGCAATGGAGGTGAAACAAACTTTGGTACCAATGTCATCGCAATAGTCAAGGAAAAGACAGCTGAAGAATTAGGAACCATTGTCTGTAATGATGTGATTTGGGATACCAAATCGTGTTACGATGTTCTTGTGAAAGAACTTTTGTGCCGCAGTAGCGGTAATGGTTCGGACTGGTTTAGCCTCGACCCATTTGGTGAATGTGTGATGGCTACGAACAAGAACTTGTATCAATTGATGGCTTGGGGCATTGGTCCCAGAATGTCTATCCCCCATATGGCGAATGGTTATGCTAATGGGATAGATTGTAATGCATATGCCGGCTGATGAGTTTGCCAAGCATGGAATTGACACTGGGGGCATGTCTAGACCAGATGCCTGGCATCGTTCAGTGCCGTAGGCCAGTAATACCCTTGTCGAAAAGCTTTTTCGACTAGTGTGTGGTAGAAGGCATGTGCACCACACATGCTTTCGTGGATATCTCTCAGAAGGGATTGGCCTTCTTGCTGAGGAATGCAACGCATGAGTATGCCTTGTGTACTCTTTTTGTACCTAGTGCCATCAACCAGTTTGTACATGAGTGCTTTTCTAACTAACCAATCAGAGTCGGTTTCGTCCTCAGGCAAGGTCCCATGCACAAGATAGATCCTCAATGGATGGATCCAATATGCTTCTTGCTCAAGGGTGGCGACGTTTGTCATCGCCTCGGTCGTCTCGGTAATCGAGGGATATTTTAAGTGTTCAATGAACACTACTGCTGGAGTGGATGCACGTGAGGACCCAAGTTTCTATACCTGGTCGGTGAGAGTATTGTCTCTTCTTGGCACAAATTGGACTTCGAAATTCCTGAAGTATTTTTCCAATTTTCTCACCTCGCCCAGGTAACAAGACATTGTCTCATTGGAGGTGTTGTACTCCTTGTTTACCTGTTTTATGACTAGCTATGACTCTCCCCTCACCACTAGTCGATGGACTCCAAGGGATTTGGCTGCTCGGAGCCCAGCGAGAAGACCTTCATACTCTGCTGTGCTGTTAGTCGCAACAAAGTGAAGTTGTATGATGTACTAGAGTTTGTCGCCCTGAGCACAGAAACAGACATCCAAGACGGCACATCACAGACGGTTATGAACTTTTCAATGGAAAACCGTATGTGAAGGCCTGTCGGGAGAAAATGTTAAGTTATCACAGTCGGTTCTAAGATCAGAACCGACTGTGATAGTCAACCAGACGGCTCTGAACACAAAACCATCTGTAATAGTCTACTTATCACGGACGGTTTTAAACTAAAACTCGATTGTGATAGATACAATCGGTTCTCAACTAAGAACCTTCTGTGATAACTAGAATATCACAGACGGTTCGGTTATCAAAACCGACTGTGATATATACAATCGGTTCTGAACTCAGAACCGACTGTGATAGTGTAGTATTAGAGACGATTCTGAGGTCAGAACCGACTGAACAGTGCTGGCGCTTCGAATTCTCAACTGTGTTCATTTTTGTCTCTGATCTTTGCGCGCGGCGCCTAGGCGAACACTAAGCGTCGCTTTGGAAGTTCTATAAATAACTTGACAATGGAATAATTGCCATTTACTTTACAAGTTCTTATAATTCTCAAACTGTTTGACTTCTTAGCTTCTCTGTGCCAATGGCATCCTCAATGGCATCGTTAACCTCCCCCCCCCCCCCCCGGTAAGAACTCTCAATCTTTTGGACTTACCCCTGTATTGTTAATCTCTGTTCAGTACATTCTTGACCTATTAATTTGCACAGGGAAGGGGAGCCGTGGAAGACTCGGGCAAGGTAAAAGCCAAGCTGAGGGCCCTCCAGGAGGAGCACAAGCTCCTTACAGAGAAGCACACTCAGCTACGGCTTGACCTGGACGATCTCTTCCAGCACATTCAGTGCATGAAGATGGATGGTGACAATGCTAGGGCAAGGACGAAGCGTCTTCACGAGGAGAAGAAAGCCACGGATATGACCATCGCTGGCTGCAGTTTGACTATGAAGGATACCATCGCGAAGCTGAGGGTGGTCGCAGGCCTTCTCGATGCGGTAGTAGTTGATCCTAAGAAGGACAACTTGTCGCTGGAGGAGTCCTGTGTAACATCCCAAATTTTGCTATCTCTTTAGCTTGCCAGTCAGCACATCTTCATTGGATTCTCGGATGTCTCAACCCCATTTTTGATCCTTATCTCAGAATTATGATCTTAGGTATGCCACTACCTTAATTTAAAAAGTTGGCAGCTAAACTCCGCCTCTCAGACCATTTTTGCTTTTTAAGTCCAAAAGTATCGTAGATCAGTTCTTTTCAGATTTGTCAGAAGCCCAAAAAGACTAAAAGTCTCAGACCATCTCCAAACTTTGATCTGATTTAGTTAATATCTCCCATTCACTATTCTGAACATTTTTCCCTTCTGGAAGAATTCCAAAAGCTCAACCGAAACCCTAGTTTCAGCCTCGCCAAAGTTTCAAACCCTAATTACCCTATTTTCGATTTTTGTCAAAACCACCAGATCTTATCGGATTTCACCATTTTTCCTGCTGGATGAATCCAAGTGAATTAGTAGCACTCATCTGCAAAAGCAGAACTCAGATCAACCCTTTAGATCTCCAGATTTGCAAATAGGCCCAAATTCCTGAAACCAAATTCCTTGCAGTTTAGTCCAAACCTTCTCAAATCAGTCCAAACTTTGCAACCAGGCCCCTGTGCCATTTTCGACCACGACCAGCGCCATTCGACCGCACCCGCCACTTAGCCTCGCCGCAGGAACTCGCCACCACCACAGCCACGTAGCCACCACCTGTGCGCAACCGTGCCGCCACCGTGGAGCAACCTCACCAGCGTTGTGCCGTGACTTCCTCGCCCGCGCGCATGCTCTAGCAGCAGCAAAGCAATGCCACGTTGCAGCCATGCCGAAGCCAGTGATCTCGTCGCCCTGCTCCAGTCGGATTTGCCGTGATTCCCCTCGCCTGGCACAGTCGTTGCCGCATCCCAACGTCGTCTCGATCCCGTCTTCGGTGTCAGTCACGCGCATCTGTTGGATTTGCTTCAACTCCCGAGAGCTCAGTCCTTCACCTATATAAGCCCCCCCCTCAACCGCAGCATCACTTCGCACCACCCCTCAGCTGCAAAGCCTCAAGCTCCTAGCACCAGAGAACAGCCAGTTTCCCAGCGCCGTCGTGAAGACCTTCTTCTCCGGCGAGCTGCTTTTGAGGCCACCGTCGCCAGCTTCGCCTGCAGCTTCTCACTCCAAACCAAGGCCACCAGTGAGTTACTCTCGTCCCCCTCTCCGTATCATATCATTTAATTGGGCCCCAGTGAACCTCAACGCCGGCGATCACCGGAAAAGCCCAAATCCCCTGTTTCCTCAATATTGCCCGATTCGATCCAAATCAGCCCTCGTGCCAGTGGAAGAAATTGTTCAGGACACTCCCTTTAGCAAGCCTACGAGTTTGGATTTCAAAATTGAGCCAAGATTGTGGCTTCCCCAATCTGCGCGCCACCAGTGAACTGGTTCTCGTCGCTGAGCTTCTCCGGCCATCCCCCGACCAAATTAACCCCACCAATAGTTCCCTCACCTCACCCTCTCACTCCCTGAGCAAGCAATCGAGTTCAAACTCTCTGAATGGAAAACGCCCAATTTAGGAGTCGCCTTCTCCAGCGCCGGTCGCCAGAATTCTTCCCTGGCCGATCTAGCTCCTGTCACTTTGTTCCTTAGATAGACTCCAGTACCCTGAGAAATATTGTCTACTAGCTCGACTCCTGAATCGACCTGAATCAACAGATATTCCAATGCCAAGATCACTGTCCAGTAACTCAGGCCACCGTGTTTACTCGCCTGATTTGGCCACCCTCCGGCCACTTTCTGCCCTTGAACCTGTTGAGTGTTTTGTTCCTGTTATCAAGGCCTAACCCCCAGACAAAGTTGTCCACCAATTGGAGTCCTGAATAAAAAGTTATGCCATGCCCTAGTTTCTGGCCATGTCCAGCACTATGTCAGTGCATGTCCACCAGCGGCATTAGATGATTTAGACCTGTTTCACTGAGCAATTGAAATGCCACCCTGTCCATTAGATTCCTGGAGTTGTACTCTACACCTTTCTCCACTGCAACTTCTCCAGAAAACCTACCTAAGACCAACTTAAGGTTATGTCTTGCCGTGGACTGAATGTCAGCCTTTCGACATTCAACTCCTTTTGAGCCCATCTCTTCAATCAGCACCCAAATGGATTTGTCCAAACCTTTCCCCTGCATGCATGATATATTATACGTATCATTTTCCATAAAGACTATCTTATGTATGCTTATATAGCGTATGCGTGTATTATTTGTATCCGCCGTGGAACCAGAGGTTGAAGGAGCGGAAGAAATCTTCGAAGAATCATCTAAGTAACTAGACCCAGCATTGCAAGGCAAGTCTCAATCCCTTGATCATGTCTCACCTATTATTTTGAAATGAAGTATGTTAACTGTTTTCAAGTATATGCATGCCTTATATTCAAATAAGAACTATATTCAAATAAAGTGATTAGATATGACCTAAATGATTATAAAGCCCCTTTTGACATTGAATATCCCTGCACCCTTGTCACCCTAGAATATCATGCTTAGGCTATGCTATGCTCAAGATTATATGTTAAATGTTGAATGTTCATATGTGAGAAAAGCATATTCAAAACCCTTTTTGTGAAAGAAAATGTGATTGGAATCGATAGTGAGGATGGTTTGATTGGATGGTGCTGTGTGCGCATTGGGAATGTGAAAGACTCCTCACTAAAGATTCATAAGGACTAGAACCTTATGTTGTACTTCCATGCGGCATGAAAAACGTACCAACCACTTGCCCGGTATGGGACGGGCGCAACTTAGTAGCTTTCTTTAGTATTAGCTTTTCCCTGCAATGGTTGTCGATCCGGTTTCTTGCGAGAACTGGTGGGCCACTGAGGGCCATGAGTGATGTGAGTTCAGAAAAATTATGAGAGGAAAAGGTGGAAAGAAGGAAGACGCCCTATGCCAGATTAAGTGGTGCGCGACTGTAATCAAGAGAGGCTATGTGTCTTGCGAGAACATAGACCCAGGCTAGGAAGTAAGGCAGTGGGGAGGACCCACAACGGTACTTGAGACTTAACTGTTTATTTACCGGGCAGGGAATTGTTAATGCTAGGACTGTAAACTGTTGTGTCATCTCGGCCTTGTCACATGCGTAAAAGTCGCATGGAGCTGATCCAACTTGAAAGCCGAATGATCGGTGGATTAAGGTGGTACACCTTTGCAAAGTTTAAAAAGTATCGGATACTCTGAGCTCCCAAGTTATGGAGTCTGCGCGCGGTGGATTCTATCCACGTCGATGCAGCACAAGTAGCTTTTGGAAAGTTTTTCACAAAAATTTGAGTAAAGTGGTGACTCATGGAAGACCACCACACATAACATTTTCTGAAAATCTAGCTTAGGATTTTAAAAGCCTCGCTTTTGAAAACAAAAACCTTTTCTTCAAAATTGAGAGTGAAAATCTATTCTATTCCTATATATAAAGCCAAGACCTCTTTCCTTGAAAACCCCTCATCTATATATCTGCATTCTCATAACGGGACTTGCTAAGCATCGTGGAAAAATATGCTCACCCTTGCCTTTACAAACAAATTCAGAAGAAAGGATTCGAAGGATCCTGATTCCTTTAGCCTTGAGCACCGAGAAGAGGAAGGAACTTTTCCAGACGATTTGAGCTTCTAGGAGGGTCATGGGCCAAGTTGAGTTCGATGTGGTAAAGGCCCGAGCCGAACCGCTGCAGAAGGAAATGAAGACCTTTGTCGTTGCTTTTGTGTTAATTCTGTATTCGGTACCTCGATACCGATTCTTTTTTATTCTTGATTTTGAAAAACTCTCTACTTTTGTATCAACTTTAATTAATGCCATTCATGGCTTTATGATAATGTAATAGTGGTCCCCGTGACCTTGTACTTGTTTTATCTATTTGCTTTATTGCTTAAAGTAAATCCTGTTATTGTGAGCTTGTGATGTACCTTTTTGTGTGCAATCCACCTGGGTGGTTGCCATCGGAATCCTCAAATGAGGGTCCCATATCCTGCGTCCTGGCTGCAAGTCAAACTGACTTTATTCTAGATGCAGCCAGGGCTAAGACCACTCCTTGACCTAGCATTCTGTATTTTTACTTTTTTTGTAAGTGATGAAAAAAATTAATGAAAACTTTGTTCTTATATCAATTTTTCAATTTTCTAGCACGTTCTTGGACTGCATGCTATCTTCTCTCTTTCTTTATCTTTCTTTAGCTTTTGGCGAACATTCGACCATACAAAGGTATGTGCACTGTGTGCGATCAAGGAATGACTATCGCAATCATATACCTAGAAGCGGCAATCTTTGGCTTGTGAGGGCAGTCCATCGGAGCCCTTCAAATAATATAGAAACAATATAGAAGTCGCAAGTCCCATGTAAATAATATAAAAAGAATATAGAAGTTGGGCTTATTTGGCTGGATGGCATTGTGGCATGCCAAACGCTTCGAGTTATCAACGTGCTTTGAATATCACAAACGGTTCTGAGGTAAAAAACGTCTGTGATAGTCACATTACAGACGGTTTTTATGTAAGGACTGACTGTGATAGTCCCAACAATGACCGATGCTTTGAATTCTCAACTTCTTTCAATATCACAGACGGTTTTTAACTCAAAACCATCTATGATAGTGACATTACAGACGGTTTTTATATAAGGACGACTGTGATAGTCCCAACAGAGATCGACGCTTCAAATTCTCAACAGTGTGTTATGTCATTTCGGGTTCTTATGTTTGCGCGGTGCACTAGCCTGGGAACATGAAGCGTCGCCTTGGAAATTCTATAAATAGCTTGTTTTTCATTAATGATGAAAAAAATTAATTAAAAATTTGTTCTTATGTCAATTTTCCAATTTTCTCGCATGTTCTTGGAGGAAAAGAATTGGAACGGTTCGACTAGGAAGCAAAACTCCAGGGAGGGAACAAGTATTTGTAGAAGTCGAATGGTTCAAAATTCCAAGCATATTACAGACTGTTTGGACATCAGAATCGTCTATAATAGTAAAGCAGACAATTTTGATCTCCCAAACGTCTGTCATAGTCATATTACAGACGGTTCAGAAATCAGAACTGTCTGTAATAGTAAAGCAGACGGTTTTGATCTCCCAACCGTCTGTGATAGTCCCAACAGTGTCCGACGCTTCAAATTCTCAACATGCAATCGTGGATAACCGCACATAATAACTGCGCAGATGAAGAGATTTAATTATTTACTTCAAATTTAATTTGCATCGAATTATGTAATCTGACGCTTCAACTTCTTAAGTTGGCACTGTTCCGCCGTGTTGCAATTTATCTCCCGAGAAATAATCATGAATTTATTGACCTTGAAAACCAGTAGTGCGCTTTTTAAAACTCGAGGCACCCACGCATATGAACTGTCACCTTCTGGTTCTATAAATAGCGAGGCTCTTCAATCCTTAAGACTTACAAATTCTTGGCTAAGTCTTTTAGGAATTCTGCTCCTAAATCCCTGTCTTTATTCCCTCCTCAACTCCCACCTTGATGGCGAGCCGAGATTCCAATGAGGTTATTGAAATTGAGAGTGATGAGGAAGAGATAAGGAATGAACTCGATTAGGATCTTCAGAAAGTAAGTCCTCTCTGAAACTGTAATGCAGGTCTTTCTTTTATGACTTGATTACCTCCAAACAAATGCATTTCGAAATCCACAGGTGCCTGAGGAAATGCTCCCTCCAAAGAAGAGACTCAGAAATGATGAAAGATCCTCCAATAGAGGTGCAGCGAAGACTCTAGAGGGTGCTGAGGCATGTGTTACCACATTTCCCCTTGCAACCCCTCCAGTTGCATCGACTCCACCTTTGGAAATCCACAACAATCCTTCCAATATCCCCTCTTCAACACCTTTGTATCATCAGCTTTTCTTGGATGATCAACTTTCTGGGGTAAGGCGCACACTTCCACGTCCAAATCCACTCCGAAGCTTGGCAATCATCTTCACCCTCTCTATTGGTCGTTATGCCTTTCAAAACTAACTCATGCATGTGCAGGAGGAGAAAGCTACCTTGTGCAGAACTCTCCAAGAAGAAAAAGAGGCGCTAGAGAAGCATTCTGAGGGGATGTCTTCTGCCATTCTGCACTTGGCAGAGTGCTATGAGGGTTCTCGCGAAGAAGCGCGCAGGTTCCAGTCGGAGAGAGATTACGCTCGGCAGCATCGAGAACAGCTGCACTCCTTTGCTGTGAGATGATGTAGATAGGCTTAGAGCCATTGCTAATTCTCTTGGGGCGGCCAGTGTAGATCCTACTGATGCCAATACATCCCTAGGAGAACTTTGCAAATTACTTTTGGATCAGGTCGATGCTTTGGTCTCTTGTATCCCTTATGTATGCAAAGATTGTAAGAAATAAGAAATTTCTTTTCCTTATATATCTGGCTTTTCAATTGATTATGTAACTGATAATCACCAAATGATGTTCTGTGTGAAAATGTTAACAAGAAAATACCGCTGCGATCAAGACGATTTTTAACTCAAAACCATCTCTGATAGTAACATTACAGACGGTTTTAATTTCAGGACCGACTGTAATAGTCTCAGCATTCTTTGAACATCCACAGACATATATATACACCAAATATGAAAAACAAGATAAAACCAAATAGTCTCAACATTCATTTTTTTAAATACTAACATTGAAAATAAGATAGAACCAAATATAAAAAACAAGTGGAACAATTCAACTAGTCGAACGGTTCGACTGCAAGCAATCCAGAATATTATAGACGGTTCGGACCTTATCACTGTCTGTGATAGTAAGCAGTGTGTTGATTTTATAATTATCACAGACAGTTCAGAAGTAAAAACCGACTGTGATAGTAAAACAGACGGTTTTGAGCTCGGAACCGTCTGTGATATTCTAATTATCACCGACGGTTCAGATGTAAATACCGTCTGTTATATTTCTGTCATAGTTCTACACAAATGCACCGATATTACTGACAGTTTAAAGTGAAACTCGTCAGTGATATTCTGTTCTTAAAAAATGCACCGATATTATTGACGGTATTATATAGAACCGTCTGTATTGAATCTGGTATAAATGGTCTTTTGGCGGATGTTTTGAGCTAGTCGTACACTCTTGCTTGACATACTATCCAGTTGGAAGAGATTTGGGGCAAGGAAGAGCAATATCTCGAAAGGGGAGCATTTGGGGGCAACAAATTTGAAGATCCAAGGTTGGTACTTGGTCCTAAGGCATACACATTACTTGATTTCATCATCAATATCGATCTCCATTGATTGATCAAATTAGAGTGAGAGGGAGGGGAAGCTACAGTCGCAAATCCTAATTATAACTCATTTTCAACCTGTAGCTATTTAATTGCTTTATGATGTGTGTTATCCATGCCCCCAACTAATTGATTGCAGTTCAAGTAGTAGTTAACTAGTTATACTGCAAACTCCACATCAAACACTAGCTAGCTAGATTTATAATTTATTGCGTGTCGACTGCACATAGAGTATTACTAATTAGCATGTGTATGAATTTAATTAATTGCAAATGGTCCATCGAGACTGGATGTATAATGACAACCGAGTGAGTGAGGAATACATGAAAGGTGTTTTAGATTTCCAAAAGGTTGCTGAGCAAGACATGGTGAAGAAGGGTTTACCATATATGTACTGTCCTTGCGTAGACTGCCAGAATCTTAAGATGTTCACCAACTCATCTCAAATTGTCGCCCACTTGATCCGACGTGGTTTCAAAAAGGGGTACACGTGTTGGGTCCACCATGGAGAAGAGCCAACTGCAGAAACAAGTGCCACTCAGGTTGAGGAACAGGACATGTCGGATCCCAACAACGACTTCGGTGAGGATATGCCAGAGGATGACAATTTAGATGACATGTTGTGTGATGTGGAAGGAAATTACAGTGAAAGGGAGTTTGGCAAATTCAAGCGCTTGATTGAGGACTCAAAAAAGCAATTGTTCCCTGGTTGCAAGTCGAAGTACACAAAATTGGCCTTTGTACTTGAACTGTTAAAATTGAAGGTAAGTAACAACTGGACCGACAAGAGTTTCACGGCAATGTTAGATTTTTTGGTGGACATGCTCCTGGAAGGAAAAGAGTTGCCAAAAAACACCTACCAAGCGAAAAAGCTGTTGTGTCCTTTGGGAATGGAAGTAGAAAGGATACACGCATGCCCAAATGATTGCATCCTTTACCGTAACGACTACAAGGATATGCATGTTTGTCCGGTGTGCGGCGCATCCCGCTATAAGCGTAAGGACCGAACTGTCGCACCCCGAAACTGGGACTACGACTACTCCTGAAGAGACCTAGCTCGCTGTAGCTAGTCCCATATATGCATAGCATACACATACCCTTGACTTCCCAGGATAAGTCAAGCACAGGAGTATATTCACATTGCAACAGAGTAACTTACAAAATAGTTAAGCAGTGTGGCCTACTGGCCTTGATATTACATAAGAAGATTACAATGCCTTCACGGCATACATGGTTTAGCAAAATAACAACTACACAGCAGAAGATAGGTGACCCACCCACAAAGAGAAGTGGATGGCAGAACAATACATATCAGGGCAATGACGGGACTGACGCTCCTCCTTCTGGATCCAAGAAGTTCTCCATGCCTTCATCTTGATCATTGAACGCTCCATCTACTGATTTGTAGGTTGCAAGGGTGAGCACTTACATACTCAGCAAGTCATAGGTAAGAGTAGATACATATAGTAGTGATGATATGAACCTAGACTAGTCAAGAATTATGGATGTTTGTAAAATAACCTTTTTCTTTCTTATCTCATCTCATGGCAGCACCTTTCATAATATAACATCATCATTCATGTTCACTAGATTATAGCACTACCGCGACACATCGACACACGACAGCCCACGGCTGCACTCCTTATCATGACAACACATGTCATTTGGGTAATCTTGATTTAACACATTTTATTTAGAAAATAATACTTGTGTCACACCCTGTGGATTTAATCCACCGCAGCAGACTCCTATAAACCCGGGAGCTCGGAGTATTCGAATACGTTTTTAACTCTACAGAGAGGTACCAACTTACCCGCAAGATATTCCACTTTCAAGCCCATCCTATCAAAATGATTAGACCCTTCCTCACAACCATGTGTGAGTGGCAAGGTGGAGATAACAAGAATTTTTGTTATGTATCACTCACATTTCACCCCTGACTCTGTGGATCTCTCGCGAAACACAGTTGTGGCGGGCTATACCCCCACCCTTACTCATTTCCCCATTGCTGGGTCAAATATCAGATCACCTTCAGTGATAGTGGGAGTCAGCCTCCATATCAATCATCACAACACATCTCATGCAGGGGTTTCATGTGCGATCCACATAAGTACTTGTTCAGGCCTGTCCCATACCAGGCTTGCGGTTAGCACGTTGTTTATGCCACTAGACGCACAACACAAGGTTCTAGTCCTTATATGCCAGTGACCAGACCATCCACAACCCTGCACCTTCAGTGCCTGCATTCCTTCGCAGTCTAGCACCTCCAGTGCTACCACCATCCATACCATTTTCTGGTCACGGCTAGGGGTTTTATTTCATGAATATAAGTATATACATATATAATAGTTCATGGCTCAAAACTTGTTTATTTCACATTTCACAGATAACCAGTCAAGTACTGCCAATTCATAAATCAACCATTCTCAATCTTTCACATGCAATATTATCTATATTCAAGGTTATGTTTTAGCAATATTTAAAATATAGGTTCAAGATGACCAAGGATATGACTTGCCTTCCGCGTCGTAAGAAACAGCAGTTGATGACGGATTAATAGCGAAGTCCTCAAATTCAGCTTCTGGATCTGCTCGACGACAAACCAAACAATACACACAAATATTACTTATTATATTAAAGTGATTTAGGATCTATATGCAGATATGCTTTACAAGAGTGGCTGAACAATACTAGAGATAATTGAGATAGCAAGCTGGACTGAGTTGAGAGTTTAGGGTTTCAAGGAATTGGCTAAGGATGGGTGTTAGATGCTCTTAGGATTTCAAGGCTGCAATAAAAACATCAGTTTTGTGGTTGGTTTGATCAAAAATAGCGAATGTCAGCAGATTGACATTCGGATCAAGGTTCTGACATAGCTTTAAGGAAAGCTAGAGAGCTTATCTCAAGTTATGACAGTAGAAGAAAGTGTAGATCATAACTCTACAAATTCAGTGGACAAAGTGGCTTTCAAAGTGCACGATCAGAAGTGGGTAAACAAGGCCAATGCCATTGGCTGGCATGCACTGGGGCAGTGTCAAAAACTAGGGTTTATCACAACATGCATTTCAAGGGCTCAAATCAAGTTGTGATAGAAGAAGAAATTGCTGATCACAACCTCAGGAATCTAACGGACAAAGTTATGCTCAAAATGCACATCTGGAAGGGAGTGAAAAGGGCTAATGCCACTGACTGACATAGTCTGGCATTGAATCTGACATGGCCAGAAACTAGGGCTTGGCATAACTTTTGATCTAGGGCTTCAAATGATGCACCACTTTGTCTGGGAGGTAGGCAATGATAACAGGAACAAATCATTCAATAGAATCTAGGGCAGAAGATGGCTGGAAGGTGATGAAATTCAAAGGAGAAGTGTGGTGGCGACATGGCACAGTGAAGCCACTGGACAAAATCTTGGCATGGCTATAACTTGAATTCTGGACAGTTTCAGGGATCGGACTAGAAGACAAATATGCTCAGGAGGTTGAAGCACACTTGAATGACAAAGTGGATGAAGCTGAAACGGCCGGGAAAGGATTTCCGGTGAACTGCGCCGGAGAAGAACGCTGCCATTTGGGGGTTTTCGATTTAGGCCGAATAAACTCGATTCCAAGCTTGGGAAGTGATAGATGGGTAAGAGGAAGCTACCTGCACGATCAATTTGGCTGAAGGATGGCCGGTGTGGCCTGGCGACGATCGCCGGCGACTGAGGAAACTCAAATCTGGGGAAAACTTCAATTCAAGCTCAATCTAGAGATATTGATGCATAGGCTTGCTTCAAAAGGTTCACTGATCATTTTTCTTCACAGGTTCGAGAGTTGATTCGAAGTAAATTGGCCTGCATTGCCGGAACAGGGTAATCGGGATTTCTGGCGATCACCGGCAACTGGATGCAAGATAACTCAATTAGATGGTACAGCACGGTGAGGGAGATGAGCTATACCTTATAGTGCTGTTAATTTGGCAGGAGGTGCTGCAGAACGTGCTGGCACCGTGAGGCTCCTCGACGGCTCGCTGGAGAAGACGACTGCAGCAGAGGTAATTTGGAGATTTGGTTAAGTCCTGGTGAAGAGGAGATGACACAGGGTACTGGTGGCTTAAATAGAGCAGTGAGCGAAGCTTGCAAGGATTAAACAGCATTGAATTGGTGTCAGTTGACATGAGTTGCCGGGCGCAGATGCAACAACGGCGAGCGGTGACGCGACTGTGCACTGGTGAGGCAAAGCTGTGCTACATTGGGACTCAACCATGTCGGGCGATACAAGGCGGTGGCGACAACGGCTGGCAAAGCAAGCTACGTGGCAAGAAGATGCTGACAAAAGGCTGTTGGTCGAGCGCGGGAGCAGGCGCTGGTCCTCGACGTTGCAGCGACATTGCCACGGCATTGGCCGAGGCGAGGACACGTACACACAACATGCACGGTCACAAGTGCGGTGAAGCTTCACCGGCGGCGAGCAAACACGGCGCAAGGAATCACGGCGATCTCTGGTCGTGCACAGCAGCTGCCTGGTCGAATTAGGGCTGATTTGTGATTTCAGATTCTTGATTTGGACTGAATTGTAAATCTGAAGATTTTGAAGGTTTGATCTGAGATTGATTGCATTAATCTGGTAGGCTTGATTCAACAGATGATTTGGCACAGATAGAAGGTAACATTTGAAATGTTCGGATGATTTTTGATATGAACTGAAAACAAAGTAGATTAGGGTAAAATAAGTCTGAATCTTTTTGATCTCGAATTCTGGGATTTAGGGTTTGATTTTGAGATACTCATAAAAGGAGAATTTGTGTTGAAAAGCATTTGGGAGGTGTTCCCTGAATCAAATTTGAACTTGGAGATGATTTGTAACATTTTTCCTTTTTAGGCTTCTGGGAAATCTGGAAAAGGACTGATCTGCGATACTCTTGGACTAATTTGCGAAAAAGGTTTAGATAGTGAAATCTGGCTGCCAACTTTTTGGATTAAGGTATTGGCATACCCTTGATCATATTCCAAAAATAATCTGGTCTGAACTTGGCTAAGATTTTAATTAAATCTAAATTTCTAAAACTTAGGGTATTTGGGTAATATAAGATATTTCTGTTTTCGAAAACAGAAAGGAGTTGAAAAATCTGGAAGTTAGAGATAGAATTGGATATGGGTTCTGAAGGCTTTTAGATTTAGGATAACTGATAGATCAAATCTGGAAAGTCAGATCTTGACTTGGGATCACAGGATAGATTTTGGAGATTTTAGGGCTAGAACAGAATAAGGCTGATTTGGCTGATCTAAAAGAGACATATGCATGCATGATTTTTAAGAAAGAACTTTTCATCCCAAAACTCAAGATGTTACAGATCTACCCTCCTTAAAGAAATCTCGCCCCGAGATTTACCTAAAGCAAGGAAAGATAAAAATAGAGATAGGTTCACTAAAAATTCTCTTCCTTCTTCCAAGTAACTTCTTGTTCTGAATGATTTCCCACTGAACTTTTATAATCTGATATGGGGTATTCTAAAGATACTTGCTTTATATGCATTTCAACTTCAGATGAACTTGCATTACCAGAATCAATTAGTATTAAGGCAGATGCAAACTGAGTCAAAAATCTACCTCGAAGGATGTCGGTGGTGTTTCCTGCTTCTTGGATGGAAGTGTAGTTTAGCTTTCCTCCTGGCATTGCTGTTGGTGTTCCATCTCTTCCTCTTCCTCGGTTGGCCATGCTTCCTCCTCTTCCTGGTGGAGTTCCTCTAAAATTCTGTGGTGGTGACACCGGTACTCTGGGTGCTTCTGGTAGTGTTCCTGCCTGTATCCTGGCAATGGATGATGGAAGTCGAATCCAAGGACAAAATTCTCTACGATGTCCACGCTATCCACAGTGGAAACAAATGATATTCATGCGAGGGCAATCCTTCTGATGATGATTTCCTCTGCAGTTTGGGCACAACGCCATTACTGGTCTGGGAGTTTGATATGATGGTCGAAAATTAGAGATGATGGGAGCTCTTCCTCTGGTTGGGTCTGTCTGTGGTCGCGCTTGTTGAAGCATCTTCCTCTTCCGATTTTCTTCTCCTATATTCCTCTTCTCCTCTATCTTTAGGACCCTGTTCACTAGTGTTTGAAATTCAGTTATCTCATGGGAGGCGATTTGGTACTGTAGGTAGTGTTGAAGTCCTTCTGTAAAGCGTTCTATTTTCTTCTCCTCAGTATCAACATCTCCAGGTGCATACCGGGCTAAGTGAGTGAACTGGTGCAGATACTCTGTAACTGTCTTGTTTCCTTGAATCAAATTACGGAATTCCCGACGTTTGGCAGCTATGACGCCTGTAGGTACATGAAATTTCTGAAATTGTTCCTTGAATTCCGTCCAAGAGATGTTATCTTTGTCAAGATGAGCCTCCTGATAGTTCATCCACCATGCAGCTGCAGCTCCTACTAACTGGTGTGATCCAAACAAAACCTTCTCTCGGTCGCTGCATCGGACTGTGTCTAGTTTCCTCTCGATATCCCTTATCCAATCATCTGCAACCATGGAATCGGTCGCACTAGAGAAAGTTGGTGGACGGGTCTTTTGGAAATCTGCTAATCTAGTTCCTACAATAGTTCCTTCTGTTGTTCCAATAGGCAATCTCTGAACTATTTGAGCCAGCAGTTGGGTATGAGCTGCCTGAGCTTCTTGATGATTTTTCTCCATGGATAGGAAAATTTCCTGGATACTGGGTTGTTCACTCTGGGGAGGATTGGAGCTTTGAGATCCTTGCTGAAACAAAGGGTCTCTTGTCCTAGTATCTTCTTCCTGCGGAGTCTGTTCCCTGTCTTCTCCACTGCTTCGGGATCTTCTTCTTGTATCAACCATGGTGGCTCTGAAAAAGAAGTTTGGGCTGATCTAACTATCTAGGGCTAACTAAGAAAACAATGCAGAAAATAATGCAAACTACTTTAATGCATGAAATACTTAGGCTACTAGCCATAATATACAAGTTAACCATTACAAGAGCAACAGCGAATCACAAGGCTATCAAGAGCATCACTAGCTCTATCTATACCAACCCCAAAGACACTCTAAAACAACAGAACACACTCCCACAATCTTACCGAATTTTAGAAAATCCCAATAAAATTTTGAAATAAAAGTTTTCAAGAGCTACAAAGCTCATTATTTTTATCAAAATAAAATTTTCATCAAATAGTTTTCTAAATAAATTACGTCTTCCTGGCACGGCCAATCCCTAAAGGTGTCATCCTACAGTCAAGTTCTCATGTTGCTCTGATACCATCTTTTTGTCGCACCTCGAAACTGGGACTACGACTACTCCTGAAGAGACCTGGCTCGCTGCAGCTAGTCCCATATATGCATAGCATACACATACCCTTGACTTCCCAGGATAAGTCAAGCACAGGAGTATATTCACATTGCAACAGAGTAACTTACAAAATAGTTAAGCAGTGTGGCCTGCTGGCCTTGATATTACATAAGAAGATTACAATGCCTTCACGGCATACATGGTTTAGCAAAATAACAATTACAATTGCAGGAAAACAGTGTACATGTGTCACCGTAGGTTTCTTCTGAAGAATGACGCGTATCATAAGAGGAAGAGGGAATTTGACGGCCACAAGGAAGATGGTTCAGCCCCGAAGCCTACGTGAGGGAATGAAGTTTACTCACGGGTGAAGGATATAGACATTGTGTTTGGAAAGGGTCGTAAATTGAAACCCCGCACGAAGAACACTTGGAAGAAGAGATCGATATTTTGGGACTTACCGTATTGGGAGCATTTAGAGGTTCATCATTGAATTGATGTCAGGCATGTAGAGAAGAATGTTTGCGATAGTTTAATCGGCCTATTGCTGAACATTCCAGGGAAGACAAAGGATGGCGTCAATGTGTGGCCTGACATGATCGAAATGAAAATCAGGCCCGAGCTAGCACCAAGAGAGGACGATAAAGGCCGTATATACCTCCCCCCGCATGCTACACTTTGTGCAAGGCTAAGAGGACAGAACTCTGTAAGTGTCTCTATGGTGTTAAAGTTCCATCGGGTTACTTCGCAAATATGAAAAAGCTTGTGTCCATGGGCGATTTGAAATTGCTTGGTATGAAGTCTCACGATTGTCACGTGTTGATGACACAAATGCTTCCTGTTGCCATCCGGAGTATTCTGCCGCATAAGGTCAGAGAGACAATCAAGAGGCTGTGTTTTTTCTTCAATGCAATTTCTTGTAAGGTCATTGATCCCGATGGACTAGATTCTCTGCAAAGCGAGGTGGTTCGAACTCTCTGTCAGCTTGAGATGTATTTTCCTCCATCGTTTTTTGATATCATGGTCCATCTCACCGTCCACCTTGTCAGAGAAATCAAGATATGTAGACCCGTGTTTCTATGTTATATGTATCCATTTGAGAGATACATGGGTGTACTTAAGGCCTACGTGAGGAATCGGTCTCGGCCCGAAGGTAGCATTGTCGAAGGCTATGCAGCGGAAGAGGTTGTTGAGTTCTGCGTTGATTACATGGCCGAGGTAGAAGCAATAGGAGTTCCTGTGTCTCATCACGAGGGGAGGCTTGATGGTGTTGGCACTATTGGATGGAGAGCCATCACTCCTGATTTTGATATGTACTCGAAAGCTCATTTTTGGGTCTTGCAACACATGACGGAGGTGTCTCCGTACATCGACGAGCACAAGGAGATGCTACGACAAGACAATCCTCGCCGATCCCAGGTTTGGATCACGAGAGAACATAACAGTCAATTCAACGCGTGGATGAAAGTGCAAATCACCGGAGAGTCCGCAAGTGAGAACCTTAAATGGTTGGCAAAAGGGCCCACGTTTACTGTACAGACATGGCAGGGATATGACATCAATGGGTACACATTTTACATGAAAGCTCAAGATCGAAAGAGCACTGTGCAAAATAGTGGAGTGAGCGTAGAAGCTTTCCATGAGGAGTTCAGCGAGACAGGCCCAACAAGGGTAGTACGTGGATTGAACTCGTACTACGGATTCATTGAAGAAATTTGGGAGCTCGATTACGTACTGTTCAAGATTCCCTTGTTTCAATGCCGATGGGTCCAAATCCCATAGGGTGTGAAGGTTGACAGTTACGGTTTCACTTCTGTGGATCTCGATCGACTTGCTTATAAAGATAAGCCATTCATACTTGCAAAGCAAGCCATTCAGGTCATTAATGTCACTGACCCGGCCAATAAGAAGTGGCACGTCGTCCTTCATGGCAAGAGAAGGATTGTTGGAGTTGAAAATGTCGTAGACGAGGAGTAATACAATCAATTTGAAGAGATGCCTCCATTTGGAGATGGCGTACAAGTCAATACTGAAGACACCGACAAAACCAGTTACGTCCGTATGGATCACCAGGAAGGGTTATACTTTAAAGGTAATCAACCTTACGTCCTTATCTCTCTGTTTTCATCGGTATAGCTTATATATCTCCTCTAATTCTCGTCTTTGCAGGGCTGCAACAAGTGGAAAGTTGAGGATAATATGGCTGTGTATGTGGAAATTGTCAGTCAAAGTCCCCATTTGTATGTAACATTTATTTGAGCATGCTCCACATTCTATGTTAAATTTATTTGAGCATGCTCCACATTGTAACCAATTTACGGAGCATTTGGACTCCATTTGAAATATCTGAGTGTTCATTTAAAACAAGTTTTCGAGCACTCAGAGTTGCAGAGCTACAGAGTTTTTGGTTGTAAAACTCTACATATTGCGTAGAAAACGTTCACTAGAGAGATTATCACAGACGGTTATGAATCTAGAACCGACTGTGATATTCCCAACAGTGTTCGACACTTCGAGTCCTTAACGTGTATTCATGCAGTCACAGTCGGTTCTCAAGTCAAAACCGTCTGTGATATCTCAGTCACAGTCGGTTCTCAACTCAAAACTGTCTGTGATAATCTCTCTAGAGATTATCGCTATGGAGATTATCACAGACGGTTTTTACTTGAGAACCGACTGTGATAATACTACCACAGACGGTTGTGAATATATGACCGACTGTGATAATCTCTATGCGGTACATAGTTCAAGGCGGGTTTTGTCCCACTCATTTCCAGACTTTGCGACTGTTTGCCCTAGCGCTCTCCGCCTTCGCACCATCCGTCACGATCACCTCCATCGCCTCCCCACAGTCCGGTGCGATCATCTCCATCTCCTCCCCACCGTCTGTCGCGATCACCTCCATCACCTTTCCACCGTCAGGCGTGATCACCTCCATCGCCCTCCCACCTTCCGACGTGATCACCTCCGTCGCCTCCCCACCGTTTCTGTCATTCTTGGTTAATTATAAGTATATGCGTTTTGTTATAGAATTATTAGTTTCAGATTTACTTAAAATGTTCTCTCCTTCACTTATTAGGAACTGATATGTCTGGTGACGACAAGCACCACTTGGGGAGTCAGAGTGACCTGGCTGGTGATGAGACACCTTGGCCGGAGGTCACCCCGTCCACTGTGACCGAGTCGCAGAAGAGAAAGGGGCAAGGCCGGACGACATGCGTGCGTCTCGACAAGCGGGAAAAGCAGCACGTACAGTTCGACGACAATGGTGTGCCGGAAGCTCCGGACAAACTTGTCGATCAGTACCGCTCACTATGGGGCAAAGTGGCAAGAGAGCGGGTGCCCATCACCACCTCCGACTGGGGTCAAGTGCCCCCAGAGTGCAAGGATGCGCTGTGGAAAGAAGTGCAGGTGGCGTTTCACATTCCCGAGGATCACCAGTTCACCGTCCGCCGAAGGACACTGATATCAATAAACAAGGCATGGAGGAACTTCAAGAGCCACCTTGTCAGGCACTATGTGAAGGAGTCGAAGACCCCCTTCAATGACTTCCCTTTTGTGACTCCCGAGGCATGGCAGCAGTTCGTGGAGATGAAGGGCAAGCCTGAGTTCCAGGAGCTTTGTGCGAAGGGCCAGACTAACCAGGCCAAGAATACCCACCCACACAGACTAGGCACCGGTGGGTATGTGGGGAAGAAGGGGTTGTGGAGGAAGCAGGATGAGGAGGCTTCCCAGTCTTCGGCCGACGCTCCTTATGCGGGCATAACGGACGTGCGCGTCCGCAATTGGTGCCGAGCAAGATCGACGATGACCTCCTCCGGAAGTGTCTCTGTGAATAACCCTGCGGACAGGGAAGTGATCGACCGGCTGGTAAGATTGTACGATCACGTACTATCCTCGTAACACGCATGCAATGGGTTGTATTGCTAACTTCTCCTGTTTCAGGTGACGCTGAGTGCGCAGGCGGCATCCGGAGAGTTCAACCCGAAGAGGGACAGGGATATCCTCACGGCGGCGCTAGGAAACAAGGAGAATCCAGGCCGCGTGCGCGGCCTCAGTGCCATTGTGCCTTAGAGGGATGATTTCCCTGATGATGAGGAGGCGGCTAAGAGGAGAAAGAGATCCCACAAAGCCCGCGATGAACAGCTCAAGGAGGAGATGCGATCGGAGTTCGCTACTCAGGACAAAGCACTCCTGCAGCAGTTGTCGGAGATGCAATCCATGTATGACGAGCTAAGAAAGGCGACCAAGGGCACCCCCTTGTAGCAGCGGAACTACCAACCCCGATTCTTGGCCACAGTAGTAGCTGCGCGTCTACGCCGGGGTCTTCGCAAACGGAGCCCTCTCCAAAGTATCCGGTGGACTTTCTGCAGGTAATGACCGTTTTTCTATGTTAATTCATTCAAAAGTAAAAAGCGGTGAAATTCAATATGTTAATGCGCACTGTTTGTAGGAACCCGCCTCCTGCAAGCTTATGGTGCTGGCCGATCTCTTCCAGATCGAGGCTGGCCGTGGGATGGCGCAACCATGCACGGCGGGGGCCACAATCCACGATGTCCCTCTATCTGAGGGTTTTGCACGGGTCCAGGTGGACAGTGTCTCCGACCATTGCAAGGGTTTTCTGTTGGAGAAGCCGCCGAATGACGAGACTACCACTCCCGGGGATGCGGTGCACACGTTCATGCAATGGCCCAAGAAAGACATTGTCCTGGATGAGGTAATTCCCCCACCAGTTTCATAATTCGTACTGTAATAATAGCCCTCGGAGTTAGTGTCCTAATACGTAGGTTCTTACATCACAGACCGACACTCGGCCTACTAGACAGCCGACCCCTCCGAGAAGCCAACCAACGGGTCCGATGACGAAGCTGACTCCGACTAGGAGGCAACCATTCAAGAAGCTGGCTAGTAGGGGAAAAGCAAAGAAGAGCTAGGCGAAGGAGAGTGAGAAGAGTGCGCCAGCTCTCATGCCGTTCACTCTGGGGATGCCCATGGCCTCCGATGTCGCAATTTCTAGCATGGGGTTAGCATGCCAGAGCCTGCATGGATGGTACATGAAGAGGACAAACCAGACCAGGACGCAGTGTCCGACACACATCATGGTCAAGTACACCGTGGCAGAGTTCCATAACGACGTTGGGACCTACCCGGTGACCTTCGAAGACCTGCACAATTTACCCAATCGACTTGTCAATCCTACGGTCTTGGGTGCTGTAAGTATCCTACTATCCTACGCTTGTTCGTGCATATACGGATATATGTCATTTATTAATTGGTTACTTCCGTGCAGCTGCATGACCAGATATGCCAAATCTAAGGGCAAACCTTTTGGTTTCTTGGACCCCCAGATGGTTGCCGAGGTGATGTTTCGGACTGACGCGGATTTCGTTGTCGACTACATCAAAAGAGGGTTGCTTGCTCAGGTCGACAAGGAGTACATACTTGTACCCTACAACCAGAGATGAGTGCTTTCATCAGTACTTCACCCGTAGATTAGTGTCTCCATATACACACCCCCAAACTTAGATTAAATTATTAATTTTTTACGTGTAACATGTAGCTACCACTGGATCCTGCTAGTACTTATTCCGAAAAGGAACAAGGTGTTCTACCTTGATTCATTGCAGAGGAAAGGATACGAGTATTGCGGCGCACGAGATGTATTCGAAAGGTTATGATATTCATGTGGACCTGTCTTGCTTCTAGATTTACTGTCCTCAAATTGTCAATTTTGACTATCCTCAAACTATCAATTTTGACTATCTGCAGGGCTTTCACGAACTACTTTGCCGAGGGAGGGCGATAACATAAGTTTCAGTGGTTACAATTTTCGGTACAAATTTCAACTGGCATCTATTTGACTTTATAACGTGTCCCCAGCTAACTCTCGGTCTATAAATTGGCAGTGCCATCAGTAGCCGGATGACAATACATGTGGGTTCTACGTGATGCGCCACATGTGACCTGATCATCACCCCTCACCGCCCAAATTTCCCCGAGGTATACAACTGCTCCCCTTTGTATCGATTTGGCAGAATTTACAACTGCATTGAGCTAATTTTTTCTGTACCAACTCTTGCTGCAGGGGGTCAACTTCCCTTCGGAAAGCTTTGACCCTCGGCAAATTGGTATTGTCGGAGGGATGCTCGTTGAGTTTTTCCTTGCGGAAGTCATATCAACCAAGGGGAAGTTTAGGGACCCGTAAGGTTCGTATCAGTGCGGCCTTACTAATTGAGATTATCTGAAGGGAAATAGGTACAAATAGTATAGTACATCTACATACTGACTTTAATTGTCGATTACATTTATTTGTTCAATCTCAATTGTACATATTTCTGAGTTCTGTGCTGTATATATGAAATGCTATTGTACATGTTTCTAAGTTTTGTGCATGTATGAGATGAACTGTATATATTTGAGTATGAAATGAACTGTATATATTTGAGTACGGTGCATGCATGAAATGAACTATATATATGAAATGCTATTTGTACAGAGGACATGGCTAGCATGATTCCTGAGGCTAGCCAAAAAAAAAGAAATTTATTAAAAATAATATTAATATGCACAGACGATTTTGATCTTATAAACTGTCTGAGATTATAACCGTCGCCGATAATGACACTATCACAGATGGTTTTGACCTTAAAACCGTCTATCATAAGGACACTATCACAGACGGTTCTATAATTATAACCGTCTGTGATAAGGACACTATCACAGACGGTTCTGAGATTATAACAGTTGCCGATAATGACAATATCGCAGATGGTTTTGACCTCAAAGCCGTCTGTGATACTCTTACTACACAGACGGTTCTCAGATTATAACCGTCTGTGATAAGGACACTATCACAGACAGTTCTGAGATTACAACCATCGCCGATAATGACAATATCGTAGATGGTTTTGACCTCAAAGCCGTCTGTGATACTCTTACTACACAGACGGTTCTGAAATTATAACCGTCTGTGATAATTTGAGTATCACAAACGGCTCCGAGATATAACCGTCGCCGATAATGACAATATCGTAGATGGTTTTGACCTCAAAGCTGTCTGTGATACTCTTACTACACAGACGGTTCTGAAATTATAACCGTCTATGATAATTTGAGTATCACAGACGGTTCTGAGATCAGAACTGTCTCTGATAATGATACTATCCTAGATGTTTTTGACCTCAAAACCGTCTGCGATACTCATACTATTACTGACGGTTCTAAGATGATAACCGTCTGTGGTAATATGAGTATCACAGACGGCTTTGATGTTATAACAGTCTATGTATTAGAGTATCACAGACAGTTCTGATGTTATAACAGTCTGTGTAGTATGAGTATCACAGACGGTTTTGATCTTATAACAGTCTGTGAAGGGAAAAATCACAGACGGTTCAAAACCGTCAGTGATAGTACTCGATTATCACTGACTCGAATATCACTGACGGGTCAGAACCGTCTGTGATGACTGTTTTGTTCCGACTGTGATAATGAATTCTGTAGTAGTGGTTATTAAGACCACTCTAGCCCCCGAGTTCAAAAAATTGTGGAACCGTCAAAGTACATCGTCCAAAGGTCATTTGTGAACAAATATGTCGGTTCATGTGGAAGTGGGTCAGGATTAGTCCACTAGACCACAAAATTAGCAAGAATTTGGGATTTGATTGCCACGCGAGGACTGAAGTGGAGGTCAAAGGCTCCCAATTCAACTACCCATTTCACGACTCGACCAATTACTTCCGGATTATGGAGTATGTCCCCCAACGGAAGAGACGATGGCACAGAGATCTTGTGCGCTTATAAGTAATGTCGCAGCTTTCGGGAAGCCATTAAGAGGGCATAAAGTAGTTTTTGGACCTCTGGGTAATGCGCATTTGGTCCATTGAGCACTTCACTAACGTAATAGAACGTTATCTCGTTCGGTAACCAGTACTGCACTAACCGCGCTTGGGGTTGCGGCTAAATAAATGAGTAATGGTTCCCACACGTTTGGGGAGACCAACACTGGAGCACTAGATAAATACTTTTTGACTTCCTAGAAGGCTTTTTTTTTTCTACATCAGACCATTGAAAACCATTGTGCTTACATAATACCTTAAAGAAAGGCAAACCACGTTCGCCTAACCACGATATGAATCAGCTTAAGGCCGCCATTCGACCAGTTAGGCTTTGAACGTCCTTCGTTGAGGAAGGACATCGCATTTGCTCCATGGCTCGTATTTTGTTGGGATCAACTTCAATGCCTTGTGAACAAACAAGAAAACCCAAAAGTTTGCCAGAAGATACTCCAAAGGAGCACTTTTCGAGATTCAATTTGATTCTATGTTTATTCAAATTACAGAAAGTCTCAGTGAGATCATTTACATGATTAGAGATTTGTAAGCTCTTTACAACCAGATCATCTACATAAGCTTCTAAATTACACCCTAACTGAGATAGAAAGGTCTTCTGCATCAAGCGCTAGTACATGGAACCAACGTTATTGAGCCCGAATGGCATTCTGACGTAGCAGTAGGTGCCAAAGGGTGTGATGAAGGCAGTTTTCTCTTCATCTACTTCTGCAATGGTAATTTGATGGTAGCCTGAGTACGCATCTGGGAAGCTCATTAGTTCGCAACCCGCTGTGGAATCGACGAACTGATCGATGTGGGGAAAGGTGAATCGTCCTTCGGGCAAGCATTATTGAGACTGGTGTAATCGACGCACATGCGCCACTTACTGTTGGACTTGAGGACCATGACTGGGTTCGCGAGCCATTCGGGATGGTTAAATTTGCGTATGAAACCAGTGTCCTGGAGTTGGGTCAACTCCGCACGAATGGCTTCTTGTCGATCAGGAGTGTCGGAGCTTTTGCTTGATTGGCCGCTATCCAAGCCGAATTGCTAGCCTGTGCTCGATCACTTTCCTTAGGACTCCGGGCATATCGGATGGTTTCACACAAACACATCTACGTTAGCTCGAAGGAAAGTAATGAGCACGAGTTCCTATTTAGCATCCAACGATGATCCCATCTGAACGGTCTTGTTCGGATCATCTGGGAACAGAGGAACTTGCTTTAGCTTTTCATCTGGTCACGGAGTTGTTTTAACCGCATCAAGTTCTTTGGTCGCCAGTTTGACATCCTGTAGGGGTAACTGATCGACCAATTCCAAAGAAATGCGATCGCAAGTTAGAGCTATATGTTGACTGCCTCTAACTGTGATAACACCTTTTGGGCCTAGTAGCTTGATGCACTGGTAGGCGTAATGTGTCAACGCCATGAACTTGGCGAGTGATGCCATGTTGAAGATGGCATTGTAAGCTGAATCAAAATCAATCACATCAAAGGTAATTAATTCTGTTCGAAAGTTTTCTGGCTCTCCGAGTGTTACAGGTAACACTATTTATCCGATGGGCATCATCGTGGAGCTAGGTATAATCCCAAAAAATGGGTGGGCCATCGGTTTAATCTTGGAACGAGGTATCTGCATCTCGTCAAGAGTTTTTGCGAACAAGAGGTCGAGCGAGCTTCCGCCATCGACTAGTACGCATCCCACCTTAGCGTTGCTAATAATGGGGGTAATCACCAAAGAAAGTCATCGAGGGTTGGACATTCCTTTCGGACAATCTACCCTGTTGAATGTCAAAGAGGTCTCCGACCAATGGGGGAACTGAGGCTCACCTAGTGGAGCTTCAACACTATTCACATCTCGATGAACAGCTTTAAATTGACACTTAGAATAATGAGATGAAGAACCTCCAAAAATGACATTAACATGATTGCTGGGTACCTAGTATGGCATTACCTCATCTCCATCTGCGTCTTTGGTGCCTCGAGATTGTCCGTTTTCTGGTATGTTGGGCATGGGTCTGGTTCCTTGATAGAAATCGTCCAGGCTCTTCAACCAGGAGTGGTAATTCTTGAGGTCGTGTCCAGAAGCATTGTGTAATGGACACCATTTCTTGTTTCCCTGCATGTTAGTTGGTTTCTCCGGGCGGTCGGGAGTTCGACCTCCAAAAGGAAGTTTAGTAGATTTGAATGGAACCTTTTTACCTTTCTCTTGCGGTTGCTTGTCCAAGAATGTGACCTCGCAGAATCGGTTTGCTCCATTGCTGTTTGGCTTCTTAGATCGTCCACCTTCAGAGAATTCGAATTTCTTTGTGGAATCTTCCTTCTTTTCGGTTTTTAGGCCTGGTTGAGGAGGAAAGTTACCCTTGTACACCATTCTATTCCATTCTACAACTTCCACTGCATCGAAATAACAATCTTCCATGTCGAATAGGTCTAACACTGATCGTGGGGGATGGATACTCAAGTCCTCTGTGAACCATCGATATCTGACACCATGTTTGAAAGCCCTGATAACCGAAGAATCAGAGATGTTAGGAATGGCATTCCTCACTCCTACAAATCTCTTGAAGAACTGCCGAAGTGTCTCTGTCGAAGTCTGGCACAAGCGATGAAGGTCATCCTCTTTGCCAGGCTTCTCATAGCAGTTTTGGAAGTTGTTGAGGATAGCGTCGCACAACATCTCCCAGCTGTAGATCGATCCTTCCAGTTGGTTGAACAACCAAGTCCACGCTGGACCTTCTAGGATCGTGGGCAAATAATTTTCCATGATATGTTCATCTCCCCCGGCCGCTTGGATGGCCGTATCGTAGATCTGGAGAAATTCGGTTGGATTTTGAGTCCCATCGAATCTCTCGATCATACCGGGCTTAAACTTATCAGGCCAGACCACATTTCATAGTCCAGGTGAAAAAGCTTTGCAACCCACATACGTACTACGTGGTCGTCGATCGTCACGACTAACGCCTTGGTCGCGGAAGTAGTCGACCTAGGGAGGTCATGACGCAGTCCCAAACGTGAGTGTACTAGTATACAATTATGGTCGTGAGAAGTACCTGTACGTCTAGTCTTGTCGTGTCGGGACTGTGTAGGGTTATGTCTCTTATGACCTTGGAGTGAACCGGCCTGTCCCCTAGTCGTTGAACGTGAGGATGCCTCTAGTGTAAACCCAAGGGCCACCTCGTCAAGATTATCTACAAGAACTCTTGCGAATATAATCCTGTCATCATTCGCGAGGCTGGAGTGCGGATTACGGAGCACATAAGCGATCCTCCGGAGACGATCTTCCGGATTTCGCCCAGGTGTCGGTGGAGTTCCAGGTGAGGTCGCCTATGTGGGCGATGAATAGTTCAGAGAGGGAATGGGCATGTAATTACGCCCGCGGCCTCCCGGAGAGGGTTGTCGAGACGTCCTAGGACCGGGGTCGTGAAATACAGTGCCTCGGCGAGTCATTGCAGGTCGCAGAAGATCCTCCGCGACCTTGCGAACTTGAGCCTCACGCTGTTCGCGTTCTTGGTCCTCTTTATGTTTGCGTTCTCGCTCCTGCCTAGCGTCTCATTTCTCTGGATTTTCCTCCGAGAGTGCAGCGATTTCTCTAGGGATTGAGTTCGCAAACGAACACTACTACATAATACATCTTCACAGTCGGTTCAAAACAGTCATCACAGACGGTTCTGAATCGTCATGATAGTCTGAGCACTATCACTGATGGTTCTGAACCGTCTGTGATATTGCCTTTCAAAGATGTTTTTGAGCTCAAAACTGTTTGTGATATTTCCTATCACAGACAGTTTTGACCTCAAAACCGTTTGAGATATTTCCTATCATAGACAGTTTTGATCTCCAAACCGTCTATAATAATCTATAATCACACTGCGATAAGGAGATTATCGCAGACAGTTTTGAGCTAAAAATCGTCTGGGATAAGGAGACTATCATAGACGGTTTTTAGCTTATAACCGTCTGTGATAATATAAGTATGACAGACAATTTTGAGCTGAAAACCGTCTGTGATAGTCTCCTTATCACAGACAGTTTTCAACTGAAAACCGTCTGTGCATAGTAACTTTTTTTAAAAGATTGGTCTGTTTTTGTGGCTAGCCTCAGAATCATGCTAGCCATACCCTCTGTACAATAGCATTTCATACATACAACTCAGCATTTCATTTCATATATACATAAAACTCAGCTTTTAAGACATACACAATCTCGGCATTTTGGACATACACGGAAACAATGAATCGATCAAATTGTAAGTTTCATGCAACATTTCAGAAATATGTACAATTGAGATTGAACAAATAAAAGTACTCGACAATTAAAGTCAGCATGTTAGATATGTATTACTGTACTAGTCTCAGTTAGTAAGGACCGAACTAATACGCACCGAGCGGGTCCATAAACAGCCCCTTAGGTGCTATGACTTGTTCCATGAAAAACGTAGCAAGCATCCCTCAGACTAAACCAATCTACGCAAGGTCAAAGCTTTCCGAAGGGAAGTCGACCCCCTGCAGAAAGAGTTGCTAAAAAAAATTAGGTCAATGCAGTTGTAAATTTTGCCAAATTGATACAAAGGGCGACAGTTGTATACCTCGGGGAAATTCGGCCGGTAAGGGGTGATTAGGTCGTACATGTGGTGCATCACATAAAACCCACATGTATTGTCATCTAGCTGCTGATGGTACTGCCAACGTACAGATTGAGAGTTAGCTGGGGAGACGTTATAAAGTAAAACAAATGCCGGTTGAAATTTGTACCAGAAATTGTATCCACTCAAACTTATCGGCTTGCTGCTTCTGCTGTTGCCCTCCCTCGGCAAAGTAGTTCGTGAAAACCCTGCAAATAATCAAAATTGACAATTTGAGAACTATAAATCTAGATGCAACACGGGTCCACATGAATATCATAAAACATGTTAACCTTTCGATTACATCTCGCGCACCATCATACTCGTACCCTTTCCTCTGCAATGAATCAATGTAGAACACCTTGTTCCATTTCGGAATAAGTACCAGCAAAATCTAGTGGTACCTACATGTTACGCGTAAAGAATTTATAATTTAATCTAAGTCTGGGGTGTGCATATGGAGACACTAATCTACGGGTAAAGTACTGATGAAAGTACTCACCTCTAGTTGTAAGATATAAGTATGTACTCCTTGTCGAGCTGAGCAAGCAACCCTCTTTTGATGTAGTCGACAACGAAGTCCGTGGCGCTCTTAAACATCACCTCGGCGACCAGCAGGGGGTCTAGGAAACCGACAGGTTCCCATTTAGCTTTGGCATATCTGGCCATGCAGCTGCACGGAACTAACCAATTAATAAATGACATATATCCGTATATGCACGAACAGGCGTAGGATAGTAGATACTTATAGTACCCAAGACTGTAGGATTGACACGTCGAACGCGTCTTTGTTGAATAAATTGTGTAGGTCTTCGAAGGTCATTAGATAGGTTCCGACGTTGTTATGGAATTCTACCACGGTGTACTTGACCATGAAGTGCGTCCGATGCTGCGTCCTGGTCTCGTTTGTCTTCTATATGTACCATGCATGCAGGCTCTAGCATGCGAGACCCATGCTCCGAATTGTCATATCAGGGGCCATGGGCATCCCCAGAACGAACAGCATGGGAGACGATGTGCTCTTCTCACTCTTCTTCGTTGTGCTCTTATTTGGTTTTCCCCTGGAAGCCAGCTTCTTGCTACCTTGCCTCCCAGTCGGCGTCACCTTCGTCATCTAACCTGTCGGCTGGCTTCTCGGAGGACGGGTCGGCTGGCTAGTAGGCTGAGTGTCAGTGTGCGTAGGGGTAAGAACCTACGTCGTCTAGGACGATATCCTTCTTCGGCCATTGTACAAACGTGTGCATCGCAACCCCGAGAGTGGTAATCTCGTTGTTCGGCGGCTTGTCTAATGGAAATCCCTTGCAATGTTCGAAGACAATGTTCACCAGAACCCGTGCGAAACCCTCAACTAGAGAGACACCATGGATCGTCGTCCCCGCCGTGCATGGTTGCGCCATCCCACGGCCAGCCTCAATTGGGAAGAGACCGACCAGCACCATAAGCTTGCAGGAGGCGGGTTCCCACAAACAGTGCACATTAAGATGACATCAAGGTACACATTGAATTTCACTTTCGAATGAATTAACAAATAAAAAAGGTCATTACCTATAGAAAGTCCACCGAATACTGTCGAGGGGACTTCGGATGCGAATCCCCAGCGTGGACACGTAGCTGCTACGGTGGGCAAGATCGGGGCTCTGTAAGTCCGCTGTTGTAGGGGGGATGCCCTGGGACTATCTTGTCTCGCGGTCATTGCCCACGTCTCCTGCCTAAACTCCGATTGGATCTCCTCCTTGATCCGTTCATCGCGGACTTTGTAAGATCTCTTTCTCCTCTTAGCCGCCTCCTCACCATCACCAAAACCTGCCCTCCAAGGCACAGTAGCACCTAGGCTGCACACGCGGCCCGGGTACTCCCTTTTCACCAGGGGAATGACAAAATATTGTTTAAATTGCTTGAAATTGCTAACTGCCCTATGTATAAGGATACCACATGCAGGATAGACCCTCTTGAAACTATATTATAGGATAAACAAATTGGAAATGATGCCCTAGATGACAACACAGAGCCGAGCAATAAACACTAGCACACAAAAACTTTCTTCTAACGGTTCAAAACACACTTCTACTAACGGTTTTTGTACCGTTAGTGATAGACACGATAGAACAAGACAAGAACTATTCTAACGATAAATAACTATTAGAATAAGTGTCATGTTCTAACGGTTCATTATAAAAAATCTTAGAAAAAACGATCTTTTCTAATGGTTCATTACTAGAAAACCGTTAGAAAAAATCGTCTTTTCTAATGGTTCCTTACTAATGAACCGTTAGAAAAGATCACTTTTTCTAACAGTTCATTATAAAAAATCATTAGAAAAGAGTGACCTAATCTAACGGTTCATTACTAAAGAACCATTAGAAAAGATCACTTTTTCTAACTATTTTTTAGTAATGAACCATTAGAAAAGAACAATCATTAGAAAATAATAGTTCTTATTAGTGAACATTAGAGTAGCTACAATATCGCAATTCTCCAAGCTAAACTGATAGGTGATGGTTTGATAAACTGTGGTTCTTATTGGTGATTTCATGGATAACCAATGTAGCAAAATGTAAGTACATTGCCACTGTGTCAAAAAAAAAATCAAATCAGTGAGATGAAACATAGGTGATGGTTTGATACACTGTGCATACCATATCTGACACTAATGATGCAAACTAAGTACATGACAATATCTGATTGGACAATTTCAGATTCTGTGCATACCACATCTGCCACTAACATTTACAGTCACAGTTTGGATGGGCCAATCCATGAACATTTCAAGAACTAATGAAACCAAGGAGAAGATGCTAGCTCTCCTCAACTATACTTTGATTTGAGCTGCTCTCATGTAAGGTACAAGTGTGCGGCGCCGAGCCTCGGGAACCTTAGACTCACCTCGGTGTTTGTAGCAGATGTAACCTTCTTCTTTCCACTCTAGGGGGAAAGGAGGAGGGACCTAGATTTTTAGAGATCTTCTGCCAATTCAGGACCTCCTTATCATGATGTCTGAAGACTATGAACAGCTGAATTCAGTAGTGATCATAAAAAATAACTCAATGTGTTGTACAGTACAAAGCAAACTGCAGCAATTAGTAAGATTCAGGGTTTAGGTTCACGGGGGGATCGGACATCCTGGCCCCAGCTGGTACACTTCAAATCGGCTGGAATTTTGGGAGGTTGTATATTATTATACAAACATGCATAAACTAATGGTACTAGAAGATTAAGAAAATACAAAAACTAGACAAAATAGAGAGAAAAACAAAAAAAATAATAACAGTGAGCAGAATCACCAAAAAACCTGCGGGTAACCAGCCTCACAACTAGGTCCGAGAAACAGCACGTCTTCGAGAACCTGAACCCTGGTAAGATTTGCCTGCTTGCCTACCATATTGAATACTCCCTATTGAAGTATGACAGTCAAAATTTTAGGGGTGATTTATATGAAACTATGGACCTTGCTAGGTGTAGAAGTATTGTGGGCTTTGAACATTTCAACACAATCAACTTTGCACTTTGATTTGACCATAAAATGTGAGGTATAATCTAAATATATCTAGTTCAATTTCATTGTGCAAGAAAACCAGATTGCTGCACTCTTCTTGTAGATTTTGATTTTGGATTAAATAAAACTACATCAACTGTTTATAATGAGTACAAGCTACTAAACCATTCTACTATCCTCTTCATCCTTCTGCAACTTAACTACATTATCCTGGGATTAGATAAGGGGCAGTTCATACATACCATTATGAGCAATGAGCCAGAAGTAATAAGAGCAGGAGTTGTTTCATAAACAAAAATAGTGCACAACAGGAATCAGGAAGGATAGGTAACCTGGGTGGTTTTACTGCAGCCTGTTTCACCAGAAATAAGAACCACCTGGCATACAATAATAGAGGATCAAATTGCCAAATCTCCAAGGAACTAAAATGTAGAAGTACAACAAAGCATGGTTCACAATAAACAATAAAGGTCAGGAAAGTAATACAAGATAACAGAACACATAGCATGTATGTTCCCGAACAAATTTTGCTCAGTAATGAGCTTCACATGGATGCAGCTAGGGTCTGGCAAACAAAAAGAACTTCTTGCTCAATTCAAAGTATAAATAGCTAAGGTCTAGATTGTGATGATATAGCCCTGCCCCTAAGATAAAACAAACATAATCCAACAGGACCAACACAAACTTGTATCCATTTATGGTGTTGAAGCTAGAACAGAACATCCTTATTTCCAAATTACCTCTTTTGCTAATTTTTTAAAATTATAAAATGAAGAATCCTGATGAAGCAAGCAACCTTACCACAAGCAGGGACAAAGGAAAAAATAGAGAGGAAGAAGAAGGAGGGAGGAAGAAGGAAGAAGGAGAAGAAAGAGAGAGGAGCTCGCGCGGGCGCGAGAGGCGACGGTGCACAGCGAGATTGGCAGTGACAGTGTGGGAGTGCGCTTGGCGACCCGCAACAACAAAAACATCAAGCGAGTAGCCATATGTGGTTGACAAAACATGTGCTTCCCTGATGTTCAGTCCAATATCAGAAAGCAAAGCAGATAGCTGCAGGACATATTACAGTTAGTTACTATATTGTGCCCAAAAGACAAATGGTATGACCAAAGAAATACATATATTGAACAATTATTAGCACTAATACATGGGTGAGCACGGAGAAATCGCATCAAGAGATCAATTCTCTTCAACAAGCACAAGCATAACAAATAAGCTTAGGACTTTAATTCAATGCAAGTATGGTTTTTTATAATCCACATATTTAGTTCTTCATAACAGTTGGACTAAGTTTTCAAACAAAGATAAGAAAAAGAGAGAGTAGTGACAGAGGGCGGAGTAAAAAAAAAAGAAAAAATGGAGGAAGAAATAGGAAGAAGAGTAAGAAAAAGAGAGGAAGAAAAAGACAAGAGGAAGAAAAAGGAGGGGGAGAACACCGGCGGTGAGGACGAATGGCGAAGGAGGAGCGAAATGTGGTGAGAGGGAGACGGCGAATCGGCGAGGGATGCGGTGAAGTGGGTAGAGGGAGAAGAGGAAACAAAGAGTGGGAAGTGTGATTGTTGATCTATGTTTTGGAGGCTATTTAGTAAATCACGTGTTTTGTTCTAACGGTTCTAAACAAAAAATCGTTAGAAGAAACATATTTCATCTAACGGTTAATATATTTTGAACCGTTAGAAAAAATCATGTCATTTTTCTAACGGTACACAAAATACTACCGTTAGTAATTGTTTATTTCTTCTAACGATTAACTCATTCTATACCGTTTAATGATACACAGAATACTATCGTTAGTACTTGTTTATTTCTTCTAATGGTTAATGTATTCTATATCGTTAGAAAATATCATCCCATTTTTTCTAACGGTTGCTATGCAAGTTACCGTTAGAAAAAATACCTACAACATGCTTGTAGACACTGTGCAACATGTATACTAACGGTTTTCTTCTAAATTGCAGATAACCATTAGAAGATAGGGGTTAGAGGACTGTATTTCTGTGCTAGTGAAAAAGGATGATCATGCTGATCGCAACCAAAAGGGTCGTGATTGTGTAATAACCACAAGTGAACAGTTGAACATTGAGTACTTGAGAGTCAAATTCCACGAGGAACAAGTGTATTTGTCTTTCTAGCTTAATGAATCACTGAATAAGTCTAAACGAGTTGTGGGTATGTTTTTCTACAACTAAACTATCACTTTTTCGAGCAATAGCCTTTTTCAAGTACAAGTCTTTTTTCACCTAAGATTCGTACGGATTGGGTCTTTTACCCGCCAATTCGATTTCGACCAGGTCTTTTTACTTCTCCAGTTGGGGTTTCTTGGTCGTGTGAGGTTCAAATGTGGTCAAAATTGTCTCAAATTTGGTAGGTTTGATCCCTGAAACATGATGAACACAACCATGAAAGCAATTTATGAAAATAATCAAATTTTACACATAAAATGTCACATCAAAAGAGTTTTAAGCATGATTTTATATATTTTCAATACTAAACCTATGGTAAAAGTGCTTATCAAATTCCCCCAAGCTAGCATTTTGCTTGTCCTCAAGCAAAGAATGTGAATGATTTTTCCAAAAATTGAGATGCTTTGGTTTATCTGATTTTCTGAAGATTCACAACACATCTATGCATATGAGGCAATTAACCTTTAGCAATTTAAACTTTCCAAATACATATATTAAGATTATCAAATTTCAACCACAGAAAAAAGAGAGCTTAATAAATTAAATTGTCTTAACAATCTTCTTTCATATAGGATTTAGAATAAACCATGAAAGGAAAACACTCGTTATGCTACGATTTATACAAAGTTGATAGATTTCCCTTTTCTAAAGAAAAATTAGAACATTTATTCTCTTTTTTGTTGTTTTGTTTTTTATTTTTCTTCTTCAACATTTTCGTGCTCTTGGCCAGAATGTTTTTACTGGATCATTCTGTCGCGGCAAGAGGAGACACAGCTGAAGATGCTTACTTAAGTGCACTTACAAAAAGACAGTTTTGTCAATTTCTCGAGCCCCTGTAAACAACCTCAATGCTTCGTATACCTTCCTTTCACCAGCTGGTCGACGATTCACCACCGCCTCCCCCCAACGGGTCGCATATATGTTACACGAGATTAGACAAAGCCGCAGCTTAAGCAACCGTTTTATTGAAAATATTTTTGTGTGTATAAGTTAAGTAAATCTTCTCTTCCCCAGCTGGTCGACGATTCACCACCACCTCCCCCAGTGGGTCGATTGTACTTTACTCTTACACATTTTTTTATTTTTAATGAGAAGGGAAATTAGCAATCTAGGCATAAAAAGTAACATAAGAGAGTTAATTCCAAAAAATGTTTTTATTAGAAATCTTCAATTTGGAAGAAGTCAAGTACAATTCAATATATAAGTTCAAACTTTAATGATCAATTTAAGATAAAACTGAACATAAGAAACGGAAATTTTTAAGAGAGCTAAGTTCAATGGATCATATGCAAAGATGTGATATAATAATCATCTAATTGATTAAAGATCATTGTCAAAACCAGGCATTCCAGGTGATGAATCTCTTTTTATTTTTCAGTTTATGATGGAATGTGGTGGAATGTTGGTTCGATGAAGACTAAACATATGGTGAAGTGAACATCCCCAAGCTAAATCGAACTAATCAAACGGTTAAGTGAACACCCCAAGCTAGATCAGACATTGTCCTCAATGTATAGAGAGAGATACAAATTACGGTTTGCAGTCATGGTTTAGGTTGGTAGATGTTGTGGAGGATGATGTAGTGAAAGAGGATGTTGTGGTCCATGTAGCTCCAATGGTGCAATCCAAGGCATCATAAGTGAAAACCTAAAAAGAAACAAAAAAAGAAACAAAAAAAGAAAAGGAAAAATAAAAAGAAAAACTTGCGGACCTTGGAGATCACTCATTGAAAGTCGGTGGAGGAGAATGGTAGAACTGTGGGAATGTATAGGATGGATAGGGAGGTGGATGAAAGAGTTATGGGGAAAGTTCGTGGTTGTGGAGGTGGTCCCCGTAGTGGGTACATGGGCCTGAAAATGTGCCGTCCGGAAAAATGTGGCCTGCGTGTACATGATAGTGGTAGATGTTGTTGATGCGACCTTGGAGTTGGTTCATCCTGGAATCCATCATAGTCCTGTATTCTGCAAATTCCAATCTAAAGTCGGAGAGACTAGTGTGCAAGGACTCTATGGAAACATGTAGACTGGCAATAACAGTCGTTGTTGGTTGGTTAGACTCAGCAGCACATGAGGAGTTAGAATCAGATGAGCTAGATGGGAGCACTCTCTAATTCTACTCATTAGATAAGCAAGTCTGAGAAATATTGGGTAAAAGGATAGAGGGAATTCCATTAATAATCCAACGAAAAGAATTCTCTTCCCTCCTACAAAACCCAATTGTAAACAATGCATTCAAATCTAAGGTAGCTGCGGGCACAGATTCTTGATAATCTTTAGCATCAAACCCTAAGGCTTTTGCTATGTGAATGATTAAGCCACCTAAGACTATGGGCGAGGTTTTGCGTAAATCCTTCCCAATACTTTCAAGGCGATGGGCAAAGTAGGCTGCAGATGATATAAGAATTTTGCCTAACATAGCCCACAAAAATTCAACCTCGGTTTCTAAAACTTTATCCTGATTACTGTCACAGCCCAAAATTGTCCCTGCCATGAGGCGCTGTAAATAGCAAAAGGCGGGATTGTAAATTTTGGCGGCCTTTGATTTACCGGGTGGAAAATGATGTTGCCCTTCCTCTGCTATATCACTCCAAATCTTACTGGGGGTGCAAATAATAGAAGCATGAAAAGTTCTCCCGGGTTTTAACCCTAACAGATTTGCAAATTCATCTATTGAAAAATAATAATCCACATTTGCAAATCTAAATCGAACACCTTCAATTTCATCGGGAGGAACACGTATAGTGTTTTGTTCGAAGGAGACTAGAATCTCCCATACGACTTCGCGAAAAGTCAGAACCGAAACTCCTATAAGCGCGTCCCAACCCACATTACTAAGCAAGTGTTTAACATCATCTTCAATGCCTAGAGATCTAGTGGTATGAACATCTAAAAATCTAGGAGGCCACAAAGGTCTCTTCTTTAAGTGTACAAATCTAGCAAGATGATCAAGGTTTGTAAAGTAAATATGCGGAAAATCTAGATCCGAGAAAGTTGGAGGAGACATACCGCGTTTGCACTTCATTATCTTCTTGACATTGCGTTGGGGAGTCATCATTGCCGTAGAAAACTTCAGATCCAGTGGTGTCGAGACGCGAGGAGCCAGAATCGGCAGTCAGATCGAAGTTTGAACGGTTGGATTTGGATTTGTGTGGCTAAGTGTAGAGAGGTTTTGAGAAAAAGTTTGGCTAAAATAATGGATGGATGCTGTTTGGAGAAGAAGGCTATGGTTAAATAAGGTGGTAGGTTGAGTTATAAAAGGTTTTGGAAAGAAAAAGTACAAAAAGGAGTCAAAAAGGACATTTTCGGCCAAAAAAGGAGAGGAGACCGAGCCTGGCACGACCACGGGCACGGGTGTGCCTGATTCGCGCACGAGGCGTGCTCCGGGTCATGTTCAGCTCGGGTTTTACCCACTACAACCTAGTGGTCGCACCGACAGCACCACTACCACGAGCACGGGCCATGTTTGGCTCGGGTATGACCCGTTTCGACCATCTGGTCGCACTAACGGTGGCACTTCCACGGGCATGGGTCGTGTTTGGTTTGGTTTAAACATTTTTTTGGAAATTTCGACCATCTGGTTGCACAGACGAGGGCAGGGCCACGAGCACGTGTCGTGGAAAACACTAACATGGGACGTGCCACGTGTCGTGGTTTTTGCGGTCAAAAATAAAAAGGATTTTTAATATTTTGAAAATTCAACCTGAGCGTGCCACATGTTGTGCTCAAGGTCGTGGTCACTTCGGGTAGTTTTTGAAAACTTTTCAAATTTTTTGTTAAAATCTATCCGAGATCGGCACTGGTCATGGTCGAGGTCGTGCTTGGCTCGGGTTTTAGAAAAACTTTTATTTTATTTGGAAAATCCACCAGAAAGCGGGATTGGTCGTTCCTCCAGTCGTGCTCGTATTGGCTAAAAAGAAAAACTTAAGTTTTTTGAAAAATCATCAAACCGAGGCTACCACTGGTCGTGGTCGACTCGACTGAGAAGAGAAAATGATTTTTGAAAGTTTTAACCAAACCAAACCCAAAACTGGTCGTGCAAGTGGTCGTGGTTGTCTCGGCCAGTTTGAAAATTATGATTTTTTGGTTTTTTTTTCAAAAAGTGTCAGCCCTAGTCTACGAAAAACAAGCTTTGGGTGGTCAAACGGCGTCAGAATTGAGCGATTTTCAGACCACTGTGTTCATAAAAGAGATAACTATATGTTAATGTACCAGGTTGCCTCCCAGCTAGCACTGGTTTAACGTCCCACTCGATGGAACGTTCTCGGCCGTTCAAAAATATATGGAATCGAAAGAATCGACTGAGTTCAACGTACTTACCTTATCTCCCGCATTGTAAAGCTTGATATGGTGCATGTTTACCTTGAAAGTGGTGCCATTTTGTGCTCGAAGCTCTATGGTGTTGGATCAAGAATGCCGACTAGAGGGGGGGTGAATAGGAGGCTTTTAAAAACTTTAAAGCTTAAAGCAAATAAATGCAAATCAAAACAAATAATATAAGCAAAGGGAAAAGAGAACGAACACAACGATTTTTACAGAGGTATCGGAGACTCACCCAGTCTCCACTAATCCTCTTTGAAGCACTCAAATCACTTGAGTCTTGCCTCAATATCCACAAAGGATATTATCACTAGTGGTTGCTCCTTGTCCACTCCGGAAAGGCGAGCACCAATGCCTTGTACACACTTGCCGAGCCTCTCCGACAATCTCCGAACGGAGAGATCAACGGCCACGCCTCCGAACCGTCTAGGTGAGGGCGCTCACCAAGAGTAACAGGCAGCGAGGTCTTCTCTAGACCTCCAAACACGCACCGAGAAGCTAAGTGAATGCAAATGCAAAAGAACTGAAACTCTCGGTGGATCGAAAAGCACTCGACTTGATCAAAAGATCAAGATTTTATATAAGAAACTAATGCTCAAGAGTGTATATGAAATGCTGCTGCTTATTGTAAGAAACACATGCCCAAAGCCCCTATTTATAGCCTCAAGAAGCAAATGAACCGTTGGAACTAGGGCTGAAAATCAGCAACCCAAACTGACAGTCAGTTTAGTGCACAACGGCCGACAAAATTTACGGACGAAAACTTTGCTAGCCGTTCGTGGTCGAAAAAGGAAAGCTGAAACCCACAACTGACAGTCAGTTACACAAACTGACAGTCAGTTCGACCACAGTCTCGACCAAAAACAAATAGAAACTCGGTTAAAATCTCTGTGGTCGAAACCCCAACTGATCCCTGTATCAATTAAACTCAATAGCACAATTAGTCCGGAACACTTTGTTTTCATTAATCATTAAAATTAGGGTTAGGCATGAAGGCCTAGATGCAACATATGGCACCATACGAAAAGACCTTTTCTATCACGTACGGCCCAGTCCATCGCGATTTCGATTTCCTTGGAAACAATTTCAACCGAGTATTGAATAATAAAATCAAATCACTTGGTTTAAACTCACGGTTGAGGATCTTTTTGTCATGCCACTTCTTCGTGTTATCATTGTAGATTAAGGCACTTTCATAGGAGTTGTTCCGAAGCTCTTCTAGTTCATGCAATTCAAGAATTCACCTTCGCCCCGCTTTGTCAAAGTCCCAATTGAGTTCTTTTAACACCCATAATGCCCTGTGTGACAGTTCAACAGGCAAATGGTAGTTTTTACCAAATACAAGTTTGTAAGGCGTCATACCTAGCAGAGTCTTGAATGCAGTGCGATATGCCCAAAGGACATCTGGAAGTTTGAGCGCCCAATCCGTACGAGACGGTGCCACCACCTTCTGCAAGATCGACTTGATTTCCCTATTTGAGACTTCTACCTGTCCACTTGTTTGAGGGTGATAGGCAAGAGCAACTTTATGAAGTACCCCATATTTCATTAGCAATTTCTGAAATTGGTAATTAGTAAAATGTGCACCGCTGTCACTAATTACTGCTCATAGTATACCAAATCGGGGAAAGATGACTGTTTTGAAAAGCTTGATCACATGTTTTGATTCATTTGTTGGTGTAGCAACAGCCTCTACCCATTTAGAAAAATAATCAACCGCAACCAAGATGTAGGAGTTACCCATAGAAGATAGAAAATGTCCCATATAATCTACCCCTCATACATCAAAGAGTTCAATTTCAAGAATATTTGTTAAGGGCATTTCATGTCTTTTACTCAAATTTCCTAAATGTTGGCAAGGACGCATTTTTGCACAAAGTCATAAGCATCTTTAAATAAAGAAGGCCAAAACAAACCTGATTGCAATACCTTAGCCACTGTTTTTGAAGCTTCGGCGTGTCCACCACATGGAGATGAATGACAATGTTCAAGAACTCTATGAATCTCCTGGTCGGGCACGCATCGTTGAAAGATGTTGTTAACTCCCTTTTTGAAAAGGTTCGGACCGTTCCAGTAGTAGCGTCGGATGTCGTGGAGGAAGCGCTTGCGTTGTCTACTTGTCAACTCTGGAGGAAGTTCATGGTTAAATAAGTAATTCGCATAGTCAGCATACGATAGTTGTTGTTGAATCAAGTAAAGGTGCTCGTCGGGTAAAGTGTCATTGATGTGAACGCCGGCGGTGTCGGTTAAGAGTCGCGAGAGATGATCGGCGATGACGTTCTCAGCACCTTTTTTATCTTTGATCCCTGCAGTAATAGGATCCATCGTGCAAGTCGTGGCTTGGTTTCTATCTTGGTCAAAAGATACTTAAGAGAAGCATGATCAGTATGCACAATAACTTTTGAATCAATTAAATATGGATGAAATTTATCTAGGGCATATACTACAGCAAGCAATTCTTTTTCAGTCGTAGTGTAATTACTTTGAGCATCATCCAAAGTTTTTCTTACATAGTATATAGCATGTAAAATCTTGTTTGTTCTTGCCCTACAACAGCGCCAATTGCATAATTACTAGCATCACACATCAATTCAAAGGGTTCATTCCAATTTGGAGGTTGTATGATGGGAGAAATAGTTAATGCAAGTTTCAATCGATTAAAGGCATTAAGACATTTTTCATCAAAATCAAAAGGCACATCTTTACCAAGAAAATGTGTGAGAGGTTTAGCAGTTTTGGAAAAATCCTTAATGAAATGACGGTAAAAAAACTTGCATGTCCCAAGAAACTGCATATGCCCTTCACGTTCGTTGGTGGTGGAAGACTTACTATGACTTCGATTTTTTGCCTTGTCGACTTCAATCCCCTATTCAGAAATCACGTGGCCAAGTACCACGTCTTCTTGAACCATGAATTGGCACTTTTCCCAATTTAGCACTAGGTTGACTTCTTCGCACCTGCTTAAGACTCGAGAAAGATTTTGTAGACAGGCATCGAAAGAGGAACCATAAACGCTAAAATCATCCATAAAGACTTCCATTATTTCCTCGATTAAATTTGAAAAGATAGTCATCATACATCTTTGAAAGGTTGCAGGCATGTTACATAACCCAAACGACATTCGCCTGTAAGCAAAAGTACCAAAGGGCATGTAAACGTCATCTTATCTTGATCATCAGGATGAATTGGGATTTGAAAGAATCCCGAATACCCATCAAGAAAACAAAAATATGCATGTTTGGCCAATCTTTCCAACATTTGATCAATGAAGGGTAATGGAAAGTGATCCTTCCTAGTGGCGCTATTCAATTTACGATAATCAATGCACATGCGCCATCTAGTAACAAGTCTAGTAGGGATCAACTCATTGTTAGCATTCTTAACCACAGTCATATCTCCTTTCTTTGGAACCACATGAACAGGACTAACCCAATTACTATCAGAAATAGGATAAATAATACCAGCATCTAATAGTTTAGAAATTTCAGCTTTTACAGTTTCCTTCAAGTTTGGGTTTAGTCTTCATTGACGTTCAACGGAGATTTTAGTTTCATCAACTAGAAAGATCCTATGCATGCAAATTTCAGGGCTAATCCTTTTGATATCATCAATTGAATAACCAAGAGCATTGCGATGCACACAAAGTAAAGAATCAATTTTTTTAGTTGTGAATTGGTCAAGTTAGCATTAACAATGACAGGTTGCATCTCATCATCATCCAAGAACACATATTTCAGCGAGGAAGGAAGAGTTTTAAGTGTAGGTTTACTTATCTTTTCCTTACCTGTGATGTTGGAATCCGAGATGTCCTCTTTGGATATTTCTTTTGTTGGTTCTTCGGTGTTTTGTTCGTCTTCTTCGCTGCTGTCTGTTTTTTTGTCGTCGAAAATTTCATCTGTTCCTTCTCCAAAAGTGAGTCAAAGCGGTGACTCCTCTTCTAGTATTTCTTTTATATCATCCACGCTGTAAATTTTCTTCTCATACATAGGGCAGTTAACAAGGTTAGACATTTTAAACAAAATTTTCTCCTCCCCTATGCGAAAAATAATTCTTCCCTCGCGAACATCAATGAGGGCACCTGCTATCCAGAACATTGGTCGTCCCAATATAATAGGTATAGCAACATCTTCATTCATATCAAGAATGACAAAATCAACTGGAAGATAAAATTTACTGACTTGAAGAGGCACGTCTTCCAAGATACCTTCCAGATGTTTTATCGAACGATCGGCAAGTTGTAGAACCATGCGTGTAGGCTTGATCTCACCCATGCTCAAACGTTGTGCGATGGTTAAAGGCATCACACTAACGCTTGCACCTAGGTCGCAAAGAGCTCGATTTATGTGTACCGTACCTATGTTGCAAGGGATGGAGAAGCTCTCTTGATCCCGCAGCTTTACTGGCATCATATTCTAAATTAGAGCACTACAATTTTTTGTTAAAACAACGGTTTGAAATTCACTCAAATCTCTCTTTTTAGTAAGTATATCTTTCAAGAATTTTCCATAAGAAGGCATTTGAGTTACTAAGTCAATGAAAGGCACAGTCACATTAAGCTTTTTCAAGATTTCAACAAATTTTTCAAATTGCTTATCGAATTTTGCTTTTACGTACCTTCCCAAAAAAGGTGGAGTTGAATTATAAATACGTGTTACCTGATTTCCTCCACTTTCATTTTCTTGTGGTTCGGTGACCTTGTGTCATCCTTTGTCGGCTGTGATGGTACTTCTTCGGCTTCGCTTGCTGGCGCAGGTTCGGTTGGTGGTGTTCGTTCCGGTAGCTTTGTTCCACTCCTTAGGATCATTGCATTAGAAACAAGAGGTTTAGAACAAGCTATCAAATTAATTTGCTCAGAATTGGGAGGATTGATAGGTTGAGAAGGAAGAGGGTTATCGTTTTTCAGTGCAGGATTTGCCAAATTCGTGATTTGAGTCTCGAGCATGCGGATGTGAGTTGATATGGAGTTTATCTTTTGGCTCATGGACGTCTTCTCTTTCTCTTGGTTTGCTAGAAAGTTCTCTAGCATCCGCTCCATGATCGACTGCTCGGGTTGTTGTTGATTTGGTGGTCGATAAGGTTGCTGATTTTGTGATTGAAACGGTGGCCTTTGAGCTTGATATTGGGGGGAATTTGATAAGTGTATTTGCTGCTGTCCAAAATTTGGTTGTTGGTGTTGAGATTGCTAATTTTGTCCTGACCATGCAAAATTTTGATTGTTGTGCCATCCATAGTTATACAAGTTAGGAAAAGTATTACCTTGCCGCTGTTGCATACCCTGAAAAGTGTTTGCCTTCTCCATGGATTGGTTAAATTGGCACTCATGGCCATAGTGGCCTTGTATGCTGCACAGTTGATAATTATCATATTTATGCATAATTTCTATATGTTTAAACCCCCGATCATGCACATATTAGTCATATACCTCGGCATTTACATAGATTATTCCAGATTTGCTGCCAAATCGACCGGATTATTTGTTTTGCAAGTTTTATCGCAGGTCGGCGCTAATTGGATGGATTTCTGGCTAGCAGTCACGCCTCTTCGACTTATTCCGGCCATCGGTCGATTCCTGATGGAAGTGCGCGTTTCCGCGGATGCGTAGGATCCGACTGCGCCAAAATCGGAGTCTCCGGGGGGCTGGAATCCCAAACCCTAGCCGCGAGATCCCATTTCTGTAATTCTCTAAAACCTCAAGGGCATTTTTGGAATTTGACCTTCTTCTTTAACCCTAGCCAGCCACCATGGGAGAAACTTGAACCTAGTTTTTGCTTTCTTATCTTCTTCTTCTGCCTCCCTCCTTGCGATCCACACCTCCGTCCACCACGCCAGCGACGACCAGGCCGTACGCCGCCGACGGAGCTTCTTTTCTGCCTCCGCCCTCGATTTTTCCACACCTCTGTCCATCTCTAGCCCAAAGCCGGCTTCCCCTTCCTCCTTTCTTCTTCCTGCCTCTTCTTAAATTGTTGCATCCTCACTGCTCTCTCAGATCTGCCACTGCCATTCCGCTGCGCCGCCCACAAACCCTACGCCGCCGCCGCCTGGACATCGGGCCACACTCCGGCGTGCACCACACCTCCACAGCGCCGCCACCGCCGCTCCCGAGTCCCCTCAACCTCCTCGCGTCGCCGCCGATCCAGCCATCGCCGCCCCGATCTATTCTTCTTCCCCCCCAGATCGCCGGATCTGGCCGATCCGCCGCCGATCTCTCTGCTGCGCCTTCTCCACTCGCCGCAGCAGATCCTCTGCTCAGCGCCACCGCTCCATCTCCACGGCACTGCCGAGCCGCTCGTCTCCTCCTCCATAATCGAGCCACCCTTTGCTTCTCACCACACTGCGCCTCCGTCCCGAGCCACACCTCCACAGCGCCGCCACCGCCGCTCCTGAGTCCCCTCAACCTCCTCACACCGCCTCGATCCAGCTCATCGCCGGCGTCCTCTTCTTCTATGGCCTCTTCATTGACTTGAGCGTGAGGATCTTGCGTAGCCGTGTCTGCCAACATCCTCAGCCTCGATTGCTCCGACGTCCAAGCTTCTACGGTCGTCTTCATCGACTTCGACGAACTTCAGCAACCTCGGCAGTAGGAAAGAAATGTGGTTCAATTCTCTTTGTCCCTTGCTTCTCAATGATTGAATTTTGATAAACTGATGAATTGATGATGTGTGTATGAGATGATCGCTTATATAAATGTGTTGAATCAAACTTAACTCTCTGAATTCGATATAAATGATATTTGGTACTGCAATAATCACTGTTATGTATTATATTTGTTGAATTCTTGCTGGAGGTTTAGCTGAATTAATAGTGATAAACTAAAACTGTTCTTGATTAGTTTCCATCTTCTGATTGATTTGCAATGTTTTGAGTGGCTTAGTTCAGAGTTCTGTTGAATGAGCATGATAGGTTCTTCTCTATGATGATAAATTGTGATGGTAAACTGTTGATCACCCTTTTATGTAACTTTGATTGCTGTTAGTAATTGATGTTTAATTAGTGTGTTGATTCCTGCACGAGTGTGTTTTGGGCTGAGTTGAACTGAATTCTTATGATTGTCTCACTGTTGAATCTTTGTGTGATGCTTGAGTAATGATCTACATATTTGAGTTGTATTACATGTTCTTTAATTTATCTTCTGTTTAACTGTTCGTTGTTGCAATTTGCATTGAGCTGTAGTTTAATTGAATTGCATTTCTGAATTGAATTGACTTGATCCCCTCCTGTGCTGAATCTATTTGTAAATTAATTTGGATTGTGATTTTCACAAAGTTGGCTGTTTGAGGTTGAGTTGTCGAGTGGAGTTGGCTGGGCTTTAGTGTTTACTTTGTACTTGTGTTTCGTAGATACTCGCTGTAGATTGCGATCGATGATGGTTGTTTGTGCTGCCTCTCGCGCTACCACTACACTATTTCTTTCTATTGCTTGTATTGCGAACACTAGTCCAGAATAAACATTAGTCGCCTGTCGCAGCGAGATCATCTCTCTCTTTCTATTTATTCCTTCTGACATTTAGCTCTTTCTTTCTTCTATTTTATTTTTACTCGATCTTGATTTAGTTTAGTTATGCGATTCGTCTTCTCTAGTCCCTGTGGAAAGAACGACTAGAATACTTGCCTTACTGCATCGTCCTCATTCTCTTGCGAGACGGTCTAGGCCGGTATCAACAGTTCACATATAGGTGCAATTGCATTAACAGATGACACCCCGAAAGAACATTTCTCCGGGTTAACTTTATTCCATATCGATTCAAATTACAAAAGGTTTCAGCAAGGCCGTCTAAATGAGACGAACTTTTTAAATTTTTTACAACCAGGTCGTCTACATAAGCTTCAAGATTACGCCCCATCTGGGAAAGAAAGGTCTTTTGCATAAAGCGCTGGTATGTAGAACCTGCGTTCTTGAGACCAAACAGTATTCTAACGTAGCAGTAGGTGCCGAATAGTGTGATGAAGGCAGTCTTCTCTTCATCTTCTTCTGCCATGCTAATTTGATGATATCCTGAGTAAGCGTCCAGGAAACTCATCAGTTCGCAGCCCGCGGTAGAATCGACCAACTGGTCGATGCGGGGAAGGGGAAAGTCATCCTTCGAACAGGCACTATTTAGGCTGGTGTAGTCGACGCACATGCGCCACTTGCCATTTGACTTGCGGACCATGACCGGGTTTGCAAGCTATTCCGGATGATCGACTTCACGAATAAATCCGGCCTTTTGGAGCTTATCTAACTCCACTCGGATGGCTTCCTGCCGATCAACAGCAAAACACCTGAGCTTCTGCTTTATTGGTCGCTGTCCAAGTCGAATCGCTAAGCTGTGCTCGATTACCTCCCTTGGGACACCGGGCATGTCGGATGGTTTCCACGCAAACACATATGCATTAGCTCGGAGGAAAGCAATGAGCTCGAGTTCCTATTTGTCATCCAGGCCTGATGTGGGACCCTCATTTGAGGATTCCAATGGCAACCGCCCAGGTAGATTGCACACAGAAAGGTACATCACAAGCTCACAACAACAGGATTTACTTTAAACAATAAGTCAAATAGATAAAACAAGTACAAGGTCACGAGGACCACTATTACATTATCATAAAGCCAAGAATGGCATTAATTAAAGTTGATACAAAGTAGAGAGTTTTTCATAAATCAAGAATCAAAAACAATAATACGAAAGCAATAACGAAGGTCTTCATTTCCTTCTGCAGCGGTTCGGTTTGGGCCTTCACCACATCGAACTCAACTTGGCGCATGACCCTCCTAGAAGCTCAAATCGTCTGGACAGGTTCCTTCCTCCTTCTCGGTGCTCAAGGCTAAAGGGATCGGGATCCTTGAATCCTTTCTTCTGAATTTGTTTGTAAAGGCAAGGGTGAGCATATTTTTCCACAATGCTCAGCAAGTCCCATTATGAGAATGCAGATATATATATAGATGAGGGGTTTTCAAGGAAAGGGGTCTTGGTTTTATATATATAGTAATAGAGTAGATTTTCACTCTCATTTCGAAGAAAAGGTTTTTGTTTTCAAAAGCGGGGCTTTTAAAATCCTAAGCTAGATTTTCAGAAATGTTATGTGTGGCGGTCTTTCATGAGTCACCACTTTACTCAGATTTTGTGAAAAACCTTCCAAAAGCTACTTGTGCTGCATCGACGCGAATAGAATTCACAGCGCGCAGACTCCATGACCTGGGAGCTCAGAGTATCCGATACTTTTTAAACTTTGCAAAGGTGTACCACCTTAATCCACCAATCACTCAGCTTTCAAGTCAGGCCAACTCCATGCGACTTTTACGCATGTGACAAGGCTGAAGTGACACAACAGTTTACAGTCCTAGTATTAACTATTTCCCTGCCCGGTAAATAGACAGTTAAGTCTCAAGTACCGTTGTGGGTCCTCCCCACTGCCTTACTTCCTAGCTTGGGTCTATGTTCTCGCAAGACATATAGCCTCTCTTGATTACAGTCGCGCACGACTTAATCTGGCATAGGGCGTCTTCCTTCTTTCCACCTTTTCCTCTCATGATTTTTCTAAACTCACATCACTCAAGGCCTTCTGCGGCCCACCAGTTCTCGCAAGACACTGGATCGACAACCATTGCAGGGAAAAGCTAATACTAAAGAAAGCTACTAAGTTGCGCCCGTCCCATAAACAGGCAAGTGGTTGGTACGTTTTTCATGCCGCATAGAAGCACAACACAAGGTTCTAGTCCTTATGAATCTCTAGTGAGGAGTCTTTCACATTCCCAGTGCGCACACAGCACCATCCTATCAAACCATCCTCACTATCGATTCCAATCATATTTTCTTTCACAAGAGGGTTTTGAACATGCTTTTCTCATATGTGACCATTCAACATTTATCATATAATCTTGGGCATAGCATAGCCTAAGCATGATAATCTAGGGTAACATGGGTGCAGGGATATTCGATGTCAAAAGGGGCTTTACAATCATTTAGGTCATATCTAATCACTTTATTGAAACATAAGTCTTATTTGAATCTAAGGCATGCATATACTTGAAAACAGTTAAAACATACTTCATTTCAAAATAGTAGGCGAGACATGATCAAGGGTTTGAGACTTGCCTTGCAATGTTGGGTCTAGTTACTTGGGTAATTCTTCGAAGATTTCTTCTGCTCCTTCAATGTCTGGTTCCACAGCGGATACAGATAATACACACATACACTATATAAGCATACAGAACATAGTCTTTATGGGAAATGATACGTAAAATATATCATGAATGCAGGGGAGAGATTTGGACAAAGTCACTTAGGTACTGATAGAAGAGATGGGCTAAAAGGAGTTGAATGTCGAAAGGCTGACATTCGGTCCACGGATTGACATAGCCATAAGTTTGTCTTAGGCAGGTTTCCTGGAAAAGTTACAGTAGAGAAAGTTGTAGAGAACAACTCCAGGAATCTAATGGACAAGGTGGAATTTCAATTGCTCAAGTGTAACAGGTCTAAATCATCTAATGCCACTGCTGGACATGCACTGGCATAGTGCTGGACATGGCTGGGAGCTAGGGCATGGCATAACTTTTGATCCAGGGCTTCAATTGATGAACCACTTTGTCTGGGGGTTAGGCCTTAGCAACAGGAACAAAACTCTCAACAGGCTCGAGGGCAGAAAGTGGCCAGAGGGTAGCCAAATTCGGTGAGCAAACACGGTGGTCTGGACATGAACTGAACCACTGAACAGCAACCTTGGCATTTGAATATCTCTTGATTCAGGTCGATTCAGGGATCGAGCTAGTAGACAATATTTCTCAGGGTACTAGAGGCTATCTAAGGGACAAAGTGTGCGGGGCTAGATCGGCCGGGGAGAAATTCCGGCGACCGGCGCTGGAGAAGACGACACTGGAGATTGGGGCTTTTCTATTTAAAGACTTTGAGCTCGATTCTTTGCTCAGGGAGTAAGAGGGTGAAGTGAGGGGACTATTTGTGGGGCTAATTCGACCGGAGGATGGCCGGAGAAGCTCGGCAACGTGAGGCGATTTGCTGGTGGCGCGCAAATTGGGGAAATCGGCAATCTTAGCTTAATTTTGAATTCTAAACTCGTAGGCTTGCTCAAAGGGTTGCACTGAACATCTTTCATCACTGGCACAAGGATTAATTCGGATCGAATCGAGTAACATTGAAGAAACAGGGCATTTGAGCTTTTCCGATGATCGCCGGCGTTAGGGTTCGCCGGGGGCCAATTAAATGCTATGAAACGGAGAGAGGGACGACAGGAACTTACTGGTGGTCTTGGATTGAAGAAAGGAGCTGTGGTTGAGGCTGGCGACGGTGGCCTCAAAACTAGCTCGCCGGGGAAGAAGCTGTTCACGGCGGCGCTGAGAAAGCTGCTACTCTCTGGTGCTATGGTTGAAGCAATGAAGCTACGGGGTGGTGCGAAGTGATTCTGGGCAAGGGAGGGAGCTTATATAGGCGATGCGCTGAGCTCTCGGGAGTTGATGCAAATCGGGCGGGATTCGTGGCTGACACCGGAGAAAGCTTCGAGACGACGTCGGGACGCGGCAAGGACTGAGCCAGAGAAGGGGAATCACGTGAAATCGGGCTGGAGCAGGGCGACGGGATCATTGGCTTCGGCATAGCTGCAACGTGGCGTTGCTTTGCTGCTGCTGGAGCACGCGCGCGCGCGGGAGAATCACGGCACAGGCGCGGCTACGGTGGCTCCACGGTGGCGACACGGTTGCGCACAGGTGGTGCTACGTGGCTGCGGTGGTGGCTGCGCGGGAGACTTCGTCGGCAGCGAGTTCCTGCGGCGAGGCGAGGTGGCGAGGCTCTGGTCGTACAAACCTGGTCGAGGTCGAAAATGGCACAAGGGCCTGGTTGTAAAGCTTGGACTGAACTGCAAGGGATTTGGACCAATCTGTAAGGATTTTAACTCGGGTATTTGGGCCTATTTGCAGATATGGAGATCTAAAGGGCTGATCTGAGTTCTGGTTTTGCAGATGAGTGCTACTAATTCATTTGGACTCATCCGGCAGGAAAAATGGTGAAATCCGATAACATCTGGTGGTTTTGACGAAAATCGAAAACAGGGTAATTAGGGTAACAGGGTAATTAGGGTTTGAAATTTTGGCGAGGCTGAAACTAGGGTTTCGGTTCAGTTTTTGGAATTCTTCCTGAAGAGAAAAATGTTCAGAATAGTGAATGGGAGATATTCACTGGATCAGATCAAAGTTTGGAGATGGTCTGAGACTTTTGGTCTTTTTGAGCTTCTGACAAATCTAAAAAGGACTAATCTGCAATGCTTTTGGACTAAAAAGCGAAAATGGTCTGAAAGGCGGAGTTTGGCTGCCAACTCTTTAAATTAAGGTGGTGGCACACCTGAGATCATAATTCTGGGATAAAGATCAAAAATGGGGTTGAGACGTCCGAGAATCCAATGAAGATACGCTAACTGGCAAGCTAAAGAGATGACAAAATTTGGGATGTTACACCTGATCTAACCCGAATTGTCTTGGATGGATCATCTGGGTATAGTGGAACCAATTTTAATGTTTCATCTGGACGACCGCGAGCTCGTCTAACCTTTCCGCCAAGATTCTGGCAAAAGCGGGTTTCTGAGCATCTGTGACAGTAGGAGGAAAATTACGCAGGACCTCTGCGATGGATCGAAGCTAGCCATGCGTGCTCCTCCCGGGGGTAAAGATGGTGTCTGGTCGCGTCTGCGACCAAGCGGTCGACGGGAGGAACTGGGAGCAGCGTCGTAACTAGCTTGCGCATTTTGAAGAGTCTCTAGGGCTGTTCTGCGAAGTTCGTCATCTTGCTGCTCTCGATCTTGATCCTCCTTTTGTTTGCATTCCTGTTCCTCCCTAGCAACTCACTGATCAGGAGTTTCTTTTGATAATGCAGCAAATTGCCTAGGGAACGAGGTTGCCGATGGAGAGAACATCTCTGTTTGTTCCGAGTCAGACTCAAAATCAAAGAGACGGTGGAGGTTATTAGGATCAAACCTCCCCGGGCTAAATTCTTGATCGACATCGCCCTTACCCTATGCAAGGTCGTGCGATGGATCGAATTCAACCTCTAGCACAGTAGAAACCACATTGGGCTCCGGTTCTGCGTCGGTTGTCTCCTGGTCGATAGATATGACCTGAGTGGTCGAATCGACCTCCGGGATGTCTTCGCCTCCGGTTTCCTCCATTGGAACAGGATCACTAGGTGAAGGCATAGTGCGTAGCCATCATGAACTTAGCAAGAGTTGGCCTCCCAAAGATTGCGTTATAAGCCGAATCACAATAAATTACATCAAAAGTAACTAATTCTGTTCGGAAGTTATCTGGTTCACCCAGTGTGACCGAGAGTACCAGCTATCCCAATGGCATCATAAAGGGACCAGGAATTATCCCATAAAACGGATGAATTATGGGTTTGATTTTCAAACAAGGAATTTGCATCTCGTCGAGTGTCTTGACCAATAAGATGTCCAAGGAACTACCTCCGTCGATCAGGACCCTTTCGATTCTCGTATTACTGATAATTGGGGTAATGACTAGAGGCAGCCTCAATGGTCGAGTAAGCCCCACAGGGAAATCAGAGCGATCAAATGTCAAAGGAGTATCCGACCAACGGGGGTATTGAGGTTCACCAAGGGGAGTCTCCGTTTGGTTCACCTCTCGATAAAAAGCTTTAAATTGCCGTTTAGAAACAAAAGAGGAGGAACCTCCGAAAATAACATTGACATGATTACGAGGTACCTGGTAGGACATCTCTTCGTCTCCACTAGCGTCTCTTAGCCCGCAAGTCTGTTCTTTTTGTGGCAAGGTCAGCATAGGTCCGATCCTCTGGTAGAAGTCATCCAATTGCTTCAACCAACTCCGTCAATTCTTGAGGTCGTGGCCTGCGGAGTTGTGGAGTGGACACCATCTCTTGCCTTCCTGCGAGTTAGTCGACTTCTTTGGTTGGGCGGCGTTGCGACCACCAGAAGCAGTTTTATTCTTAAACGAAGGTTTGTTACCTTTGGTCGGTGGAGGTTTCTCTACGACCGCGACCTCACGGTACTGTCCAGTTCAACTCCTTTTTGATTTCTTTGACTTTCCGCCTGATGAAGATTCCGGCTTCTTGTTCGAATCCTCTCTCTATACATCCTTGAGACCTGGTTGAGGCAGTAAGTTACCCTTGTCCACCATCCGATTCCACTCAACGGCCTCAGCCGCGTCGGAATATCGATCAGCCATATCAAAGAGATCGGCTACTGATCGAGGGGGGTGGATGAGCAAATCCTCAGTGAACCTCCGATATCGAACGACGTGTACGTTTAAATGCCCTGATAACAGAATTATCAGATATGTTCGGGATGGTATTTCTCACCCCGACGAATATCTTGACTAACTGACGAAGAGTTTCGGTGGATGTTTGTCGTAGTCGATGGAGGTCGTCCTCTTTTCCCGGCTTCTGATAATGTCGTGTCTGCCACGACTGTGACATCACCTGTGACGAGCCCAGCTCGGTGCAGCTGGTCCCTTAAACCACTTGACTTCCCAGGATGAGTCAATCACAGGAATACATTGAAGCAGCAAAATAATACAGTAATCATAATTGTATGGCCATCAGGCCTTAGTACAAAACGAGGTACAGTGCCTTACAAGGCACAAGGGTCCAACAAAATAACACATCTAGTCGACAGAAGCTAGGCCCAAAAGCAATCCACAGGAAATAGAGGTTGACAGCAAGACAGCACCACATCAGGGCTCCGGAGGAAACTGCTCATCATCTCCTGGGTCCGCAGCATCTTCAGGGTATCCTCCAAGGTCGTAGAACGCTCCATCTATTGATGAGTTGTTGCAAGGGTGAGTACTTATGTACTCAGCAAGTCATAGGGGAGGTAGAGATATAGTTACAGTATAAATGACATGAGCCTATGCTATTGGGGAAAGAGTGAAGGGTTTTTCCAAAATACATTTCTTTCTCATTTCTTACTCAACTTCTGATCATACTCATGGCAGTAAATAAATCATATTGATGGTGATACATATATCCCATATCCAAGGCGATATAACCTCATATCACACTACTTTTATTCAAGCCTTTCAATCATATACTCATAGCAGTATCTCATATACTTTAGGGCATAAACCACATGTCTCTTGGTTATCATATGATCTCTATATTATGGTATCCCCGCGACACGTCAACACATGACAGTCCACAGTAACGCCCCTTATTGTGACAACACATGCCACTTGGGTAATCTTGAACTAACAAGTTTTAGTTTATGAAACAATACTTGTGTCACACCCCATGGATTTAATCCACCGCGGCATACTCCTAAAACTCGGGAGTACGAAGTATTCGAATACATTTTTAAACTCTGCAGAGATGTACCTATTTTTAAATCCACTTTTTCACTCGACTTCCAAGTCGGGCCAACTCCATGCGACTTATACGCATGTGACAAGGTCGAGATCACACAACGTTTCGCAGTCTAGTATTAACAGTATCCCTGCCCGGTAAATGGACAATCCAGTCCCAAGTACCGTTGTGGGTCCTCCCCACTGCCTTACTTCCTAGCCTGGGCCTATGTTTCCGCAGAACACATAGCCTCTTTTGATTACAGTCGCGCATGACTTAATCTGGCGTAGGGCGTCTTCCTTCTTTACACCTTATCCTCTCATAATTTTTTTGATCTCACACCACTCATGGACGAACTGCGTCCCACCAGTTTCCACGCGAGAAACCGGATCGACAAGCCATGCAGGGAACTATTAATACCAAGAAAGCTACTGGATTGCGCCTGTCCCATACCAGGTAAGTGGTTGGTATGTTTTTCATGCCACTAGACGCACAATACAAGGTTCTAGTCCTTATATGCCAGTGACCAGATCATACCACAAACCATGCACTTCAGTGCCTGCACATCCAGTGCAGCCAAGCACCTCCAGTGCTACCACCATTCCATACCAAAATACTGGTCACGACTAGGGGTTCTATTTCATGAATATAAATGTACATGTTTATACTTTTATTAGTTCGTGGCTTGCTATCTTAACAAGTTCACATTCCTCAAGTATTCAATCTATCACTGCCATAATATCATTGATCTCAACACATGCAATATTAATGAAATATCTACTCATGGAATAGCATAGCAATTCATAAAATATGGGTTTCAATATGATCAAAGTATGACTTGCCTTCCGCGTCGTAAGTATCAGCAGTTGATGATGGTTCAGCGACAAGATCTTCAACCCCGGACTCTTGCTCTGAACAAGATCAAACAAGCAAACAGGCATTACAATTCATTCTATTCTTACTAATCCATTACATGCAATAATGCAAGATAGAAACACTCTAGGAATACAAGGTTTGGAAGCGATTAGAGTTAAACTATGGAAACCAGGGTTAAGATTAGATGTTAAGGTTTACAAGGTTCCAAAATATCAGGGTAATATCAAGGTGGTCACTGGTTCGCCCAAAAACAGCGAATGTCTTTAGGTTGGCATTCGGTTCAAGGCATCGACATAAGGTCGATGGGTGATAGAGGGCTCAACTCAAGTTGTGACAGTAGAGAAAAGTGTAGATCACAACATCAGGAGTCTAAGGGACAAGGTTATTTTGAAAGCGCATGGCTGGAAGTGGGTGAAAAGGCTCAATGCCACTAGCTGACACAGCCTGGCATAGGGTTGACATGGCCAGAAACTAGGGTTAGCCTTATCTTTTGACTCATGGCTCCAAATGATGCACCACTTTGTCTGGTAGTTAGGCATTTGTAGCAGGAACAAATGTCTCAACAGGATCTAGGGCAGGAGATGGCTGGAAAGTGATGAAAACCAGCGAAGAAGTTGACTGGTCTGGAGTACCTGTAGCACAAACAGTACAGCAACTAGGGCATAGCCATAACTCTTGTTCTAGGCCGAATTAGGGGTCGTGGTAGAAGACAAAGTTTCTCAAAATGGTCCAAAACATCTAAATGGCAAGGTGGTTTGAGCTGGAGTGGCTGAGTTTAGAAGATATTGGCTGGAGGAAAGATGAACTCAATCCTGATTTGGGCATTTCTGTTCTAGGGCAATTGAACTCGAGTCCTTGCTTGAGGAGGGTCTCTGGGGCATAAAAAAGCTAGGTGTGAAGTCAATTTAACTGGAAAATCACCACAGAAGCTTAACGGCGAGTTCCAGTTTGCATGCAAGGTGTAAACTTGGGGTTTTTCATATTTTAGCGAAATTGGTGATTCTGGTTGCTTAGATGTGTTCTACACAGTCCACTGATCATGTTTGATCACAGGCTCGAGAGCTAATTTGACTTAGTTAGGGATTAATTGCTCGCCGGAGTTGTCGGGGAAAATCAGCAATTCCCGGCGATGAGGTGCGATAGAGTTCAATTGGCTGCTACTACACAGGTAAGTGGATGAGAGTTACTTACTGGTAGCTTCAATTTGGAGCTCGGTGCAGTGGATTGGCCTGGCACCATGAGCCTCTTCTCGAGCTCGCCGAAGAGGACGAAGAAGACGGCGAGTTTTACTGATTGTTGGTGTGAAGGAGTGTAAGATGGTTGCTTAGGCCAGAGGGTTTAAATAGGCGAGGCTGTGGGGGCTCCCAACGTCTACAATTGCACGGGGAGTTGAAGCCGGCTTGAATTGACTGGGAAGTGACCGGCGGCGAAGACAGGCGGCGAAATGACGTCCTCACCGGTCGTGTCGGCTGCGCTGCTGTCACTGCGATGAAGAGATGGTGAAGTGAAGCTCAATCGTGGCATGGCCGCAACGTAGCACGATTTTGCTGTGGCTGTCGGGCGCAACGCGGGAGAGCAAGATCCTGCCAGTGCTGGAGAAGGTGATCCACAGTGGCGAACAGGAACCCTCCACGTGGCGACGAGGCAGCGGCTAAGATGGCTTTGCTGGTGATCAATGGCTAGGAGCTCACGGCGTAGCAACGGTCGAAGGAACAGTAGCAGCGGTGAGGTCGAAGCTCCTGTGCTCGTGCTCAAAATCGGTTGCTGCGGTCGACACTCGGTGCTGTGGTCGATTGAGCGCCTGGTCGAAGTCGAACTGAGTGGTCAGGTGATGAACAGTAGCTCGTGGTCGAACCAGGGGCCTGGTTGTGATGGGTTTTGGACTAAATTGCAAATCTGGTCTTAAAGAGGTTCAATTTGGAATTTGATTCCATGGCTGAGTATAATATTTCTATTAATACTCATTTAGCTCAAATTTGGAGAAAGTTTGATAAGATTTGAGGGATTTCACCTATTTTCGAAAATAGGGTAAAATTAGGGTAAAACAGATCTGGGTTTTGTCGATCTCGACTTCTGGTGATTGGAGAGAGTTTTGGAAGTTTGATCAAAAGGGAGATCTGTATCAAATAGTATTTGGAAGGTGTTTCCTGAAGAAATTCTGGAGTTTGAGTTGATTCGTGGATTTTAGCCTTTTCAGGCCTCCAGTAAACAGAAAAGGACCTATTTGCAGTAAAATTTGGACCTTCCCGCGAAAAGTGTTCAGATGAATTAATCTGGTTCCCAACTTTTTGGAGTTAGTTGAGGATATACCTAGGAACATATTCCAGGGGATACTTGAGTCTGGATAGGGTTAAATCAAGATAACTCAATTATCTGGAAACTGGGGTACTTAAGGTAAATCTAGATTTCCTGTTTTCGAAAACAGAAAGAGACTTAGATACTGAGAGTTAGGGTTAGAATTCAATCTGGCTCCTGAAGACTTTTATCTCCAGAATAACTGGTAGGTTAAGTCTGGATGGTCAGATCTTGATCTGGATCTAGATAATAGATTTGGGGATTTTTAGGGTTTGAGAGAGATTAGGGTTTAGCTGATCTGGCTACTACTACAAAGATACATGCATGCAGGTTTTTTATGCAAAAACTTTTCACCCCCAAAACCAGAGTGTTACAGATAACAATTCTGGAAATTATTGAGGATGGCATCGCACAACATTTCCCAGTTATAGATTGAACCCTCAGGCTGATTGAACAGCCAGGTTCTCGTCGGTCCCTCGAGGACTGTAGGCAAGTAGTTGGCCATGACACGGTCATCGCCACCTGCTGCCTGAATAGCAGTGATGTAAATTTGAAGGAACTCGGATGGATTCTGAGTTCCGTCAAATCTTTCTATAGCCCCTGGTTTGAACTTATCTGGCCAAACGACCGCACGAAGGCAGGGTGAGAAAGCTTTATAACCGACATAAGGACCATGGATGGATCTGCGGCTCTCGACCTGATCTCGAGCGACCTCATGCCAAGGAGAGGCCACGCGTGGTCCCAGGCAAGAGTGGACAGGAATTCGTTCCCGGTCACGAGAATTCCCCGCCTGTCTGGCTTTCTCATGTCGAGACGGGTCTAGTGGTGGATGATTCCGTCTACCAGAACTAGAGTTAGAATATTCTCTTTCGTGGGAACGTATCGCCGACCAGGAAGAGGCTGTAGGGGTCGCTTTGGACGTGACCTCGTCTAACCTTTCTGCCAAGATTCTGGCAAAAGCGGGTTTCTGAGCATCTGTGACAGTAGGGGGAAAATTACGCAGGACCTCTACGATGGATCGAAGCCGGCCATGCGTGCTCCTCCTGGGCGCGCCAGGTGTCACCGTCTCCTCGTCCGCCGGTAAATGTCCCGGGGGTAAAGATGGTGTCTGGTCGCGTCTGCGACCACATGGTCGACGGGAGGAACTGGGAGCAGCGTCGTAACTAGCTTGCGCACTTTGAAGAGTCTCTAGGGCTGTTCTGCGAAGTTTGTCATCTTGCTGCTCTCGATCTTGATCCTCCTTTTGTTTGCGTTCCTGTTCCTCCCTAGCAACTCACTGATCAGGAGTTTCTTCCGATAATGCAGCAAATTGCCTAGGGAACGAGGTTGCCGATGGAGAGAACATCTCTGTTTGTTCCGAGTCAGACTCAAAATCAAAGAGACGGTGGAGGTTATTAGGATCAAACCTCCCCGGGCTAAATTCCTGATCGACATCGCCCTTACCCTATGCAGGGTCGTGCGATGGATCGAATTCAACCTCTAGCGCAGTAGAAACCACATTGGGCTCCGGTTCTGCATCGGTTGTCTCCTGGTCGATAGACATGACCTGAGTGGTCGAATCGACCTCTGGGATGTCTTCGCCTCCGGTTTCCTCCATTGGAACAGGATCACTAGGTGAAGGCATCTGGATGTGGGCATAATCCTCGAGATCGAAGTCGTTCTCAGAATCATGTGCTCCAGACATGGCCCACCGATCCTCCGGATAGAAATAAGAACGCCTTGAGAAAGGCCCCACGGTGGGCGTCAGCTGTCGACGATTCAGACTTGGGGTCCTTAGTCGAACTTATGCAGATTTTTGTGAGTTATCAGGCCTTTCAGGGTGTTCCTCCGGGAAGGTATGATGAGCAATGTCGGTTAGAACACAAAGAGATTTATACAGGTTCGGGCCCTCGACAGTGTGAGTAATAGCCCTGCGTCCTGTTGTGATTTCACTATGTATGGAAAAGAGGTTACAAAGTTGAGGAAAAGATCATCACAGGCGAAGATCTTTTCCGTGTGATTGTCTAAAACAAGACTAAACTAGCCTATGCAAGCTTGTTGTTGTCGATCTGTTCGATCTATCAGGGTTGTCATCTCATCATCCTTGTACATCCGCTCACCCTTTTATACTGGTCGTATACTGGTCGGAAGGGTGCCAATGCACAACGGCTTTGAACAGTTGCTTGGGTGCAGTTTTGATAACCGCACTTAACTTCCACGCAAGTTTAACACGTGCAATTAAGGGATAACCGCACATATTAACCTCCTGGCAGTTGTCTTCATACGTGGAAGGATCTTTGTGATTCTCGGGATATGCTTGTTGTAGAGCTTAAGCAACCCCGAGTCATCCTGGTCGAGAGTAGTCAACAACCTTCTGACCGCGCACTGTCTGTGGCCTTCTGACCGCGCACTGTCTGCGGCCTCATGATCGCGCAAAGCTTACGACCATGTGTCCACGCTTCTCAGGTCGCCTAAGACCATAGCAACGGACCTCCAGACACTCGTCTGGTTCGAATCTGTCTTGAACTAGATGTGTATTCCTCCGAACTAGCTCGGGTAACAATCCTCATTAGTCGAATTGGTGGGTAAAGAATCTTATCCGTACAAAATGGGTGCAAAAAGGATTTGTACTCGAAAAGGACTCCTAGTCGCGGTCGAAGAAGATTCCTGCTCGGTCCCAGTCGCACCATGTGTCTAGCCGTCATTGTGCCACGTGTCCTAGTCGTGATCGACGCGGTTTCGGCCACGATGCGCAGGTAGCTGCGGTGGCGCCACGTGGCCCGATCATGTTCGACTCGGCTTCGGCCATGACGCGTGTGTGAACGAGATTGTGCCACGTGTCCGATCGTGTTCGAACTGGTTTCCTTTGTGCGGTTTGGATCGGTTTTGATCCAAATTGGTCGTTATGAGCCGGATTTGACCCAGATTGGTGGTGGATGAACCGTTTTGGAGCGGGTTTGATCCAAACTAGTCGTTTTTGGTCGTTTTGATTCAATTTTGACTCAAAACTAGTCGAACTGGCTTATGTTACCTATATTTGGTCAGTTTTGAGTCATGTTGGGTCAGAACTGGTCAAGTCTGGTCTTTTTGAAAGAAAACTTCATCACTTGCATGACAAGGAGTTATTTTTGGACACATTTTCCCATGAACTATAAATAGAAAGGCTTTTGGCTCAACTTTAATGCTTTTTTATCGCTTTTCTTAGGTTTAGGAGCCATTAGGGCTTAGTTTTTAGTCTAGTAGAGCCCCCTTCTCTATTTCACTTGTTTTGTAAGCCGGCAAGGACCACAACTTCAATTCTCAAGCAATCAAGTGAGTTTTTTGTTTCTTATTATTATCCTTTGCATTTCTTATGGTTGTTAGTGAGTAGATCCCCTCTAGGGTTAGGAATGACCTAATCCTGAAGGCGTGATTTTTCCTCGGTCTATATTTCAAGTTTTGGAGTAATTTCATGATGTTTTCTTCCTCCAAACACTAAATTCTCATTTCGGCAACAGACATAATTGTTGAGTCTTAACAAGAATTTAGGGGAGTTCTTGAGTTCTTAGCACTTTGACGCAGAACCCTGAATAGGAGAGAGGATCTCGCCAAACGTGATAGTGGAAGCGATCATCTAACTATTGACCTAGCGACCCAAACTGGAAACTTAATTTGTCTTGGAAAACGATTGAAATTATATTACAATCCTCAGACCTTGGATAGAATTACGCCAGATGGTTATGGGAATCCCGAAACCCTAAATTTTCATTCCAACTTGCAAACCCTAGATTATTAGATTTAGTTATAGAAAAACAACCACCCCAATCTCTTAGACTTAATAAGTGATCCATTATGCTAGAAAGACGAATACGCTTGTTCCTCGTGGAATTCGACCCTCAACTGCTCAACGTTCAACCGTTCACTTGCGGTTATTACACAATCACAACCCTTTCGGTTGCGATAAATGCTTTCCCATGGTCGCGATGGAACTGGCAAAGGAGTGTACAAACCTAATTTTCGGTTTGTCGGTTTCGAGATGCTGCAGAGACCACAGCCTCGAATAAAACTAGCCACATCCTGCTGCATACACGGCCAGAACACATGTCGGTGAAGATTCTGCAACGTCTTCGTAACCCCAAGGTGACCAGCGACCTTCGATGTATGCGCTTCTCGAACCACTGAATTCGAGTTGCTCCACGAGGTATACAAAGTAAATTGCCTTTGTACAGAAGTCCTTCTCGACGAACGAACTCTGTAGGTTTCCCTGTTTCGAGCTCAGCCAGCGTTGATCGAAAATTAGGATCTTCACTGTACATTGTGGCATAGTCATCATGACATGAAGGCTCAATCTACATGAACGCCGATAAGCAAAGGGTCGTAACTGGTGGTCGCGACAACATGTCGGCCAGTTTATTGTGTACGCCCTTCTTGTACTTAATCACCAGATTAAACTGTTGCAGATATGACATCCACTTCATGTGCCGAGCTTGCTGTAGCTTGGACTGAGTCTGCAAATATTGCAACGGTTGGTGGTCAGTGTGGACAACAGTCACTTTACCCAAGAGGTAGCACCGCCAATGTTTTATGGCCTGATGCAGTGCACACAACTCCTTGTCGTAGGTCGGGTAATTCTTTTGAGCTCCCTGAAATAACTCGAAGTGATATGCCACTAGTCGACCATCCTGTATGAGCACTGCGCCCATTACATAACCTGAGGCATCAGTTTCTAGCTCAAATGGTTTTTGCAGATTCGACAAAGCTAATACAGGTGCATCGCTGATCTTCCTCTTCAACAAGAGAAATGTGTCATCATGTTTCCCTGTCCACTTGAACTTCTGATCGATCCTGGTTAATGCATGCAACGGAAAAGCCACGATCAAGAAGTGTCGGATGAACTTCCGAAGGTATTGGCATGCTCCCACAAAACTATGCACTTGCGTAACTGTTCGTGGTCATGGCCACTAACGAATCACTTTTACCTTATCTGGGTCGTTTTGCAATGTACCGTTGCCGACCATGAATTCCAGGAAAAGTAGAGTTTGCTGGCCGAACTCGCACTTCTTACGGTTGAGGCGAAGTCAATGTCGCCGAAGCTGTTCGAACAACTTTTCAACATGAAGGAGGTGCTCGTCCCACGAACGACTATAGATCAGTATGTCATCGATGTAAAAGATCACAAAGTCGTCGATGAACTATCTCAATATGTCATTCATAAGACACATGAAAGTTGTCGGGGCATTGCAGAGGCCAAACGGCATGACCAGCCATTCAAACAGACCTTGTCACGTTTTGAACGCGGTCTTCCACGTATCCTCCTCTCGGATGCTGACTTGATGATATCCTGACTTAAGATCCAACTTCTAGAAGACAACAGCATGCTTCAATTGGTCTAGCAAATCATCAATATGAGGAAAGGGGTACCGGTTCTTGATGGTGATCTTATTCAGTGCTCGGTAGTCGATGCACATACGCCAAGTTCCATCTTTCTTTGGCACTAACACCACAGGAGATCCACAAGGTGAACTACTCGGTTGAATGACACCATCATTCAGCAACTCACCAAGTTGTCTTTTGATCTCTTCATTCTCCAATACTAAGTTGCAATACATACTCAGATTGGGAAGTGTCGCATCAAACACCAGCTGAATTTTGTGCTCGACTTGGCGTTTCGATGGATGACCCTGGGTACTCTTGAACAGATCACTGCATTTCTCCAGTAGTCCCTACAAATGACCAGAATCTTCTTGGCACGCCAACCACAATGCTGGTCGAGTATCATCACCAGGATCAACTGGCCGGATCATAACAAGCACATACTTGTGACATGCATTGACGATCCATTTCGCCTGATTTGCGGTAATCAAGTTTGAAGTGTCGACTTATTTGTCTCTACTGATCACAAACTTAACTCCGTCTTTGGTGAGGTCATACTCTTGCGCTCGCCAATGGTAATGAGCGTCTCGATCATACAAGAACAGACTCCCAAAAATCACCTGACAGATATTGATAGGAACAACATCGCATTGCACCTCATCAATATATTGTGCAGAAATCGCAAACTTCAACACACACTGACTCGTTATCTGTTGGCTCACATCGGATGTAAACCAACCCAGCGGATACAATCGCGGGTGTGTGGTTTTCTTCAACCCAAGTCGCCGAACCAGTCCAGAGGAGACCAGATTATTCTGACTTCTGGGATCGAATATCGCTGTGACCACTTCGTGCTTCACCTGAATGTTGATAGTGAACAAGTCCTCCATTGGGTGATGGTCATTCAGTAGATTCGAACCCTTCTCCTTCGGCATTGCCATCAGAGACAAGGTCGTATCCGCTTCATCAACCAAATTCACTCGGACAACTTCTTCGTCGGGTGAAATCGTAGTAGTCGTGGCTGTTCTTTTTCCTAGTCCATTTTTCTTTGGTCGAAGCTCAGGATGAAGCTTGTAGCATTTATCTTTAGTGTGTCCCGCGATTTGACAATGCTCGCAAAAGGCACCCGTGCCCAACTTCGAAGCATTCTTCTTCTGACTCGGTTTTCTTTTTGTCGAGGTCGCACTGTCCTTCGTGCCTTTGTCGCTGCGGGATTTATTCTTCTTCTTGACCACCATAGCAGTTGTGCTCGCGGTCGCGATGTCTTGGATGCCGAACAGGCTTAACTTAGCACTAATCATTTTCTGAAGTCCATATGTGCATTTCTGAAATACCTGAGGATCGGATAGCGATATGCCAATGACCATTGCTTGTCGCCAAAACTCTGTCATATAGTTCTGGACAGTCTGGTCGCGTCATTGGTATAGTTTGTGCCAACGTTCTGATCTATCCTCAAGATAACCCATCGGATAAAATTCTTGTCGCAGAAGTCGCTTGAATTGATCCCACGCAAGGTCATCAGCTTCACCGCTGGTGACAAGGGTCTTCCACCATGTCTTGGCGTGGTCCTTCATCTTCAAAAGTGAAAACTTCACCTTTTGAGCACTATTGAACCATTTTAGGTCAAAGTAGGTCTCAAACTGGTCGATCAAAGAATCCAGCTTCTCGGCATCAATCACCCCATCATATATGGGTATGTCAATCTTAGCGTTGACCTTAAAAGATCCGACAGCTAAGGAGGTGTTGACGAGGTCGTCAGTCTTGTGGTCACCTTCTTCTTCCTTGTCGTCTGGCCTGCACAAGTCTTAACTAGTCTTCACACCTATAATCTTCTCTGCTTCAGGAGGTACGATCATGGCCTACTGCTTAATGCAAGCAAGCACGGTTGCCATGTCGGTGGAGAGGTTAGCCACTTGTTCGGCTAGGTTAGCTTGAACGGAGGTTCCTTCAGACATTGTCAGAGATGCGACTGCAAGTACCGTCGATTGTTGGCCTAGAGTTTCACCAGAAGTTTTGTAACCCTGGCGAGTCTTCACCATCCACAGGACAGGATAGTTCCTCTGATACCAACTTGATCCGTTTGAGACCTATTCTTATTTTTCGCACTAGGCTCGCCTAGATTCTAATATGCGGAAAATAACGGGATCTTACTTGGAATTACTGAAACCCAAGAGATGATCGAAAACACATCTCAAAGTAATTGCACAATCTTTATTTCAAAGAGGGCTTTAAACGTCGAACGTTAAGACGCACTCACCTACGTCGATGAACTAGACTTGGTCTGATCTATATCAAGGTAGATAACCAAGTAGATGCTAGATAGATTACTCTAACCTATTACAAGATATTTATAGTTCCATCATATGAGTACGTATCAGACTGAAGAACCTAAAACATATTAGACTCAGATATTAACTAAACCTTGTAGGATGAAGGATGCCGACTCGAGGGGGGGGTGAATAGGAGGCTTTAAAAACTTCAAATAAAAAACAAGTTTTTATACCAAGAAGAACCAAATGCAATTTAATATATTAAAGAGAGAAGATAGAGAACAAACACCACGATTTTTACCGAGGTATCGGAGACTCGCCCAGTCTCCACTAATCCTCGTTGAAGCACTCAAATCACTTGAGTTTTGCCTCAATATCCACAAAGGATATTATCACTAGTGGTTGCTCCTTGTCCACTCCGGAAAGGCGAGCACCGATGCCTTGTACAAGCTTGCCGAGCCTCTCCAACAATCTCCGTTCTGGAGAGGTCAACGGCCATGTCTCCGAACGGTCTAGGTGAAGGCGCTCACCAAGAGTAACAGGCAGCGAGGTCTTTTCTTGACCTCCGAACACGCACCGAGAAACTAAGTGAATGCAAATGCAAAAGAAATGAAGTGCTCGGTGGATCGGAAAACACTCGACTTGATCAAAAGATCAAGATTTTAAGTAGAAAACTAAAACTCAAGAGTGTATAAGAAATGCTACTGCTTGTTGTGTAAAACTTATGCCCAAAGCCCCTATTTATAGCCTCAAGAATCAAATGAACCGTTGGAGCTAGGGCTGAAAATCAGCAACTCAAACTGACAGTCAGTTTAGTACACAACGACTAACAAAATTTACGGATGAAAATTTGCTAGCCGTTCGTGGTCGTTTAAGGAAAGCTGAAACCCACAACTGACAGTCAGTTATGCAAACTGACAGTCAGTTCTGCAAACTGACAGTCAGTTCGACCACAGACTCGACCAAAAACAAATAGAAAACTCAGTTAAAAGCACTGTGGTCGAATCCCCAACTGACAGTCAGTGTGGACAAACTAACAGTCAGTTTAGTACAAAAATTTTGAGCACAAAATACACCCTCTCTGGACAATTGTCAATTAATACGAACTGACATTCAAACTGACAGTCAGTTTAGCAAACTGACAGTCAGTCTGAACAAAAACAGAGATAACTTTAAATCCAGAAATCCAAAAAAGGTGTTTAATATCTCTTTTGAAAGATAATTTCAAGGGCTACATGTTTGTCAACAGAAGCAAAAACCAGATCTGCCTAGATCTTTCTGAAAATTGCAAAAACTCTTCTGCTGTCAAAAACTGAACTGAAAAACCAGATTTTTCAAATTAAGTTCAAACCAAATCCAACCAAAAAGATGCAGTGCAATGACCTAAGTTTCTCGGTTTATGTTGAAGATAAAAAGAGGACTTTCGCCACCCTTCTTTATAGTACGGTTAAAACTAAAAACAATTTTCCTAACCGATCATCTCCAAACGCCGAGATCGGAAAAATAACATACAGATTACCTTCGGTCTTTTGCTTTTCCAGCTTGCGTCTAATCTTCATATTCACGACTTGTGCTTTTACTTCTTTTGCACTGGGTTTGTTTTGTTCATCTCAACAATCTTCCCAACGGAGCCCTGTATTAATCAATCTCAAAAAGCACAGTTAGTCCTAAACACTCTGTTTTCATTAATCATCAAAATTAGGGTTAGACATGAAGGCCTAGATGCAACAAACCTAACTGATAAGACTTAGTTACATGTATTCGGATCGGACCCCAATTCTGACCAGAGTTCAAATCCTTCAAGGTTGCGAACCAATCATGGTCGCGAAACCTTATACGACTCGACCTAAAGATTCTCCCGGATCATAAACTAAAAAATATAAAAAAAAAAAGAGATTTATCACTTGGAATGTATGGTTTTGAAGATGATCTTTAATCAATTAGATGACTATTCTATCACATCTTTGCATATGATCCATTGAACTTAGTTCTCTTAAAAATTTTCATTGCTTATGTTCAGTTTTTTTCTTAAATTAACCATTAAAACTTGAACTTATCTATTAAATTGTACTTGACTTCTTCCAAATTGAAGATTTCTAATAAAATCATTTTTTGGAATTAACTCTCTTAAGTCACTTTTTATGCCTAGATTGCTAATTGCCCTTCTCTTTAAAAATAAAAAAAGTGTAAGAGTAAAGTATAATCGACCCACTGGGGGGAGGCGGTGGTGAAGCATCGATCAATTGGGGAAGGGAAGATTTACTTAACTTATGCACACAAAAAAATATTTTTAGTAAAATAGTTGCTTAAGATGCGGCTTTGTCTAGTCTCATGTAAAGTATGTGCAACCCGCTGGGGGGAGGCGGTGGTGAATCGTCGACCTGCTGGTGAAGGGAAGGTATACGAAGCATTGAGGTTGCTTACAGGGGCTCAGGAAATTGACAAAGTTTCCTTTATGTAAGTGCACTTAAGTAAGCGTCTTCAGCTGTGTCTCCTCTAGCCGCGACGGAATGATCCAGTAAAAACATTCTGGTCAAGAGCACGAAAAAGTTGAAGAAGAAAAAAATAAAAAAATGAAAAAGTGAATAAAAAAAAGAAGAAAGAATAACTGTTTTAATTTTTCTCTAAAAAGAGCAATCTAACAACTTTGTATAAATCGTAGCATAACGAGTGTTTTCTTTATATGATTTATTCACTAGTACAGAAAAGCTTTATTCTATCGGTAAAAAACACCCTTCTACTATCGATTTTTGTATCGTTAGAGATAGACACGATAGAACAAGAAAGGTCATTTTTGTCGACGATTCGAACTCGGGGTCCTTAGCCGAACTTATGCAAAATTTGTAGGTTGTGAGACTTTTCAGGGTGTCCCTCCGGGAAGGTATGTTGAATTATGGAGAACTAGAGCACAGAGAGATTTATACAGGTTCGGGCCCTCGATGGTGGGAGTAATAGCCCTACGTCCTGTTGGGATTTCACTATATGTAGTAAAAGGATTTACAAAGTGACGGAAAAGATCTTCACAGGCGAAGATTTTCCTTATATGTTTGTACAAGTCAAAGCCTGAAGGGCTTTGTGAAAACTATCTAACTTAGACTACTGTCTTCGGGTTGTTTTTGTTTGGTCAGGTTCGATCAATCGACCACTGGATGGCTTAGTGTTTTGATCTCTCGATTCTTCGACCACTGGATTCACAAATTGAGGTTCGATTTGAAAGATTACTGCGATCAGAACCAAAACACGATCAGACCATCACTTCGATTAAAATCGAAGCTCAGTCCAAGACATAATTCTGATTACGCAGTGATCCGATCAAAAAATACTCGTACGTCCAATAACTGGGTTATAGGATATTTTCATGATCAATTTGTGAAAGTTTACAAGAAACATGAAGGAAAATGTCCTCCGAAAACCTTTGTAGAACTTTTCACGTTTCTGTTCCCTCAAATCTAAAACAAAGAAGTCCTTTCGTTTCGGATTTGATACAAGGGACGCTTAACAGGTCCGCCAGAGAATCCATTATGGGAAATGAATAGAATATTAAATGGAACGTTACTCACAGTAGTGCGCCTCCTCGGGTCTATAAAAGGAGTAGATAACTTCTTGAAGAAGCCACACAGCCAGAAACCCTGCCTTAGAACTTCCGCCGCACAAAACCCTCATTCTCCACAGCCTTCATCTTCCCCAAAGTCGCCACCTTTCCTCGCAATCTTTCGCAAGAAATGGCGTCCTGGAGCCGATCGGTCCACTACACCGAGGAGAGCCTCATGGCATTGGAGAAGGAAGAGATCTTTCCTCCACGGCTGCTAATCAACTGGCGGCCCACGGAGAAGGACCAAGAAACCCCAGTCGTCCGAGAGGGCAAACTGGTGGTCTTCGAAGAATACCTGCGATGCGGGTTCCGATTCCCCGAGAGTCAGTTCCTGAAGGGTATTCTGGAGCATTACGGGTTGGAATTGATAAATCTCCACCCGAATGCGATCTTGATCTTGGCGGGTGTTCCAGCATCTGTGCGAAGCTTGCGTTGGAGTGTATCCCAGCGTGGATCTCTTCCGGCGTTTTCACTACTCGGCGTGGTCGAAGAGCTCCAACGCCGCCGGATGTATATACTTCCGGATAAGGGAGAAGAAAGAGTATCACTTCCCACCCCTGCGAGACTCTGTGCACGGGTGGTACCAGAAGTGGTTCTACTGCACCCCCTCTATCCGAGAGTGGGCTGTGGTTCGAGAACTCGCGGCCAGAGAAGCCGAGTGAGTTGGATTCTTCCCAGCTCTAAATTCGGAGTATATGAAGCACGCCAAAGTGATTCTTCATTTAGTCGAACAGGGACTAACAGCTCACAACATTGTACACGACTTCGTGAAGAATCGGGTGAGCCCCCTGCGTGAAAGGGCTTATCCAGCTTGGGAGATAAAGTCCATGGTGGACAGCACCCTGGACTACAACAACGGTATGTGACTTCGACAGCGAAATCTTATACCTTTGCTTCGTATTTACTAACTGATCTGTTGGGGACACAGTCCTGCCTTCATCTAAACTTGAAAGGCGGACAAATTACCTCCTCAAGGCCTATAGTGCCGAAGTGGAGGGCCCCAAGGGATTGCCTCGCCCACAGAGCTTAATTCACGTCGGCGACGACCTCAAGCAGGAACGCCGAAAGGTATGTCACCTTTCATTCAGTTCTCATTCGTAGGTCTTATGTACATCTAGTACTGACAAGTACATCAGAATGACATAGCTCTTGGGGAGATTCACCGAGGCGACGTTCCCGAGCGAAAACGTCGGTCTCCTGGGAAAGCCGACGGTGAAGAATGTGAAGAAGGTCTCTTCGAAGCCCAGGGCGAGAAATCCTGCCCCCAAGAAATCCAAGAAGATCCTCGGGGAAGGGTCTTCGCGTAGGACCCCCCCTTACCGCAAGGAAAACTGTGGTAAGATATCACATGCCTCCTGTTCCTCCACGTACAAATTGGAATTACTTCTTCGTCGTACAGGGCGAGAGGAGCGAGGAGGAGGAGGATGAAGTTCCCCTAGTCCACCGGAAGAGAAAAATGGCAACTTCTCAATCCGGCGAGACACCACCTTGCCCTGCTGAGACGGAGGCAACCGCAGCGAACCCCGCGGCCACTGGGAGTCCCGTGGTCGTGAGCGAGATCCCTGCTCCTGAAGCCTTGGAGGCTTCAGGGACAGTCACTTCTCCCTCCCTGGTCGAAGGGACGACCACGGTAGGACTTCCTTGTGATCTTGAATTCTCAATTTCATCCGTATACGTGTTTACCAAATTTACACTTATACAGGGAGAAGAAATTCCCCCCGCGACTCCTGTGAGTCCCAGGGAGGCAAACCCTCCAATCCTGAGGATAGGAGTGGAGGTGACGGAGCAAGACTCCGCAACCAACCCCAGGGTCGCGGATGAGGTGTCAGCTCCAGTGGTCCAGGAACCATCCAGGCCTTCGGGCGTATCCCTGTCCATCAAACAGGTCACCCCGGTATGAATTCTTACCACTTAGGTCTCCATCATTCCTCATGCGTATGCTTACAGGAAAATATACATAGGGAGAAAAGGCCCCGTTCACGAAGAGAAAAAACCCGGATGGACAACGACTATCCTCTTTCTCTCGGAGAACCATCCTTAAAGTCCCAAAAGCTAATGGGATTTCAGATAAGGTAAGAACTCCATTCTCTTCATTCTGGATCAGGTTGTGGCGACCATCAATGTGATCGACGACTTCTTTTTTTCTTCGTAGGCGCAAAGACGTAGCACCGAGCCCCCCAACCGCCCCGGGGAGGGTTGAAGTATCTTCCGGGCGAAGAGTGCTCTGTCCCTTCGGTCCAGGAAGTCGTCCGGGCCGTTAGGGACGAGTCAGGCGCGGAGACCTAGTTGCAGGCATCGGAACCTACGACTGAGGCCCAGCAGGCGTGTCCCCCTGCTGCTCCTGTCGAGGATGAGGCGAGTCCCTCAACTAGGCCTCCAGTAATCCCGGATGACAAGTCATTACGGTAATATACAGAGGTATAATGAACATCTCTTATGATACTTGAATTGTGCATAGGACACCACTAATTTCTCTCTGTATCATAGGAACTATCCCGTATAACGACCAGATCGATTGCTATGGTGGAAAGCATCGAGGCCATTCAAGAGGAGAGAAACTGCTTGCGAGAGTAAGGATAAATGCCATTTAGTTTGTATAGATACAAATTTGTTATGACAATTATCTTTTTTGTCGCAGGGAGGTTGCTTCTCTGAAGAAGAGCCTGGCCGATGACAAGCTCAAGGCAGCCACCGCTATTTTGAATCGAGAGTCGAGCTCAAAGAACTGTGGTCACAGCTCTCTGGTAAGTCAATTCCCGACCAGAACAACTAGACCTTGTCGTTTAGACTATTTGTAACAATCTCCTTTTCGCAGCGCAAGCGAATCAAATAAAACTGCTCGGGCAGGATAAGACAATCCTCCAGTATACCATCGACTCTATCCGGAGGGCGAACAGAGACCTAAGCCAATCCATCTTGGAAAAGCTAAAGGTGGTGGCCCGTCTCCTAAGGGCTGATATGGTCGAAACCACAAAAGACGACCTTAGCTCGAGCGACTGGTCTACACTGGTCGTAGCCCAAGCGGAGACACTACTCGAGTATCTTCCTACACGGTGACAGCAGGAGGTGATCAGAGCAAGGGTTCGATCAACAGCCTCCACCATTCTCTGCCGGTTTCATCTCCACCATGGCCCAAATCTGGACCTGAATCCACTGGTGGGAATGGTAGAGATCGAGAGTGAAGAGCAACTCGAGGCCATCATGGAGGAAGTCAGTCCTCTCGTAGATAAACTCCTGACCGAGCTCGGGATTATGTAACCCCTATAGCTGTACAGACATAAATTATAGAATGCAATGCATGTTTTTTTGATTTTGAAAGAAAGCACTTTTTTGTTGTTTCATATTATAAGCATATCCCCCTAGCCCCCGCCTGTGATTATAGATACTGAAGGCTTAATATTATAAACACAGGAGAACTACGAGTGCAATGACCAGGGATGTGCGATCAGGCCAACAATTATGATCAATATAACACCTAACCTTGTTGCAAACCGATAGCTACTCAGGTGACCAAGGACATACTAGCAAGCCCCGTATGTGTTGAGAAACGGCTTATTTAGGAGTGACTTGTCTGGAAGTGGTCATGAGATCGGCCAGCGAATCCGATTAGAACGTTGTAGTGATATAACCGCCGGCGACCAGCTCCCGAGTTAAGTTCGCAACACACGGGCATGAAAGGAGATGTTCATCGTATGAAACCAAAAAACTTCTTGTTTTATTAAACAATGCTAATTGAAAAGGAAAAAGGATTAAATACTTACACGTAAAACTTGCGTAGTTGATCGATGTTCCAAGTATTGGACAAAATTCGACCATCCTCCATGGCTAATCGAGCTGATCCTGGTCGCGGCACCGAAACAACAGTGTAAGGGCCTTCCCACTTCGGGGAGAATTTGTTGCGATTGGACTGGTCTTGAATTTTTTGTAAAACCAGATCGCCCACGTGGAGACTACGTGGTCGCACCCTTTTGTTATGGTACTTGCGCAAAGCTTGTAAGGATACCACGGACTTGATCAAAGCGCGATCATGCTTTTCTTCTAAGAGGATGAGATCCTGTGATCGCTGTTCGGTCTGATCAACTCGTTCGAATTGTTCTGTCTGAACAGATCCAATACTAACTTCCATGGGCAGTACGGCCTCGGCCCCATAGACCAGATGGAAGGGCGTCTCACCAGTGGCTCGACTAGAAGTAGTTCGTAGTGCCCATAGAACGGTGTAGAGCTCATCCGCCCAAGCCCCCGAGCGAGTCTTAAGGCGATCAAAAACACGTTTCTTGATGCCTTGCAGTATCTGCCCGTTGGCACGTTCCACGACACCATCGCTCTGTGGATGTGCCATAGAAGCAAAGCACACCTTGGTCCCAATCTGATCGCAGTAATCCAGGAAAAGACCACTGGCGAACTGGGAACCATTATCCGTAATGAGACGGTTTGGAACACCAAATCAAGCAACAATGTTCTTATGGAAGAACTTTTGTGCTGCTGTTGCGGTAATATTTCGTACCGGTTCGGCCTCAATCCATTTTGTAAACGTGTCAATGGCTATGAACAGAAACTTGTATCCATTGACCACTTGTGGCATAGGACCGACAATATCCATCCCCCAGACCGCGAAAGGCCATGCAACGGGAATGGTTTGTAACGCATAGGCAGGTTGATGAACCTGTCTTGCGTGGAACTGACACTGAAGACACATCTTGACCATATGCTTGGCATCGTCGAGTGCCGAAGGCCAGTAGAATCCTTGTCGAAAAGCTTTTCCGACCAGTGTCCGATATGATGCATGCGCACCGCATACACCGTCATGTATTTCTTTCAAGAGAGATTTGTCTTCCTCCTAAGATATGCAGCGCATGAATACTCTTTGAGTACCCTTTCTATACAAAACTCCTTCTATGAGCTTGTATAGACGTGCTTTTCAAATCAACCGATCGCTTTCGGTTTTATCCTTGGGTAGGGTCCCATGTTCAAGATAGACTCTCAATGGATGAGTCCAATCCTGTTCCTGACCGAGGTTGGTAACGCAGACTGTTACCGGATCATCCTCGACCGAAGTCATAATCGAAGGATGTTCCAAGTGTTCAACGAACACTCCTGCCGGAGCAGATGTGCGTGAGGACCCAATTTTGGATAATTGGTTTGCAAGAATGTTGTCCTTTCGCGGGATGTATTGGACTTCGAAATGACTGAAGTGTTTTTTCAATCTCCTCACTTCCCCCAGGTAATGAGCCATTGTCTCATCGGAGGTGCTATACTCCTTGTTTACCTGGTTTACGACCAACTGTGAGTCTCTCCCCTCACCACTAATCGACGGACTTCGAGGAATTTTGCTGCCCGGAGCCCTGCAAGAAGACCTTCATACTCTGCTGCGTTATTGGTCGCAACTAAGTGTAATTGAATGACATACTTAAGCTGTTCGCCCTGAGGCGTAACTAAGAACACTCCAGCCCCCGAGTGTTGAAAACTACGCGAACCGTCAAAGTACATTGTCCAGTGATCGGGGCACTCCAATTCCTCGGGCACCTGCACGGGTGGCTCAGGATTGGTCCATTCGACCACAAAGTCGGCCGAAACCTGAGACTTAATTGCCGTGCGGGGTGTGAAATGGATATCAAAGGCACCAAGTTCGACCGCCCATTTGGCGATCCGACCAGATTTCTCCGGATATCGGACAATATCTCCCAAAGGAAAAGAGGAGGGTACCGTGATCTTGTGAGCTTGGAAGTAATGTCGTAGCTTACGGGAAGCCATCAGTAGCGCGTAAAGTATCTTCTGGACCTCAGGGTATCGCTCCTTAAGACCATGAAGTACCTCGCTAACATAGTAGACAAGTCTGTGTATTCCTTCCCTATCCGCGATCAGGACAGCACTGACCGCGTGCGGGGTGGCCGCTAAGTAGAGAAGCAATGGTTCTCCTTTGTCGGGAGACACCAAGACTGGCAGACTGGATAAATATATCTTTACCTCCTTAAATGCTTTTTCAGCCTCATCGGACCATGTGAAATTGTGATGCTTCCACAGGGCCTTGAAGAAAGGTAATCCCCTTTCGCCTAGTCGTGATATGAAACGACTCAAGGCCTTCATGCGACCAGCCAGGTGTTGAACATCTTTCATGGTCGAGGGAGACCTCATCTGTTCGATGGCCCTGATTTTTCAGGGTTGACTTCAATGCCTCTGGAGCAAACAAGAAAACCAAGGAGTTTTCCTGAAGAAACCCCGAAAGAACATTTCTCCGAGTTCAATTTTATTCCAAAGCGATTTAAATTACAAAAGGTTTCAGCGAGATCGTCCAAATGAGACAATCTCTTAGTGCTTTTTACAACCAAGTCGTCTACATATGCTTCGAGATTATGCCCTATCTGGGAAAGAAAGGTCTTTTGCATCAAGCGCTGGTACGTGGAACCTGCGTTCTTGAGACCGAACGGCATTCTGACGTAGTAGTAGGTGCCGAACGGGGTGATGAAGGCAGTCTTCTCTTCATATTCTTCTGCCATGCTAATTTGATGATATCCTGAGTAAGCATCCAGGAAGCTCATCAGTTTGCAGCCTGCGGTTGAGTCGACCAGTTGGTCGATGTGGGGAAGGGGAAAGTCGTCCTTCGGACAGGCACTGTTGAGGCTGGTGTAGTCGACACACATGCGCCACTTACCATTTGACTTGCAGACCATGACCGGGTTTGCAAGCCATTCCGGGTGATCGACCTCGTGAATAAACCCGGCTTTTAGGAGTTTGTCCAACTCCTCACGAATGGCTTCTTGTCGGTCAACAGCAAAACGCCTAAGCTTTTGCTTTATTGGTCACTGTCCAGGTCGAATTACTAACCTGTGCTCGATTACTTCCCTTGGGACACCGGGCATGTCGGACGGTTTCCACGCAAACACATCTGCGTTAGCCCGGAGGAAAGTAATGAGCTCGACTTCCTATTTGTCATCTAGGCCTGATCCGACCCGAATTGTCTTGGATGGATCATCAGGGTACAAAGGAACTAGTTTGAGTTTCTCATCTGGTCGAGGCGCAGCTTTGATCATGTCAGCGGCGACTGTGGAGACCTGAGCGTCCCGGAGGGGAAGTTGGTCCACTATCTCCAAAGATAGCCGGTCACACATTAGTGCCATGTTGCGACTGCCTCGACCAGATGACACCTTTGGGGCCAGGCAATTTGCTGCACTGATAAGCATAGTGCGTTGCCATCATGAACTTAGCATAAGTTGTCCTACCAAAGATTGCATTGTAAGCCGAATCACAATCAATTACATCAAAAGTAACCGATTCTGTTCGGAAGTTATCCGGTTCTCCCAGTGTGACTGGGAGGACCACCTGTCCCAACGGCATCATGGAGGGACCAGGGATTATCCCATAAAATGGATGGATTATGGGCTTAATCTTGGAACGAGGAATTTGCATCTCGTCGAGCGCCTTGACCAATAAAATGTCCAAGGAGCTTCCTCTATCGATCAGGACCCTTTCAACTCTCGCATTACTGATGATAGGGGTAATGACCAAAGGGAGCCTCAGTGGTCGAGTAAGCCCCGCAGGACAATCAGTACGATCAAACGTCAAAGGCGTATCCGACCAACGGGGGGGTACTGAGATTCACCAAGGGATGTCTCCATTTGGTTAACCTCTCGATAAAAGGCCTTAAACTGCCTTTTGGAAACAAAAGAGGAGGAACCCCCGAAAATAACATTAACATGATTATGAGGTACCTGGTAAGACATCTCTTCGTCCCCGTCGGCGTCTCTAAGCCCGCACGCTTGTTCCTTAATCGGTAAGTTCGGCATTGGTCCAACCCCCTGGTAGAAGTCATCTAACTGCTTCAACCAACTCCTGCAGTTCTTGAGGTCGTGGCCTGCTGAGTTGTGGAGTGGACACCATTTCTTGCCTTCCTGCGGGTTAGTCGACTTCTCTGGCTGGTCGGCACTACGACCACTAGAAGCAATTTTATTTTTGAATGAAGACTTGTTACATTTGGTCAAAGGAGGCTTCTCTGCAACTGCGACCTCGCGGTACTGCCCAGAGCGATTCCTTTTTGACTTCTTCGACTTCCTGCCCGACGAAGATTCCGGCTTCTTGCTTGAATCTTCTTTCCTAGCGTCCTTGAGACCTGGTTGAGGCGGTAGGTTACCTTTATCGACCATCCGGTTTCATTCGACCATTTCGGCCGCGTCGGAGTATCAATCAGCCATATCAAAGAGATCGGCTACTGATCGAGGAGGATGGATGAGCAAGTCTTCGGTGAATCTCCGATATTGAACGGCATGTTTAAATGCCCTAATAACGGAGTTATCAGATATGTTCGGGATAGTATTCCTCACCCCGACAAATCTCTTGACAAACTGACGAAGGGTTTCGGTCGAAGTTTGCCGTAGTCGATGGAGGTCATCCTCTTTACCCGGCTTTTGATAACAATTTTTGAAATTGCTGAGGATAGCGTCGCACAGCATTTCCCAGTTATAGATAGAACCTTCGAGTTGATTAAACAACCAGGTTCTAGCCGGTCCTTCAAGGACTGTTGGCAGGTAGTTGGCCATGACCCGGTTATCGCCTCCTGCCGCTTGGATGGCAGTAATGTAGATCTGAAGGAACTTGGATGGGTTCTAAGTTCCGTCGAACCTTTCTATGGCCCCTGGTCGAAACTTGTCCGGCCAAACGACCGCACGAAGGCCAGGCGAGAAAGCTTTACAACCACCTTAGGGACCGTGAACTGTTCTGTGAATTTCGACCGGATCGCGAGCGACCTCACGCAATGGAGAAGTCACTCGTGGTCCTAAGCGAGAGTGGACAGGGACTCGATCCCTATCACGAGAATCCTGTGCCCGCCTAGACTTGTCATGGCGGGACGGTACAGGCGGCGGGTAACTCCGTCAACCAGAACCAGAGTTAGAATGCTCCCGGTTGTGGGAATGTGTTACCGACCGGGAAGAGGCTGTGGGGGTCTCTTCAGATGCAAACTCATCTAACCTTTCCACTAGGATTCGGGTAAAGGCCGGTTTCTGCGCATCCGTGACCGTCGAAGGAAAATTACGCATGACCTCTGCGATAGATCGGAGCCGACCATGCGTACTTCTCCTAGGTGCACCGGGTGTCACTGTTTCTTCGTCCACCGGGAAACGCTCCGGAGGCAAAGAAGGGGTCTGGTCGCGTCTGCGACCACGTGATCGTCGGGAAGAACTCGGAGCAGCATCATAACGAGCCTGCGCATCTTGAAGAGCCTCTAGGGCAGTTCTATGTAGTTCATTGTCTTGTTGCTCGAGATCTTGATCCTCCTTCTATTTGCGTTCCTGTTCTTCCCTAGCAGCCCGTTGATCAGGAGTTTCCTCTGATAAGGTAGCAAAGTGTCTAGGGAGAGAGGTCACCGAGGGAGAAAACATCTCGGTTTGTTCCGAGTCAGACTCGAAATCAAAGAGACGATGGAGGTTATCAGGGTCGAACCTCCCCGGGCTGATTTCCTGGTCGACATCATCTTCCCCCTCGGCGAGGTCGTATAATGGACCGGACTCACCCTCTAACGCATTGAGAACCTCGGTGGGTTCTGACCTTGCGCTAGTCGCCCCCTGGTCGATGGACTTGACCTGGAGAGTCGATTCGACCTCTGGAAGATTTTCGCCTCCAATTTCTTCCATCGGGACAGGATTACTCGGAGAAGGCATCGGAATGTGAGCGTAATCCTCGAGATCAAAATCGTTCTCGGAATCATATGCTCCAGCCATAGTTTAGCGAACCTCCAGATGAAAATTAGGACACCTTGAGAAAAAGGCCCCACGGTGGGCGCCAGCTGTCGACGATTCGGACTCGGGGTCCTTAGCCGAACTTATGCAAAATTTGTAGGTTGTGAGACCTTTCAGGGTGTCCCTCCGGGAAGGTATGTTGAATTATGGAGAACTAGAGCACAGAGAGATTTATACAGGTTCGGGCCCTCGATGGTGGGAGTAATAGCCCTACGTCCTGTTGGGATTTCACTATGTGTAGTAAAAGGATTTACAAAGTGACGGAAAAGATCTTCACAGGCGAAGATTTTCCTTATATGTTTGTACAAGTCAAAGCATGAAGGGCTTTGTGAAAACTATCTAACTTAGACTACTGTCTTCAGGTTGTTTTTGTCTGGTCATGTTCGATCAATCGACCACTGGATGGCTTAGTGTTTTGATCTCTCGATTCTTCGATCTGATGCCCCTGTTTGATGCATCGGGCTGTCCCTTTATATTGGTCGAAAGGGCCCCAAATCGTAACGGCATCAAACGGTTGCTTGGATGCAGTTTTGTCAACCGCTCTTAACTTCCACGCAGATTTAACACGTGTTATTCGTGGATAACCGCACGTATTAACCTCCGCACGGTTGTTCTCCTACGTGGAAGAATCTTCGGGGTACTCGGGATATCCTATTACGAGGGCAGACTAATCCCGCGTTCCCTGGTCGAAAGTGCTCTGACCGCGCGATGTTGGCTGACCGCGCAACATCTACAGCCTTCTGTTCGCGTATAGCATATGAACTCCTGACCGCGCACTAACTGCGGTCTGATCGCGTAAAGCCTGCGACCTCGGGCTTGTACTCCTCAGAATGACTTGAGTTCGCACCGCCAGGCGCGTGTCTGGTTCGAATCTATCCTGAACCAATCGTACATTTATTTGAACGGACTTGGGTATCAATCCTCGTCAGCTAGCATCCAAGCAACCGGTAGAAAAACCGTTCTAGTCTGACGGTTGTGAAAGAGTTTACCGATAGAAAAATGATAGTACTCTTTCGGTTGTGAATGAGTTTACCGGCAGGAAAAATCACACTATTCTAACGGTTAATTACTAGTGTACCGATAGAAAAAACCTTAGTACTCTCTCGGTTGTGAATGAGTTTACCGATAGAAAAAAGGATAGTACTCTCTCGGTTGTGTATAAATTTACCGGCAAGAAAAGTTACACTATTCTAACGGTTAATTACGAGTGTACCGATAGAAAAAACCTTAGTACTCTCTCAGTTGTGAATGAGTTTACCGATATAAAAAACGATAGTACTCTCTCGGTTGTGTATGAGTTTACCGGCAGGAAAAGTTACACTCTTCTAACGGTAAATTACGAGTGTACCTATGGAAGAAAGGATAGTACTCTCTCGGTTGTGGATGAGTTTACCGATAGAAAAATGATAGTAGTCTCTCGGTTGTGAATGAATTTACCGATAGAAATACAGTACATTCACATATATAGTACATTCTTTACATTCACAATACAGTACATTCACATATACAGTACAGATGCAATACAGTATAGATTGGATACACAATACAGTACAGATGCAAAGAATGGTAAATTCACATATACATTGAACAGATTGACACATTAGAAAGTTATTGTAACATCCTGAGTTTTGGGGTGAAAAGTTCTTTCTTAAAAATCATGCATGTATATGTCTCTTCTAGATCAACCAAATCAGCCTCAGCTTTATTCTGTTCTAGCCCTAAAATCTCAAAATCTATCCTGTGACCCCAAGTCAAGATCTGACTTTCCAGATTTGATCTATCAGTTATCCTAAATCTAAAAGCCTTCAGAACTCAGATTCAATTCTATCTCTAACTTCCAGATTTATCAACTCTTTTCTGTTTTCGAAAACAGAATATCTGTTATTACCTTTTACCCTAAGTTTCAGAAATTCAGATTTAATTAAATCTTAGCCAAGTTCAGACCAGATTATTCCTGGATTATGATCAAGGGTATGCCAATACCTTAATCCAAAAAGTTGGCAGCCAGATTTCACCATCTGAACCTTTTTCGCAAATCAGTCCAAGAGTATCGCAGATCAGTCCTTTTTCCAGATTTTCCAGAAGCCTAAAAAAAGGCAAAATGTTGCAAATCATCTCCAAATTCAAATCTGATTCAGGGAACATCTCCCAAATGCTTTTCAATACAAATTCTTCTTATACGAGTATCTCAAAATCAAACCCTAAATCCCAGAATTCGAAATCAATTGAAATTCAGATTTCAATTACCCTAAAATACCCTATTTTCAGTTCATACCAAAAATCATCCAAATGTGCCAAATTTTATCTTCAATCTGTGCCAAATCATCTGTGGAATTAAGTTTGCCAAAACAGCAGAATCAATTCCAGATCAAACCTTCCAAATCTTCAGATTTACAATTCAGTCCAAATCAAGAAAATCAATAATTGCAAATCAGCCCATATTTCGACCAGGGCAGTAGCCAGTGCACGACCAGAAGCTTCGCCGTGCATTTGCGCCGTGCTTGCTCGCCGCCGGCCACGCCTCGCCCCGCGCTTGAGCTCGTACTCACTTGAGTTGCATGTGCACACGCGTCCACGCCCCAGCCATCGCCGTGGCAACGTCGTTGAACAGCTTGCTCCCGTGCGCGACCATTGTCAGCAACTCTTCGCCACGTTGCTGTGCTTTGCCAGCCTTGTCGCCACCGCCTTGCACCGCCCGGCATTGTTAAGTTCCAATGAACCGACAAGTTGATCAGTAGTCACTTCGCCTGAGCGCTATCGCGTCACCGCTCGCCGTTGTTGCTTCTGCGCCCAGCAACTCATGTCAACCGACACAAATTCCCTTGTTGCCATCTCATTGCAAGCATCGCCCTGTGGTCTATATAAGCAGCCACACCTTGTGCAATCTTCACTTCACCAGGACTTAGCCAAATTTCCAAATCTCCTCGCCGTCGTCTTCTTCTCCGGCGAGTCCAGATTGAGGCCTCACGGTGCCAGCACGCCCTGCTGCACTTCTCACCGAATTAGCAGCACCAGAAGGTATATCTCATCTCCCTCATCATGCTGTACCATCTAATTGAGTTATATTGCATCCAGTCGCCGGTGATCGCCGGAATTCCCGATTGCCCTGTTCCGGCAATGCTGGCCAATCTACCCCGAATTAATCTTCGAATCTGTGAAACAAAATGATCAGTGACTCATTTCCAGCAAGCCTATGCATCCAGATCTCCAGATTGAGCTCAAATCGAAGGTTTCCTCAAATTTGAGCTCCACCAGTCGCCGGCGATCGTCGCCAGGCCTCTCCGGCCATCCTCCAGCCAAATTGATTGTCCAGATAGCTTCATCTTACCCTTCTTTCACTCTCCAAGCTTGGATTAGAGTTCTTTCGACCTGTATCAAAAAGCCCCAAATCTCATGTCATCTTCTCCGGCGCAGTTCACCGGAAATCCTTTCCCGGCCGTTTCAGCTTCATCCACTTTGTCATTCAGGTATGCCTCAACTTCTTGAGCATAATTGTCTTCTAGCTCGATCTCTGAAACTGCCCAGAATTCAAGTTATAACCATGCCAAAATATTGTCCAGAACTGCTCCAGTACAACTAGTTCACCTCAGTTCATCACCTTCTAGCCATCTTCTGCCCTAGATCTTGTTGCATGATTTGTTCCTGTTATCATTGCCTACCTCCCAGACAAAGTGGTGCATCATTTGGAGCTCTAGATCAAAAGTTATGCCAAGCCCTAGTTTCTGGCCATGTCAAGATCAATGCCAGACTATGTCAGTCAGTGGCATTAGCCCTTTTCACTCCCTTCCAGATGTGCATTTTGGGCATAACTTTGTCCCTTAGATTCCTGAGGTTGTGATCAACATTTTCTTCTTCTATCACAACTTGATTTGAGCCCTTGAATTATATTTGCCGCTAAACCCTAATTTTTGTCACTGTCTCAGTACATGCCAGCCAATGGCATTGGCCTTGATTACCCATTTCTGATTATGCATTTTGAAAGCCACTTTGTCCACTGAATTTGTAGAGTTATGATCTACACTTTCTTCTACTGTCATAACTTGAGATAAGCTCTCTAGCTTTCCTTAAAGCTATGTCAGAGTCTTGATCCGAATGTCAATCTGCTGACATTCGCTGTTTTGATTATACCAACCACAAAACTGATGTTCTTATGATAACCTTGGGATCCTAAGAGCATCTACCACCATCCTTAGCCAAATCCTTGAAACCCTAGATCTCAACTCAGTTCAGCTTGTAATCTCAATTATCTCCAGTATCGTTCAGTTATCCTTGTTAAGCATATCTGCATATAGATCCTAAAACATCTTAATATATAAGTAATATTTGTGTGTATTGTTTGTTTGTCGCCGAGCAGATCCAGAAATCAAGTTCGAGGACTTCGCTGTTGACCCGTCATCAACTGCTGTTTCTTACGACGCGGAAGGCAAGTCATATCCTTGGTCATCTTGAACCTATATTTTAAATGTTGCTAAAACATAACCTTGAATATAGATAATATTGCATGAGAAAGATTGAGGATGATTGATTTATGAATTGGCAGTACTAGACTGGTTATCTGTGAAATGTGAAATAAACAAGTTTTGAGCCATGAACTATTATATATGTATTTATATACTTATATTCATGAAATAAAACCCCTAGCCGTGACCAGAAAATGGTATGGAATGGTGGTAGCACTGGAGGTGCTAAACTGCGAAGGAATGCAGGCACTGAAGGTGCAGGGTTGTGGATGGTCTGGTCACTGGCATATAAGGACTAGAACCTTGTGTTGTGCGTCTAGTGGCATGAACAACGTGCTAACCGCAAGCCTGGTATGGGACAGGCCTGAACAAGTAATTATGTGGATCGCACATGACACCCCTGCTGGAATTGTGTAGTGATGCACGATAAACACGGAGTACGGCTCCCACACATATCACTGAAGGTGATCTCGCACGTTGATCCAGTAATGGAAACATATGTAGGGGTGGAGGTTTGGATACAACCTACCACAACTGTGTCTCGCTGAGAGCCACAGGGTCGGGGGTGAATTGTAAGTGATGCATAACAAAAGTTCTTGTTATCTCCACCTTGCCACTCACACATGGTTGTGAGGAGGGGTCTAATCATTTTGTTATGATAGGATGGGCTTGAAAGTGGAATATCTTGCGGGTAAATTGGTACCTCTCTGCAGAATTAAAAACGTATTCGAATACTCCGAGCTCCCGGGTTTATAGGAGTCTGCTGCGGTGGATTAAATCCACGGGGTGTCACACAAGTATTATTTTCTAAATAAAATATGTTTTAATCAAGATTACCCAAATGACATGTGTTGTCATGATAAGGAGTGCTGCCGTGGGCTGTCGTGTGTCGACGTGTCGCGGTAGTGCTATAATCTAGTGAACTTGAATGATGATGTTATATTATGAAAAGTGCTGCCATGAGATGAGGTATGAAAGAAAAAGATTATTTTATAAACATCCATAATTCTTGACTAGTCTAGGTTCATGTCATCACTACTATATGTATCTACTCTTACCTATGACTTGCTGAGTACGTAAGTGCTCACCCTTGCAATCTACAAATCAATAGACGGAGCGATCAACAATCAAGATGAAGGCGTGGAGAACTTATTGGATCCAGAAGGAGGAGCGTCAGTCCCGTCATTTCCCTAATGTGTGTTGTTCTGCCGTCCACTTCTCTTTGTGGGTGGGTCACCTACCTTCTGCTGTGTAGATGTTATTTTGCTAAACCACATATGCCGTGAAGGCATTGTAATCTCCTTATGTAATATCAAGGCCAGCAGGCCACACTGCTTAACTATTTTGTAAGTTACTCTGTTGCAATGTGATATACTCCTGTGCTTGACTTATCCTGGGACGTCAAGGGTATGTGTATGCTATGCATATATGGGACTAGCTGCAGTGAGCTAGGTCTCTACAGGAGTAGTCGTAGTCCCAGTTCCGGGGCGCGACAGTTATTCACATTTATTCACATATATATGGACAAATACAAATTGCAATCCAATATGGACATTTATTCACATATATATTTATTCACATATATATAAACAGTCTATGCACAGAGTACACGAAAAAGAGAGAATTGACAACAAGTGAGCGAAAAGCTTGTCATGGCGGTTGGTTGGGCTCCTCCATAACATATTGAGCCCAGATTTGTCGGAGATCTCTAATCTTTGCATTTCGTATTGGTCTTTGGACATGGCGATCTGCAAGCATGTGTGAATACTGAGTAACTAACTTCCTAATTTTGAACGTGACACCCAATTTTCAAATTTGAGTTAGCTATCGATGCTTACCTGGGGGAATTGGGAAAAGTTTGTCTGCACTAGGTCGTACATGTAGCACAGCACATAAAACCCGCATTCTCACGATTGCGGCTGCTGATGACACTGAGATAATTGCATATGCGAAGACATGTTAGCTATTGTTTCCATAAACTAATTAAGCATAAACAAAAAGTCTCATGAGTACCTCATATTCTTTCCAAGCTAGTAGGGAGCCCTGCGGTGCGGCATGCCTCCCTCCAGCGGACACATATTTCTCAAAGGCCCTGCATTTCAGTTAGCATTGCCAGTTAATGTATTATCATTAGCTAGTGAGGTCAAAATTTAAATCAAACATATATGTTACTTACACCTCCATATTCCCCTTGACCACATATTCGTTCGATAATCTGTCACGCATCGAATCGAGGTAGTACACCTCGTTCCTCAACGGACAGATCACGATGAGGATCCAGTGGCCCCTACATTGTACATAAAAGAGGACCGCTAGCTCAAAGTATATCTTAGGTATAGCATACAAGATTGAGTTAAATTAGTATGAGATACACTAACCTTTGGTGGTACGGCAGCAGAATGAACTCCCTGTCCAACTGCGCCATCAGCGCCTTGGATATGTAGTGCTCAGCGTGCGCGGCGTCGTGCTCTAGCATCGTGAGGCTTATTTTCTCTGGGTCGAGGAAACCCACCTTGTCACACACAGCCTCTGTTGCTAGCCTGTACATGCACTTGCATGCAAAGGAAGACATTAGTATTGCATAGAAAGTTACTACATTTCAAATGAACTACAACAATATAGAGTTAGCAAACAGAGTTAGAAAACAGCAATACATAGGATCAGCAAACTCACAGGACTCTAGTCCGTATGATGGACATATCGAGCTCCCGCCAGTTGTAGAGGTCGAACAGATCCTTGTGTGCCACGGATATACTCCCGGGCTCACGGTGGAACTACCCAGCCTGTAGGGAACTAAGAAGTTCAGATTGCGCCGAGCTCGGTGTAGGTACCACTCGTGGAGGTCTCTGGTTGATCGATCCAATTTGCGCAAAGCTGCCTTTAACACAAGTGGGAACCCGTTCCTGAACCTCTTCGGCTGTCCCTTTCGCCCTTTGCCCTTGCCTTTTGCTGGGGACTGAGCGCGTACCTTCAAAGGCAAGGGCGAGGTGATGGCGGCTTTCTTCCGAGGTGAAGGAGTGGATGCGCTGGCTGGGGTCGAGGCCGTCTTTGCTGTGTTCAGGTTCACACGAGATCCGGCCTCATGCCCCGAGCTGGGGGCGCAGTCCCCTGGTAGCACGCTGGCAGGCCACTTCAATTAATGAGCACGTATGTTAGATTTTGCAAGCTGAGTGTACTGAGTAGGATGTAATCTAAAATGTGTAGGATTTACCTGTTGTATTAGAACACACTTCTTGGGCCACTGTACGTAGGAGCCCACTGCCTCAGCAAGTGTGTGCATATCCTCTGTTGGGACTGGCAATGGAGAATCGTTGTAGCCCGGCATGGCCATGTCCACCTGTACCTTTGCGAACCCCAACCGCAGAGGTACGCAGTGGATCTGGACATCCTCCCCAGACGGATATACAAAACCGTGTGCAACCACTTCATGCCCGTCGCCTAGGTGAGTCAATAGGATGCAACTCTCCGGCTTCTGCAAATTTGTAACAATTAAAACAGATTAGTGAAACAACTCTAATAGAATGGGAGTGGCATCAACTTAAGTGCACAGATGAAGGCTTGCAATACCTCAAGTAGATCCACTGGATCCGCGAGGACCTTTGAAGAGCAACTGCTTATCCGACCCCGTGGGGTACCGTCATCCTGGGGATCTGCATCTGCACTCTTGGCCAACAATGTTTCTCTCAACTGTGCAAACTCTTCCCTCATTTGTGCGACCTCAGACTGCACCTCAGCCCGTATCTCCGCCCGTACCTCAGCCCGTATCTTATCGGAGAGCTCCGCTTCCTTTTCCTTCCAGGAGCGGGCCTTCTTCCTCGGTGGAGCCGGATCTGCGAAACCGGCCTTCCACGACACAATGGCTCCCACGGTCCGTGTCCGCCCGGGATGCTCCTTATTTCCTAGAGCCTGGGTGAGGATGTCGTTCTCCCTCTGCAGGGTAAACAATCCCTCCATTGCCTCCTTCTCAAAAGAGATCTGTTACATTTAAAGGTACCTTGTGAGACAAATACATATATACACTTGTCGCACACAGTTTACGAGGTTAGCCAACTTACCATTCGCCTCACAACGTCGGCGTCCCCAGGGTTTGCCAACTGCACAGACCCCGTGGACAACACAGACCCTCTCCCCCTCCACCATCGCTTGCACCTCGCATCCCAGATCTCGGAGAGCGGCAACTCAGGGGAGTCGATGACAGAATTTTCCTCGTCTTCCTTCTTCCACTACTCCTCCTTCCCCGCATAGCCCCGGGATCCGAGCCGATGCGGGTGGTCGTTCCTCTTCTGGATCGCCTTATTCTTCTCCCTAAGGGCCTTGAACTCCTAGGTCCCCTTCTGCTTGGTGAATTCCTCCCATATCTCCTCCGATATGAAGGGGTACTTCTCGCAAGGAGATTTCCCCGCAGCGAGGAAGTTACTAACGAGCCAGCTCTTAAAGGTTTTCCATGTTCTGTTTATGTTCTTCAAGCAGGCCGTCCTAGGTTTATCGTCGAGGATGTTCCAATTAGCCTGTTTTCAAACAATGCATACAATTAATCACGAGTTAGTTAAACTTTAGTATAAGCCAAGAGAATGTGATTACAAAAGAGTTCAGTGATTTAAGTTAATTTAACCTTCACTTCCACCCACAACCTATCCCTCTCGTTCGCCATCACGTCCTTCTAGCTCTGGACGGTGATCTTCACCCTTTCTTTCGCCAACAGCCCAACGTAGGCCGCGTACTTCCCAGCATTCTTTCCGATCGGCTTCCTAAATTGGATGAACTCACAAGAAAGATCCGTGCGTTTGGCCAAAAGGCCTAACGTCGTCGCGCCTCGCCCCACCCTCTTGCGCTGGGATGAACCAGCTGCATCTTCAGTTACATTGGGGTTGGCCCTAGTCGAACCACTAGTACCATCTGATGAAGACGATGACATGTCTTTCCCTACAAAACCATCAACAAACCATCAAAAAATTAATGGAAACACAAACCAAATCATTTTACAAAGCAAAAGGACCTATTTTAAATATTTTTTCTATCGGTAAACACAGAAACTACCAATAGAAGATAAGATTCTATTTTTGAGTATTTTCATCTACACATTTTCATATAGGAAGCAGGCAACATATGGCAATTAATTCTTCTTAGAGTTCCATAACTCAATTCAGGATTGGAGACTAATTAGGGCTGCTAAAGGGATGTCCGAAGAAAATAGTACTAAAAGACATGCAAAAATTAATTGCTGAAGTGTACAGCAATGTTTTCTATCAATAAACCCATGAGATACCGATAGACCATAACAATGTTCTCTATCGACAAAGATACGAGATACCGATAGAACATAACAATGTTCTCTATGTTATGGAATATTGTTGATAAGCCGCCATTCACTGGCATCACATAATCTTGGTTTAAGTCAACATTCTCCATGATTTGCTATACTAATATTCATGGGCCAGCATTATTATTTCACACATAACAATCTTTTCTATCGGTAAACACATGAGCTGCCGATAGAACATAACAATTTTTTCTATCGGCAAATACAGGAGATACCGATAGAAGATGTGTAAGAACACCTCCAACATATAAAGTGCATTACATAGCAGTTGGATACAATTGATCACACATACAGCAATATAGATAAGTTAAAATCTCAAAATAGGTTCATTACAGCACTGGAACATATTATGTCAACCCTAATTTAAATCAACATTGCCTGCGGAATTTACATAATCCAACACAATAGGGAACCCTAGTTTAATTCCAAAACATGAAGAATTAGTACGTACAAAACACTAAGATCAAATAAGGAAGATGCTGGAAAAAGAACGACGAATTAGGGTATTTTACGGCGATCAGTTGTGGTGATGGAGAGGCGGTGTAGAACGCAGTGGCGGCCGGCGAAGGACGAAAATATGGACCGGTGGCAGTGGCGAACCAGTATCCAGGCGGCGATCGTCGTGTGGGAGTGAGGAAGTAAGTGGTCACTGCGGAGGTTGTGGTTTTCGCGCTTGAAGAGACGCAGTGCTATAAGTTGGAACCGTTCGACTGGAGGGAAACTCAAGGGCCATGTGTAATAAAGTAGTGGATGCTCTTTTCTATCGGTACAAACAACAAAATACCGTCAGACTAATGGTTTTATTCTAACGGTATAACAAAATAATACCGATAGAACATGTAAATTTTTCCCAAAGTAATATTTGAAGTAGTGGATGCCCTTTTTTATCAGTACAAACAACAAAATACCGTCAGACTAATGGTTTTATTCTAACAGTATAACAAAATAATACCGATAGAACAAGTAAATTTTTCGCAGAGTAATATTTGAAGTGGGCAGGGCATTGTAAAATGATGTTTCAGGGAATGGGATTTTTGAAGAGCTTAATTTTTGAAGAAGCAAGAGGCTGCAATGAGATTTTGGCAAGAAAATTTGAAGGGAAGAATTAAGTTCTTACAGGATAAAGGTACTGTACATGTTAGAACTCAAGCTGTGGAGTAAAATTGAGATATATATTAATGCTGTGAACTAGCTTACCATTAAGCTCTAAAGAAAAATGTATTGCCTGATGTATTAATGATAAGTTCCTCACCTTGATGCACAACTTGTGGGCTGTTTGCTTGGCATTTTTCCCTGAAATAGAAAATAATTAATCATCAATGGTTCTCAACCCATAATCCTTCTTCGTGATCATCTCGCAGATACGTTGTTTCGTCGATATCTTCAGTAGGGCTAGATTGAATGTCCTCTAAAAACACAGGTATTTCGTCGAATTGGTTATACTCCTCTTCGTCGACAACATCTTCGACCCCAACAATACGTCTCTTGCTGTGGAGGATAACGTGCAAGTTTGGATTGGCCGGGTCAACGATGTAGAATACCTATGTGGCTTTCTTTGCAAGTATGAATGGATCGTCTTGGTATCCGACTCTATCAAGATCAACAAGAGTAAACCCGTAACTGTCAACTTTAACACCTCGAGGGATTTCGACCCATTGGCATTGAAACAAGGGAATCTTAAATAATCCGTAATCGAGCTCCCATATTTCGTCAATAGCACCGTAATATGAGTTCAGCGCCCTTACTGACCTGGCATCCTCGGAAATAGCAAATAGTGTGACTCCGCTACATTGTGTGCTACTCTAGGCGTCTTGAGCTCTTATGTAAAATGAATACCCATTGATGTCGTACCCCTGCCAAGTCCCTACAGTGAATCTTGGGCCTCTAGCCAACCATGTCACAGTTTCACTTATGGAGCCCTCGGCAACTCGCGTGACTCTTTCTTGGATCCACCCAGCAAATTTCCTATTATGTTCTCTGGTGACCCAAATCTCTAACTTCGAAGGATTCTGTGACCGTAACATTACCTTGTTCTCGTGTATGTATGGCTCGACCTCCGTCATGTGTTGTAAGACCCAAAAATATGATTTTGCATACACATCACGGGCGGGGACGATAGATTTGAATCCAATCGTTCCGATGCCCTGAAGCCTACCCTCGTGTCAGGACCTAGGAATGCCAATTGGGTCAACCCTGGCCATATAATCTGTGCAAAATTCAATCACCTCCTCGGCGGCATAACCTTCCATGATACTCCCCTCGGGTCGACGACGAGTCCTTACGTATCCCTTCAATACACCCAAAAATCTCTCAAATGGATACATGTAGAATAGGCACACGGGTCCACAAAACTTAATTTCTCTGATAAGGTGAACAATCAGATGGACCATAACATCAAAAAAGGATGGAGGGAAATACATCTCGAGCTGACAAAGAGTTGTAACCATGTTGCGTTGCAAAGCATCCAGTCCATCCGGATCAATTACCTACGGGACACAGTTGCGCCAAATATTCATATCAGAAAAATCTTCTAATTAAGCTACACAAATGGAGCTAATTAACTTATATTACGAGTGCACGTACTTACCTTGCAAGATATTGCGTTGAAGAAATAACATAGGTTTGTGATTGTCTCTCTGACTTTAACTGGGAGAATACCTCTGATAGCAATGGGAAGCATTTGTGACATCAGCACATGACAGTCGTGGGACTTCGTGCCAACCAGTTTTATGTCCTTCATGGACACAAGTTTTTTCAAGTTCGGGAATACCCACATGGAACTTTAACACCGTGCAGGCACCGACAAAGTTTTGTTTTTTCGCTTTTGGACAACGTATAGCAGGCCGGGGGAGGTATGTACGCTTTCCCTTCTCCAAAGGTGCAAGCTCAGTCCTTATCCCCATTTCCACCATGTCATGACGAGCTTTCACACCATCCTTTGTCTTTCTCGGAATGTTCAACAACAAACCAATCAAACTGTCACAGATATTTTTCTCTACATGTATGACGTCAATGCAATGTTGAACTTGTAAGTACTCCCAGTACGGTAGATCCCAAAGAATCGATCTCTTCTTCCAAACATTTTTTTCTCGAGGTTTAGAAGACTTACCGAACTCAGCTTTGATGTCCTTCACACGCGAGTAAATCTCCTTACCGGTCAGAAACACTGGGGCTGATCTCTTATCAGGCTTCCCGTTAAATGATTTCCTCTTCTTACGGTACGTGTGATGCACTGGAAGACACCTGCGGTGACCCATGTACACTGTTTTCCGGCAGTTTCGCAACCACATGCTCTCAGTTTCATCTAGGAAAATACGGCAAGCCTTGGCTCCTTTCGTACTATACCCCGACAAATTGCCGTAGGCCAGAAAATCATTTATGGTGCAAAATATCAAGGCCCGCAAGATGAAATTCTCTTTCTTGTATGCATCCCACACCTGCACCCCCTCGCTCCACAATTTCTGTAAGTCCTCGATTAAAGGCGCTAGAAACACATCAATATCATTTCCGGGTTGTCTGGGTCCTGAGATTAGTAATGCCATCATGATGTACTTGCGCTTCATGCATAACCAAGGAGGAAAATTGTAGATGTATAAAAGAATCGGCCAAGTGTTATGCCGACTGCTCATATTACCTTGTGGGTTCATACCATCTGTACTTAGCCCGAACCTTATATTCCTAACTTCGCCGCCGAACTCAGCAAATGTTCTGTTGATGTTTCTCCATTGAATAGAATCAGCTGGGTGTCTCAGTTTTCTGTCTTGATTCCGGCCTTCAGCATGCCAACACAAGTGTTTCGCTACTTTCGGATTTGCAAACAGCCGCTTCAATCTAGGTATCACAGGCAAGTAACACACAGTTTTCGCTGGAGGTCCTTTCTTTACCTTGTGACGTTCACTGTCAATCCGGTCCCTACGCGTATACCTCGATGCGCCGCATCTTGGACAAACATGCAAACTGGAGTACTCGTTACGATACAACACACAATCATTTGGGCATGTGTGTATTCTTTCGATTTCCATTCCCAACGGACACAACAATTTTTTGGCTTGGTAAGTAGATCTTGGCAACTCATTTCCCTCTGGAAGCATGTCCGCTAGAAGATCTAATAGTGTTGTGAAACTCTTATCGCTCCAACCGTTGTCTGCCTTCAAGTTATATAATCTCAGCACAGAAGACAGTTTTGTAAATTTTGCACATCCAGGGAACAGAGGCTTCTCAGACTCAGCAATCAGTTTCTCAAATTCACAGAAGTCATTTTCGTTGTAATCTTCCTCTACATCACGTAACATCTCATCTAGATTGTCATCATCATCTACGTGCACATCGGAATGAACATTATCAAAATTTGGATGATCATCGATATTATTGCAATCCACATCCGAGTCCTGCTGATTGGTAGTAGTGGTGCTTGTTCCCTGAAGATCTTCGCCATGCCATATCCAACGGGTGTATCGCGCGTTAAAACCATGACGAATCAAATGACTCTTAATTTGATCAGAGTTGCTAAACCTCTTCAAGTTTATACAATCTGTACAAGGACAAAGCATATCTTTCTCTCCCTTCCTCGCCTTTTGTTGCTCAGCAAATTTAATAAACTCATTCACACCATCCAAATATTTAAGAGTAGTACGTTTTATTCCATACATCCAATATTTCCTGTCCATCTACAATTAACAAAATTTAACGAGTCAGCCATGCATGAAACCTGCCCGATTAAGTTATGTATATGTACATGTACAGCCTCTTACAACTGATGTGTTAAACCCTAGCCTGACGAAATTAACACTAATTAACCTAGCTAACTACACAATACAAGTTAGTGAGCTCCTAAAACATGAGGCATTTCCAGCTAGCTAGCTCCCAAGCTTGGAGCTACAAGCTTGGAACTACACAATACAGCTAGCTTGCAAGTAGAGAGAGAGGGAGATCTAGAGGGAGAGAGAGATAAGTGATGACAATTAAGCTTACCTTAAAGAGGGGTGCAATCAACTTCCTTCCAACTTGCCCTGATCACCCTAGTAGTGTAGCTGCGAGCGTGGAACTTTCATCACAAACAAAGGGACACAGAGTGCAACAGAACAAAATAGCAACCCAGCAATGGTCGAGTGGGGTTTTACTTATACTGGACCTATTTCTAACGGTAAATACATGAAATGCTCGTTAGACTAAGTGCGGGTAATTTTGTACTCACATCTTCTATCAGTACAAACACACATATACCGACAGAAGAGATACTGGTACATGGCTGAAACAAAACCAAACTGGGTAATGCATGACACAGCAATCTAAGTGCACAGATGCACACCAGTCCTCACATTCAAGTGCATGCCTGAGGCACATAAGCAAATACATGTGTTGTTCTATCGGTAAATATGTGTATTTACCGTTAGAAGAGGTACTGGTACATGGCTGAAGCAAAACCAAACTGGGTAATGCATGACACAGCAATCTAAGTGCACAGATGCACACCAGTCCTCACATTCAAGTGCATGCCTGAGGCACATAAGCAAATACATGTGTTGTTCTATCGGTAAATATGTGTATTTACCGTTAGAAGAGGTACTGGTACATGGCTGAAGCAAAACCAAACTGGGTAATGCATGACACAGCAATCTAAGTGCACAGATGCACACCAGTCCTCACATTCAAGTGCGTGCCTGAGGCACATAAGCGAATACATGTGTTATCCTATCGGTAAATATGTGTATTTACCGTTAGAAGAGGTACTGGTACATGGCTGAAACAAAATCAAACTGGGTAATGCATGACACAGCAATCTAAGTGCACAGATGCACACCAGTCCTCACATTCAAGTGCATGCCTGAGGCACCAGTTCTCACATTCAAGTGTTGTTCTATCGGTAAATATGTGTATATATTTACCGTTAGAAGAGGTACTGGTACATGACTGAAGCAAAACCAAACTGGGTAATGCATGACACAGCAATCTAAGTGCACAGATACACACCAGTCCTCACATTCAAGTGCATGCCTGAGACACATAAGCAAATACATGTGTTGTTCTATCGGTAAATATGTGTATTTACCGTTAGAAGAGGTACTGGTACATGGCTGAAACAAAACCAAACTGGGTAATGCACGACACAACAATCTAAGTGCACAGATGCACACCAGTCCTCACATTCAAGTGCATGGCTGAGGCACATAAGCAAATACATATGTTGTTGATCCGTTTGAGACCTAGTCTTGGTTTTCGCACTAGGCTCGTCCAGATTCTAATATACGGAATTAGGGGATCTTACTCGAAAATACCGAAACCCAAAGATTGATCGAAAGCACAGCTCAAAGTAATTGCACAACTCTTTATTTCAAAGAGGGCTTTTACACGTCGAACGTTAGACACACTTGTCTACGTTGAAGGAACTATAAGTGTCTAAATCTCAAATAAGTTCTATGACTCTTCGATTGAATTCGATGATCTAAACTAGACCTATTACAAAGTATTTATAGTCCAATCGTATGAGTACGTATCAGACTTAGAGACCTAAACGTATTAGACTCATATAACTAATCCTAAATAGATAAGCTTAGTTATACACATTCGGATCGGATTACAATTCCGAACAGGGAACGAATTCCTTTTCCTGGTCGCGAACCAATCCATGGTCGCGGACTCATCCAGGTCGCGAATCCTTTCCAAACACGGTTAAGGTCGCGAAGCCGTATGCGATCAGGACTTAGTCGCGAAGCCGTATGCGATCAGGACTTGGTCGTGAATCCGTATGTGATCAGGACTTGGAGATCCTCCCGGATCATGACTCCCTTGTTGAAAAGGAGCCAACCCCTGTTGCCACCTCTCGATCAAACTGGAGATGTGGAAATTGGGCTTGTCCATCTTCTTTTGTGTACCACTTTGCCGCACGTGCTCGTTGATCTTTCCGACCGATTTGAAAAGTCTCCTTGGTGCCACTGCGGGTGGTAGTCACCTTCCTCTCCAGAATCACATCGTCACGTAAAGGTTCGCCTCGTTGATAGACCAAGTCTTCAACGGATGGTACTATGGTATCTGGCTCATCTCCAGCATTGAAGGCTCGAAGAGTTTGAATCCTTCCCAAGGTCGCAAACCTTTTCAAAGTCGCAAACCTTTTCGTGGTCGCAAATCTGTTGCGAACTTGACTTGAGATCCTCCCGGATCATGACTCCTCTTTTGAGAAGGAGCCAACTTCCGTTGGTGACCAACTGTGAAGTTGTAGAGAATGACTGGGAGTTTTTGAACGAACACACGATGAGCAATGCTACAATCGTCGGATCGAATGTATGGATAGGCGCTCATAGAGCTTGGCACCTCCGTCATGGATTGTGGCCTTGGCCACTCGCGGATAGCCTTCCCCTTGTCGAGGTTAATACCATCACCGATCCCAAAGCTAGGATTGCGAAGTTTGAATAGTGGCGCCGTAGAGACAAGTTGCATGTCGTTTTCAACTAGTCGTTGTGGTGATCGACGATATACCTCTGCGAACAGCACGTTGTTTTCCGCAGGTAAGCTCGCCAAACAACCATCATTTTTCATACTCGATGTATCACAATCCCCTTGGCTAACTGGACGCATCACGCTCAGCACACACTTTGAGCATGCATTGACAATCCGTTTTGCCAGATTTGCTGTCAACAAGTCCTTGGTGTCGACGTGGTCGTTTTTGCTGATGATAAATTTCGTCCCATCCTTTGTGAGGTCGTAGTCTTGAGCTCTTCGGTGGTAATGGGTGTCACGATTGTACAAGAACGGACTTCCAAAAATCACTTGGCAAATATCGATGGGGATGACATCGCATTGAACCTCGTCGATGTAACGAGCAGATATTGCAAACTTTAGAGTACATTGACTCTTGATCTGCTGATTCACGTCAGAAGTGAACCATCCCAGAGGATACAGTCGAGGATGTTGAGTCGTCTACAAACCAAGTCGTCGAATCAGCCCGGAGGAGACCAAATTCTTTTGGCTTCCGGGGTCAAAGATGGCTGTGACCACCTCGTGCTTTACCTGTATGTTAACAGTGAACAATTCCTCTGTCGGTTTGTGGTCAGTTGATGAACCCGAACCTTTCTCTGTCGGCATTGCCATTAGAGACAAGGTCGTGTCCGCCTTTTCAACCGAATCCAACTGGATAATTTCCTCTGCGAGCAGAATAGAAGTAACCATAGCTGTTCGTGTGCTTGATTCATCCCTCCTTTTTCTTTCTGGTCGCAGTTCAGGATGAAGTTTATAACACTTCTCTTTTGTGTGCCCAGTAACATGACAATGCTCACAAGTGTTACCCGTATCGTGGGTACCCTCTCCGGAGCTCGTCGTGGTTGAAATCTCCCTCAAGTTCTTGTCGTTGCGGGTCTTATTTTTCTTCTCAATCGCCAAAGCAGTCGTACTCGCGGTCGAGATGTCTTGGACGCCGAACAGACTTAGCTCAGTACTGATCGATTTCTGAAGTCCAGATGTGTACTTCCGAAATACCTGAGAGTCGGATAGTGAGATGCCAATGACCATTGCTTGTCGCCGAAACTCTGTTGTATAGTCTTGGACGGTCTGGTCGCGCCGTTGGTACAATCTGTGCCAACGCTCCCATCTCTCCTCAAGGTAACCCATCGGATAGAATTCTTGTCGCAGAAGTCGTTTGAATTGACCCCACGCAAGGTCGTCAGCTTCACCACTGGCGACAAAGGCCTTCCACCATGTCTTGGCGTGGTCCTTCATCTTCAAAGGTGCAAATTTGACCTTTTGAGCGCTATTGAACCCTTTAAGGTCAAAGTAGGTCTCAAGTTGGTCGATCCAAGAATCCAGCTTCTCGGCATCGATTACCCCATCATATATGGGTATATCAATCTTAGCGTCGACTTTAAAAGATCCGACAGCTAAGGAGGTGTTGGCGAGGTCGTCGGTCTTGTGGTCGCCTTCGTCTTCATCTTCGTCTGCCCTGCGCAAGTCTTCACCAGTCTTCTCACCCATAACCTTCCCTACTTCAGGAGGTACAATCATGGCCTGCTGCTTAATCCAAGCAAGCACGGTTTCCATGTCGGTGGAGAGCTTAGCCACTTTTTCGGCTAGGTTAGCTTAAACGGAGGTATCGTCAGACATTGTCGGAGACGCGGCTGTAGGAACCGTCAATTGATCGCCTGGAATTTCGCCGGAAGTTTTGTAACCCTGGCGAGTCTTCACCATCCACAGGATAGGAAAGTCGCTCTGATACCAACTTGATCCGTTTGAGACCTAGTCTTGGTTTTCGCACTAGGCTCGCCCAGATTCTAATATGCGGAATTAGGGGATCTTACTCGGAAATATCGAAACCCAAAGATTGATCGAAAGCACAGCTCAAAGTAATTGCACAACTCTTTATTTCAAAGAGGGCTTTTACACGTCGAACGTTAGACACACTTGTCTACGTTGAAGGAACTATAAGTGTCTAAATCTCAAATAAGTTCTATGACTCTTCGATTGAATTCGATGATCTAAACTAGACCTATTACAAAGTATTTATAGTCCAATCGTATGAGTACGTATCAGACTTAGAGACCTAAACGTATTAGACTCATATAACTAATCCTAAACAGATAAGCTTAGTTATACACATTCGGATCGGATTACAATTCCGAACAGGGAACGAATTCCTTTTCCTGGTCGCGAACCAATCCATGGTCGCGGACTCATCCAGATCGCGAATCCTTTCCAAACACGGTTAAGGTCGCGAAGCCGTATGCGATCAGGACTTGGTCGCGAAGCCATATGCGATCAGGACTTGGTCGTGAATCCGTATGCGATCAGGACTTGGAGATCCTCCCGGATCAGTTGTTCTATCGGTAAATATGTGTATTTACTGGTTAGAAGAGGTACTAGTACATGGCTGAAGCAAAACCAAACTGGGTAATGCATGACACAGCAATCTAAGTGCACAGATGCACACCAGTCCTCACATTCAAGTGCATGTCTGAGGCACCAGTTCTCACATTCAAGTGTTGTTCTATCGGTAAATATGTGTATATACCGTTAGAAGAGGTACTGGTACATGGCTGAAACAAAACCAAACTAGGTAATGCATGACACACATGACACCAGTTCTCACATTCAAAGAATCATATCTAAACACAATGTAACATCAAACAGATCTTAACTAGAAGATAAAGAAATATTTCAAGAGATGCTAATTTGTAGATTAACTAGGAGACACAAAAATACTTTTCTTTAGTACTTGGTACTTCATCTTGCCAAAGAAATTAAAAATCTCTGCTTACATGAGATATCTTGGTTTGCCTCCATTCCTTTAAGAAAATGCAAGAGGAAACATAAAAAATGAGTGCTATTTAAACTAATTCTAGCTAATGGCTGAAAACAAAAGCAAGCTGATTCATGTATGACACAGCAATTTAGGTACAAACATACACATGCCAGTTCACAAATTCAAGTGCATGTCTGAAATAGCAGTACAAATACACACCTACCTACCAATACAATTAAATACACAAATACTCCCATGTACACATTCAAGTTCATGTCCCAAATAGCAATACATGATACACAAATATACAACAATATACAAATACAAAAATTCACATATTCGATGTATATTAAAACAGTCACGTCTGAAATTAACAACATATCGTCACGAGGACCCAGTGGCCCATACATTTTACATAAAAGAGAACCTTTGCAAGTTGCAACAATGCAACTACCGACTACAAGTTAGACCTGATACATCACAAATCCATTTATCCAAAACAACAAGTGTCTGAACCACATTAGACTTAACCATAGGAGTTCAGTTCGAAGACGCCCGAGGAGCTGGAACTGCCGTCGAGTTATATTTGTATTGGTGATTTCCTCGGACTCAGACTCGATCAACTCAACTCAACTCAACTCAACTCCATTAACAAAAAGAACCTACCTTGCAAGATGTTGTTATGTGTAATGATGGTGTAGAATGGCTGTGCAAATGACAACAATTCTTCTTCTCCAAGCAGGTAAGCATCTGGCCACAAGCTGGTGCATGCAAAAAAATGGCTGAAACACCGATACAAATGTAAGATGCTTTCTATAGGTCCTGATTTGAGAAACACGCTGGGCTTAAGGATCTTCTCGACCGAGCCAACCAAGATCTCGCCCTTCACGTCCTTCCAGCTCTCGACGGTGATCTTCACCGTTTCTTTCCAGCTCTCGATGGTGATCTTCACCGTTTCTTTCGCCAACAAGCCAACGTAGGCAGCGTACTGTGATGAAGAACCGTGAAATACGTTGCCCCTCATGAGCATCATCCAAGGACCTGCACAGATCATAAATAGGCATTCTAGAGAAAATTAAGATTTGTATTGTTTCCTACATGACTCCCTATCTGAGAAAGACTACCAACTGAAGGTTAGGTTGTGCTTCATCATAGTAACATCAATTTGCAACTGGAGATCAAGATATTACATTTCTACTCTATTTCATCAGAAGAAACTACCTTGCCAATATACATATATTAATTATTTAATGAACTTTTTACATGCACTTGAACATTGAGCAAGCTAGTTGGCATTTGACTATGTTATTGGCATTGAACAACCTACAGAGAAGATCAAGATATTTGTGTATCTCATGATATTTGTAAATATCTTAACATTAATGATCTTTCAATTTCAACTTCAATTTCAATTTCAATTTCATGATCTTTCAATTTCAATTTGAATTACAAATAACTTTCAATTTCAATTTCAATTTCATTTTCAATTTCATGATCTTTCAATTTCAATTATTACTAAGTCCAAGTTGGCATTGAGCAACCTACTGAGAGATGAAGATATTACATTTATACTCTTATTGGCATTTCACTATGTTAGATAGCGTTTGTATTGCAAATATATCCTGATAATTTTCTTCATTTGATAGGATCAGCAAGCAATTGAACATTATCTGTGCCACAGTGATATTATTTAGTTATTTTAATAAAAAACAGGAACAAGACACCGTACATAATCATATTGAAAAGAAAACACATCAAAATGAAGGATACAAAAATTGCAGAATAATTGCCATAATCGGATTAGAATAATCTAACAATATTGCCGAAATTTTACGTACCTTGCTTACCATGCCGAATTCTAGTGGGCGTCGATGGAGTTGCGGAGGTGCAGCGGTCGCCGGTAGAGGTGCGCAGGCCGTCCATGGAGCTTACGGGTTAGGGCTACGAGCGCCCGATGAACTGTACGAATGAAAGAGACACACCCGGGTATTTATAGTACTAGATATGTTCTATCGGTACACAACCTCCTACCATTAGTAATTTGAGATCTCTTCTAACGGTATAAACATACATTACCGATAGAATAAAACTATTTGTAGAAGGAGAACAGTTCTATCGGCACACTACATCCTACCGATAGGAATTTTGCACTAGTACAGAAATGCAGTCTTCTATCGGTAAAAAAAACCTTCTACTATCGGTTTTTGTACCGATAGAGATAGACACGATAGAACAAGACTGGACATTTTCTATCGGTAAATAACCGACAAAAGAAATTCACTATTCTATCGGCATATTATGAATCTACCGATAGAAAACCCGTCGTATTCTTACGTCCAGCAGTTGGAAAAGTACCACTATTCTAACGGTTAATTACAAGATTACCGACAGAAAAAATCATAATATTCTATCGACATATTAGGAGTGTACCGATAGAAAACTCGTCGCTAGCGGATTGAAAAGTACCACTATTCTAACGGTTAACTACAAGATTACCGACAGAAAAAAGCTTAGTACTCTATCGGCATATTAGGAGTGTACCGATAGAAAACTCGTCGTCAGCGGTTGGAAAAGTACCACTATTCTAACGGCTAATTATAAGTTTACCGATAGGAAAATTCATACTATTCTATCGGCATCTTACAAGTTTACCGATAGAAAACTCATCGCTAGCGGTTTGGAAAGTACCACTATTCTAACGGTTAACTACAAGATTACCGACAGAAAAAAGCTTAGTACTCTATCGGATATGTATGAGTTCACCGGCAGGAAAGGTCACACTCTTCTAACGGTTAATTTTAATTGTACCGATAGAAAAAAGGACAGTAGTCTCTCGGTTGTTGATGAATTTACCGATAGAGCATTCACATATGCATTCACAATACAGTACATTCACATATACAGTACAGATGCAATACAGTATAGATTGGATACACAATACAGTACAGATGCAAGGTAAATTCACAGAACAAATTGACACATTAGGCAGTTATTCACATTTATTCACATATGTATGGACAAATACAGATTGCAATCAAATGTGGACATTTATTCACATATATATATTTATTCACATGTATATGAACAGTCTATGCAGAGTACACAAAAAGGAGAAAATTGTCATGCTGGATGGTTGGGCGCTACTTCCTCCATGACATATTGTGCCCAGATTTGTCGAAGATATATAATCTTTGCATTTTCATATTGGTCTTTCGACATGCCGATCTGCAAGCATGTGTGCATACTGAGTAACTAACTTCGATCCTAATTTAGAACGTGACACCCATTTTTGAAATTTGAGTTAGCTATCGATGCTTACCTGGGGGAATCGGGAAAAGTTTGTCTGCACTAGGTCGTACATGTAGCGCAGCACATAAAACCCGCATTCCCACGATTGCGGCTGCTGATGGCACTGAGATAATTGCATATGCGAATACATGTTAGCTATATATTGTTTCCATAAACTAATTAAGCATAAACAAAAAGTCTCGTGAGTACCTCATATTCTTTCCAAGCTAGTACGGAGCCCTGCGGTGCGGCATGCCTCCCTCCAGCGGACACATATTTATCAAAAGCCCTGCATTTCAGTTAGTATTGCCAGTTAATGTATTATCATTAGCTAGTGAGGTCAAAATATAAATCAAACATATAAGTTACTTACGCCTCCATATTCCCCTTGAGCACATATTCCATCGATAATCTGTCACGCATCGAATCGAGGTAGTACACCTCGTTCCTCGGCGGACAGATCACGATGAGGATCCAGTGGCCCCTGCATTGTACGTAAAAGAGGACCGCTAGCTCAAAGTACATCTCAGGTGTAACATACAAGATTGAGTTAAATTAGTACGAAATGCACTAACCTTTGGTGGTACGGCACCAGAATGAAGTCCCTGTCCTGCTGCGCCATCAGCGCGCTGGATATGTACTGCTCAGCGTGCGCGGCGTCCTGCTCTAGCATCGTGAGGCTTATTTTCTCTGGGTCGAGGAAACCCACCTTGTCACACGCAGCCTCCGATGCTAGCCTGTACATGCACCTGCATGCGAAGGACGAGATTAATATTAATTTCACAGAAAGTTACTCAGTATTCAAATGAACTGCAACATTAATGCAGAGTTAGCAAACAGAGTTAGAAAACAGCAATACATAGCATCAGCAAACTCACAGGACTCCAGTCCGTATGATGGACATATCGAGCTCCCGCCAGTTGTAGAGGTCGAACAGATCCTCGTGTGCCACGGATATAGTCCCGGGCTCACGGTGGAACTGCCCAGGCCTGTAGGGAACTAAGAAGTTCAGGCTGCGCCGAGCTCGATGTAGGTACCAGTCGTGGAGGTCTCTGGTTGATCGATCCAATTTCCTCAAAGATGCCTCCGACAGGAGTGGGAGCGCGTTCGTGAACGTCCGCGGCAGTCCCTGTCGCCCTTTGCCCTTGCCTTTGCCGCCCTTGCCTTTTGCCGGGGACTGAGCGCGTACCTTCGAAGGCAAGGGCGAGGTGATGGCGGCTTTTTTCCGAGGTGGAGGCGTGGATGCGCTGGGTGGGGTCGAGGCCGTCTTTGATGTGTCCAGGTTCGCACGAGATCGGCCCTCATGCCCCGAGCTAGGGGCGCAGTCCCCTGGTAGCCCCGCGGCAGGCCACTTCAATTAATGAGCACGTATGTTAGATTATGCAAGTTGAGTGTACTGAGTAGGATGTAATCTAAAATGTGTAGGATTTACCGGTTGTATTACAAGACACTTCTTGGGCCACTGTACGTAGGAGCCCACCTGCCTCAGCAAGTGTCTGCAGTTTCTCTGTTGGGACTGGCAACGGAGAATCGTTGTAGCCCGGCATGGCCATGTCCACCTGTACCTTTGCAAAACCCAACCGCAGAGGTACACAGTGGACCCGGACATCCGGCCCAGACGGATATACGAAGCCGTGTCCAACCACTTCCTGCCCGGCGCCTACGTGATTCTGTAGGATGCAGCCCTCCGGCCCCTGCAAATTTGTAACAATTAAGTGCACAGATGAAGGCTTGCATCAACTTAAGTGCACAGATGAAGGCTTGCAGTACCTCAAGTAGATCCACTGGATCCGCGAGTACCTTCGAAGCGCAACTGCTTATCCGACCCCGCGGGGTACCATCGTCCTGGGGATCCGCATCTGCACTCTTGGCCAGCAATGCTTGTCTCAACCGTGCAAACTCTTCCCTCATTTGTGCGACCTCGGTCTGCACCTCAGACTGTACCTCAGCCCATATCTCAGCCCGCATCTCCGCCCGTATCTCCTCCCGTACCTCAGCCCGTATCTTATCGGAGAGGTCAGCTTCCTTTTCCTTCCAGGTGCGGGCCTTCTTCCTCGGTGGAGCCGGATCTACGAAACCGGCCTTCCACGACACAATGGCTCCCACGGCCCATGTCCGCCCGGGATGCTCCTTATTTCCTAGAGCCCGGGTGAGGATGTCGTTCTCCCTCTGCGGGGTAAACAATCCCTCCGCTGCCTCCTTCTCAAAAGAGATCTGTTACATTTGAAGGTACCTTGTGAGACAAATTGCCTTATATACACTTGTGCGCACACAGTTTACGAGGTTAGCCAACTTACCATTCGCCTCACAACGTCGGCGTCCCCAGGGGTTGCGAACTGCACAGACCCCGTGGACGACACGGACCCCCTCCCCCTCCACCATCGCTTGCACCTCTCATCCCGGATCTCGGAGAGCGGCAACTCAGGGGTGTCGATGACAGGATTTTGTTCGTCTTCCTTCTTCCACTGTTCCTCCTTCCCCGCATAGCCCCGGGATCCGAGCCGATGCGGGTGGTCGTTCCTCTTCTGGATCGCCCTATTCTTCTCGCTAAGGGCCTTGAACTCCTCAGTCCCCTTCTGCTTGGTGAATTCCTCCCATACCTCCTCCGATATGAAGGGGTACTTCTCGCAAGGAGATTGCCCCGCAGCTAGGAAGTTACTGACGAGCCAGCTCTTAAAGGTTTTCCATGTTCCGTTCATGTCCTTCAAGCAGGCAGTCCTAGGTGTATCGTCGGGGATGTTCCACTTAGCCTGTTTCCGAAAAATGCATACAATTAATCACGAGTTAGTTAAACTTTAGTATAAGCCAAGAGAATGTGATTACGAAAGAGTTCAGCGATTTCAGTTCATTTAACCTTCACTTCCGCCCACAACCTATCCCTCTCGTCCGCCGTCACGTCCTTCCAGCTCTGGACGGTGATCTTCACCCTTTCTTTCGCCAACAGCCCAACGTAGGCCACGTACCTCCCAGCATTCTTTCCAATCGGCCTCCCAAATTGGTTGAACTCACAAGAAAGATCAGTGCGTTTGGCCAAACGCCCCAACGTCGTCGCGCCTCGCCCCACCCTCTTGCGCTGGGATGTAACAGCCCCATCTTCAGTAGTTACGATGGGGCTGGCCCTAGTCGAACCACTAGTACCATCCGATGAAGACGACGACATGTCTTCCCCTACAAAACCTTCAACAAACCATATATATGGCAATTAATTCGCCTTGGAGTTCCATAACTCAGCCCAGGACTGGAGACTAACTAGGGCGGCAAAAGGGAAAATAATACAAAAAGAAAGACATGCATAAATTACTTACTGAACTCTTCAGAAATATTTTCTATCGGTAAACACATGAGCTGCCGATAGACCATAACAATTACCTCCACACAAGACAATTTTTCTATCGGCAAACACGTGAGATACCGATAGAACATAACAATGTTCTCTACATATGGAATTTTGTTGACAAGCCACCATTCACTGTCATCACATAACATTCTCGATGATTTGCTACACTAATATTCATGGGCCAGCATTATTATTTCACACGTAAATATGCACACAAGCATCTAAGTGCCACTGTGCATAATCTTTAGCCTAGCCTGTATGTGAGTCATCAGGACTTCACAGCTATTAGGTTGGGAAAAGTCATGTATATAGGCATTTGAAACATATACATCGAAGACCCATCCACATTGCCATATATTCATACGAAGTGAGTAAAAATTCCCAACCAAACTAGTACATTGCATGGCTCATGTCCTTCCAGATCCAAATTAAGTTTTACTACTTGTGCAGAAAAATTTTCTATCGGTAAACACATGAGCTGCCGATAGAATATGTGTAAGAACACCTCCAACATATAATCTGCATTACATGGCAGTTGGATACAATTGATCACACATACAGCAGTATAGAGAAGTTAAAATCTCAAAACAGGTTCATTACAGCACTGGAACATATTATGTAAACCCTAATTAAAATCAACATTGCCTGCGGAATGTACATAAGCCAACACAATAGGGAACCCTAGTGTAATTGCAAAACTTGAAGAATTAGTACGTGCAAAACACTAGGATCAAATAAAGAAGATGCTGGAAATAGAACGACGAATTAGGGTATTTACGGCGGCGATCAGTTCTGGTGATGGAGAGGCGGTGTAGAACGCAGCAGCGGCGGGCGAAGGACGAAAATAAGAACCGGTGGCAGTGACGAACCAGTGTCCAGCCGGCGATCGTCGTGTGGGAGAGAGGAAGTGAGTGCTCACGGCGGAGGTTGGGGTTTTCTTCGCTCTCGAAGAGACGCAGTGCTCTAAGGTGGAACTGTTCGAGTGGAGGGAAACTAAAGGGCCGTGTACGAGTAATAAAGTAGCGGAGGAACTTTTCTATCGGTATAACAAAATGATACCGATAGACTTATGTAATTTTCTATCGAAACAACAAAATAATACCGATAGAAAAAGTAAATTTCCCAGAAAAATATTCGAATTAGTGGATGCATTTTTCTATCGGTATAAACAATAAAATCCCGTGAGACCAATTTTCACAGAAAATTTTTTTAAAGTGCTTGAGATTGGGCCGTTTTTCTATCGGTAAAAACAACAAAATACCGTGAGAGTAATGAAAAGGCGCCCTTTTCTATCGGTATAAACAAAAAAATCCCGTGAGCCCAATTTTCCCCTAGAAAATTTTTTTGATTAAGTGCTTGAGATTTGTGTGCCCTTTTTCTATCGGTAAAAACAACAAAATACCGTCAGAGTAATGAAAAGGTACACAATTTAACATCAAACAGACCGTGGTTGAAAGCTGCAGAATGTTAAAGAAAGAGGGAAGATAGCCGGAAAATTGGAAAATTGACATAAAAAGAAATTGTTCATTCATTGTTGTTTTATCACTTACAAAAAAAAATAAAACCCAAAATGCTAGGTCAAGGGGTGGTCTTAGCCCTGGCTGCATGTAGAATAGAGTCAGTTAGACTTGCAGCCAGGACGCAGGACTCCTCTAGCGACAAGTTGTCCCTAGGATCAACTACTACCGCGTCAAGAAGGCCTGCGACCTCCCTCAGCTTCGCTATGGTATCCTTCATAGTCAAATCGCAGCCAGCGATGGTCATATCCGCGGCTTTCTTCTCCTCGCGAAGACGCCTCGTCCTCGCCCTAGCATTGTCACCATCCGTCTTCATGCGCTTAATGCGCTGGAAGAGATCGTCAAGGTCAAGCCGTAGCTGAGTGTGCTTGTCTGTAAGGAGCTTGTGCTCCTCCTGGAGGGCCCTCAGGTCAGCCTTCACTTTGGCAGTGTCTTCCACGGCTACCATTCCCTGTGCAAATCAACAGGTCAAGAATGAACTGAACATGGATTAACAATACAGGTGTAAACCGAGGAGATTTAGAGTTCTTACCGGGGAGGCCGTGGATGACGATCCCATGGAGGTTGCCATTGTGAAAGAGAAGATGAGGAGTCCAACCGTTCGAGAATTAGAAAAACAACAAAATACCGCGACGCATGGCGAGGTACTTATAGAGTTTCCAAGCCGACGCATGGCGACACGTTTGAGAATTCAAAGCGGCAGAGTCTTCTTCTATCGGTAAAAACAGGAAAAAACTGTCAGACAACAAATACCGTGAGACAAATGAATTTATTCTAACGGTAAAATAGAACAATACCGATAGAAAACGTTTTGGAGTGCCTGAGAGAAGATGTCCTTCTCTATCGGTATAAATAACAAAATACCGTCAGAAAAAAGGGATTTTTGCTGAACTTAATTTGAAGAGGCTGCGATGAGATTTTTGCAAGTGCTATTTGAAGGGAAGAATTAAATATTTACGGGATAAAGGTACTGTACATGTTAGAACTCATGCTGTGGAGTAAAATTGAGATGTATTAATGCTGTGAACTAGCTTATCATTAAATTCTAAAGAAAAATGTACTGCCTGATGTATTAATGATAAGTTCCTCACCTTGCTGCAGAACTTGTGGGCTGTTTGCTTGGCATTTATCCCTGAAATAGAAATTAATCATCAATGGTTCTCAACCCATAATCCTTCTTCGTGGTCATCTCGCAAATACGTTGTTTCGTCGATATCTTCAGTACGGATAGATTGAATGTCCTCTAAAAATGGAGGTATTTCATCGAATTGGTTATACTCCTCTTCGTCGACAACATCTTCGACCCCAACAATACGTCTCTTGCTGTGGAGGACAACATGCAAGTTTGGATTGGCCGGGTCAACGATGTAGAATACCTGTGTGGCTTGCTTTGCAAGTATGAATGGATCGTCTTGGTGTCCGACTCTACCAAGATCGACGAGAGTAAACCCGTAACTGTCAACTTGAACACCTCGAGGGATTTCGACCCATTGGCATCGAAACAGGGGAATCTTAAGTAATCCGTAATCGAGCTCCCATATTTCGTCAATAACACCGTAATATGAGTTCAGCGCCCTTACTGACCTGGCATCCTCGGAAATAGCAAACAGTGTCACTCCGCTACATTGCGTGCTACTCTTGGCGTCTTGAGCTCTTGTGTAAAATGAATACCCATTGATGTCGTACCCCTGCCAAGTCCCTACAGTGAATCTTGGGCCTCTAGCCAACCATGTCATAGTTTCACTTACGGAGCCCTCGGCAGCTCGCGTGACTCTTTCTTGGATCCACTCAGCAAATTTCCTGTTATGTTCTCTGCTTACCCAAACGTCTGACTTCAAAGGATTCTGTGACCGTAACATTACCTTGTGCTCGTGTATGTATGGCTCGACCTCCGTCATGTGTTGTAAGACCCAAAAATGTGATTTTGCGTACACATCACGAGCGGGGACGATAGCTTTGAATCCAATCGTTCCAATTCCCTCAAGCCTACCCTCGTGTCGGGACCTAGGAACACCAATTGGGTCAACCCCGGCCATATAATCTGTGCAAAATTCAATCACCTCCTCGGCGGCATAACCTTCCATGATACTCCCCTCGGGTCGACGACGAGTCCTTACGTATCCCTTCAATACACCCATAAATCTCTCAAATGGATACATGTAGCGCAGGCACACAGGTCCACAAAACTTAATTTCTCTGATAAGGTGAACAATCAGATGGACCATAACATCAAAAAAGGATGGAGGGAAATACATCTCGAGCTGACAAAGAGTTGTAACCACGTCGCGTTGCAAAGCGTCCAGTCCATCGGGATCAATTACCTACGAGGACACAGTTGCACCAAATATTCATATCAGAAAAATCTTCTCATTAAGCTCCACAAATGGAGGTAGTGAACTTATAGTACGAGTGCACGTACTTACCTTGCAAGATATTGCGTTGAAGAAATAACATAGGTTTGTGATTGTCTCTCTGACTTTAACTGGGAGAATGCCTCTGATAGCAATGGGAAGCATCTGTGACATCAAGACATGACAGTCGTGGGACTTCATGCCAACCAGTCTTAGGTCCTTCATAGACACAAGTTTTTTCAAGTTTGCGGAGTACCCACATGGAACTTTAACACCGTGCAGGCACCGACAGAGTTCTGTTTTTTCGCTCTTGGACAACGTGTAGCAGGCCGGGGGGAGGTATGTACGCTTTCCATTCTCTAAAGGTGCAAGCTCAGTCCTTATCCCCATTTCCACCATGTCACGACGAGCTTTCACACCATCCTTTGTCTTTCCCAGAATGTTCAACAACAAACCAATCAAACTGTCACAGACATTTTTCTCTACATGCATGACGTCAATGCAATGTCGAACTTGTAAGTGCTCCCAGTACGGTAGATCCCAGAGAATCGATCTCTTCTTCCAAACATTTTTTTCTCGAGGTTTAGAATGCTTACCGAACTCAACTTTGATGTCGTTCACGCGTGAGTAAATCTCCTTACCGGTCAGAAACACTGGAGCTGATCCCTTCTCAGGCTTCCCGTTAAATGATTTCCTCTTCTTACGGTACGTGTGATGCACCGGAAGAAACCTGCGGTGACCCATGTACACTGTTTTCCGGCAGTTTCGCAGCCACATGCTCTCAGTTTCATCTAGGCAAATAGGGCAAGCCTTGGCTCCTTTCGTACTATACCCCGACAAATTGCCGTAGGCAGGAAAATCATTTATGGTGCAAAATATCAGGGCCCGCAAGATGAAATTCTCTTTCTTGTATGCATCCCACACCTGCACACCCTCGCTCCACAATTTCTGTAAGTCCCCGATTAAAGGTGCTAGAAACACGTCAATATCATTTCCGGGTTGTCTGGGTCCTGAGATTAGTAACGCCATCATGATGTACTTGCGCTTCATGCATAACCAAGTAGGAAGATTGTAGATGCATAAAAGAACCGGCCAAGTGCTGTGCCGGCTGCTCATATTACCATGTGGGTTCATACCATCTGTACTCAGCCCGAACCTTACATTCCTAAGTTCGCCGCCGAACTCAGCAAATGTTCTGTTGATGTTTCTCCATTGAATAGAATCAGCTGGGTGTCTCAGTTTTCCGTCTTGTTTCCGGGCTTCAGCATGCCAACGCAAGTGCTTCGCGACTTTCGGATTTGCAAACAGCCGCTTCAATCTAGGTATCACAGGCAAGTACCACACAGTTTTTGCCGGGGGCCCTTTCCTTACCTCGTGACGTTCACTCTCAATCCGGTCCCTACGCGTATACCTTGATGCGCCGCATCTTGGACAAACATGCAAACTGGAGTACTCGTTACGGTACAACACACAATCATTTGGGCATGCGTGTATTCTTTCGATTTCCATTCCCAACGGACACAACAGTTTTTTGGCTTGGTAAGTAGATCTTGGCAACTCATTTCCCTCTGGAAGCATGTCCGCTAGAAGATCTAATAGTGCCGTGAAACTCTTATCACTCCAACCGTTTCCTGCCTTCAAGTTATATAATCTCAGCACAGAAGACAGTTTTGTAAATGTTGCACATCCAGGGAACAGAGGCTTCTCAGAGTCAGCAATCAGTTTCTCAAATTCACAGAAGTCATTTTCGTTGTAATCTTCCTCTACATCACGTAACATCTCATCTAGATTGTCATCATCATCATCTACGTGCACATCGGAATGAACATTACCAAAATTGGGATGATCATCGATATTATTGCAATCCACATCCGAGTCGTGCTGATTGGTAGTAGTGGTGCTTGTTTCCTCAAGATCTTCGCCATGCCATATCCAACGGGTGTATCGCGCGTTAAAACCACGACGAATCAAATGACTCTTAATTTGATCAGAGTTGCTAAACCTCTTCAAGTTTATACAATCTGTACAAGGACAGAGCATATTTTTCTCTCCCTTCCTCTCCTTTTGTTGCTCAGCAAATTTAATAAACTCATTCACACCATCCAAATATTCAAGAGTAGTACGTTTTATTCCATACATCCAATATTTCCTGTCCATCTACAATTAACAAAATTTAACGAGTAAGCCATGCATGAAACCTGCCCGATTAAGTTATGTATATGTACATGTACAGCCTCTTACAACAGATACATGTGTTGAACCCTAGCCTGACGAAATTAACACTAATTAACCTAGCTAACTACACAATACAAGCTAGTTAGCTCCTAAAACATGACGCATTTCCAGCTACCAAGCTCCCAAGCTTAGAGCTACAAACTTGGAACTACACAATACAGCTAGCTTGCAAGTAGAGAGGAAGGGAGATCTAGAGGGAGAGAGAGATAAGTGTCGACGATTAAGCATACCTTAAAGAGAGGGGCGCAATCAACTTCCCTCCAGCCTGCGCTGATCACCCTAGCAGTGTAGCTGGAACTTTCGTCACAAACAGAGGGACACAGAGTGCAACAGAACAAATTAAAGAGCAGCTCAGCAATGGTCGACTGGGGTTTTCCTTATAATGGACATTTTTCTAACGGTAAATACATGAAATAACCGTCAGACTAACTTAGGTAATTTGCCGCTCACATATTCTATCGGTAAAAACACACACATACCGTTAGAGAATATACATTACTGAGCAAATATATGTGTTTTCCTATCGGTAAATATGTGTACTTACCGTTAGATCATGCGTGACACAGCACGCACATGAGTGTTTCTATCGGTAAATATGTGTACTTACCGTTAGAATATGCATGACTGAACAAATATATGTATTTTTCTATCGGTAAATATGTGCATTTACCGTTAGAATATGCATGACTAAACAAATATATGTGCTTCCTATCGGTAAATATGTGTATTTACCGTTAGAATATGCATGACTATATATATGTATTTGTCTATCGGTAAATATGTACATTTACCGTTAGAATATGCATGACTGAACAAATATATGTGCTTCCTATCGGTAAATATGTGTATTTACCGTTAGAATATGCATGACTGAACAAATATATGTGTTTTCCTATCGGTAAATATGTGTACTTACCGTTAGAGGAGGTACTGTTACCAATCTGGGACAAACATGCACATGCCATTTCTCACATTCAAGGAATCATATCAATGTAACATCAAACAGATCTTACATCAAACGGATCTTAACTAGAAGATAAAGCAATATATTAAATGCTAATTTGTGGATTAACTAGGAGACACAAAAATACTTTTCGTAGGTAGTTGGGACTTCATCTTGCCAAAGAAATTACAGATGCCAGTTCACAAATTCAGGTACAAACATACACATGCCAGTTCACCAATACAAATTCAGGTACAAACATACACATGCCAGTTCACAAATTGAAGTGCATGTCTGAAACAGCAGTACAAATACACACCTACCTACCAATACAATTAAATACACAAATGCTCCCTGCACATTCAAGTTCATGTCCCAATTAGCAATACATGATACACAAATATACAACAATATACAAATACAACAATTCACACATTCGATGTATATTACAAAAGCCACGTCTGAAATTAACAACAGATCACGACGAGGACCCAGTGGCCCATACATGCATTTTACATAAAAGGGAACCTTTGCAGGTTGCCACAATGCAACTACCGACTACAAGTTAGACCTGATACATCACAAATCCATTCATCCAAAACAGCAAATGTCTGAACCACATTGGACTTAACCATAGGAGTTCAGTTCGAAGACGCCCGAGGAGCTGGAACTGCCGTCGACATACATTTGTACGTAATGGTGATTTCCTCGGACTCAAACTCGATCAACTCAACTCAACTCAACTCAACTCCATTAACAAAAAGAACCTACCTTCCAAGATGTTGTTCTGTGTAGTGATGGTGTAGAATGGCTGTGCAAATAACAACAATTCTTCTTCTCCAAGCAGGTAAGCATCTGGCCACAAGCTGGTGCATGCAAAAACATGTAAGATGCTTTATATAGGTCCTGATTTGAGAAACACGCCGGGCTTAAGCATCTTCTCTACCGAGCCAACCAAGATCTCGCCCTTCACGTCCTTCCAGCTCTCGACGGTGATCTTCACCATTTCTTTCGCCAACAAGCCAACGTAGGCAGCGTACTGCGATGAAGAACCGTGAAATACGTTGCCCCTCACGAGCATCATCCAAGGACCTGAACAGATCATAATCATATTGAAAAGAAGACACATCAAAATGAAGGATACAAAAAAAGCAGAATTATTGCCATAATCGGATTAGAATAATCTAACAATATTGCAGAAATTTTACGTACCTTCCTTGGGATGCCGACGTCTAGAGGGCGTCGATGGAGGTGCGGAGGTGCAGCGGTCCCCTGTAGAGGTGCGCCGGCCGTCCATGGAGCTTACGGGTTAGGACTACGAGCCCCAGATGAACTGTGAGAATGAAAGAGACATACCCGTGTATTTATACAATTATATATTTTCTATCGGTAAGAAAACAGAATACCGTTAGTAATAAAAACATCTGTAGAAGCCGAATGGTTCTATCGGCACAATAAATATTACCGATAGGAATTTTTGTACATACTCTATCGGTCTGTACGTACATTACCGATAGAATATTACTAGTTGTAGAAGGCCAACAGTTCTAAGATATTTTGTGCAATATTCTACCGGTATAAACATTCATTACCGATAGAATAAAACTATTAGAAGACGAACAGTTCTAAGCAATTTTCTATATATTCTAACGGTAAAAGAATCCATTACCGATAGAATAAAAATATTTGTAGAAGGTCAACTATTCTATCGGCGAACTACATATTGCCGATAGGAATTTTTAATATACTCTGTCGGTATATTCATACAGTAGTGATAGAATAAGTCTAGTTGTTGAAGTCGACCAGTCCTATCGGCGCACAACATTCTTCCGTCAGTACTTATGCATCTCTTCTAACGGCAAATATGTTCATCACCGCTAGAGTAAATCATACTATTTATTCTATCGGTAAGTTTCTTAGAAACCGATAGGGAAAATACATCCGTCGGGCTTTTATGACCGCGAGGCACATTTTCTATCGGTTTTGTGCTGTTTCGCTAATAACCGATAGAAGATAGGGGTTAGTAGACTGCATTTCTGTACTATTGTTGGTACATATTCTGTCGGTATAGACATACATTACCGATAGAATAAAACTAGTTGTAGAAGGTGAACAGTTTTAAGATATTTGTGCTATCTTCTAACGGTATAAACATACATTACCGATAGAATAAAACTATTTGAAAACGAATAGTTCTAAGGAATTTGTGACATATTCTAACAGTATAAACATACATTACAGATAGAATAAAACTATTTGTAGAAGGCGAACGGTTCTATCGGCACACTACATCCTACCGATAGGAATTTTTGGAGATATTCTGTCGGTATAAACATCAATTACCGATAGAATAAAACTATTTGTAGAAGGCGAATGGTTCTATCGGCACACTACATCCTACCGATAGGAATTTTTGTACATATTCTGTCGGTATAGACATACATTACCGATAGAATAAGACTAGTTGTAGAAGGCGAACAGTTCTAAGATATTTGTGCTATCTTCTAACGGTATAAACATACATTACTGATAGTATAAAACTATTTGAAGATGAACAGTTCTAAGGAATTTGTGATATATTCTAACGGTATAAACATACAGTACCGATAGAATAAAACTATTTATAGCAGACGAAATATTCTATCGGTTCACAACAGGCTACCGATAGGAATTTGTGATATATTCTAACGGTATATAAATACTGTACCGATAGAATAAAACTATTTGTAGAAGTCGACCAGTTCTAACGGTACACAACATCCTCCCGTTAATACTTATGCATCTCTTCTAACGGTAAATATATTCATCACCGCTAGAGTAAATCATTCTACTTCTTCTAACAGTAAGTTTCTTACAAACCCATAGGAAAAATATCTCCCTTATGCCTTTTATGACCGTGAGGCACCTTTTCTAACGGTTTTCTACTAAATCGCTAATAACCGATAGAAGATAGGGGTTAGTAGACTGCATTTCTGTACTAGTGATTCTAAATCCTATATGCAAGAAGATTGTCAAGACAATTTAATTGATTAAGCTCTCTTTTCTAAGGTTAAAATTTGATAATCTTAATATTTGCATTTGGAAAGTTTAAATTATTTAGATCAATTGCCTTATATGCATAGATGTGAGTAAGTCTTCGGAAGATTGTTTAAAGAGAATCTGATTTACCAAGGCATCTTAATTTTTGGAAAAATTATTAACATTCTTTGCTTGAGGACAAGCAAAATGCTAGCTTGGGGGAATTTGATAAGTCTTAATTAGGTAAAATTTTATCCTAGGTTTAGTATTGAAAATGTGCAAAAATGAAGCTTAAAATTCCTTTGATATGTCATTTTATGTGACTTTTTGTAACATTTCTACAATCCTCTTTCATGCGTGTGTTCATCATGTTTCAGGGAACAAACGTATCAAATTTGGTGATATTTCGACATCATTTGGATAGGAAACAAAGTGGAGAAAAAAGTGCTAAAAATCTAAAAAACAGGGATCCGAATCTGAAATCCGAAATCCAAAACCCGAATCCGAAACAGATCCGTTAGTCCGTTTGACGCGTGCCCAGACCCGTTAGTCAGTTTAGGGCATTCCACAAACCCGTTAGTTTGTTTGACGCGTACCCAGACCCATTAGTCGGTTTAAGGCATTCTAAAGTCCAAATCTGAGTCATTTTCCTTCCAAAACAAGTCTTGATTTATAATTGGTTAATTCTAGGACTTATGTATTATAAATAGAGAAATTTTTGACTCAATTAGACATACTTTCTTTAGGCTTTAGTAATAGTTTTTAGCTACTTTTTAGTTTATTTTAGTTTAGAGCTCCTTCTCTATTTTTATTGCTTTTGTAAGCCAGCAAGGACAGCAGCTTCAATTTGCAAGCAATCAAGTGAGGTTTTATTTAATTGTTATTCTTATTTTTGCATTATTATGACTTTTAGCAAGTAGATCCCCTCTAGGGTTAGGGATGACCTAATCCTAAAGGCGTGATGCTTTCTCGGTCTTTATTTCAAGTTTTGGAGTTATTTCCTAATGTTTTCTTCCTCCAAACTCTAAATCCTTGTTTCGGCAACAGACGTAACAATTGAGTCTGAATAAGAATTTAGGGAGTTCTTGAGTCCTTAGTGCTTTGACACGGGATCCTGAACAGGAAAGAGGCTCTTGCCAAACGTGACAGCGGAAGCGATCCTCTGACTATTGACCCAGCGCGCTAAACTGGAAACTTAATCTGTCTTAGAAAATAATTAAAATTAACTTACAATCCTTAGACCTTGGATAGAATTATGCTGGATGGTTATGGAACTCCCGAAACCCTAGATTTTCATTCTAGCTTGCAAACCCTAGACTGATAGACTTAGTTGTAGAAAAACAACCCCAAAACTCTTTTAGACTTAATCAGTGATCCATTAAGCTAGAAAGACGAATACGCTTGTTCCTCATGGAATTCAACCCTCAAATGCTCAACGTTTAACCGTTTACTTGCGGTTATTACACAATCACACCATTTTAGGTGCGATCAAAAAGGTTAGTCCATTACAAGATCAAGAAAGGATCGAGCTATTCAAGGATGACACGTTTCTCATCTTGAGTTTGATCTAGTATCGTGAGGCAAAGAGATAATCCATGATAAGTTGTATAGGTTCGTCGGATATGATCTTCGTGTACATGCGGGTAGTCCTAATGTCTTACTAGGGACAAGTTATGACTTGTGATTCGGGAAGTTGTTTCAAGTCACGTTCAAATATACACGAACCTACAGGGTCACACACTTAACTAGTTGGAGTATTAATTCAGATGGGATCCGAAACGGGTCCCCTATTGATAATGGGTTTACCATTAGGATTAGGGTTCGCATTTGAGTAGGATTTATTTGCAAGGCCCTATAAAAGGAGGTGTGGTGGGCATGCATCCATCATCTGATCTATTCTAGTCGCCGCCACCATCCATGAGATAGATCTCGTAAAATCCTACCCGCGTGAGCTGGTGCTAGCATACGAACACGGGGTGCTCCTTCCCCGGATGTGTGGACTTCTATAGAGGTACGGCTGTTATTGCTACACTGCTGGTCATGATCCGGTTGCGACATCGACTCTTCTTCCGCTGCTGCATTGTCGCATCCGCGCGTCTAGTGGTAAATCTCTTGATCTATGATCTATTGCTTGCAAACTTCTTAGGATTTTAAGTAAAATTTTTGAAATTGCACTAGAGTAGCGGCCTGTTACCCAACAATGTTTAGCCCTTCATGCCTTCCCGTACTTGATCTTGTACATGTACATCTCCGCGACATGTGCAATAATCACTTTCGGTGTCATTGCCGTATTTTCCTTTACTACTGATAGTATCAGACTGGCAAAAAAACTAGCGGCGGCATTTCTATGTTGCTGCACCATGCCCCCTATCAGACATCTGTGGTCTACGACTCTGGTCACCTGAAAGAAAGACTCGATCATCTTGTAGCCGTGTGACGCGTACGTACCACGGACAATTGTGGACTAAGCACCTCATAGTCCACAAGCTCAAAGTTGATGTACCCACCCGAAATGGCCTATTCAGTAAAACAGATACTAAGCACCTCTCAGAGTTGATTTACCCACGCAATAATGGCTTTCTTCACATCTTTCTTAATCCGAAACATCTGCCCAAGCTGGACGGTTGCTTCATTATATGAGCATCGCGAATTTAGCTCATCAGGAATCACATCGGACATCAAAGATAATGGATCAGTCCATTCATTTATAGGATTCTACTATTATGTGGGTTCATCGGGAGATTCGTACATATCTGATAGATCAGTGTACTCCTCCTCGTTAAAATTCTCCTCCAATTCAGAAATTCATCAGCTACATTTACTTCATGGTCGTCAAACCGAGTTGTACGCGAGACTCTTGCTGTTTGCATAATTACTCTAGTAGTTGCACTAGCATTGGTATTGACACCAGCACTGGCACTGTCACCGTCACCGACACTAGCACTAGCACCGGCAGTTTTGACATTAGTAGTGCTATTTGTTCTTCCTACGGAATGACTGCCTTCCAAACTATGTACGCTTAAGATTTCAACGTAAAGTATGAAGACTTCGCCACCATAGCCTGGATTTGTCACAAATCGTATAAACGAATCCCACAATTTGTCACCTTTCAGTCTCTTAAGCACCCATTTATTTCCATCCGACAGCATGCTTTCAACCCTGAGAGTATCCGTCGCAAGATTGAGTTGTAACAAATCAATTAACCACATCTCCAAATCATTGAAAGACATTGACTGTGATTGTGCCATTTAACCATAAACATGCATACACACACCTAGATCATCACTGTTTGCTCCATTACAGATTATACCAGCTCCATAATAAATGCAAACTATACTGGGTTGCTCCATAGCCTAATCAATTTGTCATTCTGTGTTAGGTCAAAAACGGAAAGTGCGTTTCTTCTATCTTAAATAAACAACATTTTAGTATGATGATGTGCACAAACTGAGGGTAATATAAAATAACCTAAATCCGTACAAGACACTGTCACCGTACAAAACAATCTGACCTACAACCTAGGGTGGAGCCGAAAATTAAAGTTTTACCTGTATTCACTACTAAAACGTGCACCGATATTTTGTATTTATTGTCGTTATTTGATCCATCACTAGTCAACGAAAATAAATTATATTCGATCCTTCAATACCTGTCCTAGGGTGACGCGGAAATTTAAATTTTTACCTGTCTTGAATCATACGGTGAATCGGAAATTTAAATTTTTACCTATCCTGAATCCTAGGGTGAAGCGAAAATTTAAATTTTTATCTGTCTTGAATCCTAGGGTGAAGCAAAAATTTAAATTTCTAATTATCTACAATCCTACAATAATATAAATATTTAAATCTACATATTATCTACGAGTTAACAAAAATACACCTCAATGAGCGAAGTGTCAAAAACTGGACGTTAGTGAACCGCTGAAAACTGCCTCCCCTCCTCTTTTTCTTCCTCTTCTCTTCTCCTCTCTCTGCTACCAACAGTTTTTTTTAAAATGAGTCAATGAAAGTGACTTTTTACTGCGCCCACACGGTTAAATACTAGTTTTAATCGTGAGTCGGGCTCGCAACTGAAACGTTACGGCGTTTGAGCCAACGATCCAGGTTGCGACTGAAAGTCAGTTTTGAAATTTTAAAAAGTTTTTTATTAGTTTCTGATTTTCTTTTTTTTATTGGGTTATTCGTTACATAGCTGAAATTTATAGAAACCAAAATAACGGAAAAACACAGGGTCCCCCCCCCCCCCCAAAACAAAAACAAAAAAAAAAAAAAGGAAAGAAAAACTGGTGGAGACGGAGAGGTGAGAGGTGAGGCATGGAAGCCGCTGCCACAAATGGAGGAGGAGGATTAAGATTTGGATTAGGAAGAGGAAGAGGAACAGGGGGCTACTCCCCCACGACCATCAGATTCACAGCCTCCCCCGTCCTTACATTTAGCAGCAACTTCTCGTCTTGGAGGACGAGAGGGAGGAGACCCTGGAGCCCGATTCTTGCTGCTGCTGCAAAATATCACAAACAGCACCGGGGGATTGAGGAGAGGAACAGCCCCCACCAGGTTGAATTCTTTTTTTTTTTTTTTAGATCTGAAAACTTATTTGTTTGTCTGATTACATGTGTTTGTGATGAAGGTGAGGGAGGAGATTGGGCGGTGCTACGAGCTTGTGCAGAGGCTTGGGAGGGGAGCCGTCTACTTGGGCTCCGCGAGGGTGCCTGTGGACCATCCGCATTACCTGCAAGCTGCTGAATTGGCTAGAGAGGCGAGTGGACTGCGAACCATTCATGGTTCTTGTTTGGGTCCTCAATTCTTTTGACCATAAGGCAGCTATGGTTGGTTGAATTGATCAGCTTGTGATGAAAAGAACCTGATAAATTTAAGTTCTTTTTTATTTTCTAATGAGCATGTAGAAGTATAGGGTTTTGAAAAAATGGTATGTATCAAACTGGTTGCTACTAGATATTAGGTACTGGTTCACCGTCGTTTATTGGCAGTAACAAGTTTTGGGGGGTTTGGGAAGGCTTAGATTCTTACAGAACTTGGCTGGCTTCTTCCAGAAGTTGGGAGAGGGGTTTTAGCTTCACAATACAAAAAGGGTCTTCAACTTACGCAAGAAAGCACTTCAGCATTTGGAAAGACTTAGTATCGTATGATATACCATGCTTTGGTTGGTGGCATCCATAGCTTTGTCAAGTATTGCTGATTTCTTGCAAGTTATACATTTCATCCTTTTCCAATTGTATATCAAATAGTCTATGTGCAAGCAAAATAAAGCGTGTAACATGACCTTATACATGATAATTCAGACCAGTTTTTAAAAACCAAACCCACCCAATATTGATGGTTGCCGGCAATTGTTCACCACTTACCACTGCTATTTGGAGCTCTGGTACATAGTATCAGCATATCCATCCTTTTGTCAACTTATTTTTTCTGCATTTATCTACAGTTCTACACATTCATGGAAAAAAGAATGCTGAATCTATCTATACATGACAGATTGCTAGGCTGCTGGGCTGCAGCACATGGAGTGGAGCTGGTCCTGGCCTCATGGATGCTGCCATTCAAGGTGCTCTTGAGGCACGCAAACCAGTTGGCGGCTTCAAGATTGCCAGGGAAGCAGGTGAATGGACAAGCTCAAACTTCCATCCTTACCTCCCTGCCGAGACTTATCTTACCTGCAGGTAGTTGCATCATGATGCTACATGAACAGAAATTAGTTAGTACCTTTAGAATCAGATAGATGGGGATCACTTTGGACTGCCCAAAACTGCAGGTTCTTCTCTGCAAGAAAGCATGGGTTAGTGGATGCTGCAGTGCGGAACAACCCTACCGACAGAACTGCTGTGGTTGCATTGCCAGGCGGGATAGGGACGCTGGATGAGGTGTTTGAGATAATGGCCCTAATTCAACTGCAGAGGATTGGGTCCGCACTCCCAGTTCCTTTCTTGCTTCTCAACTATGATTCTTATTACTCCAAGCTACTGGATTTTTTGGATGAATGCGAGGAGTGGGGCACAGTTGCTGAAGGAGAGGTGGCATCCCTGTGGAAGGTCTGTGATGGGAATTATGAAGCTTTGGAATACCTAGCGAAGTTTTACAATATACCTGCAGAGGAAAGAAATTACCGTCTCGCGGTGCAGCTGAAGCCGCAAAGAGTGCGGTCTTACATGAAGAGCTGAGGATGCAAGCTGCAAAATCTTGTCAAGAGTCCCTTGTTCTTGTTTCTACTTTCATTTCCCTGGGCTCTAGAGTACCGTCATTCCTCTGGATCTTGTTCACAATTCTTAAGATCCTAGTTCTGAATTCTTAACAGTGGATTTTGCGTAGGGTGGATTACTCATAGGTGAGCCATTCTAGTTTTCAGGCAGAGGAAACAAGATTTTACTGACAATAAGTAGCAGATACAACCATGTGGTAATATAACATACACTGATACACAGTTCAAGAATCAAGAGTGGTTGTACATGCATTTGATGATGGGGGCTCTTAACATTCTGGTGTAATTTGGCATCTAGATTGGGCTGGATGGCATTCTGTTTCAAATGAGTTTTAAATATGTTTCTCCCCTCCTTAAGGCAGCCTTATCTTTGTGCTTTTTACACACAGGAATGTAAGAATTTCAGGCAATTGGCCAACCAACTATACAATTCTTTCTAAAAGAATTGTTCCTAGCATTTCTTCCTAGATTTGTGCTGCAAGTAACATTGTTTCATCCAGTGTTCCATTCCACCCCCTCCCAAGTTTTTCCTGAAATCCTAGACCAAACAGGTAGATCAGTGATTGATCCGTCTTTCAGTGCTACTGGTCAACAAGTTTTTCTTTTTCTTTTATCTTAAGTTCGTATTCCTCAAAATTGCGTAATGACTAATATCTAAACTCTTTAAAAAGGAAGTCTAGCCTCTGTTCTAGCTCCTTATTGTCGTCGTCGATGTTGCCTGCATCGCCAGTGCCTTAACGCCCTTGTTGCCAACCTCCAAGGCTGGTCGCACCACCTCCACCATCCACTGTTGACCACCCTCCTGTTGGGCAAGTGAAAATGTAATGGTCACAGTGTATCCACCAACATGGTGAGGGGGACGGGGGCTTGGAGCTTACCAGCGGCTTGCTATTGTTTATTGAAACTAGCGAAAAGGAGTGGAGCTTAGCCATCCCTAATACCTCGAACCGCTAGTAACCGATTGGTTTGCAGCCAGGGAATGCTAACACTGGTTTATGCTAAATGACACAAGAACAAGCAAATGCATACCATTCATTACTCACAGGAGACAGAAGAATGGCTGCAAACTCAATAATGTAAGTCCAATACAATAATGATACAAATTGTATACAAGCAAATATTTCCCAATTAGAAGGGCATATGAATCATTCTACCATAAGATTTCGCTTTTGTCAAATTCATGTTACACAAGTGAAACTCAAATGGATATAAAAGCTTGAAGCAAATGCCGGTTTCTTGATGGTCTACCAGGCTCAGTTGACAAATCTCATGAATGATGCTACCAGATTCATTGGTATGCAGATGTAAACGCAGCTCGCCATGACTGATCATCATCGCATGCCGATGGAGCATGGGAGTGCTCCATTACTTCCTTGCTGTCGTGGTGGTAGAATGGGCCCAATGCCGACTCTGGCAGTCGACTTTCTGCTAGGTAGTGCTTCATTGTCTCCATCTCTATTTCATGCTTCTTCTTCATCTTCTCTATTTGCTTCTTGAGCTTCTCATTCTCTTGCAGCATTGCTGCACTCCTCTCCTGCAAGCCAGAAATAATCATAGCTGTTATTTGAACAAAAGAACACTGACTAGTGTGACAGTCAGTTGATTGCTTGCACCAACCTTCTCTTGTGCAGATGCTTCCTCTGCCTCTCTCAATCTTACAAGTAGTTCTCCAGCAGCATGCACTGCTTCAGCGGTGTCGCGGAGCTGAATGTGGAGCCTCCTGTTCTGTTCTTTCAGATACGCCCTCTCCTTTTCCCGGTCGATCCTCAAAGTGGAAAGCTCTGCAGCTAGGGCGGCAGCAAAAGCCGTCCCACAGCCCTTCCTGCCTGCTTTGGCAGCTGCCCTCTTTACCTCTGAGATCCCTTCCATCACCTTGCGGTGCTTCTCAAGGAGATCATTGTACATCTCCTGGAGCTCAGCATAATGCTCAACTATCCTGGCATGCCCGTAGATGGCTCGCTGCAGTGCGTCATCCAACTCTGCTGTGCACTTCTTCTCCATGCTGAGTTCCATCTCTGTCTTCTCTGCAAGCATCCGGTTTGATTCTAGATCAACCCTCAGCTCTTCAGTAAGGGATATCCATTTGCTCTCGGATTCTGTCCATTTCTGTCTTTCCTTCTCAAGTTCATACTCTCCCTCATCTGCGCTGCCATTCCTTATCTGTTCCAGAAGGCAATCGTTGGTCGATCCATCTGTATTATCCTTTAGCTGATCCTTCAATCTCTCAATTTCACTTAGAAGTGCTTCCCTCTCATTCATGCTGAATGACACCTTACTATCATCGCATTGTTCACCAGTCTTCCCTTCATCGGTTGGTTCCTTTATAGGTGTGACACCATCTGAAACTTGGCCATCTTCTGAGCCATTCTTATAATGGTCAATCTGTAATTTAACAAAGGCAAATGTCAAGGGAAGGCAAATCATTGCATGCAACATATTTGATTAATCAGAGTATATACCAAAATGCTCAGCTGCTTGATTTTAGCTGCCTGTTCTTCACATAAAGCTTCAAGTTCAGCCTCTCTCATTGAAGCAATTGTGCAAGTGTTTTTGTCATCCTGGTAGAAAAAATATTTTAAGCATATGACAAGATATGAATAAAAGAAACATTTGCCATCAAATGACATACCTTAAGTGATGCACTAGCTGATTCATTAGATTGTGCACCATTGGCTATCACAATCTGCTTGTCTGAGTTAACGTTTTCTACCTGGTGCCCGTTTATATTCATTGCTTTCCTGCAGGACGTGCAAAGGATGGAAGTAGCAGCTGCTTGCCCATCTGGTAATGCCTGCACAGCTGAGCTGGCTTTTGCTACTGACTGACTGGGGTTCAGTGCAAAATGATCAAATGAAAGTCCAACAAATGACTTTTGCGGGGCTGGATTCTGTTGATGGTACTCTATAATGTGCAAGCCCCGATGAAGACTAGCAGCCAGTGAATCTGTGGGACTAAGCTTGCTCGACTGTAGAGAAGAACGTACTGCACTCTCTCTGGAGGCTTCATCATTGCTATCTACTGGGCAGTCAGATACACCGAGCTTGCTTGGTGACAGACCTGGTGAGGTGATGCTTTTTCTTGTCTTATTGTGGATCTTTGGAGAAGAACACAAAGTTGGATCTTGTATTGGTGAGAGCTGTGGGCAAGCACTGATTGAGAGACTAGATTTCCTGACAGAAGCCTGGTCGTCATCAGCATTTGCATTGCTGGGCACTTCATGATGCTCCTCCTCCTGATGTTGACCTTCACTACCTTTTATGATTGGCTGATCGTCCTCTTCACTATTTTTTGGCTTCTCCTTGGAGAGAGGAGTGTCACCTGGAGAACTCTCGGCATCCAAAAAGTCCTCAAAAGCATCTTCAGATGAACAGTGCAGGTTGCTAATTTGATCACGTAGTTCTCGTACATCATCTTCATCGACATCCATTTCTTCCTCCGAATCAACTTCAATGTGAGGTAAGATCAAAGAGCGATTGAGGCTCACTCGCAAGTTATGCAAGCTTTCACGAGCATTTTGTGCACTGAAGTATCCAGTCTTGCAAGTTGCGTTCCCTCCAGACTTTGTTCTAATTAGCTCTTCCTGCAAAGTGAAATAACAATTACCAATTGTCTGTAATGGTTTCAACTTGTATCTGTCTTCCAAAATAATACCTTTAACTGACGTATCTGATCACTCAACCCATTAACATCATCTTCTGTTATCTCATTGATCACTGCCTTGTTTTGTACTAGCCTTGCTCGTTCACCAAATCTTAGCGTGCTTAAAGTACCAGACTTGCGCCTGCATTTACCAAGTACAGGTCAACTCAATAAAATGTAAAACTAAAATTTATCGGAAACACAAGAACAAGAAAATACCTGTGCTCTGGACAAATGGCACATAAAAATGTGACCTTTGAATTGCCGCCTAGCGTCTCTCTCAACAGATGTGTCAACCGGGAATGCTTGTATGGTATTTTGTCTTTCTGGGAATCAGAAGCTTCTGAAAGAATATTGACCAGTTTCCTGAAATGATAAGGTGCAACTGTAACATGTTCTGCTTTAAGGGGCATACTGAAACTGAAGTATGCCCCTTCATATGTTAAATCTTCTCCCACCATCACTTTTCCACAATATGCTTCTCTGAAAATGCAGTTTGACTGACATATAGCATACTAATCAGGATGAAGGCTGTAACTATGTTCTATCATGGAAAAGATATAATTAAAAAAGATGCAGACCAGATAATTAAGCAAGTTATTTTAAACATAAAAAAGGAAAAATAAAAGATACTCATAAGATGATCAAGTGAACATGCTGTAATACATATTTACATACCCAAGCTTTGACAGAGACTTCTTGACATGCCTTTCTTCTCTTGTGCAGTGCTTGCCAGCACTGTCAACTTCATCATTATCAAGCCCAGCGAGATCAACAAGGGTAATTCTGCTAGTTCTTGAACTGCTAAAGCCATTTGAGGAGAAACCCTGTAACATAAGTTTAAGAAAGGAAATCCCGGATAAATTGCCTATGTATCTGCGCTAGTCAATTGACAGCAACTTCCATATAGAAATAAATAGGATGTTGAACTACTAAAGTAAATCCCAGATGCTGGCGTAGTTATGGCAACACAGGCGGTTGAATTAATGGCTGGCAAGGAAGAGAAGACCTATAAAGGAACAGAGTGTCATCTAAAATGGAAAGAAGATGGTTTTTACCTTGCTCCATGATTCAATGATGCAAGTGAATATCACATGAGAACGTGAACTCTTCAAATTCATACTAGTTGTGCCAACTTTTCTGTTTGACAGGCCCTGTAATGAAAAGCAAGCACAGACTTGTCAGTTGAAGGAAGCAGCGACACGAACAACAATAGGCTGAACTTTTCAAAGCAGAAGCTAGTTGCTACATGCATTACAACCAATGCACCAAAGTCTAATGGTTTCAAAAGAACATGATGTGAGTAATATTGATCTGTCATCTACAAACATTATAACCATAGCTTTATTTTAACAACTTTGTGCTGCTCTTGACGCAAGATCAACCCTCTACAACAACCATGATTCATATAACAACGCCAGTTAGTTTTCACAGATAACCCTGAGAAATTCGGAGGATAACATTTACGAAAAAGCATAGATAAATCTAGCTAAGCCAGATGAGTGTTGCTGTAGAAAAGGTTCACGGTTTTGTAACTACAATTTGAAGGGTTCTCATTGTTTCAGGTTTGTTCTTTCCTCAAAACTCAAAAGCTACAAATTAGGTAGTTCCACAAATATACAAACGATGATTTCAGCTGGAGACAATGGTATCAGCAGTACCTTCATCAAGATTTGATTAACATCCTCCACCGTGGACACGTATTCATCAGTCAAGTTTTCAACATGGATCCCATTGCCAGCATCATCTCTTATCTAAAAGAACATAGTTGGTAAGATATCTGAATAATCCAACAGTACTTGCAAACTGTAGAGTGAGCTGCTGATCAGAAGGCTATACCTGAAGATCACGATGAGTCGGATCTAGTAAGTCGTTAATTTGATCATTATATACCTGCATAAAGTAGAAGCAAAAGAGAACTCAATTTCACCCATTTATTCTTGTTCTGCTAACCACATCATATCAACACATTATGGTTTCACTTGAGAAAGGACAGCCTACACACCTCAAGGAACGAGCACCGGCATTGATAGCTTGTCTGCTTCTCTAGTGTGCTCTCTTGCTTCTGCACAGCAAAGATAACATCATAACCACACCTAATCTCAGAGGTAAACTGACATTGTTGCAAGAAGAGAATTACAGAAACAGGGGATGGGGTCATCACTTACAATACGGATTTCAGAGAACAAGCTCTGGAAGACGCGAGGCGCGACGCCCCGGTCAGCGTGCACGGAGTTGTCGTCGACCATGGCTGTGAGGGGACCCCACATTGTGTATGTCTTCCCGGTGCCACTCTACCAACAACACATACATACAGAAGCATCAGCAATAGCATCATTAGCGAAATAAAGATCTTGCCTTGGAAACGGAGTGAACAGTGGTAGGACGAGCAAAGTAAAGCACCTGGCCATAGCACACAAGGGATGTGTTGAAACCAGCCAGAGCGCTCTGAACTAACGGGACGCCCACCGAATCGAACACATCGCCCTGAGACCACACAAAATTTTGCAGAATTCTTGCTTAATACCGGACAATTGGGCAGGCTCTAAGCGAGTAATTCTGGACGGATGGAGCTAGAGATGAATGGAACCTGGGAGGCCTTGTCGTCGAGGACGGCATCGAAAGCGAAGGCGCGGTCGCCGATCGCGACGGAGTCCGGGGACGTCTTGCGCACGAACCACAGATCCTTGCCGTCCACCACCCTGCTCGCCGACGGCCGTACCCTCACCACCACCTACAACACAAATACATCAAGAACATACCACAGGAACTCGAAATGCATATCCATGTGTAAACAAGATGTATCGGAGAACCTTGACGGAGGGGTCGTCGTGGCCGTCTTCTGGTGCAGCGGCGGCCGCGTGCTGCTCGGCAGTGGTGGTCGTTGGAGTAGTAGGCAGGGGTTTCGGCGAAGGCAATTCGTCGGACGGGGAGTTCTTGGCGGGGGACGCCACCGCTGCGGCGGCGAGGTTGGGGTGGATGTTTTCTTGGTCGGTGGAGCGCGGGGAGGAGGAGGAGGAGAGCGAGCGGGATGCCTGCCTCTTCAGGTTCCTTCGCAGCATCTCCATTGCTCTTGTTTAGAAGCTTAGGAGGAGGTGTGTGTGTGTGTGGAGAAGTTGGGGTTGGAAAGGTCGAGGGGAAGGAGAGGAGAAGGAAGGAGCAGACTAAAGACAAGGCTCCCATGCACAGGTCCAATTCGAATTCAAAAACTTTTGAAATTGGTGTGGTGCGTTTCAGTACGGCACCCTTTGGGTGGAAATAGTGGTGGTGTTTTCGTGGAGCTTGATTGTGCGATGGACGGTGATTAGGTATGACACGTGGCATAATTGGTCGTTTTATTCTGCTCCGTAGATGCAACGCACCGCAGAGATCCGTTGCTGCTTGTGTGATGTCAACCACATCCTGCACGCTCCAGTTCTACTAAAGCCAAGAAAAAGGTTTTAGCCGGTAGTTTTTTAAAGGGAAAAATTACATAAAAATCACTTAAAAGTGAAGGTGTGACATGTTATCTGCAACCTGGTATAGAATTGGGCTATGGCATTGGAGATGTCCAAATTTTTTTATTAATAACTTAAAGTAAAAAAATAATTTGAAAAATAATCTACAATTTATCAAAATTATAAAAGTAACCCGCCACCTCATCCAATCGCGTATCACGACCGCGACAAGGTGCAAGTGACCACTTCTCGCGAAGCATGACCGCGACAGATGTTTCTCGCGGATCACGACCACGACAGTATTCTTTCTCAAGCGCGTGCGCGATAAAAGCTGGTGCAGGTCTTCTCCATATCCCATCCGTGACTAAAAGCACTTTTTCATTTCCCATCAGCGACCAAAGGCTGGTCGTTTTTGTCGCATCACCCGTGCGCGGACAGTAACTTTTGGCCGTTTTCTCACGAATTTTCATGTTTTCGGACAGATTTTAACCCCCCAGCTCTGGTCACTGTCTCTCTCATCCATTACAACTCCAATCCATACTTCTACTTCAAAATTTTTTTGTGTTTGAACCAAATTTTCTTCAAATCTGGTCATTGTCTAAAGTCAGTGCAGTTGAAAAAGTTGTAGCTCGGAGAAAGATCTTCGAAACGTGGTAAGTTTTATTGAAATGTAAATATTTTTTGCTAATTTATGTACGAATTATGTGATTAGTAACTTAGTAGATGTTAAAAGTTTATGTTAGCTATTATATTTACGTTAGATGTTAACTAAGTAGATGTTAAAAGTTTATGTTTAAAACACCTCTTTTACGTTTATCTAAGTATTTATAGTAGTTTAGGCATAGTTTAGTCACAATAATTTAACATTAATTGTGCACATTGCCTGCTGCATCCATAGATCACAAAACTTTGAACAAGTTTTAGATACTTTTCTGTACTGCACTTCTATCACCATTCTAAGTTTTGTCTTTGTCCTAATAAATAATATTATGTCAAGTATTATTGCCAAAAAATTGGGGATGATAGATGTATTGCTGAGAAGTACATGGATGAGATTAACCATTGTATACACAAATGATTAAACTTGTGTTTGCTCTAAGATTCTAAGAGCGCCTAGGTGAACTGTATATGCACTCAGTTCTTTCCGACCATCATTTTTAAATTTTTAATTCAGCACACATTTGGGTAGATTAGTATTCCTCTTTGACTATCATCTTTAATTCTTTAATTTACCACACGTTTGAGTAGATCAGTACCTTACTAAGATCTTTGACTAGGATCTGTCGAGTGACTGCAACATGTGTAGGAGTTAAGTTTGCACGTTTGCTTACTTTGCCTACTTAGCTATTGCTCATATGAGCAAAAAATTGCTAGAGAAAAAGGTAGTTGGTTCTTTTGCCCACAAAGCCTAAAACAAATAAGCAGTATGGGGATTAATTAATAATTTCTGAAAAGGGGGTATTTTGGTCAAATTACTGTTCATTTAGTGTATTTTTAAAAGTATTTTAGCAATATTCTAACATACAATCATTAAATTCTAAAACTTTAATTATTTTTTAGAGCTTCCTTGAAAATGGGTCTTTTATAAATAATCTCTTCAGATACATCGTCATTTTTGTAATAAAACTTATAAAGTTTTTCGCCACATGGGCCTCCTTGTAATTTGATTCTCTTTTTTTTAATAAGGTTTTTTTTAATGATGCAATTAATTAAGGGGCTAAATTGTGATTATTCCTTTTGCAATTGAATCCTAAATTGGTGAAACATTAGTAATTAGGTTTATTTCAATTTTCCATAATTTTTAGAAATTTCTCTTGTGCATAGCTTAGCTTTAGGTTTAGAGTTTGTTCTATCATTTTATGTGACCAGTTGTTTTAATCAAATTTTAAATAAATGCAGGGTTTGTTTAAATTTATCCAAATTGCTCTACTTCCTCATATTATAGGTTTCTATATGATCATGCAATGAAATGCAAAATAATTTGAAATTTAAAAGTTTTTTAAAACATTAAGAAATTTGGGACATGACAATGGACCTCCTTGCAATTTAATTATTTTATTTTTATTTCATCGAGGCTTTTCTTTTATATTAATAATTTACTAAGAGACTTAATTATGAATATTCTTTTCACAATTAGATTCTTAAATTGGTAATTGGATTTATTTCAATTTTCCATGATTTTTAGAAATTTTTCTTGTACATAGTTTAACTTTAGGTTTTGAGCTTTAATTTATTATTTTATGTGACTCAAATTCGTTTGACCTAATTCTAAATAAATACTAGGGTTTACTTGAAATTTACTCAGGATTTCATTCAAAATTTCTACGTTTTCTATATATCCCTAAAACATAGAAGCTTTTGTAAAGCCAAAAGAATCAAAGGGTATTCCAAAGAAACATATGTTTTTTTCAAAAATATCGTCATGCCTGTTTTGATTTTTGAGTCCAGTTTGACTAGTTTGAGTCCAACTCGGTCAAAACCAACCAAAACTGGATCCAACTCGACCAATTTCGACCAATTCCGAGTCCAACTCGCTCAAACAGACCAAATCCGAGTCCAGTTCGACCAAAATCGACCACAAACGACTAGTTTTGCGCCTCCGAAACCTATTCGAGCTCGAGCACGACACGTGGCACCATTTGAACCGTCCAAAAATTCAATCAAACAGCCGAAAACTTGGTTGTGTCCAAATCGAGTTCATTTTCAACCGCGGGTGTGTTTTGTGTTCGAATCGAGTTTCTTTTCGACCATAGACACGTTTTGGAATTCGAGTAGAACTCGTATTCGCTTTCGACCAGGACTCGGGCTTGACCAAAACTCGTATGAGCACCAATTTTGCAGCCAAAAAGGACTCGATTAGGAATAAGCTCCTGTAGTACTCGAACATGAGTCTTTTTCTTGTCCCTTTGGTTTTCTTGGTCGTTGTAAGGACAAATGTGGTCGAATTAGGCCCAAATTTGGCATGATTGTTCCCTGAAACATGGTGAATACAACCATGAAAGAAACCTGTGAAAATAATCAAATTTTACACATAAAATGTCGCATCAAGGAAGTTTTAAACATGAAATTTGCATGTTTTGATACTAAACTTAATGATCTAAGCGTATAATCATGTCTTTATTATTTAATTCCAAAATTTTAATTATTTTTTAGGACTTCTTTGTAAAGGGTATTTCTATAAATATTTCCTTTAGTTCATGGCTCATTTTGTAATAATAATTATAAGGTTTTTCACTACACGAGCTTCCTTGCAATTTAATTCTTTTATTTTTATTTCATCGATGCTTTCTTTTATATTAATAATTGGCTAAGAGACTTAATTGTGAATATTATTTTCACAATTATATTCTTAAATTGGTAATTGGATTTATTTCAATTTTCCACGATTTTTAGAAATTTTTCTTGTACATAGTTTAAATTTAGGTTTTGGAGCTTTATTTTATCATTTTATGTGACTCAAATTCGTTTGACCTAATTCTAAAGAAATACTATGGTTTACTTGAAATTTATTCAAGATTTCATTCAAAATTTCTATGTTTCCTATATATCCCCAGAACATAGAAAGTTTTTGTAAAGCAAAAAGAATCAAAGGGTATTCCAAAGAAACATACATTTTTTCAAGAATATGGTCATGCCTGTTTTGATTTTTGAAAACCAGCATAAATATTTTCTAAATATAAAAAATTATCCATAAAACAAATGCGTAAAAGTTACAGATGAAGGAGAATGGAGCAACCCAAAAATTACCTATAAATATATTGATTATGTAAACTATGTGATTTAAAAATCATAATATGTTTACTTATAATTGTTGCGTAAATATGTTCTGTAGGGAATGGAGCAACTCAAAAATTTCTGCATATTTTATGGCGACGGTTTGATTCGTGATGAGCCAAACGATGTAGATATGAGCCATTGCAAATATGTCATGGCCGATTTGAACATACATAACACATCTTTCACGAATCTTAAGTTATGGATACTTAGTTTGTTTGGCAAGAGTGTAGAATATGAGACAATTCAAGTAGAGTGGCTCATTGTGAAGGAGATAGCCAACGGCCCATACTCAGTGTTGCACGAACTGAAAGGGAACAACTCGTGGGGGTCGTTTGTGAGGAGAGTGAAGGACCCTGATGGTGGTTTGGGCGGCCGGTTTTTTGTTTATGTCCAGTTCTGCGACCTAGAACTGCCGGAGGGTGACGTTCGAGTCGGCCCTAGTAGCGATGCATGGGCAGGAGAAGAGAATGCACCGATTCCGCCAACATGCAAGGCTAGTGACTGGTAAGAAGCTTTTTGCCACACACGCGTTGATGTGTTTGAGTTCTTGGAGGGTCTTGGAACTTTGTCTGACGAAGATGACTTGACAGACTCCGAAGCATCTGAAGACTCTGACAAAGATCATTTCAAGACCCCCCCAACAATGGATTGATGAATCTGGATTTAGTTCAACAGTGCTGCAGACGGACCAAAACTCAAGATCGTTTTCTGAGCAAGTAGCATCCAACTGGAGAAAGAGTTTCGAACGAAAGAAGATGTGCAAAATGCCATGGCTAGATGGTCTCTTGCACTCAACCGACAGTACAAAGTGGTGAAGTCTACCCCCAGGTTATATGATGTCGCATGTCTTACACCAAGCTGCACATGGAGGGTTCGTGCCATGCAACCAAATGATGAGATTGGTTTTGTGGTCACGTGAGTTAAGACCCACACATGTGAGCTTACTGAGGCATTGGACAACCATAGAAACATGACTGCGACATATGTGAGCAACATCATCCAGCTCGCAGTACGGGAGAACGTGTCGATAATGCCAAGAGAGATCTCAAGTAAGTGGCAGATCGATGTGGTTATCGTATCAGCTACAACAAGGCATGCAGAGCAAAGCAAAAAGCAATTGAGGACATGTACAACACATACGAGGATGCATACAACACAGTGGTGCGGTTGCTTCGAAACGTCTCACTAATGAACCTAGGCACATTTGTGGATATGCTCGATCAAACAGCTGTTGCCCCGGATGGCAATACCATAGAGAACACAAGAGTTCTGCACCATTTGTTCTGGGCATACCCGCAGTGCATAGAGGTATTCACATGGTGTCGGCCGGTGTTATGTGTGGATGGCATGTTTTGACTGGGAGGTACAAAGGGACACTACTGATTGCGGTTGCTGCAGATGCTAACAATCAATTGCTTCCATTAGCATATGCAGTTGTAGAAGCCGAGAGCACGGAAAGTTGGTTGCGGTTCTTGGTGAACGTGAAGCAAGCGGTTGTAAAGGATCGTGAGAAGATATGCATTATTTCTGATTGACACAGAGCCTTGCTTAGAGCCATTGAGATTATGTAGGGCGCTCCCGATCCACCTTACAAGTGGGAGGACGTGGTGAGCCGTTGGTGCATGCGACACCTTGCAGCCAATCTCTTCACCAAATTCCGAAGCAAACAAATCATGGACCTATTTAAGAGGCTATGCTCACTGAACCAATTGAGCAAGTACGACACTATCTTCGAGAAGCTCGAGGAGTTGACACTGAAGTACATGGCTAATAAAGGGTCCGGGGCCGACGATGGGGATGTTGTAAGCAAATTTTCACAGTGGATCAGTGACAAAGAGAAAGAGAAGTGGTCGTTGCTGCATGATGAGGGTGGGGCAAGGTATGGCATTATGATGACAAATCTATCTGAAGTTTGTAACTATGTTTTGAAGGGGGTGCGATGCTTGCCATTGACCGCGATTGTGGAGATGACATGGTATCGTACTGCACAATATTTCAACAACAGAAGCCTTGCGACCAAGATGCTGGTCGACGATCCATTTAGAACCTTACCAGATGTGGTGCAGGAATACATTAATTTCCAGATAAATAAGGCCCGACGCAAGAGGTGGAGATCATCAACCGATTGCACAAGATAATTTCAGTCCGACTGCGCCAGAAGCGAGTTAACGGACATCTCAGAGCCGGTAGGGTACATGAAGACATTCTGGGGGATGTTGCGGAGTGCACATGCAACAAGGCCATGTTATTACACAAGCCATGTTCGCATGTCATTGCTGCATGTGCGGCACTTGGTATAAGCCCATCTCTATACCTTTCTGAGTTCTTCAGCCTTCATAACCTTCAGCAGACTTGGAGTGGTATTTTGAGGGTCTTTATGAAGGTTGGTGATTACAAAGTAATTCCATCTGGTGAGACCAGGTGGATCCTACCTTTCAACCTCAGGAGAAAGGGACCTGGTCGTCGGAAGACGCGTCGCTTGCACAATGACATGGACGAATCACAGAAAGTGAGCACTCGAGGTAGAAAATGCTCAATTTGCAAACAAGCTAGGCATACCAGAAAGAATTGTCTACATGCACCCGGCCCATCCACCTAGTATTCACACATGTAATAGTGACGCATAACGAGTCATGTGATTGTTCATGAGTTCTGTATTCTATAGTTATTTAATATTTTCCAATATTTTGGTAGTCCTTTCACATATATAACAGTGGATGTTCTATGGATACTCTAATTGAGCCAAAAGCTTCTCTATTTATAGTACACAGGCAAATGTGCCCAAAAACAACTCCTTGATAGACTCTTGGTATTCCAATAAAATATTGCACATAAAATGTCGTACGAAAGGAGTTTTATGCATAATTTTTGCATGTTTTCAGAACTAAACTTGGTAGGCCTGATCCTTGCAACACAGAGAACACAATTGGGAAAGAATATTGTAGAAATAATGAAACTTTACACATAAAATGTCGTATGGAGGAGTTTTAAGCGTGATTTTTGCACATTTTTAAAACTAAACCTAGGGTAAAATTCTACAAGATTAAGACTTATGAGGTGTCATACCCAAACTCATTTCTTCGTTATATTTCGAATTGTTATGCTAACGGTGATTAATTTATGCAGAGATGGCTGACGAGGATGTACGGCTTCCAGAGCTGCTCAGTGGCAGGTGCGACAATGCTCATCATGGGCGTGTATTGTCGCGAGGTGGACATCTTGAGCCACTTGTAATCAGGGCTCCCATGGAATACTGTCCTCTCGATGTGAGATACATCCCTATTCTCGCAGAAGCGGGTTTACTACCTTTTGCTCGTATGCTATAGACTGGTCATGGCCTCACATTGGATAGGCTGTCGGTCATCGCATTGGTGGATCGATGGCGCCCCGAGACACACACGTTCCATTTTCGATGGGGGAGATGACGATCACGTTGGAGGATGTGGGTATGCTCCTAGGCCTACTTGCCGCAGGAGCACCCATTGTTCCATCACCGCCGCCTGTAGACTGGCGCACTCAGGTAAACCTTAGGTTCAACATCGTTCAACAGGCATATCAGATCCCATCAACTAGGCGTGGTGTGTCGCATAGGTTTTTGTTGTGTTACCTTGACTGCCCGCCTAATGCGCTGGAGCATGTTGTGCGCCGACATTTGTTCGCATACCTGTTGGTAATGTTCCAGTATATCTTGTTCTAATCTACACACGGGGATACAGTTCACCCATGGCTCATTCCATTGGCGGAGAGCATTGTCGATGCCCAACTAGGGCATGTTCCCCAGTACAACTAGGCTATGTCCGTGCTTTGTGCAACATACCAGGGGTTGTGCATGCGATGTGTGTGTCCAGACTGCGCCAAAGTCCGTATTGTCGGGATGCTCCCTCCTGCTGCAGTTATGGTCTTGGGAGCATTTTCCAATTGGCCGGCCAAGGTTGGATCGACCGGTGCATCCGTACCCCGAGCCTGATGATGTCCATGATTGGGTGGATCGCCCAACCATGGGCACAAGATGGATGCATGGTTGATCGAGATGGTCTGCGAACTAGGTTCGTCGATGCTACGTCTTGTACCAGGGGGATTTTGATCTACTCCACGAGTCACGAGTCATATGGTGTCCGTGGACACCAGATTTCATTGAGAGCATTGCACCGCATGGCATATCGATCATGTGCACAGCGGGCAACGATTATAGGATGACACGACGTCATCTTGTGTTCTCTCATATGGTGGAGCCGTACTACTCGGAGCGGGTGATGCATCAGTTTGGATTATATCAGGACACCCCACCTTCAGAGAGAGAACGTGACAGGGATCTCCCCAAGGAGGTGCTCAGGTACGCCCATGCGAGCATAAGATTTGAATTCTGTTTTTCTGTTTCATTACCTACCATTACCTTCATTTTATTTTGTAGGCAGAGTAGGCAAGGAAGGCAGACTGACAATTGGGCGCAGAAGAATGGCAGATGGGTGCAGGAGTGGAACGAGCTTGCACAGACTGATGTAATTGTAGAGGATCGAGTGTACGATCATAGTACGTACTGCCGCATCCCGCCCTCACAAGGGTACACGACTACTCCCATAGGGACCCAGCTCACTGCAGCTGATCCCATACCTTTTGACTTCCCAGGATGAGTCAAACATAGGAGTATATTGCATCAGCTTAACTTACATTACATTGAGCTGTATGGCCAACTGGCCTTATTACAACATAATAAATTACAAGTCATCACGGCATAAATAAGTTTGGTTGCAGAAGAACAACTACTCGGCAGAAGCTAAGTGAACCCCCACAGCAAGAAGTTGAAAGCAGAGCAACACTTTTCAGGACTTGGGTGGAACTGACTCTCTTCCTTGTAAGATCCAAGAAGTTCTCCAGGCCTTCGTCTTGATCAGGGACATTCCATCTACTGGATAGTGAATTGCAAGGGTGAGCACTTACGTACCCAGTAAGTCATAGATAAGAGTAGGTACATATAGTAGAAATGATATGAACCTATGCTATTAGTGAAGGAGGGAAGGTTGCAAAATACTTTTCTTCTTCCTAAACTTATGGCAGTGCTTATCATGACATACCATTAATATCTTTTATAAACTCTTAGAAGTACTACCATAGCACGACAACACATGTCTGCCCATGTTAGCACCTCATTTCATGACAACACATGTCAAGCACACATGAGTTAAGTCTAGCCATATTTTATTTAGAAAACATACTTGTGTCACATCGACGTGGATAGGATCCACCGCGCGTACGCTCCTATAGACCCGGGAGCTCGGAGTATTCGAATACGTTTTTTTAACTTTGCAAAGGTGTACCACTTTAATCCACCGATCACTCAGCTTTCAAGTCGGATCAACTCCATGCGACTTTGATGCATGTGACAAGGCTGAGATCACACAACAATTTGCAATCCTAGCATTAACAATTCCGTGCCCGGTAAATAGACATTCCAGTCCTCATTACCGTTGTGGGTCCTCCCCACTGCCTTACTTCCTAGCCTTGGTCTATGTTCTCGCAAGACACATAGCCTCTTTTGATTACAGTCGCGCACGACTTAATCCAGGTGTAGGGCGTCTTCCTTCTTACACCTTTTCCTCTCATTATTTTTCTGATCTCACACCACTCATGGCTCTCAGTGGCCCACTAGTTTCTCGCGAGAAACCGGACCGACAACCATTGCAGGGAAAAGCTAATAATGAGAAAGCTACTATGTTGCGCCCGTCCCATACCGGGCAAGTGGTTAGTACGTTTTTCATGCCGCATGGAAGTATAACACAAGGTTCTAGTCCTTACATGCCCATGACCAGTGCATTCCACAAACCCTACACTCGTCAGTGCCACCACCATTCCATACCAAATTCTGGCCACGACAAGGGTTTTATTTCATGAATATACATATATACATATATATTAGTTATGGCTCACAGTTTGATCATTTTATAAAGAATCTCCTCATATTTTGTCAGCATATAGCCTAGTACTGCCATATCATACTTTTCTCATTTCATCACATGCAATATTACTTATAGTCAAGGCAATATCTTAACAATTCATAAAATATAGGTTCAAGATGTTCAAGAATATGACTTGCCTTCCGCGTTGTAAGGTACAGCAGTCGATGTCAGGTCTGACGAAATCTTTGTACTCAGGCTCTTGCTCTAATCAAAGATCAAACAAGCAAACAGGAATCATAATCCATTAATAATCTATATGCAACATGCAAAGGAGAAATACTCTCGGCGATACTGGAACAGGTAAGCTTGAAAGCTGGATTTGAGTTAATCTTGGAGATTTATGGAATTAGGGTTGAGGACAAATGCTAGAGACTCTCAGGGTTTCAAGGCTGCAATATGGACATCAAGTCCGCGGTTGTTTTGCTCAAAAACGATGAATGTCAATAGGTCGACATTCGGTTCAGGGCTCTGACATAGCTTCCGAGAATGCTAGAGAGTTTATCTCAAGGTGTGGTAGTTGAACAAAATGTAGAACATAGCTCTACAAGTTCAGTGGACAAGGTGGTTTTTAGGTTACATAACCAGAAGTGGTTAAATTGGCCTAATGCCATTGGTTGGCATGACACGACAAGGGCTGGCATTGTCAAGGAATGGCATTGACATGTTTTAGGAGATTTCCAGTGGGAAAAATGGGATTTGATCAAAGCATTGGATGCAAAATGTAATAAGGTAGCTATTTGACAAGGTGGTTTTCACAGGAAAGGTCCAAGATTTAGGCAATTTGCAAAGAGGCCCTTGGACAAAGTGAATTGAATGTCAGTGCACGGCTAGATTCTAGGGCTTGAGTATTTGATCGATCTTCTTGAGCTTTGCTTCGCCAACTATGTCTAGGAGGTAGGCAAGACAACAGGAATCCAATGGTGGAGATTTCAGGAACTAAGGTGGTCGGACGGTGATGAACGGCGATGAGAAACCACGGTGACGAGGATTGATACTCGAGCTCAGTTCAAATAAATACACGGCTGGTTCAGGACAGATTTGGACCAGACAAGCACCTGGTGATGCAAACTCAAGCTACTCCGAGAAGCACAGACATGTGGTCGCAGACTTTACGCTATCAGACCGTAGCTAGTGCGCGGTCAGGAGTTCGTATGCCATACGCGAACAGAAGACTGCAGATAGTACGCGGTCAGCGAACAACGCGCAGTCAGAACACCTTCGACCAGGGGACACGGGATGATTCTGTCCCTACAACGGGGATATTCCGTGTATCCCAAAGATTCTTCCACGTATGGAGACAACCGTCAGGAGGTTAATACGTACGGCTATCCATGAATTATACGTGTTAAACCTGCGTGGAGGTTAAAGGCAGTTGCCAAAACTGCATCAAAGCAACTGTTTGATGCCGTTATGACTTGGCGCCCTTTCGACTCTTATAAAGGGGTAGCCCAATACATCAAACAGGGAGATGGGATCAATCCTGATCACACCAGATCAAGAGATCAAGCAATCAAGAGACCAGAAGACAATAGTCTAAGTTAGTTAGATTTCGCAAGCCTTCTGGGCATTGTTTGTATAGACACATAGAAAAGATCTTCATCTGTGAAGATACTTTTCCCTAGCTTTGTAACACTTTCTACTACACATAGTGAAATCCCAACAGGACGTAGGGCTATTACTCCTACCATCGAGGGTCCGAACCTGTATAAATTTCTCTGTGCTCCAGTTCTCTTTGATTCATCATACCTTCCCAGAGAGACACCCTGAAAGGTCTCACAACCTACAAATTTTGCATAAAGTTCGGCTAAGGATCCCGAGTCCGAATCGTCGACAGCTGGCACCCACCGTGGGGCTTTTCTCAAGGCGTTCTGATTTTCATCCGGAGGTTCGCTGAATCATGGCTGGAGCGTATGATTCCGAGAACGATTTCGATCTCCAGGATTATGCTCACATTCCAATGCCTTCCCCTAGAGATCTTGTCCCGATGGAGGAAACCAGAGGCGAAGACGTCCCAGAGGTCGAATCGACCCTCCAGGTCATGTCTATCGACCAAGAGGCGACTCACGCAGGGTCAGAACCCACCGAGGTTCTTAATGCGTTAGAGGGAAAATCCAGTCCGTCATACGACCCTGCTGAAGGGAAGGATGATGTCGACCAGGAAATCAGCCCTGGGAGGTTTGATCCTGATAACCTCCATCGTCTCTTTGATTTCGAGTCTGACTCGGAACAAACCGAGATGTTTTCTCCCTCGGTGACCTCTCTCCCTAGACAGTTTGCTGCCTTATCGGAGGAAACTCCTGATCAACGGGCTGCTAGGGAAGAACAGGAACGCAAACAAAAGGAGGATCAAGATCTCGAGCAACAAGACAACGAAATACGCAGAACTGCCCTAGAGGCTCTTCAAGATGCGCAGGCTCATTACGATGTTGCTCCGAGTTCTTCCCAACGGTTGCGTGGTCGTAAACGCGACCAGACACCCTCTTTGCCCCCGGAGCGTTTCTCGGCGGACGAAGAAATGGTGACACCTGGTGCCCCTAGGAGAAGTACGCACGACCGGCTTCGATCTATCGCGGAGGTCATGCGTAATTTTCCTCCTACGGTCACGGATGCGCAGAAACCGGCCTTCACCAGAATCCTGGCGGAGAGGTTGGATGAGGTCGCATCTGAGGCGGCCCCTACGGCTTCTTCCCGGTCGGTGACACGTTCCCACAACCGAGAGCATTCTCACTCTGGTTCTGGTCGACGGAGTCACCCGCCACCTGTACCATCCCGTCAGGGCAAGTCCAGGCGGGCGCAGGATTCTCGTGATAGGGATCGAGTCCCTGTACACTCTCGTTTGGGGCCACGAGTGGCTTCTCCATTGCGTGAGGTTGCCTGTGATCCGATTGAAAGCCACAGGACAGTTCACGGTCCCTACGTTGGTTGTAAAGCTTTCTCGCCCAGCCTCTGTGCGGTCATTTGGCCAGACAAATTTAGACCAGGGGCCATAGAGAGGTTCGATGGAACTCAGAATCCATCCGAGTTCCTTCAAATCTATATTACTGCCATCCAAGCGGCAGGGGGTGATGACCGGGTCATGGCCAACTACCTGCCAACAGTCCTCAAGGGACCGGCAAGAACCTGGTTGTTTAACCAACCCGAAGGTTCGATCTATAACTGGAAAATGCTGTGTGATTCTATCCTCAGCAATTTCCAAAACTGTTATCAGAAGCCGGGTAAAGAGGATGACCTCCATCGACTACGGCAAACTTCGACCGAAACCCTTCGTCAGTTTGTCAAGAGATTTGTCGGGGTGAGGAATACCATCCCGAACATATCTGACAGCTCTGTCATTAGGGCATTTAAACATGCCGTTCGATATCGGAGATTCACCGAAGACTTGCTTATCCACCCTCCTCGATCAGTAGCCGATCTTTTTGATATGGCTGATCGATATTCCGACGCAGCCGAGGCTGTCGAATGGAACCGGATGGTCGATAAAGGGAACCTACCGCCTCAACTAGGTCTCAAGGACGCTAGGAAAGAAGATTCAAGCAAGAAGCCGGAATCTTCATCAGGCGGGAAGTCGAAGAAGTCGAAAAGGAATTGCTCTGGACAAAACCGAGAGGTTGTGGTCACAGAGAAGCCTCCTTCGACCAAAGGTAACAAGTCTTCATTTAAAAATAAAACTGCTTCTGGTGGTCGTAGTGCCGACCAGCCAGAGAAGTCGACTAACCCGTAGGAAGGCAAGAAATGGTGTCTACTCCACAACTCGGCAGGCCACGACCTCAAGAACTGCAGGAGTTGGTTGAAGCAGTTAGACAACTTCTACCAGGGGGTTGGACCGATGCCGACCTTACCAACTAAGGAACAAGCATGCGGGCTAAGAGACACTGACGGAGACGAAGAGATGTCTTACCAGGTACCTCGTAATCATGTTAATGTTATTTTTGGAGGTTCCTCTTCTTTTGTTTCCAAAAGGCAATTTAAGGCCTTTTATCGAGAGGGTAACCAAACGGAGACATCCCTTAGCGAACCTTAGTACCCCCGTTGGTCGGATACACCTTTGACGTTTGATCGCTCTGATTGTCCTGTGGGGCTTACTCGACCATTCAGGCTTCCTCTGGTCATTACCCCGATCATCAGCAATGCGAGGGTCGAAAGGGTCCTGATCGACGGAGGAAGCTCCTTGGACATTCTATTGGTCAAGGCGTTCGACGATATGCAAATCCCTCGTTCGAAAATTAAGCCCATAATCCATCCGTTTTATGGGATAATTCCTGGTCCCTCCATGATGCCATTGGGATAGGTGGTCCTCAAAGTCACGCTGGGAGAACTGGATAACTTCCGAACAGAATTAGTTACTTTCGATGTAATTGATTGTGATTCGGCTTACAATGAAATCTTTGGCAGACCAACTCTTGCTAAGTTCATGATGGCAACGCACTATACTTTCCAGTGCGGCAAGTTGCCTGGCCCCAAAGGTGTCATCTCGATCAGAGGCAATCGCAACGTGGCACTGACGTGTGACCGGCTATCTTTGGAGATGGTGGACCAACTTCCCCTCCGAGATGCTCAGGTCGCCACAGTGGCCGTGGACGAAATCAAGGCTGCTCCTCGACCATATGAAAAACTCAAACTAGTTCCTTTGTACCCAGATGATCCATCCAAGACAATTCGAGTTGGATCAGGCCTGGATGACAAATAGGAACTTGAGCTCATTACTTTCCTCCGGGCTAACGCAGATGTGTTTGTGTGGAAACCATCCGACATGCCCGGTGTCCCAAGGGAGGTAATCGAGCACAGGTTAGCAATTCAACTTGGACAGCGACCAATAAAGCAAAAGCTCAGGCATTTGGCTGTTGACCGACAGGAAGCCATTCGAGAGGAGCTGGACAAGCTCCTAAAAGCCAGGTTTATCCACGAGGTCGATCACCCGGAGTGGCTTGCAAATCCGGTCATGGTCCGCAAGTCAAATGGCAAGTGGCGCATGTGCGTCGACTATACCAGTCTCAACAGTGCCTGTCCGAAGGAAAACTTTCCCCTTCCCCGCATCGACCAGCTGGTCGACTCAACTGCGGGTTGCGAACTGATGAGTTTCTTGGACGCTTACTGAGGATATCATCAAATTAGCATGGCAGAAGAAGATGAAGAGAAGACTGCCTTCATCACCCTGTTCGGCACCTACTGCTACGTCAAAATGCCATTCGGTCTCAAGAACGTAGGTTCCACGTACCAGCTCTTGATGCAAAAGACCTTTCTTTCCCAGATAGGGCGTAATCTCGAAGCATATGTAGACGATTTGGTTGTAAAAAGCATGAAGAGATTGTCTCATTTGGATGATCTCGCTGAAACCTTATGTAATTTAAATCGCTTTGGAATAAAATTAAACCCGGAGAAATGTTCTTTTGGAGTTTCTTCAGGAAAACTTTTGGGTTTCCTTGTTTGTTCCAGAAGATTCGAAGTTAACCCTGAAAAAATCAGGGCTATCGAACAGATGAGGTCTCCCTCGACCATGAAGGATGTTCAACGCCTAGCTGGTCGCATGGCGGCCTTAAGCCGATTCATATCGCGACTAAGCGAAAGGGGACTACCTTTCTTTAAGGCTCTACACAAACATCATAACTTCACATGGTCCGATGAGGCTGAAAAAGCATTTCAGGAGGTGAAAGCATATTTATCCAGACCACCAGTCTTGGTGTCTCCCGACAAAGGAGAACCGTTGCTTCTCTACTTGGCGGCTACGCCTCACGCGGTCAGCGCTGTCCTGATCACGGATAGAGAAGGGATACACAGACCTGTCTACTATGTAAGAGAGGTACTTCATGGCCCTAAGGAGTGATACCCTGAGGTCCAGAAGATACTTTATGCACTATTGATGGCTTCCCGTAAGCTTCGACATTACTTTCAAGCTCACAAGATCACAGTACCCTCCTCTTTTCCTTTGGGGATATTGTCCGTAATCCGGAGAAATCTGGTCGGATCGCCAAATGGGCGGTCGAACTCGGTGCTTTCGATATCCATTTCACGCCCCGCACTGCGGTTAAGTCTCAGGTCCTGGCCGACTTTGTGGTCGAATGGACCAATCCTGAGCCACCCGTGCGGGTACCCGAGGAATTGGAATGCCCCGATCACTGGACAATGTATTTCGACGGCTCTCGCAGTTTTCAACACTCAGGGGCTGGAGTGGTCTTAGTTACACCTCAGGGCGAACAGCTTAAGTTTGTCTTTCAACTACACTTTGTTGCGACTAATAACGTAGCAGAGTATGAAGGTCTTCTTGCAGGGCTCCGGGCAGCAAAATTCCTCGGAGTCCGTCGATTAGTGGTGAGGGGAGACTCACAGCTGGTAGTAAACCAGGTAGACAAGGAGTATAGCACCTCCGATGAGATAATGGCTCATTACCTGGGGGAAGTGAGGAGATTGGAAAAACACTACAGTCATTTCGAAGTCCAATATATCCCGCGAAAGGACAACATTCTCGCAGACCAATTATCCAAAATTGGGTCCTCACGCACATCCGCTCCGGCAGGAGTGTTTGTTAAACACTTGGAACATCCTTCGATTATGACTTCGGTCGAGGATGATCCAGTAATAGTCTGCGTTACCAACCTCGGTCAGGAACAAGATTGGACTCATCCATTGAGAGTTTATCTTGAACATGGGACCTTGCCTGAGGACAAAACCGAAAGCGATCGGTTGATTCGAAAAGCGCGTCTATACAAACTTATAGAAGGAGTTTTGTATAGAAAAGGTACTCAGGGAGTATTCATGCGCTGCATATCTCAGGAGGAAGGTAAATCCCTCTTGAAAGAAATTCATGACGGTGTATGCGGTGCACACGCGTCATATCGTACACTGGTCGGAAAAGCTTTCCGACAAGGATTCTATTGGCCTTCGGCACTCGATGATGCCAAGAATATGGTCAAGATGTGTCCCCAGTGTCAGTTTCATGCGAGACAGGTTCATCAGCCTGCCTATGTGTTGCAAACCATTCCCCTTGCATGGCCTTTTGCGGTCTGGGGGATGGATATTGTCGGTCCAATGCCACAAGCGGTCAATGGGTATAAGTTCCTGTTCGTAGCTATTGACACATTTACGAAATGGATTGAGGCCGAACCGGTACGCAATGTTACCGCTGCTGCAGCACAGAAGTTCTTCCATAAGAACATTGTTGGTCGATTTGGTGTTCCGAATCATCTCATTACAGATAACGGTTCTCAGTTCGCCAGTGGTCTTTTTCTAGATTACTGCGATCAGATTGGAACCAAGGTGTGCTTTGCTTCTGTGGCTCATCCACAGAGCAATGGTGCCGTGAAACGCGCCAACGGGCAGATATTGCAATGCATCAAGAAACGTGTCTTCGATCGCCTTAAGACTCGCTCGGGAGCTTGGGCAGACGAGCTCTATACTGTTCTATGGGCACTACGAACTACTTCTAGTCGAGCCACCGGTGAGACGCCCTTCCATCTGGTCTATGGGGCTGAGGCCGTATTACCTATGGAAGTTAGTATTGGATCTATTCGGACAGAACAATTCGAACGAGTTGATTTGGCCGAACAGCGATCACAAGATCTCATCCTCCTAGAAGAAAAGCGGGATCGCGCTTTGATCAAGTCTGTGGTATATTTGCAAGCTTTGCGCAAATACCATAACAAAAGGGTGCGACCACGTAGCCTTCACGTGGGCGATCTGGTTTTATGTAAAATACAAGACCAATCCAATCGCAACAAATTCTCCCCGAAGTGGGAAGGCCCTTATACCGTTGTTTCGGTGCCGCGACCCGGATCAGCTCGGTTAGCAATGGAAGATGGTCGAATCTTATACAATACTTGGAACATCGATCAACTACGCAAGTTTTACGTGTAAGTACCCGATCCCTTTTCCTTTTCAATTAGCATGGTTTAGTAAAACAAGTGCATTTTTGTTGTTTCGTATGTCGAATATTTCCTTTTATGCCCATATGTTACAAATTTGGCTCGGGGGCTGGTCGCCGGTGATTATCTCGCCACAATGCCCTCATCGGATTCGCTGGTCGATCTCATGATCACATCCAGATAAGTCACTCCTAAATAAGCCGTTTCTCAACACACACGGGGCTTGCTGGTATGTCCTTGGTCATCTGAGTGGCTGCCGGTTTGCAACAAGGTCAGGCATTTCATCGAGTATAATTGCTGGCCTAGTTGGATATCCCTGGTCGTTACACCCATATTTTTCCTGTGCTTATAATACTAAGTTTTCAGTATATATAATCACAGGCGGGGGCTAGGGGAATATGGTTATAATATGAAACAACAAAAATTGTTTTCTTTCGGAATAAAACCAAAAATTTGCATGCATTGCATTCTATAAATTGTATCTGTACAGGTACAAGGCTTACATAATCCCGAGCTCGGTCAAGAGTTTATCTATGAGGGGTCTAACTTCCTCCATGATCGCCTCAAGTTGATCTTCACTCTTGATCTCTGCCTCTCCTACCAGCGGATTCAGATCCAGGTCTGGGCCATGGTGGAGACAAAACCGGCAGAGAATGGCGGAGGCTGCTGATCGGACTCTAGTTATGATCGCCTCTTGTTGTCGCCTGGTATCTTCAGGAAGATACTCGAGGAGCTATTCTGCTTGGGCTACGACCAATTTAGAACAATCGCTAGGGCTGAGGTCGTCTGTTGTGGTTTCGACCACGTCAGCCCTCAGAAGACCAGCTACCATATTTAGCTTTTCAAAGATGGATATGCTCGAGTCTTTGTTCTCCCTGCGGACAGAGTCGATGGTCGTTTGGAAGTCAACTCTCTCTTGACCAAACTGGCTTATTTGATCTACTTGCGCTGCAGTAAGAAGGTCATTATAAACAGTTCAAGCGACAAGGTTAATTCGTCCTGGTCGGAAGTTGACTTACATGAAAGCTGTGATCGCAGTTCTTTGAGCTCGGCCTCTAGATGTGAAATTATGGTGGTCGCCCTGAACTCATTATTTTCCTGATCAACAAGGCTTTTCTTCAGGAGGGCATTTTCCCTGCAACAAAACAGACGATTGCCATAACAAGTCTGTATTCAGGCAAACTAAAACACTTTTTTCTTACTCCTGCAAGCGATTTTTTCCTCTCATATGGCCTCGATGCTATCTAATATAGCCATCGATCTAGTCGCCATACGGGCCAGTTCCTATGGCATAAAGGGAAGTCAGTTGAAAGATCTGCTTACCTAATGTAAAACTCAGATACTGTGAGGGGTGTTTGACATACCTCAGTATATTCCCGAAGTAACTTGTCCTTCGGGATGGTTGGAGGCCGAGTCGATGGACTCGCCTCATCCCTGGCAGGAGCAGCAGATGAATGTCCCTGCTGAGCCTTGGTCACAGGTTTCAATACCTGCGATTGGGCCTCTGCATCCAAATCATCCCTAACGGCCCGGGTGACTTCCTGGACCGGAGGGACGGAGCTTTCTTCGCCGGAGGCTTCAGCACCAGAAGGAACTTCAACCCTCGCCGAGGCTGTTGGAGGGTTTGGCACTGAATCTCTACGCCTAAGCAGGAAAGGAAACCGTCAGTTTCACGGATGGTTGCCATAACCTGATCTAATATGAACAGAAGATATTCTTACCTCAACTGAAATCCCATCAGCTTTTGGGACTTCGAAGATGGCTCCCCAAGAGAAAGAGGACAATCATTGTCTGTTCTGGTCTTTCTTTTGGTGAACAGGATCTTCTCTTTTTCTCCCTATGTATACTAGCCTGTAAGCATATACATGAGGAACGATGAAGATCTAAATAGTAAGGATCCTTACTAGGGTAACTTGCTCGGTTGGCAGGGACGCGGCCGATGGTCTAGGTGTCTCCTGAACCACCGGTGCTGGCACTTTATCCGCGGCCTTGAGGTTGGAAGTGGTCCCGGGATCTTACTCTGTTATTCTCGCCCCTGTCGCCAGGGGCGGAGTACTCGCTCCCCTAGGACTCATGAGAGTCATAGGAGGAATTTCTCCTTCCTGTATAAGCGTGGCTCAGTGAACACACATACAGATGAAATTGTAGATTCAAGGTTGCAAGGAATCTTACCGCGGTCGTCCCTTCGACCAAGGAGGGAGAAGTTACAGACCCTGAAGCCTCCAGGGCTTCAGGAGCAGAGGTCCCACCTGATACCACAGGATTCCCGGTGGTCGCGGGGTCCGCTGTGGCCGCCCCTGTCTCGGCGGGGCGAGGCAGTGTTTCGCCGGATTGAGGAGTCGCCACCTTCCTTTTCCGGCGAACTAAAGGAACGTTGTCTTCCTCCTCCTCGCTCCCTTCACCCTGTACGACGAAGAAGTGATTCCAGTTTGTACCTGGGGGAACAGGAGGCACGTGATATCTTACCGCAGTTTTCTTCGCGGTAGGAGGAATTCTGTGCGAAGCCTTCCCCGAGAATTTTCTTGGATTTCTTGGGAGCGGGTTCCTTCGCTCCAGACCTTGAAGAGACTTTCTTTATTCTCTTCATCGTCGGCTTGCCCAGGAAGCCGACGTTTTCACTTAGAAACATCACCTCGGCGAATCTCCCCAAAAGCTATGTCGTTCCGGTGCCCTTATTAGTACAAGACATACATATGACTTGCGGACAGAACATAACGAGAGATGACATACCTTTCGACGTTCCTGTCTAAGGTCATCGCCGGCATGGATCAAGCTTTGGGGGCGAGGCGATCCCTTGGGTCCCTCCACTTCGGCACTGTATGCCTTGAGGAGGTAGTTCATCCGATTCTCGATCTCGGACGAAGGCAAAACTGTGTCACCAGCAGACCAGTTAGCAAATTATGACAGAAAGGTGTAAGACTTCATGGGCTAAGTCACCTACCATTGTTGTAGTCCAAGGTGTTGTCTGCCATGGACTGTATCTCCCAAGCCGGATGAGCCCTTTCGCGCGGGGGGCTCACCCGATTCTTCACGAAGTCGCGTACAATGTCGCAAGCTGTTAGTCCCTGCTGGACTAAGTGAAGAATCACCTCGGCTTGTTTCATATACTCTGCATTCAGGGCTGGGAGGGAATCCAACTCGCTGGGCTTTTCTGGTCGCGAGTTCTCAAACCACAGCCTGCTCTCAGAGGGAGGGGTGCAGTAAAACCATTTCTGGTACCACCCGTGCACAGAGTCTCGCAGGGGTGGGAAGGGATACTCTTTTTTCTTCCTTATCCAAAAGTAAATACATCCGGCGGCGTTGGCGCTCTTCGACTGCGCCGAATAGTAGAGCCGTCGGAAGAGATCCACGCTGGGATACACTCCGATGAAGGCTTCGCACAGGTGTTGGAAGATCGCCAAAATCAGGACTGCATTTGGGTGGAGATTCACTAACTCCAACCCGTAATGCTCCAAGATCCCCTTCAGGAACCGACTCTCAGGAAATCGGAACCCGCACCTCAAGTATTCTTCGAAAACCACCAACTCGCCCTCTTGGACGATTGGGGTTTCTTGATCCTTCCCCGCGGGTCACCAGTTGATCAGTAATCTTGGGGGAAGAATCTCTTCTTTCTCCAGCGCCATCAAGCTCTCCTCCGAATGATGAATTGATTGACTCCAAGATGTCATTTTTGGAAGAGATTGGAGGAAAAAGTTGGCAACTTTGGGGACGATGGAGGAAGAAGACGAGGGTTTTTGTGCGGCGGAAGTTCTAAGGCTGGGGGATGGGTGCGTGGCTTCCTCAAGAAGCTACCTGCTCTTTTTATAGGCCCGAGGAGTCGCTCCACTCAGGGTAATATTCCATTGAATATTTTATTCATTTTCCATAATGGATGTTTTCTTTGGTAAACCAATTATGCACTTCCTGTACCAAATTCGAAACGAAAGGCCTTCTTTGTTTCGAATTTGAGGATTAAAAATGGGTACAAAGACATGAAAAAGTTCTACAAAGATTTTCGAAGGACATTTTCCTTCATGTTTCTTGTAAACTTTCACGAGTCGATCATAAAGATATACTATGATCCGATTGTTGGATGTACGGGTGTTTTGATCAGATTGCTGTGTTATCAGAACTATGTCTCTGATTGAGCTTCGATTCTAGTCGAGGTAATAGTCTGATCGAGTTTCAGTTCTGACCGCGGCAATCTTCCTGATCAAATTTCAGGTCTAACTGCGGCTTTGAGTCTGATCACAGTATCAGCGCTACTCGCGGTATGACATTTAAAATGTGTTTCTGGTCGCAGTACTGGAATTTACCTGTGTGTGAGTGGTCGTAGAGACATTGCTTGCGGCCATATTTTCACACAGAAGTTGTAAAGAATATCCATATGATATAAAGAGAAAGAAATCTTTATTTTTGACATTCTTTACATACAAAAGAGATACCGGCGACCAGAGCGTCGACCTGATCCGAGAGAAGTTTACAAAGTTCTCCTAGGGACATGTTGTCGTCAGTAGGATCTACACTGACAACCCTCAGAGAACTAGCAACTACTCTAAGTCTATCTACGTCATCCCTAACAAGAGATGCGCTGTTATTCCTAATTAAATGAGAGAGTTCTCGCTGTTGCTGAGCGTGGTCCCTCTCCCGACGGAATTGGCGCGCCTCTTCACGGGATCTTTCAAAACATTCTGCTAGGTGCAGAATTGCCGAAGACATCTCTTCGGTCTTCTTCTCCAGAGCCTCTTTTTCCCCTTGGAGAGTCTGTCTGAGGGGGGGAGGCAGGATCTCAGCAGGCTGATCGCTGGGGGCTCCGATCTCCTACATTTGCAAAAGTTAGTTGCACTAATTGTAACAACGAGCAAAAGGAGATAGAAATAGTCATTTGTCCTTGCATGTGACAGGTTGATATAGGCATCCCAGAAAGTAGATCACCCGATAAAGGTCGAGGATCATCATATGGTGGAAGTGCAACCTTCCTATCATAAGATTGCTTCCCCAACACAAGTTGAGGATCATCTGATCGGGGAGGTACGGCTTGCCCACCAGAAAATCGATCACTCGAACAAAAATGGGGATCATTGGGATGAAATGGAGAAAGGTGAGAAGAACGTCCCTCCAAAGGTGGAGATGAAAGTTCGACCTGCCGTGCATGGACAGGAAGAACGATAGGAACTGAAGGAAGAAAGAACAATGATGCGTCTTTCACCTTTGTTCTGCTGAAGGAGACAGATCTTCGGACATCTGTAAATCCTGCTTAAACTCAAGAGAAACTTCTTCATCACTCTCAATCTCGATGATGTTGTGGTCTGCCATTGAGAAGTATATGGAGCGAGAAAGAAGATGGCTTTGGAAGAGACTTAGCCAGGAAGAAAAATTGTAAAGCTTTGAAATCTAGGACTCCAGGAGCTTCGGTAGTTATAGCCGCCGGGGTGACGGTTCAGTTTCCGAATGCCTCGGGTTTTTAAAGCATTTACAATTTTACCTCGGGTTAAAAAATGTTTCAACGGCGCCATCATTACCCGTCACGTATAACTCAGAGCTCGTCTCGGGGAACCAACCGCCACACTTAGTGCGCCACTAAGTGGAGGATTTGAAGCATCGGGTTTAATGACCGATGTAAGTATTGAAATTTGAAGCAAACACGTCTCTTCGTTCTCTTCAAATTTGGGGGCTAGCTGACGAGGATTGATACCCGAGCTCAGTTCAAATAAATGCACGGCTGGTTCAGGACAGATTCGGACCAGACAAGCACCTGGTGATGCAAACTCAAGCTACTCCGAGAAGCACAGACATGTGGTCACAGACTTTACGCGATCAGACCGTAGCTAGTGCGCGGTCAGGAGTTCGTATGCCATACGCGAACAGAAGACTACAGATAGTACGTGGTCAGCGAACAACGCGCGGTCAGAACACCTTCGACCAGGGGACGTGGGATGATTCTGTCCCTACAACGGGGATATTCCGTGTATCCCAAAGATTCTTCCACGTATGGAGACAACCGTCAGGAGGTTAATACGTACGGTTATCCATGAATTACATGTGTTAAACCTGCGTGGAGGTTAAAAGCAGTTGCCAAAACTTCATCAAAGCAACTGTTTGATGTTGTTATGACTTGGCGCCCTTTCGACTAGTATAAAGGGGTAGCCCAATACATCAAACAGGGAGATTGGATCAATCCTGATCACACCAGATCAAGAGATCAAGCAATCAAGAGACCAGAAGACAATAGTCTAAGTTAGTTAGATTTTGCAAGCCTTCTGGGCATTGTTTGTATAGACACATAGAAAAGATCTTCATCTGTGAAGATACTTTTCCCTAGCTTTGTAACACTTTCTATTACACATAGTGAAATCCCAACAGGACATAGGGATATTACTCCTACTATCGAGGGCCAAACCTGTATAAATTTCTCTGTGCTCCAGTTCTCTTTGATTCATCATACTTCCCGCAGGGACACTCTGAAAGGTCTCACAACCTACAAATTCTGCATAAGTTCGGCTAAGGATGCCGAGTCCGAATCGTCGACACACGGTGGCGACACGGCAAGACACAGGTACTGGACAGATATTGGCATGGGGATTACTTGCGATTTGGCTGAGCATCGAAGGGTGATGCAGTGGAGTAATATGTTTAGGAGGTTGAAGCTGATCCACAGGACAAAGTAGATTGAACAATGGTGATGAGACAACGGCGAACAGCGAGGTCGAACTCATTGGCTTTCAGGAACTGAGGTGAGCTATGGTGGCAACGACCTACAGATGATAAAACTCGAAATTGGTTGAGGGTTAACGCTCCTGGGGTGTTGCTGATCATTCCCCAGCGAGGAATTGGGTTGCAATCAAGTACTGGAGCTCGCCGGCGTTGATGCCGGACTCGAAGAAGACGGCAACTGGGGCACTGCTGATATAAGATAGCTCCGGTTAATTAGGTTTGGCTATACCATCTACGGAGTTCAAGGATCACAACGCTACAGTCAATTTGGTCGGAGGTGAAGTGGCACGGGCCGGCGACGTGAGCTGCTCACGGCGGCGTGCGAAAACAGGGAAAGGCTCCATCCGAGCTTCAATTCAAAATCTAACAGTATGGGCTTGCTAAGAACACTCTAATGATCAATTGCTTCTACTAAAAGGAGTACTAATTTGTAACACCCTGAGTTAGGGGTGAAAATTTCTTTTTTTTTTTATCAATAGCATGCATGCATGTATCTGTAGTAATAGCCATATCAGTATATATCCTAAGCCCTAAAATCTCTAAAATCTATCCTGTGACCTCAAATCAAGATCAGATTGTTCAGATGTGATCTATTAGTTATCCTAAATCTAAAAGCCTTCAGAACCCAGATCCAATTCTATCTCTAACTTCCAGAATTATCAACTCCTTCTATTTTCGAAAACAGAATATCCTATATTACCCAGATACCCTAAGTTTCAGAAATCCAGATTTAATCCAAATCTTGACCAAGTTCAGACCAGATTATCCCTGGAACATGATCATGGGTATGCCAATACCTTAAACCAGAAAGTTGGCAGCCAGATTTTATCATCTAGACTCTTTTCACAGATCAGTCCAAGAGTTATTGCAAATTAGTCCTTTATCTGATATCTGAAAACCCAAAAAGGCTAAAATCTCCAGATTAACTCCAAATTCAGGATTTCTTCAGCAAATCTTCTCAAAATGTTATTTGTCACAAGTTTCTCTTCTGTGCAGATATTGAAATCAAATCCTAAATGCCAGAATTCGAAATCAATTGAAATCCAGATTTCAATTACCCTAAAAATACCCTATTTTTAGTTTGTATGAAAAATTATTCATTGTGCCAGATTTTATCTTCAAGCTGTGCCAAATCTTCTGTTGAATTAAGTTTGCCAAATCAGCAGAATCAAATTCAACTCTAACCTTCCAAATCTCCAGAATTACAGATTGGTCCAAATGTGAAAATCAAATATTGCAATCAGGCCCCTGATTCGACCAGGGAAGCAGCCAGTGCACGACCAGAAGCCTCGCCGTGCGTTTGCGCCGTGCTCGCTCGCCGCCGGCCACGCCTCGCCTGCGCCTGAGCTCGTGCTCACTTGAGTTTGCATGTGCACACGCGTCTGTGTACTAGCCATCGTCGTGGCAGCGCCGTTGCACAGCCTTGCTCCTGTGCGCGATCGTTGCCAGCAACTCCTCGCCACGTTGCTTGCTTTGCCAGCCGTTGTCGCCACTGTTTGCACCGCCCGACACCATTGCGTCCCGATGAAGCAACAGTTCGATCAACCGTTCCATCGCCTGTGCGCCATCGCTTCACCGTCACCGTTGACGCGCCTGCGCCCGGCCAGTCAAGTCCCCGGCGCCAATTTCCTTGCTACTACCTCCTTGCAAGCTCCGCCTCTGGCCTATTTAAGCAACCCCATACCTTGTAACAGCTTCACTTCACCAGAACTTAGCCAATTTCCAAATTCTCTCGCTGTCGTCTTCTTCTCCGGCGAGACCAGCTCGAGGCCTCACGGTGCCAGCTCACTTCACTGCATCTCCTGCCAAATTGAAGCTAGCAGTGAGTACCTCTCATCCTCCTGATTGTACTGTTGCATCGAATTGCTCTCCGGTGGACCCTAACGCCGGTGATCGCCGGAATTGCTAAATGCCCTATTCCAGCAATGCAGCCCGATTCAATTCGAATTAGCTTTCGTTTCTGTAAACAAAATTGATCAGTGAGTTATTTCAAGCAAGCCTGTAAGCTTAGAATCCCCAATTAAACATCATTCGAAGCTTTTCCCTAAACCGAGCTTCACCAGAAACCGGCGATTGTCGCCAGGCTTCTCCAGTGATCCTCCGGCCAATCTAATTATACCAGAAGCTTTCTTATACCTCCTAGATGCTCTCCAAGCAAGGAATTAAGTTCTTTTGGCATGTAGCAGAAACCCCCAAATGGCAGTGTTCTTCTCCGGCGCCGATCACCGGAAAAGTGTTCCCAGCCGTTTCAGCCCAAATCACCTTGTCTTTTAGATGTGCCTTAGCCTCCTGAGCACTTTTGTCTTCTAGCCCGACACCTAAATCAGCCTAGATCAAAAGTTACAGCTTTGCCAAGTTTGTGACCAGAAATGCTCCAGTGCAGCCAGTTCACCTCAGTTCATCACTGAATTTCTTGCTTTCCAGCCATTTCTTGCCCTAGATCCTGTTGACTTAATTGTTCCTGTTATCAATGCCTACCTCCCAGACAAAGTGGTGCATCATTTAGAGCTCTAGATCAAAAGTTATGCCAAGCCCTAGTTTTTGGCATTGCCAGCTCTATGCCAGAGCTTGTCAGCCAGTGGCATTGGCCTTGTTTACCACTTCTGATTGTGTACTTTGAAAACCACTTTGCCCACTAAACTTGTAGAGTTGTGATCTACATTTTCTTCTACTACCACAAGTTGAGATAACCCCTCTATCATTCATCGACCCTATGTCGATGCCTTGAACCGAATGTCGACCTAAAGACGTTCGCTGTTTTTGAGCGAACCAGTCGCAACCTTGATATCATTCTGATATTTTGAGACATTTGGAACCTTGTAAACCTTTGACAGCTAATCTTAACATTGGTTTCCTTAACTTAACCCTAATCAGCCTCTAAACCCAATCATTTCAGAATCATCAAGACTTCATCTTTGCATCTTTGCATATAGTATAATAATGTATTGAAAAGATTGTGATTATTGGTTGTTTGTTTGATTGGAGAGCAGATCAAGAGCCCGAGTTCGAGGACTTCACTGCGGATCCGACATCAACTGCTGTATCTTACGACGTGGAAGGCAAGTCATATCCTTGGTCATCTTGAACCTATATTTTAAATGTTGCTATAATATAACCTTGAATATAGGCAATATTGCATGTGAAAGATTGAGAATGGTTGATTTATGAATTGGCAGTACTAGACTGATTACTGTGAAATGTGAAATAAACAAGTTTTGAGCCATGAACTATTATATGTATCTATATATTTATATTCATGAAATAAAACCCCTAGCCGTGACCAGAAAAATGGTGTGGAATGGCTGTAGCACTGGAGGTGCTAGACTGCAAAGGATATGCAGGCACTGAAGGTGCAGGGTTGTGGATGGTCTGGTCACTGGCATATAAGGACTAGAACCTTGTGTTGTGCGTCTAGTGACATGAACAACGTGTTAACCGCAAGCCTGGTATGGGACAGGCCTGAACAACTAATTATGTGGATCACACATGAAACCCCTGCATGAGATGTGTAGTGATGCACGATAAGCACGGAGTGCGGCTCCCACACATATCACTGAAGGTGATCAAGCACGCTGACCCAGTAATGGGAATAAGCAGAGGGGTGGAGGTTTGGATACAACCTGCCACAACTGTGTCTCGCGGAGAGCCACAGGGTCAGGGGTGAATTGTAAGTGATACATAACAAAAGTTCTTGTTATCTCCACCTTGCCACTCACACATGGTTGTGAGGAGGGGTCTAATCATTTTGATAGGATGGGCTTGAAAGTGGAATATCTTGCGGGTAAATTGGTACCTCTCTGCAGAGTTAAAAACGTATTCGAATACTCCGAGCTCCCGGGTTTATAGGAGTCTGCTGCGGTGGATTAAATCCACGGGGTGTGGCACAAGTATATTTTCTAAATAAAATTTGATAAGTCAAGATTACCCAAATGACATGTGTTGTCATGATAAGGGGTGCTACCGTGGGCTGTCGTGTGTCGACGTGTCGCGGTAGTGCTATAATTTAGTGAACATGAATGATGATGTTATATTATAAAAGGTGCTGCCATGAGATGAGGTATGGAAGTAAAAGATTATTTTATAAACAACCATAATTCTTGACTAGTCTAGGTTCATACCATCACTACTATATGTATCTATTCTTACCTATGACTTGCTGAGTACGTAAGTGCTCACCCTTGCAACATTCAACTCAATAGATGGAGCCTACCTTGATCAAGATGATGGCATGGAGTACTTCGTGGATCCAGAAGGAGGAGAATCAGTTCCATTAGAGCCCTGAAGTGTGTTGTTCTGCCGTCAACTTCTTTTGTGGGAGGGTCACCTATCTTCTGCTGTGTAGTTAAATTTTTTTTGCTAAACCCTGAATGCCTTGTAGGCATTGTAGTCCTCTTTATGTAATATGAAGGCCAGCAGGCCACACTGCTTAATATTTTGTTAGTACTCTGTTGCAATGTAATATACTCCTGTGTTTGACTCATCCTGGGAAGTCAAAGGTTTGTGAGTTTGGGACTAGCTGTAGCGAGCTAGGTCTCTATAGGAGTAGTCGTTGTCCCAGTTTCGGGGCTCGACATAATTCTGGCTAAATCAGGCTACAAAGCTGGAACAGGGTATAAGCAAATAACGGCGATCATCGGCGACAGGAACCACCGGAGTTCAATTACTTCTTACAGCACAAAGAGGTGAGGTAGAGAAACTCACTGGTGAAGTTGGATCGGAGGTTGATGTAGCGAAGCTCCCTATCGTCGTTCTCCCCCTCGGCGGCTTGCTGGAGAAGATGATGAAGTTGAGAAGAAATGAGGCTTCGTTGGTTCTGGTGAGGAGTGAAGCTGCTACGAGCTACGGGGAAGCTTCAATAGCAGTGGCTGATGCTCTCGAGACTTGGAGCAATCGGGAGGATATCCATCTGGTTGGCTACGGTGGTGGTGTGCAGCGGCCTCGACAGCTTTTCAGCATGGTCGTCGCGTGCTCTGGCAGGTGCAGTGGTAAAGCATCTGGCGTCTCTGGCATGGAGGCAATGTGGCGTAAAGCTTCTGACATTGTTGCAGGCGAGCGCGCGCGCGTGCCAGGGAAAGATTCGGGCGATGCTGGTGCTACTGCAGCACTACCACGGCGGCCAATTTGGTGCGTGCATGTGGCGACGAGGTTGCGGCGAAGCTGGCAACGGCGGAGTTCCACCAGCGGTGAGGTTCACGGTGCACTTGTGCTCCTGGTCGCAGCTGGGCCCGAGGTTGAAAATGGCACAGCTACTGGTCGTGGCTGCTCTGGTCGAAGGTGGTGCTGCTGGTCGAAACAAGAGGCTGGACTCGATTGCAATTTCAGTTTTCTGATTTTGGACTAAACTGTAAAATCTAAGATATTGAAGACTATGGCTGATTTTGACTTCACAGATTTGAAGAACTTTATTCAACGGATGATTTGAGAGAGGACCTAATAAAATATGGGAACTCTTGATCATATTTGTACTGAAGTGAAAACAGGGTAATTAGGGTATCTTAAATCTGGGTTTTGTCGAGAGCTGAAAATCTGAGACTTAGGGTGAGATTTTGATGTTCTGACAAAAGGAGATTTTGTATTGAATAGCATTTGGGAGGTATTCCCTGAATCAAATTGAGATCTAGAGCTGATTTGTGGCTTTTAGCCTTTTTGGGCTCTGGGAAATCAGAAAAGGACCAATCTGCGATATAATTTGGACTGATTTGCAAAAAGGGCTTAAATGATGGAATCTGGTTGCCAACTTTTTGGATTAAGTATTGGCACACCCATGATTGCAATCCAAGAATAATCTGGTCTATATTAGGTTAAGATTTGGTTAAATCTGGATTCTGAAACTCAGGGTATTTAGGGTAATTAGGATATTCAATTAATTCTTGTTTTCGAAAACAGAAAGGGGTTGATAATTTTGGGAGTTAGAGATTGAAGTTGATCTGGCTTCTGAAGACTTTTATACTCAGGATAAATAGTAGATTATATCTGGACAGTCTGATCTTGAATTGGATCTTCAGGATAGATTTTGGGATTTTTAGGCTTATGATAGATTAGAATTGAACTGATCTTGCTACTTCTAAAGAGATACATGCATGCATGATTTTCATGAAAAGGAATTTTCACTCCCAAAACCAAGGTGTTACACGTACCAAGCGTATCTTGACTGATACATGCCCCGTACCCGCACGCAGCTTTCTCGTGTGCCTGAGATATACCAACACATATACCGCATTCGGAATGTGTGCAATTAGGGTTTGATTCTGATTGGCCGAGCCGGATACATTGCTCAGTACGTTTTTTACAATATTTCCCCTTTTGCATCCATCATTTACTCATTTTACTAACTAATACACTATTTGTCTTTCTCAGTTCGACATTGCAACTGCCATCAAGCGGTAGACTAGATCGATTTTGTCTGGCATAGCACGTGGAAGTTGATGGTGCCGTACTGAGTTTACTGTAGCCATCCGTGTGGTGAATACTGGTGCCTGACGACTCATGAGCGACTTAAGTTGCGGACGTACTACTGATGCATTCATGCCAAGACAGCTTGTGGCGCACCCACTAAGCCCAAGGTCTGCTCGACCCTCCTTTGCACGCCCCAGTACCTTGGGCACACGTCCTACTCAACACAGGGGACTGACATAGTGGGCCCATCTAGCACCCCCTCAATTCTTCCACACTCAACGTCAATGTTTTCTCGTCGAGATGGATCACTACATATAGGAGAGCCATCGACATATCATAGGCCAGGAGACAATGATTTTGATGACTCCGACGACCCGGAGGACATCAGAAAAGCTCAAGAGGTTGCTAATAGGGCTTTCACAGAGCAACCAGCCGCAGATGTGTGTTGGGATCAGCGGGAGTTAGAGCGGGTGAACGAGCTCTACTCTGCTCCTTGGATGCCTCCGCAGTGAGCACAACATGCTGAGTGGGCATCTTGGGGTCAGCCGTCGGAGCAGACAATACATGCGCCACAGGGGGATGAGACTGAGTGGGTGGCACAATAGAGGGAGCATGACGATTGGGTGTCCAACATGCTGGGGATGGATAATCCCTATGCACATCAGCACCACACGGACGACAAGCTTCAATCGAGTTAGCTTCACGATGCTCCGCCACCCACACAGCCTTCACAACCATTAGGGCCGCCAGACCGCTATGGACCTTCTACTGTAGTTGGTCGGAGACTACATAACCCGCCTGATCCTTATTCACCCTCGCCTTTTCAGAGAGATAGGCAGCACAAAAGAGGGAGGCGAATTAATAATTAGATATGTTCATGGGTCAGCACACCATGGGATGTACTTCTAAATAATATGTACTAACTGTTTGTTTCGGCTTTTTAGTGTGGCGTTTCATGTTTTCAAATAATTAATAATTTCCAAATTTTGGACTTCAAATTAAAATTGGCTGTGCTAGTGCCCATGTAGGGCTCGGTTGCTTAGGGTTTGGGCCCTCCAGGGCCCCATTTCGTCCAATTTTCATTGTCTTCTTTTTTCCAAACAAACTCGAAATTCTTCCAAATTTTGTAGGAATTATCTCTGAAACATAACAAACACAACCGTGAAAGAGGATTGTAAAAAGATACAAAAATTCACATAAAACATCATGTCTAAAGATTTTTTAGCATGAATTTAGATGGAAACTTAGAGCAAAAGCTATACCAATTAAGCACTTGTCGTGGTATTACGAATAACCCGGTAGGTTTTGTGGAAGATCCTAGCGAAGAAAAGATGACTTGAGCTGACCGCGTGACCGGTCCTCTCCCGTCGGACAAACACAGCAAGTGACACGAAGATTTATACAGGTTCGGGCCTCAGTGGAGACCCTAGTCCTGTCGGCGTGCTCCCAACCGGAGTTGGCTAGGGGAGCTCTCTTAGGGGAGAGATGGCTCCGGAGCACACATGTGAGATTGTCTATTCCAAGTAATAATGAATTGTCTCCTTACATGAGGTGTTACAAGGGCTTATATAGCCCCAAAAGACGCAAAAAGACTAAACTACCCCACTTGCCACCGTTGGATCGAGGGGTAGCGACGTCCTTCTCCCGGCCAGGAGCCTTGGATGCTTGACAGGTGTCCGTTGATTCCCGAGGCGCTTCTCGCGTGACCCCCACGTGACCCGGGACCGGAGACCCCTGTCTCCGAAAGGACGGCAACGCCCGGGACAAGCCACCGGGGGGCCTTGTCCCCGGGCAAATGGCGGCGCCCGAGACAAGCCACCAGGGGGCCTTGTCCCCGGGCAAAAGGAGGCCCCCGAGACAAGCCACCAGGGGGCCTTGTCCCCGGGCAAAAGGAGGCCCCCGAGACAAGCCACCAGGGGGCCTTGTCCCCGGGTGAATGGTGGCGCCCGGGACAAGCCACCGGGGGGCCTTGTCTCTGGGCGAAAGGCGGCACCCGGCGCCCGGGACAAGCCACCGGGGGCCTTGTCCCCGGGCAAATTGAACAGTCTCTTCCCTGGACTTGATCTCGTGGAGATTTCCCCCAACAGAAGCCCCCCATGCCCTCCGGGGATGATGCTCGAGTCCCTGGTGGGGATGGTTCATGTTACCGGGAAAATCTCCGGGACAAGCCACCAGGGCCGTGACGCTTCGATTCCCACGCCGCTCGTTTATTGCCGCGCCGTTGTTCATTAAGGCTTTGTCTCGATGGGAGCGCACCGTTCGGCCATAATGGCCGCTCGCGGTTCGAACCGGTGATGTCTCGTTTCGTGCGCCCGTCCCTTCGTTTCCTGCGTGCTGTTTGAATTGAATGGCGCGGATCCACCACGAAGGGCCACGTGGCGCCCATCGAGGCCGCGCTTGGCCCCTATAAATAGGGCCTCGGGGGCCCAGAGAAATCATTCCAAACTTCAAACCTTCAAACTCCCTTAGCGCCCTTAGCTCTTCTGGTAGCAACCTTCCAGAAGCTCACTCCTGGAAGCTTAGCCTTCGGAACCCCTAAGCCCCCTCTTTTCCTAGAGCCTAAGCCACCGGAAGAGTTCGATGGGACCCAAGGGCCGTGCCAAGGCCGCGGAGGTGCCACCAGAGGAAGTCACCGCGGACTTCCTCTGGGCCTCTGAGTTTACATCCGGGGACCTGGAGTCCCTGGTGGACCGGGGGGTGGTTGTGGACGGGGATGTCTGGATTCCTGCGAAGAAGAACGGAGCCCCCCGCCCCAGGCCCGGGGAAGTGGTGGCCTTTGAGGCTTTCCTCGAGGCCGGGCTCTGGCTCCCGGTGCACCTGCTGCTCCGGGAATTTTTGAAGGAGTACGGGGTGGCCTTGAACCACCTAATGCCGAACGCATTCGTCCGGATGGGCCTCTTCATTTGGTTCTTCGAGACAGCCACCGGACGGGAGCCAACGCTCCGGCTGTTCCGGTGCTTCTACGAGCCAGTGGCGAGGAGCTCCCACCTGGTGAAGGGAGGGCCAAAGTCTCCCTTCGGCTCGGTGATGATCTAGTTGCTGCCGTCCCGGGTAGCGGAGTACCCGGTGGCAGCCTCCCGGGACCATTGGGGGGACTGGATCCGGAGGTGGTTCTACCTCCGAGTTCGGGACGACGAGGTGGTGTACTCTCCGGAGGCCCCCTCCTACAGCCGGTCGTCCTCTCCCAAGCCCTCGGTGTGGATCGAGGAGGAGTTGAAGCTCCTCAGCAAGGTCATGGGCTCTCGGGGCGTCCGCTCTATGAGGGACGCCACCGAGGAGCTGACGCTGCTGAAGATCTCCCCCTTCTCGCACAGGAGGAGGGGGATCGGGATGTGCCCGTCCCAGCGGCCCCCGCAGAAGCCGATGACCCGACGTAAGCTCCTGGTTACTTTGCTTGTTTCTTTCGTGAATTTTTCTAACTCCTTACCTCTTGCAGTCCGGCTATACCCGGCCGCCCGAGAGAAGGCTGAAAACCTCCTTGGGAGGTACTACGCCAACGAGCACGAGCGCATCGTGCGCTTCATGGGGGAGGGTCCCCTCCAGAACCTGGTGGCTGAGGCCTTCGGGCTGAGGCTACCGGCGAGAACGCCCCTTCCCACCCCCGATTCCCACAAGAGGGGGAAGGAGGCCACTGGGGGCTCTGAGCCGAAGCTGGCCAAGGCTCAGATAGCCCCCGATCCATCGACAACACCGGGTTTCACGCCCGTGAAGGCCTGGGACGAGGCTCCTGAGTCAGGGCGCGCGCGGGCGCCTCCCCGGCAAGAAGCGATGCCCCCTCCCCCGGAGAACTCCGGAGAGGCTCGGGGGAAGGAACCAACCGGCGATGGGGGGTGGGGGGGGCGTCCGACTCGGCGGATTACGCCCCCTGGCCACCCTCGGCGATAGCCCTCCCGGCGGCCCCGGCGCTACCGGAGCCGAAGAGGCCGGAGGTCCGATTCGCTGAGCCCTCCCCTCCGCGAGTCGAATGGCCGGTAGACAAGGGGGGGAGCCCCTCGGTCTACGAGGCTCCCCCGACGACGGAGGTCCCGAGGGCCCCACGGCCTGGAAAGGGGAAGGGGCTCCTGATCCCCCCCGGGGGGGAACCCCCTCCGAGAGCTCTTCGGCCTCCTCCTCTTCGGCGGCCACTTCCTCAGCGGCAAGGACGCCAGCCACTGCCACCCCAGTCCACATCACCCCCCCATCTTTTGCGAGGGGGCCCGCCGTCGGTCGTGACGGGTCCGGCGCCGGGAGGGAGACCCCGCTGCTGTCCACGGGGGAGGTCGACCGGTACGCGGAGGGCCTACAGACCCGGAAGGTCCAGGACTACTTCTCGCAAGGGACTCTCCGCGAGCGCTTCGGGGAGCTTCAATCTCTCCAGATCCAGGTACTTTCCCGAGCTGGCGGGTGGTTTCCTTCGGTGCCCCCAACTCAAATTTTTCCTAACTCTTGCGCTTGTAGGGGGCGGCCATCACCTGGGGGATCGAAGTGTGCTTCAGCCGGGTGCTGAAGGACGCGGAGGAGAAGGCCGCTGCTTATCTGTAGCAGTGGGACGATGCCCTCCGGGAGCTAGCCCGGGTCCGGGCCCAAATCCACGCCTTCGAGACCGCCAACGACCGGCTCTGGAGGGAGGCGAAGGCGAAGGAGGACGCCCTTCGGGAGCTCGAGAGCTCCAGCGTCCGGGCAGTGATGGACATGGGCCGCTCTGTTTGCTCAGCCCTCGAGGGGCTTGGAGTGAGCCTGGGCTCGGGAGCAGCTCCGAGGCGGCCCCGACGACGCTCACGGAGACTGTGCGTTTTCTCAACGCACAAGTCTTCATGATCCCAGAGGCCGCTGATGCTCGGGCGCGAGGCCGGGCGATCCCGGTGGTGGCCGCCGTGGCCGGGCTTGTGGAGCACCGGGGGGTGGGTGCCCAGGCAATCGGGGGCCGAATCCCCCGGAGCTTCCTGGAATACTTCGAGCCATCGCGGCGAGAAGTGGAGCAGCTCGCCGATGGCTTCTACGACCGGATAATCCGGGTGCGATTCCTGGCGCCGACGCCTCTGGGAGCGGATGCTGCGGCTCCGGCGGGAGCACCCCGGGGGGAGGACGCCAACAAACAAGTATGAGCCTCCCCCCCGGGCCTTTAGATAGGGCCCTTTTTTTTTTTAGGTTTTTTGCTCCCGGTAGCTTCTTAGAGGAAGCCCCGGACACTTGTACAAAAAACATTCTGATGCAATAGAAATCGAATTTTTTGCTAAGTCTTTGAATGAAATGTACCAGGTTTCCCGGGAGGTTACCCTCGGGCCTTGAGAGGTTGCTTCCGAGCAACGTCCCCAGAGGTTGGGGGGAGCCTCCCCGGAGGTAGAGCCTCCAAGCTTCGGCGGGTGTGAACCGGGGGAAGCCCAGGCCGCCTTCATTTTGTTAAGTCTCTTCTTCGGGGGACGCAACGGGGGCGTTTCTCGGGAGCCGATCCGGTTGCGGTGGCATCCGGAGTGGCACCTGGACAACTTCGACAATCACCGCGCTGAACTATCCCCTCCACGACCGGGGTCCTGGAGGGTTCCCCCGCTTCGAATATTTCTACCGGTGGGTTACGAGTATTGGCCCGAGGATCTGCTCTGGGAGGCCCAGCGTCGCATACGCGGCTTGTACTGGGACCTGGCCTGGGAGATATCGGAAGGCCTTCGGGATTATTAGGCGTAGGATCTTTCTGGGTTGTATCGTATTTGATGTAATGATGCCCACCGGAGGGGGAAGATGTCCTCCGGTTAAATGATCTTCAATAAAGCTAAGTTTTCTTGTGTACTTTGATTTCTTTAATAGAGCTAAGTTTGCTCGTGTACTTATCTTAGATGGTCCGGAACGGGGTGATTCCCGGGTGCTCCTTATCCCCCCCCTCCACAGCGGGCCGGAGGGTAGCTCCACGCGCTGTGGGGGTACAAAGCTCCTAGGGCAAGCACCCTCCGCTTAAGAATTCTTCAAGTTTTCCCAAGGTTATAAAAATTTCCAGGAACGATTTCTCGAAAGCCCCGGTGGGATCCTCCGGTCGCCGTAAGAACGGGGAGCCGGGGATGAGGTCTCCAGGTAAGAACGTCCAAGAAAATCCGTGAAATTCCTGGGGATAATTTTTTCGGGAGACAATCCTCCGGTCGCCGTGAAGACGGGGAGCCGGGGATGAGATCTCCGGGAAACATATATGAGAATTCTGAAATTCCAAGAAATTCTCCCCGGGGTAAAAACCCTTCGGTCACCGTGAGAACGGGGAACCGAGTGAGACTTCCGGGAGGCCCAATATCCCCGGGAATTTTCCCGGGAGAGAACCCTCCGGTCACCATAAAAATGGGGAGCTGGAGAGAGGCTTTCTGGGAGACCAAATGTTTCCGGGAATTTTCCGGGGAGAAAACCCTCCGGTCGCCATGAAAACGGGGAGCCGAAAATGAGATCTCCGGGGAAGAACATCCAAGAAAATCCAAGAAGGCGAAATTCTCGGGGATAATTTTTCCAGGAGACAACCCTTCGGTCGCCGTGGAAACGGGGAGCCAGGAACGAGGTCTCCAAGAAATAATATCCGAGAATTCCGTCTCACTAAGGAGATAACTGACTCCCGGGGGAGGATGTGCCCGATGATGGGTCTGAGTGTTTGGGTAGGGGACTAGTCTCCCAAATTGACTCGTTACCGCGGTCCTTGAGGACCGGGTTGCCGCTTACACTCTCAGTCCACGAGGGGTGATCATAAGCCACCCTACGGGAGTGGGACTCCCGTTGTAGGAACTTGTTGGGTCGTGATAGCCCACTTCCTCGCGAGGAGGGCATCCTTATTGAGAGGGCATCCTCATGGGGAGGGCATCGCCATGAGAGACGGTAATGTAAAAACCTGTATTGAGATAGAGCTGAAGAAAAACCAGTTATATTGATAATGAACCCAAGTACAACGCCCCCCCCCCCCAAATCACGACAGGGGAGGGAACGGTGAGTACAATGTCCCCCCTCCCCCTCCGACATAATCGCTCTGGGGGAGGGGACGAGCCCGTAGGGTAGACGTAGAACTTGCGAAGTAAATGCATGTTCCACGTGTGCTTCAGCTCCTGCTCCTGAAGGTTAGAGAGCTTGTAAGCCCCCGAGCCCAGGACCGCCGAGATCTTGTAGGGGCCCTCCCACTTGGGGGAGAGTTTGCCCTGGACTTGGGGGTCCGTGACGCGCTTGAGGACAAGGTCCCCGAGTTGAAAAGCCCTTTCGCGGACGCGCTGGTTGTATACGCGTGCCATTTGGCGCTCGTAGATGGCGTGGCGGAGGAGCGCTCGGTCGCGTTCCTCCTCCACGAGATCGACCTCCAGTCGCTGATTTGCCTCGTTGGCTTGGTACGTCGCGGTCGTAGCTCCTTCTAGGAGCTCGACCCGCAGCGACCGAAAGCCAATCTCAGGGGGGAGGACTGCCTCAGCCCCGCATACAAAGGAGAAGGGAGTACGTCCCATCGCCCGGCTCGGAGTTGTGCGCATGAAGCAGAGGTTGCTAAGGAGCTCCTCTGCCCATGCACCCCGCTTGGAAGCGGTTTGCTCGAGCAGTCGGCGTAACCCTTGTAGGATTACGTCGTTGACCCTTTCAACAGCCCCGTTGCTCTAGGGATGAGCTACTGAGGCGAAGTGGATGGTGAGCCCCAAGCCTTCGCAGAATTCCCAAAAATATGCCGAGTCGAATTGGGTCCCATTATCGACAGTGATTTCTTGGGGGACGCTGAAACGACATATGACATTTTTTTAGAAAAACCGCTGCACCGCCCGGGACGTGATGCTGGCCAGGGGTTCAGCCTCTACCCACTTAGTAAAGTAGTCGACCGCGACCACCGCATACTTGTAGCCCCCGGGTGCTGGGGGGAAGGGGTCCAGGAGGTCCATCCCCCAGCACGCGAAGGGCCAAGTGATGGGGATAGTCTGCAGTGCTAGGGGGGAGGTTCGAACCCTTGGCCATCTTCTGACAGGCCTCGCAAGCAGAGACAAGGTCTCGCGCGTCACGGATCACTGTGGGCCAATAGAAACCCTGGCGAAGGGCCTTGGCCGTGATGGCACGCGGAGCCAGGTGAGACCCGCAGCTCCCCACGTGAATATCCTCAAGAAGCCGGAGCCCCTCCGGCCGTGGAAGGCAATGGAGCCAGGCGGAAGCCCCTTGCTTGTAGAGCTTCCCCTCCAACAGGAGGTATGCCCGTGCTTTGGCCCGGAGGCGCTTAGCCTCTGTCTCGTTGGGAGGGTCCCCCTCCCCCTTGATGAAGGAGACAAGGGGGTCCATCCAAGACGAGGTTCGGGTGATCTCGGCAACTTTTGGGACGCAGGACTCGTCACCCGCGTCCGGGGAGGTCACCGAGGGCTTCGCGATAATCTCCAAGAAGGCCCCTTTGGGGAGCGGTTCCCGGGCGCTGGCTGCCCGGGCTAGGGCGTCAGCCCGGTCGTTGTCCCTTCGCGGGATGTGTCGGGCCTCTAGGCCATCGAAGTGCTTCTCCATCTTGCGTACTTCATGCAAGTCAAGGCTCAAGTTTGCATCATGGCACAAGTAGGACTTGTCCATTTGGCAAACTACGAGCTGGGAGTCTCCTTTGACCAGGAGGCATCGAATCCCCAGAGAGCGCGCAAGGCGCAACCCGAGGAGCAAGGCCTCGTATTCGGCGACGTTGTTCGTGGCAGGGAACTCGAGCCACGCCACGTACTCTAGTTCCCTCCCCTCGGGGCTCCGGAGGACTACCCCCGTACCAGCCCCAGCGAGACACAAGGAACCATCGAACATGAGTGTCCAATGGTCGCTGCGTCAGGGCAGCGCGGGGAGGTCTTCGTCCCCGGGCCTGGAGGCAGGGGTCCATTCCGCCATGAAGTCGGCGAGGACCTATGACTTGATGGCGGAATGCCCCGTAAGGGAAAGGGAAAAGGGGGCGAGCTCGGCCCCCCACTTCCCTATCCGGCCTGTGGCCTCTTTGTTTCGGAGCACCTCCCCTAGGGGGAGGGATGACGGGACGGTGATGGGGTGCCCCAGGAAGTAATGACGAAGCTTCTGGGACGCCATCAGGAGGGCGTAGCAGATCTTCTCCATCTCCGTGTACCGAGTTTTGGCCCCTTGGAGGGCTTTGCTCACGTAGTACACGGGATGTTGCTACCCGTCTTGCTCCTTTACCAATACCGCGCTTACGGCAACCGGGGTCACGACGAGGTAAAGGAGCAAGGGCTCTTCCGGAGATGGGCTCACGAGCATTGGGGGCCTCGTGAGATATTTCTTTAGGCCGTCGAAGGCCTCCTGGGCCTCGGGGGTCCATCGGAACCCCTCGATCGCGAGACGAAACGACTCAACGTGGCTAAGCGGCCGGTGAGTCGCTGAACGTCCTTGACTGAGCGCGGCGGGGGCATGTCCAAGAATGCCCGGATCTTCTCGGGGTTGGCCTCTATGCCCCGCTGGGACACAAGGAAGCCCAAGAGCTTCCCCCCGTGCACGCCAAAGGCGCATTTCTCTGAGTTGAGCTTCAACTCGTATGCGCGAAGGTTGCAGAAGGTCTCCACTAAATTGTCGATGTGAGCAGTCGCGCGGGGACTTTTGATGACCGCGTCGTCGACGTAGACTTCGACGTTACGACCGATTTGGTCCTTGAAGACCAACGTCATGAGCCGCTGAAAGGTCGCTCCAGCATTGTTTAGCCCGAAGGGCATGTGGACGTAGTAGAAGGTTCCGAGGGGAGTTATGAAATTCGTCTTTTCCTCATCCCCTTCCGCCATCCGGACTTGGTGATAGCCCGAGTATGCGTCCAGGAAGCTCATCAACTCGCACCCCGTGGTCGAGTTGACCAACTGGTCAATTCGCGAGAGCGGGAAGTTGTCCTTGGGGCAAGCGCGGTTGAGGTCGGTGAAGTCCACGCACATTCGCCACTTACCGTTTGACTTCTTCATGAGGACGGGGTTTGCAAGCCACTCGGGGTGCAAGACCTCCCGAATGAACCCCGCCTCTCGGAGCAGGGCAATCTCTACCTTAATCGCCTCTTGGCGTTCGAGGGAGAGTTTCCTCAGCTTCTGCTTGATCGGGGGGTGACCAGGGGTCACCGCGAGCTTGTGCTCGATGACATCCCGGGCGACGCCTCGCATGTTGGAGGGCTCCCACGCGAAACGTCGGAGTTTTCTCGTAGGAAAGCCGCGAGTTGCTCCGCGTGCTCTTCATGGAGATCCGCCCCGATCCTAACGGTTTTGTCCCCGTCGTCCGGGGACAGTGGGATCTTCTGGAGGTCCCCCTTCGGGCATGGCTTGGGAAGGGACCTCCCGGAAGGTATCACGGTGGCGTCTAACTCTAGGGGGGACGCCTCCCCCCCGGGGTTTTGATGATGTTGACGCTCCCGATCATTGCGGCAGTGCGCTCGTATAGAGCGCGGGTCATGTCTTGGTCTCCCCGAGCGGTGATCACGCCATGAGGCCCGGGGATCTTCATGTAGAGATAGTTCTGGTGGATCATGGCCCCCAAGCGGTTGATTGTGGTCCTCCCCATGATCGCGTTGTAAGAAGAGGTGAGGTCTACCACATCAAACCAGACCATCTCTGTCCAGTAATTGTCCGGGGTGCCGAAGGTCATGGGGAGATCCACCTTCCCCACGGGGTGGATCGCCTTCCCCGGGACGAATCCTTGCAAAGGCCCTGCTGCAGGCTGCAAGAGCTTCTCGTTCACCTGCATCTCCCTAAACGCTTTTAGGTAGAGGACGTCGACGGAGCTCCCGCAATCCACGAGGATGCGGGTCAGATGACAGTTGTAGATGGTGGCAGAGACGCTGAGCGCGTCTTCATGGGGGAAGCGAACCCCACGCGCGTCTTCTGCCGTGAAGGTGAGGGGGACTCCGACCACTTAGGTGGTGCGGACGTATGCAGCACCCCCACCACCTTCACTTCATGCGCATACTCCTTGCGCTGACGCTTGGAGTCCCGCCCAGAAGCGGACCCTCCCGTGATGACGTTGACACGCCTCTAGGAGGTTTGGAAGGGGAGAGTTTCTGATGGCTCCCCCTCCTGCGTTCGTCCCTGCTGTCCCCCCGCGGGAGCAGGAAGGGCCGGTAAGGCCGGCTGAGGGGGCAAGGAGGCCGGAGTCCCCCCCCTACCCATGCTGGTCGAGGAATGCGGCGAACTGTTATAGTAGTTGATGGCATTCCCGGGTGGCATGGGTATTAGACCGGTGGAAGGTACACCACGGACCTTCCCTGCCTCCCACCGCAGGGCTTCCCGACCGCGGGACGACTGCCCTCCCCCACGGCCTTTCGGCTTGGGGAAAGGGCGATTGCCCTTCGAGGCGTCGCACGAGCCACCTCCGCCCTCGAGGACAAAGGTGTCCCGAGGCCGTGGCTCGCTATGACCCCCTGCTTGGGGCGTTTGAGGGGGTCCCTAGCCCCCCGGTCGGTGCGGGCGGGAGCCCCTGGTTCTTCTTCCAGAGATCATCCTCCTCTGCCCGAGCGTACTTCTCAAGTACGTTGAAGAGCTCGTCGGTGGAATAAACCTGCAAAAGGCGGTGCCCGGGACAAGCCACCGGGGGCCTTGTCCCGAGGTTTCCCAGCTTCGAAGGTTAATTATTTGAAATCGACAAGAAAAGTATAAAAAATTATTATTTTATGTAACATTACAGTGGAAACGACCAGAGGAGAGAAATTGGGGAATTCTCTTTCTTATCGCGTTTCAAACACGGAAAAGGTTAATGTCGCTGTTTCAAAATGGAAAAGGTCCTTGTCGCTGGTTGAAAACGGAAAAGAGTGATTGCCCTTTCTGTCGCGATGTCAAAAAGGAAAAACTTTATATCGCTGGTCGAAATTGGAAAAGGTGGTCGTCCGTTTCTATCGCGTCTCACACCCGCAATAAGTATCTTCTCGCGCACGACCAGTTAGTTTCACAATTTCGTTAAACTGTGTGTCATTTCTCAAATTATTTTTTTTGCTTTGGGTTATTTATAAATTTTTTCTGGAGATGTCTAAATCGGCTTATCTAGACTTTTATAGGTTTGTGACTTTTATTTTATCTAAAATCAAATCATGTCGTGGTGATATTTGTTTAGATGATGAGAGGATTTTCTGTTTTATGGAAAATTTCAATTCAAAGTCAAAATATAAACGAAGATTCAAAAAATTAAATTCTAAATATATAGTGACTTTGTAGGTTATCCTTTTATTTTGTAGATGTGTCTTCCTTTGTATTTTTGTAGATTAAAGTTTGATATTTTGTCACTATCTAGAACACCACTCTCTCTCTCTCTCCCCTTAACCTTATCCTTTAAGTATTTTCGAATGTCATTAAGGACATAACATGGTGACTAGGAAGTAGACCTTGGAGCATCTTCAGGCTAGGGCTGAGTTTGGGTCAGGCCAGAAAAAATGCTCAGGTCTTTCGGGCTAACTCAAGCTTGACCTGACCCAACCCAATATGTACGTTAGGCTAGGGGTTTAATCAAACCATGTTACAAATTGAGCTAGGTTGGGTTTGGATCAAGTTTTTAAATTTTTTGGGTCCCAAGCTGGTATAGAGAGGCTTGAGTGTTAAACGAGCTGAGCTCTAATTTATTTTTGGGTCTCGAGCCGGCTTAGAGAGGCTTGAGTGTTAAATGAGTTGAGCTCAAGTCGAAACTCGAGTTGAGCCTGATTCTAGTTGAGCTTGCTTGAGCTTGGCTTGGTAAGACTCAAATATATTCGTATAAATTAAAATTAGGAAAATATGACATATTTGAGTCCATTTGAGCTCATTACTAGCTGAGCCCATTTGAGCTTTGTGAGCATTGCATATTTGGACTGCATCTAATACCATAGCCTTGTCAAGTCGAGCTCAAGCTCAATTAAGCTTCTTTTGCCCCAAGCTTAGGCTTGTCTTAGAGCTTGTGAGTATTTCAAATCAAGCCCAATACACAATTGAGTTTGAGCCGAGCTAGGCAGGGCTCACTTGAGCTCGACTCGTTTCCAGCCCTAAGCCTATCTCATAGTGACATGTTACTAGCAACGTACGTTAACAACTTAAGTAGGAGTTCTAGTATTCATAGTGGCTTCAACAGGAGAAAAGGGTACAGATTTTGAGTTGTACATAGTAGCACACGGTTCACCTCAAGCAACAACACTTTGTTAGGGATTCCCAAAAACCTATTCACCTACCTTCTGTGTAGAAAATAGTTTGACAAAGATTTTGGAGACACTGTTCACCCTGAGCATGGTGCACACCATGAATAGGATTGGTGTGGTACAGAAGCAGCACAGAAAATAGATCGTTGAAAATCAAAAAGAAATGAACAGGGAGGAAGAATGCGAGTCTAATTCAATTTATCATTCCGGGACGTTTCCTTGTCCTTTTAAAGACGTATCAGGATATACTCATACCGAGAACCATCCCGAATCTCGCAGTAACAAGTATCTATTGTATCCTTGATTTTGCGGGAACTGCACGCATGTTGGAACTAACACACTGTTATTGTAAATTCAAAAGGGACAAGAAACCACTCTAGTCTAGTCGGTGATCACATGGTAGCATCTAGTCCATGTGGCAAAAAGGCAGGTTTATTCATGCTAACAATACATTCTCACATGCACTATTATTACGACATCTCCTAGGCTATTCTAGGCGTCGGCCATGGATGACTAGACGTTGATAAGTCTAAAAATTATACACATTTTGCCCTAAATTTGAAGTCATTTTGACTCTAAAATTACATTTGACTCATTATTTTATGTGTGTTTTTTCGAAATATCAACAATCCACTTTTTTGAGTGTGTTTGTTGTGTTTTCAGGGGTCAATGTATCAAATTGAAGCAATTCCGATGAAGGATGAAGCCAAAACAAAGTAAGAGAAACAAAGGTGCGAAGGTTCGAAACCATAGCACAAGACTAGAGAGGAGCACAGGTAGGAGACTCCCGTGCCTTAGGGTGTGCTCACTACTATTTCATGCTGCGTCGGGTTATTTTATGCGAATTTGATTTGTTTTTATGCAAATTTCTTTTGAAGGAGTTGTATTTGAGTTGTGTTGGACTTTTTAGGTATAAATAGAGGCAATTGGGTTAGTTTATCATCCACGTACATCCATAACTAAATCAATATTAGTTTAGTTTAGTTTTTTGGGTTAGTTTAGAGCCTCTACTAAAAATTAGTTTAGTTTCTATTGTTCTTTGTCAAATTGTAAACCGAGTGGATGACCACTTTTGTTTCGTTAATTCAATTTGGTATGTTAGTCTTAATTCTTGTTTATTTGCTGTTTTTTCATGGATTCTAGTGAGTAATATTTTCTCTAGGGTTATAGTTAAACTAATCTGGAGGGTGTGATTTCAGCTCTAGTTTTGTTTGCGAATTTGTTGTCTTAATTTACTAAATTTTATTTTTTAAGCACTGGATTTCATACTTCATCCATGGTATTGTTCGTACTCCATGAAACAATTGGTATTTGTACTGACAATGATTAATCATCTAGAATTAACTAAATTATTAAAGACTATGATCCACTCTACTCAAAAACCTATTTGACTACAACCAGCTCTAGTCAAGTAGCATCCGAAACCCTTTACACTTCTTACGGTTGAGGTGAAGTAGATGTTACCGAAGCTGTTCGAACACCTTTTCGACATGAATGAGGTGCTCATCCCACGAACGACTATAAACTAGTATGTCGTCGAAGTAAATGATCACAAAGTCGTCGATGAACTGTCTCAATACGTCATTCATAAGACGCATGAAAGTTGCCGGGGCGTTGCAGAGACCAAACGGCATGACCAGCCATTCGAACAGACCTTGTCGTGTTTTGAACGCGGTCTTCCACGTATCCTCCTCTTGGATGCTGACTTGATGATATGCTTCAATTGGTGTAGCTGGTCGTCAATACGAGGAAGGGGGTAGCGGTTCTTGATGGTGATCTTGTTCAGTGCTCGGTAGTCGATGCACATACTCCAAGTCCCATCTTTCTTTGGCACTAACACCACAGGAAATCCACAAGGTGAAATACTCGGTTGAATGACACCATCGTTCAACAACTCACCAAGTTGTCTCTTGATCTCTTCATTCTCCAATACTGAGTTGCGATACATACTCAGATTGGGCAGTGTCGCATCGGACACAAGCTGAATTTCGTGCTCGACTGGACGTTTCGGTGGACGACCCTGGATACTCTTGAACAGATCACTGTATTCCTCCAGCAATCCCGACAAACGTCCAGAACCCTCTCGGCACGCCAACGACAATGCTGGTCGAGTACCCTCACCTTGACCAATGGGTCGAATCATGACAAACACATACTTGTAACATGCATTAACAATTCGTTTGGCCTGATTTGCGGTAATCAAGTTCGAAGTGTTGACGTGGATGTCTCTACTGATTACAAACTTAACTCCGTCTTTGGTGAGGTCGTACTCTTGCGCTCGCCGATGGAATTGAGCGTCTCGATCATACAGATACAGACTCCCAAAGATCACCTGACAGATATTGATAGGGACAATATCGCATTGCACCTCATCGATATATCGTGCAGAGATCGCAAACTTCAACACACACTGACTTGTAATCTGTTGGTTCACGTCGGATGTAAACCAACCCAACGGATATGATCGCGGGTGTGTGGTTGTCTTCAAACCAAGTTGCCGAACCAGTCCAGCGGAGACCAGATTCTTCTGACTTCCGGGATCGAATATCGCTACGACCACTTCGTGCTTCACCTGGATGTTGATGGTGAACAAGTCCTCCATTGGGTGATCACTACTACAGAAATGCTTTTCACTATCAGTTAAAAATCCACTCTACTATCGGTTCTCTTACCGATAGTGATCGGCACGATAGTAGAAACGTAGCACACTACTATCGGTTGAAAACCGTTAGTAAAACATCTACATTCCCAACGTTCACTAATCGCTATCGACTATTTCTTCTATCGGCTCGGATCTAAACCGATAGTATTGTGTAGGTTTTTTCTATCGGCTCGAATATAAACCGATAGTATTGTGTAGGTATTTTCTATCGGCTAGGATCTAAACCGATAGTAATGTGTATGTTTTTTCTATCGGCTGGGATCTAACCTGATAGTATTGTGTAGACACGTTTAGTACTGGAAACTTTATTCTATCGGTTGTTGTATATGAACCGATAGTACTGTAATATTTATTCTATCGGTTGTAGTATATAACCGATAGTACTGTGTAGTGTTTCCTATCGGTTATGTACTCGACACGGTTAGTACTGGAATCTTTCACCTATACATACAGCAATACAGAGATACATTGGATCATTCACAAATACACCAATATTTACAAATATACACCAATATTCACATATTGAATTTGTTCACAGATACACTAATACAGTAATATACACATGCATTGGACAAATTGAATTTATTCACATATTGATAGAGTTTATTCACAAATACATCAATGAATCTATTCACATATATATTGAGTTTATTCACAAATACAGCAATCAACACATTCAATATATATTACACAAGTCAGTTACAATCGATCATTGATAGCCACTTCTTCCATGACATATTGAGCCCAAATTGTTCGCAGCTCCCTCAATTGAGGCAACTCATATTGCTCTTTCAACATGGCGCTCTGCATATATGCGTGTATGAAGTTAGTATCGTACGTCACATCCAATTAAAGTTCGACTTTGAGTCAGGAAAAATGGTTACCTTAGGGAATTGGGCAAAGTTTCTCCTGATCAGGTCATACATGAATCTCATGACATAGAAGCCACATTCCCACGATTGTGGCTGCTGATGGCATTGGGAAAATTGCATATGCAAAGACATAAATCCACATTAACTTGAAAGAACTAATTAAGCTTAAATTAAAAGACTCATCATGAGTACTTCCATCCGTATTAATTACCTCATATTCTTTCTAAGAAATTGTTGTGCCCTTCGACGCGTCATGCCTCCCTCCAGCACTAGCATAATTTTTGAAAGCCCTGTATTTAATTTAGCATTGCAGGTTAATATGTTATCATTAATTAGCTAGTCAGAGAAAAATTTAAAACAACTATGTTACTTACGCGTCTATGTGCCATGTGAGGGTGAAAATATGCGCCACCTTGTCGCTCATTGAATCGAGGTAATAGACCTCATTCATCCATGGGCAAATGACTGCGAGGACCCAGTGGCCCCTACATTGCATATATAAGCCAACCGTTTCATACATATGTTAGGCGTAACATACAAGAATGAGTTAAATTAGTAGGAAATGCACTAACCTTTGGTGGTACGGCGCAAGGATGAACTCTCGGTCCTGCTACGCTAGTAGTGCCCTTGATATGTATTCCTCCGCATGTGCTTGGTCGTGCTCTAGCATCGTAAGGCTTATTTTCTCTGGGTCGAGGAAACCCACCTTGTCACATGCCCTCATCGACGCCAGCCTATACATGCACCTGGATGCAAAGTAGACATTAGTAAGTAGTGCATACAAAGTGATTAGATTTATGAAACGAACTGTGATAACTTCAGACAACAGCAAACTCACAGGACTCCAGTCCGTATGATGGACATATCAAGCTCCCGCTAGTTGAGGAGGTCAAACAAATCCTCGTGGGCCACCGATATGCTCCCGGGCTCACGGTGAAAATGGGCTGGCCTGAAGTGAACCAAGAAGTTGATGTGGCACCTAGACCGGGTCAGGTACCACTTGTGGAGACTTCTGGTTATTTGATCCATATTGTGCAGAAGGTACTCCGACACGAGTGGAGACCCGTTCTTGAACGTACCCGACTGGCTTTGTTTGGCCTTGCCTTTGGCCTTGCCCTTGCCTTTGGGCGGGGAGCGAGTGTATACCTTCGAAGGTTGGGGTGTGGTGCCGCCGGCCTCATTTGATGGCGAAGGGTTTGAGGCCGTCGGAGGAGGCATGGGGGCCGAAGGAGTTCGCTCATGCGTTGTGGCAGGGGTGGTGTCCTCAGGAAGTGAGCTGGTATCCATCGTCCACTTTAAGTACAAACGCATAAGTTAGATTTTGCAAATTGAGTATATTAACTGAGTTGTAAGCTAGAATGGTTAGGATTTACCTCCTGTAGTCTAACACCCTTCTTGGGCCACTGTATGTACGAGCCCAATGCCTCGCCAATTGTCCGCATTTCGTCCGTTGGGACGGGCAACGGAAAAGAGCTGTAGCCTGGGAGGGCCATGTCCACCTGTACCTTTGCGAATCCAGGCTCCAAAGGTACGCAGTGGATCCGGACATCCTCCCAAGACTGGTATATGTCCCCGTTTGCAACCGCAACAGGTTTGTCGCCTATGTTGATCAATAGGCTACAGCTCTCCGGCTTCTGCAATTTGCAACAATTATAACAGGTTAGCGAAACAATGCTAACGTAACGGGAGTGGCATCAACCGAACTGCATATATAGCTCAAGAGTTGCAATACCTCGATCAGGTCCACCGGATCCACGTGAACCTTCGAGCCGCAACTACTCGGCCTGGCAGCGTCGACCTCGACTGCACAACTCGGCTGAGGCATTCATACTTCTCGTTCATTTGAGCGAACATGTCCGCGAATTGTGCAGTGACATCTGCCCGTATCTTCTGAGATAGCTCCACTTCCCTTTCCTTCCAGCTGCCAGCCTTCTTCGCCTTTTGCCCAGGCTCCGAGAAGCCTTCCTTCCATGGCACCATAGCCCCCACGGTTCGCGTCCGCCCCGGATGCTCCTTGTTCCCTAGAGCCCGGGTAAGGATGTCGTACTCCCTATGGGGAGTGAACAATCCCTCGGTCGCCTCCTTCGAGCAAGAGATCTGTTACATTGAAAGCTCTCCATTGTGAGGAAGAAATATATACAAACTTGTGCACACACTAGTGATCATAGTTTTTTCTACCACACTCTATGATTCCAACCAGGAAGTTAGCCAACTTACGAGTCGCTGCACAACCTCGACGTCCCTGGGGTTTGGGAACGCCACAGTCCCCGTGGCCGACACGGTCCCTCTGGCCAGCCACCAGCGCTTGCATCGCTGATTGTGGATCTCGGAGAGTGGTAGGTCAGGGGAGTCGACGAAATTCGACGCCTCGTCTTCAGCCTTCTTCCACTGCTCCTCCTTCCCCGCATAGCCGCGAGAGCCGAGCCGGTGTGGGTGGTCGTTCCTCCTCTGGATTGCCTTGTTCTTCTCGCTGAGGGCCTTCATACCAGAAACAAGAAAATTAATGTACCGCTGCTTACTGCATACAATGGTGTAACCAAGCAAAGGAACCATACATACCTTGAACTCAGGAGTCCCCTTCTGTTGGGCGAATTGCTCCCATACCTCCTCCGTTATGAAGGGGTACTTCTCGCATGGAGATTTGCCTTTAGCGAGGAAGGTACTGACGAGGACGCTCTTGAAGGTTTTCCACGTGTTGTTCATGTCCTTCAAGCAAGCTATCTTGGGACCATCGTCGGGGATGTTCCACTTGGCCTGTTTCAAATGGTGCATATAAGCAGGACTTACCTAATCTCTGGGAGAAACCAAGGGAATGTGATTACTCAAGAGTTCAGTGATTTTGATTAATTTTACCTTCACTTCCGCCCACAGCCTATCCCTCTCGTCGGCCTTGACGTCCTTCTAGCTCTGGACGGTGATCTTCACCCTTTCCTTCGCCAACAAGGCAACATAGGCAGCATAGTGGCCGGCGTTCTTCCCGATCGGTCTCCCGAACTAGTTGAACTCACATGAAAGATCCGCGCGTTTGGCCAAACGACCCAACATCGTCGCGCCTCGCGCCTTCCTCTTGCGCTGGGACGAGGCAGTGCCATCTACGTTCGCCCTCCCCGAATCACTACTATCAGCCGAGGAAGATGCCGACATGGCTTTACCTAAAATTCCATGAACAGACCATCAATTGATATGAAGATTAGCAGTACAAACTATGCTAGTCTCTCTGCAGGAACATAAAGTCTTTTAAAATTTAAATGAACCAAAATTTCAGATGAAAATTAGAAAATGGGAAGTAATTAACAGAAAATTCAGATTAGCAGTGAAAACTATGACATACTCTATTTCCTATCGGTTTTCCAAGTAAAACCGATAGTACTCAAGTTTATATTCAGGAAAATTTATAAGATTAGTAGTGCAAACTATGCTAGTCTCTCTGCAGGAACATAAAGTCTGTTAAAATTTAAATGAACTAAAATTTCAGATAAAAATTAGAAAATGGGAAGTAATTAACAGAAAATTCAGATTAGTCTATTTCCTATCGGTTTTCCAAGTCAAACCGATAGTAATCAAGTTTGTATTCAGTAAAATATATAAAATTAGCAGTGCAAACTATGCTAGTCTCTCTGCAGGAACATAAAGTCTGTTAAAATTTAAATGAACTAAAATTTCAGATGAAAATTAGAAAATGGGAAGTAATTAACAGAAAATTCAGATTAGTCTATTTCCTATCGGTTTTCCAAGTCAAACCGATAGTAATCAAGTTTGTATTCAGTAAAATATATAAAATTAGCAGTGCAAACTATGCTAGTCTCTCTGCAGGAACATAAAGTCTGTTAAAATTTAAATGAACTAAAATTTCAGATGAAAATTAGAAAATGGGAAGTAATTAACAGAAAATTCAGATTAGTCTATTTCCTATCGGTTTTCCAAGTCAAACCGATAGTAATCAAGTTTGTATTCAGTAAAATATATAAAATTAGCAGTGCAAACTATGCTAGTCTCTCTGCAGGAACATAAAGTCTGTTAAAATTTAAATGAACTAAAATTTCAGATGAAAATTAGAAAATGGGAAGTAATTAACAGAAATTTTAGATTAGTCTATTTCCTATCGGTTTTCCAAGTCAAACCGATAGTAATCAAGTTTGTATTCAGTAAAATATATAAAAGTAGCAGTGCAAACTATGCTAGTCTCTCTGTAGGAACATAAAGTTTGTTAAAATTTAAATGATCAAAAATTTCAGATGAAAATTAGAAAATGGGAAATAATTAACAGAAAATTCAGATTAGTCTATTTCCTATCGGTTTTCCAAGTCAAACCGATAGTAATCAAGTTTATATTCTGTAAAATATATAAAAGTAGTAGTGCAAACTATGCTAGTCTCTCTGCAGGAACATAAAGTCTGTTAAAATTTAAATGATCAAAAATTTCATATGAAAATTAGAAAATGGGAAATAATTAACAGAAAATTCAGTTTACGGTATTTACTATCGGTTCTACATAATAAACCGATAGTGGACTACACTGTATGGCAAATTCCTGGTGATTATCATCAAGTCTGTCATTCTCATAGCTATCAAGTTTGTAGTTCACGAATTTTACTCTAGTTTTATATTTGTAAACCATTGAACCACATATGAACCATTGCATATAAATTTAAGCAATTGACGCGAGCGGTTTGGTCAAGAACACTTACAGTCATTCGTGGAGTTGCCGGAGGCGGTGGCGCGATGCAGTGGCCGGAGGAGGTGGAGAAGCTAGGGTTTTCCGGCTTGCGATCGGCAATGGTGGCGCAGAGGAGCGAAGAAACGAACGTCGGGGAAGCTAGGGTTTTCCGCGGGTGAGTATTTGGAATGTGATCAGTTGCACTGGAGGGAAAATCATGCGAGACAGCAACGTTATACCCTAATATATGAATATTTACTATCGGTTCATAACCACAACCGATAGTAAATACATGTAAGTTAGGGTTTAGAGTGTGGGATTGTTCACTATCAGTTTTATTATTACTAACCGATAGTAAATTAAGAACAGGGGCTCATAACACAGTACAAATCACTATCGGTTATGAACAATAAACCGATAGTAAAGTTTAATTTCATATCGGTTTGGCAGTTGAAACCGATAGTAAACTACAATGTTATTGACCCTAAAGGATTTTCCTTAGAACAATTACATATGATCTCAGCACATCATTTTTGCATTGTATTTCACTATCGGTTATTAACAATAAACCGATAGTATATGTTAATTTTATATCGGTTGGGAAGTTGAAACCGATAGTAGAATACTGTATTATTGATTTAAAGGGATTTCCTGAGAACAATTGCAGATGGGTCTCAGTACATCATTTTGCACTTGTAGAGACACCTGAAACCCCATGCAAATGACTTCCAATAATTTTGAAATAAATGAACAGTAAAGACCAATGATGGAATGAAAATTTGCAGTTTTCATATTGATTTGTGAAAAGAATCAATTATTGCTCAAATCAAGTATATACTCCAATTGAAATGAAAATTTGCATAAATGATTCTCAATGCATCACGTATGTTTTCCCAAAGAATTTTTGAAAAATGATTTGAAGAATTCTTTGATTAAAGATCCAAGTAATATACGTCACTTACATATTGCAAATTAGTCAAGAATGGTTGTCCACCCATAATCCTTCTTCGTGGTCATCTCGCAGGTAACTTGTTTCGTCAATATCTTCGCTAGGGACAGATTGAAGAATTCCATCTAAAAATGGAGGTAGTTCGTCGAACTGATCATACTCTTCTTCATCCACAACGTCTTCGACCCCAATAATACGTCTCTTACTGTGAAGGACAACGTGCAACTTTGGGTTGGCTGGGTCAACGATGTAGAACACATGTGTGGCTTGCTCAGCAAGTATAAATGGATCATCTTAGTGTGCGACTTTACTGAGATCGACGAGAGTAAACCCATAATTGTCGACTTTAACACCTCAAGGGATTTCTACCCATTGGCATCGAAACAGAGGAATCTTAAGTAATACATAATCGAGCACCCATATTTCCTCAATAACACCGTAATATGAGTCGAGTGCCCTTACTGTCCTGGCATCCTCCGAAATAGCAAGTAGTGTCACTCCACTACATTGCATAGTACTCTTCTCGTCCTGGGTTCTTGTGTAAAATGAATAGCCGTTGATGTCATACCCCTGCCAAGTCCCTACAGTAAATCTAGGCAAATATTCAGATCCAAAAAATCTGACAAGTTCCACGAATGGAGCTAATTAACTTGCTAGGAGTACACGCTTACGTACCTTGCCAGATATTGTGTTGAAGAAATAACATAGCTTTGTAATTGTCTTTCTGACTTTGACTGGGAGAATGCCTCTGATAGCAATGGGAAGCATTTGTGACATCAGTACATGACAATCATGGGACTTCATACCAACCAGTTTCAAGTATTTCATGGACACAAGTTTTTTCAAGTTCGCAGAATACCCGCATGGAACTTTGACACCATGTAGGCACTGACAGAGTTCTGTTTTTTTTCTCTTTTTGACAAAGTATAGCAGGCCGGGGGGAGGTATGTCCGCTTTCCCTTCTCCAACGGTGCAAGCTCAGTCCTTATGCCCATGTCGAGCATGTCACGGCGAACGTTGATGCCATCTTTAGTCTTTCTTGGAATGTTCAACAACAAACCAGTCAAACTGTCACAAACATTTTTCTCTACGTGCATGACATCAATGCAATGTCGAACTTGTAAGTGCTCCCAATATGGCAGATCCCAAAGAATCGATCTCTTCTTCCAAACATTTTTTCCTGGAGGTTTAGAATATTTACCGAACTCAACTTTGATGTCCTTCACGCGCAAGTAAAGCTTCTTACCAGTCACAAACACTGGGGCTGATCCTTTCTCAGGCTTCCCATTGAATGACTTCCTCTTCTTACGGTAGGCGTGATGCATCGGAAGGAATCTGCGGTGACCCATGTACACTATTTTTCTGTAGTTCGATAACCACATGCTTTCAGTTTCATCCAGGCAAATAGGACAAGCCTTGCCTCCTTTCGTACTATACCCTGACAAATTTTCATAGGCCAGGAAATCATTTATGGTGCAAAATATCATGGCCCGCAACATGAAATTCTCTCTCTTATGTGCATCTCACACCCGCACCCCTTCGCTCCATAATTTATGTAAGTCCTCGACTAACGGTGATAGAAACACGTCAATATCATTCCCGGGTTGTCTGGGTCCTGAAATTAGTAACGACATCATGATGTACTTGCGCTTCATACATAACCAAGGAGGAAAATTGTAGATGCATAAAAGAACTGGCCAAGTGCTATGTCGACTGCTCATATTTCCGTGTGGATTCATACCATCCGTACTCAGCCCAAACCTTATATTCCTCACTTCGTCGCCAAACTCACCGAATGTTCTGTTAATGTTTCTCCATTGAATGGAATCAGCTGGATGTCTTAGTTTTCCGTCTTGTTTTCGACCTTCAACATGCCAACGCAAGTACTTCGCATCTTTTGGATTTGCAAACAGCCGTTTCAATCTGGGAATCACAGGCAAATACCACACAGTTTTGGCCGGAGGCCCTTTCTTTACCTCATCACATCCATTGTGATAAATTCTATCCCCATGCTTATACCGTGATGCACCGCATCTTGGACAAACATGCAAATCCTCGTACTCGTTACGGTACAGAACACAATCATTTGGGCATGCATGTATTCTTTTGATTTCCATTCCCAACGGACACAATAGTTTTTTGGCCTGGTAAACCGATCTTGGCAACTCATTTCCCTCTGGAAGCATGTCCGCTAACAGATCCAATAGCGCCGTGAAACTCTTATCGCTCCAACCGTTGCTTGCCTTCAAGTTATATAATCTCAACACAGAAGACAACTTTGTAAATTTTGCACATCCGGGGAACAAAGGCTTCTCAGAATCAACAATTAATTTCTCAAATTTAGCTAAATCGTTTTCACTGTAGTCTTCTTCTACATCACGTAACATTTCATCTAAATTGTCGTCATCTACATGGACTTCTGAATGAACATTACTAATGTTCTGATCATGATCATCATTACTGCAAACCACTTCTGGGTGCTGCTGAATGGTAGCGGTGCTCGTTTCCTCAAGACTTCACCATGCCATATCCAACGGGTATAGCGTGCGTTAAAACCACGACGAATCAAATGACTCCTAATCTGATCAGAGTTGCCGAACCTTTTTAAGTTCATACAATCTATACAAGGACAATGCATATCTTTCTCTCCCTTCTTCGCCTTTTCTTGCTCAGCAAATTTAATAAACCCATTCACACCCTCCAAATACTCAACAGTAGTACGTTTTATTCCATACATCCAATATTCTCGGTCCATCTACAATTATTTCACAAAATTGACAAATTCAAATAAATAATTAATGACTCAGGGCATGCATATATTCATGAAACATAATTAGCTAGGCCATATGTGTGTACATGAGCTGCTTAATTACATTAAATGGATTTGTATATATGAAACCCTAATTAACTTGATGCATGCATTAATTGGAAGAGCCAGCTAGCTAGTTGCTTAAATTCAGCAAGCTATAGCTAGCTAGCCAACCTAGCCTTCTAGCTAGTTTGGAGCTACATGTATCTAGTTTAATGAATTGCAAGTAGAGAGAGAGAGGGAGAGTGTGAAAGAGTGATCGAGAGAGAGAGAGGTGATGAGAAGATGACAATACCGAGGGGGATGGAAATATGATCAACCTCTCAGCTAGCTTCTCCAGATCACTCTAGCTTGGAGTAGTGCGCGGCTAAAATGATTCCAACATGCAGAGCGCAGAGCAGGGGTCGACCTAATTAAGTTGTACAATTTTACTATCGGTTCAAAAATACAAACCGATAGTAAAATAAGATCCCCATTGTCATAACCATTAGTTTATATGAAGTTATTTTACTATCGGTTTGTTTTATATAACCGATAGTAAACTTTACTATATTGTATCGGTTAGTACAGTACGAACCGATAGTATAAAGTGCGTAATTTTACTATCAGTTACGAATGAAAAATCGATAGTACTATTTAATATATTATATCGGTTGGTACAGTAATAACCGATAGTATAAAGTGAGTAATTTTACTATCTGTTACGAATGAAAAACCGATAGTACTATTTAATATATTATATTGGTTGGTATAGTAATAACCGATAGTATAAAGTGCGTAATTTTACTATCAGTTAAAAATGGAAAACCGATAGTACTTTTTAATATATTATATCAGTTTGTACAGTAATGACCGATAGTAAAAAGTATTTGCATTTCACTAACGTTGGACTATTGTGTAACCGATAGTAAAATGCCTCTTTTCCGCCGCTGTCGTCCTATTCTATCGGATTTTTCCCAGATTGCTTATAACCGTTAGAAAATACGGGTTAGTGGAATGCACTTCTGTAGTAGTGGATGGTTGTTCGGTGGATCTGACCCCTTCTCCTTCGGCATTGCCATCAGAGATAAGGTCATATCCGCCTCATTAACCGAATTCACTTGAACAACTTCTTCATTGGCTGAAGTCGTAGTAGCCGTGGCTGTTCTTTTCCCTGGTCCGTTTTTCTTTGGTCGAAGTTTAGGATGAATGATCCGGGACGATCTTCATGTCCTGATCGCATACGGCTTCGTGACCAAGTCCTGATCGCATACGGCTTCGCGACCAAGTCCTGATCGCATATGGCTTCGCGACCTTAACCGTGTTCGAAAAGGTTTCGCGACCATGGATTGGTTTGCTACCAGGAAAAAGGAATTTGTTCCCTGTTCGGAATTGTAATCCGATCCGTATATATATAACTAAGCTTATCCGTTTAGGATTAGTTAGCTAGCTAGTTATATAAGTCTAATACGTTTAGGTTACTTAGTCTGATACGTACTCATACGATTAGACTATAAATACCTTGTAATAGGTCTAGTTTAGATCATCGAAAAGTCATAGAACTTATTTGAGTTTTAGACACTTATAATTCCTTCGACGTAGGCAAATGTGTCTAACGTTCGACGTGTAAAGCTTTCTTTGAAATAAAGAGTTGTGCAATTACTTTGAGCTGTATTTTTGATCAACCTCTGGGTTTTGGTATTTCCGAGTAAGATCTCGTTATTCTGCATAGTAGAATCTGGGCGAGCCTAGTGCGAAAACCAAGGCTAAGTCTCAAATGGATCAAGTTGGTATCAGAGCAACTTTCCTATCCTGTGGATGGTGAAGACTCACCAGGGTTACAAAACTTCCGGCGAAACTCCAGGTGATCAATTGACGGTTCCTACAGCCGCGTTTCCTACAATGTCTGACGATACCTCCGTTCAAGCTAACCTAGCTAAACAAGTGGCTAAGCTCTCCATCGACATGGAAACCGTGCTTGCTTGGATTAAGCAGCAGGCCATGATTGTACCTCCTGAAGTAGGGAAGGTTATGGGTGAGAAGACTGGTGAAGACTTGCACAGGGCAGACGAAGATGAAGACGAAGGCGACCACAAGACCGACGACCTCGCCAACACCTCCTTAGCGGTCGGATCTTTTAAGGTCGATGCTAAGACTGATATACCCATATATGATGGGGTGATCAATGCCGAGAAGCTGGATTCTTGGATCGACCAGCATTGACCTGAAAGGGTTCAGTAGCGCTCAAAAGGTCAAATTTGCACTTTTGAAGATGAAGGACCACGCCAAGACATGGTGGAAGGCCCTTGTTGCCAGTGGTGAAGCTGACAACCTTGCATGGGGTCAACTCAAACGACTTCTGCGACAAGAATTCTATCCGATGGGTTACCTTGAGGAGAGATGGGAGTGTTGGCACAGATTGTACCAACGGCGCGACCAGACCGTCCAAGACTATACGACAGAGTTTCGGCGACAAGCAATGGTCATCGGCATCTCACTATCCGATTCTCAGGTGTTTCAGAAATATACATCTGGACTTCAGAAATCGATTAGTACTGAACTAAGTCTGTTTCGCGTCCAAGACATCGCGATCGCAAGCACAACTACTATGGCGATCGAGAAGAAGAACAAATCCCATAGTGACAAAAGCACGAAGGAAAGTGCGACCTCGAAAAAGAAAATGCCGAGTCCGAAGAAGAACGCTTCAAAATCGGGCACGGTGCCTTTTGAGAACATTGCCAAGTCGCGGGACATACCAAGGACAAATGCTACAAGCTTCATCCGGAACTTCGACCAAAGAAAAACGGACTAGGGAAAAGAACAACCACGGCTACTGTGACTTCACCCGACGAAGAAGTTGTCCGAGTGAATTCGGTTAATGAGGCGGATACGACCTTGTCTCTGATAGAAATGCCGAAGGAGAAGGGTTCTGATCCACCGAACGACCATCACCCAACAGAGGACTTGTTCACCATCAACATCCAGGTGAAGCATGAAGTAGTCGTAGCGATATTCGATCCAGGAAGTCAGAAGAATCTGGTCTCCGCTGGACTGGTTCGGCGACTTGGTTTGAAGATAACCACACATCCGCGACCATATCCGCTGGGTTGGTTTACATCCGACGTGAACCAACAGATTACGAGTCAGTGTGTGTTGAAATTTGTGATCTCTGCACGATATATCGATGAGGTGCAATGCGATGTTGTTCCTATCGATATCTGTCAGGTGATCTTTGGGAATCCGTATCTGTATGATCGAGACACTCACTTCCATCGGCGAGTGCAAGAGTACGACCTCACCGAAGACGGAGTTAAGTTCGTGATCAGTAGAGACATCCACGTCAACACTTCGAACTTGATTACTGCAAATCAAGCCAAACGAATTGTTAATGCATATCACAAGTATGTGCTTGTCATGATTCAACCCATTGGTCAAGTTGAGGGTACTCGACCAGCATTGTCGTTGGCGTGCCGAGAGGATTCTGGTCGTTTGTTGGGACTGCTGGAGAAATACAGTGATCTGTTCGAGACTACCCAGGGTCGTCCGCCGAAACATCCAATCGAGCACGAAATTCAGCTTGTGTCCGATGCGACACTGCCCAATCTGAGTATGTATCGCAACTCAATATTGAAGAATGAAGAGATCAAGAGACAACTTGGTGAGTTGCTGAACGATGGTGTCGTTCAACCAAGTAGTTCACCTTGTGGATCTCCTGTGGTGTTAGTACCAAAGAAAGATGGGACTTGGCGTATGTGCATCGACTATCAGGCACTGAACAAGATCACCATCAAGAACCCGTACCCCCTTCCTCGTATTGATGACCTGCTAGACCAATTGAAGCATGCTGTTGTCTTCTCCAAATTGGATCTTAAGTCAGGATATCATCAAGTCAACATTCGAGAGGAGGATATGTGGAAAACCGCGTTTAAAACACGACAAGGTCTATTCGAATGGCTGGTCATGCCGTTTGGTCTTTGCAACGCCCCTGCAACTTTCATGCGTCTTATGAATGACGTATTAAGACAATTCATCGATGACTTTGTGATCGTTTACCTCGACGACATATTGGTTTATAGTCGTTCGTGGGATGAGCACCTCATTCATGTCAAAAAGGTGTTCGAACAGCTTCGGCAACATCGACTTCGCCTCAACCGTAAGAAGTGCGAGTTCGGCCAGCAAACTCTACTTTACCTAGGATTCATGGTCGGCAACGGTGCATTGCAAATCGACCCGGATAAGGTACAAGTGATTCGCGAGTGGTCGCGATCGCGAACAGTTGCGAACGTGCACAGTTTTGTGGGAGCATATCAATACCTTCGGAAGTTCATCTGACACTTCTCGATTATGGCTTCTCCATTGCATGCATCAACTAGGATCGATCAGAAGTTCGAGTGGACAGGGAAACACGAGGACACATTTCTCTTGCTGAAAAGGAATATCAGCGAGGCGCCTGTGTTAGCTTTGCCGAATCTCCAGAAACCGTTCGAGCTAGAAACCGATGCCTCAGGTTATGCGATGGGCGCAGTGCTCATGCAAGAAGGTCGACCAGTGGCATATCACTCTGAGTTATTCTAGGGAGCTCAGAAGAACTACCCGACTTATGATAAGGAGTTATGCGCACTGCATCAGGCCGTGAAACATTGGCGGTATTATCTCTTGGGTAAAGAGACTGTTGTCCACACCGACCATCAACCGTTGCAATATTTGCAAACTCAATCCAAGCTACAGCAAGCTCGGCACATGAAGTGGATGTATCTACAGCAGTTTAATTTGGTGATTAAGTACAAGAAGGGCGTACACAACAAATTGGCGGACATGTTGTCGCGACCACCAGTTATGACCCTCTGCTTATCAGCGTTCATGCAGATCGAGCCCTCATGTCATGATGACTATACCAATATGTACAGTGAAGACCCTAATTTTCAAACAGCACTGGCTGAGCTCGAAACAGGGAAACCTACGGAGTTCGTTCGTCGAGAAGGACTCTTGTACAAGAGCAAATTACTTTGCATACCTCGTGGAGCACCTCGAATTCAATGGATGCGAGAAGCGCACACATCGAAGTTAGCTAGTCACTTTGGGGTTACGAAGACATTGCAAAATCTTCACCGACATGTGTTCTGGCCGCGTATGCAGCAAGATGTGGCTAGTTTTGTTCGAGGTTGTGGTCTTTGCAGCATCTCGAAACCGGCAAACCGAAAATTAGGTTTGTACACTCCTTTGCCAGTTCCATCGCGACCATGGGAGAGCATATCTATGGATTTCTTAGGAGGATTGCCTAAGACCCAACGTGGCAACGACTATCTATTCGTGGTCGTTGATCGGTTCTCCAAAATGATTATTCTTATACCTTGTCGAAAGACTATCACGGGAGAAAAAACAGCTCGGGTATTCTTTCAACACGTTTGGACACACTTCGGACTGCCGACTTCTATTGTGTCTGATCGCGATACCCAGTTTCTTAGTCACTTTTGGCGATCGCTCTGGACGATGATGGACACTAAGCTAAAGAGGAGTACTGCTTTTCATCCGCAAACTGATGGACAAACCGAGGTGGTCAATAGCACACTCGTTCATCTTTTGAGAGGATATAACTCGAAGCACCCGAAGACCTGGGATGAAAGCATACCGTACATGCAGTTTGCTTTTAATTGAGCAGTGCATGGTTCAACTGGAAAGTCGCCGTTTGAGGTCTGTTTAGAGTTTCTACCACAGAGTCCATTCGACATGGAGTTTGTGATTCCTACCTCAGCACAGAACAGCAAGGAAGCATCTGATCAGGATTGAGCATAAAAGTTCCTGGAAGGTATTCAACGACTCAATCGTGAGCTTGAACAGAACTTGCTGAAAGCTCAACTCAAGTACAAGGCGCGACATGATCGGCACCGAGTTGATGTGCAATTTCAAGAAGGTGATATGGTATGGTTACATCTGAGTAAGGAGAGACTTAAAGGTGAAGGTAAGAAACTCAAACCCATTCGTTATTGTCCTTTTTGGATTTTGCGAAAAGTGGGTAATAATATTTGTCAGCTCGAGTTACCTCCATACATGGATATTTACTCGGTTGTCAATGTTGAGCACCTCAAACTCTTCGAGCCTTCAATGCTGGATGATGAGCCATATATCATAGTTCCATCTGTTGAAGACTTGGTCTATCAATGAGACGAACCTCTATGTGAAGATGTGATTCTGGAGAAGAAGGTGACTACCACCCGCAGTGGTACAAAGGAGACTTCGAATCGGTCAGAAAGGTCAATGAGTACGTGCGGCAAAGTGGTACCCCAGAGAACATGGACAAGCCCAATTTCCACATCTCCAGTTTGATCAAGAGGTCGCAACAGGGGTTGGCTCCTTCTCAACAAGGGAGTCATGATCTGGGAGGATCTTCAAGTCCTGATCGCTTACGGCTTCGCGACCAAGTCCTGATTGCATATGGCTTCGCGACCTTAACCGTGTTCAGAAAGATTTCGCGACCATGGATTGGTTCGCGACCAGGAAAAGGGAATTTGTTCCCTGTTCGGAATTGTAATCCGATCCGTATATATATAACTAAGTTTATCCATTTAGGATTAGTTAGCTAGCTAGTTATATAAGCCTAATACGTTTAGGTTACTGAGTCTGATACATACTCATACGATTGGACTGTAAATACCTTGTAATAGGTCTAGTTTAGATCATCGAAAAGTCATAGAACTTATTTGAGTTTTAGACACTTATAATTCCTTCGATGTAGGCAAGTGTGTCTAACGTTCGACGTGTAAAGCCCTTTTTGAAATAAAGAGTTGTGCAATTACTTTGAGCTGTGTTTTCGATCAACCTCTGGGTTTCGGTATTTCCGAGTAAGATCCCGTTATTCCGCATAGTAGAATCTGGGCGAGCCTAGTGTGAAAACCAAGGCTAAGTCTCAAATGGATCAATGAAGCTTGTAGCATTTGTCCTTGGTATATCCCTCGACTTAACAATGTTCACAAAAGGCACCCGTGCACAATTTTGAAGCATTCTTCTTCGGACTCGGCTTTTTCTTTGTCGAGGTCTCACTTTCCTTCGTGCTTTTGTCGCTGCGGGATTTGTTCTTCTTCTTGATCGCCATAGCAGTTGTGCTTGCGGTCGCGATGTCTTGGACGCCGAACAGACTTAGCTCAGTACTGATCATTTTCTGAAGTCCAGATGTGTATTTCCGAAATACCTGAGGATCAGACAGTGATATGCCGATGACCATTGCTTGTCTTCGGAATTTCGTATTATAGTCTTGGATGGTCTGGTCGCGCTGTTGGTACAATCTGTGCCAACGCTCCCATCTCTCCTCAAGGTAACCCATCAGATAGAATTCTTGTTGCAGAAGTCGTTTGAATTGACCCCACGCAAGGTCGTCAGCTTCACCACTGGCGACAAAGGCCTTCCACCAGGTCTTGGCATGGTCCTTCATCTTCAAAGGTGTGAATTTCACCTTTTGAGCGCTACTGAACCCTTTCAGGTCAAAGTAGGTCTCAAGCTGGTCGATCCAAGAATCCAGTTTCTCGGCATCGATCACCCCATCATATATGGGTATATCAATCTTAGCGTCGACCTTAAAAGATCCGACAGCTAAGGAGGTGTTGGTGAGGTTGTCGGTCTTGTGGTCGCCTTCGTCTTCATTTTCGTTTGTCCTGCGCAAGTCTTCACCAGTCTTCACACCCATAACCTTCCCTACTTCAGGAGGTACAATCATGGCCTGCTGCTTAATCCAAGCAACCACTGTTTCCATGTCGGTGGAGAACTTAGCCACTTGTTCGGCTAGGTTAGCTTGAACGGAGGTATCGTCAGACATTGTCGGAGACGTGGCTATAGGAACCATCGATTGATCGCCTGGATTTTCACCGGAGGTTTTGTAACCCTGGCGAGTCTTCACCATCCACAGGATAGGAAAGTTGCTCTGATACCAACTTGATCCGTTTGAGACCTAGCTTTGGTTTTCGCACTAGGCTCGTCCAGATTCTAATATGCGGAATAACGGGATCTTACTTGGAAATACCGAAAACCAAAAGTTGATCGAAAACAAAACCCAAAGTAATTGCACAACTTTTTATTTCAAAGAGGGCTTTACACGTCGAATGTTAGGCACACTTGCCTATGTCGAAGGAACTATAAGTGTCTAAAGCTCAAATAAGTTCTATGACTTTTTGATTGTATTCGATGATCTAAACTAGTCCTATTACAAGGTATTTATAGTCCAATCGTATGAGTACGTATCAGACTCAATAACCTAAATGTATTAGACTCATATAACTAACTAATCCTAAACGGATAAGCTTAGTTATATATATTCGGATCGGATTACAATTCCGAACAAGGAATTAATTCCTTTTCATGGCCGCGAACCAATCCATGGTCGCGGACCCATCCATGGTCGCGAAACCTTTCCGAACACGGTTAAGGTCTCGAAGCCGTATGCGATCAAGACTTGAAGATCCTCCTGGATCACGTTGCGTTCTCCTTGACCTTGATCTCTCATGTAGGGTGATCCCTCTTCTTCAATGGACTGACCCGATTTTTCACAAAATCAAGGATCACGTCCTGGGCAGTCAAGCCCGCATCAATTAGGCACCTCAGTGCCTAGACTTGCCTCTTCTGCTCTTCATCGAGGGTAGGGGCAACATCTCTTTCCTCGCTCTTCTCTGGCCGCCGATCGGCGAACCAGAGATGACTTTCCTCCGACGCGGCGCAATAAAACCATCTTTGGTACCATTGATACATTGAATCACGCAGGGGAAAGGGGAGAAAGTCCTTCTTCTCCAGTAGATGAAAGTACACACAACCCGGCGCCGCCGTGCCCTTTGACATGGCCAAGAAGTAGTACTAGCGGAATAATGCCATGCTAGGAAAACCACCAAGAAATGCCTCACACAGATGCTGAAATGTAGCAAGGATCAACACAAAGTTGGCATTCAGGTTCACCAGCTCCAAGTCAAAATGGGTGAGAACCTCCCGCAAAAAGTCGCTCTCCGGCAAACAAAAACCGCAGCGTAGAAAGTCTTCAAACAACACCAACTCGCCCTCCCGCACAGCAAGGCTCTCTTCATCCTCCCCAGCAGGTCGCCATGGTATTAGTGACCTTGAGGGAAGAAAACCATCAGCTTCCAACGCCTGCAAGCTCTCCTCCGATCAGTGGCTCGATCTTGTCCAGCATGCCATCAAAATGGATTTTTAGGGAAACACACAGAATACTTCTGTGGGAACTTAGTTAACGCTCAAAATGCGATGAAGCTTCTTTGGGAAGCTAGGGCTTGAGATGAGGGGTTTAAAAACCCACTTCCCTCAGTTCCTTCACCACAGTTCACGCCGCACAGCAAAATAGGTTCTACGCATTAAATGCACGTCAAAACAAACCTGACACACACACCTACAATCCCGCATATGTTCAATGGGAAATTGAACCGACAAGTTGCCTTTTCAGACGCAGAAACGCCTTTTTCCAGAAAAACACCTTTTCCAAGTGAACAGAACTTTTCGCTTCGACTTTGGGGGCTAGCAGATAAAGATTGCCACTCTCATGATTGCACGTAACCACGCTGTGATAAGCATGATCGCGAGTCATTCCATGATCGCGTGTAGCACACTTACCTTTCCATGATCACGAGTCATTCCGTGATCGCCGCTCTCATGATCACGGAATGACTTCGGGGGCTAGAAGATAAAGATTGCTGCTCTCATGATTGCATGTAACCACACTGTGATAAGCATGATCGTGAGTCATTCCATGGTCACCTGTAGCACACTTACCTTTCCATGATCACGAGTCATTCCGTGATCGCGCACGACGCACATACCCATCTACAGTAGCCAAAAGCTAAGGAAAGAGATAACACAATAGTCTAAGAGAATACTAGATGACATTCATGAAAATTCAGCATAAGGAAAATTAACTTTCTTTATTAAAATTTTTACATAAAAAGAAATACAAAAGGCCCAACTAAGGATCAGCCTTAGACCTAACCGCATCTAAAATTAATCAAATCTGTTTGGCTGGCGGTCAGGATGCAGGACTCTTCCAGCGACAAGTTGTCCTCCTTAGGGTCAACCACGTACGCCTCGAGAAGCCCTGCGACCTCCCTCAATCTTGCGAAGGTATCCTTTATAGTGAGACCACAACCGACGATGGTTACATCCGCGGCATACTTCTCCTCGAGCACAAGTTGCTCCCTTTGACGAGCAAGCTTTGTGGTCTCCCTGGCCCAGTCAAAACTTGCCTTCAAATGCTCGACGTGTTTGAAGAAGTCATCCAAGTCGAGACCTCGCCAGGCATACTTCTCCCCAAAGAGTTTGTGCTCCCCTTGGAGAGCTCAGAGCTCGGCCTTCACCTTGTCCAGCTCTTCCCAGGAATCACAGCTCTGTTCGATGCCATTAACTTGCATCAAGGAAAAAGAAGCTACAAATCATGGCGAGCTTAAAAGGTTAGAAGATCCTTACCTAGGAGGACAAGGGCGAAGAAATTTCATCCTCTGTCAGGAGACGAGGATGATGCAAAACTTGTGTGGCCGTAAGCTGCGCCAGAGCCGCATCAGGGCCTAGAGCTCCTCATCCCCCGTCGAGAAGGAAGGATGATGCGAAGCTTGTTTGGCCCTAGATGGGTGTGCTTGGGATGAAGCCTGGTACGCATCAGACATTAGCCTTGTCGATGGAGATCCACCAGATGACCCAAGATCATCCCCAACTCATTTTCTTGAAGAAGTCGAATGCTCAGGCGACTGCATAAGGCAATGAACCTTAGGAAAAGCCACATTCTACAAAGAATCTTACACTATCAAGAGAGCATTACCTCTTGAGGATCGATAAACTCCATCTCATCTTCTTCATTGAAACACTCTTGGCTAGGAGATGCCATTAGAACAAAGGCGAAGAAGCTAAGAAAGTTTTTTGACTTAGAAAATTTTTTTGAAGACGGAGTTGAAGTTTCCACTATAGGTGAGTAACTATTTATGGACTCCTCAGGCGATGCTTTGGCTTCCCGGGCCTCGGGCCTGAGGCAAAAGTCTCGAAATCTTCCCTAGTGCATGCAGCTCGCTTCCCAAAATGCATCGTAACTACCACCAGTACAATGCAGCATAGGGCTTCGAAACGACGGGGCACTATTGTGAATTCAAAGCGACACACTGCTGAATAAGTCTTTTTGTCACTTCAAATTCGGGGGCTAGCTGACGAGGATTATTAGTTACTCTTTTAAGGCCTCAAAGATCGCACCGACTCTACGAGGTCGCACGTAACCATGGTCGTAGCCTTAACCATGGTCGCCCAAGACCGGCAAGAAGGATGTGGGGTAATCCAAGGGCGTTTTGGATATAACCGAAAAACCATACCTAATTCATGCAAAATTCAAGACATTTGTTATCACAAAGCTTATGTTTTATGCTGTATCTAAGAGTGACGAAGTCACAGAGGCAACTCCTGTAATCCTCGCTCTCACAGATACAAGGACTAATTTCATTACCATGGTTGCAGTACTATGCGAGCACTCCTAAAACGTTACTTCACCTTGATCCTTATAATTGACCTCGAGACAATCATATACCCCCAGCAAGGTAACCGTCGAAGGAGGTCAAGACAGTAAAGAAGTTTTACAATGACCAAATCAGGACTGTCCAAATCACCATGTACCCATGATTCACGACAACTGCCATCCACGATCTTACTATCCCCACTTCTGGATGGTTAAGAGAGATCGTGGGGCACGCCATTAGGAGAACAACCGGCAACCTCTTCGACACTACAAAAAGGCCTTCAAAGGGAGGATCAGGGGACGGATTGAGAGAGAGAAGACTAGGCTTAGCAAAAATAGGATTAGCTAGCTACTTACTGTAAAGAACCTCTTTGTAACCTTTTTTTCCACACAATCAATCTCACAGGATGTAGGGCTATTACCCAGCTTAAAGGGGGCCTGAACCTGGATAAAACCCTGCTCCCGTGTCCTTAGATTCATTAATACCCTAAACATCTTGAGAATTTGTTTGATTGGCTCCATCTTTCCTCACCTTCTTCTTTGCATAAGCTCGGCAGAGGGACCCTTGGTTCCAATCATCGACAATTACCGCCAGCAAAGGATGACGACAAGGAAGCCAAACCAAAAGAAAAGGAAAGTGGAGAAAATCAGGTAAAACATATTTATAATCCAACTCCACCTTTTCTGGGAAGGTACGTAAAAGCAAAACTCAATAAGCAATTTGAAAAGTTTGTGGAAATCTTGAAAAAGCTTAATGTGACTGTGCCTTTAACTGATTAGTAACTCAAATGCCTTCTTATGGAAAATTCTTGAAAAACATTCTTACCAAAAAGAGGGATTTGAGTGAATTTCAAACTGTTGCTTTGACCGAGAATTGTAGTGCTTTAATTCAGAACAGGATGCTGGCAAAGCTACGGGATCAAGGGAGCTTCTCCATCCCTTGCAACATAGGTACAATATGTTGCATCTAGGCCTTTTTTGGTTGATTTTGATTATTGATGGTATTAAGTGTCTTGGACTAACCATGTCTTTGAGCTATTTGTAGGCAGAGCTATTTGTGTAAAGTCTGCAAGTGATCCGAGAGGATCAGCAGGTCGCAGTCTAAGGTCGCGAGCTAAGGTCGCAAGTGCAAGGTCATAGTGTCGCCCGAGATCACAGTTCAAGGTTGCGAGCCAAGGCTCTGAGCAAAGGTCGCAAGCGCAAGGTCGCAAGTGCAAGGTCGGCAGGAAGAAAGCCGCAAAGACCTGAGGTAAGTGCTTGTTTATTGTACCGGTCTCGGTGTTTGGAGTATTGACCGGATTTATAGAAATTCTTTTTAGTTTTTAACCATACTATTAAGAGGGGTTGCAAAATCTCTTTTAGTTCCGGTAAAAACTAAGAAACTCTTAGGTCATATGTTGCATTCATTATCTTTCACAATCTTGGTCGAATATAAAAAATACATAGTTTTCAAAGAGGGACTGAAACTGGTCTTTCGAGCACTTTTCATTCGACCAGGGGTCACTCGAGCGTTGTTCATTCGACCAGAGGTCATTTGAAGACTGTTCATTCGACCAGATGTCTTCCGAGCACTGTTCATTCCAACGGCTACTTACTAGCCATTAGAGGTCGAAGCTGTCTGTTAGCTGTATTGATTTCTTTCCTTACTCGACCATAACGGCTAGCTGAGAGGTTGGGCTATATATATGTGTGTTTTGAGCAGTATTTATACACATCTTTGAGATACATTCTTCAATACACTTTTGAGCAGATTTTTGAGCAGTCTTTGAGCTGCTTTTATAAACACTTTTAAGTAGTCTTTGAGCAGTTTTTATAAACACTTTTGAGCAGTCTTTGAGCAGTTTTTCTACATATCTCTGATCCATATCATATATACACTTGAGCCAAAGTTTTCTAGCACTAAAGTCTTGATCTTTTGATCAAAATCATTATTTGTGATTGTGAGAGATCCTCTGAGAAAAATCATCTTGCATCATTTGCATCTCTAGAGTTTCTCAGTGTTTGTTGGAGGTCAAGAGAAGATCTCACAACTTGTTACTCTTGGTGATCGCCTTCACCTAGACGGTTTGGAGGCGTGGCCATTGATCTCTCCATTGATGAAGCTTGTCAGAGAGGCTCTGTGTGTTTATAAGAGATTTGGTGCTCACCTTTCCAGAGTGGAGAAGAAGCAACCCTAGTGGAAATATCATTTGTGGATATTGAAGGGAGACTCATTCATTTGAGTGCTTCAACGAGGAGTAGGGGAGACCAGGCGAGTCTTCGAGACCTCAGATACATTGTTGTGTTTGATTCTCTCCCTCTCATTTTATTTGTGCAATCTAACTGTTGAATTGATTTAGTTTTTATTTGCACTTAGTTCATTTAAGCTTTAATTTATCAAAACTTGTTTTATTCGAAAAGATTTTAAAGCCTCCTATTCACCCCCCTCTAGTCGGCATCCTCGATCCTGCACAGTACACATAAATCGAGCTCTTTGCGATCTAGGCACAACCGTTAGTGTGATGCGTCTCACCATTGCACAACGTTTGAGCATGGGTGCGATCAAACCTACCCGCATGGTTCTACAACTTGCCAATCAATTGGTGAAGCATTCGGAAGGAATTTTGGAAGATGTGCCTCTTCAAGTCGGTAAATTTTATCTTCCAATTAATTTTGTCGTTCTTGATATGGATGAAGATGTTGCTATACCTATTATATTGGGACGACCAATGATCCAGACAGCTGGCGCCCTCATTGATGTTCATGAGGGACAAATTACTTTTCGCATAGGGGAGGAGAAAATTTTATTTAAAATGTGTAAAATTTTTGACTGCCCTATGTATGAGGAAAAATTTGCAGTGTGGATGCTCTAGAAGAAGTCCTAGAAGAGGAGTAGCCACTTCAACTCACTTTAGGAGAAGGAACGGATGAAATATTCGAAAACAAAAAAATGGACAGCAGCAAAGAAGACGAACAAAACGAAGATGAACCAACAAAAGAACCATCCAAAGAGGACATCTCGGATTCTGAAGTCACACGTAAGGAAAGGTAAGTAAACCTATACTCAAAACTCTTCATTCCTCACTGAAATATGTGTTCTTGGATGATGATGAGATGCAATCTGTCATTGTAAATGCAAACTTAACCAATTCACAACTAGAAAAATTGATTTCTTTACTTCGTATGCATCGCAATGCTCTAGGTTATTCAATTGATGATATCAAAGGGATTAGCCCTGAAATTTGCATGCATAGGATCTCTCTAGTTGATGAAACTAAAATCTCCGTTGAGCGTCAACATAGACTAAACCCAAACTTGAAGGAAACTGTTAAAGCTAAAATTTCTAAACTATTAGATGCGGGTATCATTTATCCTATTTCTGATGGTAATTGGGAGTCCTGTTCATGTGGTTCCAAAGAAAGGAGGCATGACTGTGGTTAAGAATGCTAACAATGAGTTGATCCCTACTAGACTTGTTACTGGATGGCGCATGTGCATTGATTATCATAAATTAAATAGCACCACTAGGAAGGATCACTTTCTATTACCTTTCATTGATCAAATGTTGGAAAGATTAGCCAAACATACATATTTTCGTTTTCTTGACGGGTATTTGGGGTTCTTTCAAATCCCAATTCATCTCGATGATCAAGATAAGACGACGTTTACATGTCCTTTCGGTATTTTGCTTATCGGCGAATGCCATTTGGGTTAGGTAACGAGCCTGCAACCTTTCAAAAATGTATGATGGCCATCTTTTTAGATTTAATCGAATAAATAATGGAAGTCTTCATGGATGATTTTAGCGTTTATGGTTCCTCTTTCGATGCCTGTCTGCAAAATCTTTCTCGAGTCCTATGTAGGTGCAAAGAAGTTAACCTTGTGCTAAATTGGGAAAAGATGCGGCTTTGTCTAGTCTCGTGTAATGTATATGCGACCTGTTGGGGGGAGGTGGTGGTGAATCGTCGACCAGCTAGTGAAGGGAAGGTATACGGAGTATTGAGATTGCTTATAGGGGCTTGGGAAATTGATAAAGCTGCCTTTTTATAAGTGCACTTACGTAAGCATCTTCAGCTGTGTCTTCTCTAGCCACGACGGAATGATCAAGTAAAAACATTCTGGTCAAGAGCATGAAATAGTTGAAGAAGAAAATAAAAAAAAGTGAATAAATAAAAATAAAAAAATAGAAATATAAGTGTTTTAATTTTTCTCTAAAAAGGACAATCTAGCAACTTTGTATAAATCCTAGCATAACGAGTGTTTTCTTTGAATGGTTTATTCTAAATCCTATATGAAAGAAGATTGTCAAGATGATTTAATTGATTCAGCTCTCTCTTTTCTAAGGTTGAAATTTGATAATCCGAATATTTGCATTTGGAAAGTTAAAATTGCTTAGATCAATTGCCTCATATGCATAGATGTGATGTGAATGTTCAGAAGATTGTTTATTGAAAATCAGATAAACCAAGGCATCCCAATTTTTGGAAAAAATGTTCACATTCTTTGCTTGAGGACAAGAAAAATGTGAGCTTGGGGGAATTTGATAAGTGCTAAATTGGTAGCATTTTTACCTAGGTTTAGTATTGAAAATGTGCAAAATCATTCTTAAAACTCCTTTGATGCGACATTTTATGTGTAAAATATGATTATTTTTATAAATTGCTTTCATGGTTGTGTTCATCATGTTTCAGGGATCAAACTTGCCAAATTTGAGAGAATTTTGACCACAATTGAACCTAACTCGACCAAGAAAACCAAAATTGGAAGCGAAAAGGTCCTGGTCAAGTACTCTACGGCCAACACACCTGGTCAAACACGTTTTGGCGGGAAAAAACATTATTTGTACACCGCTGAGCAAAAAAGGGACCTGTTTGAACATGTCACAACAAAAAAGAGCTATACTCAAAGACACCTGCTCAAAAAAGATTCCCGGTTGAATACAACGTGGCAAAAAAGAGTCTTGCTCAATTTCGGTTACGACACATGTTTGGCCGCGATTGCGCCACGTGTCCTGGTCGTGTTCGAGTCGGTTTCGGTCACAACACGTGTTTGGCCACGAACATGCCACGTGTCCTGGTCGTGTTCGAATCAGTTTCAGTCATGACACCTATATGGCCGTGATTGCGCCACGTATCCTGGTCGTGTTTGAGTCGGTTTCGGTCACAACACGTGTTTGGCCACTAGCATGCCATGTGTCCTGGTCGTGTTCAAATCAGTTTCAATCACGACACCTGTGTGGTCGTGATTGCGCCACGTGGCCTGGTCATGTTCGAGTCGGTTTCGGTCACAACACGTGTTTGGCCACGAACACGCCACGTGTCCTAGTCGTGTTCGAATCAGTTTCAGTCACGACACGTGTATGGCCGTGATTGCACCACGTGTTCTAGTCATGTTAGACTTGGTTTCTTTGGCTTTTACAGGTCGGTTTTGGTCGGATTTGATTAGAACTCGTCGAATTTGGTTGGTTTTTACCAGATTTGGTCAGTTTTAGTTGTATTTGATCAGAACTAGTCGATTTTAGCTGAGTTTGATCAGAATTGGTCGAATATGGTTAGTTTTGACACAGATTCGTCTGTTCTCGCACCGTTTGAAGCGAAACTTCGTCGCCTACACATCAAGGAGTTGTTTTTTGGCATGTTTATCCATGTACTATAAACAGAGAAGCTTTTGGCTCAATTAATCATCTCATTTCTTAGGTTTAGAAACCATTAGGGCTTAGTTTTAAGTCTAGTTTTCTTAGAAGAACCCCATTCTCTATTTTTATTGCTTTTGTAAGCCGGCAAGGATGACAACTTCAATTTCCAAGCAATCAAGTGAGTTTTTATTTAATTCTTGTTATTATTTCTACATTATTATGGCTTTTTTTGAGTAGTTCCCTTCTAGGGTTAGGGATGATCTAATCTGGAAGGTGTGATTCTTCCTTGGTCTTCATCTCAAGTTTTGGAGTTATTTCTTGATGTTTTCTTCCTCTAAAACCTAAATTCTTGTTTCGGCAACAGACGTAACAGTTGAGCCTTAGCAAGAATTTAGGAGAGTTCTTGAATTCTTAGTACTTTGACATGGGATCCTGAACAAGACAAAGGCTCACGCCAAATATAACAGTGGAAGCGATCCTCTGACCGTTGTACCAGTGACCGTACTGGTAACTTACTTTGTCTTGGAAAATGATTGAAATTAACTTACAATCCTCAGACCTTGGATAGGATTACACCGGATAGTTATGGAACTCCCAAAACCCTAGATTTTCATTCCTGCTTACAAACCCTATATTTCATATTTTCTCTTTACTGCCTTTAAACCCTAGATGAATACGCTTGTTCCTCGTGGAATTCGACCCTCAAGTGCTCAACGTTCAACCGTTCACTTGTAATTATTACACAATCACACCCTTTTAAGTGCGATCACGTTCCTCCTAGCCAAACTGAGGGTGTGAGATTTAGGTTTGGTAATGTCATAGTATTGTGAATACCCCGACAGGTTTTATGAAAGTTCCTAGCAAACGAATGACGATGCGAGCTGACCGTGCGACCGGTCACCCCCCGTCAGGCCAACACGGAGATTGACACAAGGGTTTATACATGTTTGGGCCTCAATGGAGGCCCTAGTCCTGTCGACGTGCTTCCAGCGCGAGCCGGCTAGGGGAGCTCTCTCATGGGGAGAGTGCTCCTAAGCACGTCTTTTAGTTTTCTTGTATTGGATGTAAATGAATTGTCTTTTGTTACAAGAGAGGGGTACAAGGGCATATATAGGTCCAAAAGATGCAAATTACTAGACTACCCCGGTTGCGGCCGTCGGATTGAGGGGCACCAGTGTCATTCTACTGGCTAGAGGGCTCGGATGCTTGACAAGTGTCCTTGCCGGTTCCCGGGGCCCTCCTCACGTGACCCCCACGTGACCCTGGTGGGAGGCCTCCATGGCCTTCTCCGGGACGGGGTCACCGGGGCGCTTTTCATCGGGTTAGTGGCGGCCCCTGGGGTAGGATCACCGGGGCGCTTGCCACCGGACCGGTGGTGGCGCCCGGGACGTGGTCACCAGGGCGCTTATCACTGGGCCGGTGGCGGCACCCGGGACGGGAGCACCGGGCCGCTTGCACCGGGCCGGTGGCGGCACCCCGGACGGGGTCACCGGGGCCCTTATCATCGGGCTAATGGTGGTGCCCGGTGTAACACCTTGGGTTTGAGGGTGAAAACTTTTATGCATAAAAGCCATGCATGCATATACATATGTTTCTTCTAGATCAGTCAAATCAGCCCTAGCTTTATTCTATTCTAAGCCCAAAATCTTAAAATCTATCCTGTAGACCCAAATCAAGATCTGACTTTTCAGATTTGATCTACTATCTATCCTGAGTATAAAAGTCTTCAGAAGCCAGATTCAATTCCATCTCTAAATCCCAAATTTGTCAAAACTTCTGTTTTCGAAAACAGAATTAAGTTAATTACCCTAAATACTCTGAACTCAGATTTAGCCAAATCTTGACCTAATTCAGAGCAGATTATTCTTAAATTATGATCATGGGTATGCCAATACCTTAAACCAGAAAGTTGGCAACCAGATTTTATCATCTAGACTCTTTTCACAAATCAGTCCAAGAGGTATCGCAGATCAGTCCTTTTCCAGATTTTCCATAAGCCTAAAAAGGCTAAATGTTGCAAATCATCACCAAATTTAGAATTTCTTCAGCAAACCTTTTCCAAATGCTATTTGAAAGAATTTCCCTTTCTGTCCAGATTTCAAAATCTCATCCTAAATGCCAGAATTCGAAATCGACCAAAACTCAGATTTCAATTACACTAAAATACCCTATTTTCAGTTTATATCAAAAACTATTCAAATGTGCTAGATTGTATCAAATATCTTTACCAAATATTTTGTTGAATATAGTTTGCCAGATCAGTGCAATCAATTTCAGTTTAAATCTTCCAAATCTCCAGATTTACAGATCATTCCAAAACTCAAAATCTGAAATTTCAACTCAGTCCAATTCGACCAGAACTGCAGTTCATGACCAGAACCCGCGTTCGTTTGATCTCGCCGTTTTCGACCGCAATCAGCTGCGCCGCGCCATTGCATCCTTCGTCGCCAGTGAAGCTTCGCCTGCGCTTGTGGCCGTGCATGCTTGTGTGTACGTGTCCTCGCTTCAGCCCTCGCCGTGGCAACGTCGATGAACAGCCACCGCCCCCGTGCGCGACCAGCGACAGCCTTGTCAGTAACTTGTCTTGCCGTGCCAGCTTTTTTCGCCACCGCCTTGCATCGCCCAGCATCGTTGAGTCACAACGAAGCGACAATTTTATCAGCAGCGCAGAGCCACCTGTTCACCGTCCCATCTTTGCCGCTGTATCTTCACCGTTGTTGCACCTGTGCATGGCCAGTCAAATCCTTGGCGCCAATTTCCTTGTTGTTTCCTCTTCGCAAGCTTCTCCATGCCTATTTAAGCATCCCTGTACTCAACAGCTTCTTCGCACTTCACCGGAAAGCAACTAAGTCCCAGATTTTCCTGTTTTTGTTTTCTTCTCCGGCGAACCGTCGAGGAGGCTCACGGTGCCAGCACGCCCCACTGCACCAATCTTCAAATTGAAGCCACCAGTGAGTTCCCCTTATCCTTTTATCTGTGTGATAGCATTTAATTGCTCACCAATGATCTTTAACGCCGGCGATCACTGGAATTCTCAAATTGCCCTGTTCCGGCAATGCAACCTGATTCAGCCCAAATTAGCCTTCGAATCTGTAGATTAAATTGATTAGTGAACTGAGTGTAGCAAGCCTGTAAGCTCAGAATCCTCAATTGAACTCCAATTGAACTTTTCCCCAAATTTGAACTTCACTAGTCGCCGGCACTCGTCGCCAGGCTTCTCTGGTGATTTTTCGGTCAAATTGACGTCGCCAGTAGCTTACTCGTATCCCTCTATCACTCCTCGAGCAAGGAATTGAGTTCAATCGATCTGTATCAAAAATGCCCAATTCCAGTGCCTTCTCTAGCGCCGGCCACTGGAAAGTTATTCCCAGCCGTTTCAGCCCTAACCACTTCATCCAGTGTGTGTGCCTTGAACTCCTGAGCATTTTTGTCTTCTAGCTCGACACCTAGATCGGTCTAGATTGAAAGTTATAGCCTTGCCAAGATCTATGTCCAGAACTATTTCAGTGTAGTGAGATCACCGCAGTTCATCACCGGATTTCTTGCCGTCCGACCATCCTCAGCCGTGGATCCTGTTATGTCTTTTGTTCTTGTTGCTCAATCCTACCTCCTAGACAAAGTTAGCACACCAGTTGAGCCCTTGAACAACATTTTATGCTTAGCCCTAGATTTTGACATTGTCAGCCCTATGCCAGAGCTTGTCAGCCAGTGGCATTGGCCTTGTTCACTTTCTTCTGGCTGTGCATTTTAAAAATAACTTTGTCCACTGAAATTGTAGAGCTATAATCTACATTTTCTTCTTCTACCACAACTTGAGATAAGCACTCTAACTTTTCTTAAAGCTATGTCAGAGCCTTGATCCGAATGTCAATTTGCTGACATTCGTTGTTTTTGAACAAACCAGCCACAAAATTGATGTCCTTATTGCAGCCTTGAAACCCTAAGAACATCTAACACCTGCCCTTAGCCCAGATTCCTTGAAACCCTAGAATCTCGACTCAGTTCATCTTGCAATCCAAATTATCTCCAGTATCGTTCAGTTATTTTTGTTAAGCATATCTGCATATAAGTCATAAAACATTTTAATATAATAAGTAATCATTGTGTGTTTGTTTGTCGTCGAGCAGATCCAGAAGCTGACTTTGAGGATTTTGCGGTTGACCCGTCATCAACTGTTGTATTTTACGACGCGGAAGGCAAGTCATATTCTTGGATATCTTGAACATATATTTTAAGAGTTGCTATAATATAACCTTGAATATAGATAATATTGCATGTGAAAGATTGAAAATGGTTGAATTATGAATTGGCAGTACTAGACTGGTTATCTGTGAAATATGAAATAAACAAGTTTTGAGCCATGAACTAATATATATTTATGTATATACTTATATTCATGAAATCAAACCCTTAGCCGTGGCCAGAATTTTGGTATGGATGGTTGTAGCACTGGAGGTGCTTAACTGCAAAGGATGTGCAAGCACGGAAGGTGCATGGTTTGTGGATGGTCTGGTCACTGGCATATAAGGACTAAAACCTTGTGTTGTGCGTCTAGTGGCATGAACAACATGTTAACCGCAAGCCTGGTATGGGACAGGCCTGAACAAGTACTTATGCGGATCGCACATGAAACCCCTGCATGAGATGTGTTGTGATGCACGATTTACACGGAGTACGACTCCCACACATATCACTGAAGGTGATCTTGCATGCTGACCCAATAATGGGAATATGCAAAGGGGTGGAGGTTTGGGTACAACCTGCCACAACTGTGGTTCGCGAGAGATCCACAGGGTCAAGGGTGAATTGTAAGTGAAACATAACAAAAGTTCTTGTTATCTCCACCTTGCCACTCACAGTATGAAGTGAGTCAAGGGTCCAATCATTTTGATAGGAAAGGCATGAAAGTGGAATATCTTGCGGGTAAATTGGTACCTCTTTGCAGAGTTAAAAATGTATTCGAATACTCCGAGCTCCCGGGTTTATAGGAGTCTGCTGCGGTGGATTAAATCCATGGGGTGTGACACAAGTATATTTTCTAAATAAAATTTGTTAAATCAAGATTACCCAAATGACATGTGTTGTCAGGATAAGGAGTGCTGCCGTGGGCTGTCGTATGTCGACGTGTCGCGGTAGTGCTATAATCTAGTGAACATGATACTAATGCTATGTTATGAAAAGTGCAGCCATAAGATAAGATAAGGGAAGATATGAAAGAAAAAGGTTATTTTACAAACATCCATAATTCTTGACTAGTCTAGGTTCATATCATCACTACTATATGTATCTACTCTTACCTATGACTTGCTGAGTACGTAAGTGCTCACCCTTGCAACATACAACTCAGTAGATGGAGCGTACCCTGATCAAGATGAAGGTGTGGAGAACTTTGTGGATCCAGAAGGAGGAGAGCCAGTTCCGCCAGAGCCCTGATGTGTGTTGTTCTGCCGTCAACTTCTTTTGTGGGAGGGTCACCTATCTTCTACTGTGTAGTTATTATTTTGCTAAACCTTGAATGCCGTGAAGGCATTGTAATCTCTTTATGTAATATTAAGGCCAACAGGCCACACTGCTTAAATATTTTGTAAGTTATTCTGTTGCAATGTAATATACTCCTGTGCTTGACTTATCCTGGGAAGTCAAAGGTATGTATATATGGGACTAGCTGCAACGAGCTAGGTCTCCACGAGAGTAGTCGCAGTCCCAGTTTTGGGGCGCGACACCCGGGACATGGTCACCGGGACACTTGTCACCGGGCCCGTGGCGGCGCCCAGGGCAGGATCCCCAGGCCAGTGGCGGCGCCCGGGACGGGATCACCGGGGCGCTTGTCACCGGGCCGGTGGCGGCGCCCGGGATGAGATCACCAGGGCGCTTGTCACCGGGCCGGCCCGGGATGGGGTCATCGGGGCCCTTATCACCGGGCTAATGGCAGCGCCCTTCTCATTGGAGCCCTTCTCACCGGGATCGATCGGGCGGAGATTTCCCCCAACAGCAACCGTCATGCTCTCCGGGGACACATCCTAAGGTCCCAGAGGGGATGGTTTACATCATCGGGGACATCTACCCCGGAGGGAGCCTTCGGATCTCAACGACGCTTTGATTTCCATGCCCCACCTTTGTGGCGGCGTCGCTGAAAATTACGACACCGCCTCGATTAGCGCTTGCCGCCGGCCATCATGGCCTCGTGCGGTTCAAACTTTGGCACGCCGTTTCCCACGCGCCCCTTCGATTTGCGAGCAGTGTTTGAAACGAGCGGCTCAGATTGATCCTGAAGGGCCACGGGTCGTCCATCAGGGCCGTGCGGGAGCTCACATCGAAACCGGCGCCCTCCGGTTGGGGTTCCTAATACAGTTGTGAAGCACTGTAAGGATCTTCCTGTCGATGATTCGAACTTTGGGTCCCTCCGTCGATCTTATGCAAGAAAGGGAGATAAAAGGTATGAGGCCAATCAGACAGATTCTCAAGATGTTCAAGGTATTAATGAATCAAAGGACACGTGGAGCAAGGTTTATCCAGGTTCAGGCCCCGTTTAAGCTGGGTAATAGCCCTACGTCCTATGTAATCGACTATGTGGAAAAAGGAGTTTACAAAGAGGTGGTTTACAATATGTAGCTAGCTAATCCTATCTTTGTTAAGCCTAGTCTTCTCTCTCCCGTCGATCCGTCCGTCCCTTGATCCTTCCCTTGGAGGCCTTCTTATACTTGCCGAAGATGTTGCCCGTTGTTCTCCTGGAGACACGTCCCACGATCTCTCCTAACTGCCCCATAGTAGTAGCTGTGAGGTCGTGGGGGGGTGGTAGTTGTCGTTGATCATGGGTACATGGTGGTTTAGCAGGCTTGACTCGGTCATTGTTTGAACCATCTTACCGTCTTGACCTCCTTCGACGGTTACCTTGTTAGGGATTTATGATTATCGTGGGAATAACCTAAGGATCATGATAGGGTAATGTTTAAGGAATGATCGTGCAATACTACGACCATAGTGCTAAGGTTGGTTCTTGTATCCACGAGAGAGGATGATCGCAGGGACTATCTCCGCGACCACGCTGCCCTTGTATACAACATAAAACACAAGTTAAAGCTAACGAATGTCTTGATTTTGTGTAAAATGAATATGGTTTTTGAGTTATATCCAGAATGCCCTTGGATCACCCAATGTTCCTTCTTCTAGTCTTCTGCAACCATAGGGAGGGCCGCGGCCATAGTCATGTGCGATCGTGTGGCACTATCGCGACCATGGAGGTCTAAAAATAGGTAACAATCCTCGTCAGCTAGCCCCGAATTTGAATTGACAAAGGCCCACTTTAATGGAGTGTCACTTCGAATTCTTAATAGTGCTTCGTCGCTTCAAATTCCCACGTTGTGTTACACCTGTGATAGCTTCGATGCATCTTGGGGAATGAGCTGAAGGCATTAGGGAGGATCCCAAAGTTTCCGCATCGTGCCCAAGGCCGGGAAGTTGAAGCGTCGCCCAAGTGACTCTATAAATAGCCGTTCCCCTACTGTGTAATCTTCAACATCTCCACAAATTTTTCTAAGTCTCAAAACCTTTTGTCTTCAAACCTTCCGTGTCAATGGCATCTCCAAACTGGGTCGGTGAGGAAGTTGGGAAGGAGAATGTTGAAGATTTGGGAGCGCAACGAACCAGCGTTGTGCCTTCATCTCAAGAGGTAATCTTCTCTTGGTAGATTGGCGCAAGCTTTGTGGAAAATGTAATTGTTCTAATGCTTTTTGTCTCATGCAGCCACTTGACAGCTCGACTATCTCTAGAAAATGTGGTGGTGATTATCTTGGATCATCTGGGGGATCTTCATCGAAGAGGCCGATGCAGCTTGATGGGCTTGCTGCATACCAGGCTTCATCCTGAGCATCCCCTGGAAAGGTGGCTCCGGTGCAGCCCATGGCCAGGCAAGCTTCGCCTCATTCCCCCTTCTCGATAGAGGATGAGGATGCCTTCATCTTCGCCTCAGATGCTTCACCCTTGTCCTCCTCAGTATGATCTCTTGACTCTTGGGCTTATCTTAGTTAGTTGATCCTGACCTTGAAGTGAGTTTGATTGTTTTGTGCAGAGCCGTGAATCTCGGGAAGAGCTGGACAAGGTGAAGGCCGAGCTACTTGCCCTCCAAAGGAGCACAAACTCCTTGAGGAGAAGTACGCCCGGCAGGGGTTTGACTTGGATGACTTCCTCAAGCGCATTGAGCGTTTGAAGGCAAGTTTTGACTGGACCAGGGAGACCGCAAGACTTGCTCGACAAAAAGAGCAGCTTGTGCGTGAGGAGAAGCACGCCGCAGATGTAATCATCGCCGGTTGTGGTCTCACCGTGAAGGATACCCTCGCAAGACTGAGGGAGGTCGCGGGGCTTCTTGAAGCATACGTGGTTGACCCTAAGAAGGACAACTTGTCACTGGAGGAGTCCTGCGTCCCGGCCGCAAGACAAACTGACTTCATTTTAGATGCAGTTAGGGCTAAGGCCGATCCTTAGTGGGGTCTTTTGTATTTATTTTTATTTTTGTAAATAATGAAAAATTTAATAAATAACATCTAGTACGTTCTCTTTCCTTAGCTTTTGGCTATCATAAGAAAGCGCGTGTGATCACAAAATGACTATTGCGATCATGGAAAGGCATGTGTGCTGCGTGCAATCACGGAATGACTCGCGATCATGAGATGTTTGTCGCAGCGTGGTTACGTGTGATCATGAGAGCGGCGATCTTTATCTGCTAGCCCCCGAAGTCGAAGCGAAAAGACTTTCTTCTCACTGGAAAAGGTGTTTTCTCTGTAAAAAGGCGTTTTAGCTTCTGAAAAGGCAACTTGTCGGTTTGACTTCCCGTTGAACGCACGTGGGACTGTGGGTGCGTGTGTCAGGTTTGTTTTGATGTGCATTTAATGTGAAAAAACACCTTTTGCTGCGCGGCGTGAACCATGGTGAAGGAATCGAGGAAAGTGGGTTTTTAAACCCTTCGTCTTAAGCCCTACTTCTCACAGAAGTTTTGGCGAAATATCCAAGTGTTATCAAAGTTCCTATTAGAGCTGTTGGTCGCAGCTTTTTCTGGTTCTCTACCAAAAACTTGTCTTGATGGCGTGCTGGACAAGGTCGAGCTACCGATCGAAGGAGAGTTTGCTAGTATTGGAGGCTGATGGTTATCTTCCCTCCAAGTCGCTGATACCATGGCGGCCCACTGGGGAGAACGAAGAGAGCCCTGTGGCGTGGAAGGGTGAACTTGTGGTGTTCGAGGACTTCTGCGTTGAGGCTTCCGTCTGCCGGAGAGTGACTTTTTGCGGGAGGTTCTCGTCCACTTCGATTTGGAGCTGATGAATCTGAATGCCAACTAGGTGTTGATCCTCACCACCTTCCAACATTTGAGCGAGGCATTTCTGGGGGTTTTGCCTAGTGTGGCACTGTTCCGCCAGTACTACTTCTTGGCCATCTCTAAGGGCACGATGGCACTAGGTTGTGTGTACTTTCACCTGCGGGAGAAGAAGGACTTTCTCCTCTTTCCTTTATACGATTCGGTGCACAAGTGGTACCAGAGGTGGTTCTACTACGCCGCGCCAGAAGAAAGTCATATTTGGTTCGCCGATCGGTGGCCAGAGAAGAGCAAGGAGAAGGATGTAGCCCCTGATCTTGATGAAGAGTAGAAGAAACAAGCCCTAGTAAAAAATTGGATTAGTCCTTTAAAGAAGAGGGATCACCGCGCGTGGGAGATCAAGGCCAAGGAGGACACTACGAGGGATGGTAGCCCTGGTAAGTTTGATGAGTTATTTGCTCTTGGCTTTGTTTGTTTGGATGTATTGGTGAACACGCAACGTTGTCTAGAGTTGTCCTCTTCCGAGGTTGCGGTTAGGGCCAGCTATCTGTTGAAGGCCTTTAACCCGATCGAGGAAGGTGATCCAAACGCGTCAAGGCCAGAGAGCCTTGTCGGGAGCGCCGACGGAATGTTGCAGGCGCGGCGAAAGGTATGCTTCTTTCGATGACATGTGATAAGTCACGTTGTTGATGTGAGTCCAACCAATAATTCCCTTGATTTGTGTAGTTGGCCGAGGGCCAGTTGGCGAGGACGAAGAGGCCCTTGGGCGATGAAGGTCCTTCCAGCGGTTCCTCCAAGAAAGCGAAGAGGACCCCGAAACCCAATTAGCCCAAGGCTTTAGCCTCTAGCAAAAGTAAAAATACTGACTGCTAGGGCGGCCTCATCCAAGGCGACGGCGACTGGTGCCAAGGCGACTGCAGTAAACATTTCTTCCTCTTACACCCCAATAGGACGGATGGGGAGTTATATTTTGCTTGTTTAGGGGGAAGGAAGTGAGGAGGAGGACGACGAGGCTCCCCTAATCCTCGAAGGAGAAGGTTAGTGGAGCCACAGAAGAAGCCTGCGCTTAAAGCGCTATCCTCACTGCTGTCTCCCCAAAGCGGGGGGGGGGGGGGGGGGGGTCAACCTCCCGAAGTGTGCTGGGGCTTGGCATTAGGTAAATGATACTCTCTAGCTAAGTCGTAGTGCCAAGTTAGGAGTCATATTACCAATTGTGTTCGACACGAACAAGACTCTTTCAACTGTGTCCGCCACTTCTCTGACTGGTGGATCGGGGACCACCGTGGTCGAGGGGGAAGAAGGTACTGTGGCAGGTGCTCCTGCCATGTGTGGTACTGTAGAAAAACCAGTGGGTACAATGGAGCCCCTACGATTATTGATGTTGTACCATTGCCCGACGTCATTGACGAGGTGGTTGTGGATATGCCATGTATCGCTCCCGTTGACGATGAAGGGGCAGAGGTCGCAACGGCGATTGCTGCAACGGACATGGACATAGTTGTCCTGCTGCTGGTTGATGAGGCCACATTTTGCCTTGTGCTGGAGATAAGAACCGAAGCTCAAAGCTCCGGGCCGGTGCATGGTGATGCGCCTTCTCCGAGCCAAGGCATTGGATCGGGGAAACTTTTAGAGGATCTTTTGGAGGTAAGGGAGGCTCTTACTCCTAGTTTTGCAACATGTGTTTGAATTTTGCGCAAGGTCTGCTGAATGTTTGTTCACAGAACTCTGCTCACAGCACGACCATGGTTGGCGTACTGGTAGAACATTTCAAGGTCGTGCAAGTGGAGCGTGACCTCATAAAGCAGTAAGTGTCTTGCTTTACCTTTAATCCTTGTATGGACTAGGACGTGAACCTCTTATTTGTCGTAGGGAGAATTCCGCTTTACTGGAAGAGATCCCCACCGTGCGCAACAATGAAGGGGCCGCGGTGGCCGAGGCCCATAAGGAGAAGGATGAAAAACTCTCAGGTGCCCTCGCTTCCTTGGAGGAAAAGACACGACTATGTGATGCTCTCCAAGGGGAAAAGGACAGCCTTGTATCGACTTGCAGTAAGCTACAAGCTGATGTTGATTGTAAGCACTTCCCAGTAGAAGTTGTCGTCGCTGAGTTGATTTACGAATACTTGGTCTTTGAATTTTGTTCTTCCTTTGAGCAGGTCAAAGAGAAAAAGGTCGCAAGCTGACTGAAGAGAAGGGCGAATTAGAAGAGAAGGTTCATCAGGCGTGGACACAACCTGGAGAAGCTTCACAATATGATCAACCAACTTCGGTCAGCCAGCGACAAGGCCAAAGAAAAAAGGAGAAAGTTCTCAGTGAGAAGGAGAATTTGGAAATGATCATCGAAAACTGCCACCTCACTGAGAAAAACACTCTGGCCAAGTTGAAGGAAGTTGCAGACTCGTTTGATGCGGAAGTCATCAATCCACCAGGGGATGACCTATCACTGGTCGAGTCTTGCAACCTGGTCGCCGCCTAGTTCGATTTGCTCATTGCGAATATCCCTGAGTTTGTGAGGAAGCGTATGGAGGCACTGAAGACTGATGTCAGTGATGTGGCCTCTGCTTTACTCTGCAAGCTTAGACATCACCATGGCCCAGATATGGACCTGAGGCCAACGGTGGAAAACGTAGCTTTCCATAGCGAGGATCAACTGGAGGCGGTCAGGGCCGAGGTCAATGATCCGGGAGGATCTCCAAGTCCTGATCGCATACGGCTTCGCGACCAAGTCCTAATCGCATACGGCTTCGCGACCAAGTCCTGATCGCATATGGGTCCGCGACCATGGATTGGTCCGCGACCAGGAAAAGGAATTCGTTCCCTGTTCGGAATTGTAATCCGATCCGAATGTGTATAACTAAGCTTATCTGTTTAGGATTAGTTATATGAGTCTAATACGTTTAGGATTACTAAGTCTGATACGTACTCATACGATTGGACTATAAATACCTTGTAATAGGTCTAGTTTAGATGATCGAACTCAATCGAAGAGTCATAGAACTTATTTGAGTTTTAGACACTTATAGTTCCTTCGACGTAGACAAGTGTGTCTAACGTTCGACGTGTAAAACCCTCTTTGAAATAAAGAGTTGTGCAATTCCTTTGGGTTTCGGTATTTCCGAGTAAGATCCCGTTATTCCGCATATTAGAATCTGGGCGAGCCTAGTGCGAAAACCAAGACTAGGTTTCAAACGGATCAAGTTGGTATCAGAGCAACTTTCCTATCCTGTGGATGGTGAAGACTCGCCAGGGTTACAAAACCTCCGGCGAAACTCCAGGCGATCAATTGACGGTTCCTACAGTTGCGTCTCCGACAATGTCTGACGATACCTCCGTTCAAGCTAACCTAGCCGAACAAGTGGCTAAGCTCTCCACCGACATGGAAACCGTGCTTGCTTGGATTAAGCAGCAGGCCATGATTGTACCTCCTGAAGTAGGGAAGGTTACGGGTGAGAAGAGTGGTGAAGACTTGCGTAGGGCAGACGAAGATGAAGACGAAGGCGACCACAAAACCGACGACCTCGCCAACACCTCCTTAGCTGTCGGATCTTTTAAGGTCGACGCTAAGATTGATATACCCATATATGATGGGGTGATCGATGCCGAAAAGCTGGATTCTTGGATCGATCAACTTGAGACCTACTTTGACCTAAAAGGGTTCAGTAGCGCTCAAAAGGTGAAGTTTGCACCTTTGAAGATGAAGGACCACGCCAAGACATGGTGGAAGGCCCTTGTCGCCAGTGGTGAAGCTGACGACCTTGCGTGGGGTCAATTCAAACGACTTCTGCGACAAGAATTCTATCCGATGGGCTACCTTGAGGAGAGATGGGAGCGTTGGCACCGATTGTACCAACGGCGCGACCAGACCGTCCAAGACTATACGACAGAGTTTCGACGACAAGCAATGGTCATTGGCATCTCACTATCCGACCCTCAAGTATTTCGGAAGTACACATCTGGACTTCAGAAATCGATCAGTACTGAGTTAAGTCTATTCGGCGTCCAAGATATCGCGACCGCGAGCACAACTGCTATGGCGATCGAGAAGAAGAACAAATCCCGCAGCGACAAAAGCACGAAGGAAAATGCGACCTCGACAAAGAAAAAGCCGAGTCCGAAGAAGAAATCGGGCACGGGTGCTTTCTGCGAACATTGTCAAGTTGCGGGACATACGAAGGACAAATGCTACAAGCTTCATCCTGAGCTTCGACCAAAGAAAAACGGACCAGGAAAAAGAACAACCACGGCTACTGCGACTTCACCCGACGAAGAAGTTGTCCGAGTGAATTTGGTTAATGAGGCGGATACGACCTTGTCTCTGATGGCAATGCCGAAGGAGAAGGGTTCGGATCCACCGAACGACCATCACCCGACGGAGGACTTGTTCACCATCAACATCCAGGTGAAACACGAAGTGGTCGCAGCGATATTCGATCCAGGAAGTCAAAAGAATTTGGTCTCCGCTGGACTGGTTCGGCGACTTGGTTTGAAGACAACCACACACCCGCGACCATATCCGCTGGGTTGGTTTACATCCGACGTGAACCAACAGATTACGAGTCAGTGTGTGTTGAAGTTTGCGATCTCTGCACGGTACATCGATGAGGTGCAATGCGATGTTGTCCCTATCGATATCTGTCAGGTGATATTTGGGAGTCCGTATCTGTATGATCGAGATGCTCACTTCCATCGGCGAGCGCAAGAGTACGACCTCACCAAAGACGGAGTTAAGTTCGTGATTAGTAGAGACATCCACGTCAACACTTCGAACTTGATTACCGCAAATCAAGCCAAACGGATTGTTAATGCATGTCACAAGTATGTGCTTGTCATGATTCGACCCATTGGACAAAGTGAGGGTACTCGACCAGTGTTGTCGTTGGCATGCCGAGAAGATTCTGGTCGTTTGTCAAGACTACTGGAGAAATACAGTGATTTGTTTGAGACTACCCAGGGACGTCCGCCGAAACGTCCAGTCGAGCACGAAATTCAGCTTGTGTCCGATGCGACACTGCCCAATCTGAGTATGTATCGCAACTCAGTATTGGAGAATGAAGAGATCAAGAAACAACTTGGTGAGTTGCTGAACAATGGTGTCATTCAACCGAGTAGTTCACCTTGTGGATCTCCTGTGGTGTTAGTACCAAAGAAAGATGGGACTTGGTGTATGTGCATCGACTATCGAGCACTGAACAAGATCACCATCAAGAACCAGTACCCCCTTCCTCGTATTGATGACCTGCTAGACCAATTGAAGCATGCTGTTGTCTTCTCCAAATTGGATCTTAAGTCAGGATATCATCAAGTCAGCATCCGAGAGGAGGATACATGGAAGACCGCGTTCAAAACACGGCAAGGTCTGTTCGAATGGCTGGTCATGCCGTTTGGTCTCTGCAACGCCCCGGCAACTTTCATGCGTCTTATGAATGACGTATTGAGACCGTTCATCGACGACTTTGTGATCGTGTATCTCGACGACATATTGGTTTATAGTCGTTCGTGGGATGAGCACCTCATTCATGTCGAAAAGGTGTTCGCACAGCTTTGGCAACATCGACTTCGCCTCAACCGTAAGAAGTGCGAGTTCGGTCAGCAAACTCTACTTTACCTCGGATTCATAATTGGCAATGATATGTTGCAAATTGACCCGGATAAGGTCAAAGTGATTCGCGAATGGCCGCGACCGCGAACAGTTACGGATGTGCGTAGTTTTGTGGGAGCATGCCAATACCTTCAGAAGTTCATCCGACACTTCTCGATTATGGCTTCTCCGTTGCATGCATTAACCAGGATTGATCAGAAGTTCGAGTGGACAGGGAAACATGAGGACACGTTTCTCTTGCTGAAAAGGAAGATCAGCGAGGCGCCTGTGTTAGCTTTGCCGAATCTCCAGAAACCGTTCGAGCTAGAAACCGATGCCTCAGGTTATGCAATGGGCGCAGTGCTCATGCAAGAAGGTCGACCAGTGGCATATCACTCCGAGTTATTCCAGGGAGCTCAGAAGAACTACCCGACTTATGATAAGGAGTTATGCGCACTGCATCAGGCCGTGAAACATTGGCGGTGTTACCTCTTGGGAAAAGAGACGGTTGTCCACACCGACCATCAACCATTGCAATATTTGCAGACTCAGTCCAAGCTACAGCAAGCTCGACACATGAAGTGGATGTCGTATCTGCAGCAGTTCAATCTGGTGATTAAGTACAAAAAGGGCGTACACAACAAATTGGCGGACATGTTGTCGCGACCACCAGTTACGACCCTCTGTTTATCAGCGTTCATGCAGATCGAGCCCTCATGTCATGATGACTATGCCACTATGTACAGTGAAGACCCTGATTTTCAAACAGTACTGACTGAGCTCGAAACAGGGAAACCTACGGAGTTCGTTCGTCGAGAAGGACTCTTGTACAAGGGCAATTTACTTTGTATACCTCGTGGAGCACCTCGAATTCGATGGTTGCGAGAAGCGCATACATCGAAGGTAGCTGGTCACTTTGGGGTTACAAAGACGTTGCAAAATCTTCACCGACATGTGTTTTGGCCGCGTATGCAGCAAGATGTGGCTAGTTTTGTTCGAGGCTGTGGTCTCTGCAGCATCTCGAAACCGGCAAACCGAAAATAGGTTTGTACACTCCTTTGCCAGTTTCATCGCGACCATGGGAAAGCATATCTATGGATTTCTTGGGAGGATTGCCTAAGACCCGACGTGGCAACGACTATCTATTCATGGTCGTTGATCGGTTCTCCAAAATGATTATTCTTATACCTTGTCGGAAGACTATCACGGGAGAAGAGGCAGCTCGGGTATTCTTTCAACACGTTTGGACACACTTCGGACTGCCGACTTCTATTGTGTCTGATCGCGATACCCAGTTCCTTAGTCACTTTTGGCGATCGCTCTGGACGATGATGGACACCAAGCTGAAGAGGAGTACTGCTTTTCATCCGCAAACTGATGGTCAAACCGAGGTGGTTAATCGCACAGTTGTTCATCTTTTGAGAGGATATAACTCGAAGCACCCGAAGACCTGGGATGGAAGCATACCGTACCTACAGTTTGCTTTTAATCGAGCAGTGTATGGTTCGACTGGAAAGTCACCGTTTGAGGTCTGTTTAGGATTTCTACCACAGAGTCCATTCGATATGGAGTTTGTGATCCCTACCTCAGCACAGAATAGCAAGGAAGCATCCGATCAGGATCGAGCACAAAAATTCCTGGAAGGTATTCAACGACTCCATCGTGAGGTTGAACAGAACTTGCTGAAAGCTCAACTCAAGTACAAGGCGCGACATGATCGGCACCGAGTTGATGCGCAATTTCAAGAAGGTGATATGGTATGGTTACATCTGAGTAAGGAGAGACTTAAAGGTGAAGGTAAGAAGCTCAAACCCATTCGTTACGGTCCTTTTCGGATTTTGCGGAAAGTGGGTAATAATGCTTGTCAGCTCGAGTTACCTCCATACATGGATATTTACTCGGTTGTTAATGTTGAGCACCTCAAACTGTTTGAGCCTTCAATGCTGGATGATGAGCCAGATACCATAGTACCATCCGTTGAAGACTTGGTCTATCAACGAGACGAACCTCTACGTGAAGATGTGATTCTGGAGAAGAAGGTAACTACCACCCGCAGTGGCACCAAGGAGACTTTTCGAATCGGTCGGAAAGATCAACGAGCACGTGCGGCAAAGTGGTACACCAAAGAAGATGGACAAGCCCAATTTCCACATCTCCAGTTCAATCGAGAGGTCGCAACAGGGGTTGGCTCCTTCTCAACAAGGGAGTCATGATCCGGGAGGATCTCCAAGTCCTGATCGCATACGGCTTCGCGACCAAGTCCTAATCGCATACGGCTTCGCGACCAAGTCCTGATCGCATATGGGTCCGCGACCATGGATTGGTTCGCGACCAGGAAAAGGAATTCGTTCCCTGTTCGGAATTGTAATCCGATCCGAATGTGTATAACTAAGCTTACCTGTTTAGGATTAGTTATATGAGTCTAATACGTTTAGGATTACTAAGTCTGATACGTACTCATACGATTGGACTATAAATACCTTGTAATAGGTCTAGTTTAGATGATCGAACTCAATCGAAGAGTCATAGAACTTATTTGAGTTTTAGACACTTATAGTTCCTTCAACGTAGACAAGTGTGTCTAACGTTCGACGTGTAAAGCCCTCTTTGAAATAAAGAGTTGTGCAATTACTTTGGGTTTCGGTATTTCCGAGTAAGATCCCGTTATTCCGCATATTAGAATCTGGGCGAGCCTAGTGCGAAAACCAAGACTAGGTTTCAAACGGATCAGTCAATGTTCTTGTAGACAAGCTGCTGCATGACCTGGGCCTTCCTTGATGTACTACCTTCTATTGTACTTTTTTGGCAATAAGATAACTTCTCTTAAGTTATTGTACCTTGCGAATACACATGATTATTAGGCGTAACGAAAAACTAAGGAGAAAACACTTGACCTTAAAATTAGTTATTTACAGTTAATATCCCCCTAGTCCCCTCCTATGAGCAATAATACTGGAGACATAGTATGTTGGTCGCATGATTTAGGTATGGACAAAACCCAGGGATGAGTGACGAACTGATTGACTGGAGAGCACGTTATTGCGAAGTCATAAGGTTTTGCTAACTGACAGCCACTCGAATAATCAGGACATGCTAGTAAGTTTCTGAAGCGTTGAGATACGGCTTACAAAGAAAAGTCTTATCTAGATGTGACCATGAGATCGGCCAGCGAATCTGCTTAATCATCGTAGTGTAGTTCCCAGTGCGATCAACCCCTCAGCGTGGTCCGATGGAGGTAGAATGAATGTTAGCCGTAATAAAGTATGATATAAAGTGTATTGACAAATAGAAAAGGGAAAGGGAAAGAGTACTTACACTTAAAACTTGCGTAATTGGTTAATGTTCCATGTATTGGACAGAACTCTGTCATCTTCCATAGCTAATCTAGCCGATCCAGGTTGCGGCATTGAAACCATAGTATTAGGGCCCTCCCATATTGGGGAGAATTTGTTGCGATTAGACTGGTTTTGGATCTTTCTCAAAACTAAGTCGTCCACGTGAAGGCTACGTGGTCACACCCTTTTGCTGTGATATTTATACAAGGCTTGTAAATATGCTGAGGATCGAAATAATGCTTGATTGCGCTTTTCTTCGAGAAGGGCGAGTTCATCGTCGCATGCGGCAGTTGAATTTATAGCATCAATGTTTGTCACGTGAGGGGAGCCAAGTTGTATTTCACTTGGCAACATGCCTTCAGCACCAAAAACAGTTGGAAAGGCGTGTCTCCTGTAGCTCGACTGGGTGTGGTACGAAGTGCCCATAGAACGAAGTAGAGTTCATCTACCCAAGTCCCCGAGCGTATATTAAGGCGGTTGAACACTCGTTTCTTAATGCCTTGAATGATTTTCCCGTTGGCACGTTCAACTGCCCCGTTGCTTTGTGGATGGGCAACGGAGGTGAAACAAAATTTGGTACCAATGTCATTGCAATAGTCAAGGAAAAGACCGCTGACGAACTGGGAACCATTGTTTGTAATGATGCGATTTGGGATACCAAATCGTGTTACAATGTTCTTGTGAAAGAACTTTTGTGCCGCAGTAGCGGTAATGGTTCGAACTGGTTCAACCTCGACCCATTTGGTGAATGTGTGATGGCTGCGAACAAGAACTTGTATCCATTGATGGCTTGGGGCATTGGTCCCAGAATGTCTATCCCCCATATGGCGAATGGTTATGCTAATGGGATAGATTGTAATGCATATGCCGGCTGATGAGTTTGCCAAGCATGGAATTGACACTGGGGGCATGTCTAGACCAGATGCTTGGCATCGTTCAGTGCCATAGGCTAGTGATACCCTTGTCGAAAAGCTTTTTTGACCAGTGTGCGGTAGGAGGAATGTGCACCACACATGCTTTCGTGGATATCTCTCAGAAGGGATTGGCCTTCTTGCTGAGGAATGCAACGCATGAGTACGCCTTGTGTACTCTTTTTGTACATGGTGCCATCAACCAGTTTGTACATGAGTGCTTTTCTAACTAACCGATCAGAGTCGGTTTCGTCCTCAGGCAAGGTCCCATGCGCAAGATAGATCCTCAATGGATGGATCCAATATGCTTCTTTCTCAAGGGCGGCGACGTTAGTCATCGCCTCGGTCGTCTCGGTGATCGAGGGATATTTTAAGTGTTCGATGAACACTCCTGCTGGAGCGGATGCGTATGAGGACCCAATTTCCGATAACTGGTCGGCGAGAGTATTGTCTCTTCTTGGCACAAATTGGACTTCGAAATTCCTGAAATATTTTTCCAATTTTCTCACCTCACCCAGGTAACGAGCCATTGTCTCATTGGAGGTGTTGTACTCCTTGTTTACTTGGTTTACGACTAGCTGTGAGTCTCCCCTCACCACTAGCCAATGGACTCCAAGGGATTTGGCTGCTCAGAGCCCAGCGAGAAGACCTTCATACTCTGCTGTGTTGTTAGTCGCAACAAAGTGAAGTTGTATGATGTACTGGAGTTGGTCGCCCTGAGGCGTGATTAAGACCACTCTAGCCCCCGAGTTCAAAAAACTGCGGAACCATCAAAGTACATCGTCCAAAGGTCATTTGTGAACAAATCTGTCGGTTCATGTGGAAGTGGGTCAGGGTTAGTCCACTAGACCACAAAATCAGCAAGAATTTGGGATTTGATTGCCACGCGAGGAGTGAAGCGGAGGTCAAAGGCTCCCAATTCAACTGCCCATTTCGCGACTCGACCAATTACTTTCGGATTATGGAGTATGTCCCCCAACGGAAGAGACGATGGCACAGAGATCTTGTGCGCTTATAAGTAATGTCGCAGCTTTCGGGAAGCCATTAAGAGGGCATAAAGTAGTTTTTGGACCTCTGGGTAACGCTCCTTTGGTCCATTGAGAACTTCACTAACGTAATAGAACGTTATCCCATTCGGAAATCAGTACTGCACTGACCGCGCTTGGGGTTGCGGCTAAATAAATGAGTAATGGTTCCCCCACGTTCGGGGAGACCAACACTGGAGCACTAGATAAATACTTTTTGACTTCCTAGAAGGCTTTTTTTTGCTATATCAGACCATTGAAAACCATTGTGCTTACGTAGTACCTTAAAGAAAGGCAAACCACGTTCGCCTAACCACGATATGAATCAGCTTAAGGCTGCCATTCGACCAGTTAGGCTTTGAACGTCCTTCATTGAGGAAGGACATCGCATTTGCTCCATGGCTCGTATTTTGTTGGGATTAACTTCAATGCCTTGTGAACAAACAAGAAAACTCAAAAGTTTGCGAGAAGATACTCCAAAGGAGCACTTTTAGAGATTCAATTTGATTCCATGTTTATTCAAATTACAGAAAGTCTCAGTGAGATCATTTACATGATTAGAGCTTCGTAAGCTCTTTACAACCAGATCATCTACATAAGCTTTTAAATTACACCCTAACTGAGATAGAAAGGTCTTCTGCATCAAGCGCTAGTACGTGGAACCAGTGTTATTGAGCCCGAATAGCATTCTGACGTAGCAGTAGGTGCCAAAGGGTGTGATGAAGGCAATTTTCTCTTCATCTACTTCTGCCATGATAATTTGATGGTAGCCTAAGTAAGCATCTGGGAAGCTCATTAGTTCGCAACCCGCTGTGGAATCGACCAACTGATCGATGTGGGGAAGGGGGAATCGTCTTTCGGGCAAGCATTATTGAGACTGGTGTAATCGACGCACATGCACCACTTACCGTTGGACTTGAGGACCATAACCGGGTTCGCGAGCCATTCGGGATGGTTAACTTTGCGTATGAAACTAGTGTCCTGGAGTTGGGTCAACTCCGCACGGATGGCTTCTTGTCGATCAAGAGCAAAGTGTCGGAGCTGTTGCTTGATTGGTCGCTATCCAAGCCGAATTGCTAGAATGTGCTCGATCACTTTCCTTAGGACTCCAAGCATATCAGACTAATAATGCGAACAAGAGGTCGAGCGAGCTTCCACCATCGACTAGTACATGTCCCACCTTAGCGTTGCTAATAATGGGGGTAATCATCAAAGAAAGTCATCGAGGGTTGGACATTCCTTTCGGACAATCTTCCCTATTGAATGTCAAAGAGGTCTCCGACCAATGGGGGAACTGAGGCTCACCTAGTGGAGCTTCAACGCTATTCACATCTCGATGAATAGCTTTAAATTGACACTTAGAATAATGAGATGAAGAACCTCCAAAAATGACATTAACATGATTGCTAGGTACCTAGTATGGCATTACCTCATCTCCATCTACGTCTTTGGTGCCTCGAGATTGTCCATTTTCTGGTATGGTGGGCATGGGTTTGGTTCCTTGATAGAAATTGTCTAGGCTCTTCAACCAAGAGTGGCAATTCTTGAGGTCGTGTCTAGAAGCATTGTGTAATGGACACCATTTCTTGTTTCCCTGCATGTTAGCTGGTTTCTCCGGGCGGTCGGGAGTTCGACCTCTAGAAGGAAGTTTAGTAGATTTTAATGGAACCTTTTTACCTTTCTCTTGTGGTTGCTTGTCCAAGAATGTGACCTTGCAGAATCGGCTTGCTCCATTTCTATTTGGCTTCTTAGATCGTCCACCTTCAGAGAATTCGGGTTTCTTTGTGGAATCTTCCTTCTTTTCGGTTTTTAGGCCTGGTTGAGGAGGAAAGTTACCCTTGTCCACCATTCTATTCCATTCTACAGCTTCCACTGCATCGAAATAACAATCTGCCATGTCGAATAGGTCTAACACTAATCGTGGGGGATGGATACTCAAGTCCTCTGTGAACCATCGGTATCTGACACCATGTTTGAAAGCCTTGATAACCGAAGAATCAGAGATGTTAGGAATGGTATTCCTCACTTCTACAAATCTCTTGACGAACTGCCGAAGTGTCTTTGTCGAAGTCTGGCACAAGCGATGAAGGTCATCCTCTTTGCCAGGCTTCTCATAGCAGTTTTGGAAGTTGTTGAGGATAGTGTCGCACAACATCTCCCAGCTGTAGATTGATCCTTCTAGTTGGTTGAACAACCAGGTCCACGCTGGACCTTCTAGGATCGTTGGCAAATAATTTGCCATGACCTGTTCATCTCCCCCGGCCGCTTGGATGGCCGTATCGTAGATCTGGAGAAATTCGGTTGGATTTTGAGTCCCATCGAATCTCTCGATCATACTGGGCTTAAACTTATCAGGCCAGACCACATTTCATAGTCCAGGTGAAAAAGCTTTGCAACCCACATACGTACTGCGTGGTCATCAATCGTCACGACTAATGCCTTGGTCGCGAAAGTAGTCGACCTGGGGAGGTCATGACGCAGTCCCAAACATGAGTGTACTAGTATACGGTTATGGTCGTGAGAAGTACCTGTACGTCTAGTATTGTCGTGTCGGGAGTGTGTAGGGTTACGTCTCTTGTGACCTTGGAGTGAACCGGCCTATCCCCTGGTCGTCGAATGTGAGGATGCCTCTGGTGTAAACCCGAGGGCTACCTCGTCAAGATTATATGCAAGCACTCTTGCGAATATAATCCTGTCATCGTTCGCGAGGCTGGAGGGCGGATTACGGAGCGCATAAGCGATCCTCCGGAGACGATCTTCCAGATTTCGCCCGGGTGCCGGTGGAGTCCCAGGTGAGGTCGCCTCTGTGGGCGATGAATAGTTCAGAGAGGGAATGGGCATGTAATTACGCCTGCGGCCTCCCGGAGAGGGTTGTCGAGACGTCCCAGGACCGGGGTCATGAAATACAGTGCCTCGGCGAGTCGTTGCCGGTCGCAGAAGATCCTCTGCGACCTTGCGAACTTGAGCCTCACGCTATTCGCGTTCTTGGTCCTCTTTCTGTTTGCGTTCTCGCTCCTGCCTAGCGTCTCATTTCTCTGGATTTTCCTCCGAGAGTGCAGCGATTTCTCTAGGGATTGAGTTCGCAGACGGAGACACTACTACAGAATACATCTTCACGTCAGTTCAAAACAGTCATCACAGACGGTTCTGAATCATCATGATAGTCCGAGCACTATCACTGATGGCTGAACCGTCTATGATATTGCCTTATCACAGACAGTTTTCAACTTAAAACCGTCTGTGCATAGTAACTTTTTTTAAAAGATTGGTTTGTTTTTGTGGCTAGCCTCAGAATCATGCTAGCCATGCCCTCTGTACAATAGCATTTCATACATACAACTCAGCATTTCATTTCATATATACATAGAACTCAGCTTTTAAGACATACACAATCTCGGCATTTTGGGCACATACACGGAAACAATGAATCGATCAAATTGTAAGTTTCATGCAACATTTCAGAAATATGTACAATTGAGATTGAACAAATAAAAGTAGTCGACAATTAAAGTTAGCATGTTAGATATGTATTACTGTACTAGTCTCAGTTAGTAAGGACCGAACTAATACGCACCGAGCGGGTCCCTAAACAGCCCCTTAGGTGCTATGACTTGTTACATGAAAAACGTAGCGAGCATCCCTCAGACTAAACCAATCTGCGCAAGGTCAAAGCTTTCCGAAGGGAAGTCGACCCCCTACAGCAAGAGTTGCCACAAAAAAATTAGGTCAATGCAGCTGTAAATTTTGCCAAATTGATACAAAGGGCGACAGTTGTATACCTCGGGGAAATTCGGCCGGTAAGGGGTGATTAGGTCGTACATGTGGTGCATCACATAGAACCCACATGTATTATCGTCCGGCTGCTGATGGCACTGCCAACGTACAAATTGAGAGTTAGCTGGGGAGACGTTATAAAATAAAACATATGCCAGTTGAAATTTGTACCAGAAATTGTATCCACTCAAACTTATCGGCTTGCCGCTTGTGTTGTTGCCCTCCCTCGGCAAAGTAGTTCGTGAAAGCCCTGCAAATAATCAAAATTGACACTTTGAGAACTATAAATCTAGATGCAACACGGGTCCACATGAATATCATAAAACATGTTAACATTTCGATTACATCTCGCGCACCATCATACTCGCACCCTTTTCTCTGCAATGAATCAAGGTAGAACACCTTGTTCCATTTCAGAATAAGCACCAGCAGAATCTAGTGGTACCTACATGTTACGCGTAAAGGATTTATAATTTAATCTAAGTCTGGGCTGTGCATATGGAGACACTAATCTACGGGTAAAGTACTGATGAAAGCACTCACCTCTGGTTGTAAGGTACAAGTATGTACTCCTTGTCGACCTGAGCAAGCAACCCTCTTTTGATGTAGTCGACAACGAAGTCCGTGGCACTCTTAAACATCACCTCGGCGACCAGCAGGGGGTCTAGGAAACTGACAGGTTCTCATTTAGCTTTGGCATATCTGGCCATGCAGTTGCACAGAACTAACCAATTAATAAATGACATATATCCGTATATGCACGAACAGGCGTAGGATAGTAGATACTTATAGCACCCAAAACCGTAGGATTGACACATTGAACGCGTCTTTGTTGAATAAATTGTGCAGGTCTTCGAAGGTCATTGGATAGGTTCCGACGTCGTTATAGAACTCTGCCACGGTGTACTTGACCATGAAGTGCGTCGGATGCTACGTCCTGGTCTCGTTTGTCTTCTGTATGTACCATGCATGCAGGCTTTAGCATGCGAGACCTATGCTCTGAATTGTCATATCAGGGGCCATGGGCATCCCCAGAACGAACGGCATGGGAGACGACGTGCTCTTCTCACTCTTCTTCATCGTGCTCTTATTTGGATTTCCCCTGGAAGCCAGCTTCTTGCTGCCTTGCCTTCTAGTCGGCGTCAGCTTCATCATCTAACCTATCGACTGGCTTCTCGGAGGAGGGGTCGGCTAGCTAGTAGGCTGAGTGTCAGTGTGCGTAGGGGTAAGAACCTACGTCATCCAGGACGATGTCCTTCTTAGGCCATTGCACAAACGTGTGCACCGCAGCCCCGAGAGTGGTAATCCCGTTGTTCAGCGGCTTGTCCAATGGAAATCCATTGCAATGTTCGAAGACAATGTCCACCAGAACCCGTGCGAAACCCTCAGATAGAGAGACACCATGGATCGTCGTCCCCGCCGTGAATGTTGCGCCATCCCACGGTCAGCCTCAATCGGGAAGAGACCGGCCTGCACCATAAGCTTGCAGGAGGTGGGTTCCTACAAACAGTGCACATTAAAATGACATCAGGGTACGCATTGAATTTCACTTTCGAATGAATTAACAAATAAAAGCCGTCATTACCTACAGAAAGTCCACCGAATACTGTCGAGGGGACTTCGGATGTGAATCCCCAGTGTGGACACGCAGCTGCTACGACGGGAAAGATCGGGACTCTGTAAGTCCGCTGTTGTAGGGGGGATGCCCTGGGACTATCTTGTCTCGTGGTCATTGCCCACATCTCTGCGAACTCCTGCCTGAACTCCGATCGGATCTCCTCCTTTCCGTTCATCGCGGGCTTTGTAGGATCTCTTTCTCCTCTTAGCCGCCTCCTCATCATCACCGAAACCTTCCCTCCAAGGCACAGTATCACCTAGACTGCACACGCGGCCCGGGTACTCTCTTTTCACTAGGGGAATGACAAAATATTGTTTAAATTGCTTGAAATTGCTAACTGCCTATGTATGAGGACACCACATGCGGGATAGACCCTCTTGAGACTATATTGCAGGATAAACAAACTGGAAATGATGCCCTAGATGACAACACAGAGACGAGCAATAAACACTAACACAAAAAAATTTCTTCTAACGGTTCAAAACACGCTTCTACTAACGGTTTTTGTACAGTTCATTATAAAAAACATCATTACTAAAGAACTGTTAGAAAAGATCATTTTTTCTAACGGTTTTTTAGTAATGAACCATTAGAAAAGAATAACCGTTAGAAAATAGCTGTTCTTATTAGTGAACGTTAGAGTAGCTACAATATCGCAATTCTCCAAGCTAAACTGATATTGGTGATTTCATGGATAACCAATGTAGCAAAATGCAAGTACATTGCCACTATGTCAAAAAAAAATCAAATCAGTGAGATGAAACATAGGTGATGGTTTGATACACTGTGCATACCACATCTGACACAAATGATGCAAACTAAGTACATGACAATATCTTATCTGACAATTTCAGATTCACTGTGCATACCACATCTGCCACTAACACTTACAATTACAGTTTGGATGGGCCTATCGATGAACATTTCAAGAACTAATGAAACCAAGGAGAAGATGCTAGCTCTCCTCAACTATACTTTGATTTGAGCTGCTCTCATGTAATGTACAAGTGTGCGGCGCCGAGCCTCGGGAACCTTAGACTCGCCTCGGTGTTTGTAGCAGATGTAACCTTCTTCTTCCACTCTAGGGGGAAAGGAGGAGGGACCTAGATTTTTAGAGATCTTCTGCCAATTCAGGACCTTATCATGATGTCTGAAGACTATGAACAGCTGAATTCAGTAGTGATCATAAAAAATAACTCAATGTGTTGTATAGTACAAAGCAAACTGCAGCAATTAGTAAGATTCAGGGTTTAGGTTCACGGGGGGATCGGACATCCTGGCCCCAGCTGGTACACTTCAAATCAGCTAGAATTTTGGGAGGTTGTATACTATTATACAAACATGCATAAACTAATGGTACTAGAAGATTAAGAAAATACAAAAACTAGAGAAAATAGAGAGAAAAACAAAAAAATAATAATAACAATGAGCAGAACCACCAAAAAACCTGCGGGTAACCAGCCTCGCAACTAGGTCCGAGAAACAGCATGTCTTCGAGAACCTGAACCCTGGTAAGATTTGCCTACCATATTGAATACTCCCTATTGAAGTATGACAGTCATAAAATTTTAGGGGTGATTTATATGAAACTATGGACCTTGCTAGGTGTAGAAGTATTGTGGGCTTTGAACATTTCAACACAATCAACTTTGCACCTTGATTTGACCATAAAATGTGAGGTATAATCTAAATATATCTAGTTCAATTTCATTGTGCAAGAAAACCAGATTGCTGCACTCTTCTTGTAGATTTTGATTTTGGATTAAATAAAACTACATCAACTGTTTATAATTAGTACAAGCTACTAAACCATTCTACTATCCTCTTCATCCTTCTGTAACTTAACTACATTATCCTGGGATTAGATAAGGGGTAGTTCATACATACCATTATGAGCAATGAGCCAGAAGTAATAAGAGCAGGAGTTGTTTCATAAACAAAAATAGTGCACAACAGGAATCAGGAAGGATAGGTAACCTGGGTGGTTTTACTGCAGCCTGTCTCACCAGAAATAAGAACCACCTGGCATACAATAATAGAGGATCAAATTGCCAAATCTCCAAGGAACTAAAATGTAGAAGTACAACAAAGCATGGTTCACAATAAACAATAAAGGTCAGGAAAGTAATACAAGATAACAGAACACATAGCATGTATGTTCCCGAACAAATTTTGCTCAGAAATGAGCTTCACATGGATGCAGCTAGGGTCTGGCAAACAAAAAGAACTTCTTGCTCAATTCAAAGTATAAATAGCTAAGGTCTAGATTGTGATGATATAGCCCTGCCCCTAAGATAAAACAAACATAATCCAACAGGACCAACACAAACTTGTATCCATTTATGGTGTTGAAGCTAGAACAGAACATCCTTATTTCCAAATTACCTCTTTTGCTAATTTTTTAAAATTATAAAATGAAGAATCCTGATGAAGCAAGCAACCTTACCACAAGCAGGGACAAAGGAAGAAATAGAGAGGAAGAAGAAGAAGGGAGGAAGAAGGAAGAAGGAGAAGAAAGAGAGAGGAGCTCGCGCGGGCGCGAGAGGCGACGGTGCACAGCGAGATTGGCAGTGACGGTATGGGAGTGCGCTTGGCGACCCGCAACAACAAAAACATCAAGTGAGTAGCCATATGTGGTTGACAAAACATGTGCTTCCCTGATGTTCAGTCCAATATCAGAAAGCAAAGCAGATAGCTGCAGGACATATTACAGTTAGTTACTATATTGTGCCCAAAAGACAAATGGTATGACCAAAGAAATACATATATTGAACAATTATTAGCACTAATACATGGGTGAGCACGGAGAAATCGCATCAAGAGATCAATTCTCTTCAACAAGCACATGCATAACAAATAAGCTTAGGACTTTAATTCAATGCAAGTATGGTTTTTTATAATCCACATATTTAGTTCTTCATAACAGTTGGACTAAGTTTTCAAACAAACATAGGAAAAAGAGAGAGTAGCGACAGAGGGAGGAGTAAAAAAAATGAAAAAATGGAGGAAGAAATAGGAAGAAGAGTAAGAAAAAGAGAGGAAGAAAAAGACAAGAGGAAGAAAAAGGAGGGGGAGAACACTGGCGGTGAGGACGAATGGCGAAGGAGGAGCGAAATGTGGTGAGAGGGAGATGGCGAATCGGCGAGGGATGCGGTGAAGTGGGTAGAGGGAGAAGAGGAAACAAAGAGTGGGAAGTGTGATTGTTGATCTATGTTTTGGAGGCTATTTAGTAAATCAGGTGTTTTGTTCTAACGGTTCTAAACAAAAAATCGTTAGAAGAAACATATTTCATCTAACGGTTAATATATTTTGAACCGTTAAAAAAAATCATGTCATTTTTCTAACGGTACACAAAATACTACCGTTAGTAATTGTTTATTTCTTCTAACAATTAACTCATTCTATACCGTTAGAAAATATCATCCCATTTTTTTAATGATACACAGAATACTATCGTTAGTACTTGTTTATTTCTTCTAATGGTTAATGTATTCTATATCGTTAGAAAATATCATCCCATTTTTCCTAACGGTTGCTATGCAAGTTACCGTTAGAAAAAATACCTACAACATGCTTGTAGACACTGCGCAACATGTATACTAACGGTTTTCTTCTAAATCGCAGATAACCGTTAGAAGATAGGGGTTAGAGGACTGTATTTCTGTGCTAGTGAAAAAGGATGATCATGCTGATCGCAACTAAAAGGGTCGTGATTGTGTAATAACCACAAGTGAACAGTTGAACGTTGAGTACTTGTGATCTGGGAGGATCTCCAAGTCCTGATCGCATGCGGCTTCGCGACCAAGTCCTGATCGCATACGGCTTCGCGACCTTAACTGTGTTTAGAAAGGTTTCGCGAACATGGATGGGTCCGCGACCATGGATTGGTCCGCGACCAGGAAAAGGAATTCGTTCCCTGTTCGGAATTGTAATCCGATCCGAATGTGTATAACTAAGCTTATCTGTTTAGGATTAGTTATATGAGTCTAATACATTTAGGTTATTGAGTCTGATACGTACTCATACGATTGGACTATAAATACCTTGTAATAGGTCTAGTTTAGATCATCGAAGAGTCATAGAACTTATTTGAGTTTTAGACACTTATAGTTCCTTCGACGTAGACAAGTGTGTCTAACGTTCGACGTGTAAAGCCCTCTTTGAAATAAAGAGTTGTGCAATTACTTTGGGTTTCGGTATTTTCGAGTAAGATCCCGTTATTCCGCATATTAGAATCTGGGCGAGCTTAGTGCGAAAACCAAAACTAGGTCTCAAACGGATCAAGTTGGTATCAGAGCAACTTTCCTATCCTGTGGATGGTGAAGACTCGCCAGGGTTACAAAACTTCCGGCGAAATTCCAGGCGATCAATTGACGGTTCCTACAGCCGCATCTCCGACAATGTCTGACGATACCTCCGTTCAAGCTAACCTAGCCGAACAAGTGGCTAAACTCTCCACCGACATGGAAATCGTGCTTGCTTGGATTAAGCAGCAGGCCATGATTGTACCTCCTGAAGTAGGGAAGGTTATGGGTGAGAAGACTGGTGAAGACTTGCGCAGGGCAGACGAAGATGAAGATGAAGGCGACCACAAGACTGACGACCTCGCCAACACCTCCTTAGCTGTCGGATCTTTTAAAGTTGACGCTAAGATTGATATACCCATATATGATGGGGTGATCGATGCCGAGAAGCTGGATTCTTGGATCGACCAACTTGAGACCTACTTTGACCTGAAAGGGTTTAGTAGCGCTCAAAAGGTCAAATTTGCACCTTTGAAGATGAAGGACCACGCCAAGACATGGTGGAAGGCCCTTGTCGCAAGTGGTGAAGCTGACGACCTTGCGTGGGGTCAATTCAAACGACTTCTGCAACAAGAATTCTATTCGATGGGCTACCTGGAGGAGAGATGGGAGCGTTGGCACAGATTGTACCAACGGCGCGACCAGACCGTCCAAGACTATATGACAGAGTTTCGACGACAAGTAATGGTCATTGGCATCTCACTATCCGATCCTCAGGTATTTCAGAAGTACACATCTGGACTTCAGAAATCGATCAGTACTGAGCTAAGTCTGTTCGGTGTCCAAGACATTGCGACCGCGAGCACAACTGCTATGGCGATCGAGAAGAAGAACAAATCCCGCAGCGACAAAAGCACGAAGGAAAGTGCGACCTCGACAAAGAAAAAGCCGAGTCCGAAGAAGAACGCTTCAAAATCGGGCACGGGTGCCTTTTGCGAACATTGTCAAGTTGCGGGGCATACCAAGGACAAATGTTACAAGCTTCATCCTGAACTTCGACCAAAGAAAAACGGACCAGGGAAAAGAACAGCCACCGCTACTGCGACTTCACCCGACGAAGAAGTTGTCCGAGTGAATTCGGTTAATGAGGCGGATACGACCTTGTCTCTGATGGCAATGCCGAAGGAGAAGGGTTCCGATCCACCGAACGACCATCACCCAACAGAGGACTTGTTCACCATCAATATCCAGGTGAAGCACGAAGTGGTCGCAGCGATATTCGATCCTGGAAGTCAGAAGAATCTAGTCTCCGCTAGACTGGTTCGGCGACTTGGTTTGAAGACAACCACACACCCGCGACCATACCCGCTGGGTTGGTTTACATCCGATGTGAACCAACAGATTACGAGTAAGTGTGTGTTGAAGTTTGCGATCTCTGCACGATATATCGATGAGGTGCAATGCGATGTTGTCCCTATCGATATCTGTCAGGTGATCTTTGGGTGTCCGTATCTGTATGACCGAGACGCTCACTTCCATCAGCGAGCGCAAGAGTACGACCTCACCAAAGACGGAGTTAAGTTCGTGATCAGTAGAGACCTCCACGTCAACACTTCGAACTTGATTACCGCAAATCAAGCCAAACGAATTGTTAATGCATGTCACAAGTATGTGCTTGTCATGATTCGACCCATTGGTCAAGGTGAGGGTACTCGACCAGCATTGTCGCTGGCGTGCCGAGAGGATTCTGGTCGTTTGTCGGGACTGCTGGAGAAATACAGTGATCTGTTCGAGACTACCCAGGGTCGTCCGCCGAAACGTCCAGTCGAGCACGAAATTCAGCTTGTGTCCGATGCAACACTGCCCAATCTGAGTATGTATCGCAACTCAGTATTGGAGAATGAAGAGATCAAGAGACAACTTGGTGAGTTGCTGAACAATGGTGTCATTCAACTGAGTAGTTCACCTTGTGGATCTCCTGTGGTATTAGTACCAAAGAAAGATGGGACTTGGCGTATGTGCATCGACTATCGAGCACTGAACAAGATCACCATCAAGAACCGATACCCCCTTCCTCGTATTGATGACCTGCTAGACCAATTGAAGCATGCTGTTGTCTTCTCCAAATTGGATCTTAAGTCAGGATATCATCAAGTCAGCATCCGAGAGGAGGATACGTGTAAGACCGCGTTCAAAACACGGCGAGGTCTGTTCGAATGGCTGGTCATGCCGTTTGGTCTCTGCAACGCCCCGGCAACTTTCATGCGTCTTATGAATGACGTTTTGAGACAGTTCATTGATGACTTTGTGATCGTTTACCTCGACGACATTCTAGTTTATAGTCGTTCGTGGGATGAGCACCTCATTCATGTCGAAAAGGTGTTCGATCAGCTTCGGCAACATCGACTTCGCCTCAACCGTAAGAAGTGCGAGTTCGGCCAGCAAACTCTACTTTACCTTGGATTCCTGGTCGGCAACGGTACGTTGCAAATCGACCCAGATAAGGTAAAAGTGATTCGCGAGTGGCCGCGACCACGAACAGTTACGGATGTGCGTAGTTTTGTGGGAGCATGCCAATATCTTCGGAAGTTCATCCGACACTTCTCGATTGTGGCTTCTCCATTGCATGCATTAACCAGGATCGATTAGAAGTTCGAGTGGACAGGGAAACATGAGGACACGTTTCTCTTACTGAAAAGGAAGATCAGCGAGGCGCCTGTGTTAGCTTTGCCGAATCTCCAGAAACCGTTCGAGCTAGAAACCGATGCCTCAGGTTATGCGATGGGCGCAGTGCTCATGCAAGAAGGTCGACCAGTGGCATATCACTCCGAGTTATTCCAGGGAGCTCAGAAGAACTACCCGACTTATGATAAGGAGTTATGCGCACTGCATCAGGCCGTAAAACATTGGCGGTGTTACCTCTTGGGTAAAGAGACGGTTGTCCACAGCGACCATCAACCATTGCAATATTTGCAAACTCAGTCCAAGCTACAGCTAGCTCGGCACATGAAGTGGATGTCGTATCTGCAGCAGTTCAATCTGGTGATTAAGTACAAAAAGGGCGTACACAATAAATTGGCGGACATGTTGTCACGACCACCAATTACGACCCTCTGCTTATTAGCATTCATGCAGATCGAGCCCTCATGTCATGATGACTATGCCACTATGTACAGTGAAGACCCTGATTTTCAAACAGTACTGACTGAACTCAAAACAGGGAAAACTACGGAGTTCGTTCGTCGAGAAGGACTCTTGTACAAGGGCAATTTACTTTGCATACCTCGTGGAGCACCTCGAATTCAATGGTTGCGAGAAGCGCGTACATCGAAGGTAGCTGGTCACTTTGGGGTTACAAAGACGTTGCAAAATCTTCACCGACATGTGTTCTGGCCGCGTATGCAGCAAGATGTGGCTAGCTTTGTTCGAGGCTGTGGTCTCTGCAGCATCTCGAAACCGGCAAACCGGAAATTAGGTTTGTACACTCCTTTGCCAGTTCCATCGCGACCATGGGAGAGCATATCCATGGATTTCTTGGGAGGATTTCCTAAGACCCGATGTGGCAACGACTATCTATTTGTGGTCGTTGATCGGTTCTCCAAAATGATTGTACTTATACCTTGTCGGAAGACTATCACGGGAGAAGAGGCAACTCGGGTATTCTTTCAACACGTTTGGACACACTTCGGATTGCCGACTTCTATTGTGTCTGATCGCGATACCCGGTTCCTTAGTCACTTTTGGCGATCGCTCTGGACGATGGTGGACACCAAGCTAAAGAGGAGTACTGCTTTTCATCCGCAAACTGATGGTCAAACCGAAGTGGTTAATCGCACAGTCGTTCATCTCTTGAGAGGATATAACTCGAAGCACCCGAAGACCTGGGATGAAAGCATACCGTACCTACAGTTTGCTTTTAATCGAGTAGTGCATGGTTCGACTGGAAAGTCGCCATTTGAGGTCTGTTTAGGATTTCTACCACAGAGTCCATTTGACCTGGAGTTTGTGATCCCTACCTCAGCACAGAACAGCAAGGAAGCATCTGATCAGGATCGAGCACAAAAGTTCCTGGAAGGTATTCAACGACTCCATCGTGAGGTTGAACAGAACTTGCTGAAAGCTCAACTCAAGTACAAGGCGCGACATGATCGGCACCGAGTTGATGCGCAATTTCAAGAAGGTGAGATGGTATGGTTACATCTGAGTAAGAAGAGACTTAAAGGTGAAAGTAAGAAACTCAAACCCATTCGTTATGGTCCTTTTCGGATTTTGCGGAAAGTGGGTAATAATGCTTGTCAGCTTGAGTTACCTCCATACATGGATATTTACTCGGTTGTCAATGTTAAGCACCTCAAACTCTTCGAGCCTTCAATGCTGGATGATGAGCCGGATACCATAGTACCATCTGTTGAAGGCTTGGTCTATCAACGAGGCAAACCGTTACGTGAAGATGTGATTCTGGAGAAGAAGGTGACTACCACCCGCAGTGGCACAAATGAGACTTTTCGAATCGGTCGGAAAGATCAACGAGCACGTGCGGCAAAGTGGTACACAAAAGAAGATGGACAAGCCCAATTTCCACATCTCCAGTTTGATCGAGAGGTCGCAACGGGGGTTGGCTCCTTCTCAACAAGGGAGTCATGATCCGGGAGGATCTCCAAGTCCTGATCGCATGCGGCTTCGCGACCAAGTCCTGATCGCATACGGCTTCGCGACCTTAACCGTTTTCGGAAAGGTTTCGCGAACATGGATGGGTCCGCGACCATGGATTGGTCCGCGACCAGGAAAAGGAATTCGTTCCCTGTTCGGAATTGTAATCCAATCCGAATGTGTATAACTAAGCTTATCTGTTTAGGATTAGTTATATGAGTCTAATACGTTTAGGTTATTGAGTCTGATACGTACTCATACGATTGGACTATAAATACCTTGTAATAGGTCTAGTTTAGATCATCGAAGAGTCATAGAACTTATTTGAGTTTTAGACACTTATAGTTCCTTCGACGTAGACAAGTGTGTCTAACGTTCGACGTGTAAAGCCCTATTTGAAATAAAGAGTTGTGCAATTACTTTGGGTTTCGGTATTTTCGAGTAAGATCCCGTTATTCCGCATATTAGAATCTGGGCGAGCCTAGTGCGAAAACCAAGACTAGGTCTCAAACGGATCAATTTGAGAGTCAAATTCCACGAGGAACAATTGTATTTGTCTTTCTAGCTTAATGAATCACTGAGTAAGTCTAAACGAGTTGTGGGTATGTTTTTCTACAACTAAACTATCACTCTAGGATTTGCAAGCTGTTATGAAAATCTAGGGCTTCGAGAATTCCATAGTCATCCCGTGAAATTCTATCCAAGGTCCGAGAATGGATAAATCAGAGTCAAAACTGACTAGATTCGACCAATTCTGATCGAATACGACTAAAATCGACAAAATCTGGCTAAAACCAACCAAACTCGACCAGTTTGAGTAAAAATCGGATCAAAACGGCCCACAAACGACGAGTTTGGATCAAACCTGCTTCAAAATGGGCCAATTATGACCAATTTGGATCAAACCTGACTCACAATGACCAGTTTGGATAAAATCCGATCAAAATCGAGAAGAGGAATCCGAGTCAAACACAACCGGGACACGTGGCGTAATTGCGGCCAGACATGTGTTGTGATCGAAATCGAGTGGGAGTCCTTTTTGACCGTGTTGTATTTGACCGGGAGTCCTTTTTCGAGCAGTAGCCTTTTTCGAGTACAAGTCTTTTTTCACCTAAGATTCGTACGGATTGGATCTTTTACCCGCCAATTCGACTTCGACCAGGTCTTTTTGCTTCTCCAGTTGGGTTTCTTGGTCGTGTAAGGTTCAAATGTGGTCAAAATTGCCTCAAATTTGGCAGTTTGATCCCTGAAACATGTGAACACAACCATGAAAGCAATTTGTGAAAATAATCAAATTTTATACATAAAATGTCACATCAAAAGAGTTTTAAGCATGATTTTGTATATTTTCAATACTAAACCTAGGGTAAAAGTGCTACCAAGTTAGCACTTATCAAATTCCCCCAAGCTAGCATTTTGCTTGTCCTCAAGCAAAGAATGTGAATGATTTTTCCAAAAATTGAGATGCTTTGGTTTATCTAATTTTCTGAAGATTCACAACACGTCTATGCATATGAGGCAATTGATCTTTAGCAATTTAAACTTTTCAAATGCATATATTAAGATTATCAAATTTCAACCATAGAAAAGAGATAGCTTAATAAATTAAATTGTCTTAACAATCTTCTTTCAAAGTTGATAGATTTCCCTTTTCTAAGGAAAATTAGAACATTTATTCTCTTTTTTGTTGTTTTGTTTTTTTATTTTTCTTCTTTAACTTTTTCGTGCTCTTGGCCAGAATGTTTTTTTGGATCATTCTGTCGCGGCTAGAGGAGACACAGATGAAGACACTTACTTAAATGCATTTACAAAAAGGCAATTTTGTCAATTTCTCGAGCCCCTGTAAGCAACCTCAATGCTTCGTATACTTTCCCTTCACCAACTGGTCGACAATTCACCACCGCCTCCCCCCCAACGGGTGGCATAGATGTTACACGAGATTAGACAAAGCCGCAGCTTAAACAACCATTTTATTGAAAATATTTTTGTGTGTATAAGTTAAGTAAATTTTCTCTTCCCCAGCTGGTCAACGATTCACCACCGCCTCCCCCCAGTGGGTCTATTATACTTTACTCTTACACATTTTTTATTTTTAATGAGAAGAGAAATTAGCAATCTAGGCATAAAAAATAACATAAGAGAGTTAATTCCAAAAAATGTTTTTATTAGAAATCTTCAATTTGGAAGAAGTCAAGTACAATTCAATAGATAAGTTCAAACTTTAATGGTCAATTTAAGATAAAACTGAACATAAGCAATGGAAATTTTTAAGAGAGCTAAGTTCAATGGATCATATGCAAAGATGTGATATAATAATCATCTAATTGATTAAAGATCATTGTCAAAACCAGGCATTCCAGGTGATAAATCTCTTTTTATTTTTCAATTTATGATGGAATGTGGTGAAATGTTGGTTCGATGAAGATTAAACATATGGTGAAGTGAACATCCCCCAAGCTAAATCAGACTAAGCAAACGGTTAAGTGAACACCCCCAAGCTAGATCAGACATTGTCCTCAATGTATGGAGAGAGATACAAATTACGGTTTGCGGTCATGGTTTAGGTTGGTAGATGTTGTGGAGGATGATGTAGTGAAAGAGGATGTTGTGGTCCATGTAGCTCCAATGGTGCAATCCAAGGCATCATAAGTGAAAACCTGAAAAGAAAAACAAAAAGAAACAAAAAAGAAAAGGAAAAATAAAAAGAAAAACTTGCGGACCTTGGAGATCACTCATTGAAAGTCGGTGGAGGAGAATGGTAGAACTGTGGGAATGTATAGGATGGATAGGGAGGTGGATGAAAGAGTTGTGGGGAAAGTTCGTGGTTGTGGAGGTGGTCCCCGTAGTGGGTACGTGCGCCTGAAAATGTGTCGTCCGGAAAAATGTGGCCTGCGTGTACATGATAGTCGTAGATGCTGTTGACGCGGCCTTGGAGTTGGTTCATCCTGGAATCCATCATAGTCCTGTATTCTGCAAATTCCAACCTAAAGTCGGAGAGACTAGTGTGCAAGAACTCTATGGAAACATGCAGAGTGGCAATAACAGTCGTTGTTGGTTGGTTAGACTCAGCAGCACATGAGGAGTTAGAATCAGATGAGCTAGATGGGAGCATTCTCTAATTCTGTTCATTAGATAAGCAAGTCCGAGAAATATTGGGTAAACGGATAAAGGGAATTCCATTAATAATCCAACGAAAATAATTCTCTTCCATCCTACAAAACCCCATTGTAAACAATGCATTCAAATCTAAGGTAGCTGCGGGCACAGATTCTTGATAATCTTTAGCATCAAACCCTAAGTCTTTTGCTATGTGAATGATTAAGCCACCTAAGACTATGGGCGAGGTTTTGCGTAAATCCTTCCCAATACATTCAAGGCGATGGGCAAAGTAGGCTGCAGATGATATATGAATTTTGCCTAACATAGCCCACAAAAATTCAACCTCGGTTTCTAAAACTTTATCCTGATTACTGTCACAGCCCAAAATTGTCCCTGCCATGAGGCGCTGTAAATAGCAAAAGGTGGGATTGCAAATTTTGGCGGTCTTTGATTTATCGGGTGGAAAAAGATGTTGCTCTTCCTCTGCTATATCACTCCAAATCTTACTGGGGTGCAAATAATAGAAGCATGAAAATTTCCCCCGGGTTTTAATCCTAACAGATTTGCAAATTCATCTATTGAAAAATAATAATCCACATTTGCAAATCTAAATCGAACACCTTCAGTTTCATCGGGAGGAACACGTATAGTGTTTTGTTCGAAGGAGGCTAGAATCTCCCATACGACTTCGCGAAAAGTCAAAACCGGAACTCCTATAAGCGCGTCCCAACCCACATTACTAAGCAAGTGTTTAACATCATTTTCAATGCCTAGAGATCTAGTGTTATGGACATCTAAAAATCTAGGAGGCCATAAAGGTCTCTTCTTTAAGTGTACAAATCTAGCAAGATGATCAGGGTTTGTAAAGTAAATATGCGGAAAATCTAGATCCGTGAAAGTTGGAGGAGACATACCGCGTTTGCACTTCATTACCTTCTTGACATTGCGTTGGGGAGTCATCATTGCCGTAGAAAACTTTAGATCCAGGGGTGTCGAGACGCAAGGAGCCAAAATCCGCAATCGGATCAAAGTTTGAACGGTTGGATTTGGATTTGTGTGGCTAAGTGTGGAGAGGTTTTGAGAAAAAGTTTGGCTAAAATAATGGATGGATGCTGTTTGGAGAAGAAGGCTATGGTTAAATAGGGTGGTAGGTTGAGTTATAAAAGGTTTTGGAAAGAAAAAGTACAAAAAGGAGTCAAAAAGGACATTTTCGGCCAAAAAAGGAGAGGAAACCAAGCTTGGCACGACCACAGGCAAGGGGCGTGCCTGATTTGCGCACGAGGCGTGCTCCGGGTCATGTTCAGCTCGGGTTTTACCCACTACAACCTAGTGGTCGCACCGACAGCACCACTACCACGGGCACGAGCCATGTTTGGCTCGGGTATGACCCGTTTCAACCATCTCTTCGCACTAACGGTGGCACTTCCACGAGCACGGGTCGTGTTTGGTTTGGTTTAAACATTTTTTTTGGAAATTTCGACCATCTGGTTGCACAGACGAGGGCAGAACCACGAGCACGTGTCGTGGAAAACACTAACATGGGACTTGCCACGTGTTGTGGTTTTTGCGGTCAAAAATAAAAAGGATTTTTAATATTTTGAAAATTCAACCTGAGTGTGCCACATGTTGTGCTCAAGGTCGTGGTCACTTCGGGTAGTTTTTGAAAACTTTTGAAATTTTTTATTAAAATCTATCTGAGATCGGCACTAGTCATGGTCGAGGTCGTGCTCGGCTCGGGTTTTAGAAAAACTTTTATTTTATGTAACACCCTAGTTTTGGGGGTGAAAAGTTTTGCATAAAAATCCTGCATGCATGTATCTCTGTAGAGTAACCAGATCAGCTAAACTCTAAGCTCTCTCTAACCCTAAAAATCTCCAAATCTATTCTCTAGATCCAGATTAAGATCTGCCCATCCAGATTTAACCTACCAGTTACCCTGAAGATAAAAGTCTTCAGGAGCCCGATCAAATTCTGACCCTAACTCCCAGCATCTAAACTCTTTCTGTTTTCGAAAACAGGAAATTCAGATTTACCCTAAGTACCCCAGTTTCCAGATAACTGAGCTGTCTTAATCTAACCCTATCCAGACTCAAGTGTCTTTGGGATATGTTCCCTGATACATTACCAACTTACTCCAAAAAGTTGGGAGCCAAATTGTTCCATCTAAACACTTTTCGCGGATTAGTCCAAACTTTACTGCGATAAGTCCTTTTCTGTTTACCTGGAAGCCTGAAAAGGCTAAAATCCACAAATTAACTCCAAATCCGGAATTTCTTTAGGGAACGCCTCCCAAATGCTATTTGATATAGATTTCCCTTCTGATCAGACTTCAAAATCTCACTCCAACTATCAGAATTTGAAATCGACAAAATCCAGATCCATTTTACCCTAACTCTACCCTATTTTCGAAAATAGGTGAAATCCCTCAAATCTTATCAAATTTTCTCTAAATTTGAGCTAAATGAATATTAATTGAAATATTATACTCAGCCATGCAATCAAATCCCAAATCAATTATCTCTACGATCAGATTTGCAATCCAGTCCAAAACCAATAAAAAATCATCACAATCAGGCCCCTGATTCGACCACAGGCTGCTGTTCACGACCAAAGCTACTCAAACCGACCAGATTGCTTTTTCAACTTCGACTAGGCCTGTTCAATCGACCACACCTTTGACCTTCGACCGCAGCAACTATTTTCGACCACACCTACTACCATCGATCACTGTTGTGCTTTCGATCACCACAGCTCTCAATTCCCTTCACTCGCGACCGCAGCTCACGAGCAGGAGCACTCAACCGCGACCATGGCTCCGACCGTTGCTGTGCCGTGAACTTCTAGCCGTTGATCACTAGCACAACCATCTTAGCCGTTGCCTCGATGCCACATGGTAGGTCCCTGTTCGCCACGGTGGATCACCTCCTCCAGTACCGTCCAGATCTTCACCCTCCCGCGTGTGCCCGACAGCAACAGCAAAACCGTGCCATGTTGCAGCCATGCCACGATCGGGTTTCACTTCACCATCCCTTCATCACAGAGACAGTAACGTAGCCGACGTGACCTGTGAGGACGTCGTTTCGCCGCCTGTCTTTGCCGCTCGGTCACTTTCCAGTCAACTCAGCCGGTTTCAACTCCCTGTATAACTATAGACGTTGGGAGCCTCCCCAGCCATGCCTATTTAAACCCCCCTAGTCCTAGCAACTCTCTCACACCTCTTCACAACAGCAACCAGTAAAACTCGCCGTGTTTCTTTTCTTCCCCGGCGAGCAGCAAGGAGGGGCTTCGGTGCCAAGCTTCTCCACTGCCTCCTTCTTCAATCCAACACCCCCAGTAAGCTTCTCTCATCCCCCTCATCCTACTTAAGCATGGAATTAAGTATAAATGTTTTCTAACGCCGGCAATCGCTGATTTTTCTCCAGCAACTCCGGTGAGCAATTCAGCTCGAACCAGACCTCTTCAGCCCCTGGGCCTGTAATCAAATATGATCAGTGAACTCATCTAAGCACCCTTAAGCAACTAGAATTGAAGATTTTGCTAAAATCTGGAAAACCCCAAATTTACACCTTGCATGTGAACTGAACTTGCTGATTAAGCTTCTCTGGTTCATCTTCAGATAATCTACCTTCGCACCTAGCTTTCTTTTGCCCCAGAGACCATCCACAAGCAAGGAATTGAGTTCTTTTGCCCAGAATCAGAAATGCCCAATTTTGAGTTCTCTTCTTCTTCTGCGGTCGCTGGACGTTGATCCCCACCGACCTAGCTCCAGCCACATTGCCATTTAGATGTTTTCCACCCTCCTGAACATATTTGTCTACTAGCACGACTTCTGATTTGGCCTAGAACAGAAGTTATAACCATGCTCTAGATCTGTACTATTTATATTGCATGTAGTCGATTAGTAAGAATAGGATTGATTGTAATGCCTGTTTGCTTGTTTGATCTTGTTCAGAGCAAGAGCCCGAGTTCGAAGACCTTGTCGCAGACCCGACATCGACTGCTGTTACTTACAACGCGGAAGGCAAGTCATACTTTGATCATATTGAACCTAGATTTTATGAATTGCTATGCTATTCCATGAGTAGATATTTCCTTAATACTACATATGATTGAGATCAATGATATTATGGCAGTGACAGGCTGAATACCTGAGAAATGTGAATTTGTTAAGCTAGCAAGCCATGAACTAATAAATATATATATATATACATCTATATTCATGAAATAAAACCCCTAGCCGTGACCAGTATTTTGGTATGGAATGGTGGTAGCACTGGAGGTGCTTAACTGCAAAGGATAAGCAGGCACTGAAGGTGCATGGATTGTGGTATGATCTGCTCACTGGCATATAAGGACTAGAACCTTGTGTTGTTGGTCTAGTGGCATGAAAAACGTACCAACCACTTGCCTGGTATGGGACAGGCACAATCTAGTAGCTTCCTTAGTATTATCAGTTCCCTGCATGGTATGTCGATCCGGTTTCTCACGTGGAAACTGGTGGGACGCAGTTCGTCCATGAGTGATGTGAGATCAGAAAATTTTTGAGAGGAAAAGGTGTAAAGAAGGAAGTCGCCCTACGCCTGATTAAGTCGTGCGCGACTGTAATCAAGAGAGGCTATGTGTCCTGCGGGAACATAGGCCAAGGCTAGGAAGTAAGGCAGTGGGGAGGACCCACAATGGTACTTGGGACTGGATTATCCATTTACCGGGCAGGGATACTGTTAATACTAGACTGTGAAAGCATTGTGTGAGCTCGGCCTTGTCACCTACGTATAAGTCGCATGGAGCTGGCCCGACTTGAAAGACGAGTGAAGAAGTGGATTTAAAAAGAGGTACACCTCTGTAGAGTTAAAAATGTATTCGAATACTTCGTACTCCCGAGTTTTATGAGTATGCCGTGGTGGATTAAATCCACGGGGTGTGACACAAGTATGGTTTTATAAACTAAAATTTGTTAGTCCAAGATTACCCAAGTGGAATGTGTTGTCACGATAAGGGGTGCTGCCGTGGGCTGTCATGTGTTGACGTGTCGCGATAGTACCATAATTTAGTGAACATATAATAGCTAAGTGGCATGTGGATTGTACCCTAAGTATATGAAATGGTGCCATGAGCATAAGATTGAAAAGCTTGAAGAAAAGTCATGTAATATGAGGATATATCGCCTTAGATATGGGATATATTGCCTCCAGTATGATGTATACACTGTCATGAGTATGATCAGAAGTTGAGCAAGAGAGAAATGAAAATAAAAGCATTTTGAAAAACCCTTCACTCTTTCCTCCAATAGCATAGGTTCATGTCATTTATACTATATGTATCTCTACCTCCCCTATGACTTGCGGAGTACGTAAGTACTCACCCTTGCAACACTTCATCAATAGATGGAGGGCTCTACGACCTTGATGATTACCCTGAAGACGCTGCAGATCCAGAAGGAGACGAGCAGATTTCTCCTGAGCCCTGATGTGGTGCTGTCTTGCTGCCAACCTTTGTTTCCTGTGGGTTTCTTTTGCACCTAGCTTCCGCCGACTAGATGTCTTATTTTGTTGCACCATTGTGCCTTGTAAGGCATTGTACCCTGCGTTGTATTAAGGCCTGATGGCCATACAATTATGTCTACTGTAATATTTTGCTGCTTCAACATATTCCTGTGATTGACTCATCCTGGGAAGTCAAGTGGTTTATGGGACCAGCTGCACCGAGCTGGGCTCCTCACAGGTGATGTCACGGACATAACATTTTATTTGGAAAATCCACCCGAAAGCGGGGCTGGTCGTTCCTCCAATCGTGCTCGTATCGGCTAAAAAGAAAAACTTAAGTTTTTTGAAAAATCATCAAACCGAGGCTACCACTGGTCGTAAATCTGGTCTTGGTCGACTCGGCTGAGAAGAGAAAATGATTTTTGAAAGTTTTAACCAAACCAAACCCAAAACTGGTCATGCAAGTGGTCGTGGTCGTCTCGGCCAATTTGAAAATTATGATTTTTTGGTTTTTTTTCAAAAAGTGTCAACCCTAGTCTACGAAAAACAAGCTTTGGGTGGTCAAACGGCGTCGGAATTGAGCGATTTTCGGACCACTGTGTTCATAAAAGAGATAACTACATGTTAATGTACCAGGTTGCCTCCCAGCTAGCACTGGTTTAACATCCCACCCGACGGAACGTCCTCAGCCATTCAAAAATATATGGAATCGAAAGAATCGACCGAGTTCAACGTACTTACCTTATCTCCCGCATTGTAAAGCTTGATATGGTGCATGTTTACCTTGAAAGTGGTGCCGTTTTGTGCTCGAAGCTCTATGGCACCATACGGAAAGACCTTTTCTATCACGTATGGCCCAGTCCATCGCGATTTCGATTTCCTTGGAAACAATTTCAACCGAGTATTGAATAATAAAATCAAATCACTTGGTTTAAACTCACGGTTGAGGATCCTTTTGTCATGCCACTTCTTCGTGTTATCATTCTAGATTAAGGCACTTTCATAGGAGTTGTTCCGAAGCTCTTCTAGTTCATGTAATTCAAGAATTCACCTTCGCCCCGTTTTGTCAAAGTCCCAATTGAGTTCTTTTAACACCCATAATGCCATGTGTGACAGTTCAACAGGCAAATGGTAGTTTTTACCAAATACAAGTTTGTAAGGCGTCATACCTAGCAGAGTCTTGAATGCAGTGCGATATGCCCAAAGGACATCTGGAAGTTTGAGCGCCCATTCCGTATGAGACGGTGCCACCACCTTCTGCAAGATCGACTTGATTTCCCTGTTTGAGACTTCTACCTATCCACTTGTTTGAGGATGATAGGCAAGAGCAACTTTATGAAGTACCCCATATTTCATTAGCAATTTCTGAAATTGGTAATTAGTAAAATGTGCACCGCCGTCACTAATTACTACTCACGGTATACCAAATCGGGGAAAGATGACTGTTTTGAAAAGCTTGATCACATGTTTTGATTCATTTGTTGGTGTAGCAACAGCCTCTACCCATTTAGAAAAATAATCAATCACAACCAAGATGTAGAAGTTACCCATAGAAGATAGAAAATGTCCCATATAATCTACCCCCATACATCAAAGAGTTCAATTTCAAGAATATTTGTTAAGGGCATTTCATGTTTTTTACTCAAATTACCTAAACGTTGGCAAGGATCGCATTTTTGCACAAAGTCATAAGCATCTTTAAATAAAGAAGGCCAAAACAAACCTAATTGCAATATCTTAGCCACTGTTTTTGAAGCTCCGGCGTGTCCACCACATGGAGATGAATGACAGTGTTCAAGAACTCTATGAATCTCATGGTCGGGCACGCATCATCGAAAGATGTTGTTAACTCCCTTTTTGAAAAGGTTCGGACCGTTCTAGTAGTAGCGTCGGATGTCGTGGAGGTAGCGCTTGCGTTGTCTACTTGTCAACTCTGGAGGAAGTTCATGGTTAAATAAGTAATTCGCATAGTCAGCATACGATGGTTGTTGTTGCATCAAGTAAAGGTGCTCATCGGGTAAAGTGTCATTGATGTGAATGCCGGTGGTGTCGGTTAAGAGTCGTGAGAGATGATCGGCGACAACGTTCTCAGCACCTTTTTTATCTTTGATCCCTGCAGTAATAGGATCCATCGTACAAGTCGTGGCTTGGTTTCTATCTTGGTCAAAAGATACTTAAGAGAAGCATGATCAATATGCACAATAACTTTTGAATCAATTAAATATGGATGAAATTTATCTAGGGCATATACTACAGCAAGCAATTCTTTTTCAGTCGTAGTGTAATTACTTTGAGCATCATCCAAAGTTTTTCTTACATAGTATATAGCATGTAAAATCTTGTTTGTTCTTTGCCCTACAACAGTGCCAATTGCATAATTACTAGCATCACACATCAATTCAAAGGGTTCATTCCAATTTGGAGGTTGTATGACGGGAGCAATAGTTAATGCAAGTTTCAATCGATTAAAGGCATTAAGACATTTTTCATCAAAATCAAAAGGCACATCTTTACCAAGAAAATGTGTGAGAGGTTTAGCAGTTTTGGAAAAATCCTTAATAAAACGACGATAAAAAACTTGCATGTCCCAAGAAACTGCGTATGCCCTTCATGTTCGTTGGTGGTGGAAGACTTGCTATGACTTCGATTTTTGCCTTGTCGACTTCAATCCCTTATTCAGAGATCACGTGGCCAAGTACCACACCTTCTTGAACCATGAATTGGCACTTTTCCCAATTTAGCACTAGGTTGACTTCTTCGCACCTGCTTAAGACTCGAGAAAGATTTTGTAGACAGGCATCAAAAGAGGAACCATAAATGCTAAAATCATCCATAAAGACTTCCATTATTTCCTCGATTAAATTTGAAAAGATAGTCATCATACATCTTTGAAAGGTTGCAGGCGCGTTACATAACCCAGACGGCATTCGCCTGTAAGAAAAAGTATCAAAGGGGCATGTAAACATCATCTTATCTTGATCATCAGGATGAATTGGGATTTGAAACAATCCCGAATACCCATCAAGAAAACAAAAATATGCATGTTTGGCCAATCTTTCCAACATTTGATCAATGAAGGGTAATGGAAAGTGATCCTTCCTAGTGGCGCTATTCAATTTACGATAATCAATGCACATGCGCCATCCAGTAACAAGTCTAGTAGGGATCAACTCATTGTTAGCATTCTTAACCACAGTCATACCTCCTTTCTTTGAAACCACATGAACAGGACTAACCCAATTACTATCAGAAATAGGATAAATAATACCTGCATCTAATAGTTTAGAAATTTCAGCTTTTACAGTTTCCTTCAAGTTTGGGTTTAGTCTTCATTGACGTTCAACGGAGATTTTAGTTTCATCAACTAGAGAGATCCTATGCATGCAAATTTCAGGGCTAATCCCTTTGATATCATCAATTGAATAACCAAGAGCATTGCGATGCTCACAAAGTAAAGAAATCAATTTTTTTAGTTGCGAATTGGTCAAGTTAGCATTAAAATGACAGGTTGCATCTCATCATCTTCCAAGAACACATATTTCAGCGAGGAAGGAAGAGTTTTAAGTGTAGGTTTACTTACCTTTTCCTTATCTGTGATGTTGGAATCCGAGATGTCCTCTTTGGATATTTCTTTTGTTGGTTCTTCGGTGTTTTGTTCGTCTTCTTTGTTGTTGTCTGTTTTTTTGTCATCGAAAATTCATCTGTTCCTTCTCCAAAAGTGAGTCGAAGCGGTGACTCCTCTTCTAGTATTTCTTCTATATCATCCACGCTGTAAATTTTCTCCTCATACATAGGGTAGTTAACAAGGTTAGACATTTTAAACAAAATTTTCTCCTCCCCTATGAGAAAAATAATTTTTCCCTTGCAAACATCAATGAGGGCACCTGATGTCCGGAATATTGGTTGTCCCAATATAATAGGTATAGCAACATCTTCATTCATATCAAGAATGACAAAATCAACTGGAAGATAAAATTTACCGACTTGAAGAGGCATGTCTTCCAGGATACCTTCCAGATGTTTTATCGAATGATCGGCAAGTTGTAGAACCATGCGTGTAGGCTTGATCTCACCCATGCTCAAACGTTGTGCAATGGTTAAAGGCATCACACTAACGCTTGCACCTAGGTCACAAAGAGCTCGATTTATGTGTACCGTACCTATGTTGCAAGGGATGGAGAAGCTCCCTTGATCCTGCAGCTTTACTGGCATTCTATTCTAAATTAGAGCACTACAATTTTTGGTTAAAACAACGGTTTGAAATTCACTCAAATTTCTCTTTTTAGTAAGTATATCTTTCAAGAATTTTTGATAAGAAGGCATTTGAGTTACTAAGTCAGTGAAAGGCATAGTCACATTAAGCTTTTTCAAGATTTCAACAAATTTTTCAAATTGCTTATCGAATTTCGCTTTTACGTACCTTCCCGAAAAAGGTGGAGTTGGATTATAAATATGTGTTACTTGATTTCCTCCACTTTTGTTTTCTTTTGGTTCGGTGACCTTGTGTCATCCTCTGTTGGCTGTGATGGTACTTCTTCGGCTTCTCTTGCTAGCGCAGGTTCGGTTGGTGGTGTTCGTTCCGGTAGCTTTGTTCCACTCCTTAGGATCATTGCACTAGAAACAAGAGGTTTAGAACAAGCTTTCAAATTAATTTGCTCAGAATTGCGAGGATTGATAGGTTGAGAAGGAAGAGGGTTATCATTTTTCAGTGCAGGATTTGCCAATTTCGTGATTTGAGTCTCGAGCATGCGGATGTGAGTTGATATGGAGTCTATCCTTTGGCTCATGGACGTCTTCTCTTTCTCTTGGTTTGCTAGAAAGTTCTCTAGCATGCGCTCCATGATCGACTGCTCGGGTTGTCGTTGATTTGGTGGTCGATAAGGTTGCTAATTTTGTGATTGAAACGGTGGCCTTTGAGCTTGATATTGGGGGGAATTTGATAAGTGTATTTGCTGCTGTCCAAAATTTGGTTGTTGGTGTTGAGATTGCTAATTTTGTCCTGACCATGCAAAATTTTTATTGTTGTGTCATCGAGAGTTATACAAGTTAGGAAAAATATTACCTTGCCATTGTTGCATACCCTGAAAAGTATTTGCCTGCTCCATGGATGGTTTAAATTGGCATTCATGGCCATAGTGGCCTTGTATGCTGCACAGTTCACATATAGGTGCAATTGCATTAACAGATGAAGTAGCAAAAGATCCAAGAATTGATAATCTATTAGTGAGAATTGCTACCTGTTCGGCCAGTTGCGACATTGCACTTACATCCATGCTATTGGTTGGATTTTGTTGAGCAGCTCATTCAGTTCCCCATTGTGTGTAGTTCTGAGTTATACCTTCGATGAGGTCATATGCTTCGTCTACACTTTTGTTCATCAGTGTGCCGCCAGCTGCCGCATCTACGGCCATTCGTGCATTATAGTTCAATGCGCTATAAAACATTTGAACTACAAGCCACTTCTCTAGTCCATGATGGGGACATTTGATCAAGAAGTCTATCGGGGTATTAAAAATACCTCGGCAGGTTTTACGACATGTGCGACACGTGTTCAACAACACGAGCTGACCGTGCAATGGGTCACCCTGTGTTGGACAATCACAGAGATTGACACAAGGGTTTATACAGGTTTGGGCCTCAGTGGAGACCCAAGTCCTGTCGACGTGCTCCCGACACGAGTCGGCTAGGGAGGCTCTCTCTCGGGGAGAGGGTGATGTGAACTGTGTCTCGATCTTCCGATAGGTAGAGGTAAATCGATTGATGGAAAACTCGACGTTGATGATCCGGCTTCCAATCAGAACTGATTTGAACCGCTGCAATTGCTACACCACGGCTCCATTGGTTATCAACCACGCCAAGACACGGTTGACCTCGCCACGAAGGCTTATCCCTACATGCGAATTGAGAACACAAGCAAGAACACGGTAGACGCAATCTAAATATTGCCAATTACCAATGAAGAGTACGAGTTGGGGTTCCACAAACCGATGAACGGCGAAAACTATCTAAGCAGTATAATCTAAGCAAAACCCAAATCTAAACAGTCACGGCTACTGAGTATATGAAGAGGCAGCGTGGCTAGGGTTTCTCACGCCCTACTAGGGAATACATGGGCCGAAGGCCCGAAACAAGGTGTCGCAACACCGACTTGTCCCAATCAGAATCTGATCAAAAATTATTTTGTTAATTACCGGAGATCTAGAAAGAATTTGGATGTGTGGGCAGATCCATTGGAAAGATTGCGTCGTGGGCTTCTCCGTGGACTATAAGAACATCCCAATCGGACTTCGTATGAGAGAGTTATGGTCGTTTGAAGGCAGCCTGCTCCTGGATGGCCGAACCGGACTCCAACTCGACTTGTGCTCCTTGCTGGTCCTCGCGTCCTTGCTGGTCCTCTCCATGGTTCCTAAGTACAATATTATCACCATTAGATAGTAAACCATTCTCAAAACCATATATATAACATAGGAACGAGTTCACCTGGCAAAGCAACAATCGGGCTCGGCCGCACGTTATTGGTCCTTGTGTAACAAGCGGAGGATTATGGTTGATGCATGTATTCGAAGAAGTGATGTCCTCATCATCCTCCCCCTCTTGAAGTGGAGCTGTTCTCGGCTTAAGCTCGTTTTCCTCTCCCAAGTACGGCTTCAAATCCGCAGTCCAAAAGCTCTTGGACTTGTCGCTGAATTTCCTTTGTCTCCTCTAGATTTGTCCTCTAATTGGTGGCAGCCCCGGGGGTCTCTCAGCGGGAAAAACGTCCTCATACTCCTGCAAAAGGTTAGTGATAAGAGGGCGCAAAGTGCTAGATATATCATCAAGTGAAAACAAAGCATCTTTGCATATCAAAGCATAGCACATCACATCATTCTCTTCAATTTCAGCAAGGTCAGATTTGGTTGCAAGGAGAACTCCACTCTTCAACTTGATTTCAGCGGTCTTAGAGTTAGATGGTGCAACATTTTTTGCTATTTGTTTACTTTCAGATTTCAAAGCATTCTCCTTTGTCTCATTTTCAGGTCTTTCTCTATCAAAGTGCACAATTTCAGAAGGTGTCATAGGAAGTAAAGTTTCTTTCCTTTGTGCACAAAAGTATATTTGTTACTTCTACCATGATGAGTTGCATCAGTATCATATTTCCATGGTCGGCCTAATAAAAGTGAACATGCTTGCATAGGTACTACATCAAAATCAGCAGCATCATGGTATGATCCAATGAAAAATTGTAGTCTTGCAGTTTGTGTTACCTTTACTTTACCACTGTTGTTGAACCACTGAACATGGTATGGATGGGGATGTGCAAGTGTGGTCAAGCCAAGCTTCTTGACCAGATCTAAACTCACCAAATTGTTGCAGCTCCCACCATCAATTATGGTTCTAACACGTTTGTCCTTGACAATGAGGAACATCTGAAACAAATTGTGGCGTTGGGCTCTCTCTGCTTGCTCCATTTGTGTGCTCAACACTTGCTGCACAATAAAGGTCCGGTAGTTATCTATCGCCGCAGTGCCTAAAGTTTCCTCATCATCGCCGTCCGCATCATGTTCAAACTCATCATCACCTGCATGGTTAGCTGCAAGAAATAATTCATCTTCCACATCACTTGCACTAATGTATCCACCATCCTCAGTAGCAATGTATGCACGCTGACTTGGGCAATCCTTCATGACATGTCCCATGCCCTTGCAGCGGTGGCACACAATCCCTGTCGTGCAACCCGTTGAAGCAATCGATGAAGAACTATTTGTTGGCGCCTGCACATTAGAAGTTTTGCTCACCTCAAAAGTTCGTGTCCTATTTGTTGAAGGTGCAGCAGACCAAAAAGAAGAAGATGGGGTTGGTTTGGCTTTCCCTTGCATCGGCCTTGATGCAGAGGTACCACCGAAATTGCTTCTTGTCCTTGGTTGTCCGTGTCGTCCCTGCAATTCTTTTTCTGCCAACATAGCAAGCTGGAACAACCTATTGATATTAGTATAATCATTGTAATCAATAATGTCGTGAATTTCACGTCGTAAACCCCCTTAAAAACGAGCCATCTTTTCCTCCTGAGCCTCCACTACCCAACAACGCAATATGCCTATTTGCAGCTCTTAGTAGTATTCCTCTACAGATTTATTCCCCTAATTCAAGCGTTCTAATTTCTTAAGTAAATCACGTTTATAAGAAGGAGGAACAAATCTATTCCGCATAGCTCGCTTCAAGCTATCCAAAGTATCAGGCTCTACCCCAAGGTTCACTATTTCGTTCCACCAAATGCTAGCAAAATCTTTAAACTCACTGGTGGCTTGCCTAACTCTATGAATTTTAGGAACCAGATGGGAATTAAATTTTTGTTCAATAGTCATCTCCCAATCTAAGTAAGCGTCTGCATCATATGCACCAGAAAAGGATGGGATGGAAAATTTTACCTTAGCAAACGAATCGTCATTCCCACGAAAATAGTTACCTTCCATGCCATGTCGATTGTGATGTGCTCGTTGCTATTGGCGAATATCATGGGCAACACAGCGCATGGTAGCCGTGTTGTGGATTTCAGTTTGTATAGCAACCTCCGTGTCGGCATCTTCAACTTCAACTTCATGGGAGGAAGCTTGCTCCTCTTCTTCTTTATCACCATGAGGTGGACGCTACTGCTCCATATTGTCCAACTTGGTAGCAAGGTAGGAGATGCGCCGGTCCATCCTCTCAAATGAAGTATGGTTCTCACGGTTGGTTCAAGCCATGTCATCAATGTTCTTATCGAGTTTTACATTGATGTCAGCCAACATCTTGCGGATTTCATCTTCCTCTTCTACAGCTCGAGCTCTTATTTGCAGTCCTGCCATGGTTAGTAGTAGAAAACAAAAGACAACACAGGAGTATTATCCCTATGACTACTAGGTGGTGGCAAGTAGGACTCTCAGAAAGTGTCTTACCACGCTCTTACAAGTGTTCTTACCAAGGCAGTAGGGGTGCAACCTGTGGCTGGTTTGTGATACCGTGATGAGCATGAGTGAGGCGATTGCAAGATAAACCTGTAACTGAGTTGGAAGAAAGTGGAGCTCGGAAGGCTAATATATGTGTAGCAACAATTCAATATCAGTAATGCAAAGTTGAAAATTAATCCAAAATAATAGTCAAAGTGCTGGAACTAGCCTACACTCAGATCTAGCTCAAGTAAGCAACTAGAATCACAAATGACTAGAACCCAAGATGCGCCACTGAAAATTCTCCTCTTTGCTACGCATATTTTTCTTCTATGATTTTTTTTTGCACTTGATTTTTTTTATTTCCTTTTTTAATAAACAGTGCGGCTTTTGTTTTTTTTTTTGCACTTGCCTCTTTCTTTTGCAACTGTACAACGAAATAGAAATGTTGTTTGGCACCTTCACACTCCAAAAGCTCTGAATCTGAAGATCTACCCAACATAAAAGTTGTAGAGGATCATTTTATCTTTCCAACAAGTACAAGAACGTCAAAAATGGAGTTGGGAATCAAAATATATGGCAATTTTACCAAAACTGTCTCAGATTGAGCAATTTGAATCCGAATTGGACTAGAGTTTGAAGATTACACAACTAACTTTGCCCAAATTTTTGCGTGATAAAAACAGCCGAATTTGAAGATTACCCCAACTAACTTTTTGTGGGATTTCTTGCAACGATTCCAAAAAGTATAAATTTATCCTAATCCGAGCTCGGATAAAAGAACTATAATGAAAATACCGAAATAGACGTATTAGATTCAAACTCTACACCATCGACATTAACGGCCCAATATCTCATAGATGAAAGCCAAATATGACTTCGATATCAACAAGAAAGTTGTAGAGAACGCTCTGATGTTTCCAGAAAGTACAAGAATGTGAATATCTGAGTTCGTATGAAGAAGATATGATGAAAACAACAAACTGGACAGCGGCAGATTCGAATTGGACGCGACGAGGAGGAGATTGACGTGCAATTCGACCCTGCGACGAGATGCAAGACTAAAACTAGACCAAGACTAAAACTAAAAACCAGCACTCGACAACGATGGACGAAAATTCAAAGATGCAAACTGACAAGAAAAATGCAAGATTAATGGCTAGGTTTTGGACAAGGTAAACAATTTTTTTTGTAGGCCAAATTTTCTGGACTCTAGGACAAAGAACATAATCAATCTAAACAAAGAGGGGATTGTCGTGGTATTGCGAATACCCCGGCAGGTTTTGTTGAAGTCCCTAGCGAAGAAAAGATGATGTGAGCTGACCGCGTGACCGGTCCTCTCCCATCGGGCAAACGCAACAAGTGACACAAAGATTTATACAGGTTCGGGCCTCAGTGGAGACCCTAGTCCTGTCGACGTGCTCCCAACTAGAGTTGGCTAGGGGAGCTCTCTCGGGGAGAGATTGCTCCGAAGCACACCCGTTTTGTTGTGTATTAGGGTAAAAATGAGTTTTCTCTCCCACATGAGGGGTTACAAGGGCTTATATAGGCCCAAAAGATGCAAAAGACTAAACTATCCCGCTTGCCACCGTTGGATCGAGGGGTACTAGCGTCCTTCTTGCGGTCCGGAGCCTTGGATGCTTGACAGGTGTCCGCCAATCCCGACGCACTTCACGCGTGATCCTCATGTGACCAGGAATACAAGGCCCTCGTCTTCGGGAAAATGACGGCACCGGGGGGCCTTGTCCCTGAGCGAATGGCGGCGCCCGGGACAAGCCACGGGGGGCCTTGACCCCGGGCGCAAATGGCGGCGCCCGGGACAAGCCACCGGGGAGCCTTGTCCCCGGGCGAAAGGTGGCGCCCGGGACAAGCCACCCGGGGGCCTTGTCCCCGGGCAAATGGTGACGCCCAGGACAAGCCACCCGGGGGGCCTTGTCCCCGGGCGAAAGGCGGCGCCCGGGACAAGCCACCCGGGGGCCTTGTCCCCAGGCAAATGGCGGTGCCCAGGACAAGCCACCGGGGGTCTTGCTTCTCACCCGGACGATCCCGCGGAGATTTCCCCCAACAGGGATATAGTGTTACTTATCGGGCAACCTTTGCTCTAATACCAACTGATGTGAACGGTGTCCCAATCTTCCGATAGGTAGAGGTAAATCGATTGATGGAGAACTCGACGTTGACGATCCGGCTTCCAATCAGAACTGATTCAAACCCCTGCAATCGCTACACCACAGCTCCATTGGTTATCAACCACGCCAAGACACGGTTGACCTCGCCACGAAGGCTTATCCCTACATGCGAATTGAGAACACAAGCAAGAACACGGTAGACCTAATCTAAATATTGCCAATTACCAATGAAGAGTACGAGTTGGGGTTCCACAAACCGATGAACGGCGAAAACTGTCTAAGTAGTATAATCTAAGCAAAACCCAAATCTAAACAGTGACGGCTACTGAGTATATGAAGAGGCGGCGTGGCTAGGGTTTCTCACACCCTACTAGGGAATACATGGGCCGAAGGCCCGAAACAAGGTGTCGCAGCACCGACTTGGCCCAATCAGAATCTGGTTGAAATGTGTTTTGTTAATTTCCGATGATCCAGAAGGAATTTGGATGTGGGGCAAGATCCATTGGAAAGATCTCATCGTGGGCTTCTCCGTGGACTATAAGAATGTCCCAATCGGACTTCGTATGAGGGAGTTATGGTCATTTGAAGGCAGGCTGTTTCTGGATGGCCGAACCGGACTCCAACTCGAATCCGTCTTGGACTCCAACTCGACTGGCCTCCTTGCTAGTCCTCGCGTCCTTGCTGGTCCTCTCCATGATTCCTAAGTACAATATTATCACCATTAGCTAGCAAAACATTCTCAAAACCATATATATATACTTAGGAACGAGTTCACCTGGCAAAGAAACAATCGGGCTCGGCCGCGCTTTATTGGTCCTTGTGTAACAAGCGGAGGATTATGGTTGGTGCGTGTATCGGAAGAAGTGATGTCCTCATCAGAGGGCTCCTAAGCATGCCTTTTGGTTTTGTGTATTGAGTACAAATGAGAGTCTTATGTTACAAGAGAGGAGTACAAGGGTATATATAGACCCCAAAAGACGCAAATTACTAAACTACCCTAGCTGCGACCGTCGGATCAAGGGCATCATGGTCTTTTGGTGGGGCCTGGGGCACTGATCCTGGACACATGGCCGCCCTCAACTTCAGGGCACCCAACCCTGGGACGGAGTCCCGGAGGGGCAAGGCCTCACCTCCGGAGGACAGAGGACCGCAGGTGGGCGCCTCCTACTCCGAAGGTCGGAGGACCGGAGGAGGGTGTCTCCTACTCCGGAGGATGGTGGACCGGAGGAGGGCGACTCCTACTCCGGAGGTGGGCGCCGCCTACTCCGGAGGACGGTGGACCGGAGGAGGGCGCCTCCTACTCCGGAGGTCAGGGCTATTACTTTAGAGGAGGTAGCAGCTACAGCTTTTCTGTGTTAATTCTCAAGACCTATCATACCTCTCTATATATAGAGCCAAACAGGAGAAATCCTAACAAATTAGGTTTCCTGATATTATACGAATCTTATCCAAACTGCCCATGCAGAAGAAATCCTAACAGATTAGGTTTCCTGATTTTATACGAATCTTATCCGTATTGTAGGATGAGACTAATATTAAATCTTCGTATCTGATACGTTAATTTCATAACAGACCCAATCTAGATCTGATACGAAAACCCATTATAAACCCAATCCAAATGCATAAGGAGTCTAATATTAAGTCTCCGAGTCTGATACAAAAAAACCATATCAAACCCAATCCGAATGTATAAGAAGTCTAATATTAAGTTTCCGAGTCTATTACGGAAACTCATACCAAACCCAATCCAAATGCATAAGGAGTCTAATATTAATTCTCCGAGTCCAATATGGAAACCCATAACAAATCCAATCCAAATACATAATGAGTCTAATATTAAGTCTCTGAATCTGATACGGAAAATCCAAAATAGACTTAATCCGAATTGCATTGTTCCAACCCGTTAAGTGTGTGACCTTGTAGGTTTATGTATATTTAGTCATGACCCAAGGACACTTACCCGAATTGTAAGTCGATAGTGGCCCCTAGCAGGACATAACGACTATCCAAATACACACAAAGATCATAATCAGAAAACCTATATAATGTTTTCATGTTGATTCTCTTGTCATACGATACCAGATTAAACCCAAGGTAGGAAATGTGCCACCCTTGCACAGTTCAATCCTTTCTCGATCTCATAGTGAATTGATCTTCCTGTAGTTGACATTCAACCACAAACAGCATGGCTATGCACTTCTCAATTCATCTATATCGAGGGGCCCAGAGATATCTCTCTTATTATATGAGATATGCAAATTCCATTTTAACCATTCATATTCCTCCGCATGGCTCATAGCATACCCGAATATTACCTTTATTACTACTTAGTTAAAAGTAGTGTTTGGTAGTATCAAAGTATACTACTACACATGTAGGAAACTATAATGGTCTCAGGTCTAAGGATCAATCATAAACATTATTTGAGACCAACTGGTGACACTTAAATAACAAATCCCAACAGTGTTTCAAAATGGGTCTATCCAACATTATATTCTCAAATATATGTCCACATTATTGATTTGATACCTTATATCCATGGTCCGTGAAACATAACCATCAATCAATAAATGCGCTAATCCATTAATCAATAATGTCCTATTTAAAAATAATGGATTAGGGACTATATTAGAATAATATCATCAAATAAATTTAGAGTCTTACGAACAAGTCACATACTTGTTGATCAAATTAAGATAATTTATTCAAAAATAACATATTATTCAAAATATTCATAAATATAACAAAGATAAATATAACTCTGTGATTTTCTCTAGGACATATTACTGACAACCTCCCACTTGGACTAGAGTCAATCACAAATGTATCTAATACCTATTGCTCTAGTATGCACCTCATATTTTGGTTGCGGGAGAGGCTTTCTCAACGGATCAGCAACATTCAAATCCGTGGACACTTTGCAAATCTTCACATCACCTCTATTCACAATTTCTCGGATGAGATGATAACGCCTGAGTATATGTTTGGACTTCTGATGAGACCTTGGTTCCTTGGCTTGCGCAATGACTCCACTATTGTCACAATAGAGATCCACTGGGCTTGAAATACTAGAAACCACACCAAGTTCAGAGATGAACTTTTTAATCCAAACAGCTTCTTTAACAGCTTCAGAAGCAGCAATGTACTCTGCTTCTGTTGTAGAATCAGCGACAGTTTCTTGCTTGGAACTCTTCCAGCTTACAGCTCCTCCATTAAGGCAAAATACAAAATCAGATTGAGATTTGAAATCATCTTTGTTGGTTTGGAACCTAGCATCGGTGTAGCCACTAACAACGAGCTCTTCCTCACCTCTATAAACCAAGAACACATCCTTAGTCCTCCTCAAGTATTTAAGGATATTTTTTACAGCAGTCCAGTGACTCTCACCTGGATTTGATTGGTATCTGCTCGTAACACATAGAGCATAGGAGACATCTGGGCGTGTACATAGCATTTCATACATAATAGACCCAACAGCAGAAGCATATGGAATCTTATTCATTCGGTCCCGCTCATCACATGTCGAAGGACATTGACTCTTGCTAAGACTAATGCCATGTGACATAGGTAGAAAACCTTTCTTGGAATCGTGCATATTGAATCTATTCAATACTTTATCAATATATGTACTTTGGCTTAATCTAATTAGCCTTTTAGATCTATCTCGATAGATCTTAATGCTCAAAATATATGCAGCCTGACCTAAGTCTTTCATAGAGAAGCTACTTTTCAATGAGGACTTCACAGAATCAAGCATAAGAATATCATTTCCGATCAGAAGTATGTCATCCGCATATAAGACCAGAAAAACAAGTGCGCTTCCATTTACCTTTTTATAAACACAAGGCTTTTCTTCATTTTTGATGAAACCAAACTGTTTGACTACTTCATCAAAACGAAGATTCCAACTCCGAGATGCTTGCTTCAACCCATAAATGGATTTATGAAGCTTGCATACTTTCCTAGTATTATCTGGATCGACAAAACCTTTAGGCTGTGCCATATACACATCCTCACTTAGGTTTCCATTTAGGAAAGCCGTTTTGACATCCATCTGTCATATCTCATAATCGAAATAGGCAGCAATAGCTAGGATGATCCTCATTGACTTAACATAGCAACGGGTGAAAAGGTTTCATCATAATCAACACCTTGAATTTGCTTGAAACCTTTTGCAACTAATCGTGTTTTATGGATATGAACATGACCATCCATGTCAATCTTTTTCTTATAAACCCATTTGCATTCAATAGCTTTTACACCATCAGTCAGATCAACCAAGTTCCACACTCGATTGTCATGCATGGATTCAATTTCGGATCTTATGGCCCCAAGCCATTTCTCAGAGTCAGGGCTCATCATCGCTTCTTCGTAAATCTTAGGTTCATCATTATCTATCAATAATACTTCACGCTGCTCCATTGTAAGGAGCATGTATCTTCCAAGTGCGTGACGTACCCTTTCAGACCTACGTATAACCGGTGCTTGTCCTGCATCATTTTTTATATTGTTTTGCAGGTCTTGCTGAGCTTCAGTGGGTGCTGAAACAATTTCCAGTGGTTCCCGAATTTCTTCAAGTTGCACTGTGCTCCCACTTACTCCTTTTGAAAAAAACTCTTTCTCCAAAAAGACACCGTTTCGGGCAACAAACACTTTGTTTTCTTCTCGATTATAGAAGTAATATCCTTTTGTTTCCTTAGGATAGCCCATAAAGAAGCATTTATCTGATTTGGGTTTGAGCTTATCAGACATTAAATGTTTTACATAAACTTCACAACCCCAAGTCTTAAGAAAAGACAATCCAAGACGCCTTCCATTCCATATCTCATATGGTGTCTTTTCTACGGCTTTTGATGGAGCCCTATTTAATGTGAACGCAGCTGTTTCTAGAGCATATCCCCAGAAGGATAATGGAAGATCAGTTTGACTCATCATTGACCGAACCATGTCCAACAAGGTCTTGTTCCGTCGTTCTGACACACCATTCCATTGAGGTGTTCCTGGCGGGGTCAATTGTGGAACAATTCCATGTTGTTTTAGATGATCACCAAATTCTTGGCTCAAATATTCCTCTCCATGATCAGATCGTAGGGTTTTGATTGTCTTGCCAAGTTGATTTTGTACTTCATTCTGAAATTCCTTGAATTTATCAAACGTTTCAGATTTATGCCTCATTAAGTAGACATATCCATATCTACTAAAGTCATCGGTAAAAGTTATGAAGTACTGAAAACCACCTCTAGCTGTTGAACTTAATGGTCCACATACATCAGTATGAATAAGAGCCAATAAGTCATTTGCCCTTTCACTTTCACCCATGAAAGGTGCCTTTGTCATTTTGCCAAGTAAGCAAGATTCACACACATCAAATGATTGAACATCAAATGAGTCTAGAAGACCATCTTTCAGGAGTTCCATGATGCGTTTCTCATTGATATGGCCTAAACGACAATGCCAGATAAACGTGGGATTCAAATCATTAGACCTAAGTCTCTTAGTACATATGTTATAGACAGGTAATTCAAGATTTAGCTGATAAAACCCATTCTCCAATGAGGCATTGCCATAAAACATATCATTTAAATAAAAGGAACAACGATTCTTCTTTATTCTAAATTCATAACCCAACGTGTCCAAACACGACACAGATATAATGTTTTTGCTTATGGCAGGAACATAATAACAGTTATTAAGTTCTAAAACTAATCCTGAAGGTAAAGCTAATATAAAAGTTCCAACAGCTAAGGCTGCAACTCTTGCTCCATTGCCAACGCGAAGTTGAACCTCGCCCTTAGCCAAATTTCTACTCCTTTTAAGCCCCTGCATCGAAGTGCAAATATGAGCAGCCGATCCGGTATCAAATACCCAAGAGTCAGAAGGAGAAGTAGCTAAATGAACTTTTATAACATATATACCTGAAGGAGTCTCACTTTCCTTCTTTTTCTTTAAATCTTCCTAAGTCCTTATTTTATTTATTTATTTATTTTCTATCTAATTTGTTTTCTTAACATTGTGTTTCCATTGACAAAGGTCTATTGAACGAATAGAATTTGTAGATAAATGGGTCTCTTTATCCTCGCCCATACTTTATTTATCCTTGCTCCATATTGGGTTTTTCTGCCTACACTTCGCGCAAATGATGGGGTTGCCCCTCTTTTTGTACTCTCATACAAAAGATTTCTTTTAAAGAAAAAAAAAGAAAGAAATTGCTAAAAAATGACAATTTTGCCATCGCGATTAAGGCCGATGTTTTTTTCACCTTATTGAAATTTAACCTGATTTGTTCATTTTGGTATTTGAGTGTTTCTAATTGGTCATAAAATCTTTCTTTTGATGTCTTGTTAGTTCAATGTTTTGGCAGGAGCGTGCAGTGCGATTCCATTGATTTTTTGATTTCAATTATATCTAATATCCTATTTTATCTGGGTTGCTAACTCAACGGTAGAGTACTCGGCTTTTAAGTGTGACTATGACTTTTTACACATTTGGATGAAGCAAGAAATTCGTCCAGACTATTGGTAGAGTCTAGAAGACCACGACTGATCCTCAAGGGTAATGAATGGAAAAAACAGCATGTCGTAATAAAATCAATTTCTTATTTTTGATTTTTGGAAGGGAACAAAAAAAATTCTTATTTTCTGGGTCTAGTGAATAAATGGATAGAGCCTGGCTCCAATTCTAGTAAAATAAAAAGCAACGAGCTTAAATTCTTAATTGGAATGACTCCCCGATCTAATTAGACGTTAAAAATAGATTAGTGCTTGATGAGGGGAAAGGGTGGGTTTTCCTATGAGTGGACCCTTTTTTTTTCTTTTTTTGAAATCCTAATTATTCTTGATTATGGGTTGGATTGAAAGGGGATATTATGGATTGAATGTGTAAAAGAAACAGTATATTGATAAAAAGAATGTATTCCAAAGTCAAAAGAGCGATTGGCTTGCAAAAATAAAATAAAAGATTTTTCATCTTTGGTAATTAGAACAAACATAAACTAATTGGATAGAAAAGGAGCAGAAAAACATCCACGGATTAGACTTTCTTTCTTTTCTTTCTGGGGTATGTATTAAAAAAAACAAAATAAAATACCCTGTTCTGACCATATTGCACTATGTATCATCATTTGATAAACTGAGAAATGCTTTTTTTCTCTGATTCAAGTAGAAAGAAATGAAATTCGAAAAATTTGAAGGTTATTTAGAAAAACAGAAGTCTCGTCAACAATACTTCATCTACCCACTTCTCTTTCAGGAGTATATTTATGCATTTGCTCATGATCATGGTTTGAATGGTTCCGAACCCGTGGAAATTCTTGGTCGTAATAACAAGAAATTTAGTTCAGTACTTGTGAAACGTTTAATTATTCGAATGTATCAACAGAATTTTTGGATTAATTCGGTTAATCATCCTAACCAAAATCGATTTATTGATCACAACAATTATTTTTATTCTCAATTTTATTCTCAGATTATATCTGACGGGTTTGCGATTATTGTGGAAATTCCATTCTTGATACGAGGACTATCTTGTCCGGAAGAAAAAGAAATACCAAAGTTTCAGAATTTACGATCTATTCATTCAATATTTCCCTTTTTAGAAGACAAATTTTTGCATCTACATTATCTATTACATATAGAAATACCTTGTCCTATCCACTTGGAAATCTTGGTTCAACTCCTTCGATGCCGGATCCAGGATGTTCCATCTTTGCATTTATTGCGATTCTTTCTCAACTATTATTCTAATTGGAATAGTCTCATTACTTCAATGAAATCGATTTTTATTTTGAAAAAAGAAAATAAAAGACTATTTCGATTCTTATATAATTCTTATGTATCAGAATGTGAATTTTTCTTGTTTTTTCTTCGTAAACAATCTTCTTGCTTAGGATTAACATCTTCTGGAACCTTTCTTGAACGAATCATCTTCTGTAGGAAGATGGAACATTTTGGGGTAATGGACCCTGGTTTTTTTCAGAAAACCGTATGGATCTTTATGGACCCTCTTATGCATTATGTTTGATATCAAGGAAAGGCAATTCTTGCATCAAAAGGAACTCCTCTATTGATGAAGAAATGGAAATGTTACCTTGTCCATTTCTGGCAATATTTTTTTTATTTTTGGACTCAACAGCGAAGGATCCATCTAAACCAATTAACAAACTCTTGCTTCGATTTTCTGGGGTATCTTTCAAGAGTACCAATAAATACTTTGTTAGTAAGGAATCAAAATACTTTTTAGTAAGGAATCAAATGCTGGAGAATTCATATCTAATAGATACTCAAATTCAAAAATTCGCTACCTTAGTCCCTGCTATTCCTCTCATTAGATCCTTATCAAAAGCTCAATTTTGCACTGGATCAGGGCATCCTATTAGTAAATCAATTTGGACCGATTTATCAGATTGGGATATTCTTGATCGATTTGGTCGGATATGTAGAAGTCTTTTTCATTATCATAGTGGATCTTCGAAAAAACGGACTTTGTATCGACTGAAGTATATACTTCGACTTTCATGTGCTAGAACTTTAGCTCGTAAACATAAAAGCACAGTACGAACTTTTATGCAACGATTAGGTTCGGTATTTTTAGAAGAATTTTTTACGGAAGAAGAGAAAGTTCTTTCTTTGATTTTCACCAAAACAACCCTCTTTTCTTTCCATGGCTCACACAGTGAGCGTATTTGGTATTTGGATATCATCCGTATCAATGATCTGGTGAATCCTGATAATTAATTATCAGACAAAACTAATAAACTAGAAATGATCGATAAATGGTCAAGAGAAAACTTGCACATTTTCAATTCTGAAATGTTCCCTGTAATATAGTTCACTATGATAGTAGGTGAATCAACTATAGAGGTGAATTAACTTACTAGCTAAAAAAATTAGTAGACTTCCTCTTCAGAATAGAAATTGGCTATTTCTACATAGGGAAAGTCGTGTGCAATGAAAAATGCAAGCACGATTTGGGGAGGGATTTTTTCTCTATTGTAACAAGGAAAAATTATCTACTCCATCCGACTAGTTCCGGGTTCGAGTCCCGGGCAACCCATACGGAAAATAGAAAAGGACAATCTGAGTTTTGAATTTTCACTCACCTTATTTACATACAAAATTTTTAGGTTTAGGTTTGGTGAATGGTGAATTTAGTTTTATGGATAGCTACTCGTTGGGGCTGGCTTGGTTGACATTGGTATATAGTATATGTTATACTGTTAAATAACAAGCCTTCTATTATCTATTTTCTTTCTAGTTAATACGTGTGCTTGGGAGTCCTTGCAATTTGAATAAACCAAGATCTTACCATGACTGCAATTTTAGAGAGACGCGAAAGTACAAGCCTATGGGGTCGCTTCTGCAACTGGATAACTAGCACGCAAAATTGTCTTTACATTGGATGGTTCGGTATTTTGATGATCCCTACCTTATTGACCGCAACTTCTGTATTTATTATCGCCTTCATCGCTACTCCCCCAGTAGATATTGATGGTATTCGTGAACCTGTTTCTGGTTCTTTACTTTATGGAAACAACATTATCTCTGGTGCCATTATTCCTACTTCTGCGGCGATCGGTTTGCACTTTTACCCAATCTGGGAAGCTGCATCTGTTGATGAGTGGTTATACAATGGCGGTCCTTATGAGCTAATTGTTCTACACTTCTTACTTGGTGTAGCTTGTTATGTGGGTCGTGAATGGGAACTTAGTTTCCGTCTGGGTATGCGTCCTTGGATTGCTGTTGCATATTCAGCTCCTGTTGCAGCTGCTGCGGCTGTTTTGCTTGATTTACCCTATTGGTCAAGGAAGTTTCTCCGATGGTATGCCTTTAGGAATATCTGGTACTTTCAACTTTATGATTGTATTCCAGGCAGAGCACAACATCCTTATGCATCCATTTCACATGTTAGGTGTAGCTGGTGTATTCGGCGGTTCCCTATTCAATGCTATGCATGGTTCCTTGGTAACCTCTAGTTTGATCAGGGAAACCACTGAAAATGAATCTGCTAATGAGGGTTACAAATTTGGTCAAGAGGAAAAGACTTATAATATTGTGGCCGCTCATGGTTATTTTGGCCGATTAATCTTCCAATATGCTAGTTTCAACAACTCTCGTTCTTTACACTTCTTCTTGGCTGCTTGGCCTGTAGTAGGTATCTGGTTCACTGCTTTAGGTATTAGTACTATGGCATTCAATCTAAATGGGTTCAATTTCAACCAATCTGTAGTTGATAGCCAAGGTCATGTTATTAATACTTGGGCTGATATCATCAATCGTGCTAATCTTGGTATGGAAGTAATGCACGAACGTAATGCTCACAACTTCCCTCTAGACCTAGCTGCTCTTGAAGTTCCATCTCTTAACGGATAAAACTTTTCTGTCAAGGAAAGTTCCAACTAACTAACATATAGGATTTTTGAAGGAAGGAAAGCCAGAAATACCCAATATTTTACCAAGATATTGGGTATTTCTGAATCTTTCTATTCTGAATTAAGATTAAGTTAACAATGAGATTTCGTATCATTACGACGAGATTTAGTATCCTTTCTTGCACTTTCATAACTCATGAAATTCCGAGTAGGCACGAATTCCCCCAATTTATGACCTACCATAGGATTTTTTATGTAAATAGGTATATGTTCCTTTCCATTATGAATCGCGATTGTATGGCCAACCATTGTGGGTAGAATGCTAGATGCCCGGGACCATGTTACTATTGTTTCTTTCTCCTCCTTCATATTGACCTTTTCTATTTTTACCAATAAATGATGAGCTACAAAAGGATTCTTTTTTTTCGTGTCACAGCTGATTACTCCTTTTTTTCCATTTTAACGAGTGGCATTCTATGTCCAATATCTCGATCGAAGTATGGAGGTCAGAATAAATAGGATAATGATGAATGGAAAAAAGAGAAAATCCTTTAGCTGGATAAGGGGCGGATGTAGCCAAGTGGATCAAGGCAGTGGATTGTGAATCCACCATGCGCGGGTTCAATTCCCGTCGTTCGCCCATCACATTATTGCAAATTAAAAAAATGCGATTTTCCATATTCCTATTTACTTACGGCGACGAAGAATAAAACTATCACTATATTTTTTCCTTTTCCTAGTTCTTCTTCCAAGCGCAGGATAACCCCAAGGGGTTGTGGGTTTTTTTCTACCAATTGGGGCTTTCCCTTCACCGCCCCCATGGGGGTGGTCCACAGGGTTCATAACTACCCCTCTTACTACGGGGCGTTTACCTAGCCAACACTTAGATCCAGCTCTACCCAAACTTTTTTGGTTCACCCCAACATTACCCACTTGTCCGACTGTTGCTAAGCAGTTTTGGGATATCAAACGGACCTCCCCAGATGGTAATCTTAATGTGGCCGATTTACCCTCTTTTGCAATCAGTTTCGCTACAGCACCTGCTGCTCTAGCTAATTGCCCACCCCTTCCACGTGTGATTTCTATGTTATGTATGGCCGTGCCTAAGGGCATATCGGTTGAAGTAGATTCTTCTTTTTTCTCAAAAAACCCCCTCCCAAACTGTACAAGCTTCTTCCAAAGCATGTGGCTTTCTAGGTGTATATGACGATCTCTAGACAGATGGATCTTATATGAATCGTATGATGAAGTACCACATGAGTGGATATATAGGAAAGGAATCCAAATCTGCCGAATCACTCATGTTATGCTCTTCTACATCCTAGGTCTCCGCGTTCCGTCATCTGGCTTATGTTCTTCATGTAGCATTCAGATCGAATGACTCTATGAAATTACGTTGATACTTCCACATATTATGGGTAACGTAGGAGACATCCCTATTTTCCCCCGGGGGTCTTAATTACCACTGCTTAGCTTTCAATTCGCCTCTGACCATCAAATTAAATGTGAATAACCCGTCCTCCTCTCTTTGAAACAAGGGGCGCTTCCGGTTCTATGCGTGCTTCAAACAATTTTGTCTTCTCCATATTACCATATCTTTAGAGTCAATAATTTTCTATGAGGAACTACTGAACTCAATCACTTGCTGCCGTTACTCAACAGTTTTCTGTTGAGGTCTATCCCGTAGAGGTAGTCAAATTGGATCAGTGATCGATTTCTAGGTTTCATCGTAAATCTAATTGGTTACTTCCAATTACGTAAATCAATAGTTCAAACCGCACTCAAAGGTAGGGCATTTCCCATTGATATAGAAACTTTTGTACCAGAAACAATAGTATCTCCAATTATAGCCCCTCTGAGATGTAAAATATATCTCTTCTCACCATCCCCATAGTGTATGAGACAAATGTATGCATTTCGATTAGGATCGTATTCTATGGTTACGATTCTACCAGATATGTCTTTTTGATTCCGTCAAAAAACGATTTTACGGTATAGGCGCTTATGACCTCCCCCTCTGCCTTGCGGTAATGATTCCTCTGGCATTATGACCTTTACCACAATGGTGCCGTCCATGGATCAAATTATTTCGTGGATTGGATTTCACTTGCCAGTCTACGGTTCCCTTGCGTGTGCTCAGGATAGGAGTTTTGTATAAATGTCTCGCCATGTTATTAAGTATTTTTCTTTAAGTTCTTTTCTCTATCTAGAAGTGGAATAGAATAACCCAGTTGAAAGGTAATGATCATACGTCTGTAATGCATTGTATGTCCCAGAATAGGTCCCATTCTTCTACCTTTCCCGGGTAGTCGATGACTATTCACAGCTACTACCTTAACACCAAAGAAGAGTTCGACCCAATGCTTTATTTCTGTCCTAGTGAATCCTGATTCGACATTAGAAGTATGTTGATTCTTTCCCAATAAACGAAGACTTTTTTCTGTAAATACTGCGTATTTGATTCCATCCATAAATCGACTTTCCCTCCTATGCTCTAAGTTCCAGTATCGATAAGAATTCGAGTTCTTATTGTTCTTATGTTATGGTATGTCGTCGTATTACGAATACCCCGGCAGGTTTTGAAGATGATCCTAGCGGAGATTACGTAGCGCGGGTTGACCGGGTGACCGGTCCTCCCCCGCTGGACAAACACAAGAATTGACACGTGGATTTATACAGGTTCGGGTCCCGGTGGGGGCCCTAGTCCTGTCGACGCGCTCCCGACCGGAGCCGGCTGGGGAGGCTCTCTCCGGGGGAGAGGCTTCCGGAGCACGTCTGTGAGTTTAGCTATTCCAAATAATTATCAGTTGATCCTTTACAACAGAGGGGTACAAGGGCTATTTATAGCCCCAAAAAGAAGCAAAAAGCCTAAACTACCCCGGAAGCCACCGTCGGATTGAAGGGTAGGACCGTCCTTCTCCCGGTCAAACGTCTTGGATGCTTGACAGGTGGTCGCTGATTCCCGAGGCGTCCCTCGCGTGACCTGCACGTGATAAACAAACAGGGGTTTTACCTTTTAGGAGGGCGATAACGTTCGGGACCCCTTCCAGAGAGCAGGGTCCCAGGAACCTAAAAGGCGGCGCCCGGGGCAGGCACCGGAGGCCACTGTCCCCGGGCAAATGGCGGCGCCCGGGACATGCCCGGGGGGCACGGTCCCGGGGGCCAAATGGCGCCGCCCGGGGTAGGCACCGGAGGCCACTGTCCCCGGGCAAATGGCGGCGCCCGGGACCCCACCGGGGGGCACGGTCCCGAGGGCCAAATGGCGGCGCCCGGGACATGCCCCGGAGGCACGGTCCCGGGAGCCTAAAAGGCGGCGCCCGGGGTAGGCACCGGAGGCCACTGTCCCCGGGCAAATGGCGGCGCCCGGGACCCGACCGGGGGGCACGGTCCCGGGGGCCAAATGACGGCGCCCGGGACATGCCCCGGAGGCGGCGCCCGGGGAGACCAAGACGTGGCCCGGGGCAGGCACCGGAGGCCACTGTCCCCGGGCAATCATGAAATTACCTGGACTTGACCGCGTGGAGATTTCCCCCAACAGCAGCCCCCCATGCCCTCCGGGGACGAAGCTTGAGCCCCCGGAGGGAATGGTTACGATACCGGGAAAATCTCCGGACGAAAATCACCGGAGCCCTGGCGACGCTTCGGTTTCTGTGCCGGGCGCTTTATGGCCGCGCCGTTTCCGCAATAAATGCACGCGTGGTTCGAACCGGCGTCTCGATTTACCCGCCTGTCCCTTCGTTTCCCGCGCACGGTTTGAATTTCAGTGGTCCAGATTGCCCCGAGGGGGCCACGTGGCGCGCATCTAGATCACGGCCAGCCTCTATAAATAGGGCCTTAGGGGGCCCTGGAAGCTCATTCCAAATCTTCAACTCCAGCTTCAGCTCTCCCGGTAGCTTCTCCGGTAGCCTTTTCCGGTAGCGAGCGTCCGGGAGTTGTTGACTTAGCCACCTGAAAACTTAGCCACCCAAAAAAGAAAGAACTGACCTAATGGCGCCCAAAGGTCGAGCGAAGACCACAGAGGTGCCCCCGGAGGAAATCCCCGTGGATTTCCTCTGGGCCTCCGAGTTCTCGGTCTCGGACGCGGAGTCCCTGGTCAAGAAGGGTATCGTCGCGGAAGGGGACATCCGGGTCCCCTTAAAGAGGGACGGAGCCCCTCGCCCCAGGCCCGGAGAGGTTGTGGCCTTTGAGGCCTTCCTCGAGGCAGGGCTCCGGCTCCCGGTGCACCCGATGCTCCGGGAGTTCCTGAAGGAGTACGGGGTGGCGCTCAACCACCTCACCCCCAACGCCCTCGTCCGGATGGGTCTCTTCATCTGGCTGTACGAGACGGCCACCGGGCGGGAGCTCACCCTCCGCACCTTCCGGTATTTTTACGAGCCGGCAGCGCGGAGCTCCCACCTGGTGAAGGGAGGACCGAAGTCCCCCTTCGGCTCGGTGATGGTCTAGATGCTGCCCTCCCGGGTGGTGGACTACCCGGCGGCGGCCTCCCGGGACCACTGGGGGGACTGGCTCCGGAGGTGGTTCTACCTCCGGGTCCGGGACGAGGCGGTGGTCTACGCCCCGGAGCCTCCCACCTACAGCCGGTCATCCGCACCGAAGCCGCCGGTGTGGACGGACGAGGAGTTCGAGCTCCTCGGGAAGGTGGTGCTGACGAAGAAGGCCCGCTCGATGCGGGACGCCGCGGAGGAGCTGGCGCTCCTGCGGCTTTCCCCCTTCTCACGCGGGGAAAGGGGGATTGACATGGGCCCGGAGCAGCAGCCTCCGGTGAAGCCGGTGACGCGGCGTAAGTCCCCTGCATTTTTGTACTTGCAGTTTTTTATGAGAAATTGACTAACTTTTTACCTCTTGCAGTGCGCCCGTACTCGGCGGCGAGGGACAAGGCGGAGCACCTCCTGGGGAGGTACTTCGCCGATGAACACGAGCGCATCGTGCGCCTCGTGGGGGAGGGGCCTCCCCGGAACCTGGTGGCCGAGGCCTACGGGCTCAGGCTTCCGGAGAGGAAGCCCCTTCCCACCCCTGGGTCTCATAAGCGGGGGAAGGATGCGGCCGGGGGCTCGGAGCCCAAAAGGCCCCGGGTCCAAAAGACCCCCGCCCCGACGATGACGCCGGCGACGACGCCGGTGAGGGCCCGGGACGAGGCTCCCAGAGCCGAACATGCCCGGGCGGCGCCCCGGGCAGAGGCGACGCCTCCGCCCCCGGAGGCCCCCGTCGAGGCCCGGCGGAAGGAGGTTGTTACCGGCGGGGCGGGGTCCGATTCCGCGGACTACGCCCCGTCTCCAGTTCGAGTGACGCTCCTCTCGCCTCTCCCGGCGGCATTGGCGCCGGAGAGGCTGGAGGTGAGGTTCTCGGAGGCGGAGCCTCCGTGCCTCTGGCCGGTGGACGACGAGGGGGGGAGCCCCTCGGTCTACGTGGTCCCCCCGGAGCAGGAGGCCCCGAGGGCCCTTCGGCCTGGGGCGGGGAAAGGCCCGATGATCCCCCCCCGGGCGGAGAACCCCGCCCAATCTTCGTCTTCGTCTTCGGAGGAAACTTCGTCGACGAAGACGCCGGCGACGCCGGCCGTGCTCCCGGATTCCGAGGTCCGGGGGCCCTCTCCCGGCCGCGACGGGAGGGCCGGGCAAGATACCTCCCTACTTTCCGCGGGGGAGGTGGCCCGTTACGCGGAGGGCCTGCACAACCGGAAGGTGCAGGCCTTCGTAGTAGGAGGAACGCTCCACGAGCGTTTTGAGGGGCTCGAGTCCCTCGGAGCCCAGGTAACCCGAGCTCTTAATACTTTGGCTTTTTTCCTGCACTTGAGATTTTTCTAACTCTTTATGTATCTTGTAGGTAGCGACTGTTACCTGGGGCCTTGAGCAGCGGGTCACCCGGCTGCTCAAGGAGGCGGAGAGCCGGGCCGCGGCTTGCGTGGAGCAGCGGGAGGCGGCCCTCCGGGAGCGGGACGAAGCTCTTGATGAGCTGTCCCGGGCCCGGGCCCAGGTGCACCTTTCGGAGGGCGCCTACATCCGCCTCCGAGAGGAGGCCAAGGTGAGGGAGAAGGCGCTCCGGGAGCTCGAGAGCTCCAGCGTCCGGGCGCCGTTGGACGTGGGCCGCTCCGTCCGCTCGGCCTTGGAAAGCCTTGGCGTTAGCCTGGGCTCCGGGAGCGGCCTGGAGGTGCCCCCGGCGACCCTCGCGGAGGCTGTGCGTTTTCTTAACGCACAAGTCTCCGCCATCCCGGAGGCTGCGGACGTCCGGGCGCGGGGCCGGGCGATCCCCGTCATCGCGGCCGTCGCGGGGCTCGTTGACTACCGGGGGGTCGGCGCCCGGGCGATCGGGGGGCGCATCCCCCGGGGCTTCCCGGAGCCTTCGAGCCAACGCGCCGGGAGGTGGAGTTGCTGGCAGAGGGATTCTACGACCGGATCATCCGGACGAGGTTCCCGACACCGGCGCCTCCGGCCGCGGATGCCCCTGCCCCGGACTCGGAGGAAGCTCCCCGGGGGGAGGACCCCAATGCTAAAGTATGAGCCTCCCCCCGGGTCTTTAGCTAGGACTCCTTTTTATTTTTGTTAGACATTTTGATTCCGGTAGCTTCTTAGGAGAAGCCCCGGGCACTTGTATGAAAACACTTTGCAATGAAATATATTTGAAATTTTTCTAAGTCTGCAATGAAATGTTACCAGGGTACCCGGGGGGTTATTCCCGGGCAACGGTCCGGGAGAGGCTCTCCGGGGGACGCCCAAGCGGCTTTGATTTTGCTGAGCCTTGTCTCCGGGGAGCGCGACGGGGGTACTGCCCGGGAGCCTGTCCGGTTGAGGTGGCGCCCGGAGTGGCACTTGGACAATTTCGACAATAGCTGTGCCGAACTATCTCCCCCGCGTCCGGAGGCCCGAGTGGTACCACCCCTCCGGATACTTCCACCGGCGGGGTACGAGTTTTGGCCCGAAGATGTGCTTCGGGACTCGCAGCGTCGCATGCGGGCCCTGTACCGGGACTTGGCCCGGGAGCTGAGGGAGCGCCTCCGGGAGCTTTAGGGGTAGGAGCCTTAGGCTTGTGAGAAATCCCCCGGGTTAGGACCCGGGTTGTATCTTTCCTGAAGCCCACCGGAGGGGGAGCGTGTCCTCCGGGTTTCCCGATAAATAAAACTCCTTTCTGTTGATTGCTTTGTCTTATTTTTTCTTCTTGTATGGTCTGTGGGGCTCATCTTCAAAAGAATGAGCTATGTTTGTTCGTGGGTGACCTGGGGGCCCCCTGTCCCCCCCCCGCCCACAGCGGGCCGGAGGAGGCCTCCGCGCGCTGTGGGGGTAACAGGGTCCCCGGGGGGAGCATAACCTGTAGGAGAAATATTTTCTAAGTTAGAAAATTGTAAAAACAGGGTTTCCGAGGGAGGGACCTTCCGGGGCGCCCGGGGGCACCGGGAGAGGTTCATCCGGCCGTCGGGAGAGCGGGGAACCGGGAACAAGGCGCGGAAGGGGCTCATGAAAAGCCAATAAGACCTCCGGAGGGGAGCTTCCCGGGAGACTTCGTCCGGTCGCCGTGAGCGGGGAACCGGGAATAATGTCTCCGGGGGAAAATATATCTGAGAAATCCATATCTTCGTAAAGCAATTGTTCGGTCGCCGTGAGAACGGGGAGCCGGGAATAAGGTCTCCGAAAGATAATCATCCGGTCGCCGTGAGAACGGGGGGCCGGGAATAAGGTCGACTCCCGGAGGAGGAAGATAGATCCAATCAAGCCGCAGGGGGCTGATCTTCCGGTCGCCGTGAGAACGGGGAGCCGGGAATAACGTCGACTCCCGGAGGAGGAAGATAGATCCAATCAAGCCGCAAGGGGATGATCTTCCGGTCGCCGTGAGAACGGGGAGCCGGGAATAACGTCGACTCCCGGAGGAGGAAGATAGATCCAATCAAGCCGCAAGGGGATGATCTTCCGGTCGCCGTGAGAACGGGGAGCCGGGAATAACGTCGACTCCCGGAGGAGGAAGAAAATCCAGAAAGCCATTAGACGTCCCGCTGAGGAGAGCGTCTACTCCCGGAGGAGGAAGTGCCCGAAGACGGGTCTTGAGTGTTTGGGTAGGGGACTAATCTCCCAAAGTGACTCGTTACCGCGTGTAACACCCTGAGTTAGGGGTGAAAAGTTCCTTTTTCATAAATAGCATGCATGCATGTATCTGTAGTAATAGCCAGATCAGTATCTTTCTCAAGCCCTAAAATCTCCAAAATCTATCCTATGACCTCAAATCAAGATCAGATTGTTCAGATGTGATCTATCAGTTACTCTGAACTTAAAAGCCTTCAGAACCCAGATCCAATTCTATCTCTAACTCCCAGAATTATCAACTCCTTCTGTTTTCGAAAACAGAAATACCTTATATTACCCAAATACCCTAAGTTTCAGAAACATAGATTTAATCAAAATCTTGACCAAGTTCAGACCAGATTATTCCTGGAATATGATCATGGGTATGTCAATACCTTAATCTAAAAAGTTGACAGCCAGATTCTATCATTTAGACTCTTTTCACAAATCAGTCCAAGAGTTATCGCAAATTAGTCCTTATCTGATATCTGAAAACCAAAAAGGCTAAAATCTCCAGATTAACTTCAAATTCAGAATTTCTTCAGCAAATCTTCTCAAAATGCTATTTGCCACAAGTCTCTCTTCTGTGCAGATATCAAAATCGAACCCTAAATGCCAAAACTCGAAATCGACAAAACTTAAACCTTATTTTTACCCTAAATTACCCTATTTTCAGTTTGTATCAAAAACTATTCAAATGTGTCAAATTCTATCAATTACCTTTGCCAAATACCTTGTTGAATATAATCTACCAGATTAGTGAAATCAATTTCAGTTTAAACCTTCCAAATCTCCAGATTTACATTTCAGTCCAAAACTCAAAGAATTAAAACTGCAGTTCAGTCCATTTTCAACCAGGCCGTATACTGGTGTACACGACCAGAAGCCTCGCCGTGTTTTGCTTCCTTGCGCCGTGCACGCTCGCCGTCGCATCACCGCTCTTGCTGTGTCTTCGCCGCTACTGCCCCTGCACTAACCAGTCAAGTCACAGCAACCAATCTCTTCATTGTTCCCCTTTGCCATCTTCGCCTGGCCTATATAAGCACTCCTGTGCTCAGCAGCTCCCTCCACACATCACCAGGACTTAACCAATTTCCAAATTTCCTCGCTGTAGTCGTCTTCTCCGGCAAGCCATCGAGGAGGCTCACGGTGCCAGCTCACTTCACTGCATCTCCTGCCAAATTGAAGCTAGCAGTGAGTACCTCTCATCCTCCTGATTGTACTGTAGCATCTAATTGCTCCCCGGTGACCTCTAACGCCGGCGATCACCGGAAATTGCTAAATTCGAAGATTGCCCTGTTCCGGCAATGTAGCTCGAATTACTCCAAATTAGCTCTCGTATCTGTAATCAAAATTGATCAGTAAGCTAAATCAAGCATGCCTGTGAACTTAGAACAATCAATTGAGCCCAATTTGAAGCTATCCCCAATTCTGCAATTTATCAGTTGCTGGCTCTCGTCGCCAAGCCACACCGGCGAACCTCCGGCCAAATTGACGTCGCCAGTAGCTTACTCATACCCTTCCATCACTCCTAGAGCAAGGAATCGAGTTCAATCGGCTTGTGTTGGAAATGCCCAAATCCAGTGTTTCTTCTCCGGCGCCGATGACCGGAAAAGTGTTCCCGGCCGTTTCAGCCCAAATAACTTTGTCATTTAGATGTGCCCTAGCCACCTGAGCATTTTTGTCTTCTAGCCCGACACCTAGATCGGCCTAGATTGGAAGATACAGCTTTGCCAAGTTTTTGTCCAGAACTGCTCCAGTGCAACCAGTTCATCTCTGTTCATCATCAAATTTCTTGCTTTCCAGTCATTTCTTGCCCTAGATCCTGTTGACTTAATTGTTCCTGTTACTCAAGCCTACCTCCCAGACAAAGTAGTGCATCATTTGGAGCTCCAGATCAAAAGTTATGCTAAGCCCTAGTTTTTGGCATTGTCAGCTCTATGCCAGAGCTTGTCAGCCAGTGGCATTGACCTTGTTTACCCACTTCTGGTTGTGTAATTTGAAATCCACTTTGTCCACTGAATTTGTAGAGTTGTGATCTACATTTTCTTCTACTACCACAACTTGAGATAAGCCTCCTAGCTTTTCTTAAAGCTATGTCCAAGCTTTGATCCGAATGTCGATCTGTTGACATTCGCTGTTTTGATTAAACCAGCCACAAAATTGTTATCCCTATTGCAATCCTGAAACCCTAAGATTATCTAATCACCATCCTTAGCCCAAATTCCTTGAAACCCTAGAATCTCAGTTCAGTTGCAGTTCAAATTATCTCCAGTATAGTTCAATCATTCTTGTTGAGCATTTCCGCATAAAAGTCTTAAAACATTTTAATATTATAAGTAATTATTGTGTGTTTGTTTGTCGTCGAGCAGATTCAGAAGCTGACTTTGAAGATTTTGCTGTTGACCCGTCATCGACTGCTGTATTTTACGACGCGGAAGGCAAGTCATATCCTTGGTCATCTTGAACCTATATTTTAAATGTTGCTAAAACATAACCTTGAATATAGGCAATATTGCATGTGAAAGATTGAGAATGGTTGATTTATCAATTGGCAGTACTAGACTGGTTATCTATGAAATGTGAAATAAACAAGTTTTGAGCCATGAACTATTATATGTATTTATATACTTATATTCATGAAATAAAACCCCTAACCGTGACTAGAAAAATGGTGTGGATGGCTGTAGCACTGGAGGTGCTAGACTGCAAAGGAATGCAGGCACTGAAGGTGCAGGTTTGTGGATGGTCTGGTCACTGGCATATAAGGACTAGAACCTTGTGTTGTGCGTCTAGTGGCATGAACAACGTGCTAACCGCAAGCCTGGTATGGGACAGGCCTGAACAAGTAATTATGTGGATCGCACATGAAACCCCTGCATGAGATGTGTAGTGATGCACGATAAACACGGAGCGCGGCTCCCACACATATCACTGAAGGTGATCAAGCACGCTGACCCAGTAATGGGAATAAGCAAAGGGGTGGAGGTTTGGATACAACCTGCCACAACTGTGCCTCGCTGAGAGCCACAGGGTCGGGGGTGAATTGTAAGTGATACATAACAAAAGTTCTTGTTATTTCCACCTTGCCGCTCACAGTATGAAGTGAGTCAGGGGTCCAATCATTTTGTTATGATAGGAAAGGCTTGAAAGTGGAATATCTTGTGGGTAAATTGGTACCTCTTTGCAGAGTTAAAAACGTATTCGAATACTCCGAGCTCCCGGGTTTATAGGAGTCTGCTGCGGTGGATTAAATCCACGGGGTGTGACACAAGTACTATTTTCTAAATAAAATATATTTAATCAAGATTACCCAAATGACATGTGTTGTCATGATAAGGAGTGCTGCCGTGGGCTGTCGTGTGTCGACGTGTCGCGGTAGTGCTATAATCTAGTGAACATGAATGATGATGTTACTTTATGAAAAGTGCTGCCATGGGATGAGGTATGAAAGGAAAAGATTATTTTACAAATATCCATAATTCTTGACTAGTCTAGGTTCATATCATCACTACTATATGTATCTACTCTTACCTATGACTTGCTGAGTACGTAAGTGCTCACCCTTGCAACATTCAACTCAATAGATGGAGCCTACCTTGATCAAGATGATGGCACGGAGTACTACGTGGATCCAGAAGGAGGAGAATCAGTTCCGCCAGAACCCTGAAGTGTGTTGTTCTGCCGTCAACTTCTTTTGTGGGAGGGTCACCTATCTTCTACTGCGTAGTTAAATATTTTGCTAAACCCTGAATGCCTTGTAGGCATTGTAATCCTCTTTATGTAATATTAAGGCCAGCAGGCCACACTGCTTAATATTTTGTGAGTACTCTGTTGCAATGTAATATACTCCTGTGTTTGACTCATCCTGGGAAGTCAAAGGTTGTGGTTTGAGACTAGCTGCAGCGAGCTAGGTCTCTACAGGAGTAGTCGTTGTCCAAGTCTCGGGGCGCGACACCGCGGCCGCTGGGGACCGGGTTGCCACTTACACCCTCAGTCCACGAGGGCTGTTCGTAAGCCGCCCTTCAGGAGGGACTTGCTGGGGCAGGGCCCACTTCCTCACGGAGAGGGCATCCTCGCGGGGAGGGCTTCCTCACGGGGAGGGCATCTTCACGGGGAAGGCATCCTCGCGGGGAGGGCGTCCTCGCGGGGAGGGCATCACCACTAGGGGCGGTAAACAAGAACAACCTGCAGTGAGACAGTTTGAACAACGTCTATGCATTTATTAACAAAATATACAAAGCCCCCCCTGCGAAGCCGCGAAGGGGGAAAAAGGGAAGCTACAGTGTCCCTCCTCCCCCTCCGGCGTGACCGCTCCGGGGGAGGGGACAGGCCCGTAAGGCTAGACGTAGAACTTGCGAAGTAAACGCAAGTTCCAGGTGTGCTTCAGCTCCTGCTCTTGAAGGTTGGAGAGCTTGTAGGCCCCCGAGCCTAGGACAGCGGAGATCCTGTAGGGGCCCTCCCACTTGGGGGAGAGTTTTCCTTGGGCTTGGGGGTCCGTGATGCGCTTGAGGACAAGGTCCCCAAGGCGAAAAGCTCTTTCGCGCACGCGCTGGTTGTATGCGCGTGACATTTCGCGCTCGTAGATGGCGTGGCGGAGGAGCGCTCGGTCGCGTTCCTCCTCCACGAGGTCGATTTCCAGCCGCCGGCTGTCTTCGTTGGCCCGGTAGGCTGCGGTCGTGGCTCCATTCAGGAGCTCGACCCGCAGCGACCGAAAGCCGATCTCCGGGGGGAGGACTGCCTCCGCCCCGTAGACTAGGGAGCTCCTCTGCCCACGCGCCCCGCTTGGAAGCGGTTTGCTCGAGTCTCCGGCGTAACCCCTGTAGGATTACGCCATTGACCCTCTCGACGGCCCCGTTGCTTTGAGGATGGGCCACTGAGGCGAAGTGGATGACGATCCCCAGGCCTTCGCAAAATTCCCGGAAAGAAGCCGAGTCGAATTGGGTCCCGTTGTCCACGGTGATTTCCCGGGGGACACCAAAACGACAAACGACGTTTTTCCAGAAAAACCGCTGAACGGCCCGGGAGGTGATGCTAGCCAAGGGCTCTGCCTCAACCCACTTTGTAAAGTAGTCGACCGCGACTACCGCATACTTGTATCCTCCGGGCGCTGGGGGGAAGGGCCCTAAGAGGTCCATCCCCCAGCGCACGAAGGGCCAAGTGATGGGGATAGTCCGCAGCGCTACAGGGGGGAGATTCGAGCCCTTGGCCATCTTCTGGCATGCTTCGCACGCGGAGACAAGGTCTCGCGCGTCGCGCATGACTGTAGGCCAGTAGAAGCCCTGCCGAAGGGCCTTGGCGGCGATGGCACGCGGGGCTAGGTGAGAACCACAGCTCCCCGTGTGAATGTCTTCCAGGAGTTGAAGTCCCTCCGACCGGGGGAGGCAGCGCAGGAGGGCTGAAGCCCCCCGCTTGTAGAGCCTTCCCTCTAGCAGGAGATATGCCCGGGCTTTGGCCCGGAGGCGCTTAGCCTCGGTCTCGTGGGGAGGGACCCCCTCTCCCTTGATGAAGGAGATGAGGGGGTCCATCCAAGATGAAGGCCGGACGATCTCGGCGACCTCCGGGACCGGAGGCTCGGGGCCTGCATCTGGGGAGGCCACCGAGGGCTTCATGATGATTTCCAAGAAGGCCCCCCTGGGGAGCGTTTCCCGGGCGCTTGCTGCCCGTGCCAAGGCATCGGCCTGGTCATTCTCCCTCCTCGGGATATGCCGGGCCTCAAGGCCGTCGAAGTGCTTCTCCATCTTCCGTACTTCCTGCAAGTAAAGACTTAGATTTGCGTCATGGCACAGGTAAGACTTGTCCATTTGGCAGACAACGAGTTGAGAGTCTCCCTTCACTAGGAGGCGTCGGATCCCCAGGGAGCGCGCTAGGCGCATCCCGAGGAGCAGAGCCTCGTATTCGGCGACGTTGTTGGTTGCGGGGAACTCGAGCCGCGCGGCGTACTCGAGCTCCTTCCCTTCGGGGCTCCGGAGGACTACCCCCGCGCCAGCCCCAGCGAGACACAGCGACCCATCAAACAGCAGGGTCCAATGGTCACTGCGTGGGGGCGGCACAGGGAGATCTTCGTCCCCGGACCCAGAGGCGGGAGTCCACTCTGCGACGAAGTCGGCGAGGACCTGCGACTTGATTGCGGAGCGGCCGGTAAGGGACAGGGAGAAGGGGGCAAGCTCGGCCCCCCACTTCCCAATCCGTCCAGTGGCTTCTTTATTCCGCAGTACCTCCCCCAGGGGGAGGGACGACGGGACGGTGATGGGGTGCCCCAGGAAGTAGTGCCGGAGCTTCTGGGACGCCATGAGGAGGGCGTAGCAAATCTTCTCCATCTCCGTGTACCGAGTCTTGGCCCCTTGGAGGGCTTCACTGACGTAGTACACGGGACGTTGCTGCCCCCCTGCTCCTTCACCAAAACCGCGCTGACGGCGACGGGGGTCGCGGCGAGGTAGAGGAGCAAGGGCTCTTCCGGAGACGGACTCACGAGCATTGGAGGGCTCGAGAGGTACTTCTTGAGGTCGTTGAAGGCTTCCTGGGCCTCGGGGGTCCAGCGGAACCCCTCGAGCCCTCGGAGGATCTTGAAGAACTGGAGGCCCCGCTCCCCCGAACGGGAGACGAAGCGACTGAGCGCGGCCAGGCGGCCGGAGAGCCGCTGGACATCTTTGACGGAGCGCGGTGGGGGCATGTCTAGGAAGGCCCGGATCTTCTCGGGGTTTGCCTCAATGCCCCGCTGGGACACGAGGAAACCCAGGAGCTTCCCCCCGCGCACCCCGAAGGCGCACTTCTCCGGGTTGAGCTTGAGCCCGAACGCGCGGAGGTTGCGGAAGGTCTCTGCGAGGTCGTCGATGTGGGAGGCTGCACGGGGACTCTTGACGACCGCGTCGTCTACGTAGACTTCGACGTTGCGGCTGACTTGATCTTTGAAGACCAGCGTCATCAGGCGCTGGAATGTGGCTCCCGCATTCTTGAGCCCGAAGGGCTTGTGGCGGTAGCAGAAGGTTCCGAGGGGAGTTATGAAACTCGTCTTTTCCTCGTCCCCCTCCGCCATCCGGACTTGATGGTATCCCGAGTAGGCGTCTAGGAAGCTCATCAGCTCGCACCCCGCGGTGGAGTCAATGAGCTGGTCGATCCGCGGGAGCGGGAAGTTGTCTTTGGGGCAGGCGCGGTTAAGGTCGGTGAAGTCCATGCACATGCGCCACTTGCCACTTGATTTCTTGACGAGGACGGGGTTTGCGAGCCACTCGGGGTGCAACACTTCCCGGATGAACCCCGCCTCTCGGAGCCGGGCTATCTCCATCTTGATGGCTTCTTGACGTTCGAGGGAGAGCTTCCTCAACTTCTGCTTGGTAGGGGGGTGACCGGGGGTTACCGCGAGCTTGTGTTCAATAACCTCCCGGGCGACGCCCCGCATGTCCGAAGGTTTCCACGCAAAAACATCAGAGTTGCGCTGCATGGTCTTGGGGGAGCTCTGCCCCGATTTGGACAGTTTTGTCCCTGCTGCCCGGGGACAGCGGGACCTTCCGGAGGCCCCCTTCCGGACGCGGCTTGAGGAGGGGCCTCCCAGGGGATGGCGCAGCGACGTCTACGTCCGGGGGGGGAGCCTCCCCCCCGGGTGCCTTGATCAGGTTGACGCTTCCTATTGTGGCAGCAGCTCGCTCGTATAGAGCACGGGCCATGTCTTGATCCCCCCGGACGTTGATCATGCCATGCGGCCCGGGGATCTTCATGCACAGGTAGTTTTGGTGGGTGGCAGCCCCCAGCCGATTGATCGTAGTCCTCCCCATAATCACATTGTAGGAGGAGGGGAGGTCCACTACGTCGAAGCGGACTGGCTCGGTCCGGTAGTTCTCCGGGGTGCCGAAGGTGATCGGGAGATCTACCTTGCCCACGGGGTGGATCGCCTTCCCCGGGACAAACCCTTGCAGAGGCCCTGCCGCTGGTTGCAGGAGCTTCTCATCCACCTGCATTTCCTTGAAGGTTTTGAGGAACAGGACGTCGGCGGAGCTTCCGCCGTCCACGAGGATGCGGGCCAAGTGGCAGTTGTATATTGTCGCGGAGACAATGAGCGCGTCGTCATGGGGGAAGCGAACCCCTCGCGCGTCTTCCGCCGTAAAGGTGAGGGGGACGTCCGACCACTTGGGCGGCACGGACGCGTGTAGCACCCCCACTACCTTAACTTCTCGCGCGTACTCCTTGCGCTGGCGCTTGGAGTCCCGCCCGGAGGCGGAGCCCCCTACGATGACGTTGATGCGGCGCTGAGAAGTTTGAAAGGGGAGAGCGTCTGAAGGCTCCCCCTCCTGCACCTGCTGCCCCCCCGCGGGAGCGGGAAGGGCCGGAACAGCTGGCCGAGGGGGCAAGGAGGCCGGAGTCCCCCCCCCTGCCCACGCTGGTCGAGGAACGCCGCGAAGTGCTGCAGCAGCTGGTGGCAATCTCGGGTGGCGTAGGGTACTGGACCCGTGGAAGCTGCACCACGGTCCTTCCCGGCTTCTCCCCGCGGGGCCTTCGCGGCCGCGCGAAGACTGTCCCCCCCATGGCCTCTCGGCTTGGGAAAGGGGCGGTTGCCCTTCGGGGGGTCGCGCGAGCCGCCTCCGCCCTCGAGGACAAAAGTGTCCCGAGGCCGTGGTTTGCTACGGCCCCCCTGCCTGGGGCGCCTGGGGGGATCCCGGGCCCCCCGCTCGGCGGGGGCAGGAGCCCCCTGGGTCTTCTTCCAGATGTCGTCTTCCTCCGCGCGAGCGTACTTTTCGAGTACGTTGAAGAGCTCGTCGGCGGAGGAGGGGCAGCTTCGAGAGAGTCTTCGGTGGAGTTCCCCCGGGAGGATCTCACTTTTGCAGGCTTCGATCACTGTGGAGTCCGGGACGTGGGCCACTTTGCTTTTTACTTGGGCAAAGCGCTTGAAGAAGCTTCTGATGGTCTCCCCGGTTCTCTGGCGCACTGTGTATAGCTGTGAAGAATCCAGGGGACGTACGTAATTTCCCTGAAAGTTGGCGCAGAACTCCCGCTTCAGCTGCGAGAAAGACTTGATGGAGCCCGCCTTCAGATTGTAAAACCAGGAGCGGGCAATGCCGGTGAGGTAGAGGGGGAAGACGTTGCATTGGACGCTCTCGTCCCCCCCCCCCCCGCCGCGGAGATGGCTGTGGAGTAGATCTGCACGAACTCGTAAGGGTCCGCCTCGCCATTATAATGCTCGATGTGCGGGGGACGGTAGGGCCGCGGCCATCGAATGCTGCGGAGTCTTCGACACAGAGGCTGGTTCGCCCCCTGCACTTCCCGGGGGGAGCCCCAGTCACTGTCTTCTTTAACGGGGGACGCCCCCTCGTTATCTGAGTCAGGTAGCGGCCCAAGAGGGCCGCCAGAGTGGTGGTGACGACGCTTCTCTTCCGGGCCAGGACTGATTTCCCGAACGTCCGGGCTTCCCTCCGGGGAGGATGGTTCTTCGGCTGGTCTCTTCCCCCGACCGGTACGAGAGTGAGGCTCCCTGCGACAACGGCCGGGGGGAAGCTCTTCCCCGCGGCTGGGAGAATGCATTCGCTCGACCTCCCCCAGAGAGAAGCGGACCTGCTTCGCCGGGGGAGGGAGCTCCTGCACTGTAGCAGCCGGCCCGGAAGCTACCGGGGCCTGCCGGGGGGAGCCCCCGGCGATGGCCCCCGGGACCGGCAAGGGGGCGCCCGGGGCGGCGTTTGGATCTGAAGAGGGGGCCCCTGCGGCAACGACCGGGACCGGAAAGGGGGAAGCCCCTGCGACATCCGGAACCAGTGGGGGGTGAGCCCCCTCGGCGACGTCCGGGGTTGGGGAGCCAATGCGGGGGGAAATTCGCTGAGGCACGGGAGCTGCTCTGTCGACCGGCCCCGGTGCGGTAAACGCAACGTGAGGGGCGGGACTGGCTCTCGGCGTAGGAATAACCCCCGGCATGAAATGACCCCCCAGCCCCGGAAGCGGGCCGGGGACGGGGTACCCCCCTGGTGCCACGAAGGGCCCGGGCATGAAATAGCCTCCCGGCACCGGGACAGGCCCGGGTGCCGAGAAGTGTCCGGAAGTATATCCCGCGGGGGGAGGGAACCCCCCGGCGGGATCATACGGGGTAGACAGCCCCCCGGAGACCGGAGGGGCCGCCGGGTATCCCATAAACGGGGGCATGATCCCCGGATATGCGTGCGACGAAAATGTGGGGGCCGGGGGCCGCGCCAACACACTGAGGAGCTCGTCCATAGAGCGCTGGGCGCGGAACTGGCCCTCCACGAGAGCCTCCAGCAGGGCATCCCGGGGAGCCGGGGGAGCCGTCGGGGGGAAACTCGTCCCGGCCGAGGTCCCCGCGGCCGCCGGGAGCGACCCGGAGGTGGAGGCACCTAGATTGAGAGGAAAGGTGGGAGGCGGTACCTGGGAATGGTCGCCTCCGGACGGAAGCGCCGGAACAGCAGTGTCCCGGAAAGGCGGCGCCAGGTCACCGGGACCGGCGTCACCGGGAAGGGCGCGGGCCCTTGTTCTCGGAGGAGCCATGGCGATTCGTCACGGGTCCCCACGGACGGCGCCAACTGTCGTGGTATTACGAATACCCCGGCAGGTTTTGAAGATGATCCTAGCGGAGATTACGTAGCGCGGGTTGACCGGGTGACCGGTCCTCCCCCGCTGGACAAACACAAGAATTGACACGTGGATTTATACAGGTTCGGGTCCCGGTGGGGGCCCTAGTCCTGTCGACGCGCTCCCGACCAGAGCCGGCTGGGGAGGCTCTCTCCGGGGGAGAGGCTTCCGGAGCACGTTTGTGAGTTTAGCTATTCCAAATAATTATCAGTTGATCCTTTACAACAGAGGGGTACAAGGGCTATTTATAGCCCCAAAAAGAAGCAAAAAGCCTAAACTACCCCGGAAGCCACCGTCGGATTGAAGGGTAGGACCGTCCTTCTCCCGGTCAAACGTCTTGGATGCTTGACAGGTGGTCGCTGATTCCCGAGGCGTCCCTCGCGTGACCTGCACGTGATAAACACCCTGCTCTCCGGAAGGGGTCCCGGACATCATCGCCCTCCTAAAAGGTCCCGGGAACCTAAAAGGCGGCGCCCGGGGCAGGCACCGGAGGCCATTGTCCGCGGGCAAATGGCGGCGCCCGGGACATGCCCGGGGGGCACGGTCCCGGGGGCCAAATGGCGGCGCCAGGGGCAGGCACCGGAGGCCACTGTCCCCGGGCAAATGGCGGCGCCCGGGACATGCCCGGGGGGCACGGTCCCGGGGGCCAAATGGTGGCGCCCGGGGCAGGCACCGGAGGCCAATGTCCCCGGGCAAATGGCGGCGCCCGGGACATGCCCGGGGGGCACGGTCCCGGGGGCCAAATGGCGACGCCCGGGGCAAGCACCGGGGGCCACTGTCCCCGGGCAAATGGCGGCGCCCGGGACATGCCCGGGGGGCACGGTGCCGGGGGCCAAATGGCGACGCCCGGGGCAGGCACCGGAGGCCACTGTCCCCGGGCAAATGGCGGCGCCCGGGACCCGACCGGGGGGCACGGTCCCGGGGGCCAAATGGCGGCGCCCGGGGCAGGCACCGGAGGCCACTAGTCCCCGGGCAAATGGCGGCGCCCGGGACATGCCCGGGGAGCACGGTCCCGGGGGCCAAATGGCGCCGCCCGGGGCAGGCACCGGAGGCCACTGTCCCCGGGCAAATGGCGGCGCCCGGGACCCGACTGGGGGGCACGGTCCCGGGGGCCAAATGGCGGCGCCCGGGACATGCCCCGGAGGCACGATCCCGAGAGCCTAAAAGGCGGCGCCCGGGGCAGGCACCGGAGGCCACTGTCCCCGGGCAAATGGCGGCGCCCGAAGCCCGACCGGGGGGCACGGTCCCGGGGGCCAAATGGCGGCGCCCGGGACATGCCCCGGAGGCGGCGCCCGGGGAGACCAAGACGTGGCCCGGGGCAGGCACCGGAGGCCACTGTCCCTGGGCAATCATGAACTTACCTGGACTTGACCGCGTGGAGATTTCCCCCAACATGGTATGAATATACCATACCAATTCGTTATGTATGGATGATGGATGAGATTCCATGGATAGAGAGCCAGTTCCAATAGACTTATTTAACGTTCCCGTTAGCGTGCATCCAGCAGGAATTGAACCCGCAAATTTGTCAATTATGAGTTGGGCGCTTTAACCATCCAGACATGGATGCTTAACAGGGATCATCGTACATCATAAATAACCAATTTTCATATAGAAAGACATATCATAGAAAAATGAAATTGAAAATATTCGGAGATGGCAAATATTCGGAGATGACTATGAAAACACCTCTCTGGATTCTCGAATTGAAAGAGAGATTGAGAGGGATCAAGAATCCTAATTCTCTCTATTTGGAATGGATCCAATTCTATTGAGTCTGACTCATAGTGATCATTTCTCTTTAGTAAAAAATGACCTTGGTTATCAAATGATTGAACAACCGGGATCCATTTACTTATGATACCTAGTTGACATTGATAACAAGGATCTAATGAATTATGAGTTTAATAGATCCTCTTTAGCAGAAAGACGTATATTCCTTGCTCATTATCAGATAATCATTTATTCACAAACCTCGTGTGGGGCTAATCGTTTTCATTTACCATCTCATATAAAACCCTTTTCGTTCCGCTTAGCCCTATCGGGTATTTTAGTGATAGGTTCTATAGGAACTGGACGATCTTATTTGGTCAAATACCTAACGAAAAATTCCTATTTTCCTTTCATTAGGGTACGAGGACTTCTTATTCCACAAGAACGAAAGCACCTTTTCATTCTTTCATATACTAGGGGTTTTTACTTGGAAAAGACAATGTTCCATACTAAAGGATTCGGGTCCATAACCACGAGTTCCAGTGCACTAGATCTTGTAGCACTTAGCAACGAGGCCCTATCCATTAGTATTCTACATAAATAATCCATTATAGAAACTAATACAATTAGATTAGCTCTTCATAGACAAACTTGGGGTTTGCGAGCCAAGGTAAGACCGGCTCGGGATCATGGGACCCTTTTATATCAAATAGGAAGGGCTCTTGTACAAAATATACTTCTAAGTAATAACCCCATAGATCCTATATCTATCTATATAAAGAGGCAATCGTGTCAGGAAGTGGGTTTTTATTTGGCCAAATGGTACTTCGAACTTGGAATGAGCATGAAGAGATTAACGAGACTTCTTTATCTTTTGAGTTGTTCTGGCGGACCGCTCGCGCAAGATCTTTGGTCTTCACCCGGAACCGATGAAAAAAAGTGGGTCGCTTCTTATGGAGTCGCTCAGAATGATTCTTCAGTTCATGGCCTATTAGAAGTAGAAGGTGCTCTGGTGCGATCCTTACTGACAGAAAAAGATTGCAGTCAGGTTGATAATAATCGAGTGCCATTACTTCGTCGGTCCGAACCAAGGAATCTGTTAGAAATGTTTCGAAATGGATTTGTTCTCTCTTTGATCAGGGATTGCTATATGAAAAGAAGTGGAGTTTGAAAAAGGGAACGGAATGGTCAAACCGGAACTGCTAGAGGAACGAATTTTCAATAGCATAACTTGGGCTCCTAGAATATGGGGTCCTTGGGACAATCTATTTGATTGTAGGAAGAGGTACACTGAATATGACTGGGGATTTTCCTATGGGTATTGGAGCGGGTCCAAGCAGATTAAAGAGGATGAGTTGTCAGAGACTGCTATTTATTCTAATTAATTCTGGTATATTTATCATAAAAAGGAGGAGGTGCAAGAGACTGATTCGGACTTCTTGCAGAGTAGAACAATGCAGTACCAGACATGAGATATATCTTTCAAAGAAGAAGGCTTTTTTCGAATAAGCCAATTGATTTGGGACCCTTCAGATCCATTCTTTTTCCTATTCAAAGTCAGGCCTTTGTCTCTGTGTTTTCACGTCTAGAATTCTTTGCAGATGAAGATGAAGAGATGGCAAAGCGGGTTAAGTATTTCTTGCAATTCCTCTTCCAATGGCCAGATTCCTTGCAATAGAAGCATTCAGTAGTAGGGGTGGCACCTGGCTTGGACTTTCCTTTGGAATTAGGCTTAGCGCTAGAGGATCTTTCTAGAGCTTCGCCCTTTCCCTTAGCCTTGCCCTTGCCCTTCTTCTTAAAGCTTTTTCCCTTTTGAACCATCATTACATTATTTGGAATTTTTTTAATGTTCTGTTCCGCTGTTTTAAGCATCTCAAGCAATTCAGTCAATGATTTCTCCAGATTATTCATGTTATAGTTCATGACAAACTGGTCATAGCTCAGAGGGAGCGATTGGAGAATCATATCAGTAGCCAATTCTTGACTAAGGGGAAAACCAAGTTTTTCCAAATTCTCAATGTAACCAATCATCTTGATCACATGAGGACTGATCGAGCTTCCTTCTGCCAACTTGCAATCATGCAATTTCTTGGTGGTCTCATATCTTTCCACCCTGGCCTGCTCCTCGAATAAGTTTCTCAGAGACAAGGCCATGTCATAAGCTGTCATGTTCTCATATTGCTTCTGAAACTCAGAGTTCATTGTGACAAGCATTAGATGTAACACCCCTGTTTTTGTCAAACCCTAAAATAGCCAAAATCCACATCTTGACCCCAAACCCTAATCTGCTTCAGCCATTCCCTTCTAAGTGTTGTTCAGAACATTTTTCCCTTCGGGATCATCTCCAAAATCTCATCCTAAAACTGAGTTTCGACCCTTGCCGTCTCAGAACCCTAATTACCCTAATTTTACCCTAAACTGCTTTTCCCCAATTTTGTCGAAACCCTTCAGATCTTACCCGATCTTACCAAACTTTGGCCAGACGAGTTCTAATAATTTTATGCAACTTATCTGCGAAATCAGATTCCAGATCGGACCCTCAGATCTCCAAATTTGCAATCAGGCCCAACTTCTATTCAAATTTTCCTCACAGAACAGTCCCTGGAGCAAGTTTCAGAAATTGCAGAACGGCCCAAACTTCTTTTCAGGTCCATTCGACCAGCGCCTGGTCGTTGGCTACGACCAGCGCGTGTCGCCGGAGCCACGCCGTGGTTTTCACAGCGTTTGTTCGCCGCCGGCCACCGCTTCTTGTCGCCTGTGTTGTGAACAACCGAGCCACCCCGCGCGCACGTGCCAGCACCATTGCTTCGCCTTGTCCAGCGGTTAAACGGCCGCGCTCCAGCAGCGTTTTCGCGCGCGCATGACCCGTTGCCATGGCATTGCATGCGTGTACGTGTCGTTGCCGGAGCTACGTTGTCGCCTCCGCATCTGCGCCGTCCCGGACGAAGTTCCAAGGCACCCTGGCATTACTGGCAAAGCTGCAGCACCGCCTGAAGCGTATCACATCGCCGTCGCCGTCGTTGTGCCTGCGCCCGACAAGTTTCTCCCCGGCGCAAGCAACCGCTGTCGTGTTTTCCCTAGCAAGCTCCGTCCCCGTGCCTATTTAAACCCTCCCTGTGCTTTGAGAGCCTCAAGCCTCCAGAAAATCGACTAAGTCCCAAACTCCACCGTTCTCGCCTTCTTCTCCGGCGAGCCAGTGAGTGAGCTCACGGTGTCAGCCCATCTCGCTACACCATTCTCCAATCCAAGTTCACCAGTGAGTTCCCCTCTTTCCCCTCTCTGTTTAGTAGCAACCAATTGCACCAGATCGATCCCCATCGCCGGTGATCGCCGGATTCCCGATTTGCCTGTTCCCCCAATGCCGTTCGATTCCCTCCAAATTAGCTCTCGATTCTGTAGAAGAAGTTGATCAGTAAGCTTAGTAGAGCAAGCCTGTAGAATCAAAATCCCCAATTGAGCTCAAATCGAAGAAATCCCATTTTGGAACCACGGCCGTTCGTCGGACCTCGGCGCCAAGCTTCTCCGGTCATCCTCCCACCAAATTGACTGCACCAGTAGCTTCTACACTCCACCCTTTCACTCCCTGAGCAAAGAATCAAGTTCAAACGCCTTGTGGCAAAAATCCCCAATCACCAGTGTCGTCTTCTCCAGCACCGGTCGCCGGAATTATTTCCCGGCCGATCTAACCCCTGAAACCTTGTCCCTTAGCTTTGCCTCAGCTCCCTGAGCAATTCTTTCCACTAGCTCGACACCTGGATCTGCCTAGATTGTGAGTTATGCCTTTGCCAAACGTTTGTCCAGATCAATGTCTGTGCCGTGTCGCCACCGCAGTTCATCGCCGGATTTGGCCACCCTCCGGCCACTTTCAGCTCTTGTCCCTGTTGAGTATTTTATTCCTGTTAGTAATGCCTACCTCCCAGACAAAATGTTGCATCAATTGGAGCCCTGGATCAAAAGTTAAGCCATGTCCTAGTTTCTGGCCATGTCCAGCACTATGTCAGTGCATGTCAGCCACTGGCATTAGCCTTGTTCAGCCCCTTCTGGTTGAGCAATTGAAATGCCACCTTGTCCTTTAGATTCTTGGAGTTGAGATCTACATCTTTCCCTTCTATCACTTCTCCAGAAAACCATCCTAAGATCAGTTTGAAGCTATGCCAAAGCCATGAACCGAATGTCGACCTTTCGACGTTCAATCCTTTTTAGCCGTTTCTTTGACCAGAGCCCTTGTGACCTTGCCCTAACCTTTTCCCCTACATGCATGACTTATTTACTTAATAATTTCTATGGAAACTATTTTCTGTATGCTTATGGTATGTGTTTGTGTGTTGGTTGATTGCCGCAGAGTCAGAAGCTGAAGGAGCAGAGGAAGTCTTTGAAGATCCGTCTGAGTACATAGACCCAGCATTGCAAGGCAAGCCTCATTCCTTTGATCATGTCTCACCCAATATTTTCTTATGAAGTATATTCACTGTTTCTTACTATGCATGCTTATGTGAGATACAAGTTATGTTTGAATGACATGAGTAGATATTACCTAATGAGTCATGAAACCCCTTTTGTTATTGAACCTTCTTATATATGCTTTTGTCACCCTAGGACTCATATACTGAATATCCACATTAAACTTAAAATGGCCAAATACGTGAGAAGTTATAATGAAAACCGTTTTGTCAAGAAAACTGATAAAAGGGATCAGTAGTGAGGATTGGATTGTATGGAGAGGGTGCGGTGCGCACCAGGGAATGAGAATGCTCCTCACTATTGGTTCATAAGAACGAGAACCTTGTGCTGTGTCTCTATGCGAATTGTAAACGTACCAACCACTTGCCTGGTATGGGACAGGCACAACTTAGTAGCTTTTTGGTATTAGCAGTTCCCTGCATGGTTTGTCGATCTGGTTTCCCGCGTGGAAACTGGTAGGCCAAGGTTCGGCCATGAGCGATGTGAGTTCAGAAAAATAATGAGAGGAAAAGGCGTAAAAGAAGGAAGGCGCCCTAGACCTGATTAAGCCGTGAGCGGTTGTAATCTTAAACGGTCGTATGTCTTGCGTGGACATAGACCAAGGCTATGTGTCCTGCGGGAACATAGACCAGAGAGGCTAGGAAGTAAGGCAGTGGGGAAAACCCACAACGGTACTTGAGACTTAACTGTCTATTTACCGGGCGGGGATACTGTTAATACTGAACTGTAAAAGCGTTGTGTGACCTCGGCCTTGTCACATGTGTATAAGTCACATGGAGCTGATCCGACTTGAAAGCCGAGTGAACCAGTGGATTTAAAAAGAGGTACACCTTTGCAAAGTGTAAAAGAAGTATCAGATACTCTGTACTCCCAGGTTCAGGAGTCTTTTCGTAGTGGATGTTATCCATGGGTTATAGCACAAGTAATGTTTTGGAATGTTTTCATAATGCGGTTAACAAAGTAGTGACTCATGGGAGATCACTACATCTAATGTTTTATTGAAAACCTGTTTAATGTTTAAAGTATCATTTTCATGACAAAAGTACTGTTTTACTGAACAAATGACTTGGAAATCTATATATCTCTATCCATATGAAACTAAAACCCCGGAATCATATGTTTCACCCTCATGTAAGTACAATTGCATTAATCCCTGGAATGAGTGTTGCTGAGCACCAAGTGCTCACCCTTGCATTTATATATCCAACTGTAGAAGAGGGATTCGAGGATCCCGATTCCTTCAGTTATGAGTACTCACATGAAAATGGAAGCACCCCGGACGAGCCCACTTTCTAGAAGGATTACGCACCAAGTCAAGTCAGATGTGGGAGAAGCCCCTCCAACCCTGCTGCGGATGGAAGTCAAGCTGTTTGTCGTCGCTTTGTGTTTTATGTTGTGTGTTCGGTACTTAGATACCGATTCTGGTTCTGATAAACTGGTTATTTTCTTAGCAACTCTACTTAGCGCCATTTTCGGTGCTTTGGCTATGTAATATTGGCCATGTTGGCCTGATACTTGTTTAATGATATTACTATGCTTGTGTGGTTTGAGCTCATGTGGCATCATGCTGTGTGTAACCTACCTGGGCGGTTACCAAGGTGATCCTCAAAAGGGGGTCTCACATTAGACAGCTGGCATCAAGTACGTCATCGGTATGCTTTTTATAAGCATCTTTTTGAGCACGTAAAGCACTAGCGGCTGGTTCATCAAGTATAGGAGTCTCTAGAATATAGTCCTTTTTCTCTTGTTTGAGAACAATTCTCAAGTTTCTATACCAATCAATAAAATTTGTTCCATTGAGCTTTTCTTTATTAAGGACAGATCGCAAACTGAAGTTGTTTGAGGAGCTACCACTATCCATTGTCTACAACAGTAAAGAAATGCAAAATTTTAGCATTGTATTTATGAAAAGTCTTTCATTAAACAATTCAATAAAAGTTGTACCAACTATATATATTTTTGAACAAAAATCCCTCAACAAATATATATAGTAGGTCAAGATCCATATTTCACTAAGTTCTAGTGAGCTTTGGCATCACTGGTGGAAACCTAGTTATTTAGGTAAGCAACTCCTTACTAATTATATCATATATAACTTGTTTGTTGGACACCATGCCCCAAAGCCCAAAACCGTTTTGATGACCTTGTTAAGTTAAACCAATTCTATGCTTATGGGTGTCCAACACACATATTCTGCTTTATTAAGATAATTGATGGTGCCCTGATTTGTCAGACCCACCAAGCAACGATCAAAATCTTGACAGGTGCAGCAATTGGAAGGGTATAATAAACTTAATTTTTATGAGGGGTTAAAACATGGCAAAACATCCATATGCACGAAAATAACCATTAGCTAGATGATCTAACAGGTGCAATTTCGACTATATTTAACTTCCGTTGGCAGTAACCTTGGTCAGGAAAGACCGCGACTGTTTTCGCTCACACCATGAAGGAAAGCGTTCCGCCAAGCGGAGCTTATTAAGAAAAACTTTATGACGTATTCTTTCCTTAGATACCAAAGTTGACAGCTTGTGGTTGTCAAGTATAATCTTTATGTTTCATGAGGGGTTAAAAGATGTCACAACATCTATATGCATGAAAAAACCATCAGTTAGATAATCTCACATGCATAACTACGACTATATTTAACTTCCGTTGGTAGTAACCTTGGCCAAGAAAGACTGCGACTGTTTTCGCTCACACCATGAAGGAAAGCGTTCCGTCAAGCGGAGTTTATTAAGAAAAACCTTATGATGTGTTCTTTCCTTAGACACTCAAGTTGATAGTTTCTGGTTATCAAATATAATCTTTTTTTTTGAATTAATCACATTAATCAAAATTTCAAACCAATCTGATTGGTTTAAATCCCCTTATGCCAGTCATATTAACTCCAATATGAATATCTAGAATAAATAGCTAATGTCATATGTAGATCCAATCTACACACATATGATATAGAAGATCCAATCTGCTATTGTCATATAAACTCTAACATCACCTCCTTCTGGCCCATGCTAGGATCATTAGACATCAGTTCACATTAAAGTCGGTCAAAAAATAGTTCATACAACACTTGGATGTCAAAACGAACATGTATAACGAAACTTATACGGTAACAAATTGAATAAACTAATAGATCTAGTCTATTATAACTTCATATATCACATATATGGTATTAATCCAGATCTAATACTATACAGGATGGCTCTGATACCACTGTAGGAAAACGAGTAAGCTACACTAGCAAAATTTCAAAAATTTTACTCGAAGGCTGTAAGTAATCGATCATAGATTAGATTGTTACCAATAGCGGAAGCAGATTTGGTGCAGCGATCGAATGTTCGCAACAACCGTTTGCGGATCGTCCTGAACAGTGGATGTAGATGACAGCGACCGCTCATGGATTGTCCTGATCAGCGCAGCAATTGCAGCAGCGCCTCTACCGGTATCCACACGTACCGGGATGGAACGTTGTGCAATGGTGTGCTAGCACCAATGTGCACAACAAGGGTTTTTAGGGTTATTACTTTAGAGGAGGTAGCAGCTACGCCTTTTCTGTGTTAATTCTCAAGGCTCATCATACCTCTCTATATATAGGGCCAAGCAGGAGAAATCCTAACAAATTAGGTTTTCTGATATTATACGAATCTTATCCGAACTACCCATGCAGAAGAAATCTTAACAGATTAGGTTTCCTGATTTTATACGAATCTTATCTAAACTGCCATGCAGAAGAAATCATAACAGATTAGGTTTCCTGATTTGACACGAATCTTATCCGTATTGTAGGATGAGACTAATATTAAATCTTCGTATCTGATACATTAATTTCATAACAGTCATTGCTCTGGATCTTGTTCACAATTCTTAAGATCCTAGTTCTGAATTCTTAACAGTAGATTTTGCGTAGGGTGGATTACTCATAGGTGAGCCATTCTAGTTTTCAGGCAGAGGAAACAAGATTTTACTGACAATAAGTAGCAGATACAACCATGTGGTAATATAAGATACACTGATACACAGTTCAAGAATCAAGAGTGGTTGTACATGCATTTGATGATGGGGGCTCTTAACATTCTGGTGTAATTTGGCATCTAGATTGGGCTGGATGGCATTCTGTTTCAAATGAGTTTTAAATATGTTTCTCCCCTCCTTAAGGCAGCCTTATCTTTGTGCTTTTTACACACAGGAATGTAAGAATTTCAGGCTATTGGCCAACCAAGTATACAATTCTTTCTAAAAGAATTGTTCCTAGCATTTCTTCCTAGATTTGTGCTGCAAGTAACATTGTTTCATCCAGTGTTCCATTCCACCCCCTCCCATGTTTTTTCTGAAATCCTAGACCAAACCGGTAGATCAGTGATTGACCCGTCTTTCAGTGCTATTGGTCAACAAGTTTTTCTTTTTCTTTTATCTTAAGTTCGTATTCCTCAAAATTGCATAATGACTAATATCTAAACTCTTTAAAAAGGAAGTCTAGCCTCTGTTCTACCTCCTTATTGTCGTTGTCGATGTTGCCTGCATCGCCAGTGCCTTAACACCCTTGTTGCCAACCTCCAAGGCTAGTCGCACCACCTCCACCATCCACTGTGACCACCAACCTGTTGGGCAAGTGAAAATGTAATGGTCATAGTGTATCCACCGACATGGTGAGGGGGACGGGGGCTTGGAGCTTACCAGCGGCTTGCTATTGTTTATTGAAACTAGAGAAAAGTAGTGGAGCTTAGCCATCCCTAACACCTCGAACCGCTAGTAACCGATTGGTTTGCAGCCAGGGAATGCTAACACTGCTTTATGCTAAATGACACAAGAACAAGCAAATGCATACCATTCATTACTCACAGGAGACAGAAGAATGACTGCAAACTCAATAATGTAAGTCCAATACAATAATGATACAAATTGTATACAAGCAAATATTGCCCAATTAGAAGGGCATATGAATCATTCTACCATAAGATTTCGCTTTTGTCAAATTCATGTTACACAAGTGAAACTCAAATGGATATAAAAGCTTGAAGCAAATGCCGGTTTCTTGATGGTCAACCAGGCTCAGTTGACAAATCTCATGAATGATGCTACCAGATTCATTGGTATGCAGATGTAAACGCAGCTCGCCATGATTGATCATTGCATGCCGATGGAGCATGGGAGTGCTCCATTACTTCCTTGCTGTCGTGGTGGTAGAATGGGCCCAATGCCGACTCTGGCAGTCGACTTTCTGCTAGGTAGTGCTTCATGGTCTCCATCTCTATTTCATGCTTCTTCTTCATCTTCTCTATTTGCTTCTTGAGCTTCTCATTCTCTTGCAGCATTGCTGCACTCCTCTCCTGCAAGCCAGAAATAATCATAGCTGTTATTTGAACAAAAGAACACTGACTAGTGTGACAGTCAGTTGATTGCTTGCACCAACCTTCTCTTGTGCAGATGCTTCCTCTGCCTCTCTCAATCTTACAAGTAGTTCTCCAGCAGCATGCACTGCTTCAGCGGTGTCGCGGAGCTGAATGTGGAGCCTCCTGTTCTGTTCTTTCAGATACGCCCTCTCCTTTTCCCGGTCGATCCTCAAAGTGGAAAGCTCTGCAGCTAGGGCGGCAGCAAAAGCCGTCCCACAGCCCTTCCTGCCTGCTTTGGCAGCTGCCCTCTTTACCTCTGAGATCCCTTCCATCACCTTGCGGTGCTTCTCAAGGAGATCATTGTACATCTCCTGGAGCTCAGCATAATGCTCAACTATCCTGGCATGCCCGTAGATGGCTCGCTGCAGTGCGTCATCCAACTCTGCTGTGCACTTCTTCTCCATGCTGAGTTCCATCTCTGTCTTCTCTGCAAGCATCCGGTTTGATTCTAGATCAACCCTCAGCTCTTCAGTAAGGGATATCCATTTGCTCTCGGATTCTGTCCATTTCTGTCTTTCCTTCTCAAGTTCATACTCTCCCTCATCTGCGCTGCCATTCCTTATCTGTTCCAGAAGGCAATCGTTGGTCGATCCATCTGTATTATCCTTTAGCTGATCCTTCAATCTCTCAATTTCACTTAGAAGTGCTTCCCTCTCATTCATGCTGAATGACACCTTACTATCATCGCATTTTTCACCAGTCTTCCCTTCATCGGTTGGTTCCTTTATAGGTGTGACACCATCTGAAACTTGGCCATCTTCTGAGCCATTCTTATAATGGTCAATCTGTAATTTAACAAAGGTAAATGTCAAGGGAAGGCAAATCATTGCATGCAACATATTTGATTAATCAGAGTATATACCAAAATGCTCAGCTGCTTGATTTTAGCTGCCTGTTCTTCACATAAAGCTTCAAGTTCAGCCTCTCTCTTTGAAGCAATTGTGCAAGTGTTTTTGTCATCCTGGTAGAAAAAATATTTTAAGCATATGACAAGATATGAATAAAAGAAACATTTGCCATCAAATGACATACCTTAAGTGATGCACTAGCTGATTCATTAGATTGTGCACCATTGGCTATCACAATCTGCTTGTCTGAGTTAACGTTTTCTACCTGGTGCCCATTTATATTCATTGCTTTCCTGCAGGACGAGCAAAGGATGGAAGTAGCAGCTGCTTGCCCATCTGGTAATGCCTGCACAGCTGACCTGGCTTTTGCTACTGACTGACGGGGGTTCAGTGCAAAATGATCAAATGAAAGTCCAACAAATGACTTTTGCGGGGCTGGATTCTGTCGATGGTACTCTATAATGTGCAAGCCCCGATGAAGACTTGCAGCCAGTGAATCAGTGGGACTAAGCTTGCTCGACTGTAGAGAAGAACGTACTGCACTCTCTCCGGAGGCTTCATCATTGCTATCTACTGGGCAGTCAGATACACCGAGCTTGCTTGGTGACAGACCTGGTGAGGTGATGCTTTTTCTTGTCTTATTGTGGATCTTTGGAGAAGAACACAAAGTTGGATCTTGTATTGGTGAGAGCTGTGGGCAAGCACTGATTGAGAGACTAGATTTCCTGACAGAAGCCTGGTCTTCATCAGCATTTGCATTGCTGGGCACTTCACGATGCTCCTCCTCCTGATGTTGACCATCACTACCTTTTATGATTGGCTGATCATCCTCTTCACTATTTTTTGGCTTCTCCTTGGAGAGAGGAGTGTCACCTGGAGAACTCTCGGCATCCAAAAAGTCCTCAAAAGCATCTTCAGATGAACAGTGCAGGTTGCTAATTTGATCACGTAGTTCTCGTACATCATCTTCATCGACGTCCATTTCTTCCTCCGAATCAACTTCAATGTGAGGTAAGATCAAAGAGCGATTGAGGCTCACTCGCAAGTTATGCAAGCTTTCACGAGCATTTTGTGCACTGAAGTATCCAGTCTTGCAAGTTGCGTTCCCTCCAGACTTTGTTCTAATAAGCTCTTCCTGCAAAGTGAAATAACAATTACCAATTGTCTGTAATGGTTTTAACTTGTATCTGTCTTCCGAAATAATACCTTTAACTGACGTATCTGATCACTCAAACCATTAACATCATCTTCTGGCTACGTGGCGGCGGTGGTGGCTGCGTGGGAAACTTCGTCGGCGGCGAGTTCCGGCGGCGAGGCGAGGTGGCGGGGTTCTGGTCGAATGATGCTTGGTCATGGTCAAAAATGGCACAGGGGCCTGGTTGCAAGGTTTGGACTGATTTGCGAAGGTTTGGACTAATCTGCAAGGAATTTGGTTCTGGAATTTGGGTCTATTTGCAAATCTGGAGATCTAGAGGGTTGATCTGAGATCTGGTTTTGCAGGTGAGTATTACTAAACCACTTGGACTCATCTAGCAAGAAAAATGGTGAAATCCGATAAGATCTGGTGGTTTTGACAAAAATCAAAAACAGGGTAATCAGGGTAAATAGGGTAATTAGGGTTTGAAACTTTGGCGAGGCTGAAACTAGGGTTTCAGTTGAGTTTTTTGGAATTCTTCTAGAAGGGAAAAATGTTCTGAATAGTGAATGGGAGATATTCACTGAATCAGATAAAAATTTGGAGATGGTCTGAGACTTTTAGTCTTTTTGGGTTTCTGACAAATCTGAAAAGAACTGATCTGCGATACTTTTGGACTAAAAAGCGAAAATGGTCTGAAAGGCGGAGTTTGGCTGCCAACTTTTTAAATTAAGGAGTGGCACACGTAAGATCATAATTCTGAAATAAGAGATCAAAAATGGGGTTGAGACATCCGAGAATCCAATGAAGATATGCTGACTGACAAGCTAAAGAGATAGCAAAATTTGGGATGTTACATCGGCCCCGGTGACGCCCGGGCCGGTAGCTACAGTGCATGAGCTCCCTCCTCCCCTGGGGCTGCCCCCGAGGGTGCCTCCGGCGGACCAGGTCCGTTTCTCCCGGGAGGAGGTTGAGCGAATGCGCACGGCTGAGTCCGGGGAAGAACTTCCCCCGGATCGTGGACGCGGAGAGCTTCGCTCCCGCACCGGCCGGGGGAAGAGACCCGCTGAAGAACCAGCCTCTCCGGGGGAGAGCCCTGACGTCTTGGAACTCAACCCCGGCCCAGAAGAAAAGCATCATTACCACCATGCCGGCAGACCTCTTGGGCCACTTCCCGACTCCAACAACGAGTGCGCATCCCCTGTCAAAGGAGACAGCAACCAAGATTCTCGCCGAGAAGTGCAGGGCGCTAACCAGCCGCTCTGCCGCAGACTCCGGTGCATTCGATGGCCGCGGCCTTATCGCCCGTCGCACATCGAGCACTACAATGGTGAGGCCGACCCCTATGAATTTCTGCAGGTGTATTCCACAGCCATCTCGGCGGCTGGGGGGGACGAGACGGTGCAATGCAACGTCTTCCCCCTCTACCTCACCGGGATCGCCTGCTCGTGGTTCTGCAATTTGAAGGCTGGCTCCATCAAGTCATTCGCACAGCTCAAGCGCGAGTTCTGCGCGAACTTCCAGGGGAACTATGCGCGTCCCTTGGATTCCTCGCAGCTGTATACCGTCTGGTAGAGGACGGGGGAGACCATCCGCAGCTTCTTCAAGCGCTTCGCTCAAGTCGAGCAAAGTGGCTCACGTCCCCGACTCCACGGTCATCGAGGCGTGTAAGAGCGGGATCCTCCCGGGAGAGCTCCACCGGAGGCTCTCCCGAAGCTGCCCCTCCTCCGCCGACGAGCTCTTCAATGTACTTGAGAAGTACGCTCGGGCGAAGGAGGACGACTTCTGGAAGAAAAACTAGGGGGCTCCCACCCCCGTCGACTGGGGGGCTAGGGACCCCCTCAAACACCCCAAGCAGGGGGGTCGTAACGAGCCACGGCCTCGGGACACTCTTGTCCTCGAGGGCGGACGCAGCTCTCACGATGCCCCGAGGGGCAATCGCCCCTTCCCCAAGCCGAAAGGCCGTGGGGGAGGACAGTCATCCTGCGGTCGGGAAGGCCCTGCGACGGGAAGCAGGGAAGGCCCGTGGTGCACCTTCTACAGGTCCGGTACCCATGCCACCCGGGAATGCCATCAGCTGCTACAGCAGTTCGCCGCGTTCCTTGACCAGCATGGGCAGGGGGGGGACTCCAGCCTCCTTCCCCCTCAGCCGGCCTTGCCGGCCCTTCCTGCTCCCGCGGGGAGTCAGCAGGGGTAGACGCGGGAGGGGGAGCCGTCAGAGACTCTCTCCTTCCAAACTTCCCAGAGGCGTGTCAACGTCATCATGGGAGGGTCCGATTCCGGGCAGGACTCCAAGTGTCAGCGCAAGGAGTACGCGCGCGAAGTAAAGGTGGTGGGGGTGCTACATACGTCTCCGCCATCCAAGTGGTCGGATGTCCCCCTCACCTTCACGGCAGAAGACGCACGCGGGGTTCGCTTCCCCCACGACGACGCGCTCATCGTCTCCGCCACCATCTACAACTGCCACCTGGCCCGCATCCTCGTAGATGGCAGGAGCTCCGCCGATGTCCTCTACCTGAAAGCCTTCAGGGAGATGCAGGTGGATGAGAAGCTCTTGCAGCCCGCAGCAGGGCCTTTGCAAGGATTTGTCCCTGGGAAGGTGATCCACCCCATGGGGAAGGTGGACCTCCCCATGACGTTCGGCACCCCGGAGAACTACCGGACTGAGATGGTCCGGTTTGACGTGGTGGACCTCCCCTCCTCCTACAACGCGATCATGGGGAGGAGCACGATCAACCGCCTAGGAGCGGCCATCCACCAAAATTACCTCTGCGTGAAGATCCTCGGGCCTCACGGCGTTATCACCGCCCGGGGAGACAAAGACGTGGCTCGCGCTCTATACGAGTGCGCTGTTGCAACGATCGGGAGCGTCAATATCATCAAAACCACGGGGGGGCCTCTCCCCCAGAGTCAGACGTCACCGTAATACCTTCCGGGAGGCCCCTCCCCAAGCCCCGTCCGGAAGGGGGCCTCCGGAAGATCCCCCTGTCCCCGGACGACGGGGACAAAACCGTCAAAATCGGGGCGGAGCTCCCCGAGGAGCATGTGGAGCAACTTGCGGCTTTCCTGCGCGAAAACTCTGACGTTTTCGCATGGAAGCCCTCCTACATGCGGGGCGTCGCCCGGGATGTCATCGAGCACAAGCTCGCGGTGACCCCCGGTCACCCCCCAATCAAACAGAAGCTAAGGAAACTCTCCCTGGAACGCCAAGAGGCGATCAAGGTATAGATTGCCCAGCTCCGAGAGGCAGGGTTCATTCGGGAGGTCTTGCACCCCGAGTGGCTCGCGAACTCCATCCTCATGAAGAAATCGAATGGCAAGTGGCGGATGTGTGTGGACTTCACCGACCTCAACCGCGCCTGCCCCAAGGACAACTTCCCACTCCCGCAGATTGACCAACTGGTCGACTCTACCGTGGGGTGCGAGTTGATGAGCTTCCTGGACACATACTTGGGCTATCACCAAGTCCGGATGGCGGAAGGGGACAAGGAAAAGACGAGTTTCATAACTCCCCTAAGAACCTTCTGCTACGTCCACATGCCCTTCGGGCTGAAGAACGCTGGGGCGACCTTCCAGTGGCTCATGACGCTGGTCTTCAAGGACCAAATTGGTCACAACGTCGAAGTCTATGTCGACGACGCGGTCGTCAAAAGTCCCCGCTCAACCGCCCACGTCGACGACCTAGCGGAGACCTTCCACAACCTCCGCGCGTATGGGTTGAAACTCAACCCGGAGAAGTGCGCCTTCGGCGTGCGCGGGGGGAAGCTCCTGGGTTTCCTTGTGTCCCAGCGGGGCATAGAGGCAAACCCCGAGAAGATCCGGGCGTTCCTAGACATGCCCCCGCCGAGCTCGGTCAAGGACGTTCAGCGACTCACCGGCCGCTTAGCCGCGCTAAGCCGCTTCGTCTCGCGGTCGGGGGAACGCGGCCTTCAATTCTTCAAGATCCTCCGGGGGCTCGAGGGATTCCGGTGGACCCCCGAGGCCTAGGAAGCCTTCGACGACCTGAAGAAGTACCTCATGAGTCCCCCAATGCTCGTGAGTCCATCTCCGAAAGAGCCCTTGCTCCTCTACCTTGCCGCGACCCCGGTCGCCGTAAGCGCGGTATTGGTAGAGGAGCAAGATGGGCAGCAGCATCCCGTGTACTACGTGAGTGAAGCCCTCCAAGGGGCCAAAACTTGGTACACGGAGATGGAGAAGATCTGCTACGCCCTCCTGATGGCGTCCCGGAAGCTTCGTCACTACTTCCTGGGGCACCCCATCACCGTCCTGTCATCCCTCCCCTTGGGGGAGGTGCTCTGAAACAAAGAGGCCACCAGTCGAATCAGGAAGTGGGGGGCCGAGCTCGCCCCCTTTTCCCTTTCCCTCACGGGGCTCTCCGCCATCAAGTCACAGGTCCTCGCTGACTTCGTGGCGGAGTGGACTCCTGCCTCCGGGCCGGGGGACGAAGACCTCCCCGCACCGCCGCAACGCAACGACCATTGGACACTCATGTTCGATGGCTCCCTGTGTCTCGCCGGGGCTGGTGCGGGAGTAGTCCTTTGGAGCCCCGAGGGGCGGGAACTCGAGTATGCGGCGCGGCTCGAGTTCCCCGCCACAAACAACGTCGTCGAATACGAGGCTTTGCTCCTCGGGTTGCGTCTTGCGCACTCCCTGGGGATTCGACGGCTCCTAGTGAAAGGAGACTCCCAGCTCGTGGTTTGCCAAATGGATAAGTCGTACTTGTGCCATGACGCAAACCTGAGCCTTTACTTGCAGGAGGTGCGCAACATGGAGAAGCACTTCGACGGCCTCGAGGCCCAGCACATCCCACGAAGGGACAACAACCGGGCCGACGCCCTAGCCCGGGTGGCCAGCACCCGGGAACTGCTCCCCAAAGGGGCCTTCTTGGAAATTATTGCAAAGCACTCGGTGACCTCCCCGGACGCTGGCGACGAGCCTCGCGCCCCGGAAGTCACCGAGATCACTCGGACTTCGTCTTGGATGGACCCCCTTATCTCCTTCATCAAGGGGGAGGGGGACCCTCCCAACGAGACCGAGGCTAAGTGCCTCCGGGCCAAAGCCCGGGCATACCTCCTGTTGGAGGGGAAGCTCTACAAGCAGGGGGCTTCCGCCCTACTCCGCTGCCTCCCACAATCAGAAGGGTTCCGGCTTCTCGAAGACATCCACGCGGGAAGCTGCGGGTCTCATCTAGCCCCGCGCGCCATCGCAGCCAAGGCTCTTCACCAGGGCTTTTACTGGCCCACAGTGATGCGCGACGCACGAGACCTTGTCTCCGCGTGCGACGCGTGCCAGAAGATGGCCAAGGGTTTGAACCTCCCCCCCGTAGCGCTGCAGACTATCCCCATTACTTGGCCCTTCGTGCGCTGGGGGATGGACCTCCTAGGCCCCTTCCCCCCAGTGCCCGGGGGCTACAAGTATGCAGTGGTCGCGGCCGACTACTTTACCAAGTGGGTAGAGGCTGAACCCTTGGCCAGCATCACATCCCGGGCGGTACAGCAGTTTTTCTGGAAAAACATCGTTTGTCGTTTTGGCGTCCCCCGGGAGATCATTGTCGATAACGGGACCCAATTCGACTCGGCGTATTTCCGGGAATTCTGTGAAGGCTTGGGGCTCACCATCCACTTCGCTTCGGTGGCCCATCCCGAGAGCAATGGGGCCGTTGAGAGGGTCAACGGTGTTATCCTACAAGGGTTACGCCGATGACTCGAGCAAGCCGCTTCCAAGCGGGGTGCATGGGTAGAGGAGCTCCTTAGCATCCTCTGCTCTATGCGCACGACTCCGAGCCGGGCGACGGGACGCACTCCCTTTTCCCTGGTATACGGGGTTGAGGAAGTCCTCCCCCCGGAGATTGGCTTTCGGTTGCTGCGAGTCGAGCTCCTAGATGGAGTTGCGACCGCGGTGTACCAAGCCAATGAAGCCAATTAGCGACTGGAGGTCGATCTCATGGAGGAGGAACGCGATCGAGCGCTCCTCCACCACGCCATCTACGAGCGCAAAATGGCGCGCGCATACAACCAGCGTGCGCGAGAAGGCTTTTCGCCTCGGGGACCTTGTCCTCAAATGCGTCACAGACCCCCAAGCCCAGGGCAAGCTCTCCCCCAAGTGGGAGGGCCCCTACAGGATCTCGGCAGTCCTGGGCTCGGGGGCTTACAAGCTCTCCAACCTTCAAGAGCAGGGGCTGAAACACATGTGGAATTTATGTTTACTTCGCAAGTTTTACATCTAGCCTACGGGCTTGTCCCCTCCCCCAGAACGATTACGCTGGACGGGGAAGGGGGACCTCGTACTCACTGTCTCCTCCCCCGGAGCGATTGCGCCGAAGGGGGAGGGGGGACGTTGTACTCACCGTTCCCTCCCCTTTCGCGTTTTTGTGGGGGGGAGGCGTTGTATTTTGGTTCATTGTTAATGCAACTGGATTTTTCTTCAGCTCTATCTCAATGCAGGTTTTTTACATCACCGATCCTCACGGCGATGCCCTCCCTGTGAGGATGCCCTCCCCGTGAGAAAGTGGGCTATCACGACCCAACAAGTCCCTACAATGGGAGTCCCACTCCCGTAGGGCGGCTTACGATCACCCCTCGTGGACTGAGGGTGTAAGCGGCAACCTGGTCCTCAAGGACCGCGGTAACGAGTCAATTTGGGTGACTAGTCCCCTACCCAAACACTCAGACCCGTCATTGGGCGCATCCTCCTCCGGGAGTCGATTGTCTCCTCAGTGAGACGGAGTTCTTGGATATTTTTTCCCGGAGATATTATTCCCGGCTCCCCATTTTCACGATGACCGGATGGATTGTCTCCCGGAAAAATTACCCCCAGAAATTATGTCTCGGATTTCTTGGATGTTTTTCCTCGGAGACCTTATTCTCGGCTCTCCGTCTTCACGGCGGCTGGAGAGTTCTCCCGGAAAACTTGGATTTTCTCGGACGTTTTCACCTGGAGGTCTCGCTCCCAGCTCCCCGTTTTCACGGTGACCGGAGAGCCCTCCCGGAAAAATTTTTACAAACTTGGAAAAATTCTTAAACAACGGGTCTTCATCCCGGGAGCTTTGTCACCCCCACAGCGCGCGGAGCTACCCTCCGGCCCGCTGTGGAGGGGGGGATAAGGAGCACCCGGGAATCACACCGTTCCAGACCTTCAAAGATAAACGGGCAAACTTAGCTCTATCAAAGAAATCTCAAAGCAAACACTCAGCTTTATTGATCATTCAACCGGAGGACATTTTCCCCCTCTGGTGGGCATCACTACATCGGATACGATACAACCCGGATAATAACCGGGAAAGTCTACGTCCTAAAGCACCTACGCCTAATAATCCCGGAGACCTTCCGATAGCTCCCGGGCCAGGTCCCAGTATAGGCCGCGTATGCGGCGCTGGGCTTCTCGGAGCAGGTCCTCGGGCAATACACATAGTCCGCCGGTGGAAGTATCCGAAGAGGGGGAATCATCCGGGACCCCAGACGCGAGGGGATAGTTCAGCGCGATGATTATCGAAGTTGTCCAGGTGCCACTTCGGATGCCATCGCAACCGGATTGGCTCCCAGACAATGCTCCCGCCACGTTCCCCGGAGAAGAGACTTAACAAGATTAAAGTGGCCTGGGCGTCCCCCGGGCAGCACCCGCCGGGCTCAAAGGCCTCACCCTCGGGGAACCTCTCCCGGACCTTCGCCCGGGAATAACCTCCCGGGAAACCTGGTACATTGCATTCATTTAGACTTAGAAAAAATTTCAATTTCTATTGCATTCAAAATATTGTCGTACAAGTGTCCGGAGCTTCCTCTAAGAAGCTACCGGGAGCAAAAACCTAAAAAGCAAAAAAGGGTCCTATCTAGACCAGGGGGGAGGCTCATACTTGGTCATTGGTGTCCCCCCGGGGGGCCCCCGCCGGAGCCGGAGCATCTGCTCCCGGAGGCGCCGGTGCCGGGAATCTCGCCCAGATTATCGGGTCGTAGAAGCCGCCGACGAGCTGCTCCACTTCTCGCCTCGATGGCTCGAAGAACTTCGGGAAGCTCCGGGGGATCCGGCCCCCGATCGCCCAGGCGCCAACCCCCCAATGCTCCACGAAAGAAATGAACTAGGTAGCTGGGAACTTATGTCGGTTCACCGGCTTCGGCGGGGGCCGCTGGGCTGGGCATAATGGGAATGGGGGTGCCCGAACTTCCGTCAGGTGGAGGATAAGTCGATTAGGCGGCGTGAGACACATACGATCCGGCTTCTTGATCGGCACGATCAAAACCCCTGCAATCGCAGCACCACGCGTCCTCTGGTTATCAACCGTGCGCTGCCCGGTTGACCTCGCCACGAAGGCTAATCCCTGCCAGTGAATCGAGAACACAAGCAAGAACAAGAAAGATGTAACTGAATTTGCAATTGAGGATGAAACTCACGAGTTGGGGTCTCACAAACCGATGAATGGCGACACTGTTCAAAGACAGAATTGATCTAAGCAAAACCCGCCTCAACCCTAGCGGTGGCTACTGAATATAAGGTCTAAGGGACGTCCTAGAGACCCTAGACGCGTCCGTGATGGGCTCCAACACGATACATGGGCCAACGGCCCAAATTGGTGACGCAGCACCCTGGGACAGATTCTGTCCGCCAACTTTCAACGTGAATTCCCGTCGACTCCGAAGTCCAAATGACCTGAAACTGATGCCATTGGAAAGGTTATCTCCTTAGCTTTCCAGGCATATGTGGATCATCGAAATCGGAGCCCGTTTGTGGCCTGTACGACGATTTTAGTGAACACTGCTCCTGGTGGCCGAGGTAGTCGACTCCGAGATGAATTGGCCTCCAACTTGACTTGGACGCCCTCCTTGCCTCCCTCCTGGCCCTTGCTGGTTCCCAAGGCCTTCATGATCCTCTCCAAAGTTCCTAAGTACAATATAATCAATAATATCATTAGGTAGCATACCATCCTCACAAGTATATGCACGGGCACTTAGGAACGAGCTCACCTGTTGATTCAATTGCCGTGCTCGTGCTGTTGTGATGGGTCCTTGCATCACAACTGGAGGAGTCTCGGGCGTATGCATAGGAGTGATGTCCTCATCATCCTCCCCCTCTTGAAGTGGAGTCGTCCTCGACTCAAGCTCATCTTCTTCTCCCATGAACGGTTTCAAATCTGCAATGTTAAATGTGGGACTAACCCCAAATTCGGGCGGCAACTCAAGTTTATATGCATTATCATTTATTTTCTCAAGTATCTTGAAAGGACCATCAGCTCTAGGCATTAATTTAGACTTTCTCAATTCTGGAAAACGATCCTTTCTCAAGTGTAACCATACTAAATCACCCGGTTCAAGTTTTACTTCCTTTCTACCTTTACTTCCCGCAGTCCTATACCTTTCATTCATTATTTCAATATTTTCTTCAGTCTTTTCATGCAATTTCAGAATAAATTCAGCACGTTCCTTAGCATCATGATTAACTCGTTCACTAGTAGGTAAAGGTAATAGATCAATAGGAGCACGGGGATTGAAGCCATACACTACCTGACAAGGACTTACCTTGGTGGTGGAGTGTACCGCCCTATTATAAGCGAACTCAACATGCGGCAAACACTCTTCCCACATCTTCAAATTATTCTTCAAAACAGCCCTCAACATAGTAGATAATGTACGATTTACTATCTCGGTTTGGCCGTCGGTTTGGGGATGACATGTTGTTGAAAACAACAGCTTGGTCCCCAATTTATTCCATAGAGTTCTCCAATAGTGGCTCAAAAACTTGGCATCACGATCTGAAACAATAGTAGAAGGCATACCATGCAAGCGAACGATTTCTTGAAAGAAAAGGTTAGCAATATTAACAGCATCGTCGCTCTTATGACAAGGAATAAAGTGAGCCATCTTAGAAAATCTATCAACCACCACAAAAATACTATCCCTCCCCCTCTTGTTCCTAGGCAGTCCTAAAACAAAGTCCATAGATATATCCTCCCATGGAGTGCTAGGAACAGGAAGAGGCATATATAAACCATGGGGATTCAATCGTGACTTAGCCTTTTGACATGTAGTGCAGCGGGATACAAACCTCTCAATGTCTCGCCTCATCTTCGGCCAAAAGAAGTGAGCGGACAGCATGGCCTCCGTCTTCTTGGCACCAAAATGACCCATCAAACCTCCTCCATGAGCCTCCTGTATCAAAAGAAAACGAACGGATCCAACTGGAATGCATAGGCGGTTAGCTCTAAACACAAATCCATCATTTATCACATATTTGTCCCATGTTCTTCCCTCTTTGCAATGCAGCAAGACATCTTTAAAATCATCATCATTAGCATATTGTTCTTTAATTGATTCCAATCCAAATATACGACAATCAAGTTGGGACAACATGGTATATCTTCTAGACAAAGCATCATCATTAATTGCAGCAAGATCAGATTTTGTAGCAAGCAAGACGGGATTCCTCAATTTAATTTGGTTGGCTACATGCTGAATTTCAGATTTTTCATCAATGGTTTTCTTGTCATTAGCAAGCCGCTCCCTATCGGATTTAACAATTTCAGCGGGGGTCAAAGGTAGAAGTGTAATTTTCTTTCCCTTATGCATAAAAGTGTATTTATTACTTCTACCGTGGTGAAGTGCATCAGTGTCATATTCCCATGGGCGACCCAATAAAAGAGAGCAAGCTTGCATCGGCACCACATCACAATCAGCAAAATCAGAATAGGAACCAATGGAAAAATGAACCCGAACTGTTTGTGTTACCTTAGCTCTGCCGGAATCATTCAGCCACTGAATGTGATATGGATGTGGGTGCGGGCGTGTGGTCAAGCCAAGCTTCTTGACCAAATCTGTACTCACCAAGTTGTTGCAGCTGCCGGAGTCAATGGTCACGCGCGCTCGTCGGTTGTTGATGACGAAGAAAATCTGGAACAAGTTGTGGCGCTGCTGCTGCTCGGCTTGCTCCATTTGTGCGCTAAGGACACGCTGGACAATGATGGACCTGTACGCAGCGGTATCCTCGGTGCCAAAGGTGGCATCATCATCAACCTCGTCGTCGTCCACCCTGGTGTCGTCGATCTCATCCTCAACATCGGAGGCACTGAAGTAACCTCCGTCGTCTGTGGCGATGTATGCCCGCTGGCTGGGGCACTCTTTCTTGACGTGGCCAATCCCTTGGCACTTGTGGCAGCGAATTCCCATCGATGTACGGCCCGTGGAAGCGACGGAGGAGGAGCTCTTGACCGGTGTTGGCGGGGTCGACTTGCTGCTGTCCGCGGCACGGGTGGGCGGTGCCATCGATGCCGGTCGTGTGCTCGTTGAAGGTGGCGGTGCAGCTGGTCGGAAGGTGAAAGAAGGCACTGTCTTCGCTTGTCCCGTAGTCATTCGGGGCGTGAAGGTGCTGCCGGTGTTGCTCCTGCTCTTAGAATGGCGTCCCTGCAACTCCTTCTCTGCTAACATAGCAAGTTGAAACAAGCGATTGACAGTTGTATATTCTTTATAATCAACAATATCCTGAATTTCTGGACACAAACCACCATAAAAACGAGCAATTTTATCCTCAGGTTCCTCTACTACCCCACAACGTAACATACCCTTTTGAAGCTCTTGGTAATATTCCTGAACAGTCATACTACCTTGATCTAATCGTTGCAATCTCTTGCGCATATCACGTTGGTAGGAAGGAGGAACAAATCTATTACGCATAGCATCTTTTAATCTCACCCAAGAATCAGGTTGTAAACGGGCATTTACTAGTTCATTCCACCAGATTATAGCAAAATCTTTAAATTCACTAGTGGCTTGTCTAACTCTATGAATCTCGGGAACTAGATGGGAATTAAATTTTTGCTCGACCGTCATCTCCCAATCTAAGTAAGCATCAGCATCATAAGCTCCAGAAAAGGAAGGGATGGTGAATTTTACCTTAGCGAAAGGATCATCATTGCGGTTCTGGTTATTACCTCCCATACCGTGCTGGTTGCGGCGAAGATGGTCATGCAGACGGCCGTCTCATTGAGCAGCACGTTCCCTGGCGGCACGTTGCTGCTCATCTTCATCTTCCTCAAAATCACCATCCTCATCGTGGTCGTTGTTGCCGTGGTTGGCGCCGCTGTTGACGGAGGCATCTCCATCAATGGTCGCGGGAGGGCGTTTTTCGACGGCATCCATCCTCTCGGTGAGGGTGAAAACTCGTCGATCGATGCTCTCAAGGGCCTTGTTCGTCGTCGTGGCATGCTCCTTGAACATCATTTTTATCTCATCCAGCATGGTCGACAACTCTGAATGAAGGACACAGTCTTCGATGGTAACATCAACCTCGTTCCTGCCCTTCTTGCCACCTGCCATGGTTAGCACAGAAAAAGGACAGAAGGAAAACAAGCACAAGTATTATGAGCCCTATGAACTACTAGGTGGGATCTCGCGCTCTCAAGCAATCTTACCAAGTTCTTACCCGGTTCTTACCAACACAGCGAGGGACGGTGCAACCGGTGGCTGGTTCGTGACACCGTGAGGGCGTGATGAAGCGATTGCAAGGGTCAATAACCTGTGCTGATCAGAAGGATGTATTTGTGGAGCTGTAGGAAGGTTATATGTATGGAGTGGCACACAATTCAGTAACAGATAGTAATGCTGAATAAATGTCCAAAAGCACTTGCCCTAGTTGCTGGTCTAAACGTGTCCTTATTCTAGCTGCGGCAGAAAGCAAGGAATATATAGAGACAAGCAACAAGGCGTCAGAATATATGAACAAATATCAGCACAGCAGCAAAACACTTCTATCAGGCACGGTAAAAGCACCTACCTTTGCTCCTGTCCTTTTTTTTTTTTTTTTTTTTTTTGCTCTACGCTTCTTTCTTTCACAATTTTTTTTTAATTTTTCTTTGATTTTTCTGATATTTTTCCTAGGATCAGGAGCACAAAGGTAGACAGTACACAAATTTTCAGCCTGAACAGATGTAAGATGAAACCGATATGAAATAAGAAGTGTTTTCTGAAAAGCGTGCTCAAACTTCGGCTGCCGGAAACTCAATCTTCCCGGGGGAATTTCGCAAAAATAAATTCGGCGAACCCAGCAAAGCTGGGGAGACTCGGATGTAAAATTTTCTGTAGATGTCCGCGGATATAAAATATGTCTAATTTCGAGTCCGTATGCGAAAGTTATGGCCGTTTTACGGAAGGACTCCGAATTAGGGTTTTCTAGGCGGCACCTCTCCGAACTCAAGGGTGTTTGGAGTGGATATGGAAGGCGATGATCTATGGTGGAAGGCTCTGTGATGAGGGGTGGCGGTATGGCTAACAGGAGGTGGGAGATTAGGGTTTTTATGAAGGGGAAACCCTAACACAACCAGGACTCCGAAAATGATGAAAATCACAAAGCAAACCGATTCCAACAAGGACACAAACAACGATAGGTGACTGGATCGGTGTAGGATATGGGATGCAGCGGAGATGAAACACAACTAAATTAAGACCACGATCTAAACCAGCAACACGACTCGACTATGGACACAAACTCAGTACTATGGACTCTGAAACCGAAATTGTGCAAAGGCTAGGCGCGGTTCTAGGTATGGTAGACTATGAACTGCAATTTTGTTTTTTTGGCTTTTTTCGTGGACTATAGGGCGAACGCAAAACTAAATCAAACTAAGGGAAAAGGCGAACCTGACGGTAACCTTGCTCTGATTACCACTTAATGGGAACGGGGATGCCCGAACTTCCGTCAGGTGGAGGATAAGTCGATTAGGCGGCGCGAGACACACACGATCCGGCTTCTTGATCGGCACGATCAAAACCCCTGCAATCGCAGCACCACGCGTCCTCTGGTTATCAACCGTGCGCTGCCCGGTTGACCTCGCCACGAAGGCTAATCCCTGCCAGTGAATCGAGAACACAAGCAAGAACAAGAAAGATGCAACTGAATTTGCAATTGAGGATGAAACTCACGAGTTGGGGTCTCACAAACCGATGAACGGCGACACTGTTCAAAGACAGAATTGATCTAAGCAAAACCCGCCTCAACCCTAGCGGCGGCTACTGAATATAAGGTCTAAGGGACGTCCTATAGACCCTAGACGCGTCCGTGATGGGCTCCAACACGATACATGGGCCAACGGCCCAAATTGGTGACGCAGCACCCTGGGACAGATTCTGTCCGCCAACTTGCAACGTGAATTCCCGTCGACTCCGAAGTCCAAATGACCTGAAACCGATGCCATTGGAAAGGTTATCTCCTTAGCTTTCCAGGCATATGTGGATCATCGAAATCGAAACCCGTTTGTGGCCTGGATGACGATTTTAGTGAACACTGCTCCTGGTGGCCGAGGTAGTCGACTCCGAGATGAATTGGCCTCCAACTTGACTTGGACGCCCTCCTTGCCTCCCTCCTGGCCCTTGCTGGTTCCCAAGGCCTTCATGATCCTCTCCAAAGTTCCTAAGTACAATATAATCAATAATATCATTAGGTAGCATACCATCCTCACAAGTATATGCACGGGCACTTAGGAACGAGCTCACCTGTTGATTCAATTGCCGTGCTCGTGCTCTTGTGATGGGTCCTTGCATCACAACTGGAGGAGTCTCGGGCGTATGCATAGGAGTGATGTCCTCATCAGGGCGCATCCCGATTCCCCTCCCGTGCACAAGGGGGGAAATCTTCAGTAGCGTTAGCTCCTTGGCGGCGTCCCTCATCGAGCGGACGCCCCGGGAGCCAATGACCTTGCTTAGGAGCCTCAGCTCCTCCTCGGTCCACACCGGGGGCTTGGGGGCGGACGACCGGCTGTAGGAAGGAGGCTTCGGCGAGTACGCCACCTCGTCGTCCTGGACCCGGAGGTAGAACCACCTCCGGATCCAATCCCCCCAGTGGTCCCGGGAGGCTGCCACCGGGTACTCCGCTACCTGGGATCGCAGGAGTTGGACCATCACCGAGCCGAACGGTGACTTCGGCCCTCCCTTCACCAGGTGGGAGCTTCTCGCCGCCGGCTCGTAGAAGTACCGGAAGAGCCGGAGCGTCACCTCCCGTCTGGTGGCTGTCTCGAACAGCCATATGAACAACCCTATCCGAACGAATGCATTCGGAGTCAGGTGGTTCAAGGCCACCCCGTACTCCTTCAAGAACTCCCAGAGCAACGGGTGCACCGGGAGCCGGAGCCTGGCCTCGAGGAATGCCTCGAAGGCCACCACTTCCCCGGGCCTGGGGAGGGGGGCCCCGTCCTTCTTCGCGGGGATCTGGACGTCCCCTTCCGCGACCACCCCCCGGTCGATCAGGGAGGCCCAGAGGAAGTCCGCGGTGACTTCCTCCGGTGGCACCTCCACGGCCTTGGCACGGCCCTTGGGTCCCATCTAATCCTTCTGGTGGCTTAGGCTTCGAAGAATGGGAGGACCTAGGGGTTCCGGAGGCTAAGCTTCCGGGAACGAGGTTCCCAGAGAGGGCTACCGGGAGAGCTAAGGGAGCTAAGGGAGTTTGAAGGCTTGAAGTTTGGAATGAGCACTCCGGGCCCCTCGATGCCCTATTTATAGGGGCCAAGCACGGCCCCGATGTGCGCCACGTGGACATCCACGCCGTTGGAATTCAAACAACGCACGGGAAACAAAGGGACGGGCGCGCGAAAAGAGGCTTTGGTTTGAACCGCGAGCGGCCATTATGGCCGAACGGTGCGCTCCCACCGAGACAACGGCGCGGTCATAAACGCACCGCACGGAAATCGAAGCGTCACGGCTCCGGTAGCTTGTCCCAGAGATTTTCCCGGTAACATGAAACCATTCCCTCCGGGAACTTGAGCATCGTCCCCGGAGGGCATGGGGGGCTGCTGTTGGGGGAAATCTCCGCGAGACTAAGTCCAGGTAAGAAGCTGTGCCATTTGCCTGGGGACTAGGCCCCCGGTGCCTGTCCCGGGCGCCGCCTTTTGCCTGGGGACAAGGCCCCCGGTGCCTGTCCTGGGCGCCGCCACTCGCCCGGGGACATGGCTCCCGGTGCCTGTCCCGGGCGCTGCCATTTGCCTGGGGACATGGCTCCCGGTGCCTGTCCCGGGCGCTGCCTTTAGCCTGGGGACAAGGCCCCCGGTGCTTGTCCCGGGCGCCGCTTTTTGCCCGGGGACATGGCCCCTGGTGCCTGTCCCGGGCGCCACCTTTTGCCCGGGGACAAGGCCCCCGGTGCCTGTCCCGGGCGCCGCCACTCGCTCGGGGACATGGCCCCCGGTGCCTGTCCCGGGTGCCGCCTTTTGCCCGGGGACAAGGCCCCATGTGCCTATCCCGGGCGCCGCCTTTAGCCCGGGGACAAGCCCCCCGGTGCATGTCCCGGGCGCCGCCTCTTTAGCCCGGGGACAAGGCCCCCCACTCGACCGGGGACATGGCCCCTGGTGCTTGTCCCTGGCGCCGCCTTTAGCCCGGGGACAAGGCCCCCCACTCGCCCGGGGACATGGCCCCCGGTGCCTGTCCCAGGTGCCGCCTTTTGCCCAGGGACATGGCCCCCAGTGCCTATCTCGGGTGCCGCCTTTAGCTCGAGGACAAGGCCCCTGGTGGTCTGTCCCGGGCGCTACCATCCTTCCGGAGGCGAAAGTCTTCGGTCCCGGGTCACGTGCAGGTCACGAGAGGAGCGCCTCGGGAATCAGCGGACACCTGTCAAGCATCCGAGGTGCCTGACCGGGAGAAGGACGTTGCTACCCCTCGATCCAACGGTGGCAGTCGGGGTAGTTTAGTCTTTTTGCTTCTTTTGGGGCTATATAAGCCCTTGTAACACCTCCTGTAAGGGACAATGGCTCATTATTGCTAGGAATAAACAATCCCACAGGTGTGCTCCGGAGCCATCTCTCCCTGATAGAGCTCCCCTAGCCGACTCCGGTCGGGAGCATGCCGACAGGACTAGGGCCCCCACTAGGACCCGAACCTGTATAAACCCTCGTGTCATTTGTTGTGCTTGCTCGACAGGGGAGGACCGATCACCCGGTCAGCCTGCGTCGTATTTTCTTAGCTAGGATCGTCCACAAAACCTGCCGGGATATTCGCAATACCACGACATATAGTATCACTAGATAAGCATGGCACACAAGGATGAAGAAAACACGTGATGAGGACATCCCTACATCAACATCTACACCAACCCCTCCAATCAATGGACCAATTACTAGAAGTAAACCAAGAGAGCTTCAAACCCAAGTACATGCTTTCTTCTCAGATTTCAATTGTGATTTAAATTCTTTAAGGGTACTTCCCATTGGGAGTTCTTTGATTTGTATTAGGTATGAGGGTATGGAGAAGCATGAGGAGTACCTAGAACACCTCAACAAACATCAAGAAAGTCATAACAAAGAGCCACATTGGGTTTTGTTTGCTGTTGCACATTTTCCCGAGAACACTGGTGCAATATTTTGAAATTTGGCTCCATAAAAGTGCTCCAAAAATATACAAAATTATACTTTTCTAAACATATACTTCATAATCGTTCCAACAAGCCTAAGAACACTAAATTTGGACTTCACTTGCACCCTGGGTGAAGAAAATGAACAAGGAGGAAAATCTGGAAATTCCAGCCGGCTGTCACGTTTGAATTTGGTCAAATCTGAGTCAAATATTGGTCAAATTCTCTCCAAAACGTGTGGAACAGTAGGGGAATAAGTCAAGGTCGAGTCAAACTCAAATTTACCAAATTTTAGTAACATTTAAAGGCTTTTCACACATTTTCTTGCCAGCTACACAGATTTAGCCCAAATTGGATTTGGAGGAGTTTGAGTTCAAATTAGTGTCCTTTTATTTTTCCACTTTCTATCTTTAGTTCAAACTTATTTTAGGGATATTTTTGTTAGTATTCTAGTTTGATATGTTGCATATAGGCCCTTTTTGGTTGATTTTGATTATTGATGACATTAAGTGTCTTGGACTAACCGTGTCCTTAAACTATTTGCATGTAGAGCTATTTCTGTAAAGTTTGCAAGTGATCCGGGAGGATTTGTAGGTCACGAGCTAACGTCACAATTGCAAGGTCACAGTGTCACCCGAGGTTGCAGTCCAAGGTCGCGAGCCAAGGTCGCAAGCACAAGGTCGGCATGAAGAAAGCCGCAAAGACCTAAGGTAAGTGCTTGTTTATTGTACCTGTTTTGGTGTTTGGAGTATTGATTGAATTTATAGAAATTCTTTTTAGTTTTTAACCGTACTATTAAGGGGGGTTGTGAAATCTCTTTTAGTTCCGGCAAAAACTGAGAAACTCTTAAGTCATATGTGGCATTCTTTTTCTTTCATAATCTTGGTCGAATCTGAGAAAAATATATAGATTTCAAAGAGGGACTGAGACACCAAAGGTCACTCGAGCACTGTTCATTTGACCAGAGGTCTTCCGAGCATTGTTCATTCCAACAACTACTTACTAGCCCTTAGAGGTCAAAACTGTCTGTTAGCTGTACTGATTTCTTTCCTTACTCAACCATAATGGCTAGCTGAGAGGTTGGGTTATATATATGTGTGTTTAGAGCAGTATTTTAACATATCTCGAGCTACATTCTTCAATACACTTTTGAGCAGATTTTGAGTAGTTTTTATAAACATTTTTGAGCAGTTTTGCTAAACATTTTTTAGCAGTTTTTATAAACATTTTTGAGCAATTTTTCTAAACTTTTTGAGGAGTTTTTCTAAACTTTTGAGCAGATTTTCTATACACCTTTGAGCAGTTTTTATACATATCTCTGAGCCTTATTCATATATACACTTGAGCCAAAATCTTCTAGCACTAAAGTCTTGATCTTTTGATCCAAATCATTATTTGTGATTGTGAAAGATCCTCTAAGAAAAATCATCTTGCATCATTTGCATCTCTAGAGTTTCTCGGTGTTTGTTGGAGGTCAAGAGAAGATCTTGCAACTTGTTACTCTTGGTGAGCGCCATCGCCTAGACGGTTCGGAGGCGTGGCATTTGATCTCTCCATTGACGAAGCTTGTCGGAGGGGCTCGGTGTGTTTGTGAGAGGTTTGGTGCTCACCTTTCCGGAAAGGAGAAGGAGCAACCTTAGTGGACATCGAAGCAAAACTCATTCATTTGAGTGCTTCAACGAGTATGGGAGACTGGGCGAGTCTCTGAGACCTTGGGATACATCGTTGTGTTAGATTCTCTTCTTCTCATTTTACTTGTATAATCTATTATTGTTTTTGGTTCAGTTCTTATTTGCTCTTAGTTTATTGTTTAGGCTTTAATTGTGAAAAAGTTCATATTCATAAAAGTTTTAAAGGCCTCCTATTCACCCCCCTCTAGTCGGCATCCACGATCCTACAAGACACACTTTGTTTGGCGGTTAAGGTTTGCCTTTCCCCCACAGCTATATATATATGCATGTAATCTATTCTCTAAATATAACTTTTGCTTATCAATACAATTCTTATTGCTTTATAGCAATTTTTCTTGAGTTTATCTTGTGTTTTCTCTAGTTTTGCTCTTATTCTTCCTTGGGTAAGATTCAAGGGTGGGTTCTATTGAATCCCTCCAATTGGTTCTTCAAGTATTCAACTTGTTGGGTTGATTGGATCTAAATTGAGTTGTGGTTTAGTATATTGTGATCTATTGGTTTGTGTTAGATCTAATTTACACAAGTTAGCCGGTCCCTTTGCTAGGTTACACCTCTCATCTATCTATCTATCTTATTTTTAATCGTTTTAGTTGATTCTTTGCTGTTTGGGTGTGATCAATCTACTTTGAAAGATTAGGGACAAACTCAAAGGCTAGATTGGAGTTCATCTTCATCTAGTTTCACATCAAGATTGCTTTCATTACCCCTTTTGGAATTTTCTGCTATGTAAAAATGCCATTTTGGCTTAAAAATGTTGGTGCCACGTACCATCATCTTATGTTAAAAGGCTTCATCAATTATTAACCTGAAATGGGAAGCATATGTGGATGACTTGGTTGTCAAAAGTATTAAAGCCTCAAACCATATGCTGGATTTAGCAGAAACCTTTGACAATTTGCGAAAACATCGTATCAAGTTGAACCCAGAAAAATGCGACTTTGGAGTTTCATTTGAAAGATTACTCGGCTTCCTTGTATCCGTCTGCAGAATTGAGGCCAATCCCGAAAAAATCCATGCAATAGAGAAAATGCGACCACCCGTGGGTCCAAAGGAAGTGTAATGCCTAACTGGCTGTATGGCAGCACTTAGCCACTTTATATCATGCCTAAGCGAGAGAGGACTTCCCTTTTTCAAGATACTCAAGAAACATGACAAATTCTGCTGGTTAGAAGAAGCAAATATTACATTTGAAGATATTAAAAAATACCTTGCCAACTCACGCACTTTGGTTTCACCTGTTCTTAGAGAACCATTGATGGTATATTTAGCTGCCACCAAGCAAATAGTAAGTGCTGCCTTGGTCACAGAGAGAGAGGGTATCCAATGACCAGCTTATTTTGTCAATCGAATCCTCTACGGACCAAAAGAAAACTATCTACATGTACACAAATTGTTGTACGCACATCTTATGGTTTCAAGGAAACTCAGACATTACTTCGAAGCACACAATATCACAGTTTTGTCTTTTTTCCCACTTGGAGAAGTACTTAACAACAAAGAATCCTCAGGCCGAGTGTCCAAATGGGCAGTGGATTGGGAGAGTTCGATAGAATCATTGTGGCTCGAACAATAATCAAATCCCAAATACTGGTCGATTTCATTACAGAATGAATCAATCCACAAGTTCAGACCATTGACGAACATTTGGAACAATGGACAATGTATTGTGACCACTCCTTAAGCCTCCTTGGAGTAGGAGCTAGAATAGTACTGGTATCTCCTGATGGCGAAGAACTCCAGTTTGCTGTCCAAATGATATGAACCCTAGTGAGAAATAGATTGATTCTACTTGGCCAGTAAGGAATCTCGTGTTGTCTCTGTTCTTTCAAGGTAGGAATCTTGCAAAGAACAAGATTAAAACCATGGCAAAGCAAAGAAAACAAAGAACAAGATAAATAAGCTTGCAACCTAGCAAAGAGATCAGCTAAACTAGCGTCAAGATGATCACAAACCCAGCCAAACATCAATATACTAAACCACAGCTTGTAAAGATCCTTTAAACCCAATCAAGAACAATCGTTGAGAGAACTTAAAGGTGGGATCAACAGATCCACTCTTACCTTACCTACCCGTGGGGATGAGTAAGAACAAGGGCAAAGAACTTTAGTAAGAACACTTGCAAAATATCAGCCGAAGCAATGAGAAGAATTGATTGTAATAAATTTTGGGTTACAGAATAGAAGCCCTTACATGGTTTAAATAGATGGACAATACCCCTTACATCCTCTGGACATGGGAGACTTCTAAACCTACAAGAATTCCTTGTTCTAAATAGAAAATATGCTATATTCTAAGTATGGAAAGCAACAGACCAAATAGAATTAAAAAAGGACACCTAATCTGTTACATATGACTTAAACTGTGTAGAATCCTTTCTAAACATGGATGGCTGTGTCTCTTTTTGTTTTGTAGCATTCCAAAAACATGTGGACTCAAATTTGACTTGTTCCCACGTGCTCCACATGGTTTGGAAGGAATTGATCTCGGATTTGACCAAATTCGGAATTCCAGATTTTCTCACTTGTTTGTTTTCTTCACCCAGGGTGCAAATGAACTCCAAAATTAGAGATCTTGGGCTTGTTGGAAAGCTCTTAAAGTCCTATTTCCAATGTGTATAAATTTGATTATTTTTTGAGCTTTCTTCTACACTTAAACCAAACTTCTTTGTACTGGTCTCACGTAAACTTGGAGCTGCAGCAAGTAATGAACAGAAACTTGCTTCATCTTGGCTTCTCTCCACTTTGTCATGCATCTACATACTTTCAAACCTAAGTACAATCAAAGAACTCCTAGTGTGTAGCTCTGTATTTGAATTTAAATCAGAATTAAATTGGTTAAGGAAAGCTTGTACTTGGTTTGCAATCTGTTTAGCTCTGGATCTTGTGATTGGTCCACTGAGTTCATGTTTGCTTGTGATGTCCTCATCATAGCCGAATCCCAAGCTTGGATTCATATCTGACTCAGATTCACCAACTTTGTTTCTAAACTCAATTTGGATAGGAGTTAGGATCTTGATTAGTTTCCACAGCAACATCAGTTGGTTGATCACATTTCTAGATGCCCTCGATAGCTTGTACTCCATTATGGCATGTGGTTGCGCTTGTTTTGGTTCTAGGGAAACAAGGTTCACATCACCAAATTAATTTTCCCGCTACCAACAATGTAGCAGAATATGAAGGCTTAATGAACCATAAAGAAAACTTTATGGTAGATCAACTCGCTCGCATTGGCTCTTCGTGATCAGCTACCCCAATAGGAATCTTTCTAGAGCAATTAAACAAGCCTTCCGGCACACAAAAGGAAGCAATAGCAGTAAACACTGCACTCCTCGAGTATGATGCCAGTTGGATGATTCCATTCAAGCCTTATCTTGCAAAGGGGACTTTACCCGAGGAAGAAGCCTAGTCCTATGAAATAACTTACAAAGCACACATGTATACACTGGTCGAAGGTGAATTCTATCGCAATGGTGCCTTGGGTGTATTAATGCGCTGTATTTCACAAGGAGAAGGCTTATTCCTCCTATGTGAAATACATGAGGGTATATGTGGCAACCATGCTTCATTAGAACATTGGTTGGAAAAGTCTTTCAACAAGGCTTTTATTGGCTCACAGCACTACAAGACGAATGAAAACTGGTCTTAACATGTGAACAGTGCCAGTTTCATCCTCAACAGATGATGATGAGAACATCCCTTGCACTAGTAGCACTAGTGCTCGACCAAAGGCACATATAGGACTAATCACTCGAGCAAAAGCCGGACAATTAAATCAACAATAGCTCTTGTTTAATATTGATTAGAAATGAAGATGGAGAGCATAATAGGAAGGAAATAGCCATGTATGAGCTAAAGGACTTCATCAAATCTGGTCATACACCTACTGAGTGGAAAGAGGATTTCCTAAGCTTTCCAGTGAGCCAAGATCACTCAATTCCATCAAGGATTGCACCTGCTACAACCAAAAGAACTCTGCTCGACATGCAGTCTGCCGATCAAGTAACAGTCTGACATTTGACCATCAACTTGGACCAAGAACCATTATTATCACAGATGTCCACGTTGGTCATGTGAGTACTCTTTGGAAAGGAATTCAAAAGAGCTTTCCAAAAAATCAAGAATCATTGAATTCTGACGTCGTATGCAACCAGGAGACCAAAAAGAGTAACGACTGCACGGAAGGAAAGAGTCCAGTCCGAATCCGAGAAGAATGATTCTGGATTTATTTCATCTTTTATAGTTTGTTAGAAATTTATTCTGTTTTGAATTAGATTAAGATTTGGTTTCTAGTTTAAATCTTCTATCTTTTGTAAACACCATCTTTTATAAAAGAGAGGCATGGTCATAGTTTTGAAACAACCACGAATTGAATACACAAATATTTTCAGAGAAACTTTTTCTCTTGTTCTAGAGTTTGTGCTTATTAAGACGCCACCTAGAATTGGGAGTTATTCTCTTTATCATAATTCTTGTAATTTCTTCATTGATTGTAGGAACTGTGCATCTACTTTTGCGTGGTTAAGTAGACAACGATCAAAGCGTGTGGTTGGGCGAATTCTTTTGTCACAGGTTGCTGTATTGACAGTGGTTGGTGTCATCAATTCGTCAAGTTACACGAATCAACGAGTTATCAAAGATCCTACGTCGTGAAGATTGAGCACCCCGTATCATCTTGGTATTAGAGTTTCGGTTTACATGGTAGGATTATTTATCCCTTAGTTTAGATTTGTTTTCAGCCTATATACCAAAAAGCCAAAAAAAAATTTGTTCTTCTTTCGCCTTAGATTCAATCTGAAATTTTTGTGAGTTTTGTTAGTTCTTAGTCCATTAGAGTCTTTGTTTAGTTGGCTGATCCAACTTCTTTTCGTAACTTTTGTTTTCGTTGAGTTAAAAAAAAAATTAAAATCACGTGTATTCTTTGACAGCCAAGTTGTCCTTTGCAAAAACTTTGAACCTACATAAGACTAGTGTTGACAATTGTATTTGGGCTTTGCACACTTGAATTAATATCTTTAAAGTGAACAGTAGGGTATCATAGTCTTATGCCTGTGCATGTGTGCTGATCCTAAATAAAAAAATAATATATCAAAACAAAAAAATTTACTAGTTTTTGCTTTGATCAGCATCATTTTGAAAGCTTAAAAAAATCGTGTTCGATCATATTGTGTTCTTGTTTCGTTGTGTGCAAATCCATAGGCCAATTTCATATTGTGCCATCAAGCTAGCATCTTTCTATAACTTGTGCAACACGAGATGTTTGTGCTATCACTCATTTTTTGTTAGCTCGTTCTTTTGGTTGCATCAAGTTACGTCATCTTTGTGTGTGAGTTGCTTTGTTTTTCACTTATATCTTGAGATCAGCAACTAGGCACTGGATTTTGTTTGGATTGTTAACTAACTTTACAATATCGAGAATTTTGGATTGCTTAGGATAACACTTAACCTTCCAAGCTCCACATACAAGCCATTATTGCTACAGTACTTAGACAGTGAATTCGCTTGATCCATCACCTTTGATTGTCTACTGCCACTAGAGTGCGTACAACACCTCAATCTAGTGAATAAAACATAAGAACTTCGGTTGGTAAGGAGAGTGTGAGGTTGAGTGATTCCACAAAAAAATTACCCATATTTCTTGTTGTTTCTGTTTGTACTCATCATGGTAGGACAAGAAGAGGAGGAACTGACACCCTATATGACCTAGGCTGATCTAGATAAGATGACCCATGTTTTCATTGTGCAATTGAATGAGAACATGAGCATCTTGCGAAGGGAGATCGCTTCGGAGATGCCCGGTGAATTGAACAAGAAACTGGAGGAGCTACGTCAAGAACAAATACCAGGTGATGCTAGTGTTCATGGAGGAGGATTAGACCGCGACGAGACTGACGAGGAGATCGTTGCTTGTTTGGCACGTGAGGTCCAAGCGAGAAAAGATCGAGCCGCTGCCAACGCAGTTCGACCACCACCTCCAGGGCATGGAGGAGGAGGCTGTGGTGTTGCCCATGGTCTAGGGAGAGGCCGTGGATGAGATGACATCGACAACAACTACATGCTGGACCGTGATGATGACTATCAACGTCGTGGTCACCGCCATGATGATCAACCTGAAGAGAAGTTTGGCAAACTCAAGTTCAACATCCCAAAATTTGAGGGCAACTCTTATCTTGATGCCTATCTCACATGGGAGGTCAGGGTAGAGAACATATTTCGAATGCATAACTAATCAAAAGCAAAGAAGCTACACATGCCCTTACTTGAGTTTGATGGCTATGCGCTGATTTGGTGGGAACAAGTGCTGAACCAAAGATATGAGAATGGGGAGCCTCCAATTGCTTCGTGGAGTGAGATGATGCGAGACATGGGAGCATGTTTTGTCCCTGGACATTACAAACGTGATCTCTTTGATCGATTGTAGAATTTGAGACAGGGAGCCCGCTCGGTAGAGGAATACTACAAGGAGATGGAGCAAGCTATGATTAGGGCCCGTGTGCATGAAGATGAAGAGCAAACCATTGCATGTTTTCTGTTTGGCCTAAACAAGAACATTAAACGCATTGTGGTATATCAGCCCTACAACACCACTGTGGAATTAGTACACCAAGCTCAGAAGATGGAAAGGCAACTGCTAGAGGATGCTAAACCAATCATGAGGGTTCCATCCTTCAACTTGAGAGTTCCACCATCCAATGCAAGCAAAGAACGCTTCAATTTGGGATGAGGTTCATATTCAACTAGTATTAGTTCCAATACTACTGCTCCTTCCTCGGTTGCAAAATCAGCATCTACTACAAGTGAGAAGAAGTCTTTGGCATCCACTACCTCTTCAATTGGCTCCACAGCCAAGAGTAGTGCTATTCAGTGCTTTAAATGTTTGGGGTGTGGTCAGATCGCCAAGGAATGCCCCAATAATTGTGCTATGCTTGTCACCGACGAAGGAGAGTACGATTCCAAGAGTGAAGATGACCCAGAATAGCTAACTCATCCAGAAAACTATGAAGAAGCATTGGAAGAAGAAGATAAGAATGATGTGCTGACCTATTTTGGTTTTGAGCAAGGACCCACATTTTTGGTTGCAAAGGTGTTAAGTGTGCAAGTCAAGGAAGACAATGGATAGCGATGCAATCTATTCCAAACAAGGGCTAAAGTTGATGGCAAGGTATGCAAAGTAATTATTGATGGTGGTAGTTGTCAAAACTTAGCTAGTCATTGTGCACTAAACTTGGCTTGAAGTTGCTCAAACACCCTCATCCATATCATGTGCAATGGTTAAGTGATTGTGGAGATGTTAAAATTTAGTACATAGTCAAAGTACAATTCTAAATTGGAGATTATGTAGACACCGTGGAATGCGATGTGGTGCCAATGACAGTGTGTCACTTGCTGTTGGGAAGGCCGTGGCAATTTGATCGATCAGTGCATCATGATGGTTGTGCCAACACTTATATCCTCAAGTGGAAGGACAAAGACATTGCATTTCGACCAATGTCTCCAAATCAGATTTTAGCTAATAATATGCAGAGAGTGAATGATGGAAAGGATAGAGCGGAAACAAATTTGTGGGAGATCCAAAAATCGGGGAGTGATAGCCACAAGCCAAATTTGAGAGTTAAAACAAAAAAGTGAGGGAGAGAAGCTAGTAATGTTAGTCACCAAATCTGATCTGAGAGAAGTGAGGAATAACCCAGATTTAATGCATTTCGTACTTTTGTGCAAAGATGCATTACTTTTGACTAACGACTTAACCTCTCTTCTAGTGCTGTTTCTAGTGTTTTGTAGGTCTTCGAGGATGTGTTTCCAATGGGTATACCTGCTGGTCTACCTCCCATGCGTGGCATTGAGCATCAAATTGACCTCATTCCTGGAGCCTCACTTCCCAACCATCCTCCATACCGCACCAATTTGGAGGAGACAAAATAAATTCAGCGTCAAGTGCAAGAGCTACTGGATAAAGGGTATGTACATGAAAGCCTTAGCTCTTCTGCTGTTCCTGTTATTCTAGTGCCTAAGAAACATGGTACATGAAGAGTGTGTGTTGATTGTAGAGCCATTAACAACATAACTGTTAGATATTGTCATCCTATTCCTAGGCTAGACGACATGCTTGATGAATTAAGTGGTTCTGTTATATTCTCTAAAATTGATTTAAGAAGTGGATATGTTGGGGGAAATCTCCACTCTATCAGTCCCGGAGATAACGCACCGGAGACCTTGTCCCGGGGGCCGCACTGGCCCAGTGAGGAGTGCCCCGGAGACCATGTCCCGGGCGTCGCACTGGGCCGGTGAGCAGTGCCCCGGGGACCATGTCCCGGGCGCTGCCATTTGCCCGGAGACCAGGGCCCCTGGTGACCCGTCCCGGGCGCCGCCTTTTGCCTGGTGACAGGTGCCCCCGGTGACCCGTCCCGGGCGCCGCCTTTTGCCCGGAGACCAGGGCCCCTGGTGACCCGTCCCGGGCGCCGCCTTTTGCCCGGTGATAGGTGCCCCTGGTGACCTATCCCGGGCACCGTCATTTGCCCAGAGATTAGGGCCCCTGGTGACTCGTCCCAGGCGCCGCCTGTTGCCTGGTGACAGGTGCCCCCGGTGACCCGTCCAGGGTGAAGGCCGCGGGGGCCTCCTGCGTAGGGTCACGTGGCGGTCATGTGAGGAAGCACCTCGGGAATCGGCAAGGACACTTGTTGAGCATCTGAGTCCCCTGGTCAGCAGAAGGGCGCTATTGCCCCTCGATCCGACGACCGCAGCCGGGGTAGTCTTGTAATTTGCATCTTCTGGGTCTATATATTCCCTTGTACCCCTCTTTTGTAAGCAGGGGCAATTCATTATCAACAATACACAAAAACGAATCGGAGTGCTTAGGAGCACTCTCCCCGCGAGAGAGCTCCCCTAGACGACCCTTGTCGGGAGCACACCGACAGGACTAGGGTCTCCAGTGAGATCCGAACCTGTATAAATCCTTGTGTCACTCTCTGTGTTGGCGCGACGGGAGAGGACCGGTCACACGGTTAGCTCGCGTCGCTTTTCATTCGCTAGGAACCTCTGAAGAACCTGCCGGGGTATTCGCAATACCACGACGATTGGTGCCGACCGTGGGGACTCGTGACGAATTTCCATGGCTCCCCCAAGAACGAGGGCTCGCGCCCTAGCCGGTGATGCCGGTCCCAGTGACCCAGTGCCACCCCCTCGAGACACGGTCGTACTGGCGCTTTCGACCGGACGCGGCCACACTGAGGTATCACCTCTTACTCTCCCGGTTACTTTCAGTGGACAGGCTTCTGGACCCGGCCCGGTAACCACGGCCGCCTCGGCGGGGACCAGTGTCCCCCTGACCGCGCCCCCAGTCCCCGGGACACGTTTCTTGAAGCTCTCGTCGAGGGCCAACTCTGCACCCAGCGCACCATGGAGGAGCTGCTTTGCGCCTTGGCGCGGCCACAGACCCCCATCTATCCGCCACAGTTCCCATTCATGGGGGCCTTGCCCCCGTTTATGGGGCACCCGGTAGCCTCCCCGATTCTCGGAGGTCCAGCCGTCACCGGGACCTATGATCCCGCCGGGGGCTACATCCCCCTGGCTGGCCCGTCATCCCAAATGTTTTCCACGCTGGGAGCCTTCCCCGCGCTGGGAGCATTCCTCGCGCCGAGGGCTTACCCCGTGCCCGGAACCATCCTAGGACCGGGGGCAGATTCCACTCCAGGAGCTTCCCTCGTGCTGGAAGCCGGCCCTGCCCTGCCGGGCACGTCCACCGAGATAGAGGCGGTCCCGAGCGAATGGGACCCATTACGCCCGAGACGGCCGCCACGCCATCGCATAATCCCCCCCGTGAGGGACCCTCCTCACCGGTTCTGGAAGTCGCTCCGGGGCCTTGCCCGGCGGCAGGTCCCGCTCATGCCCCGGCAGCACCCTTCGGGACAGCGATTGTCACGCATGAGCTACCTCCTCCCCGAGGGCCGCCCCCAAGGGCTCCCCTGGCGGATCAGGTCCGCTTTACCCCGGAGGAGGTCGAGCGAATGCGTACCATAAAATCTGGGGAGGCTCCCTCTTGCTACCAACTGGAGCTCCCCCCGGCCCGCAGTCACGGGGAACCACGTTCCCGTCCTAACCGGGGGAAGAGACCTGCCGAAGAAGCGACCGCTACCTCCGGAGGGTACCCGGACGTCCAAGAGGTTAGTTCGACTAACCCGGAGGAGAAGAGGCGCTATCATCGCATTGGGGGACCGCTTGGGCCTCTCCCCGACTCTGACAACGAGCGCGAGTCCCCTGTGAAAGGGGACAAAAATCGGGACTCCCCCCGAGAGGTTGAGGGGGTAAACCAACCACTGTGCCACCGACTCCGATGCATCTAGTGGCCGCGACCCTACCGCCCGCCACACATCGAGCACTACAATGGTGAGGCCCATCCTTATGAGTTTGTGCAGGTGTACTCCACCGCCATTTCAGCGGCCGGGGGGGATGAGATGGTGCAGTGCAACGTCTTCCCCCTCTACCTCATTGGGATCGCCCGTTCATGGTTTTACAACCTGAAGGCCGGTTCCATCAAGTCCTTTGCCCAGCTCAAGCGCGAATTCTGCGCAAATTTCGAAGGGAACTACGTGCGTCCCTTGGACTCGTCCCAGCTCTATACCGTCTGGTAGAGGACGGGGGAGACAATCCGCAGCTTCTTCAAGCGCTTCGCTCAAGTCAAGAGCAAAGTGGCTCATCCCCAACTCCACAATCATCGAGGTGTGCAAGAGCGGCATTCTCCCCGGGGAGCTCCATCGGAGACTCTCCCAGAGCTGCCCCTCCTCCACCGATGAGTTTTTCACTGTGCTTGAAAAATACGCTCGAGCGGAGGAGGACGACCTTTGGAAGAAGAACCAAGGGGCCCTTGCCCCCGCCCCCGCTGACTGGGAGGCTAAGGACCCCCTCAAGCGTCCCAGGAGGGGCAACCGCAGCGAGCCATAGCCTCGGGACACCTGTGTCCTCGAGGGCGGAGGCGGCTCACGTGAGGCCCCCAAGGGCAACCGCCCCTTCCCCAAGCCAAAAGGCTGTGTAGGGTGGGGGGGACAGCCGTCCCGCAGCCGGGAAGACCCCGCGACGGGGGGCAAGGAGGGTGCAACTGGCTTGTTGTGCACCTTCCACAAGTCCAATACCCACGCTACTCGGGAATGGCACCAGCTTCTTCAGCACTTTGCCACATTCCTCGACCAGCGCGGGCACGGGGGAGGGAGCCCTGCCTCCTTTCCCCCTCAGCCGGCCTTGCCAGCTCTCCTTGCTCCTTCGGGGGGGCAGCAGACACAAACGCGAGAAGGGGGCTCAACCAAAGAGCTCCCCTTCCAAACCTCCCAGAGGCGTGTAAACGTCATTACAGGGGGATCCACCTCAGGGCGAGAATCCAAGTGCTAGCGAAAAGAGTATGTGCAGAAGGTAAAAGTTGTGGGGGTGCTACACACGTCCAGACCACCAAAGTGGTCAGACGTCCCCCTCACCTTTACGGCGGAAGACGCGCGTGGCGTTTGCTTCCCCCACGACGACGCGCTCATTGTCTCCGCTACTGTCTACAATTGCCAACTGGCAAGCATCCTCATCGATGGCAGGAGTTCCGCCGACATCCTGTACCTGAAGGCATTCAGGGAAATGCAGGTCAACGAAAAACTGCTGCAACCCGCAGCCGGGCCCTTGCAAGGCTTCATCCCCGGAAGACCATCTACCCGGTGGGGAAGGTCGATCTCCCCATGACCTTTGGCTCCCCGGACAACTACCGGATTGAGCTAGTACGGTTTGACGTGGTGGACCTCCCCTCTTCGTACAACGCCATTATGGGGAGGACCACTATCAACTGTCTGGGGGCCGCAATCCATCAAAGCTACCTCTTTGTGAAGATCCCTGGGCCCTGTGGCGTGATCACCGCTCGAGGCGACCAGGATGTGGCTCGCGCTTTCTACGAGCGCGCCACCGCAATGATCAGGTGTGTCAACCTGATCAAGGCCCATGGGGGGAGAGGGTTCTCCCCCAGCGCCGGACGCCCCGACTGTCCCGTCCGGGTGGTCTCCCCCCAAACCGTACCCAGAGGGGTACCTCTGGAAGGTCCCATTGTCCCCGGACGACGCGGGCATGACCATCAAGATCGGGGCGGACCTCTCTAAAGAGCACATGGAGCAATTCGTGGCCTTACTACACAAGAACTCTGACGTCTTTGCATGGAAGCTCACCGATATGCGAGGTGTCGCTCAGGACGTCATCGAGCATAAGCTCGCTGTGACGCTCGGCCATCCCCCGGTCAAGCAGAAGCTGAGGAAGCTCTCCCTTGAGCGCCAAGAGGCCATCAAGGCAAAAATCGCTAAGCTCCGAGAAGCAGGGTTCATTCGGGAGGTCTTGCACCCCGAGTGGTTGGCAAACCCTGTTCTCGTGAAGAAGTCGAACGGCAAGTGGAGGATGTGTGTTGACTTCACCGACCTCAACAAGGCTTGTCCAAAAGATGACTTCCCACTCCCGCGGATTGACCAGTTGGTTGATTCGACTGCGGGGTGCGAGCTTATGAGCTTCCTGGACGCGTATTTAGGCTATCACCAGGTCCGGATGGTAGAAGGGGATGAGGAGAAGACGAGTTTTATAACTCCCCTCAGTACCTTTTGCTACGTCCATATGCCCTTCGGGCTAAAGAACGCTGGAGCAACATACCAGCGACTTATGTCGTTGGTCTTTAAGGACCAAATCGGCCGCCACGTTGAAGTCAACGTCGACGACGTGGTTGTCAAAAGCCTCCGCGCACCTACTCACATCGACGACTTAGCGGAGACCTTCCGTAATCTCCGTGAGTACGGGTTGAAGCTCAACCTGGAGAAATGCGCGTTCGGGATACGCGGGGGGAAGCTGCTGGGCTTCTCGTGTCCCAGCGGGGCATAGAGGCTAACCCCAAAAAATTCGGGCCTTGCTGGACACTTTTCATGTTTTAGTATCTTCAAATCTTGAAACAAAGAAGTCCTTTTGTTTCAGATCCGATACCAGGAACACTTAACGAGTCCGCCAGAGATGGTATCTATTATGGGAAATGAATAGAATATTAAGTGAAACGTTTGAGTGGAACGTTACTCACAGTAGTGCACCTCCTCGGGTCTATAAAAGGAGCAGTTAGCTTCTTGAGGAAGCCACATAGCCAAAAACCCTTCCTCAATACTTCCGCCGCACAAAACCCTCAATTCTCCACAGCCTTCATCTTCCCCAAAGTTGCCAACTTTCTTCCCGATTTCTCATAAGGAATGGCGTCTTGGAGCAGATCGGTCCACCACTCCGAGGAGAGTCTGCTGGCATTGGAGAAGGAGGAGATGCTTCCTCCGCGGCTGCTAATCAACTGGCGGCCCACGGAGAAAGACCAAGAAACCCCAATCGTCGGAGAGGGCGAACTGGTGGTCTTTGAAGAGTACATGCGCTGCGGGTTCCGATTCCCTGAGAGTCGGTTCCTGAAGGACATTCTGGAGCATTACAGGTTGGAGTTGATAAATCTCCACCTGAATGCAATATTCATCCTGGCGGTGTTCCAGCATTTGTGTGAAGCCTACGTCGGAGTGTATCCCAGTGTGGATCTCTTCCGGCGTTTCTACTACTCGGCGTGGTCGAAGAGTACCAACGCCGCCGGATGCATATACTTCCGGATAAGGGAGAAGAAGGAGTATCCCTTCCCAACCCTACGAGATTCGGTGCACGGGTGGCACCAGAAATGGTTTTACTGCACCCCTCCGTCTGAGAGCGGGTTGTGGTTTGAGAACTCGCGGCCGGAGAAGCCGAGCGAGTTGGACTCCCTCCCGGCGATGAATGCTGAGTTCATGAAGCACGCCGAGGTGATTCTTCACTTGGTCCAACTGGGATTGACTGACGGCTCGCGACATCATTCGCGACTTCGTGAAGAATCGGGTGAGCCCCCTGCGTGAAAGGGCTCATCCGGCTTGGGAGATCAAGTCCATGGCTGACAACACCTTGGACTTCAACGATGGTACGCAATTTTCGACACTGAAACCTCATACCCCTGTTATATGCTTTCTAATTGGTCTCCTGGGAACAGTCCTGCCTTCCTCTGAGATCGAGAGGTGGACAAATTACCTTCTCAGGGCCTACAATGCTGAAGTGGAGGGCCCTAAGGGATCGCCTTGCCCACAGAGCTTGGTTCACGCCGGCGACGACCTCAAACAGGAGCGCCGAAAGATATGTCACCTTTCACTTAGCTCCTATTCGGAGGTCTCATGTACACTCAGTACTGACAAATGTGTCAGGATGACGCAGCTCTTGGGGAGATTCGCCGAGGCAACGTTCCCAAGTGAAAATGTCGGTTTCCTGGGAAAGCCGACGGTGAAGAACGTGAAGAAGATTTCCTCGAAGCCCAGGACAAGGAATCCTGCCCCCAAGAAATCCCAGAAGATTCTTGGGGAAGGGTCTTCACGGAGCACTCCTCCTACCACAAGGAAAACTGCGGTAAGATATCACGTACCTCCTGTTCTTCCAGGTACAAAGTGGAATCATTTCTTCGTCGTACAGGGCGAGAGGAGCTAGGAGGAGGAGGATGATGACGTTCCCCTGATCCGCCAGAGGAGGAAAACAACGGACTCTCCATCCGGCGAGACTCCACCTCGTCCTGTAGAAACATAAGCGACCACAGCAGACCCCGCGGCCACCGGGAATCCCGTGGTTGCGGGTGAGGTTCCTGCTCCCGAAGCCCCAGAGGCTTCAGGGTCAGTTGCTTCTCTCTCCCTGGTCGAAGGGACAACCATGGTAAGACTTCCTCGCGGTCTTAACTTCTCAATTTCATCTGTACGTGTGTTTATCGGACTTACATTCATACAGGGAGAAGAACTTCCCCCTATAACCACTGCGAGTTCCAGGGAGGCAAACCCTCCACCCTTGGGGACAGGAGAGGAGGTAACAGAACAAGACTCCACGACCAACGCCAGGGTCGCGGATGATGTGCTGGCTTCAGCAACTCAGGAGCCACCCAGGCCTTCGGGCATATCCCCGACGATCGAACAGGTTACCCCGGTATGAATCCTTACCACTTGGGTTTTTATCATTCCTTATGCGTATACTTACAGGAGAACATACATAGGGAGAAATGGCCCTGTTCACAAAGAGGAAAACCAGAATGGACAACGATTGTCCTTTCTCTCTCGGGGAGCCACCTTCGAAATCCCAGAAGTTAATGGGATTTCAATTGAGGTAAGAATCCTAGTTGGTTTTGCTCTGAGTTAAAATGTAGCGACCACCAATGTGATCGTCAACTCCAATTTTCTTTGTAGGCGTAAAGACGTAGCATCGAGCCCCTCAACCGCCTCGGGGAGGGTCGAAGTCGCTGCCGGTGCTGAGGCCTCCGGTGAGGAGCGCTCTGTCCCTTTGGTCCAGGAAGTTGTCCGGACCGGCAGGGACGAGTTGGGCGCAGAGACCCAGTTGCAGGCATTGGAACCTGTGACTGAGGCCCAGTAGGCGCATCCACCTGCTGCTCCTGTCGAGGACGTGATGGGTCCCTCGACCAGACCTCCCGCCATCCCGGAGGATAGTTCATTTCGGGAGTACACAGAGGTATAACGAACATCTCTTATGGCACCTGAATTGTGCATAGGACACCACTAACTTCTCTTTGTATTACAGGAACTATCCCATGTAACGGCCAAATCAATTGCTATGGTGGCAAGCATCGAGGCCATACAAAAAGAGAGAGACTGCTTTTGAAAGTAAGAATAAATGCCCTTCAATTTGTATAGATACAAATTCGTTATGACAATCATTTTTTTTTTGTCACAGGGAGGTTGCTTCTCTGAAGAGGGACCTGGCCACTCACAAGCTCATGTCAATCTCCATGATTTCGAAGCAAGAGGTCGAGCTTAATGACCTGCGGTCACAGCTTTCTGGTAAATCGACTCCTGACTATGAAGACTTGACTTTATCGTTTAGACTATTGGTAACAATCTTTTCATTGCAGCGCAAGCAAGTCAAATAAAACGGCTTGATCAGGACAAGGCAATCCTCCAGCTCTCCATTAACTCTACCCGAAGGGCGAACAGGGACCTGAGCCAATCCATCTTCGAAAAGCTAAAGATGGTGGCCCGTCTCTTGAGGGTTGATGTGGTCGAGACCACAAAAGACGACCTCAGTTCAAGCGACTGGTCTACACTGGTCGTAGCCCAAGCGGAGTCACTTCTCGAGTATCTTCCTGAAGATACGCGGCGACGAGAAGAGGCGATCAGAACCAGGGTTTGATCAGCAGCCTCTGCCATTCTCTTCCGGTTTCGTCTCCACCATGGCCCAGATATGGATCTGAATCCACTGGTGGGAACGGTAGAGATCGAGAGTGAAGAGCAACTGGAGGCGATCATGGAGGAATTAAATCCCCTTGTAGATAGACTCTTGACCGAGCTCGGGATTGTGTAATCCTTACAATTGTATAGATATAAACTACAGAATGCAATGCATGTATTTTTTGATTTTGAAAGAAAATATTTTTTTGTTGTTTCATATTATAAGCATATCCCCTTAGCCCCCGCCTGTGATTATAGATACTGAAGGCTTAGTATTATAAACACAGGAGAAATACGAGTGTAACGACCAGGGGTGTGCGATCATACCAACAATCATGATCAATGTAACGTCTAATCTTGTTGCAAACCGGCAGCCACTCAGGCGACCAAGGACATACTAGCAAGCCCCGTATGCGTTGAGAAACGGCTTATTTAGGAGTGACTTGTCTAGAAGTGGTCATGAGATCGGCCAGTGAATCCGATTAGAATGTTGTAGTGATGTAACCACCGGCGACCAGCCCCCGAGTCAAGTTCGTAACATATGGACATGAAGGGAGATGTTCATTGTATGAAACCAAAAGACTTTTTGTTTTATTAAACAATGCTAATTGAACAGGAAAAGGGATTGAATACTTACACGTAAAACTTACGTAGTTGATCGATGTTCCAAGTATTGGACAAAATTCGACCATCCTCCATGGCTAATCGCGCCGATCCTGGTCGCGGCACCGAAACAACAGTGTAAGGGCCTTCCCACTTTGGGGAGAATTTGTTGCGATTAGACTGGTCTTGAATTTTTTGTAAAACCAAGTCACCCACGTGGAGACTACGTGGTCGCACCCTTTTGTTATCGTACTTGTGCAAAGCTTGCAAGTACATCGCGGACTTGATCAAAGCCCGATCACGCCTTTCTTCCAAGAGGATGAGATCCTGTGATCGCTGTTCGGCCTGATCAACTCGTTCGAATTGCTCTGTCCGAACAGATCCAATACTAACTTCCATAGGTAGTACGGCCTCGGCCCCATAGACCAGATGGAAGGGCGTCTCACTGGTGGCTCGACTATAGGTAGTTCGCAGTGCCCATAGAACGGTGTAGAGCTCGTCTGCCCAAGCCCCCGAGCGAGTCTTAAGGCGATTAAAAACACGTTTCTTGATGCCTTGCACTATCTGCCCGTTGGCGCGTTCTACGGCACCATTGCTCTGTGGGTGTGCCACAGAAGCAAAGCACACCTTGGTCCCAATCTGATCGTAGTAATCCAGGAAAAGACCACTGGCGAACTGGGAACCATTGTCTGTGATGAGACGGTTTGGAACACCGAATCGAGCAACAATGTTCTTATTGAAGAACTTTTGTGCTGCTGATGCGGTAATATTTCGCACCGGTTCAGCCTCAATCCACTTCGTAAACGTGTCAATAGCTACAAACAGAAACTTGTATCCATTGACCGCTTGTGGCATAGGACCGACAATATCCATCCCCCAGTCCGCAAAAGGCCATGCAAGGGGAATGGTTTGCAACGCATAAGCAGGTTGATGAGCCTGTCTTGCGTGGAACTTACACTGAGGACACATCATGACCATATGCTTGGCATCATTGAGTGCCGAAGGCCAGTAGAATCCCTGTCAAAAAGCTTTTGTGACCAGTGTCCAATATGACGCGTGCGCACCACATACACCGTCATGTATTTCTTTCAAGAGGGATTTACCTTCCTCCTGAGATATGCAGTGCATGAATACTTCTTGAGTACCCTTTCTATACAAAACTCCTTCTATGAGCTTGTACAGACGCGCTTTTCAAATCAACCGATCGCTTTCGGTTTCATCCTCGGGTAGGGTCCCATGTTCAAGATAGACTCTCAATGGATGAGTCCAATCCTGTTCCTGACCGAGGTTGGTAACGTAGACTATTACCAGATCATCCTCGACCAAAGTAATAATCGAAGGATGTTCCAAGTGTTCAATGAACACTCCTACCGGAGCGGATGTGCGTGAGGACCCAATTTTGGATAATTGGTCTGTGAGAATGTTGTCCTTTCGCGGGATGTATTGGACTTCGAAATGACTGAAGTGTTTTTCCAATCTCCTCACTTCCCCCAGGTAATGAGCCATTGTCTCATCGGAGGTGCTGTACTCCTTGTTTACCTGGTTTACGACCAGCTGTGAGTCTCTCCTCACCACTAATCGACAGACTCCGAGGAATTTTGCTGCCTGGAGCCCTGCAAGAAGACCTTCATACTCTGCTGCATTGTTGGTCGCAACAAAGTGTAGTTGAATGACATACTTGAACTGTTCACCCTGAGGCGTAACTAAGACCACTCCAGCCCCCGAGTGTTGAAAACTACGGGAACCGTCAAAGTACATTGTCCAGTGATTGAGGCATTCCAATTCCTCGGACACCTGCACGGGTGGCTCAGGGTTGGTCCATTCGACCACAAAGTCGGCCAAGACCTGAGACTTAACCGCCGTGCGGGGCATGAAATGGATATCGAAAGCACCGAGTTTGACCGCCCATTTGGCGATTCAACCAGATTTCTCTGGATTTCGGACAATATTCCCCAGGGGAAAGGAGGAGGGTACTGTGATCTTGTGAGCTTGGAAGTAATGTCGTAGCTTACGGGATGCCATCAGTAGCGCATAAAGTATCTTCTGGACCTCAGGGTATCGCTCCTTAGGACCATGAAGTACCTCGCTTACATAGTAGACGGGTCTGTGTATTCCTTCCCTATCCGCGATCAGGACAGCGTTGATCGCGTGCGGTGTGTCCGCCAAATAAAGAAGTAATGATTCTCCTTTGTCGGGAGACACCAGAACTGGCGGACTGGATAGATATGTCTTTACCTCCTGGAATGCTTTTTCGGCCTCATCGGACCATGTAAAATTATGATGCTTCCGCAGGGACTTGAAGAAAGGTAATCCCCGTTCGCCTAGTCGCGATATGAAACGGCTTAAGGCCGCCATGCGACCAGCCAAGCGTTGAACATCTTTCATGGTCGAGGGCGACCTCATTTGTTCGATGGCCCTGATTTTCTTAGGATTGACTTCAATGCCTCTGGAACAAACAAGGAAACCAAGAAGTTTTCCTGAGGAAACCCCGAAAGAACATTTCTCCGGGTTCAATTTTATTCCAAAGCGATTCAAATTACAGAAGGTTTCAGCGAGATCGTCCAAATGAGACAATCTCTTAGTGCTTTTTACGACCAAGTCGTCTACATATGCTTTGAGATTACGCCCAATCTGGGAAAGAAAGGTCTTTTGCATCAAGCGTTGGTACGTGGAACCTGCGTTCTTGAGACTGAACGACATTCTGATGTAGCAGTAGGTGCTGAACGGGGTGATGAAGGCAGTTTTCTCTTCATCTTCTTCTGGAAGCTCATCAGTTCGCAACCCGCGGTTGAGTCGACCAACTGGTCGATGCGGGGAAGGGGAAAGTCATCCTTCGGACAGGCACTATTGAGGCTAGTGTAGTCGACGCACATGCGCCACTTGCCATTTGACTTGCGGACCATGATCAGATTTGCAAGCCATTCCAGGTGATCGACCTCGCGAATAAACCCGACTTTTAGGAGTTTGTCCAACTCCTCTCGGATGGCTTCTTCTCGGTCGACAACAAAATGCCTGAGCTTTTTCTTTATTGGTCGCTGTCCAGGTCGAATTGCTAACCTGTGCTCGATTACTTCCCTTGGGACACCCGGCATGTCGGACGGTTTCCACGCAAACACATCTGCGTTAGCCCGGAGGAAAGCACTGAGCTCGAGTTCCTATTTGTCATCCGGGTCTGATTCGACCCGAATTGTCTTGGATGGATCATCTGGGTACAAAGGAACCAGTTTGAGTTTTTCATCTTGTCGAGGAGCAGCCTTGATCGCGTCAGTGGCGACAGTGGCGACTTGAGCGTCCCAGAGGGGAAGTTGATCGACCATCTCCAGAGATAGCCAGTCACATGTTAGTGCCACGTTGCAACTGGCTCGGATCGAGATGACACCTTTGGGGCCAGGCAATTTACTGTAGTGATAAGCATAGTGCGTTGCCATCATAAACTTAGCAAGAGTTGGCCTGCAAAGATTGCATTGTAAGCCGAATCACAATCAATTACGTCGAAAGTAACCAATTCTGTTCGGAAGTTATTCTGTTCTCCCAGTGTGACTGGGAGGACCACCTGTCCCAATAGCATCATGGGGGGACCAGGGATTATCCCATAAAACGGATGGATTATGGGCTTAATCTTCGAACGAGGAATTTGCATCTCGTCGACCGCCTTGACCAATAAAATGTCCAAGGAGCTTCCTCCATCAATCAGGACCCTTTCGACTCTCGCATTACTGATGATCGGGGTAATGACCAGAGGAAGCCTCAATGGTCGAGTAAGCCCCGCAGGACAATCAGTGCGATCAAATGTCAAAGGTGTATCCGACCAACGGGGGTACTGAGGTTCACCAAAGGATGTCTCCGTTTGGTTAACCTCTCGATAAAAGCCTTAAATTGCCTTTTGGAAACAAAAGAGGAGGAACCCACAAAATAACATTAATATGATTGTGAGGTACCTGGTAAGACATCTCTTCGTCCCTGTCGGCGTCTCTAAGTCGGCATGCTTGTTCCTTAGTTGGTAAGGTCGGCATCGGGCCAATCCCTTGGTAGAAGTCGTCTAACTGCTTCAACCAACTCTTGCAGTTCTTGAGGTCGTGGCCTGCGGAGTTGTGGAGTGGACAACACTTCTTGCCTTCCTGCGGGTTAGTCGACTTATCTGGCTGGTCGGCGCTACGACCACCAAAGGCAGTTTTATTTTTAAACGAAGGCTTGTTACCTTTGGTCGAAGGAGGCTTCTCTGCAACGGCAACCTTGCGGTACTGTCCAGAGCGATTCCTTTTCGACTTCTTCGACTTCCCGCCTGAGGAAGATTCCAGCTTCTTGCTTGAATCTTCTTTCCTAGTGTCCTTGAGACCTGGTTGAGGCGGTAGGTTACCTTTATCGACCATCCGGTTCCATTCGACCGCTTCGGCCGCGTCGGAGTATCGATCAGCCATGTCAAAGAGATTGGCTACTGATCGAGGAGGATGGATGAGCAAGTCTTCGGTGAAGCTCCGATATCGAACGGCATGTTTAAATGCCCTAATAACGGAGCTGTCAGATATGTTTGGGATGGTATTCCTCACCCTGACAAACCTCTTGACAAACTGACGAAGGGTTTCGGTCGAAGTTTGTCGTAGTCGATGGAGGTCGTCCTCTTTACCCGGCTTTTGATAACAATTCTGGAAATTGCTGAGGATAGCATCGCACAGTATTTCCCAGTTGTAAATAGAACCTTCAGGTTGATTAAACAACCAGGTCCTTGCCGGCCCTTCAAGGACTATAGGCAGGTAGTTGGCCATGACCCGGTCATTGCCTCCTGCCGCTTGGATGGCAGTGATATAGATTTGAAGGAACTCGGATGGATTCTGAGTTCCGTCGAACCTTTCTATGGCCCCTGGTCGAAACTTGTTTGGCCAAACGACCGCACGAAGGCCGGGCGAGAAAGCTTTACAACCAATGTAAGGACCGTGGATTGTCCTGTGACTTTCGACTGAATTGCGAGCGACCTCACGCAACGGAGAAGCCACTCATGGTCCTAAGCGAGAGTGGACAGGAACCTGATCCCTATCACGAGAATCTTGTGCCCGCCTGGTCTTGTCCTACCAGGATGGTACAAGCGGCGGGTAACTGTGAGACCCCCATTTGAGGATCAACTTGGTAAACGCCCAGGTAGGTTACACACAGCAGGATGACACATGAGCTCCAAACCACACAAGCATAGTAATAACATTAAACAAGTAGCAGGCCAGCATGGCCAATATTACATAGCCAAAGCACCGAAAATGGCGCTAAGTAGAGTTGCTAAGAAAATAACAAGTTTATCAAAACCAGAATCGGTATCCAAGTACCGAACACACAACATAAAACACAAAGCAACAACAAACAGCTTGATTTCCATCCGCAGCGGGGTTGGAGGAACTTCTCCCACATCTGTCTTGACTTGGCGCGCAATCCTTCTAGAACGTGGGCTCACCCGGGGTGCTTCCATCTTCAGGTGAGTACTCATAACTGAAAGAATCGGGATCCTCGAATCCCTCTTCTACAGTGGGATAAAAATGCAAGGGTGAGCACTTGGTGCTCAGCAACACTCATTCCAGGGATTAATGTGATTGTACTTACATGAGAGTGAAATATATGATTCCGGGGTTTTAGTTTCACATGGATAGAGATATATAGATTTCCAAGTCCTTTATTCAGTAAAACAGCACTTTCGTCATTCAAAATGGTACTTTAAAACATTAAACAGGTTTTCAACAAAACATTAGATGTAGTGGTCTCCCATGAGTCACTACTTTGTTAACCGCATTATAAAAACATTCCAAAAATTACTTGTGCTATAACCCATGGATAACATCCACTACGAAAAGACTCCTGAACATGGGAGTACAGAGTATCTGATACTTCTTTTATACTTTGCAAAGGTGTACCTCTTTCTAAATCCACTGGTTCACTCGGCTTTCAAGTCGGATCAGCTCCATGTGACTTATACACATGTGACAAGGCCGAGATCACACAACGCTTTTGCAGTTCAGTATTAACAGTATCCCCGCCCAGTAAATAGACAATTAAGTCTCAAGTACCGTTGTGGGTCCTCCCCACTGCCTTACTTCCTAGCCTCTGGCTTATGTTCCCGCAAGACACATAGCCTTGGTCTGTGTCCACGCAAGACATATGACCGTTCAAGATTACAACCGCGCACGGCTTAATCTGAGGCGTAGGGCGCCTTCCTTCTTTCCACCTTTATCTCTCATCATTTTTCTGAACTCACATCACTCATGGCCGAACTGGGGCCCACCAGTTTCCACGCGAGAAACCAGACCGACAAACCATGCAGGGAACTGCTAATACCAAAAAGCTACTAAGTTGTGCCTGTCCCATACCAGGCAAGTGGTTGGTACGTTTACAATTCGCATAGAGACACAGCACAAGGTTCTAGTCCTTATGAACCAATAGTGAGGAACATTCACATTCCCTGGTGCGCACCGCACCCTCTCCATACAATCCAATCCTCACTACTGATCCCTTTTATCAGTTTTCTTGACAAAACGGTTTTCATTATAACTTCTCATGTATTTGACCATTTCAAGTTTAATGTGGATATTCAGTATATGAGTCCTAGGGTGACAAAAGCATATATATGAAGGTTCAATAGCAAAAAGGGGTTTCGTGATCCATTAGGTAATATCTACTCATGTCATTCAAACATAACTTGTATTTCAAATAAGCATGCATAGTAAGAAATAGTGAATATACTTCATATGAAAATATTGGGTGAGACATGATCAAAGGAATGAGGCTTGCCTTGCAATGTGGGGTCTAAGTACTCAGACGGATCTTCAAAGACTTCTTCCGCTCCTTCAGCTTCTGACTCTGCGGCAATCAAATAACACACAAACACATACCACATAAGCATACTGAAAATAGTTTCTATAGAAAGTATTAAGTAAATAAGTCATGCATGCAGGGGAAAAGGTTAGGGCAAGGTCACAAGGGCTCTAGGTCGAAGAAACGGCTAAAAAGGATTGAACGTCGAAGGGTCGACATTCAGTTCATGGCTTTGGCATAGCTTCAAACTGATCTTAGGATGGTTTTCTGGAGAAGTGATAGAAGAGAAAGTTGTAGATCTCAACTCCAGGAATCTAAAGGACAAGGTGGCATTTCAATTGCTCAACCAGAAGGGGTCAAACAAGGCTAATGCCAGTGGCTGACATGCACTGACATAGTGCTGGACATGGCCAGAAACTAGGGCATGGCTTAACTTTTGATCCAGGGCTCCAATTGATGCACCACTTTGTCTGGGAGGTAGGCATTACTAACAGGAACAATATACTCAACAGGGACAAGAGCTGAAAGTGGCCGGAGGGCGGCCAAATCCGGCGATGAACTACGGTGGCCTGGACATGAACTGAGCTACTGGACAGTGATCTTGGCATAGCCATAACTCACAATCTAGGCAGATCCAGGTGTCGAGCTAGTGGAAGAAATTGCTCAGGGAGGTGAGGTGAAGCTAAGGGACAAGGTTTCAGGGGCTAGATCGGCGGGGAAAGAATTCCGGCGACCGGCGCTGGAGAAGACGACACTGGAGCTTGGGGATTTTTGATACAGGGCGAAAGAGCTCAATTCCAAGCTTGGGGATGATCTCTAGGGTACAGCAAAGCTACTGGAGGGGTTAATTTCATTGGAGATCGGCCGGAGAAGCTTGGCGTCGAAGTCCGGCGAACGGCTGAGGTTCCAGTTTGGGATTTCTTCGATTTGAGCGCAAATGGGGATCCTGATTCAACAGGCTTGCTAAGAAATGGCTAAGGATCAATTTCTACTACTGGGACGAAAGCTAATTCGGGATGAATGGGATAGCATTGAGGGAATAGGGGTTTTCTGGTTTTCCGGCGATCACCGGCGATGGGGATCGATCCGGTGCAATTGGCTGCTATGACACAAAGAGGGGAACGAGGGGAACTCACTGGTGAACTTAGATTGGAGAGAGGGGCTGTGGAATGGGCTAGCACCGTGAGCTCACTCACTGGCTCGCCGGAGAAGAAAGCGAAAACGGCGAGAAACTGGAAATTTGGCTAAGTCCTGAGGTTGTGCTTCTTCACAGCACTGAGGGGGGGTTTAAATAGGCACGGGGACTGGAGCTTGCGAGGGATTACGCGACAGTGGTTGCTTGCACCGGGGAGAAGTTTGTCGGGCGCAGGCGCAACGACGGCGACGGCGACGTGATCGCGCTCAGGCGGTGCTGCAGCTTTGCCAGTTGCCTTGGGACTTCACCAGTGACGGCGCAGATGCGGAGGCGACAACGTAGCTCCGGCAATGACACGTATACACATGCAATTGCCACGGCAACGGGAGCGCGCGCGAAAACAAAGCTCGGGAGCGCGGCCGTTTATCCGCTGGGCAAGGCGACGCACTGCTGGCACGTGCGCACGGGGTGGCACAGCAACTCACGGGCACAGGCGACAAGAAACGGTGGCCGGCGGCGAGCAAACACGGCGAAAACCACGGCGCGGCAACGGCGACGTGCACTGGTCGAGAGCAACGACCAGGCGCTGGTCGAATGGACTTGAAAAGAATGTTTGGGCTGTTCTGTAATTCTGAAACTTGCTCCAGGGACTGTTCTGTGAGGAAAATTTGAATAGGACTTGGGCCTGTTTGCAAATTTGGAGATCTGAGGGTCCGATCTGAAATCTGATTTCGCAGCTAAGTTGCAAAAGATTATTAGAACTTATCTGGCCAAAGTTTGGTAGGATCAGGCAAGATCTGAAGAGTTTCGACCCAATTGGGGAAAACGGTTTAGGGTAAAATAGGGTAATTAGGGTTTTAAAATGGCAAGGCTTGAAACTCAGCTTTAGGGTGAGATTTTGGGGATGGTCCCGAAGGGAAAAATGTTCTGAACAATATTTAGAAGGGAATGGCTGAAGCAGATTAGGGTTTGGGGTCAAGATGTGGATTTTGGCTATTTTAGGGTTTGGCAAAAACAGGGCTGTTACAAATCTACCCACCTTAGAAACAATCTCGTCCTCGAGATTAGGGCAGGTCAGAGAATAGGAAGGGAAATTCTCGGCGGAGATCTTCTTCTTTTTCCCAAGTTGACTCCTCCTCTGAGTGATTGTTCCACTGGACTCTGCAGAATCGGAGGGTTCTTGACTTCAGCACTTTCTCTCTGGTTTCCAGAATTCTAACAGGGTATTCTTGACAAGATAAGTCTGGTTGAATCTCGATCTCTGCAGGAGATATCTGTTCTGTTGGTTTTCTCAAGCATTTCTTCAGCTGAGATACATGAAATACGTCATGAATTCCGGTCAGTTCTAGTGGCAATTCCAACTTGTATGCCATTTCACCTCGCTTTTCCAGAATTCGATATGGTCCCACATATCTAGGTTTTAACTTTCCCTTCATCTGGAATCTTCGAACTCCTTTGTATGGCATAACTTTGAGATACACGTAATCGCCTTCCTCAAATGATAGCTCTCTTCTATGATTATCTGCATAGCTTTTCTGTCTAGATTGAGCTGTTTTCAGTTTTTCTTGTATGATCCTGACGTGGGCTGTGGCTTCTTCTACCAACTGGGGTCCTAGATGTTGCTTTTGACCAATTTCTGTCCAATACAGAGGCGTGCGGCATCTTCTTCCATATAGAGCTTCATATGGTGCCATTTGCAGGCTTGCTTGGAAACTATTGTTGTATGTGAATTCTGCATACGGTAGAAATAACTCCCAAGAGTCTCCATAATCCAGAACACATGCCCTCAACATATCTTCCAAAATTTGGTTTACTCTTTCAGTCTGACCTCCAGTTTGAGGGTGGTAAGCGGTACTGAATTTTAACCTTGTGCCCAGGGCTTTCTGCAACTCTTGCCAAAATCTTGAGATGAACTGGGCTCCTCTGTCGGAAACGATAGTCTTCGGCACTCCGTGTAAGACAACTATTCTGTTGAGATACAGCTCTGCTAAATCCTTAGCTGTATATAGGGTCTTCACTGGGAGAAAATGTGCTACCTTTGTTAATCTATCTACTATGACCCATATAGAATCAAATCCTTTTTTCGTCCTTGGTAGTCCCACAATAAAATCCATTCCGATTTCATCCCACTTCCACTCTGGGATTTGTAGAGGTTGTAGCGGTCCCGCAGGCTTTTGATGCTCTGCTTTCACTCTTTGACATGTGTCACAAGCTGCGACAAACTTGGCAATTTCTCTCTTCATTCCTTTCCACCAAAAATTTTTCTTCAAGTCCTTGTACATTTTGGTGCTGCCTGGGTGTATGGAATATGGGGTTTGATGAGCCTCTTGCATGATCAGGTCTTTGATCTCGTGGTCATTTGGAATGCAGATACGGTCATCGTACCATAGAATTCCCTGTTCATCTTCTCGAAGGTTGGTTGTATCTTTGCTCTTCATGTCCTCCTTCATCTCTTGAAGGTCTGGGTCAATCGTTTGAGCTTGTCGGATCTTATCTTTCAACTCACATTCCATCTTTAAGGTAGTGATGGTTCCTTGGTTCACTAATTCCAATTGCAACCTTTCGAAGTCCTTGATCAGTTGTGTCGGCACTTCTAGCTGTGTTATCTGGTTGCAACGAGACTTCCTGCTCAAAGCATCAGCCACTACATTGGCTTTTCCTGGGTGATAGTGGATCTCTAGATCATAATCTTTGATCAGTTCTAGCCATCTTCTCTGCCTCATATTCAATTCCTGTTGCGTGAAGATATACTTCAGGCTTTTATGATCCGTATAAATTTCGCACTTACTGCCTAGTAGGTAGTGTCTCCATATCTTCAGTGCATGTACAACCGCAGCTAGCTCCAAATCATGTGTTGGATAATTCTCCTCATGAGGTCGTAGTTGTCTTGATGCATAAGCTATCACTTTCCTTTCTTGCATCAATACACATCCTAATCCTTGTTTGGAGGCGTCACAGAAGACTTGAAAATCCTTTTTGACGTCCGGCAGTATCAGGATTGGTGCAGTTGTCAGTCTTTTCTTCAGTTCCTCAAAACTTCTTTCGCACTCCTCGGTCCAATTAAAAGAGGCGTTTTTCTTCAGTAACTGGGTCAGCGGTTTGGTGATCTCCGAGAATCCTTCTACAAATCTTCGATAATATCCCGCTAATCCCAAGAAACTTCTAACTTCTGTTGCGGTTTCAGGTTGTTTCCACTCAGTAACAGCTTGTATCTTCAACGGATCCATAAATATTCCCTCTCCTGAGATGATGTGTCCTAGGAAAGAGATCTTCTTTAGCCAAAAAGCACATTTGCTAAACTTGGCGTATAGCTGGTGATCTGCCAGTTTCTGTAGCACTATCCTCAGGTGATGTGAGTGCTCCTCCTCCGTCTTGGAATAGACAAGAATATCATCTACAAATACAATGATGCACTTATCCAGGAATTCCATAAGGATCTTATTCATTAGATTCATGAATACCGCGGGTGCATTAGTTAATCCAAAGGGCATCACTGTAAACTCATGCAACCCGTATCTGGTCACAAAAGCAGTTTTAGGAATGTCCTGTTCTCGGATCCTTAACTGGTGGTATCCCGATCTCAGGTCTATTCTTGAGAATACTTTAGCTTCTCTGAGCTGGTCAAAAAGGTCATCTATCCTTGGTAAGGGGTATTTATTCTTAATGGTCATGTCATTTAGCTTGCGGTAGTCTATGCAAAGTCGCATGCTACCATCCTTCTTCTTAACAAAGAGCACTGGGGCTCCCCATGGTGATGAGCTTGATCTGATGAATCCTTGTTCTTCCAATTCAGCTATCTGCTTCTTTAGTTCCTCTTGCTCATGACCTGTCATCCGAAACAACTTCCTAGCATACGGAGCAGATCCGGGTTTCAGTTCGATAGTGAACTCTATATCCCTATCTGGTGGCAATCCGGGAAGTTCTTCTGGAAAGACTTCTGGGTACTCATTGACAATCGGTACCTCTTCAAGCTTCACTTCTTCAATGCAGTTCAATCTCTGCAGATGGTCGCAGATTGGAGTTCTGTCTGCATGGAATGTAACTTGCTTTCCAATAGCATTTGTCAGGGTGATTGTTTTCTTCTCACAATCCATCAATCCCTTATGCTTGGCCAGCCAATCCATTCCAAGAATGACATCTAATCCTTGAAGGTTTAGAACTAGCATGTCTGCCAGGAATTCTAGATTGCCGATACAGAAGGCAACATTTCTACAGATAGAATTAACAATCATCCTAGCACCAGGTGACTGAATGATGATAGGATGCTCTAAAGCAACCACAGGCACGTTATTACTCCACAAGCAATCTTTTGACATGAATGAATGAGTTGCACCGGGATCAAATAAAACAACTGAAATCTGAGAGGAGATCAAAAGTCTACCGATCACGACGTCAGTTGCCTCTCCTGCTTCTGCAGCAGTCACGAAGTTGAGTCTTCCTCCGGTGGTTGATGTTCCTCTTCCTCTGCTAGTTTGGAATCTTCCTCCTCTGGCTTGTGGTGCTCCTCTGGCAATAGTTCGTGTAGGTGCAGGGGATTTGGCTGCCTGAGCTTTAGCAACATTGGGAGGTAAATGTTGAAGTGGACAAGTGTCTCTGCGGTGTCCTCTTCTGCCACAATGGAAACACTCTGTATTCTTCAGCGTACAATCTTTATAGAGGTGACTCCCTTTGCATCCGGGACATGTTAGAGTTGTTGGTGATGGAGTCCTCTGGGGTCTTGGAGGTGCGGGTGGTCTGAAAGCGGCTCTGGCATATGGCGCTGGTCTTCCTCGGCTAGAATTTCCTTGAAAAGGGTATGCTATACTTTTCCTCTTGCGGTCTTCTTCTACTATGCCTCTTTTCTCCTCCATTTTAAGCACTCGATTCACTAGGACTTGGAAGTCCGTGAACTCGTGCGTTGATAGGTGATACTGATATGAGTTTTGTAGGCCTTCGCAAAATCTGTCGATCTTCCGCTCTTCTGTCATGATGTCTTCAGGTGCATACCTGGCCAATTTGATGAATTCATGCAAATACTGCTTCACCGTCCTTCCTCCTTGCCTTAAATTCAGGAATTCTCTGCGTTTGGCTTGGATAGCTCCTTTGGGGACATGGTACTTACGGAACTGTTCCTTGAATTCATTCCAGGTAATGGAATTCTGATCAGGGTGTACCGTCTTGTAATTTTCCCACCATGCTGCAGCCGATCCTGTGAGCTGATGGGGTCCATATAGCAGCTTCTCTTCATCATTACACCTGACAGTGTCTAATTTCCTCTCAATTTCTCTTAACCAATCGTCTGCCACAATCGGGTCTTCAGTGCAGGAGAAAGTTGGAGGACGTGTCTTTTGAAAGTCTGTCAGTCTTGCTCCAATGTTCGAACCTTCCTCGCGCCGTGTTGCGGAGTTTTGCATCAACTGTTCCAGAATTTGACTCTGTACCTCTGCGGATCTCTGTCGGTTTTGCTCCATCCATATCAGTATTTCTGTCAGATTTCCTCCTTGCGGTACTGAGGCCGATGGATTTGGCTGATCTGAGGTATCTCTAGTCCTTCTCGTTGATGTGTTTCTTGGGGCTTCTTCCGAGCCTTGGATTCTACCTCTGGTGTTCACCATTCTGTTCTGACAAGATAATTTGAGAAAAGACTACTAATTCAAGGGAGCACAGATTGAACACGAGCTGAAATGAAAGATCAACCCAAGAGATTGGATTGGAACATGCGATTGTTATTTTCAAAGGTTTTCAAAAGATACAAGGTTTTCACCTTTACAGCCTTAGAGTTACCAACAAACAATACAAACAAAGCAGCTACCACAACAAGAGCTAAAGGCTAACGATTACAAGGGCTAAAGCAGAAGGGTCAAGCTGAAGAGAAAACTAGGATCTCCTGTCGGTCCTGGAAGAACTGCAAGGTTCCACTTCCTCAGGGTCTTCCTCTTCTTGATCTTCGTCGGCATCCATAGGGTCCCATTGCATATCATTGTCCTCTTCTTCCTCAGATGAATCGTTGGTGTTACATGTAGCAATCTCTTTTCCTTTGCCTTAGGAACTTCCTTTCCTTTCGCAAGAGTAGGATATTCTGGTGCAGGGGTGTTGATCACAATGCCACGCGAAGCAGGCGTGAAATAACCCAGGTAGTCCCTAGGTCTTCCCACACTCTTGCGGGCTGTGAGTCTTATCTTCAAGCGGTTCTTCTTGTTCACCGATCCTTCATCTTCGACTTCTCGCGCTTTGCTAGGTTCAGCCAACTCCTGAATCTGTTTTTCTTTCTCTTGGAGTTCTGAGCGGACCTTTGCAAGCGCTCCTTCGAGATAGTGACGGTCATCTCGAGCATTCTCATGCTCACGCAACAACCGAGTGTAGCTTGACTCCAAGACTTGGACTACATCTCTGGTTTTGGTCAGGATGGCGTCTCTCTGGTTGGTGGAGGGATGAACAGTTCGACGATCTGATCCGGGAACTTGGTAGGGTACAAAGCAGAAAGGAGAACCTATAAGAAAGTCATTGTACAGCTGGCGGATGGTACCTATAGCACGACGAGCAGCATCTTGGATAGCATCTTCTTCTTCTTCTCTACGAGCTTCCTTTCTTGTTGATCCTCTCCCGATCTCTGGAATCTCGTACACAATCACCGAGGCACGGAAACCAAAAGGTCTACCATCGACTTCTTCTCGACGGACGTAGTATACGGGTCGCTGGTTGTCCCTTGCTCCCAGAAATTGTAACATCATCCAAAGCATCAATGCCCATGATCCCAACTCGTCTCCGTGAATCAGCTTCTTACCAGGGGCCATCTGCGATGATGATACACGGAACACTTAAAAGTAGGAAAAAGGTTTTGAAAATTTTCAAATAATACTCATTATGCTTTTCTTAAACAAATTAGGTTTTTCACAATTAGATTTTTACCAAATAATCTAGCGATTCTCTACTTTAGGGACGCCCATTCTAGTAAGGGTCACGACCTACAGTCAAGCTTCATGCTCTGATACCATTCGCTGTGAGACCCCCATTTGAGGATCAACTTGGTAACCGCCCAGGTAGGTTACACACAGCAGGATGACACATGAGCTCCAAACCACACAAGCATAGTAATAACATTAAACAAGTAGCAGGCCAGCATGGCCAATATTACATAGCCAAAGCACCGAAAATGGCGCTAAGTAGAGTTGCTAAGAAAATAACAAGTTTATCAAAACCAGAATCGGTATCCAAGTACCGAACACACAACATAAAACACAAAGCAACAACAAACAGCTTGATTTCCATCCGCAGCGGGGTTGGAGGAACTTCTCCCACATCTGTCTTGACTTGGCGCGCAATCCTTCTAGAACGTAGGGCTCGCCCGGGGTGCTTCCATCTTCAGGTGAGTACTCATAACTGAAAGAATCGGGATCCTCGAATCCCTCTTCTACAGTGGGATAAAAATGCAAGGGTGAGCACTTGGTGCTCAGCAACACTCATTCCAGGGATTAATGTGATTGTACTTACATGAGAGTGAAATATATGATTCCGGGGTTTTAGTTTCACATGGATAGAGATATATAGATTTCCAAGTCCTTTATTCAGTAAAACAGCACTTTCGTCATTCAAAATGGTACTTTAAAACATTAAACAGGTTTTCAACAAAACATTAGATGTAGTGGTCTCCCATGAGTCACTACTTTGTTAACCGCATTATGAAAACATTCCAAAAATTACTTGTGCTATAACCCATGGATAACATCCACTACGAAAAGACTCCTGAACATGGGAGTACAGAGTATCTGATACTTCTTTTATACTTTGCAAAGGTGTACCTCTTTCTAAATCCACTGGTTCACTCGGCTTTCAAGTCGGATCAGCTCCGTGTGACTTATACACATGTGACAAGGCCGAGATCACACAATGCTTTTGCAGTTCAGTATTAACAGTATCCCCGCCCAGTAAATAGACAATTAAGTCTCAAGTACCATTGTGGGTCCTCCCCACTGCCTTACTTCCTAGCCTCTGGCTTATGTTCCCGCAAGACACATAGCCTTGGTCTGTGTCCACGCAAGACATATGACCGTTCAAGATTACAACCGCGCACGGCTTAATCTGAGGCGTAGGGCGCCTTCCTTCTTTCCACCTTTATCTCTCATCATTTTTCTGAACTCACATCACTCATGGCCGAACTGGGGCCCATCAGTTTCCACGCGAGAAACCAGACCGACAAACCATGCAGGGAACTGCTAATACCAAAAAGCTACTAAGTTGTGCCTGTCCCATACCAGGCAAGTGGTTGGTACGTTTACAATTCGCATAGAGACACAGCACAAGGTTCTAGTCCTTATGAACCAATAGTGAGGAACATTCACATTCCCTGGTGCGCACCGCACCCTCTCCATACAATCCAATCCTCACTACTGATCCCTTTTATCAGTTTTCTTGACAAAACGGTTTTCATTATAACTTCTCATGTATTTGACCATTTCAAGTTTAATGTGGATATTCAGTATATGAGTCCTAGGGTGACAAAAGCATATATATGAAGGTTCAATAGCAAAAAGGGGTTTCGTGATCCATTAGGTAATATCTACTCATGTCATTCAAACATAACTTGTATTTCAAATAAGCATGCATAGTAAGAAATAGTGAATATACTTCATATGAAAATATTGGGTGAGACATGATCAAAGGAATGAGGCTTGCCTTGCAATGTGGGGTCTAAGTACTCAGACGGATCTTCAAAGACTTCTTCCGCTCCTTCAGCTTCTGACTCTGCGGCAATCAAATAACACACAAACACATACCACATAAGCATACTGAAAATAGTTTCTATAGAAAGTATTAAGTAAATAAGTCATGCATGCAGGGGAAAAGGTTAGGGCAAGGTCACAAGGGCTCTGGTCGAAGAAACGGCTAAAAAGGATTGAACGTCGAAGGGTCGACATTCAGTTCATGGCTTTGGCATAGCTTCAAACTGATCTTAGGATGGTTTTCTGGAGAAGTGATAGAAGAGAAAGTTGTAGATCTCAACTCCAGGAATCTAAAGGACAAGGTGGCATTTCAATTGCTCAACCAGAAGGGGTCAACCAAGGCTAATGCCAGTGGCTGACATGCACTGACATAGTGCTGGACATGGCCAGAAACTAGGGCATGGCTTAACTTTTGATCCAGGGCTCCAATTGATGCACCACTTTGTCTGGGAGGTAGGCATTACTAACAGGAACAATATACTCAACAGGGACAAGAGCTGAAAGTGGCCGGAGGGCGGCCAAATCCGGCGATGAACTACGGTGGCCTGGACATGAACTGAGCTACTGGACAGTGATCTTGGCATAGCCATAACTCACAATTTAGGCAGATCCAGGTGTCGAGCTAGTGGAAGAAATTGCTCAGGGAGGTGAGGTGAAGCTAAGGGACAAGGTTTCAGGGGCTAGATCGGCGGGGAAAGAATTCCGGCGACCGGCGCTGGAGAAGACGACACTGGAGCTTGGGGATTTTTGATACAGGGCGAAAGAGCTCAATTCCAAGCTTGGGGATGATCTCTAGGGTACAGCAAAGCTACTGGAGGGGTTAATTTCATTGGAGATCGGTCGGAGAAGCTTGGCGTCGAAGTCCGACGAACGGCTGAGGTTCCAGTTTGGGATTTCTTCGATTTGAGCGCAAATGGGGATCCTGATTCAACAGGCTTGCTAAGAAATGGCTAAGGATCAATTTCTACTACTGGGACGAAAGCTAATTCGGGATGAATGGGATAGCATTGAGGGAACAGGGGTTTTCTGGTTTTCCGGCGATCACCGGCGATGGGGATCGATCCGGTGCAATTGGCTGCTAGGACACAAAGAGGGGAACGAGGGGAACTCAAGGGTGAACTTAGATTGGAGAGAGGGGCTGTGGAATGGGCTAGCACCGTGAGCTCACTCACTGGCTCGCCGGAGAAGAAAGCGAAAACGGCAAGAAACTGGAAATTTGGCTAAGTCCTGAGGTTGTGCTTCTTCAAAGCACTGAGGGGGGGTTTAAATAGGCACGGGGACGGAGCTTGCGAGGGATTACGCGACAGTGGTTGCTTGCGCCAGGGAGAAGTTTGTCGGGCGCAGGCGCAACGACGGCGACGGCGACGTGATCGCGCTCAGGCGGTGCTGCAGCTTTGCCAGTTGCCTTGGGACTTCACCAGTGACGGCGCAGATGCGGAGGCGACAACGTAGCTCAGGCAATGACACGTATACACATGCAATTGCCACGGCAACGGGAGCGCGCGCGAAAACAAAGCTCGGGAGCGCGGCCGTTTATCTGCTGGGCAAGGCGACGCACTGCTGGCACGTGCGCACGGGGTGGCACAGCAACTCACGGGCACAGGCGACAAGAAACGGTGGCCGGCGGCGAGCAAACGCGGCGAAAACCACGGCGCGGCAACGGCGACGTGCACTGGTCGAGAGCAACAACCAGGCGCTGGTCGAATGGACTTGAAAAGAATGTTTGGGCTGTTCTGTAATTCTGAAACTTGCTCCAAGGACTGTTCTGTGAGGAAAATTTGAATAAGACTTGGGCCTGTTTGCAAATTTGGAGATCTGAGGGTCCGATCTGAAATCTGATTTCGCAGCTAAGTTGCAAAAGATTATTAGAACTTATCTGGCCAAAGTTTGGTAAGATCAGGCAAGATCTGAAGAGTTTCGACACAATTGGGGAAAACGGTTTAGGGTAAAATAGGGTAATTAGGGTTTTAAAATGGCAAGGCTTGAAACTCAGCTTTAGGGTGAGATTTTGGGGATGGTCCCGAAGGGAAAAATGTTCTGAACAATATTTAGAAGGGAATGGCTGAAGCAGATTAGGGTTTGGGGTCAAGATGTGGATTTTGGCTATTTTAGGGTTTGGCAAAAACAGGGGTGTTACAGTAACTTCATCGACCAGAACCAGAGTGAGAACACTCTCGGTCGTGGGACCGTGTTACCGAGCGGGAAGAGGCCGTGGGGGTCGCCTCAGACGCGACCTCATCCAACCTCTCCGCCAGGATTCTGGTGAAGGCTGGTTTCTGCGCATCCGTGACCGTAAGAGGAAAATTACGTATGACCTCCGCGATGGATCGTAGTCGACCATGTGTACTTCTCCTAGGGGCACCAGGTGTTATCGTTTCTTCGTCCACCGGGAAACACTCTGGAGGCAAAGAAGGGGTCTGGTCGCGTCTGCGACCACGTGATTGTCGGGAAGAACTCGGAGCAGCATCGTAACGAGCCTGCGCATCTTGAAGAGCCTCTAGGGCAGTTCTGCGGAGTTCGTTGTTTTGTTGCTCGAGATCTTGGTCCTCCTTCTGTTTGCGTTCCTGTTCTTCACTAGCTGCCCATTGATCAGGAGTTTCCTCCGATAAGGCAGCAAACTATCTAGGGAGAGAGGTCGCCGATGGAGAAAACATCTCAGTTTGTTCCTAGTCGGACTCGAAATCAAAGAGACGGTGGAGGTTATCAGGATCGAATCTCCCTGGGCTGATTTCCTGGTCGATATCATTCTTCCCCCCAGTAGGGTCGTATGATGGACCAGAGTCACCCTCTAACGCATTAAGAACCTTGGTGGGTCCTGACCTTGCGCTAGTCGCCCCCTGGTCGATGGACATGACCTGGAGAGTCGATTCGACCTCTAGGAGATTTTCGCCTCCAACTTCCTCCATCGGAACAGGATCGCTCGGAGAAGGCATCGGAATGTGAGCATAATCCTCGAGATCGAAATCGTTCTCGGGATCATATACTCCAGCCATAGTTCAGCGAACCTCCGGATGAAAAATTAGGATGCCTTGAGAAAGGCCCCACGGTGGACGCCAGCTGTCGATGATTTGGACTCGGGGTCCTTAGCCGAACTTATGCAAAATTTGTAGTTCGTAAGACCTTTCAGGGTGTTCCTCTGGGAAGGTATGTAGAATTATGGAGAACTGGAGCACAGAGAAGTTTATCCAGGTTCAGGCCCTCGATGGTGGGAGTAATAGCCCTATGTCCTGTTGGGATTTCACTATGTGTAGTAAAAGAGTTACAAAGTGATAGGAAAAGATCTTCACAGGCGAAGATTTTCCCTATATGATTGTACAAGATGAAGCCTGGAAGGCTTATGGAAGCTATCTAGTCTAGGCTATTGTCTTGGTTGTTTAATCAATTGATCTCTAGATGAGATGTGTTCTCCCCCTGTTTGGTGCACCATGCTGCCCTTTTATACTGGTCGAAAGGGCACCAAGTCGTAACGGCATCAAACGGTTGCTTGGATGCGGTTTAGAGAACCGCTCTTAACTCCCACGCAGGTTTAACATGTGTTATTCATGGATAACCGCACGTATTAACCTCCTAACGATTATTCCTCTACGTGGAAGAATCTTCGGGATACTTGGGATATTCCTGCTACAGGGACAGATTAATCCCACGTTCCCTGGTCAAAAGTCCTCTAACCGCGTGATGTTGGCTGACCGCGCAACATCTTCAGCCTTCTGTCCGCGCATATCATACGAACTCCTGACCGCGCACTAGCTGCGATCTGATCGCATAAAGCCTGCGAGCTCGGACTGGTACTTCTCAGAATGTCTTGAGTTCGCACCGCCAAGGACGTGTCTGGCTTGAATCTATCCTGAACCAGTTGTGCATTTATTTGAACTGACTCGGGTGTCAATCCTCGTCAAGTTCCACCCAAGTCCTGAAAAGTGTTGCTCTGCTTTCAACTTCTTGCTATGGGGGTTCACTTAGCTTCTGACGAGTAGCTGTTCCTCTGCAACCAAACTTATTTATGTCGTGATGGCTTGTAATTTATTATGTTGTAATGAAGCCAGTTGGCCATACTGCTCAATGTAATATAAGTTAAACTAATGCAATATACTGCTGTGTTTGACTCATCCTGGGAAGTCAAAAGGTTTGGGATTAGCTATAGCGAGCTGGGTCCTCACGGGAGTAGTCGTGTTCCCCTATGAAGGCGGGGCGTGACAGGGACCGCCCGGTCCTATGCCAGTGCGTTGGCGGCCTTCGGGATCACAGAGACTTGCGCATTGAGAAAGTGCATAGCCTTCGTGAACATAGCCGGGGCTACGTCGGAGCCGCCCCCGGGCCGAGGCTAAGCCCGAGCCCTTCGAGGGCTGAGCGGACAGAGCGGCTCGCCTCCGGAACGGCTCAGGAGTAGGAGTCCTCGAGCTCCTGGTGAGCACTCTCCCTCACCTTCGCCTCCCTCCAGAGACGGGCGTTGGCGTCCTGCAAGGAGAGGAGCTGGGCTTGGATCCTAGCTAGCTCCCCGAGGGCTTCATCCCTCTTGGCGCAAAAAGCGGCGGCCTTGTCCTCTGTCGCGCCCCGAAGAGGGTACCACGACTACTCCCGTGGAGACTCAGCTCGCTGCGACTGGCCTCATACATACATACCACTGACTTCCCAGGATAAGTCAAGCACATGAGTTTATTGCAGTAGAGTAACTTTCAAATTATCATTCATAAACAGTATGGCCTGCTGGCCTGATACAATAAAAGGGTGATACAATGCCTTCACGTCACAAATGGTCTAAATAAAACAAAAAGACAACTACTCGGCGGAAGCTAGGCGAAACCCCCACAGTCGTAAGAAGTTGACAGCAAAACAACACACATCAAGGCTCTGGCAGAATTGGCTCTCCACCTTTTGGATCCACGAAGTCTTCCAAGCCTTCGTCTTGGTCTTGAAGCACTCCATCTATTGTTGATAAGTTGCAAGGGTGAGCACTTACGTACTCAACAAGTCATAGGTAAGAGTAGAGATACGTATAGTAGAGATGACATGATCTTATGCTATTGAGGGAAAAGAGGTGAGAGGGTTTTTCCAAAAATACTTTTCTTCCAGGCTTTTCAAATCTCAAGCTCATGGCAGCATTTCATGTACTTAGGGCACAACCCACGTGCCTCTTAGCTATTATATGATCACTAAATTATGGTACTACCGCGACACGTCAACACATGACAGCCCATGGCAGCACCCCTTATCATGACAACACATGTCATTTGGGTAATCTTGACTTAACAAATTTTAATTTATAAAACAATACTTGTGTCACACCCCGTGGGTTTAATCCACCGTGGCATACTCCTAAAACTCGGGAGCACGAAGTATTCGAATACATTTTTAACTCTGCAGAGGGGTACCAATTTACCCGCAAGATATATCCACTTTCATGCCCTTCCTATCACAAGGATTGGACCCCTGACTCACTTCATACTGTGAGTGGCAAGGTGGAGATAACAAGCACTTTTGCCATGTTTCACACACAATTCACCCCAGACCCCGTGGTTTTCTTCACGCAAACCACAGTTGTGGCAGGGTTACACAACCCCCACTAAGTTGGCATCTTCCCCTCAGGGTCAGCGTGCATGATCACATCCTGTGATATGTGTTGGAGCGCACCCCGTGTAAATCGTGAGTTTGTCATATAGGGGTTCCATGTGTGATCCACATACTACTTGTTCAGGCCTGTCCCATACCAGGCTTGCGCTCGGCACGTTAATCATGCCACTAGATGCACAACACAAGGTTCTAGGTCCTTACATGCCAGTGACCAGATCATACCATAATCCATACACTTCCAGTGCTGGCACATCCTGTGCGACCAAGCACCTCCAGTGCTTTCACCATTCCATACCAAAATACTGGTCACGGCTAGGGGTTTAGTTCATGAATATAAATTTATATATATATATTTATCAATTCATGGCTCACCACTAAACAATTCATTTTTCCATAGGCAATCAGCCTGATGCTGCCATTTCATCTCTTTTCTCAATACATGCAATACTATTTTATAATCAAGGTATATTCTATCAATTCATAAAATATAGGTTCAAGATGTTCAAGAATATGACTTGCCTTCCGCGTCGTAAGAAACAGCAGTTGATGTCGGGTTTGCGACGAAGTCTTCGAACTCGGACTCTTGTTCTGAACAAGGATCAAACAAGCAAACATGCATTACAATCAATCTTACTCTTACTAATGTACTATATGCGATAATGCAAGAAGAAACACTTAGGCGATACAAGATTTGAGAGTTCTGGGAAGCGATTAGGGTTAAACTGTGGAAACCAGGGTTAAGATCAAAGGTTTACAAGGTTCCAAATGTCTCAAAATATCAGAATGATATCAAGGTTGCGACTGGTTCGCCCAAAAACAGCGAACGTCTTTAGGTTGGCATTCGGTTCAAGGCATCGACATAGGATTGATGGATGATAGAGGGCTCAACTCAAGTTGTGACAGTAGAATAAAATGTAGATCACAACATCAGGAGTCTAAGGGACAAAGTTATGTTCAGAATGCATGGCTGGAAGTAGGTGAAAAGGCTCAATGCCACTGGCTGACATAGGCTGACAAGGGCTAACAATACCCAAGAATGGCATTGACATGGTTTGAATAGTTCCCAGTGGCCAAAATGGGTTTTGATTAAGCATATGGTGAAAAAAGTAGTGAGGCAACTATTTGACAAAGTAGTTTTTGTTTTGCATGACCAGAGGTGGGTGAACAGGGCTAATGCCACTGGCTGGCATAGTTTGGCATAGAGTTGACATGGCCAGAACTAGGGTTTGCCATAACTTTTGATCTAGGGCTCCAAATGATGCACCACTTTGTTTGGTAGTTAGACATTTGTATCAGGAACAAATTACTCAACAGGATCTAGGGCAGGAGATGGCCGGAAGGTGATTAAAACCGGAGAAGAAGTTGACTGGCCTGGAGCACATGCAACATAAACAGTACAGCAACTAGGGCATAGCTATAACTTCTGTTCTAGTCCGAATTAGAAGTCGTGATAGAAGACAAAGTTGCTCAAAATGGTCCAAAAACATCTAAATGGCAAATTTTCTGGAGCTGGATAGGCTGGATTTGGAAGATACTTGCTGGAGAAAAGATGAACTCAAATCTGATTTGGGCATTTCTAATTTAAAGTGATTGAGCTTAATTCCTTGCTTGCATATGGTACTCAGGGTGCTAGAAATGCACTGGTGAAGTTGGATTGGCTAGAGATGCACCAGAAAAGCTTAAACAGTAAGCTCAGTTCACAAGCAAAGTTCAAATTTGGGGTTTTCTAGGTTTCAGCAAAATTGATGATTCTAGTTGCTTAGGGATGTTAAGAAAGGTCTAGTGAGCATATTTTATCACTGGCTCGAGAGCTAAATCGGTTTAGTTGGAGTTTAATTGCTCACCGGAGTTCTAGATGAAACACGGCAATTGCCGGTGACAGAAAGCATTTAAACTAAATTCTAAGCTTGAGAAGTATGAGAGAGATGAGAGAAGCTCACTGGGGGTGTTGGATTGAAGAAGGAGGCAGTGGAGAAGCTTGGCACCGAGCTCCCTCTTTGCTGCTCACCGGAGAAGAAGAAGGCACAGTGAACTTGCTAGTTTTCTGGTGTTTTTGCTGTGTAGTGAAGTTGGCTAAGTCCCAGGGAGTGTAAATGGGCAAGGCTGGAGGCTCTCAACGGTTAGATGTGCACGGGGAGTTGAAGCCGGCAAGGAAGTGACTGGATGCGACTTCACGGTGAGCTGGCGATGGAGTGACAGGATGCCAGCGGCCTTGAGAGCTTTTGCAGGTGATGTGAAGGCAAGCTGATGGCTGTGCACGGTGAGTCCTCCACGTGGCACCGTTTTGCTGCTGGAGCGGTTGCCGGTGGCGTGCAAACGGGAGAAACAGCTGGCTGCGATTTGCGCCGGAGAAGATCCACAGTGGCCAACAGTACTTGCACACGTGGCACTGTTCAGCTGGCGAAGGTGGCGACCACGGGCTGGCTTCAACGACTACGGGGCACTGTAGCAGTGCAGCAGGTCGTGATCGAAGACAGCAGCTCGAGGTCGAAAACAGAAGAGCTGGTCGATTGCAACAGGTGCGGTCGAAATTGGTCACAAGTGCTGTGGTCGAGAACTGAAGCCTGGTCGAAGTCAAAATAGCCAATCTGGTCGTGAACAGCAGGTTCTGGTCGATCCAGGGGCATAATTGTGAGAGTTTTAGTTGAAATCTGGACTGATTTGTAATTCTGATCTTAGAGAGGTTTAATTTGGGATTTTATTTCATGGCTGAGTATAATATTTCTATTAATACTCATTTAGCTCAAATTTGGAGATAGTTTGATAAGGTTTGAGGGATTTCACCTATTTTCGAAAATAGGGTAAAATTAGGGTAAAATAGATCTGGATTTTGTCGATCTCGAATTCTGGTAATTGGAGTGAGATTTTGAAGTCTGATTAGAAGGGAAATCTGTATCAAATAGCATTTGGGAGTTGTTCCCAGAAGAAATTCTGGAGTTGGAGTTGATTTATGGATTTTAGCCTTTTCAAGCTTCCAGGTAAACAAAAAAGGACTTATTCGCAGTAAAATTTGGACTAACCTGCGAAAAGTGCTTAGATGGAACAATTTGGTTCCCAACTTTTTGGAGTAAGTTGAGGATATATCAAGGAACATATTCCAAAAGACACTTGAGTCTGGGTAGGGTTAAATCATGATAACTCAGTTATCTGGAAACTGGGGTACTTAGGGTAAATCTGAATTTCCTGTTTTCGAAAACAAAAAGAGACTTAGATACTGGGAGTTAGGGTCAGAAATCGATCTGGCTCCTGAAGACTTTTATCTTCAGGGTAACTGGTAAGTTAAGTTTGGATGGTCAGATTTTAATCTGGATCTAGAGAATGGATTTGGAGATTTTTAGGGTTTGAGAGAGATTAGGGTTCAGCTGATCTGGCTACAACTACATAGATACATGCATGCAGGATTTTTATACAAAAACTTTTCACCCCCAAAACCAGGGTGTTACATCCTCCGCCTCCTTCAAGGCCGCCTCGTAGCGGTCCTCGACGCCTTGAGCAAGGGCCACCCCCTACGAACCCAAGGGTTAGACGACCTCTTGGAAAAAGTAACCGGGCGACTTGAAAGCAAACTTACCTGGAAAAAGTAACCGGACGACCTCTCCACCGACGGGTCCCCTCCTACCATCCTCGGGAGTGATGTGGACCGGGCCAGTTTTGACCGCAATCCCAGGCACTGAGGACTCGATCTCCGAGGAGTCGGATGACGAGCTCCCGTAGGGAACGTGGCCCTTGGGGGGGACAAGAAGCCCTTTGCCCTTCCCGGGCTGCGGAGCCCCTAAAGCCTCGTGGACCAGACAGGTCGAGGGGCTCGCCCCCTCGTCCACCGTCCAGTCGAAGCGCAGAGGAGACGCCTCCGTGAACCGCACCTCCGGGCGCTCCACGCTTGCTGGCTCCAGGATCACTAGAGGCGTGGCCATCGGAGAGGGCAAGGGGTTGTAGTTCACCGAGTCGGAGTCAGTCCCGTTGCTCGCCGCCTTCCCCTTCTCGCCCGATCCGGTGGGCGCGTCGAGGAGGCGCATGAACTCCCCCTTTACCACTGGGCCGGGGGAAGGCTCCACCTCCCGGAGGGGCGACGTCGCCCCAGGCCTCGGGGTGGCTCGCACATGCCCCGACCTGGGAGTTGCCTCACGGGTCTTGCCGGGCGTAGCATCCAACGCTGTTGCAGGGCTGGGGACCTTCCGCGCCTTGGCGCGCATAGGCTCGAGGCCCCCGGCGGCCTCCTTCCCTTGCTTGTGAGAGATGGGGGTGGGGAGAGGCTCCCTCACCGGTAGCCTCAACCCGAAGGCTTCCGCCACCAAGTTATGGGGAGGACCCTCCCCGATGATGCGCACGACGCGCTCGTGCTCGTCGGTGTAGTACCTCCTGAGGAGGTTTTCCGCCTTCTCCCGGGCGGCCAGATACGACCGGACTACAAGGAACAAAATTTAGCCAAAATATCGAAAGGACTAATAGTAAGGGGCATCGAAAACTTCCGTCGGGTCGCCGGCCTCTGTGGCGGCCGGTACGCCGGACACATCCCTATCCCCCTTTTCCGGTGGGAGAAGGGGGAGAGCTTGAGGAGCGCGAGCTCCCCCGCGAGGTCCCTCATGGAGCTCACACCCCGAATGCCCACCATCTTGCTGAGGAGCTTCAACTCCTCAGGGGTCCATACTGGGGGCTTGGGGGCGGACGAGCGGCAGTAGGAGGGGGGCTCCGGGGAGTAAGTTACCCCAGTGTCCCGGACCTGGAGGTAGAACCACCTCTGGAGCCAGTCCCCCCAATGGTCCCAGGAGGCCGCCACCGGGTACTCCTCCACCTGGGACTGTAGCAGCTACATCATAATGGAGCCGAAGGCGGACTTCGGCGCCCCTCTTTGATGATGTGCGAGCCCCTCCTTTGATGATGGGAAACGGTGCCCGATCTTCCGACAGGTATGGTAAGTCGATTGGTGGAGAACTCGACATTGACGATCCGGCTGTTGATCTAGAACCGATCTAAAGCCTGCAAGCACTACACCACGGCTCCTTTGGTTATCAACCACGCGCACGCATGGATTGACCTCACCACAAAGGCTTGTTCCTGCTGCAAATCGAGAACACAAGCAAGAACGAAGAAGAAGAAACTGAATTGCGAATTGTATTAAGCTCATGAGTTGGGATTTCACAAACTGAGTTCAGCGAAACTGCAATGGCAGAATAATCTAAGCAAAATCCAAATCTAAACAGTGACGGCTACTGAATATATGAAGAGGCGGCGTGGCTAGGGTTTCTCACGACCTACTAGGGAATACATGGGCCAAAGTCCTGAAACAAGGTGTCGCAGCACTAACTTGGCCCAATCAGAATCTGGTCGAAATTTGTTTTGTTAATGACCCGAGATCCAGAAAGAATTTGGATGTGGAGCCAGATCCATTGGAAAGATCTTGTCGTGGGCTTCTCTGTGGACTATAAGAACGTCCCAATCGGACTTTGTATCAGGGAGTTATGGTCATTTGAAGGCAGGCTACTCCTGGATGGCCGAACCGGACTCCAACTCGAATCCGTCTTGGACTCCAACTCGACTTGGGCTCCTTGCTGGTCCTCGCGTCCTTGCTGGTCCTCTCCATGGTTCCTAAGTACAATATTACCACCATTAGATAGTAAACCATTCTCAAAACCATATATATATAAACTTAGGAGCGAGTTCACCTGGCAATGCAACAATCAGGCTCGGCCGCGCGTTATTGGTCCTTGTGTAACAAGCGGAGGATTATGGTTGGTGCGTGTATCCGAAGAAGTGATGTCCTAATCAGAGGGCTCGTAGAAGTACCAAAGCAGCCAGAGCGTCGGCTCCCATCCGGTGGCTATCTCGCACAGTGTAACACCCTGGTTTTGGGGGTGAAAAGTTTTTGCATAAAAACCCTGCATGCATGTATCTCTGTAGTAGTAGCCAGATCAGCTAAACCCTAATCTCTCTCAAACCCTAAAAATCTCCAAATCTATTACCTAGATCCAGATCAAGATCTGACCATCCAGATTTAACCTACCAGTTATTCTGGAGATAAAAGTCTTCAGGAGCCAGATTGAATTCTAACCCTAACTCCCAGTATCTAAGTCTCTTTCTGTTTTCGAAAACAGGAAATCCAGATTTATCCTAAGTACCCCAGTTTCCAGATAATTGAGTTATCTTGATTTAACCCTATCCAGACTCAAGTATCTCTTGGAATATGTTCCATGATACATCCTCAACTTACCTCAAAAAGTTGGGAACCAGATTGTTTCACCTAAACACTTTTCGCGGATAAGTCCAAATTTTACTGCGAATAGGTCCTTTTCTGCTTACTGGAGGCCTTAAAAGGCTAAAATCCACGAATCAATTCAAACTCCAGAATTTCTTCAGGGAACACCTCCCAAATACTATTTTATATAGATCTTCCTTTTATCAGACTTCAAAATCTCTCTCCAATCACCAGAATTCGAGACCGACAAAATCCAGATCTATTGTACCCTAATTTTACCCTATTTTCAAAAATAGGTGAAATCCCTCAGATCTTATCAAACTTTCTCCAAATTTGAGCTAAATGAGTATTAATAGAAATATTATACTCAGCCATGGAATCAAATTCCAAATTGAACATGTCAAAGAGCAGATTTGCAATTTAGTCCAAAGCCAAACCAAAAATCATCGCAAATCAGTCCCTGGTTCGACCACGGGCTACTTTGCACGACCAGGCCGTTCAATCGACCACGAGCGGGCGTTTTGGTCGTCGCCGTTGCCGCTGCTGCAGCTTCGTCGCCGGCGATCTCCAGCGTTGCCACCTCAGCCACTGTTTCGTTGCCGCGTGTATGCCTCGTATTCGCCACCGTGGAACCACTTCAGCCCTCCAGCAGCGCCTTCGCTCTCCCGCGCGCGCGCCCGACAACCGCAGCCCAGCTGCGCCACGTTGCAAGCATGCCTGGGGGAAGCATCAACTCACCGTTGCATCAACCAGGACTGCGCGCCAGACTGTAAAAGCCGGCACGGCCGCTGGAGCGCGTCACCTCGCTGCTGTCCCGCCCGGCCAGTCAATTCGCCGTCGATTCACAGCTCCAAGTCTCCAGGCAATTCCAGCCGTTGCAAGCTTCTAGCTGTGCCTATAAAAGCCATCCCAGCCCAGCTCAAAGACACACGTCAGAACCACACAAGTCTCTAACCTCGCCGTCCTCTTCGTCTTCTTCGGCGAGCTCGAGAAGAGGCTCACGGTGCCAGGCCAACCTACTGCACCGGACTCCAAATTGAAGCTACTAGTAAGTAACTCTCATCCACTTACCTGTGTAGTAGCAGCCAATTGAACTCTATCGCACCTCATCGCCGGGAATTGCTGATTTTCCCCGACAACTCCGGCGAGCAATTAATCCCTAACTAAACCAATTTAGCTCTCGAGCCTGGGATCAAACATGATCAGTGGACTGTGTAGAACACATCTAAGCAACCAGAATCACCAATTTCGCTAAGATATGAAAAACCCCAAGTTTACACCTTGCATGCAAACTGGAACTCGCCGTTAAGCTTCTGTGGTGATTTTCCAGTTAAATTGACTTCACACCTAGCTTTGTTATGCCCCAGAGACCCTCCTCAAGCAAGGACTCGAGTTCAATTGCCCTAGAACAGAAATGCCCAAATCAGGATTGAGTTCATCTTTCCTCCAGCCTATATCTTCTAAATTCAGCCACTCCAGCTCAAACCACCTTGCCATTTAGATGTTTTGGACCATTTTGAGCAACTTTGTCTTCTACCACGACCCCTAATTCGGCCTAGAACAGGATTTATGGCTATGCCCTAGTTGCTGTACTGTTTGTGCTGCAGGTACTCCAGACCAGTCAACTTCTTCGCTGGTTTTCATCACTTTCCAGCCATCTCCTGCCCTAGATCCTGTTGAGACATTTGTTCCTGTTACAAATGCCTAACTACCAGACAAAGTGATGCATCATTTGGAGCCTTGAATCAAAAGATATGGCTAACCCTAGTTTCTGGCCACGTCAACCCTATGCCAGGCTGTGTCAGCCAGTGGCATTAGCCCTGTTCACCCACCTCTGGTCGTGTAAAATAGAAATTACTTTGTCAAATAGCTGCCTCACTACCTTGTGCACCATATGCTTGAATCAAAACCTACTTTAGCCACTGGAAACTGTTCAAACCATGTCAATGCCATTCTAGAGCACTGTCAGCCTATGTCAGCCAGTGGCATTGAGCCTTTTCACCCACTTCCAGCCATGAACTTTGGAAATAACTTTGTCCCTTAGACTCCTGACGTTGTGATCTACACTTTTCCCTACTGTCACAACTTGAGTTGAGCCCTCTATCACCCATTGACCTTATGTCGATGCCTTGAACCGAATGCCAACCTAAATACATTCGCTGTTTTTGGGTGAACCAGTCACCACCTTGATATTACCCTGATATTTTGGAACCTTGTAAATCTTAACAACTAATCTTAACCCTGATTACCATAGTTAAACTCAAATTGCTTCCAAATCTTGTATCACCAGAGTGTTTTCTCCATGCATCATTGCATGTAGTGGATTAGTAAGAGTAGGATTGATTGTAATGCCTGTTTGCTTGTTTGAACTTGTTCAGAGCAAGAGCCCGAGGTTGAAGACCTTGCCACGGAACCGTCATCAACTGCTGATACTTACGACGCGGAAGGCAAGTCATACTTTGATCATATTGAACCTATATTTTATGAATTGCTATGCTATTCCATGAGTAGATATCTCATTAATATTGCATGTGTTGAGATCAATGATATTATGGCAGTGATAGATTGAATACTTGAGGAATGTGAACTTGTTAAGATAGCAAGCCATGAATTAATAAAAGTATATACATATATATTTATATTCATGAAATAGAACCCCTAGCCGTGACCAGTGTTTTGGTATGGAATGGTGGTAGCACTGGAGGTGCTTGGCTGCACTGGATGTGCATGGTTTGTGGTATGATCTGGTCACTGGCATATAAGGACTAGAACCTTGTGTTGTGCGTCTAGTGGCATGAAAAATGTACCAACCACTTACCTGGTATGGGACAGGCGCAATCTAGTAGCTTTCTTGGTATTAGCAGTTCCCTGCATGGCTTGTCGACCCGGTTTCTCGCGTGGAAACTGGTGGGACGCAGTTCGTCCATGAGTGATGTGAGATCAGAAAAATTATGAGAGGATAAGGTGTAAAGAAGGAAGACGCCCTACGCCAGATTAAGTCGTGCGCGACTGTAATCAAAAGAGGCTATGTGTCCTGTCGGAACATAGACCCAGGCTAGGAAGTAGGGCAGTGGGGAGGACCCACAACGGTACTTGGGACTGGATTGTCCATTTACCGGCAGGGATACTGTTAATACTAGACTGCAAAACGTTGTGTGATCTCGGCCTTGTCACATGCGTATAAGTCGCATGGAGTTGGACCGACTTGAAAGTCGAGTGAAAAAGTGGATTTAAAAAGAGGTACACCTCTGCAGAGATAAAAATGTATTCGAATACTTCGTACTCCCAAGTTTTAGGAGTATGCCGTGGTGGATTAAATCCACGGGGTGTGACACAAGTATTGTTTTATAAACTAAAATTTGTTAGTTCAAGATTACCCAAGTGGCATGTGTTGTCACGATAAGGGGCGTTGCCGTGGGCTGTCATGTGTTGACGTGTCGCGGTAATACCATAATCTAGTAAACATGTGTTAACTAAGAGGCATGTGGATTTTGCCTTAAGCATATGATAACTAAGAGGCATGTGGTTTTTGCCCTAAAAGTATATGAGATACTGATATGAGTATAAGATTGAAAGGCTTGAATAAAAGTAATGTGATATGAGGATATATCGCCTTGGGTATGGGATATATGTATCACCATCAATATGATTTATTTACTGCCATGAGTATGATCAGAAGTTGAGTAAGAAATGAGAAAGAAATGTATTTTGAGAAACCCTTCACTCTTTCCCCAATAGCATAGGTTCATGTCATTTATACTATATGTATCTCTACCTTCCCTATGACTTGCTGAGTACGTAAGTACTCACCCTTGCAACAACTCATCAATAGATGGAGCGTTCTACGACCTTGGAGGATATTCTGAAGATGCTGCAGACCCAGGAGATGATGAGCAGTTTCCTCCGGAGCCCTGATGTGGTGCTGTCTTGCTGTCAACCTCTGTTTCCTGTGGATTGCTTTTGGGCCTAGCTTCCGTCGACTAGATGTGTTATTTTGTTGTACCCCTGTGCCTTGTAAGGCACTGTATTCCGTATTGTACTAAGGCCTGATGGCCATACAATTATGACTACTGTAATATTTTGCTGCTTCAATGTATTCCTGTGATTGACTCATCCTGGGAAGTCAAGTGGTTTATGGGACCAGCTGCACCGAGCTGGGTTCCTCACAGGTGATGTCATAGTCGTGGCAGACACGACACACAGCCAAATGAAAAGGCCCATTCGGACGAGGGTATTGGGCGTCAAGTGGTTGAGCGCCACCCCGTAGTCCCGTAGGAACTCCCGGAGCAATGGGTGCACCGGGAGCCGGAGGCCGGCCTCTACGAAAGCCTCGAAGACAACCACCTCCCCGGCGCGGGGGTGAGGCGTGGTCTCCTTCTTCGGGCGGATCTAGACATCCCCGTCCGCGAGAACCCCCCGCTCCATGAGGGACCCTAAGTCCCCCGAGGTGAACTCCGAAGCCCAGAGGAAGTCCACGGTGACTTTCTCCAGGGGCACATCGGTGGCTTTGGCACGGCGTTTTGGCGCCATGTAGTTTCCGGGGGCTAGGTTTTCGGGGGGCTAGGTCGCCAGGGAGCTAAAATTCCCGGAGGCTAGGTCGTCGTGAAGCTAAGTTTCCGGGAGACTAGGTCATCAGGAGAGGCTCAGAGCGCCGGTGAGAAATTGGAGGCTGAGGCTTGGATGTGAGCTCTCCGGGCCCCTCGAGGCCCTTCTTATAGTGGCCAAACGCGGCCCCGATGGGCGAAACGTGGCCCCTTGGGATCAATCGAGGCAACCCATTTCAAACATCGCACGCAAACCGAAGAGACGCGCGGGAAACAACGTGCCCACGTTCGAACCATGCGAAGCCATCATGGCTGACGGCGCACGCTAATCAAGGCCTGTGGCGTCATAATAATCGGCGGCGCCACCATAAATGCGTGGCGCAAAAACCGAAGTATCGCCAAGCGCTGGGGATCTCCTCAGGGGGAGATGTTCCTGGTAATATAGACCATCCCCTCCGGGGACTTAGGGCATGTCCCCGGACGGCATGGGGCGCTGCTGACAGGGGAAATCTCCACCCGATCAGCCTCGAAGATAATGCCCCGGAGACCTTGTCCCAGGGGCCGCACTGGCCCGGTGAGTAGTGCCCCGAGGACCATGTCCCGGGCGCCGCCATTTGCTCGGAGACCAGGGCCCCGGTGAGCCGTCCCAGGCGCCGCCTTTTGCCTCGTGATAGGTGCCCCCGGTGACCCGTCCTGGGCGCCGTCATTTGCCCGGAGACTAGGGCCCCCGGTGACGGCCTTTTTGCACGGTGACAGGTGCCCTCGGTGACCCGTCCTGGGCGCCGCCTTTTGCCCGGTGACAGGTGCTCCCAGGTGACCTTTCCTGGGCGCCGCCTTTTGCCCAGAGACTAGGGCCCCTGGTGACCCGTCTCGGGCGCCGCCTTTTGCCCGATGACAGGTGCCCCCGGTGACCTGTGCTGGGCGCTGCCATTTGCCCGGAGACCAAGGCCCCCGGTGACCCGTCCCGGGCACCGCCTTTTACCCGGTGACAGGTGCCCCTTGCCGGGAGACCAGGGCCCCCGGGCGCCGCCTTTTTCCCGGTGACAGGTGCCCCCGATGACCCGTCCTGGGTGCTGCCATTTGCCGGAGACCAGCGCCCCCAGTGACCCGTCCTGGGAGCCGCCTTTTGCCTGGTGACAGGTGCGCTCGGTGACCCGTCCCGGGCTGCCTTTTGCCCAGTGATAGGTGCCCCTGGTGACCTATCCCAGGGGCCGCCATTTGCCCGGAGACCAAGATCCTCGGTGACCCGTCCCGGGCGCCGCCTTTTGCCCGGTAACAGGTGCCACCGGTGACCTGTATCGGGCACCGCCATTTGCTTGGAGACCAGGGCCCCCGGTGACCCATCCCGGGCGCCACCTTTTCCCAGTGACAGGTGCCCTCGGTGACCTATCCCGGGCGCCGTTATTTGCCTGGAGACCAGGGCCCTCGGTGACCCTTCCCGGGTGCCACTGTTGCCCGGCGACAGGTGCCCCTGGTGACCCGTCCCGGGTGAAGGCCGCGGGGGCCTCCTGCATAGGCTCACGTGGTGGTCACGTGAGGAAGCGCCTCGGGAATCGGCAAGGACACTTGTCGAATATCCGAGTCCCCTGGTCAGCAGAAGGGCATTATTGCCCCTCGATCCGACGACCACAGCTGGGGTAGTCTTGTAATTTGCATCTTTTGGGCCTATATATGCCCTTGTACCCTTGTTTTGTAAGCAGGGACAATTCATTATCAACAATACACAAAAACAAATCGCCGTGCTTAGGAGCACTCTCCCCGCGAGAGAGCTCCCACAACCGACCCTTGTCGAGAGCACGCCGACAGGACTAGGGTCTCCACTGAGACCCGAACATGTATAAATCCTTGTGTCACTCTCTGTGTTGGCGCGACAGTAGAGGACCGGTAACGCAGTCAGCTCCCATCGCTTTTCATTCACTAGGAACCTCTGTAGAACCTGCCGGGGTATTCACAATACCACGACAAGAATGAAACTTGGTGATGAATGGAAAACTGCTTTTAAAACTAAACTTGGATTGTATGAGTGGTTAGTAATGCCTTTTGGTTTAATTAATGCACCTAGTACTGTCATGCATTTGATTAATCATGTTTTAAGAGCATTCATTGAAAAATTTGTGGTGGTATATTTTGATGACATTCTAATCTATAGCAAAACTATGGAAGAACCCATTGATCACCTTAGGCAAGTGCTCAAAGTGCTTAGAAAACAGAAGTCATATGCTAATATAGAAAAGTGCGCCTTTTGTACCGATAAGGTTGTGTTTCTTTGCTATGTTGTTTCTGGACAAGCAATTGAGGTCGATGAATCTAAAATGGAGGTAGTCAGGAATTGGCCTACCCCTGTGAATGTTAGTCAAATCTGATGTTTTCATGGTCTAGCTGGTTTCTACCGTAGATTTGTGAAAGATTTTAGTACTATAGCTGCCCCATTGAATGAATTAACTAAAAAGGGTGTTGTGTTTGCATGGGGTGAATCACAAGAGAATGCTTTTCAGGAATTAAAGAAACACTTAACTGAAGCACTATCGCTTGTTTTACTTGATTTCACTAAAACTTTTGAGATTGAATGTGATGCTAGTGGAATGGGTATTGGTGGTGTTTTGATGCAAGATGGCAAACCCATAGCATACTTTAGTGAGAAACTAGGAGGTGCTCAATTGAACTATCCTGTTTATGAAGTTGTATGCTTTGGTACGTGTGCTTGAGACTTGGCAACATTACTTTTGGCCTAAAGAATTTGTTATCCATTCTGATCATGAAGCTTTGAAATACTTGAAAGGCTAAGCTAAAATGAATCGTAGACATGTTAAGTGGTTGAATTCATTGAAACTTCCCCTATGTTGTGAAGTACAAGGGCAAGGAGAATGTGGTTGCTGATGCTTTATCTCGAAAAAACATTTTGTTGATTCAGTTAGAAGTGAAAGTACCTGGTTTAGAGAGTTTGAAAGAATTGTACACTTTTGATCATGACTTTTCAGCACCATATTCTAAATGCTACAATGGCAAAGGATGGGACAAGTTCCATGTGCATGATGGGTTCTTATTTCGTGCTAACACACTTTGTGTTTCAGATTCGTCTGTGCGTTTGTTATTATTGCAGGAATCTCATGTAGGTGGATTGATGGGACATTTTGGGAGAGAAAAGACTTTCATGATGTTGAACGATCACTTTTATTGGCCTAAGATGAGACGTGACGTCAAAAGGTTTGTTCAGCGATGTGTGACATGTCACAAAGCTAAATCTAAACTGAACCCTCATTGATCATACACTCCACTTACTGTTCCTAATGAACCTTGGGAAGATATTAGCATGGACTTTGTGTTAACATTACCGACAAATATTCAGTTTTTGTAGTTGTTGATAGGTTCTCTAAAATGGCACATTTTATACCTTGTCACAAAAGCGACGATGCATCGCTTGTCGCTGACCTATTTTTCAGGGAGATCGTGAGATTGCATGGAATGCCAAGAACCATTGTTTCAGATCGTGACATCAAGTTCATGAGCTACTTTTGGAAGACCTTGTGGGCCAAGCTTGGGATGAAGTTGTTATTCTCGATAACTTGTCACCCACAAACTGATGGACAAACGGAGGTGGTGAATTGTACACTTTCAATGCTGTTGCAAGCAATGATCAAGAAGAACTTGAAGGAGTGGGAAGATTGTCTACCACCTGTGGAGTTTGCTTATAACAGGGCGGTACACTCTACTACTCAAATGTTCCTATTCGACATGGTGTATGGTTTTAAACCCATCACACCACTTGATTTGTTGTCACTTCCATTACAAGAGCTTGCCAATATGGAAGCATCCAAGCGTGTTGAATATGTGAAGAAAATTCATGTCAAAACTAAAGAAGAGATTGAGAAGAAGGCTCGCTATTATGCTGAGAAGGCAAACAAGTCAAGAAAGAAGATTCTCTTTGAACAGGGTGACATGGTTTAGGGGCATCTATGAAAGGATCGCTTTCCGGAGAAAAGAAAGTCTAAGTTGATGCCTCATGGTGACGGTCCATTCAGAGTGCTTCAAAAGATCAATGATAATGCATACAAGATAATGCTTCCAGGTGATGACTATACGGTAAGCTCTACATTCAATGTTGCTGATTTGTCACCTTTCTTTGAACTAGAAGAAACAGAGTCGAGGTCGACTCCTTTTCAAGAGGGGGAGGATGATGAGGACATCCCTAGCACTAGCACTAGCACTCGACCAAAGGCACATACATTACCAATCACTTGAGCGAAAGCCAGACAATTAAATTAACAGGTGACTTTGTTCCTTAAGAATTAAATTATGATGAGAATATGCTGCTACCTAATAGCTCTTGTTTAATATTGATTAGAAATGAAGATGGAGAGCATAACAGGAGGACATAGCCACGTATGAGCTAAAGGACTTCATTGAATCTGGTCGTACACCTACTGAGTGGAAAGAGAATTTCCTAAGCTTTCCAGTGAGCCCAAGATCACTCAATTCTGTCAAGGATTGCACCCACTACAACCAAAGGAACTTTGCTCGACATGCAGTCTGCCAATCAAGTAATAGTCTGATGTTTGACCATCAAATTCAACCAAGCACCATTCTTAGCACAGATGTCCATGTTGGTCATGTGAGTACTTACTGGAAATAAATTCAAAAGAGCTTTCCAACAAATCAAGAATCATTGAATTCCGACGTCATATGCAACTAGGAGGCCCAAAAGAGTAACGACTACACGGAAGGAAAGAGTCCAGTCCGAATCTGAGAAGAATGATTCTGGATTTATTTGATCTTTTATAGTTTGTTAGGAATTTATTCTGTTTGAATTAGATTAAGATTCGATTTCTAGTTTAAATCTTCTATCTTTTGTAAACACCATCCTCTATAAAAGAGAGGCATGGTCATAGTTTTGAAACAACCACGAATTGAATACACAAATATTTTTAGAGAAGTTTTTGCTCTTGTTCTAGAGTTTGTGCTTATTAAGCCGCCACCTAGAATTGGGAGTTATTCTCTTTATTATAGTTCTTATAATTTCTTCATTGATTGTAGGAATTGTGCATCTACTTTTGCGTGGTTAAGTAGACAACGATCAAAGCGTATTGTTGGGCAAATTCTTTTGTCGCAGGTTGCTGCATTGACAGTGGTTGGCACCATCGGTTCATCAGGTTATATGAATCAACGAGTTATCAATGATCCTACGTCGTAAAGATCGGGCACCCCGTATCATACGACCAGACCAACCAATGCTTTACAAACTATACCTTTGTTCTGATCTTTTGCCACATGGGGTATAGATATCCTGGGGCCACTTCCACATGCTCTAGGAAATTTCAAGTTTCTGTTTGTTGCCATTGACACCGTTCACAAAATGAATAGAGGCTAAACCTATGGTTTCCATAACTGGTCAAGAAGCAAAGAAGTTCCTCATAAAAAATATGGTCACGCACTTTGGTGTCTCAAATCATCTCATTGCAGACAACAGGAGACAGTTTATAAGCGACGTTTTCAATAATATTGTGAGGATATGGGCATAAAGGTTCATTTCACCTCTGTGGCTCACCCACAAAGCAACGGAGCAGTCGAATGAGAAAACGGTCCAATAATAGAAGGAATTAAAAAGAGAGTATTTGATCTCTTGCACAATTTCTTGGGGCTTGGGTCAACGAACTAAGCTCAATTCTATGGGAAATTCACACTACAGAAAGTCGAGCAACTAGTCGAACACCATTCCACCTAGTCTATGGTGCGGAAACTATGTTACCACCGGAACTACAAATTGGATAAGCGCGAACAGACGCATACAATGAACAAGAACAAGCCTCAAGAAGGGCCGATGACATCAACCAACTCAAAGAAGAAAGAAACTATGCTCTCGTATGGTTAGTAACTTACCAACAAGCACTTAGAAGATACTACAACAAGAGGGTAAACAAGCGAAATTTCTAGATAGAAGACTTGGTCCTACGGAAAGTCCCTATAAAGTGGTTGTGACCACTAGACCCAGTTCTATCTGAATATCTTTTCTAGATGGTCACATGCTAGCCAGTTCTTGGAATGCTGATCAATTGAGAAAGTTATTTGTGTAACCCCTTCAAAAGCAATAAAGATAAGTTTCCTTTTACTCCATGTGTGTCTTAAAAACTAATAAACCTAATGCCTTGATCACAGCAATTCTTTGGTGTATATAGATTCATCAATCGACATAATAGTAAGTTACCCAGTCGAAGCCCTTTCTTTCCTTGCGACACGCAATTGCAAAAGGAACTTCCTACAGTCAACTTAGCCCTATTATTCTCACTGATTGGTTCACAAAAACTATACACCTGCCAGAATAAGTTCACATCATGTGCAAAAAACCCCTCTAGTACTTCCTGTTAACCCAAATCTATCAACCACATTTACGTTAACAGGCGGGAGCTAGAGAGGTTACAAATATAAATAAGCAATTGAGAAAAATGACAAACTTTCTTTCTATTCCTTCAAAACTTGTTCTTACAAAATTTCTTATCACAAAATCTATGCATTTGAAGAGGTCTTGGGGCTTGATCGCCCGACTGAGGGGCCTGGTTATTTACTTTCTTTTTGTCTCTCTGGTCGGCATTGCTTGGATTGATATCCTGCTCTACAGTAACCTCTGTTCTTTATCCTCCTCCTCGTTGGATGTGAGCTCAAAATTTCCCAAAAACCTCTCAGCTAATGGGCTAACTTGCTTGAAGAACCCAGTGGTCTCTACCAAAGTGTCACAGTAGAGTTCTTCTACAGCAGGAGTGAGGTCGAGATCAGGATACTTGGCCTACAGCTTTGCAAGGATTGTTGTGGCCACGCACTCAACAGCGGTAGCCATACTGCTTCGATGCTCTTCCTTCAAGGAAGTGGCTCGACCAGAAGAGATGATTGCTAAACCACGGCTCAATCATGGCTAAAAAGAGAATCATTGTTAAGCTCATGGTTAGTAGAGATCCCCATGCCCTTAATGGCTGCACCAAGTTGTGAGTAGGTGATTTTAAGGTCATTATCCAACTTGTCAAGGTTGCCCTTTAAAGTGTCACAAAGGACCTTAATTCATTCCCGCTCCTGGAGGAGTTCGGCTACGCGCTTAGGGGCCTCCTACCCATCTGATCTAGCTTCTGAAAGAGAGAAGCACAAGGTCAAGGCAACAAATATGAGAGGTAACTAAAAGAGTTCAAGTCGTAAAAAGCTTACCTTCAAGGTTAGCCTCGCCCACCTTCATACGGGTTGCTTGGTTGTTGAAACTCCGGATCTAGGTCCTAGTTTCACTGTTTGCCTTCTCAAGTTCCAAGATTGAGAATCCAAAGTTTTCTCTAATACTTGGACCAAAATTTTGAACTCATCCCACTCGACCACGACTGGAGCACAGATTTGCTTCTTGTTGGCAAGAGCAAACCTCAATTTTTTGACCTCCTCCTGAAGGGAGGACGAAATTGCCCGCTCCTCAGCAAAAGTCCTCACAACAACCTTTTTGGCTTGAGATTGTTTGGCTAAGGAGTCCACCAAGTCACCCAGCCTTTAGTGAGGGTTTAGACCTCCTCAGCAGAAGCCCTGCACCAAACTATTATGAAGATGATTTATGGAACAAAGAATAAATAAAGAAGTTCTCATGAACTCACTGGTTCTTTGCCTCCAGAACCTTGGCGACAGCCCTGTCCCACTTGCCCTTCACTTCATTAAGGAGGCACATGAGCTTGTCGGGAAGGGCCATGCACTTAATGCCATGCTGAATTACGATTGACCACAAATTAATACTAGAAGACAATTTCTAAGATCCACTTCCAGCACAGGGATACGCACATTGGAAACTTTCGACATAGGCTATTTGATGAGGACATTCCTACACCAACCCCTCCAATCAGTGGACCAATTACTAGTAATAAAGCAAGAGAGCTTCAAACCCAAGTACAAACTTTCCTCTCATATTTCAATTGTGATTTAAATTCTAAGGGTATTTCCCATTGGGAGTTCTTTGATTTGTATTAGGTATGAGGGTATGGAGATGAATGAGGAGTACCTAGAACACCTAAAGGAACATCAAGGAAGTCATAACAAAGAGCCACATTGTGTTTTGTTTGCTGCCACTACTACAGAAATGCAATCCACTAACCCATATTGTTTAACGGTTATAAGCAATCTGGGAAAAATCCGATAGAATAGGACGACAGCGGCGGAGAAGAGGCTTTTTACTATCGGTTATATACTGGTACACCGTTAGTGAAATGCAAACATTTTTTACTATCAATCATTACTGTACCAACCGACATAATAGATGAAATAGTACTATCGATTTTTCTTTCGTAATTGATAGTGAAATTACGGACTTTATACTATCGGTTCGTACTGTACCAACCGATATAATAGATGAAATAGTACTATCGATTTTTCTTTCATAACTGATAGTGAAATTACGGACTTTTTACTATCGGTTACTACTGTACAAACTGATATAATATAGTAAAGTTTACTATCGGTTATATAAAACAAACCGATAGTAAAATGACGTCATATAAACTAATTGTTATGACAGTGGGGACCTTATTTTACTATCGGTTTGTGTTTTTGAACCGATAGTAAAATTGTACAACTTAGGTCAACCCCTGCTCTGCGCTCTACATCCTCAATTCATTTGTACTGTACGTGCATCCACGCTCCAAGCTAGAGTGATCTGGAGAAGCTAGCTGAGAGGTTGATAATTCGATCCCCCTCGGTATTGTCATCTTCTCATCACCTCTCTCTCTCGATCACTCTTTCACACTCTCCCTCTCTCTCTCTACTTGCAATTCATTAAACTAGATACATGTAGCTCCAAACTAGCTAGAAGGCTAGGTTGGCTAGCTAGCTATAGCTTGCTGAAGTTAAGAAGCTAGCTAGCTGGCTCTTCCAATTAATGCATCAAGTTAATTAGGGTTTCAAACATATCCATTTAATGTAATTAAGCAGCTGTACACAGATATGGCCTAGCTAATTGATGATGTTTCATGCATGCATGCCCTGAGTCATTAATTATTTATTTCAATTTGCCAATTTTGTGAAATAATTGTAGATGGACCGAGAATATTGGATGTATGGAATAAAACGTACTACTGTTGAGTATTTGGAGGGTGTGAATGGGTTTATTAAATTTGCTGAGCAAGAAAAGGCGAAGAAGGGAGAGAAAGATATGCATTGTCCTTGTATAGATTGTATGAACTTAAAAAGGTTTAGCAACTCTGATTAGATTATGAGTCATTTGATTCGTCGTGGTTTTAACGCACGCTATACCCGTTGGATATGGCATGGTGAAGATCTTGAGGAAACGAGCACCGCTACCACTCAGCAACACCCGCAAGTGGATTGCAGTAATGATGATCATGATCAGAACATTGGTAATGTTCATTCGGAAGTCCATGTAGATGAAGACAATTTAGATGAAATGTTACGTGATGTAGAAGAAGATTACAGCGAAAACGATTTAGCTAAATTTGAGAAATTAATTGTTGATTCTGAGAAGCCTTTGTTCCCCGGATGTGCAAAATTTACAAAGTTGTCTTCTATGTTGAGATTATATAACTTGAAGGCAAGCAACGGTTGGAGCGATAAGAGTTTCACGGCGCTATTGGATCTGTTAGCGGACATGCTTCCAGAGGGAAATGAGTTGCCAAGATCGGTTTACCAGGCCAAAAAACTATTGTGTCCGTTGGGAATGGAAATCGAAAGAATACATGCATGCCCAAATGATTGTGTTCTGTACCGTAACGAGTACGAGGATTTGCATGTTTGTCAAAAAGAGAAAAAACAGAATTCTGTCAGTGCCTATATGGTGTCAAAGTTCCATGCGGGTATTCTGCAAACTTGAAAAAACTTGTGTCCATGAAAGACTTGAAACTGGTTGGTATGAAGTCCCATGATTGTCATGTACTGATGTCACAAATGCTTCCCATTGCTATCAGAGGCATTCTCCCAGTCAAAGTCAGAGAGACAATTACAAAGCTATGTTATTTCTTCAACACAATATCTGGCAAGGTAAGCGTGTACTCCTAGCAAGTTAATTAGCTCCATCCGTGGAACATGTCAGATTTTTTGGATCTGAATATTTGCTGCAACTGTGTCCTTGCAGGTAATTGATCTGGATGGACTGGACGATTTGCAACGCGATGTGACTACAACTCTTTGTGAGCTGGAGATGTATTTCCCTCCATCTTTTTTTGATGTTATGGTCCATCTAATTATTCAGCTTGTCAGAGAAATTTAGTTTTGTGGACCCGTGTTCCTGCGCTATATGTATCCATTTGAGAGATTTATGCGTATCTTGAAGGGATATGTAAGGAATTGACATCGGCCTGAGGGCAGTATCATTGAAGGTTATGCCGCCGAGGAGGTGATCCAATTTTGCACCAACTATATGGCCGGGGTTGACCCAATTGGAGTTCCTACGTCCCGGCATGAGGGCAGGCTTCAGGGCATTGGAACGATTGGATTTAAAGCAGTTGTCCCCTCTAGTGATCTGTATGCAAAAGCCCATTTTTGGGTCTTACAACACATGACGGGGGTGGAGCCATACATACACAAGCACAAGGAAATGTTACGGAAACAGAATCCTTCGAAGCCAGAGATTTGGGTCACCAGAGAACATAACAGAAAGTTTGCTGGGTGGATCGAAAATAGAGTCCTACAAGCTTCTGAGGGCGACGTAGATGAAGTTGTTACATGGTTGGCCAGAGAGCCTAGATTTACTGTAGGGACTTGGCAGGGGTATGACATCAACGGCTATTTATTTTACACAAGAACTCAGGATGAGAAGAGTACTATGCAATGTAGTGGAGTGACACTACTTGCTATTTTAGAGGATGCCAAGGTAGTAAGGGCACTCGACTCATATTACAGTGTTATTGAGGAAATATGGAAGCTCGATTATGAATTACTTAAGATTCCTCTGTTTCGATGCCAATGGGTCGAAATCCCTCGAGGTGTTAAAGTTGACAATTATGGGTTTACTCTCGTCGATCTCAGTAGAGTCTCACACCAAGATGATCCATTTATACTTGCTGAGCAAGCCACACAGGTGTTCTACATCATTGACCCGGCCAACCCAAAGTTGCACGTTGATCTTCACAGTAAGAGACGTATTGTTGGGGTTGAAGACGTTGTGGATGAAGAAGAGTATGATCAGTTCGACGAACTACCTCCATTTTTAGATGGAATTCTTCAATCTGTCCCTACCGAAGATATTGACGAAACAAGTTACCTGCGAGACGACCACGGAGAAGGATTATGGGTGGACAACTATTCTTGACTAATTTGCAATATGTAAGTGACATATATTACTTGGATCTTTAATTGAAGAATTCTTCAAATCATTTTTCAAAAATTCTTTGGGAAAACATACATGATGCATTGAGAATCATTTATGCAAATTTTCATTTCAATTGGAGTATATACTTGATTTGAGCAATAATTGATTCTTTTCACAAATCAATATGAAAACTGCAAATTTTCATTCCATGATTGGTCTTTACTGTTAATTTATTTCGAAATTATTGGAAGTCATTTGCATGGGGTTTCAGGTGTCTTTACAAGTACAAAATGATGTACTGAGACCCATCTGTAATTGTTCTTAGGAAAACCCTTTAGAATCAATAACATTGTATTCTACTATTGGTTTCAATTTCCAAACCGATATGAAATTAATATCTACTATCGGTTTATTGTTCATAACCGATAGTATTTCATTTTGTGTTATGAGACCCTGTTCTATATTATGGACTGCTCTTGTACAGTGGATTAATTCACTATCGGTTAATAATCATAAAACCGATAGTGAAATACAATGCAAAATGATGTACTGAGATCATCTGTAATTGTTCTAAGGGAAATCCTTTAGGGTCAATAACATTGTATTGTACTATCGGTTTGAATTTTCAAACCGATATGAAATTAAACTCTACTATCGGTTTATTGTTCATAACCGATAGTGATTTATATTGTGTTATGAGCCCCTGTTCTTAATTTACTATCGGTTAGTAATAATAAAACCGATAGTGAACAATGCCAACACTCCAAACCCTAACTTATATTGTATTTACTATTGGTTTGGTGGTTATGAACCGATAATAAAGATTCATATATTAGGTTATAACCTCGCACGATTTTCCCTCCAGTGCAACTGATCACATCCAAATACTCGTGGGCGGAAAACCCTAGCCTCCCTGACGTTCTCCACCGCCTCCGGCCACTGCATCGCGCCACCGCCTCCGGCCACTCCACGAACTACTATAAGTGTTCTTGACCAAACCGCTAGCGTCAATTGCTTAAATTTATATGCAATAGTTCATATGTGGTTCAATGGATTAGAAATATAAAACTAGATGAAAATTCATGAACTACAAACTTGATAGCTATGAGAATTACAGACTTGATGAAAATCACTAGCAATTTGTCGTACAGTGTAGTCCACTATCGGTTTCTTATTTAGAACCGATAGTAAAGACCATAATCTGAATTAAGACTAACATAGTTAATTACTATCGATTTTAATTGTCAAACAGATAGGAAATAGAGTATGTCATATCGGTTTGTTATTGTCAACCGATAGTACGTTGAAAAGTCTGAATTTTGCAGAGTTCATATTTTATTTGTGAAAAGAATCAACTATTGCTCAAATCAAATACATTTGACATGAAAATTTAAAGAAATGATTTTCATTGCATGAAATATATTTTTCTGATGAATTTTTCCAAATAGGATTAATTTTACAATCAAGAGTTATCAAATGATCTTTATGTTAAGCAAGAAGGTATCAGTTCGACAACCCTTTGCAAATTGACTTTACAAATCCATTTTAAATCTATTTTGAAGACCATGTTGATAGGAATTGATGATTTTTGGCCTTTTAAATGAAAATTTGACATTTTAACAAAAAGAGGTGGTTCATCATTGCCATTCCATTTTAGTTATGAACTTTGTCATGTACCTTTCTTCATATCAATTGATGGTCTGTTCATGGAATTTTAGGTAAAGCCATGTCGGCATCTTCCTCGGCTGATAGTAGTGATTCGGCAAGGGCGAACGTAGATGACGCTGCGTCGTCCCAGCACAAGAGGAAGGCGCAAGGCGCGACGATGTTGGGCCGTTTGGCCAAACGCGCGGATCTTTCATGTGAGTTCAACCAGTTCGGGAGACCGATCGGGAAGAACGCCGGCCACTATGTTGCCTATGTTGGTTTGTTGGCGAAGGAAAGGGTGAAGATCACCGTCCAGAGCTGGAAGGATGTTAAGGCCGACGAGAGGGATAGGCTGTGGGCGAAAGTGAAGGTAAAATTAATCAAAATCACTGAACTCTTGAGTAATCACATTCCCTTGGTATATCCCAGAGATTAGGTAAGTCCTGCTTATATGCACCATTTGAAACAGGCCAAGTGGAACATCCCCGACGATGGTCCCAGGATAGCTTGCTTGAAGGACATGAACAACACGTGGAAAACCTTCAAGAGCGTCCTCTTCAGTACCTTCCTCGCTAAAGGCAAATCTCCATGCGAGAAGTACCCCTTCATAACGGAGGAGGTATGGGAGCAATTCACCCAACAGAAGGGGACCCCTGAGTTCAAGGTATGTATGGTTCCTTTGCTTGGTTACACCATTGTATGCAATAACCAGCGGTGCATTAATTTTCTTGTTTCTGGTACGAAGGCCCTCAGCGAGAAGAACAAGGCAATCCAGAGGAGGAACGACCACCCGCACCAGCTCGGCTCTCACGGCTATGCGGGGAAGGAGCAGCAGTGGAAGAAGGTTGAGGACGAAGCGTCGAATTTCATTGACTCCCCTGACTTACAACTCTCCGAGATCCGCGATCCACGATGCAAGTGCTGGTGGTTGGCCAAAGGGACCGTGTCGACCACGGGGACTGTGGAGTTCCCAAACCCTAGGGACGTCGAGGTCGTGCAGTGACTCGTAAGTTGCCTAACTTCCTAGTTGGAATCATAGAGTGTGGTAGAAAAAACTATGATCACTAGTGTGCGCACAAGTTTGTATATATTTTTTTCTCACAATGGAGAGCTTTGAATGTAACAGATCTCTTGCTCGAAGGAGGCGACCGAGAGATTGTTCACTCCCCATAGGGAGAACGACATCCTTACCCGGGCTTGTAACACCCTAGTTTTGGGGGTGAAAAGTTTTGCATGAAAATCCTGCATGCATGTATCCCTGTAGTAGTAGCCAGATCAGTTGAACTCTAATCTCTCCCAAACCCTAAAAATCTCCAAATCTATTCTCTAGTTCCAGATCAAGATCTGACCATCCAGATTTAACCTATCAGTTACCCTGAGGATAAAAGTCTTCAGGAGCCAGATCAAATTCTGAACCTAACTCTCAGCACCTAAGCCTCTCTCCGTTTTCGAAAACAGGAAAATTCAGACTTACCCTAAGTACCCCAGTTTTCAGATGATTGAATTATTCTGATTTAACCTTATCCAGACTCAAGTAACCCCTGGAATATGTTCCTAGGTTTATCCTCAACTCACTTCAAAAAGTTGGGAGCCAAATTAATTCATCTAAACACTTTTCGCAGTTTAGTCCAAATTTTACTGCGAATAAGTCCTTTTCTGTTTACCTGGAAGCCTGAAAAGGCTAAAATCTGCAAATCAATTCCAACTTCAGAAATTCTTTAGGAAACACCTCCCAAATACTATTTGATACATATTTCCCTTCTGTTTAAACTTCAAAATCTCACCCTAATTACCAGAATTCGAGTTTGACAAAATCCAGATCTATTTTACCCTAATTTTACCCTATTTTCGAAAATAGGTGAAATCCCCCAAATCTTATCAAATTTTCTCTAAAATTGAGTTGGATGAGTACTAATAGAAATGTTATACTCAGCCATGAAATCAATTCTCAAATTAACCACCTCTAAGACAGAAATTACAAATCAGTCCAGATTTCAAATAAGAATCCTTGCATTTTGGTCCCTGGTTCGACCAGAGGCACTGTGCGCGACCAGCAGCCGTGCACGACCGCGACCACCGCGCTGCCACGCCAGGAACTTCATCGCCGGTGAAGCCCCGTGGTCGCCACCCTTGCCACTGCGTCCCTGCCACGTGTGCGCACGCCGTTCGCCACCGTGGAGCCACCGCGGCCGCACCAGCATCGCCGATTTTGCCCGCGCGCGCACGCCATCGCTGCAGCCACTGCAGAAGATCGATGCCACGTTGCAAGCATGCCGGAGGAGCCCATCAATTCGCCGCTGCATCACCCGGGACAGCGCACGCCTGCCTGCAAAGCCGGCACGGCCGCTGGAGCACGTCGCTTCGCTGCTGTCCCGCCCGGCCGGTCAATTCGCCGCTCCAAGTCTCCAGGCATTTTCCAGCCGTTGCAGCCTCCCCAATTCGCCTATAAATAGCCCTCAGGACTTAGCCAACTCCACCACATAGCAAAGCACCAGAAATCGCCACCCTCCACCGTGTCTTCTTCTTCTTCGGCGAGCTCGAGAAGAGGCTCACGGTGCCAAGCCTCTACACTGCTTCTTCCTCGATTCCAGCTACTCCAGTAAGCTCCTCTTACCTCCCTCATTGTACTCGAGCATGTAATTGACTTCAAACCTCTCCGGTCGCCGGCAATTTCCATTTCTCTCCAGCAACTCCGGCGAGCAATTAATCCTCAACCAGATCGATTCAACCTTCGAACTAGTAATCAAATATGCTCACTAGACCTTGCTTAACATCCCTAAGCAACCAAAATCGACAGATTTGCTAAAATGTGAAAAACCCCAAATTGGAACTTTGCTTGTGAACTGAGCTTGCTGTTCAAGCTTTTCTGGTGCATTTCTAGTTAATCTAACTTCACCAGTAGCTTACTTATGCCCCAGAGACTATCCACAAGCAAGGAATTAAGTTTATTTGCCCTAGATCAAAAATGCCCAAATCAGGCTTGAGTTAATCTTTTCCCCGGCCAATATCCCCTAAATCCAGCCAATCCAGCCATAGAGACCTTGCCATCTAGATGTTTTGGACCATTCTGAGCAACTTTGTCTTCTATCACGACTCCTAATTCGGCCTAGATTGTGAGATATAGCTATGCCCTAGTTTGCTGTACTGTTCACACTGCATGTGCTCCAGGCCAGCCAACTTCTTCGCCGGTTTTCATCACTTTCCGGCCATCTCCTGCCCTAGGTCCTGTTGAGACATTTGTTCCTGTTACAAATGCCTAACCACCAGACAAAGTGGTGCATCATTTGGAGTCCTGAGTCAAAAGATATGGCTAACCCTAGTTTCTGGCCGTGTCAAGCCTATGCCAGCCTGTGTCAGCCAGTGGCATTGAGCCTTTTCACCCACTTCCAGCCATGCACTTTGAAAATAACTTTATCCCTTAGACTCCTGATGTTGTGATCTACACTTTTCTCTACTGTCACAACTTGAGTTGAGCCCTCTATCACCCACCGACCTTATGTCGATGCCTTGAACCGAATGCCAACCTAAAGACATTCGCTGTCTTTGGGCGAACCAGTCACCACCTTGATATTACCCTGATATTTTGGAACCTTGTAAACCTTAACAGCTAACTTTAACCCTGGTTTCCATAATTAAAACCACATCGCTTTCAAACCTTGTATTGCCAGAGTATTTTCTCCTTGCATCTTTGCATGTAGTGGATTAGCAAGAATAGGATTGATTGTAATGCCTGTTTGCTTGTTTGATCTTGTTCAGAGCAAGAGTCCGGAGTTGAAGATCTTGTCACTGAACCGTCGTCGACTGCTGATACTTACGACGCGGAAGGCAAGTCATACTTTGATCATATTGAAACCCATATTTGATGAATTGCTATGCTATTCCATGAATAGGTATTTCAGTAATATTGCACATGTTGAGATCAATGATATTATGGCAGTGATAGATTGAATACTAGAGAAATGTGAACTTGATAGCAAGCCATGAACTAATAAAAGTATAAACATGTACATTTATATTCATGAAATAGAACCCCTAGCCGTGACCAGTATTTTGGTATGGAATGGTGGTAGCACTGGAGGTGCTTGGCTGTACTGGATGTGCAGGCACTGAAGGTGCATGGTTGTGGTATGATCTGGTCACTGGCATGTAAGGACTAGAACCTTGTGTTATGCGTCTAGTGGCATGAAAAACGTACCAACCACTCACCTGGTATGGGACAGGCGCAACCTAGTAGCTTTCATAGTATTATCAGTTCCCTGCATGGCTTGTCGATCCGGTTTCTAGCATGGAAACTGGTGGGACGCAGTTCGTCCATGAGTGATGTGAGATCAGAAAAATTATGAGAGGATAAGGTGTAAAGAAGGAAGACGCCCTACGCCAGATTAAGTCGTGCGCGACTGTAATCAAAAGAGGTTATGTGTCCTGCGGGAACATAGACCCAGGCTAGGAAGTAAGGCAGTGGGGAGGACCCACAACGGTACTTGGGATGGTGTTGTCCATTTACCGGGCAGGGATACTGTTAATACTAGACTGCAAAAACGTTGTGTGATCTCGGCCTTGTCACATGCGTATAAGTCGCATGGAGTTGGCCCGACTTGGAAGTCGAGTGAAAAAGTGGATTTAAAAAGAGGTACATCTCTGCAGAGTTTAAAAATGTATTCGAATACTTCGTGCTCCCGAGTTCTAGGAGTATGCTGCGGTGGATTAAATCCATGGGGTGTGACACAAGTATTGTTTATAAACTAAAATTTGTTAGCTCAATATTACCCAAGTGGCATGTGTTGTCATGATAAGGGGCGTTGCCGTGGGCTGTCATGTGTTGACGTGTCGCGGTAATACCATAATATAGAGATCATATGATAATTAAGAGGCATGTGGTTTATGCCCTAAGTTATGAAATACTGCTAAGAGCATATGATTGAAAGACTTGAATAAGAGTAGTGTGATATGAGGATATATCGCCTTGGATATGGGATATATATATCACCATCAATACGATTTATTTACTGCCATGGGTATGATCAGAAGTTGAGTAAGAATTGAGAAAGAAATGTATTTTGGGAAAAACCTTTCACTCTTTCCCCAATAGCATAGGTTCATGTCATATATATATATGTATCTCTACCTTCCCTATGACTTGCTGAGTACGTAAGTACTCACCCTTGCAACAACTCATCAATAGATGGAGCATTCTACGACCTTGGAGGATACCCCGAAGATGCTGCGGACCCAGGAGATGATGAGCAGTTTCCTCCGGAACCCTGATGTGGTGCTGTCTTGCTGTCAACCTCTGTTTCCTGTGGATTGCTTTTGGGCCTAGCTTCCGCCGACTAGATGTATTATTTTGTTAGACCCTTGTGCCTTGTACGGCACTGTATCTCGTTTTGTACTAAGGCCTGATGGCCATACAATTATGACTATTGTACTATTTTGCTGCTGCAATGTAATCCTGTGATTGACTCATCCTGGGAAGTCAAGTGGTTAAAGGGCCAGCTGCACCGAGCTGGGCTCCTCACAGGTGATGTCACTGTCGTGGCAGACGTGACAGGGCTCTAGGGAACAAGGAGCATCCAGGGCGGACGCGAACCGTGGGGGGTGTGGTGCCATGGAAGGAAGACTTCTCGGAGCCTGGGCAAAAGGCGAAGAAGGCTCGCAGCTGGAAGGGAAGGGAATTGGAGCTGTCTCAGAAGATACGGTGAGATGTGACTGCACAATTCGCGGACATGTTCGCTCAAATGAACAAGAAGTATGAACGCCTCAGCCGAGTTGTGTAGTCCACGGGTTTAGATCCAGCTGCCAAGGTCGACGCTGCCCGGCCGAGTAGTTGCGACTCGAAGGTTCACGTGGATCCGGTGGACCTGATTGAGGTATTGCAACTCTTGAGCTATATATGCAGTTCGGTTGATGCCACTCCCATTACGTTAGAACTGTTTCGCTAACCTGTTATAATTGTTGCAAATTGCAGAAGCCGGAGAGCTGTAGCCTATTGATCAACATAGGCGACAAACCTGTAGTGGTTGCAAACAGGGTCGTATATCAGTCTTGGGAGGATGTCCGGATCCACTGCGTATCTTTGGAGCCTGGATTCGCAAAGGTACAGGTGGACATGGCCCTCCCGGGCTACAGCTCTTTTCCGTTGCCCGTCCCAACGGACGAAATGCGGACAATTGGCGAGGCATTGGGCTCGTACATACAGTGGCCCAAGAAGGGTGTTAGACTACAGGAGGTAAACCCTAGCTATTATAGCTTACAATCAGTTAATATACTCAATTTGCAAAATCTAACTTATGCGTTCGTACTTAAAGTGGACAATGGATACCAGCTCACTTCCTGAGGACACCACCCCCGGCACAACACATGACCGAGCTCCTTCGGCCCCCATGCCTCCTCCAACGGCCCCCATGCCTCCTCCAACGGCCTCAAACCCTTCGCCATCAAATGAGGCCGGCGGCATCGCGCCCCAACCTTCCAAGGTATACACTCGCTCCTCGCCCAAAGGCAAGGGCAAGGCCAAAGGCAAGGCCAAACAAAGTCAGCCGGGTACGTTCAAGAACGGGTTCCCACTCGTGTTGGAGTACCTTCTGCGCAATATGGATCAAATAACCATAAGTCTCCACGAGTGGTACCTGACCCGGTCTAGGCGCCACATCAACTTCTTGGTTCACTTCAGGTCAGGTCATTTTCACCATGAGGTCGGGAGCATATCGGTGGCCCACGAGGAATTGTTCGACCTCCTCAACTGGCGGGAGCTTGATATGTCCATCATATGGACTGGAGTCCTATGAGTTTGCTGTTGTCTGAAGTTATCACAGTTCATTTCATAAATCTAATCACTTTGTATGCACTACTTACTAATGTCTACTTTGCATCCAGGTGCATGTATAGGCTGGCGTCGATGAGGGCATGTGACAAGGTGGGTTTCCTCGACCCAGAGAAATAAGCCTCACAATGCTAGAGCACGACCAAGCACATGCGGAGGAATACATATCAAGGGCACTACTAGCGCAACAGGACCGAGAGTTCATCCTTGCGCCGTACCACCAAAGGTTAGTGCATTTCCTACTAATTTAACTCATACTTGTATGTTACGCCTAACATATGTATGAAACGGTTCGCTTATATTTGCAATATAGGGGCCACTGGGTCCTCGCCGTGATTTGCCCATGGATGAATGAGGTCTATTACCTCAATTCGATGAGCGACAGGGTGGCGCATGTTTTCACCCTCACATGGCACATAGACGCGTAAGTAACACAGTTGTTTTAAATTTTTCTCTGACTAGCTAATTAATGATAACATATTAACCGGCAATGCTAAATTAAATACAGGGCTTTCAAAAATTATGTTAGTACTGGAGGGAGGCATGACGTGTCGAAGGGCACAATAATTTCTTGGAAAGAATATGAGGTAATTAATACGGATGGAAATACTCATGATGAGTCTTTTAATTTAAGCTTAATTAGTTCTTTCAAGTTAATGTGGGTTTATATCTTTGCATATGCAATTATACCAGTGCCATCAGCAGCCATAATCGTGGAAATGTGGCTTCTATGTCATGAGATTCATGTATGACCTGATCAGGAGAAACTTTGCCCAATTCCCTAAGGTAACCATTTTTTCTGACTCAAAGTTAAACATTAATTGGATGTGATGTACGTTCCTAACTTCATACACGCATATATGTAGAGTGCCATGTTGAAAGACCAATATGAGTTGCCTCAATTGAATGAGTTGTGAACAATTTGGGCTCAATATGTCATGGAAGAAGTGGCTATCAACGATCGATTGTAACTGACTTGTGTAATATATATTGAATGTGTTGATTGCTGTATTTGTGAATAAACTCAATATGTGAATAGATTCATTAGTGTATTTGTGAATAAACTCGATCAATATGTGAATAAATTCAATCTGTCCAATGCATGTGTATATTACTGTATTAGTGTATTTGTGAACAAATTCAATATGTGAATATTGGTGTATTTGTGAATATTGGTGTATTTGTGAATGATCCAATGTATCTCTGTATTGTTGTATGTATTTGTGAAAGATTCCAGTACTAACCTTGTCGAGTACATAACCGATAGGAAAAACTACACAGTACTATCAGTTATATACTACAACCGATAGAATAAATATTCCAGTACTATCGGTTCATATACTACAACCGATAGAATAAGTTTCTAGTACTAACTGTGTCGAGTACCTAACCGATAGAAAAAACCTACACAATACTATCGGTTTAGATCTGAGCCGATAGAAGAAATAGTCGTTAGCGATTAGTGAACGTTGGGAATGTAGATGTTTTACTAACGGTTTTCAACCGATAGAAGTGTGCTACGTTTCTACTATCGTGCCGATCACTATCGGTAAGAGAACCGATAGTAGAGTGGATTTTAAACCGATAGTGAAAAGCATTTCTGTAGTAGTGTGCTACACATTTTCCTGAGAACACTGGTGCAGTGTTTCAAGATTTGGATCCCAAAAAGTGCTCCAAACATATACAAAATTATACTTTTATGAAAGTATACTTCATAAGATTTCTAGCAAGCCCAAGAATACTACATTTGGACTTCATTTGCACCATGGGTGAAGAAAATGAACAAGGAGGAAAATCTGGAAATTGCAGCCAGTTGTCAAGTTTGAATTTGGTCAAATCTGAGTCAAATATTGGTCAAATTCTCTCCAAAACGCGTGAAACAGTAGGGGAACAAGTCAAGGTCGAGTCAAACTCATATTTACCAAAGTTTGAGTAAGATATAAAGGCTTTCCACACTTTTCTTGATAGCTGCACAGATTTAGCCCGAATTGGATTTGGGGGAGTTTGAGTTCAAATCGGTTTCCTTTTATTTTTCCACTTTCTATCTTTAGTTCAAACTTATTTTAGGGATATTTTTGTATTATTCTAGTTGGATACAATTTTTTTGGTGGTTAAAGTCTACCTTCCCCCCAACTGCTATATAAATGCATGTAATCCATTCTCTAAATATAACTTTTGCTTATTAATACAATTCTTATTACTTTCTAGCAATTTTGCACGAGTTTATCTTGTGTTTTCTCTAGTTTTGCTCTTGTTCTCCCTAGGGTAAGATTCAAGTGTTCTTCAAGTATTCAACTTGTTGGGTTGATTGGATCTAAATTGAGTTGTGGTTTAGTATATTGTGATCTGTTGGTTTGTGTTAGATCCAATTTGCACAAGTTAGCCGATCCTTTTGCTAGGTTACATCTCTCATCTATCTATCTATCTTATTTTTAATCATTTTAGTTGATTTTTTGCTGTTTGGGTGAGATCAATCTACCTTAAAAGATCAGGGACAAACTCAGAGGCTAGATTGGAGTTCATCTTCATCTAGTTTCACATCAATTGGTATCAGAACACAAGTTGATCAAGGTTAGATCTTATTCTTACTATTTTCATTACCTATATCTCAAACCCTTTACTGCTATCTTGTTTATTTTAAGTTTTATCAAGTTTTGAACCATTAAATTGCCAAATTAGTTGTTGCTCACAATTGCATCTTGCTATTTGATTAGTGCTAGGTAGATTAATTGGTTTAATCTTGCTTTTTCATGTTCTTTGTTTAGATTAATTTCTATCCTACCACAAAAAAAAACAAAAAAGCACCAAAATATATGTTCAATCTGATTGAAAGTTGTAAACACGTTTCAATCTTTGTTTCTTTTTGCTCCAGCAAGCTATAAAGATTCAATTTGTGTTTGAAAAGTCTCAAAACCTAACTCTAAGTGCTACGGCCAGAAATAAAGAACTAGGGAGAAAATTTGGAACCCTAGAATATGCTCTTGCTCCAGAAATCAAAATCAAATCAAATCTATTGAAGCAAAGCGTAAAATCCAATCAAGATCCAATCTTGTAGCTGTTTAGTGTATTTTTTCTTGCTGTTGTTAGCAATCCGAGTGAAACAAGTGCAAACCCTAAACTCCACTTTGGATTTCTAACCTAAGGTGATCTCATATTTCTTTGGTCTTAGAATTAGTAAGAATTATTCCTTTTATCTGCTCTGCACTTTGAAAACTTGGCAAACAATTGAGATCAGCAACTTAAGGTGCTGTTTTCTGGTTTATTATTTGATTTAACTCAAAGATAACTAGATGAGCTCCTTGCTACTCATAAGCCCTACCAAGATACACCATAAAAACTTGTGTTAGATCAGCAACCACATTGCAATATACTTTACTAATCATCTTGTGTGATCTGTCACTTGTCAATTGAATCTTTGAATCAATTTAGATATGTCCAGGGATTATAAGAGCTTATTTTTGAGCTAGAGTGAGATGTGAGTGCCACAAATATCCACAAATTCTCTTAACTTGCTGTTTGCTTTGTTCTTTGTTTGCTACTAACAATGGTAGGGGATGTGAGTAATGACGATAAGGAGAAGAAAGAAGATATGTAAGGTGAGCAAGCTATTGAGGTAACAGACCCTAACCCTTCATTATTTGAAGAATAACCTGATTATGGAGGTGAGTTGATGAGGACATCGCGACCACACATCCACATGTTTTAACTTGAGCACATGCGTGTCGCCTTGGACAATAGGTGAATTCATTTCTTGGGCAAATTAATTATTTAATTACGGAACAAATGATATTTCCTAATGATTGCTCTTTGCTTGTTGTTACATGTGAAGGAGGTCTGGACGAAGTTGTTAATCCAATTCATAGCCAAGGAAGAATGAACACTTTTCTGGCAACTTCGACCAACGGTTACGTCGACCTTATTGATCAGAAGAACTCTGCACATGATCAGAAAGGCTCAAGGTTGCAGCATTGGTCAAGGTCGCAACACTACTCATGGTCGCAGCCGATCAAGCCTGAAGACACATTATCGCAACCTGAGGATCATGAAGTTTGCCAATCAAGCTTGACTGTCCAGCAACTTCAACCAAGCGTCAATTTCAGCACAGATGTCCAAATAGGTCGTGCAAGCACTTGTTGGAAAGGTAATCGAAAGATCTTTTCAATGCATCAAGAATCATTGAATTCCAACATCATATGAAACCAGGACACCTGAAACAATGGCAAGTGCATGAGGGAGACGAGTCCTGTTCGGAGCCGTGAAAAGTAGCTCGGGATTTTCTTTTTATAGTTTGTTAGGATTCTATTTTGTTTCAAATTAGTTTAGAATTCTGATTTTAAACCTTCTATCTTTGTAGATAGCATCCTCTATAAAAGAGAAGGTCTTAGTTTAGGTAGACTTTGTTGATATACAGATTGTATGCTCGTGCCTTTGCCGACTTATAATTCAGATTATTGAGTGTTATCCTTTCGTTGTTGCTCTTGCTTTTCTTTATTGATTTGCTTGAGTTGTTCTTCGTGAACAGGTCAACCAAGTTTTGCTCAGTTGATAACCAATTGAGGAGTGGTTTAGCGATTGTGAGGTTTCTGGTCATGTGTTTGATCGTGGTTAGCCGCCCTTCGTCAAGGTCACAACTCGCATTTATCTACAGATTTCTCCTACGATGGAAGATCGGGACCAAACTACATGCACGCATCTTAAGGCGAGGCGTGTGCATATCAGTTGGTATTAGAGCTCACGTTGCCGGTAGGAATTCATTTATCCCTAGTTTAGTTGTTTGATTTTTTTTACCTAGAGTCCAGAAAATTGCCAGACAAAAATAAAAAGTTTCCTAGCCCGTTGTTGCTGTCAATCTATTATTTTCAATTTGCTTAATTGAGTTTTCGTTCCGTTGAGTCGTGTCCAGTTGCTGGTCTTAATCTTGTTGGCCGAAAATCCAAAGCTAGATTGGGTCTTTGCTACTGAGTTTAATAGCTTGCATCTTGCCGCGAATCCTAAAACAAACATACCAAAAAGGAGGCAAGAGAGTTAAAAAAATAAAAGAGTGTCAAAAAAAAAGAAGAGAGCTTTCAGTCAAAGCAAAAAAAAAATCTTGTGAAATACTCTAGCCTGTTGCTAGAAGCCAAGCCTTTCATTACTTGATCAGCAATTAGGACTAGTACTCGTGTGAACTATTATTCAATTTCGCAATTTCTGAGATAACTGATTGCTTTCCTTTGATACACATAATATTTCCCTACCTACAACTTCACATATTCACCATTGGTCCGCGCGTACCTCACATTGCAATCACTGTAATTATCTTCTTTTCTGGTTATCACGACCTAGCTGGTCGCAAACATTAAGAGGGGTAAGAGTTTCAGTTGGTAAGGTTGGTGAGGTTGAGAGTGCCACATACATTCAGTAGTTGGTAGGAAATTTTTGTGTTTCTTGTTTTCACTAACTATGGCAGGATCAAAGGGTTCACGAGGTTCGTTGCATGAAAGTGATCCTGATGTTGAGGAAAGCATGGATCGACCACCAATGCTCCCATCGTCTCCGCGATCTCAAGCACTGTTGGGTCACTTCGAGCGGATGTTGAACGAACATATCGTTCCTTGTTTGACCGGCTTGGAGAATTGTCTTGACGAGATGGACCTTCGACTTGAGCAAGTTGAGCGGACGCCGCCACGACAACACGCACCACCTCGATTCCCTCGAGGTCCAATCGAAGCCAATAATCATGGTGCGGCGGCCGTTCCACGTCAACCAAGGGCGAACTTGATTGCTGCGTTCCAGGAAACCGCCAATGAAGAGAGATATGATGATTACGTGGATGATAATGAGGAAGTCGTTTTGGATCCTGATCAACAATGACTTGCACAAAACCATCGAGGTATGGGGGAGTATGCATGTCACCACCATGAAGGCCGAAGAGATGACACTTTGGGAAAGATCAAGTTTACTGTCCGTAGCTTTCATGGGAAGTTTAATCCAGAAGCATATCTCGATTGGGAGCTGCTTGTCGAACAAAAGTTCAGTTGTCATCTTTATCCAGAAGATCGCCGAGTACGCGCCGCCACCAGTGAGTTTGTTGATTATGCTTCTATTTGGTGGAGTCAATGATGAGGACATCACTTCTTCGGATATACACACCAACCATAATCCTCTGCTCGTTACACAAGGACCAATAACGCGCGGGCGAGCCCGATTGTTGCTTTGCCAAGTGAACTCGTTCCTAAGTTATATATATATATATATATATGGTTTTGAGAATGATTTACTACCTAATGGTGATAATATTGTACTTAGGAACCATGGATAAGACCAGCAAGGATGCGAGGACCAGCAAGGAGCCCAAGTCGAGTTGGAGTCCAAGACGGATTCGAGTTGGAGTCCGGTTCGGCCATCCAGGAGCAGCCTACCTTCAAACGATCATAACTCCCTCATACGAAGTCTGATTGGGACGTTCTTATAGTCCACGGAGAAGCCCACTATGAGATCTTTCCAATGCATCTAGCCCCACGTCCAAATTCTTTTTGGATCGCCAGAAATTAAAAAAACAATTTTGGACCAGATTCTGATTGGGCCAAGTTGATGCTGCGACACCTTGTTTCGGGCCTTCGGCCCATGTATTCCCTAGTAGGGTGTGAGAAACCCTAGCCATGCCGCCTATTCATATACTCAGTAGCCGTCACTGTTTAGATTTGAGTTTTTCTTAGATTATACTTGTTGCATCTAGGTTTTTATGCCTAACACTAATTTTGATGATTAATGAAAACAAAGTGTTTTAGACTAATTGTGCTTCTGAGATTTTTGATACAGAGCTTGTTCGGGAAGAAATGCAAGATGACCAAGATGAACCCGACGTAAAAAGCACAAGTCACAAACAACATGGTCGAGACACAAATAGAGAAACGCAAAGGACCTAAGGTAATAAGAGTTTTTATTTTTCCCGATCTGGTGTTTGGAGTTAGATCGGTAAAGGACTTTGTTGCTTAGATTTAACCGTACTATAAAGAGGGGTTGCAAAGTCCTCTCTACATTTCCAATATGAACCGAGAAACTTAGGTCATTGCATTGCATTCTTTTTGGTTGGATTTGATTTGAATTTGGTTTTGAAAGATTTGGATTTTCAGTTGAGCTTTTGAAAGTAGAAGAGTTTTTCAAATTTATAGAAAGATCTAGGCAGATCTGGCTTTTTCTTCTGTTGACAAAAATGTAAACCTTAAAATTATCTTTTAAACAAGCTATTAAAATCTCAATTTGGACTTCTGGATTTAAAGTTATAACAGTTTTTGTTCAGGTTGATTATCAGTTTGCTGAACTGACTGTCAGTTTGAATGTCAGTTTGTGTTAACTAACAATTGTCCAGAGAGTGTTTTTCGGGCCAAAAATTCTTGTACTAAACTGACTGTCGGTATGCCCATGCTGACTATCAGTTGAGGTTTCAACCACAACTGTTTTTATCTGAGATTCTTTTAAAACTGGTCGATACTTTGGTCGAACTGACTGTCAATTTGCATAACTGACTGTCAGTTTGGGGTTTCAAGGTTCCATATACGACCACAAATGGCTATCTATTTTTTATCTGTAAATTTTGTCGACCATTGTGTATGTAACTGACTGTCAGTTTGAGTTGCTGATTTTCAGCCCTAGCTCCAACGGTTCTTTTGATCCTTGAGGCTATAATTAGAGGATTTGAGCTCGTATTTTATACAACAAGCAGCCTCTTCTCATACACATTCTTGAGCTTTAGTTTCTTATACAAAATCTTGATCTTTTGATCAAGTCGAGTGCTTTTCAGATCCACCGAGTGCTTTCGTTCAGTTCATTTTGCATCCTATTAGTTTCTCGGTAATTGTCCAGAGGTCTAGAGAAGACCTTGCTGCCTATTACTCTTGGTGAGCGCCCTCACCTAGACGGTTCGAAGGCGTGGCCGTTGATCTCTCCATTCGGAGATTGCTGGAGAGACTCGGCGCATTTGTACAAGGCATCGGTGCTTGTCTTTCCGGAGTGGACAAGGAGCAACCACTAGTGGATAATATCCCTCGTGGATATTGGAGCAAGACTCAATTTATTTGAGTGCTTCAACGAGGACTAGGGGAGACTGGGCGAGTCTCCGATACCTCGGTAAAAATCGCTGTGTTCATTCTCTCTTCCTCTTGCTCATATTATTATTTGTTCTTGATCTCTTTATTTGCAAATATTTGTTTTAATTTAAAGTTTTTAAAAGCCTCCTATTCACCCCCCTCTAGTGGGCATCCTTGATCCTACACGTGGTATCAGAGCAAGATCTCTCGATAAATTAGGCTTTACCGCCTAGAGAGAGGATGCCGTCTAATGAGGACTTTTCTCTCGGTCATACCGGTCGTGTGCCTATCTTTGATGGGACTAACTATCCCTACTGGAAAGTGCGCATGTTGGTATTCCTAGAAGGCATGGGGCTTGATGTATGGGACATCGTTAAACTTGATTTTACTCCTCCGGATGATCCGACAAGTCACTTCGATGATGACAGGAGAAAATTACATTTAAATGCTCGTGCAAAAAATGCTCTATTTGCCGGTTTGTCTCTAAATGAGTTCAACCGTGTAAGCAATCTCACGACTGCTCACAAGGTTTGGACCACCCTCGAAGAAATCTACGAGGGCACAACTAAAGTCAAAGAGGCAAAATTGCTTATGGTGAGGCAACGATATGAGACATTCACTATGTCGTCAACTGAGTTCGTGGATTCCATGTTCACTCGGTTGAACAGTATTGTGAATGAACTCAACGGTCTCAGTATTGTTTTTACTGACCTTGATATTGTGAGAAAGATGCTCAGAGCGCTTCCAGAAAACTTTGACACTCTGGTCACGGTACTTACCAACTCCGACTTGTCAACCACAACACCGACAGATCTCTATGGGAACCTTATCACCCATGAGATGCATCGGAAGGAAAAGAAGGAAGCGGCCGAACCCTTGGAGACAAAGAAGAAGGCATTGGCTTTCAAAGTTGGCTCCAAGAATGATCCAAGCGATGGTAAAGAATACACAAAAAATTCTTCGCAGGTTACACAAGAAGGGTGTCAACATCGACACTCGACCAAAGGGGCCGAAGCAAACAAACTTCAAAGACATCATATGTTACGGATGTCACAAAAAGGGACATATAGCGTCAAGATGTCCCAACAAGAACAAAACTTGGAACAAGAAGAAAAAGTTGTTCAAGAAGAACAATGACGCAACCAAGGAAGCATGCTTCGGAGAATGGATGTCCAGAGGTGAGAGCTCCGACTCCGACTCCGACGACGAAAGAAGCTGCTCCAAGAAGATAGCCGGATTAGCTCTCGGAAACATCAACACTTCGTCTAGTTCATCCCTTTGTCTTATGGCTAAAGGTGATGAAAAGGTACATTCTTCCGATCCTTCATATGACGAACTAGTTGAAATGATCACCGAACTAAATGAAGTTTTTGGAATGACTAAAAAGAAGTATAAAGCGCTTAAGGAAGAACATTCTTCTTTACGCACTCAATACTTTGAATTAAAAGAATCATATGAAAGTATGCTCATTAAAGATATTACACCTAAAGTAGATGCATCCATTTCATGTGATTTATATACTCCTTCTACTAGTCATCATATACCATGTGCTACAAATGACACAATCTTAAATGAGAACAATGAACTTAAGGCACAAGTTGAAAAACTTGGAAAAGGTTTGGAAAACTGCTACAAAGGAAAAGTGTCTCTGGATCTAATCCTTAGCAAACAAAAATGTTCATTTAGAAAACAAGGACTAGGATACTTTCCGAAGAAAGGAAAGAAGCCAAATACTAAAACTGTATTTGTAAAAGCATACAACACATTTTGCTTTAAATGCCATGAAACTGGTCATTCGCATGAAGCATGTCCTTTAATGACTCCAAATTATTTTGATACTTGCTACATGCTTCAAAGGTCAAGGAAAGGGTATGCTATAGCAAAGTATGTTGGCGCACCCATGCTAAATAAAAAGAAGAAATCAATTTGGGTGCCCAAAACTTTGATTGCTAACATTGAAGGACCCAAAAAGGTTTGGGTACCTAAAAAGACTTGATTCTTTTGTTTATGCAGGTGAACTACAAGACCGGTGGGAAACATTGGGTGCTCGATAGCGGATGCTCCGAACACATGACCGGCAACAAGAAATTGTTCACCTTGATAGAAGATAACTCAAGCGAGAATCAAAAGGTCACCTTTGGTGATAATCGTCAAGGAAATGTGGTAGGCTTGGGTAAAATTGCTATTTCAAATGATCTCTCAATTTCAAATGTTTTGTTGGTTGAATCTTTGAACTATAATTTGCTTTTCGTTGCACAAATTTGCGATCTTGGATTTCGTTGCACATTTTATCCCAAAGAAGTTTTAGTTGAAAGTTTGAAAAACAACTCTTTGATTTTCAAAGGCTTTCATTTTTGAAATCTTTATTTGGTTGATTTTCACTCCAAAGATGCATCTCTTTCAATATGCCTTGTCTCTCAAATCTCAAAAGGTTGGTTATGGCATAGAAGACTTGCACATGTTGGAATGCATGAATTGAAAAAGCTTTTAAAATGAGATTTGGTTATTGGCTTAAAGGATGTGAATTTTGAAAAGGATAAACCTTGTAGCGCCTGTCAAGCTGGCAAGCAAGTAGCTACTTCACATCCGATTAAGCGTGTTCTTCCGACTTGCAAACCTTTGGAACTATTGCATATGGATTTATGTGGACCTTCTGAGTTCCAAAGTATCGGGGGTAGCAATTATGGTTTTTTGATTGTTGATGATTTTACTCGATATACTTGGGTTTTCTTTATTTCTCAAAAATCTGAAACCCTTGATGTTTTCAAAAGTTTTGCAAAACGTGTTTCCACTGAATTTGAACTTTCCATCAAGAAAATCCGTAGTGATCATGGTGGTGAGTTTGTTAATTCAACTCTATTTGATTTTTGTGACTCTCTTGGAATCAAACACGAATTTTCTACTTCTGACACTCCACAGCAAAATGGAGTCGTAGAAAGGAAAAATCGAACACTTATAGAAATGGCAAGAACAATACTAAGTAAGTATGATACTCCTACTCACTTTTGGGCAGAAGCAGTGCATACCGCTTGCTATTCTATTAACCGTCTTTATTTGCATCCTCTTCTGAATTTAACTCCCTATGAGCTTCTTATTGGGCGCAAGCTAAACATTTCTTATTTTCGAGTTTTTGGTTGCAAATGCTATATTCTTAAGAAAAGAAATTTTGGTGGCAAGTTTCAAAGAAGAGTAGATGAAGGCTTTCTAGTTGGATACTCCACCACTAGCAAAGCTTATCGTGTTTTTAACAAAAATACTGGTTACATTGAAGAATCATGCGATATAGAATTCGATGAAACTAATGGCTCTCAAAAGGAGCAAGTCTCTTGTGAAGTTTCAAGTGAAGATCTTCAAGAAGCCATGAAGAACATCACCATTGGAGACATCAAGCCAAGAGAAGATGATCAAGAAGATGATGAGAACATTGAGAATGACGATCAAAATATATCATCATCTCATGTTGATCCTCCAGAACCAAGTCAAGAAGAAGCAGTACAAGAAGAAGCACCAAGGCAACATCAAACGATCACCAAAGATCACCCTCTAGATCAAATCTTGGGTGATGTCAGTAAGAGTGTTCAAACTCGCTCTCGTATTGCTGCATTTTGTGAACATCATTCTTTTGTATCTTCTTTAGAACCTAAACATGTTAATGAAGCTTTAAATGATCCTGATTGGGTAAATGCCATGCATGAGGAACTTAATAATTTTTCTAGAAATGAAGTTTGGACTTTAGTAGAAAGACCCAAGGATCATAATGTAATTGGAACAAAATAGGTTTTTAGAAATAAGAAAGATGAAAATGGTGTAGTAATTAGAAACAAAGCTCATCTTGTTGCTCAAGGTTTCACTCAAGTCGAAGGTTTAGACTTTGGCGAAACTTTTGCCCCTGTAGCTAGACTTGAAGCTATTCGTATTCTTCTTGCTTATGCATCATGTTTCAATATTAAATTATTTCAAATGGATGTTAAAAGTGCATTTTTGAATGGTGAAATTTCTGACTTGTTTTTGTTGAACAACCTCCCGGTTTTGAAGATTCTAAATTTCCAAACCATGTGTTTAAATTGTCCAAAGCTCTCTATGGTCTCAAGCAAGCTCCTCGAGCTTGGTATGAGCGACTTAGAGACTTTCTTTTATCAAAAGGTTTAAAAATTGGGAAGGTTGATACAACTTTGTTTAGAAAGAAAATGGAAAAAGACTTGTTCATTTTTCAGATATATGTTGATGATATTTTCTTTGGATCTACTAATGAACATTTCTATCATGAGTTTGGAGAGATGATGTCTAGCGAATTCGAGATGTCAATGATCGGTGAGCTAAGCTTATTCCTTGGACTTCAAATCAAGAACCTCAAGAACGGTACGTTCGTGAGTCAAATGAAGTATGTGAAGGACTTGCTCAAGCGCTTTGGGATGGAAGACGCTAAGGCAATCAAAACCCCCAAGGCGACAAATGGACATCTCGACATGGACAAAAGCGGCAAATCAGTCAATTCTAAACTCTATAGGTCTATGATTGGTAGCTTGTTGTATCTTACTGCATCTAGGCCTGATATCATGTTTAGTGTGTGCTTATGTGCTAGATTTCAATCAGATCCTAAGGAATGTCATTTAATTGCTCTTAAAAGAATCCTTAGGTATTTAAAATGTTATCCCAGTTTAGGTCTTTGGTATCCGAAAGATGAAAATTTTGAATTAATTGGATATTCGGATTCTGATTATGCTGGGTGTAAGATTGATCGTAAAAGCACATCTGATAGCTGTCAGCTGTTGGGGAGATCATTAGTATCATGGTCATCTAGGAAACAAAATTCTGTAGCTCTCTCCACTGCTGAAGCTGAATATGTGTCTGCAGGAAGTTGTTGTGCTCAATTATTATGGATGAAGCAGACACTTTTGGATTATGGAATTAAATTTCATAAAGTGCCACTCTTGTGTGATAAGGAAAGTGCCATTAAAATTGCCAATAATCCTGTTCAACATTCTAGAACTAAGCATATTGAAATACGACATCATTTTATTAGAGATCATGTGGCAAAAGGAGATATTGATGTAAGCTATGTTAGAACAGATATGCAACTAGCAGATATTTTCACCAAACCCTTAGATGAATCTAGATTTTACTTTCTAAGAGGCGAACTGAACATTATTGATATTTGTAATGCTAGTTGATGTGCTAAACTATATTTTAAATATATTTTATTCCCTCTCTGGTCCAAATCTGTTTCTAGTCGAAATTGACCAAACTGACAGTCAGTTCATCTAACTGACAGCAGTTTAGTGCTTAGGAGCCCGATCTTAGCCTCTAGTCGAAGTCGTTGACCATGCTGACAGTCAGTTTCACAAACTGACTGTCAGTTATGTGCATCACTTTTGGTCGTAGCTCCTGGTCAAAATCGGTGACTCAAACTGACTGTCAGTCTCATACACTGACTGTCAGTTTCAAAACTCAGTTCTGTGAACTGACTGTCAGTGTGATATACTGATTGTCAATTCCAGATCTCTGGGTTTGAAACTGACTGTCAGTATATCATATTGACTGTCAGTTGGGGTCCCCTGAACCCTAAAAACCCTGTTTCGTTCTTTGCCTCTTTGGCTTCTCCTCTTCGCCGCCGTTTGCTCCTCTCATCGCCGGTACCCCCTTGCCGCATTTTTGCACCATCGTTCCTCGTCGTCGGCGCCTCGTCCTTGCCGTCGACGTGCGCCCACTACTACAGAATTCATTATCACAGTCGGGTCAAAACAGTCATCACAGACGGTTATTACCTGCCAGTGATATTCGAGTCAGTGATAATCATGTACTATCACTGACGGTTTTGAACCGTCTATGATCTTTCCCTTCACAGACTGTTATAAGATCAAAACCTTCTGTGATACTCATACTACACAGACTATTATAACATCAGAACCATCTGTGATACTCGTAATACACAGACTATTATAACATCAAAGCCGTCTGAGATACTCATACTACCACAGACGGTTTTGATCTCAAAACCGTCAGTAATAATATGAGTATCGCAAACAGTTCTGATGTCAAAACCATCTGGGATACTCACATTATCACAGACGGTTATGAAATTAGAACCGTCTGCGATAATCACATTATCAGAGAAGGTTATAACCTCAGAACTGTCTGTGATACTCAAATTATCAGAGACGGTTATAACCTCAGAACCGTCTGCGATACTCACATTATTACTGACGGTTCTGAGATCAAAACCGTCTGTGATACTCAAATTATCAGAGATGGTTATGACCTCAGAACCGTCTGCGATACTCACATTATTACTAACGGTTCTGAGATCAAAACCATCTGTGATACTCATATTATCAGAGATGGTTATGACCTAGGAGCCGTCTGTGATAGCGTCCTTATCACAGACGGTTGTTTCAGAACCGTCTGTGTATTTAGGGTATCACATACGGCTTTGAAGTCAAAACCATCTGCGATATTGTCATTATCAGCGACGGTGGTAATCTTGGAACCGTCTGTGATTGTTTCCTTATCACAGACGGTTTGTAATCTCAGAACCATCTATAATAGTGAGATATCACATACGGTTTTTAGGTCAAAACCATCTGTGTTAGTGTTATAATCTCAGAACCATCTGTGATAGTGTGATATCACAGACGGTTCTGAGGTCAAAACCATCTGTGATATTGATAGTGTGATATCACAGACGGTTTTTAGTTCAAAACCATCTGTGATAGTGTCATTATCGGTGACGGTTATAATCTCAGACGGTTTGTAAGATCAAAGCCGTTTGTGCATATTAATATTATTTTTAATAAATTTATTTTTTTGGTGGCTAGCCCATGTCCTCTGTACAAATAGCATTTCATATATACAGTTCATGAATTTCATACATGCACAGTACTCAAATATATACAGTTCATTTCATACATGCACAGTACTCAAATATATACAGTCTCATATATACATGCACACAACTTAGAAACATGTACAATACATTTCATATATACAACACATAACTCAGAAATATGTACAATTGAGATTGAACAAATAAATGTAATCAACAATTAAAGTCAGTGTGTTAGATGTACAAATAAATGTAAGGCCGCACTAATACGAACCTTGCGGGTCCCTAATCTTCCCCTTGGTTGATATGGCCTCCGCAAGGAAAAACTCAGCGAGCATCCCTCGGACAATACCAATCTCCCGAGGGTCAAAGCTTTCCGAAGGGAAGTTGACCCCCTACAGCAAGAGTTGGTACAGAAATAATTAGCTCAATGCAGTTGTAAATTCTGCCAAATCGATACAAAGGGGAGCAGTTGTATACCTCGGGGAAATCTGGGCTGTGAGGGGTGATGATCAGGTCATACATGTGGCGCATCACGTAGAACCCACATGTATTGTCATCCGGCTGTTGATGGCACTGCCAATTTACAGACCGAGAGTTAGCTGGGGACACGTTATAAAGTAAAACAAATGCCAGTTGAAATTTGTACCGAAAATTGTAACCATTGAAACTTATCGGCTCGCCGCTCGTGTTGTCACCCTCCCTCGGGAAAGTAGTTCGTGAAAGCCCTGTAGATAGTCAAAATTGACAGTTTGAGGATAGTCGAAATTGACAATTTGAGGACAGTAAATCTAGATGCATGCAAGACAGGTCCACATGAATATCATCACCTTTCGAATACATCTCGTGCACCGCAATACGAGTACCCTTTCCTCTGCAATGAATCAAGGTAGAACACCTTGTTCCTTTTCGGAATAAGTAGCAGCAGGATCCAGTGGTAGCTACATGTTACACGTAAAGAATTAAAAATTTAATCTAAGTTTGGGGGTGTGCACATGGAGACACTAATCTACGGGTGAAGTACTGATGAAAGCACTCACCTCTGGTTGTAGGGTACAAGTATGTACTCCTTGTTGACCTGAGCAAGCAACCCTCTTTTGATGTTGTCGACAACGAAGTCTGCGTCGGTCCTAAACATCACCTCGGCGACCATCTGGGGGTCCAAGAAACCAACAGGTATACCCTCAGATTTGGCATAGCTGGTCATGCAGCTGCACGGAAGTAACCAATTAATAAATGACATATATCCGTATATGCACGAACAGGCGTAGGATAGTAGGATACTTACAGCACCCAAGACCGCAGGATTGACAAGTCGAGCGCATCTTTGTTCAGCAAATTGTGCAGGTCTTCGAAGGTCACTGGGTAGGTCCCAACGTCGTTATGGAACTCTGCCACGGTGTACTTGACCATGATGTGCGTCGGACGCTGCATCCTGGTCTGGTTTGTCCTCCTCATGTACCATGCATGCAGGCTCTGGCATGCTAACCCCATGCTAGAAATTGCGGTATCGGAGGCCATGGGCATCCCCAGAGCGAACAGCATGAGAGCTGGCGCACTCTTCTGGCTCTCCTTCGCCGGGCTCTTCTTTGCTTTTCTCCTACTAGCCAGTTTCTTGAATGGTTGTCTCCTAGTCGGAGTCAGCTTCGTCATCGGAGGGGTCAGCTGGCTAGTAGGCCGTGTGTTGGTCTGTGATGTAAGAACCTACGTATTAGGACACTAACTCTGAGGGCTATTATTACAGTACGAATTATGAAACTGGTGGGGAATTACCTCATCCAGGACGATGCCTTTCTTGGGCCATTGCACGAACGTGTGCACCGCATCCTCGAGAGTGGTAATCTCGTCGTTCGGCGGCTTCTCCAACGGAAAACCCTTGCAATGGTCAAAGACATTGTCCACCTGGACCCGTGCAAAACCCTCACATAGAGGGGCACCGTGGATTGTGGCCTCCACCGTGCATGGTTGCGCCATCCCACGGCCAGCCTCGATCGGGAAGAGACCGGCCAGCACCATAATCTTGCTGGAGGCGGGTTCCTACAAACAGTGCGCATTAACATATTGAATTTCACCTCTTTTCACTTTCGAATGAATTAACATAAACAAACGGTCATTACCTGCAGAAAGTCCACGGGTACTTTGGAGAGGTCTCCTTCTGCGAAGACCCTGGCGCAGACGCCCAGCTACTACGGTGTCCAAGAATGGGGGTCGGTACTTCCGCTGCTACAAGGGGGGTGCCCTGGGTCGCCTTTCTTAGCTCTTCATACATGGACCGCATCTCCAACAACTGCTGCAGGAGTGCATTGTCCCGAGCAGCGAACTCCGATCGCATCTCCTCCTTGAGCCGTTCATCGCGGGCTTGGTGGGATCTCTTTCTCCTCTTAGCCGCCTCCTCATTATCAAGGAAACCATGCCTCCAAGGCACAGTGGCACTGAGGCCGCGCACGCGGCCTGGATGCTCCTTGTTTCCTAGCGCCGCTGTAAGGATATCCCTGTCCCTCCTCGGGTTGAACTCTCCGGATGTCGCCTATGCACTCAGTGTCACCTGCAACAGGGGAACTTAGCAATACAACTCATTGCATGCGTGTTATGAGGATAGTACGTGATCGGACAATCTTACCAGCTGGTCGATCACTTCCCTGTCCGCAGGGTTATTCATAGAGACGCTTCCGAAGGAAGTCATTGTCGATCTTGCTCGGCACCAATTGCGGGCGCGCACGTCCGTTATGCCCGCATAAGGACTGCGGGCCGAAGACTGGGAAGCCTCCTCGTCCTACTTCCTCCACAACGCCTTCTTCCCCACATACCCACCACTGCCTTGTCTGTGTGGGTGGGTATTCTTGGCCTGGTTAGCCTGGCCCTTCGCACTAAGCTCCTGGAACTTTGGCTTGGCCTTCATCTCGACGAACTGCTACCATGCCTTGGGAGTCACGAAAGGGAAGTCATTGAAGGGGGTCTTCGACTCCTTCACATAGCGCCTGACAAGGTGGCTCTTGAAGTTCCTCCACGCCTTGTTTATTGACATCAGTGTCCTCCGGTGAATGGTGAAGTGGCGATCCTCGGGAATGTGAAACGCCGCCTGCATTTCTTCCCACAGCGCATCCTTGCACTCTGGGGGCACTTGACCCTAGTCGGAGGTGGTGATGGGCACCCGCTCCCTTGCCAGTTTGCCGCATAATGAGCGGTACTGACCGGCAAGTTTGTCCGGAGCTTCTGGCACACCATTGTCGTCGAACTGGACGTGTTGCTTTTCCCGCTTGTCCAGACGCGCGCATGTCATCTGACCTCGCCCCTTTCTCTTCTGCGACTGGGTCACGGTGGACGCGGCGACCTCCGGCCCAGACGTCTCATCGCCAGCGAGGTCACTCTGACTCCCCGAGTGGTCCATTTCGTCACCAGACATATCAGTTCCTAACATAAGTGAAAGAGAGAACAGTTTAAGTAAATCTGCAACTAATAAGTCTATAACAAAACCCATATACATATAATTAACCAAGAATGACAGAAATGGTGGGGAGGCGATGGAGGTGATCACGTCGGAAGGTGGGAGGGCGATGGAGTTGATCGCGCTTGATGGTGGAAAGGAGATGCAGGTGATCGCAACAGACAGAGAGGAGGAGATGGAGGAGATCACAACGGACTGTGGGGAGGCGATGGAGGTTATCGTGACGCACGGTGCAAGGGCGGAGAGAGCTAGGGCAAACAGTTGCGAAGTCTGGAAATGAGTGGGACAAAGCCGCCTTGAACTATGTACCGCGTAGAGATTATCACAGTCGATCCACCATTCACAACCGTCTGTGATAATATTATCACAGTCGGTTCTCATGTCAGAACAGTCTGTGATAATCTTCATAGTGATAATCTCCAGAGAGATTATCACAGACGGTTTTGAGTTGAGAACCGACTGTGACTGAGATATAACAGACGGTTTGGACTTGAGAACCGACGGTGCACGTTAAGAACTCGGAGCGTCGGACATTATTGGGAATATCACAGTCGGTTCTATATTCATAACTGTCTATGATAATATTATCACAGTCGGTTCTCACATAAAAACCGTCTGTGATAATCTACATAGTGAGAGATTATCACAGATGGTTTTGAGTTGAGAACTGACTGTGACTGAGATTATCACAGACGGTTTGGACTTGAGAACCGACCGTGCACGTTAAGACTTGAAGCGTCAGAGACGCTGTTGGGAATATCACAGTCGGTTCTATATTCATACCCGTCTATGATAATTCATAACCATTTGTGATAATCTCTCTATTGAACATAAGTTTTACAACTTGAAACTGATCTGTAGAGCTTCAACTCTGAATGCTCGAAAACTTGTTTTAAATGAACACTTTGATATTTCAAATGTAGTCCAAATGCTCTGTAAATTGGTTACAGTGTACGTAGATCCGAAAATTGGTTACAATGTGGAGCATGCTCAAATAAATTTAACATACAATGTGGAGCATGCTCAAGTTAATGTTACATACAAATGGGTACTTTGACCGACAATTTCCACATACACAGCCATGTTATCCTCAACTTTCCACTTGCCGTGGCCCTGCAAAGACGAGAATTACAGGAGATATAAGCTATACCGATGGAAACAGAGAGATAAGGATGTACGGTTGATTACCTTTAAAGTATAACCCTTCCTGGTGATCCATACGCACATAACTGGTTTCGTTGGTGTCTTTAGTATCGACCTGTACGCCATCTCCAAATGGAGGAATCTCATCAAATTGATTGTATTCCTCCTCGTCTACGACATTTTCAACTCCAACAATCCTTCTCTGCCACTTCTTATTGGCCGGGTCAGTGACATGAATGACCTGAATGGCTTGCTTTGCAAGTATGAATGGCTCATCTTTATAAGCAACTCGATTGAGATCCATAGAAGTGAAACCGTAACTGTCAACCTTCACACCCTGTGGGATTTGGACCCATCGGCATCGAAAGAGGGGAATCTTGAACAGTACGTAATCGAGCTCCCAAATTTCTTCAATGAACCCGTAGTACGAGTTCTGTCGCGCCCCGAAACTGGGACTACAATTACTCCCGTGGAGACCTAGCTTGCTATAGCTAGTCCCATACAAGCATACCTTTGACTTCCCAGGATAAGTCAAGCACAGGAGTATATTCACATTGCAGCAGAAAAACTTACAAAGTATTAAGCAGTGTGGCCTGCTGGCCTTAATATTACATAAAAAGATTACAATACCTTCGCGGCATCAAGGTTTAGTTTAAGCAAAATAAAAACTTCTACACAGCGGATGATGGGTGTCCCTTCCATAGAAAGAAGTTGACGGCAGAACAACACATCACGGATTTGATGGATCTGGCTCTCCTTCTTCTGGATCCAAGAAGTTCTCCACGCCTTCCTCTTGATCTGGGTACGCTCCATCTTCTGGGTTGTAAGTTGCAAGGGTGAGTACTTACGTACTCAGCAAGTCATAGGGAAGAGTAGATACTTATAGTAATGTTGTTATGAACCTAGACTAGTCAAGAATTATGGATGTTTATAAAGTGTATTTACTTTCATACCCCATCTCATGGCAGCACTTTTCATAACATATCATCACTATTTATGTTCACTAGATTATAGCACTACCGCGACACGTCGACACACGACAGCCCACGGTAGCACCCCTTATCATGACAACACATGTCATTTGGGTAATCTTGACTTATCAAATTTTATTTAGAAAATAATACTTGTGTCACACCCCGTGGATTTAATCCACCGCACCAGACTCCTATAAACCCGGGAGCTCGGAGTATACGAATATGTTTTTAACTCTGCAGAGAGGTACCAATTTACCCGCAAGATATTCCACTTTCAAGCCCTTCCTATCACAAGGATTGGACCCTTGACTCACTTCATACTGTGAGTGGCAAGGTGGAGATAACAAGAACTTTTATTATGTATCACTTACAATTCACCCCTGACCCTGTGGATCTCTCGCGAACCACAGTTTGTGGCGGGATATACCCCCACCCCCAAGCCTCTTCCCATTACTGGGTCAGCGTGCATGATCAAATCACATTCAGTGATACGTGGAGGAGCCGCACTCCGTGAAATCAGTGTATTGTTTTCCATCTCATGCAAGGGTTTCATGTGCGATCCGCATAAGTACTTGTTCAGGCCTGTCCCATACCAGGCTTGCGGTTAGTACATGTTTCATGCCACTAGACGCACAACACAAGATTCTAGTCCTTATATGCCAGTGACCAGATCATACCACACACACCATGCACCTACAGTGCCTGCACATCCAGTGCAACCAAGCACAACCAGTGCTAGTACCACCATTCCATACCAAAACCCTGGTCACGGCTAAGGGTTCTATTTCATGAATATATATAAATACACTTATAATAGTTTATGGCTCACTATTTGATCAATTCACATTTCACAAGCATCCAGCTTAGTACTGCCAATTCACAATTCATCCATTCTCATGCAATACTACTTATACTCAAGGTCATATCATAGCAATTCATAAAATATAGGTTCAAGATGATCAAGACTATGACTTGCCTTCTGCGTCATAAGAGACAGCAGTTGATGTCGGGTCAGCAGTGAAGTCCTCGAACTCTGGCTCCGACTCTGAGCAAAGATCAAACAAGCAACCAAGAATCATAACCTTTTCAATACATTATTATACTACTTGCAATAATGCAAAGATGAATGTCTCGATGATTCTGAAATGATTGGGTTTGGATACCATAGAAGTTGATTAGGGCTAACCCATAGAGTTAGGGCTGAAGATGAGTGCTAGGGACTTCTAGGGTTCCAGGATATGGGAATTGACATTAAGTCCGCGGCTGGTTTGCCCAAAATCGATGAATGTCTTTAGGTTGACATTCGGTTCAAGGCATCGACATAGGGTTAATGAATGGTAGAAGGATTATCTCAACTTGTGGCAGTAGAATGAAATGTAGATTACAACTCCACAAGTCTAATGGACAAAGTTATTTTCAATTTGCATAACTGGAAGGAGGTGAAATGAGCTAATGCCACTGGCTGGCATGCTCTGGCATTGGGCTGACAGTGTCAAAATCTAGGTTTAGGCATAACTTTTGATCTAGGGCTCCAATTGATGCACCACTTTGTCTGGGAGGTAGGCCTCAGTAACAGGAACAATTCACTAAACTGGACCTAGGGCAGGAGATGGCCGGAAAGTGATGAAAACCGGTGATGAACTGGGTGGCTGGAGTTTCTGATCATAGCACTGGACAGGAATTAGGGCATAGCTATATCTTCTGATTTAGGCCGAATTGGAAGTCAAGCTAGTAGGCAAAGTTGCTCAGGAGATCAAGGCGCATCTGGTGGACAAGATTTCTGGAGCTGGATCGGCCGGGAATGGTTTTCCGATGGCTGGCGCCGGAGAAGAAGACACTGATATTGGGGGTTTTGGCTACACGAAGTTTGAACTCGATTCCTTGCTTGGAGAGCATCTAGAAGGTATAAGAAAGCTTCTGGCACGATTGAATTGGCCGGAGAATCACCGGAGGAGGCTGGCGACGTTCGCCAGCGGCTTGTGAAGCTCGGGCTAGGGAAAAGCTTGAGTTCTTGGTCAATTTCACAATTCGACTTCACAGGCTTGCTTAAAACAGCTCACTGATCATTTTTGTCTATTGAATCGAAGGCTAATTCGGGCTAATTTGACTTGTGCAACTGGAACAGGGCATTTCACTAATTTCAGCAATTGCCGGCGATCACCGGCGATGAAGTGCATAAGAGTTCAATTAAATGCTACAGCACAGATAGTGAGATACGGGGAACTCACTAGTGGTGTCAATTTGGGAATTGAGGCTGCGGTTGAGGTTGTCACCGTGAGCCTCCGTGCTAAGCTCGCTGGAGAAGAAAGCAACGGCGAGAAGGAATACGGTTTAACTGCTTGAGGGTGTTGGAGAGCTCTGCTAAAGGTGGATAAGCTTCTCTGGGATTGCTATTTATAGGCAAAGCAAAATGAAACGAAGCTCAAGCTCACGGCTTGAAGCTAAGATGCTTGCGCCAGTGCACCTTCGCGCTGAAGCAACGGCTAGCACAAGCAAGCAAAGCTTCTCTCTGGCATGTAGCAGCTGGTGTGCTGGATGGAGGTGGCTACGGCAACAACTGAAGAGCAAACACGTGTGCATGCAAAGGCGGTTGCAAAATCACGGCTAAAGCGGCGTTGTTCAACGGCGACGATCACGACGACGAGGCGCTCCTGGTCGTGGTCGCAGAGGTACTGTTCCACGCTAGCTGAGGTCGAAGCAACATGGTGCCGGCTGTGGTCGAAGTCGTCGTGCACTGCTGGACGTGAAGTGTAGCTTCCCTGGTCGTGTACAGCAGGTGAGGTCGAAAACAGCCATTTGGACTAAATTGTAAAATCTGGAAATTTGCTTTGGACTGAATTGTAATTTTTGACTTAGAGATAGTTGATTTGCAATCTGATTTTACAGCTGAGTATAAACTTATACCTTATACTCATCTAGCAAGAGATTTGATGAAATCTGGTACGATTTGATGATTTTCGACATAAATTGAAAATAGGGTACTTTAGGGTACAATAGAATCTGAGTTTTATCAATTTCGAATTCTGACATCTAGGATGAGATTTTGTAATCAGGACAGAAGGGTAAATTGTATCAAATAGCATTTAGAAATGATTTACTGAAGAAATCTTGAATTTGGAGCTGATCTGAAGATTTTAGGCTTTTGGGTTTCTAGATATCAGATAAAGGACTAATTTGCAATATAATTTGGACTGATATGTGAAAAAGGCTTAGATGATATAATTTGGCTGCCAACTTTCTGGATTAAGGTATTGGTATACCCATGATCATAGTCCAAGAGTAATCTGATCTGAATTAGGTCAAGACTTGACTAAATCTGAGTTCAGAATATTTAGGGTAATTAAAATAGTAATTTGAATTTCTGTTTTCAAAAACAGAAAGAAATTGATAAATCTGAAAGTTAGAGATGGAATTGAATCTAGCTTCTGAAGACTTTTATGTTCAGAGTAACTGATAGATCATATCTGAGTAATCTGATCTTGATTTGGATTCACAGGGAAGATTTTGAGATTTTAGGGTTTGAGATAGATACTGATCTGGCTACTACTACAGATACATGGTATCATGCATGCATAGTGTTCATGAAAAGAAAGTTTTTACCCTTAAACTCAGGGTGTTACAAGTTCAATCCATGTACTACTATTGTCGGGCCTGTCTCGCTGAACTCCTCATGGAAAGCTTCTACACTCACTCCACTATTTTGCACAGTGCTCTTTCGATCTTGAGCTTTCGTGTAAAATGTGTACCCATTGATGTCGTATCCCTGCCATGTCTGATGCGCACGGTGGCCCGATCTTCCAACAGGTAAAGGTAAGTCGATTGGTGGAGACTCGACGTTGACGATCCGGCATCCGATCAGAACCGATCCGAACCCAGCAATCGCTACACCACGGCTCCGTTGGTTATCAACCATGCACAAACACGATTGACCTCGCCAAGAAGGCTTATCCCTGCATGCGAATCGAGAACACAAGCAAGAACGAGAAAGATGCAACTGAATTTACAATTGAGGATGAAGCTCACGAGTTGGGGTCTCACAAACCGATGAACGGCGATACTGTTCAAAGACAGAATTGATCTAAGCAAAACCCAAAGCAAACCCTAGCGGCGGCTACTGAATATAAGGGCTAAGGGACGTCCTAGAAACCCTAGACGTGTCCGTGATGGACTCCAACACGATACATGGCCAAAGGCCCAAATTGGTGACGCAGCACCCTGGGACAGATTCTGTCCGCTAACTTGTAACCCGAATTCCCGTCGACTCAGCAGTCCAATTGACCTGAAACCGGTGCCATTGGAAAGGTTATCTCCTTAGCTTTCGATACATATGTGGATCATTGAAATCGGAGTCCGTTTGTGGCCTGGGCGATGATTTTAGTGAACACTGCTCCTGGTGGCCGACGTAGTCGACTCCGAGATGGATTGGGACTCCAACATGACTTGGACGCCCTCCTTGCCTCCCTCCTCGCCCTTGCTGGTTCCCAAGGCCTTCATGATCCTCTCCAAAGTTCCTAAGTACAATATAATCAATAATATCATTAGGTAGCATACTATCCTCACAAGTATATACACGGGCACTTAGGAACGAGCTCACCTGTTGATTCAATTGCCATGCTCGTGCTCTTGTGATGGGTCCTTGCATCACAACTGGAGGAGTCTCGGGCGTATGCATAGGAGTGATGTCCTCATCAATGTCTGTACAGTAAACGTGGGCCCTTTTGCCAACCATTTAAGATTGTCACTTGCGGACTCTCCGGTGATTCAGACTTTCATCCACGCGTTGAATTTACTGTTATGTTCTCCCGTGATCCAAACCTCAGATCGGCGAGGATTGTCTTGTCGTAGCATCTCCTTGTGCTCGTCGATGTACAGAGACACCTTCGTCATGTGTTGCAAGACCCAAAAATGAGCTTTTGAGTACATATTGAAATCAAGAGTGATGGCTCTCCGTCCAATAGTGCCAACACCATCAAGCCTCCCCTTGTGATGAGACATTGGAACTCCTATTGCTTCTACCTCGGCCATGTAATTGACGGAAAACTCAACAACCTCTTCCCCTGCATAACCTTCGACAATGCTACCCTCGGGCCGGGACCGATTCCTCACATAGGCCTTAAGTACACCCATGTACCTCTCGAATGGATACATATAACATAGTAACACGGGTCCACATATCTTGATTTCTCTGACAAGGTGGACGGTGAGATGGACCATGATATCAAAAAACGATGAAGGAAAATACATCTCAAGCTGACAGAGAGTTCGAACCGCCTCGCTCTGCAGAGAATCCAGTCCATCTGGATCAATGACCTTGCAAGAAATGCATTGAAGAAAAAACACAGCCTCGTGATCGTCTCTGTGACCTTATGTGGCAGAATACTCCGGATGGCAACAGGAAGCATTTGTGTCATCAACACGTGACAATCATAAGACTTCATACCCAGCAATTTCAAATCGCCCATGGACACAAGCTTTTTCATATTTGCGGAGTAACCCGATGGAACTTTAACACCATAGAGACATTTACAGAGTTCTATCCTCTCAGCCTTGCACAAAGTGTAGCATGCAGGGGGGATGTATATACGGCCTTTATCGTCCTCTCTCGGTGCTAGCTTGGGCCTGATTCTCATTTCGATCATGTCACGCCGCACATTGACGCCATCCTTTGTATTCCCCGGAATGTTCAACAATAGGCTAATTAAACTGTCGCAAACATTCTTCTCTACATGCATGACATCAATGCAATGACGAACCTCTAAATGCTCCCAATACGGTAAGTCCCAAAATATCGATCTCTTCTTCCAAGAGTTCTTCGTGTGGGGTTTCAATTTACGACCCTTTCCAAACACGTCTATGTCCTTCAGCCATGAGTAAACATCTTTCCCGCGCGTAGGCTTCGGGGCTGAACCATCTTCCTTGTGGCCATCAAATTCCCTCTTCCTCTTATGATACGCGTCATTCTTCGGAAGAAACCTACGGTGACGCATGTACACTGTTTTCCTACAATTCTTCAGCCACCCGCTCTCAGTCTCATCTTCGTAGCGGGGGCAGGCTTTGGCTCCTTTCGTACTACGGCCCGACAAATTTCCAAGGGCAGGGAAATCGTTGTTGGTGCAGAATATCATAGCACGTAGGATGATGGTCTCTCGTTTGGATGCATCCCATACCTGCACCCCTTCGTTCAACATTGTTAAGAGATCCTCTATCAATGGTGCTAAGTACACATCAATATCATTTCTGGGTTGTTTTGGTCCTGAGATAAGTAGAGACATCATGATGTACTTGCGCTTCATACACAACCAAGGAGGAAAGTTGTAGATACACAAAAGAACCGGCCAAGTGCTATGCCGACTGCTCATGTTACCAAAAGGATTAATTCCATCGGTACTCAACCCGAACCTTATATTCCTCAATTCTGCTCCGAAGTTAACAAATTCCCTGTCGATGTTTCTCCACTGCGAAATATCAGCGGGGTGTCTCAGCTTCCCATCCTTCTTCCGGTCTTCTGAGTGCCAACGCAGTAATTTTGCCTCTTTACGGTTTGCAAACAAACGCTGCAAGCGGGGAATGACGGGCAAATACCACAACACCTTAGCAGGAGGTCCTTGCTTTATCTCAGTGTAGTTGCTGTCGTCCGTTCGGTCCTTACGCTTATAGTGGGATGTGCCGCACACCGGACAAACATGCATATCCTCTTAGTCGTTCCGGTAAAAGATGCAATCATTAGGGCATGCGTGTATCCTTTCTACTTCCATTCCCAAAGGACAGAACAGCTTTTTCGCTTGGTAGGTGTTTTTTGGCAACTCGTTCCCTTCCGGGAGCATGTCCGCCAAAAGATCTAACAGTGCCGTGAAACTCTTATCGGTCCAGCTGTTACTTGCCTTCAATTTTAACAGTTCAAGCATAGAGGCCAACTTTGTGTACTTCGACTTGCAACCAGGGAACAACAGCTTTTCTGAGTCCTCAATCAAGCGCTTGAATTTGCCAAACTCCCTTTCACTGTAATTTCCTTCCACATCACGCAACATGTCATCTAAATTGTCATCCTCTGGCATAGCCTCGTCGAAGTCGTTGTTCAGATCCGACATGTCCTGTTCCTCAACCTGAGTGGAACTTGTTTCTGCAGTTGGCTCTTCTCCATGGTGGACCCAACACGTGTACCCCTTTTTGAAACCACGTCGGATCAAGTGGGCGACAATTTGAGATGAGTTGGTGAACATCTTAAGATTCTGGCAGTCTACACAAGGACAGTACATATATGGTAATCCCTTCTTCGCCATGTCTTGCTCAGCAACCTTTTGAAAATAAAAAACACCTTTCATGTATTCCTCACCCACTCAGTTGTCATTGTACATCCAGTCTCAGACCATCTGCAATTAATCAAATTCATACACATGCTAATTAGTAATACTCTATGTACGGTCGACACGCAATAAATTATATAAATCTAGATAGCTAGTGTTTGATGCGGAGTTTGCGATATAAATAGTTAACTACTACTTAAACTGCAAGCAATTAGTTGGGGGCATGGATAACACACATCATAAAGCAATTAAATAGCTACAGTACAGGTCGAAAATGAGTTACAACCAGGATTTGCTACTGTAGCTTCCCCTCCCTCTCCCTCTAATTTGATCAATCAATGAAGATCGATATTGATGATGAAATCAAGTAATTTGTATGCCTTGGGAGCAAGTACCAACCTTGGATCCTAAAATTTTTGCCCCCAAATGCTCCCCCGGCCTTTCGAGATTTTGCTCTTCCTTGCCCCAAATCTCTTCGAACTGGACAGTGTATGTCGAGCAAGAGTGTACGACTAGCTCAAAACATCTGACAAAAGACCTTTTATACCAGGTTCAATACAGACGGTTCTATATAATACCGTCGATAATATCGGTGCATTTTGTCTAGAACTATGACAGAAATATCACAGACGGTTATGAACTCAAAACCATCCGCTTTAATATCACAGTCGTTTTTAATTAAGAACCGTCTGTGATAATTACAATATCACAGACGGTTTCGAGCTCAAAACCGTCCGCTTTACTATCACAGTCGGTTTTTACCTCAGAACTGTAACATCCCAGTTTTTGGCTATCTTTTCTGCTTGCGAGTCAGCATATCTTCTTTGGAATCCCTGATGTCTCAACCCTATTTTGATCTTAGGTGTGCCACTACCTTAACCTAAAAAGTTGGCAGCTAAACTTCATCTCCCAGATCATTTTCACATTTCAGTCCAAAAGTATTCAGTTTAGCCCTTTTCAGAATTTTCAGAAAGCCCAAAAAGGCTAAAAGTCTCATATCATCTCCAAACTCAAATCTGATCAAATGGTTGTCTTCCTTTTTCTTTTTTGAACATTTTTCCCTTCTGGAAGAACTCAAGAATCTCAACCGAAACCCTAGTTTTAGCCCCAACAAAATTGTCAAACCCTAATTACCCTGTTTTCGATTTTTGTCGAAACCCTCAGATCTTATCAGATTTTGCCATTTTTCCTGCTGGATGAGTCCAAGTATTTTGGTAACACTCATCTGCAAAGTCAGAATTCAAATCAGCCCTCCAGATCTTCAGATTTGCAAATAGACCCAAATTCACTACAACACGGTAGGCCAACGCAAGCTGTAAAACTGCTGGGAAAAAAAGTTTTTCCCAGCAGTCCTGCAGATGAAAATATAATTTTGATTTTTCACCGATGTGTCAGCTAGGAAAAGTTATTATTTTTAGCAGATCTACCGCTAGAAATAAATAATATATAGCAAGCTGTAGATCAGTTTGGGAAAAGATTTTTTTAGCAGATCTACAGCTGAGAATATTTTTTCCGCTGGGAAAATTTTTTTTTTACCAGCAGTTCTATAGTTGAAAATATAATTTTTATTTTTCACCGATATGCCAGTTGGGAAAAATTATTATTTTTAGTAGATCTACCGCTAGGAATAAGTAATTTATATATTTTTTGATGTAAAACTGAAAATTTTCAGCAGAATAATAACAGATTTATTATTTTGGGAGGGAAATTTTCATGAAAAAATATTTTCATGCTGATTTGTTGGTTTTGCGCCAAATATAAAATATTTCTCTACAGATTACTAGTTATCTTAATTCCCTGCTTCCCTCGATCGCTTCCCCAATCCACCGAGAATTTGACCTCTCTCCGGCCGCTGAGAAAACCCCCAATCAAACTCCTCCACCGACAAACCTCCCTTCTCCATCTCCAGCTCTCCGGCCGCCGAGAAAACTCCCCCAATCAAACCTCCTCCACCGACAAACGTCCCCCAATCCTCTACATCTCCAGCTCCCTGCCGATAAACCTCCCCAATCCTCTCCATCTCCATCACTCCGCCGAGAAACCTCCCCGATCCAACCTCCTCCACCGAGAAACCACTCCCAATTCGCCGAGAAACCTACCCAATCTTCGATCTGGTCTCCCACTGTGCGTGAGGTGTCTCGCGGTGTGGCCCTAGAAACGCTACCAGCAGGGTGTGCGGTGAACGGCAGAGGTGGAGCGACAGCGGCGAAGAAAGTGTGCAACAGGGAGGTGAGGCGCGAGGCCGGCATAGCATGAGATCAGCAATCCCTGCACGGGAGTGAAGCAAAGGGTGAGGTCAGGGGTTGAGGCCGGCGACCCGACGCGGCAGAGAGGCGAGTGCCGGCGCCCGGCGTGATAGAGCTCCGGTGGTGTAGTCCCCCTGAATTCGGAGCCACCTCTAGTTGATGTGAATAGATTGGAATAAAAATCCATAGGTAAGAGTGGTATTCTTATCAAATCTCTTTTAGAAATTTCACTCTTGGATGCGCCTGTTGCTTAGTTCATCAATCTTTTCATCAACTTTGATCATTAGTTGACGACTTGATGTTCAGCAAATTTTTTTTGTTGCCTTCCAGTTTGCATATGCATTTTTCTACATTACCATGAGTTACCTTCTACACATTAGCATGAGTGGGCATCATGAAATTATTATGGGGCATGATTGCAATGTTCTGATATCTAGAGTAAGGGTTGAAGTTTCGATGGTTGTAGTTCTCATTGGCCTGAGCAGGCAATTATAGATCTAATTTTCCAGATTCAACAACATGATCTGTTCTACAGCCATGTCTCGGTAATTTTCCATTAGAATCAAATCTTATATGTCTTTTGAGGGTTTTGTGTTGATCTGGTCACAAGATACCTTGGTGATGTTCTTGTTCATTTATATTACCAGCAAAGTTACAAAACCATGCATCTGAGTCTCAGATCATTTTGCAAAGGCAGTGCAGGCTAACTGCGGTTGTTATATGCATGGTAGCATCTAATACTAACATTGACTTTGATACAAATGGATACAATCATAGAACTGAATGTCTGAATGCCTTCCTGTTTAGAAGTCCTTTCTGTCAGAAACCTAAGTTTAGGTCATGAAGATTTGGAATTAGCAATGTTAAATTCAATTTGCAGTTTGTTTTAAATTGTTTTTTTTGGGTAGTGGTAGTATAGTAGAAAGTGAAATTAATGATGTGTTAGTCAACTCAGAAAGCCTGTCAATCCCATCCAGTGAACCAAATTATTTTCTGAAAACATTGAGATCAAAATGCTTTTGCAGAATGAAATCTTAATTTACCTCAGATAGATTTGAAGCAAAACAATGTTCATATGTTCTTGCAATTTTCTATCTGGGATGTGTGTGTATTGGCCAGCAAATCTGATAATTTATTGTATTCAGATTTGGATCTTGGGGAGTATCTGACTGGACCCCTCACTGCCTGCTTCAACTCTTCTATGCATAAAATTAAAACAACTTGTGTGCAGCTAGCCTGCTAGAATTTGTATTGCACATTGCTACTTAAATAATTTTGATTCGTCAATAAAGGATTCACTTAACAAATTTGAAATGGAACCTCCCACAAAAATTACTCTTTTTTTTAAAAAAAGAGAACATGTGACTTTATAATGCACCAAAATATCTATTTAAAAAATTATATTTTGTTATCAATTTTTTCTTAAGTTCTATATCTACATAATCAACCAATATATTTGTTTTTGTTTTGAGGTCACCAATTAGTAATAGTTTAAGCTGGGTAGCATATTTGGAAACCACAACTTGTTGCCATCATAATCTTTTAAAAGAACTTGTTGTCTGCATGAGAAAACAGAATTTTAAGCATGCATAACCAAAGCACATGGTCAGCAAAAATGTTCTTAGATATATAATCCAATCACAACTTCTTTATATAAGATACCACGAAAACAATTACTGTATCTTATATGTTGAAATATGAATATATTGCTTATCTTTTTTCAACATCATAAATTTTTAAGTGAATTAATCATAGATAAAACTCAATATTCCGCCTGTTGTGCATGGCAAACTCAAGTGTACATGTCTGGGAATATGTGAAGCATTTGGAAAGCTGTAAAAAATGCTAGCTTCCATCTTTCAGTAATCTTCAGACTTCAGTCTTCATTTCTCAGAGACAATTTTTTTTTTTACTTGTACAGGTTTTCACTTTGTGGTGACAAAAAAGCTCTTGGAACTCAAAAGGTGAATGCTTGTACTCCCTTTCTCATGTTATGTCCTGCTCTACACTATAAGACAAAGTGCATCATACACTTCTCGGCTTTCCAGCCTATCACAGGCAGTCAAAATTATGACCCTGTGACCCCCATCCCCTAAGCTACTAGCATGCGGGACCCGTATGTATTGGCCCCAACTGGCCATCTCCGTTGATTCCCTTCATCTGTTAGCCTATCTCTAATAATTGAGACTTTTGAGAGATTTTTTAGAAAAATATTTCATGCCACACAAGCGATCAATAAGGAGTTGTTTGGAAAGTTTTTTTGTGAGACCCACGCGTGAAGAGTTTCTTTAAAAATCAATCATTCGAATAACTTATATTTTGGAGGACTCTTCAATAGGTCCCACATATTAAATATTCAGATGTGTTTTTTGCATCATATTATTGATTAAATAATTGATAAAAATTATTAAAAAAATTAAGAAAAAAATGGAACCGCCCGCAGTGTACAAAATAGACTTTGTAGCTGAGTATAAACGTCTCTTCCCCCCCCCCCCCCCCCCCACATGGATAAAAGTAAGTAAACAGGAATTAATTCTAACTCCCACATAAAAAAAGTAAAAGGTCTCGAGAAGAAAATAATCCTATTTGACCACTATACATTGCTAGCATCAGGAAATAGAATAATCGCGAATTCCGGGTAACTGGCCAAGCCGCTAAAGTAGCTAAAGTAGTGATAAATCCTGTCAATAAAATAGATCCTAATGAAAGTCCATCAATTCCCAATCTCCAGTGGAAATCGAAGACATCTATCCATTTTAAATCCTCCCTTAATTGGACTAAGGGATCCTCCAATTGGAAATGATAACAGAATGCATAAGTCATTAGAAGGAATTCTAATAAACAAATAGATATAGTATACCACCTAACTATTTTGTTTCCCCTACGAGGGAAAAATAAAATTAATGAACCTGCAAATATTGGAAAAACTACAAGTATTGTTAACCAAGGAAAATAACTCATGATAAAGTGATAAAGACAAGATACGTTTTGACCAGAAAAACCCGTGCTCGAAATAATCGAGCATGGGCTTTTTCGGTAAAGAGGAATCAGACGATTCGAGTGGAGTTTTTTGTAATCTATCAATAAGATAGAGCCACGCTGTGGGTTGTTTCAGGCCCTAAATAAACACGGACACTTAAAAAATCTGTTGGGCATGCAGATTCACATCTCTTACAACCCACGCAATCTTCGGTTCTCGGCGCGGAAGCAATTTGCTTGGCTTTACATCCATCCCAGGGTATCATTTCCAATACATCCGTTGGACAAGCTCGTACACATTGAGTGCATCCTATACATGTATCATAAATTTTTACTAAATGTGACATTGGATTTATAAATTTTCCTTTTCAACATAAAAATTTTTGATCTGGTAAAAATAAAATTAGTACTATATGAATGAGTCAATTGTATTGTAGACACCAGATGAAGCAATGATTTATCCAAACTTCAACAAACAATGCAATATGTTTTTTAATTTGTGAGAAAATATGAAAAGAGCTAAGAGACTTTAATTTTGGACTTCAACAATCATGATTATACGAATTGTACATGTGAATTATAATTAGCCGATAAATTGGCTATTGTGTTTTTGACATAAATTATTGCAATATTCAAATTGCAATATCAATTAATTGAAAAAAAAATTCAATCAATATTCAATCAATAAGTAAAAAACAATACTATGTTTGCTATAGATTCTTTGAGAAGTATGTCAAAGAGAGGAGCTAACTAGTGGTTATTGTGCAAATACTTTAGTTCATTTGGAGTAATATAGCATTGGTATGAGCTAGTGATTTATGTATCATATTTAGAGATTCAAATTGTAACTCCAAATTTTTGTAACCGGCTATTGTATAAAGATTTTAGTTTACTTGGAGTAATATAGTATCAACAAGAGTTAGTGATTTAGATATGATATTTATAAATTCAAATTGTAACACCAAATTTCTGTACTTTCTAGTCTTATATTGATCAAATTCTTGTTAATAGGCTCTTCTATTCCCATGTTGCATAGGTGGATGAATGTTCAGGACTATTTTGACCAAAATAATAAAGTGCAAGGACTCAAGTGATCAGTGATCAGCAACAAAGTGGATTCCATAATAGTTGGTGCACATGGTCCTAAAGAACAAGGGTTTTGAGTATGGCTAATGTGCACACTAATAATGCTATATTTTGAGTAGTTTCCATCACTAATCACCCTTAAAAAGTTCTATATGTATGGAAGGCTGGACACAGTCAATCATTGTATTCTAAAAGGCAAGCATGCCCTTTAATATATAGGTGTTACACAATGTATCCACTAAACAGAAAAAATAGTAGTCTTATGTTATATAGTCATAACTATTTAACAGTTTTGTATCTATCTCTTTAGATAGACATTAGTGAATTTTTTATAATTTTGGTGCATAGATGTGAAATGTATGGAAATACTCCTAGTTATGTGATTGTGTTTGTGCATATATATACTCCTACAAAATCCGCAGGTTAGATCCATTGTGGTGTTGGTGCTTCTGAATGAAGCTGAAACCACTTTTACACTAAAGAATTTGATGTGCTTTAACAACTCTAACTTCAAGTTTACAAATACTCATAAAGTTAGAATTATTTATATGGCTATATCATTGATTACAACTACAATTACCTTCTATTATAAGATGTAAATTTTATTTAAAACAACAAAATAATAGTCTTTTGTCAAACACTATCAGAACTCTAGTTTTTAGTATATGTTGCAGTAGAGTTATATCATATATGACTTTAGTTTCTCTATGATAGAAGTTGAATCCAAAACTTACCAAACTAAGTCTTGAACATCAATTCTTTGAAACTAGCATTTAATTTTTTTGAAATATTATTTAACTTGGAAATCAATGATTTAGAGGGACCAATAGTATATTTTTTTGGCATACAATGTTAATCATATAAGTCTTTAGACTCTTAATTGGAGAAGTTAAATATCAAATGAGTTTCTATTTTCATTTTGGTGCGAAAAATTGGACAAGTAGGAAGAAAGTCTCACCAATTGTGTGCCTTAATTTGAATTTTTTATGGTTTTTAGAAAAGTAATTTTTACCCCTAATCCCATATTTTTCAATTTTCCTGGTAGATCTATATTTTTTCCATTTAAGTACTTATATTTGTTTGCAGGTTGTAATTATGCCTTTGTGTCGTACACTTTCCTTTTCACAATTTAAGAATATTTTTATTTTTCTATATTTCACAATATAAACCTTACTATAATTCCAATATATTATTTAGTACATGTTTGACTTCTTTATCCTCTATGGTATCTTCTCACGCCTCCATTTACATTTTTTCCTCACACATCCAAACTTTATATAATAGAGGCATCATTAATTTATTATGATTATTTTCTCTCATTCAATACTCTTAATTCGCATGTGAATAAGAAGTAAACTTATATTATGAATCAAAAGAAGTATTTCAACAATGAATGAATGACTGTATAGAATGATGTTATTGCTTGCTTACATGAACAATAACATGGTGTGATGGGCCAATACTTACCTTATCAAATTGTATTTTGCTATCCAATTTTTGTAGTTAGCTGAGATTATTATTAAAATTAACCTAGTAATTTCAAATCACTTTGGAGAGAAATTTTTGCAGTAAGCTATTACTTCTTTCTAAATAGGAAGTATTTGTTAACCCTCCCTCCCCCGTCTATTTGTGTTCTTGTTTATAAACTCATTTCAGATTAAAATCCGTATTAAACTAGTAATGATACTAGCTGATTTTATTTCAGATATACTAGCTGATTCTTACAGTAAGCCATATAATAAGGAAAGACTACGAGGATTTTAAGGTCTTTGGCATTTATTATGGACAAGCATTGGATGAGTGCGGCTAGGTAGAAATCAAACACTCAGTCACTAAATCAAATACAATGCTACTTTATGTGATTCTTTTGATTGAAACTAATGATAATTAAATGTAGGTACTCAACTGAATATAGCCAAGGCATAAAGGACTTCATAGAGTTTGCTTTTGCAAATTCTGCAAAAGCAAATGAAATTCTCTGCCCTTGTAGAAAATGTGTGAACTGTGTTTGGAGAGAAGCTGAAGTTGTTTATGAACACTTGATTTGTGATGGGTTTTTAGAAGGATACACCAAGTGGATATTTCATGGTGAACAAACATCATTGCACAGGACAAACAAGAAATCTAATATAGAAAATATTCCTAATATGGATAGTGAGCCGCAGCTAGATGAGATCACTGAAATGATTCATGACATAGGATGTGGATACCAAGAAGTTGGTGATATAGGTGGTGATGGTTCCGATTCGGAGGATCAAGATGTAGATGTTGAGACATTCTATAGGTTAGCAAGTGATGCTAGTCAAGAGCTCTACCCTAGGTGCAAACTCACAAAGCTACAATTTATTGTGAGGCTCCTTCACATAAAATTCCTAGGTGGATGGAGTAACAGTAGCTTTGATTTGTTATTAGACTTACTGAAGGAAGCATTTCCAAAGTATGCCACAATGCCAAAAAACTTCCATGATGCAAAGAAGATGGTGAGAAGTCTCGGGTTGGGTTATGAGAATATTGATGCATGTGAACATGACTGTATACTATTTCGGAAAGAGCATGCAAATATAGACTCATGCCCAAAATGTGGAACTTCCAGATGGAAGATAGAAAAGAAGAGCCTTGATGGGAAGCGAATACACAAAATTCCTAGAAAGGTTCTTCGATATTTTCCACTGAAAAAGAGGCTCCAGAGACTGTATATGTCATCAAAGATAGCAGCTGATATGAGATGGCATAGTGAAGGGCGCACTAGAGATGGGTTGATACGCCATCCAGCTGATTCTCCCGCTTGGAAGGATTTCGACCACAGGTACCCAGACTTCAGTTCTAACTGTCGCAATATTAGGCTGTGTTTGGCAACAGATGGTTTTAATCCTTTCCGAAGCCTAAGTTCATTACATAGCATATGGACTGTTGTCTTGATTCCCTATAACCTTCCACCATGGATGTGTATGAAGCAACCAAATTTTATCCTCTCTCTGCTTATTCCTGGTCCTAAAGCTCCTGGAAATGATATTGACGTCTACCTTCAACCTTTGATCGATGATTTGTTAGAGATGTGGCATGGTGTCAAAACTCGTGATGCATCATCTGGTCAATGGTTTCAATTGCGTGCTGCCTTGTTCTGGACTATTACTGATTATCCAGGATATGGATATGTATCTAGACAAGTTACTTCTGGTGAGGTTGGATGTGTTGTTTGTCATGCAAATACTTGCTCACTTCGTCTTAAAAATGGTAAAAAACATTGCTTCATGGGACATCGTCGATTCTTGCATTCTTGTCATGAATTTAGAAATGATAGTGAGTCATTTGATGGTACCAAAGAGTATAGGGAAGCCCCAGTTTCTCTTTCTGGATATGATGTTATAGAACAAACAAAAGATGTAAAAAATGATTTTGGGAAGGACCCAACAGGGAAAAGACCATCCCGAAAGTGTAAGGGTAAGGATGGTGAACCAAAAACTATTTGGAAAAAACAACCAGTATGGGTGCAATTGCCCTATTGGAAGGATATTTTGTTGCGGCATAATCTTGATGTGATGCATATCGAGAAAAATGTTTGTGACAATATAATTAACACACTTTTGGATATTGATGGCAAATCAAAAGACAATTTGAACACTCGCTTGGACCTCCAACTGTTAGGTATCAAGAAGGATCTGCATCCTATCTCAGTAGGGGACAAGTTCTATTTACCTTCCTGCATCTTACTCATTGAGTTCTGCAGAGAAAAGAATGTTTTGTGAAGTATTAAAAGGAGTTAAATTTCCAGATGGATATGCAGCTGATATACGAAGTCATGTAAATGTTCATGATAAGAAGATAATTGGGTTAAAAAGCCATGACAGTCATATTCTTTTAGAACACTTGCTTCCATTGGCTGTTAGAAGGATACTACCAGAAAATGTTAGTATTGCATTGATTCGTGTAAGCAACTTCTTCAAGAAAATATTTTCTCCTGTAATCAATGTAACTGATATGGAGAGATTAGAGTCTGAAATTTCTGAAACCTTGTGCCTTCTTGAAAAAATATTTCCGCCATCATTTTTTGATGTTATGGTGCATTTAATGGTCCATCTCCCTACTGAGGCAAGGATTGCTGGCACTGTCCAGTACCGCAATATGTATCCCATAGAAAGGTATATTAATTCTATGGTAGAAGGCTCAATTTCATTAGACTGTTATTAATATTTTCATTAATTAATTATTTCAAAACTTTTATAGATTTTTGATGAGGTTGAAGAGCTATGTTCGAACTAGAAGTCACCCAGAAGGATCAATTGCGGAAGGTTATATATTTGATGAGAGTATGACATTTTGCTCTCGTTATTTGCATGGTTGTGAGACTAGATTTAATCGGCCGAGTCGAAATGATGATGCACAATTCAATACCTTGTCAACTGGTACCACATACTTGAACAACATAGGTCGTGGTTTGACTGGCAAGTGCACTATTACGCTGGACCATAAAACATGGATTCAAGCTCACAGATATGTCTTATTTAATTATGAGCATATTGAGCCATATTTGATGTATGTTCTCTAGCTAATTTTTTATTAAATGTTATTAAATTAGTTCAAATATATATTTTATAATATCTTACATTCAAAAAATATTTGTAGAAAACATTTGGGGTATCTTTCATCTATTGGTCATCAAAGGATTCATGAGAGAGAGCGTATACATCATGCAACATTTCATGAGTGGTTTAGATTGCATGTAAGTTCATAAACAACAATTTTAGTTAAATACATATTTCAATGTTTTTTTTTATTAATCGTATAAATAAATTTTTCTAGGTGAATGAGTTACTATCAACTGGGGAAGATGTAGGAGAAGAGATTCAGATACTAGCAAGTGAGCCTTTTATGGTCGCAACAAAATATAACAGTTATTCAATAAATGGATACAATTTTCATACAATATCTTATGATGAGGGCAGATCAGTTCAGAGTAGTGGGGTAGCTATTGTTGCAAAAACTTGTAGTTTTTCTAGTTCAAAGGATCAAAATCCACAAATAGGAGATATAACATACTATGGTGTCATAACTGAGATACTTGAGTTAGATTATCGTCGAAAGGGTAATGTTGTTCTCTTCAAATGTGATTGGGTTGATGTTCTCAGAAAGGACAAATGGGTTAAGAAAGATAAATTTGGGATTACGACAGTGAACTTCAAGCATTTAATTAATACGGGGGAAAAATTATCAGATGAGCCATATATTTTAGCATCACAAGCTACTCAAGTCTATTATGTTGAGGATCCTATCGATAAAGACTGGAAAGCTGTCATTGAGTCAAGGCCAAGAGACCTCTATGACATGTCTGCGGAGGAAGAAATTGAAAATACAGTGGTAACTGACAAAGTTAGTGAAATCTCTGAGTTGAATGTTGGTGCTGAAATAAATCTTCCAGATGGCAACAATAATTGTGTTAGAACAAACATTTATGGTATACTTGTTGAGAAATCTCCACCTCAAATGGGGAAGTAAGATGCTATTCATTGCATGTGTTGTTTATGTCTATGTTCTTTTATTTTTTCGTCTAATATTGTAAAATTTTATTGTAGCCGTAAAGATGCAAAACGCAGGAGGAAGAAATAATGGAGTTATGCGGAGTGAGTATGAAGAGTTACGGCAAGCAAACATTGAAAGAAACAATGAGGTATTGAGAGCATTGCGCTTGCCTATACGACTTCCTGGAAATGAAATGAGGGAAAATGTCTTGAGACCATCTACAAGAACTAAAAGGGTTATTTGTTTTACCTGATGTGTTGCTAATTTCTGTTTCTAAGAACTATTTTGTAATTATCTCCCAATGTGATGCATGTTGATTATGTCATAGCACATCAATGATCAGCCTGTAGTTCCCCATCAAGAGCCATCACAACGTCAAAGGCATATCACTAGCAATGAACGTATTGAAAATGAAGATCGTGACGACATTTCTATTGAAGAACAACAACTTGGTGATAATGAAGATGAAACATTGAATATAGGTATATTTAAGTATAGTTTTGCATTACTTTGCTCACTTTTTTATATCATTGGTTGTTATTTTCAATTGCATATTTGTGTAGAGCAAATTCATCCAGGTCAAAAAAATAAAAGGGACGAAGACCCACTACCAAGCATGACATATGGAAGCGAAGGAATGAACCAAAAATTCATGTTGACCATAATATGAATAATCAACCAGTTGGTGATCAAGCTTCACCATTAACCAACTTTATTTCTACAATAGTGAGATCAGGAATACCACTTTCCTATAAAGACTGGAATGAAATTGATGCAGATAAAAAGGAATCTGTTTGGGCTACTGTAAAGGTACATTTGTATACTACTTAGAGTAAAAAGTCTAAATTAATTTACTCTCATTTCAGCCTTACATGTATATTTTAATAGAACTGAGATATGCTTCAATAGCTCCTCTTACTATACATAGCACTGACTAATTTTTCTTCTAATTAAGGGTCAAAATATATATGTGGAGCTTTGCAATTTATTATTAGATGTGTCATTCTAATATGAAGAGAGAGTTTGATTCTATATTTTATTTTTTACTTGCATTTTGAATTTTACTTCATAAATTGGATAGCATTCCTTTATAGTTATTTAAAATCATCAAAAATAGTAACTAGTGACAAGTTTTGTAGGCTCATGGTCTATGTATTCCATAGACATGTATAGTACAATAGTATATAATCATTGACAACTTGATAATTTTGTAGGAATTTTTTGATGTTCATGATGACCTTGAGGATTGGGTTTTACAAAAAGCGGCAGTGAAATGGAAAGATTTCAAATGTGAAATAAAGAGGAATTATTTTGATGAAACAAAAACTGATGAGGAACTTTTTTCTATGAATATTGATTCTAGAGTACCTAAAACAGATTGGATGTGGCTTATAGAGCATTGGAGAGCTCCGAAAAGTCAGGTAAAACTTCTTTATAAATGATTCTTAATTACAAATTAAATATATTTATGCAATTAATTATATTCTCATCTTATAGGCTCTAAGTGAAATTGGAAAAGCAAATAGTGCAAAAATGACAATGACACATACTGCTGGAAGCAATAGTCTTGCTCGGATTGCACATGATATGGTATTAAATGTCTTAATATTATTTCTACTTTCTTTAGATAACTAATTGTCAATATTAATGGAAGTGCAGTCCAAAGAGCTGGGTTATATGCCCGCTAGACATGAAGTTTTTATCAAAGCACATACCCATAAAAATGGAGTTCCAGAAAAAGGAGCTGAAGACATAATTGTAAGTGTCATTGAAGGGTTACATGTATTTATAATCAACGATCAAATGTAAACATATATATATAAATATGAGCTTTATCTAATTTTCAGAAAACAATTGCGGAGACATGTGCCAACAAGCCAGAACTCACTAAAAAAACCATAACAGAAGGAGATATATTTTACCATGTCTTTGGAAAAGAAAAACGCTCACGTGTACGTGCTATTGGTTTGGGCCCTACTCCTCAAGACTTAAAGATGCCAGGGGTACAAAAGTATTCATCCACTAAGCTTCAAATAGCTAATGCAGCAAGGATAAGACTTCAAAATCAGAATAATCTTTTGATAGAGAGGCTAGATAAAATGGAGAGTGAGAGTGTGGGAAACAAAGATCAATTGACACGGATGGAAAAAGAAATTAAAGAATTGAAGCAAATGCTTGCTTCACAGGCTAGGCAAAATATAGATAATGATTACAATCAGAGATCTAAGGGTCATGTACAGGTGATTTTTTTATATGTGTTCTTTATAATATTTAAGCAATAATATACATATGGTTATTTACTAAATTGCTCAAATGTTATGTACTAATTATTGTAGGACACGGGAGACGAAAGTGATGGTTGTTCTATAGAGTCATCTGCAGGTGAAAATAGGGTTCCACGAAACGTAAGTTTACATTTTATTATTTTACCTAAAAGTTGTACCTAACCTAACAATATTTAGACTATCAACTTATCCTTAATTTTTGTATAGATAATGCAAAGGAGAGTTGGTAAGACACATGATGTACCACGCTATAGGCATGAGGAGGTAATAGTTGCCAGTTAATTATACTCTATTGAATTTGGATGCTCATTATTGAGGTAATCATTGAGCTTATATGCAATTCTATTTGATCTTTAGGGAGGAAAGGAAGTTATTTTGATTTCTTTTATGAGGCCATATATTCTTGTTGCTAAGGGTACGCTTCAAAGGGCATCTTGAAGTGTAATAGTTGGTGACACACCTCTTGGGCCCGAGTGTTGTGAGGTGGTTGTGAACTATGTGTTGAAAAGAGATGCTCCATTGTTACGTCCATATGGGAATGTTAGAAAAATGTCTGATGCGCTTGGACGATCAATTGCATGGCCACGTGAAAAAGTAATCCATTCTATCTAGTATAATCACTCTTATTTACTTACTAATACCATCTAAGTAAACAAATTATGAAATTTTACTTGTAGATCCAAGATGATACTACAATAGGTGGTGGTCCATCTCATGTTCTAGGTATATATAATTCTAACCTATTATTTACTTGGTTAGTTACTATTTTTCCATTTGTTTTGTTTTGTTATTAATAAAACAATGCTTACAGGTGAAAGGGACAAGAGAATTAGTTGAAACTAAGTGGAAATACTTAATAATTTTATAAAGGTGAGGTGTTATCAACACAATCCACATGTTATTCATTTTTAAAATTTTAAGTGTATGTTAATTGTGCTTTGAATTAGAAGCTCACTTTCATATGATTAATTTATTTTATCAAGTGTATGCAAGTCATGTCAATCAACACAATTTTCTCATTCGCATAAGCAACAGCTTGTACTTGTTCTACAACAATCGACCAACCATCTTTTATTATAATTGTCATATGTTTTATATGTTACTTAAAGCAAAAGTTATTGATTTGTATATATTTATCTCAAGACTATTGTAATCAATATATTTTCTTTTGCAGGTGGTTAACAGTAAGGTGTTAAAATCATATGAAGTGATGAAGATATTTTACGTCATAAGAGGAGTTTGAAAGTGGAATATTTTACTTTTGATAGTTATAGTTGGAACAAAATATATAAAGTTAGGAATATTATATATGGGCATACATTTGGTGTAAAGAATTCTTAAGTGATATTTTTATTGCAATTATTTCAGAGATTCTATATCTATTTTGTTTGGTTTTGTCAATTGAATAATTTGTTACCATTACGAATCTTGTCAATGGCTATATAAAGCAAAGAATTCAATAAAATATGGTGTGATTTCTGTTAGGATAGTGCATATTATAATTTTAGTTGTAATATTGTTGCTTAATTACTAAAAATATATATATTTAAAATTAATTATTGACACAATTCCTAGCGGTAAATTTACTACAAATAATTCACATATTTAAATTTGATAGTCTAAATTCTCAATAACAGATCAGCTGGTAATAATTTATTTCAAATAGTTGTACAGCTTGTAATAATGTATTACAAGTGGACATACAGGTGGGAAAAGTTCAAACTTTCCAAGCGACCTACAGTTGGGAATACTCTTTGCCACCGGATCTACAGCTAGGAAAAATATTTCAAATAGTTATACAGCCTGGAATAATGTATTACAAGTGGACATATAGGTGGGAAAAGTTCAAACTTTCCAAGAGACCTACAGTTGGGAATACTCTCTGTCACCGGACCTACAGCTAGGAAAAATATTCCAAATAGTTATACAGCTTGGAATAATATATTACAAGTGGACATACAGGTGGGAAAAGTTCAAACTTTCCAAGTGACCTACAGCTGGGAATACTTTTTGCCACCAGACCTACAGCTGGGAAAAAATATTCCAAATAGTTATACAGTTTGGAATAATATATTACAAGTGGACAACCTACCGCTGAGAATACTCTTTGCCACCAGAGCTACAGCTGGGAAAGAATATTCCAAATAGTTATACAGCTTGGAATAATATATTACAAGTGGACAACCTACCGCTGAGAATACTCTTTGCCACCAGACCTACAGCTGGGAAAAAATATTCCAAATAGTTATACAGCTTGGAATAATATATTACAAGTGGACATACAGGTGGGAAAAGTTCAAACTTTCCAAGCGGTCTACAGCTGGGAATACTCTGCCATTGGATCTACAGCTGGGAAAAAAATTACAGCTGGGAAAAACTTTTCGCAACACCTTTTCGCCCAGCTGTAGCAAACCTTATTCCCAGCAGCTAAAGTGTTGGGAATACTGGCTTTTGCCAGTTGCTCAACTACTAGCATTGAAGTACTATCTTATAGTGATTCCCGAACCTAACTCCTTGCAGATTAGTCCAAACCTTCGCAATTCAGTCCAAAGCCTCGCGGTTTAGTCCCTGGCTTCTTTTCTTCCACCACGACCAGAGCTCGCGTGCACGACCACGACCTGAGGACGTTCGACCGCAGCTGTTGCCGTTGCCGTGGACCACCGTAGCCTTCACCGCCGGCTAGATTCGCCGCCGCCAACGGCCGAATCCCACGTGTACCGCACGTGCTCACGTCGCGCCAAGGAACGCCACCGTGGCGACGACCGGAGACCGCAGCTTCACCGTTCGCACGCGCGCGTGCTCCAGCAGCAGCAAAGCAACGCCACGTTGCAGCCATGCCGAAGCCAGTGATCCCGTCGCCCTGCTCCAGCCGGATTTGCCGTGATTCCTCTCGCCTCGCACAGTCATTGCCGCGTCCCAACATCGTCTCGGTCCCGCCTCCGGTGTCAGTCACGCGCATTTGTTGGATTTGCCTCAACTCCCGAGAGCCCAGCCCTTCGCCTATATAAGCCCCCTCTCAACCGCAGCATCTCTTCACACCACCCCTCAGCTGCAAGCTTCAGCTTCTAGCACCAGAGAGCAACCGATTTTCCTAGCGCGCCGTGAAGACCTTTTTCTCCGGCGAGCTACTTTTGAGGCTACCATCGCCAGCTTCGCCCGCAGCTTCTCACTCCAAACCAAGGCCACCAGTGAGTTAGTCTCATCCCCTTCTCCGTATCATATAATTTAATTGGCCCCCGGCGAACCTCAACGCCGGCAATCACCGGAAAAGCCCAAATCCCCTATTTCCTCAATGCTGCCCGATTCGATCCAAATCAGCCCTCGTGCCAGTGGAAGACATCGTTCACCACACTCCCTTTAGCAAGCCTACGAGTTTGGATTTCAAAATTGAGCCAAGATTGTGGCTTTCCCCAATTTGCGCGCCACCAGTGAACTGGTTCTCGTCGCCGAGCTTCTCCGGCCATCCCCCAACCAAATTGGCTTCACCAATAGTTCCCTCACCTCACCCTCTCACTCCCTGAGCAAGCAATCGAGTTCAAAGTCTCTGAATCGAAAACCCCCAATTTACATGTCATCTTCTCCAGCGCCGGTCGCCGGAATTCCTCACCAGCCGATCTAGCTCCGTCACTTTGTCCCTTAGATAGATCCCAGTACCCTGAGCAATATTGTCTACTAGCTCGACTCCTGAATCGACCTGAATCAAGAGATATTCCAATGCTAAGATCACTGTCCAGTAGTTCAGTTCATGTCCAGACCACCGTGTTTACTCACCTGATTTGGCCACCCTCCGACCACTTTCTGCCCTTGAGCCTGTTGAGTGTTTTGTTCCTGTTGCCAAGGCCTAGCCCCCAGACAAAGTTGTGCACCAATTGGAGTCCTGAATCAAAAGTTATGCCATGCCCTAGTTTCTGGCCACATCCAGCACTATGTCAGTGCATGTCCACCAGTGGCATTAGATGATTTAGACCTGTTTCACTTGAGCAATTGAAATGCCACCTTGTCCATTAGATTCCTGGAGTTGTACTATACAATATTCCCTACTGTCACATCTCCAGAAAACAGACCTAAAACCAATTTAGGGCTATGTCAAGCCATGAACCGAATGTCAGCCCTTCGACATTCAAGTCCTTTTGAGCCCATCTCTTCGATCAATATCAAGTGACCTTGCCCAAACCTTTTCCCCTGCATGCATGATATATTTACATACTATTTTCTAGTACTTGTGTGCTTATGTAGTGTGTATGTGTTGTTTGTATCCGTCGTGGAACCAGACGTTGAAGGAACAGAAGAGATCTTCGAAGATTCATCTGAGCAGCTAGACCCATCACTGCAAGGCAAGTCTCAAACCCTTGATCATGTCTAGCCTATTATTTTGAAATGAAGTATGTTAACTGTTTTCAAGTATTTGCATACCTTAGATTCAAATAAGAGCTATGTTTCAATGAAATGATTAGATATAACCTAAATAACTGTAAAGCCCCTTTTGACATTGAATATCCATGCACCCTTGTCACCCTAGAACATCATGCTTAGGCTATGCTATGCACAAGATTATATGTTAAATGTTGAATGTTCACATATGAGAAAAGCATATTCAAAACCCCTTTTTGTGAAAGAAAATGTGATTGGAATCAATAGTGAAGATGGTTTGATTGGATGGTGCTGTGTGCGCACTGGGAATGTGAAAGACTCCTCACTAGAGATTCATAAGGACTAGAACCTTGTGTTGTACTTCCATGCGGCATGAAAAATGTACCAACCACTTGCCCAGTTATGGAACGGGCGCAACTTAGTAGCTTTCTTTAGTATTAGCTTTTTCCTGCAATGGTTGACGATCTGGTTTTTTGCGAGAACTGGTGGGCCGTTGAGGGCCATGAGTGATGTGAGTTCAGAAAAATTATGAGAGGAAAAGGTGGAAAGAAGGAAGATGCCCTATGCCAGATTAAGTCGTGCGCGGCTGTAATCAAGAGAGGCTATGTGTCTTGCGAGAACATAGACCCAGGCTAGGAAGTAAGGCAGTGGGGAGGACCCACAACGGTACTTGAGACTTAACTGTCTATTTATCGGGCAGGGAATTGTTAATGCTAGGACTGTAAACTGTTGTGTCATCTCGGCCTTGTCACATGCGTAAAAGTCGCATGGAGAGGTACTGACTTGAAAGCTGAGTGATCGGTGGATTAAAGTGGTACACCTTTGCAAAGTTTAAAAAGTATCGGATACTCTGAGCTCCCAGGTCATGGAGTCTGTGCGCGGTGGATTCTATCCACGTCGATGCAGCACAAGTAGCTTTTGGAAGGTTTTTCACAAAATCTTAGTAAAGTGGTGACTCATGAAAGACCACCACACACAACATTTTCTGAAAATCTAGCTTAGAGTTTTAAAAGCCTCGCTTTTGAAAATAAAGACCTTTTCTCCAAAACTAAGCATGAAGATTTATTGTATATATATAAATGAAGCCAAAGAGCCATTCTTTGAGGATTTCCCCTCATCTATATGTACATGCATTCTTATTTGGGACTTGTTGAGCACCATGTGGACAATGTGCTCACCCTTGCTTTTACAAACAAATTTAGAAGAAGGATTCGTTGACCCTGAGTCCTGCCGACTTGAACCCAATATGGAACAAGAAGAAGAAACTGAAGACCCAGCTTGATAGAGGGTTACGTACCAAAGTGGAGTCCGATGTGGAAAAGGCCCGTGCAACACCACTGAAGTTGGAGATCAAGACTGATGAAGTCCTTTTGCTTATTATAACTGTTTCATTTTGTGCCGACCCTTGTGTCGAAAACTCCTTAATTTTGTATCAACATTTAAGTGCGTCATTTTGGCGCTAAATTATTGTAATGTTGGTCCCTGTGATCAGCACTTGTTTTTAATTACTCGCATTTTTATATAATGCATCTTGTTGTTGTGAGCTGCAATGTGCCATTTCTGAGTGCAACCCACCTGGGCGGTTGCCACCGGATTCCTCAAATGAGGGTCCCACAAGAATTGTCTGTGATAATTATAAAATCAACACTCTGCTCTACTATCACAGTCGGTTTTTACTTCAGAACCGTCTGTGGTTATCTCTGTCGGTTTTTAATTCAGAACCATCTGTGATTATCACAGTCGATTTTTACCTCAGAATCGTCTGTGATAATTATAACATCAACACTCTGCTCTACTATCACAGACGGTGATAAGGTCCGAACCATCTATAATATCCTGGATTGTTTGCAGTCAAACCGTTCGACTAGTGCTCAGTTGTTCCACTTGTTTTTCATATTTGGTTCTATCATATTTTCAATGTTAGTATTTAAAAAAATGAACGTTGAGACTATTTGGTTTTATCTTATTTTTCATATTTGTTGTATATATATGTCTGTGGATGTTCAAAGAATTTTGAGACTATTACGGTCGGTCCTGAAATTAAAACCGTTTGTAATGTTACTATCAGAGACGGTTTTGAGGTAAAAACCGTCTTGATTGCAGCAGTATTTTCTTGTTAACATTTTCACACAGAACATCATTTGGTGATTATCAGTTACATAATCAATCGAAAAGCCAGATATATAAGGAAAAGAAATTTCTTATTTCTTACAATCTTTGCATACATAAAGGATACAAGCGACCAAATTAGCGTCGACCTGTTGCGAAAGTAATTTACAAAGTTCTCCTAGGGACGTATTGGCATCAGTAGGATCTACACTGGCCGCCCCAGGAGAACTACCAATGGCTCTAAGACTATCTACATCATCTCTTAGAAAAGGAGTGGATTTGGCATCAGTAGGATCATCCAAGAAATTAAAGCTGATGATACAAAAAAGGTGTTGAAGAGGGTATATTGGAAGGATTGTTGTGGATCTCCAAAGGTGGAGATGAAGCTGCAACTGGAGGGGTTGCAAGGGGCAATGTGGCAACACAGGCCTCAACACCCTCTAGAGTCTTCGCTGCAGCTCCACTAGAGGATCTTTCATCATTTCTGAGACTCTTCTTTGGAGGGAGCATTTCCTCAGGCACCTGTGGATTTCGAAATGGATTTGTTTGGAGGTAATCAAGTCATAAAAGAAAGATCTGCATTAGAGTTTCAGAGAGGATCGACTTACTCTGAAGATCCAGATCGAGTTCATTACTTATCTCTTCCTCATCACTCTCAATTTCAATAACCTCATTGGAATCTCGGCTCGCCATCAAGGTGGGAGTTGAGGAGGGAATAAAGACAGGGATTTAGGAGCCTCGCTATTTATAGAACAAGAAGGTGACGGTTCATATGCGCGGGTGCCTCGAGTTTTAAAACGCGCACTACTGGTATTCAAGGTCAATAAATTCATGATAACTTCTCGGGAGATAAATTGCAATACGGCAAAGGAAGTTCAAGAGTCAGATTACAAAATTCGATGCAAATTATATTTGAAGTAAATAATTAAGTCTTTTCATCTGCGCAGTTATTATGTGTGGTTATCAACAATTGCATGTAGAGAATTTGATGCGTGGGCACTGTTGGGACTATCACAGACGGTTTGATGAGGACATCACCCCTAACGATGCCTCCATTCTTCCAACACCCGTTGTGCAAGGACCAATAACAAGGGCACATGCACGTCAACTAAATCACCAGGTGAGCTCGTTTCTTAGTACACGAGAGAATATTGACAAGAGCGAGTTACTACCTAATAATATTGTGCTTGTGCTCAGGAATCATGGTGTTAATCAGCGAGGGTGTCACTTTGCGCCAAGACGGGTCGGGAATCAAGTCTACCGCGAGCTGGAGTCTGGGTCGACCACGGCGGAGCAGCCTGTCTTCAAACGGGCCTAGCAGATCCATACGAACTCCGTTTGGGGCGTTCAAGTACATTATGGAGAAGCCCTCGACGAGACCTTTCCAATGGATTTGGTCCCACATCCAAAATACTTCTGAGTCAATCACAATCGTCGAAACAAGTAGAGACCAGATTCTGTTGGGCCGTGCGGTGCTGCGTCACCTGTCTATTGGGCCTCGGCCCGTGTATCCCGCGTGGGGGGGGGGGGGGGGGGGGCGCCCCAAACCCTAGACACCACCCCTCTCGTATATTAATACCTCTTAGCTGTCATTGTTAGACTTGGATTTTGCTTAGAATTTTCTGCTGTTGCAGTTCGCCGTCTTTCGGTTTGTGGAACCCCAACACTTCGTGATCTTAATACATACTTGCAATTCGAGATTGCTTCTTCTGTGTTCTTGCACGTGTTCTTCGATTCGCTTGTAGGAACAGGCCTTCGTGGCTAGGTCAACCGCGCCTCGGTACAGTTGATAACGAACGGAGCAGAGGTGTAGCGATTGCAGGCCTAGATCGGTTCTAGTCGAAAGTCGGATCGTCAACGTCGAGTCTCCACAAACGGAGTTCGTATGGATCTGCTACGCCCGTTTGAAGATAGGCTGCTCTGCCGTGGTCGACCCGGACTCCCGCTCGCGGTAGACTTGATTCCCGACCCATCTTGGTGCAAAGTGACACCCTCGCTGATCAACACCATGATTCCTGAGCACAAGCACAATATTATTAGGTAGTAACTCGGTCTTGTCAATATTCTCTCGTGTACTAAGAAACGAGCTCACTTGGTGATTTAGTTGATGTGCACGTGCCCTTGTTATTGGTCCTTGCACAACGGGTGTTGGAAGAATGGACGCATCGTTAGGGGTGATATCCTCATCACGGTTGGGATATCAAACCGTCTGCTTTAATATTACAGACGGTTCTCATGTCCAAACCGTCTTTACTAGACCTGAAATATTGAACTGTTCGACTTCTACAAATACTTGTTCCCTCCCTGGAGTTTTGCTTCCAATCGAACCGCTCCACTTCTCTTTCTCCAAGAACATGCGGGAAAATTGTAAAATTTACATAAGAACAAATTTTTAGTTAATTTTTTTCATCATTAATGAAAAACAAGCTATTTATAGAATTTCCAAGTCGACCTTCATGTTCCCAGGCTAGTGCGCCGTGTAAACATCAGAAACGACGGAAAAGACACAACACACTATTGAGAATTTGAAGTGGAGTGCACTACTTGTTTTCAAGATCAATAAATTCATGATAACTTCTTGGGAGATAAACTGCAACACGGCAAAACAGTAGTGCCCACTTAGGAAGTTGAAGCGTCAGATTACATAATTCGATGCAAATTAAATTTGACGTAAATAATTAAGTCTCTTCATCTACGCAGTTATTATGTGCGGTTATCAACAATTGCATGTAGAGAATTCGATGCGTAGGCACTGTTGGGACTATCACAGACGGTTGGGAGATCAAAACCATCTGCTTTAATATTACAGACGGTTCTGATGTCCAAACCATCTGTAATATGACTATTACAGACGGTTCTGATGTCCGAACCGTCTTTAATATGTCTGTGGAATATTGAACTGTTCGACTTCTACAAATACTTGTTCCCTCCCTGGAGTTTTGCTTCCAGTTGAACCACTGAGAATTTGAAAGAAGTTGAGAATTTGAAGCGTCGATCACTGTTGGGACTATCACAGTCCGTCCTTACATAAAAACCGTCTGTAATGTTACTATCACAGACGGTTTGGAGTTAAAAACCGTCTGTGATATTGAAAGAAGTTGAGAATTCGAAGCATCGAACACTGTTGGGACTATCACAGTCGGGCCTTACATAAAAACCATCTGTAATGTGACTATCACAGACATTTTTTACCTCAGAACCGTTTGTGATATTCAAAGCACGTTGATAACTCGAGGCGTTTGGCATGCCACAATGCCATCCAGCCAAATAAGCCCAACTTCTATTTTCTTTTTATATTATTTGCATGGGACCTGTGACTTCTATATTGTTTCTATATTATTTGAAGGGCTCCGATGGACTGCCCTCACAAGCCAAAGATCGCGATAGTTGTTCCTTGATCGCACACAGTGCACATACCTTTGTATGGTCGAATGTTCGCCAAAAGCTAAAGAAAGATAAAGAAAGAGGGAAGATAGCATGTAGTCCAAGAATGTGCTGGAAAATTGAAAAGTTGACATAAGAACAAAGTTTTCAACAATTTTTTCACCACTTACAAAAAAAAGTAAAAATACAGAATGCTAGGTCAAGGAGTGGTCTTAGCCCTGGTTACATCTAGAATAAAGTCAGTTTGACTTGCAGCTAGGATGTAGGACTCCTCCAGCGACAAGTTGTCCTTCTTAGGATCAACTACTACCGCGTCGAGAAGGCCTGCGACCTCCCTTAGTTTGGCGATGGTATCCTTCATAGTCAAACCGCAACCAGCGATGGTTATATCCGCAGGTTTCTTCTCCTCGCGAAGATGCCTCGTCCTAACCCTTGCATTGTCACCATCCGTCTTCATGCGCTGAATGCGCTGGAAGAGATCGTCAAGGTCAAGCCGTAGCCGAGTGTGCTTGTCCTAAGGAGCTTGTGCTCCTCCTGGAGGGCCCTCAGCTTGGCTTTCACCTTGCCCGAGTCTTCCACGGCTCCCCTTCCCTGTGCAAATCAACAGGTCAAGAATGTATTGAACAGGGATTAACAATACAGCGGTAAGTCCAAAAGATTGAGAGTTCTTACCGGGGAGGGCGAGGCTGACGATGCCATCGAGGATGCCATTGGCGCAGAGAAGCTAAGGAGTCAAACAGTCTGAGAATTATAAAAACTTGTAAAGTAAATGACAATTTTTCCACTATCAATTTATAGAACTTCCAAAGCAATGCTTCGTGTTCTCCTAGGCGACGCACGCGAAGATCGGAGACAGAAATGATCACAGTTGAGAATTCGAAGCGCTGGTACTTTTTCAGTCGATTCAAACCTCAGAACCGTCTGTGATAACTACACTATCACAGTCGGTTCTTAGTTCACAACCGACTGTATATATCTAAGTTTCGAACTGTGATATTCTATTTATAACAGACGGTTCTCAGCTGTGAACTGATTGTATCTATCACAGTTTGGTTTTAGGTTAGAACCGTATGTGATAAGTAGACTATTACAGACGGTTTTGTGTTCAAAACCGTCTGGTTTACTATCACAGTTGTTTTTGACATCAGAACCGACTATGATAACTGAACATATTCTCCCGAGAGGCCTTCGTAGACGGTTTTCCATTGAACAGTTCATAACCGTCTGTGATGTGCCGTCCTGGATGTCTGTTTCTGTGGTACCAGCTCTGTGGGACCCTCATTTGAGGAATCCAGTGGCAACCGCCCAGGTGGGTTGCACTCAGAAAGGTACATCACAAGCTCACAACAATAGGATTTACTTTAAACAATAAAGCAAATACATAAAACAAGTACAAGGTCAAGAGGACCACTATTACATTATCATAATGCCAAGAATGGCATTAATTAAAGTTGATACAAAAGTAGAGAGTTTTTCATAAATCAAGAATAAAAAAGAATCGGTATCGAGGTACCGAACACAGAAATATAACACAAAAGCAATAACAAAGGTATTCATTTCCTTCCGCAGCGGTTCGGCTCGGGCCTTCACCACATCGGACTCAACTTGGCGCATGACCCTCCTAGAAGCTCAAATCGTCTGGAAAGGTTCCTTCCTCATCTCGGTGCTCAAGGCCAAAGGAATCAGGATCCTCGAATCCTTTCTTCTGAATTTGTGTGAAAAGGCAAGGGTGAGCATGTTTTTACACGATGCTCAGCAAGTTTCGTTAAGAGAATACAGGTATATAGATGAGGGGTTCTCAAGGAAAGAAGTCTTGGCTTTATATATAGGAATAGAATAGATTTTCACTCTTAATTTGAAGAAATGGTTTTTATTTTCAAAAGCGAGGTTTTTAAAATCCTAAGCTAGATTTTTAGAAGATGTTATGTGTGGCGGTCTTCCATGAGTCACCACTTTATTCACATTTTATGAAAAATCTTCCAAAGGCTACTTGTGCTGCATCGACGTGGATAGAATCTGCCGCGCGCAGACTCCATGACCTGGGAGCTCAGAGTATCCGATACTTTTTATAACTTTGCAAAGGTGTACCACCTTAATCCACCGATCACTCCGCTTTCAAGTCGGATTAGCTCCATGCGACTTTTACGCATGTGACAAGGCTGAGATCACACAACAGTTTACAATCCTAGCATTAACAATTCCCTGCCCGGCAAGTAGACTTTCCAGTCGTCATTACCATTGTCGGTCCTCCCCACTGCCTTACTTCCTAGCCTTGGTCTATGTTCTCGCAAATTAGATAGGTAGCTAAGCTAATCTAGTTCCTCCCCCCCTCGCCCAGAGTCGCCAGAGCAAATCAAACAGGATACGCGTGACTGGCACCGGAGGCAAGATCGAGATGGCGTGCACGGCGTTGGGACGCGGCAACGACTCTGCCAGAGGAGGGGATCGCGCCAAATCTGGCTGGATCAGGGCGATGGGATGGCTGGCTTCGGCATGGCCGCAACGTGGCACTGGTTTGCTACTGCTGAAGCACGCGTGCACGGGGAAATCACGGCACAAGCGCGGCTGAGGTGGCTTTTATGGTTGCGGCACGGGTGCGCATAGGTGGTGGCTACGTGGCAGTGGTGGTGGCAGTGTGGGAACTTCGCCGGCGGTGAGTTCTGCGACGAGGCGAAGTGGCGGGGCGCGGTCGAACAGTACCTGGTCATGGTCGAAAATGGCATAGGGGCCTGGTTGCAAGATTTGGACTGATTTGCGAAGGTTTGGACTAATCTGCAAGGATTTTGGATTGGACTCTTGGACCTATTTGCAAATCTGGGGATCTGGAGGGCTGATCTGAGATCTGGTTTTGCAGATGAGTGTTACTAAATCACTTGGACTCATCTAGCAAGAAAAATGGTAAAATCCGATAAGATCTGGTGGTTTTGACAAAAAATCGAAAATAGAGTAATTAGGGTTTGAAACTTTGGCGAGACTGAAACTCGGGTTTCGGTTGAGCTTTGGGAATTCTTCCAGAAGGGAAAAATGCTCAGAAAAGTAAAGGGGAGATATTCACTGAATTAGATCAGAATTTGGGGATGGTCTGAGACTTTTAGTCTTTTTGGGCTTCTGACAGTTCTTAAAAGAACTGATCTACGATACTTTTGGATTAAAAAGCGAAAATGGTCTGAAAGGTGGAGTTTAGCTGCCAACTTTTTAAATTAAGGTAGTGGCATACCTAAGATCATAATTCTGAGATAAGAGATCAAAAATGGGGTTGAGACATCCGAGAATCCCATGAAGATATGCTGACTGGCAAGCTAAAGAGGTGGCAAAATTTGGGATGTTACACAATTTTGCCGCATCCCGCCCTCACAGGGGGACACGACTACTCCCATGGGGACCCAGCTCACTGCAGCTGATCCCATACCTTTTGACTTCCCAGGATGAGTCAAACATAGGAGTATATTGCATCAGCTTAACTTACATTATGTTGAGCAGTATGGCCAACTGGCCTCATTACAACATAATAAATTACAAGCCATCACGGCATAAATAAGTTTGGTTGCAGAAGAACGACTACTCGGCAGAAGCTAAGTGAACCCCCACAGCAAGAAGTTGAAAGCAGAGCAACACTTTTCAGGACTTGGGTGGAACTGACTCTCTTCCTTGTAAGATCCAAGAAGTTCTCCAGGCCTTCGTCTTGATCAGGGACATTCCATCTATTGGATAGTGAATTGCAAGGGTGAGCACTTACGTACTCAGCAAGTCATAGATAAAAGTATGTACATATAGTAGAATGATATGAATCTATGCTATTAGGGAAGGAGGGAAGGTTGCAAAATACTTTTCTTCTTCCTAAACTTATGGCAGTGCTCATCATGACATACCATTAATATCTTTTATAAACTCTTAGAAGTACTACCATAGCACGACAACACATGTTTGCCCATGTTAGCACCTCATTTCATGACAACAAATGTCAAACACACATGAGCTAAGTCTAGCCAATTTTACTTAGAAAACATACTTGTGTCACATCAACGTGGATAGGATCCACCGCGCGGAGGGTCCTATAGACCCAGGAGCTCGAAGTATTCGAATACGTTTTTAACTTTGCAAAGGTGTACCACTTTAATCCACCGTTCACTCAGCTTTCAAGTCGGGACCTCTCCATGTGACTTTTACGCATGTGACAAGGCTGAGATCACACAACAATTTACAATCCTAGCATTAACAATTCCCTGCCCGGTAAGTAGACATTCCAGTCCTCATTACCGTTGTGGGTCCTCCCCACTGCCTTACTGTCACGCCCCGAGCAGGGTACCACGACTACTCCTGTGGAGACCTAGCTCACTGCAGCTGGCCTCATACATACATACCACTGACTTCCCAGGATAAGTCAAGCACAGGAGTTCATTGCAGCAGAGTAACTTACAAAATATCATTCATAAATAGTATGGCCTGCTGGCCTGATACAACAAGAGTAATACAATGCCTTCACGGCACAAATGGTCTAATTAAATCAAAAAGACAACTACTCGGCGGAAGCTAGGCGAAACCCCCACAGTCGTAAGAAGTTGACAGCAGAACAGCACACTTCAGGGCTCTGGCAGAATTGGCTCTCTTCCTTCTGGATCCACAAAATCTTCCAAGCCTTCGTCTTGGTCATGGAGCACTCCATCTATTGTTGATAAGTTGCAAGGGTGAGCACTTACGTACTCAGCAAGTCATAGATAAGAGTAGAGATACGTATAGTAGAGATGACATGATCCTATGCTATTGAGGGAAAAGAGGTGAGAGGGTTTTCCAAAAATATCTTCTTTCAAGCTTTTCAAATCTCATGCTCATGGCAGCATTTCATATACTTAGGGCACAATCCACATGCCTCTTAGATATCACATGATCACTAAATTATGGTACTACCGCGACACGTCAACACATGACAGCCCACGGCAGCACCCCTTATCATGACAACACATGTCATTTGGCTAATCTTGAACTAACAAATTTTAATTTATAAAACAATACTTGTGTCACACCCCGTGGATTCAAACCACCGCGGCATACTCCTAAAACTCGGGAGCACGAAGTTTTCGAATACATTTTTAACTTTGCAAAGGGGTACTAATTTACCCGCAAGATATATCCACTTTCATGCCCTTCCTATCACAAGGATTGGACCCCTGACTCACTTCATACTATGAGTGGCAAGGTGGAGATAACAAGAACTTTTGCCATGTTTCACACACAGTTCACCCCAGACCCCGTGGTTTTCTTCATGCAAACCACAGTTGTGGCAGGGTTACACAACCCCCACTAATTTGGCATCTTCCCCTCAGGGTCAGCGTGCATGATCACATCCTGTGATATGTGTTGGAGCGCACCCCGTGTTAATTGTGAGTTTGTCATATAGGGGTTTCATGTGTGATGCACATACTACTTGTTCAGGATTGTCCCATACCAGGCTTGCGGTCGGCACGTTAATCATGCCACTGGACGCACAACACAAGGTTCTAGTCCTTATATGCCAGTGACCAGATCATACCACAATCCATGCACTTCCAGTGCTGGCACATCCTGTGCGACCAAGCACCTCCAGTGCTTTCACCATTCCATACCAAAATATTGGTCACGGCTAGGGGTTTTATTTCATGAATATAAATATATATAATATATTAGTTCATGGCTCATTATTTGATCAATTCACAATTCACAGGCATCAGCCTGATGCTGCCATTTCATAATTCAACTATTCTCAATCTTTCACATGCAATATTATTTTATAATCAAGGTATATTCTAGCAATTCATAAAATATAGGTTCAAGATGTTCAAGAATATGACTTGCCTTCCGCGTCGTAAGAAACAGCAGTTGACGTCGAGTCTGCGACAAAGTCTTCGAACTCGAACTCTTGCTCTGAACAAGGATCAAACAAGCAAACAGGCATTACAATCAATCCTACTCTTACTAATCCACTATATGCAATAATGCAAGGTGAAAGTGTCTCGGCTACACAAGATTGGAGAGCGATTAGGGTTAAAATATGGAAACTAGGGTTAAGATTAGTTGTCAAGGGTTACAAGGTTCCAAAGGTTCCAAAATATCAGAGTGATATCAAGGTTGCGACTGGTTCGCTCAAAAACAGCGAACGTCTTTAGGTCGACATTTGGTTCAAGGCATCGACATAGGGTCGATGGATGATAGAGGGCTCAACTCAAGTTGTGACAGTAGAATAAAATGTAGATCACAACATCAGGAGTCTAAGGGACAAAGTTATGTTCAGTTTGCATACCCAGGAGGGGTCAAACTGGCCCAATGCCATTGGCTGACATAGGCTGACAAGGGCTGACAATGCCGAAGAATGGCATTGACATGGTTTGAATAGTTTCTAGTGGCCAAAATGGGTTTTGATTCAAGCATATGGTGCACAAGGTAGTGAAGCAACTGTTTGACAAGGTAATTTTTGGTTTGCATGACCAGAGGTGGGTGAACAGGGCTAATGCCACTGACTGGCATAGTTTGACATAGAGTTGACATGGCCAGAAACTAGGGTTTGCCATAACTTTTGATCTAGGGCTCCAAATGATGCACCACTTTGTTTGGTAGTTAGACATTTGTATCAGGAACAAATGTCTCAACAGGATCTAGGGAAGGAGATGGCCGGGAAGTGATGAAAACTGGCAAGAAGTTGACTGGCCTGGAGCACATGCAACATAAACAGTGCAGTAACTAGGGCATAGCTATATCTCACAATCTAGGCCGAATTAGAAGTCATGATAGAAGACAAAGTTGCTCAGAATGGTCCAAAACATCTAAATGGCAAAGTGGCTAGGGCTGGATCGACTGGATTTGGAAGATACTAGCTGGAGAAAGATGAACTCAAATCTGATTTGGGCATTTCTGATTTAAAGTGATTGAACTCAATTCCTTGCTTGTGTATGGTCCTCAGGGTACTAGAAATGCATTGGTGAAGTTAGATTAACAGATTGCTCAACAGAGAAGCTAAATTAGTAAGTACAAGTTCAAGTTCATGGCTGGAAATTGGGGGTTTTTGTTTTACAACGAATTTGTTCAAACAATAGCTCAGGGGTCTTAAGTGAGCTATTCTAAGCATCTTTCACTACTGGCTCGAAGATCAATTCATTCTGGAATGAAGTTAATTGCTCGCCGGAGCTACTGGAGTAAAACTGAAATTGCCGGCGACTGAGGGTATTTAAGCTAAATTCCAAGCTCGAGAAGCATGAGGGAGATGAGAGAAGCTCACTGGGGGTGTTGGATCGAAGTACGAAGCAGTGGTTGAAGCTAGCACCGAAGCTCCCTTTGCTGCTCACCGGGGAAGAAGAAGAAGACGGCGAGTTTGAGGACTGAGGTGCTGCTGGTGGGTGTGTGGTGTTTCACTGAGACCAGGGACTATTTATAGAGGATTTGGAGGTGTTGCAACGGCTAGAAGTGCACGGGGAGTTGTAGCCGACAAGGAAGTGATTGGATGGCGACTTCACGGCGAGCTGGCGTCGAGGTGACTTGGTTCAGCGGCCGTGAGGGCTTTTGCAGCTGGAGCTGCTGCGAAGTGAAGGCGAGTTGATGGCTAGCCGCGGCAAGGACTCCACGTGGCTAAGCTTTCCTGCTGGAGCCGTTGCCAGTGGCGTGCAAATGGGAGAAACCAGCTGGTCGCGATCCTCGCTGGAGAAGATCCACAGTGGCCAACGCCGAGCACACACGTGGCAGCAGGCGAAGCAACCAGCAGTGGCGCGCTCGAGGTCGAAGGCTCCCGTGCTCGTGCGCTTGCTCCAGGTCGTGGTCGATGGTAGTAGCTCGAGGTCGAAGCAACAGTAGAGCTGGTCGATTGCACTGGTCTGGTCGAAGTCGAAATTAGCTGATCCGGTCGTGAACAGCAAGTTTTGGTCGATCAGGGGTATAAGTGTGAGAGTTTTAGTTGAAATCTGGACTGATTTGTAATTTTGATCTTAGAGAGGTTTAATTTGGAATTTGATTTCATGGATGAGTATAATATTTCTATTAATACTCATTTAGCTCAAATCTGGAGAAAATTTGATAAGGTTTGAGGGATTTCACCTATTTTCGAAAATAGGGTAAAATTAGGGTAAAATAGATCTGGATTTTGTCGATCTCGAATTCTGGTAATTAGGGTGAGATTTGGAAGTCTGATCAGAAGGGAAATCTGTATCAAATAGTATTTGGGAGGTGTTCCCTGAAGAAATTTTGAGGTTGGAGTTGATTTGTGAATTTTAGCCTTTTCAGGCTTCCAGGTAAATAGAGAAAGGACTTATTCGCAGTAAAATTTGGACTAAACTGCGAAAAGTGTTTAGATGAAACAATCTGGTTTCCAACTTTTTGGAGCAAGTTGAGGATGCATCTAGGAACATATTCCAAAAGATACTTGAGTCTGGATAGGGTTAATTCATGATAACTCAATTATCTGGAATCTGGGTTATTTAGGGTAAATCTGTATTTCCTGTTTTCGAAAACAGAAAGAGACTTAGATACTGGGAGTTAGGGTTAGAATTCAATTTGGTTCCTGAAGACTTTTATCTTCAGAATAACTGGTAGGTTAAATCTGGATGGTCAGATCTTGATCTGGATCTAGAGAATAGATTTGGAGATTTTTAGGGTTTGGGAGAGATTAGGGTTCAGCTGATCTGGCTACAACTATAGGGATACATGCATGCAGGATTTTATGCAAAAACTTTTCACCCCCAAAACCAGGGTGTTACACTTACTTCCTAGGTTTGGTCTATGTTCTCGTAAGACACATAGCCTCTTTTGATTACAGCCACGCACGACTTAACCCAGGCGTAGGGCATCTTCCTTCTTACACATTTTCCTCTCATTATTTTTCTGATCTCACATCACTCATGGCCCTCAGTGGCCCACCAGTTTCTCGCGAGAAACCGGTCCGACAACCATTGCAGGGAAAAGCTAATACTGAGAAAGCTACTATGTTGCGCCCGTCCCATACCGGGCAAGTGGTTAGTACGTTTTTCATGCCGCATGGAAGTATAACACAAGGTTCTAGTCCTTACATGCCCATGACCAGTGCATTCCACAAACCCTGCACTCGTCAGTGCCACCACCATTCCATACCAAACTCTGGCCACGGCAAGGATTTTATTTCATGAATATACATATATACATATATATTAGTTATGGCTCATAGTTTGATAATTTTATAAAGAATCCCCTCATGTTTTGTCGGCATACAGCCTATTACTACCATATCATACTTTTCTCATTTCATCAAATGCAATATTACTTATAGTCAAGGCAATGTCTTAACAATTCATAAAATATAGGTTCAAGATGTTCAAGAATATTACTTGCCTTCCGCGTCGTAAGGTACAGCAGTCGATGTCGGGTCTGACGAAATCTCTGTACTCAGGCTCTTGCTCTCATCAAAGATCAAACCAGCAAACGGGAATCATAATCCATTAATAATCTATATGCAACATGCAAAGGAGAAATACTCTCGGTGATACTGGAACAGGTAAGCTTGAAAGCTGGATTTGAGTTAATCTTGGAGATTCATGGAATTAGGGTTGAGGACGAATCCTAGAGACTCTCAGGGTTTCAAGTCTGCAATATGGACATCAAGTCCGCGGCTGTTTTGCTCAAAAACGGCGAACGTCAATAGGTCGACATTCGGTTCAGGGCTCTGACATAGCTTCAAAGAATGCTAGAGAGCTTATCTCAAAGTGTGGTAGTTGAATAAAATGTAGAACATAGCTCTACAAGCTTAGTGGACAAGGTGGTTTTTAGGTTGCATAACCAGAAGTGGTTAAACTTGCCTAATGCCATTGGCTGACATGAACTGACAAGGGCTGGCATTGTCAACGAATGGCATTGACATGTTTGGATAATTTCTTGTGGGAAGAATGTGATGTGATCAAAGCATTAGATGCAAAATGTAGTAAGGTAGCTATTGGACAAGGTGGTTTTCACAGGAAAGGTTCAGGATTTAGGCAATTTGCAAAGAGGCCCTTGGACACAGTGAATTGAATGTCAGTGCACGGTCATATTCTAGGGCTTGAGTATTTGATCGATCTTCTTGAGCTTTACTTCACCAACTATGTCTAGGAGGTAGACGAAGACAACAGGAATCCAATGGTGGAGGTTTCAGGAACAAAGATGATCGGACGGTGATGAACGACGATGAGAAACCACGGTGGTGACACGGCAAGACACAGGTACTGGACAGATCTTGGCATAGGGATTACATGTGATTTGGCACAGCATCGAAGGGTGATGCAGTGGAGTACTATGCTTAGTAGGTTGAGGCAAATCTACAGGACAAAGTAGATTGAACAACGGCAATGAGACGACGGCGAACGGCGAGGTTGAACTCGTCGGTTTTTCAGGAACTGAGGTGAGCTACGGTGGCAGCGAGCTACAGACGATAAAATTCGAAATTGCTTGAGGGTTAACGCTCCTGGGGTGTTGCTGATCATTCCCCAGCGAGGAATTGGGTTGCAATCAAATACTGGAGCTCGCCGGTGTTGATGCCGAACTCGAAGAAGACGGCAACTGGGGCGCTGCTAATACAAGGTAGCTCCGGTCAATTAGGTTCGGCTACACCATCTACGGAGTTCAAGGATCACAATGCTACGGTCAAATTGATCGGAGGTGAAGTGGCACGGGCCGGCGACGTGAGCTGCTCACGGCGACGCGCGAAAACAGGGAAAGGCTCCATCCGAGCTTCAATTCAAAATCTAACAGAATGGGCTTGCTAAGAACACTCTAATGATCAATTTCTTCTACTAAAAGGAGTACTAATTATGGCTAAATCAGGCTACAAAGCTGGAACAGGGCATAAGGAAAAAACGGCGATCACCGGCGACAGGAACCACCGGAGTTCAATTAGTTCGTACAGCACAAAGAGGTGAGGTAGAGACACTCACTGGTGAAGTTGGATCGGAGGTTGATGCAGCGAAGCTCCCTGTCGTCGTTCTCCCCTTTGGCGGCTTGCCGGAGAAGAAGATGAAGACGAGAAGAAACGAGGCTTGCTGGTTCTGGTGAGGAGTGAAGTTGCTGCGAGCTACGGGGGGGCTTAAATAGTAGAAGATGGGGCTCTCGAGACTTGGAGAAATCGGGAGGATATCCATCTGGTTGGTTACGGTGGCGGTGTGCAGCGGCCTCGATGGCTTTTCAGCACAGTCGTCGCGTGCTCTGGCAGGTGTAGTGGTAAAGCGTCTGGCGGCTCCGGCATGGAGGCAATGTCGCGTAAAGCTTCTGACATTGCTGCAGGCGAGCGCGTGCGTGTGCGAGGGAAAGATTCGGGCGATGCTGGTGCTGCTGCAGCGCTACTACGGCGGCCAATCTAGTGCGCACCTGTGGCGACGGGGTTGCGGCGAAGCTGACAACAGCGAAGTTCCACCGGCGGTGAGGTTCGTGGTGCAGTTGTGCTCCTGGTCGCGGCTAGGCCTGAGGTCGAAAACGGCACAGCTACTAGTCGTGGCTGCTCTGGTCGAAGGTGGTGCTGCTGGTCGAAACAATAGGCTGGACTCGATTGCAATTTCAGTTTTCTGATTTTGGACTAATCTGTAAAATCTGAGATATTGAAGATTATGGATGATTTTGACTTCACAGATTTGAAGAACTTTATTCAACGGATGATTTGAGAGAGGACCTAATAAAATCTGGGAACTCTTGATCAGATTTGTACTGAAGTGAAAACAGGGTAATTAGGGTATCTCAAATCTGGGTTTTGTCGAGATCTGGAAATCTGAGACTTAGGGTGAGATTTTGATGTTATGGCAAAAGGAGATTTTGTATTGAATAGCATTTGGGAGGTATTCCCTGAATCAAATTGAGATCTGGAGTTGATTTGTGGCTTTTAGCCTTTTCGGGCTCTGGGAAATCAGAAAAGGACCAATCTGCGATATAATTTGGACTGATTTGCAAAAAGGGCTTAAGTGATGGAATCTGGTTGCCAACTTTTTGGATTAAGGTATTGGCACACACATGATTGCAATCGAAGAATAATCTGGTCTAGATTAGGTTAAGATTTGGTTAAATCTGGATTCTGAAACTCAGGGTATTTAGGGTAATTAGGATATTCAATTAATTCTTGTTTTCGAAAATAGAAAGAGGTTGAAGTTGATCTGGCTTCTGAAGGCTTTTATACTCAGGATAAATAGTAGATTATATCTGGATAATCTGATCTTGAATTGGATCTTCAGGATAGATTTTGGGATTTTTGGGGCTTACAATAGATTAGAATTGAACTGATCTTGCTACTTCTAAAGAGATACATGCATGCATGATTTTCATGAAAAGGAATTTCACCCCCAAAACCAGGGTGTTATAGTGGCCGCCACCTCCACCGCATCTCACCGCCGCCGTTTCGCCACCCTTTTGCCGTGTTGTAGCTTCGCCGTGGGTGGCTCACCGGCGTTGAGACCCACCTGTGCCTCCCCAAACCGTGTTGTGCCTCCTCTCCTCGGTTTGATCACTGTCTCCATTTCGTCATCGTCAGCATCCTCTGCTCGGATCGTCTCCCCTGTTCAGGTCCCTGTTTTCCTTTCTCTCCTCTGTTTTTAGCTTCAAACATGTCTGATCAGCCGGGATCTTCTCGTCATGTTGCCTGACGGAAGAACGTGGCTAATAGCCAATCTTCATCGGGTCAGTCGACCGAGTCCCATCCTTCGCCTGCGCCTGAGCGCGTGCCCGTGGACTATTCTCGGTGGTACGCTAGCCGCCTTCTCACCCTTCGCTCCACAAACCCCTATTTGCTGCCGCGCCCCATCGGTCGCGGCACGTGCAATGATGTTACCTGCTATAACAACGTGCACCTCGATCTATTCACCAGTGTTTACAGCCACTCATCACTCTCTGTCGTGGGGTACGATCACCTCTCGCACAGGCATCGTCACCCTTGCAGACCACTTTGGCTTCGTAGGGATCCGCGATCTCGTCGCCGATTCTTCTCTTCACTGGGCCGATGGGCCCATTCATCAGTTCTACTCCACCGTCTTCATTTCCCCTCAGCGCGACTTCATGACCTTCATGATGGGCCTCCAGGTCTACACCGTCACGAAGGAGCAGCTTGAGACAGCGCTTGGACTAGTTCGCCCTCCTTCTGGCCGCCAGCTCCCCACCCTTCCTGATCTCGAGCGTCGGGAGGTGGCCATGCTCTATTCGGCCCCTTCCAGCTCCGTCACATTGCCGGCCTGCGCCGCGATGTTGACCTGGCCCTGCGGATCCTCCGTCTCACACTGGTCCCCATGAGAGGAGATAGGGCTAGGATCACTTATCTGGCCCTCCATGTCTTGATTTCCATCTTTCAGGAGGAGGCCTTCGACGTTGTTGATCTCATCATCAGTGAGATTCAGCACGTCCTTCTCTCTCCTCACCGTCAGTTGATATACGCTCCGTATATCATGGTGGTGCTTCTGCACATTAGGGCTGTGGACACTGCGCTCCCGCAGCCCCATCATCCCCTTCTTATCTATCCTCCAGGCCAGACAAACCGTCGCCTTGGTGCCCGGCCTGCGGCTGCTGCGGACCCTGATTCTCCCGCATCTGACGATGATGTTGGGGGGGAGTCAGAGGACGAGACTCCAGTTCAGGAGTCTAATCCAGCACCAGGTGCGGAGACAGGCATCGGCTCTTCTTCGGCATCTTCTTCTCAGCGCCAGCAGATCTTCTAGACCTAGCAGTAGATCCTGCACACTCAGCAAGAGCACCATCAGATGCTGCTTCGACTGGTTGCTCAGCAGGAGGAGATTCTGCGGCGCCTACCCTCTTCTGCTTACCCAGTCCCTCGCAAGAGGGCCCGTCCAACGTCATCGTCTCCTAGCTCAGCCTCAGGTCTAGCTGCTCCAACTCCTGCGGCACCAGCTCCCGCTCCAGCTGCTCCAGCCCCGACTGCTACTCCTCCATTGTCTCCTGGTGTCAACGCGTCTAGATCTCCAGCAGGCTCCGGGGATACACCCGTCTTAGGGATTTCTTCAGATGATGAGCCTTAGGCTCTGATTTGTATTTTGCCTCCCTTTTTGTGCTTGATGCCAAAGGGGGAGAAGTGTTTATGGATGTATGACTTTTTATGATGGTTGCATGTCTATGTCTGGATTTTGGTTTATTTTCTCTGTGATTCTGGATATGGATATGATGTTTTTGATTTGTGAAGCTCTGATACTTGATTCTATATGATGTTTTGTGCTGCTTTGATATTGGTATAATGGTGTGTATATGTGTTTCATCTGATGCTCTGATAGCTTTGATATATATGTGTTGGTTTTTACTCTAATCACTAGTACAGAAATGCAGTCTACTAACCCCTATCTTCTATCGATTATTAGCGAAACAGCACAAAACTGATAGAAAATGTGCCTCGCGGTCATAAAAGCCCGACGGATGTATTTTCCCTATCAGTTTCTAAGAAACTTACCGATAGAATAAATAGTATGATTTACTCTAGCGGTGATGAACATATTTGCCGTTAGAAGAGATGCATAAGTACTGACGGAAGAATGTTGTGCGCCGATAGGACTGGTCGACTTCAACAACTAGACTTATTCTATCGCTACTGTATGAATATACCGACAGAGTATATTAAAAATTCCTATCGGCAATATGTAGTTCACCGATAGAATAGTTGACCTTCTACAAATATTTTTATTCTATCGGTAATGGATTCTTTTACCGTTAGAATATATAAAAAATTGCTTAGAACTGTTCGTCTTCAAATAGTTTTATTCTATCGATAATGAATGTTTATACCGGTAGAATATTGCAAAAATATCTTAGAACTGTTGGCCTTCTACAACTAGTAATATTCTATCGGCAATGTACGTACACACCGATAGAATATGTACAAAAATTCCTATCGGTAATATTTATTGTGCCGATAGAACCATTCGGCTTCTACAGATGTTTTTATTACTAACGGTATTCTGTTTTCGTACCGATAGAAAATATATATTGGTATAAATACACGGGTATGTCTCTTTCATTCTCATAGTTCATCTGGGGCTCGTAGTCCTAACCCGTAAGCTCCATGGACAGCTGGCGCACCTCTACAGGGGACTGCTGCACCTCCGCACCTCCATCGACGCCCTCTAGACGTCGGCATCCGAAGGAAGGTACGTAAAATTTTTGCAATATTGTTAGATTATTCTAATCCGATTATGGCAATAATTCTGCTTTTTTTGTATCCTTCATTTTGATGTGTCTTCTTTTCAATATGATTATGATCTGTTCAGGTCCTTGGATGATGCTCGTGAGGGGCAACGTATTTCACGGTTCTTCATCGCAATACGCTGCCTACGTTGGCTTGTTGGCGAAAGAAATGGTGAAGATCACCGTCGAGAGCTGGAAGGACGTGAAGGGCGAGATCTTGGTTGGCTCGGTCGAGAAGATGCTTAAGCCCGGCGTGTTTCTCAAATCAGGACCTATAGAAAGCATCTTACATTTTTTTGCATGCACCAGCTTGTGGCCAGATGCTTACCTGCTTGGAGAAGAAGAATTGTTGTTATTTGCACAGCCATTCTACACCATCACTACACAGAACAACATCTTGGAAGGTAGGTTCTTTTTGTTAATGGAGTTGAGTTGAGTTGAGTTGAGTTGATCGAGTTTGAGTTCGAGGAAATCACCAATACGTACAAATGTATGTCGTCGGCAGTTCCAGCTCCTCGGGCGTCTTCGAACTGAACTCCTATGGTTAATTCCAATGTGGTTCAGACATTTGCTGTTTTGGATGAATGGATTTGTGATGTATCAGGTCTAACTTGTAGTCGGTAGTTGCATTGTGGCAACCTGCAAAGGTTCCCTTTTATGTAAAATGCATGTATGGGCCACTGGGTCCTCGTCGTGATCTGTTGTTAATTTCAGACGTGGCTTTTGTAATATACATCGAATGTGTGAATTGTTGTATTTGTATATTGTTGTATATTTGTGTATCATGTATTGCTAATAGGGACATGAACTTGAATGTGCAGGGAGCATTTGTGTATTTAATTGTATTGGTAGGTAGGTGTGTATTTGTACTGCTGTTTCAGACATGCACTTCAATTTGTGAACTGGCATGTGTATGTTTATAACTGAATTTGTATTGGTGAACTGGCATGTGTATGTTTGTCCCAGTTTGGTACCAGTACCTCCTCTAACATTAAGTACACATATTTACCGATAGGAAAACACATATATTTGTTCAATCATGCTTATTCTAACGGTAAATACACATATTTACCGATAGGAAGCAAATATATTTGTTCAGTCATGCATATTCTAACGGTAAATATGTGTATTTACCGATAGAAAAAGACATATATTTGCTCAGTCATGCAAAGTCTAACGGTAAATGCACATATTTACCGATAGAAAAACTAATGGTCGAGTGTCATGCATCATCTAACGGTAAGTACACATATATACCGATAGAAAAACTCATGTGCGTGCTGTGTCATGCATGATCTAACGGTAAGTACACATATTTACCGATTGGAAAACACATATATTTGCTCAGTATATTCTCTAACGGTATGTGTGTGTTTTTACCAATAGAATATGTGAGCGGCAAATTACCTAAGTTAGTCTGACGGTTATTTCATGTATTTACCGTTAGAAAAATGTCCATTATAAGGAAAACCCCACTCGACCATTGCTGAGCTGCTCTTTAATTTGTTCTGTTGCACTCTGTGTCCCTCTGTTTGTGACGAAAGTTCCAGCTACACTGCTAGGGTGATCAGCGCAGGCTGGAGGGAAGTTGATTGCGCCCCTCTCTTTAAGGTACGCTTAATCGTCGACACTTATCTCTCTCTCCCTCTAGATCTCCCTTCCTCTCTACTTGCAAGCTAGCTGTATTGTGTAGTTCCAAGTTTGTAGCTCTAAGCTTGGGAGCTTGGTAGCTGGAAATGCGTCATGTTTTTGGAGCTAACTAGCTTGTATTGTGTAGTTAGCTTGGTTAATTAGTGTTAATTTCATCAGGCTAGGGTTCAACACATGTATCTGTTGTAAGAGGCTGTACATGTACATATATATAACTTAATCGGGCAGGTTTCATGCATGGCTTACTCGTTAAATTTTGTTAATTGTAGATGGACAGGAAATATTGGATGTATGGAATAAAACGTACTACTCTTGAATATTTGGATGGTGTGAATGAGTTTATTAAATTTGCTGAGCAACAAAAGGAGAGGAAGGGAGAGAAAAATATGCTCTGTCCTTGTACAGATTGTATGAACTTGAAGAGGTTTAGCAACTCTGATCAAATTAAGAGTCATTTGATTCGTCGTGGTTTTAACGCGCGATACACCCGTTGGATATGGCATGGCGAAGATCTTGAGGAAACAAGCACCACTACTACCAATCAGCACGACTCGGATGTGGATTGCAGTAATATCGATGATCATCCCAATTTTGGTAATGTTCATTCCGATGTGCACGTAGATGATGATGATGACAATCTAGATGAGATGTTACGTGATGTAGAGGAAGATTACAACGAAAATGACTTCTGTGAATTTGAGATACTGATTGCTGACTCTGAGAAGCCTCTGTTCCCTGGATGTGCAACATTTACAAAACTGTCTTCTGTGCTGAGATTATATAACTTGAAGGCAGGAAACGGTTGGAGTGATAAGATTTTCACGGCACTATTAGATCTTCTAGAGGACATGCTTCCAGAGGGAAATGAGTTGCCAAGATCTACTTACCAAGCCAAAAAACTGTTGTGTCCGTTGGGAATGGAAATCGAAAGAATACACGCATGCCCAAATGATTGTGTGTTGTACCGTAACGAGTACTCCAGTTTGCATGTTTGTCCAAGATGCGGCGCATCGAGGTATACGCGTAGGGACCGGATTGACAGTGAACGTCACGAGGTAAGGAAAGGGCCCCCGGCAAAAACTGTGTGGTACTTGCCTGTGATACCTAGATTGAAGCGGCTGTTTGCAAATCCGAAAGTCGCGAAGCACTTGCGTTGGCATGCTGAAGCCCGGAAACAAGACGGAAAACTGAGACACCCAGCTGATTCTATTCAATGGAGAAACATCAACAGAACATTTGCTGAGTTCGGCGGCGAACTTAGGAATGTAAGGTTCGGGCTGAGTACAGATGGTATGAACCCACATGGTAATATGAGCAGCCGGCACAGCACTTGGCCGGTTCTTTTATGCATCTACAATCTTCCTCCTTGGTTATGCATGAAGCGCAAGTACATCATGATGGCGTTACTAATCTCAGGACCCTAGACAACCCGGAAATGATATTGACGTGTTTCTAGCGCCTTTAATCGAGGACTTACAGAAATTGTGGAGCGAGGGTGTGCAGGTGTGGGATGCATACAAGAAAGAGAATTTCATCTTGCGGGCCCTGATATTTTGCACCATAAATGATTTTCCTGCCTACGGCAATTTGTCGGGGTATAGTACGAAAGGAGCCAAGGCTTGCCCTATTTGCCTAGATGAAACTGAGAGCATGTGGCTGCGAAACTGCCGAAAAACTAGTGTACATGGGTCACCGCAGGTTTCTTCCGGTGCATCACACGTACCGTAAGAAGAGGAAATCATTTAACGGGAAGCCTGAGAAGGGATCAGCTCCAGTGTTTCTGACCGGTAAGGAGATTTACTCACGCATGAACGACATCAAAGTTGAGTTCGGTAAGCATTCTAAACCTCGAGAAAAAAATGTTTGGAAGAAGAGATCGATTCTCTGGGATCTACCGTACTGGGAGCACTTACAAGTTCGACATTGCATTGACGTCATGCATGTAGAGAAAAATGTCTGTGACAGTTTGATTGGTTTGTTGTTGAACTTTCGGGAAAGACAAAGGATGGTGTGAAAGCTCGTCGTGACATGGTGGAAATGGGGATAAGGACTGAGCTTGCACCTTTAGAGAATGGAAAGCGTACATACCTCCCCCCGGCCTGCTACACGTTGTCCAAGAGCGAAAAAACAGAACTCTGTCGGTGCCTGCACGGTGTTAAAGTTCCATGTGGGTACTCCGCGAACTTGAAAAAACTTGTGTCTATGAAGGACCTAAGACTGGTTGGCATGAAGTCCCACGACTGTCATGTCTTGATGTCACAGATGCTTCCCATTGCTATCAGAGGCATTCTCCCAGTTAAAGTCAGAGAGACAATCACAAACCTATGTTATTTCTTCAACGCAATATCTTGCAAGGTAAGTACGTGCACTCGTACTATAAGTTCACTACCTCCATTTGTGGAGCTTAATTAGAAGATTTTTCTGATATGAATATTTGGCGCAACTGTGTCCTCGTAGGTAATTGATCCCGATGGACTGGACGCTTTGCAACGCGACGTGGTTACAACTCTTTGTCAGCTCGAGATGTATTTCCCTCCATCCTTTTTTGATGTTATGGTTCATCTGATTGTTCACCTTATCAGAGAAATTAAGTTTTGTGGACCCGTGTCCCTGCGCTACATGTATCCATTTGAGAGATTTATGGGTGTATTGAAGGGATACGTAAGGACTCGTCGTCGACCCGAGGGGAGTATCATGGAAGGTTATGCCGCCGAGGAGGTGATTGAATTTTGCACAGATTATATGGCCGGGGTTGACCCAATTGGTGTTCCTAGGTCCCGACACGAGGGTAGGCTTGAGGGAATTGGAACGATTGGATTCAAAGCTATCGTCCCCGCTCGTGATGTGTACGCAAAATCACATTTTTGGGTCTTACAACACATGACGGAGGTCGAGCCATACATACACGAGCACAAGGTAATGTTACGGTCACAGAATCCTTCGAAGTCAGACGTTTGGGTAAGCAGAGAACATAACAGGAAATTTGCTGAGTGGATCCAAGAAAGAGTCACGCGAGCTGCCGAGGGCTCCGTAAGTGAAACTGTGACATGGTTGGCTAGAGGCCCAAGATTCACTGTAGGGACTTGGCAGGGGTACGACATCAATGGGTATTCATTTTACACAAGAGCTCAAGACGCCAAGAGTAGCACACAATGTAGCGGAGTGACACTGTTTGCTATTTCTGAGGATGCCAGGTCAGTAAGGGCGCTGAACTCATATTACGGTGTTATTGAAGAAATATGGGAGCTCGATTACGGATTACTTAAGATTCCCCTGTTTCGATGCCAATGGGTCGAAATCCCTCGAGGTGTTCAAGTTCACAGTTACGGGTTTACTCTCGTCGATCTTGGTAGAGTCGGACACCAAGATGATCCATTCATACTTGCAAAGCAAGCCACACAGGTGTTCTACATCGTTGACCCGGCCAATCCAAACTTGCATGTTGTACTCCACAGCAAGAGACGTATTGTTGGGGTCGAAGATGTTGTCGACGAAGAGGAGTATGACCAATTCGATGAAATACCTCCATTTTTAGAGGACATTCAATCTATCCGTACTAAAGATATCGACGAAACAACGTATCTGCGAGATGACCACGAAGAAGGATTATGGGTTGAGAACCATTGATGATTAATTTCTATTTCAGGGATAAATGCCAAGCAAACAGCCCACAAGTTCTGCAGCAAGGTGAGGAACTTATCATTAATACATCAGGCAGTACATTTTTCTTTAGAATTTAATGATAAGCTAGTTCACAGCATTAATACATCTCAATTTTACTCCACAGCATGAGTTCTAACATGTACAGTACCTTTATCGTGTAAATACTTAATTCTTCCCTTCAAATAGCACTTGCAAAAATCTCATCGCAGCCTCTTGCTTCTTCAAATTAAGTTCTGCAAAAATCCCTTTTTTCTGATGGTATTTTGTTATTTATACCGATAGAGAAGGACATCTTTTCTCAGGCACTTCAAAACGTTTTCTATCGGTATTGTTCTATTTTACCGTTAGAATAAATTCGTTAGTCTCACGGTATTTGTTGTCTGACGGTTTTTTCCTGTTTTTACCGATAGAAGAAGACTCTGCCGCTTTGAATTCTCAAACGTGTCGCCATGCGTCGCCTTGGAAACTCTATAAGTACCTCGCCATGCGTCGCGGTATTTTGTTGTTTTTCTAATTCTCGAACGGTTCGACTCCTCATCTTCTCTTTCACAATGGCAACCTCCATGGGATCGTCATCCACGCCCTCCCCGGTAAGAACTCTAAATCTTCTCGGTTTACCCCTGTATTGTTAATCCATGTTCAGTTCATTCTTGACCTGTTGATTTGCACAGGGAATGGCAGCCGTGGAAGACACTGCCAAAGTGAAGGCTGACCTGAGGGCCCTCCAGGAGGAGCACAAGCTCCTTACAGACATGCACACTCAGCTACGGCTTGACCTTGACGATCTCTTCCAGCGCATTAAGCGCATGAAGACGGATGGTGACAATGCTAGGGCGAGGACGAGGCGTCTTCGCAAGGAGAAGAAAGCCGCGGATATGACCATCGCTGGCTGCGGTTTGACTATGAAGGATACCATAGCGAAGCTGAGGGAGGTCGCAGGCCTTCTCGACGCGGTAGTAGTTGATCCTAGGGACAACTTGTCGCTAGAGGAGTCCTGCGTCCTGGCTGCAAGTCTACCTGACTCTATTCTACATGCAGCCAGGGCTAAGACCACCCCTTGACCTAGCATTTTGGGTTTTATTTTTTTTTGTAAGTGATAAAACAACAATGAATGAACAATTTCTTTTTATGTCAATTTTCCAATTTTTCGGCTATCTTCCCTCTTTCTTTAACATTCTGCAGCTTTCAACCACGGTCTGTTTGATGTTAAATTGTGTACCTTTTCATTACTCTGACGGTATTTTGTTGTTGTTACCGATAGAAAAAGGGCACACAATACTATAATCTCAAGCACTTAATCAAAAAAATTTTCTGGGGAAAATTGGGCTCACGGGATTTTTTTGTTTATACCGATAGAAAAGGGCCCATTTTCATTACTCTCACGGTATTTTGTTGTTTTTACCGATAGAAAAATGGCACCCAATCTCAAGCACTTTAAAAAATTTTTCAGTGGAAAATTGGTCTTACGGGATTTTATTGTTTATACCGATAGAAAAATGCATCCACTAATTCAAATATTTTTCCGGAAAATTTACTTTTTCTATCGGTATTATTTTGTTGTTTCGATAGAAAATTACATAAGTCTATCGGTATCATTTTGTTATACCGATAGAAAAGTTCCTCCACTACTTTAGTACTCGTTCGCGGCCCTTTAGTTTCCCTCCACTCGAACAGTTCCACCTTAAAGTACTGCGTCTCTTCGAGAGCGAAGAAAACCCCAACCTCCGCCGTGACCACTCACTTCCTCTCTCCCACACGACGATCGCCGGCTGGACACTGGTTCGTCACTGCCACCGGTTCTTATTTTCGTCCTTCGCCGGCCGCTGCTGCGTTCTACACCGCCTCTCCATCACCAGAACTGATCGCCGCCGTAAATACCCTAATTCGTCGTTCTATTTCCAGCATCTTCTTTATTTGATCCTAGTGTTTTGCACGTACTAATTCTTCGAGTTTTGCAATTACACTAGGGTTCCCTATTGTGTTGGCTTATGTACATTCCGCAGGCAATGTTGATTTTAATTAGGGTTTACATAATATGTTCCAGTGCTGTAATGAACCTGTTTTGAGATTTTAACTTCTCTATACTGCTGTATGTGTGATCAATTGTATCCAACTGCCATGTAATGCAGATTATATGTTGGAGGTGTTCTTACACATATTCTATCGGCAGCTCATGTGTTTACCGATAGAAAATTTTTCTGCACAAGTAGTAAAACTTAATTTGGATCTGGAAGGACATGAGCCATGCAATGTACTAGTTTGGTTGGGAATTTTTACTCACTTCGTATGAATATATGGCAATGTGGATGGGTCTTCGATGTATATGTTTCAAATGCCTATATATATGACTTTTCCCAACCTAATAGCTGTGAAGTCCTGATGACTCACATACAGGCTAGGCTAAAGATTATGCACAGTGGCACTTAGATGCTTGTGTGCATATTTACGTGTGAAATAATAATGCTGGCCCATGAATATTAGTGTAGCAAATCATCGAGAATGTTATGTGATAACAGTGAATGGTGGCTTGTCAACAAAATTCCATATGTAGAGAACATTGTTATATTCTATCGGTATCTCACGTGTTTGCCGATAGAAAAATTGTCTTGTGTGGAGATAATTGTTATGGTCTATCGGCATCTCATGTGTTTACCGATAGAAAATATTTCTGAAGAGTTCAGTAAGTAATTTATGCATGTCTTTCTTTTTGTATTATTTTCCCTTTTGCCGCCCTAGTTAGTCTCCAGTCCTGGGCTGAGTTATGGAACTCCAAGGCGAATTAATTGCCATATATATGGTTTGTTGAAGGTTTTGTAGGGGAAAACATGTCGCCGTCTTCATCGGATGGTACTAGTGGTTCGACTAGGGCCAACCCCATCGTAACTACTGAAGATGGGGCTGTTACATCCCAGCGCAAGAGGGTGGGGCGAGGCGCGACGACGTTGGGGCGTTTGGCCAAACGCACGGATCTTTCTTGTGAGTTCAACCAATTTGGGAGGCCGATTGGAAAGAATGCTGGGAGGTACGCGGCCTACGTTGGGCTGTTGGCGAAAGAAAGGGTGAAGATCACCGTCCAGAGCTGGAAGGACGTGATGGCGGACGAGAGGGATAGGTTGTGGGCGGAAGTGAAGGTTAAATGAACTGAAATCGCTGAACTCTTTCGTAATCACATTCTCTTGGCTTATACTAAAGTTTAACTAACTCGTGATTAATTGTATGCATTTTTCGGAAACAGGCTAAGTGGAACATCCTCGACGATACACCTAGGACTGCCTGCTTGAAGGACATGAACGGAACATGGAAAATCTTTAAGAGCTGGCTCGTCAGTAACTTCCTCTCTGCGGGGAAATCTCCTTGCGAGAAGTACCCCTTCATATCGGAGGAGGTATGGGAGGAATTCACCAAGCAGAAGGGGACTGAGGAGTTCAAGGCCCTTAGCGAGAAGAATAGGGCGATCCAGAAGAGGAACGACCACCCGCATCGGCTCGGATCCCGGGGCTATGCGGGGAAGGAGGAACAGTGGAAGAAGGAAGACGAACAAAATCCTGTCATCGACACCCCTGAGTTGCCGCTCTCCGAGATCCGGGATGAGAGGTGCAAGCGATGGTGGAGGGGGAGGGGGTCCGTGTCGTCCACGGGGTCTGTGCAGTTCGCAACCCCTGGGGACGCCGACGTTGTGAGGCGAATGGTAAGTTGGCTAACCTCGTAAACTGTGTGCGCACAAGTGTATATAAGGCAATTTGTCTCACAAGGTACCTTCAAATGTAACAGATCTCTTTTGAGAAGGAGGCAGCGGAGGGATTGTTTACCCCGCAGAGGGAGAACGACATCCTCACCCGGGCTCTAGGAAATAAGGAGCATCCCGGGCGGACACGGGCCGTGGGAGCCATTGTGTCGTGGAAGGCCGGTTTCGTAGATCCGGCTCCACCGAGGAAGAAGGCCCGCACCTAGAAGGAAAAGGAAGCTGACCTCTCCGATAAGATACGGGCTGAGGTAAGGGAGGAGATACGGGTGGAGATGCGGGCTGAGATACGGGCTGAGGTACAGTCTGAGGTGCAGACCGAGGTCGCACAAATGAGGGAAGAGTTTGCACGGTTGAGAGAAGCATTGCTGGCCAAGAGTGCAGATGCGGATCCCCAGGACGACGGTACCCCGCGGGGTCGGATAAGCAGTTGCGCTTCGAAGGTACTCGCGGATCCAGTGGATCTACTTGAGGTACTGCAAGCCTTCATCTGTGCACTTAAGTTGATGCAAGCCTTCATCTGTGCACTTAATTGTTACAAATTTGTAGGGGCCGGAGGGCTGCATCCTACAGAATCACGTAGGCGCCGGGCAGGAAGTGGTTGGACATGGCTTCGTATATCCGTCTGGGCCGGATGTCCGGGTCCACTGTGTACCTCTGCGGTTGGGTTTCGCAAAGGTACAGGTGGACATGGCCATGTCGGGCTACAACGATTCTCCGTTGCCAGTCCCAACAGAGGAACTGCAGACACTTGCTGAGGCAGTGGGCTCCTACGTACAGTGGCCCAAGAAGTGTCTTGTAATACAACCGGTAAATCCTACACATTTTAGATTACATCCTACTCAGTACACTCAACTTGCATAATCTAACATACGTGCTCATTAATTGAAGTGGCCTGCCGCGGGGCTACCAGGGGACTGCGCCCCCAGCTCGGGGCATGAGGGCCGATCTCGTGCGAACCTGGACACATCAAAGACGGCCTGGACCCCACCCAGCGCATCCACGCCTCCACCTCAGAAGAAAGCCGCCATCACCTCGCCCTTGCCTTCGAAGGTACGCGCTCAGTCCCCGGCAAAAGGCAAGGGCGGCAAAGGCAAGGGCAAAGGGCGACAGGGACTGCCGCGGACGTTCACGAACGCGCTCCCACTCATGTCGGAGGCATCTTTGCGGAAATTGGATCGATCAACCAGAGACCTCCACGACTGGTACCTACATCGAGCTCGGCGCAGCCTGAACTTCTTAGTTCCCTACAGTCCTGCGCAGTTCCACCATGAGCCCGGGACTATATCCGTGGCACACGAGGATCTGTTCGACCTCAACAACTGGCGGGAGCTCGATATGTCCATCATACGGACTGGAGTCCTGTGAGTTTGCTGATGCTATGTATTGCTGTTTTCTAACTCTGTTTGCTAACTATGCATTAATGTTGCAGTTCATTTGAATACTGAGTAACTTTCTGTGAAATTAATATTAATCTCGTCCTTCGCATGCAGGTGCATGTACAGGCTAGCATCGGAGGCTGCGTGTGACAAGGTGGGTTTCCTCGACCCAGAGAAAATAAGCCTCACGATGCTAGAGCAGGACGCCGCGCACGCTGAGCAGTACATATCCAGCGCGCTGATGGCGCAGCAGGACAGGGACTTCATTCTGGTGCCGTACGACCAAAGGTTAGTGCATTTCGTACTAATTTAACTCAATCTTGTATGTTACACCTGAGATGTACTTTGAGCTAGCGGTCCTCTTTTACGTACAATGCAGGGGCCACTGGATCCTCATCGTGATCTGTCCGCCGAGGAACGAGGTGTACTACCTCGATTCGATGCGTGACAGATTATCGATGGAATATGTGCTCAAGGGGAATATGGAGGCGTAAGTAACTTATATGTTTGATTTAAATTTTGACCTCACTAGCTAATGATAATACATTAACTGGCAATACTAACTGAAATGCAGGGCTTTTGATAAATATGTGTCCGCTGGAGGGAGGCATGCCACATCGCAGGGCTCCGTACTAGCTTGGAAAGAATATGAGGTACTCACGAGACTTTTTGTTTATGCTTAATTAGTTTATGGAAACAATATATAGCTAACATGTCTTCGCATATGCAATTATCTCAGTGCCATCAGCAGCCACAATCGTGGGAATGCGGGTTTTATGTGCTGCGCTACATGTACGACCTAGTGCGGACAAACTTTTCCCGATTCCCCCAGGTAAGCATCGATAGCTAACTCAAATTTCAAACATGGGTGTCACGTTCTAAATTAGGATCGAAGTTAGTTACTCAGTATGCACACATGCTTGCAGATCGCCATGTCGAAAGACCAATATGAAAATGCAAAGATTATATATCTTCGACAAATCTGGGCACAATATGTCATGGAGGAAGTAGCGCCCAACCATCCAGCATGACAATTTTCTCCTTTTCGTGTACTCTGCATAGACTGTTTATATACATGTGAATAAATATATATATGTGAATAAATGTCCACATTGGATTGCAATCTGTATTTGTCCATACATATGTGAATAAATGTGAATAACTGCCTAATGTGTCAATTTGTTCTGTGAATTTACCTTGCATCTGTACTGTATTGTGTATCCAATCTATATTGTATTGCATCTGTACTGTATATGTGAATGTACTGTATTGTGAATGCAAATAAAGTACTGTATATGTGAATGCTCTATCGGTAAATTCATCAACAACCGAGAGACTACTTTACTTTTTTCTATCGGTACAATCAAAATTAACCGTTAGAAGAATGTGACCTTTCCTGCCGGTGAACTCATACATATCCGATAGAGTACTAAGCTTTTTTCTGTCGGTAATATTGTAATTAACCGTTAGAATAGTGGTACTTTTCCAACCGCTGACGACGAGTTTTCTATCGGTACACTCCTAATATGCCGATAGAATATTATGATTTTTTCTGTCGGTAATCTTGTAGTTAACCGTTAGAATAGTGGTACTTTTCAAACCGCTAGCGACGAGTTTTCTATCGGTAAACTTGTAAGATGCCAATAGAATAGTATGATTTTTTCTGTCGGTAATCTTGTAATTAACCGTTAGAATAGTGGTACTTTCCTTGCCGCTGGACGTAAGACTACGACGGGTTTTCTATCGGTAGATTCATAATATGCCGATAGAATAGTGAACTTCTTCTGTCGGTTATTTACCGATAGAAAATGTCCAATCTTGTTCTATCGTGTCTATCTCTATCGGTACAAAAACCGATAGTAGAAGGGTGTTTTTTACCGATAGAAGACTGCATTTCTGTACTAGTGAATACATTTTAATATGATGAGATGCATATACTGAGGGGGAGTGATTTCATTTATTATCTTTTATCAAACACTTGTTGTCATCTAGGCCTTTATGCCTAACCTTAATTTTGATGATTAATGAAAACAAAGTGTTTCAGGCTAACTATGCTTCTGAGATTTTTGATACAGAGCTTGTTCGGGAAGAAATGCAAGATGATCAAGATGAACCCGACGTAAAAAGAACAAGTCGCAAACAACATAGTCGTGACACAAATCGAGAAACGCAAAGGACCTGAGGTAATAAGAGTTTTTATTTTTCCCGATCTCGGCGTTTGGAGTTAGATCGGTTAAGGACTTTGTTGCTTAGATGTAACCGTACTATAAAGAGGGGTTGCAAAGTCCTCTCTACATTTCTAACATGAACCGAGAAATTTAGGTAATTGCATTGCATTCTTTTTGGTTGGATTTGATTTGAATTTGGTTTTGAAAGATTTGGATTTTCCGTTGAGTTTTTGATAGTAGAATAGTTTTTCAAATTTATAAAAAGATCTAGGCAGATCTGGCTTTTGCTTCTGTTGGAAAAAATGTAGCCCTTAAAATTATCTTTCAAACAAGCTATTAAACTCTCAATTTGGGCTTTTGGATTTAAAATTATAACAGTTTTTGTTCAGGTTGATTGTCAGTTTGCTGAACTGACTGTCAGTTTGAATGTCAGTTTGTGTTAACTGACAATTGTCCAGAGAGTGTGTTTTTCGGGCCAAAAATTCTTGTACTAAACTGACTGTCAGTATGCCCATGCTGACTGTCAGTTGGGGTTTCGACCACAACTGTTTTTATCTGAGATTCTTTTAAAACTGGTCGATACTTTAGTCGAATTGACTGTCAGTTTGGGGTTTCAAGTTTCCATATACGACCACAAACGGCTAGCTATTTTTTATCCATAAATTTTGTCGGCCGTTCTGTATGTAACTGACTGTCAGTTTGAGTTGCTGATTTTCAGCCCTAGCTCCAACGGTTCTTTTGATCCTTCAGGCTATAAATAGAGGCTTTGAGGTCGTATTTTATACAACAAGCAGCCTCCTCTCGTACACATTCTTGAGCTTTAGTTTCTTATACAAAATCTTGATCTTTTGATCAAGCCGAGTGCTTTTCAGATCCACCGAGTGCTTTCGTTCAGTTCATTTTGCATCCTATTAGTTTCTCGGTGATTGTACGGAGGTCTACAGAAGACCTTGCTGCCTATTACTCTTGGTGAGCGCCCTCACCTAGATAGTTCGGAGGCGCGGCCGTTGATCTCTCCATTCGGAGATTGTTGGAGAGACTCGGTGCATTTGTACAAGGCATCGGTTCTCGCCTTTCCGTAGTGGACAAGGAGCAACCACTAGTGGATAATATCCCTCGTGGATATTGGAGCAAGACTCAATTTATTTGGGTGCTTCAACGAGGATTAGGGGAGATTGGGGGAGTCTCCGATACCTCGGCAAAAATCGTTGTGTTCGTTCTCTCTTCATCTTGCTCATATTATTATTTGTTCTTGATCTCTTTATTTGCAAATTTTTAAAAGCCTGCTATTCACCCGCCCTCTAGTCGGCATCCTTGATCCTACAATACTGCTTAGACAGTTTTCTCCGTTCATCGGTTTGTGGAACCCCAACTCGTACTCTTCATTGGTAATTGGCAATATTTAGATTGCGTATACTGTGTTCTTGCTTGTGTTCTCGATTCGCATGCAGGGATAAGCCTTCGTGGTGAGGTCAACCGTGTCTTGGCGTGGTTGATAACCAACGGAGCCGTGGTGTAGCGATTGCAGGGGTTCGAATCAGTTTTGATTGGAAGCCGGATCGTCAACGTTGAGTTCTCCATCAATCGATTTACCTCTACCTATCGGAAGATTGGGACACTGTTCACATCAGTTGGTATCAGAGCGAAGGTTGCCCGATAGGTAACACTGTATCCCCTCTTTGTTTAGATTGACTATGTTCTTCGTCCTAGACTCCAGAAAATTTGCCCTACAAAATAATAGTTTTACCTTGTCAAAACCCTAGCCACTAATCTTGCATTGTTCTTGTCAGTTTACATCTTTGAATTTTTGTCCACCATTGTCGAGTGCTGGTTTTTAGTTTTAGTCTTGGTCTAGTTTTAGTCTTGCATCTCGTCGCGGAGTCGAATTGCACGTCGATCTCCTCGTCGTCGCATACAATTCGAATTTGCCGCTGTCTAGTTCGTTGTTTTCATCATATCTTCATACAAACTCGGATTTTCAAATTCTTGTACTTGCTGGAAACATCAGATCGTGCTCTACAACTTTTCTGTTGAGGTCGAAGTCAGATTCGACTTCCATCTATGAGATATTGGGCCGTTAATGTCGATAGTGTAGAGTTTGAATCTAATACGTCTGTTTTGGTATTTTCATTGTAATTGTTTCATCCAAGCTCGGATTGGGATAAACTTATTGTCGATGATTCGGACTCGGGGTCCTTAGTCGAACTTATGCAGAATTTGTGAGTTGTGAGGCCTTTCAGGGTGTCCCTCCTAGAAGGGATGATGAGCAATGACAGTTGGAACACAGAAGAATTTTATACAGGTTCGGGCCCTCGATGGTGGGAGTAATAGCCCTACGTTCTGTTGGGATTTCACTATGTATGGAAAAAGGTTACAAGGTTGTGGAAAAGATCGTCACAGGCGAAGATCTTTTCCATGTAATTGTCTAAAAATGACTAAACTTGCCTATGGAAACTGATTGTCAAAGTTGTTCGAGATGTTGTCGATGTAACTCGGGTGTATCCCCCATGTCCCTTGTTGTTGTTGCACCCCGAAACTGGGACTATGACTACTCCTGTGGAGACCTAGATTGCTGTAGCTAGTCCCATATATGCATACCTTTGACTTCCTAGGATAAGTCAAGCATAGGTGTATATTCACATTGCAGCAGAAAAACTTACAAAATATTTAAGTAGTGTGGCCTGCTGGCCTTAATATTACATAAAGAGATTACAATACCTTCGCGGCATTCAAGGTTTAGATAAAGCAAAATAACATCTACATAGCAGAAGATAGGTGACCCTCCCACAGTAAGAAGTTGACGGCAGAACAACACACATTAGGACTCCGGCGGAACTGGCTCTGTTGCCTCTGGATCCAAGAAGTTCTCCATGCCTTTATCTTGATCATGGGACGCTCCATCTACTGGGTTGTAAGGTGCAAGGGTGAGTACTTACGTACTCAGCAAGTCATAGTTAAGAGTAGATACATATAGTAGGGATGATATGAAGCTAGACTAGTCAAGACTTATGGATGTTTGTAAAATAATCTTTTCTTTCATATCTCATCTCATCTCATGGCAGCCCTTTTCATAACATAGCATTGCTATTCATGTTCACTAAATTATAGCACTACCGCGACACGTCGACACACGACAGCCCACGGTAGCACCCCTTATCATGACAACACATGTCATTTGGGTAATCTTGACTTATCAAATTTTATTTAGAAAACATACTTGTGCCACACCCTGTGGATTTAATCCACCGCAGCAGACTCCTATAAACCGGAGAGCTCGGAGTATTCGAATACGTTTTTAACTCTGCAGAGAGGTACCAATTTACCCGCAAGATATTCCACTTTCAAGCCCATCCTATCAATATGATTAGACCCTTCCTCACAACCATGTGTGAGTGGCAAGGTGGAGATAACAAGAACTTTTGTTATGTTTCACTCACAATTCACCCCTGACCCTGTGGATCTCTCGTGAGCCATAGTTGTGGCAGGTTGTACCCAAACCTCCACCCCTATGCATATTCCCATTACTGGGTCAGCGTGCATGATCACCTTCAGTGATATGTGTGGGAGCCGCACTCCGTGCAAATCATGCATCACAACACATCTCATGTAGGGGTTTCATGTGCGATCCGCATAAGTACTTGTTCAGGCCTGTCCCATACCAGGCTTGCGGTTAGCACGTGTTTCACGCCACTAGACGCACAACACAAGGTTCTAGTCCTTATATGCCAGTGACCAAACCATCCACAAACCATGCACCTTCAGTGCCTGCTATCCTTTGCAGTTAAGCACCTCTAGTGCTACCGCCATTCCAAACCAAAATTCTGGTCACGGCTAGGGGTTTTATTTCATGAATATAAATAAGTACATATATAATAGTTCATGGCTCACTATTTGATCATTCCACTTTTAACAAGCATCCAGCTTAGTACTGCCAAATTATATCTCAACCATTCTTTCACATGCAATATTACTTATATTCAAGGTCATATCATAGCAACTCATAAAATATAGGTTCAAGATGATCAAGACTATAACTTGCCTTCCGCATCGTAAGAAATAGCAGCTGATGTTGAGTCTGCGACGAAGTCTTCGTACTCGGGCTCTTGATCTACTCTCCAATCAAACAAGCACACAAAGATCACAAACTATTTTAAATACTTTAAAATCTATGTGCAACATTCTTTTAAGAGAAAAGATATTGGCGATGATGAAACGGACTGAGATTGCAAGCTGGTTTGGGTCAAAACCCGGGAATTTATAGAATATGAGCTCTGGATGGTGTTAGAAATTCTTAGGGCTTCAAGGCTGCAATATGGACATCAAGTCCGTGGCTGGTTTGCCCAAAATCGATGAATGTCTTCAGGTCGACATTCAGTTCAAGGCGTCGACAAAGGGTCAATGGTTGATAAAGGGCTCAGCTCAAGTTGTGACAGAAGAAGAAATTGTAGATCACAACCTCATGAGTCTAAGGGACAAAGTCATTTTCAAAATGCATGGCTGGAAGTAGGTAAAAAGGTTCAATGCCACTGCCTGACATAGACTGGCATTGGGCTGACATGGCCAGAAACTAGGGTTTGCCATATCTCCAATTGATGCACCACTTTGTCTGGTAGATAGGCCTTGATAACAGGAATAAATGATTCAACAGGTTCCAAGGCTGAAGATGGCCGAAAAGTTTTGAAAACCGACGAAGAACACGATGGCTGGAGTTTCAAGTCATGGCACTGGACAGAAATTAGGGCATAGCCATAACTTTCGATTTAGACCGAATTAGATTTCAAGCTAGTAGGAAAAAGTGTTCAGGAGATCAAGATGTATCTAAGGGACAAGGTGGCTGGAGTGGGATCGGCCAGGAACAGATTTTCGGTGGTCGGTGCCGGAGAAGATGACACTGGATTTGGGGTTTTTCGCTACGCAGGATTTGAACTCAATTCCAAGCTCAGGGAGCAAGAGGGATGCATATGGAAGCTATTGGCACGATCAATTTGGCTGGAGCATCACCGGAGAAGTCTGGCGACGAGCGCCGGCGACTGGTGAAGCTCAAACATGGAGATAGCTTCGATTCAAGCTCAATTTCAACATCTTGATGTACTGTCTTGCTAAATAAAGCTCACTGATCATTTTCCTCTACTGGATCGAGGGCTAATTTGGATTGAATCAAATTGTAAAGCTGGAACAGGGGTTTTAGCAATTCCGGCGATCACCGGTGATGAGGGGCACGGAGGTTCAATTAAATGACACAGCACAGAGAGTTTGATGAGGGGAACTCACTGGTGGCTTCAATTTGAAGATTGGAGCAGTGGATGAAGCTGGCGTCGTCGACCTCCTCGGCGGCTCGCTGGAGAAGAAGACAACAGTGAAGAAATGCGGTTTAAGGCTGTGTCTTGGGGAGCAGTGCTGATGACGAAGGAGTTGCTCTGGACTGCTGTTTAAAGGCAAAACGAAGCGAAGCTTACTGCTTGGAGGCTAAGTTGCTTGTGCCGGTGTACCTTCGGGTTGAAGCAACGGCGAGCAGGTGAAGGTTCTCTCTGGCGCGTGAGCTGCTGGTGAGCTGGACAAGGATTGCCACGACAATAGCTAAGGTGCAAACACGTGTGCGCATGCAAACACGGTTGTGAAAAAGCATGGGCTAGAGCGGCGCTCGATTGGCGGCAAAGACACAGCGACATGGTGCTCCTGGTTGCGGTCACAACGGCGCTGGTCGAAGAGAAGCACTGCGCTGCGGTCAAGGTCGAAGAAGCTGGTGATCTGGTCACAGATAGCTGCTCCGGTCGAAGATGTTGAGCCCTGGTCATGAACTGCAGGTGTGGTCGAGCCAGGGACCTGTTTGAAAGAATCTTTGTTTGATTTCTGGATTGATTTGTAATTTCTGATTTAGAGATAGATAATTTGCAATCTGATTGCACAGCTGAGTGTAAACTTATACCTTATACTCATCCAGCAAGAAACTTGGTAAAATCTGGCATGGTTTGATGATTTTTGATATAAACCGAAATAGGGTATTTAGGGTAATTAAGATCTGAGTTTTGGTCGATTTCGAATTCTGGTAATTGGAGAGAGATTTGGGTGTTCTGATAAAAGAAGATTTTGTATTAAATAGCATCTGGGAGGTGTTCCCTGAAACAGATTTGAATTTGGAGTTGATTTGAGGATTTTAGCCTTTTTGGGTTTCCGCATATCAGAAAAAAGACTGATTCGCGATACAATTTGGATTGATCTGTGAAAAAGGCTTAAATGATGAAGTCTGGTTGCTAACTTTCTGGGTTAAGGCATTGGCATACCCATGATCATAATCCAAGAATAATCTGGTCTGGGTTAGGTCAAGATTTGGCTAAATCACAAATCTGAGTTCAGAGTATTTAGGGTAATTAGGATATTAATTAAATTCCTGTTTTAGAAAACAAAAAAGGATTGCAAGATCTGAGAGTTAGATATGGAATTGAATCTAGCTTCTGAAGACTTTTATGTTCAGAGTGACTGATATATCACATCTGAGCAATCTGATCTTGATTTGGGTCTACAGGATAGATTTGGAAATATTTGGGGCTTAGGATAGATTAGGGTTGAACTGATCCTACTACTACTACAGAGATACATGCATGCATGACTTTTATGAAAAAGAAAATTTTTACCCCTAAACTCAGGGTGTTACAGATCTACCCTCCTTAAAGAAATCTCACCCCGAGATTTACCTAAGACAAGCAAAGATAAGGGTAGGTTTGCTGAAGATCCTCTTCCTTCTCCCAAGTGGCTTCCTGTTCTGAATGATTTCCCCACTAAACTTTACACAACTTGATCTTCTTCCTTCTGAGTTGACGTTCATCAGTGGCTAGGATTCTAATTGGATGCTCAAGGTAAGTAAGATTCTTTTGTAATGATATATCTTGTACATCTATCTGGTCAGTAGGCTCTTTTAAACATTTCCGGAGCTGAGAGACATGGAACACATCATGTACTCCTGCTAATCCTGAGGGTAATTCCTGTTTATATGAGATTTCTCCTTTCCTCTTGATTATCTTAAATGGTCCAACGTACCTAGGAGATAGCTTTCCCTTCACTTGGAATCTCAGTAATCCTTTGAATGGCGTGACCTTGAGAAAAACAAAATCTCTTGGTTCAAATGATAATTCTCTCTGTCGATTGTTCGCATAACTCCTTTGTCGTGATTTTGCTGTCCTTAACCTCTCTTTAATGAGTTTGACATGAGCCTTTGCCTCTTCTACTATCTCTGGTCCTATGACTCTTTGTTCTCCTGGCTCATTCCAATGCAATGGGGTTCTGCATTTACGTCCATATAAAGCTTCAAATGGTGCCATCTGTATACTAGCTTGGTAACTATTATTATATGTAAACTCTGCAAATGGTAAACATTTGTCCCATGATGTTCCATAATCTAGTATACAAGCTCTTAGGAGATCTTCCAATATTTGGTTTACTCTGTCTGTTTGTCCTCCTGTCTGTGGGTGATATGCAGTGCTGAAATCCAATTGAGTCCCTAGGGTTTCATGCAGTCTATTCCAAAACTTGGATGTAAACTGTGCTCCACGATCTGAGCCAATCTTGTTTGGAATACCATGCAATGCTACAATTCTTTGCATGTATAACTCTGCCAATGTACTACCATCGTAGACCTTTTTGACTGGTACAAAATGAGCTACCTTGGTGAGTCTATCACAATAGCCCATATGGAGTCATATCCTCCTCGAGTTTAAGGTAATCCTGTAATGAAATCCATACCAATTTCTTCCCATTTCTATAATGGTATTGGTAGAGGTTGTAGCTTTCCAGCTATCTTCTGGTGTTCTGCTTTAAGTCGCTGACATGTATCACAGTTTGCAATATATTCTGCGATCTCTCTCTTCATATTATCCCACCAAAATCGGGTTTTCAGGTCCTGATACCACGACAGTTGGTGCCGTCTGTGGGGATTCGTGACGAGATGCCATGCCTCCCCAAGAACGAGGGCTCACGTCGGTCCGAGTGACGCCGGTCCCAGTGACCCTGCGCCGCCCGTCCGGGACACAACCGTCACGGCGCTTCCGCCCGGAGGCGGCCAAACCCAGGTACTGCCTCCCACCTTCCCTGTTAATTTCGGCGGTTCGACCTCTGGGTCAGTCCCGGTGACCGCGGTCGCCTCGGCCGGGACCAGTCTCCCCCCAACTGCTTCCCCGGCTCCCTGGGACACCTTGCTTGAGGCCTTGGTGGAGGGCCAGCCCCGCGCCCAGCGCTCTATGGATGAGCTGCTCTGCGTCTTGGCGCGGCCACCGGCCCCCACTTACCCACAGTACCAATTCCTGGGGGCTATGCCCCCGTTTATAGGTCACCCAGTGGCCCCTCTGGCCCCCAGAGGCCTGGCCGCACCGTACGACCCCACCGGAGGGTATCCTCCCCTGGCGGGCCATCCGTCCGGAGCCTTCCCAACGCCAGGAGCCTTCCCGATGCCGGGGGGTTACCCCATGCCCGGGGCCTTCGCGGTACCGGGGGGACACCCTGCTCTGGGCCCCTTCCCGGGGCCGAGGGCCCACTACATGCTAGGGGTTTTCCCTGCGCCGGGAGCCAGTTTGTGGGACCCTCATTTGAGGATTCCGGTGGCAACCACCCAGGTGGATTGCACACAGAAAGAAAGGTACATCACAAGCTCACAACAACAGGATTTACTTTAAGCAATAAAGCAAATAGATAAAACAAGTACAAGGTCACGGGGACCACTATTACATTATCATAATGCCAAGGATGGCATTAACTAAAGGTGATACAAGAGTAGAGAGTTTTTCAAAATCAAGAATCAAAAAGAATAACACGAAAGCAATAACAAAGGTCTTCATTTCCTTCTGCAGCAGTTCGGCTCGGGCCTTTACCACATCGAACTCAACTTGGCGCATGACCCTCCTAGAAGCTCAAATCATCTGGACAGGTCCCTTCCTCTTCTTGGTGCTCAAGGCTAAAGGGATCGGGATCCTCGAATCCTTTCTAATGAATTTGTGTGAAAAGGCAAGGGTGAGCATGTTTTTACACAATGCTCAGCAAGTCTCGTTAAGAGAATGCAGGTATATAGATGAGGGGTTTTCAAGGAAAGAGGTCTTGGCTTTATATATAGGAATAGAATAGATTTTCATACTTAGTTTTGAAGAAAAGGTTTTTGTTTTCAAAAGCGAGACTTTTAAAATCCTAAGCTAGATTTTCAAAAGATGTTGTGTGTGGCGGTCTTCCATGAGTCACCACTTTATTCAGATTTTGTGAAAAACTTTCCAAAAGCTACTTGTGCTGCATCGACGTGGATAGAATCCACAGCGCGCAGACTCCATAACCTGGGAGCTTAGAGTATCCGATACTTTTTAAACTTTGCAAAGGTGTACCACCTTAATCCACCGATCATTCGGCTTTCAAGTCGGATCAGCTCCATGCGACTTTTACGCATGTGACAAGGTCGAGATGAGACAACAGTTTACAGTCCTAGCATTAATAATTCCCTTCCCGGTAAATAGACAGTTAAGTCTCAAGTACCGTTGTGGGTCCTCCCCACTGCCTTACTTCCTAGTCTGGGTCTATGTTCTCGCAAGACACATAGCCTCTCTTGATTACAGCCGCGCACGACTTAATCTGGCATAGGCCGTCTTCCTTCTTTCCACCTTTTCCTCTCATGATTTTTCTGAACTCACATCACTCATGGCCCTCAGTGGCCCACCAGTTCTCGCAAGAAACCGGATCGACAACCATTGCAGGGAAAAGCTAATACTAAAGAAAGCTACTAAGTTGTGCCTGTCCCATTCCGGGCAAGTGGTTGGTACGTTTTTCATGCCGCATAGAAGCACGACACAAGGTCTAGTCCTTATGAATCTTTAGTGAGGAGTCTTTCACATTCCCAGTGTGCACACAGCACCATCCAATCAAACCATCCTCACTATCGATTCCAATCACATTTTCTTTCACAAAAAGGGGTTTGAACATGCTTTTCTCATATGTGACCATTCAACATTTAATATATAATCTTGAGCATAGTATAGCCTAAGCATGATACTCTAGGGTGACAAGGGTGCAGGGATATTCAATGTCAAAAGGGGCTTTACACTTTCTTTAGGTCATATTTAATTACTTTATTTGAATATAACTCTTATTTGAATATAAGGCATGCATATACTTGAAAACAGTTAACATACTTCCTTTCAAATTATTAGGCTAGACATGATCAAGGGTTTGAGACTTGGCTTGCAATGTTGGGTCTAGTTACTTAGATGATTTTTCGAAGATTTCTTCCGCTCCTTCAACCTCTGGTTCCACGGCGGATACAAATAATACACACATACACAGAAGATAGTCCTTATGGGAAATGATACTAAAATATATCATGCATGCAGGGGAAATGGTTTGGACAAAGTCACTTGGGTGCTGACTGAAGAGATGGGCTCAAAAGGAGTTGAATGTCGAAAGGCTGACATTCGGTCCACGGCAAGACATAACCTTAAGTTGGTTTTAGGTAGGTTTTCCAGAGAAATAACAGTAGAGAAAGTTGTAGAACATAACTCCAGGAATCTAATAGACAAGGTGGCATTTCAATTGCTCAAGTGTAACAGGTCTAAATCACTCAATGCCACTGGTGGACATGCACTGACATAGTGTTGGACATGGCCAGAAATTAGGGCATGGCATAACTTTTCATCCAGGGCTCCAATTGATGCACAACTTTGTCTGGGGGTTAGGCCTTGATAACAGCTACAAAACACTCAACAGGCTCAAGGGCAGAAAGTGGCCGGAGGGTGGCCAAATCAGGCGAGTAAACACGGTGGCCTGAGTTACTGGATAGTGATCTTGGCATTGGAATATCTGTTGATTCAGGTCGATTCAGAAGTTGAGCTAGTAGAAAATATTGCTCAGGGTACTGGAGTCTATCTAAGGGACAAAGTTACTGGGGCTAGATCGGCCGGGGAAAGATTCCGGCGACCGGCGCTGGAGAAGACGACACTGGAGATTGGGGGTTTTCGATTTAGAGAGTTTCAACTCGATTTCTTGCTCAGGGAGTGAGAGGGTGAAGTGTGGAGACTACTGGTGAGGTTAATTTTGTCGGGGATGACTGGAGTGGCCTGGCGAAGAGAGCCAGTTCACTAGTGGCGCGCAAACTGGGGATAGCCACAATCTTGATCCAATTTTGAAATCCAAACTCATAGGCTTGCTAAAGGGAGTGTACTGAACAATTTCTTCCACTAGCACGAGGGCCGATTTGGATCGAATTGGGCAGCATTGAGGAAACAGGGGATTTGGGCTTTTCCGGTGATCGCCGGCGTTGAGGTTCGCCGGGGGCCAATTAAATGATATGATACGGAGAGGGGGACGAGAGTAACTTACTGGTGGCCTTGGTTTGGAGAGAGAAGCTGCGGGCGAAGCTGGCGACGGTGGCCTCAAAAGTAGCTCGCCGGAGAAGAAAGTGCTCACGGCGGTGTTGAGGGATTTGGTTGCTCTCTGGTGGTAGAAGCTGAAGCTTGCAGTTGAGGGGTGGTGCGAAGAGATGCTACGGTTGAGGGGGAGCTCATATAGGCGATGGGCTGAGCTCTCGGGAGTTGAGGCAAATCAAACGGGATTTGCGGCTGACACAGGAGGTGGAATCGAGATGGCGTGCAAGCGTTGGGACGCGGCAACGACTGTGCCAGGCGAGGGGAATCACGGCAAATCCTGGCTGGAGCAGGGCGACGAGATCACTGGCTTCGGCATGGCGGGAACGTGGTGTTTCTTTGCTGCTGCTGGAGCACGCGCGCGCACGGGGGGAAAATCATGGCACAGCGTGGGTGAGGTGCTCCATGGTGGCGGCACGGTTGCGCACAGGTGGTGGCTGCGCGGGAAACTTCGTCGGCGGCGAGTTCCTGCGGCGAGGCGAGGTGGCGGGGTTCTGGTCGCAACGGCTAGAGCTCTGGTCGAGAGCAACAACCTGGGGCTTGGTCGAAAAGGGCTGAAAAAGAAAGCTAGGGCTGATTTGTAATATCAGAAACCTTCACTAGGGATTGATCTACAAGGATTTGGATCAATCTGTAAGGAATTTGGTTTGGGAATTTGGGCCTATTTGCAAATCTGGAGATCTGGAGGGCTGATCTGAGATCTGGTTTTGCAGATGAGTATTACTAAATTACTTTGACTCATCCAGCAGGAAAAATGGTAAAATCCGATTAGATCTGGTGGTTTTGACAAAAATCGAAAACAGGGTAATTAGGGTAAATAGGGTAATTAGGGTTTGAAACATTGGCAAGGCTGAAACTAGGGTTTCGGTTGAGCTTTTGGAATTCTTCCAGAAGGGAAAAATGTTCAGAATAGTGAATGGGAGATAGTCACTGAATCAGATCAGGATTTGGAGGTGGTCTGAGACTTTTGGTCTTTTTGGGCTTCTGACAAATCTGAAAAGAACCGATCTGCCCTGGTTCCGGACATTGCCACAGGGGTTGCCCCCTCATTGGCCCCGGTAGCGTCTGGGCCGGTAGCTGCAGCGCATGGGCTCCCTCCTCCCCCGAGGCCGCCCCTAAGGGCTCCCCCGGCGGACCAAGTCCGCTTCACCCGGGAAGAGGTTGAGCAAATGCGCACCGCCAAGTCTGGGGAAGAGCCTCCCTCGGGGCACAGACGCGGGGAGCCTTGCTCCTGCTCTGGCCGGGGGAAGAGACCTGCCAAAGAACCAACCTCTTCGAGGGAGCGTCCGGACATCTTGGAGGTCAGCTCCACCAACCCGGAAGAAAAGCACCGTTACCGCCATGCTGGCGGACCTCTTGGGCCCCTTCCCGACTCTGACAACGAGCGCGTGTCCCCTGTCAAAGGAGACAGTGACTGAGACTCTCCCTGAGAAGTAGAGGGGGCTAACCAGCTGCTGTGCCGCAGACTCCGGTGCATTTGATGGCTGCGGCCTTACCGCCCGCCGCACATCAACACTACAACGGTGAGGTCGATCCTTATGAATTTGTGCAAGTGTATTCCACAGCCATCTCGGCGGCTGGGGGGGATGAGACGGTGCAGTACAACGTCTTCCCCCTCTACCTGACAGGGATCACCCGCTCGTGGTTTTACAACTTGAAGGCCGGCTCCATCAAGTCCTTCGCGCAGCTCAAACGAGAGTTCTGCACGAACTTCCAGGGGAACTATCTGCGTCCTCTGGATTCCTCGCAGCTGTATACCGTCCGGTAGAGGATGGGGGAGACCATCCACAGCTTCTTCAAGCGCTTTGCTCAAGTCAAGAGCAAAGTGGCTCACGTCCCTGACTCCACAGTCATTGAGGCATGTAAGAGCGGGATCCTCCCAGGGGAGCTCCACCGTAGACTCTCCCGAAGTTGCCCCTCATCCGCCGATGACCTCTTCAATGTACTCGAGAACTACACTTGGGTGGAGGAGGATGACCTCTGGAAGAAGAACCAAGGGGCTCCCGCCCCTGTCGACCGGGGGGCCAGGAACCCCCTCAAACGCCCTAAGCAGGGGGGTCGTAGTGAGCCACGGCCTCGGGACACCTTTGTCCTCAAGGGCGGAGGCGGCTCGCGCAACGTCTCCAAGGGCAACAGCCCCTTCCCCAAGCCGAAAGGCCGTGGGGGAGGACAGTCATCCCGAGGTCGGGAAGGCCCCGCGGCGGGAGGCAGGGAAGGTCTGTGGTGTATCTTCCACAGGTCTAGTACCCATGCCACCAGGGAATGCCATGAACTACTACAACAATTCGCCGCATTCCTCGACCAGCATGGGCAGGGGGGGACTCAGGCTTCCTTGCCCCAGCCGGCCTTACCAGCCCTTCCTGCTCCCGTGGAGGGACAGCAGGGACAGACATGGGAGGGGGAGCCATCAGAGACTCTCCCCTTCCAAACCTCCCAGAGGCATGTCAACGTCATCACGGGAGGGTCTGCCTCCAGGCGGGACTCTAAGTGCCAGCGCAAGGAATACGCGCGTGAAGTAAAGGTTGTGGGGGTTCTGCATACATCTTGGTCACCCAAGGGGTCGGACATCCCCCTCACCTTCACGGAGAAAGATGCGCGTGGGGTTCACTTCCCCCATGATGACGCGCTCATCGTCTCCGCCGCCATCTACAACTGCCACCTGGCCCGCATCCTCGTGGATGGCGGGAGCTCCGCCGACATCCTCTACCTAAAAGCGTTTAGGGAGATGCAGGTGGACGAGAAGCTCTTGCAACCTGCAGCAGGACCCTTGCAAGGCTTCGTATCGGGGAAGAAGATCTACCCCGTGGGGAAGGTGGACCTCCCCATGACCTTCGGCACCCTGGACAACTACCGGACTAAGATGGTCCGGTTTGATGTGGTAGACCTCCCCTTTTCCTACAATGCGATTATCGGGAGGACCACAATCAACCGCTTGGGGGCCGCGATGCACCAGAACTTCCTCTGTGTGAAGATCCCCGGGCCTCACGGCGTGATCAATGCCCGGGGAGACCAAGACGTGGCCCGCACTTTATACGAGCGCGCCGCCGCAATGATCGGGAGCGTAAACATCATCAAAACCCTGGGGAGGAGGCATCTCCCCCGGAGTCAGACGGCACCGTGATACCTTCCGGGAGGCCACTTCCCAAGCCACGCCCGGAAGGGTACCTCCGGAAGATCCCACTGTCCTCGGATGTCGGGGACAAAACCATTAGGATCGGGGCGGATCTCCATGAAGAGCACGCGGAGCAACTCGCGGCTTTCCTACACGAAAACTCTGACGTTTTCGCCTAGAAGCCCTCTGACATGCGAGGCGTCGCCCGGGATGTCATCGAGCACAAGCTTGCGGTGACCCCCGGTCACCCCCCGATCAAGCAGAAGCTGAGGAAACTCTCCCTTGAATGCCAAGAGGTGATCAAGGTAGAGATTGCCCGACTCCGAGAGGCGAGGTTCATTCGGGAGCTCTTGCACCCCGAATGGCTTGCGAACCCCGTCCTCGTGAAGAAGTCGAACGGCAAGTGGCGACAGTGCGTGGACTTCACTGACCTCAATCGCGCCTGCCCCAAAGATAACTTCCCGCTCCCACGAATTGACCAATTGGTCGACTCGACCGCGGGATTCGAGCTGATGAGCTTCCTGGACGCATACTCGGGCTATCACCAAGTCCAGATGGCGGAAGGGGGCGAGGAAAAGACGAGTTTCATAACTCCCCTCGGAACCTTCTGCTACGTCCACATGCCCTTCAAGCTGAAGAATGCTGGAGTGACCTTCCAGCGGCTCATGTTGCTGGTCTTCAAGGACCAAATCAGTCGCAACATCGAAGTCTACGTCGACCACGCGGTCGTCAAAAGTCCCCGCGCGACTGATCATGTCGACGATTTAGCGGAGACCTTCCGCAACCTCCGCGCATATGGGTTGAAGCTCAACCCAGAGAAATGCGCCTTTGTCGTGCGCGGGGGGAAGCTCCTGGGCTTCCTTGTGTCCCAGCGGGGCATAGAGGCCAACCCCGAGAAGATTCAGGCATTCCTGGACATGCCCCCGCAGCGCTCGGTCAAGGACGTTCAACGACTCATTGGCCGCTTCGCCGCACTAAGTCATTTTGTCTCGTGGTCGGGGGAACGCGGCCTCCAATTCTTCAAAATCCTCCGGGGGCTCGAGGGGTTCCGGTGGACCCCCGAAGCCCAAGAAGCCTTCGACGATTTGAAGAAATACCTCACGAGCCCCCCCAATGCTCGTGAGCCCGTCTCCGGAAGAGCCCTTGCTCCTTTACCTCGCCGCGACCCCGGTTGCCGTAAGTACGGTACAGGTAAAGGAGCAAGACGGGCAGCAGCGTCCAGTGTACTACGTGAGCGAAGCCCTCCAAGGGGCCAAAACTCGGTACACGGAGATGGAGAAGATCTACTGCGCCCTCCTGATGGCGTCCCGGAAACTTCATCATTACTTCCTGGGGCACCCCATCACCGTCCCGTCATCCCTCCCCTTGGGGGAGGTGCTCCGAAACAAAGAAGCCACTGGCTGGATAGGGAAGTGGGGGGCCGAGTTCGCCCCATTTTCCCTTTCCCTCACGGGGCGCTCCGCATCAAGTCACAGGCTCTCTCCGACTTCGTGGCGGAATGGACTCCTGCCTCCAGGCCCGGGGACGAAGACCTCCCCGCACTGCCTCGACGCTGCGACCATTGGACACTCATGTTCGATGGCTCCCTGTGTCTCGCCGGGGCTGGTGCGGGAGTAGTCCTCCGGAGCCCCGAGGGGAGGGAATTGGAGTACGCAGCGCAGCTCGAGTTCCCTGCCACGAACAACGTCGCCGAATACGAGGCCTTGCTCCTTGGGTTGGCCCTTGCGCACTCTCTGGGGATTCGACGCCTCCTAGTAAAAGGAGACTCCCAGCTCGTAGTTTGCCAAATGGACAAGTCCTACTTGTGCCATGACGCAAACTTGAGCCTTTACTTGCTGGAAGTGCGCAACATGGAGAAGCACTTCGATGGCCTAGAGGCCCGGCACATCCCGCGAAGGGACAACGACCGGGCCGACACCCTAGCCCGGGCAACCAGCGCCCGGGAACCACTCCCCACAGGGGCCTTCTTGGAGATTATTGCGAAGCCCTCGGTGACCTCCCCGGACGCGGGTGACGAGTCCTGCATCCTGGAAGTCGCCGAAATCACTCGGACTTCGTCTTGGATGGACCCCCTTGTCTCCTTCATCAAGGGGGAGGGGGACCCTCCCAACGAGACCGAGGCCAAGCGCCTCCGGGCCAAAGCTCGGGCATACCTCCTGTTGGAAGGGAAGCTCTACAAGCGAGGGGCTTCCGCCTTGCTCCGTTGCCGTCCATGGCCGGAAGGGCTCCGACTTCTCGAAGATATCCACTCGGGAATCTGCGCTTCTCATCTGGCCCCGTGTGCCGTCATGGCCAAGGCCCTCCGCCAGGGTTTCTATTGGCCCACGGTGATTCATGACGCGCGATACCTTGTCTCCGCGTGCGAGGCCTGTTAGAAGATGTCCAAGGGTTCTAACCTCCCCCCCGTAGCACTGCAGACTATCCCCATCACTTGGCCCTTCGCGCGCTGGGGGATGGATCTCCTAGGCCCCTTCCACCCAGCGCCCGGGGACTACAAGTATGCGGTGGTCGCGGTCGACTACTTCACCAAGTGGGTAGAGGATAAACCTCTGGCCAGCATCGTGTCCCGGGCGGTACAATGATTTTTCTAGAAAAATATCATATGTCGTTTCGGTGTCCCCCAAGAAATCACTGTCGATAACGAGACCCAATTCGACTCGGCACATTTTCAGGAATTCTGCGAAAGCTTGGGGCTCACCATCCACTTCACCTTGGTAGCTCATCCCCAGAGCAACGAGGCCGTTGAAAGGGTCAACGGCATAATCCTACAAGGGTTATGCCGACGGCTCGAGCAAGCCGCCTCCAAGCGGGGTGCATGGGAAGAGGAGCTCCCTAGCATCCTTTGTTCCATGCACACGACTCCGAGTTGGCCGACGGGACGTACTCCCTTCTCCCTTGTACAGGGCTGAGGCAGTCCTCCCCCCGGAGATTGGCTTCCGGTCGTTACGGGTCGAGCTCCTAGACGGAGCTACGACTGCAACGTACCAAGACAATTAGGTAAATCAACGACTGGAGATCGATCTCGTGGAAGAGGAACGCGACCGAGCGCTCCTCCGTCACGCCATCTACGAGAGTGAAATGACGTGAGAATACAACCAGCGCGTCCGCGGAAGGGCTTTTCGCCTCGGGGACCTCATCCTCAAGCGCGTCACTGACCCCCAAGCCCAGGGCAAGCTCTCCCCCAAGTTGCAGGGCCCCTACAAGATCTCGGCAGTCCTGGGCTCAGGGGCTTACAAGCTCTCCAAGCTTCAAGAGCAGGAGCTGAAGCACATGTGGAACGTGCATTTACTTCGCAAGTTCTACTTCTAGCCTACGTGCTCGTCCCCTCCCCTGGAGCGATTACGCCGGAGGGGGAGGGGACATTGTACTCACTGTTCCCTCCCCTGTCGCGATTTCGCGGGGGGAGGTGTTGTACTTTAATTCATTATCAATACAACTGGTTTTTTCCTCAGCTCTGGCTCACTGCAGGTTTTTACATTACCGTCTCTCACAGCGATGCCCTCCCCGTGTGGATGCCCTCTTAATGAGGACGCCCTCCCCGCAAGATAGTGGGCTATCACAACCCAACAAGTCCCTACCACGGGAGTTCCACTCTTGTAGGGTGGTTTACGATCACCCCTCGTGGACTGAGGGTGTAAGAGGCAACCCAGTCCTCAAGGACCGCGGTAACGAGTCAATTTGAGAGACTAGTCCCCTACTCAAACACTTAGACCCGTCATCGGGCGCATCCTCCTCCGGGAGTCAGTCATCTCCTTAATGAGACAGAATTCTCGGATATTCTTTCTTGGAGATCTCATTCCCGGCTCCCCGTTTTCACGGTGACCGGAGGATTGTCTCCCGGAAAAATTATCCACGGGAATTTCGTCCTCTTGGATTTTCTTGGATGTTCTCTCCAGGAGATCTCGTTCTCGGCTCCCCGTTTTCACGGTGATCGGAGGATTGTCCCCCAGAAAAATTATCCCCGGGAATTTCGCCCTCTCGGATTTTCTTGGATGTTCTCTCCCGGAGATCTCGTTCTCGGTTCCCCGTTTTTACGGTGACCAGAGGGTTGTCTCTCGGGAAAATTACCAGAAATATTAGGCCTCCCGGAAGACTCACTCTCGGTTTCCCGTTTTCACGGTGACCGGAGGGTTTTCATCCCAGAGGAAATTTCATGGAATTTCGGACTTCCTTGGATGTTCTTCCCCGGAGACCTCATCCCCGGCTCCCCGTTCTCACGGCGACCGGAGGATTCCACTGGGGCTTTCGAAAAATCATTCCCGGAAATTTCCAAAACCTTGGGAAAACTTGAAGAATTCTTAAGTGAATGGTCCTTACCTCGGGGGCTTTGTCACCCCCACAGCGCGCGGAGCTACCCTCCGGCCCACTGTGGAGGGGGGGATAAGGAGCACCCAGGAATCACCCCGTTCCGGACTATCTAAGAATTCAAAGTACACAAGCAAACTTAGCTTTATTAAAGAAATCAAAGTACACAAGCAAACTTAGTTTTATTGAAGACCATTTAACCGGAGGACATCTTCCCCCTCCGGTGGACATCATTACATCAAACGTGATACAACCCGGGGTACGACCCAGAAAAATCCTACGCCTAATAATCCCAGAGACCCTTTGATATCTCCCGGGCCAGGTCCCGGTACAAGCTTCGTATACGACGCTGGGCCTCTCGGAGCAAATCTTCAGGCCAATATTCGTAGCCTGCCGGGGGAAGTATTCGAAGCGGGGGAATCCTCCGAGACCCTGGTCGTGGAGGGGACAATTTGGCGCGGTGGTTGTCAAAGTTGTCTAGGTGCCACTCTGGATGCCACAGCAATCGGGTTGGCTCCCGAGGAACGCCCCTGCAATGTCCCCCAGAAAGGAGACTTAACAAAATAAAGGCGGCCTGGGCTTCTCCCGGGTTACACCTGACGGAGACTAGAGGCTCCACCCCCGAAGAAGCTCCCCGCAGCGTCGGGACGCCCCCGAGGTTGCGCCCAACCTCGGGGACCTTCGCCCAGGAGTAACCTCCCGGGAAACCTGGCAAATTCGATTTGAAGACTTAGCAAAAAATACAATTTCTATTGCATCAAAATGTCTCTGTACAAGTGTCCAGGGCTTCCTCTATGTAGCTACCGGGAACAACAGCCTAAAACAAAAAAGGGACCTATCTAAAGGCCCGGGGGGGGGGGACCGTACCCAGACTATCCGATCGTAGAAGCCGCCGGCGAGATGCTCCACTTCTCGCCTTGATGGCTCGACGAACTCTGGGAAGCTCCAGGGGCTCTGGCCCCCAATTGCCGGGGCGCCAACCCCCCGGTGCTCCAGAGCCCGGCTGTAGCGCCCACCACCAGGATTGCCCGACCCCGTGCCTGGGCGTCAGTGGCCTCTGGGATCACAGAGACTTGTGCGTTGAGAAAACGCACGGCCTCCGCGAGCGTCCCCGGCGACGCCTCCGAGGCGCCTCCCGGGCTGAGGATCACTCCGAGCCCCTCAAGGGCTGAGATCACGGAGCAGCCCGCATCCGTTACAGCCCGGACGCTGGAGGCCTCGAGCTCCCGGTGGGCATCCTCCTTGGCTTTCGCCTCCTTCCCAAGCCGGTCGTTGGCTTTCTCGGAGGCGTGGATCTGGGCCCGGACCCGGGCCAACTCCCGGAGGGCGTCGTCCCGCTGCTCCAAGTAGGCGGCGGCCTTCTCCTCTGCGTCCTTCAGTGCCCGGTTGAAGCGCGCTTCAATCCCCCAGGTGATGGCCGCCCCTGCAAGCGCAAGAGTTAGTGAAAATTCAAGTTGGGAGCACCGATGGAAACAATCCATCGGCTCAAGAAAAACCTGGATCTGGAGGGACTGAAGCTCCCCACAGCGCTCGTGGAGCGTCCCTTGCGAGACGTAGTCTTGGACCTTCTGGGTCTGTAGACTCTCCGCGTACCGGTCAACCTCCCCCGCGGACAGCAGGCGGGTCTCCCTCCCGACGACGCCGGAGCCATCGCGACCGGCGGCAGGCCCCCTTGCAAAAGATGCGGGGGTGATGTGAACCAGGGTGGCAGTGGTCGGCGTCCTTGCCGCCGAGGAAGTGGCCGAAGAGGAGGAGGCTGACGAGCTTGAGGAGGGGGTCCCACCTTGGGGGGATCAGGAGCCCCATTCACTTTCTAGGCCGCGGGGCCCCCGGGACCTCCGTCGCCGGGGGAACCTCGTAGACCGAGGGGGTCCCCCCTCGTCTACTGGCCATTCGACGCGTGGAGGGGAGGCCTCCGCGAATTGAACCTCCACCCTCTCCGGCTCCGATGGCACCAGGGCCGTGGGAAGCGGAACCGCCGAAGGGGGCGAGGGGGCGTAATCAGTTGAATCAGACGCCCCATGTCGTTGGCTGGTTCCTTCCCCCGAGCCTCTCCGAAGGCCTCGGGGACGCGCGCAAGCTCGTGCACCTCCACCACCCCCCCCCCCCCGAGTTCTCCAGGAGAGGCGGCGTCACTTCACGCCGGGGAGGTGCTCGTGCATGCCCTGACCTGGGGGTTGCGTCCCGGGCCTTCACGGGCGTGGCGCCCGGTGTCATCGATGGACCGGGGGCTTTCTGAGCCTTCGCCCGCTTTAGTTCAGAGCCCCCGGTGGCCTCCTTCCCCCTCTTATGGGAGCCGGGGGTGGGGAGAGTCGTTCTTGCCGGTAGCCTCAGCCTGAAGGCCTCGGCCACCAGGTTCCTTGGAGGACCCTCCTCGATAACGTGCACGATCCGCTCGTGCTCGTCAGCGTAGTACCTCCCGAGGAGGTTCTCCTCCTTCTCCCGTGCGGCCGGGTACGGCCGGACTGCAAATGGTAAGAGTTAGAAAAATATGCGGAAAGAAAACAAGCGAAGTTGCTGGGAGCTTACGTCGGGTCACCGGCTTTTGCGGGGGCCGCTGGGCCGGACACATCCCGATCCCCCTCCTCCTGTGTGAGAAGGGGGAGATCTTCAGCAGCGTCAGCTCCTCGGCGGCATCCCTCATAGAGCAGACGCCTCGGGTGCCCACCACCTTGCTGAGGAGCTTCAACTCCTCCTCGGTCCACACCGGGGGCTTGGGGGCGGACGACCGGCTATAGGAGGGGGGCTCCGGGGAGTACACCACCTCGTCGTCCCGGATCCGTAGGTAGAACCACCTCCGGATCCAGTCCCCCCAGTGGTCTCGGGAGGCCGCTACCGGGTACTGCACTACCCGGGACGGCAGCAGCTGGATCATCACCGAGCCGAACGGAGACTTTGGCCCTCCCTTCACCAAGTGGGAGCTCCTCGCCGCCTGCTCGTAGATGTACCGGAATAGCCGGAGCGTTGGCTCCCGTCCGGTTGCTGTCTCGAACAGCCATATAAAGAGGCCCATCCGAACGAAGGCGTTCGGCTTGAGGTGGTTCAGGGCCACCCCGTACTCCTTGAGAAACTCCCGGAGAAATGGGTGCACCGCGAGCCAGAGCCCAGCCTTGAGGAAAGCCTCGAAGACCACCACCTCTTCGGGCCTAGGGCGGGGGTCTCCGTCTTTCTTCGAAGGGATCCGGACGTCCCCATCCACAACCACCCCCTGGTCCACAAGGGACTCTAGGTCCCCGGATGTGAACTCGCAGGCCCAAAGAAAGTCCGCGATGACTTCCTCTGGTGGCACCTCCGCGGCCTTGGCATGGCCCTTGGGTCCCATTTGACTCTCCCGGTGGCTTAGGCTCTAAAGAAAGGGGCTTAGGGGTTCTGGTGGCTGAGTTTCTGGGAGTGAGCTTCCGGAAGAGGACTACCGGGAGAGCTAAGGGCGCTGCGGATTGAGGTTTGAAATTTGGTATGATTTCCTGGGCCCCTCAAGGCCCTATTTATAGGGGCCAAATGCTGCCCCGATGGGTGCCATGTGGCCCTTTCGTGGTGTATCCGCGCCGTTCAATTCAAGTAGCGCGCGGGAAACGAAGGGATGGGCGCGCGGAATGATACATCACCGGTTCAAACCGCGAGCGGCCATTATGGCCGCACGGTGCGCTCGCATCGAGACAAAGCCTTAATGAAGGACGGCGCGGCCATAAATGCGCGGTGCGGGAATCAAAGCATCACGTTCCCGGAGACTATGTCCCGAAAGAGATGTTCCCTGTAACACGACCATCCCCCCCGGGGACTCGAGCATTGTCCCCGGACGGAATGGGGGGCTGCTGTTGGGGGAAATCTCCATGGGACCAAGTCCCAGTAAGAGGCGCAGCCATTTTCCCGGGGACAAGGCCCCCGGTGGCTTGTCCCGGGCACCGTCTTTGGCCCGAGGACAAGGCCCCCCGGTGGCTTGTCTCGGGCGCCACCATTTGCCCGGGGACAAGGCCCCCGGCGGCTTGTCCCGGGCGCCGCCATTTGCCTGGGGACAAGGCTCCCTGGTGGCTCGTCCCGGGCGCCACCATTTGCCTAGGGATAACGACCCCCGGCGGCCCGTCCCAGACACCGTCCTCCGAAGACACGGGTCTCCGGTCCCGGGTCACGTGAGGGCCACGTGAGGAGTGCCTCAGGAATCGGCGGACACCTGTCAAGCATCCAAGGTCCCTGACCGGAAGAAGGACGTCGCTACCCCTCGATCCAACGGTGGCAGGCGGGGTAGTCTAGTCTTTTTGCATCTTTTGGGGCTATATAAGCCCTTGTAACACCTCATGGAAAGGGAAAACAATTCACTTTTATTTGGAATAGACAATCTAACAGGTGTGCTCCGGAGCCATCTCTCCCCCGAGAGAGCTCCCCTGGCTAACTTCAGTTGGGAGCACACCGACAGGACTAGGGCCTACACTGAGGCCTGAACCTGTATAAACCTTCATGTCACTTGTTGTGTCTGCCCAACGGGAGAGGACCAGTAACGCGGTCAGCTCGTGTCGTCTTTTCTTCGCTAGGATCTTCCGTAAAACCTGCCGGGGTATTCGCAATACCATGACAATATCTAAGGTGCAAACATGTGTGCGCATGCAAACACGGTTGTGAAAAAGCACGGGCTAGAGTGGCGCTCGATCGGCGGCAAAGACACGGCGACACGACGCTCCTGGTCGCGGTCACAACAGCGCTGGTCGAAGTGAAGCACTGCACTGCGGTTGAGGTCGAAGAAGCTAGTGATCTGGTCGCAGATAGCTGCTCCGGTCGAAGATGCTGAGCCCTGGTCGTGAACTGCAGGTGTGGTCGAGCCAGGGACCTGTTTGCAAGAATTTTTGTTTGATTTCTAGATTGATCTGTAATTTCTGATTTAGGGATAGATAATTTGCAATCTGATTTCATAGGTGGGTATAAACTTATACCTTATACTCATCTAGCAAGAAATTTGGTAAAATATGGCATGTTTTGATGATTTTCGATATAAACTGAAAATAGGGTATTTAGGGTAATTAAGATCTGAGTTTTAGTCGATTTTGAATTCTGGTAATTGGAGAGAGATTTGGGTGTTATGATAAAAGAAGATTTTGTATTAATTAGCATTTGGGGGTGTTCCCTGAAACAGATTTGAATTTGGAGTTGATTTGAGGATTTTAGCCTTTTTGGGTTTCCAGATATCTGAAAAAAGACTGATTCGCGATAAAATTTGGAATGATCTGTGAAAAAGGATTAAATGATGAAATCTGACTGCCAACTTTCTGCATTAAGGCATTGGCATACCCATGATCATAATCCAAGAATAATCTGGTCTGGGTTAGGTCAAGATTTGGCTAAATCACAAATCTGAGTTTAGAGTATTTAGGGTAATTAGGATATTAATTAAATTCCTGTTTTCAAAAACAGAAAAGGATTGCAAGATCTGAGAGTTAGAGATGGAATTGAATCTGGCTTCTTAAGACTTTTATGTTCAGAGTGACTGATATATCACATCTGAGTAATCTGATCTTGATTTGGGTCTACAGGATAGATTTGGAAATATTTGGGGCTTAGGATAGATTAGGATTGAACTGATCTTGCTACTACTACAGAGTACATGCATGCATGACTTTTATGAAAAAGAAAGTTTTTACCCCTAAACTCAGGGTGTTACAGTTGTACATCCGCTCATCCCCTTTATACTGGTCGAAAGGGTGCTTCTTTTTGTTTCATGTCGCGATCATATTCCCCTAGCGCCCTCCTGTGATTATGTATACTGAAAACTTAGTATTATAAGCACAGGAAAAATATGGGTGTGACGACAACCAAGGATATCCCACTAGACCGACAATTATGTTCAATACAATACCCGAACTTATTGCAAACCGGCAGCCACTCTGATGACCAAGGACATGCCAACAAGCCCCGTGTGCGTTGAGAAATGGCTTATTGAGGGGTGTCTTGTCTGGAAGTGATCACGAGATTGGCCAGCGAATCCGATCAAGGTATTGTAGTGATATAACTATCGGCGACCAACCCCTGAGCCAGACTCGTGACATATGGGCAAAAAGAATACTTAACACATCAAACAACTAAAAGCACTGATTTTGTTAAATTATGCTAATTGAAAAGGAAAAGGGGTTGGGAACTTACACGTAGAACTTGTGTAGTTGATCGATGTTCCATGTATTGGATAAGATCCGACCATCCTCCATCACTAACCGAGCTGATCCTGGTCGCTGTACCGAGACAACAGTGTAGGGACCTTCCCATTGTGGGGAGAACTTGTTGCGATTTGATTGGTTTTGTATTTTACGTAAAACCATATCACCCACGTGAAGACTACGTGGTCCCACCCTTTTGTTATGATATTTGGGCAAAGTTTACAAATACACTACGGACTTGACCAGAGCTCGATCACGTTTTTCTTCTAGGAGGATGAGATCTTGTAATCGTTGCCCTCCTTGATCAACTCGTTTGAATTGATCTGTTCAGACAGAACCAATACTAATTTCTATGGGTAACACAGCCTCAGCTCCGTACACCAGATGGAAAGGTGTCTCACCGGTGGCTCGACTAGAAGTAGTACGTAGTACCCATAGAATGGTATAGAGCTCATCTACCCAAGCACCCGAGCGTGTCTTAAGGCGATCAAAAACATGCTTTTTGATGCCCTGCAATATTTGCCCGTTGGCACTTTCGACGGCTCCATTGCTCTGTGGATGAGCTACAGAGGCAAAGCACACCTTGGTTCCAATCTGGTCGCAGTAGTCCAGAAAAAGATCACTAGCGAATTGGGAACCGTTATCAGTAATGAGAAGGTTTGGAACACTGAATCTGGTCACAATGTTCTTATGAAAGAACCTTTGTGCAGCAGAAGCAGTAATGTTGCGTACTGGTTTAGCCTCAATCCACTTTGTAAACGTGTCAATGGCTACGAACAAGAACTTGTATCCGTTGACCGCTTGAGGCATAGGACCAACAATATCCATCCCCCAGACCGCGAAGGGCCATGACAAATGGATAGTTTGTAGAGCGTAGGCAAGCTGATGGACCTGTCTCGCATGAAATTGACACTTAGGACATGTCTTGACCATGTTCTTGGCATCATCGAGTGCCGAAGACCAGTAAAATCCTTATCGGAAAGCCTTTCTGACCAGTGTGCGGAATGACGCGTGCGCACCGCATACACCGTCATGAATTTCTTTCAAGAGGGATTTACCTTCCTCTTGGGACACGCAGCGCATGAATACTCCTTGAGTACCCTTTCTATATAAAACTCTTTCTATTAGCTTGTATAGACGCGCTTTTTGAACTAACCGATCGCTTTCGGTTTCGTCCTCCGGCAAGGTCCCGTGTTCAAGATAGACCCTCAATGGATGGCTCCAATCTCGTTCTTGTCCGAGGTTGGTAACGCAGGCTGTTACCGGATCATCCTCGACCATAGTCATGATCGAGGGATGTTCCAAGTGTTCGATGAACACTCCTGCCGGAACGGATGTGCGTGAGGACCCAATTTTAGATAATTGGTCTGCGAGAATGTTGTCCTTTCGTGGGATGTATTGGACTTCGAAATGACTAAAGTGTTTTTCCAATCTCCTCACTTCCCCCAGGTAATGAGCCATTGTCTCATCAGAGGTGCTGTACTCCTTGTTTACCTAGTTTACGACCAGCTGTGAGTCTTCCCTCACCACTAATCGACGGACTCCGAGGAATTTTGCTGCCCGGAGCCTAGCAATAAGACCTTCATACTCTACTGCGTTGTTGGTCGCAACAAAGTGTAGTTGAATGAGATACTTCAGCTGTTCGCCCTGAGGCATAACTAAGACCACTCCAGCTCCCGAGTGTTGAAAACTACAAGAGCCATCAAAATACATTGTCCAGTGATCTGGGCATTCCAAGTCTTCGGATGCCTGCACGGGTGGCTCAGGATTAGTCCATTCGACCACGAAGTCGGCCAGGACCTGAGACTTGACCGCGATGCGGAGCGTGAAATGGATGTCGAACGCTCCGAGTTCGACGGCCCATTTGGCGATCCGACCAGATTTCTCTGGATTGCGGACAATGTCCCCCAATGGAAAAGATGAGGGTACTGTGATATTATGTACTTGGAAGTAATGCCGTAGCTTACGGGAAGCCATCAGTAGCGCGTAAAGTATCTTCTGGACCTCAGGGTATCGCTCCTTAGGACCATGAAGTACTTTACTTACGTAGTAGACGGGTTTGTGCACACCCACTCTTTCCGCGATCAGGACAGCGTTGACCGCGTGAGGTGTGGCCGCCAAGTAAAGGAGTAATGGTTCCTCTTTGTCGGGAGAGACCAAGACCGGCGGACTGGATAAATATGCTTTCACCTCCTGAAATGACTTTTTGGCCTCATCGGACCATGTAAAATTATGATGTTTGCGCAGGGCTTTGAAGAAAGGGAACCCCTTTTCGCCTAGTCGCGAGATGAACCAGCTTAATGCCACCATGCGACCTGCTAGGCGCTGAACATCTTTGATGGTCGAAGGAGACCTCATTTGTTCAATAGCCCTGATTTTTTTGGGATTGACCTCAATTCCTCTGGAACAAACAAGAAAACCAAGAAGTTTTCCAGATGAAACCCCAAAAGAGCATTTCTCTGGGTTTAACTTTATTCCATGTCGATTTAAATTACAGAAGGTTTCAGCGAGATCATCTAAATGAGACGAACTTTTTAAACTTTTTACAACCAAGTCGTCTACGTAAGCTTCAAGATTACGCCCCATCTGGGAAAAAAAGGTCTTTTGGATCAAGCGCTGGTGCGTGGAACCTGCGTTCTTGAGACCAAACGGCATTCTAACGTAGTAGTAGGTGCCGAATGGTGTGATGAAGGCAGTCTTCTCTTCATCTTCTTTTGCCATGCTAATTTGATGATATCCCGAGTAAGTGTCCAAGAATCTGGTCGATGCGGGGAAGGGGAAAGTCATCCTTCGGAGAGGCACTATTTAGGCTGGTGTAGTCGAGACACATGCGCCACTTGCCATTTGACTTGCGGACCATGACCAGATTTGCAAGCCATTCCGGGTGATCGACTTCGTGAATAAACCCGGCCTTCTGGAGTTTATCTAACTCCACTTGGATGGCTTCCTGCCGATCAACAGCAAAACCCCTGAGCTTCTGCTTTATTGGTTGCTGTCCAGATCAAATTGCTAACCTGTGCTCGATTACCTCCCTAGGGACACCGGGCATGTCGGATGGTTTCCACGCAAACACATCTGCATTATCTCGGAGGAAGGCAATGAGCTCGAGTTCCTATTTGTCATCCAGGCCTGATCCAACCCGAATTGTCTTGGATGGATCATCTAGGTACAACAGAACCAGCTTTAATGCTTCATCTTGTCGAGGAGCGGCTCTGATCGTATCAGTGGACATTGTGGCGATCTGGGCTTCTCGGAGGGGAAGCTGATCTACCATCTCCAGGGACAACCGATCACATGTCAATGCCATGTTGTGACTACCTCGGACCGAAATAACACCCTTGGGGCCAGGCAACTTGCCGCACTGGTAAGCATAGTGCATAGCCATCATGAACTTAACAAGAGTTGGCCTGCTAACGATCGCATTATAAGCCAAATCACAATTAATTACATCAAAAGTAACTAATTCTGTTCAAAAGTTGTCTGGTTCACCCAACGTAACCGGGAGGGCCACCTATCCCAATGGCATCATCGAGGGACCAGGAATTATCCCATAAAACGGATGAATTATGGGTTTGATTTTTGAATGAGGAATTTGCATCTTGTCAAGTGCCATGACCAATAAAATGTCCAAGGAACTACCTCCGTCGATCAGGACCCTTTCGACTCTCGCATTACTGATTATTGGGGTTATGACCAAAGGTAGCCTCAATGGTCGAGTAAGCCCCACAGGACAATCAGAGCGATCAAACGTCAAAGGTGTATCCGACCAATGGGGAAACTGTTGTTCACCAAGGAGAGTCTTCGTTTGGTTCACCTCTCGATAAAAGGCTTTAAATTGCCGTTTAGAAACAAAAGAGGAGGAACCTCCGAATATAACATTAACATGATTACGAGGTACCTGGCAGGACATCTCTTCGTCCCCGCTGTCGTCTCTTAGCCCACAAGTTTGTTCTTTATGTGGCAAGGTCGGCATCAGTCCGATCCCCTGGTAGAAATCGTCCAATTGCTTCAACCAGCTCTGGCAATTCTTGAGGTCGTGGCCTACAGAGTTGTGGAGTGGACACCATCTCTTGCCTTCCTGCGGGTTAGTTGACTTCTCTGGCTGGTCAGCACTGTGACCACCAGAAGCAGTTTTATTTTTGAATGAATGTTTGTTACCTTTGGTCGATGGAGGCTTCTCTGTGATTGTGACCTCTCAGTACTGTCCAAATCGACTCTTTTTTGATTTCTTCGACTTCCCGCCTGATGAAGATTCCAGTTTCTTGTTCGAATCCTCCCTCTTAACGTCCTTGAGACCTGGTTGAGGTGGTAAGTTACCCTTATCCACCATCCGATTCCACTCAACGGCCTTGGCCGCGTCGGAATATCGATCAGCCATATCAAAGAGATCGGCTACTGATCGAGGAGGATGGATGACCAAATCTTCGGTAAACCTCCGATATCGAACAGCGTGTTTAAACGTCCTGATAACAGAATTATCAGAGATGTTCGGGATGGTATTTGTCACCCCGACAAATCTCTTGACAAATTGACAAAGAGTTTCGGTCGAGGTTTGTCATAGTCAACGGAGGTCATCCTCTTTACCCGGCTTCTGATAACAATTTTGGAAATTATTGAGGATGGCATCCTCTTTCCCAGTTATAGAACAAATCCTCGGGCTGATTGAACAACTAGGTTCTTGCTGGTCCTTCGAGGACGGTAGGCAAGTAGTTGGCCATGACCCGGTCATCGCCACCTGCTGCCTGAATAGCGGTGATGTATATTTGAAGGAACTCGGACGGATTCTGAGTCCCGTCAAATCTTTCTATGGCCCCCGGTTTGAACTTGTTTGGCCAAACGATCGCACGAAGGCCGGGCGAGAAAGCTTTACAACCGACATAAGGACCATGAATAGACCTGCGACTCTCGACCTGATCTCAGGCGACCTCCCGCGAAGGAGAGGCCACGTGTGGTCCCAGGCGAGAGTGGACAGGAATCCATTCTGGATTATGAGAATTCCCCGCCCGTCCTGCTTTGTCATGTTGAGACGGTGCTAGTGGTGGACGATTACGTCTACCAGAACTAGAGTTAGAGTATTCTCGATCATGAGAACGTATCACCGACCGGGAAGAGGCCGTAGGGGTCGCTTCGGATGCGACCTCATCTAACCTCTTTGCCAGGATTCTAGTGAAAGCCGGTCTCTATGCATCCGTGACTGTAGGAGGAAAGTTACGCATAACCTCTACGATGGATCGAAGCCGGCCATGCGTGCTCTCCTGGGAGCGCCAGGTGTTACCATCTTCTCGTCCTCTGGTAAAGATGGTGTTTGGTCGCGTCTGCGACCACGTGGTCGACGGTAGGAACTTGGAGCGACGTCGTAATGAGCTTGCGCATTTTGAAGAGCCTCTCGGGCTGTTCTGCGAAGTTCGTTATCCTGTTGCTCACGATCTTGATCCTCCTTTTGTTTGCGTTCTCGTTCTTCCCTAGCAGCCCGCTGATCGGGAGTTTCTTCTGATAAAGCAGCCAATTGCCTAGGGAGCGAGGTCACTGATGGAGAAAACATCTCCATTTGTTCGGAGTCGGACTCAAAATCAAAAAGACGGCGGAGGTTATCAAGATCGAACCTCCCCGGGCTAAATTCCTAGTCAACATCGCCCTTACCCTCAGCAGGGCCGTGCGATGGACTGGATTCAACCTCTAACGCATTAAGAACCACAGTGGGCTCAGGTTCTGCGTCGATCGCCACCTGGTCGATAGACATGACCTGGGTGGTCGAATCAATCTCCGGGACATCTTCGTCTCCAGTTTCCTCCATTGGAACATGATCACTAGGTGAAGGCATCTGGATGTGGGCATAATCCTCGAAATCAAATCATTCTCGGAATCATATACTCCAGACATGGCTTACCGAACCTCCGGATAGAAATAAGAACGCCTTGAGAAAGGCCCCACGGTGGGCACCAGCTGTCGACGATTCGGACTCGGAGTCCTTAGTCGAACTTATGCAGAATTTGTGAGTTGTGAGGCCTTTCAGGGTGTCCCTCCGAGAAGGGATGATGAGCAATGTCAATTGGAACACAGAAGAATTTTATATAGGTTCGGGCCCTCGATGGTGGGAGTAATAGCCCTACGTCCTGTTGGGATTTCACTACATATGGAAAAAGGTTACAAGGTTGTGGAAAAGATTGTCACAGGCGAAGATCTTTTCTGTGTAATTGTCTAGAAAATGACTAAACTAGTCTATGGAAATTGATTGTCGAAGTTGTTTGAGATGTTGTCGATGTAACTTGGATGTATCCCCCATGTCCCTCATTGTACATCCGCTCATCCCCTTTATACTGGTCGAAAGGGTGCCAACGCACAACGGTTTCAAACAGTTGCTAGGGTGCAGTTTTGATAACCGCACTTAACCCCCACACAGGCTTAACACGTGCAATTAAGGGGTAACCGCACATATTAACCTCCTGGCAGTTGTCCTCATACGTGGAAGAATCTTCGGGATCCTCGGGATATGCTTGTTGTAGAGCTTAAGCAACCCGAGTCATCCTGGTCGAGGGTAGTCCCTGACCCTCTGACCGCGCACTGTCCGCGGCCTCCTGATCACGCACTGTCTGCGACCTCCTGACCGCGCATTGTCTACGACCTCATGATCGCGCAAAGCCTGCGACCATGTGTCCGCGCCACTCAGGTCATCTGATGTAACACCCTAGTTTTGGGGGTGAAAAGTTTTGCATAAAAATCCTGCATGCATGTATCCCTGTAGTAGTAGCCAGATTAGTTGAACTCTAATCTCTCCCAAACCCTAAAAATCTCCAAATCTATTCTCTAGATCCAGATCAAGATCTGACCATACAGATTTAGCCTACCAGTTACCCTGAGGATAAAAGTCTTCAGGAGCCAGATCAAATTCTGACCCTAACTCTCAGTACCTAAGCCCCTCTCTGTTTTCAAAAACAGGAAAATTCAGATTTACCCTAAGTACCCCGGTTTCCAGATGATTGAATTATTTTGATTTAACCCAATTCAGACTCAAGTAACCCCTGGAATATGTTCCTAGGTTTAGCCTCAACCCACTTCAAAAAGTTGGGAGCCAAATTAATTCATCTAAACATTTTTCGCAGTTTAGTCCAAATTTTACTGCGAATAAGTCCTTTTCTGTTTACCTGGAAGCCTGAAAAGGCTAAAATCTGCAAATCAATTCCAACTTCAGAATTTCTTCAGGAAACACCTTCCAAATACTATTTGATACAGATCTCCCTTTTGATCAGACTTCAAAATCTCTCTCCAATCACCAGAATTCGAAATCGACAAAATCCAGACTTATTTTACCCTAATTTTACCCTATTTTCGAAAATAGGTGAAATCCCTCAAATCTTGTCAAATTTTTGCTAAATTTGAGCTGGATGAGTACTAATAGAAATGTTATACTCAGCCATGAAATCAATTCTCAAATTAACCATCTCTAAGATAGAAATTACAAATCAGTCCAGATTTCAAATAAGAATCCTTGCATTTTGGTCCCTGGTTCGACCACAGACGCTGTGCACGACCAGCAGCCGTGCACGACCGCGACCACCACACTGCCACGCCAGGAACTTCGTCGCCGGTGAAGCCCCGTGGTCGCCACCTCTGCCACCGCGTTCCTGCCACGTGTGCGCACGCCGTTCGCCACCTTGGAGCCACCGCGGCCGCACCAGTATCGCCAATTTTGCCCGCGCGCGCACGCCATCGCTGCAGCCACGGCAGAAGCACGATGCCACGTTGCAAGCATGCCGGAGGAGCCCGTCAGTTCGCCGTTGCATCACCTGGGACAGCACACGCCAACCTGCAAAGCCGGCACGGCCGCTGGAGCACGTCGCTTCGCTGCTGTCCCGCCCGGCCGGCCAATTCGACGTCGATTCACCGCTCCAAGTCTCCAGGCATTTTCCAGCCGTTGCAGCCTCCCCAATTCGCCTATAAATAACCCTCAGGACTTAGCCAACTTCACCACTTAACGAAGCACCAGAAATCGCCACACTCCACCGTGTCTTCTTCTTCTTCGGCGAGCTCGAGAAGAGGCTCACGGTGCCAAGCCTCTACACTGCTTCCTCCTCGATTCCAGCTACTCCAGTAAGCTCCTCTTACCTCCCTCATCGTACTCGAGCATGTAATTGACTTCAAACCTCTCCGGTCGCCGGCAATTCCCGTTTCTCTCCAACAGCTCCGGCGAGCAATTAAACTCTAACCAGAGTGAATTAGCTCTCGAGCCTGTAATCAAACATGATCAGTGGACTATTTAGAACACATCTAAGCAACCAGAATCGAAGAATTTGCTAAAATATGAAAAACAACAAATTGGAACTTTGCTTGTGAACTGAGCTTGCTGTTCAAGCTTTTCTGGTGCATTTCTAGTTAATCTAACCTTACCAGTAGCACTCTTATGCCCCAGAGACCATCCTCAAGCAAGGAATTAAGTTTATTTGCCCTAGATCAGTAATGCCCAAATCAGGCTTGAGTTAATCTTTTCTCCGGCCAATATCTCCTAAATCCAGCCAATCCAGCCATGGAAACCTTGCCATCTGGATGCTTTGGACCATTCTGAGAAACTTTGTCTTCTATCACGACTTCTAATTCGGCCTAGATTGTGAGATATAGCTATGCCCTAGTTTGCTGTACTGTTCACACTGTATGTACGTGCTCCAAGCCAGCCAACTTCTTCGCCGGTTTTCATCACTTTCCGGCCATCTCCTGCCCTAGGTCCTATTGAGACATTTGTTCCTGTTACAAATGCCTAACCACCAGACAAAGTGGTGCATCATTTGGAGCCCTGAGTTAAAAGATATGGCTAACCCTAGTTTCTGGCCGTGTCAAGACTATGCCAGACTATGTCAGCCAGTGGCATTGAGCCTTTTCACCCACTTCCAGCCATGCACCTTGAAAATAACTTTGTCCCTTAGACTCCTGGTGTTGTGATCTACACTTTTCTCTACTGTCACAACTTGAGTTGAGCCCTCTATCACCCATCAACCTTATGTCGATGCCTTGAACCGAATGCCAACCTAAAGACATTCGCTGCTTTTGGGCGAACCAGTCACCACCTTGATATTACCCTGATATTTTGGAACCTTGTAAACCTTAACAGCTAACTTTAACCCTGGTTTCCATAATTAAAACCACATCACTTTCAAACCTTGTATCACCAGAGTATTTTCTCCTTGCATCTTTGCATGTAGTGAATTAGTAAGAATAGGATTGATTGTAATGCCTGTTTGCTTGTTTGATCTTGTTCAGAGCAAGAGTCCGGGGTTGAAGATCTTGTCGCTGAACCGTCATCGACTGCTGATACTTACGACGCGGAAGGCAAGTCATACTTTGAACATATTGAAACCCATATTTTATGAATTGCTATGCTATTCCATGAGTAGATATTTCATTAATATTGCACATGTTGAGATCAATGATATTATGGCAGTGATAGATTGAATACTTGAGAAATGTGAACTTGATAAGATAGCAAGCCACGAACTAATAAAAGTATAAACATGTACAATTATATTCATGAAATAGAACCCCTAGCGGTGACCAGTATTTTGGTATGGAATGGTGGTAGCACTGGAGGTGCTTGGCTGCACTGGATGTGCAGGCACTGAAGGTGCATGGTTGTGGTATGATCTGGTCACTGGCATGTAAGGACTAGAACCTTGTGTTATGCGTCTAGTGGCATGAAAAACGTATCAACCACTTACCTGGTATGGGACAGGCGCAACCTAGTAGCTTTCTTTGTATTATCAGTTCCCTGCATGGCTTGTCGATCCGGTTTCTCGCGTGGAAACTGGTGGGACGCAGTTCGTCCATGAGTGATGTGAGATCAGAAAAATTATGAGAGGATAAGGTGTAAAGAAGGAAGACGCCCTACGCCAGATTAAGTCGTGCGCGACTGTAATCAAAAGAGGTTATGTGTCCTGCGGGAACATAGACCCAGGCTAGGAAGTAAGGTAGTGGGGAGGACCCACAACGGTACTTGGGATGATGTTGTCCATTTACCGGGCAGGGATACTGTTAATACTAGACTGCAAAAACGTTGTGTGATCTCGGCCTTGTCACATGCGTATAAGTCGCATGGAGTTGGCCCGACTTGGAAGTCGAGTGAAAAAGTGGATTTAAAAAGAGGTACATCTCTGCAGAGTTTAAAAATGTATTCGAATACTTCGTGCTCCCGAGTTCTAGGAGTATGCTGCGGTGGATTAAATCCATGGGGTGTGACACAAGTATTGTTTTATAAACTAAAATTTGTTAGCTCAAGATTACCCAAGTGGCATGTGTTGTCACGATAAGGGGCGTTGCCGTGGGCTGTCATGTGTTGACGTGTCGCGGTAATACCATAATCTAGCAAACACATGATAATTAAGAGGCATGTGGTTTATGCCCTAAGTTATGAAATATTGCTAAGAATATATGATTGAAAGGCTTGAATAAGAGTAGTGTGATATGAGGATATATCGCCTTGGATATGGGATATATGTATCACCATCAATACGATTTATTTACTGCCTTGGGTATGATCAGAAGTTGAGTAAGAATTGAGAAAGAAATGTATTTTGGGAAAAACCTTTCACTCTTTCCCCAATAGCATAGGTTCATGTCATATATATATATATGTATCTCTACCTTCCCTATGACTTGCTGAGTACGTGAGTACTCACCCTTGCAACAACTCATCAATAGATGGAGCGTTCTACGACCTTGGAAGATACCCTGAAGATGCTGCGGACCCAGGAGAAGATGAGCAGTTCCCTTCGGAGCCCTGATGTGGTGCTATCTTGCTGTCAACCTCTGTTTCCTGTGGATTGCTTTTGGTCCTAGCTTCCACCGACTAGATGTGTTATTTTGTTAGACCCTTGTGCCTTGTATGGCACTGTACCTCGTTTTGTACTAAGGCTTGATGGCCATACAATTATGACTATTGTACTATTTTGCTGCTGCAATGTAATCCTGTGATTGACTCATCCTGTGAAGTCAAGTGGTTAAAGGGCTAGCTGCACCGAGCTGGGCTCCTCACAGGTGATGTCACTGTCGTGGCAGACGTGACATAAAATAGTGGTATCAGAGCAGCACAGACCTTGACTGTAGGACGGTACCCTTAGGGCTTGGTAGCGCCAGGACCTCGTAAATTATTTAAAAAAAAATTATTTCTGAAAAGTTTTATTTTTGCAAAAGGTTGTTCTGCTCCTTTAAAAATGTTGATTTCAAAATCTTATTTTGCTTCCAAAAATTTCTTGGCAGGATGGCCAAGGAACGTTTCAGCTACATCGAGCGTCTCGGTGGATGGGCCACATTGCTGTGGCATATTGCTCAATTCCTAGGGATTGATGAGCGGCCGATCTGCGAGACTATTTGGGACTATTATGAGGGGCGTCGCTATGGCTTCAAGGCCAAAGTGCTGGTGCACGCTCTCGATAGTCGTGAGGGGCAGGTGATCAGAGTGGAGGCCAGCAGGGCAAGCCGACTGGATGCTATCCAGGACGCAGCTCGAGAGGCGGTGCATCGGGTACGCCAGGTGTACTCATGCCGGCTCCAGGAGTCACCTTTCCGTCACGTGCCTTCATCTCCCTCTGGGTTGCCACCCATCGTGGAGTACCCGGACCCGTGTCTAGCAGGCACCGTAGGTCTGTTGAGGACCCTTGACTCGCGCTACTCTACTTTGCTTGCTGAGCATCAGGAGCTCCGCAAAGAGTTGGAGGAGCAGAAGAAACGTGGCCGAACCGCTTCCTCGTCGTTGACTTCTCAGCCTGCAGCTCAGAGACGCCGCACAGTTGAGGAGGTTGCTCCGACAGTTGTCTCCCCAGCTCGTACCTTTGGACCCAGTGCAGGACCTAGCTTGATTCCTCGGAGGGTTACTAATGCAGCTGGGTACCGACGCTTGTTCTCTACCCCTAGCACCCGCCGGGCAGAGGGCAGTGGGTCTGCTCTGCTGTTCCATGAGTCGGGACCACCCGGGTTTGTTACTCTGGAGGAGTCCGACGACGAGATGGAGCCAGAGGAGGTTGAGCCCTGTGGGAGCAGTTAGTTGCCTGTTCTTTTAGATCCTCAGGGCAGGGTAGATCTTCTAGGTTTGGTGATGCTTTTGGTTGTTATCATCACCATTACTTGTATTTTGATTGTATCGGACTAAGGCGCTTAGCCGCTTCTGTATCAACTACTTGTGCATTAATGAATCAGTTTCGCATTAATTTCTGCATTAGCACCTTAATTCTCTCTAGTTAGTTAGACCTGTCTGCTTCTCTCTTCAGAAGATCAGAATGGTTCACACAAGGAGAAGGACTCAAGATGACCAAGAGGGCCAAGACCCAGTTACGCCACGAAGAGGAACCACACCTCATCCAGGATCGCAGAGCTCACTACCGCCACAAGAAGACTCACCAAGTCTCCAGGAAATTCTTCTTTCAATGGAGAGGAGCCGCCAAGAAGCCCAGGCTGCACATACCCAGTTGCTAGCTCAAGTCATTCAGAAAATGCCAGGGACTGCTGAAGGTACTGCCGTCGGAACTCGACTCTCGGACTTCCAGAAGACGCGACCGCCAACCTTCGCAAGCGCGACCGACCCAATCGTCGCAGACGACTGGCTGCGCGACATTGAAAGGAAACTGGACACTGTTCGTTGCAATGATCGAGAGAAGGTGTTATTCGGATCACACCAACTCACTGGAGCAGCAGCTGCTTGGTGGATGAATTATCAAGAAGCACACATGGAGAAAGACAACATCACTTGGACGGAATTTAAGGATCAGTTCCGAAAATTCCATATCCCTACAGGCGTCATGGCAGCTAAACGCCGAGAATTCCGGAACTTGACTCAAGGGAATCGGACTGTCACTGAGTATCTGCACCAATTCCACCATCTAGCTCGGTATGCGTCCAACGACATCGACACGGAAGAGAAGAAGATTGAACGCTTCACCGAAGGACTTCAGCACTATTTGCAGTATCAGATTGCCTCCCATGAGTTCACAGAATTCCAGACCCTGGTGAATCGAGTATTAAAGATAGAAGAAAAGCGAGGCCTCGGAGAAGAAAATCCGAAGAGAAAGATGATGCAACAGTCGCGACTGCCAGCTAGCTCATCTAGGGGAAGGGCCCCAACACCTCCAAATTTTCGTCCGCCCTACCCGGCGCCAAGACCACAATTCACGCCAACATGCCCCAACTGCAGAGGAGCACACTATCAAAGGGATTGCCCTCAGGCAAAGACTCAACGCTATCATTGCGGACAGATGGGACACCGCAAAGACAGTTGCCCGTGGATCCAACTCCCAACGGCGATAGCAAGATCGCAAGCTGGAACACAAGCGATGGCACCTAGAACCACGGCTTCACCACCATTGCAGAGCCCCAGAGGAGGTTTGTCCAACAGAGGGGGAAATGTAGCAGGCCGAGGACGAGGGCGAGGAGGAAGACCAATGGCAGGCCGAGGAGGCCGACTGAACTTCACCTCCCTTCAAGAAGCAGACAATGCCTCTGACATTCTCCTAGGTAGATTCTTGATCCAATCTGCATCTGCTTTAATACTGTTTGACCCTGGAGCTACAAACTCATTCATATCAGAAGATTTTGCATTTAAAGTGGGAATACCTATGGTACCTCTAAAGTACCTTATGGCTATACAGACCCCAGGAGCTAAGCTGCCTGTATATTCAGCTTGTCGTCATATAACCTTCAGAATAGATGGGATAGAGTTCTTGGCTAATCTATTAGTCCTAGAACTGCAAGGCCTAGACATTATAATAGGAATGGATTGGTTATCCCAGCATAAAGGTCTAGTGGATTGTGAGAAGAAAACTCTAAGCCTTGTTAGTAACCAAGGGAAGGAAGTCCTATTCCATGCGGAAAGATCATCGGTCGAAAAATTGCAAGGATCAGTCCATGCACTTCAGGAAGTATGCTTGGATCAAGTGCCCACAGTACAAGAATACCCAGATGTATTCCCAGAAGAACTCCCAGGGATGCCACCTGATAGGGAGATAGAGTTTACCATTGAGCTTAAACCAGGAGCGGCACCTATAGCCAAGAGACCATATAGGATGCCGGTAACGGATTTAGAAGAGTTGAAAAATCAGTTAGAGGAACTGGAGGGTAAAGGATTTATCCGACCCAGTGCTTCACCTTGGGGAGCTCCAGTTTTGTTTGTAAGGAAGAACGATGGAACCTTACGAATGTGTGTAGATTACCGAGCTTTGAACGAAGTCACCATTAAGAACAAGTACCCATTGCTAAGAATTGATGACTTGTTCAACCAACTTCGAGGAGCCAAAGTATTTTCCAAGATAGATTTGAAATCTGGATATCATCAGCTGAAAATCAAGAAGGAAGATATATCGAAGACTGCTTTCACTACCAGATATGGTTTATACGAGTTTACAGTAGTACCCTTTGGATTGACCAATGCTCCGGCAGCTTTCATGAACATCATGAACAGTACGTTTATGGATTATCTTGACAAGTTTGTTATAGTATTCATAGACGACATTCTGATATATTCCAAGAGTACGGAAGAACATGAGCAACATTTACACCTAGTCTTGGAAGGCTATGAGAGAGGCAATTTTATGCCAAGTTTGATAAATGTGAATTTTGGATGACAAGAATTTCATTTCTTGGACATGTGTTGACAGCAGAAGGAATTTCAGTAGATTCGACTAAAATCTCTGCAATTAAGGAGTGGAAGCAACCTACCTCAGTTTCAGAGATTAGAAGTTTCTTGGGATTAGCAGGATATTATAGGAGATTAATTGAAGGATTTTCCCAAATAGCCAAACCTCTTACGAACCTGCTAAAGAAGGATGTTGCATTTGAATGGACCATCAAGTGTGAAGAAAGTTTTCAGAAGCTGAAGCAGAAATTGACAACAACACCGGTCCTCACCTTACCGGACAGCAAAGAAGATTTTGTAGTTTACTGTGATGCTTCAAAGCAAGGAATAGGCTGTGTGTTAATGCAACAAGGTCGAGTAGTGGCTTATGCTTCACGCCAATGGAGACCTCATGAGGAAAATTATCCGACTCATGATTTGGAGTTAGCGGCAGTGGTACATGCTTTAAAGATATGGCGGCATTATCTCATTGGACATAAGTGTGAGATCTTTACAGATCATAAAAGCCTCAAGTATATCTTCACACAGACAGAGCTCAATATGCGTCAGCGTCGATGGCTCGAGCTGATCAAGGACTACGACCTCAGCATACTCTACCATCTAGGGAAAGCCAACGTAGTGGCAGATGCCTTGAGCAGGAAGGCTTATACCCTACAAGGAGCTACACCTAAGAACCCGTGCTTACGGCAGGAATTTCAGAATCTTGAAGTAACCATAGTGCCATCTGGGATGTTAGCTACACTGACTGTGGAGTCTCGACTCCAAGAGCAGATTGAGGATGCTCAGAAAGAAGATGAGGAGATACATAAGATCAAGAGCCGCATCAGATCAGAAAAAACCCAGGAATTCACTGAAGATCATCAAGGAATCGTATGGTATCGGGGAAGGATTTGTGTACCCCGAAATACAGACCTTAAGGAACTAATTCTTTTCGAAGCCCATAAAACCCCATACTCACTACACCCTGGAAACACCAAGATGTACAAGGATCTGAAGACGCAATTCTGGTGGAATGGAATGAAGAGGGAAATCGCGGAATATGTCGCAAGATGTGACACTTGCCAAAGGATTAAGGCCGATCATCAGAAGATAGCTGGAAAGCTGCAACCCTTACCAGTGCCAACTTGGAAATGGGAAGAGATTGGTATGGATTTTATCACAGGACTTCCCAGAACACAAGGGTGATATGATTCCATATGGGTCGTTGTGGACAGACTCACAAAAGTTGCTCATTTTATACCAGTCAAGAAAACGTATAATGGCAACAAATTAGCGGAGCTATACCTGCAGCGAGTAGTGACACTGCATGGTATCCCGAAGAAGATCGTTTCAGATCGAGGAACGCAATTCACATCCAAATTCTGGAACCGACTTCACGAAGCTTTGGGAACCCAATTGCAGTTTAGCACTGCATATCATCCACAGACAGGAGGACAGACGGAACGGGTAAATCAAATCTTGGAAGACCTTCTCAGAGCTTGCATCTTAGAGTACGGAACCTCTTGGGAAAAGTGCTTACCATTTGCGGAGTTTACTTATAACAACAGTTACCAAGCTAGTCTGCAAATGGCACCCTTTGAAGCTTTGTATGGGCGCAAGTGTAGAACTCCGCTACATTGGGACGAGCCAGGAGAAAGGCAAGTCATTGGACCCGAACTCATCGAAGAAGCTGAAGCACACATCAAGCTCATCAGAGAATGATTAAAGGCAGCACAATCACGCCAGAAGAGCTATGCCGACAACCGAAGAAGGGAATTGTCGTTTGCACCAGGCGAATCAGTTTATCTCAAGGTTACGCCGTTAAAAGGGATGAGAAGATTCCATCAGAGAGGAAAACTGTCCCCAAGGTACATTGGACCCTTCAAAGTCCTTAAGAGGAAAGGAGAGGTATCTTACAAACTGGATTTACCATCAGACCTTGGAGAAGTTCATGACGTGTTTCATGTCTCACAACTCCGTAAGTACCTCAAAGAACCAACGGATCAGATAGAACACCAGGGAATTCCGCTTCAGAAGAATCTCACTTACCTCACTCAACCACTACAAATACTGGCCAGTGATGAGTGTCAACTCAGAAGAAAGAAAATCAAGCTTTGCAAGGTTCAATGGGAAGATCACTCAAAGGAAGAAGCAACTTGGGAGAAAGAGGATGATCTGCGGCAGGCTTATCCCTACCTCTTCCCTTCTCTAGGTAAATCTCGGGGCGAGATTTCTTTAAGGAGGGTAGGCTTGTAACACCCTAGTTTTGGGGGTGAAAAGTTTTGCATAAAAATCCTGCATGCATGTATCCCTGTAGTAGTAGCCAGATCAGTTGAACTCTAATCTCTCCCAAACCCTAAAAATCTCCAAATCTATTCTCTAGATCCAGATCAAGATCTGACCATACAGATTTAGCCTACCAGTTACCCTGAGGATAAAAGTCTTCAGGAGCCAGATCAAATTCTGACCCTAACTCTCAGTACCTAAGCCCCTCTCTGTTTTCAAAAACAGGAAAATTCAGATTTACCCTAAGTACCCCGGTTTCCAGATGATTGAATTATTTTGATTTAACCCTATTCAGACTCAAGTAACCCCTGGAATATGTTCCTAGGTTTAGCCTCAACCCACTTCAAAAAGTTGGGAGCCAAATTAATTCATCTAAACACTTTTCGCAGTTTAGTCCAAATTTTACTGCGAATAAGTCCTTTTCTGTTTACCTGGAAGCCTGAAAAGGCTAAAATCTGCAAATCAATTCCAACTTCAGAATTTCTTCAGGAAACACCTTCCAAATACTATTTGATACAGATCTCCCTTTTGATCAGACTTCAAAATCTCTCTCCAATCACCAGAATTCGAAATCGACAAAATCCAGACTTATTTTACCCTAATTTTACCCTATTTTCGAAAATAGGTGAAATCCCTCAAATCTTGTCAAATTTTCGCTAAATTTGAGCTGGATGAGTACTAATAGAAATGTTATACTCAGCCATGAAATCAATTCTCAAATTAACCATCTCTAAGACAGAAATTACAAATCAGTCCAGATTTCAAATAAGAATCCTTGCATTTTGGTCCCTGGTTCGACCAGAGACGCTGTGCACGACCAGCAGCCGTGCACGACCGCGACCACCGCGCTGCCACGCCAGGAACTTCATCGCCGATGAAGCCCCGTGGTCGCCACCTCTGCCACGTCGTTCCTGCCACGTGTGCGCACGCCGTTCGCCACCTTGGAGCCACCGCGGCCGCACCAGCATCGCCAATTTTGCCCGCGCGCGCACGCCATCGCTGCAGCCACGGCAGAAGCACGATGCCACGTTGCAAGCATGCCGGAGGAGCCCGTCAGTTCGCCGTTGCATCACCTGGGACAGCACACGCCAACCTGCAAAGCCGGCACGGCCGCTGGAGCACGTCGCTTCGCTGCTGTCCCGCCCGGCCGGCCAATTAGCCGTCGATTCACCGCTCCAAGTCTCCAGGCATTTTCCAGCCGTTGCAGCCTCCCCAATTCGCCTATAAATAACCCTCAGGACTTAGCCAACTTCACCACTTAACGAAGCACCAGAAATCGCCACACTCCACCGTGTCTTCTTCTTCTTCGGCGAGCTCGAGAAGAGGCTCACGGTGCCAAGCCTCTACACTGCTTCCTCCTCGATTCCAGCTACTCCAGTAAGCTCCTCTTACCTCCCTCATCGTACTCGAGCATGTAATTGACTTCAAACCACTCTGGTCGCCGGCAATTCCCGTTTCTCTCCAACAGCTCCGGCGAGCAATTAAACTCTAACCAGAGTGAATTAGCGCTCGAGCCTGTAATCAAACATGATCAGTGGACTATTTAGAACACATCTAAGCAACCAGAATCGAAGAATTTGCTAAAATATGAAAAACCCCAAATTGGAACTTTGCTTGTGAACTGAGCTTGATGTTCAAGCTTTTCTGGTGCATTTCTAGATAATCTAACCTTACCAGTAGCACTCTTATGCCCCAGAGACCATCCTCAAGCAAGGAATTAAGTTTATTTGCCCTAGATCAGTAATGCCCAAATCAGGCTTGAGTTAATCTATTCTCCGGCCAATATCTCCTAAATCCAGCCAATCCAGCCATGGAAACCTTGCCATCTAGATGCTTTGGACCATTCTGAGCAACTTTGTCTTCTATCACGACTTCTAATTCGGCCTAGATTGTGAGATATAGCTATGCCCTAGTTTGCTGTACTGTTCACACTGCATGTGCTCCAGGCCAGCCAACTTCTTCGCCGGTTTTCATCACTTTCCGGCCATCTCCTGCCCTAGGTCCTGTTGAGACATTTGTTCCTGTTACAAATGCCTAACCACCAGACAAAGTGGTGCATCATTTGGAGCCCTGAGTTAAAAGATATGGCTAACCCTAGTTTCTGGCCGTGTCAAGACTATGCCAGACTATGTCAGCCAGTGGCATTGAGCCTTTTCACCCACTTCCAGCCATGCACCTTGAAAATAACTTTGTCCCTTAGACTCCTGGTGTTGTGATCTACACTTTTCTCTACTGTCACAACTTGAGTTGAGCCCTCTATCACCCATCAACCTTATGTCGATGCCTTGAACCGAATGCCAACCTAAAGACATTCGCTGCTTTTGGGCGAACCAGTCACCACCTTGATATTACCCTGATATTTTGGAACCTTGTAAACCTTAACAGCTAACTTTAACCCTGGTTTCCATAATTAAAACCACATCGCTTTCAAACCTTGTATCACCAGAGTATTTTCTCCTTGCATCTTTGCATGTAGTGAATTAGTAAGAATAGGATTGATTGTAATGCCTGTTTGCTTGTTTGATCTTGTTCAGAGCAAGAGTCCGGGGTTGAAGATCTTGTCGCTGAACCGTCATCGACTGCTGATACTTACGACGCGGAAGGCAAGTCATACTTTGAACATATTGAAACCCATATTTTATGAATTGCTATGCTATTCCATGAGTAGATATTTCATTAATATTGCACATGTTGAGATCAATGATATTATGGCAGTGATAGATTGAATACTTGAGAAATGTGAACTTGATAAGATAGCAAGCCACGAACTAATAAAAGTATAAACATGTACAATTATATTCATGAAATAGAACCCCTAGCGGTGACCAGTATTTTGGTATGGAATGGTGGTAGCACTGGAGGTGCTTGGCTGCACTGGATGTGCAGGCACTGAAGGTGCATGGTTGTGGTATGATCTGGTCACTGGCATGTAAGGACTAGAACCTTGTGTTATGCGTCTAGTGGCATGAAAAACGTACCTAACCACTTACCTGGTATGGGACCGGCGCAACCTAGTAGCTTTCTTAGTATTATCAGTTCCCTGCATGGCTTGTCGATCCGGTTTCTCGCGTGGAAACTGGTGGGACGCAGTTCGTCCATGAGTGATGTGAGATCAGAAAAATTATGAGAGGATAAGGTGTAAAGAAGGAAGACGCCCTACGCCAGATTAAGTCGTGCGCGACTGTAATCAAAAGAGGTTATGTGTCCTGCGGGAACATAGACCCAGGCTAGGAAGTAAGGCAGTGGGGAGGACCCACAACGGTACTTGGGATGGTGTTGTCCATTTACCGGGCAGGGATACTGTTAATACTAGACTGCAAAAACGTTGTGTGATCTCGGCCTTGTCACATGCATATAAGTCGCATGGAGTTGGCCCGACTTGGAAGTCGAGTGAAAAAGTGGATTTAAAAAGAGGTACATCTCTGCAGAGTTTAAAAATGTATTCGAATACTTCCTGCTCCCGAGTTCTAGGCGTATGCTGCGGTGGATTAAATCCATGGGGTGTGACACAAGTATTGTTTTATAAACTAAAATTTGTTAGCTCAAGATTACCCAAGTGGCATGTGTTGTCACGATAAGGGGCGTTGCCGTGGGCTGTCATGTGTTGACGTGTCGCGGTAATACCATAATCTAGCAAACACATGATAATTAAGAGGCATGTGGTTTATGCCCTAAGTTATGAAATATTGCTAAGAATATATGATTGAAAGGCTTGAATAAGAGTAGTGTGATATGAGGATATATCGCCTTGGATATGGGATATATGTATCACCATCAATACGATTTATTTACTGCCTTGGGTATGATCAGAAGTTGAGTAAGAATTGAGAAAGAAATGTATTTTGGGAAAAACCTTTCACTCTTTCCCCAATAGCATAGGTTCATGTCATATATATATATATGTATCTCTACCTTCCCTATGACTTGCTGAGTACGTGAGTACTCACCCTTGCAACAACTCATCAATAGATGGAGCGTTCTACGACCTTGGAGGATACCCTGAAGATGCTGCGGACCCAGGAGAAGATGAGCAGTTCCCTTCGGAGCCCTGATGTGGTGCTATCTTGCTGTCAACCTCTGTTTCCTGTGGATTGCTTTTGGGCCTAGCTTCCGCCGACTAGATGTGTTATTTTGTTAGACCCTTGTGCCTTGTACGGCACTGTACCTCGTTTTGTACTAAGGCTTGATGGCCATACAATTATGACTATTGTACTATTTTGCTGCTGCAATGTAATCCTGTGATTGACTCATCCTGGGAAGTCAAGTGGTTAAAGGGCCAGCTGCACCGAGCTGGGCTCCTCACAGGTGATGTCACTGTCGTGGCAGATGTGACATCTGAGATCACAGCACCGGACCTCTGGACACTTATCTGGTTCGAATCTGTCTTGAACCAAATATGTATTTATTCCGAACTAGCTCGAGTAACAATCCTCGTCAGCTAGCCCCCAAATTTGAAGAAAATGAAATGACATATTTACTTCAAATTTAAATTTTACATCGGATAGGTGACCCGACGCTTCAACTTCTCCACTTAGTGGTGCACTAAGCGTGACGGTTTATTTCCCGAGACGTGCTCTGGGTTGTATTTGACAGGCAATGATGGTGCCACGAATCGTTTTAACCAGAGATAAAACCGTGAACATATTTTAAGAATTGGAGGCATTCGGAAGACAAACCGTCACCCCTGGGGGCTATAAATATCAAAGCCTCTTAGCCCTAAAACTTCACAAGTCTTTTCCTCGGCTAAATCCTTCCCAAAGCTACCTTTTCTTCTCTTTTGTACTCACCTCAATGGCAAATCAAGACATCATTGAGATTGAAAGTGATGAAGAGGAAGTGACACCCGAACTCGACCAGGACCTCCAGAAGGTAAGTCTTTTCTGGAACTCTTGGTTCAAGTCGTCATTTGATATCCCGATCATTTCCAAAAATGTCTTTTGGAAATTCACAGGTAACCGAAGAGTTGGTTCCTCTAGGGAAGAAACCCAAGGTTGATGAAGGATCCTCCAGCGGCACAAGGGTTAGGGATGCATCATTGCTCTCTCTTCCTTTGGTCCCTATTGTCCTTCCTGTCCATGCAACTCGGCAGGTCGAACCTTCATCTCCACCTTCGGAGGTCCATAATAATCCTTCAAAGCCTTCTTCTCAGCTTTCTCCATCGCAATTAAACGATCCCCATCTTTTGACGGGTCATCAATTTTCTGGTGAGAAGGTTGCATTCCCGCTACCAGATAACCCTCAGTTTGTGTTAGGGAAGCAATCTTTTCGTAGGAAAGTTGCACTTCTGCGTCCTGCTGGTTCCTGACTTTTGTCGGGTGATCTATTTTCTGGGGGAAACACTTCATCCTCTCACTTGTGGGGATTGGTAATTATTTTTCATCTCCTTTACTGGTCGTTTTAACTTGTAAAACAAACACACGTACGTGTAGGAGACAAAAATTTCTGGAGCCCCCAGCGACTAGCCTGCTGAGACCCAACCTCTTTCCTTCGAACAGACTCTCCAGAAGGAAAAAAGAGTCTCTGGAGAAGAAGACTGAAGAGATGTCTTCGGCCATTCTGCATCTAGCAGAATGTTTTGACAGATCCTGTGAGGAGGCACACCAATTCCACTTGGAGAGGGACTACGCTAGGCAGCAGCGAGAACTCTCTGATTCGATCAGGAATGGTAGTGCTTCTCTGATTCAGGACGATGTAGATAGGCTTAGAGCAATTGCTAATTCTCTAGGGGCAGCCAGTGTTGATCCCACTGATGCTGATATGTCCCTAGGAGAACTTTGTAAACTCCTCTCAGATCAGGTCGATGCTTTGGTCGCCTGTATCCCTTTTGTATGCGAGGATTGCCAAACATAAAAAATTTCTTTTCCTTGCACACTATGACATTTAAAGAAGGATTATGTAAAGCTTATAATCCAAATTAAAATCCTTCGTAACATCTGTGCGAAAACATGATCGCAGGAATGTCTTTGCGATTACTCATACACTGGTAAAACTGAAGTAACAAGTATTTTGATCAGAAACGCATTAATGTGTTATACCACGTCCAGTACTGGCACTGCGATCAGAACTAAAACTGCAATTAGATCTGAAGTCGCGATCAGAACCGAAGTCACGATTAGAACAGTTATCGCGATCAGAACCGAAGTCGCGATAACATAATGCCTCGATCGGATGGTAACCATCTATATTGCGATTACATACTTGCAGCGATCACAAAATATCATTGTGATCAACATGCAAATTCTAAGGCGATCACAGAAACGCATTGTGATCAAGCTTTGGAAAAGATACAAAGGATCATTCCCTCCATAATGCTTGCGAAATTTCCATGTTTTTGTGTGCATCCCAGCCCTCGAATTCGAAACAAAAAACAAAAAATATTTTTTGTTCCGGATTTACTGTAGGGAGAGCATAACGGGTTGCCAGAGAGAAGGCACCCATTATGGGAAATTAATAAAATACTCAATGAAACGTTGCCTCGGGCATATAAAAGGAGAAGGTAGCTTCTTGAGGAAGCCACACAACCAGAAACCCTTCACTTGCCTTAGACCTTCCACCGCTCAAAACCCTTTTTTGCATTCCTCATCTCCATCGCCTCCAAAGCCGCCACTTTTCCTCTCAATCCTTCGTGGGAAATGGCTTCCTGGAGCCGATCCGTCCACCACACAGAAGAGAGTCTGGTGGCATTAGAGAAGAAGGAGATTCTTCCTCCGTGGCTGCTGATCAACTGGCGGCCTGCGGAGAAAGATCAGGAAAACCCCAATCGTCCAAGAGGGCGAGTTGGTGGTTTTTGAGGAGTACCTGTGTTGCGGGTTCCGATTCCCTGAGAGCCAGTTCTTGAAGGGAATCCTGGAGCATTATGGGTTAGAGTTGGTAAATCTGCACCCAAATGCTATCCTTTCTTGGCAATCTTTCAGCACTTGTGCGAAGCCTTCGTCGGAGTGCTCCCAAGTGTGGAGCTCTTCTGACGCTTCTACTACTCGGCATGGTCGAAGAGCGCCAATGCCGTCGGATGTATCTACTTCCGGATAAGGGAGAAGAAAGAGTATCCCTTCCCACCTCTCCGAGATTCCGTTCACGGGTGGTACCAGAAGTGGTTCTACTGCACCCCTTCGTCGGAGAGCGGGTTGTGGTTTGAGAACTCTCGTCCGGAGAAGTCCAGCGAGTTGGACTCCCTTCCTGCTCTTAGCGTAGAGCAAAAGAAGCACGCCTAAGTGTTTCTTCACTTAGTCCAGCAAGGACTAACTGCTCGCGACATTATCCACGACTTTGGGAAGAACCTGGTGAGCCCCCTGCGTGAAAGGGCTCATCCCGCTTGGGAAATCCAATCCATGGCAGATAGTACCTTGGACTACAATAATGGTATGTCCCTCAATCAACAAAACACACATTTCCCAAGCAGACTACAATAATGCCTGTTTATGACGCAGCTCTGCCTTTGTCCGAAATTGAAAAGCGGACAAACTACCTTGTCAAGGCGTACAGCGCTGCCATGGAGGGAGCCAAGGGGTCGCCTCGCCCCCAGAGCCTAATCAATGTCGGCGACGATCTCAAATAGGAACGCCGAAAGGTATGGCCTTTCTTAATGAGCTCTGTTGTTGATCATCTATCCGTCCTGTATTAACAAGAACATTCGGAATGACATAGCTCATGGGGAAGTTCACCGAGGCAATGCGTCCAGGCGAGGACGTTGGTTTCTTGGGGAGACCAGCTACGAAGAGGGTGAAGAGGACCTCTTCGAAGCGTGCGGTTGCTCCCAAGAAGTCCAAGAAGATTCTAGGAGAGGCTTCTTCGCAGAAGACACCCCTTACCGTGAAAGGACTGCGGTAAGATACTCAGTGCCCCCTGTAACCCCAAGTACGAGTAGGAATTATTTCTTCGTCGTACAGGGCGAAGGGAGCGAGGATGACATTCCTCTAGTTCGCCGCAAGAGGAAGGCGATCGCTCCTGCGACCAGTGAGGTCCTGTCCCTGATCACAGGGACAGAGATGACCACTATGGGCCCCATGACCACTGATAATCTGGTGGTTGTGGGTGAAATCCCAGTACCTGAAGCACATGAAGCTTCAGGATTTGCAACACCTCCCCTTCTGACAGAAGGGGCGATTGTGGTAAGATTTCTCACAATCCTATGTGTTCGCATTCATCTGCGTATATCCATTAAGACATCCCCCTTGTCCGCCACGAAGCAACTCCTGCCAGTCCTGGGGCGGCGAGTACTCCACTCCTGCCGACAGGAGTTGGAATAACCGAGCAGGACACCGCGACCACTACCAACCTTGTGGTCGCGGACGAAGACCAGCGCCAGTGGTCCAGGAGACATCTGGACTAATGGCCTCATCCGTACCGACCAAAAAAGTTACCCCGGTAAGGACTCTTATAGCTTTGGTCTTCACTATTCCCCATGTGTGTTCTTATAGGTTCGTATGCATACAGGGAGGAAAGGATGAGGTCCTCTTTAGGAAGAGGAAGACCAGGGCAGGTGACGACTGTCCTCTTTTTCTCGGGGAACCATCTTCAAAATCCCAGAAGTTGGTAGGATTTTAAGTAAGGTAAGAATCTCTCCTGTTTGGACAGGGTCGGATCATAGTGATTGACTGAAAAGATTCTAACCGATGGTGTTTCTATTTGCTTAGGCGCAGAGATACCACATCAAGTCCCCCAGCGGCCTCGGCAAGTGTTGAAGTTTCCCTAGCTACCGAGGTTACGGGGGAGCACAACTCCATCCCTTCGGCCAGGGAAGTTTTTCGGGTCGTTATAGATGGGTTGGCCGCAGAAGTCCAATCGCAGTTATTGGAATCTGCGACCCCAACAATAAATGAGGCTCAGCAGGAAAACTCATCCGCTGCTCCTGCTGGGGATAAGCCGAGTCTAGCGACTCAGCCTTTAGCCGGACCGGAAGATGGCTCATTCCGGGAGTATGTTGAGGTATGTCGAACACCGCTTGCGATTTTTTAAGTTTGCATTTGCATAGGAATATCCAGGTTTCGAAACTAATCCCCTTCCATGTTGATGAGGAACGGGGTCCCGATCTTCCGACAGGTAAGGGATAGTTCGATTGGTGGAGACTCGACGTTGACGATCCGACTTTTGACCAGAACCGATCTAGGCCTGCAATCGCTACACCACTACTCCGTTCGTTATCAACCGTAGCAAGGAGCGGTTGACCTAGCCATGAAGGCCTGTTCCTGCAAGCGAATCGAAGAACACGTGCAAGAACACAGAAGAAGCAATCTCGAATTGCAAGTATGTATTAAGATCACGAAGTGTTGGGGTTCCACAAACCGAAAGACGGTGAACTGCGATAGCAGAAAATTCTAAGCAAAACCCGAGTATAACAATGATGGCTACGAGGTTTTAATATGCGAGAGGGGTGGCGTCAAGGGTTTGGGGCGCACCCCCCCACGCGGGATACACAGGCCGAGGCCCAATAGACAGGTGACGCAGCACCGCACGGCCCAACAGAATCTGGTCTCCACTTGTTTTGACAATTGTGATTGACTCAGAAAGATTTTTATGTGGGACCAGATCTGTTGGAAAGGTCTCGACGAGGGCTTCTCTGTAATGTACTTGAACGCCCCAAATGGAGTTCGTATGCATCTGCTACGTCCGTTTGAAGACAGGCTGCTCCGCCGTGGCCGACCCGGACTCCAGCTCGCGGTAGACTTGATTCCGACCTGTCTTGGCGCAAAGTGACACCCTCGCTGATCAACACCATGATTCCTGAGCACAAGCAAAATATTATTATACGAGCTCACCTGGTGATTTAGTTGACGTGCACGTGCCCTTGTTATTGGTCCTTGCACAACGGGTGTCGGAAGAATGGACGCATCGTTAGGGGTGATGTCCTCATCATCCTCCCCCTCTTGAATTGGAGTCGTCCTCGACTCAAGCTCATCTTCATCTCCCAAATATGGCTGCAAATCTGAAATGTTAAAAGTGGGGCTAACCCCGAAATCTGCAGGCAACTTAAGTTTGTAGGTATTATCATTTATTCGCTCTAACACCTTAAATAGACCATCCGCACGAGGCATTATTTTGACTTTCTTAACTCAGGAAAACGCTCTTTACGTAAGTGTAGCTGTTGGGGGAAATCTCCACGCGGTCAACTCCAGGTAAGTTCATGATTGCCCGGGGACAGTGGCCTCCGGTGCCTGCCCCGGGCGCCGCCTTTCAGGCTGCCGGGACCGTGCCCCCCTGGCGGGTCCCGGGCGCCGCCATTCGCCCGGGGACAGTGGCCTCCGGTGCCTGCCCCGGGCGCAGCCTTTCAGGCTGCCGGGACCGTGCCCCCCGGGCGGGTCCCGGGCGGCGCCATTCGCCCGGGGACAGTGGCCTCCAGTGCCTGTCCCGGGCGCCGCCATTGGCCCGGGGACAGTGGCCGCCGGTGCCTGCCCCGGGCGCCGCCTTTTAGGCTCCCGGGACCGTGCCCCCCGGGAGGGTCCCGGGCGCCGCCATTCGCCCGGGGACAGTGGCCTCCGGTGCCCGCCCCGGGCGCCGCCTTTTAAGCTCGCGGGACCGTGCCTCCGGGGTATGTCCCGGCCGCCGCCTTTTAGCTCCCGGGACCGTGCCCCCCGGGCGGGTCCCGGGCGCCGCCATTCGCCCGGGGACAGTGGCCTCCGGTGCCTGCCCCGGGCACCGCCATTTTGCCCCCGGGACCGTGCCCCCCGGGCGAGTCCCGGGCGCCGCCATTGCCCGGGGACAGTGGCCGCCGGTGCCTGCCCCTGGCGCCGCCTTTTGGCCCCCGGGACCGTGCCCTCCGGGGCGGGTCCCGGGCGCCGCCATTTGCCCGGGGACAGTGGCGTCCGGTGCGTGCCCCGGGCACTGCCATTTGGCCCCCGGGACTTGTGCCCCCCGGGCGGGTCCCAGGCGCCGCCATTTGCCCAGGGACAGTGGCCTCCGGTGCCTGCCCCGGGCGCCGCCATTTGGCCCCCGGGACTGTGCTCCCCGGGCGGGTCCCGGGCGCCGCCATTGCCTGGGGACAGTGGCCGCCGGTGCCTGCCCCGGGCGCCGCCTTTTGGCCCCCGGGACCTTGCCCCCCGGGCGAGTCCCGGGCGCCGCCATTCGCCCGAGGACAGTGGCCCCCGGTGCCTGCCCCGGGTGCCGCCTCTTAGGCTCCCGGGACCCTGCTCTCCGGAAGTGGTCCCGGACGTCACCGCCCTCCTAAAAGGTAAAATCCCTGTTTCTTTATCACGTGCAGGTCATGCGAGGGACGCCTCGGGAATCAGCGACCACCTGTCAAGCATCCAAGGCGTTTGACCGGGAGAAGGACGGTCTTACCCTTCAATCCGACGGTGGCTTCCGGGGTAGTTTAGGTTTTTTGCTTCTTTTTGGGGCTATAAATAGCCCTTGTACCCCTCTGTTGTAAAGGATCAGCTCATTATTATTTGGAATAGCTAATCCCACAGACGTGCTCCGGAAGCCTCTCTCCCGGAGAGAGCCTCCCCAGCCGACTCCGGTCGGGAGCGCGTCGACAGGACTAGGGCCCCCACCGGGATCCGAACCTGTATAAATCCACGTGTCAAATCTTGTGTTTGTCCGGTGGGGGAGGACCGGTCACCCGGTCAACCCGCGCTGCGTAATCTCCGCTAGGATCGTCTTCGAAACCTGCCGGGGTATTCTTAATACCACGACAGTAGCCATACAAGATCTCCAGGAGTAAATATCAATTCCTTTCTACCATGACTACCAGCAATGCGATATTTTTTATTCATTCGCTCAATATTTTCTTTTGTTGTTTGATGTAGTTTTAAAATAAACTCAGCACGTTTCTTAGCATCAAGATGAGCTTTTCAGATGATGGAAGAGGCAATAGGTCAATAGGAGCACGAGGGTTGAAACCATACACTACCTGGAAAGGGCTTACCTTGGTAGTCGAGTGTAGCGCACGGTTGTAGGCAAACTCCACATGAGGAAGGCACTCGTCCCATATCTTTAAGTTCTTCTTCAAAATAGCTCAGAACATTGTGGACAAGGTGCGATTTACCACCTCCGTTTAGCCATCAGTTTGGGGATGACAAGTAGTAGAAAACAGTACCTTTGTCCCCAATTTATTCCATAATCTTCCTGAAATGACCCAAAAATTTTGTGTCGCGATCTGAAACAATAGTGGAAGGCATACCATGCAAACGAACAATTTCTTTGAAAAATAAGTCGGCAATGTGAGTGGCATCATCATTTTGTGGCAAGGAATAAAATGTGCCATCTTGGAGAATCGATCCACAACAACAAATATACTATCCCTCCCCCTCTTTGTCCTAGGCAAAACTAGAACAAAATCCATCGAGATATCCTCCCACGAGACACTAGGAGTAGGAAGAGGCATATACAAACCGTGTGGATTTAACCGTGAATTTGCCCTTTGACACGTGGTGCAGCGTGCCACGAAGCGCTCAACATCACGCCTGATCTTTGGCCAATAGAAGTGCGTGGCCAAAACATCCTCTGTCTTTTTGACACCAAAATGTCCCATCAGGCCTCCTCCATGAGCTTCCTGCAACAACAAAAGACGAACGGATCCAACTGGAATGCATAGGCGGTTAGCTCTAAACAAGAACCCATCATTGAGTACAAATTTATTCCAAGCCCTCCCATCCTTGCAATTACTCAAAGCATCTTTGAAATTAGCATCTTGAGCATATTGTTCTTTAATAGTTTCAAGTCCAAAAATTCGACAGTCAAGTTGAGACAACATAGCATATATCTGAGACAAAGCATCATCAATTACATTATCTTTCCCTTTCTTGTGTTTAATAATGTAAGGAAAAGATTCAATAAATTCTACCCACTTGGGCCATAAATAATGTTGCCACGTCTCTAAAGTTTGTAGAAGAGCGTACAACTCTTTATCATATGTGGAGTAATTTAAAGCACGCCCACTTAATTTCTCGCTGAAATATGCAACAAGCTTACCTTCTTGCATAAGCACACCACCAATGCCAACTCCACTAGCATCACATTCAAGTTCTAAGTTTTACCAAAATCTGGAAGTTGGAGTAATGGTGCATTTGTTAGCTTTTCTTTCAAAAGGTTGAAGGCGTGCTCTTGTGGTTGTCCCCAATGGAATGCAACGCCCTTCTTTGTCAATTCATTCAATGGTGCGGCAATGGTGCTGAAGTCCTTCACAAAACGGCGGTAGAAACCAGCAAGTCCATGAAAGCTTCTCACCTGTGTGACCGTTTTAGGAGTCGGCCAACTCTTGATAGCTTCGATCTTGGCTTCATCAACCTCAATTCCCTGCGGAGTCACAACATAGCCAAGAAACGAGACTCGATCGGTGCAAAAAGTGCACTTCTCGAGGTTACCAAACAAACGTGCCTCTCTCAAAGCATTAAAAACAGCACGTAAATGCTCGAGATGTTCAGAAAGTGAATTGCTATAGATCAAGATATCATCAAAATAGACCACCACAAATTTACCAATGAAAGAACGTAAGACCTCGTTCATCAAGGGCATGAAAGTACTAGGTGCATTAGTCAATCCAAAAGGCATAACTAACCACTCATATAAACCAAACTTGGTCTTAAAAATAGTTTTCCATTCGTCTCCTAATTTCATTCGAATTTGGTGGTACCCACTACGCAACTCAACTTTTGAGAAGATAATAGAACCACTTAACTCATCAAGCATGTCGTCTAACCTAGGAATAGGATGACGATACCTTATTGTGATATTGTTAATGGCTCTACAATCCACACACATGCGCCAACTACCGTCTTTCTTAGGAACCAAAAGAACAGGAACAGTACAAGGACTAAGGCTTTGTCGCACGTACCCACGGTCCAAAAGCTCTTGGACTTGTCATTGAATTTCCTTAGTCTCTCTGGATTGGTCCTATATGCATTACGGTTTGGCAACGTCGCTCCCGGGATCAAGTCAATTTGATGCTCAATACCTCGAATAGGTGGTAGTCCCGGGGGCACCTCAGCAGGGAACACATCGTCATACTCCTGCAAAAGGTTAGTAACAACAGGTGGAAAAGAGACAGGCATATCATCAAATGAAAACAAGGTCTCTTGACATATCAAAGCAAAGCATGACGGTTCAGCAAGATCATATTTTGTAGCAAGCAAAACACCACCCTTCAATTTAATTCCCTCAGTCTTAGAAACAGGTACATTGTTATCTTTCTTGTGCGGAAAAACAGTTTTAGCTACTTGCTGATTTTCAGATTCTGTGGTGTTCTCTTTCTTCTCATTTTCAAGTCTTTCCCTATCAAAATGCACAATTTCAGATGGAGTCATGGGAAGCAAGGTTATTTTCTTTCCTTTGTGCATGAAAGTGTACCAATTATTTCTACCATGATGAGTTACATTAGTGTCATATTCCCAAGGTCGGCCTAATAAAAGTGAACATGCTCACATAGGCACTACATCAAAATCAGCAACATCATGGTATGAACCAATGAAAAATGGTACTCTTGCGGTTTGCGTTACCTTAACCTTACCGCTGTTGTTGAACCATTGAACATGATATGGTTGGGGATGTGGTTGTGTGGTCAAGCCAAGCTTCTTGACCAAATCAGAACTCACCAAGTTGTTGCAGCTCCCACCATCAATGATTGTTCGGACGCGCCGGTCGTTGATGACGACGAACATTTGAAACAAGTTGTGGCGTTGGGCTCGCTCGGCTTGCTTCATTTGAGTACTAAGGACCTGCTGGACAATGATGGTCCGGTATTCTTGTGTGGCCACCGTACCCAAAGCTTCCCCATCATCATGATGTTCGGATTCATCATCAACATTACCTGCAAGGTTAGCTGCAAGAGCATATTCATCTTCAACATCAGAAGCACTAATGTACCCACCATCGTCTGTCGCAATGTAAGCTCGCTGACTTGGGCAGTCCTTCATGACATGGCCCATCCCCTTGCAACGGTGGCATATGATACCTGTTGGATGTCCCGTGGAGGCAACAGATGAAGACGACTTCGCTGGTGCCTGCACATTAGAAGTTTTGCTTACCTCGGGTGTACGTGGCGGTGGTAACGGTGCTATTGAACCCGCCCTACTGGTCGAGGGGGCAGTAGACCGAACAGCTGGAGGTGGCTCTGATTTGGTTGACGCCTGTCTTGGGGTGAAGGTACTACCAAAGTTGCTCCGTGGCCGCTGTTGTCGTCCCTGCAATTCTTTTTCTGCCAAAACAGCAAGCTGGAACAATCTATTGACATCATGATAGTCCTTGTAATCAATAATATTTTGTATATCATGCCTTAACCCTCCATAGAAACGAACCATTTTATCCTCCTCGGTTTCCTCTACCTCACAACGCAACATGCCTATTTGAAGCTCTTGGTAGTACTCCTCTACCGATTTGTTACCTTGATCTAAGCGTTGCAATTTTTTACACAAATCACATTTAAAGGAAGGAGGCACAAATCTAGCGCGCATTTGTCTCTTCAGATCATGCAAGTACCAGGATGTACATTAGACTTTACTAGTTCATTCCACCAAATTATAGCAAAATCCTTGAACTCACTAGTGGCTTGTCTAACTCTATGAATTTCAGGAACAAGATGGGAGTTAAATTTTTGTTCAATCTCCATTTCCCAATCTAAATACACCTCAGCATCATATGTACCAGAAAAAGAAGGTACGGTAAACTTAACTTTAGCAAATGGATCATCATTGCGATAATTATTATTACCATTGTTACCTCTCATACCTTGACGATTTCGGTTGAAGCGCTCTAAGTCATGTGCCGCACATCGCATAGCGGGTTCATTGAGAGGTGCCACATGTCCCTCTACATCATCATCGTGCTCCTGGGCTGCATCATTTTGCTCTAGGTCATGTTCTCGATCACCTGAACCCTGTCATCAAGCTGGGCAACACGTCGTTCCAATCTTTCAATACCTTTGGTTATCTCTTCCATCATGGTTTTCAGCTCAGCATGAAGGGCACACTCGTTGTCCTCTTTATCAGATCCTGCCATGATTAGTAGAAAGTAGAAAAAACACAAGAAGTATTATCCCTACAAACTACCAGGTTCAGACAAGTGGATTCACACCCTCTCAAGTGTCTTACCACGCTCTTGCAAGGTTCTTACCAATGCTGCAGAAGGTACAACCGGTGGCTGGTTCGTGATATCGTGACGAGCTTAAGCGTAAACGATTGCAAGGTTGAATCCTGTTCTGATAGAAAGTATGTGGAGCTTGGAAGGCAGTTATAGTAGCAAAGGTTAGCAATAATTGAAATCAGAATGCTAAGTTGAATAAGTGTCCAAAGAACACACTAGTGTTGCTGGCCTAAATACTGTTCAAGCAAGCAAAGACAACAAGGTAACAAATGGAAACAGCAAGATGATAGCAAGGACAATCAATAGTGAAGCAATTCTGATCCCAAAGATAGCAAGTATGGCAAGTACGAACCCCCGGATTTTTTTTTCGCTGCGCGGCTCTTTTCTGTGCGCTCTCTTTTTGATAATTTTTTTTATTTTTTTTTTATTTTTCTGATATTTTTTTCAAGTTCAGCAACACAGAAATATGGAAACAAAGCAGGTTCCCTTCAATTTGGAGGTAAGGGCTGGCCGATATAAATTCTGGTGCTTGCTTTGAAAACCGTGCTAAAACTTCCGGGGCCGGATACTCGATCTTCCTGAGGGATTTTGGCATCCGAAATTTTGCCAAATTTGACAAAGTGGGTGAAATTGAAGTGTAACTTTTCGCTAGCTTCAAAACGAGTGGTCGTGGAGCTCAAACGGAGTTTGGATGCAAAAGTTATGGCTGTTTTAGTGAAGGTGCTCCGGATCAGGGTTTCTGGGCAATGCGAACTTTCGGTTTCGCAAGTAGGGAACGTGACGGTGGGTTGGCGGGATGGACAAAGGGGAGGCTAGCGATTCAGGACGTTTGACACGAGGCGGTTTGCGACCTATCTACGGTTTGCGAAGCAGGACAGTAACACAAGGTGGCTAGCGGGGGCAAACAGAGTAGGACTCGATTTGGTTTTCTGGATGTCTGGCGGTGGTAGGATGGATGATGCAACGGGGAGGTGATGGACAGAACTACGAACACAATCTAAACCAGCAACCAGACAATGAACTAAGGACACAAACTCAACAACGCTAACTGAAAGCAAAGATTGTGAAGGCTCGAAGTGGTTTGGACAGCGGAAGACTATGACCTAATTTTTTTTTTGGCTTTTTTTTCTGGACGATGGGTAAAACAATGAACAATGAACAGATGGGATACGAGATACCTGACGGGCAACCGGAGCTCTGATACCACTTGATGAGGAACGGGGTCCCGATCTTCCGACAGGTAAGGGATAGTTCGATTGGTGGAGACTCGACGTTGATGATCCGACTTTCGACCAGAATCGATCTAGGCCTGCAATCACTACACCACTGCTCCGTTCGTTTTGAACCGTACCGAGGCACGGTTGACCTAGTCAGGAAGGCCTGTTCCTGCAAGCCAATCGAGGAACGCGTGCAAGAACACAGAAGAAGCAATCTCGAATTGCAAGTATGTATTAAAATCACGAAGTGTTGGGGTTCCACAACCCGAAAGACGGCGAACTACAACAGCAGAAAATTCTAAGCAAAACCCGAGTCTAACAATGACAGCTACGAGGTTTTAATATGCGAGAGGGGTGGCATCAAGGGTTTGGGGCGCACCCCCCCCCCCCCCCCCCCACGCGGGATACACAGGCCGAGGCCCAATAGACAGGTGACGCAGCACCGCACGGCCCAACAGAATCTGGTCTCCACTTGTTTCAATGATTGTGATTGACCCCGAGGGATTTTGGACGTGGGACCAGATCCGTTGGAAAGGTCTCCTCGAGAGCTTCTCAGTAATGTACTTGAACGCCCCAAACGGAGTTCGTATGCATCTCCTACGGCCGTTTGAAGACAGGCTGCTCCGCCGTGGCCGACCCGGACTCCAGCTCGCAGTAGACTTGATTCCCGAGCCGTCTTGGTGCAAGTGACACCCTCGCTGATCAACACCATGATTCCTGAGCACTAGCACAATATTATTAGGTAGTAACTCGCTCTTGTCATTATTCTCTCATGTACTAAGAAACGAGCTCACCTGGTGATTTAGTTGACGTGCACATGCCCTTGTTATTGGTCCTTGCACAACGGGTGTTGGAAGAATGGAAGCATCGTTAGGGGTGATGTCCTCATCACATGTCATAGGAACTGACCCGCATGTCGACCAGGTCGATGGCTATGGCAAACAACATCGAGGTCGCGCAAGAGGAAACAGGACGCCTGCAGTGGTAAGGAAAATGTTTCCTTATTTGCCTGAATGTAAACCCTATCATGACAGTTGTTTCTTTTGTCTCAGAGAAAATGCCTTTCTGATCGAGAGTCTCGCTGATCGGGAAGACCAGGAGTGCAGGGCGGCTGCCATGATCTCCTTCCTGGAGACTGAACTCCAACGGCTATGGTCACAGCTCTCCTGTAAGCATACTTCCGACCAGAGTAAATTAATTTTGTCATACGAACTTGCATGTGATGATCTCCTATCGCAGCTCGAGACAACCAAATAAGCCAGCTCGACCAAGGGAGGAAATACCTCCAAGCGACCATCGAGTTGCAAAACTAGAGAGTTGATTCTATCTGCAGGGAGAACAAGGACTTGTGTGCGTCACTCTCGACCTGCAGCAGTGCTCAACGACAAGAATGAAACTTGGTGATGAATGGAAAACTATCATGTGTTTAAAACTAAACTTGGATTGTATGAGTGGTTAGTAATGCCTTTTGGTTTAATTAATGCACCTAGTACTGGCATGCGTTTGATTAATCATGTTTTAAGAGCATTCATTGGAAAATTTGTGGTGGTATATTTTGATGACATTCTGATCTATAGCAAAACTATGGAAGAACACATTGATCAGCTTAGGCAAGTGCTCGAAGTGCTTAGAAAACAGAAGTCATATGCTAATATAGAAAAGTGCGCCTTTTGTACCGGTAAGGTTGTGTTTCTTGGCTATGTTGTTTCTGGACAAAGAATTGAGGTCGATGAATCTAAAATGGAGGTAGTCAAGAATTGGCCTACCCTTGTGAATGTTAGTCAAATATGATGTTTTCATGGTCTAGCTAGTTTCTACCGTAGATTTGTGAAAGATTTCAGTACTATAGCTGCCCCATTGAATGAATTAACTAAAAAGGGTGTTGTGTTTGCATGGGGTGAATCACAAGAGAATGCTTTTCAGGAATTAAAGAAACACTTAACTGAAGCACCATTGCTTGTTTTACTTGATTTCACTAAAACTTTTGAGATTGAATGTGATGCTAGTGGAATGGGTATTGGTGGTGTTTTGATGCAAGATGGAAAGCCCATAGCATACTTTAGTGAGAAACTAGGAGGTGCTCAATTGAACTATCCTGTTTATGAAGTTGTATGCTTTGGTACGTGTGCTTGAGACTTGGCAGCATTACTTTTGGCCTAAAGAATTTGTTATCCATTCTGATCATGAAGCTTTGAAGTACTTGAAAGGCTAAGCTAAAATGAATCGTAGACATGTTAAGTGGTTGAATTCATTGAAACTTACCCTATGTTGTGAAGTACAAGGGCAAGGAGAATGTGGTTGCTGATGCTTTATCTCGAAAAAACATTTTGTTGACTCAGTTAGAAGTGAAAGTACCTGGTTTAGAGAGTTTGAAAGAATTGTACACTTTTGATCATGACTTTTCAGCACCATATTCTAAATGCTACAATGGCAAAGGATGGGACAAGTTCCATGTGCATGATGGGTTCTTATTTTGTGCTAACAAACTTTGTGTTTCAGATTCGTCTGTGTGTTTGTTATTATTGCAGGAATCTCATGTAGGTGGATTGATGGGACATTTTGGGAGAGAAAAGACTTTCATGATGTTCAACAATCACTTTTATTGGTCTAAGATGAGATGTGACGTCAAAAGGTTTGTTCAGCGATGTGTGACATGTCACAAAGCTAAATCTAAACTGAACCCTCATTGATTATAAACTCCACTTCTTGTTCCTAATGAACCTTGGGAAGATATTAACATGGACTTTGTGTTAACATTACCGACAAATATTCAGTTTTTGTAGCTGTGGATAGGTTCTCTAAAATGTCACATTTTATACCTTGTCACAAAAGCGACGATGCATCGCTTGTCGCTGACCTATTTTTCAGGGAGATCGTGAGATTGCATGGAATGCCAAGAACCATTGTTTCAAATCACGACGTCAAGTTCATGAGCTACTTTTGGAAGACCTTGTGGGCCAAGCTTGGGACGAAGTTGTTATTCTCGATAACTTGTCACCCGCAAACTGATGGACAAACAGAGGTGGTGAATCATACACTTTCAATGCTGTTGCGAGCAATGATCAAGAAGAACTTGAAGGAGTGGGAAGATTGTCTACCACCTGTGGAGTTTGCTTATAACAGGGTGGTACACTCTACTACTCAAATGATCCTATTCGACGTGGTGTATGGTTTTAAACCCATCACACCACTTGATTTGCTGCCACTTCCATTACAAGAGCGTGCCAATATGGAAGCGTCCAAGCGTGCTGAATATGTGAAGAAAATTCATGTCAAAACTAAGAAGAGATTGAGAAGAAGGCTCGCTATTATGCTGAGAAGGCAAACAAGTCAAGAAAGAAGATGCTCTTTGAACAGGGTGACATGGTTTAGGGGCATCTATGAAAAGATCGCTTTCCGGAGAAAAGAAAGTCTAAGTTGATGCCCATGGTGACGGTCCATTCAGAGTGCTTCAAAAGATCAATGATAATGCATACAAGATAGTGCTTCCAGGTGATGACTATACGGTAAGCTCTACATTCAATGTTGCTGATTTGTCACCTTTCTTTGAACTAGAAGAAACAGAGTCGAGGTTGACTCCTTTTCAAGAGGGGGATGATGATGAGGACATTCCTAGCACTAGTAGCACTAGCACTCGACCAAAGGCACATACATGACAAATGACTTGAGTGAAAGCCAGACAATTAAATTAATAGGTGACTTTGTTCCTCAAAGAATTAAATTATGATGAGAATATGCTGCTACCTAATAGCTCTTGTTTAATATTGATTAGAAATGAAGATGGAGAGCATAACAGGAGGACATAGCCACGTATGAGCTAAAGGACTTCATCGAATCTGGTGGTACACCTACTGAGTGGAAAGAGAATTTCCTAAGCTTTCCAGCGAGCCCAAGATCACTCAATTCTGTCAAGGATTGCACGCACTACAACCAAAAGAACTTTGCTCGACATGCAGTCTGACGTTTGACCATCAAATTCAACCAAGCAACATTCTTAGCACAGATGTCCATGTTGGTCATGTGAGTACTTGTTTGAAATAAATTCAAAAGAGCTTTCCAACAAATCAAGAATCATTGAATTCCGACGTCGTATGCAACCAGGAGACCCAAAAAAGTAACGACTACACGGAAGGAAAGAGTCCAGTCCGAATCCAAGAAGAATGATTCTAGATTTATTTGATCTTTTATAGTTTGTTAAGAATTTATTCTGTTTGAATTAGATTAAGATTCGATTTCTAGTTTAAATCTTCTATCTTTTGTAAACACCATTGTCGCGCCCCGAGACTGGGACAACGACTACTCCTGTAGAGACCTAGCTCGCTGCAGCTAGTCTCAACCACAACCCTTTGACTTCCCAGGATGAGTCAAACACAGGAGTATATTACATTGCAACAGAGTACTTACAAAATATTAAGCAGTGTGGCCTGCTGGCCTTAATATTACATAAAGAGGATTACAATGCCTGCAAGGCATTCAGGGTTTAACAAAATATTTAACTACACAGCAGAAGATAGGTGACCCTCCCACAAAAGAAGTTGACGGCAGAACAACACACTTCAGGGTTCTGGCGGAACTGATTCTCCTCCTTCTGGATCCACGTAGTACTCCGTGCCATCATCTTGATCAAGGTAGGCTCCATCTATTGAGTTGAATGTTGCAAGGGTGAGCACTTACGTACTCAGCAAGTCATAGGTAAGAGTAGATACATATAGTAGTGATGATATGAACCTAGACTAGTCAAGAATTATGGATATTTGTAAAATAATCTTTTTCTTTCATACCTCATCTCATGGCAGCACTTTTTATAATATAACATCATCATTCATGTTCACTAGATTATAGCACTACTGTGACACGTCGACACACGACAGCCCACGGTAGCACTCCTTATCATGACAACACATGTCATTTGGGTAATCTTGATTTAAACATATTTTATTTAGAAAATAGTACTTGTGTCACACCCCGTGGATTTAATCCACCGCAGCAGACTCCTATAAAACCCGGGAGCTCGGAGTATTCGAATACATTTTTAACTCTGCAGAGAGGTACCAATTTACCCGCAAGATATTCCACTTTCAAACCTTTCCTATCATAACAAAATGATTGGACCCCTGACTCACTTCATACTGTGAGCGGCAAGGTGGAAATAACAAGAACTTTTGTTATGTATCACTTACAATTCACCCCCGACCCTGTGGCTCTCAGCGAGGCACAGTTGTGGCAGGTTGTATCCAAACCTCCACCCCATTGCTTATTCCCATTACTGGGTCAGCGTGCTTGATCACCTTCAGTGATATGTGTGGGAGCCGCGCTCCGTGTTTATCGTGCATCACAACACATCTCATGCAGGGGTTTCATGTGCGATCCACATAATTACTTGTTCAGGCCTGTCCCATACCAGGCTTGCGGTTAGCACGTTGTTCATGCCACTAGACGCACAACACAAGGTTCTAGTCCTTATATGCCAGTGACCAGACCATCCACAACCCTGCACCTTCAGTGCCTGCATTCCTTTGCAGTCTAGCACCTCCAGTGCTACAGCCATCCATACCATTTTTCTGGTCACGGCTAGGGGTTTTATTTCATGAATATAAGTATATAAATACATATAATAGTTCATGGCTCAAAACTTGTTTATTTCACATTTCACCGATAACCAGTCTAGTACTGCCAATTCATAAATCAACCATTCTCAATCTTTCACATGCAATATTGCCTATATTCAAGGTTATATTATAGCAACATTTAAAATATAGGTTCAAAATGACCAAGGATATGACTTGCCTTCCGCGTCGTAAAATACAGCAGTCGACGTCGGATCCACAGTGAAGTCCTCGAACTCGGGTTCTTGATCTGCTCTCAAATCAAACAAACAACCAATAATCATAATCTTTTCAATACATTATTATACTATATGCAATGATGCAAAGATGAAGTCTTGATGATTCTGAAATGATTGGGTTAAGAGGCTGATTAGGGTTAAGTTAAGGAAACCAATGTTAAGATTAGTTGTCAAAGGTTTACAAGGTTCCAAATGTCTCAAAATATCAGAATGATGTCAAGGTTGCGACTGGTTCGCTCAAAAACAGCGAACGTCTTTAGATCGACATTCGGTTCAAAGCATCGACATAGGGTTGATGAATGATAGAGGGGTTATTTTAACTTGTGGTAGTAGAATAAAATGTAGATCACAACTCTACAAATTTAGTGGACAAAGTGATTTTCAAATTACACAACCAGAAGTGGGTAAACAAGGTCAATGCCACTGGCTGACAAGCTCTGGCATAGAGCTGACAATGTCAAAAGCTAGGGCTTAGCATAACTTTTGATCTGGAGCTCCAAATGATGCACCACTTTGTCTGGGAGGTAGGCATTGATAACAGGAATAAATCATTCAATAGGATCTAGGGCTGAAAATGGCTGGAAAGCAAGAAATTTGGTGATGAACAGAGATGAACTGGCTGCACTGGAGCAGTTCTGGACACAAACTTGGCATGGCTATAACTTCCAATCTAGGCCGATCTAGGTGTCGAGCTAGAAGACAAAAATACTCAGGAGGCTAAGGTACATCTAAATGACAAAGTTTCGAGGGCTGAAATGGCCGGGAACACTTTTCCGGTGAACTGTGCCGGAGAAGAACACTGCTATTTGGGGGTTTTTGCTACAGGCCGAGAGAACTTAATTCTTTGCTTGGAGAGCATCTAGGAGGTATAGGGAAGCTTCTGGTAGCATCAAATTGACTGGAGGATCACCGGAGAAGCCTGGCGACGATCGCCGGTTTTCTGGTAGAGCTTGAATTTGGGAAAAGCTTCGAATGATGTTTAATTAGGGATTCTAAGCTTACAGGCTTGCTTGAAATAACCCACTGATCAATTTGCTTCACAGGCTCGAGGGTTAATTCAAATTGATTTGGCCTGCATTGCCGGAACAGGGCAATCTTCGATTTTCAGCCAATTCCGGCGATCACCGGCGACTGGATGCAATATAGCTCAATTAAATGGTACAGCACGATGAGGGAGACGAGGGGAACTTACTAGTGCGGTCAATTTGGTGGTTGAGGCTGTGGTTGAGGTTGTCACCGTGAGGCCTCGAACTGGTCTCGCCGGAGAAGAAGACTAAGACAGAAAATCTGAGTCGTGGATGATTTCCAGTGAGGTTTGAGGGAGCTGCTGAGCACAGGGATGCTTAAATAGGCAGGCGAAGCATGCGAAGAGAAAACAATGAAGAGATTGGCTGCTGGTGACTTGACTGGTTGCGTGCTGGAGCAACAGCGGCGAAGACACAGCGAAGAACGGTGATGCGACGGCGACAAGCCTTCAGCTGATCACAATGTCGCCTCATCGGGACCTGGCAAAGTTGTAGCAAGCGGTGGCGACAACACTGGCGCGGCAAAGCGACGTGGCGAGGAGTTGCTGACAAAAAGCCGTTGATCGCGCGCGGGAGCAGCACTGGTCGTCGACGTAGCAGCGGCCTTGCCACGGCACTAGCTGGAGTGGGGACACGTGCGCACCGGCATGCATGGTCACGAGCGCGGGCGAAGCCTCACCGGCGATGAGCAATCACGGCGCACAAGCACGGCAGTTCCTGGTCGTGCGCACAGTAGCTAGCCTGGTCGAAATTGGGCTGATTTGCAATATTTGATTTTCACAATTGGACCAATCTGTAATTCTGGAGATTTGGAAGGTTAGAGTTGAATTTGATTTCACTAATCTGGTAGATTATATTCAACAGGTTAATTGGCAATGATAATTGATAAAATATGATACGTTTGAATAGTTTTTGATACAAACTGAAAATAGGGTAATTTAGGGTAATTGAAATCTGAATTTCATTTGGTTTTGAATTCTGGTACTTAGGATGAGATTTTGGAATTTGAACAGAAGAGAAACTTGTGACAAATAGCATTTTGAGAAGATTTGCCGAAGAAATTCTGAATTTGGAGTTAATCTGGAGATTTTAGCCTTTTTGGATTTTCAAATAACAGATAAGGACTATTTTGCGATAATTCTTGGACTGATTTGTGAAAAGAGTCTAAATGGTGAAATATGGCTGTCAACTTTTTATATTAAGGTATTGACATACCCATGATCATATTCCAGAAATAATCTGGTCTGAACTTGGTCAAGATTCGGATTAAATCTGTATTTCTGAAACTTAGGGTATTTAAGTAATAGAAGGTATTTATGTTTTCGAAAACAGAAGGAGCTGATAAATCTGAGAGTTAGGGATAGAATTGGATCTAGGTTCTGAAGGCTTTTAAGTTCAAAGAAACTGATAGATCATATCTGAACAATCTGATCTTCATTTGAGGTCACAGGATAGATTTTGGAGATTTCAGGGCTTGAGATAGAAACTGATCTGGCTATTACTACAGATACATGCATGCATGCTATTTATGAAAAAGGAAATTTTCACCCCTAACTCAGGGCGTTACAACCATCCTCTATAAAAGAGAGGCATGGTCATAGTGTTGAAACAACCACGAATTGAATACACAAATATTTTTAGAGAAGTTTTTGCTCTTGTTCTAGAGTTTGTGCTTATTAAGCCGCCACCTAGAATTGGAAGTTATTCTCTTTATTATAGTTCTTGTAATTTCTTAGTTGATTGTAGGAATTGTGCATCTACTTTTGCGTGGTTAAGTAGACAACGATCAAAGCGTGTGGTTGGGTGAATTCTTTTGTCGCAGGTTGTTGTATTGACAGTGGTTGGCACCATCAGTTCATCAGGTTATATGAATCAACGAGTTATCAATGATCCTACGTCGTAAAGATCGGGCACCCCGTATCATACGACCAGACCAACCAATGCTTTACAAACTATACCATTGTCCTGATCTTTTGCCACATGGGGTATAGATATCCTGGGGCCATTTCCACATGCTCTAGGAAATTTCAAGTTTCTGTTCGTTGCCATTGACACCGTTCACAAAATGAATAGAGGCTAAACCTGTGTAACACCCTGGTTTTGGGGGTGAAAAGTTTCTGCATAAAAATCCTGCATGCATGTATCTCTGTAGTTGTAGCCAGATCAGCTGAACCCTAATCTCTCTCAAACCCTACAAATCTCCAAATCTATTCTCTAGATCCAGATCAAGATCTGACCATCCAGATTTAACCTACCAGTTACCCCGAAGATAAAAGTCTTCAGGAGCCAGATTGAATTCTAACCCTAACTCCTAGTATCTAAGTCTCTTTCTGTTTTCGGAAACAGGAAATTCAGATTTACTCTAAGTATCCCAGTTTTCAGATAATTGAGTTATCATGATCTAACCCTATCCAGACTCAAGCATCGTTTGGAATATGTTTCCAGATATATCCTCAACTTACTCCAAAAAGTTGGGAACCAGATTGTTTCATCTCAACACTTTTCGCAGTTCAGTCCAAATTTTACAGCGAATAAGTCCTTTTCTGTTTACCTGGAAGCCTGAAAAGGCTAAAATTCACAAATCAACTCCAACCTCAGAATTTCTTCAGGGAACACCTCCCAAATGCTATTTGATACAGATTTCCCTTCTGATTAGACTTCAAAATCTCACTCCAATTACCAGAATTCGAGATTGACAAAATCCAGATCTATTGTACCCTAATTTTACCCTATTTTCGAAAATAGGTGAAATCCCTCAAACCTTATCAAACTTTCCCCAAATTTGAGCTAAATGAGTATTAATAGAAATATTATACTCAGCCATGAAACCAAATCCCAAATTAAACCTCTTTAAAACTAGATTTACAAATCAGTCCAGACTTCAACCAAAACTCTCACACTTATACCCCTGGTTCGACCTCACCTAAGTTCTCGACCAGAACCTGTGCAACCGACCAGATTGGCTAGTTCGACTTCGACCAGGCTTCAGTTCTCGACCACCGCACTTGGGAGCAATTTCGACCGCACGTGTTGCTCCGACCAGGACCTGGAACAAGCGCACGAGCACGGGAGCTTCGACCTCGAGCGCGCTGCTGCTATGTTTGCCTCGACGTCGAGCACGCGCTGTTGCTTCAAGCTTCGATCACTTCACCTGCTGCCACGTGTGTGCTCGGTGTTGGCCACTGTGGATCTTCTCCAGTGAGGACCGCAACCAGCTGGTTCTCCCGATTGCATGCCACTGGCAACGGCTCCAGCAGCAAAACGATGCCACGTGGAGATCTCGCCGCGGCCAGCCGTCAGTTCACCTTCGCATCACCTGCAAAAGCCCTCACGGCCGCTAAACCGAGTCACCTCGACGCCAGCTCGCCGTGAAGTCTAATCCTGTCATTTCCTTGCCGGCTACAACTCCCCGAGCATTTTCCAACCATTGAGAGCCTCCAGCCACGCCTATATAGACCCACCAGAGCTTAGCCTTACTCCTTACACTCCAGAGCACCAGAAAACCAGCAGTTCACTGTGTCTTCTTCTTCCCCGGTGAGCAGCAAAGAGGGAGCACGGTGCTAGCTTCAACCACTGCTTCCTTCTTCGATCCAGCACCCCCAGTGAGCTTCCCTCATCTCCCTCATACTTCTCGAGCTTGGAATTTAGTTTAAATGTTTTCTGTCACCGGCAATCGCCATGTTTCATCTAGAACTCCGGTGAGCAATTAACCCTCACCTAAACCGATTTAGCTCTCGAGCCAGTGATCAAATATGCTCAGTAGACCTTGCTTAACATCCCTAAGCAACTAGAATCATCAATTTTGCTGAAACCTAGAAAACCCCAAATTGGAACTTTGCTTGTGAACTGAGCTTACTGTTTAAGCTTTTCTGGTGCATCTCTAACCAATCCAACTTCACCAGTGCATTTCTAGCACCCTGAGTACCATATGCAAGCAAGGAATTAAGCTCAATCACTTTAAATCAAAAATGCCCAAATCAGATTTGAGTTCATCTTTCTCCAGCCAGTATCTTCCAAATCCAGCCGATCCAGCCCTAGCCTCTTTACCATCTAGATGTTTTGGACCATTCTGAGAAACTTTGTCTTCTATCATGACTTCCAATTCGGCCTAGATTGTGAGATATAGCTATGCCCTAGTTGATGTACTGTTTATGTTGCATGTGCTCTAGACCAGTCAACTTCTTTGCCGGTTTTCATCACTTCCCGGCCATCTCCTGCCCTAGATCCTGTTGAGACATTTGTTCCTGATACAAATGCATAACTATTAGACAAAGTGGTACATCATTTGGAGCTCTAGATCAAAAGTTATGGCAAACCCTAGTTTCTAGCCATGTCAACTCTATGTCAAACTATGCCAGCCAGTGGCATAAGCCCTGTTCACCCACCTCTGGTCATGAAAAACAGAAACTACTTTGTCAAATAGTTTCCTCACTACCTTGTGCACCATATGGTTGAATCAAAACCCATTTTGGCCACTAGAAACTGTTCAAACCATGTCAATGCCATTCTTGGGCATTGTCAGCCTATGTCAGCCAATGGCATTGGGCCAGTTTGACCCCTTCTGGGTATGCAAACTGAACATAACTTTGTCCCTTAGACTCCTGATGTTGTGATCTACATTTTATTCTACTGTCACAACTTGAGTTGAGCCCTCTATCATCCATCGACCCTATGTCGATGCCTTGAACCGAATGTCGACCTAAAGACATTCGCTGTTTTTGAGCGAACCAGCCGCAGCCTTGATATCATTCTGATATTTTGGAACATTTGGAAGGAACCTTGTAAACCTTTGACGACTAATCTTAACCCTAGTTTCCATATTTTAACCCTAATCGCTCTCAAATCTTGTATCGCCGAGACGCTTTTACCTTGCATTATCGCATATAGTGGAATAGTAAGAGTAGGATTGATTGTAATGCCTGTTTGCTTGTTTGATCCTTGTTCAGAGCAAGAGTCTGAGTTCGAAGAATTCGTCGCAGACCCGACATCAACTGCTGTTCGGAAGGCAAGTCATATTCTTGAACATCTTGAACCTATATTTTATGAATTGCTAGAATATACCTTGATTATAAAATAATATTGCATGAGAAAGATTGAGAATGGTTGAATTATGAAATGGCAGCATCAGGCTGATGCCTGTGAAATGTGAATTGATCAAATAATGAGCCATGAACTAATATATTATGTATATTTATATTCATGAAATAAAACCCCTAGCCGTGACCAGTATTTTGGTATGGAATGGTGGTAGCACTGGAGGTGCTTGGCTGCACTGGATGTGCAGGCACTGAAGGTGCATGAATTGTGGTATGATCTGGTCACTGGCATATAAGGACCTAGAACCTTGTGTTGTGCGTCTAGTGGCATGATTAACGTGCCGACCGCAAGCCTGGTATGGGACAGCCCTGAACGAGTAGTATGTGGATCACACATGAAACCCCTATATGACAAACTCACGATTAAACACGGGGTGCGCTCCAATACATATCACAGGATGTGATCATGCACGCTGACCCTGAGGGGAAGATGCCAATTAGTGGGGTTGTGAAACCCTGCCACAACTGTGGTTTGCGTGAAGAAAACCACGGGGTCTGGGGTGAACTGTGTGTGAAACATGGCAAAAGTTCTTGTTATCTCCACCTTGCCACTCACAGTATGAAGTGAGTCAGGGGTCCAATCCTTGTGATAGGAAGGGCATGAAAGTGGATATATCTTGCGGGTAAATTGGTACCCCTCTGCAGAGTTAAAAATGTATTCGAATACTTCGTGCTCCCGAGTTTTAGGAGTATGCCGCGGTGGATTAAATCCACGGGGTGTGACACAAGTATTGTTTTATAAATTAAAATTTGTTAGTTCAAGATTACCCAAATGACATGTGTTGTCATGATAAGGGGTGCTGCCGTGGGCTGTCATGTGTTGACATGTCGCGGTAGTACCATAATTTAGTGATCATATAATAGCTAAGAGGCACGTGGATTGTGCCCTAAGTACATGAAATGTTGCCATGAGCATGAGATTTGAAAAGCTTGGAAGAAAAGTATTTTTGGAAAACCCTCTCACCTCTTTTCCCTCAGTAGCATAGGAGCATGTCATCTCTACTATACGTATCTCTACTCTTACCTATGACTTGCTGAGTACGTAAGTGCTCACCCTTGCAACTTATCAATAATAGATGGAGTGCTACAATACCAAGACGAAGGCTTGGAAGATTTCGTGGATCCAGAAGGAAGAGAGCCAATTCTGCCAGAGCCCTGAAGTGTGTTGTTTTGCTGTCAACTTCTTACGACTGTGGGGGTTTCGCCTAGCTTCCGCCGAGTAGTTGTCTTTTTGTTTTAATTAGACCATTTGTGCCGTGAAGGCATTGTATTACTCTTGTTGTATCAGGCCAGCAGGCCATACTGTTTATGAATGATATTTTGTAAGTTACTCTGCTGCAATGAACTCCTGTGCTTGACTTATCCTGGGAAGTCAGTGGTATGTATGTATGAGGCCAGCTGCAGCGAGCTAGGTCTCCACGAGAGTAGTCGTGGTACCCTGTGCGGGGCGTGACAACCTGTGGTTTCCATAACTGGTCAAAAAGAAAAGAAGTTCTTCATAAAAAATATGGTCACGCACTTTGGTGTCTCAAATCATCTCATTGCAGACAGCAGGAGACAGTTTATAAGTGACTTTTTCAATAATATTGTGAGGATATGGGCATAAAGGTTCATTTCGCCTCTGTGGCTCACCCACAAAGCAACGGAGCAGTCGAATGAGAAAACGGTCCAATAATAGAAGGATTAAAAAGAGAGTATTTGATCTCTTGCACAATCGCTTGGGGCTTGGGTCAACGAACTAAGCTCAGTTCTATGGGAAATTCACACTACAGAAAGTCGAGCAACTAGTCGAACACCATTCCACCTAGTCTATGGTGCGGAAACTATGTTACCACCGGAACTACAAATTGGATCAGCACGAACAGATGCATACAATGAACAAGAACAAGCCTCAAGAAGGGCAGATGACATCAACCAACTCAAAGGAGAAAGAAACTACGCTCTCGTATGGTTAGCAACTTACCAACAAGCACTTAGAAGACACTACAACAAGAGGGTAAACAAGCAAAATTTCTAGATAGAAGACTTGGTCTTACAGAAAGTCTCTATAAAGTGGTCATGACCACTAGACCCAGTTCTATCCGAATATCTTCTCTAAATGGTCGCATGCTAGCCAGTTCTTGGAATGCTGATCAATTGAGAAAGTTCTTTGTGTAACCCCTTTAAAAGCAATAAAGATAAGTTTCCTTTTACTCCATGTGTGTCTTAAAAACTAATAAACCTAAAGCCTTGATCACAGCAATTCTTTGGTGTATATAGATTCATCAATCGACATAATAGTAAGTTACCCAGTCGAAGCCCTTTCTTTCCTTGCGACCCGCAATTGCAAAAGGAACTTCCTACAGTCAACTTAGCCCTATTATTCTCACTGATTGGTTCACAAAAACTATACACCTGCTAGAATAAGTTCACATCATGTGCAAAAAAAACCCTCGAGTACTTCCTCTTAACCCAAATCTGTCAACCACATTTACGTTAATAGGCGGGGGCTAGAGAGGTTACAAATATAAATAAGCAATTGGGAAAAATGACAAACTTTCTTTCTATTCCTTCAAAACTTGTTCTTACAAAATTTCTTATCACAAAATCTATGCATTTGAAGAGGTCTTGGGGCTTGATCGCCCGACTGAGGGGCCTGGTTATTTACTTTTTTTTGTCTCTCTGGTTGGTATTGCTTGGATTGATATCCTGCTCTGCAGTAATCTCTGTTCTTTATCCTCCTCCCCGCTAGATGTGAGCTCAAAATTTCCCAAAAACCTCTCAGCTAATGGGCTAACTTGCTTGAAGAACCCAGTGGTCTCTACCAAAGTGTCACACTAGAGTTCCTCTACAGTAGCAGTGAGGTCGAGATCAGGATACTTGGCCTACAGCTTTGCAAGGATTGTTGTGGCCGCGCACTCAACAGCGGTAGCCATACTGCTTCCATGCTCTTCCTTCAAGGAAGTGGCTCGACCAGAAGAGATGATTGCTAAACCACGGCTCAATCACGGCTAAAAAGAGAATCTTTGTTAAGCTCATGGTTAGTAGAGATCCCCATGCCCTTAATGGCTGCACCAAGTTGTGAGTAGGTGATTTTAAGGTCATTATCCAACTTGTCAAGGTTGCCCTTTAAAGTGTCACAGGGACCTTAATTCATTCCTGCTCCTGGAGGAGTTCGGCTACGCGCTCAAAGGCCTCCTACCCATCTGATCTAGCTTCTGAAAGGGAGAAGCACAAGGTGAACGCAACAAATATGAGAGGTAACTAAAAGAGTTCAAGTCATAAAAAGCTTATGACGAGGATTGCTACCCGAGCTAGTTCAAAATAAATGGACGTCTGGTTCAAGACAGATTTGAGCCAGGTAAGTGTCCGTTGATATGATCTCAGCTGTCTTGGGAAGCGCGGACACATGGTCGCAGGCTCTACGTGATCAGGCCGCAGATAGTGCGCGATCAGAAGCCCGTAGGCGATGCGCGGACAGAAGGTCGCATATAGTACACGGTCAGGTGATTGTGGACAATGCGCGGTCAGAAGGACATTGACTACTCTCAACCAGGTCGACTCGGGGTTGCTTATGCTCTACAACGAGTATATCCCGAGTATCCCGAAGACGACTACCAGGAGGTTAATATGTGCGGTTATTCCTCTAATTGCACGTGTTAAGCCTACGTGGGATTTAAGTGCAGTTGCCAAAACTACACCCGAGCAACCGTTCGAAGCCGTTGCGCATTGGCGCCGTTTCGACCGGTATAAAAGGGTGAGCAAATGCACCAAACGAGGATGACACATCGACAAGAGACAACAAAATCAACACCGACAAGCTTCCATAGGCTAGTTTAGTTGAGTTTTACATAATCACATGGAAAAGATCTTTGCCTGTGATGATCTTTTCCACAACTTTGTAATCCTTTTTGCTACATATAGTGAAATCCCAACAGGACGTAGGGCTATTACTCCCACCATCGAGGGCCCGAACCTGTATAAATCTCTCTGTGCTGCAACCGATCTGGGTTCATCATCCCTTCTGGGGGGGTCACCCTGAAAGGTCTCACAACTCACAAATTCTGCATAAGTTCGACTAAGGACCCCGAGTCCGAATCGTCGATAGCTGGCGCCCACCGTGGGGCCTTTCTCAAGGCGTCCTAATTTCTATCTGGAGGTTCAGTGAACCATGGCTGGAGCATATGATTCTGAGAACGACTACGATCTCTAGGATTATGCCCACATCCTGATGCCTTCACCTAGTAATCCTATCCCGATGGAGGAAACCGGAGGCGAAGACGTCCTGGAGGTCGATTCGACCACTCAGGTCATGTCTATCGACCAGGAGGCGATCGACGCAGAACCAGAGCCTACTGAGGTTCTTAATGCGTTAGAGATCGAATCCGGCCCATCTTACGACCCTGCTGAGGGTAAGAACGATGTTGACCAGGAGATTAGCTCGGGGAGGTTTAACCTTGATAACCTCCATCGTCTCTTTGATTTCGAGTCTGACTCAGAACAAATGGAGATGTTTGCTCCATCGGCGACCTCGCTCCCTAGACAATTCGCTGCTTTATCAGAAGAAACTCCTGACCAGTGGGCTGCCTGGGAAGAACAGGAACGCAAACAAAAAGAAGATCAAGATCGTGAGCAACAAGACAACGAACTTCGCAGAACAGCTCTAGAGACTCTTCAAAATGCGCAAGCTCGTTACGATGCTGCTCTAAGTTCTTCCCGTCGATCACGTGGTCGCAGACACGAACAGACGCTGTCTTTACCCCCAAGCGTTTCCCGGCGGACGAAGAAACAGTAACACCTGGTGTCCCTAGAAGAAGTACGCATGGCCGGCTTCGATCTATCACGGAGGTGCTGTATAATTTTCCAACTACGGTCACAGATGTGCAGAAACGGGGCTTTCACCAGAATCCTGGTGGAGAGGTTGGATGAGGTCGCATCTGAGGCGACCCCAACGGCCTCTTCCTGGTCAGCGACAAGTTCCCATCTGCGGAGAGGTTGGTTGTAAAGCTTTCTTGCCTGGCCTTCATGCGGTCGTTTGGTCAGACAAGTTTAAACCAGGGGCCATTGAGAGGTTTGATGGAACTCAGAATCCATCCGAGTTCCTCCAAATCTATATCACTACCATTCAAGCAGCAGGCGGCAATGACCGGGTCGTGGCCAACTATCTGCCTACAGTCCTCGAAGGACCGGCAAGAACCTGGTTGGTCAATCAACCTGAGGGTTCAATCTATAACTGGGAAATATTGTGCGATGCCATCCTCAACAATTTCCAAAATTGTTATCAGAAGCCGGGAAAAGAGGACGACCTCCATCGACTACGGCAAACTTCGACCGAAACTCTTTGTCAGTTTGTCCAGAGATTTGTCGGGGTGAGAAATACCATCCCAAACATATCTGATAGCTCTGTTATCAGGGCATTTAAACACGTCGTTCAATATCGGAGATTCACCGAAGATTTGCTCATCCATCCTCCTTGATCGGTAGCCGATCTCTTTGATATGGCCGATCAATATTCCGACGCAGCCGAGGCTGTTGAATGGAATCAGATGGTTGATAAAGGTAACCAACCACCTCAACCAGGTGTCAAGGACGTGAAAAGGGAAGATTCAAGCAAGAAGCCAGAATCTTCATTAGGCGGGTGGTCGAAGAAATCAAAAACGAGTCGATCTGGACAGTACCGAGAGGTCACGGTCGCAGAGAAGCCTCCATCGACCAAAGGTAACAAATATCCATTTAAAAATAAAACTGCTTCTGGTAGTCGCAATGCTGACCAGCCAGAGAAGTCGACTAACCTGCAGGAAGGCAAGAAATGGTGTCCGCTCCACAACTCCGTAGGACACGACCTCAAGAATTGCAGGAGTTGGTTGAAGCAGTTGGATGACTTCTACCAGGGGATCGGACCTATGCCGACCTTACCAACTAAGGAACAAGCTTGCGGGCTAAGAGACGTCGACGGGGATGAAGAGATGTCTTACCAGGTACCTCGTAATCATGTTAATGTTATTTTTGGAGGTTCCTCCTCTTTTATTTCTAAGATCCAATTTAAAGCCTTTTATCAAGAGGTTAACCAAACAAAGACTCCCCTTGGTGAACCTCAGTACCCCTGTTGGTCGGACACACTTTTGTCGTTTGATCGCTCTGATTGTCCTGCGGGGCTTACCCGACCATTGAGGCTGCCTTTGGTCATCACCCCGATTATCAGCAATGCGAGAGTCGAAAGGGTCCTGATCGACGGAGGTAGTTCCTTGGACATCTTATTGGTCAAGGCGCTCAACGAGATGCAGATTCCTCGTCCGAAAATCAAGCCCATAATCCATCCATTTTATGGGATAATTCCTGGTCCCTCTATGATGCCATTGGGACAGGTGGTACTCCCGGTTACGCTGGGAGAACTAGATAACTTCCGAACAGAATTAGTTACTTTTGATGTAATTGATTGTGATTCAGCTTACAATGCAATCTTTGGCAGGCCAACTCTTGCTAAATTTATGATGGCTACGCACTATGCTTACCAGTGCGGCAAGTTGCCTGCCCCTAATGGTGTCATTTCGATCCGAGGTAGTTGCAACGTGGCATTGACGTGTGATCAGCTATCCCTGGAGATGGTGGACCAACTTCCCCTCTGAGACGCCCAGATCTCCACAGTGTCCACTGATACGATCAAAGCTGCTCCTTGACCAGACGAAACACTCAAACTGGTTCTATTGTACCCAGATGATCCATCCAAGACAATTCGGGTTGGATCAGACCTAGATGACAAATAGGAACTCGAGCTCATTGCTTTTCTCCGAGCTAACACAGATGTGTTTGCGTGGAAACCATCCGAGATGCCCGGTGTCCCAAGGGAAGTAATCGAACACACATTAGCAATTCGACCTGGACAGCGACCAATAAAGCAGAAACTTAGGCGTTTTGCTGTGGATCGGCAGGAAGCAATCCAAGAGGAGTTGGATAAACTCCAAAAAGGCCGGATTTATTCGCGAAGTCAATCATCCGGAATGGCTTGCAAATCCGGTCATGGTCCGCAAGTCAAATGGCAAGTGGCGCATGTGCGTCGACTACACCAGCCTAAATAGTGCCTGTCCGAAGGACGACTTCCCCCTTCCCCGCATTGACCAGCTGGTCAATTCTATTACGGGTTGCGAACTGATGAGTTTCCTGGACGCTTACTCGGGATATCATCAAATTAGCATGGCAGAAGAGGATGAAGAGATGACTGCCTTCATCACACCATTTGGCACCTACTGCTACATCAGAATGCCGTTCGGTCTCAAGAACGTAGGTTCCACGTACCAGCGCTTGATGCGAAAGACCTTTCTTTCCCAGATGGGGCGTAATCTTGAAGCTTACGTAGACGACCTGGTTGTAAAAAGTTCGAAAAGATCGTGTCATTTAGACGATCTTGCTGAAACTTTCTGTAATTTGAATCAATATGGAATAAAATTAAACCCGGAGAAATGTTATTTCGGGGTTTCATCAGGAAAACTTCTTGGTTTTCTTGTTTATTCTAGAGGAATCGAGGTCAATCCTGAAAAGATCGGGGCTATCGAACAGATGAGGTCTCCCTCAACCATCAAAGATGTTCAGCACCTAGCAGGTCGCATGGCGGCATTAAGCCGGTTCATATCGCGACTAGGTGAAAGGGGACTACCATTCTTCAAAGCCCTACGCAAACACCACAATTTTACATGGTCCGATGAGGCCGAAAAGGCATTTAAGGAGGTAAAAGCATATCTATCCAGTCCGCCAGTGTTGGTTTCTCCCGACAAAGGAGAACCATTACTTCTCTACTTAGCGACCACACCTCACGCTATCAGCGCTGTTCTGATCGCAGATAGAGAAGGTGTGCACAGACCAGTCTACTATGTAAGTGAAGTACTTCATGGTCCTAAGGAGCAATACCCTGAGGTCTAGAAAAACTTTACGCACTACCGATGGTTTCCCGTAAGCTACGACATTACTTTCAAGCACATAAGATCACAGTGTCCTCATCTTTTCCATTGGGAGACATTGTCCGCAATCTGGAGAAATCTGGTCGGATCGCCAAATGGGCTGTCAAACGCGGAGTGTTCGACATCCATTTCACACCCCACATCGCAGTCAAATCTCATGTCCTAGCCGACTTCGTGGTCAAATGGACTAACCCTGAGCCACCCGTGCAGGCGCCCAAAGAATTGGAATGCCCTGATCACTGGACAATGTACTTTGACGGCTCTCGTAGTTTTCAACACTCGGGGGCTGGAGTGGTCTTAGTCACCCCTCGGGGTGAACAAATGAAGTTTGTCATTCAACTATACTTTGTTGCGACTAACAATGCAGCAGAGTATGAAGGTCTTCTTGTAGGGCTTTGGGCAGCTAAATTTCTCGGAGTCCGTCAATTAGTGGTGAGGGGAGACTCACAGCTGATCGTAAACCAGGTAAACAAGGAGTACAGCACCTCCAATGAGACAATGGCTCATTACTTGGGGGAAGTGAGGAGATTGGAAAAACACTTCAATCATTTCGAAGTCCAATACATCCCGCGAAAGGACAACATTCTCGCAGACCAATTATCCAAAATTGGGTCCTCACATGCATCCGCTCCGGTAGGAGTGTTCGTGGAACACTTGGAACATCCCTCGATCATGACTATGGTCGAGGATGATCCTGTAACAGTCTACGTTACCAACCTCGGACAAGAATGAGATTGGACCCATCCATTGAGGGTCTATTTTGAACATGGGACCTTGCCCGAGGATGAAACCGAAAGTGATCGGTTAGTTCGGAAGGCGCGTCTATACAAGCTCATAGAAGGAGTTTTGTATAGAAAAGGTACTCAAGGAGTATTTATGCGTTGTGTGTCCCAAGAGGAAGGTAAATCCCTCTTGAGAGAGATTCATGACGGTGTATGCGGTGCGCACGCATCATATCGTACACTGGTCGGCAATGCTTTCCGACAAAGATTTTACTGGCCTTCGGCACTTGATGATGCCAAGAATATGGTTAAGACATGTCCTCAGTGTCAGTTTCATGCGAGACAGGTTCATTAACCTGCCTATGCCCTACAAACCATTCCTCTTTCATGGCCCTTCCGGTCTGGGGGATGGACATTGTCGGTCCTATGCCACAAGCAGCCAATGGATACAAGTTCTTGTTCGTAGCCATTGACACGTTGACAAAGTGGATTGAGGCCGAACCAATATGCAACATTACCGCTACTGCTGCACAAAAGTTCTTTCATAAGAACATTGTGACTCGATTCGGTGTTCCAAATTGTCTCATCACTGATAACGGTTCCAAGTTCACTAGTGGTGTTTTTCTGGATTACTGCGATCTGGTCGGGACCAAGGTGTGCTTTGCCTCTGTAGCTCATCCGCAGAGCAATGGTGCCGTTGAACGTGCCAACGAGCAAATATTACAGGGCATCAAAAAAGTGTCTTTGATCGCCTTAAGACACGCTCGGGGGCTTGGGTAGACGAGCTCTACACCATTCTGTGGGCACTACGTACTACTTCTAGTCGAGCCACCGGTGAGACACCTTTCCATCTGGTGTACGGAGCTGAGGCTGTGTTACCCATAGAAATTAGTATTGGTTCTGTCCGAACAGATCAATTCGAACGAGTTGATCAGGGCGAGCAACGATTACAAGATCTCTTCCTCCTAGAAGAAAAATGTGATCGAGCTCTGGTCAAGTCCGCGGTGTATTTGCAAATTTTGCGCAAATATCATAACAAAAGGGTGCGACCACGTAGTCTTCACGTGGGCGATCTGGTTTACGTAAAATACAAAACCAATCTAGTCACAACAAGTTCTCCCCACAATAGGAAGGCCCCTACACTGTTGTCTCAGTACCGTGACCAGGATCAGCTTGGTTAGTGATGGAGGATGGTTGGATCTTACCTAATACTTGGAACATTGACCAACTACGCAAGTTTTACATGTAAGTTCCCAATACCTTTTCCTCTTCAATTAGCATGATTTAACAAAACTAGCGCTTTTAGTTGTTTCATATGTGGATTATTCCTCTTTTGCCCGTATATTACGAGTATGACTCGGGGGCTGGTCCCTGATGGTTATATTGCCACAATACCCTGGTCGGATTTGCTGGCCGATCTCGTGATCACTTCCAGACGAGACACCCCTCAATAAGCCATTTCTCAATGCACACAAGGCTTGCTGGCATGTCCTTGGTCATCAGAGTGGCTACCGATTTGCAATAAAGTTGGGTATTATATCTAATATGATTATCGGCCTGGTCGAGTATCCCTTGTCATCGTTACACCTATCTTTCTCCTGTGCTCATGATACTAAGTCTTCATTATACATAATCACAGGTGGGGACTAGGGGAATATGGTCGCAACATGAAACAAAAAGAAGTGCTTTTTTTTAAAACAAAAAGTGCATGCATTTGCATTGTATAAATTGTATCTGTATAGGTGCAAAAATTTACATCATGCCAAGCTCATTCAAGAGTTTTTCTACAAGGGGTTTAAGCTCCTCCATGATAACCCCAAGCTGGTCTTCACTCTCAACCTCTGCCTCTTCTGCCACTGGATTCAGATCGAGATCTGGGCCATGGCGAAGACAAAGCCGACAGAGGATGGTGGAGGCTACTGATCGAACCCTTGATTTGATCACCTCTTTCTGTTGCCTAGTATCTTCAGGAAGATACTCGAGAAGTGACTCTGCCTGGGTCGCGACCGGTGTGGTCCAGTCGCTAAGGCTAAGGTCGTCCATCGTGATTTCGACCACATCAGCCCTCAGCAGACCGGCCACCATCTTCAGTTTCCCGAAGATGTTTTCTTGAGCACTGCTGCAGGATGATAGTGACGTGCTCAAATCTCTGTTCTCCCTGCGAACAGAATCAATGGTCGTTTGGAGATTTGTCTTCTCTTGATCAAGCCGGCTTATTTGGCTGTCTCGCGCTACGACAAGAGGCCATTACAAATAGTTCATACGACGAAACTAATTCGCTCTGGTCAGAAGTATGCTTACAGGAGAGTTGTGACGGTAAATTCTGGAGTTCGGTCTCCAGGAATGAGATCTTGGAGGTTGCCCAGAACTCTTGGTCTTCCTGATCAGCGAGGCTCTTCATCAAATAAGCATTTTCTCTGTGACAAGAGGGATGTTTATCAAGATAGGGATTTGCATTCGAACAAGTGAAGAAACGTCTTTCTTACTGCTACAAGTGACTCATTTCCTCTTATGCGGCCTCGATGCTATCCGCCATAGCCATCAACATGGTCGCCATGCGGGTCATTTCCTATGACATGGAAGGAAATCAGTTTTGAAATCCGGATGATCTTATGAAAACGTAGAATTCATAAGGGGTATTCGACGTACCTCAACATACTCTCGGAATGAGCGCCTTTTCAATTCAACGGGAGGTTGAATGGCTGGGTTCGCCTTATCCCCAGCGGGAGCAGCGGATGAGTCTTCCCGCTGATCTTTATTTTTTGCTAGGGCTGCAGATTCCAATACATCCGATTGAACTTCTGTAGACAACCTATCTATCATGGCCCGAAACACTTCCCTGGCCGAAGGGATGGAGCTTTGCTCCCTAGAAACCTCGGTAGCAGGGGAAGCTCCAACATTGGCCGAGGCCGCTGAAGGACTGGGCGCTATGTCCCTGTGCCTAAGCAAATAGAAATACCATCAGTTGGGATTTTCTACAATCGATCACTGTAATCTGACCCTGTCCCGACAGGGGAGATTTCTTACCTTACTCGAAATCCCTCCAGTTTTTGGGATTTCGAAGATGGTTCCCCAAGGAAAAGAGGACAGTCGTCGTCTGTCCTGGTCTTCCTCTTCGTGAAGAGGACCCTGTCTTTTCCTCCTTGTGTGCACAAACTCATAAGCATACACATGAGGAATGATAAAGACTCAAGCTGTGGTAATCCTTACCTGGGTAACCTTCTCGGTCAGTAGGGATACTGCCGTTGGACCAGGCGTTTCCTGGACCGCAGGCGCTAGGACTTCATCTGCGACCACGGGGTTGCTGGTGGTCACGGTGTCCTGCTCTGTTATTCCCGTCCCTGTCGCCAGGGGTGGAGTGCTCGCCACCCCAGGGCTGGCAGCGGTTACTTCGCAGCGGACGGGGGGGATGTTTTCTTCCTCCTGTATGAGCATTGCTTAGTAGATGTTCATGGATGGGTAACGACCACCAAAACTGTGAGGAATCTTACGGCAGTCACCCCTTCTGCCAGGGGGAGAGGTGTAGCAAATCCTGAAGCTTCTTGGGCTTCAGGTACTGGGGTTTCACCCGCAACCACGGGGTTATCAGTGGTCACAGGGCCCACTGCGGTCGTCTATGTCCTCATGGGCGGAAACAAGATCCCGCTGGACGAGGAAGCGATCGTCTTCCTCTTTCGGCAGATCAATGGGATGTCATCCTCCTCTTCCTCGCTCCTTTCACCCTGTACGACGAAGAAGTGATTCCAGTTTGTACCTAGGGGAACAGGGGGCATCGAGTATCTTACCGCAGTTCCTTCCGTGGTAAGAGGAGTCTTTGGTGAGGAAGCCTCTCCCAGAATCCTCTTGGACATCTTGGGTGTAGTTTCCTTCGTCCCGCGCTTCGAAGAGATTTTCTTCACCCTCTTCGGGGCCGGTTTCCCGATGAGACCAGCGTCCTCAGTTGGACGCGTTGCCTTAGCAAATTTTTCGAGGAGCTATGTCATTCCAATTGTTCTCGTTAATACGAGATGAGTGAATGATCTACAAATGGAGTCTATTGAGAAGGTCCATACCTTTCGGCATTCCTGTTTGAGGTCATCACTGGCGTTCATCAGGCTCTGGGAGCGAGGTGATCCCTTGGTTCCCTCCACATCGGCATTATATGACTTGAGGAGGTAATTTGTCCGCTTTTCAATTTCAGACAAAGGCAGAGTTGCGTCACAAGCGAACAAGCTAGCAAATATGACATTTCAGAAGAAATATATGTTTTTATTGACTGGAAGACGTACTGTTGTTATAGTCCAAGGTGCTATCCGCCATGGACTGTATTTCCCAAGCCGGATGAGCCCTTTCATGCAGGGGGCTCACCTAATTCTTCACCAAGTCACGGATAATGTCGCGAGCAGTTAGTCCCTGCTGGACTAAGTGAAGAATTACTTGGGCCTGCTTCTTTTGCTCCGCGCTTAGAGCAGGAAGAGAATCCAATTTGCTGGAAATCTCAGGCCGGGAGTTTTTGAACCACAACCCGCTCTCGGACGGGGGGTGTAGTAGAACCATTTCTGGTACCACCCATGAATGGAGTCCCACAGGGGTGGGAAGGAATACTCTTTCTTCTCCTTTATCCGGAAGTATATGCATCCGGCGGCATTGGCGCTCTTCGAACATGCCGAGTAATGGAAGCACCGGAAGAGCTCCACGCTTGGGAGCACTCCGATGAAGGCTTCACATAGGTGCTGGAAGATTGCCAGGATCAGGACAACATTAGGGTGGAGATTCACCAACTCCAATCCGTAATGCTCCAAGATTCCCTTCAGGAATCGATTCTCAGGAAATCAGAACCCGCATCGCAAGTATTCCTCAAAAACCACCAATTCGCCCTCTTGGACGATTGGGGTTTCTTGATCCTTCTCCGTGGGCCGCCAGTTGATTAGCAGCCGTGGAGGAAGGATCTCTTCTTTCTCCAGTGCCACCAGGCTCTCCTCGGTGTGGTGGACGGATCGGCTCCAAGACGCCATTTCTTGCAAAAGATTGTGAGGAAAGCTGGTGACTTTGGAGGCGATGGAGGATGAGGAATGAGGGTTTTGTGCGGCGGAAGTTCTAAGGCAGGTTTCTGGTTGTGTGGCTTCCTCAAGAAGCTACCTGCTCCTTTTATAGGCCCGAGGCAACGTTCCATTGAGGGCAACTTTCCATTGAATATTTTATTCATTTCCCATAACGGATGCTTTCGATTGGAGACCCGTTATGCACTCACCACAGTGAATCCGAAACGAAAAGTGTTTTTTGTTTCAAAATTGGATGCTAGGGTGTACATAAAAACGTGGAAATGTTACAAAAATTTTCGGAGGAAGTTATCCTTCATGCTTTTTGTAAGTTAAAGTTTCACGTGTTGGTCACAATGTGTTTCTGTGATCACTTTAAGGTTTGCATTTTGGTCATAATGATATTCTGTGATTATTGCAAATGGATAATCGCAATACAGACGGTTATCATCCGGTCAAGGAGTTATGTTATCAAGACTTCAGTTCTGATTGCTATGACAGTTCTGATCGGATTTCAGTTCTGATCGCTATGACAGTTCTGATCGCGGCTTTGGTTCTGGTCGCGGTAACAGTACTGGTCGCGGTATGACACATTAATGCGTTTCTAATCGCAGTACTCAGATTTACCTGTGTATGTGTGGTCGTAAAGACATTACTTTTGACCATATTTTCGCACAGATATTATGAAGAGTCTTCAAGTTGTGTAAGGTAAAAGAAATCTTTATTTCTGACAATCCTTGCATACAAAAGGGATACAGGCGACCAGGGCATCGACCTAATCCGAGAGGAGTTTACAAAGTTCTCCTAGGGACATATTGGCATCAATAGGATCTACACTGACGGCCCCAAGACAACTAGCAACTACTCTAAGCCTATCTACATCGTCCCAAATCAGACACGCACCACCATCCCTGATCGAATTAGAAAGTTCTCGCTGTTGTCGAGCGTAGTCCCTCCCCAAACGGAATTGGTGCGCTTCTTCGCGGGATCTATCAAAACATTTTGCCAGGTGCAGAATGCCCGAAGACATCTATTCGGTCTTCTTCTCCAAAGCCTCTTTTTCCCTTTGGAGAGTCTGGTCGATGGAAAGAGGTTGAATCTCAGTACGCAGGTCACTGGGGCCTCCAACAATTTTCATCTCCTGCACATAAATGTTTTAGTTTTACAAGTTAAAACGACCAACAAAAGGGATGAAAATAGTTACCAATCCTCACAAGTGAGAGGTTGAAGTATTTCCCCCAGAAAGTAGATCACCCGATAAAATCCGGGGACTATCATGTCATGGAAGTGCAACTTTCTCATCAGAAGATTGTTTCCCCAACACAAGTTGAGGATTATTTGGTCGCGGAAGTACAGCTTGCTAACCAGAAAATTGATAACCCGTCAAAAGACGGGGATAACTGGGATGCAATGGAGAAAGCTGAGAAGAAGGCTTTGGAGGATTATTATGGACCTCCAAAGGTGGAGATGAAGGTTCGACCTGCCACGGTGCATGAACAGGGAGGACTACCGGAACCAAAGGAAGTGAGAGCAATGATGTGTCTCTCACCTTTGTGCCACTGGAAGATACCTCATCAACCTTGGGTTTCTTCCTTGGAGGAACCAGATCTTTGGTCGTCTGTAAATTTCCAGAAAAGTGTTCGAGGAAATGATCAGAGCATAAGATGGCAACTTGAACCAAGAATTCTAGAAAAGACTTACCTTCTGGGAATCTTGGTCGAATTCAAGCGCCACTTCCTCTTCATCGCTCTCAATCTCAATAATGTTTTGATCTGCCATTGAGGAGTGTACAAAAGATAAGTAAAGATGGCTTTGGAAAAGACTTGGCCGAGAAAAGATTTGTGAAGTTTTAAAGTTAAGAGGCTTCGGTATTTATAGCCCCCGGGGTGACAGTTCATTTTTTGAAGGCCTCGATCTTTTAAAACATTTACAATTTTATCTCGGGTTAAAAGGAAATTTTACGGCGCCATCATTACCTGTCAAAATACTGCCCAGAGTCCATCTCGGGAAATAAACCGCCAGACTTAGTGCGCCACTAAGTGGAGGATTTGAAGCGTCGGGTCACATATCCAATGTAAGTTTTAAAATTTGAAGTAAATATGTCTCTTCGTTTTCTTCAAATTTGGGGGCTAGCTGACGAGGATTGTTACCCGAGCTAGTTCAAAATAAATGCACGTTTGGTTCAAGGCAGATTCGAGCCAGGTAAGTATCCGTTGATATAATCTCAGCTGTCCTGGGAAGTGCGGACACATGGTCGCCGGCTCTACGCGATCAGGCCGCAGATAGTGCGCGGTCAGAAGCCCGTAGGCGATGCGCGGACAGAAGGTTGCATACAATACGCGGTCAGGTGATTGCGGAGAATGCGCAATCAGAAGGACATTGACTACTCTCAACCAGGTCGACTCGGGGTTGCTTATGCTCTATAACGAGTATATCCCGAGTATCCCGAAGATTCTTCCATGTATGAAGACGACTACCAGGAGGTTAATATGTGCGATTATTCCTCTAATTGCACGTGTTAAGCCTGCGTGGGAGTTAAGTGCAGTTGCCAAAACTGCACCCGAGAAACCGTTCGAAGCCGTTGTGCATTGGTGCCATTTCGACCGATACAAAAGGGTGAGGAACTGCACCAGACGAGGATGACACATCGACAAGAGACAACAAAATCAACACCAACAAGCTTCCATAGGCTAGTTTAGTTGAGTTTTACATAATCGCACGGAAAAGATCTTCGCCTGTGATGATCTTTTCCACAACTTTGTAATCCTTTTTCCTACATATAGTGAAATCCCAACAGGACGTAGGGCTATTACTCCCACCATCGAGGGCGCGAACTTATATAAATCTCTCTGTGCTCCAACCGATCTTGGTTTATCATCCCTTCCCAGAGGGTCACCCTAAAAGGTCTCACAATCACAAATTCTGCTTAAGTTCGACTAAGGACCCCTAGTCCGAATCGTCGATAGCTTACCTTCAAGGTTAGCCTCGCCCACCTTCATACGGGTTGCTTGGTTGTTAAAACTCCGAATCCATGTCCTAGTTTCACTCTTTGCCTTCTCAAGTTCCGAAGATTGAGAATCCAAAGTTTTCTCTAAGACTTGGACCAAACTTTTGAACTCATCCCACTCGACCACGACTGGAGCACAGATTTGCTTCTTGTTGGCAAGAGCAAACCTCAATTTTTTGACCTCCTCCTGAAGGCAGGAAGAAATTGCCCGCTCCTCAGCCAAAGTCCTCACAACAACCTTTGTGGCTTGAGATTGTTTGGCTAAGGAGTCCACCAAGTCACCCAGCCTTTAGTGAGGGTTTAGACCTCCTCAGCAGAAGCCCTGAACCAAAGTATTATGAAGATGATTTATGGAACAAAGAATAAATAAAGAAGTTCTCATGAACTCACTGGTTCTTTGCCTCCAGAACCTTGGTGACAGCCCTATCCCACTTGCCCTTCACTTCATTAAGGAGGCACACGAGATTGTCGGGAAGGGCCATGCACTTAATGCCATGCTGAATTGCGATTGACCACAAATTAATACTAGAAGACAATTTCTAAGATCCACTTCCAGCACAGGGACACTCACATTGGAAACTTCATCGGCATAGGATATTTGATGAGGACATCCCTACACCAAGATCTACACCAACCCCTCCAATCAGTGGACCAATTACTAGTAGTAAAGCAAGAGAGCTTCAAACCCAACTTCAAACTTTCCTCTCATATTTCAATTGTGATTTAAATTCTAAGGGTATTTCCCATTGGGAGTTCTTTGATTTGTATTAGGTATGAGGGTATGGAGATGAATGAGGAGTACCTAGAACACCTAAAGGAGAATCAAGGAAGTCATAACAAAGAGCCACATTGTGTTTTGTTTGTTGCTACACATTTTCCCGAGAACACTGCTGCAATGTTTCAAGATTTGGATCCCAAAAAGTGCCCCAAACATATACAAAATTATACTTTTATGAAAGTATACTTCATAAGCTTTCCAGCAAGCCCAAGAATACTACATTTGGACTTCATTTGCACCATGGGTGAAGAAAATGAACAAGGAGGAAAATCTGGAAATTCCAGCCAGCTATCAAGTTTGAATTTGGTCAAATCTGAGTCAAATATTGGTCAAATTCTCTCCAAAATGCGTGAAACAGTAGGGGAACAAGTCAAGGTCAAGTAAAACTCAAATTTACCAAAGTTTGAGTAAGATATAAAGGCTTTCCACACTTTTCTTGATAGCTGCACAGATTCAAGCCGAGTTGGATTTCGAGGAGTTTGAGTTCAAATCGGTTTCCTTTTATTTTTCCACTTTCTATCTTTAGTTCAAACTTATTTTAGGGATATTTTTGTTATTATTCTAGTTGGATACAATTTTTTTGGCGGTCAAAGTCTACCTTCCCCCCAACATCTATATAAATGCATGTAATCTATTCTCTAAATATAACTTTTGCTTATTAATACAATTCTTATTACTTTCTAGCAATTTTGCACGAGTTTATCTTGTGTTTTCTCTGGTTTTGCTCTTGTTCTCCCTCGGGTAAGATTCAAATGTTCTTCAAGTATTCAACTTGTTGGGTTGATTGGATCTAAATTGAGTTGTGGTTTAGTATATTGTGATCTGTTGGTTTGTGTTAGATCCAATTTGCACAAGTTAGCCTATCCTTTTGCTAGGTTACACCTCTCATCTATCTATCTATCTTACTTATTTTTAATCATTTTAGTTGATTTTTTGCTGTTTGGGTGAGATCAATCTACCTTGAAAGATCAGGGACAAACTCAGAGGCTAGATTGGAGTTCATCTTCATCTAGTTTCACATCATTTGGTATTAGAACACAAGTTGATCAAGGTTAGATCTTATTCTTACTATTGTCATTACCTATAACTCAAACCCTTTACTGCTATCTTGTTTATTTTAAGTTTTATCAAGTTTTGAACCATTAAATTGCCAAATTAGTTGTTGATCACAATTGCATCTTGCTATTTGATTAGTGCTAGGTAGATTAATTGGTTTAATCTTGCTTTTTCATGTTCTTTGTTTAGATTAGTTTCTATCCGACCACAAAAAAAACAAAAAAGCACCAAAATATATGTTCAATCTGAGTTGAAAGTTGTAAACATGTTTCAATCTTTGTTTCTTTTTGCTCCAGCAAGCTATAAACATTCAATTTGTGTTTGAAAAGTTTCAAAACCTAACTCTAAGTGCTACGGCCAGAAATAAAGAACGAGGGAGAAAAATTGGAACCCTAGAATATGCTCTTGCTCCAGAAATCAAAATCAAATCAAATCTATTGAAGCAAAGCGTAAAATCCAATCAAGATCCAATCTTGTAGCTGTTTAGTGTATTTTTTCTTGTTGTTGTTAGCAATCCGAGTGAAACAAGTGCAAACCCTAAACTCCACATTGGATTTCTAACCTAAGTTGATCTCATATTTCTTTGGTCTTAGAATTAGTAAGAATCATTCCTTTTATCTGCTCTGCACTTTGAAAACTTGGCAAACAATTAAGATCAGCGATTGTAATCATCTTGTGTGATCTATCACTTGTCAATTGAATCTTTGAATCAATTTAGATCTGTCCAGGGATTGTAAGAGCTTATTTTTGAGCTCGAGTGAGATGTGAGTGCCACAAACATCCACAATTTCTCTTAACTTGCTGTTTGCTTTGTTCTTTGTTTGCTACTAACAATGGTAGGGGATCCCATGGGAAAGAATGTGAGTAATGACGATAAGGAGAAGAAAGAAGATATGTAAGGTGAGCAAGCTATTGAGGTAACAGACCCTAACCCTTCATTATTTGAAGAACAACCTAATTATGGAGGTGAGTTGATGAGGACATCGCGACCACACATCCACATGTTTTAACTTGAGCACATGCGCGTCGCCTTGGACAACAGGTGAATTCGTTTCTTGGGCAAATTAATTATTTAATTATAGAACAAATGATATTGCCTAATGATTGCTCTTTGCTTGTAGTTACATGAGAAGGAGGTCTGCACGAAGTTGTTAATCCAATTCATAGCCAAGGAAAAATGAACACTTTTCTGGCAACTTCGACCAACGGTTACGTCGACCTTATTGATCAGAAGAACTCTGCACATGATCAGAAAGGCTCAAGGTCGCAGCATTGCTCAAGGTTGCAACACTGCTCATGGTCGCAGCCGATCAAGCCTGAAGACACATGGTCACAACCTGAGGATCATCCAGTTTGCCGATCAAGCTTGACTCTCCAGCAACTTCAACCAAGCTTCAATTTCAACAAAGATGTCCAAATAGGTTGTGCAAGCACTTGTTGGAAAGGTAATCGGAAGAGCTTTCCAACGCATGAAGAATCATTGAATTCCAACAATGTATACAACCAGGACACCCAAAACAATGGCCAGTGCATGAGGGAGACAAGTCCTGTCCGGAGCCATGAAAAGTAGCTCGGGATTTTTTTTTATAGTTTGTTAGAATTCTATTTTGTTTCAAATTAGTTTAGAATTCTGATTTTAAACCTTCTATCTTTGTAGACACCATGCTCTATAAAAGAGAAGGCATGATCTTAGTTTTAGGTAGACTTCATTGATATACAGATTGTATGCTCGTGCCTTTGCCGACTTGTACAATTCGGAGTCTCAATGTTCAACTCATAATTCAGATTATTGAGTGTTATCCTTCCGCTGTTGCTCTTGCTTGTCTTTATTGATTTACTTGAGTTGTTCTTCGTGAACAGGTCAACCAAACTTTGCTCGGTTGATAACCAATTGAGGAGTGGTTTAGCGATTGTGAGGTTTCTGGTCGCGTGCTTGATCGTGGTTAGCCGCCCCTTCGCCAAGGTCACAACTAGCATTTATCCACAGATTTCTCCTACGACGGAAGATCGGGACCAAACTACATGCACGCATCTTATGGTGAGGCGTGTGCATATCAGTTGGTATCAGAGCTCACGTTGCCGGTAGGAATTCATTTATCCCTAGTTTAGTTGTTTGATTTTTTTAACCTAGAGTCCAGAAAATTGCCAGACAAAAATAAAAAGTTTCCTAGCTCGTTGTTGCTATCAATTTGTTATTTTCAATTTGCTTAATTGAGTTTTCGTTCTGTTGAGTCGTGTCCAGTTGCTGGTCTTAATCCTGTTGGCCGAAAATCCAAAGTTAGATTGAGTCTTTGCTACTGAGTTTAATAGCTTGCATCTTGCCGCGAATCCTAAAAAAAAATACCAAAAAGGAGGCAAGAGAGTTAAAAAAAAAAAGATTGTCAAAAAAAAAGAAGAGAGCTTTCAGTCAAAGAAAAAAAAATCTTGTGAAGTACTATAGCCTGTTGCTAGAAGCCAAACCTTTCATTACTTGTAACACCCTGAGTTTAGGGGTGAAAACTTTCTTTTTCATGAATAGCATGCATGCATGTATCTGTAGTAGTAGCCAGATCAGTATCTATCTCAAACCCTAAAATCTCCAAATCTAACCTGTAAACCGAAAGCAAGGTCAGATTGTTCAGATGTGATCTATTAGTTACTCTGAACCTAAAAGTCTTCAGAAGCCAGATTCAATTCCATCTCTAAATCCCAGATTTATCAAAACTTCTGTTTTCAAAAACAGAATTAAGTTAATTACCCTAAATACTCTGAACTCAGATTTAGCCAAATCTTGACCTATATCAGAGCAGATTATTCTTAAATTATGATCATAGGTATGCCAATACCTTAAACCAAAAAGTTGGCAGCCAAATTTCATCATCTAGACTCTTTTCACAAATCAGTCCAAGAGATATCGCAAATTAGTCCTTTATCTGAAATCTGGAAACCTAAAAAGGCTAAAATCTTCAGATTAACTCCAAATTCAGAATTTCTTCAGCAAATCTCTTCTAAATGCTATTTGATACAATTTCCCCTTCTGTCCAGATTTCAAAATCTTATCCTAAATGCCAGAATTCGAAATCGATTGAAACTCAGATTTCAATTACCCTAAAATACTCTATTTTCAGTTTATATCAAAAACTATTTAAATGTGCCAGATTTTATCAAATATCTTTACCAAATATTTTGTTGAATATAGTTTGCCAGATCAGTGTAATCAATTTCAGTTTACATCTTCCAAATCTCCAGATTTACAGATCAGTCCAAAACTCAAAATTTGAAATTGCAATTTAGTCCAAATTCGACCAGAGCTCTCAGCTGATTTTCGACCAGAGCCCCGCCGTGCTTGTGCGCCGTGTTTGGTCATTGCCCGCCAAGCTTCGCCTGCGCTTGTGGCCGTGCATGCTTGTGTGTACGTGTCCTCGCTTCAGCCTTCGCCGTGGTAACGTCGACGAACAACCACCGCCCACGTGCGCGACCAGCAGCAGCAACCACAGCTTTTGTCAGTAACTTTTGTGCCGCGCCAGTTGTTGTCGCCACCGCTTGCTCCAGCTAGTGCTAAGTCCCGATGAAGCGACAATGTGATCAGCTGCGGAACCGTTGTCGCTGTCGCATCACCGTTCATCACTGTTTCTTCATCGCTGTTGCTTCTGCGCCCAACCAGTCTCATCACTGGCGCCAATCTCTTCGCTGTCCCGTCTTCGCAAGCTTCGCCATGCCTATTTAAGCATCCTTGTACCCAACAGCTTCTTCACACTTCACCGGAAATCAACTAAGTCCCAAATATTCCTGTTTTCGATTTCTTCTCCGGCGAACCGTCGAGGAGGCTCATGGTGCCAACACGCCCTGCTGTATCAATCTTCAAATTGAAGCCACCAGTGAGTTCCCCTTATCCTTCTACTGTGTGATAGCATTTAATTGCTCACCGGTGACCTCTAACGCCGGCGATCACCAGAATTCTCAAATTGCCCTATTTCGGCAATGCAGCTTGATTCATCCCGAATTAGCTTTCGAACCTATAGACTAAATTGATCAGTGAACTGAGTGTAACAAGCCTATAAGCTCAGAATCCTTAATTGATCTCAAATTAAAGCTTTTCTCGATTTTGAACTTCATAAGTAACTGGCTCACGTCGCTCGGCCACACCGGTGATCCTCCAGCCAAATTGACGTCGCCAGTAGCTTACTCGTACCCCTCTATCACTCCTCGAGCACGGAATTGAGTTCAATCAACCTGTATCAAAAAATGCCCAATTTCAGTGCCTTCTTCTCCGGCACCGGCCACCGGAAAGTTTTCCCAGCCGTTTCAGCCCTAACCACTTTGTCCAGGGTGTGTGCCTTGAACTCCTGAGCATTTTTGTCTTCTATCTCGACACCTAGATTGGCCTAGATTGAAAGATATAGCTTTGCCAAGATCTGTGTCCAGAACTATTTCAGTGTAGTGAGGTCACCGTAGTTCATCACCGGATTTCTTGCCGTTCGGCCATCTTCAGCTGTGGATCCTATTATGACTTTTGTTCCTGTTACTCAAGCCTACCTCCTAGACAAAGTTAGCACACCAGTTGAGCCCTTGAACAACATTTTATGCTAAGCCCTAGTTTTTGACATTATCAGCCTTATGCCAGAGCTTGTCAGCCAGTGGCATTGGCCGTTTTTACCCACTTCTAGTTGTGCAATTTGAGAAACACTTTGTCCACTGAATTTGTAGAGTTATGATCTACATTTTCTTCTACTACCACAACTTGAGATAAGCACTCTAGCTTTTCTTAAAGCTATGTCAGAGCGTTGATCCGAATGTCAATCTGCTGACATTCGCTGTTTTTGAACAAAACAGCCACAAAATTGATATCCCTGTTGCGACCTTGAAACCCTATGATCATCTAATACTTACCGTTAGCCCAGATTTCTTTGAAACCCTAGAATCTCGACTCAGTTCAGCTTGCAATCCAAATTATCTCCAATATCGTTCAGTTATTCTTGTTAAGCATATCTGCATATAAGTCATAAAACATTTTAATATAATAAGTAATCATTGTGTGTTTGCTTGTTGTCGAGCAGATCCAGAAGCTGACTTTGAGGATTTTGCTGTTGACCCGTCATCAACTGCTGTATCTTACGACGCGGAAGGCAAGTCATATCCTTGGACATCTTGAACCTATATTTTAAGAGTTGCTATAATATAACCTTGAATATAAATAATATTGCATGTGAAAGATTGAAAATGGTTGAATTATGAATTGGCAGTACTAGACTGGTTATCTGTGAAATGTGAAATAAACAAGTTTTGAGCCATGAACTAATATATATTTATGTATATACTTATATTCATGAAATAAAACCCCTAGCCGTGACCAGAAATTTGGTATGGATGGCGGTAGCACTGGAGGTGCTAAACTGCAAAGGATAGCAGGCACGGAAGGTGCAGGGTTGTGGATGGTCTGGTCACTGGCATATAAGGACGAGAACCTTGTGTTGTGCGTCTAGTGGCATGAACAACGTACTAACCGCAAGCCTGGTATGGGACAGGCCTGAACAAGCACTTATGTGGATCGCACATGAAACCCCTGCAGGAGTTGTGTAGTGATGCATGATTTACATGGAGTGGGGCTCCCACACATATCACTGAAGGTGATCTTGCATGCTGACCTAGTAATGGGAATAAGCAAAGGGGTGGAGGTTTGGGTACAACCTGCCACAACTATGGTTCGCGGAGACCCACAGGGTCAGGGGTGAATTGTGAGTGAAACATAACAAAAGTTCTTGTTATCTCCACCTTGCCACTCACAGTATGAAGTGAGCTAGGGGTCCAATCTGATAGGAAAGGTTTGAAAGTGGAATATCTTGCGGGTAAATTGGTACCTCTCTGCAGAGTTAAAAACGTATTCGAATACTCTGAGCTCCCGGGTTTATAGGAGTCTGCTGCGGTGGATGAAATCCACGGGGTGTGACACAAGTATATTTTCTAAATAAAATTTGTTAAATCAAGATTACCCAAATGACATGTGTTGTCATGATAAGGAGTGTTGCCGTGGGCTGTCGTGCGTCGACGTGTCGCGGTAGTGCTATAATCTAGTGAACATGAATAGCAATGCTATTTTATGAAAAGTGCTGCCATAAGATGAGATGAGTTGAGATATGAAAGAAAAAGGTTATTTTATAAACATCCATAATTCTTGACTAGTCTAGGTTCATATCATCACTACTATATGTATCTACTCTTACCTATGACTTGCTGAGTACGTAACTGCTCACCCTTGCAACATTCAACTCAGTAGATGGAGCATATCCTAATCAAGATGAAGGCGTGGAGAACTTTGTGAATCCAGAAGGAGGAGAGTCAGTTCCGCCAGAGCCCTGATGAGTATTGTTCTGCTGTCAACTTCTTTTGTGGGAGGGTCACCTATCTTCTGCTGTGTAGTTATTATTTTGCTAAACCTTGAATGCCGTGAAGGCCTTGTAATCTCTTTATGTAATATTAAGGCCAGCAGGTCACACTGCTTAAATATCTTGCAAGTTACTCTGTTGCAATGTAATATACTCCTGTGCTTGACTTATCTTGGGAAGTCAAAGGTATGTACATATGGGACTAGCTGCAGCGAGCTAGGTCTCCATGGGAGTAGTCGCAGTCCCAGTTTCGGGGCGCGACATTACTTGATCAGCAATTAGGACTAGTACTCATGTGAACTATTATTCAATTTCACAATTTCTGAGATAACTGATTGTTTTCCTTTGATACACATAATATTTCCCTACCTACAACTCCACATATTCACCATTGGTCCGCGCGTACCTCACATTGCAATCACTGTAATTATCTTCTTTTCTGGTTATCATGACCTAGCTGGTCGCAAACATTAAGAGGGGTAAGAGTTTCGGTTGGTAAGGTTGAGAGTGCCACATACATTCAGTAGTTGGTAGGAAATTTTTGTGTTTCTTGTTTTCACTAACCATGGCAGGATCAAAGGGTTCACGAGGTTCGTTGCATGAAAGTGGTCCTAATGTTGAGGAAAGCATGGATCGACCACCAATGCTCCCATCATCTCCGCGATCTCAAGCACTGTTGGGTCACTTTGAGCGGATGCTGAACGAATAGATCGTTCCTTGTTTGATCGGCTTGGAGAATCGTCTTGACGAGAAGGACCTACGACTTGAGCAAGTTGACTGGACACCGCCACGGCAACATGCACCACCTCGATTCCCTCGAGGTCCAATCGAAGCCAATAATCATGGTGCGGCGGCTGTTCCACGTCAACCAAGGGCGAACTTCAACGCTGCGTTCCAGGAAGCAGCCAATGAAGAGAGATATGATAATTACGTGGATGATAATGAGGAAGTCATTTTGGATCCTGATCAACAACGACTTTCACGAAACCGTCGAGGTATGGGGGAGTATGCACGTCACCGCCATGAAGGCCGAAGAGATGACACTTTGGGAAAGATCAATTTTACTGTCCCTAGCTTTGATTGGAAGTTTAATCCAGAAGCATATCTCGATTGGGAGCTGCTCGTCGAACAAAAGTTCAGTTGTCATCTTTATCCAGAAGATCGCCGAGTACGTGCCGCCACCAGTGAGTTTGTTGATTATGTTTCTATTTGGTGGAGTCAATGATGAGGACATCACTTCTTCGGATACACATACCAACCATAATCCTCCACTCATTACACAAGGACCAATAACACGTGGCCAATCCCGATTGTTGCTTTTCCAGGTGAACTCGTTCCTAAGTTATATATATATATATATATATATATATATATGATTTTAAGAATGATTTACTACCTAATGGTGATAATATTGTACTTAGGAACCATGGAGAGGACCAGCAAGGACGCGAGGACCACCAAGGAGCTCAAGTCGAGTTGGAGTCCAAGACGGATGGGAGTTGGAGTCCGGTTCGGCCATCCATGAGCAGTCTACCTTCAAACGACCATAACTCCCTCATACAAAGTCCGATTGGGACGTTCTTATAGTCCACGGAGAAGCCCACTACGAGATCTCTCCAATGAATCTAGCCCCACATCCAAATTTTTTTTGATCACCAGCAATAAACAAAATTTTTTTTGACCAGATTCTGATTGGGCCAAGTTGGTGCTGCGACACCTTGTTTCGGGCCTTCGGCCCATGTATTCCCTAGTAGGGCGTGAGAAACCCTAGACATTCTACCTCTTCATATACTCAGTAGCCGTCACTATTTATATTTGGGTTTTGCTTAGATTATACTGCTTAGACAGTTTTCTCTGTTCATCGGTTTGTGGAACCCCAACTCGTACTCTTCATTGGTAATTGGCAATATTTAGATTGCGTCTACCATGTTCTTGCTTGTGTTCTTGATTCGCATGCAAGGATAAGCCTTCGTGGTGAGGTCAACAGTGTCTTGGTGTGGTTGATAACCAACGGAGCCATGGTGTAGCGATTGCAGGGGTTCGAATCAGTTTTGATTGGAAGCCGGATCGTCAACGTCGAGTTCTCCATCAATCGATTTACCTCTACCTATCGGAAGATTGGGACACGGTTCACATCAGTTGGTATTAGAGCGAAGGTTGCCTGATAGGTAACACTGTATCCCCTCTTTGTTTAGATTGACTATATTCTTCATCCTAGAGTCCAGAAAATTTGCCCTACAAAATTTTTTTTTTACCTTGTCCAAACCCTAGCCACTAATCTTGCATTGTTCTTGTCAATTTGCATCTTTGAATTTTCGTCCATCGTTGTCGAGTGTTGGTTTTTAGTTTTAGTCTTGCATCTCGTCGCGGAGTCGAATTGCACATCGATCTCCTCGTCGTCGCATCCAATTCGAATTTGCCGCTATCCAGTTCGTTATTTTCATCATATCTTCATACAAACTCGGCTTTTCACATTCTTGTACTTGCTGGAAACATCAGATCGTGCTCTACAACTTTTCTGTTGAGGTCGAAGTCAAATTCGACTTCCATCTATGAGATATTGGCCCGTTAATGTCGACAGTGTAGAGTTTGAATCTAATACGTCTGTTTCGGTATTTTTATTATAATTCTTTCATCCAAGCTCGGATTGGGATAAACTTATTGTCGATGATTCGGACTCGGGGTCCTTAGTCGAACTTATGCAGAATTTGTGAGTTGTGAGGCCTTTCAAGGTGTCCCTCCGGGAAGGGATGATGAGCAATGTTAGTTGGAACACAGAAGAATTTTATACAGGTTTGGGCCCTTGATGGTGGAAGTAATAGCTCTACGTCTTGTTGAGATTTCACTATGTATGGAAAAAGGTTACAAGGTTGTGGAAAAGATCGTCACAAGCGAAGATCTTTTCTGTGTAATTGTCTAGAAAATGACTAAACTAGCCTATGGAAACTGATTGTCGAAGTTGTTCGAGATGTTGTCGATGTAACTCGGATGTATCCCCCATGTCCCTCATTATACATCCGCTCATCTCCTTTATACTGGTCGAAAGGGTGCCAACGCACAACGGTTTCGAACAGTTGCTCGAGTGCAGTTTTGATAACCGCACTTAACCCCCACGCAAGCTTAACACGTGCAATTAAGGGGTAACCGCACATATTAACCTCCTGGCAGTTGTCTTCATACGTGGAAGAATCTTCGGGATCTTCGGGATATGCTTGTTGTAGAGCTTAAGAAACCCGAGTCTCTTGGTCGAGGGTAGTCCCTGACCCTCTGACCGCGCACTGTCTGCGGCCTCCTGATCACGCACTGTCTATGACCTCATGATCGTACAAAGCCTGCGACCATGTGTCCGCGCCACTCAGGTCGACTGACATCACAGCAACGGACCTCTGGACACTTATCTGGTTCGAATCTGTCTTGAACCAAATATGTATTTATTCCGAACTAGCTCGGTAACAATCCTCATCACTTATACTTTCTGGAATCATTGCGATAAATCCCACAAAAAGTTAGTTGGGGTAATCTTCAAATTCGGCTATTTTTATCCACTAAAATTTGGGCAAAGTTGTGTAATCTTCAAACTCTAGTCCAATTCGGATTCAAATTGCTCAATCTGAGACAGCTTTGGTAAAATTGCCATATCTTTTGATTCCCAACTCCGTTTTTGACGTTCTTGTACTTGTTGGAAAGATAAAAAGATCCTCTACAACTTTTCTGTTGGGTAGATCTTCAGATTCGGAGCTTTTAGAGTGCGAAGTTTCCGAACAACATTTCTGTTTTGTTGTACAGTTGCAAAAGAAAGAGGCAAGTGCAAAAAAAAAAAAAACAAAAGCCGCACTGTTTATTAAAAAAAAATAAAAAAAATTGAAGTCCCAAAAAAAAAATCATAGAAGAAAAATATGCGTAGCAAAGAGGAGAATTTTCGGTGGCCCATCTTGGGTTCTAGTCCTTTGTTATTCTACTTGCTTGCTTCAGCTAGATCTGAGTCTAGGCTAGTTCCAGCACTTTGACTATTACTTTGGACTAATTTTCAACTTTGCATTACTGATATTGAATTGTTGTTACACATATATTAGCCTTCTGAGCTCCACTTTCTTCCAACTCAGTTACAAGTTTACCTTGCAATCGCCTCACTCACGCTCGTCACGGTATCACAAACCAGCCACTGGTTGCACCCCTACTGCCTTGGTAGGAACATTTGTAAGAGCGTGGTAAGACGCTTTGTGAGAGTCCCACTTGCCACAACTAGTAGTCATAGGGATAATACTCCTGTGCTGTCTTCTGTTTTCTACTACCAACCATGGCAGGACCGCAAACAAGAGCTCAAGCTGCAGAAAAGGTAGATGAAATCCGCAAGATGTTGGCCGACATCAGTGCAAAACTTGAAAAGCACATTGATGACATGGCTCGAACCAACCGTGAGAACCATACTGCATTTGAGAGGATGGACCGGTGCATCTTCGACCTTGCTACTAGGTTGGACAATATGGAGCAGCAGTGGACTCATGGAGATGAAGAAGAAAAGGAGCAAGCCGCCTCCCATGAAGTTGAAGTTGAAGACGCCAACACAGAGGTTGCTGTACAAACTGAGCCCCGCAACACGGCTACCATGCGCCATGCTGCCCATGATATTTGCCAACAGCAACGAGTGCATCACAATCGACACGGCATGGAAGGTAACTATTTTCGTGGGAATGACGATCTATTTGCTAAGGAGTATGAGGACGTTTTCCCCGCTGAGATACCCCTGGGGCTGCCACCAATTAGAGGACAAATCCATAGGAGACAAAGGAAATTCAGCGACAAGTCCAAGAGCTTTTGGACCGCGGAATTGAAGCCATACTTGGGAGAGGAAGACAAGCTTGAGCCGAGGACGGCTCCACTTCAAGAGGGCGAGGATAATGAGGACATCATTTCGTCGGATACACTCACCAACCATAATCCTCCTCTCGTTACACAAGGACCATTAACGCGCGGCCAAGCCCGATTGTTGCTTTGCCAGGTGAACTCGTTCGTAAGTTATATATATATGGTTTTGAGAATGATTTACTACCTAATGGTGATAATATTGTAATTAAGAACCATGGAGAGGACCAGCAAGGAGCCCAAGTCGAGTTGAAATCCAAGACGGATTCGAGTAAGAGTCCGGTTCGGCCATCCAGGAGCAGCCTGTCTTCAAAGGACCATAACTCCCTCATACGAAGTCCGATTGGGACGTTCTTATAGTCCATGGAGAAGTCCACGACGAGATATTTCCAATGGATCTGGTCCAACGTCCAAATTCCTTCTGGATCGCCGGAAATTAACAAAACAATTTTTGACCAGATTCTGATTGGGCCAAGTCAGTGCTGTGACACCTTGTTTCGGGCCTTCGGCCCATGAATTCCCTAGTAGGGTGTGAGAAACCCAAGCCACGCCGCCTCTTCATATACTCAGTAGCCGTCACTATTTATATTTGGGTTTTGCTTAGATTATACTGCTTAGACAGTTTTCATCATTCATCGGTTTGTGGAACCCCAACTCGTACTCTTCATTGGTAATTGGCAATATTTAGATTGCGTCTACCGTGTTCTTGCTTGTGTTCTCGATTCGCATGCAGGTATAAGCCTTCGTGGCGAGGTCAACCGTGTCTTGGCATGGTTATTAACGAATGGAGCCGTGGTGTAGCGATTGCAGGGGTTCGAATTAGTTTTGATTGGAAGGAGGATCGTCAACGTCGAGTTCTCCATCAATCGATTTACCTCTACCTATCGGAAGATCGGGACACCATTCACACCAAAGAGATCGAGCTCCTCACACTTGGGCTGAGTTGAAGCGCTTGATGAGGTCCAGATTCATACCCGCTTATTTGGAGAGAGATTTGCTTAATAGAATTCAGAGATTGAACCAAGGTAGCAAATCTGTGGAAGACTATTATCAAGAGCTACAAGTAGGCATGCTTCGAGCTAATGTTCAAGAGGAGGAAAATGCAAAGATGGGTAGATTCTTGGGTGGCTTGAATCGTGAGATACAAAACATCCTTGATTTTCAGACTTACACCTCTTTGGATCAGCTGTTTCATTACGCATGCAAACCTGAGAGGCAAGTACAAGGGAAACGACCAAGCTACAACAAAACTGGTCGAAGCTATCCTAGTGCGACCACGCCTTGGAAGAGCACTACATCACAGCAAAAGAGTGCGACACCCGTGGGCGGAGCTACCAGATCCACTGGTCGAGTGCAATCCACGAGCCGCCCTACTACTTCAACATCCAAGGTTGCCAATTCCAAGACGACCACTGCTGTCCCCACCAAAAGTTCATCATCGGTTGCTTCTACAGGACGAACAAGGGAGATGGAGTGCTTCAAATGCAAAGGGAAGGGACATTACATGCGTGATTGCCCAAATTAGTGTGCCCTCATCGTCCGGGGTGACGGAGAGTACACATCGGCTAGTGAGGTCGAAGAAGAATCCGACCACGAAGAGCAACAGGACATGTTGGGATCTGACGCAGAGGAGATCACCTTTGATGCTGGTCATACTAGCCTTATTGTTCGTCTTGTTCTTAGCTCTCAGATGGAAAAGGCAGAGCAGGGGCAGCGGCACAATTTATTTCAATCAAAGTTTGTGATCATGCAACGCTCATGCAAGGTCATTATTGACGGAGGAAGCTACCACAACATTGCCAGTTCTGAGATGGTCGCGAAGCTCGGCTTGTCCACACGAACACACCCACAGCCATACTACATTCAATGGTTCAATTCATGTGGCAAGTTGAAAGTGACCGCGATGGTACGTGTCCACTTCTTTGTAGGTTCCTATTCTGATTTTGTGGACTGTGAGGTGGTACCAATGCAAGCTTGTGCATTACTGCTTGGATGACCATGGCAATACGACAAGGATACTACACATCATGGGCGTTCCAATAAGTACTCTTTTGTGCACAACAGCAAGAAGGTTTCACTGGTTCCAATGTCTCCGAATGAAATTCTCAAAGATGATTTAGATAGGGCTGAGCGTGAGAGAAAAGAAAGAGAGACGAGTGAGAGTCACAAATCAGGGAGTGAGAGCCACCAAACCAAATTGAGAGAAAAGAAAGAAAAGAGTGAAAATAAAAGAGAGGTTCACCTTAAGGGGCAAGTTCTATTAGCCACCAAACCTGAGATGCGAGAGCTTGAAACCCATCCCCAAGAGTGCTTTGTGCGTGTGTGCAAAGACACTCTCTTTTCTACTAATGCTTTACCCTCTACTTTGCATGTTTCGGTTGTTTCTTTACTGCAGGAATTTGAGGACGTTTTTCCAAACGAGATACCTGCAGGGATACCACCATTACGAGGGATAGAGCATCAAATCGACCTCATTCCAGGGGCACCCTTGCCAATCGACCTCCATATCGCACCAATCCAGAAGAGACCAAAGAAATTCAGCGCCAGGTACAAGAGCTGCTCGACAAAGGGTACGTACGCGAAAGATTAAATCCTTGTGCTGTTCCTGTTTTACTTGTGTCTAAAAAGGATGGGTCATGGAGGATGTGTATAGATTGTTGAGCTATTCACAATATCACTGTTCATTATCGTCATCTGATTCCTCGGTTAGATGATATGCTTGACGAATTGAGTGGTTCGACCGTCTTTTCTAAAGTCGATTTGAGTAGTGGTTACCACCAAATTAGAATGAAACTAGGTGATGAATGGAAAACTGCATTTAAGACTAAATTTGGGTTATATGAATGGTTGGTCATGCCATTTGGTCTTACTAATGCACCTAGTACATTTATGCACTTAATGAACGAAGTGTTGCATGCTTTTATCGGACACTTCGTGGTGGTTTACTTTGATGACATCTTGATCTACAGCAAGACTTTTGATAATCATTTGGGGCGTTTACGCCAAGTTTTTGCTGTCTTGCAAGAGGCACGTTTGTTTGCTAACCTTGAAAAGTGCACCTTCTGCACGGATCGAGTCGTGTTTCTTAGTTTTGTTGTGACTGCACAAGGCATTGAGGTGGATGAACAGAAGGTGCAAGCAATTCGAGCATGGCCTACATCGACAACAGTCACACAAGTGCGGAGTTTTCACAGACTTGCTGGTTTCTACCGCCGGTTCGTACAAGATTTTAGCACAATCGCCGCCCCACTCAATACGCTGACAAAGAAGAACATGCCCTTCAAGTGGGAACAGGCGCAAGAGGACGCTTTCAACACGCTCAAAGATAAGTTAACCAATGCACCACTTCTACAACTTCCTGATTTTAATAAAACTTTTGAAATAGAATGTGATGCTAGTGGTATTGGAATTGGAGGTGTTCTCATGCAAGATAGAAAACCCATTGCTTATTTTAGTGAGAAGCTTAGTGGACTAACTTTGAACTATTCAACTTACGATAAAGAATTGTATGCTTTGGTTAGAGTATTAGAAACATGGCAACATTACCTTTGGCCAAAAGAATTTGTCATACATTCAGATCATGAAGCATTGAAGCACATTCGTAGCCAAAGTAAGTTGAATCGTAGGCATGCTAAGTGGATTGAATTTATTGGATCCTTTCCGTATGTTGTCAAATATAAGAAAGGTAAAGAAAATTTGGTCGCTGATGCATTGTCTAGACGTTATATCTTGTTGTTCCAACTTGATTGCAAAATTCTTGGGGTTACAAAGTTTGAAAGAATTATATTCAACTGATTTGGATTTCAAAGACATTTACATTAATTGTAAAGAAAGAAGATGTTGGGCTCGATATGTACTAAATGATGGTTATTTGTTTAGAGCTAACAAGATGTGTGTTCCCACTAGTTCTGTTCGTCTTTTGTTGTTACAGGAGGCTCATGGCGGAGGATTGATGGGACATTTCGGGATACGCAAAATCAAAGATGTTTTGGCCACCCACTTCTACTGGCCAAAGATGAGGCGAGATGTCGAGCGCTACGTACAACGATGCACTACTTGTCAAACAACTAAGTCTCAATTAAACCCTCATGGATTATATATGCCTCTTCCTATTCTGACAGTACCTTGGGAGGATATTTCTATGGATTTAAACCTACTGCGCCTATTGATTTGTTACCTCTACCGCTTTCCGAAAGAGGTAATCTTGATGCCGAACAGCGTGCTGAGATGATTCAGAAGATACATGAGACAACCAAAGCCAATATTGAGAAGATGCAATTTCAATATAAGAAGCATGCGGATGAAGGTAGAGAGGAAGTTGTGTTCTAAGAAGGAGATCTAGTTTGGTTGCATTTGAGTCATGATCGTTTTCCAGAACAGCGCAAGTCCAAACTTATGCCGCGAGGTGATGGTCCATTCAAGATTCCTACCAAGATCAATGATAATGCTTACCAATTAGAACTACCTGAGGCCTATGGAGTGAGTGATACATTTAGTGTTGCTGATTTATCTCTATACCTGGGTAAGAACGATGGGCAAGAGTCGAGGATGACTCTTTTTCAAGAAAGGGAGTATGATGAGACATCGCGACCACACATCCACATGTTTTAACTCGAGCACATGCACGTCGCCTTGGACAACAGGTGAATTCGTTTCTTGGGTAAATTAATTATTTAATTACAGAACAAATGATATTGCCTAATGATTGCTCTTTGCTTATTGTTACATGTGAAGGAGGTCTGGACGAAGTTGTTAATCCAATTCATAGCCAAGAAAGAATGAACACTTTTCTGGCAACTTCGACCAACGGTTACGTCGACCTTATTCATCAGAAGAACTCTACACATGATCAGAAAGGCTCAAGGTCGCAGCATTGCTCAAGGTCGCAACACTGCTCATCGTCGCAGGCGATCAAGCCTGAAGACACATGGTCGCAACCTAAGGATCATCCAGTTTGCCGATCAAGCTTGACTGTCCAGCAACTTCAACCAAGCTCCAATTTCAGTACAAACGTCCAAATAGGTCGTGCAAGCACTTGTTGGAAAGGTAATCAAAAGCGCTTTCCAACGCATCAAGAATCATTGAATTCCAACATCGTATGCAACTAGGACACCCGAAACAATGTCAAGTGCATGAGGGAGACGAGTCCTGTTCGGAGCCGTGAAAAGTAGCTCGGGATTTTCTTTTTATAGTTTGTTAGGATTCTATTTTGTTTCAAATTAGTTTAGAATTCTGGTTTTAAACCTTCCATCTTTGTAGACACCATCCTCTATAAAAGAGAAGGCATGGTCTTAGTTTTAGATAGACTTCGTTGATATACAGATTGTATGCTCGTGCCTTTGCTGACTTGTACAATTCGGAGTCTCAATGTTCAACTCATAATTCAGATCATTGAGTGTTATCCTTTCGCTGTTGCTCTTGCTTTTCTTTATTGATTTGCTTGAGTTGTTCTTCGTGAACAGGCCAACCAAGCTTTGCTCGGTTGATAACCAATTGAGGAGTGGTTTAGCGTTCTGGTCGCGTGTTTGATCGTGGTTAGCCGCCCCTTCGTAAAGGTCACAACTCGTATTTATCCACCGATTTCTCCTACGACGGAAGATCGGGACCAAACTACATGCACGCATCTTAAGGAGAGGCGTGTGCATATCATGAGTGCCTAGTTGTTAAACCTATGTTGAGCGCACAAATGGTCACAAAATTTGGATTGAAACATGGAGACACCCTAGCCTCTATAAAATGCAATGGCTCAATGAGTGTGGAGAATTAAAGGTAAACACAATGGTAAGAGTTCCCTTTTAGATTGGTAGATACATTGATGAAGTTGTTTGTGATGTTGTACCTATGCAAGCTTGTCATTTGCTATTAGGAAGGCCTTGGCAGTATGATCATGATGCAATGCATAGTGGTAGAACTAACAAATATACATTTGATTACAAGCATGACACCTGTTATTTTAGCTCCTTTATCACCTCAAGAAATGGTAGTAGATGAGATGAAGAAAAGGGAGCAAGAGGACACTCGAGTACAATTGCAAGACCAACACTTAAATTTGTTGGATCTAGGTCGATCTAAGACATCTAGGTTTTGATGATTAATGACGATTTGGATAAATCCCTGATGGTTAAAGTTAATCTGGAGAATGTCATATTTGATGATTAAATGACAACTTAGATAAATCCTGATTTAGCATAAGTAAATTGAATTGATTATTGATAAACCCCGAAATAGATGTTTCCTGTTGTGGTTTAATATTGATGCATATGTAGAGGGGGAGCTCGGTGGTTGCATCAATCTTGTGCTAAGTGTAAATCAAAATGTCATCAGATAAATCCTGAAGTTTGATGGCTCCTTATTGAGGTTTTGACATAGATGCATATGCTAAGGGGAGCTCATCATATTTGTCATTTGATCTGATTGCCATCATGGCATGTGTAGTATAGATTGTGTGCGTATGTCTTTATCATATACGCTTCTATATGATTATGTATTTCATCTCTTACTCATTTGTTGCTTATTGAGATTGGTTCAGTCATTAAACACCAGGAAGAGAAATTGTTGAGTTAACTCTTGTGTGGAGTAATTTCTCTGGTAGTAATTAATGATAACCTATATATGAGACTAACGTTGTGCATAAAGTGTATGTGTTGTAGTCTCAGATTGGTCGCGAGATGAATGTAACCAAGGGCGTGAAGAGGATGATGCCAACATGAGTCATCTCGAGCGAGGTCAAGTTTAGCGAGGTCGAGCTTTGCGAGGACAAACGTCGAGTGGTCGAGCTTCACGAGGTCGAACTTCACCAAAGGTAAAATCCAAGATTAAGGATTGTTTTCTTAGGATTTTACCTGTCTCGGTGTTTGGAAACAGACCGGGTTGATAGGATTCTTTTTACTAGTTTGACCGTACTATTAAGAGGGGTCAGAAACTAGTAGCTTGAGTCTATCTAGTGTGGAAGCTCAAATGCATTCATATCATCTTGCACTAGTGTTTTATCGCCTCTTGCATTGCTAGAATATCTAAGTGTAGTTTGTGTTGCTTTGAAAGAAAATGTTTTGAAAACTGCACTTAGTCGTGATCGCCAGCTAGAGCAATTGGTTTATTTCCTAGAGCTGGTCGTGGTTGTACTTGCACATTCTGATCATATCCTTGTTTGATACGTGGTCGTGGTCGTGTCGCCGGTTTGGCGGTCTTCTATTTAGGGTTTGGTCATGGTCGTAGGAGTTCGAACTGGTCGTACCAGTCTTCGGCTCGCTTGCGTACGCTCGACCAAATCCACTCGATCGCCTGTTTTTGATTGGATGTTCGACCTATGTGGTCGTGGTCACTGCTGAGAGTCAGCCGGCGCATTCGTGAGAAAACAGGAAATACGGATGTGCAAATACCCAATCAGGTTTGGAGTAAATTGGATAAGTCCCTGTTTTCATTTTGAATAGGCCGGACAGTGTCTGTGGTGGCCGGACAATGTCCGGCCAGTACACAACATCTGTGGCTTAGGCAAAACGAAACCAGAGACAAATGCATTTGTCCGGTCCGGTGCATCTGTCCGGAGAAGGCCGGACATTGTTTGATGTGGCCGGACAATGTCCGAACTGTATAAAACTTGTGAGATTTTGTTTAAATGCACCAGAGACGTTTGTATTTGTCCGGAGGGTTTTGTCCGGGACGGGCCGGACATTGTCCGGCCTGTACAAATTTGCTGTGCCTTGTTTTGGAGTGTTAATAGAGACAATTGGATTTGTCCGGTGCTTCTGTCCGGTGAAGGCCGGACATTGTCTGTGATGGCCGAACAATGACCGGCCTTTACAAATTGAGCCCCCAATGGTCACTAACATGTTTGCAATGGTCGTTTGAGTTTTACTGGCTGGATAATGTCCGAAGTGGCCGGACAATGTCCGGCCTGTACAATTTTGGCACGATTTTTTTGCAAACGGCTAGTTTTTCTTTGGGGCTATAAATATCTTGTGTTGGCCATCATTTGAGGGTGCTCAAGAAGTTGCATACACTGTTGAAAAGCTAGCGAAAGACATTGCATTTTCTATATTGCATTTAGAGGCTAGATTTGAGCCTAAATCTTGAGTATGAGAGAGAGCAAATTGGGTGAGGTTAATAGTGCTTAGTGCACTCAATCACCATTTGCATACTAGTGCTAGAGTGTTGAGCATCTCATTTGCATCTTTGAGCTTCTAGCACGAGATTCATTCAAGCGAAAGTGCATCCGGCTTGTTACTTTTGGCGATTGCCTTCGCCTAGATGGTGTCGGAGGAGAGTCGTGATCTCTCCATTGAAGTTTGTCGGAGAAGCCGGCAAAAGATTGTGAAGGGTTTGGTTCTCACCTATCCGGTGTGGAGCAGGAGCAAACCTAGTGAGATATCCTTCGTGGATATAGAAGCGAGGCTCACGAGTGAGGGCTTCAATGAGGAGTAGGAGAGACTAGGCGAGTCTCCGAGACCTCGGTAAAAATATTGTGTCAAATTTTGTATCTCTTATTTGCTTTATATTCATCTTGACACAATTGCTAAATTTACTGTCGTGGTATTGCGAATACCCCGGCAGGTTTTGAGAGTGATCCTAGCGAAGATTACGCGGCGCGGGTTGACCGGATGACCGGTCCTCCCCCACCGGACAAGCACAAAAAATGACACACGGGTTTATACAGGTTCGGGTCCCGGTGGGGGCCCTAGTCCTGTCGACGCGCTCCCGACCGGAGTCGGCTGGGGAGGCTCTCTCCGGGGGAGAGGCTTCCGGAGCACGTCTGTGAGTTTAGCTATTCCAATAAAAGAACCGATCCCTTACAACAGAGGGGTACAAGGGCTATTTATAGCCCCAAAAAGAAGCAAAAAACCTAAACTACCCCGGAAGCCACCGTCGGATTGAAGGATAAGACCGTCCTTCTCCCGGTCAAACGCCTTGGATGCTTGACAGGTGGTTGCTAGTTCCCGAGGCGCCCCTCGCGTGACCTTCACGTGATAAATAGTTCAAGACTTTACCTTTAGGAGGGCGATGATACCCAGGACGGCGCCGGAGGCCAGGTCCCGGGGGCCAAAAGGCGGCGCCCGGGGAGGCCCCGGAGGCCACGTCCCCGGGCCAAACGGCGGCGCCCGGGGAGGGGCCGGAGGCCGCGTCCCCGGGCCAAACGGCGGCGCCCGGGGAGGGGCCGAAGGCCGCGTCCCCGGGCCAAACGGCGGCGCCCGGGGAGGGGCCGGAGGCCGCGTCCCCGGGCAAATGGCGGCGCCCGGGCCGGCACCGGAGACCGCGTCCCGGGAGCCAAACGGCGGCGCCCGGGAGGGCACCGGAGGCCAAGTCCCGGGGACCAAAATGCGGTGCCCGGGGAGGGGCCGGAGGCCAGGTCCCCGGGCAAATGGCGGCGCCCGGGACGGCACCGGAGGCCGCATCCCGGGAGCCAGAAGGCGGCGCCCAGGAGGGCACCGGAGGCCACGTCCCGGGGGCCAAAAGGCGGCGCCTGGGGAGGGGCCGGAGGCCAGGTCCCCGGGCAAATGGCGGCACCCGGGACGGCACCGGAGGCCGCGTCTCGGGAGCCAAAGGCGGCGCCCGGGAGGGCACCGGAGGCCACGTCCCGGGGGCCAAAAGGCGGCGCCCGGGGAGGGGCCGGAGGCCAGGTCCCCGGGCAAATGGTGGCGCCCGGGACGGCACCGGAGGCGGCGTCCCGGGAGCCAAAATGCGGCGCCCGGGGAGGGGCCGGAGGCCAGGTTCCCGGGCAAATGGCGGCGTCCGGGACGGCACCGGAGGCCGCGTCCCGGGAGCCAAAAGGCGGCGCCCGGGGAGGGGCCGGAGGCCAGGTCCCCGAGCAAATGGCGGCGCCCGGGACGGCACCGGAGGCCGCGTCCCGGGAGCCAAAAGGCGGCGCCCGGGGGGGGACCGGAGGCCACGTCCCCAGGCAAATGGCGGCGCCCGGCACGGCACCGGAGGCCGCGTCCCGGGAGCCAAATGCGGCGCCCGGGAGGGCACCGGAGGCCATGTCCCGGGGGCAAAAAGGCGGCGCCCGGGGAGGGGCCGGAGGCCAGGTACCCGGGCAATCGTGACACATCTTACCTGGACTTAGTCCCGCGGAGATTTCCCCCGACATTTACTAATGTTGCATGTATGGTTTAATATTTTATATGGTTGAATGCAACTAGTTGATTAAATTGTTTTAAGCCTCATTGTATAATCTAGGTTTCACAATTATCTTGTTGAAATTGCTTAGTGGGGAAAAAATTTTAAAAGCCTCCTAATCACCTCCCCTCTAGTCGGCATCCTTGATCCTACAAAATCCACCCAAAAAGGAGGTTAACACCAGTACCAAAAAGGGAGGAAAGTCCAACAAAGAAACACAAATGTTGCTGTCCAAGACAATTAGTTTGAAAAAGCCAAACCAACTATTCTTTGTTCTACTTTTCCAAGAGTGTTTAAATTCATCTATTCAAAATGATTCTTTGCCTGAACCAATTCTTCCACTCTTGTAGGAATTCAAGGATGTTTTTCTAGAGGAGATCCCAACTGGATTGCCACCTTTGAGAGCTATTGAGCATCAAATTGATCTCATACCAGGAGCATCACTTCCAAATATGCCAACATATAGAGCCAATCCAGAGGAAACAAAGGAGATTGAAAACCAGGTAAGAGAACTTCTCAACAAAGGTTATGTTAGAGAAAGTTTATCTTGTGTTGTTCCTGTTTTGTTAGTGCCAAAACGGGATGATATGTGTGTTGATTGTAAAGCTATTAATAACATAACAGTAAGGTATAGGCATCCAATAACTAGACTTGATGACATGTTAGATGAGCTTAGTGGATCTGCAATTTTCTCTAAAATTGATTTGAGCTTAGTGGACAAGACTCCCCCTCCTTTGGGCTAGACGCCCCTTGTGCTGCATTAGCATGATCAACATCTCTGGCCATCGGCACAAGGGGTGCCTCTACTTCAAGGGTCACCTCCTCGATCGCCGACACAAAGGGAGCCTCTAGTTCAAATGCCACCGGGTCGATTGCTGGCAGTACCGAGCCTCTACCTCAAGGACCTTTCGATTGGTCGCCTGAGGCATCTCCTCGAATGGCGCGCATGCTCCCATGGCAGGCACTTGTGGTAACACAGTGCTCCTCCCTCAGGAGTTGCCCCAACGCCAGTTTGTAGCGAAGGCTTGGTAGCAGGTAGCTGTGGCCACTTCTCTTGGTTGCAAAGGGTCACTAGCTTCCTCTTTTCCTTTGGCTCCTCTTAGCCAATGTTTCCTTGGGCAACTCTGCCCCCTCCTTTTGCTTCGAGCCCTCTCCCGAAGAGAAAGACTCAGAGCCCAAGATAGACTGATTAAGAATAACAACGTAAATCCTAAGTGGCTAATGAGAAAAAGGCCATCAAGTGGAAAAAGGAATTACCTTTTTCCTTACTTCCCTCTCTTGAGTAGAAACATCGATCAGACTTGGAGGAACACTTTTTGGAGCATCCTCCACTTCCTTCTTGTAGGGGCCCATCATGAACTTCATGCGCGATTCAAGCATAGAGTCAAATCTGCAAAGACAAATACTAATTGGACATTCGACCAACTAGTCTACACAATGATCAATCGACCAAGGGCACTTATTCTCATTATTGTCTTTGGTCAAATCGTTGTCCCCGGTGTACATCCAAGCCGGATGATTGCATGCTCGCAGAGGGCTAATATGGCGGTGAACAAAGTCCGTTGCCACAAAGTGACCAATCAAACCCTACCTCCACAGCAGGTATTTGGTGGCGGCCACTTGTTGGAGATGATCTTTTCCAAGAACTGGGCAACATCTCAGCTCTCAATCTTCTGCGTGTGATTGCCAATGCAGTACAAAGGGTGCCCACCAGGAATGCAGGTGTAGAACCACATGGACCTCTATCCCACTTGCGACTCCTTCAGCAGCATTGTAAAGTACTGTAATTTCCTGCCTTCCCTAAGGTGTAAATACACACAACCAGGGACTGCAGAACCCTTAGAGTAGTAAAGTTGGTAGAAGCAAGAGAAAACCTCTACTGAAGGCTCCACTCCCATGTACACCTCGCAAAGGTGGACGAAGATGCTCATTGATACAAGCCAAAAGCGTGTCTCGCAAGAGAACGAGGACAATACAGTGGGTGAGTATGTCATTGTTTCTCTGGGATTAGATTAGCGAAATAAGTCTAGCTAAATATTAAATCAGAGGGAAATTAGAATGAAAAAGGGAGAAGAAGGTCATGCGCCTCGACGAGCCTCACCATCTAGAATGCAACTATCAGAAATGAGATTCTGTAATCGTATTCTAGGCTAGCTGTGAGAACTCGAGACCCATAAGAACATTGCTTCCTTCTTCAGATTTTTTTTCTTAAAACAAGAACTCAATTAAGCAATTGGCCAATCAACCAAAATGGTCATAACCCAATTTCCTTACAGTCTACACAACTAGAAGCTAACTCAAAATTCAGAACTGCAGTTCACAGAACAAATGCCAAGAAAGGATAATTGCAGTTTAGTTTGTCCAGGATCTCAGTGCAGCAACTATCCAATTCTACAACTTAATAAAACATGGAGAAGTTCATCAAACTATAGGGCACAAATTCACAACCAACAGTTCAATCAATAACAAAGAACAAAATTCATTTCTAAAGTCGTTGGTGAACTAAACAAAGAGCCCAGGAAAGGATCTAAATCAACATAGCAATAGTTCATGGACAACTCTGCTGATAAGTCACTAAGGTTAGGCACAATCCAGATAGAATTCAATTCAAATCCTTGTAGAAGATTTAAACAACCCAAAAGAATTCATACTTGGTTGATCAAATTTACAAGAGGAACCATCTCATACATGCATCACACATATAGGTCTACTAGTTCAAATTCAGACAAAGAACAGGGAAGAGAGAATTGAAATCATTGCCAGTTTGTAAGTAGATTTGGTGAAGAACGCTGGCGAAGAAGTCGTCATCAGAGCTGTGGTCAAGGAAGAAGTGGTCGTCGGAGGCGACAGAGTGGCAGCGAGATTTAGATCTAGGGTTTTATGATGCTGATACCACCTAAAACGAGGCTTCGCAAGCGGACGAAGTCGCAATAGTAGACGAGTATGTCATTCCCTCCAAAGGGGCTAGATGAGAGAAAAATGTGCCTAAATAAATTCAAATCAGAAAATTGGAAATGCAACAAGAAGAGAGTTGGCTCATCTTGATGTGCCTCACCAACTCAAACATTATTAACAACAATCGTTCTGCAATCATGTTCTAGGCGAGCGGTGGACAAATGCACAAAGTCGGGAAAACGTTACTTTAGATTCTATTTCTCTCAAAAGTCAGACAGAAGATTGATTCCAAATTTCCCAACTACAGAAGCTAAAGTTGAACACAATTGATTAATCTAGCTATCAATTCAAAGTACAGAAACTGAGAAACAACATACCAATTCCATTTGTATCATACAGTCAATACCCAAATCGTACATGCATCACAAGAAAACAGATTAGGGAGTGAAGAGATGGGAATTGGGAGAAGAGTGTCATTAGTCATCGAGGGAGAAGAATTGACACTGGTAAAATTGAACCGTGGACGCCATGGTGCTGACGAATGCAGCCGCAGAGGAAGAAGTTGAGGAAGCAGTTGGAGGAGATCGTCGAAGAAGTTACCGATGGCTGAGGCAGTGGTCAAAGTTGCCATCGTGGTCGAAGAAGATGGCCATCGATGGGAGCAGTATCACAACACAAAAGCACTAAACCGTCGTTGTCTCGAGGCCGAGGTCGTTGATGAAGGAGAAGGTGAGAGTCGTTGGGGAAGTGCCCGGCGCAAATCGATGATGAGACACGGCGGAAAACGGTGATGCGGCACAGATATTTGGAGAGGAGGGAGGGAGATGCACGGCGGAGCTCTGCGGCGGTGTGGCCCAGATCGGAGGACAGAGAGAAGGAAGAAAGAGGGGGGCAAAGGTGGGGGTTGCGGGATGTGGTGGTAGTGCGCCACCAGCGTGTGGCGGCTGTGGTGGTACTGGAGAAACAAAAGGAGTGGCGGTGCGGCGAGTGGAGCTGCTCCAACGACGAGGGCCAGAGGATGCGTGAGTGCATGTGGTGGCGCGCGGCAGCGCGAGACTGAAGAAGGCACACATCTAGCGAGATCTAAGTGGCGGCGCGTGCGAATGGTGGCAGAGTGGCGCTAATCGGTGGCGAGGCGCGTCGGATCTAGATTTTGTGGGGCCACGCTGGCGCTGAGGATCTAGAAGGCCGCGGCGGAGGAGTAGATTCAGCGCGAGTAGCGGCAGGGATCCGCGATGAAAGAGAGAGAGTTGGTGGCAAGGCGAGCAGTGGCGAGGAAGCAGAGAGAGACAAGAAATTTCGCTAGAGGAGACGAGGAGATGGTGGCCGTCACCACCGCTGTCACTACGGCGGCGAACAGCGTCCGGATCGGAGAAGAAGCAGTGGTGAAACTGAAAGAGGAGGAGAAGCGGAGACAAAGGAAGGAAGTAGAAAGAAGGAGGAAGGAGAAGGAGTTGCACCGCTGCGCACGGCCTAGCCGCCGGTGGTGAGGTGGGACGGAGGTGTGGAAACAGTGAGAGGGAAGAAGAGAAGAAGAAAAAAAAGAAAAACCAGGCTCAAATTCGAAGAGAGGCCGAATACTAGGTTTAGAGAAAGAAAGGCATTTTTTCAAAAGGGCCCTGTGGGTTTTAGTTATTTACAAAATGTTCCTTCCTGAGTTAGGGTTTAGATTTTTGAGTGTAGGTTATTTTGCAAAAAGGGTGCTTGAGGTTTAAAGAATTTATAGGAAGATCCTTAGCGGAAAGGTAGAAACACGTGCTTCTATTCGAAATCGACCGAGGGTTAGGTTTGGTTGATGAGACACATTCTATCATCCAAAATTCACCCAAATCGTGTTGACCTGCTATAAAATCACAAAATGAATAATATGATCGATTTAATGATATAGATGTATATGATAAATCAAATGTCGCCTTATATGACTAAATGTGCATGATCGGAGAGTTAAACATATGAAAAATAAGCATAGATATGACAATTATCAGAGGCGACAGCGAAGTTTGGTGGAGAGGTGCGGAAATCCGGTAATGGATTGGCCGGATCTAAGCGGTCAATCGGGGCGGCGGCACTAGGAGTTAGGAGCGGTGGCAGCTGATATGGCGGCAGCAATGTAAAGGGGTGTCGGTAGTGAGGCTCTTCAAGGCAAATTGGCGGTGAGGCAACAATTGGGGGCTGAGAGAGAAGCAGCAAGGGATCAGAGGGTAGAGCTTGCTGTCGATGTGTCGTTCAGAGGTCATCACTGGTCGTAATGCGTGTGACGATTGTGATGTGGATGGGGGCATAAGATGGCTACAGATCTAGGCAGGGGAGGTCTTGAGGTAGAAGAAAAACGAGGAGAACGTCACTGACCAAGGGCCCGACGTCGACGACGAAGGTGACGAAAATGGGGGGCTGAGAAGAAGCAATTTAGGTTGAGGAAGACAAAGGGGTGGCCGGGCTTGAGCAAAATGGTGGTTGTGTGGGCCATTTTATGTTTTGGCTATTTTTAGAAAATCCCTTGGCTTAATTGGATATTGCATTTAAATCCTTTCGGGTTAGGGATTGGATTTTCTAAGTCTTGGCCTTTATGTAGATTTGGTCCTCAGGGTTTTGGAAATTGCAGAGAAGTCCTCAAGGTTGGTGGCTAGGGTTTTGTGTGCCTTGGCAAAATTGCATTTGGGTGTTTATAGTTTTAAGAAATTAAAAATGAGCCCCCAGCTATTAGGTTTAGCTGTTTTGACCTCCTGGAGACTCCGATTCGATGTGGTTAGCTCCTACGCGTCTGTAGCGATGCGTGCTTCTGTGCAGAATCATCCGTATGTCAACTCCATTCGATGAAACACGTCAAATCAACCGAAAATCAGCCAATTTACTTTGACCTACAATTGAAATAAACAAAACACACAGTCGAGGTCGAATGGCAGCAAATACAGCTAGATTTGAATATGTGATGATTCTTATGATTAGAATGAGCATGAATGAGGGAAAAATATCTGGAAAAATAGGTGCAAATAGGAGAATTATCACCCCCAAGATTGAACTTTTGCTTGTCCTCAAGCAAATGAAATCAGATAAAAATCTAGGATAGCAATGAGAGCATGAATGTGATAATCTAGTGCATTTCACTATTCTTTTGCAAACACAAGATAACTGAAGGAAGCATGAGAGTAATCAAGATCCACGAATAGATCAACGCACACCACCAAATATTGAGCATCATAAAAATGAGCAAAAATAACATTCAAATCATCAATACATATACATGGATCTTGATACAAAAGGCTAGTTTGAGAGTACAATAAATGCGATGATCAATTGCTTCGGCCTCAATAAATATTAGTTTAGTCATCTTTCATCCTTATTGATTTTTTTGTTAACCACTTTATTAACATTTTCCTCAAAACAATCGCTTTTGCTAACTCTTACCCGTCAACTTATTTAGGCAGATCTCTTTGTACTTCAACCTATGTCCGGTACTCGAAGTATCGTGCCCCACACAGCGTTCAACACATGCTCATGAGTTGAAATAGGTGATTTACGTTGCATAAGCACTTATTGTTTCTGGAAATGAGAAAACCATACTTTCATACCAAAACTCAGAGGAGCACGAAGTAGAAAAGGTTTTATTAAAAAAAAAACAAAATAAGACAGAGGAATGTCAACAGGGTGGAGAGTTAGAATCGCAATATTGATTTGTAAATTTTTTTTGTATTTTAGCAAATTGGTTCAAGCGACTAATAGAAATATTTAAGGGCTGATAACAATGATTAAGAAATTTAAAAACTTCAACTCGATCTTTTGAATATTGCGGAAACATGATAAGCATGGTGGCAAGAATTCAAAAATTCCCGCTAGTGAATGCGGTCTAAACAAAGTTTAGGAAACATTTCAGCATGAGCTTTCTTGTAAATGGCTTCCAGAACAATAGTTCAATACAGAAGATATATCACAAACATGAACTATAAGCCCACAAGGCTAGATAAGAAACAACCATATACATGAGCAAGCAAACATAGCCATACACTCACAACTACACAAATATAAGGAATTGAAGCTCAACCAACCTCAAGTTTCAGATTTGAGTGCACTCCCCCGTGCTTAAATGATGCATAGTCCACGATGCATATAAACATTAAGTAAGTTTTCATGCATAAAGGGGAATGGGAGGTTAGCAATAGCTCACCGGGTAGAGGATGAAGATAATCTCATCGTGATGAGCTATCTTGAGGTCCCATGTACATGCAAGGATAATCGACGAGCACCAGCCAGCCCCTAAAATGAGAGAAAGAAGAGAAACTAGGTACCCTAAGAAAAGGTTGTAAATTAAAAAAAGAAAGAAAGAAAAGAGAAAGGGTAAGACTCGGGTTGCTTCCTGAGAAGCGCTTGTTTTAGGTCTTTAGCTCGACCTTCCCAAAGGATATATCAATTTGTATCAGGAGTGGGAGGAGAGGCTAGATCGAGACTAGAAGCAAGTCCAAGTCCAACCTCCTTGTCATCAAGTGCTGGGATAGGCTCTCCTATGATATAATGTTTCAAGCGCTGCTCATTCACCATAAAGAGCCTTCGCTAGGGCTCTCAACTATTATGGCTCCGCTAGGAAAGACCTACTTGATAGTGTACCAGTATAATTTGAATTTTTCCAGAAAAAGAAGCAATTGAGAATCGAAGACAAGAATGAGCTCACTGGGGTGGAAGTTCTGTCGTAGAATCCGTTGGTTGTGGCATCACTTGGCCTTCTCCTTGTAAATCCTCGAGCTCTCATATGCATCAAAGTGTATCCCGTCAAGCTCGCAAAGCTGAAGATTCCAATGATATCTTGCATCTCCTATGTCCATGTTGAGCTTTTGAATTGCCCAATGTGTCCTATGCTCGCTCAATAGGCAAGTGACAAGTTTTGCCATATACCAAGCAAAAGGGAATCGTACCTATGGTTGTCTTGTAAGCTGTGCAATAGGCCCATAGCGCATCATGGAGCTTTAGTGCCAAATCGGATCGCGAAGTCGACACAACCTTCTCCAGAATGCGCTTGATCTCCCAATTCGAGACCTCCGCCTGTCCATTCGCCTGCGGATGGTATGGGGTGGTAACATGATGGCGATGGACCCCGTACTTGGCAAGAAGGGCCTCGAACTGGTGGTTGGTGAAATGGGTACCACCATCGCTGATGACAACACACGAGACTCCAAACTTGGGGAAAATAGTCTGACGAAAGAGCTTGCATATAGATTTGGAGTCAGTAGAGATAGTGGGGATCGTCTCCACCCACTTAGAAACATAATCAATAGCAAGAAATATGAATTTAAAACCCTGAGATTGAGGTAATGGACTCATGAAATCAATACCCAAACATCAAATAACTCAACCTCAAGGATATTACACTGGGGCATCTCGTGTTAATGTGAAATAATGCCCATGCGCTGACAAGGATCACAAGACTGTACATACTAATGAATATCCTTGAACTTCGAAGGCCAATAGAATCCAGCCTGAAGTACCTTGGCCTGTGTCTTGGCGGTGCTCGCGTGACCACCATAGGATGAAGAATGAAAATGGAATATCACGTTCCTCACCTCCTCCTGAGGTAGGCAACGGTGAACGATCCCATCTAAACAGTGATGGTACAAGTATGGATTGTCCCAAAAGTATTGGCATGCATCATGAATGAACTTGTTCCTCTGTTGAAAAGAAAGACAAGGAGGGGAACCATGGCAAACTAAATAATTGACAATGTCTGTGTACCATGGTAGATGAGAAGAAACATGAGAAAGCTTCATCAACTGGTCACCCGGAAGTGCATCATTGATTGGAAGTGGTAGAGTTTTTGCCTCCTTAGGTGGCGGTCAAGACAAATGGTTTGCAACAAGATTTTCCGTTCCTTTCTTATCTCGGATCTCCACATTAAACTCCTGGAGTAGCAGAACCCAATGAATCAGCCTCGGCTTCGCATCCTTCTTTCCCAAGAGATACTTGATGGCTGCATGGTTAGTATAGACAATAGATCTCGAGCCAACAAGGTAAGAACAGAATTTATCAAATGCGAAAACCACAGCTAATAGCTCTTTCTCAGTGATGGTGTAGTTTATTTGAGTATTGTCAAACGTCCTACTAGCATAATGAATGACATGAAGTGCTCCATCATGGCGTTGCCCCAAAACAGCACCTATTGAATGATCACTGGCATCGTAGATTAGCTCAAATGGTAGGCTCCAATCAGGTGCATGAACGACAAGGGCAGAGGTGAACTCGTCTTTCAACTTGCAAAAGGTAGCCATACATGAATCATCGAAATTAAATGGTATCTCGGTATTGAGTAGTTGTGTAAGACTAAGGCCCACCCTGGTCAAAAACCTATCAATCACAACCATCTCTGGGCGAGTAGCATCTGAAACACCTTTACATGGGATCACGACCAAGTATGTGCAACCAGTCGCTCATAGCAAACTACCCTCGACCAGTTACCTACAAAACTGGTTGTGCTGTCTGTGGTCGTGGGACCATCAATCAAAGTCACGAGAACGTCTTCATCAGCACCATAATGAGTAGTTAGAGCATGATTTCCAAGAACCACCAAAGCAACTACAAGCAGTGGGGGAATCAGTGATAACTGCTCTAGTTAATACTAACTCGGTACATCTAAAAATAGAAGTTTTTTGTAAAAGAGGGACAAATCCATTAAATATGCACAACACAGGATGTAGGGTTTTTACTCGACCCATTGACGGCCTGAACATGTATAAAAATCCTTGTGCCCCCTCATTGTCTCAATTTTTCCTCTTACAAGTCCAATGGTTGACTTTCCGATCTCGAAATGTATGTTAGGGCAACATGTGACTGTTGCATTCTAACGATAAATCTAGGGTTTGGAAAAGGTTTTTCACCGTGCTTAGTTAGTGCAATAGGTGCAATCATTTCTGACTGTTGATTGGATTTGGAGCCAACAACTTAATTCGTCTCGTTTGAAATTTTGGAAATTAATGTCATTCAATTGACCTTTTCTGCAAATTGCACCCGATGGTTATGGAATTCCCATAACCCTAGATTTTCCTCCCTCTGATTTCTACAAGTCTAGTTTGTAGTTTTAGTTGTAGATTTCAAAACCAACATGTGCTCCATTTAGTTAGTAATTTTAATCTGAGAGATGATAATACTTGTTCCCTATGAAAATTAACCCTCAAGTGCTCAATTAACAGCCATTCAATTGTGGTTATTACTCAAACACACTTTTCGGGGTGTCAAGCGTCAAATAGTATTGTTGGGCCGACCGCCTGTGCCCAGTTTATATTTGAAAAAAAGGCCCTACCTTCTTTAGAGTTTTGAAGCTTGTGTTTGAGGGTAGTGCAAAGTTCAAACCTAGTTGCCTCCTCCTAGTCCTGATGCAAAGCTATCCCCATCGCGATTCATCCACCATCACCATCCGTCGCTGTCACCATCCATTGTGTCATCGCTAGCTCGCTGGGACCCATCGCCCCCCACCCCCACCATTGATGCCCCACCGTCCTCCACCTTAGGGTTTGCACGTCTCAGTTCTCTAGTCTTCTATGTTTTTTCTTCTTCTCTTCTAGTCCTGTGTCTTTTGTTCTCACTTCTCAAAGTCTCAACCTCAAGTTATCACTCTAGTCTTTTGTTCTCATTTCTCTTCTAGTCTTCTATTCTTCTCTTCTAGTCTTTGACAGATATGATATAGTCTCTATGTCTATCCCTCTTTTCTTATTTGCTTGCCTTTGTTCCAAAGTTCACATTGTATTTTTCTCTCTTGAAGGCTGAGGCATCATGGCAGGTCAAGATCGGCACATGGCAGATAGTTCAAGTACTGGCAAGCAATATGATCCATCAAGGATCCTAAACAGAAGGCTAATTCTAAAGATCCGATATCATATTCCATATGTCACTACTACAGAAATGCAATCCACTAACCCATATATTCTAATGGTTATAAGCAATCTGGGAAAAACCCGATAGAATAGGACGACAGCGGCGGAGAAGAGGCTTTTTACTATCGGTTATACACTAGTACACTGTTAGTGAAATGCAAACTGTCGCGCCCCGAAACTGGGACTACGACTACTCCTGTAGAGACCTAGCTCGCTGCAGCTAGTCCCATATATGCATAGCATACACATACCCTTGACGTCCCAGGATAAGTCAAGCACAGGAGTATATCACATTGCAACAGAGTAACTTTACAAAATAGTTAAGCAGTGTGGCCTGCTGGCCTTGATATTACATAAGGAGATTACAATGCCTTCACGGCATACATGGTTTAGCAAAATAACATCTACACAGCAGAAGATAGGTGACCCACCCACAAAAGAGAAGTGGACAGCAGAACAACACACATCAGGGAAATGACGGGACTGACGCTCCTCCTTCTGGATCCAATAAGTTCTCCACGCCTTCATCTTGATTGTTGATTGCTCCGTCTATTGATTTGTAGGTTGCAAGAGTGAGCACTTACGTACTCAGCAAGTCATAGGTAAGAGTAGATACATATAGTAGTGATGATATGAACTTAGACTAGTCAAGAATTATGGTTGTTTATAAAATAATCTTTTACTTCCATATCTCATCTCATCTTATTTCATGGCAGCACTTTTTCATAAAGTAACATCATCATTCATGTTCACTAGATTATAGCACTACCGCGACACGTCGACACACGACAGCCCACGGCAGCACTCCTTATCATGACAACACATGTCATTTGGGTAATCTTGATTTAACACATTTTATTTAGAAAATAGTACTTGTGTCACACCCCGTGGATTTAATCCACCGCAGCAGACTCCTATAAACCCGGGAGCTCGGAGTATTCGAATACGTTTTTAACTCTGCAGAGAGGTACCAATTTACCCGCAAGATATTCCACTTTCAAGCCCATCCTATCATAACAAAATGATTAGACCCCTCCTCACAACCATGTGTGAGTGGCAAGGTGGAGATAACAAGAACTTTTGTTATGCATCACTTACAATTCACCCCTGACCCTGTGGCTCTCAGCGAAACACAGTTGTGGTAGGCTGTATCATAACCTCCACCCCACCTCATTTTCCCATTATTGGGTCAAATATCAGATCACCTTCAGTGATAGTAGGAGTCAGCCTCCAAGTCAATCATCACAACACAACTCATGCAGGGGTTTCATGTATGATCCACATAAGTACTTGTTCAGGCCTGTCCCATACCAGGCTTGCGGTTAGCACGTTGTTCATGCCACTAGACGCACAACACAAGGTTCTAGTCCTTATATGCCAGTGACCAGACCATCCACAGTCCTGCACATTCAGTGCCTGCATTCCTTTGCAGTCTAGCACCTCCAGTGCTACCACCATTCCATACCATTTTTCTGGTCACGGCTAGGGTTTTATTTCATGAATATAAGTATATAAATACATATAATAGTTCATGGCTCAAAACTTGTTTATTTCACATTTCACAGATAACCAGTCTAGTACTGCCAATTCATAAATCAACCATTCTCAATCTTTCACATGCAATATTATCTATATTCAAGGTTATGTTTTAGCAACATTTAAAATATAGGTTCAAGATGACCAAAGATATGACTTGCCTTCCGCGTCGTAAGAAACAGCAGTCGATGACGGGTCAACAGCAAAATCTTCAAAGTCAGCTTCTGAATCTGCTTGACGACAAACAATCACACAATAATTACTTATAATATTTAAAATGTTTTAAGACTTATATGCAGAAATGCTCAACAAGAATGATTGAACTAAACTGGAGATAAGTTGAACTGCAAACCGAACTGAGATTCTAGGGTTTCAAGGAATTTGGGCTAAGGATGGTGATTAGATGCTCTTAGGATCTCAAAGTTACAATAAGAACATCAGTTTTGTGGCTGGTTTGATCAAGAACAGCGAATGTCAGTGGATTGACATTCGGATCAAGATTCTGACATAACTTCAAGGAAAACTAGAGAGCTTATCTCAAGTTATGACAGTAGAAGAAAATGTAGATCATAACTCTACAAATTCAGTGGACAAAGTGGCTTTCAAAATGCACAATCAGAAATGGGTAAACAAGGCCAATGCCATTGACTGGCATGCACTGGAATAGTGTCAAAAACTAGGGTTTAGCAACAAATATAATTCAAGGGCTCAAATCAAGTTGTGATAGAAGAAGAAAATGTTGATCACAACCTCAGGAATCTAAGGGACAAAGTTATGCCCAAAATGCACATCTGGAAGGAAGTGAAAAGGGCTAATGCCACTGACTGACATAGTCTGGCATTGATCTTGACATGGCCAGAAACTAGGGCTTGGCATAACTTTTGATCTAGAGCTCCAAATGATGCACCACTTTGTCTGGGAGGTAGGCATTGATAACAGGAACAAATCATTCAACAGGATCTAGGGCAGAAGATGGCCAGAAGGTGATGAAATTCAGTGATGAACTGAGGTGAACTAGTTGCACTGGAGCAATTCTGGACAAGATTTTGGCATGGCTATAACTTGGATTCTGGGCAGTTTCAGAGATCGAGCTAGAAGACAAATATGTTCAGGAGGTTGAAGCACACCTGAATGACAAAGTGGATGAAGCTGAAATGGCCAGGAATAGGTTTTCCGGTGATCGACGCCGAAGAAGAACACTGCCAATTGGGGGTTTTTGTTACAGGTCGAATGAACTCGATTCCAAGCTTGGAGAGCATCTAGGAGGTATAGGGAAGCTTCTGGTACAATTAGATGGGCCGGAGGATGGCCGGAGAAGCCTGGCGACGATCGCCGGTTTCTGGAGAAGCTCAAAATTGGGGAAAACTTCGATTGAAGCTCAATCTGGAGATATTGATGCATAGGCTTGCTGGAAATGAGTCACTGATCATTTTCTTCCACAGGATCGAAAGCTAATTCGAGGTAATTTGGCTTGCATTGCCGGAACAGGGCATTCTTCAAGTTTCAGCAAATTCCGATGATCGCCGGCGATAGGAGGCAAGGAAATCCAATTAAGTGATACAGCACGATGAGAGAGATAAGGGGAACTCACAGATGCTGTCAATTTGGCAAGAGATGATGTGGAATGAGCTGTCACCGTGAGCCTCCTCGATGGCTCGCCGGAGAAGACGACTGCAGCGGGAGAATTTGCAAAATTGGCTAAGTTCTGGTGATGTGTGGAGGGAGCTGCTAAGCACAGGAGTGCTTATATAGGCTCGGCGAAGATGGCAAAGGGGAACAATGAAGAGATTGGTTGCTGTGACTTGACTGGTTGCGTGCAGGAGCATCAGCGGCGAAGACACAGCATTAACCGGTGATGCGACGGCGACAACGACTCTGCAGTTGATCATCATGTCAGTTCATCGGGACATGGCAAGCTGGAGCAAGCGGTGGCGACAACATTGGCGCGGCAAGGCAACGTGGCAGTGAATTGCTGACAAAAGGCTGCTGGTCGCGCGCGGGAGCATGCGCTGGTCGTCGACGTTGCAGTGGCGCTGCCACGACACGGCTGGAGCGAGGACACGTGCGCACCGGCATGCACGGTCACAAGTGCGGCGAAGCCTCACCGGCGGCGAGCAAGCGCGGCGCAATTGCACAGCGAGCTCTGGTCGTGCACAGCAGCTGCTGTCCTGGTCGAATTTGGGCTTAATTGCAATTTCCAATTCTTGATTTGGACTGAACTGTAAATCTGGAGATTTGGAAGGTTTGATCTGATTTTGATTCTGCTGTTTTGGTATACTTAATTCCACAAATGATTTGGCACAGATTGAAGATAAAATTTGAGACATTTGGATGACTTTTGATATGAACTGAAAACAGAGTAGATTAGGGTAAAATAAGTCTGAAACTTATTGATCTCAAATTCTGGGATTTAGGGTTTGATTTTGAGATACTCATAAAAGAAGAATTTGTATTGAAAAGCATTTGGGAGGTGTTCCCTGAATCAGATTTGAATTTGGAGATGATTTGCAACATTTTGCCTTTTCTGGCTTTTAGAAAATCTGGAAAAAGGACTGATCTGCGATACTCTTGGACTGATTTGCGAAAAAGGTTCAGATGGTGAAATCTGGCTGCCAACTTTTTGGATTAAGGTATTGGCATACCCTTGATCATAATCAGGAATAATCTGGTCTGAACTTGAGTAAGATTTAATTAAATCTGAATTTCTGAAACTTAGGGTAAAAGGTAATAACAGATATTCTGTTTTCGAAAACAGAAAAGAGTTGATAATTCTGGAAGTTAGAGATAGAATTGGATCTAGGTTCTAAAGACTTTTAGGTTTAGGATAACTGATAGATCAAATCTGGCAAGTCAGATCTTGACTTGGGGTCACAGGATAGATTTGGAGATTTTAGGCTAGAACAGAATAAAGCTGAGGCTGATTTGGCTGATCTAGAAGAGACATATGCATACATGATTTTTAAGAAAGAAACTTTTCACCCCAAAACTCAGGATGTTACACAAACATTTTTTACTATCGGTCATTACTGTACCAATCGATATAATAGATGAAATAGTACTATCGGTTTTTCATTCGTAACTGATAGTAAAATTACAGACTTTATACTATCGGTTCGTACTATACTAACCGATATAATATATGAAATAGTACTATCGGTTTTTCTTTCGTAACTGATAGTGAAATTACGGACTTTTTACTATCGGTTACTACTGTACAAACCGATATAATAGAGTACAGTTTACTATCGGTTATATAAAACAAACCGAACCTTATTTTACTATCGGTTTGTGTTTTTGAACCGATAGTAAACTTGTACAACTTAATTAGGTCGACCCCTGCTCTGTGCTCTGCATGTTGGAATCATTTCTACCGTACGTGCATCCACGCTCTAAGCTAGAGTGATCTGGAGAAGCTAGCTGAGAGGTTGATAATTCAATCCCCCTCGGTATTGTCATCTTCTCATCACCTCTCTCTCTCTCGATCACTCTTTCACACTCTCCCTCTCTCTCTACTTGTAATTCATTAAACTAGATACATGTAGCTCCAAACTAGCTAGAAGGCTAGGTTGGCTAGCTAGCTATAGCTTGCTGAAGTTAAGCTGCTACCTAGGTGGCTGTTCCAATTAATGCATCAAGTTAATTAGGGTTTCATACATATCCATTTAATGTAATTAAGCAGCTGTACACACATATGGCCTAGCTAATTGATGATGTTTCATGCATATATGCATGTCCTGAGTCATTAATTATTTATTTCAATTTGTCAATTTTGTTAAATAATTGTAGATGGACCGAGAATATTGGATGTATGGAATAAAACGTACTACTGTTGAGTATTTGGAGGGTGTGAATGGGTTTATTAAATTTGCTGAGCAAGAAAAGGCAAAGAAGGGAGAGAAAGATATGCATTGTCCTTGTATAGATTGTATGAACTTAAAAAGATTCGGCAACTCTGATCAGATTAGGAGTCATTTGATTCATCGTGGTTTTAACGCACGCTATACCCGTTGGATATGGCATGGTGAAGATCTTGAGGAAACGAGCACCGCTACCACTCAGCAGCACCCGGAAGTAGATTGCAGTAATGATGATCATGATCAGAACATTGGTAATGTTCATTCAGAAGTCCATGTAGATGACGACAATTTAGATGAAATGTTACGTGATGTAGAAGAAGATTACAGCGAAAACGATTTAGCTAAATTTGAGAAATTAATTGTTGATTCTGAGAAGCCTTTGTTCCCCGGATGTGCAAAATTTACAAAGTTGTCTTCTGTGTTGAGATTATATAACATGAAGGCAAGCAACGGTTGGAGCGATAAGAGTTTCACGGCGCTATTGGATCTGTTAGCGGACATGCTTCCAGAGGGAAATGAGTTGCCAAGATTGGTTTACCAGGCCAAAAAACTATTGTGTCTGTTGGGGATGGAAATCGAAAGAATACATGCATGCCCAAATGATTGTGTTCTGTACCGTAACGAGTACGAGGATTTGCATGTTTGTCCAAGATGCGGTGCATCACGGTATAAGCATGGGGACAGAATTTATCACAATGGATGTGATGAGGTAAAGAAAGGGCTCCTGGCCAAAACTGTGTGGTATTTGCCTGTGATTCCTAGATTGAAACAGCTGTTTGCAAATCAGAAAGATGCGAAGTACTTGCGTTGCCATGTTGAAGGTCAGAAATAAGACGGAAAACTAAGACATCAGCTGATTCTATTCAATGGAGAAACATTAACAGAACATTCGGTGAGTTTGGCGGTGAAGTGAGGAATATAAGGTTTGGGCTGAGTACGGATGGTATGAATCCACACGGAAATATGAGCAGTCGACATAGCACTTGGCCGGTTCTTTTATGCATCTACAATCTTCCTCCTTGGTTATGTATGAAGCGCAAGTACATCATGATGTCGTTACTAATTTCAGGACCCAGACAACCTGGGAATGATATTGACGTGTTTCTATCACCGTTAGTCGAGGACTTACATAAATTGTGGAGCGAAGGGGTGCAGGTGTGGGATGCACATAAGCTGGAGAATTTCATGTTGCGGGCCATGATATTTTGCACCATAAATGATTTCCCAGCCTATGAAAATTTGTCGGGGTATAGTATGAAAGGAGGCAAGGTTTGTCCTATTTGCCTGGATGAAACTGAAAGCATGTGGTTATCGAACTGCAGAAACACAGTGTACATGGGTCACCGCAGATTCCTTCCGATGGATCACGCCTACCGTAAGAAGAGGAAGTCATTGAACGGGAAGCCTGAGAAAGGATTAGCCCCAGTGTTTGTGACTGGTAAGGAGCTTTACTTGCGCGTGAAGGACATCAAAGTTGAGTTCGGTAAATGTTCTAAACCTCCAGGAAAAAATGTTTGGAAGAAGAGATCGATTCTTTGGGATCTGCCATATTGGGAGCACTTACAAGTTCGACATTGCATTGATGTCATGCACGTAGAGAAAAATGTTTGTGACAGTTTGATTGGTTTGTTGTTGAACATTCCAGGAAAGACGAAAGATGGCATCAACGTTCGCCGTGACATGCTCGACATGGGCATAAGGACTGAGCTTGCACCGTTGGAGAAGGGAAAGCGGATATACCTCCCCCCGGCCTGCTACACTTTGTCAAAAAGAGAAAAAACATAACTCTGTCAGTGCCTACATAGTGTCAAAGTTCCATGCGGGTATTCTGCGAACTTGAAAAAACTTGTATCCATGAAAGACTTGAAACTGGTTGGTATGAAGTCCCATGATTGTCATGTACTGATGTCACAAATGCTTACCATTGCTATCAGAGGCATTCTCCCAGTCAAAGTCAGAGAGACAATTACAAAGCTATGTTATTTCTTCAACACAATATCTGGCAAGGTACGTAAGCGTGTACTCCTAGCAAGTTAATTAGCTCCATTCGTGGAACTTGTCAGATTTTTTGGATCTGAATATTTGCTGCAACTGTGTCCTTGCAGGTAATTGATCTGGATGGACTGGACGATTTGCAACGCGATGTGACTACAACTCTTTGTCAGCTGGAGATGTATTTCCCTCCATCTTTTTTTGATGTTATGGTCCATCTAATTGTTCACCTTGCTAGAGAAATTAAGTTTTGTGGACCCGTGTTCCTGCGCTACATGTATCCATTTGAGAGATTTATGGGTATCTTGAAGGGATATGTAAGGAATCGACATCGGCCTGAGGGCAGTATCATTGAAGGTTATGCCGCCGAGGAGGTGATCGAATTTTGCACCAACTATATGGCCGGGGTTGACCCAATTGGCGTTCCTACGTCCCGGCATGAGGGCAGGCTTCAGGGCATTGGAACGATTGGATTTAAAGCAGTCGTCCCCTCTAGTGATCTGTATGCAAAAGCCCATTTTTGGGTCTTACAGCACATGACGGGGGTGGAGCCATACATACACGAGCACAAGGAAATGTTACAGAAACAGAATCCTTCGAAGCCAGAGATTTGGGTCACCAGTGAACATAACAGGAAGTTCACTGGGTGGATCGAAAATAGAGTCCTGCAAGCTTCTGAGGGCAACATAGATGAAGTTGTTACATGGTTGGCCAGAGGGCCTAGATTTACTATAGGAACTTGGCAGGGGTATGACATCAACGGCTATTCATTTTACACAAGAACTCAGGACGAGAAGAGTACAATGCAATGTAGTGGAGTGACACTACTTGCTATTTCGGAGGATGCCAGGGCAGTAAGGGCACTCGACTCATATTACAGTGTTATTGAGGAAATATGGAAGCTCGATTATGTATTACTTAAGATTCCTCTGTTTCGATGCCAATGGGTCAAAATCCCTCGAGGTGTTAAAGTCGACAAATATGGGTTTACTCTCGTCGATCTCAGTTGAGTCGCACACCAAGATGATCCATTTATACTTGCTAAGCAAGCCACACAGGTGTTCTACATCATTGACTCGGCCAACCCAAAGTTGCACGTTGTCCTTCACAATCAGTTCGACGAACTACCTCCATTTTTAGATGGAATTCTTCAATCTGTCCCTACCGAAGATATTGACGAAACAAGTTACCTGCGAGACGACCACGAAGAAGGATTATGGGTGGACAACCATTCTTGACTAATTTGCAATATGTAAGTGACGTATATTACTTGGATCTTTAATCGAAGAATTCTTCAAATCATTTTTCAAAAATTCTTTGGGAAAATATACGTGATGCATTGAGAATCATTTATGCAAATTTTCATTTCAATTGGAGTATATACTTGATTTGAGCAATAATTGATTCTTTTCACAAATCAATATGAAAACTGTAAATTTTCATTCCATGATTGGTCTTTACTGTTAATTTATTTCAAAAATATTGGAAGTCATTTGCATGGGGTTTTAGGTGTCTTTACAAGTGCAAAATGATGTACTGAGACCCATCTGTAATTGTTCTCAGGAAAAATAACACTGTATTCTACTATCGGTTTCAATTTCCAAACCGATATGAAATTAATATCTACTATCAGTTTATTGTTCATAACCGATAGTATTTCATTTTGTGTTATGAGACCCTATTCTACATTTTGGTTTACTATCGGTTAATAATCATAAAACCGATAGTGAAATACAATGCAAAATGATGTACTGACATCATCTGTAATTGTTCTAAGGGAAAACCTTTAGGGTCAATAACATTGTATTGTACTATTGGTTTCAATTTCCAAACCAATATGAAATTGAAATCTACTATCGGTTTATTGTTCATAACTGATAATGATTTATACTGTGTTATGAGCCCCTGTTCTTAATTTACTATCGGTTATTAATAATAAAACCGATAGTGAACAATGCCAACACTCCAAACCCTAACTTACATTGTATTTACTATCGGCTTGGTGGTTATGAACCGATAGTAAATATTCATATATTAGGTTATAACTGTCGACGATTCGGACTCGGGGTCCTTAGCCGAACTTATGCAAAATTTGTAGTTCGTAAGACCTTTCAGGGTGTCCCTCCGGGAAGGTATGTAGAATTATGGAGAACTAGAGCACAGAGAAGTTTATACAGGTTCGGGCCCTCGATGGTGGGAGTAACAGCCCTACGTCCTGTTGGGATTTCACTATGTGTAGTAAAAGAATTACAAAGTGACGGAAAAAGATCTTCACAGGCGAAGATTTTCCCTATATGATTGTACAAGATGAAGCTAGGAAGGCTTATGGAAGCTATCTAATCTAGGCTATTGTCTTGGTTGTTTGATCAGTTGATGATCCTTCGATTCCTTGTTTGATGCACCATGCTGCCCTTTTATACTATTCGAAAGGGCGCCAAGTCGTAACGGCATCAAACAGTTGCTTGGATGCGGTTTCGAGAACCGCTCTTAACTCCCACGCAGGTTTAACACGTGTTATTTGTGGATAACCGCACATATTAACCTCCTGACGGTTGTTCCTCTACGTGGAAGAACCTTCGGGAGACTTGGGATATTCCTGCTACAGGGACAGGTCAATCCCACGTTCCCTGGTCGAAAGTGCTCTGACCGCGTGATGTTGGCTGACCGTGCAACATCTTTAGCCTTCTGTCCGCGCATAGCATATGAACTCCTGACCGCGCACTAGCTGCGATCTGATCGCGTAAAGCCTGCGACCTCAGGCTGGTTGTTCTCAGAATGACTTGAGTTCGCACCGCCAGGCACGTGTTTGGCTCGAATCTACCTTGAGCCAGTCGCGCATTTATTTGAACTGACTCGGGTGTCAATCCTCGTCAGCTAGCCCCCAAATATGAAGAAAAAGAAGGGACATGTTTACTCCAAATTTCAAAACATACATCGGATTTTTAACCCGACGCTTCAAATCCCCCACTTAGTGGCGCACTAAGTGTGGCGGTTGGTTCCCCGAGATGGGCTCTGGGTAATATGTGATGGGTAATGATGGCATTGTTGAAATGTTTTTTAACCCGAGGTGAAATTGTAAATGCTTTTAAAAACTCGAGGCGCTCGAAAGACAAACCGTCACCCTGTCGGCTATAAATACCGAAGCCTTCGAATTACAAAGCCCCACAACTCCTCCTCTAGGCTAAGTTTCCATAGAAGCCATCTGCACTCTTCTTTTCATACTTCTCCCGATGGCAGACCACAACATCATCGAGATTGAGAGTGATGAAGAGAAAGTTTTTGAGCAAGAGTTACAGATGCCCGAAGGAAGAAACCCAAGGTTGACGAGGGATCCTCCAGCAGAACAAAGGTGAAAGACACACCATCGTTCTTTCTTCCTTCTGTTCCTCTAGTTCTTCCTATCCATGCACCTGGGCAGGTCGAACTTTCATCTCCACCTTTGGAGGGATGTTCTTCTCAGGTTTTTCCATTTCATCCCAATACTCCCCATTTTTGTTTGGGTGATCGATTTTCTGGTCGGCAAGCGGTAACTCTTCGACCAGACGACCCACAACTTGGGTTGGGGAAGCAATCTTATGGTGGAAAGGTTGCACTTCCATCATCCAGTGATCATCCACTTTTATCGGATAATCTACTTTCCAGGATGCCTATATCAACCTGCCTCTTGCAAGGATTGGTAATTACTTCTGTCTCCCTTTGCTAGTGATTATAGTTAGTAAAACTAACATTTGCCAATGTAGGAGACGAAAATTGTTGGAGCCCCCAGCTACCAGTCTGCTGAGACTCCACCTCCTTCCCTCGGACAGACTCTCCAAGGGGAAAAAGAGGCCCTGGAGAAGAAGACCGAAGAGATGTCTTCGGCGATTCTGCACCTGGCAGAATGTTTTGAAAGATCCCGTGAAGAGGTGCGCCGGTTCCGTCGGGAGAGGGATCACTCTCACCAACAGCGAGAACTCTCCGACTTGATTAGGGATAGTAGTGCGTCTCTCGTCAGGGACGATGTAGATAGGCTTAGATTAGTTGCTAGTTCCCTGGGGGTTGTCAGTGTAGATCCTACTGACAACAACATGTCCCTAGGAGAACTTTGCAAACTTCTTTCGGATCAGGTCGACGCTCTGGTCGCCAGCATCCCCTTTGTATGTAAAGAATGTCAGAAATAAAGTTTTCTTTTTCTTCATATCATATGAATATTCTTTACATCTTCTGTGCGAAAACATGGCCATAAGTAATGTCTTTATGACCACTCATACACAGGCAAAATTCAATTCTGCGACTAGAACCGCATTTCATCGTTGTACCGCGACCAACACTGACACTGCGATCAGAATTAAAGCCGCGGTTAGAACCAAAGTTCGATCTGAAAGATTACAGTGATCAGAACCGAAACTCGATCAGACCATCACTTCGATTAGAATCGGAGTTTAGTCAAAGACATGGTTCCGACCATACGCAATCTGATCAAAACATATCCGGACGTCCAAAAACTGGGTCATAGGATATTTTCACGAAAGTTTACAAGAAACATGAAGGAAAATGTCCTCCGAAAACCTTTGAAAAACTTTTCATGCTTTTGTATCTTCAAATCTTGAAACAAAGAAGTCCTTTTGTCTCAGATCCAATACTAGGAACACTTAACGGGTCCGCCAGAGATAGTATCCATTATGGGAAATGAATAAAATATTAAGTGGAACGTTACTCACAGTAGTACGAAGGAAAATGTCCTCCGAAAACCTTTGAAAAACTTTTCATGCTTTTGTACCTTCAAATCTTGAAACAAAGAAGTCCTTTTGTCTTAGATCCAATACTAGGAACACTTAACGGGTCTGCTAGAGATAGTATCCATTATGGGAAATGAATAAAATATTAAGTGGAACGTTTGAGTGGAACGTTACTCACAGTAGTGCGCCTCCTTGGGTCTATAAAAGGAGCAGTTAGCTTCTTGAGGAAGCCACACAGCCAAAAACCCTTCCTCAACACTCCGCCGCACAAAACCCTCAATTCTCCACAGCCTTCATCTTCCCCAAAGTTGCCAACTTTCCTCCCGATTTCCCATAAGGAATGGCGTCCTGGAGCAGATCGGTCCACCACTCCGAGGAGAGTCTGCTGGCGTTGGAGAAGGAGGAGATCCTTCCTCTGCGGTTGCTAATCAACTAGTGGCCCGCGGAGAAAGGCCAAGAAACCCCAGTCGTCAGAGAGGGCGAACTGGTGGTCTTTGAAGAGTACATGTGCTGCGGGTTCCGATTCCCTGAGAGTCGGTTCCTGAAGGACATTCTGGAGCATTACGGGTTGGAGTTGATAAATCTCCACCCGAATGCAATCTTGATCCTGGCGGTGTTCCAGCATTTGTGTGAAGCCTACGTCGGAGTGTATCCCAGTGTGGATCTCTTCTGGCATTTCAACTACTCGGCGTGGTCGAAGAGTACCAACACCGCCGGATGCATATACTTCCAGATAAGGGAGAAGAAGGAGTATCCCTTCCCACCCCTACGAGATTCGGTGCACGGGTGGCACCAGAAATGGTTTTACTGCACCCCTCCGTCTGAGAGCGGGTTGTGGTTCGAGAACTCGCGGCCAGAGAAGCCGAGCGAGTTGGACTCCCTCCCGGTGATGAATGCCGAGTTCATGAAGCATGCCGAGGTGAGTCTTCACTTGGTCCAACTGGGACTGACGGCTCGCGACATCATTCGCGACTTCGTGAAGAATCGGGTGAGCCCCCTGCGTGAAAGGGCTCATCCGGCTTGGGAGATCAAGTCCATGGCGGACAACACCTTGGACTACAACGATGGTACGCAATTTTCGACATCGAAACCTCATACCCCTGTTATATGCTTTCTAATTGGTCTCCTGGGAACAGTCCTGCCTTCCTCCGAGATCGAGAGGCGGACAAATTACCTTCTCAGGGCCTACAATGCTGAAGTGGAGGGCCCTAAGGGATCGCCTCGCCCACAGAGCTTGGTTCACGCCGGCGACGACCTCAAACAGGAGCGCCGAAAGGTATGTCACCTTTCACTTAGCTCCTATTCGCAGGTCTCATGTACACTCAGTACTGACAAATGTGTCGGGATGATGCAGCTCTTGGGGAGATTCGCCGAGGCGACGTTCCCAAGTGAAAACGTCGGTTTCCTGGGAAAGCCGACGGTGAAGAACGTGAAGAAGATTTCCTCGAAACCCAGGACAAGGAATCCTGCCCCCAAGAAATCCCAGAAGATTCTTAGGGAAGGGTCTTCACAGAGCACTCCTCCTACCGCAAGGAAAATTGCGGTAAGATATCACGTACCTCCTGTTCTTCCAGGTACAAACTGGAATCATTTCTTCGTCGTACAGGGCGAGTGGAGCGAGGAGGAGGAGGAAGATGATGTTCCCTTGATCCGCCGGAGGAGGAAAATAGCGGACTCTCCATCCGGCGAGACTCCACCTCGTCCTGTAGAAACAGAAGTGACCATAGCAGACCCCGCGGCCACCGGGAATCCGATGGTTGCGGGTGAGGTTCCTGCTCCCGAAGCCCCAGAGGCTTCAGGGTTAGTTGCTTCTCTCTCCCTGGTCGAAGGGACGACCACGGTAAGAATTTCTCGTGGTCTTAACTTCTCAATTTCATCTGTACATGTGTTTATCGGACTTACACTCATACAGGGAGAAGAACTTCCCCCTGTAACCACTGCAAGTTCCAGGGAGGCAAACCCTCCACCCCTGGGGACAGGAGAGGAGGTAACAGAACAAGACTCCGTGACCAACACCAGGGTCGCGGATGATGTGCCGGCTTCAGCAACTCATGAGCCACCCAGGCCTTCAGGCATATCCCCGACGACCGAACAGGTCACCCCAGTATGAATCCTTACCACTTGGGTTTTTATCATTCCTTATACGTATGCTTACAGGAGAACATACATAGGAAGAAAAGGCCCTGTTCACAAAGAGGAAAACCAGAGTGGACAACGATTGTCCTTTTTCTCTCGGGGAGCCACCTTCGAAATCCCAGAAGTTAATGGGATTTCAATTGAGGTAAGAATCCTGGTTGGTTTTGCTCTGAGTTAGAATGTAGCGACCACCAATGTGATCGTCAGCTCCAATTTTCTTTGTAGGCGTAAAGATGTAGCACCGAGCCCCTCAACCGCCTTGGGGAGGGTTGAAGTCGCTGCCGGTGATGAGGCCTCCGGTGAGGAGCGCTCTGTCCCTCTGGTCCAGGAAGTCGTTCGGACCGTCAGGGACGAGTCGAGCGCGGAGACCCAGTTGCAGGCATTGGAACCTGCGACTGAGGCCCAGCAGGCGCATCCACCTGCTACTCCTGTCGAGGACGTGACGGCAAGAAGCGATCAGAACCAGGGTTCAATCAGCAGCCTCCGCCATTCTCTACCGGTTTCGTCTCCACCATGGCCCAGATATGGATCTGAATTGACTGGTGGGAATGGTAGAGATCGAGAGTGAAGAGCAACTGGAGGCGATCATGGAGGAAGTCAATCCCCTTGTAGATAGACTCCTGACCGAGGTCGGGATTGTGTAATCCCTACAATTGTATAGATATAAACTACAGAATGCAATGCATGTATTTTTTTATTTTCAAAGAAAATATTTTTTTGTTGTTTCATATTATAAGCATATCCCCTTAGCCCCCGCCTGTGATTATAGATACTGAAGGCTTAGTATTATAAATACAGGAGAAATACAAGTGTAACGACCAGGGGTGTGCGATCAGACCAACAATCATGATCAATGTAACGTTTAATCTTGTTCAAACCGGAAGCCACTCAGGCGACCAAGGACATACTAGCAAGCCCCGTATGCGTTGAGAAACGGCTTATTTAGGAGTGACTTGTCTAGAAGTGGTCGTGAGATCGGCCAGCGAATCCGATTAGAACGTTGTAGTGATGTAACCGCCGGCGACCAGCCCCCGAGTCAAGTTCATAACATATGGGCATGAAGGGAGATGTTCATCATATGAAACCAAAAGACTTTTTGTTTTATTAAACAGTGCTAATTGAATAGGAAAAGGGATTGAATACTTACACATAAAACTTGCGTAGTTGATCGATGTTCCAAGTATTGGACAAAATTCGACCATTCTCTATGGCTAATCGCGCCAATCCTGGTCGCGGCACCGAAACAACAGTGTAAGGGCCTTCCCACTTTGGGGAGAATTTGTTGCGATTAGACTGGTCTTGAATTTTTCGTAAAAGCAAGTCGCCCACGTGGAGACTACGTGCTATGGTACTTGCGCAAAGCTTGCAAGTACACCGCGAACTTGATCAAAGCACGATCACGCCTTTCTTCCAAGAGGATGAGATCCTGTGATCGCTGTTCGTCCTAATCAACTCGTTCGAATTACTTTGTCCGAACAGATCCAATACTAACTTCCATAGGCAGTACGGCCTCGGACCCATAGACCAGATGGAAGGGCGTCTCACCGGTGGCTCGACTAGAGGTAGTTCGCAGTGCCCATAGAACGGTGTAGAGCTCGTCTGCCCAAGCCCCCGAGCGAGTCTTAAGGCGATCAAAAATACGTTTCTTGATGCCTTGCAATATCTTCCCGTTGGCCCGTTCCACGGCACCATTGCTCTGTGGATGTGCCACAGAAGCAAAGCACACCTTGGTCCCAATCTGCTCGCAGTAGTCCAGAAAAAGACCATTGGAGAACTGAGAACCATTGTCTGTGATGAGACGGTTTGGAACACCGAATCGAGCAACAATGTTCTTATGGAAGAACTTTTGTGCTGCTGATGCGGTAATATTTTGTATCGGCTCGGCCTCAATCCACTAAGTAAACGTGTCAATAGTTACGAACAGGAACTTCTGTCCATTGACCGCTTGTGGCATAGGACTGACAATATCCATCCCCCAGACCGCAAAAGGCCATGCAAGGGGAATGGTTTGTAACGCATAGGCAGGTTGATGGACCTGTCTCGCGTGGAACTGACACTGAGGACACATCTTGACCATATGCTTGGCATCATCGAGTGCCGAAGGCCAGTAGAATCCTTGTCGAAAAGCTTTTCCGACCAGTGTCCGATATGATGCGTGCGCACTGCATACACCGTCATGTATTTCTTTCAAGAGGTATTTACCTTCCTCTTGAGATATGCAGCGCATGAATACTCCTTGAGTACCCTTTCTATACAAAACTCCTTCTATGAGCTTGTACAGACGCGCTTTTTGAATCAACCGATTGCTTGTGGTTTCATCCTTGGGTAGGGTCCCATGTTCAAGATAGACTCTCAATGGATGAGTCCAATCCTGTTCCTGACCGAGGTTGGTAACGCAGACTGTTACCGGATCATCCTCAACCGAAGTCATAATCGAAGGATGGTCCAAGTGTTCAATGAACACTCCTGATGGGGCGGATGTGCGTGAGGACCCAATTTTGGATAATTGGTCTGCGAGAATGTTGTCCTTTCGCGGGATGTATTGGACTTCGAAATGACTGAAGTGTTTTTCCAATCTCCTCACTTCCCCCAAGTAATGAGCCATTGTCTCATCGGAGGTGCTGTACTCCTTGTTTACCTGATTTACGACCAGCTGTGAGTCTCCCCTCACCACTAATCGACGGACTCCGAGGAACTTTGCTGCCTGGAGCCCTGCAAGAAGACCTTCATACTCTGCTGCGTTGTTGGTCGCAACAAAGTGTAGTTGGATGACATACTTAAGCTGTTCGCCCTGAGGCGTAACTAAGACCACTCCATCCCCCGAGTGTTGAAAACTACGGGAACCGTCAAAGTACATTGTCCAATGATCGGGGCATTCCAGTTCCTCGGAGACCTGCACGGGTGGCTCAGGGTTGGTCCATTTGACCACAAAGTCGGCCAAAACCTGAGACTTAATCACCGTGCGGGGCGTGAAATGGACATCAAAAGTATCGAGTTCGACCGCCCATTTGGCTATTCGACCAGATTTCTCTGGATTTTGGACAATATCCCCCAGGGGAAAGGAGGAGGGTACTGTGATCTTGTGAGCTTGGAAGTAATGTGGTAGCTTACGGGAAGCCATCAGTAGCGCGTAAAGTATCTTCTGGACCTCAGGGTATCGCTCCTTAGGACCATGAAGTACCTCGCTTACATAGTAGACGGGTCTGTGTATTCCTTCCCTATCTGCGATCAGGACAGTCCTGACCGCGTGCGGTGTGGCCGCCAAATAAAGAAGTAATGGTTCTCCTTTGTTGGGAGATACTAGAACTAGCGGACTGGATAGATATGTCTTTACCTCCTAAAATGCTTTTTCGGCCTCATCGGACCATGTAAAATTATGATGCTTCCGCAGGGCCTTGAAGAAAGGTAATCCCCTTTCGCCTAGTAGCGATATGAAATGGCTTAAGGCCGCCATGCGACCAGCCAAGCGTTGAACATCTTTCATGGTCAAGGGCGACCTCATCTGTTCGATGGCCCTGATTTTCTCAGGATTGACTTCAATGCCTCTGGAACAAACAAGGAAACCAGGAAGTTTTCCTGAAGAAACCCCGAAAGAACATTTCTCCGGGTTCAATTTTATTCCAAAGCGATTCAAATTACAGAAGGTTTCAGCGAGATCGTCCAAATAAGACAATTTCTTAGTGCTTTTTACGACCAAGTCGTCTACATATGCTTCGAGATTACGCCCTATCTGGGAAAGAAAGGTCTTTTGCATCAAGCGCTGGTACATGGAACATGCGTTCTTGAGATCGAACGGCATTCTGACGTAGCAGTAGGTGCCGAACGGGGTGATGAAGGCAGTTTTCTATTCATCTTCTTCTGCCATGCTAATTTGATGGTATCCCGGGTAAGCGTCCAGGAAGCTCATCAGTTCGCAACCCGCGGTTGAGTCGACTAGCTGGTCGATGCGGGGAAGGGGAAAATCATCCTTCAGACAGGTACTGTTGAGGCTAGTGTAGTCGACGCACATGCGCCACTTGCCATTTGACTTGCGGACCATGACTGGATTTGCAAGCCATTCCGGGTGATCGACCTCACGAATAAACCCGGCTTTTAGGAGTTTGTCCAACTCCTCTCGGATGGCTTCTTGTCAGTCAACAACAAAACACCTGAGCTTTTGCTTTATTGGTCGCTGTCCAGGTCGAATTGCTAACCTGTGCTCAATTACTTCCCTTGGGACACCGGGCATGTCGGATGGTTTCCACGCAAACACATCTGCGTTAGCCCAGAGGAAAGCAATGAGCTCGAGTTCCTATTTGTCATCCAGGCCTGATCCGACCCGAACTGTCTTGGATGGATCATCTGGGTACAAAGGAACCAGTTTGAGTTTTTCATCTGGTCGAGGAGTAGCCTTGATCGCGTCAGTGGCGATTGTGGCGACCTGAGCATCCCAGAGGGGAAGCTAGTCAACCATCTCCAGAGATAGCCGGTCGCACGTTAATGCTATGTTGCGACTGCCTCGGATCGAGATGACACCTTTGGGGCTAGGCAATTTGCCGCACTGATAAGCATAGTGCGTTGCCATCACGAACTTAGCAAGAGTTGGCCTGCCAAAGATTGCATTGTAAGTCGAATCACAATCAATTACATCAAAAGTAACCAATTCTGTTCGGAAGTTGTCCGGTTCTCCCAGCGTGACCGGGAGGACCACCTATCCCAACGGCATCATGGAGGGACCAGGGATTATCCCATAAAATGGATGGATTATGGGCTTAATCTTTGAACGAGGAATTTGCATCTCGTCGAGCGCCTTGACCAATAAGATGTCCAAGGAGCTTCCTCCGTCGATCAGGACCCTTTCGACTCTCACATTACTGATGATAGGGGTGATGACCAGAGGGTGCATCAATGGTTGAGTAAGCCCCGCAGGACAATCAGTGCGATCAAACATCAAAGGTGTATCCGACCAACGTGGGTAATGAGGTTCACCAAAGGATGTCTCCATTTGGTTAACCCCTCGATAAAAGGCCTTAAACTGCCTTTTGGAAACAAAAGAGGAGGAACCCCCGAAAATAACATTAATATGATTGTGAGGTACCTGGTAAGACATCTCTTCATCCCCGTCGGCGTCTCTAAGTCCGCATGCTTGTTCCTTAGTTGGTAAGGTCGGCATCGGGCCAATCCTTTGGTAGAAGTCGTCTAACTGCTTCAACCAACTCCTGTAGTTCTTGAGGTCGTGGCCTGCAGAGTTGTGGAGTGGACACCACTTCTTGCCTTCCTGTGGGTTAGTCAACTTTTCTGGCTGGTCGGCGCTACGACCACCAAAGGCAGTTTTATTTTTAAACGAAGGCTTGTTACCTTTGGTCGAAGGAGGCTTCACTGCAACGGCAACCTCGAGGTACTATCCAGAGCGATTCCTTTTCAACTTCTTTGACTTCCTGCCTGAGGAAGATTCTGGCTTCTTGCTTGAATCTTCTTTCCTAGCGTCCTTGAGACCTGGTTGAGGCGGTAGGTCACCTTTATCGACCATCCGGTTCCATTGGACCGCCTCGGCAGCGTCGGAGTATCGATCAGCCATATCAAAGAGATCGGCTACTGATCGAGGAGGATGTATAAGCAAGTCTTCAGTGAATCTCCGATATCGAACGGCATGTTTAAATGCCCAAATAACGGAGCTGTCATATATGTTCGGGATGGTATTCCTTACCCCGACAAATCTCTTGACAAATTGATGAAGGGTTTCGATCGAAGTTTGTTGTAGTCGATGGAGATCTTCCTCTTTACCGGGCTTTTGATAACAATTCTGGAAATTGCTGAGGATAGCGTTGCACAGCATTTCCCAATTGTAGATAGAACCTTCGGGCTGATTAAACAACCAGGTTCTTGCCGGTCCTTCAAGGATCGTAGGCATGTAGTTGGCCATGACTCGGTCATCACCTCCCGCCGCTTGGATGGCAGTAATATAGATTTGAGGGAACTCGGATGGGTTCTGAGTCCCATCAAACCATTCTATGGCCCCTGGTCGAAACTTGTCTGGCCAAACGACCGCACGAAGGCCGGGCAAGAAAGCTTTACAGCCAACGTAGGGACCGTGAACGGTCCTGTGACCCTCGCTCGGATCGCGAGCGACCTCACACAATGGAGAAGTCACTCGTGGTCCTAAGCGAGAGTGGACAGGGACTCGATCCCTATCACGAGAATCCTGTGCCCGCCTGGACTTGTCCTGGCGGGATGGTACAGGCGGCGGGTAACTTCGTCGACCAGAACCAGAGTGAGAGCACTCTAGGTCACGGGAATGTGTTACCGACCGGGAAGAGGCGCCACATCAACTTCTTGGTTCACTTCAGGCCAGGTCATTTTCACCGTGAGGCCGGGAGCATATCGGTGGCCCACGAGGATTTGTTCGACCTCCTCAACTGGCGGGAGCTTGATATGTCCATCATACGAACTGGAGTCATGTGAGTTTGCTGTTGTCTGAAGTTATCACAGTTCATTTTATAAATCTAATCACTTTGTATGCACTACTTACTAATGTCTACTTTGCATCCAGGTGCATGTATAGGCTGGCGTCGATGAGGGCATGTGACAAGGTGGGTTTCCTCGACCCAGAGAAAATAAGCCTCACGATGCTAGAGCACGACCAAGCACATGCGGAGGAATACATATCAAGAGCACTACTAGCGCAGCAGGACCGAGAGTTCATCCTTGCCCCGTACCACCAAAGGTTAGTGCATTTCCTACTAATTTAACTCATTCTTGTATGTTACGCCTAACATATGTACGAAACGGTTCGCTTATATATGCAATGTAGGGGCCACTGGGTCCTCGTCGTCATTTGCCCATGGATGAATGAGGTCTATTACCTCGATTCGATGAGCGACAGAGTGGCGCATGTTTTCACCCTCAAGTGGCACATAGACGCGTAAGTAACACAGTTGTTTTAAATTTTCTCTGACAAGCTAATTAATGATAACATATTAATCGGCAATGCTAAATTAAATACAGGGCTTTCAAAAATTATGTTAGTGCTGGAGGGAGGCATGACGCGTCGAAGGGCACAACAATTTCTTGCAAAGAATATGAGATGAGTCTTTTAATTTAAGCTTAATTAGTTCTTTCGAGTTAATGTGGGTTTTTGTCTTTGCATATGCAATTATCTCAGTGCCATCAGCAGCCACAATCGTGGGAATGTGGCTTCTATGTCATGAGATTCATGTATGACCTGATCAGGAGAAACTTTGCCCAATTCCCTAAGGTAACCATTTTTCCTGACTCAAAGTCGAACATTAATTGGATATGACGTACGTTCCTAACTTCGTACACGCATATATGCAGAGCGCCATGTTGAAAGAGCAATATGAATTGCCTCAATTGAAGGAGCTGCGAACAATTTGGGCTCAATATGTCATGGAAGAAGTGGCTATCAACGATCGATTGTAACTGACTTGTGTAATATATATTGAATGTGTTGATTGATGTATTTGTGAATAAATTCAATATGTGAATAGATTCATTGATGTATTTGTTAATAAACTCGATCAATATGTGAATAAATTCAATCTGTCCAATGCATGTGTATATTACTGTATTAGTGTATTTGTGAACAAATTCAATATGTGAATATTGGTGTATTTATAAACATTGGTTGTCGCGCCCCGTGACTGGGACAACGACTACTCCTGTAGAGACCTAGCTCGCTGCAGCTAGTCCCAAATTACAAACCTTTGACTTCCCAGGATGAGTCAAACACAGGAGTATATTACATTGCAACAGAGTACTCACAAAATATTAAGCAGTGTGGCCTGCTGGCCTTAATATTACATAAGAGGATTACAATGCCTGCAAGGCATTCAGGGTTTAACAAAATATTTAACTACACAGCAGAAGACAGGTGACCCTCCCACAAAAGAAGTTGACGGCAGAACAACACACTTCAGGGTTCTGGCGGAACTGATTCTCCTCCTTCTGGATCCACGTAGTACTCCGTGCCATCATCTTGATCAAGGTAGGCTCCATCTATTGAGTTGAATGTTGCAAGGGTGAGCACTTACGTACTCAGCAAGTCATAGGTAAGAGTAGATACATATAGTAGTGATGATATGAACTTAGACTAGTCAAGAATTATGGATATTTGTAAAATAATCTTTTCCTTTCTCATCTCATCTTATGGCAGCACTTTTTATAATATAACATCATCAATCATGTTCACTAGATTATAGCACTACCGCGACACGTCGACACACGACAGCCCACGGTAGCACTCCTTATCATGACAACACATGTCATTTGGGTAATCTTGATTTAAACATATTTTATTTAGAAAATAGTACTTGTGTCACACCCCGTAGATTTAATCCACCGCAGCAGACTCCTATAAAACCCGGGAGCTCGGAGTATTCGAATACATTTTTAACTCTGCAGAGATGTACCAATTTACCCGCAAGATATTCCACTTTCAAACCTTTCCTATCATAACAAAATGATTGGACCCCTGACTCACTTCATACTGTGAGCGGCAAGGTGGAAATAACAAGAACTTTTGTTATGTATCACTTACAATTCACCCCCGACCCTGTGGCTCTCAGCGAGGCACAGTTGTGGCAGGTTGTATCCAAACCTCCACCCCATTGCTTATTCCCATTACTGGGTCAGCGTGCTTGATCACCTTCAGTGATATGTGTGGGAGCCGCGCTCCGTGTTTATCGTGCATCACAACACATCTCATGCAGGGGTTTCATGTGCGATCCACATAATTACTTGTTCAGGCCTGTCCCATACCAGGCTTGCGGTTAGCACGTTGTTCATGCCACTAGACGCACAACACAAGGTTCTAGTCCTTATATGCCAGTGACCAGACCATCCACAACCCTGCACCTTCAGTGCCTGCATTCCTTTGCAGTCTAGCACCTCCAGTGCTACAGCCATCCATACCATTTTTCTGGTCACGGCTAGGGGTTTTATTTCATGAATATAAGTATATAAATACATATAATAGTTCATGGCTCAAAACTTGTTTATTTCACATTTCACCGATAACCAGTCTAGTACTGCCAATTCATAAATCAACCATTCTCAATCTTTCACATGCAATATTGCCTATATTCAAGGTTATGTTTTAGCAACATTTAAAATATAGGTTCAAGATGACCAAGGATATGACTTGCCTTCCGCGTCGTAAAATACAGCAGTCGACGTCGGATCCACAGTGAAGTCCTCGAACTCGGGATCTTGATCTGCTCTCCAATCAAACAAACAACCAATAATCATAATCTTTTCCATACATTATTATACTATATGCAATGATGCAAAGATGAAGTCTTGATGATTCTGAAATGATTGGGTTTAGAGGCTGATTAGAGTTAAATTAAAGAAACCAATGTTAAGATTAGCTGTCAAAGGTTTACAAGGTTCCAAATGTCTCAAAATATCAGAATGATGTCAAGGTTGCGACTGGTTCGCTCAAAAACAGCGAACGTCTTTAGATCGACATTCGGTTCAAAGCATCGACATAAGGTTGATGAATGATAGAGGGGTTATTTTAACTTGTGGTAGTAGAATAAAATGTAGATCACAACTCTACAAATTTAGTGGACAAAGTGATTTTCAAATTACACAACCAGAAGTGGGTAAACAAGGTCAATGCCACTGGCTGACAAGCTCTGGCATAGAGCTGACAATGTCAAAAACTAGGGCTTAGCATAACTTTTGATCTGGAGCTCCAAATGATGCACCACTTTGTCTGGGAGGTAGGCATTGATAACAGGAATAAATCATTCAATAGGATCTAGGGCTGAAAATGGCTGGAAAGCAAGAAATTTGATGATGAACAGAGATGAACTGGCTGCACTGGAGCAGTTCTGGACACAAACTTGGCATGGCTATAACTTCCAATCTAGGCCGATCTAGGTGTCGAGCTAGAAGACAAAAATACTCAGGAGGCTAAGGCACATCTAAATGACAAAGTTTCGAGGGCTGAAATGGCCGGGAACACTTTTCCGGTGAACTGTGCTGGAGAAGAACACTGCTATTTGGGGGTTTTTGCTACAGGCCGAGAGAACTTAATTCTTTGCTTGGAGAGCATCTAGGAGGTATAGGGAAGCTTCTGGTAGCATCAAGTTGACTGGAGGATCACTGGAGAAGCCTGGCGACGATCGCCGGTTTTCTGGTAGAGCTTGAATTTGGGAAAAGCTTCGATTCTTGTTTAAATTCGAAATCCAACTTCGCAGGCTTGCTTGATTTGGCTCACTGTTCAATTTACTTCACAGGTTCGAGGGCTAATTCGAATTGAATCGGCCTGCATTGCCGGAACAGGGCAATCTTCGATTTTCAGCCATTTCCGGTGATCGCCGGCGACTAGATGCAATGTAAACCAATTAGATGGTACAGCACGATGAGGGAGGCGAGATATACCTTCTGGTGCTGTTAAGTCGGTGAGGAGTGCAGCAGGGCGTGCTGGCACCGTGAGGCCTCAATCTGGACTCGCCGGAGAAGAAGACCAGGACAGGAGAATTTTGAGACTTAGCTGATTTCCAGTGAAACAAGAAGTTGCTGGGGGACAGTGGTGTATAAATAGGCCAGGCGAAGCAAGCAAGAAGGAGACAACGAAGTAATTGGCAGCCGGTGACTTGACTGGTTGCGTGCTGGAGCAACAGCGGCGAAGACACAACGAAGAACGGTGATGCGACGGCGACAAGCTTGCAGTTGATCACAGTGTCGCCTCATCGGGACCTGGCAAAGTTGTAGCAAGCGGTGGCGACAACACTGGCGCGGCAAAGCGACGTGGCGAGGAGTTGCTGACAAAAAGCCGTTGATCGCGCGCGGGAGCAGCACTGGTCGTCGACGTAGCAGCGGCCTTGCCACGGCACTAGCTGGAGTGGGGACACGTGCGCACCGGCATGCATGGTCACGAGCGCGGGCGAAGCCTCACCGGCGATGAGCAATCACGGCGCACAAGCACGGCAGTTCCTGGTCGTGCGCACAGTAGCTAGCCTGGTCGAAATTGGGCTGATTTGCAATATTTGACTTTCACAATTGGACCAATCTGTAATTCTGGAGATTTGGAAGGTTAGAGTTGAATTTGATTTCACTAATCTGGTAGATTATATTCAACAGGTTAATTGGCAATGATAATTGATAAAATATGATACGTTTGAATAGTTTTTGATACAAACTGAAAATAGGGTAATTTAGGGTAATTGAAATCTGAATTTCATTTGGTTTTGAATTCTGGTACTTAGGATGAGATTTTGGAATTTGAACAGAAGAGAAACTTGTGACAAATAGCATTTTGAGAAGATTTGCCGAAGAAATTCTGAATTTGGAGTTAATCTAGGAGATTTTAGCCTTTTTGGATTTTCAAATAACAGATAAGGACTATTTTGCGATAATTCTTGGACTGATTTGTGAAAAGAGTCTAAATGGTGAAATATGGCTGTCAACTTTTTATATTAAGGTATTGACGTACCCATGATCATATTCCAGGAATAATCTGGTCTGAACTTGGTCAAGATTCGGATTAAATCTGTATTTCTGAAACTTAGGGTATTTAAGTAATAGAAGGTATTTCTGTTTTCGAAAACAGAAGGAGCTGATAAATCTGAGAGTTAGGGATAGAATTGGATCTAGGTTCTGAAGGCTTTTAAGTTCAAAGAAACTGATAGATCATATCTGAACAATCTGATCTTCATTTGAGGTCACAGGATAGATTTTGGAGATTTCAGGGCTTGAGATAGAAACTGATCTGGCTATTACTACAGATACATGCATGCATGCTATTTATGAAAAAGGAAATTTTCACCCCTAACTCAGGGCGTTACATTGGTGTATTTGTGAATGATCCAATGTATCTATGTATTGCTGTATGTATATGTGAAAGATTCCAGTACTAACCGTGTCGAGTACATAGCCGATAGGAAAAACTACATAGTACTATCGGTTATATACTACAACCTATAAAATAAATATTCCAGTACTATCGGTTCATATACTACAACCGATAGAATAAAGTTTTCAGTACTAACTGTGTCGAGTACCTAACTGATAGAAAAAACCTACATAATACTATCGGTTTAGATCCGAGCCGATAGAAAAACCTACACAATACTATCGGTTTAGATCTGAGCCGATAGAAGAAATAGTCGTTAGTGATTAGTGAACGTTGGGAATGTAGATGTTTTACTAACGGTTTTCAACTGATAGAAGTGTGCTACGTTTGTACTATCGTGCCGATCACTATCGGTAAGAGAATCGATAGTAGAGTAGATTTTTAACATGTTGCGCCCCGAAACTGGGACTACGACTACTCTTGTAGAGACCTAGCTCGCTGCAGCTAGTCCGATATATGCATAGCATACACATACCCTTGACATCCCAGGATAAGCCAAGCACAGGAGTATATTCACATTTCAACAGAGTAACTTACAAAATAGTTAAGCAGTGTGGCCTGCTGGCCTTGATATTACATAGGAAGATTACAATGCCGTCACGGCATATATGGTTTAGCAAAATAACAACTACACAGCAGAAGATAGGTGACCCACCCACAAAGAGAAGTGGACGGCAGAACAACACACATCAGGGCAATGACGGGACTGACGCTCCTCCTTCTATATCCAAGAAGTTCTCCATGCCTTCATCTTGATCATTGAACGCTCCATCTACTGATTTGTAGGTTGCAAGGGTGAGCACTTACGTACTTAGCAAGTCATAGGTAAGAGTAGATACATATAGTAGTGATGATATGAACCTAGACTAGTCAAGAATTATGGATGTTTGTAAAATAACCTTTTTCTTTCTTATCTCATCTCATGGCAGCACCTTTCATAATATAACATCATCACTAGATTATAACATTCATGTTCACTAGATTATAACACTACCGCGACACGTCGACACACGACAGCCCACGGCAGCACTCCTTATCATGACAACGCATATCATTCGGGTAATCTTGATTTAACACATTTTATTTAGAAAATAATACTTGTGTCACACCCCGTGGATTTAATCCACCGCAGCAGACTCCTATAAACCCGGGAGCTCAGAGTATTCGAATACTTTTTTAACTCTGCAGAGAGGTACCAATTTACCCGCCAGATATTCCACTTTTAAGCCCATCCTATCAAAATGATTAGACCCTTCCTCACAACCATGTGTGAGTGGCAAGGTGGAGATAACAAGAACTTTTGTTATGTATCACTCACATTTCACCCCTGAACCTGTGGATCTCTCGCGAAACACAGTTGTGGCGGGCTATACCCCCACCCTTACTCATTTCCCCATTGCTGGGTCAAATATCAGATCACTTTCAGTGATAGTGGGAGTCAGCCTCCATATCACTCATCACAACACATCTCATGCAGGGGTTTCATGTGCGATCCACATAAGTACTTGTTCAGGCCTGTCCCATACCAGGCTTGCGGTTAGCACGTTGTTCATGCCACTAGACGCACAACACAATGTTCTAGTCCTTATATGCCAGTGACCAGACCATCCACAACCCTGCACCTTCAATGCCTGCATTCCTTCGCAGTCTAGCACCTCCAGTGCTACCACCATCCATACCATTTTCTGGTCACGGCTACGGGTTTTATTTCATGAATATAAGTATATACATATATAATAGTTCATGGCTCAAAACTTGTTTATTTCACATTTCACAGATAACCAGTCAAGTACTGCCAATTTATAAATCAACCATTCTCAATCTTTCACATGCAATATTATCTATATTCAATGTTATGTTTTAGCAATATTTAAAATATAGGTTCAAGATGACCAAGGATATGACTTGCCTTCCGCGTCGTAAGAAACAGCAGTTGATGACAGATTAACAGCGAAGTCCTCAAATTCAGTTTCTGGATCTTCTCGACGACAACCCAAACAATACACACAAATATTACTTATATATTAAAATGTTTTAGGATCTATATGCAGATATGCTTTACAAGAGTGACTGAACAATATTGGAGATAATTGAGATTGCAAGCTGAACTGAGTTGAGGGTCTAGGGTTTCAAGGAATTGGCTAAGAATGGTGTTAGATGCTCTTAGGATCTCAAGGTTGCAATAAGAACATCAGTTTTGTGGTTGGTTTGATCAAAAACAGCGAATGTCAGCAGATTGACATTCGGATTAAGGCTCTGACATAACTTCAAGGAAAGCTAGAGAGCTTATCTCAAGTTATGACAGTAGAAGAAAGTGTAGATCATAACTCTACAAATTTAGTGGACAAAGTGGCTTTCAAAATGCACAATCAGAAGTGGGTAAACAAGGCCAATGCCATTGGCTGGCATGCACTGAGACAATGACAAAAATTAGGGTTTAGCAGCAAATATAATTCAAGGGTTCAAATCAAGTTGTGACAGAAGAAGAAATTGTAAATCACAACCTCAGGAATCTAAGGGACAAAGTTATGCTCAAAATGCACATCTGGAAGGAAGTGAAAAGGGCTAATGCCACTGACTGACATAGTCTGGCATTGAATCTGACATGGCCAGAAACTAGGGCTTGCCATAACTTTTGATCTAGGGCTTCAAATGATGCACCACTTTGTCTGGGAGGTAGGCAATGATAACAGGAACAAATCATTCAACAGAATCTAGGGCAGAAGATGGCTGGAAGGTGATGAAATTCAAAGGAGAAGTGTGGTGGTGACACGGCAATGTGAAGCCACTGGACAAAATCTTGGCATGGCTATAACTTGAATTCTGGACAGTTTCAGGGATCGGGCTAGAAGGCAAATATGCTCTGGAGGTTGAAGCACACTTGAATGACAAAGTGGATGAAGTTGAAACTGCCGGGAAAGGATTTCCGATGAACTGCGCCGGAGAAGAACACTGCCATTTGGGGGTTTTCGATTTAGGCCGAATAAACTCGATTCCAAGCTTGGGAAGTGATAGATGGGTAAGAGGAAGCTACCTGCACGATCAATTTGGCTGAAGGATGGCCGGTGTGGCCTGGCGACCATCGCCGGCGACTGAGGAAACTCAAATCAGGGGAAAACTTCAATTCGAGCTCAATCTGGAGATATTGATGCATAGGCTTGCTTCAAAAGGTTCACTGATCATTTTTCTTCACAGGTTCGAGAGTTGATTCGAAGTAAATTGGCCTGCATTGCCGGAATAGGGTAATCGGGATTTCCGGCGATCACCGGCGACTGGATGCAAGATAACTCAATTAGATGGTACAGCACGGTGAGGGAGATGAGCTATACCTTCTAGTGCAGTTAATTTGGCAGGAGGTGCTGCAGAACGTGCTGGCACCGTGAGGCTCCTCGACGGCTCGCCGGAGAAGATGACTACAGCAGAGGTAATTTGGAGATTTGGTTAAGTCCTGGTGAAGAGGAGATGACACAGGGTATTGGTGGCTTAAATAGAGCAGTGAGCGAAGCTTGCAAGGATTAAACAGCATTGAATTGGTGTCAGTTGACATGAGTTGCCGGGCGCAGATGCAACAACGGCGAGCGGTGACGCGACTGTGCACTGGTGAGGCAAAGCTGTGCTACATTGGGACTCAACCATGTCGGGCGGTACAAGGCGGTGGCGACAACGGCTGGCAAAGCAAGCTACGTGGCAAGAAGATGCTGACAAAAGGCTGTTGGTCGCGCGCGGGAGCAGGCGCTGGTCGTCGACGTTGCAACGACATTGCCACGGCATTGGCCGAGGCGAGGACACATACACACAACATGCACGGTCACAAGTGCGGCGAAGCTTCACCGGCGGCGAGCAAACACGGCGCAAGGAATCACGGCGATCTCTGGTCGTGCACAGCAGTTGCCTAGTCGAATTAGGGCTGATTTGTGATTTCAGATTCTTGATTTGGACTGAATTGTAAATCTGAAGATTTTGAAGGTTTGATCTGAGATTGATTGCATTAATCTGGTAGGCTTGATTCAACAGATGATTTGCCACAGATAGAAGGTAAAATTTGAAATGTTCGGATGATTTTTGATATGAACTGAAAACAGAGTAGATTAGGGTAAAATAAGTCTGAATCTTATTGATCTCGAATTCTGGGATTTAGGGTTTGATTTTGAGATACTCATAAAAGGAGAATTTGTGTTGAAAAGCATTTGGGAGGTGTTCCCTGAATCAAATTTGAACTTGGAGATGATTTGCAACATTTTGCCTTTTTAGGCTTCTGGGAAATCTGGAAAAGGACTGATCTGCGATACTCTTGGACTGATTTGCGAAAAAGGTTTAGATGGTGAAATCTGGCTGCCAACTTTTTGGATTAAGGTATTGGCATACCCTTGATCATATTCCAAAAATAATCTGGTCTGAACTTGGTCAAGATTTTGATTAAATCTGAATTTTCAAAACTTAGGGTATTTAGGTAATATAAGATATTTCTGTTTTCGAAAACAGAAAGGAGTTGAAAAATCTGGAAGTTAGAGATAGAATTGGATCTAGGTTCTGAAGGCTTTTAGATTTAGGATAACTGATAGATCAAATCTGGAAAGTCAGATCTTGGCTTGGGGTCACAGAATAGATTTGGAGATTTTAGGGCTAGAACAGAATAAAGCTGAGGCTGATTTGGTTGATCTAGAAGAGACATATGCATGCATGATTTTTAAGAAAGAACTTTTCATCCCAAAACTCAGGATGTTACATAACCGATAGTGAAAAGCATTTCTGTAGTAGTGTGTGACTCAAATATTTTTCGAATATTCCACAAACCAAGTTGTTTAGATTTGAGAACTAGTGGAATTCCTATAATGGCTTCCTTGAGAGAGTTGTAAAAACATGAAATTCCCTCCCTTTAATGGAAATGTTACTCGAAGAATAGGGAGTAAGTTTAAAGCATTAAGGGCGTGTTTGGGTATTAGGGATAAAAATCCCAATGGAAATCATATTCGACCAAGATTGTTTGTAATCCAAAAATTCCCCTGAAAAAATACTACTGGTGCAATAATCCTGGCCTGTGTTTGGGAAGGAACAGGATAAAAATCCCAGCCATCCAAAAAAAATTCTCAAAAATAAGCAAAATTATGAAAATTTGAAAAAATATTCAAAGAAAATTCGAAACAAAATACTTTTGCTACTGCCTACCAATATGCAATACTTAACATCATGGTAATCAAGTCAAAAGAGGAATTCAACAATACGTAACTAGAATAAATCAATATAATAAATTGTTATGTTGGACGTAAGCCTATAATTACTAGTAAATAAAATCACTGCAAACAAATGAATAAGCAAAATAAAGGAACAATTGAAGATTAATAAACATCTAGTTACTAATGCCAAAAATCTAGAAAGTGATACTTGCCAAAAGACTAAAATAACCCACATATAGTACCATTCAAGCAGAAAAGCATGTCAATATTCATTGTCATACTAAAATATACCATCAATCTACAAAAGAGCTTCTAGGAACTATGATCCCAAGTTTGGTACTGTTGGGGGAAATCTCCAGACTAAATGTCTGCCCCGTCCTGGGCGCTGCCACTCGGTGGCCACGATCCCGGTGAGCGGAGCCCCGGGAATAGGTGTCTCCCCCGTCCCGAACGCCGCCACCCGGTGAGCAGAGCCCCGAGAACAGGTTTCTCCCTCGCCCTGGGCCCCGCAACCCGGTGACCACAGTCCCGGTGAGCGGAGCCCCGGGAACAGGTGTCTCCCTCTCCCCGGGCGCCGCCACCCGGCGACCACGGTCGCAGTGAGCGGAGCCCTGGGAACAGGTGTCTCCCTTGTCCCGGGCACCGCCACCCGGTGATAGGCATCCCCCACCCGTCCCGGGCGCCACCACCCGGTGACCATAGTCCTAGTGAGCGAAGCCCCGGGAACAGGTGTCTCCCTCGTCCCGGGCGCTGTCACCCGGTGACCACGGTCCCGGTGACCGGGGCCCTGGGGAAAAGGTTTTTCCTCGGAAACTAGCGAGGACACTTGTCTAGCATCCAAGCCCTTCGACTGGTGGATTGACGTCGGTGCCCTTCGATCCGACTGCAGCAGATGGGATAGTTTAGTAATTTACATCTTTTGGGGTCTATATACCCTTGTACACCCTCTTGTAAAGGAGAACTGATTCATTCTAGCTCAATACAAACAAAGAAATAGCAATCCCTTGGAGACCTCTCCCCGCGAGAGAACCTCCCCAGTGGACTTACGTCCAGGGGGTGTCGACAGGAGGTGATCGATCGCGCGGTCAGCTCATGTTGCTGTTTGTTCTCTAGGAACTTTCGTAAAACCTGCTAGGGTATTCGTAATACCATGACAGTTGGCGCCATTCATGGGGACTCGTGATGAATAGCCATGGCTCCCCCAAGAACGAGAGCAAAGGCCCTCTCCCTTTCCAGCGGTGCCAGTCCTAGTAACTCGGTGCCGCCCCCGCAAGAAGACGCTGCTATAACGACCCTACCGCCCGACAGCATCTGGAGAGAGACGCCACCTCGTTCTCCCGAGGTTCCCGGTGGAGGAGTTCCCGCTTCCAATCTGGCGGCTGCGATCATGGTTGCGGAGCCTAGCGCTCCCCAACCGACCGTCCCGGTCCCCGGAGATTGCTTGGGGCGTTAGTCGAGGGCCAACTCCGTACCCAACACAACTTGGAGGAGCTATTGCGCGTCTTGTAGGATCGACGATGCCGACTAGAGGGGGGGTGAATAGGAGGCTTAAAAAACTTTTTAATTTGGAGCAACTTTTGCAAAGAGAAGAACCAAAAGCAATGGAACAAATATTGCAAGATTAAATAGAAGAAAGAGAGAGAACAAACACAGAGATTTTTTCCTGAGGTCTCAGAGACTCACCCGGTCTCCCCTACTCCTCGTTGAAGCACTCAAACGAATGAGTCTCGCTTCAATATCCATGAAGGATATTTCTCACTAGTGGTTGCTCCATGTGCACTCCGGAAAGGCGAGCACCAATGCCTTTTACAAACAAGCCGAGCCTCTCCGACAATCTCCGAACGGGAGAGGTCAACGGCTACACCACCAAACCGTCTAGGTGAGGGCGTTCACCAAGAGTAACAAGCTGCAAGGTCTTGTCTAGACCTCCAACAATCACCGAGAAACTAAAAGTATGCAAAGATGATGCGAACTGAAAACTCGGTGGATCTCAAAAGCTCACGACTTGATTAACAGGTCAAGATTTTAACTCCCAAATGAATTGTCAAGTGTATAAGAGAGAAGAGGGCTGCTTGGTATATAAATCATCTACTCAAAGCCTCTATTTATAGCCTCAAGAATCAAATTTGTCGTGGTATTGCGAATACCCCGGCAGGTTTTGTGAACGATCCTAGCGAAGAAAATGCGACGCGGGCTGACTGGTCCTCCCACGCCGGACAAACACAAGAATTGACACGAGGATTTATGGAGGTTCGGGTCCCGGTCGGGGCCCTAGTCCTGTCGGCGTGCTCCCGACCGGAGTCGGCTGGGGAGGCTCTCTCGGGGGAGAGGCTTCCGGAGCACACCAGTGAGTTTTGGCTATTCCAATAATGAATCACTTGTCCTTACAACTGAGGGTACAAGGGCTATTTATAGCCCCAAAAAGAAGCAAAAAAGACTAAACTACCCCGGACGCTACCGTCGGATTGAGGGGTAGCAACGTCCTTCTCCCAGTTAAGCACCTTGGATGCTTGGCAGGTGGTCGCTGATTCCTGAGGCGCTCCTCGCGTGACCTGCACGTGATTAACAACCAGAGACTTTACCTTTAGATGGGCGATGAGGCCTGGGACATGCACCGGAGGCCAGGTCCCCGGGCCAAAGGCGGCGCCCGGGGCAGGCACCGGAGGCCACGTCCCCGGGCGAATGAGGCGGCGCCCGGGACCGGCACCGGAGGCCACGTCCCGGGAGCCAAAAGGCGGCGCCCGGGGCAGGCACCGGAGGCCACTTCCCCGGGCGCATGGCGGCGCCCGGGACCGGCACCGGAGGCCAGGTCCCGGGAGACAAAAGGCGGCGCCCGGGATCGGCACCAGAAGCCGGGTCCCAGGAGCCAAAAGGCGGCACCCGGGGCAGGCACCGGAGGCCACGTCCCCGGGCAAATGGCGGCGCCTGGGCCGGCACTAGAGGCCAGGTGCCGAGAGCCAAAAGGAGGCGCCCGAGGCTGGCACCGGAGGCCACGTCCCCAGGCAAACGAGGCAGCGCCCGAGACCGGCACCGGAGGCTAGGTCCCAGGAGCCAAAAGGCGGCTCCCGGGGCACGCACTGGAGGCCACGTCCCCGGGCGCAAGGCGGCGCCCGGGACCGCCCCGAGCAGGCATCGGAGGCCACGTCCCCGGGCAAATGGCGGCGCCCGGGACCGGCACTGGAGGCCAGGTCCCAGGAGCCAAAAGGGGGCGCCCGGCGCAGGCACCGGAGGCAACGTCCCCAGGCAAATGGCGGAGCTCAGGGCAGGCGCCAGAGGCCATGTCCCCGGGCAAATGGCGACGCCCGAGGCAGGCACCGGAGGCCACGTCCCCGGGCGCTTGTGACACAACTTACCTGGACTTAGTCTCGCGGAGATTTCCCCCAGCAGCAGCCCCCCATGCCCCCTGGGGATGATGCTCGAGTCGCCGGTGGGTATGGTACATGTCACCGGGAAAATCTCTGGACCAAGCCACCAGAGCCGTGATGCTTCGATTCCCGTGCCGTGCGCTTATGACCGCGCCGCTTCGCGATAAATGCGCTCGCGATTCAAACAGGTGCCTCAGTTTGCGCGCCAGTCCCTTCATTTCCCACGCACGGTTTGAACCTCGGTTTCCAGATGCACCAGAAAGTGCCACGTGGCGCCCATCTAGGCCGCGCTTTGCTCCTATAAATATGGCCTTGGGGGGCCCGGGAGGTTCACTCGAAACTTTCCAACCTTAGCGCATTTAGCTCTCCCGGTAGCTCTCTCCCGGTAGCTAGCTCCCGGTAGCAGGCGTCTGGGACCTTTAGGTCTCCTGTTCCCTGAAACTTTAGTAACCAAAAGAACCAAACCTGATGGCACTGAAGGGTCGAGCGAAGACCACGGAGGTGCCCCCGGAGGAAATCGCTCCGGATTTCCTATGGGCGTCGGAGTTCACGGCCGCGGACATGGAGTCCCTGGTCGAGCGCGGAGTCATCGAGGACGGGGACATCCGGGTCCCCGTGAAGAAGGACGGAGCCCCCCGCCCCAGGCCCGGAGAGATCGTGGCCTTCAAGGCCTTCCTGGAGGCGGGGCTCCGGCTCCCGGTGCATCCATTGCTCCGGGAGTTTTTGAAGCAGTATGGGGTGGCCCTAAACCACCTCACTCCGAACGCCATCATCCGGATGGGCCTCTTCATTTGGCTCTTTGAGACGGCGACCGGGCGGGAGCCGACCCTACGCGCCTTCCGGTACTTCTACTAACCGGCGGCGAGGAGCTCCCACCTGGTGAAGGGGGGACCCAAGTCCCCCCTCGGCTCGGTGATGGTGCAGATGCTGCCGTCCCGGGTAGCTGATTACCCGACAGCGGCCTCCCGGGACCACTGGGGTGACTGGATCCAGAGCTGGTTCTACCTCCGGGTCCGGGACGATGAGGTGGCGTACGCCCCGGAGCGCCCCGCCTACAGCAGATAGTCCGCGCCGAAGCCTCCGGGGCACCGGCTCTATGCGGGACGCCGCCGAGGAGATGATGCTCCTGAGGATCTCCCCCTTCTCACGCGGGAGAAGGGGGATCGGCATGGGCCCGGAGTAGCGGCCCCCGGTCAAGCCGGTGACCCGACGTAAGTCTCGGTTACCTAATGCATTGCAGTTACAAATTTTTGGAAATTTTACTAACTCTTTACCGTTTGTAGTCTGGCCGTACCCGGCAGCGCGGGAGAAGGCGGAGAACCTCCTGGGGAGGTACTTCACCGACGAGCATGAGCGGATCGTGCACCTCGTGGGGGAGGGCCCTCCCCGGAACTTGGTAGCCGAGGCCTTCGGGCTAAAGCTACCAAAGAGGAAGGCCCTCCCCACCCCCGGGACGCACAAACGGGGGAAGGACGCTGTCGGGGGCTCTGAGCCTAAGAAGGCCAGGGTCCAAAAAGCCCCCGGCCCTTCGACGACGCCGGCGGTGACACCGGCCAAGCCCCTGGAGGAGACCCTCGGGACCGCGCGTGCCCGGGCGCCGGCCCGGAAAGAAGCAACACCCCCTCCCCTGGAGAGCCCCGTTGAGGCTCGGGGGAAGGAACCGGCCGCGGGTTACGCCCCCTCGCCGTCTTCCATAGCGGCCCTCCCGGCGCCCCCGGCACCATTGGAGCCGGAGAAACCGGAGGTGAGGTTCGCAGAGGCCTCGCCTCCGCGGGTCGAGTGGCCGGTGGATGAGGGGGGGAGGCCCTCGGTGTATGAGGTCCCTCCGGAAGTGGAGGTTCCAGGGGCCCTCCAGCCCGGGAAGGTGAAAGGTCTACTGATCCCCCCCCAGAAAGGGACCCCCTCCGAAACGTCCTCGGCCACTTCCTCGGGGGGCACTTCTTGGGCGACGAAGACGACGACGACCGCCACCCCGACCGAGATCATGCCAGGCGCCCAGGTCCGGGGGCCCGTCACTGGCCGCGACGGGACCAGCGCTGGAAGGGAGTTCCCCCTGCTTTCTGCAGGGGAGGTTGAGCGCTGCACGGAAGGTCCAGGCCTATGTCACGGGGGGGACGCTCCACGAGCGCTTCGGGGAGCTCCGATCCCTCGAAGTCCAGGTATTCACCCGAAGCGGTTGCCGCTTTCTTTTGGCTTCCTACATCCAAAATTTTTCTAACTCTGGAATTTGTAGGGGGCGGCGATTACCTGGGGCGTTGAGCAGCACATCGTCCGGCTACTCAAGCACATGTAAGACAAGGCCGCCACCTACCTGGGTCAACGGGACAAAGCTCTCCGGGAGCTGGCCTGGGTCTGGGCTCAGGTCCACGTCTCCGAGGCCGTCAACGACCGCCTCCGGCAGGAGGCGAAGGCCAAGGAGGAGGCTTTCCGGGAGCTCGAGGGGTCGAGCGTCCAGGCGGTTATGGGCGCAGGCCGCTCCGTGCGCTCGGCCCTCGAGAGCCTTGGCGTGAGCCTAGGCCCCGGGGGTGGCTCTGAGGCACCCCCGGCCACACTCACGGAGGCTGTGCGTTTTCTTAACGCACAAGTCTCTGTGATCCCGGAGGCAGCGGACTCCCGGGCACGAGGCCTGGCGATCCCCGTCGTCGCAGTCGCGGCCGGGCTCGTCGAGCACCGGGGGGTGCGCGCCGAGGCGATCGGGGGCCGCATCCCCCGGAGCTTCCCCAAGTTCTTCGAGCCATCGCGCCGGGAGGTCGAGCAACTCGCCGGGGGCTACTATGACCGGATCGTCCGGGTGATATTCCTGGCACCAGCGCCTCCGGCAGCAGATGCCCCGGCCCCAGCCCCGGTGGAAGCCCCCCGGGGGGAGGATGCGAATGAAAGAGTATGAGCCTCCCCCCTGGTCTTAGATAGGACCCTTTTGTTTTCTTAGGATTTTGATCCCGGTAGCTTCTTAGAAGAAGCCCCGGACACTTGTAAAAAGACATTTTGAATGCAATGGAGTTAGAAAGTTTTTCTAAGTCTTGAATTGAATGCAATGTTACCAGGGTTCCCGGGAGGGTTCTCCCGGGCGAAGGTCCGGACGAGGTTCCCCGAGAGCGAGGCGCACGAGCCCCGACAGGTGCCCCCTGGGGGAAGCCCAAGCCACTTTGATCTTGCTTAGCCTCATCTCCGGGAGGCGCTGCAGGGACGCTGTCCGGGAGCCGATCCGGCTAAGGTGGCATCCGGAGTGGCACTTGGATAATTTTGACAACCATCGCGCCGAATTGTCCTCTCCGCGTCCGGGGTTCTGGATGATACCCCCTCTTCGGATACTTCCACCGGCGGGCTACGAGTACTGGCTCGAAGGTGTGCTCCGGGAAGCTCGGCGCCGCGTACGCGCATTGTACTGGGACCTAGCCCGGGAGCTAGTGGAGGGCCTCCGGGAGTATTAGGCGTAGGAGCCTTAGGATGTAGAGAGCTTCCGGGTTTTGACCCGGGTTGTATCGTTTCCGATGCCCACCGGAGGGGGAAGATGTCCTTCGGGTTGGATGATCAATAAAGCTGTGTTTGCTTTCTTCTTTGAGTCCCTTTTTTTTGTTTTTTCTTGGATGGTCTGGACGACTCCTTTTCATAAGAATGAGCTAAGGTTGCTCGTGGTCGGTGCAGTCGACACCCGGGGGTTCCTTATCCCCCCCGCCCACAGCGGGCCGGAGGGTAGCTCTGCACGCTGCGGGGGTAACAAGGCCCCCGGGGTAAAGATGACTTGTAGCATAAGAATTTTTCCAAGTTAGAAAATTCTAAATAGAGGTTTCCAAGGGAAAGACCCGCCAGGAGACAATCATCCGGTCGCCGTGAGAACGGGGAGCCGGGAATAAGGCCTCGTGTGGAAGAAACCCAAGAAAACCCGATGAGATTTCCGGAGGCGAGCTTCCTGGGAGACGATCGTCTGGTCGCCGTGAGAACGGGGAGCCGGGAATAGGGTCTCCGGGAAAGAAATGTCCAAGAAATCCGTAATTTCTCAGGGAGACAATCATTCGGTCGCGGTGTGAACAGGGAACCAGGAGTAGGGTCTCCGGGAGGCAATCATCCGGTCGCCGTGAGAATGGGGAGCCGGGAATAGGGCCAGAAATCCTGAGGAAGATTCCGGAGAAAATTCTTCCGGGAGACAATCGTCCGGTCGCCGTGAGAACGAGGAGCCGGGAATAAAGTCTCCGGGGAAAAGATATCCAAGAAAGCCAGAGACGTCCCGCTGGGGAGAGCGTCAACTCTCGGAGGAGGAAGTGCCCGATGATGGGTCTGAGTGTTTGGGTAGGGGACTAGTCTCCCAAAGTGACTCGTTACCACGGCCGCTGGGGACCGGGTTGCCGCTTACACTCTCAGTTCACAAGGGCTGATCGTAAGCCGCCCTACAGAAGGGACTTGCTGGGCCTGGGCCCGCTTCCTCCCGGAGAGGGCATCCTCACGGGGAGGGCTTCCTCGCGGGGAGGGCATCCTCGCGGGGAGGGCATCGCCGTTAGGGGCGGTAATGAGAAGAACCTGTAATGAGAGTTGAAAAAAAATCCAGTTGTATTGATAACGAAATGAAATACAGTGCCTCCCCCGCGAAGCCGCGAAGGGGGAGGGAAAAGTAAATACAGTGTCGCTCCTCCCCCTCCGGCGTGATCGTTCAGGGGAGGGGACAGGCCCTTTAGGCTAAACATAGAACTTGCGAAGTAAACGCAAGTTCCACGTGTGCTTCAGCTCCTGCTATTGAAGGTTGGAGAGCTTGTAGGCCTCCGAGCCCAGGACCGCGGAGATCCTGTAGGGGCCCTCCCACTTGGGGGAGAGCTTACCGTGGGCTTGGGGGCCCTTGACGCGCTTGAGGACAAGGTCCCCAAGGCGGAAGGATCTTTCGCGCACGCGCTGGTTGTATGCGCGCACCATCTCGCGCTCGTAGATGGCGTGGCGGAGGAGCGCTCGGTCGCGTTCCTCCTCCACGAGGTCGATCTCCAGCCGCTCGTTGGCCTCGTTGGCCTGGTACGCTGCGGTCGTGGCTCCTTCCAGGAGCTCGACTTACAGCGACCGGAAGCCCATTTCCGGGGGGAGGACTGCCTCCGCCCCGTAGACTAGGGAGAAGGGAGTACGTCCCGTCGCCCGGGACGGGGTCGTGCGCATGGAGCAGAGGATGCTAGGGAGCTCCTCTGCCCAAGCACCCCTCTTAGAAGTGGTTTGTTCGAGTCTCCGACGCAATCCTGGTAGGATCACGCGGTTGACTCTCTCGACGGCCCCATTGCTCCGGGGATGGGCCACTGAGGCGAAGTGGATGACGAGCCCCAGGCCTTCGCAGAATTCCCAGAAATAAGCCGAGTCGAATTGGGTCCCGTTATCCACGGTGATTTCCCGGGGGACACCAAAACGACAAACGACGTTTTTTATAGAAAAATCGCTGAACGGCCCGGGACGTGATGCTGGCCAAGGGTTCTGCCTCTACCCACTTTGTAAAGTAGTCGACCGCGACAACCGCATACTTGTATCCTCCGGGCGCTGGGGGGAAGGGCCCTAAGAGATCCATCCCTCAGCGCACGAAGGGCCAAGTGATGAGGATGGTCTGCAGCGCTACAGGGGGGAGGTTCGAGCCCTTGTCCATCTTCTGGCATGCCTCGCATGCGGAGACAAGGTCTCTCGCGTCGCGCATGACCGTGGGCCAGTAGAAGCCCTGTCGGAGAGCCTTGGCCGCGATGGCACGCGGGGCTAAGTGAGAACCACAGCTCCCTGTGTGGATGTCTTCGAGAAGTTGGAGTCCCTCCGGCCGGGGGAGGCAGCGCAGGAGGGCAAAAGCCCCCTGCTTGTAGAGCCTTCCCTCCAGCAGGAGATATGCCCGGGCTTTAGCCCGGAGGCGCTTAGCCTCGATCTCGTTGGGAGGGTCCCCCTCCCCCTTGATGAAGGAGATGAGGGGGTCCATCCATGACGGAGTTCGGGTGATCTCGGTGACCTCCGGGACGTGAGGCTTGTCGCCCGTGTCCGGGGAGGCCACCGAGGGCTTAGTGATGATTTCCCGGAAAGTTCCCTTCGTGCAGAAAAGCTGCAAGTTGCACTACATGGTCCTCGGGAGGTCTGCCCCGATCCAGACGGTTTAGTCCCCGTCGCCCGAAGACAGCAGGACCTTCCAGAGGCCCCCTTCCAGACGCGGCTTCAGGAGGGGCCTCCCGGGAGGCGGTGCAGCGACGTCTGATTCCGGGGGAGAGGCCTCCCCCCCGGGCGCCTTAATGAGGTTGACGCTTCCAATTGTGGCGGCGGCGTGCTCGTATAGAGCACGGGCCACGTCTTGGTCTCCCCGGACGTTGATCACGCCGTGCGGCCCGGGCATCTTCATGCAGAGGTAGTTTTGATGGGTCGCAGCCCCCAGCCGGTTGATTGTGGTCCTCCCCATAATCGCGTTATAGGATGAGGGGAGGTCCACTACGTCGAAGCGGACCAGCTCGGTCTGGTAGTTCTCTGGGGTGCCGAATGTCATAGGGAGATCTACCTTGCCCACGGGGTAGATCGCCTTCCCTGGGACGAACCCTTGCAGGGGCCCTGCCGCGGGCTGCAGGAGCTTCTCATCCACCTGCATCTCTTTGAAGGCCTTACGGAATAGGACGTCGGCAGAGCTCCCGCCGTCCACAAGGATGCGGGCCCGGTGGTAGTTGTAGATGGTCGCGGAGACGATGAGTGCGTCATCATGGGGGAAGCGAACCCCTCGCGCGTCTTCTGCAGTGAAGGTGAGGGGGACGTCCGACCACTTGGGTGGCTGGGACGTGTGTAGCACCCCCACAACCTTGACTTCGCGCGCGTACTCCTTACGCTTGCGCTTAGAGTCCTGCCTGGAGGCGGACCCTCCCACGATGACGTTGATGCGGCGCTGAGAAGTTTGGAAGGGGAGAGCTTCTGAAGGCTCCCCCTCCTGCGGCTGCCCCTGCGGACCCCCCGTGGGAGCGGGAAGGGCTGGAACAACTGGCCGAGGGGGCAAGGAGGCCGGAGTCCCCCCCTGCCCGCGCTGGTCGAGGAACGCCGTGAAGTGTTGCAGCAGCTGGTGGCAGTCTCAGGTAGTGTGGGTACTGGACCCGTGGAAGCTGCCCCATGGTCCTTCCCGACTTCTCCCCACGGGGCCGTCCCGGCAAGCGAAGACTATCCTCCCCCATGGCCTTTCGTCTTGGGGAAGGGGCGGTTACCCCTTGGGGGGTCTCGCGAGCCGCCTCCGCCCTCGAGGACAAAGGTGTCCTGAGACCTTGGCTCGCTACGCCCCCCCCCTGCCTGGGGCGTATGAGGGGATCCCTGGCCCCCCTGTCGGCGGGGGCGAGGGCCCCCTGGGTCTTCTTCCAGATGTCGTCTTCCTCCGCCCGAGCGTACTTTTCGAGTACATTGAAGAGCTCATCGGCGGAGGAGGGGCAGCTCCGGAAGAGCCTTCAGTGGAGCTCCCCGGGAGGATCCCGCTTTTGCATGCTTCGATGACCGTAGAGTCGGGGACGGGGGCCACTTTTCTCTTTACTTCAGATAAGCGCTTGAAGAAGCTTCTAATGGTTTCCCCAGTCCTCTACCGGATGGTGTACAGCTGCGAGGAGTCCAGGGGACGCACGTAGTTCCCCTGGAAGTTCGCACAGAACTCCCACCGGAGCCGCGTGAAAGACTTGATGGAGTCGGCCTTCAGGTTGTAGAACTAGGAGCGGGAAATGCCGGTGAGGTAGAGGGGGAAAATGTTGCACTGTACCGTCTCCTCCCCCCCGGCCGTGGAGATGGCTGTGGAGTATACCTGCACAAATTAGTAAGGATCGGCCACACCGTTATAGTGATCGATGTGCGAAAGGCGGTAGGGCCGCGGCCACCGGATGCTGCGAAGTCTTCGGCATAGGGGCTGGTTAGCCCCCTGCACTTCCCGGGGAGAGTCCCGGTGGCTGTCTTCCTTGACGGGGGACACACCCTCGTTATCAGAGTCTGGGAGCTGTCCGAGAGGTCCGCCGGACTGGCGGTGGCGACGCTTTTCTTCCAGACCGGGGTTGAGTTCCGGACGTCCGGGCTCTCCTCCGGAGAGGCTGACTCTTCAGCGGGTCTCTTCCCCTGACCAGTGCGAGACCGAGGCTCCCCACGCCCACGGCCAGGGGGAAGTTCTTCCCCGCGCTTAGGTGAATGCATTCGCTCGACCTCGCCCCGGGAGAAATGAACCTGTTCCCCCGAGGGAGGGAGCTTAGGCACTGTAGCTGCCGGCCCGGAGGCTTCCGGGGCTGGCTGAGGGGAGCCCCCTGCGAAAACCCCCGGGACCGGAAAGGGGGAAGCCCCTGTATTATCCGGAACTGGGGAGGGGGCGCCCACGGCGACGTTTGGAACCGAAGTGGATGGAGCCTCCCGGCGAGGTCATACGGGGCGGCCAAACCTCCGGAGACCGGAGGGGCCGCCGGGTGACCCATAAACGAGGGCATAGTCCCCGGGTGTGGGTGCGGCGCAAATGTGGGGGCCGGAGGCCACGCCAACACGCTGAGCAGCTCATCCATAGAGCACTGGGTGCGGAGCTGGCCCTCCACTAAAGCCTCAAGCAGGGCATCCCGGGGAGCCGGGGGAGCCGTCAGGGGGAGACTGGTCCCAGCCGAGGTCTCCACGGTCACCGGGAGCGACCTGGAGGTAGAAGCACCTAAGTTAAGCGGGAAGGCGGGAGGCGGTACCTGGGCCTGGCCGCCTCCGGGCGGAAGCGCAGGGACAGCCGTGTCCCGGATGGGCGGCGGCGGGTCTCCGAGACTGGTGTCACCGGGAAGGGTGCGAGCCCTTGTTCTTGGGGCAGCGATGGCGTCTTGTCACGAGTCCCCACGGCCGGCGCCAACTGTCGTGGTATTGCTAATACCCCGGCAGGTTTTGTGAACGATCCTAGCCAAGAAAACGCGACGCGGGCTGATCGGGTGACCGGTCCTCCCCCGCCGGACAAACACAAGAATTGACACGAGGATTTATACAGGTTCGGGTGCCGGTGGGGGCCCTAGTCCTGTCGGCGTGCTCCCGACCGGACTCGGCTGGGGAGGCTCTCTCGGGGGAGAGGCTTCCGGAGCACACCAGTGAGTTTTGGCTATTCCAATAATGAATCGCTTGTCTTTACAACTGAGGGTATAAGGGCTATTTATAGCCCCAAAAAGAAGAAAAAAGACTAAATTACCCCGGACGCTACCGTCGGATTGAGGGGTAGCAACGTCCTTCTCCCGGTCAAGCGCCACGGATGCTTGAGAGGTGGTCGCTGATTCCCGAGGCGCTCCTTGCGTGACTTGCACGTGATTAACAACCAGAGACTTTACCTTTAGAAGTGCGATGAGGCCCGGGACATGCACCGGAGGCCAGGTCCCCGGGCCAAAGGCTGCTCTAGGGACCGGCACCGAAGGCCGGGTCCCAGGAGCCAAAAGCCGGCGCCCTGGGCAGGCATCGGAGGCCACCTCCCCAGGCGAATGAGGCGGCGCCCGGGACCGGCACCGGAGGCCAGGTCCTGGGAGCCAAAAGCCGGCTCCCGGGGCAGGCACCAGAGGCCACGTCCCCTGGCGCATGGCGGCGCCCGGGACAGGCACCGGAGGCCAGGTCCCGGGAGCCAAAAGGCGGCGCCCGGGGCAGGCCCCGGAGGCCACGTCCCCGGGCAAATGGCGGCGCCCGGGCCGGCACCGGAGGCTAGGTCCTGGGAGCCAAAAGGAGGCGCCTGAGGTAGGCACCGGAGGCCACGTCCTCGTGTAAATGAGGCGGCACCCGGGACTAGCACTGGACGCCAGGTCCCGGGAGCCAAAAGGCGGCACCTGTGGCAGGCACCGGAGGCCAGGTCCCGGGAGCCCAAAGGCGGCGCCTGGGACCAGCACCGGAGGCCAGGTCCCGAGAGCCACAAGGCGGCGCCCGGGGCAGGCACAGGAGGCCATGTCCCCGGGCAAATGGCGGCGCCATGGACCGGCACCGGAGGCCAGGTCCCGGGAGCCAAAAGGCGGCGCCCGGGGCAGGCACCGAAGGCCACGTCCCCCGGCAAATGGCGGCGCCCGGGCCGGCACTGGATGCCAGGTTCCGGGAGCCAAAAGGTGGCGCCCGGGGCAGGCACCGGAGGCCATGGCCCTGGGGAAATGGCGGCGCCCGGGACTGGCACCGAAGACCGGGTCCCGGGAGCCAAATGGTGGCGCCCGGGGCAGGCGCCAGAGGCCATGTCCCCAGGCAAATGGCGACGCCCGGGGCAGGTACCGGAGGCCACGTCCCCAGGCGCATGTGACGCAACTTACCTGGACTTAGTCTTGCGGAGATTTTCCCCAACAAAATTAGCCATTGGAGCTCACAAAAAAAACAACAGTGCAAACTGACAGTCAGTTTAGGTCATGACCAGAAAGAAGTAAAATCTGGAGAAAACTCAACTAGTCGTTTGAGGTCATATATGGAAACAAAATAGTGCAAACTGACAGTCAGTTTGTGAAACTGACAGTCAGTTTCAAACTCAACGGCTGACAAAAATCATGGATAAAACTTTGCTGGTCGTATATGGAAATTGATACCTCATACTGACAGTCAGTATCACAAACTGACAGTTACTATGGGCCACAAAATCGACCAATTGAAACAAAAACTCTAACAAATCAGCTTGTGGTCAAAATGCAAACTGACAGTCAGTATAGGTCAAATGATTTTTGGCACAAAAAACACACTCTTTGGACTATTGTCAGTATAAACAAACTGACATTCAGACTGATAGTCAGTACAGTATACTAACAGTCAGAATGAATAAAAATAGTCATAACTTTTAATCCAGAAATCCGATTTAAGAGTTTACTAGCTCGTTTGAAAGATAATTTAAAGTGCTATCTTTTTGTCCACCGAAGCAAAAGCCAGATCTGCCTCGATATTCCTAGAAAATACAAAAACTCAAAAACTCTTCTGCTGTTAAAATCTGAACTGAAAAACCAAAACAAATCCAACCGAAACAAATGCAATGCAATGACCTAGTAGTTTCTTGGTTTATGCTGGAAATGTAGAGAGGACTTGCAATCCCTCTTTATAGTACGGTTAAAACTAAGAAATAAATTCTAAACCGATCAAACTCCAAACACCAAGATCGGTAAAAATAAAAACAGATTACCTCAGGTCCTTTGCATCCTCATGTGATTTGCGTCTCGTCTTTGTTCATTTGCGACTTTTGCTTTTATCTCTTTTGCTTCGGATTCATCTTGTTCATCTCGCATTTCTTTCTGACAAAACTCTGTATCAAATATCTCAACAGCACAATTAGTCTGAAACACTTGTTTTCATTAATTATCAAAATCAGGCATAACAGCCTAGATGCAACACGTCTTAGCGCGACCCCCGGCTCCCGTCTACCCGCCCCCATACCCCTTTATGGGGGCGCTGCCTCCGTTCTTCATGGGGCACTCGGCAGTCTTCCCCGTGCCACGAATGTTTCCCACGCTGGGGGACTTGCCCCCGCCCGGAGCCTTCCCCGCACCGAGAAGCCGGCCCGTGCCCGGAACCTTCCCCATTCTGGGGGCTATTTGGCACCGGGCCTGGAACCCCCACAGGTGGTCGTCGTTGCGTCGGGAACCCACCCCATGCCCAGGGTCCCCCCGGCGCCGGGAGCCTTCCCCGTGCCCCGGCCGCCGATGTGTCCGGGGGCCTCCCTGGGTCAACACCCGAGACCGCACTGGATCTAGAGCCGAAAGCCACTCTGGAGCCCCCGTCACCGCCCCGGACGTCCACCCGGCACCGTGCCAGGCCCACTCACCAGTGGCACCCTCCGGGCTGGTGACCCATGCGCATTAGCTCATCCCTCCGGGACCACCCTTAAGGGCTCCCCCAACGGATCAGACCCGCTTCACCAAGGAGGAGGTCGAGTGATGCTCACTGCGAAATCTAGGGAGGTTTCCTCCCACTACCGATCAGAACTCCCCACGGCTCGCGGTCGCGGTGAGCCGCGCTCCCGGCCTGACCGAGGGAAGAGGTCAGTCGAGGAGACTACGACCACCTTCGGTGGATACCTGGATATCCAAGAGGTTAGCTCGACTAACCGCGAGGAAAAAAGACGCTACCAGCGCGTCGGCGGACTGCTGGGACCCCTCCCCGACTCTAACAACGAGCACGCATCCCCCATCAAAGCGGGCAGCGATTGGGACTCTCACTGGGAGGTTGAGGGGGCTAACCAGCTGCTGTGTCGTCGCCTCCGATGCATCCGCTGGCTGCGACCCTACTGCCCACCGCATATCGGGCACTACAACGATGAGGCCGACCCTTACGAGTTTGTGCAAGTGTACTCCACGGCTATCTCAGCGGCTGGGGGGGATGAGACGGTACAGTGCAACGTCTCTCCCCTCTACCTCACTAGAATCGCCTGCTTATGGTTCTACAACCTGAGGGCTAGTTCCATCAAGTCCTTCACACAGCTTAAGCACGAGTTCTGCGCGAACTTCCAGGAGAACTACGTGCGTCCCCTGGACTCGTCACAGCTCTACACCATCCACAGAGGACGAGGGAGACAACCGCAGCTTCTTCAAGCATTTCGCTCAAGTTAAGGGCAAAGTGGCTCACGTCCCCGACTCCATAGTCATCGAGGCGTGCAAGAGCGGAATCCTCCCCAGGGAGCTCCATCGAAGACTCTCCTGGAGCTGTCCCTCCTGTACCGACGACCTCTTCACCGTGCCCGAGAAGTATGCTTGGGCAGAGGAGGATGACCTCTGGAAGAAGAACCAGGGGACTCCTGCCCCCGCCGACTGGGAGGCCAGGGACCCCCTCAACAAGCGTATCAAGAGTAGCAACCGCAACGAGCCACGGCCTCGGGACACGTTTATCCTCGAGGACAAAGGCGGCTCGCGCGACGGCCACAAGGGCAACTGCGCCTTCCCCAAATCGAAAGGACATGGGGGGGATAGTCATCTCGTGGCCGGGAAGGCCCCCCGACGGGAGGCAAGGAGGGCACAGCCAACTTGTGGTGTGCCTTCCACGAGTCCAATACCCACGCTAATCGGGAATGCCACTAGCTTCTGCAACACTTCACCGCATTCCTCGACCAGCGTGGGTAGGGGGGAGGAAGCCCTGCCTCCTTGCCCCCTCCACTGACTTTACCGGTTCTCCCTACTCCCCCGGGGGAGCAACAAAGATAGGCTCACGAAAGGGGCTCAGCCGAAGAGATCCCCTTCCAAACCTCCCAAGGGCGTGTAAACGTCATAACGGGGGGATTTGCCTCGGGGCGGGACTCCAAGCGCCAGCGCAAGGAGTACGCACGGGAGGTAAAGGTTGTGGGGGTGCTACACACGTCTCGGCCACCAAAGCGGTCGGACGTCCCCCTCACCTTCACAGCAGAAGACGCGTGCGGGGTTCGGTTCCCCCATGATGATGCGCTAATCATCTCCGCCACCGTCTACAACTGCCAGCTGGCACATATCCTCGTCGATGGCAGAAGTTTCACCGACATCCTGTACCTGAAGGCATTCAGAGAAATGCAGGTCGATGAGAAGCTACTGCAGCCAGCAGCCGGCCCTTTGCAGGGATTCGTCCTCGGCAAGACCATCTACCCTGTTGGTATGTTTGATCTCCCCATGACCTTCGATGCCCCAGACAACTATCGGACGAAGATGGTCCGGTTCGACGTAGTGGACCTCCCCTCTAGGTACAACGCGATTATGGGGAGGACCACGATCAACCGTCTGGGGATGGCAATCCACCAAAGCTATCTCTGTGTGAAGATCCCTGGGCCTCGTGGCGTGATCACTGCCTGAGGTGACCAGGATGTGGCCCGCACTCTCTACGAGCGCGGCACCACGACGATCGGGAGCGTCAACCTGATCATGACCCGGGGGGGAGAGAGCTCCCCCCGGCCTCAGACGCCTTGGTCGTCCCCTCCGGGAAGTCTCTCCAAAAACTACGCCCGGAGGGGGACCTCCAGAAACTCCAATTGTCCCCGAAAGATGGGGAGAAGATCGTCAAGATCGGGGCGGACCTCTCCGAAGAGCATGAGGAGGAACTCGCTGCCTTCCTCCACAAAAACTCCGATGTTTTTGCGTGGAAGCCCGCCGACATGCGGGGTGCCGCCAGGAACGTTATCGAGCAAAAGCTCGTTGTAACTCCCAGCCGCCCCCCTGTCAAGCAGAAGCTGAGGAAGCTCTCCCTTGAGCACCAAGAGGCCATCAAGGCCGAAATCTCCAGGCTCCGAGAGGCGGGCCTTGTTCGGGAGGTCTTGCACCCCGAATGGTTGGCGAACCCCGTCCTCGTGAAGAAGTCGAGCGGCAAGTGGAGGATGTGCATAGACTTCACCAACCTTAACAAGGCTTGCCCAAAAGTTAACTTCCCACTCCCACGGATCGACCAGCTGGTTGATTCGACTGCAGGGTGTGAGCTTATGAGCTTCCTCGATGCGTATTCGGGCTACCATCAAGTCCAGATGGCTAAGGAGGATGAGGAAAAGACAAGTTTTATAACTCTCCTCTGCACCTTCTGCTACGTCCATATGCCCTTCGGGCTGAAGAACGTTGGAGTAACCTTTTAGCGCCTCATGTCGCTGGTCATCAAGAACCAAATCGGCCACAACATAGAAGTCTATGTTGACGACGCGGTCGTTAAAAGCCTCCACACAACTGCCCACATCGACGACTTGGCGGAGATCTTCCGCAACCTCCGCGAGTACGAGTTGAAACTCAACCTCGAAAAGTGCACCTTCGGTGTACGCGGGTCTTCCTCGTGTCCTAGCGGGGCATCGAGGCCAACCCCAAAAAAATTCGGGCCCTGCTGGACATGCCCTCGCCGTGCTCCATGAAAGACGTACAGTGGCTTACAGGCCGCCTGGCTGCGCTAAGCCGCTTCATCTCTCAGTTGGGGGAGCGCGGCCTCCCGTTCTTCAAAATCCTTCGGGGCCTCGAGGGGTTCATGTGGACTTCCGAGGCCTAGGTGGCCTTCGACGACCTGAAGAAGTACCTCATGAGCCCTCCAATGCTCATGAGCCCATCTCCGGAAGAAGCCCTGCTCCTGTACCTCGCCGCGATCCCGGTCGCTACAAGTGCGGTGTTGGTGAAGGAGAAGGATGGGCAGCAGTGCCCCGTGTACTACGTGAGAGAAGCCCTCCAAGGAGCTAAGACGCGATACACGGAGGTTGAAAAGATCTGCTACGCCCTCCTCATGGCGTCCTGGAAGCTCCACCACTACTTCCTGGGACACCTGATTACGGTCCCATCATCCCTCCCCCTGGGGGAGGTGCTGTGGAAAAAAGAGGCCACTGGCAGGATTGGGAAGTGGGGAGCAGAGCTCGCTCTCTTCTCCCTCTCCCTCACCAGCCATTCTGCTATCAAATCACAAGTCCTTGCTGACTTCGTGGTGGAATGGACTCCCACCTCCGGGACGGAGGGGGAGACTCTCACTGAGCCGCCTCGGCACAACGACCATTGGACGCTCATGTTCGACAGCTCCTTATGTCTCGCTGGGGCCAGCGCGGGAGTAGTCCTTTGGAGCCACGAGGGAAGGATGCTGGAGTACGTGGCGAGGTTCGAGTTCCCGGCTACGAACAACATCTCCGAGTACGAGGCCTTGCTCCTGGGGTTGCGTCTCATGAGCCCCCTGGGGATCCGTCGCCTCTTGGTCAAAGGAGACTCCTAGCTTGTGGTTTGCCAAATGGACAAGTCCAACTAGTGCCATGATGTGAACCTGAGCCTCTACTAGGGGGAGGTGCATAAGATGGAGAAGTACTTTGAGGGCCTGGAGGCCCAGCATATCCCCCGGAGGGATAACGACTGCGCTGACACCTTGGCCCGGGCTGCCAGCGCCCGAGAACCTCTTCCCGGGGGTGCCTTCCTAGAAATTATCGCAAAGCCCTCGGTGACCTCTCCGGACGCGGACCCCGAGTCCCACGACCTGGAGGTCTCTGAGATTGTCCAGGCCGTGTCCTGGATTGATCTCCTCATCTCCTTCATAAGGGGGGAGGGGGAGTCTCCCGGCGACACTGAGGTCAAACGTCTTCGTGCCAAGGTAGGGGCGTATCTCTTGTTGGATGGAAAGCTTTATAAGTGGGGGGCTTCCGCGGTGCTCCGCTACCTCCAGCGCGTGCAAGGACTCTGGTTCCTCGAGGACATTCACTCAGAGACCTACTGTAGTCGCGGTGAAGGTTTTCCACCAAGGTTTTTATTGGCCTACTGTGGTCCGCGACGCGCGAGACCTTGTCTCCACGTGCGAGGCCTGCTAGAAAATGGCAAAGGGCACCAAGCTGCCCTCCATGACATTGCAAACCATCCCCATAACTTGGCCCGTCGTGCGCTGGGGGATGGACCTCCTTGGTCCTTTCCACCCATCACCCGGGGCTACAAGTATGCGGTGGTCGCTGTGGACTATTTCTCCAAGTGGGTGGACGCTGAGCCCTTGGCTAGTATCACCTCCCGCGCGGTACAGTGGTTCTTCTGGAAAACATCATATGTCGCTTTGGGGTCCCCCAAGAAATCATCGTCGACAATGGGACCCAATTCGACTCAGCATACTTCTGGGAGTTCTGCGAAGGCTTGGGGGATACTCTCCACTTCGCCTCTGTAGCTCATCCCCAGAGCAACAGGGCCGTTGAAAGGGTTAACAGTGTGATCCTACAGGGATTATGCCGGTGACTCGAGCAAACCACCTCTAGGCAGGATGCATGGGCGGAGGAGCTCCCGAGCATCCTCTCTTCCATGCGCACGACCCCGAGCCGGGCAATAGGGTGCACGCCCTTTTCACTCGTGTACGGGGCTGAAGTAGTCCTCCCCTCAGAGATTGGTTTTCAGTCGCTGTAGGTCGAGCTCCTAGACGGAGCTACGGCCACAGCGTACCAAACCAACGAAGCAAACCAGCACTTGGAAGTCGACCTCATCGAAGAAGAGAGCGACCGAATGCTCCTCCACCACGCCTTTTATGAGCGCAAAATAACGCGCGCATACAACCTGTGCGTCCGCGAGAGAGCTCTTCGCCTTGGGGACCTAGTCCTCAACCGCGTGACCGACCCCCAAGCCCAGGGCAAACTCTCCCCCAAGTGGGAAGGCCCATACAGGATCTCTACGGTCCTGGGCTCGTGGGCTTATAAGCTCTCCATCCTCGAAGACCAGGAGCTGAAGCATACTTGGAATGCAGACTTGCTCCGCAAGTTCTACATCTAGCCTCCGGGCTTACTCCCTCCCCCGTTGCAACTTCACAAGGTGAGGCGCTGTTCTCACTGTTCCCTTCCCAGTCGTGATTCCACCGGGAGAGGCGTTGTATTTCATCTTTATTAATACAAATGGATTTTAGTTCAACTCTAAAGTCCTTGCAGATTTTTACCTCTCCGCCCCCGAGGCGATGCCCTCTATGAGGATGCCCTCCCCGTGAGGACGTAGGCTATCGCAGCCTAAAAGTCCCTACGACGGGAGGCCCGCTCCCGTAGGGCGGCTTACAGTAACCCCTCGTGGACTGAGGGGTAAGCAGCAACCCAGTTCTCATGAACTGAGGTAACGAGTCACTTTGAGAGACTAGTCCCCCCTCAAATACTCTACACCCGCTACCGGGTTACGGAACCCTCCTCTGGGAGTGGCATTATCCCTTTACGGGTCACCGGCTCATCCTCCTCCGGGAGTGGGTTTCCCCCTCTGTGGGTCACGGGATTCTCGGTTTTCAAAATTTTTGGTTACCCTCGGAATTTCTCAACCGGGATATTTTCTATCGGCTCCCTGCTCTCGCGGTGACCGGCGGAATTTCTCACCGAAACTCCAGAATTTTTGCCCAGCCCTCGTATCCACAGTGACCATGTGTATCTGTCCCGTTGTCCCTTTTCGATAGGGGGCTCAGAGACCCGGTAGTTATCAGCGTCCGAGCCCCTTTTGTTCCTTACCCACAACGCGCGGCGCCAAGTTGCACCCCGCTGTTGGGGGGGGGGGATAACCCAGGCACCCGGACGGGAGAATAATTTTTGAAAAATGTCGAAGACAACGTTCAGGCAAGCTCAAGAAAATTTAACGAACAAGCAAACTCAGACAACTTTATTGATGAAATATTTAGCCGGGGGACAATCCCCAGGTGGTTTAAGGTGTCCTCAGAACAGCAACTCCAGGGCACAGACGAGATACAACCCGGGGAGTTACCCTCCGACGGAAAACTGCCCCGGAGGACAACCCCCTCCGGTGGGCACCTACATCTAATATTCCCGGAGACCTTCCGATATCTCCAGGGAAAGGTCCTTGTACAAGTCCCTTATGCGCCATTGGGTCCTTCGAAGGAGGTCTCCAGGCCAGTAGTCGTAGCTGGCCGGGGGACGTATCTGAAGCGGCGGGACCCTTCGGGACCCTGGTTTCGGAGGGGACAGCTCGGCAAGACAATTATCAAAATTGTCCTAGTACCACTCTGGGTGCCACCGCAGCCGGATCGGCTCCCGGAGAGCACTCTCTGACACGCCCTTGGACTCGGCACGCCCCTAAGTGGCAAGGCTAAGCAAAGCAAAAGCCCCTTGGGCACTCCCCGGACTATGTCTCGCAGGGCTCAGAAACCCCTTGGGAATCGACTCCCGGGTCACTGGGGAGCCCCTTGGGGAGTCCCTCCGGGGCCTCGGAAACTCCTCAGGAATCGACTCCTGGGTAACCGAGGAACCCCCCGGGGAGTGCCACCGGGGGCTTGTAGACTCCTCAGGAATAAGCCCCCAGACCACCTGGGCGTTCCCCGGGCCACGCCCTCTATGTCTCGGGAACTCTCTCTTGGGAGCAAGCTCCCGCGAGGCTTGGTTTTAATGAAACACGACTTAGCAAAAAACTTTCCTATTTCTATTCCATTGTAGATAATAATTACAAGTCTATGGGGCTTCCTCTAAGAAGCTACCGGGAGCAAAAGCCTAACAACTAAGAAAAGGACCTATCTAAAGCCCCGGGGGGGGGGGAGACTCATACTTGCCCAATGTTGTCCCCCCTCAGGAGGGTCACCCTCGCCGTTGGGGCATCCGCTCTCGGGGGTGTCGGTGTCAGGGCCCAGGCCTAGATGATCCCATCATTAAAGGCCCTCGCCAGCTCCTCAAACTCCCGCCGCTGCGGCTCGACGAAGGCGGGGAAGTCGGCCCCCGATCGCCCAGGCACCGGTCTCCCGGTGCTCCACAAGGGCCGCGGCCGCGGCGATCACCGGGACTGCCAGGCCGCGAGCTCGAGCGTCGGCAGCCTTCGGGATCACAGAGACTTGCGCGTTGAGAAAGTGCGTAGCCTCAGTGAGTGTTGCCGGTGCTGAGCCAGAGCCACCCCCTACCCCGACGCTGATCCCGAGCCCTTCGAGGGCCGAGCGAACAGCGCGCCTAGCCTCTGTGACTGCCCTGGAGCTAGAGCTCTTAAGCTCCCGGTAGGTACTGTCCTTCGCCTTCACCTCCCTCCGATGGTGGGAGTTCGCGTCCTCCGAGGCGAGGAGCTGGTCCTGGACGCTGGCAGGCTCCCCGAGGGCCTCGTCCCTCCCGGTGCAGAAGGTGGCGGCCCTATCCTCGGCCTCCCTCAACGCCTCGTCGGAACTCTCTTCGACCCCCCGGGAGATGGCCTCCCCCTGCAGGCTCAAGAGTTAGACGCGCATGATGTGCAAGGTGAACGACACGAGGGAAATCCCCCAGACGCTACGGGGGTGAACTCACCTGGAGGTGGAGGGAGATCAACTCCGAGCAACGCTCGCGGAGGGTCCCTTGCCGGATGTAGGCCTGGACCTTCGGGGTTTGCAGGGCCGCGGCGAATCTCTGGGACTCACCCGAGGACAGCAAGAGAGTCTCCCTCCTGACGGCACTGAACCCATCCCCGCCGGCGGCCCCCTCCATCCGTCCCCGGGAGTGATGTGGACCTCGTCGCTCCCGGTCATGGCCCCCACCATTGGGGACTCATCATCCCGAGTCGGATGTAAGCTCCTCTAGGGGAATGTGGCCTTTGGGGGGGACGAAAAGTCCTTTCTCCTTCCCGGGCTGCGGCACTGCCAAGACCATCGGGACTGGCCCGGCCGAGGGACTCGCTCCCTTGTCCATCGGCCACTCGAAGCGCGGCGGGGACACCGCCGGGAACCATACCTCCGGGCAGTCGAAGCTCGTCGGGCCCGGAACCATCGGAGGCGTAGCCACCGGAGAAGGCAACAGGGCGTAGTCCGCCGAGTGGGACTCCCCTCCGTCACCGGCCTCCCTCTCCTTCTTGCCCGAGTCGGCGGGAGCATCAAGGAGGCGCATGAACTCCCCGGTCATCCCTCAGCCGGCGGAGAGTTCTTCCTCGGGGAGGGGCGAAGTGGCCCCGGCCGAGGGAGGAGTGTCCGCCCCCGCCGGTGGGGCTGGAGTCTTCGCAGGCATAGAGCCCAGTGTCGTGATCGGGCCCGGGGCTTTACATGCCTTAGCGCGCTTTGCCTCCGGGCCCCCAACGGCCTCCTTCCCCCTTATGCGAGCCGGGGGTGGGGAGGGGGTCCCTCTCTGGCAACATCAACCCAAAGGCCTTTGCCACCAACATCCGAGGAGGCTCTCCGCCTTCTCCTGGGAGGCCGGGTACACCTGGCCTGCAAAAAGCAAAAAGTGTTAGCCAAAATAACAAAAACCGGGACACAAGTCACTCGACACTTATGTCGGACCACCAGCATTTGCGTAGGCCGGTGCACCGGGTACATCCCAATCCCCCTTCGCCCATGCATGAAGGGGATGATCTGGAGGAGCGCCAGCTCCTCCGTGAGGTCTCTCATCGACATTAGGGGCCAGACGGCCACCATCTTGCCGAGGAGCCCCAACACGTCGATGATCCAGACCGGCGCTTTGGGGGCGGATGACCAGCAATAGGAGGGGGGCTCCGGGGAATAGGTCACCCTGGAGTCTCGGACCCGGAAATAGAACAATCTCCGAAGAAAGTCCCCCCAGTGGTCCCAGGAGGCCGCCATCGGGTTTTCGTCTACCCGGGCCGGTAGCAGCTGCACCATGATGGAGCCGAAGGTGGACTTTGGCCCTCCCTTGATCACCCGTTCGTTGGCTGTCTTGCACAGCCAAATGAAGAGGCCCATCCACACGAGAGTTTTGGGCATTAGGTGGTTTAGCGCCACCCCGTACTCCCGAAGGAACTCCTGGAGCAACGGGTGCACTGGGAGCCGGAGGCCGGCCTACACGAAGGCTTCAAAAATGACCACCTCCCCGGCCAGGGGGCGAGGGGCCTTCTCGTTCTTCTCGGGAATCCGAACGTCCTCGTCTGCGAAGACCTTCCAGTCCACCAGGGATGCGAGATCCCCCAAAGTGAACTCGGTCGCCCCGAAGAAGTTCGCGGTGACTTGCTCCAGGGGCATCTCGGAGGCTTTGCGCGTCCCTTAGGAGCCGTCTAGTTGGGTGAGGATCACCGGGCGAGCGCTACCGGGAGTTAGGTCTCCAGGAGAGGCGTTGTGCGTCGATGAGGACTTAGGGTTAGGGTTTGGGTGTGAGCTCTCCGGTCCCCCCGCGGCCCTATTTATAGGGTCAGGTCCGGCCCCTGATAGGTGCCACGTGCCCCTTCGGGATTGATCCGAGCCATCGATTTCAAACGTTGTGTGCGAACCGAAGAGGTGCGCGAGAAACGGAGCGCCAAAAATTGAAGTACGTGAAGCCATGATGGCCGACGGCAAAAGCAAATCGAGACTCATGAGGGCATAATGGCCGACGGTGCCGTCATTTAATGCAAGCTGCGGGAACCGAGGCACCCCTACACTACGGAGGTTCCCTTCGGGGGAGATTTTCCCGAGGGTCTATGCCATTCCCCCCGGGGACCTAGCTGTGTCCCCGGAGCGCATGGTGGGCTACTGTTAGGGGAAATCACCAGAATAAATGTCTCCCCCGTCCCGGCCACCGCCACCCGGTGGCCACGGTCCAAGTGAGCAGAGCCCCAGGAATAGGTTTCTCCCTCGTCTCGGGCACCGCCACCCGGTGGCCACGATCCCGGTGAGCGGAGCCCCGGGAACAGGTGTCTCCCTTGTCCCGGGCGCCGCCACCCAGTGAACACGGTCCTGCTGAGCGGGGCCCTGGGAACAGGTGTCTCCCTCATCCTGGGCACAACAACCCGGTGACCCAATGACCACGGTCTCGGTGAGCGGAGCCCCGGGAATAGGTGTCTCCCCCGTCCCAGGTGCCGCCACCCAGTGACCATGGTCCCGGTGAGCGGAGCTCCGGTGACAGGCGTCTGCGCCGCCACCCGATGACCAGCAGGCGTCCCCCCGTCCCGGGCGCCGCCACCCGGTGACCACTGTCCCGGTGAGTGGAGCCCCGGGAACAGGTGTCTCCCTCGCCCCGGGCGCTGCCACCTGGTGACCACGGTCCTGGTGAGCGGAGCCCCGAGAACAGGTGTCTCCCTTGTCCCCGGCGCCGCCACACGGTGACCATGGTCCCGGTGAGCGGAGCCCCGGGAATAGGTGTCTCCCTTGCTCCGGGCGCCGCCACCCGGTGACCATGGTCCCGGTGATCGGGTCACCGGGAAAAGGTTTTCCCTCGGGAACTAGCGCGACACTTGTCAACATCCAGGCTCTTCGATTGGTGGATTGACGTCGGTGCCCTTCGATCCGATGGGGCAGATGGGGTAGTTTAGTAATTTGCATCGTTTGGGGTTTATATATACCCTTGTACACCCTCTTGTAAAGGAGGACTGATTCATTCTAGCTCAATATAAACAAAGCAACAGGCATCCCTTGAAGACCTCTCCCAGTGAGAGAACCTCCCCAGCGGATTTACGCCCGGGGAGTGTTAACAGGACTAGGGTCCCCACTGGGGCCTGAACCGGTATAAATCCTTGTGTCACTCTCTGTGTTGGCCTGACGGGAGGTGACCGATTGCGCGGTCAACTCGCATCACTATTCATTTGCTAGGAACTTTCGTAAAATCTGCCGGGGTATTTGTAATACCACAACAGGTACATCTAACTTTTACCTAAACACTCCAATGAAAAATAGTAGTAGCATCTTTCACAATAACCTACTAGCCAGAAGATAGAAATATTCAACAACATCATTAACAGCAAGGAATGAAACTGGTAAGAGGTACCTACAAAAGCATCTTGGCTTTTCTACATTAGCTTTTATGCTGATCACTAAGGGATGCAAAAAAGTTGCCTAGACAATCTGATAGTTCTGCATATTACCCAAAACTAAAGAAAAACATAAGGGTAGAACACACATCAAAATACATAGAAATGGGTGAAAAGGATTTTTTCCTATCTTTCTATTATACACTACTTTGATGCTACTTGTACTTGCAATTGATATATGTGAAGGTTTGAAAGATACTGAATCAGAAAAAGATCATTTTATCGATCACACATTACATAGATAAACTATAATTTTATCTAACACATTACATGAACTTTTGAGTGCTAGAGAATGAAAATTGCACATCATTGTTGTACATTCAGATGTTTTTGATTCAATAATGACAACCAATATTAACGAGAGAGTTCTTGGGATTAAGTTCTTTGCATCAAAGCAAGTCTAGCTAAAAACTACATTGCACTTATGCTCTTGTGTGACACCTTTAGTATGATCAGGTATCTCACTTAGCTACAACATGACAAAGATGTTAAAAATATATATGCCACAAAAGATATAGTTATGCAGCAAAAAAGAACATCTGAATTTCCAAGCAATTCTTCTTGGTATAACAGTAATGAGTCATACCTTCAATAGGTTGATAGAAATGTAACAGTTGATTCAACCCAAGGCTTTTGAACTAATGAACTCCTTAGTTAGTAAAGAACTAAAGATAAACTTGATCTAGCCACATCCAAAGCAGCCACTTCCAACTGTTAACTAGCCTATTTTCTAAGAAATTATTAACATGAAGATTGTCATAGATATTCATCACTAGTGAGTAATTGAGAAATGCATTTTTGGAGTCACTTGCACTGTTGCACAAGTTTCACTAGTTTAAGCATATATCAAAACAAACAATGGCCAATTCACTTGCACCAAAAGCTGCCAATGGAAGTAGCAAGAGAGTGTGTGATGAAAAGTAAAAAGGAGGAGTTCTCCCCCACACATCTGCAAACGACTAGAGTTCTGACCAAGATGTTATCATGTTAAGAAAGTCTGTAATCGACAACAAAAGTTATTTTGTCCTGGCTATTTCTTATGTTAGTGTTCAAAGATACTCTGGCTTGTGATGTTTTTTGGTTGAAAACATCTACCAAGATGTTGCTAATCCTTAATTTTTCCACGCCATCAATTGTAACAAAAATAGAAAACAACAAAAACATACTCGACATACCAAACCATGTAATTGATCTGGAAGGATGCAATCCAGGCAATCCAATCCTACGAACAGTAGAATAGGTATGTGTAATTGACTTGCAATTTAGTCTTCCAAATATGATTTTGCAGCTTAACTAAGGGAGTATAGCTTGCTTAATGATTCAGCCAGCTTCAAATTGATAGCACAACAATGAACTTCAAATTGATAGCACAGTAATGAACTTTTGTACAGCTACAATCTAAAACTGGTAGTGGTGCTGTACTTACAACTAGTGTTCTTTTGAATTTTGATCTCAATTTGGGAGTGGCTGGCGATCTGGTGGCCGCCGAGATCGAAGGCCTTGAACTTGATCTTGCCGATGCTCAGCTCCTCCAATGTTAGGGGCTGCACCAACCTCTGCATCCACCCACACGTAGATCCGTTTGAGACTTAGCCTTGGTTTTCGCACCAGGCTCGCCCAAATGCTAATATGCGGAATAATAGGATCTTACTCGGAGTTACCGAAACCCAAAGTTGATAAAAAACACAGCTCAAAGTAATTGCACAACTCTTTATTTCAAAGAGAGCTTGTACACGTTGAAAGTTAGGACGCACTCACATACATCGATCAATGAACTATAAATGTCTAAGTCTTAAATAAGTTCTATGAATCTTCGATGATCTAAACAAGACCTATTACAAAGTATTTATAGTCCAATCGTATGAGTATGTATCAGACTCAATAACCTAAACATATTAGACTCAAACAACTAACTAAACCTGAACAAATAGTACTTAGTTAAATATATTTGGATTGGACTACAACTTAGACCAGGGATCAAATCCTTCCCAAGGTCACAAATCTTTCCAAGGTCGCTAATCCTTTCCGTATTCGACCTGAGATCCACCTAGATCATGACTCCCTTGTTGAGAAGGAGCCAACTCCCAGTGTGACCTGTGATCAAAACTAGAGATGACCTGTGATCAAAACTGGAGATGTGGAAATTGAGCTTGGCCATCTTCTCGGGTGTACCACTTTGCCACACGTGCTCGTTGAACTTTCTGTCCAATTCGAAAAGACTCTCGTGTACTGCTGCGGGTGGTCGTCACCTTTTCTCCAAGATCGCATTGTCAGGTAGAGGTTCTTCTCGTTGATAGACCAAGTCTTCAACAGATGAAACTATGGTATCTGGCTCGTCATCCAGCATTGAAGGCTCGAAGAGTTTGAGGTGTTCAACATTGACAACCGAGCAAATATCCATGTATGGAGGTAACTCGAGCTGACAAGCATTATTACCAACTTTCCACAAAATCTGAAAAGGACCATAACGAATTGGTTTTAGCTTTTTACCTTCACCTTTAAGTCTCTCCTTACTCAAATGTAGCCATACCATATCACCTTCTTGGAATTGAGCATTAACTCGATGCTGATCATGTCGTGCCTTGTACTTGAGTTGAACTTTTAGCAAGTTCTGTTCAACCTCACCATGGATCCTTTGAATACCTTCTAGGAACTTTTGTGCTCGATCCTGATCAGATGCTTCCTTGCTGTTCTGCACTGAGGTTGGGGATCACAAACTCCATGTCGAATGGACTCTGTGGTAGAAATCCCAAAAAGACCTCAAAAGGCGACTTTCCTGTTGAACCATGCACTGCTCGATTAAAAGAAAACTATAGGAAAGGTACACTTTCATCCCAGGTCTTCAGATGCTTAGAGTTATATCCTCTCAAGAGATGAATGACTATTCGATTTACCACCTCAGTTTGACCGTCGGTTTGAGGGTGAAAAGTAGTACTCCTCTTTAACTTGGTGTCCATCATCGTCTAGAGCGATCGCCAAAAGTGAGTAAGGAACTAGGTATCACGATCAGACACAATAGAAGTCGGTAGTCCGAAATGTGTCCAAACGTGCTGAAAGAATACCCGAGCTGTTTCTTCTCCCATGATAGTCTTTCGACAAGGTATGAGAATAATCATTTTGGAGAACCGATCAACGACTACAAAGAGATAGTCGTTGCCACGTTGGGTCTTAGGCAATCCTCCCAAGAAATCCATGGATATGCTTTCCCATGGTCGCGATAGAACTGGCAAAGAAGTGTACAAACCTAATTTTTTATTTGCCGGTTTTGAGATGCTACAGAGACCACAACCTTGAATAAAACTAGCCACATATTGCTACATTCGCGACCATAACACATGTCGATGAAGATTTGCAAAGTCTTCGCAACCCCAAAGTGTCCAGCAACCTTCATGTATGCACCTCTCGCAACCATTGAATTCGAGGTGCTCCACGAGGTATACAAAGCAAATTGCCTTTGTACAAGAGTCCTTCTCGACGAATGAACTCCGTAAGTTTTCCTGTTTTGAGCTCAGCCAGTGCTGATCAAAAATCAGGATCTTCACTGTACATTATGGCATAGTCATCATGACATGAGGGCTCGATTTGCATGAATGCTGATAAGCAGAGGGTCGTAACTGGTGGTCGCGACAACATGTCAGCTAGTTTATTGTGTATGCCCTTCTTGTACTTAATCACCAGATTAAATTGCTATAGATATGACATCCACTTCATATGTCGAGCTTGCTGTAGCTTCGATTGCGTTTGCAAATATTACAAAGGCTGGTGGTCGATGTGGACAACAGTCCCTTTACCCAAAAGGTAGCACCGCCAATGTTTTATGGCCTGATGTAGTGCACACAACTCCTTGTTGTAGGTCGGGTAATTCTTCTGAGCTCCCTGAAATAACTAAGAGTGATATGCCACTGGTCGACCTTCTTGCATGAGCACAGCGCCCATTACATAACCTGAGGCATCGATTTCTAGCTCAAATGGTTTCTGCAGGTTCAGCAAAGCTAGAACAGGAGCTTCACTAATCTTCCTCTTCAGCAAGAGAAACGTGTCCTCATGTTTCCCTCTCCACTCGAACTTCTGGTCGATCCTGGTTAATGCATGCAACAGAGAAGCCACAATCGAGAAGTGTCGGATGACCTTCGAAGGTATTGTCATGCTCCCACAAAACTACGCAGTTTCGTAACTGTTCACGGTCGAGGCCACTCTCGAATAACTTTTACCTTATCCAGGTCGATTTGCAACATACCATTGCCGACCACGAATCCTAGGTACAGTAGAGTTTGCTGGCCAAACTTCGCACTTCTTACGATTGAGGCGAAGTTGATGTTGGGGAAGCTGTTTGAACACCTTTTTGACATGGATGAGGTACTCATCCCACGAACGACTATAGACCAGTATGTCATCGAGGTAAACGATCACATAGTCATCGATGAACCGTCGCAAGACGTCATTCATAAGACGCATGAAAGTTGTCGGGGCGTTGTAGAGGCCAAACAGCATGACCAACCATTCGAACAGACCTTGTCACATTTTGAACGTGGTCTTCCACGTATACTCTTCTTGAATGTTGACTTGATACTATCTTGACTTGAGATCCAATGTGGAGAAGACAGCAGCATGCTTCAATTGGTCTAGCAGGTCATCAATATGAGGAAGGGGGTACCGGTTCTTGATGGTGATCTTGTTCAGTGCTCAGTAGTCGATGCACATACACCAAGTCCCATCTTTCTTTGGCACTAACACCACAGGAGATCTACAAGGTGAACTACTTGGTTGGATTACACCATCTCTTAATAATTCACCAAACTATCTTTTGATCTCTTCATTCTTCAATACTGAGTTGCGACACATACTCAGATTTGGAAGTGTCGCATTGGACATGAGTTGAATTTCGTGCTCGACTGGACCTTTCGGCGGACGACCCTGGGTACTCTCGAACAGATCACTGTATTTCTCCAGAAGTCCCGACAAATGACCGAAATCTTCTAGGCACTCCAACGACAACGGTGCTCGAGTACTATCACTTTGACCAACTGGTCGAATCATAACCAGCACATGTTTGTGACATGCGTTGATGATTTGTTTGGCCTGATTTGCGGTAATCAAGTTTGAAGTGTTGACATCAATGTCTATACTGATCACGAACTTAACTCCATCTTTAGTGAGCTCGTACTCTTGTGCACACCGATGGAAGTGAGAGTCACGATCAGACAGATACAGACTCCCAAAGATCACTTGACAAATATCGATAGGAACAACGTCGCATTGGACCTCATTGATATATCGAGTAGAGATCGCAAACTTCAACACACACTGACTCGTAATCTGTTGGTTCACGTCAGATGTAAACTAACCCAGCGGATACGGTCACGGGTGTGTGGTCGTCTTCAAACAAAGTTGTCGAACCAGTCCAGCAGAAACTAAATTCTTTTGACTTCTGGGACCAAATATTGCTGTGACCACTTCGTGCTTAACCTGGATGCTGATAGTGAACAAGTCTGTCGACGATTCAGACTCAGAGTCCTTAGTCGAACTTATGCAGAATTTGTAGGTTGTGAGACCTTTCAGGGTGCCCCTCCGAGAAGGTATGATGAATCAAAGATAACTAGAACACAGAGAGATTTATACAGGTTCGGGCCCTCGATGGTGAGAGTAATAGCCCTACGTCCTGTTAGGATTTCACTATATGTGAGAAGAAAGAGTTACAAAGCTATGGAAAAGATCTTCACAGGCGAAGATCTTTCCTATATGTTTATACAAGACAATGCCTGAAAGGGTTGTGAAATCTAGCTAACTTAGACTACTGTCTTCTGATCCTCTGGGTGTTTTGATTGCTTGATCATTCGATCTGATCTTCCTGTCTGATGCATTGGATCACCCCTTTATATTGGTCGAAAGGGTGCCAAGACATAATGGCATCAAACAATTGTTCGGATGTAGTTTTGGCAACTGCCCCTAACCTCCATGCAGGTTTAACACGTGTTATTCATGGATAACCGCACGTATTAATCTCCTGACGGTTGTCTCTATGTGTGGAAGGATCTTCGGGATACTCGGGATATCCCTGTGGTAGGGACAGAACAATCCCGCATCCCCTGGTCAAAGGTGTCCTGACCACGCGTTGCTTGTTATTATCTGACCGCGCATCATCTGCAGCCCTCTGTTCGTGTATAACATGCGAACTTCTGACCGCGTACTGTCTATGCTCTGATTGCGTAAAGCCTGCGATCATACTTGTGTAGTTCGAATCTGTTCTGAACCAGTCGTGTATTTATTTGATCTAGCTCGGGTATCAATCCTCGTTAGCTAGCCCCCAAATTTGAAGAGAACGAATAGACATGTTTACTTCAAATTTCAAGACTTACATCGGATACTTAACCCGACATTTCAAATCCTCTACTTAGTGGCTCACTAAGTGTGGCGGTTGGTTCCCCGAGACGGACTCTGGGTAATATGTGACGGGTATTGATGGCGCCGTAGAAATGTCTTTTAACCCGAAGCAAAATTGTAAGTGTTTTAAAGGTTCGAGGCATTCAAAATCCGAACCGTCACCCTGGCGGCTATAAATACCGAAGCTTCTTAACTTCAAAACTTCACAACTCTTTTTTCGGCTAAGTCTCTTCCAAAGCCATCTTCCCTTCTCTTCTATACACTTCTCGATGGCAGACCAAAACATCATCGAGATTGAGAGTGATGAAGAAGAAGTTTCACTTGAATTTGAGCAGGATTCACAGACGTCCAAAGATCTGTTTCCTTCAAGGAAGAAATCCAAGGTTGACGAGGGATCCTCCAGCAGAACAAAGGTGAAAGATGCATCATTGCTCTCTCTTCCTTTAGTTCCCACAGTTCTTCCTGTTCATGCACCCCGGCAGGTCGAACCTTCATCTCCATCTTTGGAGGGACGTTCTTCTTAGCTTTCTCCATTTCATCCCAATGATCCCCGTTTTTGTTCGGGTGATCGATTTTCTGGTTGTCAAGCTGTACCTCTGCGACCAGATGATCCTCAACTTGTGTTGGGGAAGCAATCTTCTGGTGGGAAGGTTACACTTCCACCATCTAATAATCCTCGACCTTTGTCGGGTGATCTACTTTCTGGGGGAACTACCTCAACCTATCACTTGTGAGGATTGGTAATTACTTCTATCTCCCTTTGCTTGTCGTTATAGTTAGTAAAACTAACATCTGCAAATGTAGCAGACGAAAATTGTTGGAGCCCCCAGCAACCAGCCTGCTAAAATTCAGCCTCCTCCCCTTGAATAGACTGTCCAAGAGGAAAAAGAGGCCCTAGAGAAGAAGACCGAACAGATGTCTTCGGTGATTCTGCACCTGGCAGAATGTTTTGAAAGATCCCGCGAAGAGGCGCACCGATTCCACCTGGAGAGGGACTACGCTCGACAGCAGCGAGAACTATCCGATTCGATCAGGAATGGTAGTGCATCTCTTGTTAAGGACGATGTAGATAGACTTAGAGTAGTTGCTAGTTCCCTTGGGGTCGTCAGTGTAGATCCTACTGACGACAACATGTCCCTAGGAGAACTTTGTAAACACCTCTTAGATCAAGTCGACACTCTGGTCATCTACATCCCCTTTGTATGTAAAGATTGCCAAAAATAAAGATTCCCTTTACTTCATATAACATGGAAATTCTTTACATCCTCTGTGTGAAAATATGGCCATAAGTAATGTCTTTACGACCACTCATACATAGGTAAATTCCCGTACTACAACTAGAAACGCATTTAAAATGTTATACCGTGACTAGTACTGATACTGCGATCAGACTTAAAGCCGCGGTCAGAACTGAAATTTGATCTGGAAGGCTACCGTGATTAGAACCGAAATTTGATCAGACCACCACTTCGACTAGAATTGAAGTCCAATCAGAAAACATAGTTCTGATAATACAGCAATCTGATCGAAAAGCAACCGTATGCCAAGCAGTTGGATCATAGAACATCTTTATGATCAACTCGTGAAAGTTTACAAGAAACATGAAGGAAAATGTCCTCCGAAAATCCTTTGTAGAACTTTTCACGTTTTTGTGCTACCTCAAATTCGAAACAAAGAAGACCTTTCGTTTCAGATTCGGGGCGAGGAACGCATAACGGGTTTGCCAGAGAAAACATCCATTATGGGAAATGAATAGAATATTCAATGGAACGTTACTCTCAGTGGAATGCCTCCTCGGGCCTATAAAAGGAGCAGGTAACTTCTTGAGGAGGCCACACATCGAGCCTCCAGCCTTAGAACTTTCGCAGCTAAAAACCCTCTTTCTTCATCTTCCATCGCCCCCAAAGCCGTCAGCTTTCCCTCACAATCTCTTCCAAAAATGACGTCTTGGAGCCAATCAGTCCATCACACGGAGGAGAGTCTAATGGCACTGGAGAAGGAAGAGATCCTTCCCCCAAGATCGCTGATCAACTGGCGACCCGCGGGGAAAGATCAAGAAACCCCAATCATCCAAGAGGGTGAGTTGGTGGTTTTTGAAGAGTACCTACGGTGCGGGTTCCGATTCCCTGAAAGTCGATTCTTGAAGGGGATCCTGGAGAACTATGGGTTGGAGTTGGTGAATCTCCACCCAAATGCTGTCCTGATCCTGGCGATTTTCCAGCATCTGTGCGAAGCCTTCGTCGGAGTGTATCCAAGTGTGGATCTCTTCCGGTGCTTCTACTATTCGGCATGGTCGAAGAGCGCCAATGTCGTCGGATGCATTTATTTCTTGATAAGGGAGAAGAAAGAGTATCCCTTCCCACCCCTACGAGACTCCGTGCATGGGTGGTATCAAAAATGGTTCTACTGTACCCCTCCTTCCGAGAGCGGGTTATGGTTTGTGAACTTGCTGCCAGAGAAGTCCAGCGAGTTGGATTCCCTTCCTGCTCTAAACGCAGAACAGAAGAAACAAGCCGAAGTGATTCTTCACTTAGTCCAGCAAGGACTAACAGCTCGCGACATTGTACGCGACTTCGTGAAGAATCGGGTGAGCCCCCTACATGAAAGGGCTCATCCAGCTTGGGAGATTTAGTCCATGGCGGACAGCACCCTGGACTACAACAACGGTATGTCACTTAGCCAACGAAGACTTACATTTTTCTTGGAAGAACTTCATGTTTTCTAACTTGTCTACTGGTAACACAGTTTTGCCTTTGTCCAAGATCGAGAAACGGACAAACTACCTCCTCAAGGCATATAGTGCCGAGGCGGAGGGAGCTAAGGGATCGCCTCGCCCCCAAAGCTTGATCAATGCCAGCGATGACCTCAGACAAGAACGTTGAAAGGTATATCGTCTATCGTTAGGTTCTATCTGTAGGTCATTTGTGCGTCTTGTACTAACAAGGGTACTGAAATGTCACAGCTTCTGGGGAAGTTTGCCGAGGCGACGTATCCAAGTGAAAGCGTCGGTTTCCTGGGAAAGTCGACAATGAAGGGAGTGAAGAAATTCTCTTCAAAGCTTGGAGCGAGGGAACCCGCCCCCAAGAAATCCAAGAAAAATCTCGAGGAAGGCTCCTCGCATAGAACTCCCCTTACCACGAAGAAGACTGCAGTAAGATATCATGTGCCTCCTGTTACCCCAGGTATGAACTGGAATTACTTCTTCGTCGTACAGGGTGAAAGGAGCGAGGAGGAGGAAGACAACATTCCTCTGATCCGCCGGAAAAGGAAGGTGGTGACTCCTCAAACCGGCGAAATACTGCCTTGTCCTGCAGAGACAGAGGCAACTACCGCGGACCTTGCGGCTACCGAGAACCCTGTGGTCGCGGGTGAGACCTCTGCTCCTGAAGAGGCTTCAGGGTCTGTAACTTCTCCCCCCTTGGTCAAAGGGGCTACAGCGGTAAGATTCCTCGCAGTCTTGAGTGTTAAAATTCATCTGTGTGCGTGTTCAGCAAGCCATGTTTGTACAGGAAGAAGAAATTTCCCCTATGACCCTTGTTAGTCCTAGGGCGGCGAGTACTTCTCTCCTGACAACAGGAGCGGTAAAACAAGACCCTGCGATCACTTCCAATCTCATGGTCGCGGATGAAATGCCAGCACCGGTGGCTCATGAGACACCCAGACCATCGGATGCATCCCTGCCAACCGAGTAGGTTACCCCGGTAAGAATTCTTACCACTCAGATCTTCATCATCCCTCATGTGTGTGCTTACAGGTTGGTACACGCAGGGAGGAAAAGACAAGGTCTTGTTCACAAAGAGGAAGACCAGAACGGACGATGATTGTCCTCTCTTCCTTGGGGAACTGTCTTTGAAATCCCAAAAGCTGATGGGATTTCAACTAAGGTAAGAATTCCCTCCTGTTGATACAGGATTGGACTGTGGCAATCATCCGTGAAACTGACGGTTTCTTTTCTTGCTTAGGCGCAGAGATTCAGCATCGAACCTCCCAATAGACTTGGCGAGGGTCGAAGTTCCCTCTGGCACTGAAGTCTCTGGTGAAGAGAGCTCTATCCCTCCGGTCCAGGAAGTCGTCCGGGCTGTTGTGGATGAGTTGGACATGGAGGCCTAATCGCAGGTACTAAAATCTGCGACCCCAGCAAGAAATGAGGCTTAGCTGGAACATTCATCTGCTGCTCCCGCCAGGGATAAGGCGAGTCCACCAACTCGGCCTCCAATCGTCCCGAAGAACAGGTCGTTCCGGGAATATACTGAGGTATGTCAAACACCCCTCATGGTATCTGAGCTTTGTATGAGATCATTTAGATTTTGCAACTGATTTCCCTCCATGTCATAGGAACTGACCCGCATGGTGACCAGATTGATTGCTATGTCGGATAGCATTGAGGCCATGCAAGAGGAAAAAGATCGCTTGCAGCAGTAAGGAAGGTGTTCTTTGGTTTGCCTGAATACAGATCTGTCATGACAATTATCTCTTTTGTTACAGAGAGAATGCCTTTCTGACGAAGAGCCTTGTTGATCAGGAAAACCATGATCTCAGGGCGGCCACCACAATTTGATATCTAGAGGTCGAATTAAGCAAACTGCGGTCGCAGCTCTCATGTAAGTAAACTTCTGACCAGAACGAATTAATTTTGTCACTCGGATTGCTTGTAATGACCTTCTTACTGCAGCGCAAGTCGATCAAATAAGCCAGCTTGTCAAGAGAAAAAAGACCTCCAGGCGACCATTGATTCTGTCCGCAGGGAGAACAAGAACTTAAGCACATCCCTCTCGACCTGCGGCAGGGCTCAACAAGACATCTTTGAAAAACTAAAGATGGTGGCCGATCTACTAAGGGCTGATGTGGTCGAAACCACGGCGGACGACCTTAGCCTTAGTGACTGGTCCAAATTGGTCGCAGCCCAAGCGGAATCACTTCTCGAGTATCTTCCTGGAGATACTAGGCGACAACAAGAGGAGATCAAAACGAGAGTCCGATCAGCAGCCTCTGCCATTCTCTGCCGATTCCGCCTTCACCATGGCCTAGACCTGGATCTAAATCCATTGGTAGGAGAGGCAGAGATCGAGAGTGAAGACCAACTTAAGGTTATCATGAAGGAAGTAAAACCTCTCGTAGATAAACTTTTGAATGAGCTTGGCATTATGTGAATCTTTATACCTGTACAGATACAGTTTATAGAATGCAATGCATGCATTTTTTTGGTTTTGTGTCGAAAGACAATACTTCCTTTTGTTTCATATTGTAACCATATTCCCCTAGCCCCCGCATGTGATTATATATACTGAAGACTTAGTATTATAAACACAGGAAAGATATGGATGTAACGATGACTAGGGATACTCGACCAGGCCAGCAATTATGTTTGATACAATGCCTAACCTTATTGCAAACCGGCAACCACTCTGATGACCAAGGACATACCAGCAAGCCCCATGTGCGTTGAGAAACGGCTTACTGAGGGGTGTCTTGTCTGGAAGTGGTCATGAGATCGGCCGGCAAATCCAACTTGGGTATTGTGGCAATATAACCATCGGCGACCAGCCCCCGAGCCAAATTCATAACACATGGGCATAAAAGGAAATATTCGACATATGAAACAACAAAAAAACACTCGTTTTATTAAACCATGCTAATTGAAAAGGAAAAAGGATTGGATACTTACACGTAAAACTTGCGTAGTTGATCGATGTCCCAAGTATTGGATAAGATTCAACCAACCTCCATTGCTAATCGAGCTGATCCTGGTTGCGGCACCGAAACAACAGTATAAGGGCCTTCCCACTTTGGGGAAAACTTGTTGCGACTGGATTGGTCTTGTACTTTACGTAAAACCATATCACCCATGTGAAGACTACGTGGTCGCACCCTTTTGTTATGGTACTTGCGCAAAGCTTGCAAGTATACCGCGGACTTGATCAAAGCACGATCATGCTTTTCTTCTAGGAGGATGAGATCTTGCAATCGCTATTCGGTCTGGTCAACTTGTTCAAATTGATCTGTCCGAACAGATCCAATACTAATTCCCATAGGTAACACAGCCTCAGCCCCGTAGACCAGATGGAAAGGTGTCTCACTGGTGGCTCGACTAGACGTAGTGCGTAGTGCCCACAGAACGGTGTAGAGCTCATCTGTCCAAGCCCCCAAGTGAGTCTTAAAGCGATCGAAAATACGTTTCTTGATGCCTTGCAATATCTGCCCGTTGGCACGTTCCACGGCACCATTGCTCTACGGATGAGCCACAGAAGCAAAGCAAACCTTGATTCCAATCTGATCGCAGTAATCCAAAAAAAGACCACTAGCGAATTGAGAACCATTATCCGTAATAAGACTATTTGGAACACCGAATCGAGCAACAATGTTCTTATGGAAGAACTTCTGTGCTGCCGAAGCGGTAATATTGCATACCGGTTTGGCCTCAATCCACTTTGTAAATGTGTCAATGGCTACGAACAAGAACTTGTATCCATTGACCGCTTGTGGCATAGGACCGACAATGTCCATCCCCCAGACCGCAAAAGGCCAAGCAAGGGGAATGGTTTGCAACGCATAGGCAAGTTGGTAAACTTGTCTCACATGAAACTGACACTGAGGACATATTTTGACCATATTCTTGGCATCATCAAGTGCCGAGGGCCAGTAAAATCCTTGTCGAAAAGCCTTTCCGACCAGTGTGCGATATGACGCGTGTGCACCGCATACACCGTCATGAATTTCTCTCAAGAGGGATTTACCTTCTTCCTGAGATATGCAGCACATGAATACTCCCTGAGTACCCTTTCTATACAAAACTCCTTGTATAAGTTTGTATAGATGCGCTTTTTGAATCAACCGATCGCTTTCGGTTTCGTCCTCGGGCAAGGTCCCATGTTCAAGATAGACTCTCAATGGATGAGTCCAATCCTGTTCCTGTCCGAGGTTGGTAACGCAAACTGTTACCGGATCATCTTTGACCGAAGTCATAATCAAAAGATGTTCCAAGTGTTCAACGAACACTCTTGCCGGAGCAGATGTGCGTGAGGACCCAATTTTGGATAATTGGTCTACGAGAATGTTGTCCTTTCGCGGGATGTATTGGACTTCGAAATGACTGAAGTGTTTTTCCAACCTTCTCACTTCCCCCAGGTAATAAGCCATTGTCTCATGGGAGGTGCTGTACTCCTTGTTTACCTAGTTTACGACCAACTGTAAGTCTCCCCTCACCACAAATCGACGGACTCCGAGGAATTTTGCTGCCCGGAGCCCTGCAAGAAGACCTTCATACTCTGCTGCATTATTGGTCGCAACAAAGTATAGTTGAAAGACAAACTTAAGCTGTTCACCCTGAGGCGTAACTAAGACCACCCCAGTCCCCCGAGTGTTGAAAACTGCGAGAGCCGTCGAAGTACATTATGACGAGGATTTACACCCGAGTCAGTTCAAATAAATGCACAACTGGTTCAGGATAGATTCGAACCAAACAAGTGCCTGATGGTGCGAACTCAAGTTGTTCTGAGGAGCACAAGCCCGAGGTCGCAGGCTTTACGCGATCAGACCACAGCTAATGCGTGGTCAGGAGTTCGTATGCTATGCGCGAACAGAGGACTGTAGATGTTGCACGGTCAGCCAACATCGCGCAGTCAGAACACTTTCGACCAGGGAACGTGGGATTGATCTGCCCTCGTAATAGGAATATCCCGAGTATCCCGAAGATTCTTCCATTGAGGGGAACAACCGTCAGGAGGTTAATACGTGCGGTTATCCATGAATAACATGTGTTAAACCTGCGTGGGAGTCAAGAGCTGTTGACGAAACCGCAGCCAAGCAACTGTTTAATGCCATTACGATTTGGCACCCTTTCGGCCAATATAAAGGAGCAGCTCGATGCATCAAACAAGAGAGATCTAAGAATGGCATCGAGAGATCGATTGATCGAACCAGATTAGACAAAAACAACCCGAAGACAGTAGTCTAAGTTAGATAGCTTTTACAAAGCTTTCCAGGCTTTGTCTTGTACAAACACATAGGAAAAATCTTCGCCTGTGAAGATCTTTTCCATCTTTCTGTAAATCCTTTTACTATACATAGTGAAATCCCAACAGGACATAGGGATATTACTCCCACCATCGAGGGCCTGAACCTATATAAACCTCTCTGTGCTCTAGTTCTCCATAATTCATCATACCTTCCCGGAGGGACACCCTGAAAGGTCTCACAACATACAAATTTTGCATAAGTTCGGCTAAGGACCCCGAGTCCGAATCGTCGACAGCTGGCGCCCACCGTGGGGCCTTTCTCAAGGCGCCCTAATTTTCATCTGGAGGTTCGCTAAACTATGGCTAGGGCATATGATTCTGAGAATGATTTCGATCTCGAGGATTATGCTCACATTCCGATGCCTTCTCCGAGCGATCCTGTTCCGATGGAGGAAATTGGAGGCAAAAATCTCCCAGAGGTCGAACCGACTCTCCAGGTCATGTCCATCGACCAGGGGGTGACTAGCGCAAGGTCAGAACCCACAGAGGTTCTTAATGCATTAGAGGGTGAGTCTAGTCCATCATACGACCCCACTGAGGGGAAGATGATGTCGACCAGGAAATAAGCCCGGGGAGGTTCGACCCTGATAACCTCCATCGTCTCTTTGATTTCGAGTCTGACTCGGAACAAACCGAGATGTTTTCTCCCTCGGCGACCTCTCTCCCTAGACAGTTTGCCGCTTTGTCGGAGGAAACTCCTGATCAGCGGGCTGCTAGGGAAGAACAGGAATGCAAACAGAAGGAGGATCAAGATCTCGAGCAACAAGACAATGAACTACGCAGAACTGCCCTAGAGGCTCTTCAAGATGCACAGGCTCGTTACGATGTTGCTCCGAGTTCTTCCCGATAATCACGTGGTCGCAGACGCGACCAGACCCCTTCTTTGCCTCCAGAGCGTTTCCCGGTGGATGAAGAAATGGTAACACCTGGTGCCCCTAGGAGAAGTACACATGGCAGACTCCGATCTATCACGGAGGTCATGCATAATTTTCCTCCTACAGTCACGGATGCTCAGAAACCGGCCTTCACCAGAATCCTGGTGGAGAGGTTGGATGAGGTCGCATCTGAAGCGACCCCTACGGCCTCTTCCCGATCGGTAACACGTTCCCACGACCGAGAGCGTTCTACTCTGGTTCTGGTCGACAAAGTTACCCGCCGCTTGTACCATCCCGGCAGGATAAGTCCAGGCGGGCACAGGATTCTCGTGATAGGGATCGAGTCCCTGTCCACTCTCGCTTAGGACCGCGAGTGGCTTCTCCATTGCGTGAGGTCGCTTGTGATCCGGTCGAAAGTCACGGGCAGTTCACGGTCCCTATGTTGGTTGTAAAGCTTTCTCGCCCGGCCTTCATGCAATCGTTTGGCCGGACAAGCTTAGACCAGGGGCCATAGAAAGGTTCGACGGAACTCAGAACATATCCGAGTTCCTTCAAATCTACATTACTGCCATCCAAGCGGCGGGAGGAGATGACCGAGTCATGGCCAACTCCCTGCCAACAGTCCTTGAAGGACCGGCAAGAACCTGGTTGTTTAATCATCCCGAAGGTTCTATCTATAACTGGGAAATGCTGTGCGACGCTATCCTCAGCAATTTCCAAAATTGTTATCAGAAGCCGGGTAAAGAGGATGACCTCCATCGACTACGGCAAACTTCGACCGAAACCCTTCGTCAATTTGTCAAGAGATTGGTCGGGGTGAGGAATACCATCCCGAACATATCTGATAGCTCCGTTATTAGGGCATTTAAACATGCCATTCGATATCGGAGATTTACGGAAGACTTGTTGATCCATCCTCCCTGATCAGTAGCCGATCTCTTTGATATGGCTGATCGATATTCCAACACAGCTGAGGCTGTTGAATGGAATCGGATGGTCGATAAAGGTAACCTACCGCCTCAACCAGGTCTCAAGGATACTAGGAAGGAAGATTCAAGCAAGAAGTTGGATTCTTCATCAGGCGGGAAGTCGAAGAAGTTGAAAAGGAATCGCTCTGGACAGTACCGCGAGGTCGCAGTTGCAGAGAAGCCTCCTTCGACCAAAGCTAACAAGCCTTTGTTTAAAAATAAAACTGCTTCCGGTGGTCATAGTGCCGACCAGCCAGAGAAGTCGACTAACCCACAGGAAGGCAAGAAATGGTGTCCACTCCACAACTCCGCAGGCCACGACCTCAAGAACTACAGGAGTTGGTTGATGCAGTTAGATGACTTCTACCAGGGGGTTGGACCGAAACCCTTCGTCAGTTTGTCAAGAGGTTTGTCGGGGTGAGGAATACCATCCCGAACCTATCTGACAACTCCGTTATTAGGGCATTCAAACATGTCGTTCGATATCAGAGATTCACCGACGACTTGCTCATGCATCCTCCTCGATTAGTAGCTGATCTCTTTGATATGGCTGATCGATACTCCGACGCAGCTAAGGTTGTCGAATGGAACCGGATGGTCGATAAAGGTAACTTACCGCCTCAACCAGGTCTTAAGGACGCTAGGAAGGAAGATTCAAGCAAGAAGCCAGAATCTTCGTCGGCCGGGAAGTCAAAGAAGTCGAAAAGGAATCACTCTGGGTAGTACCGCGAGGTCGCAATTACAGAGAAGCCTCCTTCGATCAAAGGTAACAAGTCTTCATTCAAAAATAAAACTGCTTCTGGTGGTCGTAGTGCCGACTAGCCAGAGAAGTCGACTAACCTGCAGGAAGGCAAGAAATGGTGTCCACTCCACAACTCCGCAGGCCACGACCTCAAGAACTACAGGAGTTGATTGAAGCAGTTAGATGACTTCTACCAGGGGATTGGACCAATGCCGACCTTACCTACTAAAGAACAAGCATGCGGGCTTAAAGATGCCGACGGGGACGAAGAGATGTCTTACCAGGTACCTCATAATCATATTAATGTTATTTTTGGAGGTTCCTCCTCTTTTGTTTCCAAAAGGCAGTTTAAGGCCTTCTATCGAGAGGTTAACCAAACGGAGACATCCCTTGGTGAACCTCAGTACCCCCGTTGGTCGGATACACCTTTGACGTTTGATCGCACTAATTGTCCTGCGGGGCTTACTCGACCACTGAGGCTTCCTCTGGTCATTACCCCAATCATCAGTAATGCGAGAGTCGAAAGGGTCCTGATCGATGGAGGAAGTTCCTTGGACATTTTGTTGGTCAAGGCGCTCGACGAAATGCAAATTCCACGTTCCAAGATTAAGGCCATAATCCATCCGTTTTATCGGATAATCCCCGGTCCCTCCATGATGCTGTTGGGATAGGTGGTCCTCCCGGTCACACTGGGAGAACCAGATAACTTTCGAACAGAATTGGTTACTTTTGATGTAATTGATTGTGATTCGGCTTACAATGCAATCTTTGGTAGGCCAATTCTGGCTAAGTTCATGATGGCAACGCACTATGCTTATCAGTGCGGCAAGTTGCCTGGCCACAAAGGTGTCATCTCGATCCGAGGCAGTCGCAACCTGGCACTAACGTGTGACCGGCTATCTTTGGAGATGGTGGATCAACTTCCCCTCCGGGACGCTCAGGTCGCCACAGTCGCCGCTGACACGATCAAGGCTGCTCCTCGACCAAATGAGAAACTCAAACTGGTTTCATTTTACCCAGACGATCCATCCAAGACAATTCGGGTCGGATCAGGCCTGGATGACAAATAGGAACTCGAGCTCATTACTTTCCTCCGGGCTAACGCAGATGCGTTTGCGTGGAAACCGTCCGACATGCCCGGTGTCCCAAGGGAAGTAATCGAGCACAGGTTAGCAATTCGACCTGGACAGCGACCGATAAAGCAAAAGCTCAGGCGTTTTGCTGTCGACCGACAAGAAGCCATTCGAGAGGAGTTGGACAAACTCCTAAAGGCCAGGTTTATTCGCGAGGTCGATCACCTGGAATGGCTTGCAAATCCGGTCATGGTCTGCAAGTCAAATGGCAAGTGGCGCATGTGCGTCGACTACACCAGCCTCAACAGTGCCTGTCCGAAGGACAACTTTCCCCTTCCCCGCATCGACCAGCTGGTCGACTCAACCGCGGGTTGCGAACTGATGAGCTTCCTGGATGCCTACTCAGGATACCATCAAATTAGCATGGCAGAAGAAGATGAAGAGAAGACTGCCTTCATCACCCCGTTCGGCACCTACTGCTACGTCAGAATGCCGTTCGGTCTCACGAACGCAGGTTCCACGTACCAGCACTTGATGCAAAAGACCTTTCATTCGCAGATAGGGTGTAATCTCGAAGCATATGTAGATGACTTGGTTGTAAAAAGCACTAAGAGATTGTCTCATTTGGACGATCTCGCCGAAACCTTCTGTAATTTGAATCGCTTTGGAATAAAATTGAACCCGGAAAAATGTTCCTTCGGGGTTTCTTCAGGAAAACTCCTTGGTTTTCTTGTTTGTTCCAGAGGCATTGAAGTCAATCCTAAGAAAATCAGGGCCATCGAACAGATGAGGTCTCCCTCGACCATGAAGATGTTCAACGCCTGGCTGGTCGCATGGCGGCGTTAAGTCATTTCATATTACGACTAGGCGAGAGGGGACTACAATTCTTCAAGGCCCTGCGAAAACATCACAATTTTACATGGTCCGATGAGGCCGAAAAAGCATTTCAGGAGATAAAGGCATATTTATCCAGTCCACCAGTCTTGGTGTTTCCCGACAAAGGAGAACCATTGCTTCTCTATTTAGTGGCCACTCCGCACGCGGTCAGCGCTGTCCTGATCGCGGATAGGGAAGGAATACACAGACCTGTCTACTATGTAAGCGAGGTACTTCATGGCCCTAAGGAGCGATACCCTGAGGTCCAGAAGATACTTTACGCACTACTGATGGCTTCCCGTAAGCTACGACATTACTTCCAAGCTCACAAGATCACAGTACCCTCCTCTTTCCCTTTGGGGGATATTGTCCGTAATCCAGAGAAATCTGGTCGAATCGCCAAGTGGGCGGTCGAACTCGGTGCCTTTGATATCTATTTCACACCCCGCACGGCGGTTAAGTCTCAAGTCTTGGCCGACTTTGTGGTCGAATGGACCAACCCTGAGCCACCCGTGCAGGTGCCCAAGGAATTGGAATGCCCCGATCACTGGACAATGTACTTCGACGGCTCCCGTAGTTTTCAACACTCGGGGGCTGGAGTGGTCTTAGTTACGCCTCAGGGCGAACAGATTAAGTATGTCATCCAATTACACTTTGTTGCGACCAATAACGCAGCAGAGTATGAAGGTCCTCTTGCAGGGCTCCGGGCAGCAAAATTCCTCGGAGTCCGTCGATTAGTGGTGAGGGGGGACTCACAGCTGGTCATAAACCAGGTAAACAAGGAGTACAGCACCTCCGATGAGACAATGGCTCATTATCTGGGGGAAGTGAGGAGATTGGAAAAACACTTCACTCATTTCGAAGTCCAATACATCCCGCAAAAGAACAACATTCTCGCAGACCAATTATCCAAAATTGGGTCCTCACGCACATCCGCTCCGGCAAGAGTGTTCGTTGAACACTTGGAACATCCTTCGATTATGTCGTGTCTGTGACATTACCTGTGAGGAGTCCAGCTTGGTGCAGCTGGTCCCATAAACCACTTGACTTCCCAGGATGAGTCAAACACAGGAATATATTGAAGCAGCAAAATATTACATTAGTCATAATTGTATGGCCATCAGGCCTTAGTACAATACGGGGTACAGTGCCTTACAAGGCACAATGGTGCAACAAAATAAAACATCTAGTCGGCGGAAGCTAGGGCCAAAAGCAATCCCACAGGAAACAAAGGTTGGCAGCAAGACAGCACCACCTCAGGGCTCAGGAGTAACCTGCTCGTCTCCTTCTAGATCTGCAGCATCTTCGGGATAATCACCAAGGTCATAGAGCGCTCCATCTATTTATGAGTTGTTGCAAGGGTGAGTACTTACGTACTCCGCAAGTCATATGGGAGGTAGAGATACATATAGTATAAATGACATGAACCTATGCTATTGGAGGAAAGAGTGAAGGGTTTTTCAAAATACATATCTTTTTCATTCCTTACTCAAATTCTGATCATACTCATGGCAGTGTAGAAATCATACCGAAGGCAATATATCCCATATCTAAGGCAATATATCCTAATATCACATTACTTTTCTTCAAGCTTTTCAATCTTATACTCATGACAGTATTTCATATTCTTAGGGCAAAAATCCACATGCCTCTTATTTATCATATGCTTAAGGCAAAATCCACATGCCTCTTAGCTATCACATGCTTACTAGATTATGGTATTACCGCGACACGTCAACACATGACAGCCCACGGCAACGCCCCTTATCATGACAACACATGCCACTTGGGTAATCTTGAACTAAAAAAATTTTAGTTTATAAAACAATATTTGTGTCACACACCGTGGATTTAATCCACCGCTGCATACTCCTAAAACTCGGGAGTACGAAGTATTCGAATACATTTTTAACTATGCAGAGGTGTACCTCTTTTTAAATCCACTTCTTCACTCGACTTTCAAGTTGGGCCAGCTTCATGCGACTTATACGCATGTGACAAGGTCGAGCTCACACAATGCTTTCGCAGTCTAGTATTAACAATATTCCTGCCCGGTAAATGGACAATCTAGTCCCAAGTACCATTGTGGGCCCTCCCCACTGCCTTACTTCCCACCCTTGGCCTATGTTCCCGCAGCACACATAGCCTCTTTTGATTACAGTCGCGCACGACTTAATCTGGCGTAGGGCGACTTCCTTCTTTCCACCTTATCCTCTCATAATTTTTCTGATCTCACATCACTCATGGACGAACTGCGTCCCACCAGTTTTCACGCGAGAAACCGGACCGACAAGCCATGCATGGAACTGATAATACTAAGAAAGCTACTAGATTGTGCCTGTCCCATACCAGGTAAGTGGTCGGTATGTTTTTCATGCCACTAGACGCACAACACAAGGTTCTAGTCCTTATATGCCAGTGACCAGATCATACCACAAACCATGCACCTTTAGTGCTTGCTCATCCTTTGTAGTTAAGCACCTCCAGTGCTACCACCATCCCATACCAAATACTGGTCACGGCTAGGGTTTTATTTCATGAACATAAATGTGTATATATATATATATATACATTTATTTGTCGTGGTATTGCGAATACCCCGGCAGGTTTTGAGAATGATCCTAGCAAAGATTACGCTGCGCGGGCTGACCGGATGACCGGTCCTCCCCAGCCGGACAAGCACAAGAAAAGACACGAGGATTTATACAGGTTCGGGTCCAGGTGGGGGCCCTAGTCCTGTCGACGCGCTCCCGACCGGAGTCGGCTGGGGAGGCTCTCTCCAGGGGAGAGGCTTCTGGAGCACGCCTGTGTGTGTAGCTATTCCAATAAAAGTGATCCGATCCTTTACAACAGAGGGGTACAAGGGCTATTTATAGCCCCAAAAAGAAGCAAAAAACCTAAACTACCCCGGAAGCCACCGTCGGATTGAAGGGTAGGACCGTCCTTCTCCCGATCAAACGCCTTGGATGCTTGACAGGTGGTCGCTAGTTCCCGAGGCGCTCCTCGCGTGACCTGCACATGACAAACAATTCGAGCATTTACCTTTAGGAGGGCGATGAGGCCCGGGACGGCGCCGGAGGCCATGCCCCGGGGGCCAAAAGGCGGCGCCCGGGGAGCGGCCGGAGACCACGTCCCCGGGCCAATGGCGGCGCCCTGGGGGGGGGCCGGAGGCCACGTCCGGGGGCCAAATGGCGGCGCCCGGGGAGGGGCCGGAGGACACGTCCTCGGGCAAATGGCGGCGCCCGGGACGGCGCCGGAGGCCAGGTCCCGGGGGCCAAAAGGCGGCTCTCGGGGAGAGACCGGAGACCACGTCCGGGGGCCAAATGGCGGCGCCCGGGGAGGGGCCGGTGGCCACGTCCCCGGGCAAATGGCGGCGCCCAGGACGGCGCCGGAGGCCAGGTCTCGGGGGCCAAAAGGCGGCGCCCGGGGAGCAACCGGAGACCACGTCCCCGGGCAAATGGCGGCGCCCGGGGAGGGGCCGGAGGCCACGTCCCCGGGCAAATGGCGGCGCCCGGGACGGCGCCGGAGGCCAGGTCCCGGGGGCCAAAAGGCGGTGCCCGGGGAGCGACCGGAGACCACGTCCCCGGGAAAATGGCGGTGCCCCAGACGGCGCCGGAGGCCAGGTCCCGGGGGCCAAAAGGCGGCGCCCGGGGAGCGACCGGAGACCACGTCCCCGGGCAAATGGCGGCGCACGGGACGGCGACGGAGGCCATGTCCTGGGGGCCAAAAGGCGGCGCCCGAGGAGGGGCCGGAGGCCACGTCCCCGGCAATCGTGACGCAACTTACCTGGACTTAGTCCCGCGGAGATTTCCCCCGAGAGCAGCCCCCCATGCACGCCGGGGATGATGCTCGAGTCCCCGGTGGGTATGGTACACGTCACCGGGAAAATCTCCGGGCCAAGTCACTGGAGCTACGGTGCTTCGATTTTCGTGCCCCGCGCTGAAGGCCGCATCGTTTCGCCATAAATGCGCGTGCGGTTCGAACCGGCGCGTCGATTCACGCGCCCGTCCCTTCATTTCCCGCGTACGGTTTGAACTTCTACGGTCTAGATTGCTCCGCGGGTGCCGCATGGCGTGCATCTAGACCACGTCCCGCCCCTATAAATAGGGTCTTGGGGGGCCCGGGAGTTCATTCCAAACTTTCAGCCTTAGCGATTTTTGCTCTCCCGGTAGCATCTTAGAAGAAGCCCCGGACACTCGTACAAAAACATTTTGAATGCAATGAAGTTAGAATTTTCTTCTAAGTCTTTGAATTGAATGTTGTTACCAGGGTTCCCGGAAGGTTGCTCCCGAGCGAAGGTCTGGGAGGGGCTCCCCGAGGGACGCCCAAGCGGCTTTAATCTTGCTAAGCCTTGTCTCCGGGAATCGCGGCGGGGATAGCGTCCAGGAGCCGATCCGGTTGGGGTGGCGTCCGGAGTGGCACTTGGACAACTTTGACAATCATCGCGCCGAATTGTCCCCTCCGTGACCGGGGTTCCGGATGATACCTCCCCTCCGGATACTTCCATCGGCGGGATACGAGTTTTGGCCCGAAGATGTGCTCCGGGACGCTCGGCGCCGCGTGCGAGCATTGTACCGGGACTTGACCCGGGAGCTAGCGGAGAGCTTCCGAGAGTATTAGGCGTAGGAGCCTTAGGGCATAGAGAATCCCCTGGGTTAGAACCCGGGTTGTATCGTTTCCGAAGCCCACCGGAGGGGGAAGATGTCCTCCGGGTTTGACAATCAATAAAGCTGTGTTGTTGCTTCTTCTTTCATTGTCTTTTTATTTTCTTCTTCTTGGATGGTCCGGACGACTCATCTTGACAAGGATGAGCTAAGTTTGCTCGTGGGCGGTACGGTCGGCACCCGGGGGTTCCTTATCCCCCCCCCCCCCCGCCCATAGCGGGCCGGAGGATAGCTCCGCGCGCTGTGGGGGTAACAAGGCCCCCGGGATGGAAGTCACCTGTAGCATAGGAATTTTTCTAAGTTAGAAAATTTTAAAACGAGCTTTCTTGGGAAAAGACCTTCCGGGAGACAAGCGTTCGGTTGCCGTGAGAACGGGGAGCCGGGAATAAGGCCCTTTGTGGAAGAAACATCCAAGAAAAACCCAGAGATTTTAAGAGTCGAGCTTCCTAGGAGACAATCGTCCGGTCGCCGTGAGAACGGGGAGCCGGGAATAGGGTCTCCGGGAGGCATTCATCCGGTCGCCGTGAGAACGAGGAGCCGGGAATAAGGTCGCCGGGGACCAATCGTCCGGTCGCCGTGAAAACGGGGAGCCGGGAATAACGTCGATCCCCGGAGGAGGAAGATAGATCCAATCAGGCCGCAAGGGGCCGATCATCCGGTCGCCGTGAAAACGGGGAGCCGGGAATAACGTCGACTCCCGGGGGAGGAAGATAGATCCAATCAGGCCGCAATGGGCCGATCATCCGGTCGCCGTGAAAACGGGGAGCCGGGAATAACGTCGACTCCCGGGGGAGGAAGATAGATCCAATCAGGCCGCAAGGGGCTGATCATCCGGTCGCCGTGAAAACGGGGAGCCGGGAATAACGTCGACTCCCAGGGGAGGAAGATAGAATGCCCGGAGACGGGTCTTGAGTGTTTGGGCAGGGGACTAGTCTCCCAAAGTGACTCGTTACCGCGGCCACTGTGACCGGGTTGCCGCTTACACCCTTAGTCCACGAGGGCTGATCGTAAGCCACCCTACAGGAGGGACTTGCTGGGCCTGGCCCACTTCCTCGCGAAGAGGGCATCCTCACGGGGAGGGCTTCCTCGCGGGGAGGGCATCCTCGCGGGGAGGGCTTCCTCGCGGGGAGGGCATCGCCGCTAGGGGCGGTAAAGAGAAAGACCTGCAATGAGACAGTTTGAAAAGCAAGACCTATGTATTGCTAATAAAATGAAGTACAGGGCCTCCCCCTGCGAAGCCGCGAAAGGGGAGGAAAATACAGTGTCCCTCCTCCCCCTCCGGCGTGAACGCTCCGGGGGAGGGGACAGGCCCGTAAGGCTAGACATAGAACTTGCGAAGTAAACGCAAGTTCCACGTGTGCTTCAGCTCTTGCTCTTGAAGGTTGGAGAGCTTGTAGGCCCCCGAGCCCAGGACCGCGGAGATCCTGTAGGGGCCCTCCCACTTGGGGGAGAGCTTACCTTGGGCCTGGGGGGCCTAATGCGCTTGAGGACAAGGTCCTTAAGGTGAAAGGCCCTCTCGAGGCGATGATCTGGACCGGAAAGGGGGAAGCCCCTGTAATATCCGGGACCGGCAGAGGGGGAGCCCCCCGCGGCGACAACCGGAACCGGAGAGGGGCAAGCCCCTGTAATATCCGGAACCAGCAAGGGGGGGAGCCCCCCGTGGCGACGACCAGAACCAGAAAGGGGGAAGCCCCTGTAATATCCGGAACCGGCAAGGGGGGGAGCCCCCCGCGGCGACGACCGGAACCGGAAAGGGGGAAGCCCCTGTAATATCTGGAACCGGCAAGGGGGGGAGCCCCCCGCGGCGACAACCGGAACTGAAAAGGGGGAAGCCCCTGTAATATCCGGAACCGGCAAGGGGGGGTGTCGCGCCCCGAGACTGGGACTACGACTACTCCTGTAGAGACCTAGCTCGCTGCAGCTAGTCCCATTCTCACAAACCTTTGACTTCCCAGGATGAGTCAAACACAGGAGTATATTACATTGCAACAGAGTACTAACAAAATATCAAGCAGTGTGGCCTGTTGGCCTTAATATTACATAAAGAGGATTACAATGCCTACAAGGCATTCAGGGTTTAGCAAAATATTTAACTACACAGCAGAAGATAGGTGACCCTCCCACAAAAGAAGTTGACGGCAGAACAACACACTTCAGGGTTCTGGCGGAACTGATTCTCCTCCTTCTGGATCCACGAAGTACTCCATGCCATCATCTTGATCAAGGTAGGCTCCATCTATTGAGTTGAATGTTGCAAGGGTGAGCACTTACGTACTCAGCAAGTCATAGGTAAGAATAGATACATATAGTAGTGATGGTGTGAACCTAGACTAGTCAAGAATTATGGATATTTGTAAAATAATCTTTTTCTTTCTCATCTCATCTTATTTCAGCTCATGGCAGCACTTTTCATAATATAACATCATCAATCATGTTCACTAGATTATAGCACTACCGCGACACGTCGACACACGACAGCCCACGGCAGCACTCCTTATCATGACAACACATGTCATTTGGGTAATCTTGATTAAACATATTTTATTTAGAAAATAATACTTCTGTCACACCCCGTGGATTTAATCCACCGCAGCAGACTCCTATAAACCCGGGAGCTCGGAGTATTCGAATACGTTTTTAACTCTGCAGAGAGGTACCAATTTACCCACAAGATATTCCACTTTCAAGCCCATCCTATCAAAATGATTAGACCCCTCCTCACAACCATGTGTGAGTGGCAAGGTAGAGATAACAAGAACTTTTGTTATGTTTTACTCACAATTCACCCCCGACCCTGTGGCTCTCAGCGAGACACAGTTGTGGCAGGTTGTATCCAAACCTCCACCCCTTTGCTTATTCCCATTACTGGGTCAGTGTGCTTGATCACCTTCAGTGATATGTGTGGGAGCCGTACTCCGTGTTTGTCGTGCATCACTACACATCTCATGCAGGGGTTTCATGTGCGATCCACATAATTACTTGTTTAGGCCTGTCCCATACCAGGCTTGCGGTTAGCACGTTGTTCATGCCACTAGACGCACAACACACGGTTCTAGTCCTTATATGCCAGTGACCAGACCATCCACAACCCTGCACCTTCAGTGCCTGCATATCCTTTGCAGTCTAGCACCTCCAGTGCTACAGCCATTCCACACCATTTTTCTGGTCACGGCTAGGGGTTTTATTTCATGAATATAAATATATACATACATATAATAGTTCATGGCTCAAAACTTGTTTATCTCACATTTCACAGATAACCAGTCTAGTACTGCCAATTCATAAATCAACCATTCCCAATCTTTCTCATGCAATATTATCTATATTCAAGGTTATGTTTTAGCAACATTTAAAATATAGGTTCAAGATGACCAAGGATATGACTTGCCTTCCGCGTCGTAAAATACAGCAGTTAACGTCGGATCCGCAGTGAAGTCCTCGAACTCGGGCCCTTGATCTGCTCTCCAATCAAACAACAACCAATGATCACAATCTTTTCAATACATTATTATACTATATGCAATGATGCAAAGGTGAAGTCTTGATGATTCTGAAATGATTGGGTTTAGAGGCTGATTAGAGTTAAGTTAAGGAAACCAATGTTAAGATTAGCTGTCAAAGGTTTACAAGGTTCCAAATGTCTCAAAATATCAGAATGATATCAAGGTTGCGACTGGTTCGCTCAAAAACAGCGAACGTCTTTAGGTTGACATTCGGTTCAAAGCATCGACATAGGGTCGATGAATGATAGAGGGGTTATCTCAACTTGTGGTAGTAGAAGAAAATGTAGATCACAACTCTACAAATTTAGTGGACAAAGTGGTTTTCAAAATACACAATCAGAAGTGGGTAAACAAGGCCAATGCCACTGGCTGACAAGCTCTGGCATAGAGTTGACAATGCCAAAAACTAGGGCTTGGCATAACTTTTGATCTGGAGCTCCAAATGATGCACCACTTTGTCTGGGAGGTAGGCATTGATAACAGGAACAATTAAGTCAACAGGATCTAGGGAAAGAAATGGCTGGAAAGAAAGAATTTCAGTGATGAACTGAGGTGAACTGGCTGCACTGGAGCAGTTCTGGACAAAATCTTGGCAAAGCTATAACTTCCAATCTAGGCCGATCTAGGTGTCGGGCTAGAAGACAAAAGTGCTCAGGAGGCTAAGGAACATCTAAAAGACAAAGTGATTTGGGCTGAAACGGCTGGGAAAAGTTTTCCGGTGATCAGCGCCGGAGAAGAACACTGCCATTTGGGGGTTTCTGCTACAGGCCAAAAGAACTTAATTCCTTTCTTGGAGAGCATCTAGGAGGTATAAGAAAGCTTCTGGTAAAATCAAATTGACCGGAGGATCACCGGAGAAGCTTGGCGACGATCGCCGGTTTCTGGTGAAGCTCGGGTTAGGGAAAAACTTTGATTCTTACTCAAACTGGAAATCTAAATACACAGGCTTGTTTGAATTAGCTTACTGAACAATTTTGTTTACAAAATCGAAAGCTAATTTGTACTGGATTGAGCCACATTACAGAAACAGGGCAAACGGCAATTTCCGGTGATCGCCGGCGTTAGAGGTCACTGGGGAGCAATTAAACGATACTACACAGAGAGAATGAGTAGGGGAACTCACTGATGGATTTAATTCGAAGATTGATGCAGCAGGGCGTTCTGGCACCGTGAGCCTCCTCGACGGCTCGCCGGAGAAGAAAACGAAAACCAGACAATTCGAGACTTGGCTGATTTCCAGTGAGGTGTGAATGAGCTGCTGAGTGCTTGAACGTTTAAATAGGCCAGGCGAAGCTTGCAAGGGGGAAAACAGTGAAGTGATTGGCAACTGGGGATGAGATCGGTTGCGTGCTGAGCATCAGCGGCGAAGACACAGCAATAACCGGTGATGCGACGGCGACAAGTTGCAGCTAATCACTGTGTCGCCTCATCGGGACCTGGCAAAGCTGTAGCAAGCAGTGGCGACAACTACTGGCGCGGCAAAGCGACGTGGCGAGGAGTTGCTGACAAAAAGCCGTTGATCGCGCGGGAGCAAGCGCTGGTCGTCGACGTAGCAGCGACCTTGCCACGGCACCAGCTGGAGCGAGGACACGTGCGCACCGGCATGCACGGTCACAAGTGCGGCGAAGCTTGGCCGGCGGGGAACGTGCACGGCGCAAGGAAGCAAAACACGGCGAGCCCTGGTCGTGCGAACAGTAAACGGCCTGGTCGAATTTGGACTGAACTGCAGTTTCAAATCTTGAATTTTGGACTGTTCTGTAAATTTGGAATTCTGGAAGGTTTAAACTGAATTTGCTTTTACTAATCTGGCAGATATATTCAACAAGATAATTGGCAAAGATGTTTGATAAAATCTGGCACATCTGAATAGTTTTTGATATGAACTGAAAATAGGGTATTTTAGGGTAAAGTAAGATTTGAGTTTTGTCGATTTCGAATTCTGGCATTTAGGGTTTGATTTTGATATCTGCACAGAAGAGAGACTTGTGGCAAATAGCATTTTGAGAAGATTTGTCGAAGAAATTCTGAATTTGGAGTTAATCTGCAGATTTTAGCCTTTTTGGGTTTCCAGATGTCAGATAAAGGACTAATTTGCGATAACTCTTGGACTGATTTGTGAAAAGAGTCTAGATGATAAAATCTGGCTGCCAACTTTCTGGTTTAAGGTATTGGCATACCCATGATCATATTTCAAGAATAATCTGATCTGAACTTGGTCAAGATTTTGATTAAATTTGAATTCAGAGTATTTAGGGTAATATAAGGTATTTCTGTTTTCGAAAACAGAATGGAGTTGATAAATCTGGGGTTTAGAGATAGAATTGGATCTAGGTTCTGAAGGCTTTTAGATTCAGGATAACTAATAGATTACACCTGAGCAATCTGATCTTGATTTGGGGTTCACAAGAAAGATTTGGAGATTTTAGGCCTTGAGGTAGATACTGATCTGGCTACTACTACTGATACATGCATGCATGCTATTGATGAAAAAGGAAATTTTCACCCCCAACTCAGGGTGTTACAGGGGGAGCCCCCCGCGGCGACGACCGGAACCGGAAAGGGGGAAGCCCCTGTAATATCCGGAACCGGCAAGGGGGAGCCCCTGCGACGACGTCCGGGACCGGGGAGCCGATGCGGGGGGAAGTCCGCTGAGGCACGGGAGCTGCTCTGTCGACCGCCCCCGGTGCGTTAAATGCGACGCAAGGGGCAGGACTAGCTCCCGGCGTGGGGAAAACCCCCGGCATGAAATGGGCCCCTGGCCCCGGGAATGGGCCTGGAACGGGGTACCCCCCCTGGTGCCATCGACGTGCCTCTGCACCTTTTCGCACCTCCTGCAAATAAAAGACTAGAGTTTACATTATGGCACAGGTAAGGCTCGTCCTTCTGGCAAACTACGGGCTGAGAATCTCCCTTCAGTAGGAGGCGTCGGATCCCCGGGGAACACACGCGGCGCAACCTGAGGAGCAAAGCCTCGTACTCGGCGACGTTGTTGGTTCCGGGGACAGCAGGACCTTCCGGAGGCCCCCTTCCGGAAGCGGCTTGAGGAGGGGCCTCCCTAGCGGTGGCGCAGCGGCGTCTAGTCCCGGGGGGGAAGCCTCCCCCTGGGCGTCTTTATGAGATTGACGCTTCCGATTGTGGCTGCAGCACGCTCGTATAGAGCACGGGCCATGTCTTGGTCTCCCCGGACGTTGATCACACCATGCGGCCCGGGGATCTTCATGCAGAGGTAGTTTTGATGGGTGGCAGCCCCCAGCCGGTTGATTGTGGTCCTCCCCATAATCGCGTTGTAGGAGGAGGGGAGGTCCACTACGTCGAAGCGGACCAGCTCGGACCGGTAGTTCTCCAGGGTGCCGAACGTCACAGGAAGATCTACCTTGCCCACGGGGTGGATCGCCTTCCCCGGGACAAAACCTTGTAGGGGCCCGACTGCGGGCTGCAGGAGCTTCTCATCCACCTGCATCTCTTTGAAAGCCTTCAGGAATAGGACGTCGGCGGAGCTCCCGCTGTCCACAAGGATGCGGGCCAGGTGACAGTTGTAGATTGTCGCAGAGACAATGAGCGCGTCGTCATGGGGGAAGCGAACCCCTCTCGCGTCTTCCGCCGTAAAGGTGAGGGGGACGTCCGACCACTTGGGTGGCGGGGACACGTGTAGCACCCCCACAACCTTAACTTCACGCGCGTACTCCTTACGCTGGCGCTTGGAGTCCCGCCTGGAGGCAGACCCTCCCATGATGACGTTGATACGGCGCTGAGAGGTCTGGAAGGGGAGAGCTTCTGAAGGCTCCCCCTCCTGTGCCTGCTCACCCCCCGCGGGAGTGGGAAGGGCCAGAACAGCTGGCCGAGGGAGCAAGGAGGCCGGAGTCTCCCCCCCTGCCCGCGCTGGTCGAGGAATGCCGCGAAATGCTGCAGCAGTTGGTCGCAGTCTCGGGTAGCGTGGGTACTAGACCCGTGGAAGCTGCACCACGGTCCTTCCCGCCTTCTCCCCGCGGGACCTTCCCAGCCGCGCGAAGACTGTCCTCCCCCATGACCTTTCGGCTTGGGGAAGGGGCGGTTGCCCCTCGGGGGGTCGCGCGAGCCGCCTCTGCCCTCGAGGACAAAGGTGTCCCGAGGCCGTGGCTTGTTATGCCCCCCCTGTCTGGGGCGTTTGGGGGGATCCCTGGCCCCCCGGTCGACGGGGGCGGGAGCCTGTGAGACCCCCATTTGAGGATCACCTTGGCAACCGCCCGGGTAGATTGCGCACAGAAAGGTACATCACAAGCTCACAACAACAGGGTTCACTTTAAATAATAAAGCTGGTAGAAAAAGCAAGTGCAAGGTCACGAGGACCACTATTACAATATCATAATGCCAAGGGTGGCACTAATTAAAGTTGATACAAAAGTAGAGAGTTTTTCAAAATCAAGAATCGGTATCGAAGTACCGAACACAGAAAAACAACACAAAAAGCAACCACAAGGGTCTTCATTTCCTTCTGCAGCAGCTCTGGAAGGGCTTCCTCCACATCGGACTCAACTTGGCTCATGACCCTCCTAGAAGCTCAAATCGTCTGGAAAGGCTCTTTCCTCTTCTTGGTGCTCAAGGCCAGGGGAATCGGGATTCTCAAATCCTTCTTCTGAATTGTTTGCAAAGGCAAGGGTGAGCATGTTTTTACACAATGCTCAGCAAGTCTCGTTACAAAAAGTGTAGGTATATAGATGAGGAGTGATCAAGAAAAGGGGTTTTGGTTTTATATATATATATGAATAGAGTAGATTTTCACTTTAAAATTATAAAGAAAACTTTTAGTTTCCAAGAGCAATACTTTAAAATCTTAATTTATACTTTGGAAATCGTTATGTGATGGTCTCCCATTAGTCATCATTTTTATTAACCCATGTTATGAAAACATTCCAAATCATTACTTGTGCTATAACCCATGGATAACATCCACTACGAAAAGACTCCTGAACCTAAGAGTACAGAGTATCTGATACTTCTTTTACAATTTGCAAAGGTGTACCTCTTTTTAAATCCACTGGTTCACTCGGCTTTCAAGTCGATACAGCTCCATGTGACTTATACACATGTGACAAGGCCGAGATCACACAACGCTTTTGCAGTTCAGTATTAACAGTATCCCCGCCCGGTAAATAGACAATCAAGTCTCAAGTACCGTTGTGGGTCCTCCCCACTGCCTTACTTCCTAGCCTCTGGCTTATGTTCCCGCAAGACACATAGCCTTGGTCTGTGTCCACGCAAGACATATGACCATTCAAGATTACAACCACGCACGGCTTAATCTGAGGCGTAGGGCGTCTTCCTTCTTTCCACCTTTACCTCTCATTATTTTTCTAAGCTCACATCACTCATCGCCGAACTGCGGCCCACCAGTTTCCACGCGAGAAACCAGACCGACAAACCATGCAGGGAACTGCTAATACCAAAAAGCTACTAAGTTGTGCCTGTCCCATACCAGGCAAGTGGTTGGTACGTTTACAATTCGCATAGAAACACAGCACAAGGTTCTCGTCCTTATGAACCAATAGTGAGGAGCATTCACACACCCTGGTGCGCACCGCACCCTCTCCATACAATCCAAACCTCACTACTGATCCCTTTTATCAGTTTTGTTGACAAAACGGTTTTCATGTAACTTCTCATACATTTGACCATTTCAAGTTTAATGTGGATATTCAGTATATGAGTCCTAGGGTGAAAAAAGCATATATATGAAGGTTCAATAACAAAAGGGGTTTCATGATTCATTAGGTAATATCTACTCATGTCATTCAAACATAACTTGTATCTCAAATAAGCATGCATAGTAAGAAACAGTGAATATACTTCATATGAAAATATTGGGTGAGACATGATCAAAGGAATGAGGCTTGCCTTGCACTGTTGGGTCTAATTACTCGGACGAATCTTCAAAGACTTCTTCCGCTCCTTCATACGCTACATAAGCATACATAAAATAGTTGCAATAGAAAATAATAAGTAAATATATCATGCATGCAGGGGAAAAGGTTAGGGCAAGGTCACAAGGGCTCTGGTCGAAGAAACGGCTAAAAAGGATTGAACGTCGAAGGGTTGACATTTAGTTCACGGCTTTGGCATAGCTTCAAACTGGTATTAGGATGGTTTTCTGGAGAAGTGACAGAAGGGAAAGATGTAGAACACAACTCCAGGAATCTAGGGGACAAAGTGACATTTCCATTGCTCAACCAGAAGGGGTCAAACAAGGCTAATGCCAGTGGCTGACATGCACTGACATAGTGCAGACATTGCCAAAAACTAGGGCAAAGCTTAACCTTTGATCCAGGGCTCCAATTGATGCACAACTTTGTCTGGGAGGTAGGCATTGATAACAGGAACAAATCATTCAACAGGACCAAGGGTTGAAAGTGGCCAGAGGGCGGCCAAATCCGGTGATGAACTACGGTGGCGACACAGCACAGACACAGTCTGGGCAGAATTTTGGCAAGGCCATATCTCCAAATCTGGGCCGATTCAAAGGTCGAGCTAGAAGGCAAAGTTGCTCAGGAGATTGGGAACTATCAAAAGGGCAAGGTGGACGGGGCCAGATCGGCTGGAATTAAAATCTGGCGAACTGCACAGGGGAAGAAGACACAAATTTGGGGTTTTCCAGATTTGAGCAAATTCTTCAACTTTGATTGCTTAGATGTGTTAAGCTAGGTTTACTGATCCTATTTGATCATTGGCTCGAGAGCTAAAAGGGCTTGGTTAGAGTTTAATTGCTCACTGGAGGTTTTTGGGGAAACCGGCGATCACCGGCGACAGAAGGCAAGAGAACTCGATTCCAAGCTTAGATACACTCAAGAGGGGATGGGAAACTTACTGGGAGGCTTGGATTGCTGAGGGGAGCAACGGGTGAGGCTGGCACCGAGAGCTCCTGAAATGGCTCGCCGGGGAAGAAGATTTCACGGCGGAGCTGCGAGCTTAGGTGGTTTCTGGCGCTGGGTGAAGATGCAACGGCTACAGAAGGCTTTATATAGGCTCGGGCGAGGCAAAAGGGCCGACAATTTGGAGTGTTGCTGCTGTGAGGTGACTTTGAAGCGACGGGACGGGGTGGTGATGGCGAGGCGACTGACGGCGCGGCGTTGCAGCTTTGCAGCTGGACGGTGCAGGTGCAGGCGGCGAAGGCAACGGCGAGGAGACACCTAGCTCAAGCATGGCTGCGACGTATCGAGCGTTCTCTGCGGTGCTGCGCTGCTGCAGCTAGCGCGCGTGCTGTGCGCGGATAAAACTTGCAGCAATTGTGCGGTTGAGGTGGCTTCCACGGTGGCGAACGGCGAGGGCACACATGGCGGCAAGGGCACAGGCGACTGCCACGGCGGAGTGAGCACGGCAGCTGGTCGAGGTCGCGCACAGGAGGTTCTCTGGTCGTGGACATGCTCCAGTCGAAAGCAGCAGGGACCTGGATGCAAATATTTTGGACTGATTTGCGATGATTTTTCTTTGGAGTTTGGACCTGATTGCAATTCTGGAAATTTGGGGGTCCAAATTGAACTTTGATTTCGCAGCTGAGTGACACTAAAATGCTGGGACTCATCTGGCAGGAAATTTGGTGAATTTGAACAAGATTTGAGGGTTTCGACAAAAATCCGAAAATAGAGTAATTAGGGTAAAACAGGGTAATTAGGGTTTTGAAAACGGCGAGGCTCGAAACTCAGGTTTAGGGTAAGATTTGGAAATTCTTCCAGAAGGGAAAAATGTTCAGAATAGTGAAAGGAAGGTGTTTACTGGATCAGATCAAAGTATGGAGATGGTCTGAGACTTTTAGTCTTTTTGAGCTTCGACAATTCTTAAAAGGGCTGATTTGTGATACATTTGGGCTGATTTGTGAAAAGGTCTGAATGACAAGAGTTTGATTGCCAACTTTTTGGGGTAAGATACTGGCATAACTGGGATCTCATTCTGATATAGGGAGAGACGAGGTAAGCCAAGATTTGGGAAAAATCGGGGTGTTACAAATCTAACCTCCTTAAAAACAATCTCGTCCTCGAGATTCTGATAGGTCTGAAAATTGATAAGGGAAATCTTGATGCAGTCCTTCTTCCCTTTTTCCATATCGACTCATCTTCTGAGTGGTTGTTCCATTGAATTCTGTAGAATCAAATGGTCCTTGATTTCATTCTTCTGACCTCAAATATCTTGATGGGGTATTCTTGGTAGAATGAGTCTGATTGAACCTCTACTTCCTTGGGAGATGTCTGCTCTGTCGGTTATCAGCATAACTCTTCTTGTCTGGACTGTGCAGTTTTTGACCTCTTCTTAATGATCCGTACATGAGCTTCTACATCTTGAGCTATTTCTGAGCTGATTAGTTGCCTTTCTCCAATTTCTGACTAATGTAAAGGCATTCTGCACTTGCAGCTGTATAGAGCTTCAAGTGGGAACATCTACAAACTTGTATGGTAGCTACTGCTGTGGGTGAATTCTGTGTATGGCAGTATAACTCTCCTGAAATTCCATATTTGAGCACACATGTTTGCAACTTATCCTCCGGTATTTGATTCACTAGTTCTGTCCATTCTCTAGTCTGAGGGTGGTAAGCTGTGCTGAAGTTCGAAGCTGTGCTGAAGTTCAACCTTATTTTTGGGGCTTCATGCAGACTTTTCCAAAATCTTGAAGTGGGTTGTGCTCCACGATCTGATACAATCCTCTTGGGTATACCATGTAGAGTCATAGTCCTAGTCATGTAAATTCCTGCTGACTTGGCGCCATCATAAGTCATCTGCGCTAGTACGAGGTGCGCTACTTTCGCCAGTCTGTCGACGATCATCCACACGGAGTTATATCCATTCTTAGTCTTCGAAAGTCCTGTGATAAAGTTTATTCCAACTTCTTCTCATTTCCATTCCAGTATGGTTAGTGGCTGTAACAATCCTGCTAGTCTTCGATGCTCGGTCTTCATCCTCTTGACATGTGTCACACTTTACCGCTTACTCGGCAATCTCTGTCCATGTGACTTCACCAAAATTGATTCTTCGAGTCCTAACGCATCCGAGTACTTCCGGGGTGAATATAGTATGGAGTGTTATGAGCTTCTTTCGAAGTTAGTGTCTTGATCTCCTTAACCTCTGGAACACACATCCTTTTATCTTGCTAAATTGCACCTTGCTCATCTTCTCGAAATTCTACTGCCTTTCCGATCCTCATATCCTCTTTGATCTTCCGAGTTCCTTCATCACTTCCTTGTGATTTTTGAATCTCTTCTTCTAAGGTAGGTGTAACTGACAACGTACATGGTCACAGAACCTTAATCTACTGATTTAATCATTTGCCGATGCAATCCTCCATTAATTCTGGTGCAACAATGGTGCTGCAGTAAACCTTTCTGCTCAAGGTGTCTGCAATGACATTAACTTTACCAGGATGATAATGCATGTCTAGGCCATAGTTCTTTATTAACTCTAGCCATCGATGTTGCCTCATGTTCAAATTCTGCTGGGCAAAACATACTTCAAGTTCTTGTGGTCTGAGTAGATTGCACATCGATTCCTTAGTAGATAATGTCTCCAAATCTTGACTGCGTGAATCATTGCTGCTAACTTCACGTCACGGTTCAGGTAATTCTTCTCATGCGACTGCAGTTATCTCGATGCAGATGCGACTGTTCTTCTTCCTTGCATTAAGACACAACTCAGTTCATTCCTAGATGCATCATGCTACATCTCAACAGGAACAATTTATTCAACAGGCCCTTGGGCAGCAGATGGTCAGAAGGTGGTGAAAACTAGCGAAGAAATCTGCTGATCTGGAGTACATGCAATATAACCAGTACAGCAACTAGGACATAGCTATAACTTCTGTTCTAGGCCGAAATAGAAGTCGAGCTAGTAGAATAAAATACCCAGGAGGGTAGAAAACATCTAAATGGCATGGTGGCTAGAGCTGGATCGGCCGAGATCAACGTCCGGCGACCGGCGCTGGAGAAGAAGATGCAAATTTGGGCATTTCTGTTTTAGGGCAAAAGAACTCGATTCCTTGCTTGAGGATGGTCTCTGGGGCATAAGAAATCTAGGTGTGAAGTTAGATTAGCTGGGGAAACATTACAGAAGCTTAACAGCAAGTTCCAGTTCACATGCAAGGTGTGAATTTGGGGTTTTCCAGATTTTAGCAAGATCTTCATTTCTGGTTGCTTAAGGATGCTTAAATAAGTGCACTGATCATATTTGATTACAAGTTCAGGAGCTGAAGAGGTCTGGTTCGAGCTGAATTGCTCACCGGAGTTACTGGAGAAAAACCGGTGATTGCCGTCGTTAGAAAACATTAAAACTTAATTCCATGCTTAAGTAGGACGAGAGAGATGAGAGAAGCTCACTGGGGGTGTTGGATTGAAGAAAGCAGCAGTGGAGAAGCTTGGCACCGAAGCCCCTCCTCGAGTTCGTCGGAGAAGACGACAAAGATGGCGAGGTTAGAAACTTAGTTGATTCTGGTGTGTGTGCCTTTGAGCTGAGATGGGGTGGGTTTTATAGGCACGGTTAGAGGCTTGAAACGGCTGAGATTGCCTGGAGAATTGAAGCAACCGCAGTGACTGGAAAGCGATCAGGTGGTGAAGACAGGCGGCGAAACGACGTGCTACAGCGGCTCTACTGGCTTGCAGACTTGCGTGCGCAGTCCTGGTTGATGCAACGCGAACTGATGGTTTCCTTTGGCATGCTTGGAACGTGGCGCAACTGTTCTGTTCTTGTCAGGCACGCGTGGGAGAACGAAGGCAACGCTGGCGTGGGTGCGGCTATTCCACGGTGGCGAACAAGGTGCACACGCATGGCAACGAAGCAACGGCGAAGGTGGTAGTGCTGGTGATCGATGTAAACGAAGCTACAGCAGCAGCAATGATCCAAGCCAAGGTCGCGGTTGAGTGCTCCTACTTGTGAGTTGAGGTCGTCCGTGATGGAAACTGGGGACTGTGGTGATCGAAACACAGCAGTGGTCGAAAACAGGGGTTCTGGTCGAAGGCAGTAGCTCGTGGTCGAGGTCGATGCAACACGAGCACACAACAATGAACAGGTCGATTGAACTAGGCTAGTCAAAGTCGAAGACGCAGGTCTGGTCGGTTTGACCGGCTTGCTCGTGAACAGCAGCCCGTGGTCGAATCAAGAGCCTGATTGTGATGATTTTTGATTGGCTTTGGACTGAATTGTAAATCTGGTCTTAAAGATGATTAATTTTGGATTTGATTGAATGGTCGAGCATAATATTTCTATTAATACTCATCTAGCTCAAATTTGGAGCAATTTGATAAGATTTGAGGGATTTCACCTATTTCTGAAAATAGGGTAAAGTTAGGGTAAAATAGATCTGGATTTTGTCGATCTCGAATTCTGGTAATTGGAGTGAGATTTTGAAGTCTGATTAGAAGGGAAATCTGTATCAAATATCATTTGGGAGGTGTTCCATGAAGAAATTCTGGAATTGGAGTTGATTTGTGGATTTTAGCCTTTTCAGGCTTCTAGATAAACAGAAAGGACTTATTCGCAGTAAAATTGGACTAATCTGCGAAAAGTGCTTAGATGAGACAATCTGGCTCCCAACCTTTTGGGGTAAGTTGAGGATGTATCTGGATACATATGCCAAAAGATACTTGAGTCTGGATAGGGTTAAATCAAGATAACTTAGTTATCTGGAAACTGGGGTACTTAGGGTAAATCTGAATTTTCTGTTTTCGAAAACAGAAGGAGGCTTAGATACTGGGAGTTAGGGTCAGAATTTGATCTTGCTCCTGAAGACTTTTATCTTCAGGGTAACTGGTAGGTTAAATCTGGATGGGCAGATCTTAATCTGGATCTGGAGGATAGATTTGGAGATTTTTTTAGGGTTTGATAGAGATTAGAGTTCAGTTGATCTGGATACTACTACAACGATACATGCATGTAGGATTTTTATGCAAAAACTTTTCACCCCCAAAACTAGGGTGTTACAGATTATGGCTTCGGTCGAGGATCATCCGGTAACAGTCTGCGTTACCAACCTCGGTCAGGAACAGGATTGGACTCATCCATTGAGAGTCTATCCTGAACATGGGACCCTCCCCGAGGAGGAAACTGAAAGCGATCGGTTGATTCGGAAAGCGCATCTATACAAGCTCATAGAAGGAGTTTTGTATAGAAAGGGTACTCAGGAAGTATTCATGCGCGGCGTATCTCAGGAGGAAGGTAAATCCATCTTGAAAGAAATACATGATGGTGTATGCGGTGCGCACGCGTCATATCAGACACTGGTTGGAAAAGCTTTCCGACAAGGATTCTACTGGCCTTCGGCACTCGATGATGCCAAACACATGGTCAAGATGTGTCCTCAGTGTCAGTTTCACGAGAGACAGGTTCATCAACCTGCCTATGTGTTACAAGCCATTCCCCTTGCATGGCCTTTTGCGGTCTGGGGGATGGATATTGTCGGTCCTATGCCACAAGCGGTCAATGGATACAAGTCTCTATTCGTAGCTATTGACACATTTACAAAGTGGATTGAGGCCGAACCGGTACGAAATATTACCGCATCGGCAGCACAAAAGTTCTTCCACAAGAACATCGTTGCTCGATTTGGTGTTCCAAACCGTCTCATCACTGACAATGGTTCCCAGTTCGCCAGTGGTCTTTTTCTGGATTACTGCGATCAGATTGGGACCAAGGTGTGCTTTGCTTCTGTGGCACATCCACAGAGCAATGGTGCCGTGGAACGTGCCAACGGGAAAATACTGCAAGGCATCAAGAAACGTGTTTTTGATCGCCTTAAGACTCGCTCGGGGGCTTGGGCGGACGAGCTCTATTCCGTTCTATGGGCACTACGAACTATTTCTAGTCAAGCCACCGGTGAGACGCCCTTCCATCTGGTCTACGGGGCTGAGGCCGTATTGCCTATGGAAGTTAGTATTGGATCTATTCGGACAGAACAATTCGAACGAGTTGATCAGGTCGAACAGCAATCTCAGGATCTCATCCTCTTAGAAGAGAAGCGTGATCGCACTTTGATCAAGTCCGTGGTATATTTGCAAGCTTTGCACAAGTACCACAACAAAAGGGTGCGACCACGTAGTCTCCACGTGGGCGATCAGGTTTTACAAAAAATTCAAGACCAATCCAATCGCAACAAGTTTTCCCCAAAGTGGGAAGGCCCTTACACTGTTGTTACGGTGCCGCGACCAGGATCAGCTCAATTAGCGATGGAGGATGGTCGAATCTTGTCCAATACTTGGAACATCGATCAACTGCACAAGTTTTACGTGTAAGTATTCAATCCCTTTTCCTGTTTAATTAGCATTGTTTAATAAAACGAAAGCCTTTTTGTTTCATACGACGAATATTTCCTTTTATGCCCATGTGTTACGAACTTGACTCGGGGGCTGGTCGCCAGAGGTTATATCGACACAATGAACTAATCAGATTTGCTGGCCGATCTCATGACCACTTCCAGACAAGTCACTCCTAAATAAGCCGTTTCTCAATGCACACGGGGCTTGCTGGCATGTCTTTGGTCATCCGAGTGGCTGCCGGTTAGCAATAAGGTTAGGCATTGTGTCACATATAATTCCTGGCCTGATCGCATATTCCTGGTCAATACATTCGTATTCTTCCTGTGCTTATAATACTAGGTCTCCAGTATATATAATCACAAGCGGGGGCTAGGGGAATATGGTTATATGAAACAACTATGTTATGTGAAACAACTATAATTTCTTTCAAATCAAAAAATACATGCATTGCATTCTATAAGTTATGTCTATACAGCTTTTGGGTTTACACAATACACAATCCCGAGCTCGGTCAAGAGTTTATCTACAAGAGGCTTGACTTCCTCCATGATGGCCTCAAGCTGTTCCTCACTCTCGATCTCTACCGTTCCCACCAGTGGATTCAGATCCAGATCTGGGCCGTGGTGGAGACGAAACCGACAGGGAATGGCGGAGGCTGCTGATCGGACTCTAGTTCTGATCGCCTCTTGTCGTCGCCGTGTATCTTCAGGAAGATACTTGAGTAGTGATTCCGCTTGGGCTATGACCAGTTTCGACCAATCACTTGGGCTAAGGTCATCTGTTGTGGTCTCGACCACATCAGCCCTTAGGAGACGAGCCACCATCTTCAGCTTTTCGAAGATGGATTGGCTCAGGTCTCTATTCGCCCTCCGGATAGAGTCGATTGTAAACTGGAGGATTGTCTTGTCTTGACCAAGCAGTTTTATTTGATTCGCTTGCGCTGCGACAAGGAGATTGTTACGAGCAGTCTAAACAAACAAAGTCAAGTCGTTCTGGTCGGAAGTTGGCTTACCTGAGAGCTGTGATCACAGTTCTTTGAGCTCGGCCTCTTGATAAAAAATCGTGGTGGCTGCCCTGAGCTCATCATTCTCCCGATCGACAAGGCTCTTCTTCAGAGAAGCAACCTCCCTGCGATAAAAAAGATAATTGTCATAACATATTTGTATTCATACAAACAGAAGGGCATTTATCCTTACTCTCGCAAGTAGTTTCTTTCCTCTTGTATGGCCTCGATGCTTTCCACCATAGCAATCGATCTCGCCGTTATACGGCATAGTTCCTGCGACACAAAGGGAAGTCAGTTGAATTCTATGCAGAACTCAGGTATTGTGAGGGATGTTCAACCTACCTCTGTGTATTCCCGGAATGATGTATTCTTCGGGATGGCTGGAGGCCTAGTCAGGGGATTTGCCTCCTCCTCGATGGTAGCAGCAGCTGGACACGCCTGCTGAACCTCAGTTGCAGGTTTCGATGCTTGCAATTGGGTCTCTGCACCCAATTCGTCCCTAACGGCCCAGATGACTTCCTGGACCAAAGGGACAGAGCTTTCTTCACCAGAGGCTTCAGCACCGGTAGAAACTTCAACCCTCATTGAGGCTGTTGATGGGTTAGGCGCTGCGTCTTTGCTCCTAAGCAAGAAAAAGAAGTCGTCAGTTTTGCCTTTGGTTGCCACAACCTGATTTAGAACAAACAGAACGGGGTTCTTACCTCAATTGAAATCCCATTAGCTTTTGGGACTTCAAGGATGGCTCCTCGAGAGAAAGAGGATAGTCGTCGTCCGTCCTAGTCTTTCTCTTCATGAACATGACCTTTTCTCCCTATGTATATCACCCTGTGAATATATGCTTAAGGAATGATGAGGCTCTGAATGGTAGGGGTTCATACCGGGGTAACCTGCTTGATCGGTAGGGGTGCGCTCGGAGCTTTGGATGTCTCCTAGACCGCTGGAGCTGACACTTCATCCGTGACCCCGAGGTTAGTCGCAGAGTCTTGCTCTGTCACTTCCGCTCCTGCCGCCAGGAGTGGAGTGTTCGCCTCCCTGGGACTCACCGGAGTCACGGGAGGAATTTCTTCTCCCTGTATAAGTGTAATTCGGTAAACACATATACAAATGAAATTGAAAATTCAAGATTGTGAGGAATTTTACCACGATCGTCCCTTCGACCAGGGAGGGAGAAGTCACAGAACCTAAAGCCTCCAGGGCTTCAGGGGCAGAGATCTCGCCCGCGACCACGGGATCCCCAGTGGCCGCGGGGTTCGCTGCAACTGCCTCTGTTTCGGCAGGGCAAGGTGGTGTCTCACTGGATTGAGAAGTTGCTATCTTCCACTTCCGGTGGACTAGGCGAACGTCATCCTCCTCCTCCTCCTCGCTCCTCTCACCCTGTATGACGAAGAAGTGATTCCAGCTTGTACCTGGGGGAACAGGAGGTATGTGATATCTTACCGCAGTTTTCTTTGCGGTAAGGGGAGTTCTGTGCGAAGACCCTTCCCCGAGGATCTTCTTGGATTTCTTGGGGGCAGGATCTCTCGCCCTGGGCTTCGAAGAAATCTTCTTCACATTCTTCACCGTCGGCTTTCCCAGGAGACCGACGTTTTCACTCGGGAACGTCGCCTCGGCGAATCTCCCCAAGAGCTATGTCATTTCGGTGTCTTATTAGTACGAGATGTACATGCAACTTACGAATGGAATTTGACGAAAGGTGGCATACCTTTCGGCGTTCCTGTTTGAGGTCGTCGCCGGCGTGGATTAAGCTCTATGGGCGAGGCGATCCCTTGGGTCCCTCTACTGCGGCACTGTAGGCCTTGAGGAGGTAATTTGTCCACCTCTCAATTTTTGATGAAGGCAGGACTGTGTCCCTAGCAGACCAGTCAGTAAATATGAAGCAAAGGTATAAGATTTCGCTGTCGAAGTCACGTACCGTTGTTGTAGTCCAGGGTGCTGTCCGCCATGGACTTTATCTCCCACACCAGATGAGCCCTTTCACGCAGGGGGCTCACCCGATTCTTCACGAAGTCGCATACAATGTCGCGAGCCGTTAGTCCCTACTGGACCAAGTGAAGAATCACTTCGGCGTGCTTCATGTATTCTGCATTCATGGCGGGGAGAGAATCCAACTCGCTCGGCTTCTCTGGCCGCGAGTTCTCGAACCACAACCTGCTCTCAGACAGAGGTGTGCAGTAAAATCACTTCTGGTACCACCCATGCACAGAGTCTCACAGGGGTGGGAAGGGATACTCTTTCTTCTCCCTTATCCAGAAGTAGATACATCCGGCGGCATTGGCGCTCTTCGACCATGCCGAGTAGTAGAAACGCCGGAAGAGATCCACGCTGGGATACACTCCGACAAAAGCTTCGCACAAATGCTGGAACACTGCCAGGATCAAGACCGCATTCAGGTGGAGATTTACTAAGTCCAACCCGTAATGCTCCAGAATCCCCTTCAAGAACCGACTCTCGGGGAATCGGAACCCACATCGCAGGTATTCCTCGAAAACCACCAGTTCGCCCTCTTGGACGATTGGGGTTTCTTGGTCCTTCTCTGCGGACCGCCAGTTGATTAGCAGCCGTGAAGGGAGGATCTCTTCCTTCTCCAATGCCATAAGGCTCTCCTCGGTGTTATGAACTGATCGGCTCCAGGACGCCATTTTTTGCAAAAGATCGTGAGGAAAGGTGGCGACTTTGGGGAAGATGGAGGCAAAGAACAATGAGGGTTTTGTGCGCCGAAAGTTCTAAGGCAGGGTTTCTGGCTGTGTGGCTTCCTCAAAAAGCTATATACTCCTTTTATAGGCCCGAGGAGGCGCACTGCTATGAGTAACGTTCCATTTAATATTCTATTCATTTCCCATAATGGATACTCTCTCTGGCGGACCCGTTAAGCGTTCCTTGTATCGGATCCGAAACAAAAGGACTTCTTTGTTTCAGATTTGAGAATACAAAAACGTGAAGAGCATAACAAAGGTCTTCGGAGGACATTTTCCTTCATGTTTATTGTAAACTTTCATGGATTAATTATAAAAATGTCCTATGACCCGGTTGTTGGACGTACGGATATTTTTTGGTCAAGTTACTGCATAATCAAAATCATGTCTTTGACTAAGCTCTGATTCTAGTCGGAGTGATGGTCCGATGGAATTTTGATTCTGATTGCGGTAATATTCCATATCAAACTTCAGTTCTAACTGCAGTTTTAGGTCTGATCGTAGTATCAGTACTGGTCGTAGAACTGAAGTTTACCTGTGTATGAGTGGTTGTAAAGACATTGCTTATGGCCATATTTTCGCACAGAAGTTGTAAAGAATATTCATATGATATGAAGAAAAAGGAATCTTTATTTCTGACATTCTTTACATAGAAAAGGGATACCAGCGACCAGAGCGTCGACCTAGTCTGAGAGAAGTTTGCAAAGTTCTCCTAGGGACATGTTGTCGGTAGGATCTATGCTGACAACTCCCAGGGAACTAGCAAATAATCTAAGCCTATCTACATCATCCCTAACAAGAGACGCACTATTATTCCTAATCGAATTGGAGAGTTCTCGCTGTTGCTGAGCGTGATCCCTCTCCCGACGGAATTGGCGTGCCTCTTCATGGGATCTTTCAAAACATTCTGCCAGATGCAGAATCGCCGAAGACATCTCTTCGGTCTTCTTCTCCAGAGCCTCTTTTTCCCCTTGGAGAGTCTGTCCGAAGGGGAGAGGCAGGATCTCAGCAGGCTGGTCGCTGGGGCCTCCAATCTCCTACATTTGCAGAAGTTAGTCACACTAACTATAACAACAAGCAAAAGGAGATAGAGATTATTACCCGTCCTTACATGTGACAGTTGATATAGACATCCCAGAAAGTAGATCACCCGATAAAATTCGAGGATCATCATATGGTGGAAGTGCGACTTTCCCACCATAAGATTGCTTCCCCAACACAAGTTGAGGATCATCTGGTCGTGGAGATGCAGCTTGCAGACCAGAAAATTGATCACCCGAACAAAAACGGGGAGTATTGGGATGAAATGGAGAAAGCTGAGAAGAACGTCCCTCCAAAGGTGGAGATGAAAGTTCAACCTACGGAGGTGCATGGATAGGAAGAACTAGAGGAACTGAAGGAAGAAAGAACGATGATATGTCTTTCACCTTTGTTTTGCTGGAGGATCCTTCGTCAACCTTGGGCTTCTTCCTTGAAGGAGATGGATCTTCGGGCGTCTGTAAATCTTGCTCGAAAACTTCTTCTTCATCACTCTCAATCTCGATGATATTGTGGTCCACCATCGAGAAGTGTATGAGAAGAAAAGTGAAGATGGCTTTAAAGGAGACTTAGCCGAGAAGAGAAGTTGTGAAGCTTTGGAACCTAAAGGCTTCGGTATTTATAGCCGCCAGGGTGATGGTTCGGTTTTCTAACGCCTCGAGTTTTTAAAGCATTTACAATTTTACCTTGGGTTAAAAAACATTTCAACGGCGTCATCATTACCCGTCACGTATTACCCAGAGCTTGCCTCGGAGAACCAACCGCCTTACTTAGTGCGCCACTAAGTGGGAGATTTGAAGCGTCGGGTTAAATATCCGATGTAAGTATTGAAATTTGAAGTAAACACATCCCTTCGTTCTCTTCAAATTTGGGGGCTAGCTGACGAGGATTGACACCCGAGTCAGTTCAAATAAATGCACGACTGGTTCAGGATAGATTCGAACCAAACAAGTGCCTGATGGTGCGAACTCAAGTCGTTCTGAGGAGCACAAGCCCGAGGTCGCAGGCTTTACGCGATCAGACCGCAGCTAATGCGCGGTCAAGAGTTCATATGGTATGCGCGAACAGAAGACTGTAGATGTTGCGCGGTCAGCGAACATCGCGTGGTCAGAGCACTTTCGACCAGGGAATGTGGGATTGATCTGCCCTCGTAATAGGAATATCCCGAGTATCCCGAAGATTCTTCCACGTTGGGGAACAACCGTCAGGAGGTTAATACGTGCGGTTATCCATGAATAACACATGTTAAACCTGCGTGGGAGTTAAGAGCGGTTGACGAAACCGCAGCCAAGCAACTATTTAATGCCGTTACGATTTGGCGCCCTTTCGGCCAATATAAAGGAGTAGCCTGATGCATCAAACAAGAGAGATCGAAGCATGGCATCGAGAGATCGATTGATCGAACCAATCAGACAAAAACAACCTGAAGACAGTAGTCTAAGTTAGATAGCTTTTACAAAGCTTTCCAGGCTTTGTCTTGTACAAACACATAGGAAAAATCTTCGCCTGTGAAGATCTTTTCCATCTTTCTATAAATCCTTTTACTATACATAGTGAAATCCCAACAGGACGTAGGGCTATTACACCCACCATCGAGGGCCCGAACCTGTATAAACTTCTCTGTGCTCTAGTTCTCCATAATTCATCATACCTTCCCAGAGGGACACCCTGAAAGGACTCACAACATACAAATTTTGCATAAGTTCGGCTAAAGACCCCGAGTCCGAATTGTCGACACAGTGTCCAATAATTGGGGCATTCCAATTCTTCGGTTACCCACACGGGTTGCTCAGGATTAGTCCATTTGCCCACGAAGTCAGCTAGGACCTGAAACTTAACCGCAGTGCGGGGTGTGAAACGGATATCAAAAGCACCGAGTTCGACAGCCCATTTGGCGATCCGACCAGATTTCTCCGGATTACGGACAATATCCCCCAATGGAAAAGATGAGGGTACTGTGATCTTATGTGCTTGGAAGTAATGTCGTAGCTTACGGGAAGCCATCAGTTGTCGTGGTATTGAGAATACCCCGGCAGGTATTGAAGACGATCCTAGCGGAAATCACGCAGCGCGGGTTGACCGAGCGACCGGTCCTCCCCCGCTGGACAAACACAATAGAAGACACGAAGATTTATACAGGTTCGGGTCCCAGTGGGGGCCCTAGTCCTGTCGACGCGCTCCCGACCGAAGTCGGCTGGGGAGGCTCTCTCCGGGGGAGAGGCTTCCGGAGCACGTCTGTGAGATTAGCTATTCCTAATAATAATGAGTTGATCCTTTACAACAGAGGGGTACAAGGGCTATTTATAGCCCCAAAAAGAAGCAAAAAACCTAAACTACCCCGGAAGCCACCGTCGGATTGAAGGGTAGGACCGTCCTTCTCCCGGTCAAACGTCTTGGATGCTTGACAGGTGGTCGCTGATTCCCGAGGCGTCCCTCGCGTGACCTGCACGTGATAAACAAACAGGGGTTTTACCTTTTAGGAGGGCGATGACGTCCGGGATATGCCCGGAGAGCACGGTCCCGGGAGCCAAATGGCGGCGCCCGGGGCAGTTACCGGAGGCCACTGTCCCCGGGCCAAATGGCGGCACCCGGGACATGCCCGGGGGGCACGGTCCCGGGGGCCAAATGGCGGCGCCCGAGGCAGGCACCGGAGGCCACTGTCCCCGGGCAAAATGGCGGCGCCCGGGACATGCCGGGGGGGCACGGTCCCGGGAGCCAAATGGCGGCGCCCGGGGCAGGCACCGGAGGCCACTGTCCCCGGGCCAAATGGCGGCGCCCGGGACATGCCCGGGGGGCACGGTCCCGGGGGCCAAATGGCGGCGCCCGGGGCAGGCACCGGAGGCCACTGTCCCCGGGCAAAATGGCGGCGCCCGGGGCAGGCACCGGAGGCCACTGTCCCCGGGCAAATGGCGGCGCCCGGGTCATGCCCGGGGGGCACGGTCCGGGGGGCCACATGGCGGCGCCCGGGGCAGGCACCGGAGGCCACTGTCCCCGGGCCAAATGGCGGCGCCCGGGACATGCCCGGGGGGCACAGTCCCGGGGGCCACATGGCGGCACCCGGGGCAGGCACCGGAGGCCACTGTCCCCGGGCAAATGGCGGCGCCCGGGTCATGCCCGGGGGGCACGGTCCCGGGGGCCTAAAAGGCGGCGCCCGGGGCAGGCACCGGAGGCCACTGTCCCCGGGCAATCATGAACTTACCTGGACTTGACCGCATGGAGATTTCCCCCAACAGCAGCCCCCCATGCCCTCCGGGGACGAAGCTTGAGCCCCCGGAGGGAATGGTTACGGTACCGGGAAAATCTCCGGACGAAAACTCCGGACAAAAATCACTGGAGCCCCGGCGACGCTTCGGTTTCTGTGCCGGGCGCTTCATGGCCGCGCCGTTCTAGCAATAAATGCACGCGGGGTTCGAAACCGCGTCTCGATTTACGCGCCTGTCCCTTCGTTTCCCGCGCACGGTTTGAATCAGTGGTCCAGATTGCTCCGAGGGGGCCACGTGGCGCGCATCTAGATCACGGCCAGCCTCTATAAATAGGGCCTTAGGGGGCCCCGGTAGCTCATTCCAAATTTTCCAACTCCAGCTTCAGCTCTCCCGGTAGCGCTCTCCCGGTAGCATTTCCGGTAGCCTTCTCCGGTAGCGAGCGTCCGGGAGTTGTAGCCGTAGCCACCTGAAAACTTAGCCACCGAAAAACAAAGAATTCACCTAATGGCACCCAAAGGTCGAGCGAAGACCACGGAGGTGCCCCCGGAGGAAATCCCCGCGGATTTCCTCTGGGCCTCCGAGTTCTCGGCCTCGGACGCGGAGTCCCTGGTCAAGAAGGGCGTCGTCGAAGAGGGGGACATCCGGGTCCCCCTAAAGAAGGACGGAGCCCCCCGCCCCAGGCCCGGAGAGGTTGTGGCCTTCGAGGCCTTCCTCGAGGCAGGGCTCCGACTCCCGGTGCACCCGATGCTCCGGGAGTTCCTAAAGGAGTACGGGGTGGCGCTCAACCACCTCACCCCCAACGCCCTCGTCCGGATGGGTCTCTTCATCTGGCTGTACGAGACAGCGACCGGGCGGGAGCCCACCCTCCGCGTCTTCCGGTATTTTTACGAGCCGGCAGCGCGGAGCTCCCACCTGGTGAAGGGAGGACCGAAGTCCCCCTTCGGCTCGGTGATGGTCCAGATGCTGCCCTCCCGGGTGGCGGACTACCCGGCGGCGGCCTCCCGGGACCACTGGGGGGACTGGCTCCGGAGGTGGTTCTACCTCCGGGTCCGGGACGAGGCGGTGGTCTACGCCCCGGAGCCTCCCACCTACAGCCGGTCGTCCGCACCGAAGCCGCCGGTGTGGACGGACGAGGAGTTCGAGCTCCTTGGGAAGGTGGTGCTGGCGAAGAAGGCCCGCTCGATGCGGGACGCCGCGGAGGAGCTGGCGCTCCTGCGGCTTTCCCCCTTCTCACGCGGGGGAAGGGGGATCGGCATGGGCCCGGAGCAGCGGTCTCCGGTCAAGCCGGTGACGCGGCGTAAGTCCCCTGCATTTTTGTACTTGCAGTTTTTTACGGGAAATTGACTAACTTTTTACCTCTTACAGTGCGCCCGTACCCGGCGGCGAGGGACAAGGCGGAGCGCCTCCTGGGGAGGTACTTCGCCGACGAACACGAGCGCATCGTGCGCCTCGTGGGGGAGGGGCCTCCCCGGAACTTGGTGGCCGAGGCCTACGGGCTCAGGCTTCCGGAGAGGAAGCCCCTTCCCACCCCCGGGTCTCATAAACGGGGGAAGGATGCTGCCGGGGGCTCGGAGCCCAAAAAGCCCCGGGTCCAAAAGACCCCAGCCCCGACGACGGCGCCGGCGACGACGCCGGTGAGGGCCCGGGACGCGGCTCCCGGAGCCGAACATGCCCGGGCGGCGCCCCGGGCAGAGGCGACACCTCCACCCCCGGAGGCCCCCGTCGAGGCCCGGGGGAAGGAGGTTGTTGTCGATGGGGCGGGGTCCGATTCGGCGGACTACGCCCCATCACCAATTCGCGTGACGCTCCTCTCGCCTCTCCCGGCGGCATTGGCGCCGGAGAGGCTAGAGGTGAGGTTTTCGGGGGCGGCGCCCCCGCGCCTCTGGCCGGTTGATGAAGAGGGGGGGAGCCCCTCAGTCTTCGAGGTCCCCCCGGAGCAAGAGGCTCCGAGGGCCCTCCGGCCTGGGGCGGGGAAAGGACCGATGATCCCCCCCCGGGCGGAGATCCCCGCCCAATCTTCGTCTTCGTCTTCGAAGGAAACTTCGTCGACGAAGACGCCGGCGACGCCGACCGTGCTCCCGGTTTCAGAGGTCCGGGGGCCCTCTCCCGGCCGCGACAGGAGGGCCGGGCAAGACACCTCCCTACTTCCCGCGGGTGAGGTGGCCCGCTACGCGGAGGGCCTGCACAACCGGAAGGTGCAGGCCTTCGTAGAAGGAGGAACGCTCCACGAGCGTTTTGAGGGGCTCGAGTCCCTCGGAGCCCAGGTAACTCGAGCTCTCAACACTTCGGCTTTTTTCCTGCACTTAAGATTTTTCTAACTCTTTATGCATTTTGTAGGTAGCGACTGTTACCTGGGGCCTTGAGCAGCGGGTCACCCGGCTGCTCAAGGAGGCGGAGAGCCGGGCCGCGACCTACGTCGAGCAGCGGGAGGCGGCCCTCCGGGAGCGGGACGAAGCTCTTGATGAGCTGTCCCGGGCCCGGGCGCAGGTGCACCTTTCGGAGGGCGCCTACATCCGCCTCCGAGAGGAGGCCAAGGTGCGGGAGAAGGCGCTCCGGGAGCTCGAGAGCTCCAGCGTCCGGGCACTGTCGGACGCGGGCCGCTCCGTCCGCTCGGCCTTGGAAAGCCTTGGCGTTAGCCTGGGCTCCAGGAGCGGCCCGGAGGTGCCCCCGGTGACCCTCGCGGAGGCTGTGCGTTTTCTTAACGCACAAGTCTCCGCCATCCCGGAGGCTGCGGACGTCCGGGCACGTGGCCGGGCGATCCCCGTCATCGCGGCCGCCGCGGGGCTCAGTTGACTACCGTGGGGTCGGTGCCCGGGCGATCGGGGGGCGCATCCCCCGGGGCTTCCCGGAGGCCTTCGAGCCAACGCGCCGGGAGGTGGAGCTACTGGCGGAGGGGTTCTACGACCGGATCATCCGGACGTGGTTCCCGACACCGGCGCCTCCGGCCGCGGATGTCCCTGCCCCGGCCACGGAGGAAGCTCCCCGGGGGGAGGACCCCAATGCCAAAGTATGAGACTCCCCCGGGTCTTTAGCTAGGACCCCTTTTTATTTTGTTAGACATTTTGATTCCGGTAGCTTCTTAGGAGAAGCCCCGGGCACTTGTACAAAAACATTTTGCAATGAAATATATTAGAAATTTTTCTAAGTCTTTGCAATGAAATGTTACCAGGGTTCCCGGGGGGTTGCTCCCGAGCAACGGTCCGGGAGAGGCTCTCCGGGGGACGCCCAAGCGGCTTTGATTTTGCTGAGCCTTGTCTCCGGGAGGCGCGACGGCGGTACTACCCGGGAGCCTGTCCGGTTGAGGTGGCGCCCGGAATGGCACTTGGATAATTTTGACAACAGCCGTGCTGAATTAACTCCCCCGCGCCCGAAGACCCAGATGATACCTCCTCTCCGGATACTTCCGCCGGCTGGGTACGAGTTTTGGCCCGAAGACGTACTTCGGGACTCTCAGCGTCGCATCCGGGCGCTGTACCGGGACTTGGCCCGGGAGCTGAGGGAGCGCCTCCGGGAGCTTTAGGCGTAGGGGCCTTAGGCTCGTAGAAAATCCCCCGGGTCAGGACCCGGGTTGTATCGTTTCTGAAACCCACCGGAGGGGGAAGATGTCCTCCGGGTTTGTTGATCAATAAAGCGCATTGTTTCCTTTTATTGCCTCTATTTTCTTCTTCTTGGATGGTCTGGACGACTCATCTTAACAAGGATGAGCTAAGTCTCTTCGTGGGTGACCCCGGGGGCCCCCTGTCCCCCCCCCCCCGCCCACAGCGGGCGGGAGGAGGCCTCCGCGTGCTGTGGGGGTAACAGGGTCCCCAGGGGGAGCATAACCTGTAGAAATATTTTGTTAGAAAATTGTAAAAGGATTTCCGAGGGAGGGGCCTTCCGGGGTGCCCGGGGGCCGGCCGCCGGGAGAGCGGGGAACCGGGAACTAGGCGCGGAAGGGGCTCATGAAAAGCCAACAAGACCTCCGGAGGGGAGCTTCCCGGGAGACTTCGTCCGGTCGCCGTGAAAACGGGGAACCGGGAATAATGTGTCCGGGGGAAAATATATCTGAGAAACCCAATCTTCGTAAAGCAATTGTCCGGTCGCCGCGAGAACGGGGAGCCGGGAATAAGGTCTTCGAGAGATAATCATCCGGTCGCCGTGAGAACGGGGAGCCGGGAATAACGTCGACTCCCGGAGGAGGAAGATAGATCTAGTCAAGCCGCAAGGGGCTGATCTTCCGGTCGCCGTGAGAACGGGGAGCCGGGAATAACGTCGACTCCCGGAGGAGGAAGATAGATCCAGTCAAGCCGCAAGGGGCTGATCTTCCGGTCGCCGTGAGAACGGGGAGCCGGGAATAACGTCGACTCCCGGAGGAGGAAGATAGATCCAATCAAGCCGCAAGGGGCTGATCTTCCGGTCGCCGTGAGAACGGGGAGCCGGGAATAACGTCGACTCCCGGAGGAGGAAGATAGATCCAATCAAGCCGCAAGGGGCTGATCTTCCGGTCGCCGTGAGAACGGGGAGCCGGGAATAACGTCGACTCCCGGAGGAGGAAGATAATCCAGAAAGCCATTAGACGTCCCGCTGAGGAGAGCGTCTACTCCCGGAGGAGGAAGTGCCCGGAGACGGGTCTTGAGTGTTTGGGTAGGGGACTAATCTCCCAAAGTGACTCGTTACCGCGGCCGCTGGGGACCGGGTTGCCGCTTACACCCTCAGTCCACGAGGGCTGTTCGTAAGCCGCCCTTCAGGAGGGACTTGCTGGGGCAGGGCCCACTTCCTCACGGAGAGGGCATCCTCACGGGGAGGGCATCTTCACGGGGAAGGCATCCTCGCGGGGAGGGCGTCCTCGCGGGGAGGGCATCCACCACTAGGGGCGGTAAACAAGAACAACCTGCAGTGAGACAGTTGGAGAACAAAGGCTATGCATTTATTAACGAAATATACAAAGCCCCCCCCTGCGAAGCCGCGAAGGGGGAAAAAAGGGAAACTACAGTGTCCCTCCTCCCCCTCCGGCGTGACCGCTCCGGGGGAGGGGGCAGGCCCGTAAGGCTAGACGTAGAACTTGCGAAGTAAACGCAAGTTCCAGGTGTGCTTCAGCTCCTGCTCTTGAAGGTTGGAGAGCTTGTAGGCCCCCGAGCCTAGGACAGCGGAGATCCTGTAGGGGCCCTCCCATTTGGGGGAGAGTTTTCCCTGGGCCTGGGGGTCCGTGACGCGCTTGAGGACAAGGTCCCCAAGGCGAAAAGCTGTTTCGCGCACGCGCTGGTTGTATGCGCGCGACATTTCGCGCTCGTAGATGGCGTGGCGGAGGAGCGCTCGGTCGCGTTCCTCCTCCACGAGGTCGATTTCCAGCCGCCGGTTGTCTTCGTTGGCCCGGTAGGCTGCGGTCGTGGCTCCGTTCAGGAGCTCGACCCGCAGCGACCGGAAGCCGATCTCCGGGGGGAGGACTGCCATCCGCCCCGTAGACTAGGGAGAAGGGAGCACGCCCTGTGGCCCGGGACGGGGTCGTGCGCATCGAGCAGAGGATGCTAGGGAGCTCCTCTGCCCACGCGCCCCGCTTGGAAGCGGTTTGTTCGAGTCTCCGGCGTAACCCCTGTAGGATTACGCCATTGACCCTCTCGACGGCCCCATTGCTTTGAGGATGGGCCACTGAGGCAAAGTGGATGACGATCCCCAGGCCTTCGCAGAATTCCCGGAAGTAAGCCGAGTCGAATTGGGTCCCGTTGTCCACGGTGATTTCCCGGGGGACACCAAAACGACAAACGACGTTTTTCCAGAAAAACCGCTGAACGACCCGGGAGGTGATGCTAGCCAAGGGCTCCGCCTCGACCCACTTTGTAAAGTAGTCGACCGCGACTACCGCATACTTGTATCCTCCGGGCGCTGAGGGGAAGGGCCCTAAAAGGTCCATCCCCCAGCGCACGAAGGGCCAAGTGATGGGGATAGTCCGCAGCGCTACAGGGGGGTGATTCGAGCCCTTGGCCATTTTCTGGCATGCTTCGCACGCGGAGACAAGGTCTCGCGCGTCGCGCATGACTGTAGGCCAGTAGAAGCCCTGCCGAAGGGCCTTGGCAGCGATGGCACGCGGGGCTAGGTGAGAACCACAGCTCCCCGCGTGAATGTCTTCCAGGAGTTGAAGTCCCTCCGACCGGGGGAGACAGCGCAGGAGGGCTGAAGCCCCCCGCTTGTAGAGCCTTCCCTCCAGCAGGAGATATGCCCAGGCTTTGGCCCAGAGGAGTTTAGCCTCGGTCTCGTGGGGAGGGTCCCCCTCTCCCTTGATGAAGGAGATGAGGGGGTCCATCCAAGATGAAGGTCGGACGATCTCGGCGACCTCCGGGACCGGAGGCTCGGGGCCTGCATCGGGGGAGGCCACCGAGGGCTTCATGATGATTTCCAAGAAGGCCCCCCTGGGGAGCGTTTCCCGGGCGCTTGCGGCCCGCGCCAAGGCATCGGCCCGGTCATTCTCCCTCCTCGGGATATGCCGGGCCTCAAGGCCGTCGAAGTGTTTCTCCATCTTCCGTACTTCCTGCAAGTAAAGACTTAAATTTGCGTCATGGCACAGGTATGACTTGTCCATTTGGCAGACAACGAGCTGAGAGTCTCCCTTCACTAGTAGGCGCCGGATCCCCAGGGAGCGCGCGAGGCGCATCCCGAGGAGCAGAGCCTCGTATTCGGCGACGTTGTTGGTTGCGGGGAACTCGAGCCGCGCGGCGTACTCGAGCTCCTTCCCCTCGGGGCTCCGGAGGACTACCCCCGCGCCAGCCCCAGCGAGACACAGCGACCCATCAAACAGCAGGGTCCAATGGTCACTGCGCAGGGGCGGCACAGGGAGATCTTCGTCCCCGGACCCAGAGGCGGGAGTCCACTCTGCGACGAAGTCGGCGAGGACCTGCGACTTGATTGCGGAGCGGCCGGTAAGGGACAGAGAGAAGGGGGCGAGCTCGGCCCCCCACTTCCCAATCCGGCCAGTGGCTTCTTTATTCCGCAGTACCTCCCCCAGGGGGAGGGACGACGGGACGGTGATGGGGTGCCCCAGGAAGTAGTGCCGGAGCTTCCGGGACGCCATGAGGAGAGCGTAGCAAATCTTCTCCATCTCCGTGTACCGAGTCTTGGCCCCTTGGAGGGCTTCACTGACGTAGTACACGGGACGTTGCTGCCCCCCTTGCTCCTTCACCAAAACCGCGCTGACGGCGACGGGGGTCGCGGCGAGGTAGAGGAGCAAGGGCTCTTCCGGAGACGGACTCACGAGCATTGGAGGGCTCGAGAGGTACTTCTTGAGGTCATTGAAGGCTTCCTGGGCCTCGGGGGTCCAACGGAACCCCTCGAGCCCTCGGAGGATCTTGAAGAACTGGAGGCCCCGCTCCCCCGAACGGGAGACGAAGCGACTGAGCGCGGCCAGGCGGCCGGAGAGCCGCTGGACATCTTTGACGGAGCGCGGTGGGGGCATGTCTAGGAAGGCCCGGATCTTCTCGGGGTTTGCCTCAATGCCCCGCTGGGACACGAGGAAACCCAGGAGCTTCCCCCCGCGCACCCCGAAGGCGCACTTCTCCGGGTTGAGCTTGAGCCCGAACGCGCGGAGGTTGCGGAAGGTCTCTGCGAGGTCGTCGATGTGGGAGGCTGCACAGGGACTCTTGACGACCGCGTCGTCTACGTAGACTTCGACGTTGCGGCCGATTTGATCTTTGAAGACCAGCGTCATCAGGCGCTGGAATGTGGCTCCCGCATTCTTGAGCCCGAAGGGCATGCGGCGGTAGCAGAAGGTTCCGAGGGGAGTTATGAAACTCGTCTTTTCCTCGTCCCCCTCCACCATCCGGACTTGATGGTATCCCGAGTAGGCGTCTAGGAAGCTCATCAGCTCGCACCCCGCGGTGGAGTCAACGAGCTGGTCGATCCGCGGGAGCGGGAAGTTGTCTTTGGGGCAGGCGCGGTTAAGGTCGGTGAAGTCCACGCACATGCGCCACTTGCCACTTGATTTCTTGACGAGGACGGGGTTTGCGAGCCACTCGGGGTGCAACACTTCCCGGATGAACCCCGCCTCTCGAAGCCGGGCTATCTCCGTCTTGATGGCTTCTTGACGTTCGAGGGAGAGCTTCCTCAACTTCTGCTTGACAGGGGGGTGACCGGGGGTCACCGCGAGCTTGTGTTCAATAACCTCCCGGGCGACGCCCCGCATGTCCGAAGGCTCCCACGCAAAAACATCGGAGTTTTCGCGCAGAAAGGCTGCGAGTTGCGCTGCATGGTCTTGGGGGAGCTCTGCCCCGATTTGGACAGTTTTGTCCCTGCTGCCCGGGGACAGCGGGACCTTCCGGAGGCCCCCTTCCGGACGCGGCTTGAGGAGGGGCCTCCCAGGGGATGGCGCAGCGACATCTACGTCCGGGGGGGGGAGCCCCCCCCCCGGGTGCCTTGATCAGGTTGACGCTTCCTATTGTGGCAGCAGCTCGCTCGTATAGAGCACGAGCCATGTCTTGATCCCCCCGGACGTTGATCACGCCATGCGGCCCGGGGATCTTCATGCACAGGTAGTTTTGGTGGGTGGCAGCCCCCAGCCGATTGATCGTAGTCCTCCCCATAATCACATTGTAGGAGGAGGGGAGGTCCACTACGTCGAAGCGGACTAGCTCGGTCTGGTAGTTCTCCGGGGTGCCGAAAGTGATCGGGAGATCTACCTTGCCCACGGGGTGGATCGCCTTCCCCGGGACAAACCCTTGCAGAGGACCTGCCGCTGGTTGCAGGAGCTTTTCATCCACCTGCATTTCCTTGAAGGTTTTGAGGAACAGGACGTCGGCGGAGCTTCCACCGTCCACGAGGATGCGGGCCAAGTGGCAGTTGTAGATTGTCGCGGAGACAATGAGCGCGTCGTCGTGGGGGAAGCGAACCCCTCGCGCGTCTTCCGCCGTAAAGGTGAGGGGGACGTCTGACCACTTGGGCGGCACGGACGCGTGTAGCACCCCCACTACCTTAACTTCTCGCGCATACTCCTTGCGCTGGCGCTTGGAGTCCCGCCCGGAGGCGGAGCCCCCTACGATGACGTTGATGCGGCGTTGAGAAGTTTGAAAGGGGAGAGCGTCTGAAGGCTCCCCCTCCTGCACCTGCTGCCCCCCCGCGGGAGCGGGAAGGGCCGGAACAGCTGGCCGAGGGGGCAAGGAGGCCGGAGTCCCCCCCCCCCCCTGCCCGCGCTGGTCGAGGAACGCCGCGAAGTGCTGCAGCAGCTGGTGGCAATCTCGGGTGGCGTGGGTATTGGACCCGTGGAAGCTGCACCACGGTCCTTCCCGGTTTCTCCCCGCGGGGCCTTGGCGGCCGCGCGAAGACTGTCCCCCCCCATGGCCTCTCGGCTTGGGAAAGGGGCGGTTGCCCTTCGGGGGGTCGCGCGAGCCGCCTCCGCCCTCAAGGACAAAAGTGTCCCGAGGCCGTGGTTCGCTACGGCCCCCCTGCCTGGGGCGCCTAGGGGGATCCCGGGCCCCCCGCTCGGCGGGGGCAGGGGCCCCCTGGGTCTTCTTCCAGATGTCGTCTTCCTCCGCGCGAGCGTACTTTTCGAGTACGTTAAAGAGCTCGTCGGCGGAAGAGGGGCAGCTTCGAGAGAGTCTTCGGTGGAGTTCCCCCGGGAGGATCCCGCTTTTGCAGGCTTCGATCACTGTGGAGTCCGGGACGTGGGCCACTTTGCTTTTTACTTGGGCAAAGCGCTTGAAGAAGCTTCTGATGGTCTCCCCGGTCCTCTGGCGCACTGTGTACAGCTGTGAAGAATCCAGGGGATGTACGTAATTTCCCTGAAAGTTGGCGCAGAACTCCCGCTTCAGCTGCGAGAAGGGCTTGATGGAGCCCGCCTTCAGATTGTAAAACCAGGAGCGGGCAATGCCGGTGAGGTAGAGGGGGAAGACGTTGCATTGGACGCTCTCGTCCCCCCCCCCCGCCGCGGAGATGGCTGTGGAGTAGATCTGCACGAACTCGTAAGGGTCCGCTTCGCCATTATAATGTTCGATGTGCGGGGGACGGTAGGGCCGCGGCCATCGGATGCTGCGGAGTCTTCGACATAGAGGCTGGTTCGCCCCCTGCACTTCCCGGGGGGAGCCCCAGTCACTGTCTTCTTTAACGGGGGACGCCCCCTCGTTATCCGAGTCAGGTAGTGGCCCAAGAGGGCCGCCAGAGTGGTGGTGGCGACGCTTCTCTTCCGGGCCGGGACTGATTTCCCGGATGTCCGGGCTTCCCTCCGGGGAGGATGGTTCTTCGGCGGGTCTCTTCCCCCGACCGATGCGAGAGCGAGGCTCCCTGCGACAACGACCGGGGGGGAGCTCTTCCCCGCTGCTGGGAGAATGCATTCGCTCGACCTCCCCCCGGGAGAAGCGGACCTGCTTCGCTGGGGGAGGGAGCTCCTGCACTGTAGCAGCCGGCCCGGGAGCTACCGGGACCTACTGGGGGGAGCCCCCTGCGACGGCCCCCGGGACCGGAAAGGGGGGAGACCCTGCACCATCCGGAACCGGGGAGGGGGCGCCCGGGGCGGCGTTTGGATCCGAAGAGGGGGCCCCCGTGGCAACGACCGGGACCGGAAAGGGGGAAGCCCCTGTGACATCCGGAACCATTGGGGGGTGAGCCCCCTCGGCGACGTCCGGGGTTGGGGAGCCAATGCGGGGGGAAATTCGCTGAGGCACGGGAGCTGCTCTGTCGACCGGCCCCGGTGCAGTAAACGCAACGCGGGGGCCGGGACTGGCTCCCGGCGTAGGAATAGCCCCCGGCATGAAATGACCCCTCAGCCCCTGAAGCGAGCCGGGGACGGGGTACCCCCCTGGTGCCGCGAAGGGCCCGGGCATGAAATATCCTCCCGGCACCGGGACAGGCCCGGGTGCCGAGAAGTGTCCGGAAGTATATCCTGCGGGGGGAGGGAACCCCCCAGCGGGATTATACGGGGTAGACAGCCCCCCTGACGCCGGAGGGGCCGCTGGGTATCCCATAAACGGGGGCATGATCCCCGGATACGGGTGCGACGAAAATGTGGGGGCCGAGGGCCGCGCCAACGCACTAAGGAGCTCGTCCATAGAGCGCTGGGCGCGGAGCTGACCCTCCACGAGAGCCTCCAGCAGGGCATCCCGGGGAGCCGGGGGAGCCGTCGGGGGGAAACTCGTCCCGGCCAAGGTCCCCGCGGCCGCCGGGAGCGACCCGGAGGTGGAGGCGCCTAGATTGAGAGGAAAGGTGGGAGGCGGTACCTGGGAATGGTCGCCTCCGGACGGAAGCGCCGGAACAGCAGCGTCCCGGACGGGTGGCACCAGGTCACCGAGACCGGCGTCACCGGGAAGGGCGCGGGCCCTTGTTCTCGGAGGAGCCATGGCAATTCATCACGGGTCCCCACGGACGGCGCCAACTGTCGTGGTATTGAGAATACCCCGGCAGGTTTTGAAGACGATCCTAGCGGAAATCACGCAGCGCGGGTTGACCGAGCGACCGGTCCTCCCCCGCCGGACAAACACAATAGAAGACACGAAGATTTATACAGGTTCGGGTCCCAGTGGGGACCCTAGTCCTATCGACGCGCTCCCGACCGAAGTCGGCTGGGGAGGCTCTCTCCGGGGGAGAGGCTTCCGGAGCACGTCTGTGAGATTAGCTATTCCTAATAATAATGAGTTGATCCTTTACAACAGAGGGGTACAAGGGCTATTTATAGCCCCAAAAAGAAGCAAAAAACCTTAACTACCCCGGAAGCCACCGTCGGATTGAAGGGTAGGACCGTCCTTCTCCCGGTCAAACGTCTTGGATGCTTGACAGGTGGTCGCTGATTCCCGAGGCGTCCCTCGCGTGACCTGCACGTGATAAACAAACAGGGGTTTTACCTTTTAGGAGGGCGATGACGTCCGGGATATGCCCGGAGAGCACAGGTCCCGGGAGCCAAATGGCGGTGCCCGGGGCAGTTACCGGAGGCCACTGTCCCCGGGCCAAATGGCGGCGCCCGGGACATGCCCTGGGGGCACGGTCCTGGGGGCCAAATGGCGGCGCCCGGGGCAGGCACCGAAGGCCACTGTCCCCGGGCAAAATGGCGGCGCCCGGGACATGCCGGGGGGGCACGGTCCCGGGAGCCAAATGGCGGCGCCCGGGGCAGGCACCGGAGGCCACTGTCCCCGGGCCAAATGGCGGCGCCCGGGACATGCCCGGGGGGCATGGTCCCGGGGGCCAAATGGCGGCGCCCGGGGTAGGCACCGGAGGCCACTGTCCCCGGGCAAATGGCGGCGCCCGGGTCATGCCCGGGGGGCACGGTCCCGGGGGCCACATGGCGGCGCCCGGGGCAGGCACCGGAGGCCACTGTCCCCGGGCCAAATGGCGGCGCCCGGGACATGCCCGGGGGGCACGGTCCCTGGGGCCACATGGTGGCGCCCGGGGCAGGCACCGGAGGCCACTGTCCCCGGGCAAATGGCGGCGCCCGGGTCATGCCCGGGGGGCACGGTCCCGGGGGCCTAAAAGGCGGCGCCCGGGGCAGGCACCGGAGGCCACTGTCCCCGGGCAATCATGAACTTACCTGGACTTGACCGCATGGAGATTTCCCCCAACATCAGTAGTGCGTAAAGTTTCTTCTGGACCTCAGGGTATCGCTTCTTAGGGCCATGAAGTACTTCGCTTACGTAGTAGACTGGTCTGTGTATACCTTCTCTATCCGTGATCAGGATAGCGCTAACCGCGTGTGGCTTCGCCGCCAAGTAGAGAAGCAACGGTTCTCCTTTTTTTGGAGACACCAAGATGGGTGGACTGGATAAATACACCTTCACCTCCTGAAACGCTTTTTTGGCCTCATCGGACCATGCAAAATTGTGATGTTTGCTCAGGGCCTTGAAGAAAGGTAGTCCCCTTTCGCCTAGCTGCTATATGAACTGGCTTAAGGCCGCCATGCGACCTGCTAGGCGCTGAACATCCTTCATGGTCGAGGGAGACCTCATCTACTCAATAGCCCTGATTTTTTTCAGGATTGACTTCAATTCCTCTGGAACAAACAAGAAAACCAAGAAGTTTTCCTGAAGAAACCCCGAAGGAACATTTCTCCGGGTTTAATTTTATTCCAAAGTGATTCAAATTACAGAAGGTTTCAGCCAGATCGTCTAAATGAGACAATCTTTTACTGCTCTTTACAACCAAGTCATCTACATAAGCTTTGAGACTACACCCTATCTGGGAAAGAAAGGTCTTTTGCATCAAGCGCTGGTACGTGGAACCTGTGTTCTTGAGACCGAAAAGCATTCTGACGTAGCAGTAGGTGCCGAACGGGGTGATGAAGGCAGTCTTCTCTTCATCTTCTTCTGCCATGCTAATTTGATGATATCCTGAGTAAGCGTGCAGGAAACTCATCAGTTCACAACCCGCGGTAGAATCGACCAGCTGATCGATGCGGGGAAGGGGAAAGTCATCCTTTGAACAGGCACTATTGAGGCTGGTGTAATCGACGCACATGCGCCACTTACCATTTGACTTGAGGACCATGACCGGATTTGCAAGCCATTCCGGGTGATCGACCTCATGAATAAACCCGGCTTTTAGGAGTTCATCTAACTCCTCTCGGATGGCTTCCTGCCGGTCAACAGCAAAACGCCTGAGCTTTTTCTTTATTGGTCGCTGTCCAGGTCGAATTGCTAACCTGTGCTCAATTACCTCCCTTGGGACATCGGGCATGTCGGATGGTTTCCACGCAAACACATCTGCGTTAGCCTGGAGGAAAGTAATGAGCTCGAGTTCTTATTTGTCATCCAGGCCTGATCCGAGCCGAATCATCTTGGATGGATCATCTGGGTACAATGGAACTAGTTTGAGTTTCTCATCAGGTCGAGGAGCAGCTTTGATCGTGCAAGTGGCGACTGTGGCGACCTGAGCGTCCCGGAGGGGAAGTTGGTCTACCATCTCCAAAGATAGCTGGTCGCACTTCAATGCCACGTTGCGACTGCCTCGGATCGAGATGACACCTTTGGGGCCAGGCAACTTGTCACACTGATAAGCATAGTGTGTTGCCATCATGAACTTAGCAAGAGTTGGCCTGCCAAAGATTGCGTTATAAATTGAATCACAATCAATTATATCAAAAGTAACTAATTCTGTTTGGAAGTTATCTGATTTTCCCAGTGTGACCGGCAGGACCACCTGTCCCAATGGCATCATGGAGGGACTAGGAATTATCCCATAAAACGGATGGATTATGGGCTTAATTTTTGAACGAGGAATATGCATCTCGTCGAGCGCCTTGACCAATAGAATGTCCAAGGAGCTTCCTCCGTTGATCAGGACCCTTTCGACTCTCGCATTACTGATAATCAGGGTAATGACCAAAGGAAGCCTCAATGGTCGAGTAAGCCCCGCCGGACAGTCAGAGCGATCAAACGTCAAAGGTGTATCCGACCAACGGGGGTACTGAGGTTCACCAAGGGATGTCTCTGTTTGGTTAACCTCTCGATAAAATGCCTTAAATTGCCTCTTGGAAACAAAAGAGGAGGAACCTCCGAAAATAACATTAACATGATTACGAGGTACCTGGTAAGACATCTCTTCGTCCCCGTCGGTGTCTCTTAGCCCGCATGCTTGTTCCTTAGTTGGTAAGGTCAGCATCGGCCCAAGCCCCTGGTAGAAGTCATCTAACTGCTTCAACCAACTCCTGCAGTTCTTGAGGTCGTGGCCTGCGGAGTTGTCGAGTGGACACCATCTCTTGCCTTCCTACGGGTTAGTCGACTTCTCTGATTGGTCGGCACTCCGACCATTAGAAGCAATTTTATTTTTAAACAATGGCTTGTTACCTTTTGTCGAAGGAGGATTCTCTGCGACTGCGACCTCGCGGTATTGTCCAGATCGATTCCTTTTTGACTTCTTCAACTTGCCACGTGATGAAGATTCCGGCTTCTTGCTTGAATCTTCTTTTCTAGCGTCCTTGAGACCTGGTTGAGGCGGTAGGTTACCTTTATCGACCATCCGGTTCCATTCGACAGCCTCGGCTGCGTCAGAATATCGATCAGCCATACCAAAGAGATCGGCTATAGATCGAGGAGGATGGATGAGCAAATCCTTGGTGCATCTCCGATATCGAACGGTGTGTTTAAATGTTGTGATAACGGAACTATCAGAAATGTTCGGGATGGTATTTCTCACCCCAACAAATCTCTTGACAAACTGACGAAGAGTTTCGGTCGAAGTTTGTCATAGTCGATGGAGGTCATCCTCTTTACCCGGCTTCTGATAACAATTTTGGAAATTGCTGAGGATAGCATCACACAGCATTTCCCAGTTATAGATCAAACCTTCGGGTTGGTTAAACAACCAAGTTCTTGCCAGTCCTTCAAGGACTGTTGGCAGGTAGTTGGCCATGACCCGATCATCGCCGCCTGCCGCTTGGATGGCAGTAATATAGATTTGGAGGAACTCGAACGGGTTCTGAGTTCCATCAAACCTCTCTATGGCCCTGGTCTAAACTTGTATGGCCAAACGACCGCACGAAGGCCTGGCGAGAAAGCTTGACAACCAACGTAGGGACCGGGAATTGTCCTATGATCCTCAATCTGATCACAGGCGACCTCACGTAGAGGAGAAGCCACTCGTGGCCCTAAACGAGAATGGACAGGAACCCGATCCCTTTCATGTGAATCCTGTGCCCATCTGGTCTTGTCCCGTCGAGATGGTACAGGTGGCGAGTGACTCCGTCTGCCAGAACCAGAGTTTGGGTGCTCTTAGTTATGGGAGTGTGTCACTGACCGGGAAGAAGCCGTCGGAGTTGCCTCCGATACTACCTCGTCCATCCTTTCGGCCAGGATTCTGGTGAAGGCCGGTTTCTGCGCATCCGTGACCGTAGGAGGAAAATTACGCATGACCTCCACGATCGATCGAAGTCGGCCATGAGTACTTCTCCTAGGGGCACCAGGTGTTACCATCTCTTCGTCCACCAGGAAACGCTCTGGGGATAAAGACGGTGTCTGGTCGTGTTTGCGACCACGAGATCGTCGAGAAGAACTTGGAGCAGCATCGTAACAAGCCTGCGCATCTTGAAGAGCCTCTAGGGCTGTTCTGCGAAGTTCACTGTCTTGTTGCTCGCGATCTTAATCTTCTTGTTGTTTTTGTTCCTGTTCTTCCCTAGCAGCCCGTTGATCAAGAGTTTCCTCCGATAAGGCAGCAAACTGTCTAGGAAGAGAGGTCACCGAGGGAGAAAACATCTCGGTTTGTTCCGAGTCAGATTCGAAATCAAAGAGACGATGAAGGTTATCAGGATCAAACCTCTCCGGGCTGATTTCCTGGTTGACATCATTCTTCCCCTTAGTAGAGTCGTATGACGGACCGGATTCACCTTCTAATGCATTGAGAACCTTGGTGGGTTCTGACCCTGCGTTAGTCGCCTCCTGGTCGATAGACATGACTTGAACAGTCGATTTGATTTCTGGGACATCCTCGCCCCCGGTCTCCTCCATCAGAACAGGATCGCTAGGGGAAGGCATTGGAATGTGGGCATAATCCTCGAGATCGAAATTGTTCTCAGAATCATATGATCCAACCATGACTCAGCGAACCTCCGGATGAAAATTAGGACGCCTTGAGAAAGGCCCCACGGTGGGCGCCAGTTGTTGACGATTCAGACTCGGTGTCCTTAGTATAACTTATGCAGAATTTGTAGGTTGTGAGACCTTTTAGGGTGCCCCTCCGGGAAGGTATGATGAATCAAAGATAACTAGAACACAAAGAGATTTATACAGGTTTGGGCCCTCGATGGTGGGAGTAATAGCCCTACGTCTTGTTAGGATTTCACTATATGTGAGAAGAAAGAGTTACAAAGCTATGGAAAAGATCTTCACAGGCGAAGATCTTTCCTATATGTTTATACAAGACAATGACTGAAAGGGTTGTGAAATCTAGCTAACTTAGACTACTGTCTTCTGATCCTCTGGGTGTTTTGATTGCTTGATCATTCGATCTGATCTTCCTGTCTGATGCATTGGATCATCCCTTTATACTGGTCGAAAGGGTGCCAAGACATAACGGCATCAAACAGTTGTTCGGATGTAGTTTTGGCAACTGCCCCTAACCTCCATGCAAGTTTAACACGAGTTATTCATGGATAACCGCACGTATTAATCTCCTGATGGTTGTTTCCATGCGTGGAAGGATCTTCGGGATACTCGGGATATCCCTGTGGTAGGGACAGAACAATCCCGCATCCCCTGGTCGAAGGTGTCCTAACCACATGTTGCCTGTTATTATCTGACCGCGCATCATCTGCAGCCCTCTGTTCGCATATAAAATGCGAACTTTTCACCGCGTACTGTCTATGGTCTGATTGCGTAAAGCCTGCGATCATACTTGTCCGGTTCGAATCTGTTCTGAACCAGTCGTGTATTTATTTGATCTAGCCCGGGTATCAATCGTTGTCAAAGTCCTCCGTTGAGTAATGGTCGTCAGGTGAATCTGACCCTTTCTCCTTCGACATTGCCATCAGAGACAAAGTCGTATCTCAGACAACTCCTTCGGGTGGAGCCGTAGTAGCTGTAGTTGTTCTTTTCCTTGGTCCATTCTTCTTTGGTCGAAGCTCAGGATGGAGCTTATAACACTTATCCTTTGTATGTCCAGCAACGTGATAATGATCATAGGAGATGCTCGTACTAGAATTCAGAGTGCTCTTCTTCGAACTCAATTTTGCCTTTGATGAGGTCGAATTCTCTGTCGTGTTCTTGACATTGCGGGATTTGTTTTTCATCTCGATCGCCATAGTAGTTATACTCGTGGTCGTGATGTCTTGGACGCCACTCAACACTGATCAATTTATGAAGTTCAGATGTGTATTTTTGAAATACCTGAGATGCCAATGACCATTTCTTGTCTCTGGAACTCCATAGTATAGCCCTGGACAGATTGGTGGCGCCGTTGGTACAATCTGTGCCAACGATCCTATCTCTTCTCAAGGTAACCCATCGGGTAGAATTCTTGTCATAGGAGTCATTTGAATTGACCCCACGCAAGGTCGTCAGCTTCACCACTGGCGACAAAAGCCTTCCACCATGTCTTGGCATGGTCCTTCATCTTCAAAGGTACGAACTTCACCTTTTGAGTGCTACTGAACCCTTTTAGGTCAAAGTAGGTCTCAAGTTGGTCGATCCAAGCATCCAGCTTCTCGGCATCAATCACCCCATCCTATATGGGTATATCAATCTTAGCATCGACCTTAAAAGATCTGACAGCTAAGGTGGTGTTGGCGAGGTTGTCGGTCTTATGGTCGGCTTCGTCTTCATCTTCGTCTATCCTATGCAAGCCTTCACCAGTCTTCACACCCTTAACCTGGCTTCTTGAAGCATCAACTTCAGAAGGTACAGCCATGGCCTGCTGCTTAATCCAAGCAAGCACGGTATCCATGTCGGTGGAGAGCTTAGCCACTTGTTCGACTAGGTTAGCTTGAACAGAGGTATCGTCAGACATCTTCGGAGACGCGACTTTAGGAAGCGTAGAATTATCGCCTGAAGTTTTGTTGGAGGTTTTGTAACCCTGACAAGTCTTCACCATCCATAGGATAGGATAGTTGCTCTGATACCAACTTGATCAGATTGAGACCTAGACCAAGTTTTGGACTAGATCCGCTCTGATACCAACTTGATCTGTTTGAGAACTAGCCTTGGTTTTTGACCTAGGCTCGCTCAGATGCTAATATGCGGAATAACAGGATCTTACTCGGAGTTGCCGAAACCCAAAGTTTATCAAAAACACAGCTCAAAGTAATTGCACAACTCTTTATTTCAAAGAGGGCTTGTACACGTCGAACGTTAAGACGCACTCTCCTACGTCAATCAATGAACTATAAGTGTCAAAGATTAAATAAGTTCTATGACTCTTCGATGATCTAAACTAGACCTATTACAAAGTATTTATAGTCCAATTGTATGAGTACATATCAGACACAATAGCCTAAACGTATTAGGCTCAGAAAACTAACTAAAACTGAACAGATAGGACTTAGTTATATATATTTGGATCAGGCTACAACTTCGACCAGGGATCGAATCCTTTCCAAGGTCGCGCTCCTTTCGTGGTCACGAATCCTTTCCGTACTTGACCTGAGATCCACCCGGATCACATGTACAATCCAATCAAACACACAACCACATACACACAGATCTAGCCATCCAACCAATTAAACTGCATAGCGAGGAGATCTTAGACATATACAAAGATATAGATACCTCGTCGTTGATGCTGAGAGCTGGAGCTGGGCTGGTGAAGAGCGATCATGGAGATCATCGATGCCAGAGATCATGGAGATTGGGAGTGAGAAGCAACAGGGAGATCTTGGAGGAAGAGAAAAGAAGAAGAGAGGGAGAGCGGCGAAGGCGGGAGCTAGGGGTGAAGATTTGATTTATGGCGATGATCATGGCTCAAGAGCGGAAGCGGTGCTCGGGGGCACCAGATTCGGCAATCTGGTGGCGACACGCGAAGAGGGACCAGAGTGGAGCCCATGGTAGTGGAGCACGATGAGGGCGCGGGCGAGGAGGAGCGCAAGTTTGGCAACACGAGCAAGGAGGTGATGCACGGTGAGGTGGAGGGCAGTGATGCAAGCGAGGAGGGAGGTGGAGGCGGTGACCCGGGTGAAGAGGTGGAGCGATATGGGTGAGGAGGATGACACAAGAACGCCTGGCATCCTGGCTTGGGCTTCTTGACCTGGTTAGATTTCCTAATCCTGGCCCATCCAAACGCCTTCCTAAATCTAGTTAGTATCGTAATTCCAGCCCATGAAATCCACCTAGAAATAGGCCAAATCCTTCATAAATCAGGACAAAACCCAACCAGCTTTATTGATTTTGGCAGGTTGCAACACAATTAACACTAAGAGACCTTCGCAGAACAAGTCATTACTCACTGTACAGCAATTAGCAGCAAAAAATAATAATATTGTTGCACTTAAAAAACTACCATCACCCAATGTGCCTATTCAAAATGGATAATTGTCCTAAGTCTCCATTGAGCAAGTAGACCTCCAATGGTGCATACGATGACAAGAATGGTGCCAAATAGGCCCTAAGGGAGACTCTGAAAATCTGGAGCAAGCAATTCGAGAAACTTCAAACACACATTGATAATTCAAATTTTGTTATATATCTATTGGATGGTTTGGAGGAACAGAGAGATCTTTACAAGCCAAATTTAACTTCAGAAATATCTTGAAGTTTCATGTCAGGAACTTGTTCAAAACTTAGAATGATTATTGGAGACAAAGGGGTCGTATTCGATGGGCTAAACTAGGTGAAGAAAACACTAAATTCTTTCACTCATGGCTTCTAATAATTTTCAGTCCAATCACATTGTGTTCCTCACAGATGAGTATAATAATGAGCTTCGCTCTCACTCAGACATGGCTCAACATCTATGGTTTTCTTTTAAAAGCAGACTAGGTGTTTTTGAGTTTGGTGGTATGGCATTTAACCTAGAAGACTTGTTTCACAATTTTCAAAGGAATCTTTCACTAAAACAGTCAATGGTTTTTTCTTCAGATCATGCTGGTCAATCATTAAACATGATTTTATGATCTTTTGGAGCAATATCACATTTGCAAAACTGATCTTGAAAGGATAAATACTTATTTGGTTACTTTGATTCCAAAGAAAGATGAAGTTGTAGGGTGTTGAACTACAAACGGATTTCTTTGCTTAACTGTTCATTGAAAATTATCACCAAATTACTAGCAACTAGACCCCAGGAAGTCATCACTTCACTCATTCATGACAATCAATATGGATTTATTAAAACAAGTCCTATTCAATATTTAGCATGGGCTTTTGAATACATCCATAATTGCAAAGCTTCTCAGTGTCAAACAATGCTACTAAAACTAGATTTTGAGAAAGCTTTTGATAAAATTGAGCATTAAGTGATCCTGGATATACTAACAACAATAGGCTTTGGTGTTAAACGGATAAGCTGGATTAAGAAAATCTTATGCACTGGAGCTTCTAATTTTCTTTTAAATGGAATTTCGAGTAAGCAAATCAGTTGTAGAAGAGGAGTTTGACAGGGTGACCTGTTATCACCTCTACTCTTTGTATTGGTGATCCAAGAGGATCTTCAGATCATGATCGCCTAAGGCTCCACGATCATAACTTGGTCGCATAAGGCTCCGTGAACATAACCGAGTTCGGAAAGGTTTCGCGACCATGGATTGGTTCGCGACATGAAAAGGAATTCATTCTCAATTAAGAATTGTACTCTGATCCGAATAGTTATAACTAAGCTTATATTTTTAGGGTTAGTTAGTTATATGAGTCTAATACATTTAGGTTATTGAGTCTAATACGTACTCATACGATTGAACTATAAATACCTTGTAATAGGTTTAGTTTAGATCGAATATTTTTACAGCCTTGGATCATATATCCAATTCATAGTTCCTTTGACGTAGGCAAGTGTATCTAACGTTCGATGTGTAAAGCCCTCTTTGAAATAAAGAGTTGTGCAATTACCTTGAGCTGCGTTTTCGATCATCTTTGGGTTTTGGTACTTCTGAGTAAGATCCCATTATTCCGCATATTAGAATTTGGGCAGGCCTAGTGCGAAAACCAAGGCTTGGTCTCAAACGGATCAAGTTAGTATCAGAGCAACTTTCCTATCCTGTGGATGGTGAAGACTCGCCAGGGTTACAAAACCTCCGGTGAAACTCCAAGCGATCAATTGACGATACCTACAGCCACGTCTCCGACAATGTCTAACGATACCTCCGTTCAAGCTAACCTAGCCGAACAAGTGGCTAATCTCTCCACCGACATGGAAACTATGCTTGCTTGGATTAAGCAGTAGACCATGATTGTACCTCCTGAAACAGGGAAGGTTATGGGTGTGAAGACTGGTGAAGACTTGCGCAGGGCAGACAAAGATGAAGACGAAGGCGACCATAAGACCGACGACCTCGCCAACACTTCCTTAGCTGTCGGATCTTTTAAGGTCGACGCTAAGATTGATATACCTATGTGATGGGGTGATCAATGCCGAGAAACTGAATTCTTGGATCGACCAGCTCGAGACCTACTTTGACCTGAAAGGGTTCAGTAGCACTCAAAAGGTGAAGTTCGCACCTTTGAAGATGAAGTACCACACCAAGACTTGATGGAAAGCCCTTGTCACTAGTGGTGAAGCTGACGACCTTGCATGGGGTCAATTCAAGCGACTCTTGTGAAAATAATTCTATCTGATGGGTTACCTTGAGGAGAGATGGGAACTTTGGCATAGATTGTACCAATGGCACGACCAATCTGTTCAGGACTATACTACAGAGTTCTGAAGACAAGCAATGGTCATCGGCATATCGCTATCCGATCCTCAAGTATTTCAGAAATACACATCGGGACTTCAAAAATCGATCAGTACTGAGCTAAGTCTGTTCAGCATACAAGACATCACGACCGCAAGCACAACTGCTATGGCAATTGAGAAGAAAAACAAATCCTAAAGTGAAAAAGGCACGAAGGACAGTGCGACCTCGACAAAAAGAAAACCGAGTCTGAAGAAGAACGCTTCGAAGCCGGGCACGGGTACTTTTTGCGACCATTGTCAAGTCACGGGACATACCAAGGACAAATGATACAAGCTTCATCCTGAACTTCGACCGAAAAAAATGGACTAGGGAAAAGAACAGCTACGGCTGTTGCGACTTCACCCGACGAAGAACTTGTCTGAGTGAATTCGGTTGCTGAGGCGGACACAACCTTGTCTCTGATGGCAATGCCGAAGGAGAAGGGTTCGGATCCACCGAACGATCATCACCCAACGGAGGACTTGTTCACCATCAACATCCAGGCGAAGCACGAAGTGGTCGCAGTGATATTCGATCCCAGAAGTCAGAAGAATCTGGTCTTCGCTGTATTGGTTCGGTGACTTGGTTTGAAGACAACCACACACCCACAAGCATATCCGCTGTGTTGGTTTACATCCGACGTGAACCAACAGATTATGAGTCAGTGTGTGTTGAAGTTTGCAATCTCTGCACGATATATCGATGAGGTGCAATGCGATGTTGTCCCTATCGAGATCTGTCAGGTGATCTTTGGGAGTCTGTATCTATATGATCGAGACGCTCACTTCCATCAGCGTGCGCAAGAGTATGACCTTACCAAAGACGGAATTAAGTTCGTGATAAGTAGAGACATCCACGTCAACACTTCGATCTTAATTACCGCAAATCAAACCAAACGAATTGTCAATGCATGTCAAAAATACGTGCTTGTCATGATTCGACCTATTGGCCAAGGTGCGGGTACTCGACCAGCATTGTCGTTGGCATGCTGAGAGGATTCTGGTCGTTTGTCGGGACTATTGGAGAAATACAGTGATTTGTTCGAGACTACCCAGGGTCGTCTACCGAAATGTCCAGTCGAGCATGAAATTTAGCTTGTGTCTGATGCGACACTGCCCAATCTGAGTATGTATCGCAACTCAGTATTGGAGAATGAAGAGATCAAGAGACAACTTAGTGAGTTGTTGAATGATGGTGTCATTCAACTGAGTAGTTCACCTTGTGGATCTCCTGTGGCTTTAGTGCGAAAGAAATATGAGACTTGGCGTATGCGCATCGACTACCGAGCACTGAACAAAATCACCATGAAGAACCGGTACCCCCTTCATCGTATTGATGACCTGCTAGACCAATTAAAGCATGCTGTTGTCTTCTCCAAATTGGATCTTAAGTCAGGATATCATCAAGTCAACATCCGAGAGTAGGATATGTGGAAGACTACGTTCAAAACACGACAAGTTCTATTCAAATGGCTGGTCATGCCATTTGGTCTCTGTAATGCCCAACAACTTTCATGTGTCTTATGAATGACGTATTGAGACAGTTCATCGAAGACTTTGTGATCATTTACCTCGACAACATATTGGTTTATAGTCGTTCGTGGGATGAGCACCTCATTCATGTCTAAAAGGTGTTTGAACAGCTTCGGCAACATCGACTTCACCTCAACTGTAAGAAGTGCGAGTTCGGCCAGCAAACTCTAGTTTACCTAGGATTCATGGTCGGCAATGGTATGTTACAAATCGACCCGGATAAGGTAAAAGTGATTCGCGAGTGGCCGCGACCGCGAACAGTTATGGACGTGCGCAATTTTTTGGGAGCATGCCAATATCTTCGAAAGTTTATCTGACACTTCTCGATTGTGGCTTCTCTATTTCATGCATTAACCAGGATCGATCAGAAGTTCGAGTGGACAGGGAAACATGAGGACACGTTTTTTTTGCTGAAGAGGAAGATCAGCGAGGCGCCTGTATTAGCTTTGCCTAATCTCCAGAAACCATTCCAGCTAGAAATCGATGCCTCCGGTTACGCCATGGGTGCTGTGCTCATGCAAGAAGGTCGACCAGTGGCATATCACTCCGAGTTATTCTAGGGAGCTCAGAAGAACTACCTAACTTATGACAAAGAGTTGTGTGCATTGCATCAGGCCGTAAAGCATTGGCGGTGTTACCTCTTGGGTAAAGAGACTGTTGTCCACACCGACCATCAACCATTGCAATATTTGCAAACTCAGTCCAAGTTATAGCAAGCTCGGCATATGAAGTGGATGTCGTATCTGCATCAGTTTAATCTAGTGATTAAGTACAAGAAGGGCGTATACAACAAATTGGCGGACATGTTGTCGCAACCACCAGTAACGACCCTCTGTTTATTAGCGTTCATGCAGATCGAGCCCTCATGTCATGATGACTATACACTATGTACAGTGAAGACCCTGATTTTCAAACATCACTGACTGAGCTTGAAACAGGGAAACCTACAGAGTTTGTTCATCAAGAAGGACTCTTGTACAAGGATTATTTACTTTGCATACCTCATGGAGCACCTCGAATTCAATGGTTGCGAGAAGCGCACACATCGAGGGTAGCTGGTCACTTTGGGGTTACAAAGACATTACAAAATCTTCACCGACATGTGTTCTGACCGTGTATTCAGCAGGATGTGGCTAGTTTTGTTTGAGGTTGTGGTCTCTGCAGCATCTCGAAACCGGCAAACCGAAAATTAGGTTTGTACACCTTTGCCAGTTCCATCGCGACCATGGGAGAGCATATCCATGGATTTCTTGGGAGGATTGCCTAAGACCCGATGTGGTAACGACTATCTATTCGTGGTCATTGATCGGTTCTCCAAAATGATTATTCTTATACCTTGTTGAAAGACTATCATGGGAGAAGAAGCAGCTCGGGTATTCTTTCAACACGTTTGGACACACTTCGGACTGCTGACTTCTATTGTGTCTGAGCGCAATACCCGTGTCCTTAGTCACTTTTGGCGATCGCTCTGGACGATGATGGACACCAAGCTAATGAGGAGTACTGCCTTTCATCTGCAAACTGATGGTCAAAACGAGGTGGTAAATCACACAGTTGTTCATATCTTGTGATGATATAACTCGAAGCGCCCGAAGACCTGAGATGAAAGCATACCGTACCTGTAGTTTGCTTTTAATCGAGCAGTGCATGGTTCGACTAGAAAGTTGCCGTTTGAAGTCTGTTTAGGATTTCTACCACATAGTCCATTCGACATGGAGTTTGTGATCCCTACCTCAACACAGAACAACAAGGAAGCATCTAATCAGGATCGAGCACAAAAGTTCCTGGAAGGTATTCAACGGCTCCATCGTGAGGTTGAACAGAACTTGCTGCGAACTCAACTCAAGTATGGCGCGACATGATCAGCACCGAGTTGATGCTCAATTCGAAGAAGGTGATATGGTATGGTTACATCTGAGTAAGGAGAGACTTAAAGGTGAAGGTAAGAAACTCAAACCCATTCGTTATGGTCCTTTTCGGATTTTGCGGAAAGTGGGTAATAATACTTGTCAGCTCGAGTTACCTCCATCCATGGATATTTACTCGGTTGTTAATGTTGAGCACCTCAAACTCTTCGAGCCTTCAATGCTGGATGATGAGCCAGATACTATAGTACCATCTGTTGAATACTTGGTCTATCAACGAGATGAACCTCTACGCGAAGATGTGATTCTAGAGAGGAAGGTGACTACCACCTGTAGTGGCACAAAGGAGACTTTTTGAATCGATCGGAAAGGTCAACGAGTACGTGCGGCAAAGTGGTACACCAGAGAACATGGACAAGCCCAATTTCCACATCTCTAGTTTGATCAAGAGGTCGTAATAGGGGTTGGCTCCTTCTCAACAAGGGAGTCATGCTCCGGGAGGATCTTCATGATGGGACATGGGATGGTCCGATCTTTCGATGAGAACGACAACTATCGATTTGTGAAGACGACTCTCACGATCCAGCTACCAACCGTACACGACTGATACGCCCTGGCAATCGATGAACCAACTTCGGATTGTTATCGACCGAACTAGAAGCACGATTGACCTGATCACGAATATCTATTCCTGCAAGCGATCGAAGTACAAGCAAGAACAAAATAAACAAGCAATCTGAAATTGCAAATATAGATTTAATCACGATAAAGAGTTGGGGTTCCGAATACATATATTGATGTTGATCTAGCCGACCAAGAAGAATATCTCAATAACTTCACAAAGGAAAGACTACAACTAAACAAAACCCACGGAACCCTAATGGTTCAGCCAGATTATAAAGAGGAGGTAAAAGAGGTCGGTGGCCAGATAAGGAAACCTGAAACTGACATGGACTCTTTCCCTACTCGGACTCTAACTCGATATATGGGCCTTCACCCAACCAAAAGGTGACGTAGAACCATAACATAACTAAAATAAAGCTAGATAATTATGGTATGATCGACGGTCAAGCGGCAGCACCGTTATCCCAATCAGTTGGTCGAACAGCAACTCCAACGATCCGTTCGGTCTTTCAAAGCAACATCGAGGTTCCTGATAAGAATAAGATCACACGCATTAGGCAGCATCGAGTTCAAAGTATATGAATGTATTCCAATAAACGAATTTACCTTACAATTAAGTTGATGCGCGTGTGCTCTAGTGATCGGTCCTATTGATCGGTGAGGAGCAATAGAAGTTGTAGGACCGATAGAAGTGATGTCCTCATCATCCTCCCCTTCTTGCATTTGAGTCGTCCTCACCTCAAGCTCATCTTCCTCTACCAAATATGGCTTCAAATCTGCAATGTTAAAGGTGGGACTAACCTCGAAATCTACAGGCAAGTCAAGCTTGTATGCATTATTGTTAATCCTCTCTAACACTCTAAAAGGACCATCAGCTCTAGGCAGCAACTTTGATTTTCTTAAGTCTAGAAACCTTTCTTTTTGCAAGTGTAACCAAAAAAGATCGCCCAGTTCAAAAATCATTTCTTTTCTACCCTGACTAGCAGCAATCTTGTACTTTTCATTCATATGTTCTATATTCTCCTTAGTTATTTCATGCAGTTTAAGAATCAATTTAGCACGTTGTTTGACATAAATGTGTACCCTTTCCGAAGATGGTAAAGGTAATAAATCAATAGGAGTGCGAGGAACAAACCCATATACTACCTGAAAGGGACACATCTTTGTGGTTGAATGCAACGATCCGTTGTAAGCAAACTCCACGTGAGGCAAGCATTTTTCCCACATCTTCAAGTTCTTCTTCATAATAGCCCGCAACATGGTGGATAATGTGCGATTGACAACTTCAGTTTGGCCATCGGTTTGGGGATGATATGTAGTAGAAAACAGCAACTTGGTCCCCAATTTCACCCATAGAGATCTCCAAAAATGACTTAAGAACTTCGCGTCACGATCTGAAAAAATCGTATGCGGCACTCCATGTAGTCGAACGATTTCCCTGAAAAACAAATCAGCAACATTTGTAGCATCATCGCTCTTTTGACAAGGTATAAAATGTGCTATTTTAGAAAATCTATCCACGAAAAATAAACCGGCTAGGGCCGGGGGTGGACGGAGGTGTGGATCTAAGTTTGGGGGGAGGTAGAAGAAGAAATTGCGTCGGAGAAGAAGAAGAAGTGGTGGAGAAAGCGAGAAAGTGGAAGGAGGAAGAAGAAAGGAGTTTCAAAGAGGAGGGCACCGGCGCCTACGGCCTGGCGGCCGCCGGCGTGATGGACGGAGGTGTGGAAGTTGGGGGTATAAGGGAGAAGAAGAAGGTAAGATACAAAAACCAGGCTTGACGAGAAACAATGGCCGGCTGCTGTGTTTAAAGGAGAAAGGTCATTTTGCATTTAGGCCCTCAGGTTTTTAGAAAATCACTAATTGGACCTAGCGGCTAGGGTTTTGGGATTTTTGTGCCTTGGCTGCTAGGTTTAGGAATTCTGGGCCCCCAGAGACTCTGATTTCATCACGGTCAGTTCCTACACATCCATAGAAACACGTGCTTGTATCTGGAATTGACCGAGGGTTAGGTTTGGTTGATGAGACGCAATCCATCAGCCAAAATCCACCCAATTCACGTCGACCTGCGATAAAATCACAAAATGAAAAATACTGTCGATTTGACGATAAAGATATGTATGATTAATGCAAATGCCGCCTTATATGACTAAATGTGCATGATCGGGTGGTTAAACATATGGAAAATATGCACAGATATGACAATTATCGTGCGTGTAGTGCTGATGTGCATAGGGATTATCCATCCCAAGCATGTTGGACACCCAATCATCATGCTCCCTCTATTGTGCCGCCCATTCAGCCTCAACCCCCTATGGTGCATGTACTATCTTCTCTGATGGTTGACCCCAAGATGCCCCATCAACATGTTGCGCTGGCTACGGAGGCATCCAAGGAGTAGAGTAGAGCTGGTTCACTCGCTCCAACTCCCACTAATTCCAACACTCATCTGCCGGTGGTTTCTCCGCCAAAGTCCTATTAGCAGCCTCTTGAGATCTTCTGATCTCCTCCGGGTCGTCGAAGTCGTCGGAATCATTATCTCCTGGCCTATGATGTGTCGATGGCACTCCTATATGTAGTGATCCATCTCGACGAGAAAACATTGATATTGAGCATGGAAGAGTTGATGGGGTGCTAGATGGGCCTGCTATGTTAGTCCCCCACCTTGATGATGTGCTGTGTCGAGCAGAACGTGTGCTCGAGGTACTGGGGCGTGCAAAGGAGGGTCGAGCAGACCTTGGGCTTGGTGGGCGCTTCATAGGCTGTGTTGGCATGAATGTGTCACTAGTATGACCGCAACTTAGGTCGCTCATAAATCATCAGGCACCAGTGTTCACTGAACGGATGGCTCCAGTAAACTCATTATGGCACCAACGACCTCCGCGTGCTATGCCAGACAAAATCAAAACATATTTCTTTTAGGTTGCTCCATTCTCCTTCATCTGTAACTTTTATAGATTTCTTTTATGGATATTTTTTTATATTTACAAAATATTTATGCCTACATTAAAAAATCAAAATAGGCATGACGATATTCATGAAAAAAACATATAAGATAACTACTTTGAAGTGCTCTCCTTCATCTCTACATTTATTTTAACAAAAAAATATTAAACTAATGATGGAATCATAATTAATATCTACTTGAACATCTACTTAGTTAACATCTAACACAAATATAATAGATAACATAAACTTTTAACATCTACTTAGCTACTAATCACATAATTAGCAGATAAATATGCAGAAATTTTTGGGTTGCTTCATCCCCTACGGAAGATATTTACGCAACAAATTATAAGTAGACATGTTATGATGTTTAAATCACATAGTTAACATAAGCAAAATATCTATAGCTAATTTTCGGGCTGCTCCATTCTCCTTCATCTGTCACTTTTACATATTTATTTTGTGGATAATTTTTTATATTTACAAAATATTTATGCCTACTTTAAAAAATCAAAACAGGCATGACGATTTTCTTGAAAAACATATGAGATAACTACTTTGAAGTGCTCTCCTTCATCTGTACATTTATTTTAACAACAAAATATTAAACTAATGATGGAGTCATAATTAATATCTACTTAGTTAACATCTAACACAAATACAACAGCTAACATAAAATTTTAACATCTACTTAGTTACTAATCACATAATTAGCACATAAATTAGCAAAAAATTAATTGCATTTCTATGAAACTTACCATGTTTGGAAGATCTTTCTCTATTACACTGACTTGAAGCAATGACCAGATTTTAAGAAAATTTGGTTCAAACACAAAAAGTTTGACGAAGAATAGAGGAGTGTGGAGAGGACATTAAAATGAATGAGAAAGAGTGAACGGAGCTGGGGGTTAAAACCTGTCCGAAAGCACGATAATTCGTGAGAAAATGGGACAAAACGAGCCGGTTGTACTGTCGCGCGTGGGTACTGCGACAAAACCGAGCAGCTTTTGTCGCGGATGGGAAAGGGAACAGATGCATCGACCAGCTTTTGTCTCAGATAGGCTCGGGAAAATAATTTTGTTGCGGTCGTGATCCATGATATGTGGTCGATTGCATCTATCAGGGTAGTGAGCCGTAGTTGGATGAGGTGGTGAGTTAGTTTCACAATTTCGATAAAATGTGGGTTATTTTTCAAATTATTTTTTTTACTTTGGGTTATTAATAAAAAATTTTTGACCAGCTACTTATTTGAACCATCTGAGACCAATACTCCCTTTATGTCAATATAAACTTTTATCATTATGATCTTTGTAGCTTGTGAGCATTCCTCTTTTAACCCATTGGTATTGGTAAAGTTGGTGATGTTTTTCTATCCCCTTTTGTTTGCAGACTTAATCGATCATTTGGTAGAAAATTGGCGACAAGTTGATGCTGTCAAATTTGTGTGTGCTTTCAATTTGAGAGACGAATACCATCCAGTTTCTCTTGTGAAAGCATATGTTGAAAAACCAAAAGAGGCTGCTGTAGATATAGTAAGCAAGGAAACAGATCGACCTAAGTCTCCGGAATATCCTGTACCTTGGAAAAGATATTAATGTGATAGCGATGGATAGTTGCCTAATTTAAACTTACATCTGGTTATACTGGTCAACATTATATGAAAATTTAATAGAAAATATCGCGCATTTCTACTTGAGTCCTTGAAGCAAATATTTTTTGGAGAATTAGCTCCACGACACTGCAAAAATTGGGTATTTATCAAAATACCACCGATTGTCTCATTGACATGTGGGCCTAGATCACATTTGTCAGTCTCACAGTTAGTGATCTATTGTTAAATTAACATTTTTATAGTGTGTCGTGGTATCAAAAACACCCTGGCAGGTTTGAGGATGTGTTTTGACATGTGTACAGCGATGCGAGACCAGTCACCCCGGTCGGACAAGCTCAGAGATTGACACGGAGTTTTATATAGGTTCGGGTCCCAGTGGGGACCTTAGTCTTGTCGGCACCCCCCGAACGTAAGTCCGTTGGGGAGGTTCTCTCTCGGGGAGAGAGGTCTTCAAGGGATGCCTATTTTCTTAATGTATTGATTGCGAATGAGAGACTTGGGTTACAAAGGAGGAGTACATGGGGTATAAATAGCCCTAAAAAGATGCAAAATGACCAAAACGCCCTAGCCTTGACTGTCGGATCGGGGGTGAGATGGTCCTTTTGTGGATCAGGGTGCCCGGATGCTCGACACGTGCAAGCTTCAATTCCCGAGGGAGCCCCGCCTTTGGGATGCCTGTCACTGGGCGGCGGCGGCCGGGACGGTTGTCACAGGGTGGCGGCATCCGACACAGTTGTCACCGGGTGACGGCGCCCGGGGCAGTTGTCACCGGGTGGCGGCGCCTAAGATAGTTGTCACCGGGTGACAGCGTCTGAGGCGGTTGTCACTGGGCAGCGGCGCCCAGGACGGGGGACACCTATCCCCAGGGTGCTTGCCACTGGGTGGCGGTGCCCGGGGCGGTTTTCACCGAGTGGCAGCGCCCAAGACGGTTGTCACCAAGTGAGGGCGCCCGGGACGGTTGTCACCGAGTTGCGGCGCCCAGAACGTGAGAGGCCTCTCGCCCAGGAGTAGCGTCCTGGGTCGGACCAGGCCCTGGGGGCAGGACGGAGATTTCCCCTTACAACAGCCCCCCTGCCTTCCGGGGACACGCCCTAGGCCCCGGGGATATTGGTTAGATCACCGGGAACATCTCCCCCCGGGAAGGGACCTTCCGGGCCATGTGACGCCTCGGCTCCTGTGCGCCGCCTTAATGTCTGTGCTGCCAGTCATTATGTCCTCATGTACTTTGATATTTGTGCTTCGTTTCTCACGTGTCCCTTCAGTTTTCACGCGATGTTTGAATCCAATGGTCTGGATCAACCCCGAGGTGACACGTGTCACCCATCAGGGCTTGGTTGAGGCGTATAAATAGGGCCACGGGGGCCCCGGGAGATTCACATTCGATCCCTAGTGCCTCACTTCCTTCACTGGCCCACAAGAGCTCTCCCAGAGACCTAGCCCTCGGTGAGCGACTTCACCTGGTAGTTTTCGTCCGTACAGAGAGATGGTGTCGAAAGGCTGCGAGAAAGCTGCGGAGTTGCCCCCAGAGGAAGTCACTTCCGACTTCCTCGGGGCAATCAAGTTCACTCGGGGGAACCTTGAGTCCCTCGTGACCCGGGGGATCTTTGCAAACGGGGACATCCAGATCCCTGGTGAAGACGAGATGACCCCCCACCCCCGAGCTAGGGAGGTGGTCATGTTCGAGGCCTTTGTAGAGGCCAGCCTCCGGCTCCCGGTGAACCCGATGCTCCAGGAGTTTCTCCGGGAGTACGGGGTGGCGCTGAATCACTTGACGCCAAACACCCTCATCCGGATGGGGCTCTTCATATGGCTGTGTGAGATAGCCATCGGACGGGAGCCGACGCTCCGGCTGCTTCGATACTTCTACGAGCCCTCGACGAGGGGTTCGTTGGTGATGAAGAAAGGGCCAACGTCCAGCTTCGGCTCGATTATGATGCAGCTGCTACCAGCTCGGGTAGACGAATACCCGATGGTGGCCTCCCGGGACCACTGGTGGGACTAGCTTCGGAGAGGGTTTTACCTACGGGTCCGGGACACAGGGGTGACCTACTCCCCGGAGCCCCCCTCGTATTGCCGGTCCTCCGCCCCCAAGGTACCAGTCTGGACCGTCGAGGAGCTGGGGCTCCTCTCCAAGATGATGGGGGTCCAGACTCGGAGGCCGATTAGAGACCTCGTGGAGGAATGGGCCCTCCTCCGGATCGCCCCCATCACGCACGGGCGGAGGGGGATCGGGATGTGCCCCGCACAATGGTCCCCCGCAAATGCCGGTGGCCCGACGTAAGTATCTGGAGACATACAGTTCGGTCTTACCACATTATTTCGGCCGACCCCCCCCCCTTTTTTTGTCCTTGTAGTTCGGCCCTACCCAGCTTCCCTGGAGAAGGCGGAGAACCTCCTCTGGAGGTATTACAGCGACGAGCACGAGCGCGTCGTGTGAGCCATCGGGGAAGGCTCCCCTCGTAACTTGGTGGCTGAAGTCTTCCGGCTGAAGATACCGGAGAGGAAGCCTCTCCCCACCCCCGGTTCACACAAGTGAAGGAAGGAGGCTGTCGGAGGTCTAGAGCTGAAACGCCGCAAGGCGCTGAAGGTCCCTGGCCCGGCTACAACTCCGGGCGCCACGTCCGTGATGGCACCAGCCCCCTTGGTGGGGGCAGACACCCCCTTCTTCGGTCCGGGAGGTAGCTCTCAGGCCGGAGAACATGAGAGCCGCTCCCACAGCTAGGGCGACTCCGCTTCCCTCTGAGGGAGAGCTCTCCACTGGTCAGGGGATGACGGCGGAGTTCATGGCCCTCCTCAAAGCCTCTGTCGAGTCGAGCGACAAAGAGAAGTCGACCGGCGGCGGGGAGGAGTCCAACTCGGCGAACTATGCCCCATCACCTTCCCCAATGCCGATGCCTTCGGCGGTCCCGGCCCCGGAGAGCCAGGACCGCCCGATGGTGCGCTTCCCAGCGGTGTCCCCGCCGCGCTTGGAGTGGTTCGTGGACGAGGAGGCGAGTCCTCCGGCAGGGCACCTTCCGGTGGTTTCGGCAATCCCGCAACCCAGGAGGGCCAAGGAACTTTTCATCCCTTCCAAGGGTCACATCCCCGCGGAGGAGTTGACGTTTTCTTCCCCAGACGATGAGCTCCCAGGGGTAGGGGCCGCGACCGGGGCTGAGCCAGTGCACATCACCCCCTTAGACGGGTGGAGGGGACCCACGGGCGGGGACGGCTCCGGCGCCCTCAGGAGGGAGACCCCCCCTGCTGTCCCCGGGCGAATGCCGAAGGTTCGCCGCGGGACTCCAGACCCCGAAGGTCTGGACCTACATCCAGCTCGACACTCTCAGTGAGCGTTGTTCGGAGCTGATCTCCCTCAACCTCGCGGTGAAATCATCTCCGGAGTGCCCAAGAATTTTAACCGGCGGTATACTTCGTATCGGTCTAACTCTTGGCTCCATGCAGGGGGCGGCCATCGCCCGAGGCGTTGAGGAGCGGTTCGAGGAGGCACTGCAGGCGGCTGAGGACAAGGTCGCCGCCTTTCTTTTTGAGAGGGATGAGGCCCTCGGCGAGCTGGCGAAGGTTCGGGCCCAACTCCTCGCCTTGGAGGACGCCAATGCGCACCTCGCGGGGTGTTGAAGGCGAAGCAAGGCGCCTACTGAGAACATGAGGGCTCCAGCTCACGGGCGATCGCCGACGTGGGGCGCTCCATCCGCTCAGCTCTCAAGGGGCTGGGGATCGCACTCGGGCCGGAAGGAGGCTCCGGTTTGGCGCTGGCCTTCGTTGCAGAGGCCACGCACTTTCTAAAGGCGCAAGTCTCTATGATCTCGGAGGCTGCAGATGTCCGGTCCCGGGGTCTCGTGGAGCACTGGGGGCCTGGCGTCTGGCCGGTCGAGGGACAACTTCCCCGGAGCTTCCCCGGCTTTTTCAAGCCACAGCGGTGGTAGTTGGAGGAGATTGCGGGGGCCTTCTACAACTGGAATATCCAGGCCCAGCCCCCACTACCGGTGCACCCGAGGATGGACGCTCCGGTGGCGAGGGAGGCCTCTTGGGCGGTGGACGACGACGGGCATGTATGAGTCTCCCCCGGGCCTTAGATAGGCTCCTTTCTTTTTGTTAGGATTTTGCTACCGGTAGCCTCTTACAGGAAGCCACGGAAAATTGTACTTACCATTCAATGTAATGAAATTTTTTTCTCTTACTCGATTGCGAAACAGGTGTCCGGAGTACATGTCTCCGAAGGGGAGGCACCCCCCAGGACCCAATGGGCCCGGGGACACAGCCTGGGTTGCACTAGGGCCTATCTTGCGTTGTTGAGCCTTGCTGCCAGGGGAGCAGCCGACGGGTCAATCCCCAGGCTCGCTTGCGATGTCTCGGCGGCGGGGGGTAACCTCTGGGAGCCGATCTGGCTACGGTGGATCCCGGAGTGGCATTTAGACAACTTCGACAACTGCCGCGCCGTGTTGTCTCCTCCGAAGTCGGGGTCCTGGAGGGTCCTGCCGCTTTAGATACGCCCTCCCGCCGGCTACGAGTATTGGCCAGAGGATCTTCTCTGAAGGGCCTTTCGGCTAGTAAGGGCGTTATCATCGCAGGGATGCCTTAGCCTACTGGGGGGGGTGTCCCACGGTGTGGGGAACCCCGCCCCGTACCGAACACCACGGTACGGAACAGCACTCCCCTGTCGCAACTTCCCAGGAGTCAGTTGCGAACCAGAAATGAATATCACAACAACCAGCACAATACATAAATAATCCACAAAATATTACAGGGTTCATAGATGACGGCACTAGGGCCTTACAATAGTAACACAACGAGGTACAAAATAACGGTTCAGTTTTTTTTTTTCAACAAAACGCGGAAGGAGCGGAACACTAATCTTCACCCACAGTCGCTCGACCGGGGTACGCGACGCCTAGAAGCTCGGATCATACTCGAAGAAGTCTTCACAAGGCTCAGGCTCACACTCATGTGAACCCAAGTCGCTTGGCTCTTCAACTTCTGATGGAGAAAGTCAGTCACGGGTGAGTACAGAGTACTCAGCAAATCACCACTTAACAAATGCAATATATATAACATGATAAGGAATTCAAGGAAATGATTGAGGTTCTTTTCCAAACCTTTTTCGTCACCTAACAGTTGATAGTCATGAAAAGCATTCAAAACATTCTTTGAAAATTTACCTTATATATATATATAACAGTTCAAGAGTGCATAATTTAAAGCAGTTGATAAAACAGTTCATAAAAACTACTTGTGCCTCACAACATGGATAAAACCCATTGACCATAACACACTCCAAAATCCGGGAGCACGGAGTATTCAAATACATTTTAAACTCTGCAGAGGGGTACCGCTTTACCCACAAGACTTCTCAACTACCACTGTTGACCACGAGCATAGGCCTTTTGCCCAATCACGCTACTTTAAGCATATGAGTCTCCTATGCCAGGTTCGATCACGCTGCTTTAAGCGCACCACTGAGTTGAGAATAACACGCTTTTCACCCTACCTTGCCATTATGCTAGCTCTGCCCCGTCAAAGGTTCACCACCGGTCAGTGGCCCAGGAATTCCACCTCCTGGTGGGGTTCCTAATACAGTTGTGAAGCATTGTAGGGATCTTCCCTCTCATACCTTCACCCTACCCCTCACTTAGTATTGGGCCGCGGTGGGAGACCCTCTCCACCAATAGTGAGTGGACACACGAGGGGTTTGTGCTGGGAAACCACATCCAGCACTCGTGCCCTGGAACCACATCAGTTGCACGATCTTTCACTCAGACGAATCGATTGGGCTCGTCCCAACCGTCAATGTAAGTGGGCCAAGAGGGATCTTCCCTCCCTGACCAGTGAACAGTATTAGTGCACATTATTATTTAGGTTATAGACTCTATGTAGAGCTAGGGCAATAGTTCGGCAAGGATACTTGGTCGCGCCCGTCCCATACCAGGCTTGTGGAGGTACGTTAACATGTTATTGGATGTTTAGCACAAATCGGTGGGTCCTTAAGCTATTCTAGAGAGGAGTTTCCCTATTCACATTTTTCACAATTCACAACATTTCATATTTACAACATTACCATGTTATCACATCATCATCATAAGCATCACAGTATTTTTCATGTTTCGACTAACACACCTCTCCTCTCTAGGATAGACATTTTAAAAGGCATTTTTTTTGTTTTGAAAACCATTTTTGCTCATTTATGTGAATAACCCATATTACCAATGTTATGCTTTAGCATTAACCTAGGGCATCAAGAATATTATACACATGGCTTGAGAATCAAGAATGGCTATTCAATGTAGGACAATAGCTAAACAGGTATATTTGAACATACACAGTTTACTTAATTAGCATGCATAATACTCAAATAACAAAATACTTAGCTAACTGGAAAACATAGGGTCAACATGATCAAGGTGGTGGTGACTTACTTGCCTTGAAGTCCCGCGATAAGATCTTCAGCGACGTCCTCGATCGGCTGCTCCTCGGCTTCCGGACGAGCGATTTCTAAACACGAAAAGAGCACCGATCAAACAAAATGCACAAATATGAGACTAACAAAATGCAAAATCTAAAACCTAATAAGTCTAGGCAAAACAGCCTCGGAGTTGGATCTGAAAAAGACTGAAAAACGGGAGTTTTTGAAAACGGCGAATCAAGGTTTTAGGATTAGAATCTGAGGTGGTTCCTGAAGGAGAATATGTGGCAGGAGCAATTTGTGGTAGGATGGTTCAGACGGATCTGGATTTGGAGGTTGGACGGAGAAAAACCACTTTTGGCAGAATTTTAGGATAAACCGGGTAAAATCGGATCTGGAAAAAGGTAAAAACAAGATCCGAGACTCGGATCTGAAGAAAAATTTCAGATCTGGAAGATTTGAGTTGAGGCGAATCTGTGGCGAAGACGGATTTTCGATCGGAGACCTCTAGAGCATTGAACAGTTAAAAGAATCACTAATAAGAAAGGCTGAAATTACTGTAGCATACGAGTACTGTAGCAGCATCAGTCGGCCGACACAGGACATGGCCACGGCCAAGAGTTCGCCGGCGACGATCCAGGCCGCGGCTGGGGCTGAGATTCGAAGGGTGGAGGAGTCTCAGCTAGAGGAGAAGGTTTGGTGAAGGAGGCACGGCAAGAGGGAGCTGCACGGCGAGTTACACGACGTGGTTTCCCGGCGGGCTTGGACATGCACGGGCTGCACGGTTGAGCTTCGGCCGGAGCTCACAGGAGAGGGGAAAAGGCCGCGGAAGTGTTGGAACCGGAGGAGGAACACTAGGGGGGGAAGAAAACACAACAATGGCGGAGTTTGGTGGCCGGAAATGGAGAAGGTGGCGCACGGCCGGCCGCGAGGAAGACGAGCTCGCCGGCGGCAGGAAAAACAAGAAGCGCCGGTGGAGGGAGCTCCGGCGACCATTTCGCCGAGATCCAGAAGAGAAAAAGGAAGAGAGTGAGGAGGCACACCTGATGGACAAGCTCGGACAAGCAAAAGACGTCTGCAGCGAGGGAACGATGACGAGGTGATGGCGGCCGGCGCTGGAGCGCGGCCAAACCAGCGGCTGAAGAGCAGAAATCACCCCCTTTGATATTTTATGTGAAATTTTTCAACCAAATGCAAAATCCTTGAATGCTCTGCGTGTCTAAGTGTTTCCTATACCACTCTACAGAAGAACTTGTGAAAATATTCTGGTTTGAGCTGTTTTACAGCCATGCCAAAGCTTATAAAGAAAGACATTCAGGTGGAAACGAGGTGTAACAATGGCATGCTGACATGTAATGCATCTAACAGGGTCATGCAGGTCTTTACACTGTGTTAGCTGTGGAATGGGTGAGGGTAGAAGGGTAATTGTGCATAAAATATTGTTTTTGTCAATTCTAGGGGCTTGTTTGGAAATTTCTGAAAATAGGAGGGCTGAAATGCAAAATGTCAGGGCATGGGAAGTTGTGGAACCTGGTTACTTGTGCAAATAAAATATATTAAATATTTTCACAGAATTTTTAATGCATTACTTTAAATTAAATATATTCCTTTATGCAATTTCCAAATAGGAAAATCATTATTTCATGTGGAAAAATGATTTTTTTGATGCGTAAAATCATGATGCCATGAACTTAAAAATATGCATGCATGAGAAAAATGTTGGGGGGATGATTTAGGATTGAACAGGTGAAAGAATTTCGCTGATCGGAATAAAAAGATAATTAAACGGAATTTCGGAAGATTTAGACCGGAAGGAAAATCTGAGAAGTAGAGAGTTTAAGAATGGAATTTTGCGGCTGTTACACACGGTTCAATGTTCAATTAATAAAGGAGTTTTCTTGTTTAAAACATTTGATAATTATTCGAAAATTATCCTCCATCCAGGTCCGGGCTATCCACCCCCCCCCCCCCCCCCCCCGCAGCGGGGTGTAGTTGAGTATCGCACGCTGTGTGTAAGGAACAAAAAGCCCAGACAACAATAAGTACCGGGGAATCATATAGCCCCCTGTAAAAGAGGAAGAAACGGTCGGTGGAATTTTCCCAGTCCGCCACCGGGTGAATGCTTCCCCGGATGAAAACTTCCAGGGTCCGGACGAAAATTTCCCCAGTCGCCATGAGACTGGAACTGGACGAAAAAATTTTCCAACCAAAAAATTCTGAGACCTAGATATAGTTTTCCCCGATCTCCGTGAGACGGGAGTCGGACGAATATTTTCCCAGTCGAAAAATTTTGAGACCCAGTTAAAGTTTACCCCGGTCACCATGAGACAAGAGCCAAACGGAAATTTTTCTGGGGGAAAAGTTCTGAGACCTGGTTAAAGTGTTCCCCGGTCGCCGTGAGACGGGAGCCAGACAAAAATTTTGAGACCCATCTAAAGTTTCCCCCGGTCGCCGTGAGACGGGAGCGAGATGAAAATCTTCCCGGTCGAAAAATTCCGACACTCAGTTACAGTTTCCCCCGGTTGCCGTGAGACGGGGAGCTGGGCGAATATTTTCCCGGTCAGCACATTCCGAGACCGGACGAAAATTTTCCCGGTCAAAAAATTCTGAGACCCGGTTAAAGTTTACCACGGTCACCATGATACGGGAACCAGACGAAAATTTTTCCGATGGAAAAGTTCCGAGACCTGGTTAAAGTTTTCCCCGGTCACCGTGAGATGGGAGCCGGACGAAAATTTTTCCAGTGGAAAAGTTCCAAGACCCGGTTAAAGTTTCCCCTGGTCGCCGTGAGACGGGAGCGAGACGAAAATCTTCCCGGTCGAAAAATTCCGACGCTCAGTTAACGTTCGGCCGAAAAATTCGGAGACCCGGTTAAAGTTCCCCCCCGGCGGAAAAGTTACGAGACCCGTTTAAAGTTTCCCCCGGTTGCCATGAGACGGGAGCGAGTTGAAAATCTTCCTGGTCAAAAAATTCCGACACTCAGTTAAAGTTGCCCCCGGTCGTCGTGAGACGGGAGCCAAACGAATATTTTCCTGGTCAAAAAATTCTGAGACTGGATGAAAATTTTCCCGGTCGAAAAATTCTAAGACCTGATTAAAGTTTACCTCGGTCACATTGAGACGGGAGCCAGACAAAAGTTTTTCCAGTGGAAAAGTTTTGAGACCTGGTTAAAGTTTTCCCCAGTCGCCGTGAGATGGGATCTTCTGTTGCAATGTGATATACTCCTGTGCTTGACTTTTCCTGGGACGGCAAGGGTATGTGTATGCTATGCATATATGGGACGAGCTGCAGCGAGCTAGGTCTCTTCAGGAGTAGTCGTAGTCCCAGTTTCGGGGCGCAACAAGAAAAGTTGGTATCAGAGCAACATGAGAACTTGACTGTAGGACGACACCTTTAGGGATTGGCCGTGCCAGGAAGACGTAATTTATTTAGAAAATTATTTGATGAAAATTGTATTTTGATAAAAACAATGAGCTTTGTAGCTCTTGAAAACTTTTATTTCAAAATTTTATTTGGATTTTCTAAAATTCGGTAAGATTGTGAGAGTGCGTTCTGTTGTTTCAGAGTGTTTAGAGGTTGGTGTAGATAGAGCTAGTGGATGCTCTTGATAGTTTGTGATTCGCTGTTGCTTTTGCAATGGTTAACTTGTGTATTATGGCTAGTAGCCTAAGTATTTCATGCACTAAAGTAGTTTGCATTATTTTCTGCATTGTTGTCTTAGTTGGCCCTAGATAGTTAGATCAGCCCAAACTTCTTTTTCAGAGCCACCATGGTTGATACAAGAGGAAGATCTCGAAGCAGTGGAGAAGACAGGGAACAGACTCCTCAGGAAGAAGATATTATGACAAGAAACCCTTCTTTCAGCAAGAACCTCAGAGTTCCAATCCTCCACAGAAGGAAAGTATAGAGGGAGAAGATCGGAAGAGAAGAATGCCTCAACAACTGCAACCACAACTAAACTCAACTAGAAGGCGAATCCCTACCAACTCTAGTTTTCAACCATCATACCAAACTCCCAGACCAATAAGAATGACGTGCCCCAATTGCAAAGGAAATAACCTTCAAAAGAACTGTCCTCACGCAAGTGTCAAATGTTTTCATTGCAAACAGCATGGGCATCGCAAAGAATTCTGTCCCTGGATTCAATTCCCTAGACCCATAGCCATATCTCAAGCAAAGATGCAGTCAGTAGAACCTAGATCATCACCACTGCAGAAACCCAAGAGAAATTTACAAAGAAGAGGAGCCATGTTTACCAGAAGCAAAGGAAACCCTTACATGAACATTCAATGCTATCACTGTTGGCAGCATGGTCATCGTAGAGAATTTTGTCCTTGGATTCGACTTCCACCATCTATTGCCAGGATACAGGCAAGGACACCACCAGAAGCACCTAGAGTACCAGTATCACAACCACAGAAGTTTAGAGGAACTTCACTAGGCAGAGGAGGAAGCATGGCCAACCGAGGAGGAGGAAGAGATGGAATACCAACAGCAATGCCAGGAGGAAAGCTAAACTACACTTCCACCCAAGAAGCAAGAAACACCACTAACACCCTTCGAGGTAGATTTTTGACTCAGTTTGCATCTACCCTAATACTATTTGATCTCAGTACTGCAAATTTACCTGAAGTTGAAATGCATATGGAGCAAATATCTTAGAATACCCCATATCAGATTATAAAAGTTCATTGGGAAATCTTTCAGAACAAGAAACTACTTGGAAGAAGGAAGAGAATTTTCAGCAAACCTATCTCTATTCTTATCTTTCCTTGCTTTAGGTAAATCTCGGGGCGAGATTTCTTTAAGGAGGGTAGATCTGTAACATCCTGAGTTTTGGGGTGAAAAGTTTCTTTCTTAAAAATCATGCATGCATATGTCTCTTCTAGATCAACCAAATCAGCCTCAGCTTTATTCTGTTCTAGCCCTAAAATCTCCAAATCTATCCTGTGACCCCAAGTCAAGATCTGACTTGCCAGATTTGATCTATCAGTTATCCTAAATCTAAAAGCCTTCAGAACCCAGATTCAATTCTATCCCTAACTTCCAGAATTATCAACTCTTTTCTGTTTTCGAAAACAGAATATCTGTTATTACCTTTTTCCCTAAGTTTCAGAAATTCAGATTTAATCAAAATCTTAGCCAAGTTCAGACCAGATTATTCCTGGATTATGATCAAGGGTATGCCAATACCTTAATCCAAAAAGTTGGCAGCCAGATTTCACCATCTGAACCTTTTTCGCAAATCAGTCCAAGAGTATCGCAGATTAATCCTTTTTCCAGATTTTCTAAAAGCCAGAAAAGGCAAAATGTTGCTAATCATCTCCAAATTCAAATCTGATTCAGGGAACACCTCCCAAATGCTTTTTAATACAAATTCTTCTTTTATGAGTATCTCAAAATCAAACCCTAAATTCCAGAATTCAAGATCAATAAGTTTCAGACTTATTTTACCCTAATCTACTCTGTTTTCAGTTCATACCAAAAGTCATCCAAATATCTCAAATTTTATCTTCAATCTGTGCCAAATCATTTGTGGAATTAAGTATACCAAAACAGCAGAATCAATTCCAGATCAAACCTTCCAAATCTCCAGATTTACAGTTCAGTCCAAATCAAGAATTGGAAATTGCAATCAAGCCCAAATTCGACCAGGACAGCAGCTGCTGTGCACGACCAGAGATCGCCGTGCATTTGCGCCACGCTTGCTCGCCGCCGGTGAGGCTTCGCCGCACTTGTGACCGTGCATGCCGGTGCGCACGTGTCCTTGCTTCAGCCGTGCCGTGGCAACGCCGTGGCAGCGCCGTTGAACAGCATGTGCTCCTGCGCGCGACCAGCAACAGGCTTTTGTGAGCAACACTGCGCCACGTTGCTTTGCATTGCCAGCCCTTGTCGCCACTGCCTTGCACCGCCCGACATTGATGAGACCTGATGTAGCACAGCTTCACCTCGCCTGAGCACAGTCGCGTCGCCGCTCACCGTTGCTGCTTCTACGCCCGGCAAATCTTGTCATCTGGCACAAATTCAATGCTGTAAATCCTTGCAAGCTTCGCCCACTGCTCTATTTAAGCCACCAGTGCCTTGTATCATCTCCTCTTCATCAGGACTTAGCCAATTTTGCAAATTCTCTCGCTGTCGTCGTCTTCTCCGGCGAGACCAGCTCGAGGCCTCACGGTGACAGCTCATTCCACATCATCTCTTGCCAAATTGACAGCATCTGTGAGTTCCCCTTATCTCTCTCATAGTGCTGTACCATTTAATTGCTCACCGGTGACCTCTAACGCCGGCGATCACCGGAATTGCCGATTACCCTGTTCCTGCAATGTATCTTAATTCAGCCCGAATTAGCTCTCGATTTTGTGGAAGAAGATGATCAGTGACTCATTTCCAGCAAGCCTATGCATCAAGATCTCCAGATTGAGCTTCAATCGAAGCTTTCCCCAATTTTGAGCGCTCCAGAAACCGGCGATCGTCGCCAGTCTTCTCCGGCCATCCTCCGGCCCATCTAATTGTACCAGAAGCTTCCCTATACCTCCTAGATGCTCTCCAAGCTTGGAATCGAGTTCATTCGACCTGTAACAAAAACCCCCAAATGGCAGTGTTCTTCTCCGGCGTCGATCACCGGAAAACCTATTCCTGGGCATTTCAGCTTCATCCACTTTGTCATTCAGGTGTGCTTCAACCTCCTGAACATTTTTGCCTTCTAGCTCGATCTCTGAAACTGCCCAGAATTCAAGTTATAGCCATGCCAAAATCTTGTCCAGAACTGCTCCAGTGCAACTAGTTCACCTCAGTTCATCACTGAATTTCATCACCTTCTGGCCATCTTCTGCCCTAGATCCTGTTGAATGACTTGTTCCTGTTATCATTTCCTACCTCCCAGACAAAGTGGTGCATCATTTGGAGCCCTAGATCAAAAGTTATGCCAAGCCCTAGTTTCTGGCCATGTCAAGATCAATGCCAGACTATGTCAGTCAGTGGCATTAGCCCTTTCACTTCCTTCCAGATGTGCATTTTGGGCATAACTTTGTCCCTTAGATTCCTGAGGTTGTGATCAACATTTTATTCTTCTATCACAACTTGATTTGAGCCCTTGAATTATATTTGCCGCTAAACCCTAATTTTTGACACTGTCCCAGTGCATGCCAGCCAATGGCATTGCCTTGTTTACTCATTTCTGATTGTGCATTTTGAAAGCCACTTTGTCCACTGAATTTGTAGAGTTATGATCTACATTTTCTTCTACTGTCATAACTTGAGATAAGCTCTCTAGTTTTCCTTGAAGTTATGTCAGATTGTTGATCCGAATGTCAATCTGCTGACATTCGCTGTTTTTGATCAAACCCGCCACAAACTGATGTTCTTATTGTAACCTTGAGATCCTAAGAGCATCTACCACCCATCCTTAGCCAAATCCTTGAAACCCTAGATCTCAACTCAGTTCAGCTTGTAATCTCAATTATCTCCAGTATCGTTCAGTCACTCTTGTAAAGTATATCTGCATATAGATCTTAAATCATTTTAATATATATATAAGTAATATTTGTGTGTATTGTTTGGTTTGTTGTCAAGCAGATCTAGAAGCTGAGATCGAGAACTTCGCTGTTGACCCGTCATCGACTGCTGTTTCTTACGATGCGGAAGGCAAGTCATATCCTTGGTCATCTTGAACCTATATTTTAAATGTTGCTATAATATAACCTTGAATATAGGAAATATTGCATGTGAAAGATTGAGAATGGTTGATTTATGAATTGGCAGTACTAGACTGGTTATCTGTGAAATGTGAAATAAACAAGTTTTGAGCCATGAATTATTATATGTATTTATATACTTATATTCATGAAATAAAACCTTTAGCCGTGACCAGAAAATGGTATGGATGGCTGTAGCACTGGAGGTGCTAGACTGCAAAGGAATGCAGGCACTGAAGGTGCAGGGTTGTGGATGGTCTGGTCACTGGCATATAAGGACTAGAACCTTGTGTTGTGCGTCTAGTGGCATGAACAACGTGCTAACCGCAAGCCTGGTATGGGACAGGCCTGAACAAGTACTTATGTGGATCGTACATGAAACCCCTGCATGAGTTGTGTTGTGATGATTGACTTGGAGGCTGACTCCCACTATCACTGAAGGTGATCTGATATTTGACCCAGTAATGGGAAAATGAGGTGGGGTGGAGGTTATGATACAGCCTACCACAACTGTGTTTCGCGGAGAGCCACAGGGTCAGGGGTGAATTGTAAGTGATGCATAACAAAAGTTCTTGTTATTTCCACCTTGCCGCTCACAGTATGAAGTGAGTCAGGGGTCCAATCATTTTGTTATGATAGGAAAGGTTTGAAAGTGGAATATCTTGCGGGTAAATTGGTACCTCTCTGCAGAGTTAAAAACGTATTCGAATACTCCGAGCTTCTGGGTTTATAGGAGTCTGCTGCGGTGGATTAAATCCACGGGGTGTGACACAAGTATTATTTTCTAAATAAAATATGTTTAATCAAGATTACCCAAATGACATGTGTTGTCATGATAAGGAGTGCTGCCGTGGGCTGTCGTGTTTCGACGTGTCGCGGTAGTGCTATAATCTAGTGAACATGAATGATGATGTTATATTATGAAAAGTGCTGCCATGAGATGAGGTATGAAAGAAAAAGATTATTTTATAAACATCCATAATTCTTGACTAGTCTAGGTTCATGTCATCACTACTATATGTATCTACTCTTACCTATGACTTGCTGAGTACGTAAGTGCTCACTCTTGCAACCTACAAATCAATAGACGGAGCGATCAACAATCAAGATGAAGGCGTGGAGAACTTATTGGATCCAGAAGGAGGAGCGTCAGTCCCGTCATTTCCCTGATGTGTGTTGTTCTGCTGTCCACTTCTCTTTTGTGGGTGGGTCACCTATCTTCTGCTGTGTAGATGTTATTTTGCTAAACCATGTATGCCGTGAAGGCATTGTAATCTCCTTATGTAATATCAAGGCCAGCAGGCCACACTGCTTAACTATTTTGTAAGTTACTCTGTTGCAATGTGATATACTCATGTGCTTGACTTTTCCTGGGACGTCAAGGGTATGTGTATGCTATGCATATATGGGACTAGCTGCAGCGAGCTAGGTCTCTTCAGGAGTAGTCGTAGTCCCAGTTTCGGGGCGCGACAAAAAATTCCGAGACCAGACGAAAATTTTCCCGGTTGAAAAATTCTGAGACCCAGATAAAGTTTCCCCCGGTTGCCGTGAGATGGAAGCCGGACGAAAATGTTCCCGGTCGAGAAATTCCGAGACCCGGTTAACGTTTCCCCTAGTCGCCGTGAGACCGGAGCTGGAAGAAAATGTTCCCGATCGAAAAATTCTGAGACCTGGTTAAAGTTTCGCTCGGTCGCCTTGAGATGGGAGCCGGACGAATATTTTCCCGCTCGAAATATTCCGAGACCCGGATAAAGTTCCCCCGGTCGCCGTGAGACGGGAGCCGAACGAAAATCTTCTTGGTCGAAAAATTCCGAGACCTAGTTAAAGTTTCCCCTAGACAAAAATCTTCCCGGTCGAAAAATTCCAAGACCCGGATAAAGTTTCCCCTGGTCGCAGTGATATGGGAGCTGGATGAAAATATTCCCGTTCGAAAAATTCTGAGACCTGGTTAAAGTTCCCCCCGTCGCCGTGAGACGGGAGATGGACGAAAATCTTCCTGGTCAAAAAATTCCGGGACCAGGTTAAAGTTTCCCTTGGTCACCGTGAGATGGGAGTCGGACGAAATTATTCCCGGTGAAAAATTCTGAGACCTGGTTAAAGTTTCCCTCGGTCACCGTGAGACGGGAGGTGGACGAAAATCTTCCCGGTCAAAAAATTCCGAGACCAGGTTAAAGTTTCCCCCGGTCGCCGTGAGATGGGAGCCAGGCGAAAACTTTTCCGGTAGAAAAGTTCCGAGACCTGGTTAAAGTTTCCCCCTGTCGCTGTGAGATGGGAGCCGGACGAAAATTGTCCTAGTCAAAAAATTCCGAGACTTGCTGAAAGTTCCCCCGGTTGCCGTGAGAAGGGAGCCGGATGAAAATCTTCCCAGTTGAAAATTTCTGAGACTGGTTAAAGTTTCCCCCGATCGCTGTGAGACAAGAACCAGACGAAAATCTTCGCAGTCGAAAAATTTAGAGACCCCTGATATGCTCCCAGAGGAGGGCGAGTGCTATGACAGGCTCTAGAGTGTTTGAGGGGGGCACTAATCTCTCAAATCGACTCGTTACCGCAGTTCATGAGAACCGGGTTGCCGCTTACCCCCTTAGTCCACGAGGGCTTATTGTAAGCCCGTCCCATCGTAGGGACTTCTAGGCTGCGATAGCCTACATCCTCACGGGGAGGGCATCCTTCCAGAGAGGGCATCCTCACTGAGAGGGTGTTGTCTTCGAAGGCGGTCATATGAATATTCGCAAAGGAAATCCAGAATTGCATAAGAAAACCACTTGTATTGAAGGAAGCAAATACAACGCCTCCCCTGAGAAGTCACGAGGGAACAGTGAGTATAGTGCCCCCCTCCGAAGTCACGAGGGAGGAGGTAGCCCGGAGGCTAGATGTAGAACTTGCGAAGCAAGTCTACATTCAAAGTGTGCTTCAACTCTTGGTCTTCAAGGTTGGAGAGCTTATAAGCCCCCGAGCTCAAGACTGTGGAGATCTTGTATGGGCCTTCCCACTTAGGGCTGAGCTTGCCTTGGGCTTGGGGGTCAGTCACGCGCTTGAGGACAAGGTCCCCAAGGCGGAAAGCTCTCGCATGAACGAGTCAATTGTAAGTGCGTGCCACTTCGCGCTCGTATATGGCATGACAGAGGAGCGCTTTGTCGCATTCTTCTTCAACGAGGTCGACTTCCATCCGTTGATTTTCTTCGTTGGCTTGGTATGCCGCGGTCGTAGCTTCGTCTACACTAGTACAGAAAAGCTTTCTTCTATCAGTAAAAAACAACCTTTTACTATCGGTTTTTGTACCGATAGAGATAGACACGATAGAACAAGCCAGAACATTTTCTATCGGTAAATAACCGATAGAAGAACTTAACTATTCTATCGGCATATTATGAGTGTACCGATAGAAAACCCGTCGTAGTCTGACGTTTAGCGGCAGGGGAAGTACCACTATTCTAACGGTTAATTACAAGTTTACCGACAGAAAAAAGCTTAGTACTCTCTCGGTTGGAAATGAGATTATCGATAGAAAAAAGCTTAGTACTCTCTCGGTTGTGTATGAGTTCACCGGCAGGAAAAATCACACTCTTCTAACGCTTAATTTCAAGTTTACCGATAGAAAAAACTACAGTAGTCTCTCGGTTGTGTTTGAGTTCACCGGCAGGAAAAGTCACACTATTCTGACGGTTAATTTCTAGTTTACCGATAGAAAAAGTTGTAGTAGTCTCTCGGTTGTGTGTGAGTTTACCAACAGAAAAAACGATAGTAGTCTCTCGGTTGTGGATGAGTTTACCGATAGAAAAGTGGTAGTAGTCTGTCAGTTGTGAATGAATTTACCGATAGAACATTCACATATACAGTAATTTATTTACATTCACAATACAGTACATTCACATATACAGTACAGATGCAATACATTATAGATTGGATACACAATACAGTACAGATGCAAAGAAGGGTAAATTCACAGAACAGATTGACACATTAGACAGTTATTCACATTTATTCACATATATATGGACAAATACAAATTGCAATCCAATGTGGACATTTATTGACATATATATTTATTCACATGTATATAAACAGTCTATGCACAGAGTACACGAAAATGAGAAAATTGTCATGGCGGATGGTTAGGCGCAACTTCCTCCATGACATATTGAGCCCAGATTTGTCGAAGATCTCTAATCTTTGCATTTTCGTATTGGTCTTTCGACATGGCGATCTGCAAGCATGTGTGAATACTGAGTAACTAACTTCCAAATTTAGAACGTGACACCCAATTTTCAAATTTGAGTTAGCTATCGATGCTTACCTGGGGGAATTGGGCAAAGTTTGTCTGCACTAGGTCGTACATGTAGCGCAACACATAAAACCCGCATTCCCACGATTGCGGCTGCTGATGGCACTGAGATAATTGCATATGCGAAGACATGTTAGCTATTGTTTCCATAAACTAATTAAGCATAAACAAAAAGTCTCGTGAGTACCTCATATTCTTTCCAAGCTAGTAGGGAGCCTTGCGGTGCGGCATGCCTCCCTCCAGCGGACACATATTAATCAAAAGCCCTGCATTTCATTTAGTATTGTCGGTTAATGTATTATCATTAGCTAGTGAGGTCAAAATTTAAATCAAACATATAAGTTACTTACGCCTCCATATTCCCTTTGACCACATATTCGATCGATAATCTGTCACGCATCGAATCGAGGTAGTACACCTCGTTCCTCGATAGACAGATCACGATGAGGATCCAGTGGCCCCTGCATTGTACGTAAAAGAGGACCACTAGCTCAAAGTATATCTCAGGTGTAACATACAAGATTGAGTTAAATTAGTACGAAATGCACTAACCTTTGGTGGTACGGCACCAAAATGAACTCTCAGTCCTGCTGCACCATCAGCGCCTTGGATATGTACTGCTCAGCGTGCGCGGCGTCATGCTCTAGCATCGTGAGGCTTATTTTCTCTGGGTCAAAGAAACCCACCTTGTTACACGCAGCCTCCGATGCTAGCCTGTACATGCACCTGCATGCAAAGGACGACATTAGTGCTGCACAGAAAGTTACTACATTTCAAATGAACTACAACAATGCAGAGTTAGCAAATAGAGTTAGAAAACAGCAATACATAGCATCAGCAAACTCACAGGACTCCAGTCCGTATGATGGACATATCGAGCTCCCGCCAGTTGTAGAGGTCGAACAGATCCTTGTGTGCCACGGATATACTCTTGGGCTCACGGTGGAACTGCCCAGGCCTGTAGGGAACTAAGAAGTTCAGATTGCGCCGAGCTCAGTGTTGGTACCACTCGTGGAGGTCTCTGGTTGATCGATCCAATTTGCGCAAAGCTGCCTCCGACATGAGTGGGAACCCGTTCCTGAACCTCTCCAGCTGTCCCTGTCGCCCTTTTCCCTTGCCTTTTGCCGGGACTGAGTGCGTACCTTCGAAGGCAAGGGAGAGGTGATGGCGGCTTTCTTCTAAGGTGAAGGCGTGGATGAACTGGGTGGGGTCGAGGCCATCTTTGATGTGTCCAGGGTCGCACGAGATCGGGCCTCAAGCCCCGAGCTGGGGGTGCAGTCCCCTGGTAGCCCAGCGGCAGGCCACTTCAATTAATGAGCACGTATGTTAGATTTTGTAAGTTGAGTGTACTGAGTAGGATGTAATCTAAAATATGTAGGATTTACCGGTTGTATTAGAAGACACTTCTTGGGCCATTGTACGTAGGAGCCCACTGCCTCAGCAAGTGTCTGCAGTTCCTCTGTTGGGACTGCCAACGGAGAATCGTTGTAGCCCGGCATGGCCATGTCCACCTGTACATTTGCAAACCCCAACCGCAGAGGTACGCAGTGGACCCGGACATCCTTCCCAGACGGATATACGAAGCTGTGTCCAACCACTTCCTGCCTGTCACCTAGGTGATTCAGTAGGATGCAACCCTCCGGCTTCTGCAAATTTGTAAATATTAAAATAGGTTAGCGAAACAACTCTAACAGAATGGGAGTGGCATCAACTTAAGTGCACAGATGAAGGCTTGCAGTACCTCAAGTAGATCCACTGGATCCACGAGGACCTTCGAAGCGCAACTGCTTATCCGACCCCGCGGGGTACCATCGCCCTGGGGATCCGCATCTGCATTCTTGGCCAGCAATGCATCTCTCAACCGTGCAAACTCTTCCCTCATTTGTGCGACCTCAGACTGCACCTCAGCCCATATCTCCGCCCGTACCTCAGCCCGTATCTTATCGGAGAGCTCTGCTTCCTTTTCCTTCCAGGAGTGGGCCTTCTTCCTCGGTGGAGCCGGATCTGCGAAACCGGCCTTCTACGACACAATGGATCCCACGGCCCGTGTCCGCCCGGGATGCTCCTTATTTCCTAGAGCCCGGGTGAGGATGTCGTTCTCCCTCTGTGGGGTAAACAATCCCTCCACTGCCTCCTTCTCAAAAGAGATCTATTACATTTAAAGGTACCTTGTGAGACAAATTGCCTTATAAACACTTGTGCGCACATAGTTTACGAGGTTAGCCAACTTACCATTCGCCTCACAACGTCGACGTCCCCAGGGGTTGCGAACTGCACAGACCCCGTGGATGACACGAACCCCCTCCCCCTCCACCATTGCTTACACCTCTCATCCCGGATCTCGGAGAGCGACAACTGAGGGGTGTTGATGACAGGATTATGCTCGTCTTCCTTCTTCCACTGCTCCTCCTTCCCCGCATATCCCCGGGATCCGAGCCGATGCGGGTGGTCGTTCCTCTTTTGGATTGCCCTATTCTTCTCGCTAAGGGCCTTGAACTCCTCAGTCCCCTTCTGCTTGGTGAATTCCTCCCATACCTCCTCCGATATGAAGGGGTACTTCTCGCAAGGATATTTCCCCGCAGCGAGGAAGTTACTGACGAGCCAGCTCTTAAAGGTTTTCCATGTTCCGTTCATGTCCTTCAAGCAGGCCGTCCAAGGTGTATCGTCGGGGATGTTCCACTTAGCCTGTTTTCAAAAAATGCATACAATTAATCACGAGTTAGTTAAACTTTAGTATAAGCCAAGAGAACGTGATTACGAAAGAGTTCAGTGATTTCAGTTAATTTAACCTTTACTTCCGCCCACAACCTATCCCTCTCGTCCGCCGTCACATCCTTCCAGCTCTGGACGGTGATCTTCACCCTTTCTTTCGCCAACAGCCCAACGTAGGCCGCGTACTTCCCAGCATTCTTTCCAATCGGCCTCCCAAATTGGTTGAACTCACAAGAAAGATCTGTGCGCTTGGCCAAACGGCCCAACGTTGTTGCGCCTCGCCCCACCCTCTTGCGCTGGGATGTAACAGCTGCATCTTCAGTTACGTTGGGGTTGGCCCTAGTCGAACCACTAGTACCATCCGATGAAGACGACGACATGTCTTTCCCTACAAAACCATCAACAAACCTTCAAAAATTTAATGTAAACACAAACCAAATCATTTTACAAAGAAAAAGGACCTATTTTAAATATTTTTTCCATCGGTAAACACAAAGCTAAGATAAGATTCTATTTCTCAGTGTTTTTGTCTACACATTTTCATATAGGAAGCAGGCAACATATGGCAATTAATTCTTCTTGGAGTTCCATAACTCAGCCCAAGACTAGAGACTAATTAGGGCTGCAAAAGGGATGTCCGAAGAAAATAATACTAAAAGAAATACATGCATAAATTACTTCCTGAACTATTCAGAAATATTTTCTATCGGTAAACACATGAGCTGCCGATAGACCATAGCAATTTTTCTATCGGTAAACACATGAGATACCGATAGAACATAACAATGTTCTCTATATATGGAATTTTGTTGATAAGCCACTATTCAGTGTCATCACATAACATTCTCCATGATTTTCTATACTAATATTCATGGGCCAGCATTATTATTTCACACGTAAATATGCACACAAGCATCTAAATGCCACTGTGTATAATCTGACAAACCTAATGCTAATGGAATATAAAGATATTGAAGTAGCACAGAAAGTAGGTCACAACCAAAAAAGGAATAATATGGTTTATAGCACCCTCTCTTGGTTATCTTTAGCATTATCTGTATGCAAGTCATCAGGACTTCATCACATCTATTAGTTTGGCAAAAGTCATATATGTATATGCATTTGAAACATATACATCGAAGACCCATCCACATTGCCATATATTCATACCAAGTGAGTAAAAATTCCCAACCAAACTAGTACATTGCATGCCTCATGTCCTTCCAGATCCAAAGTTTTAATACTTGTTCCGAAATATTTTCTATCGGTAAACACAAGAGCTGCCGATAGAGCAAACAAATTGTTTCTATCGGCAAATACAGGAGATACCGACAGAATATGTGTAAAAACAACTCCAACATATAATGTGCATTACATGGCAGTTGGATACAATTGATCATACATACAGCAGTATAGATAAGTTAAAATCTCAAAATAGGTTCATTACAGCACTGGAACATATTATGTCAACCCTAATTTAAATCAACATTGCCTGCGGAATGTACATAATCCAACACAATAGGGAACCCTAGTGTAATTGCAAAACTCAAAGAATTAGTACGTACAAAACACTAGGATCAAATAAGGAAGATGCTGGAAATAGAACGACGAATTAGGGTATTTACGGCGATCAGTTGTGGTGATGGAGAGGCGATGTAGAATGCAGCGGCGGCCGGCGAAGGACGAAAATATGAACCGGTGGCAGTGGTGAACCAGTGTCCAGCCGGCGATTGTCGTGTGGGAGAGAGGAGGTGAGTGTTCACGGCGGAGGTTGTGGCTTTCTTCGCTCTCGAAGAGACACAGTGCTCTAAGTTGGAACTATTCGACTGGAGGGAAACTCAAGGGCTGTGTACGAGTAATAAAGGAGTGGATGACCTTTTCTATCGGTACAACAAAATACTACCGATGGAAAAAGTAAATTTCCCGAAAAAATATTTGAAGTAATGGATTCCTTTTTTCTATCGGTATAAACAATAAAATCCCGTGAGACCAATTTTTCCCAGAAAAATTTTTTAATTAAGTTCTTGAGATTATAGTATTGGGTGCCATTTTTCTATCGGTAAAAACAACAAAATACCGTCAGAAAATGAAAAGGTACACACAATTTAACATCAAATAGACTGTGCTTGAAAGCTGCAGAATGATAAAGAAAGAGGGAAGATAGCTGGAAAATTGAAATATTGACATAAAAATAAATTGTTCATTCATTGTTGTTTTATCATTTATAAAAAAAAATAAAAACCCAAAATGCTAGGTCTAGGGGTGGTCTTAGCCCTGGCTGCATGTAGAATGGAGTCAGTTTGACTTGCAGCCAGGACGCAGGACTCCTCTAGCGACAAGTTGTCCCTAGGATCAACTACCACCGCGTTGAGAAGGCCTGCGACCTCCCTCAGCTTCGCTATGGTATCCTTCATAGTCAAACCGCAGCCAGCGATGGTAATATCTGCGGCTTGCTTCTCCTCACGAAGACGCCTCATCATCGCCCTGGAATTGTCACTAGCCGTCTTCATGCGCTGAATGCGCCGGAGGAGATCGTCCAGTTCAAGCCGTAGCTGAGTGTGCTTGTTCGTAAGGAGCTTGTGCTCCTCCTTGAGGGCCCTCAGGTCGGCCTTCACTTTGCCAGTGTCTTTCACGGCTCCCATTCCCTGTGCAAATCAATAGGTCAAGAATGTACTGAACATGGATTAACAATACAGGGGTAAACCCAGGAGATTTAGAGTTCTTACCGGGGAGGGCATGGCTGATGATCCCATGGAGGTTGCCATTGTGAAAGAGAAGATGAGGAGTCGAAGCGTTCGAGAATTAGAAAAACAACAAAATACCGCGACACATGGCGAGGTACTTATAGAATTTCCAAGGCGACGCATGGTGACACAGTTGAGAATTCAAAGAACCAGAGTATTTTTCTATCTGTACAAACAACAAAAAACCGTCAGACAACAAAATACCGTGAACTAACGAATTTATTCTGACGATAAAATATAATAATACCGATAGAATTAGTAAATTTTTCACAGCGAAACTTTTGAAGTGCCTGAGACACATTAAAGTAGTGGATGTCCTTTTCTATTGATAGAAATAACAAAATACCGTCAAAAAAATTGATTTTTGGAGAGCTTAATTTGAAGAAGCAAGAGGCTGCAATGAGATTTTTGCAAGTGCTATTTGAAGGGAAGAATTAAGTACTTACAGGATAAAGGTACTGTACATGTTAGAACTCATGTTGTGGAGTAAAATTGAGATATATTAATGCTGTGAACTAGCTTATCATTAAGTTCTAAAGAAAAATGTACTGCCTGATGTATTAATGATAATTTCCTCACCTTGCTGCAGAACTTGTGGGCTGTTTGCTTGGCATTTATCCCTGAAATAGAAATTAATCATCAATGGTTCTCAACCCATAATCCTTCTTCGTGGTCATCTTGCAGATACGTTGTTTCGTCGATATCTTCAGTAGGGATAGATTGAATGTCCTCTAAAAATGGAAGTATTTCATCGAATTGGTTATACTCCTCTTCGTCGACAACATCTTCGACCCCAACAATACATCTCTTGCTGTGGAGGACAACATGCAAGTTTGGATTGGCCGGGTCAACGATGTAGAATACCTGTGTGGCTTGCTTTGCAAGTATGAATGGATCGTCTTCGTGTCCGACTCTACCAAGATCGACGAGAGTAAACCCATAACTGTCAACTTGAACACCTCGAGGGATTTCGACCCATTGGCATAGAAATTGGGGAATCTTAAGTAATCCGTAATCGTGCTCCCATATTTCGTCAATAGCACCATAATATGAGTTCAGCGCCCTTATTGACCTGGCATCCTCGGAAATAGCAAACAGTGTCACTCCGCTACATTGCGTGCTACTCTTGGCGTCTTGAGCTCTCGTGTAGAATGAATACCCATTGATGTCGTACCCCTGCCAAGTCCCTACAGTGAATCTTGGGCCTCTAGCCAACCATGTCACAGTTTCACTTACGGAGCCCTCGGCAGCTCGTGTGACTCTTTCTTGGATCCACTCAGCAAATTTCCTGTTATGTTCTCTGGTGACCCAAACGTCTGACTTCGAAGGATTCTGTGACCGTAACATTACCTTGTGCTCGTGTATGTATGGCTTGACCTCCGTCATGTGTTGTAAGACCCAAAAATGTGATTTTGCGTACACATCACGAGCGGGGACGATAGCTTTGAATCCAATCGCTCTGATGCCCTGAAGCCTACCCTTGTATCGGGACCTAGGAACACCAATTGGGTCAACCCCGGCCATATAATCTGTGCAAAATTCAATCACCTCCTCGGCGGCATAACCTTCCATAATACTCCCCTCGGGTCGACGATGAATCCTTACGTATTGTAACACCCTGAGTTTAGGGGTAAAAACTTTCTTTTCATGAACACCATGCATGCATGATACCATGTATCTGTAGTAGTAGCCAGATCAGTATCTATCTCAAACCCTAAAATCTCAAAATTTTCCCTGTGAATCCAAATCAAGATCAGATTACTCAGATATGATCTATCAGTTACTCTGAACATAAAAGTCTTCAGAAGTCAGATTCAACTCCATCTCTAACTTCCAGATCTATCAATTCTTTTCTGTTTTCGAAAACAGGATTCTAATTACTATTTTAATTACCCTAAATATTCTGAACTCAGATTTAGTCAAGTCTTGACCTAATTCAGATCAGATTACTCTTGGACTATGATCATGGGTATGCCAATACCTTAATCCAGAAAGTTGGCAGCCAAATTATATCATCTAAGCCTTTTTCACATATCAGTCCAAATTATATTGCAAATTAGTCCTTTATCTGATATCTAGAAACCCAAAAAGGCTAAAATCTTCAGATCAACTCCAAATTCAAGATTTCTTCAGTAAATCATTTCTAAATGCTATTTGATACAATTTACCCTTCTGTCCAGATTACAAAATCTCATCTTAGATGTCAGAATTCGAAATTGATAAAACTCAGATTCTATTGTACCCTAAAGTACCCTATTTTCGATTTATGTCGAAAATCATCAAATCGTACCAGATTTCATCAAATCTATTGCTAGATGAGTATAAGGTATAAGTTTATACTCAGCTGTGAAATCAGATTGCAAATCAACTATCTCTAAGTCAGAAATTACAATTCAGTCCAAAGCAAATTTCCAGATTTTACAATTTAGTCCAAATGGCTGTTTTCGACCTCACTTGCTGTACACAACCAGGGAAGCTACACTTCACGTCCAGCAGTGCACGGCGACTTCGACCACAGCCAGCACAGTGTTCGTGTTGCTTCGACCTCGACCTCAGCCACTGTTCACGACCTCGTCGCTGTGTTTCACCGTCGAGCAGTGCCGCTTTAGCCGTGATTTCGCAACCACCTTAGCACGCACACGTGTTAGCGTCTCAGACATCACCGTGGCAGCTCCATCCAGCTCACCAGCAGCTTGCATAGCTCCGTGCTTCGTTGCTCGCCGTTGCTTCAACTTGAAGCTTCTCCTTTACCGGCGCAAGCATCTTAGCTCCAAACCGTGAGCTTGAGCTTCGCTTCACTTCGCTTTGCCTATAAATAGCAAACCCAGAGAAGCTTTTCCACCTTTAGCTGTGCTCTCCAAGCTCTTAAGTAATTAAACATAAATACTCCTTGCTACAGTCGTCTTCTCCGGCGAGCCACCGAGGAGGTCAACGACGACAGCTTCACTCACTGCTTTAATCCCAAAATTGACACCACCAGTGAGTTCCCTGTATCTTACTCTCTGTTCTGTACCATTTAATTGAACTCTTATGCACTTCATCGCCGGTGATTGCCGGCAATTGCTGAAATTCGAGAAATGCCCTGTTCCAGTTGCACAGCTCAAATTAATTCGAATTAACCTTCGATTCAATAGACAAAAATGATGAGTGAGTTATTTTAAGCAAGCCTGTGAAGTTGAATTGTGAAATTGACCAAGAACTGAAGCTTTTCCCAAGCCCGAGCTTCACCAGCCGCCGGCGAACGTCGCCAGCCTTCTCCGGTGATCCTCCAGCCAATTCAATCATGCCATAAGCTTTATTATACCTTCTAGATGCTCTCCAAGCAAAGAATCGAGTTCAAACTTTGTGTAGCCAAAACCCCCAATATCAGTGTCTTCTTCTCTGGCGCCGGCCACCGGAAAACCATTCCCGGCCGATCCAGCTCCAGAAACCTTGTCCACCAGATGCGCCTTGATCTTCTGAGCAACTTTGCCTACTATCTCGACTTCCAATTCGGCCTAAATCAGAAGATATAGCTATGCCCTAATTCCTCTCCAGTGCTATGATCAGAAACTCCAGCCACCGAGTTCATCGCCGGTTTTCATCAGTTTCCGGCCATCTCCTACCCTAGGTCCAGTTGAGTGAATGCTCCTGTTACTGAGGCCTACCTCCCAGACAAAGTGGTGCATCAATTGGAGCCCTAGATCAAAAGTTATGCCTAGCCCTAGATTTTGACATTGTCAGCCCAATGCCAGAGCATGCCAGCCAGTGGCATTAGCTCATTTCACCTCCTTCCAGTTATTTAAATTGAAAATAACTTTGTCCATTAGACTTGTGGAGTTGTAATCTACATTTCATTCTACTGCCACAAGTTGAGATAATCCTTCTACCATTCATTAACCCTATGTCGATGCCTTGAACCGAATGTCGACCTAAAGACATTCATCGATTTTGGGCAAACCAGCCGCGGACTTAATGTCAATTCCTATATCCTGGAACCCTAGAAGTCCCTAGCACTCATCTTCAGCCCTAACTCTATGGGTTAGCCTTAATCAACTTCTATGGTATCCAAACCCAATCATTTCAGAATCATCAAGACATTCATCTTTGCATTATTGCATGTAGTATAATAATGTATTGAAAAGGTTGTGATTCTTGGTTGCTTGTTTGATCTTTGCTCAGAGTCGGAGCCAGAGTTCGAGGACTTCACTGCTGACCCGACATCAACTGCTGTCTCTCACAACGCGGAAGGCAAGTCATAGTCTTGATCATCTTGAACCTATATTTTATGAATTGCTATGATATGATCTTGAATATAAGTAGTATTGCATGTGAATGGATGAAGTATGAATTGGCAGTACTAAGCTGGATGCCTGTGAATTGTGAATTGATCAAATAGTGAGCCATAAACTATTATAAATGTATTTAAATATATTCATGAAATAGAACCCTTAGCCGTGACCAGGGTTTTGGTATGGAATGGTGGTACTAGCACTGGTTGTGCTTGGCTGCACTGGATGTGCAGACACTGTAGGTGCATGGTGTGTGGTATGATCTGGTCACTGGCATATAAGGACTAGAACCTTGTGTTGTGCGTCTAGTGGCATGAAACACGTGCTAACCGCAAGCCTGGTATGGGACAGGCCTGAACAAGTACTTATGCGGATCGCACATGAAACCCCTGCATGAGATGGAAAACAATACACTGATTTCACGGAGTGCGGCTCCTCCACGTATCACTGAATGTGATTTGATTATGCACGCTGACCCAGTAATGGGAAGAGGCTTGGGGGTGGGGGTATATCCCGCCACAAACTGTGGTTCGCGAGAGATCCACAGGTCAGGGGTGAATTGTAAGTGAAACATAACAAAAGTTCTTGTTATCTCCACCTTGCCACTCACAGTATGAAGTGAGTCAGGGGTCCAATCCTTGTGATAGGAAGGGCTTGAAAGTGGAATATCTTGAGGGTAAATTAGTACCTCTCTGCAGAATTAAAAACGTATTCGAATACTCCGAGCTCCCGGGTTTATAGGAGTCTGCTGCGGTGGATTAAATCCACGGGGTGTGACACAAGTATTATTTTCTAAATAAAATTTGATAAGTCAAGATTACCCAAATGACATGTGTTGTCATGATAAGGGGTGCTACCGTGGGCTGTCATGTGTCGACGTGTCGCGGTAGTGCTATAATCTAGTGAACATGAATGATAATGTTATATTATGAAAGGTGCTGCCATGAGATGAGATATGAAAGAAAAGATTACTTTATAAACATCCATAATTCTTGACTAGTCTAGGTTCATAACAACATTACTATAAGTATCTACTCTTTCCTATGACTTGCTGAGTACGTAAGTACTCACCCTTACAACTTACAACCCAGAAGATGGAGCGTACCAAGATCAAGAGGAAGGCGTGGAGAACTTCTTGGATCCAGAAGAAGGAGAGCCAGATTCGTCAAATCCCTGATGTGTTGTTCTGCCGTCAACTTCTTGCTGTGGAAGGGACACCCATCATCCGCTGTGTAGAAGTTTTTATTTTGCTTAAACTAAACCTTGATGCCGCGAAGGTATTGTAATCTTTTATGTAATATTAAGGCGAGCAGGCCACACTGCTTAATACTTTGTAAGTTTTTCTGCTGCAATGTGAATATACTCCTGTGCTTGACTTATCCTGGGAAGTCAAAGGTATGCTTGTATGGGACTAGCTATAGCAAGCTAGGTCTCCACGGGAGTAGTCGTAGTCCCAGTTTCGGGGCGCGACACGTATCCCTTCAATACACCCATAAATCTCTCAAATGGATACATGTAGTGCAGGCACATGGGTCCACAAAACTTAATTTCTCTGATAAGGTGAACAATCAGATGGACCATAACATCAAAAAATGATGGAGGGAAATACATCTCGAGCTGACAAAGAGTTGTAACCACGTCGCGTTGCAAAGCGTCCAGTCCATCCGGATCAATTACCTACGAGGACACAGTTGCGCCAAATATTCATATCAGAAAAATCTTCTAATTTAGCTCCACAAATGGAGATAATGAACTTATAGTACGAGTGCACGTACTTACCTTGCAAGATATTGCGTTGAAGAAATAACATAGGTTTGTGATTGTCTCTCTGACTTTAACTGGGAGAATGCCTCTGATAGCAATGGGAAGCATTTGTGACATCAGGACATGACAGTCGTGGGACTTCGTGCCAACTAGTCTTAGGTCCTTCATGGACACAAGTTTTTTCAAGTTCGTGGAGTACCCACATGGAACTTTAACACCATGCAACTCAACTCAACTCAACTCAACTCCATTAACAAAAAGAACCTACCTTGCAAGATGTTGTTCTGTGTAGTGATGGTGTAGAATGGCTGTGCAAATAACAACAATTCTTCTTCTCCAAGCAGGTAAGCATCTGGCCACAAGCTGGTGCATGCAAAAAAATGTAAGATGCTTTCTATAGGTCCTGATTTGATAAATACGCCGGGCTTAAGGATCTTCTCAACCGAGCCAACCAAGATCTCGCCCTTCACGTCCTTCTAGCTCTCGACGGTGATCTTCACTATTTCTTTCGCCAACAAGCCAACGTAGGCAGCGTACTGCGATGAAGAACCGTGAAATACGTTGCCCCTCATGAGCATCATCCAAGGACCTGCACAGATCATAATCATATTGAAAATAAGACACATCAAAATGAAGGATACAAAAAAAGTAGAATAATTGCCATAATCGGATTAGAATAATCTAACAATATTGCCGACATTTTACGTACCTTGCTTAGGATGCCGAAGTGTAGAGGGCGTCGATGGAGGTGCGGAGGTGCAGCGGTCGCCTGTAGAGGTGCGCCGGTCATCCATGGAGCTTACGGGTTAGGACTACGAGCCCCAGATGAACTGTGAGAATGAAAGAGACATACCCGTTATTTATAGTACTAGATAAGTTCTATCGGTACAAAAACCGCATACCGTTAGTCATTTTAGATATATTCTAACGGTATACAAAAAAATTACCGATAGAATAAAAACATCTGTAGAAGGCGAACGGTATAAAAATTACCGTTAGTCATTTTGCTATATTCTAACGGTATAAACATTCATTACCGATAGAATAAAACTATTTGAAGACGAACAGTTCTAAGCAATTTTTGATATATTCTAACGGTACAAGAATCCATTACCGATAGAATAAAAATATTGTAGAAAGCGAACGGTTCTATCGGCACACTATATATTGCCGATAGGAATTTTTGAGATATTCTGTCGGCAGACGCATACAGTACCGATAGAATAAGTCTAGTTGTAGAAGTCGACCAGTCCTATCGGCGCACAACATTCTCCCATCAGTACTTATGCATCTGTTCTAACGGCAAATATGTTCATCACCGCTAGAGTAAATCATAGTGCTTCTTCTATTGGTAAGTTTCTTACAAACCGATAGGAAAAATACACCCGTTGGCCTTTTATCACCGCGAGGCACATGTTCTATCGGTTTTCTACTAAATCACTAATAGCCGATAGAATATAGGGGTTAGTAGACTGCATTTCTGTACTAGTGCTAGGAGCTCAACCCGCAGTGATCGAAAACCGATCTCCAGGGGGAGGACCGCCTCGGCCCCATATACAAGAGAGAATGGGGTACACCCTATTGCCCGGTTTGGGGTCGTGTGCATGGAGCAAAGGACGCTAGGGAGCTCCTCCGCCCATGCACCCCACCGGGTGGCAGCCTGCTCGAGTCGCCGGTGTAATCCTTGTAGGATCACACTGTTAACTCCTTCAACAACTCTGTTGCTCTGGGGATGAGCTACGAAGGCGAAGTGGGGGGTGACGCCCAAGGTTTCACAGAACTCCCAGAAATGTGCCCAGTCGAACTGAGTTCCATTATCCACAGTGATGTCTCGGGGGACTCTGAACGACCGACGATGTTCTTCCAGAAAAACCTCTCCACAGCCCGGGAGCTGATGCTTGTAAGATTGAGGATGCCGACTAGAGGGCGGTGATTAGGAGGTTTTTAAATTTTCTTCCCCACTAAGCAATTTCAACAAGATAATTGTTTAAACTAGATTATACAATGAGGCTTAAAACAATTTAATCAACTAATTGCATTCAACCATATAAGTTATTCAACCAATCATGCAACAAAAGTAAATATGGCAATTGCGTCAAGATGAATGTAACGCAAATGATATATTGCAATTGACACAATATTTTTACCGAGGTCTCGGAGACTCACCCGGTCTCCCCTACTCCTCGTTGAAGCACTCACTCGGAGCCTCGCTTCTATATCCACGAAGGATATCTCACTAGGGTTGCTCCTTCTCCACACCAGATAGGCAAGCAACACACCTTTCACAATCCTTTGCCGGCCTCTCCGACAAACTTCAATTGGAGAGATCTCGGCTCTCCTCCGGCACCGTCTAGGCGAAGGCGATCGCCAAGAGTAAAAAGCCGGAAGCGCTTTCACTTGAACCAACCACGTGCTAGAAGCTCAATGATGCAAATGAGATGTTCAACACTCTAGCACTAGCAATCTAATGGAGATGAAGTGCACTAAACACTCACACAATCTCCCTCAAGCTCTCTGTCAAATCTACTCAAGATTTGGGCTCAATTCTTGCCTCTAAATGCAATAACACATATGCAACTCAATTGGCTAGGTTTTCAGCTGAAGAATGAACTCTTTGAGCACCCAAAAATGAAGCCAGACACGAAGTATTTATAGCCTCAAAGAAAACCTAGCCGTTTGCAAGAAACTGAGCCAAATTTGTACAGACCAGACATTGTCTGGCCAGTTCAACGAAAATAGCCGTTGCAACGTGTCAGCGACCGTTGCGAGATTTTTATGTAAAGGCCGAACATTGTCCGACCATGCTGGACAATATCCGCCCATGACGGACAAAACCTCCGGACGGTTGCATTCGTCTCTATTTCACTTCTCGGCTCAAAAAATTTGTACAGGCCGGACATTTTCCGGCCATATCGGATAATGTCTGGCCTCCCCGGACAGATAGCCCCGGATGGATGCAAACGTCTCTGGTTTCATCCTGCAAAAGGTTGAAAAAATTTGTACAGGGCGGGCACCGGCGGACAATGTCCGGCCACTGCACACTGACAGTAAATAAGCATAACTTTTGATCCAGAGATCCGATTGAGGTGATTTTTGGCTTGTTGGAAAGATAACTCAGAGCTCTACAATTTTGTCAACAGGAGCAAGACCTAGAGTCTAGAAACTTTCCTGCTGTCAAAATGTCCAATCCAAAAATCATCTCAAATGCAATTTAGAGTATTTGCACATACGGATTTGCCGTTTTCTCACGGATGTGATTGCTGTCACTCAGCAACGACCATGACCACATAGGTCTGACATCCGATCGAAAACAGGTGGTCGATAGAGTTTGGTCGAGCATAAGCAAGCGAGCCGAAGACTGGTACGACCAGTCCGAACCCTTACGACCACGCCCAAACCCTAAACAGAAAGCTGCAAAACTAGCGACACGACCACGTATCAAGCACGGATATGATCAGAATATTCAAATACATCCACAACCAGCTCTAGATAATAAACCAATTTAAATAGCAGGCGATCAAGACTAAGTGTAGTTTTCAAAACATTCTCTAATGCACCACAAACTACACTTAGACTCTCTAGCAATGCAAGAGGCGATAAAACACTAGTGAAAAATGATATGAATGCATTTGAGCTTCCGCACTAGATAGATTTAAGCTACTAGTTTCCGACCTCTCTTAATAGTACGGTCAAACTAGTAAAAAGAATCTTGTCAACCCGGTCTGCCTCCAAACACCGAGACCGGTAAAATCCTAAGAAAACAATCCTTAATCTTGGATTTTACATTGGGTGAAGTTCGATTTCGTGAAGCTCGATCGCTCGACACTTGTCCTCGCAAAGCTCGACCTCACTAAGCTAGACCTCGTGAAGCTCGACCGCCCGACGCTCGTCTTTGCAAAGCTCGACCTCGCTAAGCTTAACCTCGCTCGAGATGTCTCATATCGACTTCATCCTCTTCACTCCCTTGCTTGCTTTTACCCTGCAATCAAACTGAGACTGCAATACGTACACTCGATGCACAACATTAGTCTCATATATAAGTCATCATTAATCACCTCCAGAGAAACTACTCCACACAGGAGTTAGCTCAACGGTTTCTCTTTCAAATGACATGACAAACTATATTCAACGAGTAACAAATGAGTATAAGATAAAATACAATCATATAGATCGTAGATGATAAACACATACGCACACGATCTATACTACTCATATCATGATATCAATCAACCTAGATGACCAAAGTGATGAGTTCCCCCTCAACATGTGCATCGATATAAAATCCACAACTGGACTCATCAGTTTCAAGATTTAACATATTACATTTTGATCAATCAATCAGCACAAGCTTGATGCAACCACCAAGCTCATCCTCTACATATGCATCAATATCAAACCCGCAACCGAGGAAACATCCAATTCAGGGTTTACCAATAATCAATTCAATTCACTTGTGCTAAATCAGGATTTATCTAAGTTGTCATTTGATCAACAAATCTAACATTCTCTAGATTAACTTTGATCATCATGGATTTATCCAAATCGTCATTAATCATCAAAATCTAGGTACTTAGATCTACCTAGATCCAACAATCTCCCCCTTTTTGATGATTGATGACAACACCTTTTATAATCTTAGTAAATCCAAAACAAATTCTTCAGCTCCCCCTCAATATATGCAAAAATATATCAGAACTGAACACAACATCTAATCTTATGAGTTAAGAGATATACATGACAATTGAGCACAAGTTCAATCAAGTCATCTTCCAAAAACATCAACTTTCTCAATTTTTTCTAACTCAAATATCTCTTCCAAAGATTGATGTTAATGATATCAAATAATATCTCTCCCCAAATATCATTTATCAAACTCAAATATCATTTGTCAATCTCAATTTACTTCTATCATCTTTCTCAGATATCAATATCAATTCTATCAAATACTAATCTATCAAATACCAATTGTACCAATTTAATATCTATCTCTCCCCCTTTGTCAATTAACTCAAAAGATATTCATCTCTCCCAAACTCTCCTAAAGTCTCTCCCCCTAAAGCTTTCTCTAAAGCTCTCTAAAGCTTATCTCTAAACCATTCTCTCTCAAACACTATCAAACACTATCTCTCCCCCTCTGTCATCAAGCACAAAAAAGAAGGGTTGAGAGCTTAAAATTTGAGAAACAACATTTTCTAGGTCATGAGAGTTTATATGAAATGGTTTTTATGCAAAAGCATGATTTCAAGAAGGTTTGTTTAAAGGGATTTTGAAAATCACATTCAAAATATGGAGAAGACATCAAAACAATCAACATATAATGAATATATCGATGACATTTATATCTATGGCATTTGATCCATTTTTGAACATTCAAAATCTAGATGCATCTAATTTGATGTGAACATACTCGCTAGATGCATATGTGCCATATCAAGATCCAACTCAAACCTCTTCATGCCACAAACTCTTGTATACAATGGTGTCGTATATCAATATACTTTAACCGAGAGTTTTGAATCAAATTACTCAACATTTTTATGACACTTTCAATATTTTATAAGAGTGGCATCTATTCGAAAGCAATTAGATAATCAAATGTTTTGTTTTCATCCATAAGAATTTAAGTACAACAACCATCGGATGTATTCTTTCGATCTATCCTTCAAGTCATAAGATCCAAATCCAAATAATCAAGTAATTCAAAATTTGTATTTTTGGATATCAAAGATCTATCTAGGATTGCATTTCAATTACCTAAGAATACATTTCATGGCAATCATATGACATTCCTTAGGAAATGATCAATTTCTAGTACATTTGCAATCACTAAATATGATGACGGAATAAAATGCGATAAAATAAAACAAAACTACCAAACAATGATTGATAGGGTTTACAATTGAGCACTTGTTTGTGTTCATCCATGTCGAGATGTTCCTTTGTAGCCTTGCGAGTTGTAATAGCTTCATCATCTTGCATCCCGAGGCTTTTGAGCGATTGCTTCACATGCTTGAATTTACTCTAGAACATTGCGTTCTTGAGTTGCTTGATTTGTCGTGCAGTGACTTTATTCTTGGATCATCTCGCTTTCCCTAATCGTCATCTTACAAACATGCTTGATATAGAGATTCATTAGTGGTAATAATGTCATCAATATGTTTGATTCACAAGAGAATAAAGTCTCGATTAAACTTATGATGATGATTGTGTCAAACTTCTCATTTTGAAAATCATTTGATATAAGAGAGGATTTTGAGTTTTTTTAAACCAATCTAATTTGAAACAATGGATTTAAACTTCAACAATGCACTTCTTTTGGCATTTAAGATAAAAACACATACAAATGAGATATATGCCAAAAGGAGGTTGTCGAAATATGTTTAGGTCACAAGGTTAAGAGAAGGACATATGACCTCTTGAAATATTCAAATTTTCAAAAGAATACTCAAATATCAAATTCATGCGAATCATGCTCCAAATCATGAATATATATATATATATATATATATATATATATATATATATATATATATATATATATATATATATATATATATATATTATAACCAAAAAGCATATTCAAACATATTCCAAATATCAATAAACAAATCATGAAGAATTGCAAAATGAGACCATTGGAACCAAAGATGTGATGTAATCAGGCGGAAGCAGAGAAAAATTCAGAAACTTTCCAAATTCACACAGACCGGACAATGTCTGCCAGGGCCAGACAATGTCTGGTTTGGGCGGACAGAGTCCGGCTCCGGGCGGACAATGTCCGGATAGTTCAGAATTGCGCCTGAAACGTCTGAAATTTTGTGATTTTTGCAATTTTGCTTCAAACATTGATTTAAGTTCCATAATAGATTTGAATAACAACTCAAGAACTTAGTTGGATACCAATTGAATGAATTTTATTTGAAAAAGATCTTGAATTTGATGCCTCAAAAGTGATTTGGGGTAAAACGGATAAAACAAAAATAATTTTCTCGAAAAATTTCAATTCTTGAAGAAACTCAGATTTTTCTGAAGTTTTGGACTTAGATGACTTTGAAATACCATTTCAAACCAAGACATGGAAGAAAGTTTAGTTCAAATAGCCAAAATCACAAAAATGCACTTTTGGGTATTTTCGGGTCGATAGCCGTTTTCGGGCGACCTAGGATATGTGATAATTTGAAAACCATAGGTCTTTTGAGAATAAGTTCAACACGAACTATCTTCGGGTGAGTGAGATCTAAATGTTTCATGTAGAAAGTTTATATCAAATCTCAACCCATCTTGTTTTACGAAAATGAACCGTTTTGGGCCAAAACAAGATCCCGAAGACTTCAATTTTGTCGAAATTTTGCATTTTAGCTCAAAACTCTTTTGTTTCACTTTCAAAACCTTTGAAACTATATTTGAAGCATATTTATGAAGGCTTTGATGTAATTTTGCACCTTAGCTCTTGTCGTGGCAATCCTTGTCCATCTCACCAGCAGCTCGCGCGCCAAAGAGAAGCTTCGCCTGCTCGTTTGCTCGCCGTTGCTTCAACCCGAAGGTACACCGGCGCAAGTACCTTAGCCTCCAAGCAGTGAGCCTTGCTTCACTTTGCGTTGTCTTTAAATAGCAGTCCTTAGCAGCTTCATCGTCATCAGCACTGCTCCCCAAAACCCCTCAGTCTTAAACCGCATTTCTTCACTGTTGTCTTCTTCTCCGACGAGCCGCCGAGGAGGTCAACGACGCTAGCCTCATCCACTGCTCCAATCTCCAATTTAAAGCTACCAGTGAATTCCCCACATCAAACCTTCTGTGCTGTGTCATTTAATTGAACAACGTGCCCCTCATCGCCGGTGATCGCCGGGAAATGCCAGAATCCCTGTTCTAGCCTTGCTATTTGATTCAATCCAAATTAGCCTTCGATCCAGTAGAGTAAAATGATCAGTGAGCTTTAATTAGCAAACCAATGAATCCATATTTTAGAATTGAGCTTGAATCGAAGCTATTCCCAAGCTCGAGCTTCACCAGTTGCCGGTGCTCGTCGCCAGACTTTTCTGATGATCCTCCGACCAAATTGACCGTGCCAATAACTTCCCTGTGCTTCCCTCTTAGTCGTCAAGCAAAGAATTGAGTTCAAATCCTGTATAACGAAAAACCCCAAATCCAGTGTCTTCGTCGCTGGCGCCGGCCACCGAAAATTTGTTCCCGGCCGATCTAGCTCCAACCACCTTGTCCCTTAGATGCATGTTGATCTCCTGAACAATTTTGTCTACTAGCTCGACATCTAATTCGGTCTAAATCGAAAGTTATGGCTATGCCCTAATTTATGTTCAGTGCCATGACTTGAAACTCCAACCACCGTGTTCTTCGCCGGTTTTCACCACTTTCCGGCCATCTTCAACATTGGAACCTGTTGAATCATTTGTTCCTATTATCAAGGCCTATCTCCCAGACAAAGTGGTGCATCAATTGGAGCCCTAGATCAAAAGATATGGCAAACCCTAGTTTCTATCCATGTCAGCCCAATGCCAGTCTATGTCAGCCAGTGGCATTGAACCTTTTTACCTAATTCCAGACATGCATTTTAAGCATGACTTTGTCTCTTAGATTCCTGGTGTTGTGATCTACAATTTTTTCTTCTGTCACAACTTGAATTGAGCCCTCTAGCAACCATTGATCCTTTGTCAGCGCCTTGAACCGAATGTCAACCTAAAGACATTCGCCATTTTTTAGCAAACCAGCCGCGGCCTTAATGTCATTTCCATACCCTGGAACCCTAAAACTCCCTAGCACCCATATTCAGCCCTAATTCTGTGAGTTAGGCCTAATCAATTTCTAACTCCAATAATTCCAGAATCATTGAGACATTTCATCTTTGCATTGTTGCATGTAGTATAATAAGGTATTGAAAAGGTTGTTATTCTTGGTTGCTTGCTTGCTCAGAGTCGGAGCCAGAGTTCGAGGAATTCACTGCTGACCCGACATCAGCTGCTGTTTCTTACGATGCGGAAGGCAAGTCATAGTCCTGAACATCTTGAACCTATATTTTATGAGTTGCTATGATATGACCTTGATATAAGTAATATTGCATGTGAAAGAATGGTTGAATTATGATTTGGCAGTACTAGACTGGATGTCTGTGAAATGTGAGGTGATCAAATAGTGAGCCATGAACTATTATATATGTATTTATATATATTCATGAAATAAAACCCCTAGCCGTGACCATAATTTTGGTATGGAATGGTGGTACTAGCACTGGATGTGCTTGGCTGCACTGGATGTGCAGGCACTATAGGTGCATGGTTTGTGGTATGATCTAGTCACGGGCATATAAGGACTAGAACCTTGTGTTGTGCGTCTAGTGGCATGAAAAACGTGCTAACCGCAAGCCTGGTATGGGACAGGCCTGAACAAGTAATTATGCAGAGCGCACATGAAACCCCTGCATGAGATGGAAAGTGATGCACGAATTTCACGGAGTGCGGCTCCTACACATATCACTGAATGTGATCATGCACGCTGACCCAATAATGGGAAGAGGCTTTTGGGTGGGGGTTTAGCCCGCCACAACTGTGGTTCACGAGAGATCCACAGGGTCAGGGGTGAATTATGAGTGAAACATAACAAAAGTTCTTGTTATCTCCACCTTGCCACTCACAGTATGTAGTGAGGAAGGGACTAATCATCTTGATAGGATGGGCATGAAAGTGGAATATCTTGCGGGTAAATTGGTACCTCTCTGTAGAAAAAACGTATTCGAATTCTCCGAGCTCCCGGGTTTGTAGGAGTCTGCTATGGTGGATTAAATCCATGTGGTGTGGCACAAGTATGTTTTCTAAATAAAATTTGATAAGTCAAGATTACCCAAATGACTTGTGTTGTCATGATAAGGGGCGCTGCCATGGGCTGTCATGTGTCTATGTGTCACGGTAGTGCTATAATTTAGTGAACATGAATAGCGATGTTATGTTATGAAAAGTGTTGCCATGAGATGAGATATGAAAGAAAAGATTATTTTACAAGCATCCATAATTCTTGACTAGTCTAGGTTCATAACAACACTACTATATGTATCTATTCTTACCTATGACTTGCTGAGTACGTAAGTACTCACCCTGGAAACTTACAACCCAGTAGATGGAGCGTACCATGATTAAGAAGAAGGCGTGGAGAACTTCTTGGACCAAGATGAAGGAGAGCCAGATCCACCAGATCCCTGATGTGTTGTTCTGCCGTCAACTTCTTACTGTGGGAGGGTCACCTATCTTCTGCTGTGTAGATGTTATTTTGCTAAACCATGTATGCCGCGAAGGTATTGTAATCTATTTATGTAATATTAAGGCCAGCAGGCCACACTGCTTAAATATTTTGTAAGTTTTTCTGCTGCAATGTGAATATACTCCTGTGCTTGACTTATCCTGAGAAGTCAAAGGTATGCATATGTGGGACTAGCTGCAGCAAGCTAGGTCTCCACAGGAGTAGTCGTAGTCCCAGTTTCGGGGCGCAACAAAAGCTTGGTATCAAAGCAGCTTGAGAACTTGACTGTAGGATGACACCTTTAGGAGTTGGCTCGCCAGGAAGGCGTAATTTATTTAAAAACTATTTCTTTGAAAACTCTATCTTAATAAAAATGAGCTTTGTAGCTCCTAAAAACTTTATTTCAAAATCTTGTTAGTTTTCTAAAAAGAATCAGTAAGATAGCAAAAGCGTGTTTTGTTTAGCTGGGGGTGGTATAGATAGAGCTAGAGGATGCTCCTGATAGCCTTGTGATTCGCTGTTGCTTTTGCAATGGTTAACTTGTGTACTAAGGCTAGAAGCCTAAATATTTTATGCATTAATGTAGTTTGCATAAATTTCTACATTGTTGTCTTAGTTGGCCCTAGTTAGTTAGATTGGTCTGAACCTTTTCAGAGCCATCATGGTTGATACAAGAAGGAGATCTCGAAGCGGCGGAGAGGGCAGAGAACAAACTCCGCAGGAAGAAGAAGATCCTATGGCGAGAGACCCTTTGTTTCAACAAGGATCTCAGAGTTCCAATCCTCCCCAGAATGAACAACCCAGCATTCAAGAAATTCTCCTATCCATGGAGAAAAATCGTCAAGAAGCCCAGGCAGCTCATACCCAACTGCTGGTTCAAATAGTTCAGAGACTGCCTACTGGAACCACAGAAGGAACTACTGTAGGCGCCAGATTAACAGATTTTCAAAAGACCCGTCCACCAACATTCTCTAGTGCAACCGATCCCATGGTTGCTGATGACTGGTTAAGGGATATTGAGAGGAAACTGGACACAATCCGATGCAGCGACCGAGAGAAGGTTTTGTTTGGATCTCACCAGTTAGCAGGAGCTGCAGCCGCATGCTGGATGAATTACCAGGAGGCTCACCTTGACAAAGATAACATTTCTTGGACGGAATTTAAAGAACAATTTCAGAAATTTCACATACCTACCAGCGTCATAGCTGCCAAATGTCGGGAATTCCGTAATTTGATTCAAGGAAACAAGACGGTCACCGAATATCTGCATCAGTCCACTCACCTAGCCCGGTATGCACCTGGAGATGTCGATACCGAGGAGAAGAAAATAGAACGCTTTGCAGAAGGACTTCAACACTACCTGCAATACCAAATCGCCTCCCATGAGTTTACTGAATTTCAAACACTAGAATAGGGTTTTAAAGATAGAAGAGAAAAGGAATATGGGAGAAGAAAGCCGAAAGCGAAGGATGCTCTAGTAAGCGCAGCCATAGACAAACCCAACCAGAGGAAGAGCCCCTATCGCCTCTAGTTTTTGACCATCATAGCAGACTCCGAGACCAGCAATGACGCTGTGCCCCAATTGCAAAGGAAACCATCTCCAAAAGGACTGCCCTCACACGAGCATCCATTGTTTTCACTGTGGACAGCGTGGACATCGTAGAGAATTCTGTCCTTGGATTCAACTTCCATCATCCATCGCCAAGTCACATGCAGGAACACAATCAGCAGCACCCAAAGTATCAGTGTCAACATCACCAAAGTTTAGAGGAACTCCACCAGGAAGAGGAGGAAGCATGGCCAACCGAGGAAGAGGAAGAGGTAGAACACCAACTGCAACTCAAGGGGGAAAGCTAAACTACACTTCCATCCAAGAAGTGGGAAACGCCACCGACATTCTTCTAGGTAGATTTCTGATCCAGTCTGCATCTGCCTTAATATTGTTTGATCCTGGTGCTACAAACTCCTTTATGTCAAAAGCATTTGCATCTGAGATTGAAATGCATATAGCACCATTAGAGTACCCCATGATTATACAAACTCTAGGTGCTAGACTATTTGTCTACTCAATCTGCCCGAATGTAACCTTCAGTATAGAAGGGGTAGAATTCGAGGCAAATCTACTAGTTTAGAACTGCAAGGTCTAGTAGACTGTGAAGAGAAAACCCTAAGCCTTGGGGAAAAAGTTTTATTCTATGCGGAAAGATTGTTATCGTCAACCAAGGAATCGCTAGGATCCATTCAGGCACTACAGAGGGTATGTTTGGAACAAGTGCTTGTAGTACAACAATACCCCGATGTGTATCCAGAAGAACTACCAGGAATGCCAGTTATAGATTTGGAGGAGCTAAAGAGCCAATTGGAAGATTTGAAGAGCAAAGGATTCATTAGATCAAGAACTTCACCTTGTGGAGTCCCAATCTTGTTTGTAAAGAAGAACAACGGAGCTCTAAGGTGTGTGGACTATCAAGCCTTACATGAAGTGACCATAAAGAACAAGTACCCATTACCAAGAAATTGATGACTTGTTCGATCAACTTCGAGGAGCTAAGGACTTCTCCAAGATAGATTTGAAGTCTGAATATCATTAGCTGAAAATCAAGAAAGAAGGTATACCAAAGACTGCCTTTACTACCAAAATACCATATATGGACTGTATAAGTTTACAGTAGTACCATTTGGCTTGACCAATACCCCAGCAGCCTTCATGAATGTCATGAATAGCACATTTATGGATTTCCTTGACAAGTTTGTCATAGTATTCCTAGATGACATTCTGATATATTCCAGGAGCACAGAAGAGCATGAGCAACATTTACATCTAGTCTTGGAAAGGCTACGAGAAAGGCAATTCTATGCCAAGTTTGATAAATGTGAGTTTTGGATGTCAAGGATTGCATGTCTTGGAGATGTGATGACAATAGAAGGAATTTCAGTGGATCCAGTAAAAATTTCTGCTATTAGGGAATGGACACGACCCACCTCAGTCCCAGAAATCAGAAGTTTCTTAGGATTGGTAGGTTACTATAGAAGATTCATCGAAGGATTTTCTCATATTGCCAAACCTCTTACTAACCTGCTAAGGAAGGATATTGCATTTGAATGGACCACTAAGTGCGAAGAAAGTTTTCAGAAGTTGAAACAAAAATTGACAACAACACCAGTCCTTACTTTGCAAGATAGCAAAGAAGATTTTGTAGTTTATTGTGATGCTTCGAAGCAAGGAATAGGCTGTGTGTTAATGCAACAAGGTTGGGTAGTAGCTTATGCTTCACGCCAATTGAGGCCACATGAAGAAAACTATCCTACCCATGACTTGGAATTAGCAGCAGTAGTACATGCCTTGAAGATATGGCGACACTACCTCATTGGAAATAAATGTGAAATTTTTACAGATCATAAGAGTCTCAAGTATATCTTCACTCAGACGGAGCTCAACATGAGTTAACGACGATGGTTAGAGTTGATCAAAGATTATGACCTTAGCATCTAGTATCATCCAGGAAAGGCTAATGTAGTAGCAGATGCCTTAAGCAGGAAGGTTTACAACCTGCAAGAAACAGTCATACTAAGGAACCCTTACCTACAACGAGAGTTGCAAAATCATCAAGTGGAAGTAGTACCACAAGGAATAGTAGCTACTTTAATAGTAAAGCCTCAACTTGAAGAACAGATAGGGAATGCCCAAAAGGAAGATGAGGAAATTTGCAAGATCAAAAGCCAAATCAAGTTAGGAAAGGCTCAAGGTTTTACTGAAGACAATCAAGGGATTGTGTGGTATCGAGGAAGGATCTGTGTACCTCAAAGTGCAGACCTTAAGGAATTAATTCTCCATGAAGCACATAAAACTCCATACTCGATACACCCTGGTAACACAAAGATGTATCAGGACTTGAAAACTCAATTTTGGTGGGATAATATGAAGAGAGAAATCGCAGAATACATTGCAAACTACGATACATGTCAGCGAGTTAAAGCAGAGCACCAGAAGATAGCTGGAAAGCTACAACCTCTACCAATACCATTATGGAAATGGGAAGAAATTGGTATGGATTTTATTATAGGACTACCTAAAACTCGAGGAGGATATGACTCCATATGGGTCATAGTGGACAGACTCACCAAGGTAGCTCACTTCATACCAGTCAAAAAGGTCTACAATGGCAGTACATTGGAAGAGTTATACATGCAAAGTATAGTAGCATTGCATGGTATTCCAAAGAAGATTGTCTCAGATCGTGGAGCACAGTTTACATCCATGTTTTGGAATAGACTACATGAAACCCTAGGAACTCAGTTGGATTTCAGTACTGCATATCACCCGCAGACAGGAGGACAAACAGAGAGAGTAAACCAAATATTGGAAGATCTCCTAAGAGCTTGTATACTAGATTATGGAACATCATGGGACAAATGTTTACCATTTGCAGAGTTTACATATAATAACAGTTATCAAGCTAGTATACAGATGGCACCATTTGAAGCTTTGTATGAACGGAAATGCAGAACCCCATTGCATTGGAATGAGCTAGGAGAACGAAGAGTTATAGGACCAGAGATAGTAGAATAGGCAGAGGCTCATGTCAAACTCATTAGAGAGAGGTTAAGGACAACACAATCATGACAAAAAAGTTATGCGGACAATCGACGGAGAGAATTATCATTTGAACCAAGAGATTTTGTTTATCTCAAGGTCACGCCATTCAAAGGATTACAGAGATTCCAAGTGAAGAGAAAGCTATCTCCTAGGTATATTGCACCATTTAAGATAATCAAAAGGAAAGGAGAAGTATCATATAAACTGGAATTGCCCTCAGGATTAGCAGGAGTGCTTGATGTGTTCCATGTCTCTCAGCTTCGGAAATGTTTAAAGGAACCTACTGACCAGATAGATGTACAAGATATATCTTTACAGAAGAATCTTACTTACCTTGAGCATCCAATCAGAATCCTAGCCACTGATGAACGTCAGCTCAGAAGGAAGAAGATCAAGTTGTGCAAAGTTCAATGGGGAAATCATTCAGAATAAGAAGCCACTTGGGAGAAGGAAGAAGATCTTCAGCAAACCTACCCTTATCTTTTCTTGTCTTAGGTAAATCTCGGGGCGAGATTTCTTTAAGGAGGGTAGATCTGTAACACACTGAGTTTAGGGGTGAAAACTTTCCTTTTCATAAAAGTCATGCATGCATGTATCTTTGTAGTAGTAGCAAGATCTGTTCAACCCTAATCTATCCTAAGCCCCAAATATCTCAAAATCTTTCCTGTGAACCCAAATCAAGATCAGATTGCTCAGATGACATCTATCAGTTACTCTAACATAAAAGCCTTCGGAAGCTAGATTCAATTCCATCTCTGACTCTCAGATCTTGCAATCCTTTTCTGTTTTCGAAAACAGGAATTTAATTAATATCCTAATTACCCTAAATACTCTGAACTCAGATTTAGCCAAATCTTGACCTAAGCCAGACCAGATTATTCTTGGATTATGATCATGGGTATGTCAATACCTTAATCCAGAAAGTTGGCAGCCAGATTTCATCATCTAAGCCTTTTTCACAGATCAGTCCAAATTGTATCGCGAATCAGTCCTTTTTCTGTTATCTGAAAACCCAAAAAGGCTAAAACCGGCAAATCAACTCCAAATTCAAATCTGTTTCAGGGAACACCTCCCAAATGATAATTAATACAAAATCTTCTTTTATCAGAACACCCAAATCTCTCTCCAATTACCTTGAATTCGAAATCGACCAAAACTCAGATTTAATTTACCCTAAATACCCTATTTTCGGTTTATATCGAAAATCATCAAATCATGCCAGATTTTACCAAATTTCTTGCTGGATGAGTATAAGGTATAAGTTTATACTCATCTATGAAATCAAATTGCAAATTATCTATCTCTAAGCCAGAAATTACAAATCAGTCCAAGTTGCAAACAAAGAATCTTTCAAACAGGTCCCTGGCTCGACCACACTGCTGTTCACGACCACACCTACTGTTCACGACCAGAGCAGTTGTTTGCGACCAGGGCCCAACATCTTCTACCTTGGCCAGCGGTGCACTGTGCTCATCATCGACTTCGACCGCAACGTGCAGTGCTTCGCTTCGATCAGCACTGCTGGGACCGCGACCAGAGCGACGTGTTTTCGCCGCCGATCAGCGCCGCTCTAGCCCGTGCTTTTTCACAACCGTGTTTGCATGTGCAGACGTGTTTGCACCTTAGCTATTGTCGTGGCAATCCTTCTCCAGCTCACTAGCAGCTCGCGCGCCAGAGAGAAGCTTCGCCTGCTCGTTTGCTCGCCGTTGCTTCAACCCGAAGGTACACCGGCGCAAGTACCTTAGCCTCCAAGCAGTGAGCCTTGCTTCACTTTCCGTTGTCTTTAAATATCAGTCCTTAGCAGCTTCATCGTCATCAGCACTGCTCCCCAAAATCCCTTAGTCTTAAACCGCATTTCTTCACTGTTGTCTTCTTCTCCGGCGAGCCGCCGAGGAGGTCGACGACGCTAGCCTCATCCACTGCTCCAATCTCCAATTTAAAGCTACCAGTGAGTTCCCCACATCAACCCTTCTGTGCTGTGTCATTTAATTGAACCCCCGTGCCCCTCATCGCCAGTGATCGCCGGGAAATGCCAGAATCCCTATTCCAGCCTCGCTGTTTGATTCAATCCAAATAAGCCTTCGATCCAGTAGAGTAAAATGATCAATGAGCTTTAATTAGCAAAGCAGTGAATCTAGATTTTAGAATTGAGCTTGAATCGAAGCTATTCCCAAGCTCGAGCTTCATCAGTCGCCGGCACTCGGCGCCAGACTTTTTCGATGATCCTCCGGCCAAATTGACCGTGCCAATAACTTCCCTGTGCTTCCCTCTTAGTCCTCGAGCAAAGAATTAAGTTCAAATCCTGTATAACAAAAAACCCCAAATCCAGTGTCTTCGTCACCGGCACCGGCCACCGAAAATCTGTTCTCGGCCGATCTAGCTCCAACCACCTTGTCCCTTAGATTCACCTTGATCTCCTGAAAAATTTTGTCTACTAGCTCGACATCTAATTCGGTCTAAATCAAAAATTATGGCTATGCCCTAATTTATGTCCAGTGCCATGACTTGAAACTCCAACCACCGTGTTCTTCACCGGTTTTCACCACTTTCCGGCCATCTTCAACCTTGGAACCTGTTGAATCATTTGTTCCTGTTATCAAGGACTATCTCCCAGATAAAGTGGTGCATCAATTGGAGCCCTAGATCAAAAGATATGGCAAACTGTAACACCCTAGTTTTGGGGGTGAAAAGTTTTGCATGAAAATCCTGCATGCATGTATCCCTGTAGTAGTAGCCAGATCAGTTGAACTCTAATCTCTCCCAAACCCTAAAAATCTCTAAATCTATTCTCTAGTTCCAGATCAAGATCTGACCATCCAGATTTAACCTATCAATTACCCTGAGGATAAAAGTCTTCAGGAGCCAGATCAAATTCTGAACCTAACTCTCAGTACCTAAGCCTCTCTCCATTTTCGAAAACAGGAAAATTCAGACTTACCCTAAGTACCCCAGTTTTCAGATGATTGAACTATTCTGATTTAACCTTATCCAGACTCAAGTAACCCCTGGAATATGTTCCTAGGTTTATCCTCAACTCACTTCAAAAAGTTGGGAGCCAAATTAATTCATCTAAACACTTTTCGCAGTTTAGTCCAAATTTTACTGCGAATAAGTCCTTTTCTGTTTACCTGGAAGCCTGAAAAGGCTAAAATCTGCAAATCAATTCCAACTTCAGAATTTCTTCAGGAAACACCTCCCAAATACTATTTGATACATATTTCCCTTCTGTTTAAACTTCAAAATCTCACCCTAATTACCAGAATTCGAGTTTGACAAAATCCAGATCTATTTTACCCTAATTTTACCCTATTTTCGAAAATAGGTGAAATCCCCCAAATCTTATCAAATTTTCTCTAAAATTGAGTTGGATGAGTACTAATAGAAATGTTATACTCAGCCATGAAATCAATTCTCAAATTAACCACCTCTAAGACAGAAATTACAAATCAGTCCAGATTTCAAATAAGAATCCTTGCATTTTGGTCCTTGGTTCGACCAGAGGCACTGTGCGCGACCAGCAGCCGTGCACGACCGCGACCACCGCGCTGCCACGCCAGGAACTTCATCGCCGGTGAAGCCCCGTGGTCGCCACCCTTGCCACTGCGTCCCTGCCACGTGTGCGCACGCCGTTCGCCACCGTGGAGCCACCGCGGCCGCACCAGCATCGCCGATTTTGCCCGCGCGCGCACGCCATCGCTGCAGCCACTGCAGAAGATCGATGCCACGTTGCAAGCATGCCGGAGGAGCCCATCAATTCGCCGCTGCATCACCCGGGACAGCGCACGCCTGCCTGCAAAGCCGGCACGGCCGCTGGAGCACGTCGCTTCGCTGCTGTCCCGCCCGGCCGGTCAATTCGCCGCTCCAAGTCTCCAGGCATTTTCCAGCTGTTGCAGCCTCCCCAATTCGCCTATAAATAGCCCTCAGGACTTAGCCAACTCCACCACATAGCAAAGCACCAAAAATCGCCACCCTCCACTGTGTCTTCTTCTTCTTCGGCGAGCTCGAGAAGAGGCTCACGGTGCCAAGCCTCTACACTGCTTCTTCCTCGATTCCAGATACTCCAGTAAGCTCCTCTTACCTCCCTCATTGTACTCGAGCATGTAATTGACTTCAAACCTCTCCGGTCGCCGGCAATTTCCATTTCTCTCCAGCAACTCCGGCGAGCAATTAATCCTCAACCAGATCGATTCAACCTTCGAACTAGTAATCAAATATGCTCACTAGACCTTGCTTAACATCCCTAAGCAACCAAAATCGACAGATTTGCTAAAATGTGAAAAACCCCAAATTGGAACTTTGCTTGTGAACTGAGCTTGCTGTTCAAGCTTTTCTGGTGCATTTCTAGTTAATCTAACTTCACCAGTAGCTTACTTATGCCCCAGAGACTATCCACAAGCAAGGAATTAAGTTTATTTGCCCTAGATCAAAAATGCCCAAATCAGGCTTGAGTTAATCTTTTCCCCGGCCAATATCCCCTAAATCCAGCCAATCCAGCCATAGAGACCTTGCCATCTAGATGTTTTGGACCATTCTGAGCAACTTTGTCTTCTATCACGACTCCTAATTAGGCCTAGATTGTGAGATATAGCTATGCCCTAGTTTGCTGTACTGTTCACACTGCATGTGCTCCAGGCCAGCCAACTTCTTCGCCGGTTTCATCACTTTCCGGCCATCTCCTGCCCTAGGTCCTGTTGAGACATTTGTTCCTGTTACAAATGCCTAACCACCAGACAAAGTGGTGCATCATTTGGAGTCCTGAGTCAAAAGATATGGCTAACCCTAGTTTCTGGCCGTGTCAAGCCTATGCCAGCCTGTGTCAGCCAGTGGCATTGAGCCTTTTCACCCACTTCCAGCCATGCACTTTGAAAATAACTTTGTCCATTAGACTCCTGATGTTGTGATCTACACTTTTCTCTACTGTCACAACTTGAGTTGAGCCCTCTATCACCCACCGACCTTATGTCGATGCCTTGAACCGAATGCCAACCTAAAGACATTCGCTGTCTTTGGGCGAACCAGTCACCACCTTGATATTACCCTGATATTTTGGAACCTTGTAAACCTTAACAGCTAACTTTAACCCTGGTTTCCATAATTAAAACCACATCGCTTTCAAACCTTGTATTGCCAGAGTATTTTCTCCTTGCATCTTTGCATGTAGTGGATTAGCAAGAATAGGATTGATTGTAATGCCTGTTTGCTTGTTTGATCTTGTTCAGAGCAAGAGTCCGGAGTTGAAGATCTTGTCACTGAACCGTCGTCGACTGCTGATACTTACGACGCGGAAGGCAAGTCATACTTTGATCATATTGAAACCCATATTTTATGAATTGCTATGCTATTCCATGAATAGGTATTTCAGTAATATTGCACATGTTGAGATCAATGATATTATGGCAGTGATAGATTGAATACTAGAGAAATGTGAACTTGATAGCAAGCCATAAACTAATAAAAGTATAAACATGTACATTTATATTCATGAAATAGAACCCCTAGCCGTGACCAGTATTTTGGTATGGAATGGTGGTAGCACTGGAGGTGCTTGGCTGCACTGGATGTGCAGGCACTGAAGGTGCATGGTTGTGGTATGATCTGGTCACTGGCATGTAAGGACTAGAACCTTGTGTTATGCGTCTAGTGGCATGAAAAACGTACCAACCACTTACCTGGTATGGGACAGGCGCAACCTAGTAGCTTTCATAGTATTATCAGTTCCCTGCATGGCTTGTCGATCCGGTTTCTAGCATGGAAACTGGTGGGACGCAGTTCGTCCATGAGTGATGTGAGATCAGAAAAATTATGAGAGGATAAGGTGTAAAGAAGGAAGACGCCCTACGCCAGATTAAGTCGTGCGCGACTGTAATCAAAAGAGGTTATGTGTCCTGCGGGAACATAGACCCAGGCTAGGAAGTAAGGCAGTGGGGAGGACCCACAACGGTACTTGGGATGGTGTTGTCCATTTACCGGGCAGGGATACTGTTAATACTAGACTACAAAAACGTTGTGTGATCTCGGCCTTGTCACATGCGTATAAGTCGCATGGAGTTGGCCCGACTTGGAAGTCGAGTGAAAAAGTGGATTTAAAAAGAGGTACATCTCTGCAGAGTTTAAAAATGTATTCGAATACTTCGTGCTCCCGAGTTCTAGGAGTATGCTGCGGTGGATTAAATCCATGGGGTGTGACACAAGTATTGTTTATAAACTAAAATTTGTTAGCTCAAGATTACCCAAGTGGCATGTGTTGTCATGATAAGGGGCGTTGCCGTGGGCTGTCATGTGTTGACGTGTCGCGGTAATACCATAATATAGAGATCATATGATAATTAAGAGGCATGTGGTTTATGCCCTAAGTTATGAAATACTGCTAAGAGCATATGATTGAAAGACTTGAATAAGAGTAGTGTGATATGAGGATATATCGCCTTGGATATGGGATATATATATCACCATCAATACGATTTATTTACTGCCATGGGTATGATCAGAAGTTGAGTAAGAATTGAGAAAGAAATGTATTTTGGGAAAAACCTTTCACTCTTTCCCCAATAGCATAGGTTCATGTCATATATATATATGTATCTCTACCTTCCCTATGACTTGCTGAGTACGTAAGTACTCACCCTTGCAACAACTCATCAATAGATGGAGCATTCTACGACCTTGGAGGATACCCCGAAGATGCTGCGGACCCAGGAGATGATGAGCAGTTTCCTCCGGAACCCTGATGTGGTGCTGTCTTGCTGTCAACCTCTGTTTCCTGTGGATTGCTTTTGGGCCTAGCTTCCGCCGACTAGATGTATTATTTTGTTAGACCCTTGTGCCTTGTACGGCACTGTATCTCGTTTTGTACTAAGGCCTGATGGCCATACAATTATGACTATTGTACTATTTTGCTGCTGCAATGTAATCCTGTGATTGACTCATCCTGGGAAGTCAAGTGGTTAAAGGGCCAGCTGCACCGAGCTGGGCTCCTCACAGGTGATGTCACTGTCGTGGCAGACGTGACACAAACCCTAGCTTTTGTCCATGTCAGCCCAATGCCAGTCTATGTCAGCCAGTGGCATTGAACCTTTTTACCTACTTCCAGACATGCATTTTGATCATGACTTTGTCTCTTAGATTCCTGGTGTTGTGATCTACAATTTCTTCTTCTGTCACAACTTGAATTGAGCCCTCTAGCAACCATTGATCCCTTGTCAGCACCTTGAACTGAATGTCAACCTAAAGACATTCGTCATTTTTGAGCAAACCAGCCGCGGACTTAATGTCATTTCCATACCCTGGAACCCTAAAAGTCGCTAGCACCCATCTTCAGCCCTAATTCTGTGAGTTAGCCTTAATCAGTTTCTAACTCCAATTATTCCAGAATCATTGAGACATTTCATCTTTGCATTGTTGCATGTAGTATAATAAGGTATTGAAAAGGTTGTGATTCTTGGTTGCTTGCTTAATCTTTGCTCAGAGTCGGAGCCAGAGTTCAAGGACTTCACTACTAACTCCACATCAGCTGCTGTTTCTTACGACGCGGAAGGCAAGTCATAGTTTTGAACATCTTGAACCTATATTTTATGAGTTGCTATGATATGACCTTGAATATAAGTAATATTGCATGTGAAAGAATGGTTGAATTATGATTTGGCAGTACTAGACTGGATGTCTGTGAAATGTGAGGTGATCAAATAGTGAGCCATGAACTATTATATATGTATTTATATATATTCATGAAATAAAACCCCTAGCCGTGACCAGAATTTTGGTATGGAATGGTGGTACTAGCACTGGATGTGCTTGGCTGCATTGGATGTGCAGGCACTGTAGGTGCATGTTTTGTGGTATGATCTGGTCACTGGCATATAAGTACTAGAACCTTGTGTTATGCATCTAGTGGCATGAAAAACGTGCTAACCGCAAGCCTGGTATGGGACAGGCCTGAACAAGTAATTATGCAGAGCGCACATGAAACCCCTGCATGAGATGGAGAGTGATGCACGAATTTCACGGAGTGCGGCTCCTACACATATCACTGAATGTGATCATGCACGCTGACCCAGTAATGGGAAGAGGCTTTTGGGTGGGGGTTTAGCCCACCACAACTGTGGTTCCCAAGAGATCCACAGGATAAGGGGTGAATTGTGAGTGAAACATAACAAAAGTTCTTATTATCTCCACCTTGCCACTCACAGTATGCAGTGAGGAAGGGTTTAATCATCTTGATAGGATGGGCATGAAAGTGGAATATCTTGCGGGTAAATTGGTACCTCTCTGCAGAGTTAAAAACGTATTCGAATACTCCGAGCTCCCGAGTTTATAGGAGTCTGCTGCGGTGGATTAAATCCTTGGGGTGTGGCACAAGTATGTTTTCTAAATAAAATTTGATAAGTCAAGATTACCCAAATGACATGTGTTGTCATGATAAGGGGTGCTGCCGTGGGTTGTCGTGTGTCGACATGTCGCAGTAGTGCTATAATTTAGTGAACATGAATAGCGATGCTATGTTATGAAAAGTGCTGCCATGAGATGAGATATGAAAGAAAAGATTATTTTACAAACATCCATAATTCTTGACTAGTCTAGGTTCATAACAACACTACTATATGTATCTATTCTTACCTATGACTTGCTGAGTACGTAAGTACTCACCGTTGCAACTTACAACGCAGTGGATGGAGCGTACCATGATCAAGAAGAAGGCGTGGAGAACTTCTTGGACCAAGATGAAGGAGAGCCAGATCCCTGATGTGTTGTTCTGCCGTCAACTTCTTACTGTGGGAGGGTCACCTATCTTCTGCTGTGTAGATTTTATTTTGCTAAACCATGTATGCCGCGAAGGTATTGTAATCTCTTTATGTAATATTAAGGCCACCAGGCCACACTGCTTAAATATTTTGTAAGTTTTTCTGCTGCAATGTGAATATACTCCTGTGCTTGGCTTATCCTGGGAAGTCAAAGGTATGCATATTTGGGACTAGCTGCAGCAAGCTAGGTCTCCACGGGAGTAGTCGTAGTCCCAGTTTTGGGGCGCGACAGGGACGAATCCCTACAAGGGCCCGGCTGTGGGCTGCAGCAACTTCTCATCGACCTGCATCTCCCTAAACGCCTTCAGGTACAGGGCGTTGGCGGAGCTTCCGCCGTCGACAAGGATACGCGCCAGGTGCCAGTTGTAGACTGTGGCAGAGACGATGAACGCGTCGTCATGGGGGAAGCGAACCCCGCGCGCGTCTTCCACTGTGAAGGTGAGGGGGACATCCGACCATTTTGGTGGCCGGGATGTATGTAGCACCCCCACAACCTTTACCTCCCGCGTGTACACCTTGCGCTGGCGCTTGGAGTCTCACCCCGAGGCGGATCCCCCCGGAATGGCGTTTACGCGCCTTTGGGAGGTTTGGAAGGGGAGCTCTTTAGCTGAACCCCTTTCCTGTGCTTTTCTTTGCTGCTCCCCCGTAGGAGCAGGGAGAGCCGGTAACGCCGGTGGGGGGGCAAGGAGGCAGTGCTCCCTCCCCCCTGCCCACGCTGGTCGAGAAACTCGGTGAAGTGCTGTAAGAGCTGGTGGCACTCTCAGGTAGCGTGGGTATTTGACTTGTGGAAGGCACAGCACAAGTTGACTGTGCCCTCCTTTCCTTCCCTGGGTGGACCTTCACGACCGCGGGACGACTGTCCCCCCCCATAGCCTTTTGACTTAGGGAAAGGGCGATTGCCCTTGTTGCCGTCTAGCGAGCCGCCTCCGCCCTCGAGGACAAAGGTGTCCCGAGGCCATGGCTCGTTGCGATCGCTCCTCTTAGGACGCTTGTTGAGGGGGTCCCTGGCCTCCCTGCCGGCGGGGGCAGGTGCCCCCTGGTTCTTCTTACAGAGGTCATCTTCTTCCGCACGAGCATACTTCTCGAGCACACTGAAGAGCTTGTCGGTGGAGGTGGGCAGCTCCGGGAGAGCCTCCGATGGAGCTCCCCGGGGAGGATCCCGCTCTTGCATGCCTCGATGACTGTAGATTCAAGGACGTGAGCCACTTTGCTCTTGACTTGAGCAAAGCGCTTGAAGAAGCTGCGGATGGTCTCTCCCATCCTCTGACGGACGGTGTAAAGCTGTGACGAATCTAGGGGACGCACGTAGTTCCCTTGGAAGTTCATGCAAAACTCGCACTTGAGCTGTGCGAAGGACTTAATGGAACCTGCCCTCAGGTTGTAGAACCATGAGTGAGCGATGCTAGTGAGGTAAAGGGGGAAGACGTTGCATTTCACTGCCTCATCCCCCCCAGCTGCTGATATAGCTGTGGAGTACACCTGCACAAATTCGTAAGGGTCAGCCTCACCGTTGTAATGCTCGATATGCGGAGGGCGGTAAGGCCACGGCCAGCGGATGCACTGGAGACGGTGGCACAGTGGCTGATTAGCCCCCTCAACCTCCTTGGGAGATTCTCGGTCGCTGTCCCCTCTGACCGGAGACGCGCGCTCGTTATCAGAGTCGGGGAGGGGTCCCAGTGGTCCGCCGGTGTGACGGTAGCGCCTCTTCTCCTCAGGGTTAGTCAAGCTAACCTCCTGGATGTCCAGGTGTCCCCCGGAGGTGGCAGTCGCTTCCTCGGCCGATCTTTTCCCTCGGTTGGGACGGGAGCGTAGCTCACTGCGACTGTAGGCCGGGGGAAGTTCCGACTGGTAAAGGGAGGGGGCCTCCCAAGACTTCGTGGTGCACATTCGCTCGACCTCCTCCCTGGTGAAGTGGCTCTGGTTTGCCGGGGGAGCCCTCAGAGGTGGCCCCGGGGGAGGAGGGAGCTCATGCACGACGGTCGTCGGCCCTGGGGAGGCTACTGGTGCATAGGATGGGCCCGGCACGGGGTGAGCGCCTGAAATGGCGATGGGGGCCGGTGCGGGGGCGGGTGCCAGGGCACCCCCGGGTGTTAACCCGGGGAGGCCTCCGGGCACGTGGGCGATCACGGATGCGGGGAAGGCTTCCGGCGCAGGGGGGACCCCTGGCGCCCAGAAAGCCTCCGCCTCCTGCGCTTGCGCAGCCACCCGGGGCTCGGTGTCGGGTAACGGGGGTTCCGGACTGGACGCTGAATAGCATCCCACGAAGGGGAGGGTCCCGGGCACAGGCCGAGCTCCGAACGCAGGGAACATCCCCAGCATGGGGAAGGCCCCGGACGCGAGAAAGCCCCCCGGGGCCGGAAACATTCCCGGCACAGGGAAAGCTCCGGATGTTCCCAGCGTGGCAGAGGTGGTCGGAAGCCCCATGAAGAACGGTGGTGGTCCCCCCATAAACGGATGTGGGGGTAGGTAAGCAGGAGTCGGGGGCCATGCTAAGACGCATAACAACACCTCCAGCGTGTGTTGGGTACGGAGTTGGCCCTCGACCAAAGCCCCAAGCAAGGGGTCTCCAGGGGCCCAGACCACTAGTTGGGGGGCACTAGGCCCCGCAAGCGCGGTCGCGTCCGGCGGCCCGGAAGTGGGAACACCTGCACCGGGGATTTCGGGAGTTGGGGGAAGTACCTCTCTCCGGACGTCCCCGGCTGGTAGGGTTGTCACAACGGCGTCTTCTTGCATGGGCGGCGGCGGGTCACTGGAACCAGCACCACTGGGAAGGGAGAGGGCCTTGGCCCTCGTTCTTGGGGGAGCCATGGTGATTCGTCACGAGTCCCCACGGTTGGCACCAACTATCGTGGTATTGCAAATACCCCGGCAGGTTTTGTGGAAGATCCTAGCTAATGAACAACGACACGAGCTGACCCAAGGATTTATACAATTTCAGGTCTCAGTGGAGACCTTAGTCCTATCGATGTGCTCCCGACTTGAGTCGGCTGGGGGACTTCTCTCGTGGGGAGAGTGCTCCAAAACAAGCCTATTGGTTTTTTGTGTATTGATGCAAATGAATTATCCTTGATTACAAAAGAGGGGTACAAGGGCATATATAAGCTCAAAAGATGCAAATTACAAGACTACCCTGGCTGCAGCCGTCGGATCAGAGGGTATCAACGTCCTTTCGCTGGTCAGGGGGCTCGAATGCTTGACAAGTGTCCTTGCTAGTTCCCGAGGTCCTCCTCACGTGACCCCCACACAGGGGCCTCCGCGGCCTTCCCTGGGATGGAGCCACCGCGGGCCTTTACCGCCGGACGAATGGTGGCGCCCGAGACTGGGCCACCGGGCAAATGGCGGCGCCAGGACGGGGCCACCGGGGGGCCCTGGTCACCGGGCAAATGGTGGCGCCCGGGACCGAGCCACCGGGGGCCATTTGCCACCAGGCAAATGGCGGTGCCCGGGACCAGACCGCCGGGGGCCATGGTCACTGGGCGAATGGTGGCGCCCAGGATGGGATCACCAGGGGCCTTTGCCACCTAGCAAATGGCGGCGCCCGGGACTGGGCCACCGGGGGCCCTGGTCACTGGGCAAATGGCGGCGCCCAGGATGGGGCCATCGGGGGGGCCCTGGTCACGGGGCAAATGGCGGCTCCCAGGACGGGACCACGGGGGCCATTGCCACCGGGCAAATGGCGGCGCCCGACACTGGACCGCGGGGGGCGATTACCACCGGGGGCCTTTGTCACCAGCCTCGTGGTGGCCCCCAGAACCAGATCACCGGGACCGATCAGACGGAGATTTCCCCGAACACCCCATACCTCCAGCATACTCCTAGACATTCTTGTTGCCATTTTTGGTTGCTTCGCCGTCGTTTCCGTCACCAGCCGTCGCCGTGTGAACTTCGTCGCTGATATGGAGCTCATCGGCTGAGTGCCGCCTTCGCCATCTTTGTCCTTTGCCTTCCCCTCTGTCCCAGCTCCACAGCCCTTGAAGCTCAGCCCCAACCGTGGTCTGGCTAGCCGCCGGCGTGCCTATGTGCCACCTGTGCCAGCGGCCGTGTCCAGTGCCAGCGGCCGTGTCCAGTGCCATCCCCAGACATTGCTACAGTGTATGCATGTGTGTCTGTGTGTCTGTGCCACTGACATGTAGTGCCATTCTCAGCCTTAGGATGCTCTGATTGAAAATTCGACCACGTCATTTTGTTCGTCTTATCGTTTTCTTTCAAGATATGTGATTTGTTTTTCCATCTGATGTCCAGATCTCAGATCCACTGTGTTAAGCAGTGTTGTGCTATCGGCTTGATCTTGTCAAATCCATCATAGAGACTTGCATTTTATAGTCTCATACTTATGCATGTTTCATTGATTCAGTGTGCTTACCGCGTTTAGAAATTGCTCATTCCGAGCTCGAGGAGCAGCCGATCGAAGACGTTGCAGAAGATTTTGTCGTGGGAAATCAAGGCAAGTCACCATCTCCTTTATCATGTTGATCCTATGCTTTCAAATTAGTTAAGTATTTTGTTTTGTAAATATTATGCATGTTATTTGAGTAAATTCGTGTATGTTTGAATATACCTGCTTAGTTATTGTCCCACATTGAAAATCCATTCTTGATTCTCAAGCCATGTATAATATCCTTGATGCCCAAGCTTAAGCTATAATAGTAGTATGAGTTATCCACATGAACAAATAAAATAGTTTTCCAAAACTAATGATGCCTTTTAAAAATGTCTATTCTAGGGAGGAGAGGTAATGTGAGTCAGTAATGTTGGAAGCATGATAATGTTGGTAACATGATAATGTTGTGATCATTGTGTAAAGATGAGTAAAGTGAACTCCTCTCTAAAATAGTTAAGGACTAACCAATTTGTGCTAAACATCCAGTAGCATGTTATCGTACCTCCACAAGCCTGGTATGGGACGGGCATGACCAAGTATCCTTGCCGAACTATTTCCCTAACTCTACATAGAGTTAATAACAATAATAATAAAGTTGCACTAATCTGGCACAAGGTCAGTGAGGGGAGATCCCTCTTGACGGCACTTACACTAATGGTTTTGGGAAGATCCCAACCGATTCGTCTGAGATTCATGGCAGATGTGGTTCCCATGCACGAGTGCTGGATGTGGTTCCCAGCACAAACCCCTCGTGTTTGCTCATTATTGGAGGAGAGGGAAGATCCCTCCCACCACGGGCCAATACTGAGTGAGGGTTAGGGTGAAGGTATGAGAGGGAAGATCCCTACAATGCTTCACAACTGTATTAGGAACCCCAACCAGAGGTGGAATTTCCTGGGTCACTGCCCGGTGGTGAATCTTTTAACTGGGCAGAGCTATTATAATGGCAAGGCAAGGTGAAAAGCGTGTTATTCTCAACTCAGTGGCGCGCTTAAAGCAGCGTGATCGAACATGGCATAGGAGTCTCATATGCTTAAAGCAGCATGATTGAGCTAAAACCTTTGGTCGTGGTCAACAGTGGTTAGTTGAGGAATCTTGCGGGTAAAACGGTACCCCTCTATAGAGTTTAAAATGTAATTAAATACTCTATGCTCCCAGTTTTAGTAGTATATTATGGTCAATGAATTTTGTCCATGTTGCAAGGCACAAGTAGTTTTGAATGAATTTTTTTATCAATTGACTTAAGTTTCTTCACTCTTTAACTAATATGTAAGACAAGTTTTCAAAGAATGTTTTGAATGTTTTACATGATTATCAAATGTTAGGTTGTGAAAAGGTTTGGAAAAGAACCCCAAATACCTTCTTTGAATTCCCTATCATGTTATATATACTTGCATTTGTTAAGTGGTGATTTGCTGAGTACCCTGTACTCACCCGTGACTGAATTACTCCACCAGAGGTTGAAGAACCAAGTGACTTGGGCTCTCATGAGTATGAGCCTAAGTCCTTTGAAGACTTCGAGTATGATCCAAGTTTCTAGGCGTCGCGTACCCTGGTTGAGCGACTGTGGGAGAAAATTAGAGTTCGGCTCCTTCCACGTTTTGCTAAAAAGTTAAAAGGTTATTTTGTACTTGTTTGTGCTAGCTTATGTAAGACCCTAGTGTCGTTATCGACTGTGAACCTGTAATGTTTTGTGAACTATTTATGTATCTAACTGGTTGTTGTGATAGTCATTCCTGGTTTGCAACTGAATCCTGGGAAGTTGCGACAGGGGAGCGCTGTTCCGTATCGTGGTGTTCGGTACGGGGTGGTGGTCCCCACAAAACCCATCCCCAAGAGTGCTTTGTGCTTGTATGCAAAGTCACTCTCTTTTCTACTGATGTTCTACCCTCCACTTTGCCCGTTTCGGTTGTTTCTTTACTGCATGAATTTGAGGACGTGTTTCCAACCGAGATACCTGCGGGGCTGCCGCCACTGTGAGGGATAGAGCATCAAATCGACCTCATTCCAGGGGCACCCTTGCCTAATCGACCTCCATATTGCACCAACCCTGAGGAAACAAAAGAAATTCAACGCCAGGTACAAGAGCTGCTCCACAAAGGGTATGTACGCGAAAGCTTAAGCCCATGTGCTGTTCATGTTTTACTTGTGTCAAAAAAGGATGGGTCATGGAGGATATGTATAGATTGTCAAGCTATTAACAATATCACTGTTCGTTATAGTCATCTGATTCCTCAGTTAGATGATATGCTTGACGAATTGAGTGGTTCGACTATTTTTTCTAAGATCGATTTGCGTAGTGGATACCACCAAATTAGATTGAAACTAGGTGGTGAATGGAAAACTTCTTTTAAAACTAAATTTGGATTGTATGAATGGTTGGTCATGCCATTTGGTCTTACTAATGCACCTAGTACGTTTATGGGCTTAATGAATGAAGTGTTTCAAACTTTTATCAGACACTCTGTAGTGGTCTACTTTGATGACATCTTAATCTACAGCAAGACTTTAGATGATCATTTGGGACATTTGCGCTAAGTTTTTGCTATCTTAAGAGCAGCACATTTGTTTGCTAACCTTGAGAAGTACACCTTCTGCACGGATCGAGTCGTGTTTCTTGGGTTTGTTGTAACTGTGCAGGGCATTGAGGTGGATGAACAGAAGGTCCAAGCAATTCAAGCATGGCCTACACCTACAACCTTCACACAAGTGCGGAGTTTTCACGGACTTGCTGGCTTCTACCACCGGTTCGTATAGGATTTCAGTACGATCGCCACCCTACTCAATATGCTAACAAAGAAGAACATGCCCTTCAAGTGGGAACAAGCGCAAGATAAGTTAACCAATGCACCACTTCTACAACTTCCTGATTTTAATAAAACTTTCGAGATAGAATGTGTTGCTAGTGGTAATGGAATTGGGGGTGTTCTCATGCAGGATAAAAAACCCATTGCTTACTTAAGTGAAAAGCATGGTGGTCCCGCGTTAAATTACTCAACTTATGACAAGGAATTGTATGCATTGGTTAGAGTGTTAGAAACATGGCAACATTATCTCTGGCCGAAAGAATTTGTCATACATTCGGATCATGAATCATTGATGCACATTCATAGTCAAAGTAAGTTGAATCGTAGACATGCTAAGTGGATTGAATTTATTGAAAACTTTCCATATGTTGTGAAATATAAGAAAGGTAAAGTTAATTTGGTTGCTGACGCATTGTCTAGATGCTACATCATGTTTTCTCAACTTGATTGCAAAATTCTTGGGTTAGAAAATTTAAAAAAACTATATTCAACTGACTTGGATTTCAAAGAAATTTACATTAATTGTAAAAAAGGAAGATGTTGGGCTCGATATGTACTAAATGATGGTTATTTGTTTAGAGCTAACAAGCTTTGTGTTCCCACGAGTTCTGTTCATCTTTTGTTGTTGCAGGAGGCTCACGGCGGAGGTTTGATGGGACATTTTGCGATACGCCAAAACCGAAGATGTTTTGGCCACCCACTTTTACTGGTCAAAGATGAGGCAAGATCTTGAACGCTACGTACAACGATGCACTACTTGTCAAATAGCTAAGTCTCACTTAAACCCACATGGATTTTATATGCCTATTCCTATTCCGCAAGTATCTTGGGAGGATATTTCTATGGATTTTGTGCTCGGATTACCAAGGACTAAGAAGGGACGAGATAGTATATTTTTTGTCGTTGATAGGTTTTCTAAATGGCTCATTTTATATCTTTTCATAAGAGCGATATGCTACCAATATTGCTGATTTGTTTTTCAGCGAGGTTGTTCGCCTCCATGGAATACCAAGGACAATTGTTTCTGATCGTGATACCAAATTTTGACTCACTTTTGGAGGACGCTTAGGGGTAAGCTTGGAACGAAGCTGTTGTTTTCAACGACCTATCATCTCCAAACTGACGGCCAAATCAAGGTCGTCAACCGAACACTTGGCACCATGCTACGGGAAGTTCTCAAGAAAAATTTGAAGCTTTGGGAGGAGTTCTTACCACACGTTTAATTCGCCTACAACTGTGTCGTGCATTCTATAACCAAGTTTTGTCCGTTTGAGGTCGTCTATGGATTTAAAACTACTGCGCCAATTGACTTGTTACCTCTACCGCTTTCAGAAAGAGGTAATCTTGATGTTGAACAGTGTGCTGAGATGATTCATAAGATACATGAGATGACCAAAGCAAACATTGAGAAGATGTAGGTCCAGTGTAAGAAGCATGCAAATAAAGGCCGAAAGGAGGTTGTCTTCGAAGGAGATTTAGTTTGGTTGCATTTGCAAATTGGATCTACCTGAGGAATATGGAGTGAATAATACATTCAATGTTGCTGATTTATCTCCATACTTGGGTGAGAATGATGGGCGCTTTGGTGAGTCGTCTGAGATCCTTTCGATGACATATGTGGTAAGAGTCGAGGACAACTCTTTTTCAAGAAGGGGAGTATGATGAGGACATCACAACCACACACTGACATGCATTAACACGAGCGCATGCGCATCACCTTGGACAACAAGTGAATTTGTTTCTTGGGAAAATTAATTATTTAATTACAGAACAAATGATACTGCCTAATGATTGTTCTTTGCTTGTTGTTAGATGTGAGAGAGTTCTGGATGAAGTTGTTGATCCAGTTTTTAGCCAAGGAAGAATGAACACTTTTCTGGCAACTTCGACCAACGATCACTTCGACCACATCGATTAGAAGAATTCTGTGCTCAACCAGAAAGGTTCAATGTTGCAGCACCGCCCAAGGTCGAAGCCCATGGTCGGAAGCACAAGGTCGCAGCCCATTGTCGGAAGCACATGGTCACAACCTGGGAACCAAACAGCCTGCCGACCAAGCGACAATTAGTTGTTTGATCCGAGACTTCGACCAAGCACCAATTTCAGCACAGATATCCAAGTTGGTCGTGTGAGCACTTGTTGGAAAGGTATTCGAAACGGATTTCGAACGCATCAAGAAGCATGAAAATTTGACGTTGTATACAACCAGGAGACTTGAAAGAATGATAAGTGCACAAGAGGAAAGAGTCCCGTCCGAATCCATATCACCCCCTCCAGGCGTGTCGTAACCGGGCCTCCCCCCCCCCCCCGAGTAGGGTTCGGGGGGCCATCTCCCCCAGGCGCAGCATCACCGAATTTCTACCCTCGACCGGGGTGCGAGGACTCGCTCTCTCCGGATGAGGTGTCGCCGGTGGGTCAGTCGCAGGAGCCAAGATAGCCTCTAAACAAGGAGGGGCACCGGCCCCCTAAAACAGACAATCGGGTAGTGGTGTGCATGCATGGGCTCCTCCCGAGGAACCCTCTCCAGGGAAGGAGTCAGGCCATAGTCCTCGGAGTCGGACTCAACCTCCAAGCCATCGAACATGCCTGATGCGCCTATGGCCTCGAGTTGCGCCACTATTGTCGCCGTGTCCGTGGGGCTCCTGGCTGACTGAGGAAATGGAGATGCCGGCGCCACCTACGCAGGGGTCACCCGCGTCGAAGAGGTTCTTGCCTTCTCTGAGGCATGGGGGTCTCCAACACCCTCGTGGTTGGCACCGGGGTCCGGGCATGGGCCCTTCCCGAACTCTCCCCTAGAGCTCGATCCACCTTGGAGGGCCTCCCCCCCCCCCCAGGGGGGTGCTCGCTTCCTTCGGCTTGTGCAAACTCGGGGTGGGAAGCAAAACCTGGACGAGGAGGGTTAGTCCGAAGACTTCCGCCACCAAGTTCCGAGTAGCGCCCTCCCCTGTGACGGCACAGTATAGGGTGTGCTCGTCCTCGTAGTACCTCCAAAGAAGGTGGTTCGCCTTCTTTCGGGAGGACTATATGACCGCACTATGAAAATAGAAAAAAGATTAGGGAGGTCTTTGGGAAGCAAAGCGCATCCCCTTCTCGGACTTTGTACTGGGATAGGGAGCTTCCCTCTCCTGGATGGTTCCCCCTCCAGGCCCGGTTAAGGAATGCCCCTCTCCCCGGGTGTGTCCTCGGGCGAGAATACTTACGTCGCAACGTCGGGAACCGTGGGGGCCGGTACTCGGGGCTAAGCCCCAGGCCCCTCCTACCCGAGCTAAAAGGGCTTAACCGGAGGAGGAGCAAGTCCTCCGCCAAATCCTGCATGCTCCTCCGGGAGCGCGCCTCCGTCATTTTGGCTACAAGAGCCATCTCATCCAAGGTCCACTTCAGGAGAGGGGTGCCGGATGATCGACTGAGGACTGGAGGGCCCGAGTTGTAAACAATCTCCGGGTCCCTCACTCGGAGATAGAACCACCTCCAAGACCACCCTTCCAAGTGATCCCGGGAAGATGCCACTGGGTACTCCTCCACCCGTGATGGGACGTTCTTTGCCATCACCGAGCCGAAGGTGGATTTTGGCCCGTTCTTCGCCACCGGCAAGCTCCTCGCGATGGCCTTATAGAAGTACTGGAAGAGATGAAAGATCCCCTCCTTCCCGTCGTGGTGTTGCACAACCATAAGAACAACCCCATCCGGACGAGGACATTGGGGGATCAAATGGTTGAGCGCCACCCCGTTTTGCCGGAGGAAATCTCGGAGAACGAGGTGTATTGGGAGACAAAGCCCAGCGTCGACGAAGGCCTCGAAGGCCACTGTCTCCCCGGCGTCCTAATCTTCCATCATAGGAGAAATCCGTGGATAAATGCAAGTTGTGACCTTGACGAAGGGGTGCCTAACCACAATCCAAGAATGTGACCAACAACCTCACAATCACTAAACCACTCCTCAATTGGTTATCAATTGAGCAAAGCTAGATTGACCTGTTCACGAAGAACAACTCAAGAAAATCAATAAAGAAAAGCAAGAGCAACAGCGGAAGGATACCAACACTCAATAATCTTAATTATAAGTTGAACATTGAGACTCCGAATTGTACAAGTCGGCAAAGGCACGAGAATGCAATCAGTATATCAACGAAGTCTACCTAAAACTAAGACCATGCATTCTATTTTATACAGGATGATGTCTACAAAAGATAGAAGGTTTAAAACCAGAATTCTAATCTTAATCAAATCCGAAATAGAATAGAATCCTAACTAACTATAAAAAGAAATCCGGAACTAATTTTCGTGGATTCGGAAAGGGCTCTTTCCACTCGTGCACTTGTCATTCTTTGAGTCTCCTGGTTGCATACGACGTCAGAATTGGAAGATTCTTGGTGCGTTGGAAAGTTCTTTTGAATATCATTCCAACTAGGGCTCACATGACTGATGTGGACATCTGTGCTGAAACTAGCGCTTGGTAGAATTTTCAGATCAAACAACTGATCGTCACTTGGTCGGCAGGTTGTTTGGTTTCCAGGCAGCGACCTTGTACTTCCAACCATGGGCTGTGACCTTGTGCTTCCGACCATGGGTGGCGACCTTGTGCTTCCGACCATGGACTGCGACTTTGGGCGGTGTAGCGACCTTGAGACTTTCTGGATGAACGTAGAGTTCTACTGATTGATGTGGTCGAAATGATCGTTGGTTGAAGTTGCCAGAAAAGTGTTCATTCTCCTTGGCTAAGAGCTAGATCAACAACTTCGTCCAGAACTCCCTCACATGTAACAATAAGTAAAGAATAATCAATAGGCAATATCATTTGTTATGTAATTAAATAATTAATTTACTTAAGAAACAAATTCACCTATTATCCAAGGCGACGCACATGCGCTCGTGTTATCGCATGTGAGTGTGTGGTCGTGATGTCCTCATCATACTCTCCTTCTTCAAAAAGAGTCATCCTCGACTCTTGCCCATCATTCTCACCCAAGTATGGAGATAAATTAGCAACATTGAATGTTTCACTCACTCCATAGTCCTCAGGTAGCTCCAACTGGTAAGCATTATCATTGATTTCAGCAAGAATTTTGAATGAACCATCACCTCACGGCATTAGTTTGGACTTGCGCTGTTTTGGAAAATGATCATGGCGCAAATGTAACCAAACTAAATATTCTTCGTTGAACACAACTTCCTTGCGCCCTTTATTTGCATGCTTTGATACTGCACCTGCATCTTCTCAATATTTGCCTTTGTCGTCTCATGTATCTTACGAACCATGTCAGCACACTGTTCCACATCAAGATTACCTCTTTATGAAACCGGTAAAGGTAACAAATCAATTGGCGCACTAGGTTTAAATCCATAGATGAACTCAAACGGACAAAACTCGATTGTAGAATGCACAACACGGTTGTAGGCGAATTCAATGTGTGGTAAGCACTCCTCCCAAAGCTTCAAATTTTTCTTGAGAACTGCCCGTAGCATAGTACGAAGTGTTGGGTTGACGACCTCGGTCTGGCCCTCAGTTCAAGGATGACAAGTTGTTGAAAACAACAGTTTTGTTCCAAGCTTTCCCCAAAGCGTCCTCCAAAAATGACTCAAAAATTTGGTATCACAATAAGAAACAATTGTCTTCAGCACTCCATGGAGACGAACGATCTCGCTAAAAAAAATCAGCAATGTGGGTAGCATCATCGCTCTTATGACAAGGTATAAGATGAGCCATTTTAGAAAACCTATCAACAATGACAAAGATACTATCCCTCCCCTTCTTAGTCCTTGGTAATCCTAACACAAAATCCATAGAAATATCCTCCCAAGGTACTTTCGGAATAGGAAGAGGCATATATAATGCATGAGGGTTTAAGCGAGACTTAGCTGTTTGACAAGTAGTGCATCGTCGTATGTAGCGCTCAACATCTCGCCTCATCTTTGGCCAGTAAAAGTGGGTGGCCAAGACGTCTACTGTTTTGCGTATCCCATGTCCCATCAATCCTCGGTCGTGAGCCTCCTACAACAACAAAAGACGAACAGAACTCGCGGGAACACAAAGCTTGTTAGCTCTAAACAAATAGCCATCATTCAGTACATATCAAGCTCAACATCTTCCTTCTATACAATTAATGTAAATGTCTTTGAAATCCAAGTAAGTTGAATATAGTTCTTTTAAACTTTCTAACCCAACAATTTTGCAATCAAGTTGGGACAACAATATGTAACGTCTAGACAATGCGTCAGCAACCAAATTATCTTTACCTTTCTTATATTTGATATGGAAAAGTTTCAATAAATTCAATCCACTTAGGATGTCTACGATTCAACTTATTTTGACTACGAATGTGTTTCAATGATTCATGATCCGAATGTATGACAAATTCTTTTGGCCAGAGGTAATGTTGCCATGTTTCTAACAATCTAACCAATGCATACAATTCCTTGTCGTAAGTTGAGTAGTTTAAAGTTGGACCACTAAGCTTTTCACTGAAATAAGCAATGGGTTTTCTATCTTGCATGAGAACACCTCCAATTCCAATACCACTAGCACCACATTCTATTTCAAAAGTTTTATTAAAATCAGGAAGTTGTAGAAGTGGTGCATTGGTTAACTTATCTATCAGCATGTTGAAAGCGTCCTCTTGCGCTTGTTCCCACTTGAAGGGCATATTCTTCTTTGTCAGCGTATTGAGTGGGCGGCGATCGTACTGAAATCCTAGATGAACCGGTGGTAGAAACTAGCAAGTCTGTGAAAACTTCGCACTTGTGTGACTGTTGTAGGTGTAGGCCATGCTCGGATTGCTTGCATCTTTTGTTCATCCACCTCAATGCCCTGTGCAGTCACAACAAAACCAAGAAACATGACTCAACCCGTGCAAAAGGTGCACTTCTCAAGGTTAGCAAACAAACGTAACTCTCTCAAGACAGCAAAAACTTGGCACAAATGCCCCAAATGTTCATCCCAAGTCTTGCTGTAAATTAATATATCATCAAAGTAAACCACTACAAAGTGTTCAATAAAAGCACGCAACACTTCATTCATTAAGCGCATAAATGTATTAGGTGCATTAGTAAGACCAAATGTCATGACCAACCATTCATACAATCCAAATTTAGTATTAAAAGCAGTTTTCTATTCATCACCTAGTTTCATTATAATTTGGTGGTAACCACTACGCAAATTAACCTTAGAAAAGATGGTCGAACCACTCAATTCGTCAAGTATATCATCTAACTGAGGAATCAGATGATGATAATGAACAGTGATATTGTTAATAGCTTGACAATCTATACACATCCTCCATGATCCATCCTTTTTTGGCACAAGTAAACTGGAATAGCATAAGGATTTAAGCTTTTGCGTACATACTCTTTATTGAGAAGCTCTTGTACCTGATGTTGAATTTCTTTGGTCTCTCCTAGATTGGTGCGATATGGAGGTCGATTAGCAAGGGTTCCCCTGGAATGAGGTCAATTTGATGTTCTATCCCTTGCAATGGTGGCAGCCCCGCAGGTATCTCGGTTGGAAACATGTCCTCAAATTCCTGCAATAAAGAAACAACCGAAACGGGCAAAGTAGAGGGTAAAGCATTAGTAGAAAAGAGAGTGTCTTTGCACACAAGCACAAAGCACACTAGGGGATGGGTTTCGAGCTCTCGCATCCCACGTTTGGTGGCTAATAGAACCTGTCCCTTAAGCTGAACCTCTCTTTTCTTTTCACTCTTTTCTTTCTTTTCTCTCAAGTTGGTTTGGTGGCTCTTACTCCCCGATTTGTTCTTCTCACTCATCTCTCTCTCTTTTCTCTCACGTTCAGCTCTATCTAAATCATCTTTGAGAATTTCATCCAGGGACATTGGAACCAGTGAAACCTTCTTGTTGTTGTGCACAAAAGAGTACTTGTTGGAATGCCCATGATGTGTAGTATCCTTGTCGTATTACCATGGTCGTCCAAGCAGTAATGCACAAGCTTGCATCGGTACCACATCACAGTCCACAAAATTAGAATAGGAACCTACAGAGAAGTGGACACGTACCATCGCGGTCACCTTCAACTTGCCACATGAATTGAACCATTGAATGTAGTATGGCTGCGGGTGTGTTCGTGTGGACAAGCCGAGCTTTGCGACCATCTCTGAACTGGCAATGTCGTTGCAGCTTCCATCATCAATGATGACCTTGCACGAGCGCTTCATGATCACAAACTTTGATTGAAATAAAATGTGGTGCTGCCCCTGCTCAGCCTTCTCCATTTGCGAGCTAAGAACACGATGAACAATACGGCTGGTATGACCAACATCAAAGGTGATCTCTTCTGCGTCAAAGCCCAACATGTCCTGTTGCCCCTCATGGTCAGATTCTTCTCGACCTCACTGGCCGATTTATATTCTCCATCATCGCGGACAATGAGGGCACGCTGATTTGGGCAATTGCGCATGTAATGCCCCTTCCCTGTGCATTTGAAGCACTCTATCTCCCTTGTTCTTCTTGTAGGAGCGACCGATGATGAACTTTTGGTGGGGACAGTAGTGGTCATCTTTCAATTGGCAACATTGGATGTTGACGTGGTAGAGCAACTCGTGGACTGCACTCAACCAGTTGATGCAGTAGTTCCACTAGCGGGTGTCGCACTCTTTTGCTGTGAAGTAGTGCTCTTCTAAGGCGTGGTCGCATTAGGGTAGCTTCAACCAGTTTTGTTGTAGCTTGGTTGTTTCCCTTGCACTTGCTTCTCAGCTTTGCATGCATAATGAAACAGCTGATCCAAAGAGGCGTAAATCTGAAAATCAAGGATGTCTTGTATCTCACGATTCAATCCACACAAGAATCTGGCCATCTTTGGATTTTCCTCCTCCTGCACATTAGCACGAAGCATGCCTACTTGCAGCTCTTGATGGTAGTCTTCCTCAGATTTGCTACCTTGACTCAATCTCTGAAATCTATTAAGCAAATCTCTCTCAAAATAAGCAGGTACAAATCTGGACCTCATCAAGTGCTTCTGATCATCCCAAGTGTGAGGAGCTCTATCTCTTTTGCGGATTTGACTCCACCAAATAGAAGCATAATTAATGAACTCACTTGTGGCGGCACGTACTCGACGATCTTCTGGATATAGATGACAACTAAATTTTTGTTCGATGAGCAATTCTGGATTAAACTTCTCATCAAGGCTGGGCACAGTAAATTTGATCTTTCCCAAAGCATCATCCCTTCTGTCTTCATTGCGGTGACGTGCATATGCTCCCATGCCTCGACAGTTTCGTGCAAGTCGTTGTTTTTTGAGAGAGACTGTAGGGTACCGCCGATTCGGCCCTACAAGAATAAATGGTAGAGGAGGAGAGTTGAACTCAAGACCTCTAGTTTGCCACCTAGTGACTTTACCACTACACTAGTGATGAGGAACGGGGTCCCGATCTTCCGACAGGTAGGGGATAGTTCGATTGGTGGAGACTCGACGTTGACGATCCGACTTTCGACCAGAGCCGATCTAGGCCTGCAATCGCTACACCACTGCTCCGTTCGTTATCAACCGTACCGAGGCACGGTTGACCTAACCACGAAGGCCTGTTCCTGCAAGCGAATCGAAGAACACGTGCAAGAACACAGAAGAAGCAATCTCGAATTGCAAGTATGTATTAAGATCACGAAGTGTTGGAGTTCCACAAACCGAAAGACGGCGAACTGCAACAGCAGAAAAATTCTAAGCAAAACCCTAGTCTAACAATGACGGCTATGAGGTTTTAATATACGAGAGGGGTGGCGTCTAGGGTTTGGGGTGCACCCCCCCCCCCCCCACACGCGGGATACACGGGCCGAGGCCCAATAGACAGGTGACGCAGCACGGCACGGCCCAATAGAATCTGGTCTCCACTTGTTTCGATGATTGTGATTGACTAAGAAGGATTTGGATGTGGGACCAGATCGGTTGGAAAGGTCTCGTCGAGGGCTTCTCCGTAATGTACTTGAACTCCCCAAACGGAGTTCGTATGCATCTGCTACGCCCGTTTGAAGAAAGGTGCTCCGCCGTGGCCGACCCGGACTCCAGCTCGCGGTAGACTTGATTCCCTACCCGTCTTGGCGCAAAGTGACACCCTCGCTGATCAACACCATGATTCCTGAGCGCAAGCACAATATTATTAGGTAGTAACTCACTCTTGTCAATATTCCATCGTGTACTAAGAAACGAGCTCACCTGGTGATTTAGTTGATGTGCACGTGCCCTTGTTATTGGTCCTTGCACAACGGGTGTTGGAAGAATGGACACATCGTTAGGGGTGATGTCCTCATCAACTAGAGACCCACCTCTTGATCAGGATCCAAAATGACTTCCTTATTCTCGGCCCCATAATTATCATATCTCTCTTCATTGGCGGCTTCCTGGAACGCTGTGTTCAAGTTCACCCTTGGTTGAAGTGGAACGGCAACCGCATCATGATTATTGGCTTCAATTGCACCTCAAAGGAATTGAGGTGGTGCATGTTGTCGTGGCGGCATCCGCTCAACTTGCTCAAATCGAATGTCCATTCTGTTAAGACGATTCTCCAAGTTGGTCGAACGAGGGACTTTCTATTCGTTTAGCATCCGCTCAAAATGACCCAACATGGCGTGAGAACGCGGAGATGATGGGAACACTGGTGGTCGATCCACGCTCTCCTCAACATCAGCATCACTATCATGCACCGACCCTCGAGAACTTTTCGACCCTACCACGGTTAATGAAAACAAGAAACACAAAAAATCTCCTAACAAACTACTAAATATATGTGAACTCTTAACCTCACCAACCTTACCAACCGAAGCTCTTACCCCTCTTAATGTTTGCGATTAGCTTGCTAGGTCGTGATAACCAGAAAAGGAGCTAAGTACAGCGATTGCAATGTGAGCAACGCACGGACCAGTGGTGAAATATGTGGAGTTGTAGGTAGGGGAAAATTATGTGTATTAAGGAAAAGCAATCAGTTCTTCCAGAAATTGAAAAATTGAATAATAGTTCACACGAGTAGTAGTCCTAATTGCTGATCAATCAATGAAAGGCTTGGTGTCTAGCTGATCCATTTGAGACCTAGCCTTGGTTTTCGCACTAGGCTCGCCCAGATTCTAATATGTGGAATAACGGGATCTTACTCAGAAATACCAAAATCCAAAGTAATTGCACAACTCTTTATTTCAAAGAGGGCTTTACACGTCGAACGTTAGGCACACTTGCCTACGTCGAAGGAACTATAAGTGTCTAAAACTCAAATAAGTTCTATGGCTCTTCGATGATCTAAACTAGACCTATTACAAGGTATTTATAGTCCAATCGTATGAGTACGTATCAGACTTAGTAATCCAAACGTATTAAACTCATATAACTAACTAACTAATCCTAAACAGATAAGCTTAGTTATATATATTTGGATAGGATTACAATTCCGAACAGAGAACAAATTCCTTTTCATGGTCGCGAACCAATCCATGGTCGCGAAACCTTTCTGAACACGGTTAAGGTCGCAAAGCCGTATGCGATCAGGACTTGAAGATCCTCCCGGATCATGACTCCCTTGTTGAGAAGGAGCCAACTCCTGTTGCGACCTCTCGATCAAACTGGAGATGTGGAAATTGGGCTTGTCCATGTTCTTTGGTGTACCACTTTGCCGCACGTGCTCGTTGATCTTTCCGACTGATTCGAAAAGTCTCCTTGGTGCCACTACGGGTGGTAGTCACTTTCTTTTCTAGAATCACATCTTCACGTAGAGGTTCGGCTCGTTGATAGACCAAGTCTTCAACATATGGTACTATGGTATCTAGCTCATCATCCAGCATTGAAGACTCGAAGAGTTTGAGGTGCTCAATATTGACAACTAAGTAAATATCCATGTATGGAGGTAACTCGAGCTGACAAGCATTATTACCCACTTTCTGCAAAATCCGAAAAGGACCATAACGAATGGGTTTGAGTTTCTTATCTTCACCTTTAAGTCTCTCCTTACACAGATGTAACCATACCATATCACCTTCTTGAAATTGCGCATCAACTCAGTGCCGATCATGTCACGCCTTGTACTTGAGTTGAGCTTTCAGCAAGTTCTGTTCAACCTCACGATGGAGTCGTTGAATACCTTCCAGGAATTTTTGTGCTCGATCCTGATCAGATGCTTCCTTGCTGTTCTGTGCTGAGGTAGGGATCACAAACTCCATGTCGAATGGACTCTGTGGTAGAAATCCTAAACAGACCTCAAACGGTGACTTTCCAGTCAAACCATGCACTGCTTGATTAAAAGCAAACTGCAGATACGGTATGCTTTCATCCCAGATCTTCGGGTGCTTCGAGTTATATCCTCTCAAGAGATGAACGACTGTGCGATTTACCACCTCGGTTTGTCCATCAGTTTGAGGATGAAAAGCAGTACTCCTCTTCAGCTTGGTGTCCATCATCGTCCAAAGCGATCGTCAAAAGTGACTAAGGAACCGGGTATCGTGATCAGACACAATAGAAGTTGGCAGTCCGAAGTGTGTCCAAACGTTTTGAAAGAAAACCTGAGCTGCTTCTTCTCCCATGATAGTCTTTCGAAAAGGTATAAGAACAATTATTTTGGAGAACCGATCAACGACCACGAATAGATAGTCGTTGCCACGTCGGGTCTTAGACAATCCTCCCAAGAAATCCATGGATATGCTCTTCCATGGTCTCGATGGAACTGGCAAAGAAGTGTACAAACCTAATTTTCGGTTTGCCGGTTTCGAGATGCTGCAGAGACCACAGCCTCGAACAAAACTAGCCACATCTTGCTGCATACGCGGCCAGAACACATGTCGGTGAAGATTTTGCAACGTCTTTGTAACCCCAAAGTGACCAGCTACCTTCGATGTGTGCGCTTCTCACATCCATTGAATTCGAGGTGCTCCACGAGGTATACAAAGTAATTTTCCCTTGTACAAGAGTCCTTCGTGACGAATGAACTCCGTAGGTTTCCTTGTTTCGAGCTCAGCCAATGCTGTTTGAAAATCAGAGTCTTCACTGTACATATCGGTATAGTCATCATGACAGGAGGGCTCGATCTGCATGAATGCTGATAAGCAGAGGATCGTAACTGGTGGTCGCGACAACATGTCCGCCAATTTGTTGTGTACGCCCTTCTTGTACTTAATCACCAGATTAAACTGCTGCAGATACGACATCCACTTCATGTGTCGAGCTTGCTGTAGCTTGGACTGAGTTTGCAAATATTGCAATGGTTGATGATCGGTATGGACAACAGTCTCTTTACCCAAGAGATAACACCACCAATGTTTCACGGCCTGATGTAGTGTGCATAACTCCTTATCATAACCTGAGGCATAGTTCTTCTGAGCTCCCTAGAATAACTCGGAGTGATATGCCACTAGTCGACCTTCTTGCATGAGCACTGCGCCCATCGCATAACCTGAGGCATCGATTTCTAGCTCGAAAGGTTTCTAGAGATTCGGCAAAGCTAACACAGGCACCTCGCTGATCTTCCTTTTCAGTAAGAGAAACGTGTCCTCATGTTTCCCTGTTCACTCAAACTTCTGATCGATCTTGGTTAATGCATGCAATGGAGAAGCCATAATCGAGAAGTGTCAGATGAACTTCCGAAGGTATTGGCATGCTCCCACAAAACTACGCACATCCGTAACTGTTCGCGGTCGTGGCCATTCGTGAATCACTTTTACCTTGTCCAGATCGATTTGCAATGTACTGTTGTCAACCATGAATCCGAGGTAAAGTAGAGTTTGTTGGCTGAACTCGCACTTCTTACGGTTGAGGCGAAGTCGATGTTGCCGAAGCTGTTCAAACACCTTTTCGCATGAATGAGGTGCTCATCCCACGAACGACTATAAACCAATATGTCGTCGAGGTACACGATCACAAAGTCTTCGATGAACTGTCTCAATACGTCATTCATAAGACGCATGAAAGTTGTCGGGGCATTGCAGAGACCAAACGGCATGACCAGCCATTCGAACAGACCTTGTCATGTTTTGAACGTGGTCTTCCACGTATCCTCCTCTCGGATGCTGACTTGATAATAACCTAACTTAAGATCCAATTTGGAGAAGACAACAGCATGCTTCAATTGGTCTAGCAGGTCGTCAATACGAGGAAGGGGGTACCGGTTCTTGATGGTGATCTTGTTTAGTGCTCAGTAGTCGATGCACATACGCCAAGTCCCATCTTTTTTTGGTACTAACACCACAAGAGATCCACAAGGTGAACTACTCGGTTGAATGACACCATCGTTCAGCAACTCACCAAGTTGTCTCTTGATCTCTTCATTCTCCAATACTGAGTTGTGATACATACTCAGATTGGGCAGTGTCGCATCGAACACAAGCTGAATTTCGTGCTCAACTGGACGTTTCGGCGGACGACCGTGGGTAGTCTCGAACAGATCACTGTATTTCTCCAGCAGTCCCGACAAATGACCAGAATTCTCTCGGCACGCCAACAACAATGCTGGTCGAGTACCCTCCCCTTGACCAATGGGTGGAATCATGACAAGCACATACTTGTGACATGCATTAACAATTCGTTTGGCTTGATTTGCGGTAATTAAGTTCGAAGTGTTGATTTGGATGTCTCTACTGATCACGAACTTAACTCCGTTTTTGGTGAGGTCATACTCTTGCGCTCGCCGATGGAAGTGAGCGTCTCGATCATACAGATACGGACTCCCAAAGATCACCTGACAGATATCGATAGGGACAACATCGCATTGCACCTCATCGATATATCGTGCAGAGATCGTAAACTTCAACACACACTGACTCGTAATCTGTTGGTTCACGTCGGATGTAAACCAACCCAGCGGATATGGTCGCGGGTGTGTGGTTGTTTTCAAACCAAGTCGTCGAACCAGTCCAGTGGAGACCAGATTCTTTTGACTTCCTGGATCGAATATCGCTGCGACCACTTCGTGCTTCACCTAGATGTTGATGGTGAACAAGTCCTCCGTTGGGTGATGGTCGTTTGGTGGATCGGAACCCTTCTCCTTCGGCACTGCCATCAGAGACAAGGTCGTATCCGCCGCATTAACCGAATTCACTCAGACAACTTCTTCGTCTGGTGAAGTCGTAGTAGCCGTGGCTGTTCTTTTTCCTGGTCCGTTTTTCTTTGGTCGAAGTTCAGGATGAAGCTTGTAGCATTTGTCCTTGTTATGTCCCGCGACTTGACAATGTTTGCAAAAGGCACCCGTGCCCGATTTTGAAGCGTTCTTCTTCGGACTCGGCTTTTTCTTTGTCGAGGTCGCATTTTCCTTCGTGCTTTTGTCGCTGCTGGATTTGTTCTTCTTCTCGATCGCCATAGCAGTTGTGCTCGCGGTCGCAATGTCTTGGACGCCAAACAGACTTAGCTCAGTACTGATCGATTTTTGAAGTTCAGATGTGTACTTCCGAAATACCTGAGGGTCGGACAGTGAGATGCCAATGACCATTGCTTGTCGTCGAAACTTTGTCGTATAGTCTTGGACAGTCTGGTCGCACCGTTGGTACAATCTGTGCCAACGCTCCCATCTCTCCTCAAGGTAACCCATTGGATAGAATTCTTGTCGCAGAAGTCGTTTGAATTGACCCCACGCAAGGTCGTCAGCTTCACCACTGGCGACAAGGGTCGTTCACCATGTCTTGGCGTGGTCCACCATCTTCAAAGGTGCAAATTTGACCTTTTGAGCGCTACTTAGCCCTTTAAGGTCAAAGTATGTCTCAGGCTGGTCGATCCAAGAATCCAGCTTCTCGGCATCGATCACCCCATCATATATGGGTATATCAATCTTAGCGTCGACCTTAAAGGATCCAACAGCTAAGAAGGTGTTGGCAAGGTCGTCGGTCTTGTGGTCGCCTTCGTCTTCATCTTCGTCTGCCCTGCACAAGTCTTCACCAGTCTTCTCACCCATAACCTTCCCTGCTTCAGGAGGTACAATCATGGCCTGCTGCTTAATCCAAGCAAGCACGGTTTCCATGTCGGTGGAGAGCTTAGCCACTTGTTCGGCTAGGTTAGCTTGAACGGAGGTATCGTCAGACATTGTCGGAGACGCAGCTGTAGGAACCGTCAATTGATCGCCTGGAGTTTCGCCTGAGGTTTTGTAACCCTGGTGAGTCTTCACCATCCACAGGATAGGAAAGTTGCTCTGATACCAACTTGATCCGTTTGAGACCTAGCCTTGGTTTTCGCACTAGGCTCGCCCAGATTCTAATATGCAGAATAACAGGATCTTACTCGAAAATACCGAAACCCAAAGTAATTGCACAACTCTTTATTTCAAAGAGGGCTTTACACGTCGAACGTTAGGCATACTTGCCTACGTCGAAGGAACTATAAGTGTCTAAAACTCAAATAAGTTCTATGACTCTTCGATGATCTAAACTAGACTATTACAAGGTATTTATAGTCCAATCGTATGAGTACGTATCAGACTTAGTAATCATAAACGTATTAGACTCATATAACTAACTAACTAATCCTAAACAGATAAGCTTAGTTATATATATTCGGATAGGATTACAATTCCGAACAGAGAACAAATTCCTTTTCATGGTCGCGAACCAATCCATGGTCGCGAAACCTTTCCAAACACGGTTAATGTAACATCCCGAGTTTTGGGGTGAAAAGTTCTTTCTTAAAAATCATGCATGCATATGTCTCTCCTAGATCAGCCAAATCAGTCTCAGCTTTATTCTGTCCTAAGCCCTAAAATCTCCAAAATCTATCCTGTGACCTCAAATCAAGATCAGATTGTTCAGATGTGATTTATCAGTTATCCTAAACCTAAAAGCCTTCAGAACCCAGATTCAATTCTATTCCTAATCTCCAGATTTATCAACTCTTTTCTGTTTTCGAAAACAGAATATCTGTTATTACCTTGTGTTGTGCGTCTGGTGGCATGAACAACGTGCTAACCGCAAGCCTGGTATGGGACAGGCCTGAACAAGTACTTATGTGAATCGTACATGAAACCCCTGCATGAGATGGAAAGTAATACACTAAACTCACGGGGTTCAGCTCCTCCACGTATCACTGAATGTGATTTGATCAAGCACGTTGACCCAGTAATGGGAAGAGGCTTATGGGTGGGGGTATAGCCCGCCACAACTGCGGTTTGTGTGAAGAAAACTGCAGGGTCAGGGGTGAATTGTAAGTGAAACTTAACAAAAGTTCCTGTTATCTCCACCTTGCCGCTCACAGTATGAAGTGAGTCAGGGGTCCAATCATTCTGATAGGATGGGCTTGAAAGTGGAATATCTTGCGGGTAAATTGGTACCTCTCTGCAGAGTTAAAAATGTATTCGAATACTTCGTGCTCCCGAGTCTTAGGAGTCTGCTGTGGTGGATTAAATCCACGGGGTGTGACACAAGTATTATTTTCTAAATAAAATATATTAAATCAAGATTACCCAAATGACATGTGTTGTCATGATAAGGAGTGCTGCCGTGGGCGGTCATGTGTTGACATGTCGCGGTAGTGCTATAATTTAGTGAACATGAATGACGATGTTATATTATAGAAAGGTGCTGCCATGAGTTGAGCCAGGAAAGAGAAAGATTATTTTACAAACATCCATAATTCTTGACTAGTCTAGGTTCATATCACCTCTACTATATGTATCTACTCTTACCTATGACTTGCTGAGTACATAAGTGCTCACTCTTGCAACCTACAATTCAGTAGATGGAGCATTCTACAACCAAGACGAAGGCATGGAGGACTTCTTGGATCCAGAAGGAGGAGCGTCAGTTCTGCCAGAGCCCTGATGTGTGTTGTTCTGCCGTCCACTTCTCTTTGTGGGTGGGTCACCTACCTTCTGCTGTGTAGATGATATTTTGCTAAACCATGTATGCCGTGAAGGCATTGTGATCTCCTTATGTAATATTAAGGCCAGCAGGCCACACTGCTTAACTATTTTGTAAGTTACTCCGTTGCAATGTGATATACTCCTGTGCTTGACTTATCCTGGGACGTCAAGGGTATGTGTATGCTATGCATATATGGGACTAGCTGCAGCGAGCTAGGTCTCTACAGGAGTAGTCGTAGTCCCAGTTTCGGGGCGCGACAGTTAAGGTCGTGAAGCCGTATGCGATCAGGACTTGAAGATCCTCCTGGATCACTAGCAACAGGCTAAAGTACTTCAAAAGATTTTCTTTTTCCTCACTTTGACTAAATACTCTCTCTTTTTTTTTTTGTACTTTCTTGCCTCCTTTTGGTATTTTTGTTATAGGATTCACGGCAAGATGCAATCTACTAACTCAACAGCCAGAGTTCAATCTAACTTTGGATTTTCATCCAACAAGATTAAGACCAGCAACTGGACACGACTCAACGGAAAAAAACTCAATTAAGCAAACTGAAAATAACAGATTGAAAGCAACAACGGGCTAGGAAGCTCTTTGTTTTTGTGTGGCAATTTTCTGGACTCTACGTAAAAAAATCAGACAACTAAACTGGGGATAAATGAATTCCTATCAGCAATGTGAGCTCTGATACCAACTGATATGAACACGCCTTGCCTTAAAATGTGTGCATGCAGATTGGTCCCGATCTTCCGTCGTAGGAGAAATCTATGGATAAATGCGAGTTGTGATCTTGACGAAGGGGCGGCTAACCACGATCCAAGAACGGACCAACAACCTCACAATCGCTAAACCACTCCTCAATTGGTTATCAATCGATCAAAGCTAGATTGATCTGCTCACAAAGAACAACTCAAGCAAATCAATAAAGAAAAGCAAGAGCAACAGCGGAAGGATACCAACACTCAATAATCTGAATTATGAGTTGAACATTGAGACTCCGAATTGTACAAACCGGCAAAGACATGAGAATACAATCTGTATATCAACGAAGTCTACCTAAAACTAAAACCATACTTTCTCTTTTATGGAGGATGGTGTCTACAAAAGATAGAAGGTTTAAAACCAAAATTCTAATCTTAATCTAATTCGAAATAGAATAGAATCCTAACAAACTATAAAAACAAATCCGGAATTAATTTTCATGGATTCGGATGGGACTCTTTCCTCTCGTGCACTTGTCATTCTTTTGAGTCTTCTGATTGCATACGACGTCGGATTTCGATGATTCTTGATGCGTTGGAAAGTCCCTACGACAGGAGCCCCACTCCCATAGGGCTGCTGATAATTGTCATATTTGTGCATATTTTTCATATGTTTAACCCCCCGATCATGCACATTTAGTCATATAAGGAGGCATTTGCATTAATAATACACATTTTTATTGTCAAATCGACCGTATTGTTTGTTTTATGATTTTATTGCAGGTCGATACAATTTGGGTGGATTTTGGTTGATGGATTGCATTTCATTGGACAAACTTGACCCTCGGTCGATTCCTGATGAAAGCACATGTTTCTACCGACGCATAGTAACTGACTGTGCCGAAATCAGAGTCTCTGAGGGCCCGAAATCTCAAATCCTAGCAGCCAAAGACCTTCTTGTAAATTCCTAAATCCACAAACACCCTTCTACAAAATAGCCAAGACTCAAAATCTCAAACCCTAACTCGGGAAGCACCTTTCTGTAATTTTCAAAAATCCTGAGGGCCTATTTGCAAAAATGCCTTTCTTCTCTAATCCCAGCCACCGGCCATTGTTTCCACCCTAGAACCTAGTTTTTCTTTTTTTCCTTCTCCTTCTGTTCTTCCCCCTCACCGTTTCCACACCTCCGTCCCTCCTGACCACCGGCGGCTAAGCTGTATGCCGCGGTGCAGCTTCTTCTCCTCCCGCCTTCCTTTCTTCTTGTTCTCTCTTCTTCCTCTTCCTCGAGCCATCTCAGCACCGCCACTGCTTCTTCTTCTCCGATACCATTTCCCGTCATAGTGACAGCGACGGTGACGACTGCTGTCTCCTCCTCTCCTCGTCACCTCCAACTTCTTCTATCTCCTCTCAAATTTCGATCCACACCTCCGTCCACCCCAGCACTAACTGACTGTGCCGAAATCAGAGTCTCTGAGGGCCCGAAATCTCAAATCCTAGCAGCCAATGACCTTCTTGTAAATTCCTAAATCCACAAACACCCTTCTACAAAATAGCCAAGACTCAAAATCTCAAACCCTAACTCGGGAAGCACCTTTCTGTAATTTTCAAAAATCCTGAGGGCCTATTTGCAAAAATGCCTTTCTTCTCTAATCCCAGCCACCGGCCATTGTTTCCACCCTAGAACCTAGTTTTTCTTTTTTTCCTTCTCCTTCTGTTCTTCCCCCTCACCGTTTCCACACCTCCGTCCCTCCTGACCACCGGCGGCTAAGCTGTATGCCGCGGTGCAGCTTCTTCTCCTCTCGCCTTCCTTTCTTCTTGTTCTCTCTTCTTCCTCTTCCTCGAGCCATCTCAGCACCACCACTGCTTCTTCTTCTCCGATACCATTTCCCGTCATAGTGACAGCGACGATGACGACTGCTGTCCCCTCCTCTCCTCGTCACCTCCAACTTCTTCTATCTCCTCTCAAATTTCGATCCACACCTCCGTCCACCCCAGCACTAACCGGCTTCTTGTCTCTCTGCCCCTCTGCTTCCTGGCTGCTTCCTCTATGCTTTGATCGTTGACCCAGCTCCTACACCAGATCTGCACCGCGCCTTTCCTCCCTCTTTTCACTTCTCTGCCTCCACACCGCCACACACGAGCGCTGCCGCCGATCCACCACTTCCCGCACCCGAGCCGTGGCCTCCTTCACTCGCCGCCACCTCCAGCGCCGGTCTCGCCGCCGGATCTACTCCCGCCGTAGATCCGCGCCTCACCGCGCCGCTCATCCTCGTGCTCCAGCCGCGCCGCTGCCCCTCGCCAATCCACCTCGCACTCGCCGCCGCCTGATCCGCGCCGCCTCCCTCGGCGAGCTCACCACTCCACCGCGCCACCACAGCCACCAATCGCTCCTCTCCCGCTTCACACGCCGTACGCCGGCGGTACTTCACTTCCCCCAAATCCACCTCTCCAGCGATCTCTTCCCTCTCTCTCTTGTCTACTCCCGAAAAGTTGCCGCCTAGATCCACGCCTCCGCCGCCGATCCGCTCTAGATCCGCCGCCGCCATCTGCCCCAACTCCGGCGGCTAACTCCCGTCACTGATCTCCACAAGCCACCACTCCTCTTCTCTCTCCTCTCTTTCTTCTTCACCTCTCCCTACTCATCAGATTCACCATCCATCGCCGCCGATGCTCGACAACCACTCCATTCCTCGACAACAGCCTCAACGACGACGATCTGTGATGACGACCAGCATCTAAAACAGCTTGGCTGACTTCCTCGACGACGACCTTGTGTTCTTCACCGACGGCCGTTGATGTATGCCATCGCCCCTGCTTCGGCCATAGTCGACCTCAGCATTGATCAGCTCCGGCTAAGGCCTAGCTTCTTCCCCAGCCTCAGCCTCAATTCCGACGGCGACCTCAATCAACTCCTTCTTCGACCGCGGGCGCAGCTCCCACAACCTTGGCAGCAAGCAACAATGGTGGTTTAATTCCCCCCCTCCTTTCACTCTAATTTTTTGAATTAAAATGCATATTCTAGATGGGTTGAATTGTTCTTGTAATGTTGAAGAACTGAGACTGATGGATCAATTATTAGTTTTTGGTTGCATTGAAAGGCTTTGGTATTGGTACTTGTTGTTCTCTTTATGAAATTGATGAATTGAAATCCTGGGAATCAACTCTAAAATTTTTTATTTCTTTTCTCTCCTCCCTGAGACAGTACCATTGATGAACAAAGAGATGTAAGAGATGCAGACCAAATGTAAAAGGAAAAGAAAACTAAACTTAGTTTCAAATCTTCTCTGTGATGCTTGAGTGATGATCTACATTTTTGAGTTGGATTACATGTTCCTTAAACTATCTTCTGGTTAACTGTTCATTGTTGCAATTTGCATTGAACTGTTGTCTATCTTAAATCGAATTGTATTTGTGAATTGACTTGATCTCCTACTGTGCTGAATCTATTGCAAATTGATTTGGATTCTGATTTTCACAAAGTTGGTTGTTTGCGGTTGAGTTGTCGAGAGGAGTTGGTTGGGCAATAGTGTTTACTTTGTACTTGTGTTTCGTTGATATTCGCCGTAGATTGCGATCAATGATGGTTGTTTGCGCTGCCTCTCGTGTTACCACTACAAGATTTCTTTCTATTGCTTGTATTATGAACGCCAGTCCAGAATGAACACTAGTCGTGTGTCGAGGAGACCACCCCTCTATCTATTTGTTTCTTCTGACATTTTCTCCCTCACTCTCTCGTCCATTTTGGTTATATTATCCACCAATTTAGTCTAGTTTACACGTTTCGCTTCTCTAGTCCATGAGGAAAGAACGACTGAATACTCGCTTTACTGCACCGATCTCGTTCTCTTGCGAGACGGTTTAGGTCGGTATCAATTTTTGGAGCACACTCTCAAGCTTAAATCTTTGCTTGTCCTCAAGCAATGAGATAAGAAATAATTTCTAGCAGAAGAGCAAGCATAAGAATGATGTGGAAGAGTTGAATACAACAGATAGTAAGCTCGACAGACTAAGATATGTATCAAGCTCTCAACCATCTAATAATTGCACAGAAATTGCAAGTAACTAGTTTAGTTTTGGGTACGGAGGAAATAGGAATGTTTAGTTCTACTCATACCACCTACATCCAAGCATGTATATTGAATTTCAAAGTGAGTGTAAACAATGCACAAGCATGAGAGAACTACGGTCTCCATAAACATGAAATAATTCATTTCAACCTTATAAATTTTTTTTTGAGATCTTTTTATTTTAAAAACAAATTCTGGTGCTCATGCAAGTCTCTACCCTTCGGCTTATTAAGGTGTATCTCTCCATACTTCACTCTAGGCTCACTAATCCCTAGAGTGTTTTAAAAACATGCTCATGAATCAAAAGAGGTAGCAAGAAGGCTTATGCACTTATTAGATTTAAAAAATGTGTGAACCATACTTTCATACCGAAGACTCAGAAGAGCAATGAAGTAGAAGAGTTTTTATTCAAAAGAAAGATTGGCAGTGCCTACAAGGTAGAGAACAAGCAATTGTGACCTTATTAGCAAAAATTTTTAAAATTTGGTTTACATAGGTTAAATGATTGTTTAGGAGACTCGTGTTCTAAGCATATGTGTAGAGATTAGGCTCAACAATTGATATTTCAATATACATGATAGAATGCAGCAATATAAATATCAATAAGCATTCAAATTTCCATAATATCCACAGCGAAACTAAGTACAAGCAATTTTAGTACCATTAGAAGATGGTTAATCACAATTCAACCTACAATAGATTGTCAAGCCACTAATGCATGCATACAACTCAACACAACATGCAAAGGGCTCTTAGAAGCCAAATATCAACAATAAAGTGCACAAGTCTATGATTTTTTTTGAAAATTTTGACATGACCTCCTTAGAATTACCTTGCGGTACAATAATTCATACACAAAGCAGGTCATATCAACACACAACAAAGCCCACAAGGCTGGATATAAAACAATCATAGCATGAATAAGCACAATAGTCATACAACTCAACAATCACATATATAGAATTTAAGCACAAGAATGGCCACATGAATCACAAATGCTATCAATTCATCCATATTTTCGAAAAAATTTGACCCAAAAATGCAAACAATGAAGGGCAAAGTGACTCCCATACCCCCAAGCTTAAATGATGCATAGTCCACGATGCATACAAGAGGATAAAATGAATGAGGTGGAAGCACACAGTAAATTTTTGCACAAATAAGTCACATGGGGTCCGAGATAGCTCACCGGGTATGGATGAAGTCAATGTCGTCACGGTGAAGCATATCGAAGTCCCACGCACATGTATGGATGAAGACATAGCAGCAGCCTGGAAAAACAAAAGAACAAAAGAAACTAAAAACAATCCTACAAAACAAAGGAAAATAAATAACAAAAGGAAAGAAAAAGAGAAAAGACTCAGGTTGCCTCCCGAGAAGTGCTTCTTTTAGGTCGGAAGCTCGACCCTCAAAGAATATGGCATTGAAGCTTGGATGTGGGGAAGGAGAGGGAAGTATGGGACGTCGTAGAAGCTCTACGTCCACCTTCCTGTCAGAAGCAGCATGCCTGGGAATCCACCAGGATCCCAGGGAATGTAGACTCGAAGCAAGTCTGCTCGCGGTCGAGAAGCCACACGTGCCAACTTGAAAATAAAATCAAGAAAGAACAAGCACGTGTGTATGGTAGGGACAAGGCCCTCCATAAGGTCAGTTGACGAAAATCCCCTCACGTCGACTAATCGATAATACATGTCAGGAGGATGGCAAATGTCGATAGAAGGCAAATGACAACTCATAGGGATATGACAAGTCTCATTAGAACAAAACAACTCAGAATGATACCAGAGGGGTTTCAGATCTACCTGAATAGTAGATGACGTGAATGATAAGGTAGTAGGGACAACCTCCACGGGGGGTCGTATCTGGTAGATCAGGATTAACAGACTCCCCTACGTCAGAAAGAAGTCCCTCTGAATCACATGAGAATATCTCCCTCTCGATCTCTTGGCTCAAGGAATCGCCCAGGAAGTATGCATCATCAAACTGAATTGTCTCGAGCACCGAGTATCAGTAAGAGGATCATAGGTGTGACACGGGGGTTCAGCAACCTCGAAACTGACACTATCCATCTCTGGTCCATCTGAGGGGGTAAGCGGCAACCCAATTCTCAAGGACTGTGGTAACGAGTCAATTTGAGAGACTAGTCCCTCCTCGAACACTCAGGCCCGTCATCGGGCTTATCCGCCTCCGGGAGCAAATTGTCCCCTCAGTGATACACGGAATTCTCGGTTTCTTAAAAATTATTTACCCGGCTCCTCGTTCTCAGGGTGACCGGGAGATTTCTCACCATGATTTTCAAAAATTTTCCTCCCTAAGGACCTTTACTCGGCTCCCCGTTCTCACGGTGACCGGGAGATTTCTCACTGGGATTTTCAGAAATTTTCCTACCGGAGGACCTTTACCTAGCTCCCCGTTCTCACGGTGACTGGGGGATTTCTCACTGGGATTTTCGGAAATTTTCCTCCCGGAGAACCTTTACCTGGCTCTCCGTTCACACAGTGACCGGGAGTTTTCTCACCAGGGCCTCCGGAAAGTTTCCTCCCATGGGCCCTTTACCCGCCCCCCCCCCCCCAGTTCTCATGGTGATAGAGGAAACTTGTGCTGTTCTCCGAAATATTTTCGATCGGGAACACCGCTAACTAGTTTGACCGAAGGCTTTGTGACCCCGGTAATCATTAACATTCGGGCCTATGTAGTCCTTACCCACAGCGCGCGGAGCAAAGCTGCACCCTGCTGTGTGGGGGGGGGGGGTAACTCGTACCCAGACAGGTGAACATCCTTGGAAAATTTTGAAGACAAGAAAGTTCAAGGAACAAGCAAACTCAAATAGATTTATTGATACATTTAACTGGGGGACATACTGTGGGACCCTCATTTGAGGAATCCGGTGGCAACCGCCTAGGTGGATTGCACTCAGAAATGGCACATTGCAGCTCACAACAACAAGATGCATTATATAAAAATGCGAGTAATTAAAAACAAGTGCTGATCACAAGGACCAACATTACAATAACTTAGCGCCAAAATGACGCATTTAAATGTTGATACAAATTAAGGAGTTTTCGACACAAAGGTCGACACAAAATGAAACAACAATAATAAGCAAAAGGACTTCATCAGTCTTCTTCTTCTGCAGCAGCGGTGTATGGGCCTTCTCCACATCTGACTCCACCTTGGTACACAATCCTTTAACAAGTTTGGTCTTCAGTTTCTTCTTCTTGTCCCACATTGGGTTCAAGACCGTAAGATTCAGGGTCGACGAATCCTTCTTCTAAATTTGTTTGTAAAAGCAAGGGTGAGCACATTGTCCACATGGTGCTCAACAAGCCCCAAATAAGAATGCAAGTATATGAGGGGGAAGTTTCTCAAGGAATAGCTCTTTGGCTTTATATATGTATATAGAATAGATTTTCGCACTTGGTTTTGAAGAAAAGATCTTTATTTTCGAAAGCGAGGCTTTTAAAACCCTAAGTTAAATTCTTAGAAAATGTTGTGTGTGGCGGTCTTTCATGAGTCACCACTTTATTCAGATTTTGTGAAAAACTTTCCAAAATCTACTTGTGCTGCATCGACGTGAATAGAATCCACAGCGCGCAGACTCCATAACCTGGGAGCTCAGAGTATCCGATACTTTTTAAAATTTGCAAAGGTGTACCACCTTAATCCACCGATCATTCGGCTTTCAAGTCGGTACCTCTCCATGCGACTTTCACGCATGTGACAAGGCCGAGATGACACAACAATTTACAGTCCTAGCATTAACTATTCCCTGCCCGGTAAATAGACAGTCAAGTCTCAAGTACCGTTGTGGGTACTCCCCACTGCCTTACTTCCTAGCCTGGGTCTATATTCTCGCAAGACACATAGCCTCTCTTGATTATAGTCGCGCACGACTTAATCTGGCATAGGGCGTCTTCCTTCTTTCCACCTTTTTCTCTCATGATTTTTTTGAACTCACATCACTCATGGCCTTCTGCGGCCCACCAGTTCTCGCAAGAAGCTGGACCGACAACCATTGCAGGGAAAAGCTAATACTAAAGAAAGCTACTAAGTTGCGCTCGTCCCATAACCGGGCAAGTGGTTGATACGTTTTTCATGCCGCATAGAAGCACAACACAAGGTTCTAGTCCTTATGAATCTCTAGTGAGGAGTCTTTCACATTCCCAGTGTGCACACAGCACCATCCAATCAAAACCATCCTCACTATCGATTCCAATCATATTTTCTTTCAAAAAAAGGGGTTCTGAATATACTTTTCTCGTATGTGACCATTCAACATTTATCATATAATCTTGGGCATAGCATAGCCTAAGCATAATATTCTAGGGTGACAAGGGTGCATGGATATTCAATGTCAAAAGGGGCTTTATAGTTATTTAGGTCATATCTAATCATTTTATTAAAACATAACTCTTATTTGAATCTAAGGCATGCATATACTTGAAAACAGTTAACATACTTCATTTCAAAATATTAGGCTAGACATGATCAAGGGTTCGAGACTTGCCTTGCAATGATGGGTCTAGCTGCTCAGACGAATCCTCGAAGATCTCTTCTGTTCCTTCAACATTTGGTTCCATGGCGGATACAAACAACACATACACACTATATAAGCATACAAGTACTAGAAAATAATACATAAATACATCATGCATGCAGGGGTAAGGGTTTGGACAAGGTCACTTGACATTGATCGAAGAGATGGGCTCAAAAGGACTTGAATGTCGAAGGGCTGACATTCGGCTCTTGGCTTGACATAGCCCTAAATTGGTTCTAGGTTTGTTTTCTGGAGATGTGGCAATAGGGAATATTGTAGAGCATGGTTCAAAAGGCTTAGTGGACAAAGTGGTAGTTCAATTTCTCAAATGTAACAAGTCTAAATCATCTAATGCCACTGGTGGACATGCACTGACATAGTGCTAGACATGGCCAGAAACTAGGGCATTGGATAACTTTTGACTCAGGACTCCAATTGGTGCACAACTTTGTCTGGGGTTTAGGCCTTGATGACAGCTACAAAACTCTCAACAGGCTCAAGGGCAGAAAGTGGCCGGAAGGTGGCCAATTCTGGTGAGCAAACACGGTGGCCTGAATCACTGGACAGTAATCTTGGCATGATCATAACTTTTGATCTAGGCCGATTCAGGGTTCGAGCCAGCGGAGTAAATTGCTCAGGGGGTTGAGGCCTAGCTAGATGACAAGGTTTCATCGGCTGGTTTGGCCGAAAGATGAACTCCGGCGATCGGGGCCGAAGACGAAGGCACCGATTTGGGCGTTTTCGTTCCAGGGAGTTTGAACTCAATTCCACACTCGGGAAGCATCCAGGGGTCATCACAAAGCTACGGGTGTACTCAATTTTTCCAGAGAATGGCTGGAGAAGCACGGCGGCGTTCTCCGGCGAACTGCCGAGGCTCGAACATGGGATTTCGACGCTCGGGGCAAAATTGGTGATTCCAAACTTACAGGCTTGTTCCTCCTAGCTCACTGATCATTATTCTCTACTGGCACGAGGAGCAATTTGGCTTGAATCACTCGGCATTAGGGGAACAGGGGATTACGGCTTTTCCGGTGATTGCCGGCGTTGAGGTTCGCCGGGGGTCAATTAACGGCTATGATACATACAGGGGGTTAAGGGGATCTTACTGGTGATGTTGGTTTGGAGGGGGAAGCTACGGGCGAAGCTGGCGCCGTGAGGTTCAGGAGCAGCTCGCCAGGGAAGAAGGTCTTCGTGGCGGCGCTGATGAACTGGATTGTTCTCTGGTGGTGGAGGCTAAGGCTTGCAGTTGCGGGATGGTGTGTGAAGAGATGCTGGGTGAAGGGGGCCTTATATAGCCGCGGGATTGAGCTCTCGAGAGTTGCAGCAATCGCCGGTGAGATATTTTCTGGCGCTGGAGCGGTCAACGAGGCATATCGGGACACGGCAGGAGCTCTGCCAGAGACGGGGTATCGTGCGGAATCGGGATTTTGTCAGGACGGCGAGATAGCGATCTCCGGGATGGCAACCATGTGGCGTAAAGCTCCTGACAACAGCAGGCACGCGCGCGCGTAGAGAAGAACACGGCATAGCGCGGGTGAGGTGCTCCACGGTGGCGGTACAGTTGTGCGCGGCGGTGGCTACGTGGCTGCGATGGTGGTAGCGCGGGGAACTTCGCCGGCGACGAGTTTGGCGGCGAGGCAAAGCGGTGGGGCGCTGGTCGAATTGCTCTGGTCGCGGTCGTGCACGCGGTCTCCTGGTCGTGGTCGAAGAAAAGGCCAGGGGCTTGTTTGCAAGGTTTTGGACTCACTTGCGAAGGTTTGGACTAAACTGCGAGGATTTTGGTTCGGGAACTTGGGCCTATTTGCAATTCTGGAAATCTGAAGGGCTGATTTGAATTTTGACTTTGCAGATGAGTGTTACTAAATGTCTTAGACTCATCCAGCAGGAAAAATGGTGAAATTCGATAAGATCTGGTGGTTTTGACAAAAATCGAAAATAGGGTAAAATAGGGTAAATAGGGTAATTAGGGTTTGAAACTTTTGTCGGGGCTGAAACTAGGGTTTCGGTTGAGATTCTGGAATTCTTTCAAAAGGGAAAAATGTTCAGAAAAGTGAAAGAAATATAATCACTTGATCAGATTTGAATTTGGAGATGATCTAGGACTTTTAGCCTTTTTTTGGGTTTTTTTTTTGAAAATTCTGAAAGGACTAAACTGAAACACTTTTGGACTGAAATGTGAAAATGATCTGGGAGATGAAGTTTAGTTGCCAACTTTTTAGGTTAAGGTAGTGGCATACCTAAGTTCAAGATAGGGTTGAGACATTAGGGATTCCAAAGAAGATATGCTGACTCGCAAGCAGAAAAGATAGCGAAAACAGGGATGTTACACATACCCCCCCCCGGTGGGAATTGATACAACATTTAACCGGGGGACAAACCTCCCCGCTGAGCCAAGATGTCCCAGTGACGACAAACCCCGGGAAAATACAAGATACAGCCCGGGGAGTTAATCTCCCACAGGAAACTACTCTGGAGGACAACCCCCTCCGGGAGGTGGCTACACCTAGTACTCTCGGAGGCCTTTTGATAGCTCCTGGGAAAGGTCCCGGTACAAGCTCCTTATGCGTCTCTGGGCTTCTTTAAGCCAGTTCCGGGCCAATACTCGTAGCTGGCTGGAGGGCGTATCCTAAGCGGGGGGACCCTCCGGGCCCCCGGTTTCGGAGGAGACAACTCAGCAAGGCTATTGTCAAAGTTATCCAGATGCCACTCCGGGAGCCAATGCAATTGGATCAACTCCCGGGAAGCATCCTCACCACGCCGGTGGCGAGGCTTAGCAATGCTACTTTGACATCTGCCGGGTTTGTCCCCCGGGACCCGAAAGTCCCGTCTCAGGAGCGAGCCCCCGTGCCACCGGGGAACCCCCCGAGTTAAGGCGTTCAAGGCTCGGAAACCCTCCCCTGGGAGCCAGCTCCCAGGGGATGTGCCCACGACAAATCAAGACTTAGCAAAATATTCATTTCATTGATTGAGCAAAAAAATATTTTTACAAGTTTCCGGGGCTTCCTTTAAGAAGCTATTGGGAGCAAAAATCCTAGGAAAGCAAAAAGGACCTATCTAAAGGACTGGGGGGAGGTTCATACTTGCCCGTTGCTGCCCCCCTCGAAAAGCCTCCTCCCTCGCCAGGACATCCACCCTCGGGGGCGCCGAAGCCGGGAACCGAGCCCGGATGACCATATCGTTGAAGCCCCCTGCTAACTCCTCCAACTCCCGCCGTTGCGGCTCGAAGAAGTTGGGGAAGCTTCGGGAGAGCCGACCTCCAACTGCCCGGACGCATGTCCCCCGGTGCTCATTGAGGGCCGCGGCCGCGGCCACTACCGTGATTGCCCATCCCCGTACCCGCGCGTTGGCAGCCTTCCGGATCACGGAGACTTGCGCATTGAGAAAGCGCATAGCCTCCATGAATGTGGCCGGAGCCACGCTAGAGCCACCTCCTAGGCCAAGGCTAAGCCCGAGCCCTTCGAGGGCCGAGCAAACGAAGTGGCCCACATCTGCAACCGCCCGGGAGTGGGAACCTTCGAGCTCCCAGTGAGCGCTCTCCCTCGCCTTCGCCTCCCACCAAAGACGGGAGTTGGCGTCCCTCTCGGCGCAAGAAGCGGCGGCCTTGTCCTCCACCTCCTTCAAGGCCACCTTGTAGCGGTCCTCGATGCCCTGGCCAAGGGCCGCCCCCTACGAATGCAAGGGTTAGAAGACCTCTAAGAAAATGTGACCGGGCGACTCGAAGACAAACTTACCTGAAGATAGAGCGAGATCAACTCAGAGCTACGCTTGTGAATGGTCCCCCGCTGGACGTAGGTCCAGACCTTCCGGGTTTGGAGGCCCGCGGCGAACCTCCAGGCCTCATCCAGAGACAGCATGGGGGTCTCCCTCCCGGTGGCTCCAGACCCATCCCCGCCGGTGGGCCCCCTCCAGCCGTCCCCGGGGGTTATGTGGACCAGGCCAATCTCGGGCACAACCCCGGGCACTGAGGACTCGGTCTCCGAGGAGTCAGAGGACGAGCTCCCGGAGGGAACATGGCCCTAGGGGGGGAAGAGGAGGCCTTTGCCCTTCCCGGGTTGCAGAGCTCCCAAAGCCCCGTGGTTCGGACAGGTCGAAGGGCTCGCCCCCTCGTCCACTGGCCAATCGAAGTGCGGGGGAGACGCCTCCGCGAACTGCACCTCTGGGCTCTCGACGACTGCCGGCTCCGAAACTGCCAGAGATGCAGTCGCCGGAGGGGGCGAGGGGTGATAGTTCACCGAGTCGGAGTTGGCCGCGTCGTTCACCACCCTACCCTTGTCTCCCGATCCGGTGGGTGCGTCGAGGAGGCGCATGAACTCCCCCGTCATCCCCGGACCGGGGGAGGGCTCTGCCTCCAGGAGGGGCAACGTTGCTCTGGGCCTCGGGGTGGTTCGCGCGTGCCCTGAACCGGGGGTTGCCTCACCGGCCTTGCCAGGCGTAGTGTTCGACGCTGTTATCGGACTGGGGGCCTTTCGCGCCTTGGCGCATTTTGGCTCTGGACCCCCGGTGGCCTCCTTTCCCTGCTTGTGAGAGCCAGGGGTGGGGAGAGGCTCCCTGATCGGTAGCTTCAGCTTTCAAGTCGGTACCTCTCCATGCGACTTTTACGCATGTGACAAGGCCGAGATGACACAACAGTTTACAGTCCTAGTATTAACAATTCTCTGCCCGGTAAATAGACAGTTAAGTCTCAAGTACCGTTGTGGGTCCTCCCCACTGCCTTACTTCCTAGCCTGGGTCTATGTTCTCGCAAGACACATAGCCTCTCTTGATTACAGTCGCGCACGACTTAATCTGGCATAGGGCGTCTTCCTTCTTTCCACCTTTTCCTCTCATGATTTTTCTAAACTCACATCACTCATGGCCTTCTGCGGCCCACCAGTTCTCGCAAGACACTGGATCGACAACCATTGTAGGGAAAAGCTAATACTAAAGAAAGCTACTAAGTTGCGCCCGTCCCATAACCGGGCAAGTGGTTGGTACGTTTTTCATGCCGCATAGAAGCACAACACAAGGTTCTAGTCCTTACATTCCCATGACCAGCGCATTCCACAAACCCTGCACTCGTCAGTGCCACCACCATTCCATACCAAACTCTGGCCACGGCAAGGGTTCTATTTCATGAATATACATATATACACATATATTAGTTATGGCTCACGGTTTGATCATTTTATAAGGAATCTCCTCATCTTTTGTCGGCATACAGCCTAGTACTGCCATATCATACCTTCGTCATTTCATCAAATGCAATACTGCTTATAGTCAAGGCAATTTCTTAACAATTCATAAAATATAGGTTCAAGATGTCCAAGAATATGACTTGCCTTCCGCGTCGTAAGGTACAGCAATCGATGTCGGGTCTGACGAAATCTCTGTACTCAGGCTCTTGTTCTAATCAAAGATCAAACAAGCAAACAGGAATCACAATCCATTAATAATCTATATGCAACATGCAAAGGAGAAATACTCTCAGCGATACTGGAATAGGTAAGCTTGAAAGCTGGATTTGAGTTAATCTTGGAGATTTATGGAATTAGGGTTGAGGACGAATGCTAGAGACTTTCAGGGTTTCAAGGCTGCAATATGGACATCAAGTCCGCGGCTATTTTGCTCAAAAACGACGAACGTCAAAAGGTCGACATTCGGTTCAGGGCTCTGACATAGCTTCAGAGAATGCTAGAGAGTTTATCTCAAGGTGTGGTAGTTGAATAAAATGTAGAACATATCTTTACAAGTTCAATGGACAAGGTGGCTTTCAGGTTGCACAAACAGAAGTGGTTAAACTTGCCCAATGCCATTGGCTGACATGAACTAACAAGGGCTGGCATTATCAAGGAATGGCATTGATGTGGTTTGGATAATTTCCAGTGGGAAGAATGTGATTTGATCAAAGCATTAGATGCAAAATGTAATAAGGTAGCTATTTGACAAGGTGGTTTCCACAGGAAAGTCCAGAATTTAGGCAATTTGCAAAGAGGCCCCTAGACACAAAGAATTGAATGTCAGCGCACGGCCAGATTCTAGGGCTTGAGTGTTTGATCGATCCTCTTGAGCTTTGCTTTGCCAACTATGTCTAGGAGGTAGGCGAAGACAACAGGAATCCAGTGGTGGAGGTTTCAGGAACTAAGGTGGTCGGACGGTGATGAACAGCGATGAGAAATCACGGTGCCGACACGGCAAGACACAGGTACTGGACAGATCTTGGCACGGCTATATCTTGCGATTTGGCACAACATCGAAGGGCGATGCAGTGGAGTGATATGCTCAGTAGGTTGAGGCAGATCTACAGGACAAAGTAGATTGAACAATGGCGATGAAACGATGACGAACGGTGAGGTGAGCTATGGTGGCCACAAGCTACAGACGATGAAACTTGAAATTGGTTGAGGATTAACGCTTCTGGGGTGTTGCTGATCATTCTCCAGCGAGGAATTGGGTTGCAATCAAATACTGGAGCTCACCAGCGTTGATGCCGGACTCGAAGAAGACGGCCACTGGGGCGCCGCTGATACAAGGTAGCTCCGGTCAATTTGGTTTGGCTACACCATCTATGGAGTTCAGGGATCACAATGCTACAGTCAATTTGGTCGGAGGTGAAGCTATTCGGGCCGGCGACGTGAACAGCTCACGGTGGCGCGCGAAAACAGGGGGAAGGCTCCATCCGAGCTTCAATTTGAAATCCAACCGCAAGGGCTTGCAAGGAAGGATCTACTGATCAATTGCTTCTACTAAAAGGAGTACTAATTTTGGCTAAATCGGGTTACAAGGCTGGAACAGGGCAAAAGCAAATAACGGCGATCACTGGCGATAGGAACCACCGGAGTTCAATTACTTGGTACAGCATAGAGAGGTGAGGCAGAGACACTCACTGGCCAATTTGGATCGGAGGTTGATGCAGCGAAGCTCCCTGTCGTCGTTCTCCCCTTCGGTGGCTTGCCGGAGACGAAGAAGAAGACGAGAAGAAGCAGGAGGAAGCGAGACTTGCTGGCTCTGTTGAGGAGTGAAGCTGCTGCGAGCTAGGGGGGGCTTAAATAGTGGAGGATGGGGCTCTTGAGACTTGGAGCAATCGGGAGGATATCCAGCTGGTTGGCTACGGTGGCGGTGTTCAACGGTCTCAACGGCTTTTCAACACGATCATCGCGTGCTCTGGCAGGTGCAGTGGTAAAGTGTCTGGCAGCTCCGGCATGGAAGCAATGTGGCACAAAGCTTCTAACATTGCTGCAGGCGAGCGCGCGCGTGCGAAGGAAGGATTCGGGCGATGCTGGTGCTGCTGCAGTGCTGCTCGGCCAATCTGGTGCGCGCATGTGGCGACGGGGTTGCAGCGAAGCTGGCAACGGCGAAGCTCCACTAGCGGTGAGGTTCGCGGTGCACTGGTGCTCCAGGTCGCAGCTGGGCCCGAGGTCGAAAACGGCACGACTACTGGTTGCGGCTTCTCTGGTCGAAGGTGATGATGCTGGTCGAAACAAGAGGCTGGACTCGATTGCAATTTCAGTTTTCTGATTTGGACTAATCTGTAAAATCTGAGATATTGAGGATTGTGGCTGATTTCGACTTCACAGATTTGAAGAACTTTATTCAACGGATGATTTGAGAGAATACCTGATAAAATCTGGGAACTCTTGATCAAATTTGAACTGAAGTGAAAACAGGGTAATTAGGGTATCTTGAGTCTCGGTTTTGTCAAAATCTGGAAATCTGAGACTTAGGGTGGGATTTTGATGTTCTGACAAAAGGCGATTTTGTATTGAATAGCATTTAGGAGGTATTCCTTGAATCAAATTGAGATCTGGAGTTGATTTGTGGCTTTTAGCCTTTTCGGGCTCTTGGAAATTAGAAAAGGACTAAGCTGCGATATAATTTGGACTGATTTGCAAAAAGGGTTTAAATGATGGAATCTGGCTGTCAACTTTTTGGATTAAGGTATTGGCATGCCCATGATTACAATCCAAGAATAATTTGGTCTAGATTAGGTCAAGATCTGAATTCTGAAACTCAGGGCATTTAGGGTAATTAGAATATTCAATTAATTCTTGTTTTCGAAAACAGAAAGAGATTGATAAATCTGAGAGTTAGAGATTGAATTTGATCTGGCTTCTGAAGGCTTTTATACTCAGGATAGATAGTAGATTATTTCAAGATAATCTGATCTTGCATTGGATCTTCAGGATAGATTTTGAGATTTTTGGCGCTTACGATAGATTAGAATTGAACTGATCTTGCTACTTCTAAAGAGATACATGCATGCATGATTTTCATGAAAAGGAATTTTCACTCCCAAAACCAGGGTGTTACATTGGCGTCAGGAGGGAGACCCCCCTACTGTCCGCGGGGGAGGTCGACCGGTACACGGAGAGCCTGCAGACCCGGAAGGTCCAGGACTATGTCTCACAAGGGACTCTCCGCGAGCGCTTCGGGGAGCTTCAATCCCTCCAGATCCAGGTTCTTTCTTGAGCCGGTGGATAGTTTCCTTCGGTGCTCCCAACTTGGATTTTTCCTAACTCTTACGCTCGTAGGGGGCGGCCATCACCTGGGGGATTGAAGCGCGCTTCAGCCGGGCGCTGAAGGACGCGGAGGAGAAGGCCGCTGCCTATTTGGAGCAGCGAGACGATGCTCTCTGAGAGCTGGCCCGGGTTCGGGCCCAGATCCACGCCTCCAAGACCGCCAACGACCGACTTCGGAGGGAGGCGAAGGCGAAGGAGGATGCCCTTCGGGAACTCGAGGGCTGCAGCGTCCGAGTCGTAACGGACGCGGGACGCTCTGTCCGCTCAGCCCTCGAGGGGCTTGAAGTGAGCTTGGGTACTGGAGGTAGCTCCGAGGCGGCGCCAGCGACGCTCACGGAGGCTATGCGTTTTCTCAATGAGCAAGTCTCCGTGATCCCGGAGGCCGCTGATGCCCGAGCGCGAGGCTGGGCGATCCTGGAAGTGGCCGCCGCGGTCGGGCTCGTGGAGCACCAGGGGGTAGGCGCACAGGCGATCAGGGGCCGAATCCCCCGGAGCTTCCCAGAGTTCTTCGAGCCATCGCGGCAAGAGAAGTGGATCGTTCAGGTGCGATCCCCCGGCGGCTTCTACGACCGGATCGTTCGGGTGCGATTCCCGGCGCCGGCGCCTCCGGGGGTAGATGTCGCGGCTCCGGCAGGAGCCTCCCGGGGGGAGGACGCCAATGAACAAGTATGAGCCTCCTCCCGGGACTCTAGATAGGGCCCTTTTTGTTTTCAGGTCTTTTGCTCCCGGTAGCTTCTTAGAGGAAGCCCCGGACACTTGTACAAAGACATTTTGATGCAATAGAAATTGGATTTTTTGCTAAGTCTTCAAATCGAATTCACCAGGTTACCCGGGAGGTTACTCCCAGGTGAAGGTCGCCGAGGCTGCGGGGAACTTCTCCGGAGGTGGGGTCTTCGGGCCCCGGAGGGTGTCACCCGGGGGATGCTCAGGCCGCCTTTATCTTGTTAAGTCTCCTCTCTGGGGGATGCAGTAGGGGTGTCTCCCGGGAGCCAATCTGGTTGCGGTGGCATCCAGAGTGGCACCTAGACAATTTTGATAATCACAGCGCCGAACTATCCCCTCCATGACCGGGGTCCCGAAGGGTTCCCCCACTTTGGATACTTCCATCGGCGGGCTACGAATATTGGCCCGAAGATTTGCTCCGGGAGGCCCAGCGTCGCATACGAAGCTTGTACCAGGACCTAGCCCAGGAGATATCAGAGGGTCTCTGGATTATTAGGCGTAGGATCCTTCCGGGTTGTACCTCGGGTTGTATCATGTTTCTTGTAATGATGCCCACCGGAGGGGAAAGATGTCCTCCAGTTAAATGGTTTTCAATAAAGCTGAGTTTGCTTGTCTACTTTGATTTATGTAATAAAGCTAAGTTTGCTCGTGTACTTTGAATTCTTAGATAGTCCGGAACGGGGTGATTCCCGGGTGCTCCTTATCCGGTGATTCCTGGGTGCTCCTTATCCCCCCGCTCCACAACGGGCCGGAGGGTAGCTCTGCGCGCTGTGCGGGTGACAAAGCTCCCGGGGTGAGGACCCTTCGCTTAAGAATTCTTCAAGTTTTTCCAAGGTTATAAAGATTTTTGGGAACGATTTTTTGAAAGCCCTGGTGGGATCCTCTGGTCACCGTGGAACGGGGAGCCAGAGATGAGGTCTCCTGGAAAAAATGTCCAAAGAAGTCCCAAATTCCAAGAAATTCCCTCCGGGATAACAACCCTCCAGTCGCCGTGAAAACGGGAAATCGAGGACGAGTTTTCCAGGAGAACTGATATTTCTGGGAATTTTCCTGGGAGTGAACCCCCCGGTCATCGTGAAAACGTGGAGCCGGGAAGGGGCTTTCCGGGAGACCTAATGTTTCTGGGAATTTTCCTGGAAGAAAACCCTCCGGTTGCCGTGAAAGTAGGGTGCCGAAAATGAGACCCCCGGGATGGTTGTATGCGTTCGCCATTTCGCGCTCGTGGATGGCGTGGCGGAGGAGCGCTCGGTCGCGTTCCTCCTCCACGAGATCGACCTCCAGTCGTTGATTTGCCTCGTTGGCTTGGTACGTCGTGGTCGTAGCTCCGTTTAGGAGCTCGACTCGCAGCGACCGGAAGCCAATCTCCGGGGGGAGGACTGCCTCAGCCCCGTATACAAGGGAGAAGGGAGTACGTCCCGTCGCCTGGCTCAGAGTCGTGCACATGGAACAGAGGATGCTAGGGAGCTCCTCTGCCCATGCACCCCGCTTGGAGGCGGCTTGTTCGAGCCGTCGGCGTAACCCTTGTAGGATCACTGTAGCTTCTAGGCCCCTAAAGAGTGTTTTGGTATTTAATGACAATTACAAATGTTGAACTAACGTTACCTGTTAAGTTGTGTCAAGATCAAACTCAAAAGACAGGATAATGAAAGACAAAGAAATAGCTACATGATGAAGAAAGGACATTGAGCAAAGAGGCAAATGTACGGAATAGGACCTTTTTCTATTCTACCGGTCTAAGGTGCTTAGAGAAGAATTTTCACCGGATTTTAGGATAGTCGCCGTACTATTAAGAGGAGCATGTGGTGTATCACGAAATACTTCATCTATGTGCCACAAATCATAAAATCAACTTGCATTGCATACTAGAATGTCATATTCTTTGAGAAAGCTTTTTTTTCAACTCATTTCTGCCAAACTCTGTCTCAATCGGTCTGACCATTTGTTAGACCGGTCTGACCGAATACACGGACTGACCAAATTGGTTTTTGGACTGATCGACGTTATGTCAAAGTGTAGTTTATTCCTTTAAAAGGTCGGTCTGTCCATAGGTAAAAACCTAGGTCAGTCTCCTGGTACTTCATGTCCTATCTTTCTGATGTATTGTGCTATGACGGTCTGACCGTGTTTTTGAACTACGGTCTGACCGTCTGGCCGGTCTGTCCGTAATTATCGGCCTGACTGTATGAAGTATCCAGAAACTATGTCGTCTCTGGATAGTTTCACGATCTGACCGCTTTTGGCTCCGGTCTGACCGTGAGTGTGCCTGAGAAGGGCAGGTGAGCATTTATTGCGCCTATTTAATGCCGTTGTAATAGCGGCGGTCCGACCGGGCTTATACATGCGGTCTGACCGCCAAGTGATCTTTTTCTCCCAACGGCCTGTAACGGCTATATTTATTCTCATGCTCGGCCCTGTTCACAACTTTTGGCATATTTTGAACATAGTCATCATCTTTGAGAGCTTAAGCAAGTTTCATACACTCTAGGGTTCTAATTCTTGAATTTGTGAGAGTGTGCATTTGAGATCTTCTAGTGCATTGCATTTAGATCACTGAATCAATCTTGTGGCACTAGAAGATGGTTAAGTGATCATCACCAGCTTGTTACTCTTAGAGTTTGCCGGCTCCTAGACGGCTAGGGAGAAGATTTTAGAGAGCTCTTCAAGGAAGATTGTGAAGAAGCCTCAAAACGTCTTGTGAAAGGGTTGAGCACGCCTTGCCGGAGCGGTAAAGTGCATCATTAGTGAAATAGAGGTTTGGATAACTCATCACACTAATCCGGCTCGAGATCTAGGTCACTTCTTGAGAGAAGGTTGACTAGATAGAGGAGCGGTTAGAGATTTGAGTTTGCCTCAACGTGGATTAGGGGTGATCGGCAAATCACCGAGACCACGGGATATATCCTTGTGTTAAATTGGTCATTGTTTATCTTGTTTTAGTAATTTGCTCTCATTTACTATTAATTGCTTGATTAATTATTAATTTGTTAAAATCGCCTATTCACCCCCCTCTAGTCGATTTCCTAGATCCCTTTCAATTGGTATCAGATATTGGACTCCGTATTTAGAGGATTTGACCATCCCGTAGTAGGATAAAGATGGCTAGTGAGGGTTGGATTAATATTGGCAAACCACCACTCTTTGATGGATCAAACTATACTTATTGGAAAACTAGAATGATGATTTATCTTAAAGCCATGGGTGGAAAGATTTGGGATGTGGTGGATGAGGGCTTTGCAATTCTTGATGATGATGACATGACTAACCTAGATACAGATAATGCCTTAGCTAATGCTCAAGCCATGAATGTTCTTTATAGTGCTCTAAATCTAGGTGAATTCAATAGAATTTGTAAACTTGAAACGGCTCATGACATTTGGAGAAATCTTATGGATATTCATGAAGGAACCTCGATGGTCAAGGATGCTAAATTATTTATCCATAAGGGCCAATTTGAAAAGTTTGCTATGTTGCCCAATGAAGATGTCTCGGAGATGTTTAACCGATTAAATAATATAGTAAATGAGTTAAAAGGGCTTGGTATGGATGTCACAAATGTGGAATTTTGTCATAAGTTTATTAGAGCTTTACCTTCAAAATATGATACAATTGTAACCTTACTTGTGTGCTCGAACTTGAAGAGTGTGACTCCGTTGGAAGTCTTGAGTGAGATTCTCACTCATGACATATTCAAGAAATCTCAAGAAGTGAAAGATGAGGCTTCCGATTCCAAGAAGAAGAACATAGCACTCAAAGTTCAAGCCTCCAAAAGGGAAGACAATGAAGAAGAAAGCGATGAGAGAGACATCGATGAGGAAATGGCTCTCTTCGTGAGAAGGTTCAAGCAGTTCATGAAGAAGAGATATCAAGGAAAGTCCTTCAAGAAAGGACAATCATCCAAAAGGAACCCCTTTAAGGAAAGAAGATGCTTTGATTGCGGTGAAAAGGGCCATATCTCCGCACAATGCAAAAACAAGGAAGAAGAAAAATCGGTGAAGAAGAAGAAGTACAAAAAGGAAGGAGAAAGCAAGAAGAAGGTTTTCAAGAAATATTACAAGAAGAAGAAGGATGGACAAGCTTGTTTCATTGAATGGGATTCGGATGCTTCAAGTTCCGATTCCGAAGATGAAGATGAAGCATCACCCAAAGGACTCGCCGGGGTAGCTATCAAGGAAGCTCCATCTCTATTCTCCACTCCTCATTGCCTCATGGCTAAAGGAGAATCGAAGGTATCATGTGATGAAGATGAATATACATATGATGACCTAGTTGAGATGATCACCGGTTTTGATGACTATATGAGTAAAGAAAAGGAAAAATTCAAGGAATTGAAGAAGAGATACAAAACTCTTCAAAATTCCTATGAGGAGCTAAACACATCTCATGAAAGTCTCAAAGAAACTCATGAGATGCTTAAGGAAGCTCATGACTCACTAATTACTCATAAAGCCAACAAAACGGGTGATGACATAGGCATCACTTGCAATATTTTGAATGACTTGCCCATGATGTCTACTTCTAGCATATCTACATCTTGTGAAGGTTTAATTGAATTACCCTCTAGACCTAAAATTGATGACCATGTGCTTAGTCTTGAAAACAATGAACTTAAGGACAAAATTGAAAAACTAACAAATGATCTAGCTAAATGCTATGTAGGAGAATCAAAATTAAGACATCTTCTAGATAGTCAAAGGTTCTCCTTAAGAAAAGAAGTACTAGGATACTTTCCTAAAAAGGGAAAACATGCATTTGTTCCATCTAAAACCGTGTTTGTAAAAGAAAAAGGATATTGCAACAAATGTAAAAGTTTGGGTCACATTGAGAAAAATTGCCATGCTAGCAAAAGCAACTCATCTCTTATATACAACTCTTGCTATGTTTTAAAGAAAATGAACAATGGCGATATTAAAGCCAAATTTGTTGGAACCCCGATAATTGGTGCCAAAAAGAAAGCCATTTGGGTCCCAAAATCCTTGGTAACTAACCTCCAAGGACCCAAAAAGATTTGGGTACCTAAAAGGACCTAACTTTGTTTTGTAGGTAAATTACAAGGCCAGAGGACAACATTGGGTGCTCGATAGTGGATGCACTCAACATATGACCGGTAATCACAATATGTTCTCCTCTCTAAATAACGAAGGTGCGGAATATGACAAGATCACATTTGGAGACAATAGCAAAGGAAAGGTAAAAGGTTTAGGTAAAGTTGCCATCTCAAATGACCTCTCCATATCTAATGTATTGCTTGTTGAATCTCTAAATTTCAACCTCTTATCCGTAGCTCAACATTGTGATCTTGGATTTATATGTGCATTTTATCCAAAAGAAGTGATTATCACTAGTATTGATGATAATAGGTTGATTTTCAAAGGTTTTAGACATGGTAACCTCTATTTAGTTGATTTCAATTCAAATGATGCTAATCTTGGTACATGCTTGTTCACTAAATCATCTAAAGGTTGGCTATGGCATAGAAGGCTTGGGCATGTTGGAATGAAACAACTAAATAGACTAGTTAAACATGATTTAGTTGTTGGATTAAAAGATGTAAAGTTTGAAAAAGATAAATTATGTAGTGCTTGCCAAGCCGGAAAACAAGTTGCAAACTCACATCCAACTAAAAGCACAATGTCAACTTCTAGTCCACTTGAATTATTGCATATGGATTTATTTGGACCAACTACTTTTGTGAGCATTGGTGGCAATAGTTATTGTCTTGTCGTTGTAGATGATTTTTCTAGATATACGTGGATATTCTTTTTACATGATAAGTCAATTGTGTTTAACACTTTCAAAAGTTTTGCTCAAAGGGCCGAAAATGAATTTAGTTTCAAGATCAAGAAAGTGAGAAGTGACAATGGCTCCGAATTCAAGAATACCAACGTTGAAAATTGGTGTGATGATAAGTGACGAGGATTGACACCCGGGTCACTCCTAATAAACTTCTGGTTCAAGACAGGTTCGAACCAGACACGTGTCTGAAGATGCGGACTCAAGCTATTCTGAGAGGCATCACCACGAGGTCGCAAGCTTTACGCGATCAAGTCGCAGCTTTACGCGGTCAGACCGTAAGCCTTGCGCGGTCAGAAGTTCGTGGGCTATACGCGAATTACACATTCGGGATATTACGCGATCAGCCTAATCCCGCGGTCAGAACATCTGCCGATCAGGATACCTGGGATCATCTATCCGGTTGTCCATACGACAGGATATTCTAAGTATCCCGAAGATTCCTACACGTGGAAAATCAACCGTCAGGGGGTCAACACGTACAGTTATTCATGAATAACACGTGTTTAACCTGCGTGGAGGTTAAGAGCAGTTTCAAAAACCGTATCTAACCGTCCGTGCAACCGATTGATGCAGTTTCCTTCACATGGCACCCTTTCAAGCAGTATAAAAGGATGGCATGAAGTATCAATCAAAGGGGAGAGATCCAAGTTAGCCAAGTCTACGGCACAACTCATATAGCATTTTTAAGTCTTCTTTAGCTTATCTTTGTACACTTTTTACAGGCAAAATCCTCGCCTGTGAGGACTTTTTCCTCCACTTGTAAACCTTTACCATACTTAGTGAAATCCCAACAGGACGTAGGGCTTTTACTCCCACCATCGAGGGCCCGAACCTGTCTAAATTCTCTGTGCTCCTGTTCACCATTGTTCAGCATACCTTCCCGAAGGGTCATCTTGAAAGGTCTCACTATTACAAATTCTGCATAAGTTCGGTTGAGGACTCCGAGTCCAAATCGTCGACAGCTGGCGCCCACCGTGGGGCCTTTCTCAAGGCGTCTTAATTGAAATTCGGAGGTTTGCCGAAACATGGCCGGAGCATATGATTCCGAGAATGATTTCGATCTCGAGGATTATGCTCATATCCCAATGCCTTCTCCAAGTGATCCTGTTCCGATGGAAGAGGTCGAAGGCCAGAATCTTCCCTAGGATGAATCATCTCCCCAAGTCATGATAATCGACCAGGAGGTAACTGGCACAAGGTCAGAACCCGCAGAGGTTCTTAATGTGTTAGGTGATGAATCCGGCCCGTCATGCGATCCCGCTGAGGGAAAGTATGATGGTGACCCCGAGGTTAGCCCAGGAAGGTTCGACCCTGATAACCTTCACCGTCTCTTTGATTTCGAGTCTGACTCGGAACAGAACGAGATGTTCTCCCCATCGATAACTTCTCTCCCTAGGCAGTTTGCTGCGTTGACGGAGGAAACTCCCGATCAACAAGCTGCCAGGGAAGAACAAGATCGCAAACAAAAGGAGGAGCAAGATCTCGAGCAACAAAACAACGAACTACGCAGAACTGCCCTAGAGGCTCTTCAAGATGCGCAGGCTCGTTACGATGCTGCCCCGAGTTCTTCTCGACGGTCGCGTGGTCGTAGACGTGACCAGACTCCTTCCTTACCACCGGAGCACTTCCCAGTGGACGAGGAAACAATAACACCTGGTGCCCCTAGGAGAAGTACCCATGGTCGACTGCCATCTATCGCGGAAGTCATGCGTAACTTTCCTCCTACGGTCACGGATGCGCAGAGACCGGCCTTTTACAGGATCCTGGCGGAAAGATTGGACGAGGTAGCATCTGAGGCGACCCCAACAGCCTCTTCCCGCTCAGTGACACATTCCCGTGATCGAGATGGTCCTCATTTTGGCTCTGGTCGACGGAGTTACCCGCCGCCTATACCGTCCAGACAGGACAAATATCGGCGAATGCAGGACTCTCGCAGTAGGGATCGAGTTCCCGTTCATTCTCGTTTGGGACCTCGAGTAACCCCGCCATTAAGTGAGTTTGCTCGAAACCTGACCGAAAGTCGCAGGATGGTTCATGGTCCTTACGTTGGTTGCAAAGCTTTCTCGCCTGGCCTACGAGCAGTCGTTTGGCCCGATAAGTTTTGACCAGGGGCCATTGAGAGGTTTGATGGAACTCAGAACCCATCCGGGTTTCTTCAGATCTATATTACTGCCATCCAAGCAGCAGGAGGCGATGACAAGGTCATGGCCAATTACCTACCAACAGTCCTCGTAGGACCGGCTAGAACCTGGTTGTTCAATCAGCCTGAGGGTTCTATCTATAATTGGGAAATGCTATGCGATGCCATCCTCAGCAACTTCCAAAACTGTTACCAAAAGCCGGGTAAGGAGGACGACTTGCATAGATTGCGGCAAACTTCGACCGAAACGCTTCGGCAGTTTGTCAAGAGGTTTGTCGGGGTAAGAAATACCATCCCGAACATATCTGATGGTTCCGTAATCAGGGCATTTAAGCATGCCGTTCGATACCGGAGATTCACTGAAGACTTGCTCATCCACCCTCCTCGATCGGTGGCCGATCTGTTCGATATGGCTGATCGATACTCCGATGCAGCCGAGGCAGTCGAATGGAACCGAATGGTTGACAAGGGGGACCTACCGCCCCAACCAGGCTTCAAGGACGCCAAGAAAGAAGACTCGAGCAAAAAGTCCGGAGTCTTCACCGGGTGGGAAGTCAAAAAAGTCGAAGAGGAACCGCTCTGGACAGTACCGTGAGGTCGCGGTCGCGGAGAAACCACCTTCGACCAAAGGTAATAAGTTTTCTTTTAAAAGTAAAACTGCTTCTGGTGGCCGGGATTCCGACCAGCCAGAAAAATCAACTAATCCGCAGGAGGGCAAAAGGTGGTGTCCACTCCACAATTCCGCAGGCCACGATCTCAAAAACTGCAGGAGTTGGTTGAAACAGCTGGATGATTTCTACCAAGGAGCTGGGCCAATGCCGACCTTACCGCCCAAAGAGCAGGCGTGCGGGGTTAGAGACGTCGATGGAGACGAAGAAATGGCTTACCAGGTACCTCAAAATCATGTTAATGTCATTTTCGGAGGCTCCTCCTCTTTCGTTTCCAAAAGGCAGTTTAAAACTTTTTGCCGAGAGGTTAACCAAACGGAGACATCCCTTGGTGAACCTCAATATCCCCGTTGGTCGGATATGCCTTTGACGTTTGATCGCGCTGACTGTCCTGCGGGGTTAACTCGACCATTGAGGTTACCTCTGGTTATTACCCCAATCATCAGTAACGCGAGGGTCGAAAGGGTCCTGATCGATGGGGGAAGTTCCCTTGATCTTTTATTAGTCAAGGCACTCGACGAGATGCAAATTCCTCGTTCGAAGATCAAGCCCATAATCCATCCGTTTTATGGGATAATCCCAGGCCCCTCCATGATGCCATTGGGACAAGTGGTCCTCCCGGTCACTCTGGGAGAACCAGATAACTTCCGAACAGAATTGGTTACTTTCGATGTAATCGATTGTGATTCAGCTTATAATGCAATCTTTGGCAGGCCTACTCTCGCTAAGTTCATGATGGCAACGCACTATGCTTATGAGTGCGGGAAATTGCCTGGCCCCAAAGGTGTCATTTCGGTCCGAGGTAGTCGCAATGTGGCACTCACGTGCGACCGGCTATCTTTGGAGATGGTCGATCAACTTCCCCTCCGGGACGCTCAGGTCGCCACTGTCGCCACCGATGCGATCAAGGCTGCTCCTCGACCAGATGAGAAACTCAAACAGGTTCCTTTATACCCAGATGACCCATCCAGGACAATTCGGGTTGGGTCAGCCCTGGATGATAAATAGGAACTCAACCTCGTTGCTTTCCTCCGAGCTAACGCAGACGTGTTTGCGTGGAAACCGTCCGACATGCCCGGTGTCCCAAGGGAAGTAATTGAGCACAGGTTAGCAATTCGACCTGGACAACGACCAATAAAGCAAAAGCTCAGGCGTTTTGCCACCGACCGACAGGAAGCCATCCGAGAAGAGTTAGACAAACTCTTACAAGCCGGGTTCATCCGCGAGGTGAATCACCTGGACTGGCTCGCCAATCCGGTCATGGTCCGCAAGTCAAATGGCAAGTGGCGCATGTGCGTCGACTATACTAGCCTCAACAGTGCCTGTCCGAAGGACGACTTTCCCCTTCCCCGCATCGACCAGCTGGTTGACTCCACTGCGGGTTGCGAACTGATGAGTTTTCTGGATGCCTACTCGGGATATCATCAAATTAGCATGGCAGAAGACGATGAAGAGAAAACTGCCTTCATCACCCCGTTCGGCACATACTGCTACGTCAGAATGCCGTTCGGTCTCAAGAACGCTGGTTCCACGTACCAGCGCTTGATGCAAAAGACCTTTCTTTCCCAGATAGGGCGTAATCTCGAAGCATATGTAGACGACTTGGTTGTAAAGAGCACCAAAAGATTGTCTCATTTGGACGATCTTGCTGAAACCTTCTGTAACTTGAATCGCTTTGGAATAAAATTGAACCCAGAGAAATGTTCTTTCGGGGTTTCTTCCGGAAAGCTTCTTGGTTTTCTTGTGTGTTCCAGGGGCATTGAGGTTAATCCTGAGAAAATCAGAGCTATTGAGCAAATGAGGTCGCCCTCGACCATGAAGGATGTTCAACGCCTGGCTGGTCGCATGGCGGCTTTAAGTCGTTTCATATCGCGATTAGGCGAAAGGGGACTACCTTTCTTTAAAGCCTTGCGGAAACATCATAACTTCACGTGGTCAGATGAGGCCGAAAAAGCGTTTCAGGAGGTAAAAACATATCTATCCAGTCCACCAGTATTGGTGTCTCCTGAAAAGGATGAACCATTGCTTCTGTATTTGGCGGCCACCCCACACGCGGTCAGCGCAGTTTTGATCGCGGAAAGGGAAGGAGTACACAGACCCGTCTACTATGTGAGCGAAGTACTTCATGGTCCTAAGGAGCGCTACCCTGAGGTCCAGAAGATACTTTACGCACTACTGATGGCTTCCCGTAAGCTACGACATTACTTTCAAGCACACAAGATCACAGTACCTTCCTCTTTTCCTTTAGGGGATATTGTCCGAAATCCAGAAAAATCTGGTCGAATCGCCAAATGGGCGGTCGAATTCGGTGCCTTTGAGATCCACTTCACCCCTCGCACGGCGGTTAAGTCTCAGGTTTTGGCCGACTTTGTGGTCGAATGGACCAACCCTGAGCCACCCGTGCAGTCGGCAAAGGAATTGGAGTGCCCCGATTATTGGACAATGTACTTTGACGGTTCCCGTAGTTTTCAACACTCGGGGGCTGGAGTGGTCTTAGTTACACCTCAGGGCGAACAGCTTAAGTATGTCATTCAACTACACTTTGTTGCAACCAACAATGCAGCAGAGTATGAAGGTCTTCTTGCAGGGCTCCGGGCAGCAAAATTCCTCGGAGTCCGTCGATTAGTGGTGAGGGGGGACTCACAGCTGGTCGTAAACCAGGTAAACAAGGAGTACAGCACCTCCGATGAGACAATGGCTCATTACCTGGGGGAAGTGAGGAAATTGGAAAAACACTTCAGTCACTTCGAAGTCCAATACATCCCGCGAAAGGACAACATTCTCGCAGACCAATTATCCAAAATTGGATCCTCACGCTCATCCGCTCCGGCAAGAGTGTTCATTGAACACTTGGACCATCCTTCGATCATGACTTCGGTCGAGGATGATCCGGCAATAGCCTTCGTTGCCAACCTCGGTCAGGAACAAGATTGGACTCATCCATTGAGGGTCTATCTTGAACATGGGACCCTACCCGAGGACGAAACCAAAAGCGATCGGTTAATTCGAAAGGCGCGTCTGTACAAACTCATAGATGGGGTTATGTACAGAAAGGGTACTCAAGGAGTATTCATGCGCTGCATATCTCAGGAGGAAGGAAAATCCCTCTTGAAAGAAATACATGACGGTGTATGCGGTGCACACGCGTCATACCGAACACTGGTCGGAAAAGTTTTTCGACAGGGATTCTACTGGCCTTCGGCACTCGATGATGCCAAGCTTATGGTCAAGATGTGTCCACAGTGTCAGTTTCATGCAAGACAGGTTCATCAACCTGCTTATGCATTGCAAACTATTCCTCTCGCATGGCCTTTCGCGATCTGGGGAATGGACATCGTCGGTCCTATGCCACAAGTGGTCAATGGATACAAGTTTTTGTTCGTAGCCATTGACACATTCACAAAGTGGATTGAGGCCGAACCAGTACGAAATATTACTGCATCAGCCGCACAAAAGTTCTTTCACAAGAACATTGTGGCACGATTTGGTGTTCCAAACCGTCTCATCACAGACAACGGTTCTCAGTTCGCTAGCGGTCTTTTCCTAGACTACTGCGATCAGATTGGGACCAAGGTGTGCTTTGCTTCCGTGGCACATCCACAAAGCAATGGTGCCGTAGAACGGGCCAATGGGCAAGTACTGCAAGGTATCAAAAAACGTGTTTTTGATCGCCTCAAGACCCGCTCGGGGGCTTGGGCAGACGAGCTCTATACTGTTCTATGGGCACTGCGGACTACCTCTAGTCGAGCCACCGGTGAGACACCCTTCCATTTGGTCTATGGAGCCGAGGCTGTGTTGCCCATGGAAGTGAGTATTGGATCTGTTCGCACGAATCAATTCGAACAGGTCAACCAATCCGAACAACGATCGCAAGATCTCATCCTCCTGGAAGAACGGCGTGATCGCGCCCTGATTAAGTCCGCGGTATACTTGCAGGCTCTACGCAAGTATCACAATAAAAAGGTGCGACCACGTGATCTCAACGTGGGCGACTTGGTTTTACGAAAAATTCAAGACCAGTCTAACCGCAATAAATTCTCCCCAAAGTGGGAGGGACCATATACTGTCGTCTCAGTGCCGCGGTCAGGATCTGCGCGGTTAGCCATGGAGGATGGTCGGATTTTGTCCAATACTTGGAACATCGATCAACTTCGCAAGTTTTACGTGTAAGTATTCCAATCACTTTTTTCCTGTTCAATTAGCATCTTTTCATAAAAAGCATGTCTTGTTTTCATACAATGAGTGTTTTTCTTTAAGCCCAAATTATACAAATTCGACCTGGGGGCTGATCGCCGGCGGTTAGGTTATTACAGCATTTTTCAACCGGATTCGCTGGTCAATCTCATGATCACTTCCAGATAAGTCACTCCTAAATAAGCCGTTTCTCAACGCACACGGGACTATCTGGCTAGTCTTCGGTCATTTGGGTGGCTACCAGTTTGCAATAAGGTTAAAATGTTACTTTAATCTTGACCATCGGCTTGAAGCACATATCCCTGGTCATCATACTTATGTTTTCCTCTGTTTAAAATACTAAGGCTTCAGTATTCACAAAACAGAGGCGGGGGCTAGAGGAATATACTTATAGTATGAAACTTATGATGTGAATATGCACTTTCTCTTGAAAAAATAATTTTACATACATAGCATTGTAATTACAATTGTTTGGTTACAAAATACAAGGATCATTCGATCCTTAGCTCAGCCAAGAGCTTGTCAACGAAGGGCTTAACTTCTTCAATAACGGCGTCAAGCAGTTCGTCAGTCTCGACCTCAACCGGTCCCACCAGCGCGCTCAGATTCGCATCTGGGCCATGGTGAAGTCGAACCCGGCTGAGTACGGCGGATGCGGCTGATCGGACTCTCATCCTGATCATCTCTTCACGTCGCCGTAAATCTCCAGGGAGATATTCGAGCAGTGATTCTGCTTGAGTTGTAAGCAGTGATGCCCAATCGCTGACATCTGGGTTGTCCTTCCTCAACTCTACCACATTGGTATTCAAAAGGCTGGCTATGGCCTTTAGTTTTTCGAAGACCAGTAGGCTCAACTCTTTGACCACTTGATTGGTGTGGTCGAGCGAGGACTCGAGAAGCATTTTGTCCTGGCTGAGCTGTTTAATACGACCTGCTTGCGCTGCACAAAGAAAAGAGGTTATGAACAAGAAATGTCTTTACGTCTTATCAAGTTGGGAATCGACTTACCAACATTCTCAGACTGAAGTCTACTGATTTCAGTCCGTAGTTTCTGAAACTCTGTAACTGAGTTCAGCTTTATCTTGGTTAACTCCTTCTTCAAGAACGTAACCTCTCTGTAGCAAAATCAGGTTAGTCACAATTAAAGCCTACTTATATTAACAGAAGGATGACGATACTCACTTGCGCAAGCCGTCACGATCTTTTTGAACAGCCGCCATGCTAGCCATTGCAGCATGCGACTGGCTCGTCACCCATGAGAAGCCCTGTGACACAAAGCAAGAGAGTCAAGTATGCTCTAAAGGCGATTCAAACGCCGAAACAGGAGTCATCATACCTTCATAAACTTATTTAAAGCAGCATCATCCATGCTAGCAGGAATCCTTGCTAGCGCGCCTGAAGTGCCTGCAACGGGGACAGTTGATGGGAGTGCCGGCCGGACGCCACCCCCAGAGGCCACTGGTGGTGACCTAGTCCCTGTGCTTGATTCACCTCCCGCGGTCCGGACGATTTCCTGAACCACGGGAGTAGAGCGCTCTTCATTAGAGGCTCCCTCATCAGCCCTAGCTTCAACCTCCCCAGTGGCGGTTGAAGGTATAGGCGCTGTCTTCTTTTGCCTAACAGGAAGAGTGGGTCAGACAGTTTTTATATAAGATTACTGTCGAATAAGAGTTCTTACCTTATTCGAAATCCCATTCGTTCCTGGGACTTCTGGGACAACTCCCCTTGCGAAGGAGAGCCGTCTCCGGTTCTTGCCTTCCTTATGGTAAATATGACAGCACCCCCCTGGAAATATCATGTTACAGGCTTATTCTTAGGAAACAGTTAAAAACACATAAGTCTTTACCTGGACCACCGGGCTAATTGGTGGGGCTTCATCCGAAGGCCTTGACGATTCCTGAGTTGCTGGAACCGTCACAGCCGGCCTTCGTTCGTCTACTTCCTCCTCTGTCCGCGGAGGAGGAGGATTTTCCTCCCTGGAATCCCCAGTGGACCCAGGGGGAAGCTCTCCTTCCTGTATGTACATTAACTTGTCAAATGCGCAGAAAGAGTCATGGAGGGAATAGTCGAAAAGATCCTTTACCTTAGTCGTCCCTTCGACCAGGGAAGCAGAGATGACTGACCCTGAAACCCCGGGGGCTTCAGGAATTGGAAGGTCACCCGCGACCACCAGATCTTCGGTGGTCGCAGGGTCAGCCACGGCCACCTCTTCGGCAGCTGTGGTCTCTGCGGGGCAGCCTGGGACATCGCTGGATGGAAGATCCGCGATCTTCCTCCTTCGAAGGATCAGAGGAACGTCATCCTCTTTCTCCTCGCTCCCCTCTCCCTGTACGACGAAGAAGTGATTCCATGTCGCGCCTGAAAAAGTAGCAGGAATGCGATATCTTACCGCAGTCTTTCTTGCGGGACGAGGGACGCTTCGTGAAGACCCCTCCCCAGGGTTCAGCTTGGTCTTCTTAGGGGCAGGACTCTTTGTCCTGGGTCTCTGGGAGACCTTCTTCACGTTCTTCGCCGCCGGCTTCTTCAGAGAGCCGACATTCTCACTTGGGAATGTCGCATCCGCGAACCTCCCTAGGAGCTATTTTCATTCCAATGAAATTAATTAGTGCTGGACATACATGAAACCTGCAAAACAGAGGCCAAGTGAGAAGTTTACCTTTCGGCGCTCCTGTTTAAGGTCGTTGCTAGCATGAATCAAGCTTTGGGGGCGAGGCGATCCCTTGGGGCCCTCTACCTCGGCGTTGTACGCCCTGAGGAGGTAGTTAGTCCGCCTCTCAATCTCAGCTGAGGGCAGGACTGTTCCCGGATACAAGTTAAATTGGTACATTTCAAAAATGACAAAAGGATTTCTATGTCAGAAATAAGTACTTTCATTATAGTCCAGGGTAGTGTCCGCCATGGACGTGATCTCCCAAGCCGGATGAGCCCTTTCACGTAGGGGGCTCACCCGATTCTTCACAAAGTCTCGGATGACGTCACGTGCCGTCAGCCCTTGTTCGACTAAGTGAAGGATTACCTCGGCATGCTTCATGAACTCCGCGTTCATCGCCGGGAGAGTATCCAACTCGCTTGTTTTCTCCGGCCGCGAGTTCTCAAACCACAGCCCGCTCTCGGTCGGAGGGGTGCAGTAAAACCATTTCTGGTGCCACCCGTGCACTGAATCTCGCAGGGGTGGGGAGGGATACTCCTTTTTATCCCTCAGCCGGAAGTAGATGCATCCGGCGGCGTTGGTGCTCTTCGACCACGCCGAAAAGTAAAATCGTCGGAAAAGATCCACGCTGGGATATACTCCGACGAAGGCTTCACAGAGATGCTGGAATACTGCAAGAATCAGCATCGCGTTGGGGTGGAGGTTGATCAGTTCCCACCCGTAATGCTCAAAGATATCCTTAAGGAACCGACTCTCAGGGAATCGGAACCCGCAACGAAAATACTCCTCAAAAACCACCAACTCGCCTTCTTGGACGGTTGGGGTTTCTTGGTCCTTCTCCGCAGGTCGCCAGTTAATGAGCAGCCGCGGAGAAAGGATCTCCTCCTTCTCAAGCGCCATCAGGCTCTCCTCAGAATGATGAATGGACCTGCTCCAGGACGCCATCTATGGTGTAGAATCAAAGGGGAAGCTGGCGATTTGGGGAAGACGAAGGCTGAAGAAAATGAGGGTTTTGAGCGGCGGGAATTCTAAGGGTTTTTTCGCGGCTGAGTGGCTTCCTCAAGAAGCTACCTACTGCTTTTTATAGACCCAAGGCGACGCATTAATGGGTAAACGGCTCGTTTCAAACGTTCCATTGAATGCTTTATTCATTTCCCATAATGGATACTGTCTCTGATAGACCCGATAAAGTACCCAGACGTCGGATCTGAAACAAAAAGGCTTCTTTGTTTTGGAAACTGAAAGTGCAAAAGGACTGAAAAATTTTCAGTACTTTTCAGAAGGCGTTTTTCCTTTTTATACTTTGAACATTTTCTTCGAAAAAATCATATAACTCAATTTTTGACGTACTGGAATGTTTCTAATTGGGTTATGGTTTTTTCGAAATCATGTTTTAGGCTGAAACTTCGATTCTAATCGGAATGATGGCCTGACCGAGTCCTAACTCTGGTCGCACTTTAGTTCTGACCGCGGCTCTGAAACTGCTCGCGGAATCAGGGCAGGTCGCGATGCCTTTTTCTTAAAAACGATTCTGATCGTAGAACTAAAGTTTCCTGTGTATGAATGGTCGCAAACGTAAAGTTTATGGTTATATTTTCGCACAGAAGGTATGAAGAATGTTCATATGAATAAAAGAAACTTTATTTATTACATTCTTTACATACAAAAGGAATACGGTCGATAAAAGCATCGACTTGTTCCGAGAGAAGTTTACAAAGTTCCCCGAGGGACATATTGTTGTCAGTAGGATCTACACTGACAACCCCCAAGGAACTAGCAACTACTCTAAGTCTATCTATATCGTCCCTAACAACAGACGCACTATTATCCCTAATCAAGTCAGAGAGTTCTCGCTGTTGCTGAGCGAAGTCCCTCTCTCGACGGAAATGGTGCGCCTCTTCTCGGGATCGATCAAGACATTCTGCTAAACGCAGAATCTTCGAGGCCATCTCCTCGGTCTTCTTCTCCAGGGCATTCTTCTCTTCCAAAAGAGTCTGTCCGGAAGGAAGAGATGGAGCAGCAGAAGGCTGATCGCTGGGGCCTCCTACCTCCTGCATTTTGTAAAAGTTAGTCATATTAACTAAAATTATCAGCAAAAAAGGGAGAAGAATTGTTACCTGTCCCGGTGCATAACCCGTTGATACACCCATCTTGGGAGGAAGATCACCATATGATGGAAGTGCAACCTTCCCAGAAGAAGATTGCTTCGCCAACCCAATATGGCAATCATCTGGTCGAAGGATAGTCACCGCTTGCCGACCAGGATGTTGATCACCCATAAGGATGGGAGAATCGAATGTGATGGGATCTTTCTCTAAGGATAAAGGCCTAACTTGCCGAGAGGCATGGACGGGGAGGGTCAAAGGAACTGAAGGAAGAAAGAAACTCGCTACGTTCTTCACCTTTGTTCCACTGGAAGATCCTTCGTCAACCTTGGGTTTCTTCCTTAAGGGAGACAGGACTTCAGTCGACCCTTGTTCGACAATTTCCCCTTCATCGCTCTCAATCTCGATGATTTCGTGATCTGCCATTGGGAAGAGTAAGTGAAAAGGAAGGAGGCCAGGTAACAAGAAAAAGACTTAGGCGTGAGAAGGAAATTGTGAATCTTTACATGTCCAGGGGTCTGGTATTTATAGCCGCCAGGGCGACGGTTCGCCTCCCGGACACCTCGAGTTTCGTTAAGACATTTACAATTTTACCTCGAGATAAAAATCTCTACGGCGCCATCATTGCCCGTCACGTAATGTCAGAACCCGTCTTGAAAAATCAACCGTTTTCACTTAGTGCGCCACTAAGTGGAGAAGTTAAAGGGCCGGGTTAAAAATCCAATGCACGGTTCTTAAATTCGAAATAAACACGTCTCTCCGTTTTCTTCGAATTTGGGGGCTAGCTGACGAGGATTGACACCCGGGTCACTCCTAATAAACTTCTGGTTCAAGACAGGTTCGAACCAGACACGTGTCTGAAGATGCGGACTCAAGCTATTCTGAGAGGCATCACCACGAGGTCGCAAGCTTTACGCGATCAAGTCGCAGCTTTACGCGGTCAGACCGTAAGCCTTGCGCGGTCAGAAGTTCGTGGACTATACGCGAATTACACATTCGGGATATTACGCGATCAGCCTAATCCCGCGGTCAGAACATCTGCCGATCAGGATACCTGGGATCTATCTATCTGGTTGTCCATACGACAGGATATTCTAAGTATCCCAAAGATTCCTACACGTGGAAAATCAACCGTCAGGGGGTCAACACGTACAGTTATTCATGAATAACACGTGTTTAACCTGCGTGGAGGTTAAGAGCAGTTTCAAAAACCGTATCTAACCGTCCGTGCAACCGATTGATGCAGTTTCCTTCACATGGCACCCTTTCAAGCAGTATAAAAGGATGGCATGAAGTATCAATCAAAGGGGAGAGATCCAAGTTAGCCAAGTCTACGGCACAACTCATATAGCATTTTTAAGTCTTCTTTAGCTTATCTTTGTACACTTTTTACAGGAAAAATCCTCGCCTGTGAGGACTTTTTCCTCCACTTGTAAACCTTTACCATACTTAGTGAAATCCCAACAGGACGTAGGGCTTTTACTCCCACCATCGAGGGCCCGAACCTGTCTAAATTCTCTGTGCTCCTGTTCACCATTGTTCAGCATACCTTCCCGAAGGGTCATCTTGAAAGGTCTCACTATTACAAATTCTGCATAAGTTCGGCTGAGGACTCCGAGTCCAAATCGTCGACAATAAGGGCATCAAACATGAGTTTTCGGCCAAGTATACACCGAAGCAAAATGGAGTAGTCGAAAGAAAGAACCGGACATTGATAGACATGGCAAGATCTATGCTTTCGGAGTACAATGTTTCGGACACCTTTTGGGCCGAAGTAATCAACACCGCATGCCATGCCTCAAATCGTCTTTATTGTCATCGACTACTAAAGAAAACTCCTTATGAGCTTCTCATTGGAAGGAAGCCAAACATTTCCTACTTCCGAGTGTTTAGATGTAAGTGCTATATCTTGCGAAAAGGTACACGCTTATCTAAATTTCAAAGTAAATGTGATGTAGGATTTTTATTAGGATACTCATCAAATAGCAAATCTTATCGTGTCTACAACCAAAACTCTGGTTTGGTTGAAGAGACACATGATGTTGAATTTGATGAGACTAACGGCTCTCAAGAGGAGCAAGACAACTTGGATGATGTAGGTAATGAAGGGTTGAGAGTGGCGATGAAGAACATGACCATTGGGGATATCAAGCCGAAAGAAGATAGTGATCAAGATGAAGATCCATCCACTCAAGCTATCCCCTCTTCATCAACACCTCAACATGGAGATCAAATAGTTGAAGTGGTCAATGTGGAAGACTCCTCGCAACAACAACCGGAAGTACCTTCTACCTCTACTTCACAAAACCCGGTTGATCATCCAAGAATTCATCACTCAATTTCCAAAGATCACCCTGTCGATCAAATTGTTGGTGACTTGCGTAAGGGTGTCCAAACTCGTTCTCGTCTGCTTCATTTTGTGAAAATTACTCTTTTGTTTCCTCTTTTGAGCCCACACTTGTAGATGAAGCATTAAAAGATCCAGATTGGGTGAATGCTATGCATGAAGAATTAAAAAACTTCACCCGCAACAATGTTTGGGAATTAGTAGAAGAACCAAATCCGGATGAGCACAATGTCATTGGAACCAAATGGATTTTCAAGAATAAACAAGATGCAAACGGAGTGGTAGTAAGAAACAAGGCAAGATTGGTGGCTCAAGGATACACTCAAGTTGAAGGTTTGGACTTCGGTGAAACCTTTGCTCCCGTAGCTAGACTTGAGGCTATTAGAATCTTGCTTGCTTTTGCTTCATCTCATAATATTAGACTTTATCAACTGGATGTCAAAAGTGCATTTTTAAATGGAAAAATTAATGAATTAGTATTTGTTAAACAACCTCCCGGATTTGAAGATCCTACAAAGCCAAATCATGTGTATAAACTCTCCAAAGCTCTTTATGGTCTTAAACAAGCACCTCATGCTTGGTATGAAAGACTTAGAGACTTCTTAATTTCAAAAGGCTTTAAAATTGGGAAAGTTGATACTACTTTATTTACTAAGAAAATTAGAAATGATTTCTTTGTATGCCAAATTTATTTTGAGGACATCATATTTGGATCTACTAACCAAGATTTTTGCGAGGAATTTGGTAATATGATGTCCAGGGAATTCGAGATGTCTTTGATAGGTGAACTAAGCTTCTTCCTCGGACTACAAGTTAAATAACTCAAGGAAGGAACTTTCGTCTGCCAAAGCAAATATGTGAAGGACCTACTCAAGAAGTTCGGACTTGAAGAAGCAAAGCCAATCAAGACACCAATGGCCACAAATGGTCACCTTGTCTCTGACGAAGGAGGTAAATCGATAGACTCAAAGCTTTATAGATCTATGATTGGTAGTTTACTGTATCTTACTGCTTCTAGGCCTGATATTATGTTTAGTGTTTGTATGTGTGCAAGATTTCAAGCCTCTCCTAAAGAAAGTCATTTAATGGCAGTTAAGCGCATTTTGAGGTATCTAAAATATTCATCTAGTATAGGGTTGTGGTATCCAAAAGGTGCTAAATTCGAATTAATTAGATATTCTGATTACGATTATGCGGGATGTAAAGTGGATAGAAAAAGCACCTCTCACTAGAACAGAAATGCAGTCTACTAACCCCTATCTTCTATCGGTTATTAGCGAAACAGTAGAAAACCGATAGAAAATGTGCCTCGCGGTCATAAAAGCCCGACGGCTGTATTTTCCCTATCGGTTTATAAGAAACTTACCGATAGAATAAATAGTATGATTTACTCTAGCGGTGATGAACATATTTGCCGTTAGAAGAGATGCATAAGTACTGACGGAAGAATGTTGTGCGCCGATAGGACTGGTCGACTTCAACAACTAGACTTATTCTATCGCTACTGTATGAATATACCGACAGAGTATATTAAACATTCCTATCGGCAATATGTAGTGCGCCGATAGAATAGTTGGCCTTCTACAAATATTTTTATTCTATCGGTAATGGATTCGTTTACCGTTAGAATATATAGAAAATTTCTTAGAACTGTTCGTCTTCAAATAGTTTTATTCTATCGGTAATGAATGTTTATACCGGTAGAATATTGCAAAAAATATCTTAGAACTGTTGGCCTTCTACAACTAGTAATATTCTATCGGCAATGTACGTACACACCGATAGAATATGTACAAAAATTCCTATCGGTAATATTTATTGTGCCGATAGAACCATTTGCCTTCTACAGATGTTTTTATTACTAACGGTATTCTGTTTTCGTACCGATAGAAAATATATATTTGTATAAATACACGGGTATGTCTCTTTCATTCTCACAGTTCATCTGGGGCTCGTAGTCCTAACCCGTAAGCTCCATGGACGGCCGGCGCACCTCTACAGGGGACCGCTGCACCTCCGCACCTCCATCGACGCCCTCTAGATGTCGGCATCCCAAGGAAGGTACGTAAAATTTCTGCAATATTGTTAGATTATTCTAATCCGATTATGGCAATAATTCTGCTTTTTTTTGTATCCTTCATTTTGATGTGTCTTCTTTTCAATATGATTATGATCTGTTCAGGTCCTTGGATGATGCTCGTGAGGGGCAACGTATTTCACGGTTCTTCATCGCAGTACGCTGCCTACGTTGGCTTGTTGGCGAAAGAAATGGTGAAGATCACCGTCGAGAGATGGAAGGACGTGAAGGGCGAGATCTTGGTTGGCTCGGTCGAGAAGATGCTTAAGCCCGGCGTGTTTCTCAAATCAGGACCTATAGAAAGCATCTTACATTTTTTTGCATGCACCAGCTTGTGGCCAGATGCTTACCTGCTTGGAGAAGAAGAATTGTTGTTATTTGCACAGCCATTCTACACCATCACTACACAGAACAACATCTTGGAAGGTAGGTTCTTTTTGTTAATGGAGTTGAGTTGAGTTGAGTTGAGTTGATCGAGTTTGAGTCCGAGGAAATCACCAATACGTACAAATGTATGTCGACGGCAGTTCCAGCTCCTCGGGCGTCTTCGAACTGAACTCCTATGGTTAAGTCCAATGTGGTTCAGACATTTGCTGTTTTGGATGAATGGATTTGTGATGTATCAGGTCTAACTTGTAGTCGGTAGTTGCATTGTGGCAACCTGCAAAGGTTCCCTTTTATGTAAAATGCATGTATGGGCCACTGGGTCCTCGTCGTGATCTGTTGTTAATTTCAGACGTGGCTTTTGTAATATACATCGAATGTGTGAATTGTTATATTTGTATATTGTTGTATATTTGTGTATCATGTATTGCTAATTGGGACATGAACTTGAATGTGCAGGGAGTATTTGTGTATTTAATTGTATTGGTAGGTAGGTGTGTATTTGTACTGCTGTTTCAGACATGCACTTCAATTTGTGAACTGGCATGTGTATGTTTGTACCTGAATTTGTATTGGTGAACTGGCATGTGTATGTTTGTACCTGAATTTGTGAACTGGCATCTGTAATTTCTTTGGCAAGATGAAGTCCCAAGTACCTACGAAAAGTATTTTTGTGTCTCCTAGTTAATCCACAAATTAGCATTTCTTGAAATATATTGCTTTATCTTCTAGTTAAGATCCGTTTGATGTAAGATCTGTTTGATGTTACATTGATATGATTCCTTGAATGTGAGAAATGGCATGTGCATGTTTGTCCCAGTTTGGTACTAGTACCTCCTCTAATGGTAAGTACACATATTTACCGATAGGAAAACACATATATTTGCTCAGTCATGCATATTCTAACGGTAAGTACACATATTTACCGATAGAAAAACTCATGCTCGAGTGTCATGCATCATCTAACGGTTCGTACACATATCTACCGATAGAAAAACTCATGTGCGTGTTGTGTCATGCATGATCTAACGGTCAATACACATATTTACCGAAAGAAGAAGTCCTGTACTTGCTCGGTAATGCACATTCTCTAACGGTATGTGTGTGTTTTTACCGATAGAATATGTGAGCGGCAAATTACCTAAGTTAGTCTGACGGTTATTTCATGTATTTACCGTTAGAAAAATGTCCATTATAAGGAAAACCCCACTCGACCATTGCTGAGATGCTCTTTAATTTGTTCTGTTGCACTCTGTGTCCCTCTGTTTGTGACGAAAGTTCCAGCTACACTGCTAGGGTGATCAGCGCAGGCTGGAGGGAAGTTGATTGCGCCCCTCTCTTTAAGGTACGCTTAATCGTCGACACTTATCTCTCTCTCCCTCTAGATCTCCCTTCCTCTCTACTTGCAAGCTAGCTGTATTGTGTAGTTCCAAGTTTGTAGCTCTAAGCTTGGGAGCTTGGTAGCTGGAAATGCGTCATGTTTTAGGAGCTAACTAGCTTGTATTGTGTAGTTAGCTAGGTTAATTAGTGTTAATTTCGTCAGGCTAGGGTTCAACACATGTATCTGTTGTAAGAGGCTGTACATGTACATATACATAACTTAATCGGGCAGGTTTCATGCATGGCTTACTCGTTAAATTTTGTTAATTGTAGATGGACAGGAAATATTGGATGTATGGAATAAAACGTACTACTCTTGAATATTTGGATGGTGTGAATGAGTTTATTAAATTTGCTGAGCAACAAAAGGAGAGGAAGGGAGAGAAAAATATGCTCTGTCCTTGTACAGATTGTATGAACTTGAAGAGGTTTAGCAACTCTGATCAAATTAAGAGTCATTTGATTCGTCGTGGTTTTAACGCGCGATACACCCGTTGGATATGGCATGGCGAAGATCTTGAGGAAACAAGCACCACTACTACCAATCAGCACGACTCGGATGTGGATTGCAATAATATCGATGATCATCCCAATTTTGGTAATGTTCATTCCGATGTGCACGTAGATGATGATGATGACAATCTAGATGAGATGTTACGTGATGTAGAGGAAGATTACAACGAAAATGACTTCTGTGAATTTGAGAAACTGATTGCTGACTCTGAGAAGCCTCTGTTCCCTGGATGTGCAACATTTACAAAACTGTCTTCTGTGCTGAGATTATATAACTTGAAGGCAGGAAACGGTTGGAGTGATAAGAGTTTCACGGCACTATTAGATCTTCTAGCGGACATGCTTCCAGAGGGAAATGAGTTGCCAAGATCTACTTACCAAGCCAAAAAACTGTTGTGTCCGTTGGGAATGGAAATCGAAAGAATACACGCATGCCCAAATGATTGTGTGTTGTACCGTAACGAGTACTCCAGTTTGCATGTTTGTCCAAGATGCGGCGCATCGAGGTATACGCGTAGGGACCGGATTGACAGTGAACGTCACGAGGTAAGGAAAGGGCCCCCGGCAAAAACTGTGTGGTACTTGCCTGTGATACCTAGATTGAAGCGGCTGTTTGCAAATCCGAAAGTCGCGAAGCACTTGCGTTGGCATGCTGAAGCCCGGAAACAAGACGGAAAACTGAGACACCCAGCTGGTTCTATTCAATGGAGAAACATCAACAGAACATTTGCTGAGTTCGGCGGCGAACTTAGGAATGTAAGGTTCGGGCTGAGTACAGATGGTATGAACCCACATGGTAATATGAGCAGCCGGCACAGCACTTGGCCGGTTCTTTTATGCATCTACAATCTTCCTCCTTGGTTATGCATGAAGCGCAAGTACATCATGATGGCGTTACTAATCTCAGGACCCAGACAACCCGGAAATGATATTGACGTGTTTCTAGTGCCTTTAATCGAGGACTTACAGAAATTGTGGAGCGAGGGTGTGCAGGTGTGGGATGCATACAAGAAAGAGAATTTCATCTTGCGGGCCCTGATATTTTGCACCATAAATGATTTTTCGGCCTACGGCAATTTGTCGGGGTATAGTACTAAAGGAGCCAAGGCTTGCCCTATTTGCCTAGATGAAACTGAGAGCATGTGGCTGCGAAACTGCCGGAAAACAGTGTACATGGGTCACCGCAGGTTTCTTCCGGTGCATCACACGTACAGTAAGAAGAGGAAATCATTTAACGGGAAGCCTGAGAAGGGATCAGCTCCAGTGTTTCTGACCGGTAAGGAGATTTACTCGCGCGTGAACGACATCAAAGTTGAGTTCGGTAAGCATTCTAAACCTCGAGAAAAAAATGTTTGGAAGAAGAGATCGATTCTCTGGGATCTACCGTACTGGGAGCACTTACAAGTTCGACATTGCATTGACGTGATGCATGTAGAGAAAAATGTCTGTGACAGTTTGATTGGTTTGTTGTTGAACATTCCGGGAAAGACAAAGGATGGTGTGAAAGCTCGTCGTGACATGGTGGAAATGGGGATAAGGACTGAGCTTGCACCTTTAGAGAATGGAAAGCGTACATACCTCCCCCCGGCCTGCTATACGTTGTCCAAGAGCGAAAAAACAGAACTCTGTCGGTGCCTGCACGGTGTTAAAGTTCCATGTGGGTACTCCGCGAACTTGAAAAAACTTGTGTCTATGAAGGACCTAAGACTGGTTGGCATGAAGTCCCACGACTGTCATGTCTTGATGTCACAGATGCTTCCCATTGCTATCAGAGGCATTCTCCTAGTTAAAGTTAGAGAGACAATCACAAACCTATGTTATTTCTTCAACGCAATATCTTGCAAGGTAAGTACGTGCACTCGTACTATAAGTTCACTACCTCCATTTGTGGAGCTTAATTAGAAGATTTTTCTGATATGAATATTTGGCGCAACTGTGTCCTCGTAGGTAATTGATCCCGATGGACTGGACGCTTTGCAACGCGACGTGGTTACAACTCTTTGTCAGCTCGAGATGTATTTCCCTCCATCCTTTTTTGATGTTATGGTCCATCTGATTGTTCACCTTATCAGAGAAATTAAGTTTTGTGGACCCGTGTGCCTGCGCTACATGTATCCATTTGAGAGATTTATGGGTGTATTGAAGGGATACGTAAGGACTCGTCGTCGACCCGAGGGGAGTATCATGGAAGGTTATGCCGCCGAGGAGGTGATTGAATTTTGCACAGATTATATGGTCGGGGTTGACCCAATTGGTGTTCCTAGGTCCCGACACGAGGGTAGGCTTGAGGGAATCAGAACGATTGGATTCAAAGCTATCGTCCACGCTCGTGATGTGTACGCAAAATCACATTTTTGGGTCTTACAACACATGACGGAGGTCGAGCCATACATACACGAGCACAAGGTAATGTTACGGTCACAGAATCCTTCGAAGTCAGACGTTTGGGTCAGCAGAGAACATAACAGGAAATTTGCTGAGTGGATCCAAGAAAGAGTCATGCGAGCTGCCGAGGGCTCCGTAAGTGAAACTATGACATGGTTGGCTAGAGGCCCAAGATTCACTGTAGGGACTTGGCAGGGGTACGACATCAATGGGTATTCATTTTACACAAGAGCTCAAGACGCCAAGAGTAGCACGCAATGTAGCGGAGTGACACTGTTTGCTATTTCCGAGGATGCCAGGTCAGTAAGGGCGCTAAACTCATATTACGGTGTTATTGACGAAATATGGGAGCTCGATTACGGATTACTTAAGATTCCCCTGTTTCGATGCCAATGGGTTGAAATCCCTCGAGGTGTTCAAGTTGACAGTTACGGGTTTACTCTCGTCGAACTTGGTAGAGTCGGACACCAAGACGATCCATTGATACTTGCAAAGCAAGCCACACAGGTATTCTACATCGTTGACCAGGCCAATCCAAACTTGCATGTTGTCCTCCACAGCAAGAGACGTATTGTTGGGGTCGAAGATGTTGTCGACGAAGAGGAGTATAACCAATTCGATGAAATACCTCCATTTTTAGAGGACATTCAATCTATCCGTACTGAAGATATCGATGAAACAACGTATCTGCGAGATGACCACGAAGAAGGATTATGGGTTGAGAACCATTGATGATTAATTTCTATTTCAGGGATAAATGCCAAGCAAACAGCCCACAAGTTCTGCAGCAAGGTGAGGAACTTATCATTAATACATCAGGCAGTACATTTTTCTTTAGAATTTAATGATAAGCTAGTTCACAGCATTAATACATCTCAATTTTACTCCACAGCATGAGTTCTAACATGTACAGTACCTTTATCCTGTAAATACTTAATTCTTCCCTTCAAATAGCACTTGCAAAAATCTCATCGCAGCCTCTTGCTTCTTCAAATTAAGTTCTGCAAAAATCCCTTTTTTCTGACGGTATTTTGTTATTTATACCGATAGAAAAGGACATCCGCTACTTTCACACTTCTCTCAGGCACTTCAAAACGTTTTCTATCGGTATTGTTCTATTTTACCGTTAGAATAAATTCGTTAGTCTCACGGTATTTTTGTCTGACGGTTTTTTCCTGTTTTTACCGATAGAAGAATACTCTGCCGCTTTGAATTCTCAACCGTGTCGCCATGCGTCGCCTGGGAAACTCTATAAGTACCTCGCCATGCGTCGCGGTATTTTGTTGTTTTTCTAATTCTCGAACGGTTCGACTCCTCATCTTCTCTTTCACAATGGCAACCTCGATGGGATCGTCAGCCACGCCCTCCCCGGTAAGAACTCTAAATCTCCTCGGTTTACCCATGTATTGTTAATCCATGTTCAGTTCATTCTTGACTTGTTGATTTGCACAGGGAATGGTAGCCGTGGAAGATACTGCCAAAGTGAAGGCCGACCTGAGGGCCCTCCAGGAGGAGCACAAGCTCCTTACAGACAAGCACACTCAGCTACGGCTTGACCTTGACGATCTCTTCCAGTGCATTAAGCGCATGAAGACGGATGGTGACAATGCTAGGGCGAGGACGAGGCGTCTTCGCGAGGAGAAGAAAGCCGCGGATATGACCATCGCTGGCTGCGGTTTGACTATGAAGGATACCATAGCGAAGCTGAGGGAGGTCGCAGGCCTTCTCGACGCGGTAGTAGTTGATCCTAGGGACAACTTGTCGCTAGAGGAGTCCTGCGTCCTGGCTGCAAGTCTAACTGACTCTATTCTACATGCAGCCAGGGCTAAGACCACCCCTTGACCTAGCATTATGGGTTTTATTTTTTTTTGTAAGTGATAAAACAACAATGAATGAACAATTTCTTTTTATGTCAATTTTCCAATTTTCCAGCTATCTTCCCTCTTTCTTTATCATTCTGCAGCTTTCAACCACGGTCTGTTTGATGTTAAATTGTGTGTACCTTTTCATTACTCTGACGGTATTTTGTTGTTTTTACCGATAGAAAAAGGGCACACAATACTATAATCTCAAGCACTTAATCAAAAAAATTTTCTGGGGAAAATTGGTCTCACGGGATTTTATTGTTTATACCGATAGAAAAAGGCACCTCTTCATTACTCTGAAGGTATTTTGTTGTTTTTACCGATAGAAACTATAATCTCAAGCACTTTAGAAAATTTTTCTGGGGAAAATTAGTCTCACTGGATTTTATTGTTTATACCGATAGGAAAAGGCACCTTTTCATTACTCTGACGGTATTTTGTTGTTTTTACCGATAGAAACTATAATCTCAAGCCCTTTAGAAAATTTTTCAGGGGAAAATTGGTCTCACGGGATTTTATTGTTTATACCGATAGAAAAAGTCACCTTTTCATTACTCTGACGGTATTTTGTTGTTTTTACCGATAGAAAAATGGCACCCCAATACTATAATCTCAAGCACTTTAGAAAATTTTTCTGGGGAAACTTGGTCTCACGGGATTTTATTGTTTATACCGATAGGAAAAGGCACCCACTACTTCAAATATTTTTCCGGGAAATTTACTTTTTCTATCGGTATTATTTTGTTGTACCGATAGGAAAGTACATAAGTCTATCGGTATCATTTTGTTATGCCGATAGAAAAGTGCCTCCACTACTTTATTACTCGTACACGGCCCTTTAGTTTCCCTCCATTAGAACAGTTCCACCTTAGAGCACTGCGTCTCTTCGAGAGCGAAGAAAACCACAACCTCCGCCGTGAGCACTCACTTCCTCTCTCCCACACGACGATCGCCGGCTAGACACTGGTTCGCCACTGCCACCGGTTCTTATTTTCGTCCTTCGCCGGCCGCCGCTGCGTTCTACACTGCCTCTCCATCACCAGAACTGATCGCCGCCGTAAATACCCTAATTCGTCGTTCTATTTCCAGGATCTTCCTTATTTGATCCTAGTGTTTTGCACGCACTAATTCTTCGAGTTTTGCAATTACACTAGGGTTCCCTATTGTGTTGGATTATGTACATTCCGCACGCAATGTTGATTTAAATTAGGGTTTACATAATATGTTCCAGTGCTGTAATGAACCTGTTTTGAGATTTTAACTTATCTATACTGCTGTATGTGTGATCAATTGTATCCAACTGCCATGTAATGCACATTATATGTTGGAGGTGTTCTTACACATATTCTATCGGCAGCTCATGTGTTTACCGATAGAACATATTTCTGCACAAGTAGTAAAACTTAATTTGGATCTGGAAGGACATGAGCCATGCAATGTACTAGTTTGGTTGGGAATTTTTACTCACTTGGTATGAATATATGGCAATGTGGATGGGTCCTCGATGTATATGTTTCAAATGCCTATACATGACTTTTCCCAACCTAATAGATGTGAAGTCCTGATGACTAACATACAGGCTAGGCTAAAGATTATGCACAGTGGCACTTAGATGCTTGTGTGCATATTTACGTGTGAAATAATAATGCTGGCCCATGAATATTAGTATAGCAAATCATCGAGAATGTTATGTGATGACAGTGATTGGTGGCTTGTCAACAAAATTCCATATGTAGAGAACATTGTTATGTTCTATCTGTATCTCACGGGTTTGTCGATAGAAAAATTGTCTTCTGTGGAGGTAATTGTTATGGTCTATCGGCAGCTCATGTGTTTACGATAGAAAATATTTCTGAACAGTTCAGGAAGTAATTTATGCATGTCTTTCTTTTTGTATTATTTTCCCTTTTGCCGCCCTAGTTAGTCTCCAGTCCTGGGCTGAGTTATGGAACTCCAAGGCGAATTAATTGCCATATATATGGTTTGTTGAAGGTTTTGTAGGGGAAGACATGTCGTCGTCTTCATCGGATGGTACTAGTGGTTCGACTAGGGCCAACCCCATCGTAACTACTGAAGATGCAGCTGTTACATCCCAGCGCAAGAGGGTGGGGCGAGGCGCGACGATGTTGGGGCGTTTGGCCAAACGCACGGATCTTTCTTGTGAGTTCAACCAATTTGGGAGGCCGATTGGAAAGAATGCTGGGAGGTACGCGGCCTACGTTGGGCTGTTGGCGAAAGAAAGGGTGAAGATCACCGTCCAGAGCTGGAAGGACGTGACGGCAGACGAGAGGGATAGGTTGTGGGCGGAAGTGAAGGTTAAATGAACTGAAATCGCTGAACTCTTTCGTAATCACGTTCTCTTGGCTTATACTAAAGTTTAACTAACTCGTGATTAATTGTATGCATTTTTCGGAAACAGGCTAAGTGGAACATCCCCGACGATACACCTAGGACTGCCTGCTTGAAGGACATGAACGGAACATGGAAAACCTTTAAGAGCTGGCTCGTCAGTAACTTCCTCGCTGCGGGAAAATCTCCTTGCGAGAAGTACCCCTTCATATCGGAGGAGGTATGGGAGGAATTCACCAAGCAGAAGGGGACTGAGGAGTTCAAGGCTCTTAGCGAGAAGAATAGGGCGATCTAGAAGAGGAACGACCACCCGCATCGGCTCGGATCCCGGGGCTATGCGGGGAAGGAGGAGCAGTGGAAGAAGGAAGGCGAGCAAAATCCTGTCATCGACACCCCTGAGTTGCCGCTCTCCGAGATCCGGGATGAGAGGTGCAAGCGATGGTGGAGGGGGAGGGGGTCCGTGTCGTCCACAGGGTCTGTGCAGTTCGCAACCCCTGGGGACGCCGACGTTGTGAGGCGAATGGTAAGTTGGCTAACCTCGTAAACTGTGTGCGCACAAGTGTATATAAGGAAATTTGTCTCATAAGGTACCTTCAAATGTAACCGATCTCTTTTGAGAAGGAGGCAGCGGAGGGATTGTTTACCCCGCAGAGGGAGAACGACATCCTCACCCGGGCTCTAGGAAATAAGGAGCATCCCGGGCGGACACGGGCCGTGGGAGCCATTGTGTCGTGGAAGGCCGGTTTCGTAGATCCGGCTCCACCGAGGAAGAAGGCCCGCACCTGGAAGGAAAAGGAAGCTGACCTCTCCAATAAGATACGGGCTGAGGTACGGGAGGAGATACGGGCGGAGATGCGGGCTGAGAGTGCAGATGCGGGCTGAGATACGGGCTGAGGTACAGTCTGAGGTGCAGACCGAGGTCGCACAAATGAGGGAAGAGTTTGCACGGTTGAGAGAAGCATTGCTGGCCAAGAGTGCAGATGCGGATCCCCAGGACGACGGTACCCCGCGGGGTCGGATAAGCAGTTGCGCTTCGAAGGTACTCGCGGATCCAGTGAATCTACTTGAGGTACTGCAAGCCTTCATCTGTACACTTAAGTTGAAGCCACTCCCATTCTGTTAGAGTTGTTTCGCTAACCTATTTTAATTGTTACAAATTTGCAGGGGCCGGAGGGCTGCATCCTACAGAATCACGTAGGCGCCGGGCAGGAAGTGGTTGGACACGGCTTCGTATATCCGTCTGGGCCGGATGTCCGGGTCCACTGTGTACCTCTGCGGTTGGGTTTCGCAAAGGTACAGGTGGACATGGCCATGCCAGGCTACAACGATTCTCCGTTGCCAGTCCTAACAGAGGAACTGTAGACACTTGCTGAGGCAGTGGGCTCCTACGTACAGTGGCCCAAGAAGTGTCTTGTAATACAACCGGTAAATCCTACACATTTTAGATTACATCCTACTCAGTACACTCAACTTGCATAATCTAACATACGTGCTCATTAATTGAAGTGGCCTGCCGCTGGGCTACCAGGGGACTGCGCCCCCAGCTCGAGGCATGAGGCCCGATCTCTTGCGACCCTGGACACATCAAAGACGGCCTCCACCCCACCCAGCGCATCCACGCCTTCACCTCGGAAGAAAGCTGCCATCACCTCGCCCTTGCCTTCGAAGGTACGTGCTCAGTCCCCGGCAAAAGGCAAGGGCAAAGGCAAGGGAAAAGGGCGACAGGGACAGCCGGAGAGGTTCACGAACGGGTCCCCACTCATGTCGGAGGCAGCTTTGCGCAAATTGGATCGATCAACCAGAGACCTCCACGCATGGTACCTACACCGAGCTCCGCGCAATCTGAACTTCTTAGTTCCCTACAGGCCTGGGCAGTTCCACCGTGAGCCCGGGAGTATATCTGTGGCACACGAGGATCTGTTCGACCTCTACAACGGGCGGGAGCTCGATATGTCCATCATACGGACTGGAGTCCTGTGAGTTTGCTGATGCTATGTATTGCTGTTTTCTAACTCTGTTTGCTAACTCTGCATTGTTGTAGTTCATTTGAAATGTAGTAACTTTCTGTGCAATACTAATGTCGTCCTTTGCATGCAGGTGCATGTACAGGCTAGCATCGGAGGCTGCGTGTGACAAGGTGGGTTTCCTCGACCCAGAGAAAATAAGCCTCACGATGCTAGAGCACGACGCCGCGCACGCTGAGCAGTACATATCCAAGGCGCTGATGGCTCAGCAGGACAGGGAGTTCATTCTGGTGCCGTACCACCAAAGGTTAGTGCATTTCGTACTAATTTAACTCGATCTTGTATGTTACACCTGAGATATACTTTGAGCACGCGGTCCTCTTTTACGTACAATGCAGGGGCCATTGGATCCTCATCGTGATCTGTCCGCCAAGGAACGAGGTGTACTACCTCGATTCGATGCGTGACAAATTATCGATGGAATATGTGGTCAAGGGGAATATGGAGGCGTAAGTAACTTATATGTTTGATTTAAATTTTCACCTCACTAGCTCATGATAATACATTAACGGGCAATACTAACTGAAATGCAGGGCTTTTGATAAATATGCGTCCGCTGGAGGGAGGCATGCCGCACCGCAGGGCTCCCTACTAGCTTGGAAAGAATATGAGGTACTCACGAGACTTTTTGTTTATGCTTAATTAGTTTATGGAAACAATAGCTAACATGTCTTCGCATATGCAATTATCTCAGTGCCATCAGCAGCCGCAATCGTGGGAATGCGGGTTTTATGTGTTGCGCTACATGTACGACCTAGTGCAGACAAACTTTGCCCAATTCCCCCAGGTAAGCATCGATAGCTAACTCAAATTTGAAAATTGGGTGTCACGTTCTAAATTAGGAAGTTAGTTACTAAGTATTCACACATGCTTGCAGATCGCCATGTCGAAAGACTCATACGAAAATGCAAAGATTAGAGATCTTCGACAAATCTGGGCTCAATATGTCATGGAGGAAGTTGCGCCCAACCATCCGCCATGATAATTTTCTCTTTTTCGTGTACTCTGTGCATAGACTGTTTATATACATGTGAATAAATATATATGTCAATAAATGTCCACATTGGATTGCAATTTGTATTTGTCGATATATATGTGAATAAATGTGAATAACTGTCTAATGTGTCAATCTGTATTGTATTGTGTATCCAATCTATAATGTATTGCATCTGTACTGTATATGTGAATGTACTGTATTGTGAATGCAAATAATGTACTGTATATGTGAATGTTTTATCGGCAAATTCATTCACAGCCGACAGACCACTACAAATTTTCTATCGGTAAACTCATCCACAACCGAAAGACTACTACCCATTTTTCTATCGGTAAACTTGAAATTAACCGTCAGAATAGAGTTACTTTTCCTGCCGGTGAACTCATCCACAACCGAGAGACTACTGTGGTTTTTTCTATCGGTAAACTCATCCACAACCAAGAGACTACTACCCATTTTTCTATCGGTAAACTTGAAATTAACCGTCAGAATAGAGTGACTTTTCCTGCCGGTGAACTCATCCACAATCGAGAGACTACTGCGGTTTTGTCTATCGGTAAACTCATCCACAACCGATAGACTACTACCCACTTTTCTATCGGTAAACATGAAATTAACCGTCAGAATAGAGTGACTTTTCCTGCCGGTGAACTCATCCACAACCGAGAGACTACTGTGATTTTTTCTATCGATAATGTCATTTCCAACCGAGAGAGTGCTACACTTTTTTCTGTCAGTAAACTTATAATTAACCGTTAGAATATGGGTATTTTTCCCAACGCTAAACGTCAGACGACGACGGGTTTTCTATCGGTACAATCATAAGGTGCCGATAGAATAGTAATATTTTCCTGTCGGTAATCATGTAATTAACCGTTAGAATAGTGGTACTTTTCCCACCGTTAATCGTCAGACTACGACGGGTTTGCTATCTGTACACTCCTAAGATGCCGATAGAATTGTTAATTTCTTCTGTCGGTTATTTACCGATAGAAAATGTTCTGTCTTGTTCTATCGTGTCTATCTCTATCGGTACGAAAACCGATAGTAGAAGGATTTTTTTTACCGATAGAAGAAAGCTTTTCTGTACTAGTGTCTGGAAGTTGTCAACTGTTAGGAAGATCTTTACTATCTTGGTCCTCCAAGAAACAAAACTCTGTAGCTTTATCGACCGCCGAAGCGGAATATGTTTCCGCGGGTAGTTGTTGTGCACAATTGCTTTGGATGAGGCAAACCTTGTTGGATTATGGAATAAAATTTGACAAAGTGCCTCTTTTGTGAGATAATGAGAGTGCGGTGAAAATAGCCACAAATCCAGTTCAACACTCTCGGACCAAGCATATAGATATCCGACACCACTTCCTTAAAGATCATGTTAGCAAAGGTGATGTGGTGGTGGATAATATGAGAACCGAAGATCAATTAGTGGATATATTCACTAAGCCCTTAGATGAATCATTTTTGTAAACTCTGAAATGAGCTTAACGTCATTGATATATCAAATGTGGCTTGAATTGTTGAACTCATATTGGTTGTGCTTAAAGTATCACTTGATTGCATGAACTTCCTCTTTTAGAGCTTTTTCAGCTCCTTTATCGACAATTGAGTAAAATGAACCAAAAATATGTTAAGCTATAAGATAAAAACTTCCCCTTTGGTGATGTTGTCTATATCTTACTTATAATTATCTTATATATATATATATCTTACCCTATCCAAATCACTTATGAGCATCAATTCAATCAAGTTCCTCCAAGATTTTTAGTCTTTCCAGCGGTCTGACAGAACCAATTGCGGTCTGACCGAATGCTTCTCCAGAGAACATCTTGAAATTCTTTCTTCCAGCAGTCTGACCGGTATCTCGCCCACGGTCTGACCAAATTTTCACAACCAGAGACCTTTTAACCCGAATCTCTGTCCTTTTCACTTTCTTCCCCACTTGTCTCTTTCACGTGCTCCTAAAATTTTTGGAATCTTCCTCTCCGGTCAAACCCTAGCGACGCCTAGACATACCGTGGTTCAAGATCACCTCCAAACCATGTCGTTTAGGTATTTTTCTCAGATTCTTCTTCGTTATCAATTTTGTTTACTGTTCATCTTGAGGTTTAGGGCAAATGTGATGAATCTAGTCCAAATCTGGTCATATCTTGAAATTGATTCATCCCATTGATGCAATAAGTAGTTTCACACGTATATGTGTCCAAATTGTGCCCTAAATTCTACTAAATCTCTGGATTCATGTCAAACCATAACTCTACGGTTGCGTCGGTCTGACCGCCCCTGTTTCGGTCTGACCGACTGCAACAGCAGAGCCAGGATTTGCAGTTCTGTTGTCATCTCTATTCTCGTCATGCTTTCTTGTTTCGTAGTATCTTACCTCTGCATATCTTCCAAATCTTATAGTGGTCGAGGTACTCAAGGCATTGCCTCCATCCGGACCAATAAGAAGAAATTGGCTAAGCGGCCAAAAAGGGCTCAACCCTCGAGTAGTAGTGACTCTCAGGATGATGATTGGGTGCCCTCAGCCGGAGACTCGAAAACAGAACAGTCGTCTCATCGTGGTGGATCCACGCATATGGGCATGGACATCGAGAGCGAGGACGATGAAATAAACGTCCATGCTTATCAAGGCCCGAAGAAGAACTGGACGTCAAGTGACTATACAAAGGCTAGGACCACCTACGCCTACAATCATGAGAATGATGCCACTACTCCTCACTTCCACACGATGACACAGCAGGATGCCTTCTATGGACATTTGATCCACAAGAATATCTTCGAACACAAATGGATCGAATGGGCTTATGTTGTGAATCAGCCCATCATGGCTCCTTTGGTTCAGATCTTCAAGGATATAGGGCTCTATGACTTTGTGGAGCACAAATGCCCATGGAACGCCACTGCTATCAGACAGTTTTATGCTACGATCGAGATCAGATGGGCGGACCAGAAGATCATGTGGATGACAGGCTCTAGGCGGTATGAGGCCACCTTTGAGGAGTTTGCTGCGGCAAACAAGATAAATTATGAGGAAATGAAGGAGGGGATCAATATGGAGGATGAGGACTACCTCCATGAGGATGACTGGTTCCAGTTTTATGAGCAGCCGGGAGGTGGACAGCGGATTGTACCTGGCACCGTTACAGGTCTCAAAGTCCTCCCTGTTGTAGTCAACAAAATCATACGAGCCACGATCGATCCAAAGAGTGGAAATCGAGAAGCGGTCCGGGATTACTATTGGAACTTCATCGACCACATCCTCAAGAGTCATCAAATCAACATTGTCTCTTTTATCTTGAAGACAATTGAGGATGTATCGGTAACCACTCTGCTGAACCTATACTTTGCTCCATTTATCATGTCCTTGCTGCTCCAGAAGACAAAGTTCCCTCGCGGATCTTGTGACATCAGACATCTCGGCTATAAGCTGTTTAGTGTCAACCCGCGCGTCTTGGCTCGAGGCCATGGAGCACAGCATCAGCAGCAGCAGCAGCCGGCTCAGCCTATGCCTCCTCCTCCTCCTCAGCCTCAGGCACAGCAGGCAGCTCACTCTAGCCAAGCCCCCACCTGGTTTACACAGTTCCAGCAGCAGTTCCATCAGCCGATGATGGATCAGTTTGCTACTCTTCTCCAGGGGCTTGAGCTAGCTCGCTCAGACCTGGCGGCATTGAATGATCAGTTCCAGACCTTCTCGTCGCGCCAGGATCAGTTCGAGCAGTGCTTTGACGCCTTCTCCGCTCACTTCTACTCCCGTTTCCCTCAGACTCCTCCTCACCATCCTCCAGATGATGATGCTCCCGCCGATTCTTAGCCTTTATGGAAATTGATGCCAAAGGGGGAGAGAAGAGAGTAGGGGAGAGAACTTTAAATGAAAGAACTTTTGGAGAGAAGAGAGTAGGGGAGAACTTTAAATGAAAGAACTTTTGGTGTAAAGTTTTATTTTAACTTGTTTAGTTGAATGTCTCATTTATGATCTATGTGGATGACATTTATGTTGAATGAATGACTCTTTTGTGAGATTGTTACTTCATGATATATGAGATGTGCTTATGTTATGTTCATATGACCTTGTGATGATGATATCATGTGTTGAACTGAATGTCTTATTTGTGACCTGTGTGATGTTTTAAAAACACTTGTGATACTCATGATTATATAGTGAATGAATTGAGATAGCATCTTATACACATGCTTGAACTCCACCAAAATGCCAAAATTCTCTCATTCATACATTTAGGGGGAGTGTGTCTTTCTCTACTATGCTTATCATAAATTTCCTTTTATCCTCAAAATTCAATCATCTACTCTTTATGTTGTCATCAATTACCAAAAAGGGGGAGATTGTAGCTTCTAGGCCCCTAAAGAGTGTTTTGGTATTTAATGACAATTACAAATATTGAACTAACGTTACCTGTTAAGTTGTTTCAAGATCAAACTCAAAAGACAGGATAATGAAAGACAAAGAAAGAGCTACATGATGAAGAAAGGACATTGAGAAAAGAGGCAAAGGTACGGAATAGGACCTTTTTCTATTCTACCGGTCTAAGGTGCTTAGAGAAGAATTTTGACCAGATTTTAGGATAGTCGCCGTACTATTAATAGGAGCATGTGGTGTATCACGAAATACTTCATCTATGTGCCACAAATCATAAAATCAACTTGCATTGCATACTAGAAGGTCATATTCTTTGCGAAAGCTTTTTTTTCAACTCATTTCTGCCAAACTCTGTCTCAGTCGGTCTGATCGTTTGTTAGACCGGTCTGACTGAATTCACGGACTGACCGAATTGGTTTTCGGACTGACCGACGTTATGTCAAAGTGTAGTTTATTCCTTTAAAAGGTCAGTCTGTCCGTAGGTAAAAACCTAGGTCAGTCTCCTGGTACTTCATGTCCTATCTTTCTGATGTATTGTGTTATGACAGTCTGACCGTTTGTTAGACCGGTCTGACCGAGAAATCGGTCTGACCGAGAAATCGGTCTGACCGTGTTTCTGAACTACGGTCTGACCGTCTGGCCGGTCTGTCCGTAATTATCAGCCTGACCGTATAAAGTGTCTAGAAACTATGTCGTCTCTGGACAGTTTCACGGTCTGACCGCTTTTGGCTCTGGTCTGACCGTGAGTGTGCCTGACAAGGGCAGGTGAGCATTTATTGCGCCTGTTTAATGCCGTTGCAATAGCGGCGGTCCGACCGGGCTTATACCTGCGGTCTGACCGCCAAGTGATCTTTTTCTCCCAACGGCCTGTAACGGCTATATTTACTGTGGGGGGTATATATACTCCCATGCTCGGCCCTGTTCACAACTTTTGGCATATTTTGAACATAGTCATCATCTTTGAGAGCTTAAGCAAGTTTCATACACTCTAGGGTTCTAATTCTTGAATTTGTGAGAGTGTGCATTTGAGATCTTCTAGTGCATTGCATTTAGATCACTAAATCAATCTTGTGGCACTAGAAGAAGGTTAAGTGATCATCACCGGCTTGTTACTCTTGGAGTTTGCTGGCTCCTAGACGGCTAGGGAGAAAATTTTGGAGAGCTCTTCAAGGAAGATTGTGAAGAAGCCTCAAGACGTCTTGTGAAAGGGTTGAGCACGCCTTGCCGGAGAGGTAAAGTGCATCATTAGTGAAATCGAGGTTTGGATAACTCATCACACTAATCCGGCTCGAGATCTAGGTCACTTCTTGAGAGAAGGTTGACTAGATAGAAGAGCGGTTAGAGATTTGAGTTTGCCTCAACGTGGATTAGGGGTGATCGGCAAATCACCGAGACCACGGGATATATCCTTGTGTTAAATTGGTCATTGTTTATCTTGTTTTAGTAATTTGCTCTCATTTACTATTAATTGCTTGATTAATTGTTAATTTGTTAAAATGGCCTATTCATCCCGCTCTAGTCAATTGCCTAGATCCCTTTCAATCACGCCGTTGACCCTTTCAACGGCCCCATTGCTCTGGTGATGAGCTACCGAGGCGAAGTGGATGGTGAACCCCAAGCCTTCGCAGAATTCCCAGAAATATGCCGAGTCGAATTACGTCCCGTTATCAATAGTGATTTCTCGGGGGACGCCGAAACGACATATGATATTTTTTCAGAAAAACCGCTGTACCACCTGGGACGTGATGCTGGCCAAAGGTTCAGCCTCTACCCACTTAGTAAAGTAGTCGACTGCGACCACCGGATACTTGTAGCCCCCGGGCGCTGGGGGCAAGGGGCCCAGGAGGTCCATCGCCCAGCGCGCGAAGGGCCAAGTGATGGGGATAGTCTGTAGTGCTACGGGGGGGAGGTTCGAACCCTTGGCCATCTTCTGACAGGCCTCGCACGCGGAGACAAGTTCTCGCGCGTCACGAATCACCATGGGCCAATAGAAACCCTGGCGAAGGGCCTTGGCCGTGATGGCACACGGGGCCAGATGAGACCCGCAGCTTCCCTCGTGAATGTCCTCAAGAAGCCGGAGCCCTTCCGGCCGTGGAAGGCAACGAAATAGGGTGGGAGCCCCCTGCTTGTAGAGCTTCCCCTCAAACAGGAGGTATGCCCGTGCTTTGGCCCGGAGGCGCTTAGCCTCGGTCTTGTTGGGAGGGTCCCCTTCCCCCTTGATGAAGGAGACGAGGGGGTCCATCCAAGACGAAGTCCGAGTGATTTCGGCGACTTTCGGGACGTAGGGCTCGTCACCCGCGTCTGAGGAGGTCACCGAGGGCTTCGCAATGATCTCCAAGAAGGCCCCTTTGGGGAGCAGTTCCCGGGAGCTGGCCGCCCGGGCTAGGGCGTCGGCCCGGTCGTTGTCCCTTCGCGCGATATGCCGGGCCTCTAGGCCGTCGAAGTGCTTCTCCATCTTGCGCACTTCCTGCAAGTAAAGACTCAATTTTGCGTCATGGCATAAGTAGGACTTGTCCATTTGGCAAACTACGAGTTGGGAGTCTCCTTTCACTAGGAGGCGTCGAATCCCCAGGGAGCGCACAAGGCGCAACCTGAGAAGCAAGGCCTCGTATTCGATGACGTTGTTCTTGGCGGGGAACTCAAGCCGCGCCGCGTACTCGAGTTCCCTCCCCTTGGGGCTCCAGAGGACTACTCCCGCACCAGCCGTGCGAGACACAGGGAGCCATCAAACATGAGTGTTCAATGGTCGCTGCGTCGGGGCAGCGCGGGGAGGTCTTCGTCCCCGGGCCTGGAGGCAGGAGTCCATTCCATCACGAAGTCGGCGAGGACCTGTGACTTGATGTCGGAGTGTCCCGTGAGGGAAAGGGAAAAGGGGGCGAGCTCGGCTCCCCACTTCCCTATCTGGCCGGTCGCTTCCTTGTTTCGGAGCACTTCCCCCAAAGGGAGAGACGACAGGACGGTGATGGGGTGCCCCAGGAAGTAATGGCGAAGCTTCTGGGACGCCATCAGAAGGGCGTAGTAGATCTTCTCCATCTCTGTGTACCGAGTTTTGGCCCCTTGGAGGGCTTCTCTCACGTAGTACACGGGATGCTGCTGCCCGTCTTGCTCCTTTACCAATATTGTGCTTACGGCGACCGGGGTCGCGGCGAGGTAAAGGAGCAAGGGCTCCTCTGGAGACGGGCTCACGAGCATTGGGGGGCTCGTGAGATATCTTTTCAAATCGTCGAAGGCCTCCTGGGCCTCGGGGGTCCACCGGAACGCCTCGAGCCCCAGGAGGATTTTGAAGAATTGGAGGCCGCATTCCCCCGACCGCGAGATGAAATGACTCAGAGCGGCTAAGCGGCTGGTGAGTTGTTGAACGTCCTTGATCGAGTGCGGCAGGGGCATGTCCAGGAATGCCCGGATCTTCTCGGGGTTTGCCTCTATGCCCCACTGGGACACAAGGAAGCCCAGGAGTTTCCCCCAGTGCATGCCAAAGGCGCATTTCTCCGGGTTGAGCTTCAACCCATACGCGCAGAGGTTGCAGAAGGTCTCTGCTAAATCGTCGACATGACCAGTCGCGCGGGGACTTTTGACGACCGCGTCGTCGATGTAAACTTCGACATTGCGACCAATCTGGTCTTTGAAGACCAGCGTCATGAGTCGTTGGAAGGTCGCTCCAGCATTCTTCAGCCCGAAGGGCATGTGGACGTAGCAAAAGGTTCCGAGGGGAGTTATGAAACTCGTCTTTTCCTTGTCCCCTTCTGCCATCCAGACTTGGTGATAGCCCGAGTATGCGTCCAGGAAGCTCATCAACTTGCTCCCCGCGGTCAAGTCGACCAACTGGTCAATTTGCGGGAGCAGGAAGTTGTCCTTGGGGCAAGCGCGGTTGAGGTCGGTGAAGTCCACGCACATTCGCCACTTGTCGTTCGACTTCTTTATGAGGACAGGGTTCACAAGCCATTCGGGGTGCAAGACCTCCCGAATGAACCCCGCCTCTCGGAGTCAGGCAATCTCTACCTTGATCGCCTCTTGGTGTTCAAGGGAGAGTTTCCTCAGCTTCTGCTTGTGCTCGATGACATCCCGGGCGAAGCTTCGCTTGTCAGAGGGCTTCCAAGCGAAAATGTCAGAGTTTTCGCTCAGGAAAGCCGCGAGTTGCTCCGCGTGCTCTTCATGGAGATCCGTCCCGATCCTAACAGTTTTGTCCCCATCGTCCGGGGACAGTGGGATCTTCCGGAGGTCCCCCTCCGGGCGTGGCTTGGGAAGAGGCCTCCCGGAAGGTATCACAGCGGCGTCTGACTCCGGGGGAGATGACTCCCCCCCCGGGGTTTTGATGATGTTGATGCTCCCGATCATTGCGGCGGCGTGCTTGTATAAAGCGTGGGGCACGTCTTGGTCTCCCCGGGTGGTGATCACGCCATGAGGCCCAGGGATCTTCACGCAGAGATAGTTCTGGTGGATCGCGGCCCCCAAGCGGTTGATCGTGGTCCTCCCCATGATCGCGTTGTAAGAAGAGGGGAGGTCTACCACATCAAACCGGACCATGTCTGTCCGGTAATTGTTCGGGGTGCTGAAGGTCATGGGGAGGTCCACCTTCCCCACGGGGTGGATCGCCTTCCCTGGACAAATCCTTGTAAAGGCCCTGCTGCGGGCTGCAAGAGCTTCTCGTCCACTTGCATCTCCCTAAACGCTTTTAGGTAGAGGACGTCGGCCGAACTCCCGCCATCCACGAGGATGCGGGCCAGATTGTAGTTGTAGATTGTGGCAGAGACGATGAGCGCGTCGTCATGGGGGAAGCGAACCCCACGCGCGTCTTCTGCCGTGAAGGTGAGGGGGACGTCCGACCACTTAGGTAGCGGGGATGTATGCAGCACCCCCACCACCTTCACTTCGCACGCGTACTCCTTGCGCTGACGCTTAGAGTCTCGCCCGGAGGCAGACCCTCTCGTGATGACGTTGACACGCCTCTGGGAGGTTTGGAAGGGGAGAGTTTCTGGTGGCTCCCCCTCCTACGTTCGTCCCTGCTGTCCCCCCGCGGGAGTAGGAAGGGCCGGTAAGGTCGGCTGAGGGGACAAGGAGGCCGGAGTCCCCCCTGCCCATGCTGGTCGAGGAATGCGGTGAATTGTTGTAATAGTTGATGGCATTCCCGGGTGGCATGGGTATTGGACCTGTGGAAGGTAAACCATAGACCTTCCCTGCTTCTCGCCGCGGGGCATTCCCGACTGCGGGACGACTGTCCTCCCCCACGGCATTTCGGCTTGGGAAGCGGCGATTGCCCTTCGAGGCATCGCCCGAGCCGCCTCCGCCCTCGAGGACAAAGGCGTCCCGAGGCCGTGGCTCGCTACAACACCCCTGCTTGGGGCGTTTGAGGGGATCCCTAACCCCCTGATCGGCCGGGGCGGGAGCCCCCTGGTTCTTCTTCCAGAGGTTATCCTCCTCCACCCGAGCGTACTTCTCAAGTACGTTGAAGAGCTCGTCGGCGGAGGAGGGGCAGCTTCGGGAGAGCCTCCGGTGGAGCTCCCCTGGGAGGATCCCGCTTTTACACTCCTCAATGACTGTGGAGTCAGGGACGTGAGCCACTTTACTCTTGACTTGGGCAAAGCGCTTGAAGAAGCTGCGGATGGTCTCCCCCATCCTCTGCCGGACGGTATACAGCTATCGAGGAATCCAGGGGACGCACATAGTTCCCCTAGAAATTCGCGCAGAACTCCCGTTTGAGCTGCGCGAAGGACTTGATGGAGCCGGCCTTCAAGTTATAGAACCACGAGCGGGCGATCCCGGTCAGGTAGAGGGGCAAGACGTTGCACTGCACCGTCTCATCCCCCCTAGCCGCCGAGATGGCTGTGGAATACACCTACACAAATTCATAAAGATCGGCCTCACCGTTGTAGTGTTCGTTGTGCGGCGGGTGGTAAGGCCGCATCCATCGAATGCACCGGAGTCTGCGGCACAGCGGCTGGTTAGTCCCCTCCACTTCTCTGGGAGAGTCTCGATCGCTGTCCCCTTTGACAGGGGACGCGCGCTCGTTGTCGGAGTCGGCAAGGGGCCCAAGAGGTCCGCCGGCGTGGCGGTAGCACCGCTTTTCTTCGGGGTTGGTGGAGCTGACCTCCAGGACATCCGGGGGCTCCCCAGGAGAGGTTGGCTCTTCAGCGGGTCTCTTCTTCCGGCTGGAGCGGCACCGAGGCTCTCCACGTCCACGACCTGGGGGAAGTTCCTCCCCGGACTTGGTTGCACGCAGTTGCTCAACCTCCTCCCGGGTGAAGCGGACTTGATCCACCGGAGGTGCCCTCAGGGGCGGCCCCGGGGGAGGGAGCTCATGCGCTGCAACTACCGGCCTGGGTGCCACTGGGGCCGATGAGTGGGAAACCCCTGTGGCGGTGTCCGGAACCTGAAAGGGGGAAACCCCTGTATCATCTGGAGCCGAAGAGGGGGGAACCCCCGCTGTGACGTCCGGAACCGAAGAAAAGACGACGCGAGCTGACCGCATGACCGGTCCTCTCCCGTCGAGCAAACACAGCAAGAGACACGAAGATTTATATAGGTTCGGGCCTCAGTGGAGGCCCTAGTCCTATTGCCGTGCTCCCAATCGGAGTTGGCTAGGGGAGCTCTCTCGGGGGAGAGATGGCTCTAGGGCACACATGTTAGATTGTCTATTCCAAGTAATAATGAATTCGTCCTCTTACATAAGGTGTTACAAGGGCTTATATAGCCCCAAAAGATGCAAAAAGACTAAACTACCCCGCCTGCCACTGTTGGATCGAGGGGTAGCAACGTCCTTCTCCCGGCCAGGAACCTTGGATGCTTGACAGGTGTCCGCCGATTCCCGAGGTGCTTCTCGTGTGATCCTCACGTGACCCGGGGCCGGAGGCCCCTGTCTCCTGAAGGACTACGGCGCCCGGGACAAGCCACCGGGGGGCCTTGTCCTCGGGCAAATGGCGGCAGCCTTGTCCTCGGGCAAAAGGCGGCGCCCGAGACCCTGGGCAAATGGCGGCGCCCGGGACAAGCCACCGGGGTCCTTGTCCTCGGGCAAATGGCGGCGGCCTTGTTCCCTGGCAAAAGGCGCCGCCCGGGACAACCAACCGGGGGCCTTGTCCCCGGGCAAATGGCGGCGGCCTTGTTCCCTGGCAAAAGGCGGCGCCCGGGACAAGCCACCGGGGGCCTTGTCCCCGGGCAAATGGCGGCGGCCTTGTTCCCCGGCAAAAGGCGGCGCCCGGGACAAGCAACCGGGGGCCTTGTCCCCGGGCAAATGGTGGCGGCCTTGTTCCCCGGCAAAAGGCGGCACCCAGGACAAGCCACCGGGGGGCCTTGTCCCCGGGCAAATGGCGGCGCCCGGGACAAGCCACCGGGGGGCTTGTCACCGGGCAAATGGCGGCGCTTGGGACAAGCCACCGAGGGACCTTGTCCCCGGGCCAAAGGCGGCGCCCGGGACAAGCCACCGGGGGGCCTTGTCCTCGGGCAACTGGCGGTGCCCGAGACAAGCCACCGGGGGCCTTGTCCCCGGGCAAAAGGCGACGCCCGGGACAAGCCACCGAGGGGCCTTGTCCCCGGGCAAATGGCGGCGCCCGGGACAAGCCACCGGGGGGCCTTGTCCCTGGGCCAAAGTCGGCGCCCGGGACAAGCCACCGGGGGGCCTTGTCCCCAGGCAAATGGCGGAGCCCGGGACAAGCCTCCAGGGGGCTTTGTTCCCAGGCAAAAGGCGGCGCTCGGGACAAGCCACCGGGGGGCCTTGTCCCCGGGCAAATTGAACAACCTCTTACCTGGACTTGATCTCGTGGAGATTTCCCCCAACAAAGAATGCCTCGAAGACGACTACCTCTCCCGGCTGAGGGCGGGGCGCGGTCTCCTTCCTCGGAAGCCCAAAGGAAGTTCGCGGTGAGTTCCTCTATAGGCACATCGGGGTCAATCTGGGCTGCCCTTTCCAAACACCTTGCGCAAATTGAAGGGGCGCGCGTGAAATGATGTGCCAAAATTCAAACCGCTCGAGGCCATGATGGCCAGTGGTGCATGCTAATCGAGGTGATGTCGTAATTATCGGCGGAGCCGTCATAAAGCTCGGGCACGAAGATCGAGGTGCTGTTGGGATCCGGAGGTCCCCTCCGGTGGAGATGTTCTCAGTAACGAAAGCCGTTTCCTCCGGGGACTTAGGACGTGTCCCCGAAGGACAGGGGGGCTGCTGTTGGGGGAAATCTCCGGCTGACCGACCCCGGTGATCCGGTCCCAGGCGCTACCACAAGTACGATGACAAAGGCCCCCAGTGGACCCCCGTCCCGAGCGCCGCCATTTGCTCGGCAACCATGGCCCCCGGTGGCCCCTTCCCGAGCGCCGCCATGTGCCCGATGACTATGGCCCCTAGTGACCCTGTCCCAGGCGCCGGCGTCTAGCCCCCAACCATGGCCCCTGCGGGCCCCGTCCCGGGGGCCGCCATTTTCCCGGTGGCGAAGGCCCCCGGTGACCCCGTGCCGGGCGCCACCCTTTTCTCGGTGGCAAAGGCCCCTGGTGACCCCATCCCGGATGCTGCCACTTGCCCGGTGGTGAAGGCCCCCGATGGCCCCGTCTCGGGCACCACCATTTGCCCAGTGGCAAAGGCCCCCGGTGGCCCTATCCCGGTCGCCGCCATTTGACCGGTGGCAAAGGCCCTTGGTGGCCTCGTCTCGGGCGCCGCCACTTGCCTAGTGGCAAAGGCCCCCGTTGACCCTATCCCGGGTGCCACCATTTGCCCGGTGGCAAAGGCCCCCAGTGGCCCCATTCTGGGTGCCGCCATTTCTCCGGTGACAAAGGCCCCCGGTGGCACCGTCCCGGGCGCCGCCATCTACCCGGTTGCAAAGGCACCTGGTGGCCCCTTCCCGGGGAAGGCCGTGGAGGCCCCTCGCGTAGGGTCATGTGGGGGTCAGGTGAGAAGGGCCTTAGGAACCGGCGAGGACACTTGTCAAGCATCCGAGCTCCCTGACCAGCAAAAGGACGTTGACGCTCTTCGATCCGATGGCCACAACCGAGGTAGTCTTGTAATTTGCTTCTTTTGGGCCTATATATTCTCTTGTATCCCTCTCTTGTAACTAAGGACAATTCATTATCATCAATACACAAAAACCAAAAGGCGTGCTTTGGAGCACTCTCCCCCCGAGAGAGCTCCCTTAGCTGACTCACGTCAGGAGCATGTCGACAGGACTAGGGTCCCCACTGGGGCCTGAACCTGTATAAACCTTCGTGTCACTTGTTGTGTTTGCCCGACGAGAGAATACCGGTCACGCGGTCCGCTCGCGTCGTCTTCTATTCGCTAGGAACCTTCACGAAACCTGTCGAGGTATTCGGAATACAACGACAATATCACTAGTACAGAAAAGCTTTATTCTAACGGTAAAAAACACACTTCTACTAATGGTTTTTGTACCGTTAGAGATAGACACGATAGAACAAGACAAGAAATTTTCTAACGGTAAATAACCATTAGAAAAAGTTGACTATTCTAATGGCATTTTCGGAGATAACCGTCAAAAAAACCGTTCTAGTCTAACGGTTAACTAGCACTATCCGTTAGAAAAAAATAGTATTCTCACGGTTGCGTACAAGCTTACCGTCAGCAAAACGTACTCTGTTCTAATGGTTTATTAGTAGTATACCGTAATAAAAATGAATAGTATTCTCACAGTTGTGTACGAGTTTAGCGTCAGAAAAACTTGCACTCTTCTAACGGTTAATGCGGTGTATACCGTTAGAAAAACAAATAGTATTCTCACGGTTAATTAAGAGTATATTTTTAGAAAAAAATAGTATTCTCATGGTTGTTTAGTAGTTTACCGTCAAAAAAACTTACACTCTTCTAACGGGTAATTAAGAGTATACCGTTAGAAAAAAAATAGTATTCTACGGTTGTTTAGTAGTTTACCGTCAGAAAAACTTACACTCTTCTAACGGTTAATTCGGAGTATACCGTTAGAAAATGTTGTTGTTTTCTAACTCTGTTTGCGATTTAGCCGTTAGAAAAGGTTAGATACACAATACAGTACAGATGCAAAAAAGGGTACATTCACATATATATACATTGAACAGATCGACACATTAGACAGTTATTCACATTTATTCACATTCAATTTATTCACATCTATACGAACCAATACAAATACTAACCAATATGGACAGTTATTCACAGTTATTGCATACAAATACTAACCAATAAGACTATAAACAATCTATGCACAGAGAGTACACGAAAAAGAGAAAAATTACAACAAGTGAGCCAAAAGCTTGTCATGGCGGTTGGTTGGGCGCAACTTCGTCCATAACATATTGTGCCCAGATTTGTTGGAGCTCTCTAATCTTTGCATTGTCATATTTGTCTTTGCACATGGCGATCTGCAAGCATGTGAGAATACTCAGTAATTAACTTCCTAGTTTTGAACTTTACACCCAATTTTCAAATTTGAGTTAGCTAAGATGCTTACCTGGGGGAATTGGGCAAAATTTGTCCGCACTAGGTCGCACATGTAGCACAGCACATAAAACCCGCATTCCCACGAGTTTGGCTGCTGATGGCAATGAGATAATTGCATATGCAAAGACATGTTAGCTATTCTTTCCATAAACTAATTAAGCATAAACTAAAAGACTCGTGAGTACCTCATATTCTTTCCAAGAAATTCGGGAGCCCTGCGGTGTGGCATGCCTCCCTACAGTGGACACATATGTAACATCCCAAATTTTGCTACCTCTTCAGCTTGCCGGTCATCATATCTTCATTGGATTCTCGGATGTCTCAACCCCATTTTTGATCTCTTATCTCAGAATCATGATTTTAGGTATGCCACTACCTTAACTTTAAAAGTTGGCAACTAAACTCCACCTTTCAGACCATTTTTGCATTTTAGTCCAAAAGTATTTCAGATTGATCCTTTTCCGATTTTCTCAGAAGCCTTAAAAGGCTAAAAGCCACAAATCAGCTCCAAACCTTGATCTAATTCAGGGAATGTCTTCCAATCGCTATTCTGAACAGAATCCTCTTCAGGTAAAATCTCAAAATCTCATCCTAAACTTCAGTTTTCAGCCTCGCCAAAATTCAGATCCTAATTACCCTAATTACCCTAATCTGCCTATTTTCATCTTACTCAAAACCTGATCAAAGACACTTAATTATGTCTTTTATCCTTGTATATCTGCTTGCTGAATTTAGTAAACCCATTTGGCAAAATCAGTTTCAGCCGAAACCAAGTATATCTCCAGATTTACATTTCAGTCCAAGAAACAAGTTCCAGAAATTATAGATCGGCCCAAGACTCATTTTTCAGACCCTTGTTTCGACCAGGCCATGAACTTTTGACCAGGGCTTGGCCAGCAGCCGTTTTGACCAGGTCGTTCGACCACGACCAAAGCAGCAACCTTTTCGACCGTGACCGATGACCGTCAACAGCGCCGTTTGTTTTGTGCATACGTGTGCCTGCTGCTGTCAGAAACTTTTTGCCACTTCGCCGCCATGCCGAAGCCAGCCACCCCGTCGCTCTGCTCCAGCCAGATTTGGCGAGATCTTCTCCTCTGGCAGAGTCGCTGCCGCGTCCCAACGCCGTGCACGCCGTCTCGATCCCGCCTCCGGTGCCAGTCCCGCGTATCCCATTTCGATCCGCTTCAACTCTCGAGAGTCCCAGCCACTGCCTATTTAAGCCCTCCCCCTCGCCCAGAGTTCTTCACACCACTCCAACAGCCACAAAGCGTCAGCTCTCACATTTCTTCTTCTTCCCCGGAGAGCTATTTCTGGAGCTCACGGCGCCAGCTTCACCCGTTGCTTCCCTCTTCAGCCCAAACTTACCAGTAAGCTTCCCTTATCACCCTCTCTATATCATAGCACTTAATTGGACCCCGGCGAACCCCAGCGTCGGCGATCATCGAAAATGCCTAAAACTCCTATTCCTCCAATGCCAATTGATTTAGCCCGAATTGGCCTTCGTGCTAGTAGGATAAATTGATCAGCACTTCACCCTTAGCAAGCCTGTTAGCCTGGATTTCAGATTGCAGCAATCTCTGTAACCTTCCCCTTTTTGTGCGCCACCAGTGACCGGGCTCTCGTCGCCAGGCCACACCGGTGACCCTCCGGTCAAATTGGCCGTGTCTATAGCTTCCCCTTGTCCCCCTCTCACTCTCCAAGCAAGGAATTGACTTCAATCGCTTTGTGCTACAAAACCCCAAATCCAGCGCCTTCTTCCCTAGTGCCAGCCGCCGGATTTTGTTCCCGGTCAACCTAGCTAGCACCACCTTGTCACTTAGCTAGGTCTCAGCCCCATTAGCATTTCCTTCCACTAGCCCGATCATTGAATCTGCCCAGATGGTGAGATATGCCTTTGCCAAGCTTCTGTCCAGAATTGTGCCTGTGCCGTGTCACCGCCATTCGTCGTCGTCCGGCCACCTCAGCCCCTGAAACCACCGCCATTGTGTCCCTGGCATCCACGCCTACCTCCTAGACATAGTTGGCAAATTGTTTGAAGCCCAGAACTAGAATTGCCACTCTGCCCTATTTTTTTTACCGTATTAGAGTAGTGTCAGTGCTTGTCAGCCACTGGCATTAACCTTGTTTGACCCCTTCTGGTCGAGTAATTGAAATGCCACTTTGTCCACTAAGTTCCTGGAGACATGTTCTACAACTTTCTCTACTATCACATCTCCAGAAAACCCACCTAGAGCCGACCTAAGGCTACGCCTAGCCGTGAACCGAATGTCGACCCTTCGACGTTCGACCTCTTTGAACCTATCCCTTCGAGCAGCACTCCAGTGACCTTGTCCAAAGCATCTCCCTTCCATTCATGTTATATGTTACTTATTATTTCCTATAGAAACTATTTTCTGTATGTTTCTGTGGTGCGATGTGTTGATTTGCCTCGTTGTTGTGTGCGGGAATAGAGCAAGGAGCAGAAGAGTCAACAGAAGACTTCAAAGAATCGTCTGAGCAACTAGACCCCTCACTGCAAGGCAAGTCTCAATCCCTTGATCATGTCTCTCCTAATATTTTGAAATGAAGTATGTTAGTTGTTTTCAAGTATATGCATGCATGCCTTACATTCAAATGAGAATTATGTTCAAATAAAGTGGTTAGATATGACCTAAATAATTGTGAATCCCCTTTTGTGATTGAATATCCATGCACCCTTGTCACCCTAGGACATCATGCTTAGGCTATGGTTATGCTCAAGATTATATGTTAAATGCTAAATGGTCACATCAGTGAAAAGCATGTTCAAAACCCGTTTGTGAAAGAAAATGTGATTGGAATCAATAGTGAGGATGGTTTGATTCGTTGGTGCTGTGTGCGCATTGGGAATGTCAAAGACTCCTCACTAAAGATTCATAAGGACAAGAACCTTGTGTTGTACTTCTATACGGCATGAAAAACATACCAACCACTTGCCCGGTATGGGACGGGCACAACATAGTAGCTTTCTCAGTATTAGCTTTTCCCTGCAATGGTTGTCGGTCTGGTTTTTCGAGAGGAAACTGGTGGACCACAGAGGGCCATGAGTGATGTAAGATCAGAAAAATAAAGAGAGGATAAGGTGTAAGAAGGAAGACGCCCTACGCCTGGATTTTAAGTCGTGCTCGACTAGATCCACAGGCTATGTGTCTTGCGGGACAATAGACCAAGGCTAGGAAGAATTGGCTGTGGGAAGTACCCAGAACGGTAATGAGGACTGGAATATCTATTTACCGAGCAGGGAATTGTTAATGCTAGGATTGTAAACTGTTGTGTGATCTCATCCTTTTCACATGCGTAAAAGTCGCATGGAGAGGTACCGACTTGAAAGCTGAGTGATCAGTGGATTAAGGTGGTACACCTTTGCAAAGTTATAAAAAGTATCGGATACTCTGAGCTCCCAGGTCATAGAGTCTGCGCGCAGTGGATTCTATCCACGTCGATGCAGCACAAGTAGCTTTTAAGATAGTTTTTCATAATATTGATTAAAGTAGTGACTCATGGAAGACCGCCAAGCATAACATTTTCTGAAAATCTGGTTTAGGATTTTGAAAGTCCGCTTTGTGAAAGGAAAACCTTTTCTACAAAATTAAGAGTGAAAAACCTATTCTATGAACCAAAGAGCCATCCTTTGGAAATTTCCCCCTCATCTATGTACCTGCATTCTTATTTGAGACTTATTGAGCACTATGTGGACAATGTGCTCACCCTTGCTTTTGCAAACAAAAATTTAGAGGAAGGATTCATTGATCCCGAGTCCTACGGTCTTGAACCCAATGTGGAAAAAGAAGAAACCGCTCCAGAAGATCCAGCCTACTAGAGGGTCACTTACCAAGTCGAGTCCGATGTGTAGAAAGCCCACGCAACACCTCTGTAGTTGAAGATGAAGATCATTGAAGTCCTTTTGCTTGTTGTTGTTGTTTTATTCAGTGCTGACCCTTGTGTCGGAGAAAACTCCTTAATTTTGTATCAACACTAAATTGCGTCATTTTGGCGCTATGTTATTGTAATGTTGGTCCTTGTGATCAGCACTTGTTTTATTTACTTGAATTGTTATATAATGCATCTTGTTGTTGTGAGCTTGCAATGTACCATTCTGAGTGCAACCCACCTGGGTGGTTGCCACCGGATTCCTCAAATGAGGGTCCCACAACATATTTCTCGAAAGCCCTACATTTTAGTTAGCATTGCGGGTTAATGTGTTATCATTAGCTAGTGAGGTCAAAATTTAAATCAAACATGTTACTTACGCGTCCATATTACCCTTGACGACATATTCGTTCGGTAACCTGTCGCACATTGAATCAAGGTAGTACACCACATTCCTCCACGAACAGATCACGAGGAGGACCCAGTGGCCCCTACATTGTACTAAAAGAGAACCACTAGCTCAAAGTATATCTCAGGTGTAACATATAAGATTGAGTTAAATTAGTACGAAATGCACCAACCTTTGGTGGTACGGCACTAGAATGAACTCCCTGTCCTGCTGCGCCATCAGCGCCCTAGATATGTAGTGCTCAGTGTGCGCGGCGTCTTGCCCTAGCATCGTGAGGCTTATTTTCTCTAGGTCGAGGAAACCCACCTTGTCACACGCAGCCTCTGATGCTAGCCTGTACATGCACCTGCATGAAAAGGACGGCATTAGTGTTGCACAAAAAGTTACTATATTTTAAATGAACTACAGCAAAATATAGGATCAGCAAACTCACAGGACTCCAATCCGTATGATGGACATATCGAGCTCCCGCCAGTTGAAGAGGTCGAACAGATCCTCGTGTGCCACGGATATGCTCCCGGGCTCATGGTGGAACTACCTAGGCCTGAAGGGAACTAAGAAATTCAGGTTGCACCGAGCTAGGTGTTGGTACCACTCGTGGAGGTCTCTGGTTGATCGATCCAATTTGTGCAAAGCTGCCTCCGACACGAGTGGGAACCCGTTCCTGAACCTCTCCGACTGTCCCTTTCGCCCTTTGCCCTTGCCCTTGCCTTTTGCCGGGGTTTGAGCACGTACCTTCGAAGGCAAGGGCGGGGTCATGGCGGCTTTCTTCGGAGGTGAAGGGGCTTTGCTGGGAGGGGATCCGCTGGCTGGGGTCGTGGCCATCTTTGCTGTGTTCAGGTCCGCAGGAGATCCCTCATGCCCTACGCTGAGGGCGCAGTCTCCTGGTAGTACGCCAACAGGCCACTTCAATTAATGAACACGTATGTTAGATTTTGCAAGTTGAGTGTACTGAGTAGGATGTAATTTAAAATGTGTAGGATTTATCTACTCTAATTTAAAATGTGGGCACGGTCACCCAGACCCGGACGTGTGCACGTCCCAAACCACCAGGGGTGAGGATGTTCGTGCCTTTCCACGGGCGCACGCTGAGCCCCCGAGCGCGGGTACGGTCACTTGGACACGGACATGGGGCATCCCGGACCACCTGGAATGGAGACGCATGTGCGCTACCATGGGCGCTTGTTGAGCCCCCAGGCTTGGGCACGGTTACCCGAACCCGGACGCGGGGGCGTCCTGGACCACCTGGGGCAAAGACGCCCATGCCTTTCCACTAGCGCATGCTGAGCTCCCTGGCGCAAGCACGATCACCCGGACCCGGACCCTTGCGCGTCCCAGACCACCCAGCGCGAGGACGCCTGTGCCTTTCCACGGGCGCACGCTGAGCCCCTGGGCTCAAGCACAGTCACCCGGACACGAATGTGGGGGCGTCCCGGACCACCTGGGGCGGAGACGCATGTGCCCTTCCATGGGCACTTGTTGACCCCCTGAGCTCGGGCACGGTCACCCGGACTTAGACGCGGGGGCGTCCCAGACCACCCAGGGCGAAGACGCCTGTGCCTTTCCACAGATGCATGTTGAGTCCCTGGGGCCAGGCAAGGCCACCCCAACCTAGATGTGGCCTTTTACTGTGACTGTTCGGATATTTCCCCCAATAATATAAATTTACATGGCAAAGGTCAGGAAGCGACTACTGTTCTCATGTATAAGAAGATACATAAGAATTATTGTATCCATCTCTAGATACATTTACTTTCTTCCAATTGTTTTAATGCTATAGTATCTACCTATCGTGGTATTGCAAATCCCACAAACAGCTTTTAAGACATGCGTAACACGTGTACAGTGACGCGCGCCGACCCTACGATGGGTCACCTCCCATTGGGCAATCACATAGATTAACACGGAGAATTTATACAGGTTCGAGTTCTGGTGGGAACCCTAGTCCTGTCGGCATGCCCTAGACGTACGTCCCGGGGGAGGTTCTCTCGCGGGGAGAGGTCTCCAGGGGAGTGCCTCTTTCTTGGTGTATGTGTGAAATGAATTGAGTTGTTCCTTACAAGAGAGATACAAAGGGTATATATAGACCCAAAAACACAGAAAGACTAAAATGCCCTAGCCACGACCGTTGGATCAAGGGGCACCATCGCCTTTCCAAACGGGGAAGGACTTGGATACTCGGCACGTGTCTTCTTCAATTCTCGAGGCATCTCGGGGAGAGAAGACTTGTAACCATCTATGAGCACGACTCGAGTGCCCGGGCATGAGCCCGGTCGTGAGGACCCAGATGCAGGGGCTTCCCGGGCCACTCGGCACCGAGATGCCCGTGCCGTTCCAAGGGTGCGTGCTGAGCCCCCGGGTGTGGGCATGGTCACTCGGACCCAGACGCGGGTGCATCCTGGACCACCCGAGGCGAAGACGATCGTGCCTTTCCACGGGCGCAAGTTGAGCCTCCGGGCACGGGCACCGTCACCCAAACCTGGACGCGGGCGTGTCCTGGACCACCTGGGGCGGAGACGCCCGTGCCTTTCCATGGGTGCATGCCGAGCCCCCGAGCACGTCCCGGACCACCCGGGGCAAAGTCGCCTATGCCTTTCCACGGGCGCATGCTTAGCCCCCAGTTATTTCTCGTGTGACGCCTCAGTCTCCGTGCGACGATTCGAATCCAACGGCCCAGATCTCCTTGGAGGACACATGGAGCCCATCCGCGGGCCCACCCTACACTTACAAATAGAGAGAAATGCGTGCACGGATCCTCACTCTCAAACCTCAGCTTGAAGTTCTCTTCACCCGGTAGCTCTATTTCTCTCCCGGGTGCTTAGATTCCCTGTTATACACCTTTCCCAGTTCCTTCTTCCAGTCAGTTCAAATTTCCCGATCAAGGCGCCCAAGGGTCATGGGAGAGTTTTAGAGGTGCTGCCGGAGGAGGTGACATCCGTCTACCTTAGGCCCACCGAGTTCACCGCAAGGTACCTCGCCTCCCTCGTAGACCAGAGGTCCATCGTGGACAGGGATATCTGGATCCTTGAGCCAGAGGAGGTGAGGCCTAGCCCCCGGGAGGGGTAGGCAGTCATCTTTAAGGCCTTTGTGGACGTAGGCCTCTGGCTCCCGGTGCACCCCTTGCTCTGGGAGTTCCTATGAGAGTACAGGATCGCGTTGAACCACCTAACCCCAAATGCCCCAGTCCGGATGGGGTTATTCGTGTGGCTGTGCGAGACAGCGATCGGGGAGAGGCCAACTCTCCGGTTGCTTCTCTACTTCTACGAGCCCTCGGCGAGGGGCTCACCAGTGATGACGAATGGGCTGAAGTCCACCTTCGGCTTCGTAATGCTCTAGCTAATGCCAAGGTGGGTGGACGGTACCCGGTGTAGGCCTCCCGGGACCACTGGGGTGACTGGCTCCAGAGATGGTTTTACCTCCGGGTAGGGGACCTAGAGGTGACCTACTCCCCGGTGCCTTCTTATTGCCGGTCGACTGGGCCCTTGACTCCTACGTGGACAGAGAGTGAACTGGAGCTCCTCACCAAGATGATGGAGGTCTGGTTCCGAAGGACCATGCGGGACTTCGCGGAGGAGATGGCACTCCTCCGGATCACCCCCTTCGCCGGGTGGAGGGGCGTCGAGGTGAGCGCGATGCATCACCAGCCCCAAATGTCGTTAGCCAATTGTAAGTCCCCAGTCTTGGACCCGGGTGAGCACTTAGCCTTCTCTAACATTTACATGTTTTCAATCCGGTCCTATGACGCCGCCCGGGGGAAGGCGGTCAACCTCTTCTGGTGGTACAATGAAGACGAGCACGCACGAGTCGTGCGCGTCATCGGGGACGGCCCTAACTGGAACCTCATGGCGGAGGTGTTTAGGATGAGCTTCCCGGGTGGCGCAAGAGGGGGAAGGAGGCGGCCGGGGGGTTAGAGTTTTTGTACGCCCGGGCACACAAAAGTCCTGGGGAGGCCCGGGCGCAGCCCTCGACTCCAGACGCTGGAGCTCCCAACACCAAGCCGGCGAGGACTCCCGTCGCTGTGCCCGCGGGGCTAGTTGCCTCCCCCCGTCCTCGGGGGGGTTACTCTTGGCTCGAGGGTAGGCCCCTCCGGGCTCTCTGGTGCGGCGACGGAGATGGCGGTTTGGCCCGATGAGATGTGTGAGCCGGATTACTCCGGGGGCTTGGGAGCCCAAGAAAAGGAGGGGTCTGACTCGGTGAACTACGCGCGACCCCCTCCCCAGTGCGCATTCCCCAGGCGGCCCCACCTCATTTGTCGCAGTGCAGGGCCATTCACTTTCTGGCGGCAGCCCCACCTTGGATAGCCTCAAGGTTCGCTCCGGAGGCAATCTCGCCAGTTGAGGACCTCCCAGTGGCCTCGGCACCCCCGTTGCCCAGGAAAGGCAAGGGGCTATTCGTCCACCCCGGGGTTTCGGCTCCCCCAGTGGATCTGGTATCCGGTTCTTCTAACGGCGAGCCCTCGGAGGATGGACCCATGGTGGAGGGGCCTTTCGGACAGAGCCCCCGGCGGGGCACCGAGAGCTCCGGGGGGGATGCGGCCGTGCTATCTCCAGAGGAGGCACCCCGCTTCTCGCTCGGACTTTTGACCCCCTGGGTTCGGAGGTGCGCCCAGTTGGGATCGGTTGAGGAGCGCTACGACGAGGCGATCTCCTCTGGGCTTCAGGTGAGCGCCACAGCAAGATTCACCATGGTTCCCGGTTATGCTCGTGTTTTGACGTTTGTATTTCAAGCCATAGCCATGGCCCGGGGCCTTCGAGTGCTCAGCGAAGTACTAGGCGCTCGGGGAGCTGGCTGTGGTATGGGCCCAGCTTGTGGCCACGGAGGACACCATCGTCCAGCTCTGGGATGAGCTGCGGGCGGAATGAGGCCTCTCCCGGGAGACGAAGGTGGCGAGCATCCGAGCCTTCATCGCCGGGGGAGGATGATTCGCTCCACCCTGGAGGATCTCGGAGTTGACCTCGGGCCAGAGGATGATCCCAAGTAGGCATCGTCCTCGATCAAGGAGGCCATGCGTTTTCACGACACATAGGTCTCCTTGATCTCGGAGGCGGTGGATGTCCGGGCTTGGGGGCTCGCGGCCCCGGTGATAGCTCTAGCGTCCGCTCTCGTGGAGCACCATGGCCGAGGCGCCGACATCATCGGGGAGCTCATTCCCAGGACCTTCCCGGACGTCTTCGAGTTGCGGCGACCACAACTCGAGGAGTTGGCCGGCGTCCTCTTCGATCAGGTGGTTGGGGCACCAGAGATGTCGGCGGCGAACCCAAGGCCAGCAACGCCTCTGACCGGGGGGCCACTCCTGGTGGGAACATCGATGAGAAAGAATGAGCCCCCCAGACTCTAGATAGGTTTTCACTTTTGTCTAGGATTTTTTCTCCCGGTAGCTTCTTAGAGGAAGCCCTGGAAATAGTAAAAAATTTTGATGAAATGAAATATAATTTTTTGCTAAGTCTTGCACCCGGTTGGTAACAGGTGTCCAAGACACAAACTTTTGGTGGGGTGCTCCCGGCCCTCAGGGGACCAGGGGGAGGCAGCCCGGGCCAAGCCCAAGCCGCCTTCGCCTTGCTAAGTCTTGCCTCTGGGGGAGGTACTTGTGGCTTGGCCCCCTGGCCTCCCCCGAGATGTCTCCCCCTCCAGGGAAGTAGGGAAGGTGCCTCTCTCTGGGCCGTGCCCATGGTACGGTGGCGCCCAGAGTGGCACTTGGCGAATGTTGATAATTGTTGTGCCGAGTTGTCCCCACCAAGTCCCGGGTCCCAGAGAGTTCCGCCCTTCTGGATTCTCCCCCGAGTTGGGTATTAGTATTGGCCCGAAGACACGCTTCGGGAGGCGTCTCGGCATGTGAGAAGCTTGTAAAAAGACATCTCCCGAGAACTCTCTGAAGGCCTTCGCAAGTACTAAGTTGTTGCCCACCGGGAGGTGGTTGTCCTCCAGAGAACTTAGTTTTTCAACCGTCCGTTCCCGAACACTGCCATCTCGGGAACGCCTTGGCCCACCGGGGGGGTTGTTTGTATTATCACTTGTGTAATTTCTTATCAGTTGAATACGTTTCTCCGGCTCGTCCCCCCCCCCCCCATAGTGGGGAGTAGTAAGCGCTTTGTGCTGTAGGTATAAGATGAGTCTGAGCCTCCTGAAGCCCTCAGTCGACGAGGATATGTCCGTGGTCGAATAGGAGATATGACCGGGGCTTTCCTCAGTCGATGGAGACCTGACTAGAGACGTTCATGATCGAAGGAGACCTGACCGGGAAATTTCACGGTCGAAGGCCTTGGTGGCTGAGGTTTTTCACGGTCGAAGAAAACCTGACCGGGAATTTCCACGGTCGAAGGGGACCTAATTGGGAAATTTCACGGTCGAAGGACTTCGCAGCCGTGGGAATTCACGGTCGAAGAAAACCTGACCGGAACTTCCACGGTCGAAGACCTTGCGACGTGGGTTTTCACGGTCGAAGGGGACCTGACCGGGAAATTTCACGGTTGAAGACCTTGGCGGCTATGGGTTTTCATGGTCAAAGAAAGCCTAACCGGGAATTTCCACGATCGAAAGGGACCTGACCGGGAAATTTCACGGTCGAAGGCCTTGGAGGCCATGGGTATTCATGGTCGAAGAAAACCTGATCAGGAAATTCCACGGTCGGAGGAGACCTGACCGGGAAATTTCACGGTCGAAGACCTTGGAGGCCGCGGGTCTTCACGTCAAAGAATTTTTCTGGCCGGGAATTTCCATGGTCGAAGGGGACCTGACCGGGAAATTTCACGGTTGAAGGCCTTGGCGGCCTTGGGTATTGACGGTCGAACAAAACCTGACCGGGAACTTCCACGGTCGAAGGAGACATGGACGAGATATTCCATGGTCAAATGAGACCTGACTGGGAAATTTCACGGTCGAAGACCTTGGCGGCTGTGGGTTTTCACGGTCGAAGGGGTGAGCAGGAAATTTCACACTTGGAGACCTTGGCGGCCGTGGGTTTTCATGGTCGAAGAAAACCTAATCGGGAATTTCCACGATCGAAGGTGACCTGACAGGGAAATTTCACGGTCGAAGGCCTTGGTGGCTGTGGGTATCCATAGTCGAAGAAAAGTTGACCGGGAATTTCCATGGTCAGAGGAGACCTGACAGGGAAATTTCACAGTCGAAGACCTTGGCGGCCGTGGGTTTTCACGGTCGAAGAAAACCTGACCGGAAATTTCCACAGTCGAAGGGGACCTGACCGAGAAATTTCACGGTCGATGGCCTTGGTGGCCGTGGGTATTCATAGTCGACGAAAACCTGACCGGGAATTTCCACGGTCGGAGGAGACCTAACTAGGAAATTTCACAGTCCAATACACTAGCGGCCATGGGTTTTCACGGTCAAATAAAACCTGATCGGGAATTTCCACAGTCGAAGGAGACACGGCCGGGAAATTCCATGGTCGAATGAGACCTGATCGGAAAATTTCACGGTGGAAGAAAACCTAACTGGGAATTTCCATGGTCGAAGGGGACCTAACTGGGAAATTTTAACGGTTGAAGAAAACCTGACCGGGAGCTTCCATGGTCGAAGGAGACTCAGCCGGGAAATTCCATGGTCGAATGAGACCTGACTGGGGAATTTCACGATCGAAGAAAACCTGACCGGGAATTTCCAAGGTCGAAGGGGACCTTACCGCGAAATTTCACGGTCGAAGAAAAACGGACTGGGAACTTCCACAATCGAAGGAGACTTGGCCAGGAAATTCCACGGTCAAATGGAAAAGTGACTCCCAGAGGGTGGGGAGAGCCTAGTAACGGGCTTTGGAGTATTTGAGGGGGGACTAATCTCTCAAAGTGACTCGTTACCATGGTTCGTAGGAACCGGGTTGCCGCTTACCCCTCAGTCCACGAGGGCTTACCGTAAGCCACCCGAGGGGAGCGGGGCTACCGCCATCAGGACTTCCTGGGGCAGTGTGGTGGCTCGTACCATCCTCGCAGCGAGGGCATCCTCGCGGGGAGGGCACCCTCTAGATGAGGGTGTTTCCTTAGAGGCAACAAGAGGGAAATTCATGAAATTGCGAGGACAATTGACGAGAAGAAAACCAATTGCATTAATATTGATTGGACACAAGGCCTCCCCCTGCGAAATCGTGACAGGGGACGGACGGGGCCCAGAGGCTACATGTAGAACTTACGCAGTAGGTCTGCATTCCACGTGTCCTTAAATTTTTGATCTTCTAGGGTACAGAGCTTGTAAGCCCCTGAGCCTAGGATGGTGGTGATCCTGTACGGGCCTTCCCATTTAGGACTAAGTTTTCCCTATGCCTGGGGGTCAGTGACACATTTGAGGATAAGGTCCCCGAGGTGAAAAGCTTTCGCTCCGACATGCCTGTTGTAAGCGCGTACCATTTCTCGCTCGTAAATGGTGTGGCGGAGGAGAGCCTTGTCCCGCTCTTCTTCAACGAGGTCGACTTCCAACCGCTGGTTTTTTTCATTAGCTCGATATACTGCGAGCGTAGCACCTTGCAAGAGCTCGACTTGCAGTTATCGGAAGCAAATTTCCGAGGGAAGGACTGCCTCAGCGCCATATACTAGCAAGAAGGAGGTGCGCCTAGTGGCTCGACTCGAGGTCATGTGCACGGAGCGGAGGATGCTAGGGAGCTCCCCTGCCCATGCACCGCGCCTAGAGGCTGTTTGTTCGAGTCGTCAGTGCAGGTCCTACAGGATGACTCCATTAACCCTCTCTACTGCCCGGTTGCTCTTGGGGTGAGCTATAGAGGCGAAGTGAGGGATGGTGCCCAAGTTATGGCAGAACTCCCGGAAGACTACTGAGTCAAATTGGGTCCTAATGTTGACGGTGATATCTTGGGGGACCCCAAAGCGACAGACGATGTTCTTCCAAAAGAACTGTTGTACCGCTCGGGAGGTGATGCTGTCCAAGGGCTCGGCCTCCATCCACTTGGAAAAATAATCCACCATAACGACCGTGTATTTATGTCCTCCTGATGCTGGGGGTTGGGACCAAGGAGGTCTATCCCCCAACGCACGAACGGCCAAGTGATAGGGATGGTTTGCAGCGTGGTGGAGGGTAGGTTGGAACCTTTCACCATCTTCTGACAGGCCTCGCACACGAAGATGAGGTCTCTCACTGATAATTTTCATATCTGTGTATATTTTTCATATGTTCAACCCCCTGATCATGTACATTTAGTCATATAAGGCGGCATTTGCATTAATCATACACATCTTTATCGTCAAATTGACCGTATTATTCGGGTTGTGATTTTATTGTAGGTCGATGAGATTTGGGTGGATTTCGTCTGATGGATTGCATTTCATCGAACAAACCTAACCCTCGGTTGATTCCGTATAGAAGCACGTGTTTCTACGGACGCGTAGGAATTGACTGTGCTGAAATCGGAGTCTCCGAGGGCCCCGAATCTCAAATCCTAGTAGCCAAGGATCTTCCTGTAATTTCCTGAAACCTCAAACACCCATTGCAAAATAGCCAAGACTCATAAATCTAAACCCTAACTCGGGGAATAACTTTTTGTGATTTCTAAAACCCCGAGGGCCTTTTTGCAAAATCGCCTTTCTTCTCTAAACCCCAGCCGCCGGCCATTGTTTCTCTTTGAGCCTTGTTTTTCTTTTTTGCTTCTCCTTGTCTTCTTCCCCTTCACCGTTTCCACACCTCCATCCCACCTCACCGTGGCGGCCAAGCTGTACGCCGCGGTGCAGCTTCCTCTCCTTCCTCCTTTCCCTCTCCTTTCTTCTATGTTTTTCATCCTCTTTTCCAGCAGCCGCCACTTCTACTTCTTCTTCTCCGGCGCCGTTCGCCGCCGTAGTGACAACAGCGGTGATGGCTGCCGTCTCCTCCTCTTCTCCTCACCACCAGCTTCTTCTTCTACCTCCCCCCAAAGTTAGATCCACACCTCCTACCACCCCCGGCCCAAGCTGGTTCTTTCTTGTTCCTCCTCTCTCTCTATTTCCTCTCCCCATTTCCTTGCTCCTCCAACGCCACTGCCTTTCGTTTTCTCTCCCTTCTCTCTCTGTTCCTCTACCTCGGCGTCGGCTTCTTCTTCACCGACAACTCCACCAGCACCACCGCAGCACCGCTACTAGATCCGCCACTTCCTGCGCCCAAGATGCCGCCTTGTCCACTCGTCGTGCCGCCTCACCGTAGGCTACCACCGACGTCCTCTTCTTCCCCCAAAGCGCCAGATCCACTGGATCTGGCCAATCCGCCGCCTCCCACGATGGATCCTCCCAATCCCGAGTGGGCTGCCACCGATCCCACCCGCGCTGCCGCTGGATTCGACCTCGACAGCGCTGGATCCGACCCCGACCCCGACCATCCGGCGCTGTGGCAATCACATCGAGGACCATTCGACAGGTCGACAGCCTCGACCACTTCATCGGCACCGTAGTGGCCACGAGCAGCTCCAGCGACGCCCGAGCTCGACCATTTTGACGACTTTGGTCGTCATTGGTCTCCTATTCAGCGTCTTCAGCCGACAGCGAGCTCTTCCTCCTCGACTCCAGCAGCAGCTAAGGTCCAGCTGCTTCCTCAACCCCGACAACCACATCCACACTTCCATGACGACTCCAATAATCTCCAGTGAAGTTTTCCTTTCCTCTCTTCTCCCCCCTCTTGCTCTGTGATGTCTTAGTTACATGCTGTATGTAATATGAAATGAACTCATTTCTATACAAGGATGAACTTGAACAACCAACAAATCTATTGACAAACTCTGTTATGAACTGAAATATTCTATTTTCTGTTGTTCTGAATTTGTCTCTCTATGCTTGTGTTATATGCTTGTAATGAACTAAGGTTCTGACAAGCCAATCGACTTTGCATTGAATCCTTGTTTGAGTTGGTTAACTGAGATGTATGCCTGTGAATGATCTCTGAGTGATTCTAGATTTGGCTTCTTTGTTTTAACTTTAGTCAGAAATTTCCTAACCTTCCTCTGAAGCATCAGATATTGAGTGATGAACCAAGACACATAAAGTATTCATGCATTCTTTTCTTCTTATTTTGCACTTGGTCTGTGAGTTTCCTTCATATTGCAGTAGTCTGTGTCCATAACTATTCATGACTTGTAACCGACTGTTATTTCTTTTGTGGAATTGAGAACTACATTAATCTCGACTATTATTCGAAGCTTCAAATCTATGTGTATCGAATGTCAAATTGAATCGAGTTTGGTTTCTTTTGTCTTCTCGGCTATGAGTTTCTATCATGTGAATAGTACTGCTGAAATACCTCTAAAGTGCTTTGCATTGTCCCATTCTTTTAGTGATTGTTTCAGTTTTGTACTTCTGTCTGCAGTAATTGCCATCATGTATTCGAGACTTGAGTTAGAATGGCAACCAGTATTGCCCAGATGTCCATGATCTCGAGGGGAGTTGAGGAATGGTTAGTGTTTGTTGATACTTGCCATAGATTGTGATCAATGATGGTTTTCTGCGCTGCCTCGCGCACTACCACTACACGATTTCTTTCTATCGCTTGTATTATGAAACGCTAGTCCAGAACGAACATTAGTCGCTTGTCGTGGTGAGACCACCTCTTTCTCTCTTCGCATTTCTCTCACATTTTCTATCTATTTCTTTCGTCTGATTTATTTTCACATGCCATCGATTTAGTTTAGTTTACAAGTTTTGCTTCTCTAGTCCCTGAGGAAAGAACGACTGAATACTCGCCTTACTGCTCCGATCTCGTTCTCTTGCGAGTCGGTCTAGGCCGATATCACTCACGTCACAGACCACAGTGGGCCAGTAAAAACCCTGGCAAATGATCTTTGCCACGACGGCGCGGGGAGAAAGGTGGGATCCACAGCTCCCGGCATGGATGTCTACAAGGAGTTGGGCCCCTTCTGCTCGCGGGAGGCAGCGGAGTAGGGCGGAAGCGCCCCGCTTGTAGAGCCTCCCTTCCACTAGGAGGTACACGTGTGTCTTGGCACGAAGGCATTTTGCCTCTACCTCATCAGGGGCCTCTCCCTCCTCCCTGATGATGGAGATGAGAGGGTCCATCCATGTTGTAGTTCAAACAATCTCGGAAACTTCCAGGTTGCGAAGTTTCGTGTCTGAGACTAGAGCGACCGCGGAAGGCTTCATGATCATTTCCAGGAAGGCACCCTCTGGAAGGGGTCCTCTGGCACTCACTGCTCGGGCCAGGGTGTCAGCACGGTCATTATCCCTTGGGGTGATGTGTCACGCCACCAGGCCCCCGAAGTACTTCTCCATCTTTCGCACCTTCTCTAGGTAGAGGTTCAGATTTGCATCATGGCACAAGTAGGACTTGTCCATTTAGCAAACCACCAGCTAGGAGTCTTCTTTTACCAGGAGGCGTCAAATTCCCAGGGAGTACGCGAGGCGTAGGCCGAGGAGTAAGGCCTCGTACTCGGCGATGTTATTCGTCGCCGGGAACTCAAGCCTCGCCGCCTACCCCAGGGTACTCCCCTTGGGACTTCGGAGGACTACCCTCGCATCTGCCCCAGTGAGACACAAGGAGCCGTCGAACATGAGTGTCCAATGGTTGTTGTGATGGGGTGGACCGGCGGGGGAACCTCCCTCCGTCCCGGGGGTGGGCGTCCATTCCACCACGAAGTCTACGAAGACTTGTGAATTTATGGTGGAGCGGCCTGTGAGAGAGAGGGAGAAGGGAGCTAACTCGGCTCCCCACTTCCTGATCCGGCCAGTGGCCTCCTGGTTCCGCAGCACCTCCCCAAGGGAAGGGAGGACGGGACTGTGATAGCGTGTCCTCAGAAATAGTGACGAAGTTGCCTAGACGCCATCAGGAGGGTGTAGCATATCTTTTCCATCTCCATGTATATGGTCTTAGCACCTTGAAGGGCTTCACTCACGTAGTAGACGGGGCGCTATTGCCCGTCTTGCTCTTTGACCAATACCGCGCTCACAGCGACCGGAGTGGCCGCGAGGTACAGGAGCAAGGGTTCCCCTGGAGACGGGCTCACGAGCATTGGGGGGCTCGTGAAGTGTTTCTTAATGTCATCGAAAGCTGCCTGGGTCTCGGGAGTCCATTGGAGCCCCTCTAGGCCTCAGAAGATCTTGAAGAATTGGAGGCTACGTTCTCCCGACCGTGAGACGAAACGGCCCAGCGCGGCCAGGCGGCCGGTGAGTCACTGTACGAACTTCATGAAGCACGGCGGGGGCATGTCCAACAGGGCCCGAATTTTCTCAGGGTTAGCTTTTATACCCCGCTGGGAAATGAGGAAACCCAGCAGTTTTCCCCCATGCATGCCGAAAGCGCACTTTTTTGGGTTAAGCTTTAACCCGTACTTGCAGAGGTTGCGAAATGCCTCCCCCAAACCTTCGAGGTGGGCGGTAGCGTAGAGGCTCTTGACGACCGCATTGTCAACGTACACCTCCACGTTACGATCGATTTGATCCCTGAGGACCAGGGACATGAGACACTGGAAGGTCGCCCCAGTGTTCTTGAGCCCGTAGGGCATATGGACGTAGCAAAAGGGGCCGAGGGGAGTTATAAAACTAGTCTTTTCCTCGTCCTCCACGGCCATCCGGACTTGGTGATAACCCGAGTATGCGTCTAGGAAGCTCATCAACTTGCACCCTGTGGTTGAGTTCACCAGCTGGTCGATCCGTAGGAGTGGGAAGTTGTCTTTGTGTCAACCCTTGTTAAGATCAGTGAAGTCCACGCACATTTGGACTTGCCATTGGATTTTTTCACGAGGATGGGGTTCGCGAGCCATTCAGGGTGTAAGACCTCCCGAAGGAACCCCGCCTCTCGGAGCTTCAAAATTTCAGCCTTGATGGCTTCCTGGCGCTCGGGGGAGAGCTTCCTCAGTTTCTGCTTCACTGGGGGGCGACCAAGCATCACGGCGAGCTCGATAACGACCCCGGAGACGCCCTTCATATCCACAGGCTTCCACGTGAAGACATCAGCATTTTCACGGAGGAAGACGGTGAGCTGCTCTACGCGCTCCTTGTGGACGACCGGGACATCCGGCGACGAGGAGGAAATTCCCTCCCCCGGGGCCTTGATCAGGTTGACGTCCTCGATCGTTGCGGTGGCATGCTCGTACAGGGCACGAGTGGCGTCCTGGTCGCCTCGGGCGGTGATCACGCCGCGAGGCCTGGGGGACTTCATGCAGAGGTAGCTTTGGTGAACTGCGGCCCCCATATGGTTGATCCTGGTTCTCCCCATGATGGCATTGTAGTAGGAGGGGAGATCTACCACATCAAAATAGACCATTTCTGTCCGGTAGTTTTCCGGGGCACCGAAGGTCATGGGAAGGTCGACTTTCCCTACAGGGTATATGGTTTTTCCTGGGATGAAGCCCTGTAGGGTTCCAGCTGCGGGTTGTAGAAATTTCTCATCTACCTGCATCTCCCTGAAAGCTTTCAAGTAAAGGACGTCTGTAGTACTCCCCTCGTCCACGAGAATGTGGGCCAAGCGGTAGTTGAAAACAGTGGCGGCGACAATGAGCGCATTGTTGGGGGGGAAGCAAACCCCTCGTGCGTCTTCCACCATAAAGGTGAGGGGGACGTCCGACCATTTTGCTGGCCGGGATGTGTTCAGCACCCCCACTATCTTTACTTCGCGTGCGTACTCCTTACGCTAGCATTTAGAGTCTCGCCCTTAGGCGGATCCCCCCGTGATGACATTTACATGTCTCTTGGAGGTCTGGAACAGAAGCTCCTCAGTTGAGTCCCTCTCTTAGGCTTGTTTTTGCTGCCCCCCTGGGGGAGCAGGGAGAGCTGGTATTGCTGGCATAGGGGGCAAGGAGGCATAACCCCTGCCCCTTGCCCATGCTGGTCGAGGAATGCGGCGAAGTGCTGCAAGAGCGTGTTGCATTCTCGGGTAGAATGGGAAGTCGACTTGTGGAAAGCACACCACTGGGTGGCTGTGCCCTCCTTGCTTGCTGGCTTGGGAACTTTCTCACCGCGGAGGACTGTCCCCCCCGCCCATTTCCATTCGGCTTGGGGAAGGGGCGATTACCCTTGTTGCCTTCGCTGGAGGTGCCTCCGCCCTCGAGGACAAAAGTGTCCCGAGGCTGTGGCTTGTTGCAGTTGCTCCTCTTGGGACACTTGCTAGAAGAGTCTCTGGCTTCCCGCTTGGCGGGGGAAGGCGCTCCTTGGTTTTTCTTCCAGAGATTGTCCTCCTCCACTCGGGCGTATTTTTCCAGGACATTGAAGAGCTCGTCAGCCGAGATGGGGCAACTTCAGGACAACCTCCGGTGGAGTTCCCCAGGGAGAATCCCGCTCTTGCACGCCTCAATGACTATGGAGTCAGGGACGTGAGCCACCTTTCTCTTAACTTGAGTGAAGCCCTTGAAAAAACTCCGGATGGTCTCCCCATCCTCCGCCTGACGGTGTAGAGCTATGACGAATCTAGGGAACGTACGTAGTTCCCCTGGAAGTTGGCACAGAACTCGCACTTCAGCTTCGCAAAGGATTCTACAGAACCCACCTTCAGGTTATAGAACCATGATTAGGCGATTCCAAAGAGGTAGAGGGGGAAGACGTTACACTGCATCATCTCATCCCCCAAACTGCCGAGATGGCTGTAGAGTACACCTGCACGAACTCATATGGGTTAGCCTCACCACTGTAGTGTTCTATGTGCGGCGGACGATATGGTTGCTGCCATCGAATACGCCGCAGGTGGCGGCACAGCGGCTGGTTGGCCCCCTCGACTTCCCAGGGGGAGTCTCGGTCTCCGTTGACTAAAGAGGCGTGCTCATTGTCTGAGTCCGGGAGGGGTCCCAGCAGTCCGCCCGCGCAGCGGTAATCTTTTTTTCTCAGGGTTAGTCGAGCTAACTTCCTGAATGTCCGGGTACCCCCCAGAGGTGGCTGTAGCCTCTTGGGCTAACCTCTTCCCCTTGCTCAATGGGGGGCTTGGCTCCTTGTGACCGTAGGCCGGGCATAGGTCTCGCTTCGAGAGTGGTTCTGAGCAATGGTGGGAGGGAGCTCCCCCGAGCTTCGTAATGCGCATGTGCTCCACCTCCTCCAGCGTGAAGTGGGTTTGGTCCACCAGGGGAGCTCGTGGAGGCGGTCCCAGGGGAGGAGGGAGTTAAGGCGCATCGGTCGCGGACCTGGGGGAAGCCACCGACGCGTCAACGGGGGCTTGTACGGGGAGAGTGGTCTCCGGGGCGGCGATGCCCACTGGCTTGGAAGGGATCCTTGGCCCGGGGGAGTCCCCTGGTGCGTGGGCAACTACGGGCGCAGGGAAGGTCCTCAGTGCGGGGAGACCTCCCAGCACAATTGTGACCGCTGGAGCAGGCAAACTCACTGGCCCACGGAAGCTTCTCGGCATGGGGAAGGCTCCCGGGACAGGGAAGACTCCCGGGGCGGGGAAGGCCTCGGACGCCGGAAGGGCCGCCAGAGCGGGAAATGCGCCGGCGCTGAGAAGGCGGTTGAGTGCCCCACGAAAAATGGAGATGGCGCCCCCATCAATGGGAACGGTGGCGAATACATGGGGTCCCAAGGCCGCACCAGGACCCGCAAGAGCTCTTCTAGCATGCGCTGGGCGCGGAGTTGACCTTCGACCAGCGCCCCCAACAACGGATCCTCGGTGACTGGGAGCTCCGCTTTGGGGGAACTAGTCCCCACAAGCACGGTTGTGGTCGGTGTGCTCGACCCGGGGAGGCTTGCCCCGAGAGCAGTCAGAGTCGGGAGTGTCGCGTCAGCCTGGGTGTCATCGGATGGCGGCGCCGGGATGATCATTCCTTGCGCAGGGTCGCTTGGACCGACGTTGTTTTATAGTGAGGAGAGGTTCCTCTTTCTTCTTGGAGGAGCCATGGCAAGTCGTCATGGATCCCCACGGACGGCGCTAACTATCGTGGTATTGCGAATCCCATAGACAGATTTTAAGATGTGCGTAACACATGTACAGTGACACGAGCCGATCGTACGATGGGTCACCTCCCGTCTGGCAATCACAAAGATTGACATGGAGGTTTTATACAGGTTTGTGTTCTGGTGGGAACCCTAGTCCTTTCGGCACACCCTGGACGTATGTCCCAGGGGAGGTTCTCTCGTGGGGAGAGGTCTCCAGGTGAGTGCCTATTACTTGGTGTATGTGTGAAATGAATTGAGTTGTTCCTTACAAGATAGATACAAGGGGTATATATAGGCTCAAAAACACAAAAGACTAAAATGCCCTAGCCATGGCCGTTGGATCAAGGGGCACTGTTGCCTTTCCACAGGGGGAAGGACTTGGATGGTCGACATGTGTCTTCTTCAATTCTCGAGGCATCTCGGGGAGAGAAGACCCGTAACCATCTACGGGCACGACTCGAGCGCCCAGGCATGAGCACGGTCACACGCACCCAGACGCAGGGGCTTCCCGGGCAACTCGGGGCAGAGACGCCCGTGCCCTTCCACGGGTGTGTGCTGAGGCCCCGGGCGAGGTAATGGTCACCCAGACCTGGACGCGGGCTCGTCCCGGACCACCCGGGGTGAAGACGCCCGTGCCTTTCTATCGGTGCATGATGTGCCCCCGGGCGCGGGCACCGTCAGCTGGACTCAGACGCAGGTGCGTCCCAGACCACCCGGGCCGAAGACGCCCGTGCGTTTCCACGGGCGCATGCCAAGCCCCAGGGCACGGGCGCAGGTCACCCAGACCCGGACGTGGGTGCGTCCTGGGCCACCCGGGGCGAAGACGCCCGTGCCTTTCCACGGGCGCATGCTGAGCCCCCTTGCGTGGGCACGATCACTCGGACCCGGATGCGAGGGCGTACGAGACCGCCTGCGGCGGAGGCGCTCGCGCCCTTCCACGTGTGCATGTTGAGCCCCCGGGAGCAAGCACAGTCTCCTAGACCCGGACGCGAGGGGGTACAAGACCGCCCAGGGCGGAGGCACCCGCGCCCTTCCACGGGCGAATGTTGAGCGCCCGGGCTCGGGCACGGTCACCCAGACCCGGACACGGGGGCGTACCGGACCACCCGGGGCGGAGACGCCCGTGCCCTTCCACGGGCGCATGTTGAGCCCCCGGGCTCAGGCACAGCCACCTTGACCCAGACACAGGCGCATCCCAGGTCACCCGGGGTGAAAACGCCCTTGCCCTTCCACGGACACATGTTGAGCCCCCCGGGCCCGGGCATGGCCACCCCGGCCCGGGCGTGGCCCTTTATCGGTGACTTCGGATATTTTCGCCCAACACTACCATTGAACAGAAGCAAGCTACCGCAAAGGAGGTTGATGTTCTGAGTTCAGCACAGAGGGCTGTTGATGATTATATTATTGATTCTGGCCATCGCACTGCTGTCAGGGCAGAAATTAGCAAGTTATTGCTTGAATATGTGAACAAAAACCGGAGTCTAGTACATGCTTCTACTTCCTCCCCTTCAAATTTACCAGTGAAGCAACAAAACAAGAGGCGCAGGAAAAAGAAGTAGCAGCAGCAACAGAAGGAACAGCAGGAGCAGCAGAGCCAAAAGCTAGCAGAGAACCAGCAGCAGGAGCACCTTAAAGCGACAAGAGAACCAGCAGCAGCATCAATCAAATAAGTGGCCAAGGCCATCTACTACTACAATAACACCCGGCGCTCGTCCCCCTGCTTGACCACCGTTTATTCTGAATCAGCCACGCAGTGGTTTGTTTCGCCTTTCCCGGTATGGTGTAGTCCCTGAGCTGACCTCATCAATTTCGAGGCGCATATAATCCTTATTGGTCCCCTCCCACCCACAGTCCATCTTTCTATCGCAGGTAGCACTTCTTCCTTGGTCATTTTGATTAATGTAAAGATCAGAAAGAGTAGGAAAAGAAATCGATGGACACCGACTTATTTATGTTTATCGTTTTTGTTACTGGACTAGCACCTTTTCCAGGTGCCCCTTTGTTATACTGCAATTTTGTTTTAGTAACATGTATATACCGTTTTATCCGTGCATGGTGCAGAAGTTTGAATCATAACTAGTCACTTGCCTTACTCTCACTTCAATTAGTTTGTAAAATATAATTGCTGTCAAGTGGGAGGATCTCTTTGTTTATAATCTTAACCAGTTAAGTTTATAAACAAACAGAAACATGCTTGATCAGTTGAACTTTCTCATGTTTGTGTTTATAGTTGGTTGTTGTAGAAGGTGTTCATGTATAGCAAGGGCATTGGAACCAAGAACTAAGAATTATTAATGGGGGCAAATGCACTTGTCCCCAGAAAATTGCAAATGTATCCAAGTAAAAAAGTGAAAAATCATATTTGTTCTGGCAATAGTCTTGTTCTTGTCAGATTGGGCACGAGTGTGTGAAGATGGCTAAAACTGAGAGAGAGCTAGAAAAAGAGGGGAGTTATAAGAAAAGGAGAATGAAGCGAATATTGGAGAGGAAGCATTTGCAAAGTACGTGATAATGTTCGAGGAGCCCCTGAACAACTTGGCCATCAAGGCTGAACAATCAGTTGCTGAAGGAGCTGGTGCCTCCTGTAGAGTTGGTGAATTAGGGCCTCCTCTGTTGTTGCTGTTGTTCTTCTTCTGTATCCTAGCTTAGGCTGTTCTTGGTTTATTAATCTAGTCATGAATCAAGCCCCTTTCAACATGCTTGTCTGGGATGTCCGGGGCCTGAACTCTGTAGCTCGAAGAAGTGTTGTAAGAGGCTTCATTGCCGCTTACAGTGTCTCACTTGTCTGTCTTCAGGAGTCCAAACTTTGTTAACTCGTTCATCATAGCCGAAACTATGGGAGCAGGTCTCACAGCTTTTGATTACTTGCCGACGGACGGCACCCTTGGAGGTATCATCGTGAGATGGAAAGAAGATGAGCTGCATCTTACAAACTTTTTTAAGGGCGACCACTCGATCACTGCAACAGCAATCAGTCATCGAGCTAGACTCTAAACACAATCTATGGACCACAGTTGGAGCAAAATAAGATTGAATTCGTGGAGGAGTTGAGGCAAATTTTCACATCAGTCGTTGGGGCTTGGGCCCTCGTTGGCGACTTCAACTTTATATGCGAAGCCAATGATAAAAATAACGAAAAGATAAACCCCCGGCTCATGGGCAAGTTCAGAAGGCTACTCAATGAGTAAACACTCAAAGTGCTGTACCTCCATGGGACAGATTACACTTGGAGTAAAGAGCAGGAACGATCAACGCTGGTGAGATTGAACAGGCTATTCCACAACAAGGAGTGAGGCACATTTCACTAATTGTTGCCTCCAGGCTTTGTCACCACCGTTTTAGATTACTGCCCACTTCTGTTAACCAGCAACACGCAGTTTACCGCGGCGAGACACTTTTGTTTCGAAAACTACTGGACGAGACCACTTGGTATCAGGGAGACAGTCCTAGAAGCTTGGGCATCGAAGTTGCAGTCACTAGACCCAGCAGTAATTCTAAACGTGAAGCTTAAGAACACTGGTCATGCACTCAAGAAATGGAGTTCAAAGAGGGCGGGGGACACTAAGTTGCAAAGAAGCATGGTTATGAAGATCATCGACCAGCAAGATGTCGCCTAGGACTATAGAGACCTATCACCTGCGGAACGAGACCTGAGAGCAAAACTGAAGATAAGTTTAGGTCTTGGTGGCAATCGAGCCATCATTGTGGAGACAAAGATCTAGATTCTTGTGGCTTAAAGGAGGGCAGCACGAACACAAAATTCTTCCATTTGAAGGCTAACTTGTGGAGGAAAAACTACATTCAAAGATTACGCTACAACGACCGAACTGTAACCAGCCAAGAAGAGGAGCAAGTACTCCTAAACTACTTCCAGAGCTTAATAGGAACCAAAGTCCAGAGAGAACATACGCTAAACATGCAAAACCTGTGTCTCAACCAACTTTACCCTCATGAACTTGAGGAGGCTTTCATAGAAGAAGAGATAAGGGCCTTAATCTTCAGCACGCCACCAGGGATGGATAGTTTCACTGGCCTCTTTTACAATTTATATTGGGAAATCATGAAGGGGGACCTCCTAGCTGTGGTACACAAGATCTACAACATGAAAGGCAATCACTTTCACCTACTGAACGGCGCCAACTTCATCTTGCTACCAAAGAAGGAGAAGGCTATAGAGCCAAAAGACTCCAGACCTATTAGTCTTATGCATAGTGTGGCTAAAATTATCACCAAGCTCCTTCCAAGACGACTAGCCCATACATGGATCAGCTAGTGGTACCTTGCCAAACCGCCTTAAGAATGAAGCATTCATGTCTACTTCATGTTTGTTGAGAGAATCGCCAAAGCATTCAAACAGGAAGAAGCCACGATCAGATTGAGACTTAGACTAAGTTTGGACTAGATCCGCTCTGATGCTGATCGCACTGATTGAAGTATAGACGGCTTCAACTTTACTCGATCAGATGCTAGTATGCCGAATTACGGGACCTTACTCGGAATTACTGAAACCCAAAAGTTGATCGAAACACACAGCTCAAAGTAATTGCAAAACTCTTTATTTCAAAGAGGGCTTTACACGTCGAACGTTAGGGCGCACTGGTCTACGTCGAGGAACTATGTGTCTAAGACTCAAATAAGTTCAACCCAGACTCGATGATGTAAACTAGAACTATTACAAAGTATTTATAGTTCAATCGTATGAATACGTATCAGACTCAATAACTTTAACGTATTAGACTCAGACAACTAACTAAACCTGAATACGTAAGACTTAGTTATATATATTCGGATCGGACTACAATTCCGACCTGAGTTCGAATCCTTTCCGAACTCGATCTAAGATCCACCTGGATCATGACTCCCTTGTTGAGAAGGAGCCAACTCCTATTGTGATATGCACACGTCTCGCTTTAAGATGCGTACATGAAGTTTGGTCCCGATCTTCCGTCGTAGGAGAAATCCGTTGATAAATGCGAGTTGTGACCTTGATGAAGGGGAGGCTAACCGCGATCCAAGAACGTGACCAACCACCTCACAATCACTAAACCACTCCTCAATTGGTTATCAACCGAGTAAAGCTAGATTGACCTGTTCACGAAGAACAACTCAAGCAAATGAATAAGAAAAGCAAGAGCAACAGCGAAAAGATATCAACACTCAATAATCTGAATTATGAGTTGAACTGTGAGACTTTGAATTGTACAAGTCGGCAACAAGGCATGAGAATACAATTTGTAATCAATGAAGTCTACATAAAACTAAGACCTTGCCTTCTCTTTTATAGATGATGGTGTCTACAAAAGATAGAAGGTTTAAACTAGAATTCAAATCCTTATCTAATTTGAAACAGAATAAAATCCTCACATACTATAAGAGATAAAAGGAATCCGGAACTATTTCTCACGGATCCGGACTGGACTCTTTCCTCTCGTGCACTTGTCATTCTTTCGGGTCTCCTGGTTGCATACGACGTCAGATTTTGATGATTCTTGATGCGTTGGAAAACTCTTTCGAATATATTTCGAACAAATACTCACACAACTGACTTGGACATCTATGGTGAAATTGGCGTTTGGTCAAATTCTCTGATCAATCATCCGATCGTCGCTTGGTTGGCAGGCTGTATGGTTCCAAGGCTGCGACCATGGGCTGCGATCTTGGGCGGTGCTGTGACAGCTGCGACCTTGGGTGATGCTGCGACCTCAAGCCTTTTTGGTCTAGCGCATAGTTCTTCTGATTGATGTGGTCGAAGTTGCTTGAAAAGTGTTCATCCTTCCTTGGCTACGAACTAGATCAACAATTTCGTCCAAAATTCCCTCACATGTGACAACAAGCAAAGAAAAAACATTAGGTCCAAATTCCCTCATTTGTTTTGTAATTAAATAATTAATTTGCCCAAGAAACGAATTCACCTGTTGTCTAGGGCGACGCGCATGCTCTCGTGTTAATGCATGTAAGTGTGTGGTCGTGATGTCCTCATCATACTCCTCTTCTTGAAAAAGAGTCGTCCTCGACTCTTGCCCATCGTTCTCACACAAGTATCAAGATAAATCAGCAATGTTGAATGTATCACTCACTCCATAGTCCTCAGGTAGCTGCAACTTGTAAGCATTGTCATTGATCTTGGAAAGAATTTTGAATGGACCATCACCTCGCAGCATCAATTTGGACTTGCACTGTTCTGGAAAACGATCATGGTGCCATGCACCCAAACGAAATCTCCTTCTTCGAACACAACTTCCTTTCTGCCTTTATTTGCATGCTTCGTATACTGTACCTGCGTCTTCTCAATATTTGCTTTGCTCGTCTCATGTATCTTACGAATCAACTCAGCACACTGTTCGGCATCAAGATTACCTCTTTCTGAAAGCGGTAGAGGTAACAAATTAATTGGTGTAGTAGGTTTAAATCCATAGATGACCTCGAACGGACAAAACTTGGTAGTAGAATGAACGACACGGTTGTAGGTGAATTCCACGTGTGGCAAACACTCCTCCCAAAGCTTCAAATTTGTCTTAAGAACTACCCATTGTACCAAGTGTTCGGTTGATGACCTCGGTTTGGCCGTAAATTTGGGGATGATAGGTCATTGAAAACAAAAGCTTCGTTCCAAGCTTACCCCAAAGCGTCCTCCAAAAGTGATTCAAAAATTTGGTATCACGATCCAGAAAAATTGTCTTTGGCACTCCATGGAGAAGAACGACCTCCCTGAAAAACAAATCATCAATATGGGTGGCATCATCGCTCTTATGACAAGGTATAAAATGAGCCATTTTAGAAAACCTATCAACGTACTATCCCTCCCCTCTTAATCCTTGGTAATCCCAACACAAAATCTATAGAAATATCCTCCCAAGGTACTTTCGGAATAGAAAGAGGAATATATCATCCATGTGGGTTTAAGCGAGACTTAGCTATTTGACAAGTAGTGCATCGCTGTACGTAGCGCTCAACATCTCGCCTCATCTTTGGCCAATAAAAGTGGGTGGCCAAGACGTCTTCTATTTTGCGTATCCCAAAATGTCCCATTAAACCACCGCCGTGAGCCTCTTGCAACAACAAAAGATGAACGAAACTCACGGGAACACAAAGCTAGTTAGCTCTAAACAAATAACGATCATTCAGTACATATCGAGCCCAACATCTTCCTTCTTTACAATTAATGTGAATGTCTTTCAAATCCAAATCAGTAGAATATAGATCTTTTAAACTTTCCAACCCAAGAATTTTGCAATCAAGTTGGGATAACAAGATGTAACGTCTAGACAATGCGTCAGCAACCAAATTATCTTTACCTTTCTTATATTTCACAAAATACAGAAAGGTTTCAATAAATTCAATCCACTTAGCATGTCTACGATTCAACTTACTTTGACTACGAATGTGCTTCAATGATTCATGATCCGAATGTATGACAAATTCTTTCGGCCAGAGATAATGTTGCCATGTTTCTAACACTCTAACCAATGCATACAATTCCTTGTCGTAAGTTGAATAGTTTAAAGCTGGACAACTAAGCTTTTTATTGGAATAAGCATTGGGTTTTTTCTCTTGCATGAGAACACCTCCAATTCCAATGCCACTAGCATCACATTCTATTTCAAAAGTTTTATTAAAATCAGGAAGTTGTAGAAGTGGTGCATTAATTAACTTATCTTTCAGCGTGTTGAAAGTGTCCACTTGCACTTGTTCCCACTTGAAGGGCATGTTCTTCTTCGTCAGCGCATTTAGTGGGGCAGCAATCATACTGAAATCCTGTACGAACCGGTGGTAGAAACTAGCAAGTCCGTGGAAACTCCGCACTTGCGTGACTATAGTAGGTGTAGGCCATGCTTGAATTTCTTGGACCTTTTGTTCATCCACCTCAATGCCCTGTGCAGTCATAACAAAACCAAGAAACACGACTCAATCCATGTAGAAGGGCACTTCTCAAGGTTAGCAAACAAACGTGCCTCTCTCAAGATAGCAAAAACTTGTTGCAAATGTCCCAAATGATCATCTAAACTCTTGCTATAGATTAAGATGTCATCAAAGTAGACCACTACAAAGTGTCTAATGAAAGCTCGCAACACTTCGTTCATTAGACACAAAAACATACTAGGTGCATTAGTAAGACCAAATGGAATGACCAACCATTCATACAATCCAAATTTAGTCTTAAAAGCAGTTTTTCATTCATCACCTAGTTTCATTCTAATTTGGTGGTAACCACTACGCAAATTGATCTTAGAAAATATGGTCAAACCACTCAATTCATCAAGCATATCATCTAACCGAGGAATCAGATGATGACAACAAATAGTGATATTGTTAATAGCTCGACAATCTATACACATCCTCCATGATCCATCCTTTTTTGGCACAAGTAAAACAAGAACAACGCAAGGACTTAAGCTTTCCCGTACATACCCTTTATCAAGAAGCTCTTGTACCCGGCATTGAATTTTTTTGTTTCCTCAGGGTTGGTGCAATATGGAGGTCGATTAGGCAAGGGTGCCCCTGGAATAAGGTCGATTTGATGCTTTATCCCTCGCAATGGAGGCAGCCCTGCAGGTATCTCAGTTGGAAACACACCCTCAAATTTCTACAGTAAAGAAACAACCGAAACAGGCAAAGTGGAGGGTGAAGCATTAGTAGAAAAGAGAGTGTCTTTGCACACAAGCACAAAGCACTCTTGGGGATGGGTTTCTAACTCTTGCATCTCATTTTTTGTGGCTAATAGAACCTGTCCCTTAAGTTGAACTTCTCTTTTCTTTTCACTCTTTTCTTTCTTTTCTCTCAAGTTGGTTTGGTGGCTCTCGCTTCCCGATTTGTGGACGTCACTCATCTCTCTTTCTTTTCTCTCACGCTCAGGCCTATCTAAATCATACTTGAGAATTTCATCTGGAAACATTAGAACCAGTGAAACCTTCTTGTTGTTATGCACAAAAGAGTACTTATTGAAACGCCCATAGTGTGTAGTGTCCTTGTCGTATTGCCATGGTCGTCCCAGTAGTAATGCACAAGCTTGCATCGGAACCACATCACAGTCCACAAAATCAGAATAGGAACCTACAGAAAAGTGGACACGTACCATCGCTGTTACCTTCAGCTTGCCACAAGAATTGAACCATTGAATGTAGTATGGTTGCGGGTGTGTTCGTGTGGTCAAGCCTAGCTTCGCGACCCTCTCAGAATTGGCAATGTTGTTGCAACTTCCACCATCAATTATAGCCTTGCATGAGTGCTTCGTGATCACAAACTTTGATTGAAATAAATTGTGATGCTGGCCTCTCTCTGCCTTTTCCACCTGAGAACGAAGAACACGATGAACAATGAGGCTGACATGACTAGAATCGAAGGTGATCTCCTCCTCGCGGTCGGACTATTCATCAACCTCACTGGTCGATGTGTATTCTCCATCATCCCGGACAATGAGGGCACGTTGATTTGGGCAATCACACATGTAATGCCCCTTCCCTTTGCATTTGAAGCACTCTATCTCCCTTGTTCGTCCTGTAGAAGCAACCGATGATGTACTTTTGGTGGGGACCACAGTGGTCATCTTCGAATTAGCAACTTGGGATGCTGAGACAGTGGGGCGCCCCGCAGGTTGCACTCGACCAGTTGATGCAGCAGCTCCACTAGAGGGGGTCGCACTCTTTTGATGTTGATTGGTGTTCTTCCAAGGCGTAGTTAAACTAGGGTAGCTACGACCAGTTTTGTTGTAACTTGGCCGTTTCCCTTGCACTTGCCTCTCAGCTTTGCATGCACAATAAAAAGCTGGTCCAAAGAGGCATAAGTCTCAAAATCAAGGATGTCTTGTATCTCACGGTTCAATCCACCCAAGAATCTAGCCAACTTTGCATTCTCCTCTTCCTGCACATTAGCACGAAGCATGCCTACTTGCAGTTCTTGATAGTAGTCTTCCAGAGATTTGCTACCTTGATTCAATCTCTGAAATCTCTTAAGCAAATCTCTCTCAAAATAAGTGGGTACGAACCTATACCTCATCAAGCGCTTCAAATCATCCCCAGTGTGAGGAGCTCTATCTCTCTGACGGATTTGATTCCACCAAATAGAAGCATAATCAACAAACTCACTTGTGGCAGTACGTACTCGACAATCTTTGGGATACAGATGACAACTGGATTTTTTTCTCGACGAGCAACTCCCGATCGAGATATGCTTTTCGATTAAACTTCCCATCAAAGCTGGGAACAGTAAATTTAATCTTTCCCAAAGCATCATCCCTTCTGTCTTCATTGCGGTGCTGTGCATATCCACCCATGCCTCGATGGTTTCGTGCAAGTCATTGTTGATCATGATTCAAAACGACTTCCTCATTGTCAGTCACATATTGATCATGTATCTCTTAATTTGCGGCTTCCTGGAATGCAGCGTGTAAGTTTGCCCTTAGTTGGCGTGGAGCGACAGCAGCAACATGATTATTGGCTCCAATTGGACCTCGGGGAACTCGAGGTGGTGGATGCTGTTGTGGAGGAGTTTGCTCAACTTGCTCAAGTCAAACTTCCATTCTATTAAGAAGATTCTCCAAACTGTCCAATTGAACAACCACTTGTTCGTTCAGCATTAGCTCGAATTTGTGTTTGATGTTGCGTCTGAATTGTTCCAGCCATGCGGGAGGGGACGACGGGATCCTGGTGGTCGATCCACGCTCTCCTCAACATTAGCATCATTCGCATGCAGTGTACCATGAGAACTTTTTGACCTTTCCATGGTTAGTGAAAACAAGAAACACAAAAATCTCCTACCAAACTATTGAATGTATGTGGAACGCTCAACCTCACAAACCTTACCAACCGAAGCTCTTACCCCTCTTAATGTTTGTGATTAGCTCTCCAGGTCATGATAACCAAAAAAGGAGATAAGTACAGCGATTGCAATGTGAGATACAGTCGGACCAGTGGTGAAATATGTGGAGTTGTAGGTAGGGAAAAATTATGTGTATCAAGGAGAAGCAATCAATTATTCCAGTAATTGCGAAATTGAATAATAGTTCACACGAGTACTAGTCTTAATTGTTGATCAATCAATGAAAGGCTTGGTGTCTAGTAACATTCTAAAGTACTTCAAAAGATTTTTTTTCTCTCAATTGAATGAATACTTTCTTTTTTTTATACTTCCTTGCCTCCTTTTGGTATTTTGATATAGGATTCACAGCAAGATGCAATCTACTAACTCAACAGCCAGAGCTCATTCTAACTTTGGATTTTCGGCCAACAAGATTAAGACCAGCAACTAGACATGACTCAACGGAACGAAAACTCAATTAAGCAAACTAAAATTAACAGATTGAAAGCTACAATGGGCTAGGAAACTCTTTTTGATTGACAATTTTCTGGACTTTAGGTAAAAAGTATCAAACTACTGAACTAGGGATAAATGAATTCCTACCAGCAATGTAAGCTCTGATACCAACTGATATGTACATGCCTCGCATTAAGATGCGTGCATGAAGTTTGGTCCCGATTTTCTGTCGTAGGAGAAATCCGTGGATAAATGCGAGTTGTGACCTTGACGAAGGGGAGGCTAACCACCATCCAAGAATGCGACTGACTACCTCACAATCACTAAACCACTCCTCAATTGGTTATCAACCGAGCAAAGCTAGTTTGACCTGTTCACGAAGAACAACTCAAGAAAATCAATAAGAAAAACAATAGCAATAGTAGAAGGATATCAACACTCAATAATTTGAATTATGAGTTGAACTGTGAGACTCCAAATTGTACAAGTCGGCAACAAGGCACGAGAATACAATTTATAATCAATGAAGTCTACCTAAAACTAAGACCATGCCTTCTCTTTTATAGAGGATGGTGTCTACAAAGGATAGATGGTTTAAACTAGAATTCAAATCCTTATCTAATTCGAAACAGAATAAAATCCTAACATAATGTAAGAGATAAAAGGAATCCGAAAATATTACTCACAGATCTGGACTGGACTCTTTCCTCTCGTGCACTTGTCATTCTTTCGGGTCTCCTGTTTGTATACGACGTCAGATTTCAATGATTATTGATGCGTTGGAAAGATCTTTAGAATATCTTTTGAACAAGTACTCACATGACTGACTCGGACATCTGTTCTGAAATTGGTGTTTGGTCGAAGTCTCCGATCAAACATCCGATCATCGCTTGGTTCCGAGGTTGCGACAATGTGCTTCCGACCATGGGCTGCGACATTAGGCGGTGCTACGAAGGCTACAACCTTGGGCGATGCTGCATCCTCGAGCCTTTCTGGTTGAGTGCATAGTACTTTTGATCGATGTGGTCGAAGTGATCGTTGGTGGAAGTTGCCCGAAAAGTGTTCATACTTCCTTGGCTACGAACTGGATCAACAATTTCGTCCAGAATTCCCTCACATGTGACAACAAGGAAAGAACAATCATTAGGTAATATCATTTATTCTCTAATTAAATAATTAATTTTTCCATGAAACAAATTCACCTGTTGTCCAAGGCGACCCGCATGCGCTCGTGTTAATGCATGTGAGTGTGTGGTCGTGATGCTCTCATCATGTTGTGACCTGTGATCAAAACTGGAGATGTGGAAATTGAGCTTGACCATTGTCTCGGGTGTACCACTTTGCCGCACGTGCTCACTGACCTTTCCATCCAATTCGAAAAGACTCTCATATACCGCTGCGAGTGGTCGTCACCTTCTTCTCCAAGATCACGTCGTCAGGTAGAGGTTCTTCTCGTTGATGGACCAAGTTTTCAACAAATGGAACTATGGTATCTGACTCATCATCCAGCATTGAAGGATCGAAGAGTTTGAGGTGCTCAACATTGACAACCTAATAGATAGCCATCTATGGAGGTAACTCGAGCTGACAAGCATTATTACCAACCTTCCGCAAAATCCGAAAAGGACCATAACGGATGGGTTTAAGCTTTTTACCCTTACCTTTAAGTCTCTCCTTACTCAGATATAACCATACCATATCACCTTAATTGAGCATCAACTAGGTGTCGATCATGTCGCGCCTTGTGCTTGAGTTGAGCTTTCAGCAAGTTCTGTTTAACCTCGCCAAGGAGCCATTGAATACCTTCCAAGAACTTTTGTGCTCGATCCTGATCAGATGCTTCCTTTCTGTTCTATGTTGAGGTAGGGATTGCAAAGTCCATGTTGAATGGACTCTAGGGTAAAAATGCCAAACAAACCTCAAAAGGCGATTTTCCAGTCAAACCATGCACCGCTCGATTAAAAGCAAACTGCAGGTATAGTATGCTTTCATCCCAGGTCTTCGAATGCTTAGAGTTATAGCCTCTTAAGAGATGAACAACTGTTCGAATGACCACCTCAGTTTGACCATTAGTTTGAGATGAAAAGCAGTACTCCTCTTTAGCTTTGTGTCCATCATCGTCCAGAGCGATCGCCAAAAGTGACTAAGGAATCAGGTATCACGATCAGACACAATAGAAATCGGTAGTCCGAAATGTGTCCAAATGTGCTGAAAGAATACCCAATCTGCTTCTTCTCCCGTGATAGTCTTTCAATAAGGTATGAGAATAATCATTTTAGAGAACCGATCAACGACCACAAAGAGATAGTCGTTGACAAGGTATGAGAATAGGCAATCCTCCCAAGAAATCCTTGGATATGCTCTCCCATGGTAGCGATGGTACTGGCAAAGGAGTATACAAACCTAATTTTTGGTTTGTCGATTTTGAATTGCTGCAGAGACCACAACCTTGAATAAAACTAGCCACATCTTGCTGCATTCGCAGCTAGAACACATGTCGATGAAGATTTTGCAAAGTCTTCGTAACCCCAAATTGTCCAGCAACCTTCGATGTATGCGCTTCTCACAACCATTGAATTCGAGGTCCTCCACGAGATATATAAAGCAAATTGCTTTTTTACAAGAGTCCTTCTCGATGAACAAACTCTGTAGGTTTCCCTGTTTTGAGCTCAGCCATGTTGATCAAAAATCAGGATCTTCACTGTACATTGTGGCATAGTCATCATGATATGAGGGCTCGATCTGCATGAACACTGATAAGCAAAGGGTCATAACTGGTGGTCCCGACAACATGTTGGCTAGTTTATTGTGTACACCCTTCTTGTACTTAATCACCAGATTAAACTACTGCAGATACGACATCCACTTCATACATCGAGCTTGATGTAGCTTCGATTGTGTTTGCAAATATTGCAAAGGCTGGTGGTCGGTGTGGACAACAGTCTCTTTACCCAAAAGGTAGCACCGCCAATGTTTCACGGCCTGATGCAGTGCACACAACTCCTTGTCGTAGGTCGGGTAATTCTTCTGAGCTCCCTGAAATAACTCAGAGTGATATGCTACTGGTCGACCTTCTTGCATGAGCACTGCACCCATTCCATAACCTGAGGCATCGGTTTCTAGCTCGAATGGTTTTTGTAGATTCAGCAAAGCTAGAACAGGAGGTTCACTGATCTTCCTCTTCAGCAAGAGAAACGTTTCCTCATGTTTCTCTGTCCACTTGAACTTCTAGTCGATCCTGATTAATGCATGCAACGGAGAAGCCACAATCGAGAAGTGTCTGATGAACTTCCGAAGGTATTGGCATGCTCCCACAAAACTACGCACTTCGTAACTGTTTGTGTTCGAGGCCATTCTCGAATCACTTTTACCTTATTTGGGTCGATTTGCAACATACCATTGCCGACTACGAATCCTAAGTACAGTAGAGTTTGCTGGTCAAACTCGCACTTCTTACGATTGAGGAGAAGTCGATGTTGCCCAAGCTGTTCGAAGACCTTTTCGACATGAATGAGGTGCTCGTCCCATGAACGACTATAGACCAGTATGTCATCGAGGTAAACGATCACAGAGTCGTCGATGAACTATCGCAATACGTTATTCATAAGATGCATGAAAGTTGCCGGGGCATTGCAGAGGCCAAACAGCATGATCAGCCATTTGAACAGGCCTTGTCGCATCTCGAACATGGTTTTCCAAGTATCCTCCTCTCGAATGCTGACTTGATGATACCCTGTCAGGGACACAACCACTGTAGTGGGTCCCGTGTGTGCACTAACCCTGACTGCCCAGGATGCAGTCATGCACAGAGTAATAAACAGATAGCCAGCTTAAATCAGTTCATATACAAACAATATATGGCCGTCAAGCCTTAATACACATCGTTATACAAAAGCTAGCAAGGCCAACTATTAGATTTTATGAAAGTAGTTTTATGTGATCTCCGAGATCATCCCACAGGAAAATTCGAGTGCAGAACGTCACTCTTCAAATCTCCGGGTGGCTTTATTTTGCCAATCTCTAGCTTCTCTTTAACTGTATTTTTGTTATTGAGCAAGGGTGAGTACAAAGTACTCAGCAAGCCAATTGTAGCAAAATGCAGATATATTTAAAGAATTGATAAACATGATGGAAGGTTCATGGAAATATTTATAATAAATCATTTCATAATTCACCATTGTAGTATAGTGGTTACAGAAATTTAACCTCCTATTTACTTTAACAAGAATGCAGTACATATATATATCATAATTAACTTTTTAAAGGTGAATTTAACATCTTAAAATGTAATTCATAAATCTACTTGTGCCGAACTACATGATAAGTTCATTGACCATGACATACCCTAATCTGAGGTACGGAGTATTCGAATACATTCTTACACTCTGCAGAGGTGTACTACTTTTCCCACAATTTACTTCGACTTCTACTGTCAGCACATTTACATGCAATAGTACTGCATGCGACTGAGTCGAAACTCACATTCTTTTCTCATTTTCTTATAATAACTTTAGCTTTGCCCAGCTAAGGTCTTATCATGCATCAAACAAAACCTATAGCCATTGTAGCGGGCTATACCCCTACCCCGATCCCTTCCCAGTGCTAGTCCGCGGTGGGGTACTCCCCTTTGTCTAGCAGTGGGTCACTGGAGGGATCACATCTTACAAACACATCAACATCATTTCCATAAACACATCACTTTCATTTCTCACTATCCATGCAGAGCTAAGTTAAATATTTGAGAAAGTTACTAGGTCATGCCTGTCCCATACCAGACTTGTGGTTACTACGGTAACATGCCACTAGAAGTTAAAGCATAATTGTTTGGTCCTTAAGTGTTCAGGTAAAGAACTAACCACATTTCCCCTATGCCTCATGCACCATCAACATTCCAATCCACTCTACCCAAACATTTTTCCTTTATAATTTATTTTTTCACATGGCACACAGTCCATTTCCGAATAGAATAATTATTTATGTACCATATATTTGAACTGCATAATGCAATTGAAAAAATTTCTTTTGTCAACTACAATATAATATTTTAAATCTAAATGATCAAGTTCAATTGACTTGCCTTGCTTTTCGTGAAGTCCAGTTGAAAGAGCTACCAGGGTAGTGACGTTCTTGTGCTTGCCTCACTTGGTATCTATTTCGGCGTCAATCAATAAGCAGACAAAAATAATAGTTAGTATATTTGTTTATATAAATATATATTTAGGTTTGATAGGGTTCAATTGGTCGCATGCTGAGATAAGATTAAAAGAATGGTCAAAAGGTGATTGATAAGCTTGGTTCAAGCTGGATTGACTCATAAAAAGAGGACACCTTTATCTAGTGTTTGGATGGACGATCAGATTATATATATGTAGGGTTGAATGCAAATCAGACAAGGCGACACGAACGGATTTTCAATCTGAGGTTCCTAGGGCTACGGATGACATAAGCATGTCAATGGGAGCGACATTGGACATAGGCTAACAAGGCTTAGGCTGGCTTTTTAGGGTTTTTATCGAGGCTTGAATACTAAAACATGGCTAGGGCTTCGGTTGGATGGTCGAAATACTAGGGCAAAGTCAAATTCTAGATTGGATGTGAATGCGGTGACGTTCGAACGTCGACGCTGACATTCGTCTGGGACGACAAAACTGGAAATAGGTCGAGATGGGGTTTTATCACAATATGACAGTTGAAGAAAATGTAGAACATGAGATCATGAACTTGGTAGATAAAGTAGATTTTAATGTTCATGCATGAAGCAGCTGAATCGGGTGAATGCCACTGGCTAACATTGGGCTGATAAGGGTTGACAGTGGCTGGCATGAACTGGAAATTAGGGCATGGCTGTTTAAGTGTTTTGGTCTTCTATTTCTTTGTTAAATTATGTCTAGGATGTAGGCGAGGATGGCAGGAACTCAATGGATGTGGTTTCGAGCACTGGGGCGCATGGACGGCGATGAACAACGGCGAGGAAGCAAGGTGGCGACATGGCGAAGTTAGGCTACTGGACAGATTTTTGGCATAGGGTTAACTCACGATTTTGTACAACATCAAGAGTGGAAGCAGAGGGACAAAATGTATGGTTGAATGAGGCGAAGCCACTGGACAAGGCGGTGTCAACGGGAGTGGCCGACGGCAACGGGGCGGCACGCCGGAGAAGAGTAAAACACCCAAATCAAGTGTTGAGCTGATTCTGTGTCGTTTGCGTGGTTTGGAGGCCAATTAAGGTTATTTTCTGGGTTCTGGTGCAGTGGATTTGGTTGAAGGTTGATCGACGGTGAGCGGCGGCGAGTTGTGCTGGAGCGAAAAACGAAAACGACAGCTTCACGGTCCTGGGGTTATTAGGTGGTTTGGTCCCGAAATTAAAAGCATGGGTAGGTTCCTGGAGTGGTCTAGATGGGCGAGTCTATGAGGAATTGGACCAGGATGGCGCCGGCGAGGAGGTCGACGACGTGGTCAGAGATGACGACGATCAGATTTGGGCTTTTGGGCTATGGTCTTTTGGAGTTCAATTCATTGTTATAGGAGAAAGATAAAGGCAAGCGAAACCTACTAGTGTGATCAATTTAACCAGAGGAATAGTGGTGCAGGGCGGCGGTGAGAGCACGGCTTTGCAGAACAGGACAACATCGGCTTCACCAAATGGCGGTGAATTCTTGGAAAAGTTGAGAAGGAAGATGTTTCTATGATGAAGACAAGGATTTCACTCTACGTGTCAATGATTCGGACTCGGGGTCCTTAGTCGAACTTATGCAGAATTTGTGAGTTGTGAGGCCTTTCAAGGTGTCCCTCCGGAAAGGGATGATGAGCAACGTCAGTTGGGGCACAAAGAGATTTATACAGGTTCGGCCCTCGATGGTGGGAGTAATAGCCCTACGTCCTGTTATGATTTCACTATGTATGGAAAAAGGTTTACAAGGTTGGAGAAAAGATCATCACAGGCGAAGATCTTTTCTGTGTTGATTGTCTAAAAAACGACTAAACTAACTTATGAAAGCTTGTCCTTGATCTGTCGTTGTCTTCTTGTATCTTCTTGTCTTGTACATTTGCTCACCCTTTTATACCGGTCAAAAGGGCGCCAATGCACAACGGTTGTGAACGGTTGTAGAAATGCAGTTTTGGTAACTGCACTTAACTCCCACGCAGGTTTGACACGTGCAATCAAGGGATAACTGCACATGTTAACCTCCTGGCAGTTGGCTTCATACGTGGAGGAATCATCACGATCCTAGGGATATGCCCATTGCAGAGTTAAGCAATCCTGAGTTACTCTGGTTGAGAATAGTCAATGACCTTCTGACCGCACATTGTCTGCGGCCTCCTGACTGCGTAACGTTTGCGATCTCATGATCGCGCAAAGCCTGCGACCATAAATCATTCTTGTGTCTGCGCTTCTTAGGTCATCTGAGACCATGATAGCGGACCTTCAAACACTCATCTGATCCGAATCCGTCTTGAACCAAATGTGTATTACTTCGAACTAGCTCGGGTAACAATCCTCGTTAGCTAGCCCCTAAATTTGAAGAAAATGAAAAGACATATTTACTTCAAATTTTAATCCTACATCGGATAAGTGACCCGACGCTTCAACTTCTACACTTAGTGGCGCACTACGTGTGGTGGTTTATTTCCCGAGACGGGTTCCTGGTTGTCTTTGACAGGTAATGAGAGCACTGCTGTATTGTTTTTTAACCAGAGATAAAATGGTAAATATGTTTTAAGAACTCGAGGCATTCATCAATACGAACCGTCACCCTTGAGTGCTATAAATATCGAAGCCCCTTAGCCCTAAAACTTCATAAGCTTTTTCTCGGCTAAGTCTTTTCCAAAGCTATCATCCCTTCTCTTCTGTTTCCACCTCAATGGCAGATCAGGACTCCAAGAACATCATTGAGATTAAAAGTGATGAAGTGGAAGTGATACCTGAACCTGACCAGGATTCCCAGAAGTCTTTTTTGGAACTCTTGGTTCAAGTTGTCATTTTATATTCTGATCATTTCCAAAATTCTTTTTGGAAATTCACAGGTAATTGAAGAGTTGGTTCCCCCAAGAAAGAAACCCAAGGTTGATGAGGGATCCTCTAGTGGTACAAAGGTTGGGGATGCATCATTGCGCTCTCCTTCCTTGTCCCATGTAGTTCTTCCTGTCCATGCAACTCGGCGGGTCGAACCCTCATCTCCACCTTTGGAGATTCAAAATACTACTCCAAGGCTTTCTCCTTCTTTTGATCAGCTTTCTCCATTACGATCAAGCGATCACCATCTTTTGATGGGTTATCAATTTTCTGGTGGGAAGGTTGCATTCTCGCGACCAGATGATCCTCAGGTGTTTTTGGGTGATCAATTTTCTCGTGGGGAAGTTGCACTCCCACGACCTGATGGTCCTAGACTTTTTTCAGGTGATCTACTTTCTGGGGGGAACACCTCATCTCCCATCCAATCTTATCGCGAGGATTGGTAATTATTTTCATTTCCTCTACTGGTCGTTTTATCTTGTAAAACTAACACATATATGTGCAGGAGATGAAAATTTTTGGAGCCCCCAACGACCAGTCTGCTGAGATCCAACCTCTTTCCCTCGAACAAACTCTCCAGAAGGAAAAAGAGGCTTTGGAGAAGAAGACCGAAGAAATGTCTTCGGCCATTCTGCACCTAGCAGAATGTTATGACAACTCCAGCGAAGTGGCGCACCAACTCCACCTGGAGAGAGACCACGCTCGGAAGTAGTGAGAACTCTCTGATACAATCAGGAGTGGTTGTGCTTCTTTGCTCCGGGATGATGTAGATAGGCTCGGAGTAGTTGCTAGTTCTCTTGGGGCGGTCAATGTAGATCCTACTGACGGCAATATGTCCTTAGGAGAACTTTGTAAACTTCTCTCGGATCAGGTCGATGCTCTGGTCGCTTGTATCCCTTTTGTATGTAAAGACTGCCAGAAATAAGAATTTCCTCTACCTTACATACCTTGATTTCTCAACAAGGATTATGCAAGACTTATAATCCCGAATTAAAGCTCTTCAAAATTTCTGTGTAAAAACATGGTCATAAAGAGTGCCTTTGCGACCATACACACACAGGTAAATCCGAATTAACAACTTTTGCCATTAGAAATGCTTTGATGTGCTATACCGCGACCAGTACTGGTATTGCGATCAGAACTGAAACTGCGATTAGAACATAATACCTTGATCGAATGATAATCGAATATGTTGCGATTATCCACTTCCAGCGATCACAGAATTGCATTGCGATCAATATGCAAATCTTGAGACGATCACAGAACTGCATTGTGATCAACACATAAAAATTAATTTACAAAAGATAGGAGGAATCATTTCGTCCATAATCTTTGCAAAATTTTCATGTTTTTGTGTGCACCCTAGCCCCCGAATTCGAAACAAAAAATTATGAAAATATATTTTGTTCCAGATTCACTATAAGGAGTGCATAACGGGTTTCTAGAGAGAAGGCAACCATTATGGGAAATTAATAAAATATTCGGTGAAGGGTTGTCTCGGGCATATAAAAGGAGAAGGTAGCTTCCTGAGGAAGCCACACAACCAGAAACCCTTCATTTGCCTTAGAGTTTCTCGCCGCACAAAAACCCTCTTTTGCATTCCTCATCTTCGTCGCCACCAAAGTCACCACCTTTTTCCCAATCCTTCACAAGAAATGGCATCCTGGAGCCGATCCGTTCACGATACAGAGGAAAGCCTGGTGGCACTAGAGAAAGAAGAGATTCTCACTCCACGGCTGTTGATCAACTGGCGGCCAACGGAGAAAGATCAAGAAACCCCAATCGTCCAAGAGGGCGAATTGGTGATCTTCGAGGAATACCTGCGCTGCGGGTTCCGATTCCCAGAAAACGAGTTTCTGAGGGGAATCTTGGAACACTATGGACTAGAGTTAGTGAATCTCCACCCCAATGCAGTTCTCATTCTGGCGATTTTCCAGCACCTCTGCGAAGCCTTCGTCGGAGTGCTTCCAAGCGTGGAGCTTTTCCGACGCTTCTACTTTTTGGCATGGTCGAAAAGCGCCAATGCCGCTGGGTGCATCTACTTCCTTATAAGGGAGAAGAAAGAGTACCCATTCCCGCCCCTCCAGGACTCTGTTCATGGGTGGTACCAGAAATGGTTCTACTGCACCCCTCCATCGGAGAGCGGACTATGGTTCGCGAACACCCGACCGGAGAAGGCTAGTGAGTTGGACTCCCTCCTGGCTCTCAGCGCAGAGCAGAAGAAACAAGCCCAAGCAATTCTTCACCTAGTCTAGCAAGGCTTGACCGCACGTGATATCATACTCGACTTTGTGAAGAATCAGATAAGCCTCCTGCGTGAAAGGGCACATCCAGCTTGGGAAGTCAAGTCCATGGCGGACAGCACCCTAGACTACAATAATGGTATGTCCTTTAATCAACAAAACATACATTTTTTGACTAAAAATGTTGTATTTGTTAACATGCCTGTTTGTGACACAACTCTATCTTTGTTCGAGATAGAGAAATGGATAAACTACCTCCTTCGGACGTACAACGCCACTGTGGAGGGAGCTAAGGGATCGCCTCGCCCCCAGAGCTTAATCAACGCCGGCGACGATCTCAAGCAGGAGCGCCGAAAGGTATGACCTTTCCCAACAAGCTCTGTTGTAATCCATCCACTTGTCCTGTATTACCAAAAGCATTCGGAATAATATAGCTTCTGGGGAAGTTTGCTGAGGCGATGCGTCCAAGTGAGGACGTTGGTCCTTCAGGGAGACCAGCTGCGAAGAGGGTGAGGAGGACCCCTTCGAATCACGAAGTGAAGGACCCTGCTCCCAAAAAACCCTAGAAGATCTTGGGAGGGGCTTCCTCAGAAAAGAAAATCACAACAACAAAAAAGACTGCGGTAAGATATTCAGTACCCCCTGTAACCCCAAGTACGAATGGAAATTACTTCTTCGTCGTACAGGGTGAAGGGAGCGAGGACGAGGAAGATGACATTCCTCTAGTTCGTCGCAAGAGGAAGGCGATTGAACTTTTGGGAATAAGCATCCCAGAGAGGTTGGCTTCCCTTCAAATTGGCGAAGTCTTGTCCCTGACTGTAGGGACAGAGACGGCTACAATGGACCCCGTGACCGTTGACAATCAGGGTGAGGAAGACGAGATTCCTCTTATCTGCCACAAAGGGACTCCTGCCAGTCCTGGGGCGGTGAGTACTCCACTCCTGATGATAGGAGTGGGGATGACTTAACAGGATCCCGCGACCACTACTGATCTCATGGTCGCGGACGAAGTTCCAGTGCCTGTGGTCCAGGAAGCTCCAGGTCCAATGGCTTCATCTTTGCCAACAGAAGAGGTTACTCCGGTAAGGACCCTTTCACTCTTGTTTTTCATTGTTCCCCAGGTGTATTCTCATAAACTTGCATACACACAGGGAGAAAAGGACAATGTCCTATTCAGGAAAAGGAAGACCAGGACAGATGACGACTGTCCTCTTTTTCTCGGGGAATCATCCTCGAAACCCCAGAAATGGACAGGGTTTTGAGTAAGATAAGAGTCTTTCCCGTTCAAACAAGGTCATATCAAAGTGATAGATTGAAACCATTCTAACCGATGATTCTCTTGTTTGATTATGCTAGGCGCAGAGATGCAGCGCCAAGCGCCCCAGTGACCTCTACAAGTTTTGAGGCTCCTCCTGCTGCGGAGGTCACGGGCGATCAAAGTCCCATCCCCACGGCCGAGGAACTTCTTCATGCTATTGTAGAGGGGATGGCTACAGAAGTCCAATCACAGATATTGGAATCTGAGACCCCAGCCATGGAGGAGGCTCAGCAGGAAAATTCATCTGCCGCTCCGGCTGGGGATAAGGCGAGTCTAGAGACTCAGCCTTTGACTGAATCGGACAACAGCTCGTTTAACAAGTATATTGAGGTATGCAGAACACCTCTTTGTGATTTTTAAGTTCGCATTTGCATAGGAATATCCAGGCTTCGAAACTGATCTCCTTCCATGTCATAGGAATTGACTCATGTGGCGACCAAGTCGATAGCTGTAGCGAAGCGTATCGAGGTCGGCAACAGGAAACGAGTCGCCTGTAGCAATATGGAAGATGTCTCCTTATCTGCCTGAATTCCAGTCCTATTTTAACAATTATCTCTTTTGTCACAGAGAAAATGCCTTTCTGATCAAGACCCTCACTGATCGGGAAAACCAAGAGGTCAGGGCAGTCGCCAAGATCTCTTGCTTGGAGAAAGAACTCCAATAGCTGCGATTGCAGTTCTCCTGTAAGTGCACTTCTGACCAGAATGAATTAATTTGTTATGCGAATTGTTTGTGATGGTCTCTTATTACAGCACGAGAGGACCAAATAAGCCAACTCTTTCAAGAGAAGAAAGATCTCCAGGCGACCATCGAGTTGCAAAACTCGAGAGTTGACTCTGTCTGCAAGGAAAACGAGGGATTGAACGCGATGCTCTCAACCTGCAGCAGTGTTCAACAAGACATCTTCGAAAAGCTGATGTGGTCGAAACCCAGAGGGACGACCTTAGCCTGAGCGACTGGACCACACTAGTCGCAACCCAAGTTGAATCACTCCTCGAGTATCCTCTTGAAGATACAAGGCGTCAAACAGAGGCGATAAGGACAAAAGTCAATCCGCAGCCTCCGCCATTCTCTGTAGACTTCGTCCTCACCATGGCCCGGATCTTGATCTAAATCCAGTGGTGGGAGAAGCAGAGGTCGAGAGTGAAGATCATCTTGAGGTTATAATGGAGGAAGTCAAGCCTCTAGTTGAAAATCTCTTGAAAGAACTTGGCTTATGATAAACCTTGTACCTGTACAGATGTAATTATACAATTCATATGTATGCCTCAATTTTTGCAAAGAAAAGCACTTCTTTTTGTTTCGTGTTGTGACCATATTCCCCTAGCCCCCTCCTGAGATTATATATATTGAAGACTTAGTATTATAAGCACAGGAAGAATATGGGTGTAACGACGACTAGGAATACCTAAGGAATACTGCGACTTTAGGTATTATCGTCCGATCAGACCGATAATCATTGTCAATACAACACCCGACCTTATTGCGAACTGGCAGCCACCCTAATGACCAAGGACATGCCAGCAAGCCCCGTGTGCATTGAGAAACGGTTTATTGAGGGGTGTCTTGTCTAGAAGTGATCATGAGATCGGCCAGCGAATCCAATCGAGATATTATAGTGATACAATTATCGGCGACCAGCCCCCAAGCCAGACTCGTAACATATGGGCAAAAGAAATAATTATCACATGAAACAACTAAAAGTACTGATTTTGTTAAATCATGCTAATTGAAAAGAAAAAGGGTTTGGTAAACTTACATGTAGAACTTGCGTAGTTGATCGATGTTCCACGTATTGGATAAGATTCTACCATCCTCCATTGCTAGCCTAGCCGATCCTGGTCGTGGCACCGAGACAATAGCATAGGGGCCTTCCCATTTAGGGGAGAATTTATTGCGATTAGATTGGTTTTGTATTTTACGTAAAACCAGATCACCCATGTGAAGGCTACGTGGCCGCACCCTTTTGTTATGGTATTTGCGCAAAACTTGCAAATACACCGCGGATTTCACCAGAGCTCGATCATGCTTTTCTTCGAGGAGTATTAGATCTTGTAATCGTTGTCTGTTCTGATCAACTTGTTCGTATTGATCTGTTCGGACAGAACCAATACTAATTTCCATGGGTAACACAGCCTCAGCTCCGTATACCAGATGGAAAGGTGTCTCACCGGTGGCTCGACTAGAAGTAGTACGTAGTGCCCACAGAACGGTATAGAGCTCATCTACCCAAGCCCCCGAGCGTGTCTTAAGGTGATCAAAAACACGCTTTTTGATACCCTACAATATTTGCCCGTTGGCACGTTCAATGGCATCATTGCTCTGTGGATGAGCTACAGAAGTAAAGCACACCTTGGTTCCAATATTGTCGCAATAGTCCAGAAAGAGACCGCTAGCGAATTGAGAGCCATTATCAGTGATGAGACGATTTGGAACACCAAATCGAGTCACAATGTTCATATGAAAGAACTTTTGTGCAGCGGCAGCAATAACATTGTGTACCGGCTCGGCCTCAATCCACTTCGTAAATGTGTCAATAGCTATGAACAAGAACTTGTACCCATTGACCGCTTGTGGCATAGGACCAACAATATCCATCCCCCAAACCGCGAAAGGCCATGATAGAGGGATAGTTTGTAGAGCATAGGCAGCTGATGGACCTGTCTCCCATGAAATTGACACTGAGGACATGTCTTGACCATATTTTTGGCATCATCAAGTGCTGAAGGCCAGTAAAATCCTTGTCGGAAAGCCTTCCCGACCAGTGTACGAAATGACGTGTGTGCACCGCATACACCGTCATGAATTTCTTTCAAGAGGGATTTACCTTCCTCTTGGGACACACAGCGCATGAATACTCCTTGAGTACCCTTTCTATACAAAACTCCTTTTATAAGTTTGTATAGACGCACTTTTCGAACTAACCAATCGCTATGGTTTCGTCCTCGGGCAAGGTCCCGTGTTCGAGATAGACCCTCAATGGATGGGTCCAATCTTGTTCTTGCTCGAGGTTGGTAACGCAAACTATTACCGAATCATCCTCGGTCGTAGTCATGATCGAAGGATGTTCCAAGTGTTCGACGAACACTCCTGCCGGGGCGGATGTGCATGAGGACCCAATTTTGGATAATTGGTGTGCGAGAATGTTGTCCTTTCGCGGGATGTATTGGACTTCGAAATGACTGAAGTGTTTTTCCAATCTCCTCACTTCCCCCAAGTAATGAGCCATTGTCTCATTGGAGGTGCTGTACTCCTTGTTTACCTGGTTTACGACCAGCTGTGAGTCTCCCCTCACCACTAATCGATGGACTCCGAGGAATTTCGCTACCCGGAGCCCTGCAATAAGACCTTTATACTCTGCTGCGTTGTTGGTCGCAACAAAGTGTAGTTGAATGACATACTTCAGTTGGTCACCCTGAGGCGTGACTAAGACCACTCCAGCCTCCCGAGTGTTGAAAACTGCGAGAGCCATCAAAATACATCATCCAATGATCGGGACATTGCAAATCCTCAGACCCCTGCACGAGTGGTTCAGGATTAGTCCATTCGACCACGAAGTCGGCCAGGATATGAGATTTGACCGCGGTGTGAGCCGTCAAATGGGGGTCGAACACTCCGAGTTCCACAGCCCATTTCACGATCCGACCAGATTTCTTCGGATTCTAGACAATGTCCCCCAAAGGAAAAGATGAGGGGATCGATTGTGATCCTATGTGCTTGGAAGTAATGTCGTAGCTTACGCGAAGCCATCAGTAGTGCGTAAAGTATCTTCTGGACCTCAGGGTATCACTCCTTAGGACCATGAAGTACTTCGCTTACATAGTAGACGGGTTTGTGCGCACCTTCTCTTTCTATGATCAAGATAGCGCTGACCGCGTAAGGTGTGGCCGCCCAGTAAAGGAGCAATGATTCCTCTTTATTGGGAGAAACCAAGACTGACGGACTGGACAAATATGCTTTGACCCCTTGAAATGCATTCTCGGCCTCATCAGACCAAGTAAAATTATGGTGTTTGCGCAGAGCTTTGAAGAAAGTAGTCCCTTTTTGCCCAGTCGCGATATGAATTGGCTTGCCGCCATGCGACCTGCTAGGCGCTGACCATCTTTGATGGTCGAGGGAGACCTCATTTGTTTGATACCCTTGATTTTTTCGGGATTAACCTCGATTCCACTGGAACAAACAACAAAACCTAGAAGTTTTCCAGACGAAACCCCGAAAGAACATTTCTCCGGGTTTAATTTTATTCCATATCGATTCAAATTATAGAAGGTTTCAGCAAGATCGTCTAAATGAGACAAACTTTTTAAACTTTTTAAACTTTTTACAACCAAGTCATCTACATAAGCTTCAAGATTACGCCCCATCTGCGAAAGAAAGGTCCTTTGCATCAAGCGTTGGTACGTGGAACAGGCGTTCTTGAGACCAAATGGCATTCTGACGTAGCAGTAAGTGCCGAATGGTGTGATGAAGGCAGTCTTCTCTTCATCTTCTTCCGCCATGCTAATTTGATGATATCCTGAGTAAGCGTCCAGGAAACTCATCAATTCACAACCCGCAGTAGAATCAACCAGCTGGTCGATGCGGGGAAGGGGAAATCATCATTCGGACAGGCACTATTTAGGCTGGTGTAGTCGACGCACATGCGCCACTTGCCATTTGACTTGCGGACCATGACTGGATTTGCAAGCCATTCTGGATGATCGACTTCGCGAATAAATCCGGCGTTTTGGAGCTTATCTAACTTCTCTCAGATGGCTTCCTGCCGATCACCAGCAAACGCCTGAGCTTCTGCTTTATTGGTCGCTGTCCAGGTCGAATTGCTAACCTGTGCTCAATTACTTCCCTTGGGACACCGGGCATGTCGAATGGTTTCCACACAAACACATCTGCATTAGCTCGGAGGAAAGTAATGTGCTCGAGTTCCTATTTGTCATCCAAGCCTGATCCAACTCGAATTGTCCTGGATGGATTATCTGGGTACAATGGAACCAATTTTAATGTTTCATCTGGTCGAGGAGCGGCTTTGATCGTATCAGTAGACATTGTGGCAATATGGGCTTCTCGGAGGGGAAGCTGATCTGCCAACTCCAAAGGTAACCGATCACATGTCAATGCCACGTTGCGACTGCCTCGGACTGAAATAACGCCCTTGGGGCCAGGCAACTTGCCGCACTGGTAAGCGTAGTGCGTAGCCATCATGAACTTAGTAAGAGTTGGCCTGCCAAATATTGCGTTATAAGCCGAATGACAATCAATTACATCAAAGGTAACCAATTCTGTTCGGAAGTTATCTGGTTCACCCAGCGTGACCGGGAGCACAACCTGTCCCAATGGTATCATATAGGGGCCAGGAATATCCCATAAAACAGATGAATTATGGGCTTGATTTTTGAACAAGGAATTTGCATCTCGTCTAGTGCCTTGACCAATAAAATGTCCAAGGAACTACCTCCGTCGATCAGGACCCTTTCGACTCTCGCATTACTGATAATTGGGGTAATGACCAAAGGCAGCCTCATTGGTCGAGTAAGCCCCACAGGGCAATCAGAGCGATCAAATGTCAAAGGAGTATATGACCAACGGGGGTATTGAGGTTCACCAAGGGGAGTCTCCGTTTGGTTCACTTCTCGATAAAAAGCTTTAAATTGCCATTTAGAAACAAAAGAGGAGGAACCTCGAAAATAACATTGACATGATTACGAGGTACCCGGTAGGACATCTCTTCATCCCCACTGGCGTCTCTGAGCCCACAAGTCTGTTCTTTTGGTGGCAAGGTCGGCATTGGTCCGATCCCCTGGTAGAAGTCATCCAACTGTTTCAACCAACTCCGGCAATTCTTGAGGTCGTGGCCCACATAATTGTGAAGTGGACACAACCTCTTGCCTTCCTACGGGTTAGTCGACTTCTCTGGTTGGTCGGCACTATGACCACTGACGAGGATTGTTACCCGAGCTAGTTCAGAATAAATGCACGCCTAGGACAAGACAGATTCGAACCAGGTAAGTGTCTGTTGGTATGATCTCAGCTGGCCTGAGAAGCGCGGACACATGGTCGCAGGCTTTATGCAATCAAGCCGCAGACAGTGCGCAGTCAGAAGCCCAAAGGCGATGCGCGGACAGGAGGTCGCAGATAGTACGCGGTCAAGTGGTTGCGGACAATGCGCGGTCAGAAGGTCATAGACTATTTTGGACTAGGGCGACTCGGGATTGCTTATGCCCTACAACGAGTATATCCTGAGTATCCCGAAGATTCTTCCACGTATGAAGATAATTGCCAAGAGGTTAATATGTGCGGTTATTCCTTAATTGCACGTGTTAAGCCTACGTGGAAGTTAAGTGCTGTTGCCAAAACTGCACCCGAGCAACCGTTCGAAGCCGTTGTGCATTGGCACCCTTTCGACTAGTATAAAAGGATGAGCAGATGCACTAGATGAAAAAATGAGACATTGGGAACAGATCAACATCGACAAGTTTCCATAGGCTAGTTTTAGCAGAATCTTACATAATCACATAGAAAAGATCTTCGCCTGTGATGATCTTTTCCACGACTTTGTAATCTCTTTCCTACACATAGTGAAATCACAACAGGACGTAGGGCTATTGCTCCCACCATCGAGGGCCCGAACATGTATAAATCTTTTCATGTTCCAACCGACTTTGGCTCATCATCCCTTCCCGGAGGGACACCCTGAAAGGCCTCATAACTCACAAATTCTGCATAAGTTCAACTAAGGAACCCGAGTCCGAATCATCGACAGCTGGCGCCCACCGTGGGGCCCCTTCTCAAGGCGTCCTTATTTCTATTCGGAGGTTCAGTGAACCATGTCTAGAGCATATGATTCTGAGAACGATTTCGATCTCGAGGATTATGCCCACATCCAGATGCCTTCACCTAGTGATCCTGTTCCGATGGAGGAAACTGGAGGTGAAGGCGTCCCAGAGGTCGACTCGACCACTCAGGTCATGTTCATCGACCAGGAGGCGACTGACGCAGAACCAGAGCCTACTGAGGTTCTTAATGCGTTAGAGGTTGAATCCGGTCCATCGTACGACCCTGCTAAGGGTAAGAACGATGTTGACCAGGAGGTTAGCCCGGGGAGGTTTGCCCCTGATAACCTCCATCATCTCTTTGATTTCGAGTTTGACTCAGAACAAACGGAGATGTTTTCTCCATCGGCGACCTCGCTCCCTAGACAATTCGCTGCTTTATCAGAAGAAACTCCCGATCAACGGGCTGCTAGGGAAGAGCAGGAATGCAAACAAAAGGAAGATCAAGATCGTGAGCAACAAGACAACGAGCTTCGCAGTAGAGGCTCTTCAAAATGCGCAAGCTCTTTACCATGCTGCTCTGAGTTCTTCCCGTCGATCACGTGGTCACAGACGTGACCAGACGCCGTCTTTACCCCTGGAGCGTGTAACATCCCTATTTTTGACTATCTTTTCTGCTTACGTGTCAGCATATATTCTTTGGAATCCCTGTTGTCTCAACCCTATCTTGATCTTAGGTATGCCACTACCTTAACCTAAAAAGTTGGCTGCTAAACTTCATCTCCCAGATCGTTTTTACAATTCAGTCCAAAAGTGCTTTAGTTTAGTCCTTTTCGAAAACCCAAAAAGGCTAAAAGTCCCAGATCATCTCCAAATCCAGATCTGATCAAGTGATTACCTTTCTTTCATATTTCTGAACGTTTTTCCCTTCTGGAAGAATTCCAGAATCTCAACCGAAACCCTAGTTTCAGCCTCGACAAAAGTTTCAGACCCTAATTACCCTGTTTACCCTAAATACCCTATTTTCGATTTTTGTCAAAACCACCAAATCTTATCGGATTTTACCATTTTTCCTGTTGGATGAGTCTAAGACATTTAGTAGCACTCATCTGCAAGGTCAGAATTCAAATCAGCCCCTCAGTTCTTCAGAATTGGAAATAGGCCCAAATTCCCAAGCCAAAACCTTCACGTTTCAGTCCAAAACCTTGCAAACAAGCCCCTGGCCTTTTCTTCGACCACGACCAGGAGACCGCGTGCACGACCGCGACTAGTGTTCGTTCGACCAGCGCCTTGCCGCTTTGCCGCGCCGTTGAGCTCGCCGCCGGCGAAGTCCCTCGCGTTGCCACCTTCACGGCCACGTAGCCACCAACCTTGCACAGCTGTACCGCCACCGTGGAACGCTTCAACCACACCGTGCCGTGTTCTTCCCAGCGCGCGCGCGTGCCCGCTATTGTCAAGAGCTTCACGCCACATGGCTGCCATCCCGGAGATCGTCGCCACACCACCCTGACAGAATCCTGTTTCCCCGCGATTCATCGCCTCTGGCAGAACCCCGCCGTGTCCCCAAGTACCTCGATGACCGCCCCAGCACCAGAAGAAAAATCCCCCGGCGATTGCTGCAGCTCCTGAGAGCTTCACCCGCGGCTATATAAAGCCCCCCCTTCGCCCAGCATCTCTTCACACCATTCCACAACTTCAAACCGTAGCTTCCTTCACCAGAGAGTAGTCCAGTTCTCCAGCGCCGCCGTGAAGACCTTCTTCTCCGGCAAGTTGCTTCTGAGGCCACCGGTGCCAGCTTCGCCCGAAGCTTCTTCCTCCAAACCAACGCCACCAGTAAGCTCCCTTCATCCCTCTCTTCGTACCATAGTGTTTAATTGATCCCCGGTGAACCTCAACGCCGGCAATCACCGGAAAAACTGAAATCCCCTGTTCCCGTAATGCCGAGTGATTCAAGCCAAATTGATCCTCATGCCAGTAGAGAGTATTGATCAGTGAGCTAGGAGAAACAAACCTGCAATCTTGGAATCTCCAATTTTGCCCCGAGCTCCGAAATTCCATGTTCGAGCCTCGGCAGTTCGCCGGAGAACGCCGCCGTGCTTCTCTAGCCAATCTCTGGCAAAATTGAGTGCACCAATAGCCTTGTGACAGCCCCTAGATGCTTCTCGAGCGTGGAATTGAGTTCAAACGCCCTGGAACGAAAACCCCCAAATCGGTGCCTTCGTCTTCAGCCCCGATCGCCGGAGTTCGTTTTCTGGCCAAACTAGCCGGTGAAACCTTGTCATTTAGATAGATCTCAACCCCCTGAGCAATTTTGTCTACTAGCTCGACTTCTGGATCGACCTGAATCAAAAGTTATGGTCATGCCAAAGGTTGCTGTCCAGTGGTTCAGTTCATATTCAGGCCACCGTGTTTGCTCACCGGATTTGGCCACCTTCTGGCCACTTTCAGCCTTTGAGCATGTGAGAGTTTTGTAGCTGTTATCAATGCCTAAACCCCAGACAAAGTCTTGCATCAATTGGAGTCCTGAGTCAAAAGTTATGCAATGCCCTAGTTTCTGGCCATGTCTAGCACTATGTCAGTGCATGACCACCAGTGGCATTGGATGATTTAGACTTGTTTCATTTGAGCAATTGAAATTCCACTTTGTCCAATAAGTCCCTTGAGCCATGATCTGCAACATTCCCTACTACCATATCTCCAAAAATCAGACCTAGAACCGATTTAGAGCAATGTCAAGCCATGAGTCGAATGTCAGCCCTTCGACATTCAAGCCCTTTGAGCCCATCTCTTCGACCTATGTCAAGTGACCTTGTCCAAACCCTTACCCCTGCATGCATGATGTATTTACATATTATTTTCTAGTACTTGTATGCTTATATAGTGTGTATGTGTTGTTTGTATCCGCCGTGGAACCAGACGTTGAAGGAACCGAGGAGATCTTCGAGGATTCATTTGAGCAGCTAGACCCATCACTGCAAGGCAAGTCTCAAACCCTTGATCATGTCTAGCCTATTATTTTAAAATGAAGTATGTTATCTGTTTTCAAGTATATGCATGCCTTAGATTCAAATAAGAACTATGTTTCAATAAAATGATTAGATATGACCTAAATGATTGTAAAGCCCCTTTTGACATTGAATACCCCTGCACCCTTGTTACCCTAGATTATCATGCTTAGGCTATGCTATGCGCAAGATTATATGTTAAATGTTGAATGGTCACATATGAGAAAAGTATATTCAAAACCCCTTTTGTGAAAGAAAATGTGATTGGAATCGATAGTGAGGATGGTTTGAGTGGATGGTGCTGTGTGCGCACTGGGAATGTGAAAGACTCGCTAGAGATTCATAAGGACTAGAACCTTGTGTTGTGCTTCTATGCGGCATGAAAAACGTACCAACCACTTGCCTGTTTATGGGACGGGCGCAACTTAGTAGCTTTCTTTAGTATTAGCTTTTCCCTGCAATGGTTGTCGATCCAGTGTCTTGCGAGAACTGGTGGGCCGCAGAAGGCCATGAGTGATGTGAGTTCAGAAAAATCATGAGAGGAAAAGGTGGAAAGAAGGAAGACGCCCTATGCCAGATTAAGTCGTGCGCGACTGTAATCATGAGAGGCTATGTGTCTTGCGAGAACACAGACCCAGGCTAGGAAGTAAGGCAGTGGGGAGGACCCACAACGGTACTTGAGACTTAACTGTCTATTTACCGGGCAGGGAAATAGTTAATGCCAGGACTGTAAATTGTTGTGTCATCTCAGCCTTGTCACATGCGTAACAGTCGCATGGAGAGGTACCGACTTGAAAGCCGAATGATCGGTGGATTAAGGTGGTACACCTTTGCAAAGTTTAAAAAGTATCGGATACTCTAAGCTCCCAGGTTATGGAGTCTGCGCGCTGTGGATTCTATTCACGTCGATGCAGCACAAGTAGCTTTTGGAAAGTTTTCACAAAATCAGAACAAGGTGGTGACTCTTGAAAGACCGCCACACACAACATTTTCTGAGAATTTAGCTTAGGGTTTTAAAAGCACCGCTTTTGAAAATAAAGGTCTTTTCTCCAAAGACTAAGTGTGAAAATCTATTCTATATACATATATGAAGCCAAGGAGCTATTCTTTGAGAAATTTCCCCCATCTATATATACACTTGCATTCTTATTTGGGACTTGTTGAGCACCATGTGGACAATGTGCTCACCCTTGCCTTTACAAACGAATTTAGAAGAAGGATTTGTCGACCCTGAATCTTACGGTCTTGAGCCCAATGTGGAACAAGAAGAAGAAACTGAAGACCAAGCTTGATAGAGGGTTATGCACCAAGGTGGAGTTCGATGTGGAGAAGGCCCGTGCAACACCGCTGCTGCTGAAAAAGAAGACCAATGAAGTCCTTTTGTTTATTATTACTGTTTTATTTTGTGCCGACCTTTGTGTCGAAAACTCCTTAATTTGTATCAACATTTAAATGCGTCATTTTGGCGCTAAGTTATTGTAATGTTGGTCCTTGTGATCAGCACTTGTTTTTAATTACTCGCATTTTTATATGATGCATCTTGTTATTGTGAGCTGCAATGTGCCTTTTCTGAGTGCAATCCACCTGGGCGATTGCCACTGGAATCCTCAAATGAGGGTCCCACAGAACTTGGTATCAGAGCAGAAGACTCGACTGTAGGTCGTAGCCCTTAGATATACTTTGGCGTCCCTAGAAGAGAAATCCGCTAGTTCTTTGTCAAAAATTTGTTTACGAAAACCTATTTTCCTTAAGAAAAATGTTATTTTCGATTTTTGGAAAAAGGCTTTAGACTTCTCTTTAAACTCATAGATGCCTTTCGTTCTGTCTTCAGATGGCTTCCGACAGGAGATACCTTCACGGAGACGAGCTTGGATCGTGGGCACTGTTGCTGTGGATGATGCTGCAATTTCTTGGAGCACGGGACAGTCAGAGGCCAGTGTATTGTGTCTGGCAAGATGAGATCAACGGACGACCCATTGGTTGTCGGGCTTCAGTGATTGTCTATGAGATTCCCGAGCACGGGAGAGGCTCAGTGAGACGTCAAGCCCGCAGAGAAGAAGAGGAGGATGCTATCTTAGACACTGCCCGTCGTGCTATAGGTTCCGTCCGGCAGATGTACAGCGACTACCTTTCTGATTCCCCCTACCGCTTCGTACCCTACCAGGTCCCCGGATCAGAGTACCAAGTTGTTCTTCCGTCCAGCGACCAGGAGAACGCTATTTTGACGAAGACTCGAGACGTCGTTCGTGTTTCGGAGGTCGGATACACCCGCCTACTTCGAGACTACGAGCGTGTTCGAGATGATCGCCACTACCTTGAGGGCATGCTTATTAGGGCTCGTGCGAGTCTCCAAGAGAAAGAAAGACAAATTCAAGAGATGGCTGAATCAAGTGGAGAGAAGGACCTCGAAGCTGCAGAGTCAGTAACCAAGAAGAGTCGCCCAAAGTTGAAGATCACCGCTCACAAGAAGGTAGGAAACTCGAAGGAGTATCTCAGTGGTTTCATGCCTGCGTCGCGTGGCATAGTCATCAACGGTCAGACGATCGGGCTTCCCTGCACCGCAAAGAAGGAGAAGACCCCTGAGGGAAAAGGGAAGGAGATTGTCAACATCAACGACGACAACGAAGATGATCCGATGGATGCTGATGACGATGAGGAGGAGGATCCCGAGGAGGTAGAGCCTTGTGATTCTTCTGATGATGCTGAGGAGTGACTGCAGACTTCCTTCAACCTTTTGTGCCTAGCCCAGCAAACGCTAGATTTTCTTTTGTTGTAGTAGTTATTTTAGTATGGTTGATGTATGCTGGATGTTAGATGAGCTCTGAAAGCCGATGAGGCTAGAAGCTTTGTATCTTTTGAAAAGCTAATTTATGAAAAGGTCATTTTGCATATCCTTATTCTTACTTCTTGAGCTAATGCCAGCATTCTGCTAGCACCTGTGTAAATGATTCTTTCCGAATCAATGTCTCTATTCTTAACCTCCTGTTTGAGTAGGATGGTTAACACGCGAGCAAGACCCCAGGAAGGAGAGCTAGAGGGAAACCCTAGCAATGCAAGGGCCACACCCGGAGCGAGAAGCCGCACCAACCCAGATAGACCAGGATCTTCGACAATGCCACAAGGAGGCAACATCAATGATGTACTGCTATGGATGGAGCAGAACCGACAGGAATCAGCTACTATACAGAACCAAATTTTGGGACAGCTGATGCAACATATCGCATCCGGACAAATTGAAGGATCCGCAACGGGTGCAAAGTTAACTGACTTCCAGAAAACACGGCCCCCAACCTTTTCGAGCACAGAAGACCCTATAGTAGCCGACGATTGGTTGAGAGACGTGGAAAGGAAATTGAATACTGTTAGGTGCAGCGATGAAGAGAAGCTTCTGTATGGATCAAATCAATTAGCTGGACCCGCTGCTGCTTGGTGGGAGAATTACCAGACTGTGCACACCAACAGAGATTCGATCACCTGGAATGAGTTCAAGGAGGAATTCCGTAGATACCACGTCCCAAAAGGCGTTGTCCAGGCAAAGCGCCGAGAATTCGTAAATCTGCGACAAGGGAATAAGACCGTGAAACAGTACCTGCATGAATTTATTCAATTGGCAAGATACGCACCTGAAGATATTGCGACAGAGGAAAGGAAGATCGACAGGTTTTGCGAAGGACTACAAAACTCCTTGCAATACCAGCTATCATCTCATGAATTCACGGACTTCCACGTCCTGATAAACCGGCTGCTTAAGATGGAGGAGAAAAGAGGAATAATTGAAGAAGACCGAAAGAGGAAGGCTTTGCCCAACTCTTACCAAGGAAGTGCTAGTCGAGGGAGACCAATGCCTACTTTCCGACCAGCCTTCAGACCACCTCAAAGACCCCAAAGGCCTGCGCCTACTGCAATAGCTCAATGCACCGGATGCAGGGGAAACCACTTCTTGAAGGATTGTCCCCCGAAGAATGAAGAATGCTTTCACTGTGGAAGAAAGGGACATCGCAGGAACACTTGTCTGTTACAACACTTGCCATCCAATGTTGCCCGAGCACAAGCTGCAAGACCCCCTGTTCCAGCCCAAGGCTTCGCTAGAAATGCTCCACCCTCCAGAGGAGGAAGGTTCCAGAATGGCCGAGGAAGAGGAATGCCTGCTGCAGGTCGCGGAAGACTCAACTACGCATCTGCTGTTGAAGCAGGAGAAGCATCAGACGTCGTGATCGGTAGGATCTTTATCCACTCTGAACTTTCAGTTGCATTATTTGACCCTGGTGCTACTCATTCATTTGTGTCAAGACCTTTCGTGCTCAGAAATAAGTTGCCAGTATCTGCATTAGAGTTCCCTATCTTAATTCAATCCCCTGGAGCTCGAATGCCTGTCAACTCTATCTGTAGAAATATCGCCTTTAGTATTGGCAATCTAGGATTCCTAGCAAACCTGCTAGTTTTGGACCTTCAAGGATTAGATGTCATCCTTGGAATGGATTGGTTAGCCAAGCATAAAGGTTAGATGGACTGTGAAAAGAAAACAATAACCCTGACGAATGCTGAAGGAAAACAAGTCACGTTCCACGCAGAGAGATCAATAGTGAACAACCGAGTGTGTAGTTTGAACAGCTTGGAAGGAGTTGAGTTTGAAGGAGTTCCAATAGTAAATGAATATCCAGAAGTTTTCCCTGAAGAGCTTCCTGGAATGCCACCAGATCGGGACATTGAGTTCTCAATCGAATTAAAACCCGGATCTGCCCCTTATGCAAGAAAGCTTGCACGTATGACAAGTGAAGAACAAGAAGAATTAAGAAGGCAAGTGGAAGAATTGGAAAGAAAGGGATTCGTTAGAACAAGTTCCTCACCTTGGGGAGCCCCTGTACTTTTTGCTAAGAAGAAAGACGGCAGTCTACGACTTTGTGTCGACTACCGGAAACTAAATGATATGACGATCAAGAACAAGTACCCTTTGCCAAGGATCGATGATCTCTTTGATCAACTAAGAGGAGCGAGGATATTCTCAAGGATCGACCTGAGGTCCGGATACCACCAACCGAAGATTCGAGAACAAGATATTCCAAAAACTGCATTCATAACGAGATATGGATTGCATGAGTTTACCGTGGTGCCATTTGGTTTAACGAATGCAGCAGCAGTGTTCATGAATTTAATGAACAAGGTTCTCATGGAATTTCTGGACAAGTTTGTCATTGTGTTTGTCGATGACATTCTCATCTTTTCGGAGTCAGAGGAAAAACACGCACAACATCTTAGGATGGTGTTGGAAAAGTTAGTAGAACATCGACTGTATGCCAAATTCGATAAGTGTGCCTTTTGGTTAAAAGAAATCTCATTCTTAGGCCACATTATCTCTGGCAAAGGAATCTCAATGGATCCATCAAAAATTCAGGCTATCATGGAATGGAAACAACCGAAAACCGTAACTGAAGTAAGAAGTTTCCTAGGATTAGCCGGATATTACCGGAGATTTGTCAAAGGATTCTCCAAGATTACAAAGCCACTCACCAGACTACTAAAGAAAGATGTTCCATTCGACTGGACAGAAGGATGTGAAAAGAGCTTTGAGGAGTTAAAGAAGATATTAACAACCGCACCTGTCCTTACGTTACCAGATAACAAAAAGGATTTTAAAGTCTACTGCGATGCATCAAAGCAAGGACTAGGCTGTGTCCTTATGCAAGAAGGGAGAGTCGTGGCTTACGCATCGAGACAGTTGCGACCACATGAGGAGAATTATCCAACTCATGATTTGGAATTAGCCGCCGTTGTTCATGCGCTAAAGATTTGGCGACACTATCTACTTGGAAATAGATGTGAAATCTACACGGACCACAAGAGTTTGAAATACATCTTCACCCAACAAGACTTGAACATGAGACAGCGAAGATGGCTAGAGCTGATTAAAGATTAAGACCTTGGAATACACTACCACCCTGGAAAAGCAAATGTAGTAGCGGACGCCTTGAGCAGAAAATCCTACTGCAATCAAGAGAAGACATTAGGAATACCACCCCAATTTCTTAGAGATTTCGAGAAGTTGAATTTAGAGTTTGTTGAACAAGGAACCGTCGCCGCATTAACAATGAATTGCGAGTTGAAGGACCAAATCCGAAGGGCTCAGGAAGTAGATCAGAGTATTCAAAAGATGAAAGAGGACATGAAACACGAAGATGCAATTGACTTTCGTGAAGACGAGGAAGGAATTTTGTGGTATCATAACCGAATCTGTATCCCAGAGGACAAGGAAATCAAGAACATGATACTGCAAGAAGCCCATTGTACCCCGTACTCTATTCACCCAGGTAGTACAAAGATGTACCAAGATCTAAAGGATCGGTTTTGGTGGAAAGGAATGAAAAAGGAAATTGCCGAGTTTATAGCTTCTTGTGATACCTGTCGAAGAGTGAAAGCAGAACACCAGAAACCTGCAGGACCGTTACAACCCCTACCAACCCCGGAGTGGAAATGGGATGAGATTGGAATGGATTTCATAGTTGGTTTACCAAGAACCCAGCAAGGATACGATTCTATATGGGTTATCGTCGATAGATTGACGAAAGTAGCTCATTTTCTACCAGTAAGGACGCAGTACACGACGAAAAAGCTTGCAGAACTATATCTTACCAGAATTGTCACGCTACATGGAGTAACAAAAACAATCGTCTCAGACAGAGGAGCACAATTTGTATCAAGATTTTGGGGAGAGTTACAGAAATCCCTAGGAATGAAGTTGAAATTCAGTACAGCTTACCACCCGCAAACTGGAGGTCAAACAGAAAGAGTGAACCAGATTTTAGAAGACATGTTGAGAGCGTGTGCTTTGGACTATGGAAATTCTTGGGAAAAATTTCTACCGTACGCGGAATTTACCTACAACAATAGTTATCAAGTGAGTCTACAGATGGCTCCTTATGAAGCGCTTTATGGAAGAAAGTGCCGCACGCCACTATATTGGACCGAAGTTGGACAGAAACAATTTTTAGGACCGCAATTAGTAGAGGATGCCACAGCCCACGTAAAGATCATACAAGAGAGATTGAAAACGGCCCAGATGCGCAGAAGCCGGGTAAAGAGGACGACCTCCATCGACTACGGCAAACTTCGACCGAAACTCTTCGTCAGTTTGTCAAGAGATTTGTCGGGGTGAGAAATACCATCCCGAACATATCTGATAACTCTATTATCAGGGCGTTTAAACACACCGTTCGATATCGGAGATTCACCAAGATTTGCTCATCCATCCTCCTCGATCAGTAGCCGATCTCTTTGATATGGCCAATCGATATTCCGACGTGGCCGAGGCTGTTGAATGGAATCAGATGGTTGATAAAGGTAACCTACCGCCTCAACCAGGTCTCAAGGATGTGAAAAGGGAGGATTCAAGCAAGAAACCAGAATCTTCATTAGGCGGGAAGTCGAAGAAATCAAAAAGGAGTCGATCTGGACAGTACCAAGAGGTCGCGGTCGCAGAGAAGCCTCCATTTACTAAAGGTAACAGACATTCATTTAAAAATAAAACTGCTTCTTGTGGTCGCAGTGCCGACCAGCCAAAGAAGTCGACTAACCCGCAGGAAGGCAAGAAATGGTGTCCGCTCCACAACTCCACAGGCCACGACCTCAAGAATTGCAAGAGTTGGTTGAAGCAGTTGGATGACTTCTACCAGGGGATCGAAGCTATGTCGACCTTACCAACTAAGGAACAAGCTTGCGGGCTAAGAGACGCCGACGGGGACGAAGAGATGTCTTACCAGGTACCTCGTAATCATGTTACTGTTATTTTTGGAGGTTCCTCCTCTTTTGTTTCTAAGAGGCAATTTAAAGCCTTTTATTGAGAGGTTAACCAAATGGAGACTCCCCTTGGTGAACCGAGACTCCCCTTAGTGAACCTCAGTACCCCCGTTGGTCAGATACACCTTTCATGTTTTATCGCTCTGATTGTCCTGCGGGGCTTACTCGACCATTGAGGTTGCCTCTGGCCATTACCCCGATTATCAGCAATGCAAGAGTCGAAAGGGTCCTGATCAACGGAGGTAGCTCCTTGGACATCTTATTGGTCAAGGCGCTCGATGAGATGCAGATTCCTCGTTCGAAAATCAAGCCCATAATCCATCCGTTTTATGGGATAATTCCTGGTCCCTCTATGATGCCATTGGGACAGGTGGTGCTCCCGGTCACACTGGGAGAACCAGATAACTTTCGAACAGAATTTGTTACTTTTGATGTAATTGATTGTGATTCGGCTTACAACGCAATCTTTGGCAGGCCAACTCTTGCTAAATTCATGATGGCAATGCACTATGCTTACCAGTGCGGCAAGTTGCTTGGCCCCAAGGGTGTTATTCCGGTCCGAGGTAGTCGCAATGTGGCATTGACATGTGATTGGCTATCCCTGGAGATGGTGGACCAACTTCCCCTCCGAGACGCCCATATCGCCATAGTGTCCACTAATACGATCAAAGCTGCTCCTCGACCAGATGAAACACTCAAACTAGTTCCATTGTATCCAGATGATCCGTCCAAGACGATTCGGGTTGGATCAGGCCTGGATGACAAATAGGAACTCGAGCTCATTGCTTTCCTCCGGGCTAATGTAGATGTGTTTGCATGGAAACCATCCGACATGCCCGGTGTCCCAAGAGAAGTAATCGAGCAAAGGTTAGCGATTCGACCTGGACAGCAACCAATAAAGTAGAAGCTCAGGCGTTTTGCTGTGGATCGGCAGGAAGCCATTCGAGAGGAGTTGGACAAACTCCTAAAAGCCGGGTTTATTCGGGAAGTCGATCACCCGGAATGGCTTGCAAATCCGGTCATGGTCCGCAAGTCAAATGGCAAGTGGCGCATGTGCGTCGACTACACCAGCCTCAATAGTGCCTGTCCGAAGGATGACTTTCCCCTTCCCCGCATCGACCAGCTGGTCGATTCAACTGCGGGTTGTGAACTGATGAGTTTCCTGGACGCTTACTCGGGATATCATCAAATTAGCATGGCAGAAGAAGATGAAGAGTAGACTGCCTTCATCACCCCGTTCGGCACCTACTGCTACATCAGAATGCCGTTCGGTCTCAAGAACGTAGGTTCCACGTACCAGCGCTTGATGCAAAAGACCTTTCTTTCCCAGATGGGGCGTAATCTTGATGCTTATGTAGACGACCTGATTGTAAAAAGTTCAAAAAGATTGTCTCATTTAGACGATCTCGCTGAAACCTTCTGTAATTTAAATCGATATGGAATAAAATTAAACCCGGACAAATGTTCTTTCGGGGTTTCATCAGGAAAACTTCTTGGTTTTCTTGTTTGTTCCAGAGGAATCGAGGTCAATCCTGAAAAAATCAGGGCTATCGAACAGATGAGGTCTCCCTCGACCATCAAGGATGTTCAACGCCTGGCAGGTCGCATGGCGGCATTAAGCCGGTTCATATCGCGACTAGGCGAAAGGGGACTACCTTTCTTCAAAGCCCTGCATAAACATCACAACTTTACATGGTCCGATGAGGCCGAAAAGGCATTTCAGGAGGTAAAAGCGTATCTATCCAGTCTGCCGGTTTTGGTCTCTCCCGACAAAGGAGAATCATTGCTTCTCTACTTGGAGGCCACACCTCACGCGGTCAACGCTGTTTTGATAGCAGATAGAGAGGGTGTGCACAAACCCGTCTACTACGTAAGCGAAGTACTTCATGGTCCTTAGGAGCGATACCCTGAGGTCCAAAAGATACTTTACACGCTACTGATGGCTTCCCATAAGCTACGACATTACTTCTAAGCACACAAGATCACAGTACCCTCATCTTTTCCATTAGGGGACATCGTCCGAAATCCAGAAAAATCTGGCCGGATCGCCAAATGGGCTGTTGAGCTCGGAGCATTCGACATCTATTTCACGCCTCGCACCGTGGTCAAGTCTCAGGTCCTGGCCGACTTCGTGGTTGAATGGACTAATCCAGAGCCACCCGCGCAGGTGCCCAAAGAAACGGAATGCCCTCATCACTGGACAATGTATTTTGACGGCTCTCGTAGTTTTCAACAGTCGGGGGCTGGAGTGGTTTTAGTTATGCCTCAGGGTGAATAGCAAAAGTTTGTCTTTACACTACACTTTGTTGCGACCAACAACGCAGCGGAGTATGAAGGTCTTCTTGCGAGGCTCCGGGCAGCTAAATTCCTCGGAGTCCGTCGATTAGTGGTGAGGGGAGGCTCACAGTTGGTCGTAAACCTGGTAAACAAGGAGTACAACACCTCCGATGAGATAATGGTTCATTACCTGGGGGAAGTGAGGAGATTGGAAAAACACTTCAGTCATTTCAAAGTCCAATACATCCCACGAAAGGACAACATTCTTGCAGACCAATTATCCAAAATTGGGTCCTCACGCACATCCACTCCGGTAGGAGTGTTCGTCGAACACTTGGAACATCCTTCGATCATGACTACGGTCGAGGATAATCCGGTAATAGTCTGTGTTACCAACCTTGGACAGGAACGAGATTGGACTCATCCATTGAGGGTCTATTTCGAACATGGGACCTTGCCCGAGGATGAAACCGAAAGTGATCGGTTAGTTGAAAAGGCGCGTCTATACAAGCTCATAGAAGGAGTTTTGTATAGAAAAGGTACTCAAGGAGTATTTATGCGCTGTGTGTCCCAAGAGGAAGGCAAATCCCTCTTGAGAGAAATTCATGATGGTGTATGCGGTGTGTGGGACCCTCATTTGAGGAATCTGGTGGCAACCGCCCAGGTGGGTTGCACTCAGAAATGGTACATTGCAGCTCACAACAACAAGATGCATTATATAAAAATACAAGCAATTAAAACAAGTGCTGATCACAAGGACCAACATTACAATAACATAGCGCCAAAATTAAGGAGTTTTCTTTGACACAAAGGTCGGTACAAAATAAAACAACAACTAGCAAGAAAGAGGACTTAACCAGTCTTCATCTTCAACTGCAGCGGCGTTGCATCGGCTTCCTCCACATTGGACTCAACTTGGTAAGTGACCCTCTAGCAAGCTGGATCTTCTGGGGCAGTTTCTTCTTCTACCATGTTGGGTTCGAGACCATAGGACTTGGGATCAATGAATCCTTCTTCTAAATTTTTGTTTGCAAAAGCAAGGGTGAGCACATTGTCCACATAGTGCTCAACAAGTCCCAAATAAGAATGCAAATATATATAGATGATGGGGAAACTTTCAAAGGATGGCCCTTTGGCTCATAGAATAGATTCTCTCTCTTGATTTTGAAGAAAAGGTTTTTGTTTCCAAAAGCGAGGCTTTTAAAATCCTAAGCTAGATTTTCAGAAGATGTTATGTGTGGCGGTCTTCCCTGAGTCACCACTTTATTCACATTTTATGAAAAACTTTCCCAAAAGCTACTTGTGCTGCATCGACGTGAATAGAATCCACCTCGCGCAGACTCCATGACCTGGGAGCTCAGAGTATCCGATACTTTTTATAACTTAGCAAAGGTGTACCACCTTAATCCACCGATCACTCAGCTTTCAAGTCGGTACCTCCCCATGCGACTTTTACGCATATGACAAGGCTGAGATCACACAACAGTTTGCAATCCTAGCATTAACAATTCCCTACCCGGTAAATAGACATTTCAGTCCTTATTACCATTGTGGGTACTCTCCACAGCCAATTCTTCCTAGCCTTGGTCTATTGTCCTGCAAGACACATAGCCTCTCTTGATTACAGTCGTGCACGACTTAATCCAGACGTAGGGCGTCTTCCTTCTTACACCTTTTCCTCTCATTATTTTTCTGATCTCACATCACTCATGGCCCTCAGTGGCCCACCAGTTCCTCTCGAGAAACCAGACCGACAACCATTGCAGGGAAAAGCTAATACTGAGAAAGCTACTATGTTGCGCCCGTCCCATACTAGGCAAGTGGTTGGTACGTTTTTCATGCTGCATGGAAGTACAACACAAGGTTCTTGTCCTTATGAATCACTAGTGAGGAGTCTTTCACATTCCCAGTGCGCACACAGCACCAACCAATCAAACCATCCTCACTGTTGATTCCAATCACATTTTCTTTCACAAAAAGGGGTTTTGAATATACTTCTCTCACATGTGACCATTTAGCATTTAACACATAATCTTGAGTATAAGCGTAGCCTAAGCATGATACTCTAGGGTGACAAGGGTGCATGGATATTCAATGACAAAAGGGGCTTCACAATCATTTAGGTCATATCTAATCACTTTGTTTGAACATAATTCTCATATGAATATAAGGCATTCATATATTTGAAAACAGCTAACATACTTCATTTCAAAATATTAGGCTAGACATGATCAAGGGTTTGAGACTTGCCTTGCAGTGAGGGGTCTAGTTGCTCAGACTATTCTTCGAAAGTCTCTTCTGCTCCTTCAACCTCTAGTTCCACGGCGGATACAAATAATACACACACACACCATATAAGCATACAGGAATAGTTGCACTAGAAAATAATAAGTAAATATATCATGCATGCAAGGGGAAAGGTTTAGACAAAGCCATTTGGGTGCTGATTGAAGAGATGGGCTCAAAAGGACTTGAACGTCGAAATGCTGACATTCGGTCCATGGCTAGACATAGCCTTAAGTTGGCTCTAGGTGGGTTTTCTGGAGATATGACAGTAGAGAAAATTGTAGAACATGGCTCCAGGAGCTTAGTGGACAAAGTGGCATTTCAATTGCTCAAATAGAATGGGTTAAACAAGGCTAATGCCAGTGACTGACATGCACTGACACTGTCAAAAACTAGGGCAGAGGGGTAAATCTGGTTCTGGGCTTCAAACTCTTCACCAACTATTTCTAGGAGGTAGGTGTGGATGCCAGGGACACATTGGCAGTGGTTTCAGGGCAAAAGATGGTTGGACGGTGATGAAAAATGGCAATGAACTACGGTGGCGACACGGCACAAGCACGGCTCTAGACAGGAACTTGGCAAGAGCATAACTCTTGATCTGGGCAGATTCAAAGATCGGGCTAGTGGAATGAAATGCTCAGGGGACTGAGACCTAGCTAAGTGACAAAGTGGCATTGGCTAGATCGGCCGGGGACAAATTCCAGCGGCCTGCGCTGGGGAAGAAAGCTCTGGATTTGGGGGTTTCGGTCACAGTGCAAATGAACTCGATTCTTTGCTGGGAGAGTAGCTGAGGGATATGGAGGAGCTACAGGCACATTCAATTTGGCCGGAGGGTCGCCGGTGTGGCCTGCCGACGTGAGCCCGGTCACTGGTGGCGTACAAAAAGGGGAAGCTCTCGATTTGAGGCCAAATTCGAAATCCATGTTTACAGTCCTACTAAGGGTGAGGTACTGATCATTTTGTCCTACTAGCACGAAGGCCAATTTGGGCTAAAACACACGGCGTTGATGGAACAGGGGCTTTTGCCATTTCTGGTGATCGCCGGTGCTAGGGTTCGCCGGGGTCCAATTACGCTATAAGATACAAAGAGGGGGATAAGGGAAGCTTACTGGTGAGTTCGGACAGAAGAGGGAAGCAGCGGGTGAAGCTGGCGTCGTGAGCTCCAGGAACTGCTTGCCGGAGACGAAGGGGAAACACGAGCGCTGAAGCTTTGTGGTTGTTGGAGTGGTGTGAAGAGCTCTGGGCAAGGGGGAGGGCTTATATAGGCAGTGGCTGGGCTCCTTGAATGTTGAAGCAAATCAAGTGGGGGATGCTTGACTGGCACCGGAGCAAGATCGAGACGGCGTGCATGGCGTTGGGACGTGGCAGTGGCTCTGCCAGAGGAGAAAATCGCATCATATTTGGATGGGGTAGAACAACGGGGTGGCTGGCTTCGGCATGGCAGCGAAGTGGGAAAAAAGCTCTGACAACAGCAGGCACGCGCGCGCGCACAAGACGAACGGCGTTGCTGGCGGTCATCGGTCGTCGCCACGGTGGAGGGTTTTGGCGCGACGTGAGCACCACGTGCGGACACGTCGGATACGACCGTAGGTGGAGACGAAAGATGGCTGGCGGTGAAGATTGCGGCGGTGAATCTCGGCGAACGACACTAGTCGCGGTCAAAGTGGTCTCTGGTCGTGGTCGCAAACGGGCTCAGCCCTGCAAGACACTAAGTATTTCATGCACTAAAGTAGTTTGCATTATTTGCTGCATTGTTGTCTTAGTTGGCCCTAGATAGTTAGATCAGTCCAAACTTCTTTTTTAGAGCCACCATGGTTGATACAAGAGGAATATCTCGAAGCAATGGAGAAGACAGGGAACAGACTCCTCAGGAAGAAGATATTATGATAAGAAACCCTTTGTTTCAGCAAAGACCTCAGAGTTCCAATCCTCCACAGAGGGAAAATATAGAGGGAGAAGGTCAGAAGAGAAGAGTGCCTCAACAAGTGCAATCACAACTAAACTCAACTAGAAGGAGAATCCCTACCACCTCTAGTTTTCAACCATCATACCAGACTTCCAGACCAATAACAATGATATGTCCCAATTGCAAAGGAAACCATCTTCAGAAACACTATCCTTGTGCAAGTGTCCAATGTTTTCATTGCAAACAGCATGGGCACCGCAAAGAATTCTGTCCCTGGATCCAATTCCCTAGACCCATAGCCATATCTCAAGCAAAGATACAGTCAGTAAAACCTAGAACATCACCACTGCAGAATCCCAAGAGAAATCTACAAAGAAGAGGAGCCATGTTTACCAGAAGCAAAGGAAACTCTTACATGAACACTCAATGCTATCACTGTTGGCAGTGTGGACATCATAGAGAATTTTGTCCTTGGACTCAACTTCCACCATCCTTTGCCAGGATACAGGCAGGAACACAACCAGAAGCACCCAGAGTACCAGTGTCGCAACCACAGGATTTTAGAGGAACTTCATCAGGAAGAGGAGGAAGCATGGTCAACCAAGGAAGAGGAAGAAATGGAACACCAACAGCAATTCCAGGAGGAAAGTTAAACTACATCCAAAAAGCAGGAAACACCACCAACACCCTTCGAGGTAGATTTTGACTCAGTTTGCATCTACCTTAATACTATTTGATCCTAGTACTGCAAGTTTATATCAAAAGCAATTTCATCTGAAGTTGAAATGCATATAGAGCAAGTACCATTAGAGTATTTTATGGTTATACAAACTCCAGGGGCTAGATTATCTGTCTACTCAATCTGCCCAAATGTAACCTTCAATATAGAAGGGGTAAAATTTGAGGCAAATCTACTAATTCTAGAACTACAAGGTCTAGACATTATATTGGGCATGGATTGGTTGTCCCAACATAAAAGTCTAGTAGATTGTGAAGAGAAAACCCTAAGTCTTGTCAATAGCCAAGGGGAGAAAGTTCTATTCTATGCAGAAAGATCATCAGTCAGGAAACTGCTGAGATATGTTCAAGCATTACAAAAGTTATGCCTGGAACAAGTGCCTGCAGTGCAACCATATTATGATGTGTTTTCAGAGGAACTTTCAGAAATGCCAGTTACAGATATAGCGAAGCTCAAGAATCAACTCGAAGATTTGGAAAACAAAGGATTTATCAAACCCAGTGCTTCGCCATGGGGAGCCCCAGTCTTGTTTGTGAGGAAGAAAGATGGAACTCTACGAATGTGTGTAGACTATCGAGCTTTGAATGAAGTCACTATTAAAAACAAGTATCCATTACCAAGAATCGATGACTTGTTCGATCAACTTCGAGGAGCCAGAGTATTTCCAAAATAGATTTGAAATCTGGATATCATCAGCTGAAGATCAAGAAAGAGGATATACCGAAGACTGCTTTCACTACCAGATATGGTTTATATGAGTTTACAGTAGTACCTTTAGGCTTGACCAATGCTCCGGCAGATTTTATGAATGTCATGAACAGTACATTTATGGATTTTTTTGACAAGTTTGTCATAGTATTCGTAGATGACATTCTGATATATTCCGGGAGTACAGAAGAGCATGAGAAACATTTACACTTAGTCTTGGAAAGGCTATGAGGGAGGCAATTCTATGCCAAGTTTGATAAATGCGAATTTTGGATGTCAAGAATTGCATTTCCTAGACATGGTTGACAGCAAAAGAAATTTCAATGGATTCGGCTAAAATTTCTACTATCAAGGAAGGGAAACAACTTACCCCAGTTTTAGGGATTATAACTTTTCTTGGGATTAGCCAGCTATTATAGAAGATTCATTGAAGGATTTTCCCAGATGGCCAAATCTCTTACAAACCTGCTAAAGAAGGATGTTGCATTTGAATCGACCACCAAGTGTGAGGAAAGTTTTCAGAAGCTAAAGCAGAAATTGACAACAACACCAGTCCTTACTTTACCAGACAGCAAAGAAGATTTCGTAGTTTACTATGATACTTCGAAGCAAAGAATAGGCTGTATGATAATACAGCAAGGTCGAGCAGTAGCTTATGCTTCACGCCAATGGAGACTACATGAAGAAATTTGTAGGACCAAGAGGCAAATCAGGTTAGGAAAGGCTCAAGGCTTTACTGAAGATAACCAAGGGATCGTATGGTGTTGTATTCCCAAGAAGATAGTTTCAACCCATGGAGCACAGTTTATCTCCAAATTTTGGAATAGACTACATGAAACCCTAAGAACTCAGTTGGATTTCAGTACTGCATACCATCCGTAGACAGAAAGAGTCAACCAAATCCTAGAAGATCTTCTAAGAGCTAGTATACAAATGGCACCATTTGAAACTTTATATGGACGTAAATGCAGAACCCCATTGCATGGGAATGAGCCAGGAGAACAAAAGTTCATAGGACCAGAGATAGTAGAAGAGGTAGAAGCTCATGTCAGACTCATCAGAGAAAGGTTGAAAACAGCACGATCACGACAAAAGAGTTATGCAGATAATCGATGGAGATAATTATTATTTGAACTAGGAAATTTTGTGTATCTCAAGGTCACATTATTCAAGGGATTACCAAGATTCTAAGGGAAGGGAAAGTTATCTTCAAAGATACATGGGACCATTTAAGATAATCAATAGAAAAAGGGAAGTATCCTATAAATTGAAATTACCTGTGAGATTAACAGGAGTACATGATGTGTTTCATGTCTCTCAGCTCCGAAAATGTTTGAAAGAACCTACTGATCAGATATATGTACAAAATGTACCATTATAGAAGAATCTCACTTATCTTGAACACTCAGTCAGAATCCTAGCCACTGTTGAACGTCAGCTCAGAAGGAAGGGAATTTTCAGTGGAACCTATCTCTATTCTTATCTTTTCTTTTCTTAGGTAAATCTCGGGGCGAGATTTTTTTAAGGAGGGTAGATCTGTTACATCCTGAGTTTTGGGGTGAAAAGCTTCTTTCTTAAAAGTCATGCATGCATATGTCTCTTCTAAATCAACCAAATCAGCTCCAGTTTTATTCTGTTCTAGCCGTAAAATCTCCAAATCTATCCTGTGACCCCAAATCAAGATCAGATTGTTCAGATGTGATCTATTAGTTATCCTGAATCTAAAAGCCTTCAGAACCCAGATTCAATTCTATCTCTAACTTCCAGATTTATCAACTCCATTCTGTTTTCGAAAACAGAAATATTTTATATTACCTAAATACCCTAAGTTTCAGAAATCCAGATTTAATCCAAATCTTGACCAAGTTGAGACCAGATTATTCTTGGATTATGATCAAGGGTATGCTAATACCTTAATCGAAAAAGTTGGCAGTCAGATTTCACCATCTGAACCTTTTTCGCAAATCAGTCCAAGAGTTATTTCAAATTAGTCCTTTATTTGATATCTGGAAACCCAAAAAGGCTAAAATCTCCAGATTAACTCCAAATTCAGAATTTCTTCAACAAATCTTTTCTAAATACTATTGGACACAAGTTTCTCTTCTGTGCAGATTTCAAAATCTCTTCCTAATTACCAAAATTCAAAATCAATTGAAACTCAAATTCAATTACCCTAGAAATACCCTATTTTCAGTTTGTATCAAAAACTATTCAAATGTGCTAAATTTTATCTCCTAGTTGTGCCAAATCATCTATTGAATTAAGTATACCAAAACAGCAGAATCAATTTCAGATCAAATCATCTAAATCATCAGATTTACAATTCAGTCCAAACCAAGAATCAAATATCACAAATCAGCCCTATTCGACCAGGACAGCAGCCAGTATGCACGACCAGAGTTCTTCGTGGTTTCCTTGCGCCGTGCTTGCTTGCCGCCGGCCGAGCCTCGCCTGCAATTGTGACTGTGCATACTTGTGCGCACGTGTCCGCATCTCAGCCATCGCCGTGGCAACACTGTGGCAGCGCCGACGACCAAAGCTTGCCCCTGTGCGCGATCAGCAGTAGCCGTTGTCAGCAACTCCTTGCCACGTTGCTTTGCATTGCCAGCTCTTGTCGCCACCGCTTTGCACCGCCCGACAGTGATGAGTCCCGATGAAGCAACCGCTTTGCACCGCCTGTGCGCCGTCGCGTCACCGCTCGCCGATGTTGCATCTGCGCCTAGCAAATCATGTCAACTGACACCAATTCATTGCTGTTTACTCCTTGCAAGCATCGCCTACCGATCTATTTAAGCCACCAGTACCTTGTATCATCTCCTCTTCACCAGAACTTAACCAAATTTCCAAATTCCCTCGCTGCAGTCGTCTTCTCCGGCGAGCCGTCGAGGAGCCTCACGGTGCCAGCTCAATCCACAGCATCTCCTGTCAAATTAACAGCATCAGTGAGTTCCACTCATCTCCCTCATCGTACTGTATCACTTAATTGGATTTCCTTGCCTCTTATCGCCGGTGATCGCCGGAATCCTCAAATTGCCCTATTCCGGCAATGCAGACCAATTTACCCCGAATTGGCTTTCGATTCTGTGGAAGAAAATGATCAGTGAGCCATTTCCAGCAAGCCTGTGTACTTAAATCTCCAGATTGAGCTCGAATCGAAGCTTTTCCGAGATTCGAATTTCTCCAGTCTCCGGCAATCGTCGCCAGGCTTCTCCAGCCATCCTCCGACCAAATTAACTGATCCAGTAATATCCTTATGCTTCCCTCTTACTCCCTGAGCTTGGAATTGAGTTCAAACCTCCTATAGCAAAAACCCCCAAATTCCATGTCTTCTCCGGCACCGTTCACCGGAAATCCATTCCCGGCCGTTTCAGCTTCATCCACCTTGTCTTTCAGGTGTGCCTCAACCTCCTGAGCATATTTGTCTTCTAGCCCGATCCCTGAAACTGTCTAGATTTTGAGTTATAGCCATGCCAAGATTTTGTCCAGAACTGATCCTGTTCAGTGAAGTTCATCGAGTTCATCATTGAATTTCATCACCTTCCAGCCATTTCCTGCCCTAGATCCTGTTGAATGATTTGTTCTTGTTATCAATGCCTACCTCCCAGACAAAGTGGGGCATCATTTGGAGCCCTATATCAAAAGTTATGCCAAGCCCTAGTTTCTGGCCATGTCAGTTCAATGCCAGACTATGTCAGTCAGTGGCATTAGCCTTTTCACCCTTCCAGATGTGCATTTTGAGCATAACTTTGTCCCTTAGATTCCTGAAGTTGTGATCTACAATTTCTTCTTCTATCACAACTTGAATTGAGCCCTTGAATTATATTTGCTGCTAAACCCTAATTTTTGACACTGTCTCAGTGCATGCCAGCCAATGGCATTGGCCTTGTTTACCCACTTCTGATTGTGTATTTTGAAAACCACTTTGTACACTGAATTTGTAGAGTTATGATCTACACTTTCTTCTACTGTCATAACTTGAGATAAGCTCTCTAGTTTTCCTTGAAGTTATGTCAGAGTCTTGATCCGAATGTCAATCTGCTGACATTCGCTGTTTTTGATCAAACCAACCACAAAACTGATGTTCTTATTGCAGCCTTGAGATCCTAAGAGCATCTAACACCCATTCTTAGCCAATTCCTTAAAATCCTAGAATCTTGACTCAGTTCAGCTTGCAATCTCAATTATCTCCAATATCGTTCAGTCATTCTTGTAAAGCATGTCTGCATATAGATCCTAAAATATTTTAATATATAAGTAATTATTGTGAGTTTGTTTGTCGCCGAGCAGATCCAGAAACTAAGTTCGAGGACTTCGCTGTTGATCCGTCATCAACTGCTGTTTCTTACGACGCGGAAGGCAAGTCATATACTTGGTCATCTTGAACCTATATTTTAAATGTTGCTAAAACATAACCTTGAATATAGATAATATTGCATGAGAAAGATTGAGAATGGTTGATTTATGAATTGGCAGTACTTGACTGGTTATCTGTGAAATGTGAAATAAACAAGTTTTGAGCCATGAACTATTATATGTATTTATATACTTATATTCATGAAATAAAACCCCTAGCCGTGACCAGAAAAATGGTATGGAAGGCTGTAGCACTGGAGGTGCTTGACTGCAAAGGATATGCGGGCACTGAAGGTGGAGGATTGTGGATGGTCTGGTCACTGGCATATAAGGACTAGAACCTTGTGTTGTGCGTCTAGTGGCATGAACAATGTGCTAACCGCAAGCCTGGTATGGGACAGGCCTGAACAAGTACTTATGTGGATCGCACATGACACCCCTGCTGGAACTGTGTAGTGAAGCACAGAAAACACGGAGTACGGCTCCCACACATATCACTGAAGGTGATCTCGCACGTTGATCCAGTAATGGAAATATATGTAGGGGTGGAGGTTATGATACAGCCTACGACAACTGTGTTTCGTGGAGAGCCACAGGGTCAGGGGTGAAATGTGAGTGATACATAATAAAAGTTCTTGTTATTTCCACCTTGCCGCTCACAACATGAAGTGAGTCAGGGGTCCAATCATTATGTTATGATAGGGAAGGCTTGGAAGTGGAATATCTTGCGGGTAAATTGGTACCTCTCTGCAGAGTTAAAAACGTATTCGAATACTCCGAGCTCCCGGGTTTATAGGGGTCTGCTGCGGTGGATTAAATCCATGGGGTGTGACACAAGTATTATTTTCTAAATAAAATATGTTAAATCAAGATTGCCCAAATGACATGTGTTGTCATGATAAGGAGTGCTGCCGTGGGCTGTCGTGTGTCGACGTGTCGCGGTAGTGCTATAATCTAGTGAACATAAGTAATGATGTTATGTTATGAAAAGTGCTGCCATGAGATAAGATGAGATGAGGTATGGAAGAAAAAGATTATTTTACAAACATCCATAATTCTTGACTAGTCTAGGTCCATATCATCACTACTATATGTATCTACTCTTACCTATGACTTACTGAGTACGTAAGTGCTCACCCTTGCAACCTACAAATCAGTAGATGGAGCATTCAATGATCAAGATGAAGGCGTGGAGAACTTCTTGGATCCAGAAGGAGAAGAGTCAGTCCCGTCATTGCCCTGATGTGTTGTTCTGCCGTCCACTTCTCTTTGTGGGTGGGTCACCTATCTTCTTCTGTGTAGATGTTATTTTGCTAAACCAAGTATGCCACGAAGGCATTGTAATCTTCTTATGTAATATTAAGGCCAGCAGGCCACACTGCTTAAATATTTTGTAAGTTACTCTGTTGCAATGTGAATATACTCTTGTGCTGGACTTATCCTGGGAAGTCAAGGGTATGTGTATGCTATGCATATATGGACTAGCTGCAACGAGCTAGGTCTCTACAGGAGTAGTCGTAGTCCCAGTTTCTGGGCGCGACAGAAAATTCTGACGCAACTCTTCTTCTCTTTCGCAAGTTGATTCCTCCTCTGTGTGGTTATTCCATTGAAGTTTGCAGAATCTGATGGTTCTTGACTTTAATTTCCTTTCACTGACCTCTAACACTTTGACTGGGTATTCCTGATATGTCAAATCCGGTTGAACCTCAGCTCCTGTAGGAGACACTTGCTCTGTTGTTTCCTCAGACATTTCCTTAGTTGGGATACGTGAAAAACAACATGGATTCCTGCTAGTTCAGGCGGTAGCTCCAATTTGTATGCTACTTCTCCTCGCCTTTCCAAAATCTCATATGGTCCAACGTATCTTGGGCTTAACTTTCCCTTTATCTGAAATCGTCGGACTCCTTTGTAGGGTGTCACTTTGAGGTACACATAGTCGCCTATCTCAAAAGATAGTTCTCTCGTTCTGCTGTTGGCGTAACTCTTTTGTCGGGATTGGGCCGTCTTCAACCTCTCTTGTATGATCTTCACATGAGTAGTGGCATCTTCCACTAGTCGTGGTCCCAAAAATTTTTTCTGACCTACTTCGGTCCAATATAGTGGCGTGCGGCACTTCCTTCCATAGAGTGCTTCATAAGGAGCCATTTCCAGACTCGCTTGATAACTATTATTTTAAGTGAACTCTGCGTACGGCAGAAATTGTTCCCAAGAATTTCCATAGTCTAAAGCACATGATCTCAACATGTCTTCTAGAATCTGGTTCACTCTCTCTGTTTGGCCTCCAGTCTGCGGGTGGTAAGCGGTACTAAACTTCAATCTCGTTCCCAAGGATTTCTGTAACTCTTTCCAAAACTTTGATACGAATTGTGCTCCTCTATCTGAGACAATTGTTTTTGGTACTCCATGTAGTATGACAATCTGGTAAGATATAGCTCTGCTAGCTTACTTGTCGTGTACTGAGTCTTCATAGGTAGAAAATGAGCCAGTTTCATTAATCTATCGACTATAACCCATATAGAATCATATCCTTGTTGGGTTCTTGGTAAACCTATTATGAAATCCATTCCAATTTTGTCCCACTTCCACTCAGGGGTTGGTAGGGGTTGCAATGGTCCTGCAGGTTTCTGGTGTTCGGCTTTCACTCTTTGACAGGTGTCACAAGAAGCTACAAACTCAGCAACTTCTTTCTTCATTCCTTTCCACCAGAATCGATCCTTTAGATCTTCGTACATCTTTGTACTGCCTGGGTGGATAGAGTAAGGGGTGCAATGGGCTTCTTGCAGTATCATGTTCTTGATTTCTTTGTTTCTTGGTACACAAATTCGATTGTGATACCACAAAATTCCTTGCTCGTCCTCACGAAGGTCAATTGTATCCTCTTTCAACTTCTGAATACTCTGATCTACTTCTTGAGCTCTTCGAATTTGATCCTTCAACTCGCAATCTACTTTTAATGCGGAGATCGTTCCTTGTTTAACAAAATACAGACTCAACTTTTCAAAATCTCTAAGTAATTGGGGTGGTACTTCCAAGGTCTTTGCTTGATTGCAGTAGGATTTTCTGCTCAAAGCATCTGCCACCACGTTTGCTTTTCCAGGGTGGTAATGTATTCCAAGGTCATAATCCTTAATCAATTCTAACCACCTTCGCTGTCTCATGTTCAAGTCTTGCTGGGTGAAGATATATTTCAGGCTCTTGTGGTCCGTATAAATTTCACATTTATTCCCTAGCAGATAGTGTCGCCAAATCTTTAGCGCATGAACAACAGCGGCCAATTCTGAATCATGCGTTGGATAGTTCTCCTCATGTAGTCACAACTGTCTTGATGCATAAGCTACAACTATCCCTTCTTGCATAAGGACACAACCTAGTCCTTGCTTTGACGCATCACAATAAACCTCAAAATCCTTTTTGTTATCTGGCAACATAAGAACAGGTGCGGTTGTTAATATTTTCTTCAGTTCTTCAAAGCTCTTTTCACATTCCTCAGTCCAGTCGAATGGAACATCCTTCTTTAGTAGTCTAGTGAGTGGTTTAGTAATTTTGGAAAATACTTTGACAAATCTCCGGTAGTAACCGGCTAATCCTAGGAAACTTCTCACTTCAGTTACTGTTTCCGGTTGTTTCCATTCCATGATAGCTTGAGTATTTGACAGATCCATAGAGATTCCTTTGCCAGAGATGATGTGGCCTAAAAATGAGATTTCTTTCAACCAAAAGGCACACTTATCAAATTTGGCATACAACTGATGTTCTACCAACTTTTCCAGCACCATCCTGAGATGTTGTGCGTGCTTTTCCTCTGAATATGAAAAGATGAGAATGTCATCGACGAACACAATGACAAACTTGTCTAGAAATTCCATAAGGACTTTGTTCATCAAATTCATGAACACTGCTAGTGCATTCGTTAAACCAAACGGCACCACGGTAAACTCATGCAATCCATATCTCGTTATGAAAGCAGTCTTTGGGATGTCTTGTTCTCGAATCTTCAATTGGTGGTATCCGGACCTCAGGTCGATCCTTGAAAATATCTTAGCTCCTCTGAGTTGATCAAAGAGATCATCGATCCTTGGTAGAGGGTACTTGTTCTTGATTGTCATGTCGTTCAATTTTCGGTAGTCAACGCAAAGTCGTAGACTGCCGTCTTTCTTCTTAGCGAAGAGTACAGGGGCTCCCCAAGGTGAGGAACTTGTTCTGACAAACCCTTTTCTTTCCATTTCTTCCACTTGCTTCCTCAACTCTTCTTGTTCTTCACTCGTCATACGTGCAAGATTTCTTGCGTACGGAGCAGATCCAGGTTTTAACTCAATTGAGAACTCAATCTCCCGATCTAGTGGCATTCCAGGAAGTTCTTTGGGGAAAATTCTGGATATTCGTTCACTATCAGAACTCTTTTAAACTCAATTCCTTCCAAACTGTTCAAACTGCATACTTGGTCGTTCACTATTGACCTTTCCACATAGAATGTGACTTGTTTTCTCTCAGCGTTCATCAGGGTTATTGCTTTCTTCTCACAGTCCATCTAACCTTTATGCTTTGCTAACCAGTCCATTCCAAGGATGACATCTAATCCTTGATGGTCCAAAACTAGGAAGTTCACTAGGAATCCTATGTTGCCAATACTAAAGGCGATATTTCTACAGATAGAGTTGACAGGCATTCGAGCCCCAGGGGATTAGATTAAAATACGGGACTCTAATGCAGATACTGGTAACTCATTTCTGAGCACAAAAGATCTTGACACAAATGAATGAGTAGCACCAGGGTCAAATAATGCAACTGAAAGTTCAGAATGGATGAAGATCCTACTGATCACAACATCAGATGCTTCTCCTGCTTCAATAGCGGATGCGTAGTTGAGTCTGCCACGACCTAGAATGGCATTCCTCTTCCTCGGCCATCCTGGAATCGTCCTCCTCTAGAGGGTGGGGCATTTCTGGCGAAGCCTTGACTTGGAATAGGGGGTCTTGCAGCTTGAGCTCGGGCAATGTTGAATGGCAAGTGTTGCAGTGGACAAGTGTTCTTGTGATGTCCCTTTCTTCCACAATGAAAGCATTCTTCATTCTTCATGGGGCAATCGTTGAAGAAATTGTTTCCCTTACATCCGGTACACTATGGTATTGCAGCAAGCGCAGGTCTCTGGGGTCTTTGTGGTGGTCTGAAGGTTGGCCGATAAGCAGGCATCGGTCTTCCTCGACTAGCATTTCCTTGATAAGAGTTGGGCAAAGCCTTCCTCTTTCGGTCTTCTTCGATCACTCCTCTCTTTTCCTCCATCTTGAGTAATTGATTTATCAGGACATGGAAATCTGTAAACTCATGGGATGACAGCTGGTATTGCAAGGAGTTTTGCAGTCCTTCGCAAAATTTATCGATCTTTCTCTCCTCCGTTGCAATGTCTTCAGGGGCATACCTTGCCAGTTGAATGAATTCATGCAAGTATTGTTTGATGGTCTTGTTTCCTTGTCTTAGATTCATGAATTCTCGGCACTTTGCTTGAACAACGCCCTTCGGAACGTGGTACTTGCAGAATTCTTCCTTAAACTCATTCCATGTGATTGAATCCTTGTTGGAGTGCACAGTCTGGTAATTTTCCCACCAGGCGGCAGCGGGTCCAGCTAGTTGATGTGATCCGTACAGAAGTTTCTCCTCGTCACTGCACCTAACAGTGTTCAACTTTCTTTCTACATCCCTTAAACAATCGTCGGCCACGATGGGGTCCTCGGTACTTGAAAAAGTTGGGGGACGCGTTTTTTGAAAGTCAGTCAATTTCGCACCAGTTGCTTGTCCTTCAGCTTGTCCAGATGCTAAATGTTGCATCAACTATCCTAAGATCTGATTCTGCACAGTAGCTGACTCTTGTCTGTTTCGCTCCATCCATAATAGCATGTCATTGATGTTGCCTCCTTGTGGCATTGTTGATGAAGATCCTGGTCTGTCTAGGTTAGTACGGTCTCTTGTTCCTGGTGTAGTCCTTGCGTTGCTGGGGTTTCCTTCGAGTTCTCCTTCTTGGGGTCTCCCACGCGTTTTAACCATCCTACTCAAACAGGAGGTTAAGAATAGAGACATTGATTCGGAAAGAATCACATACAGAGATGCAAGAAAAATGCTAGCATTAACTCAAGAGGTAAGGATAAGGACAAGATCATGCAAAATGCCTTTTTCATAAATTCGCTTTTCAAAAGATACAAAGCTTTTTGCCTCATCGGCTTACAAAGTTCATCTAACAACCAGCACATAAGCATACATCAACCAAACTTCTACAACAAAAGGAAGATCTAACGTCTGCTGGGTCAGGCACAAAAGGTCGAACCAAAGGAAGTCTGGGGTCACTCATCGGAAGAATCACAAGGCTCTACCTCCTTGGGTTCCTGCTCCTGATCGTCATCTGACAAGGATTGACACCCGAGTCAGTTCAAATAAATGCACTGTTGGTTCAGGACAGATTCGAGCCAGACATGTGCCCGGCGGTGCGAACTCAAGTCGTTTCTGGGAAGCATCTGCCCGAGGTCGCAGGCTTTGCGCGATCAGATCGCAGCTAGGGCGCGGTCAGAAGTTCGTGTGCTGTGCGCGGATAGAAGGTAGAAGATGTTGCGCGGTCAGCCAACATCGCGCAGTCAGAGCACCATCGACCAAGGAATGTGGGAGTGTTCTTTTCTTATAACAGGAATATCCCAAGTATCCCGAAGATTCTTCCACGTAGGGACCAACCGTCAGGAGGTTAATACGTGCAGTTATCCACAAATAACACGTGTTAAACCTGCGTGGGAGTTAAGAGCGGTTCTCCAAACCGCATCCAAGCAACTATCTGATGCAGTTACAACATGGCACCCTTTGGACTAGTATAAAACGGTGACAAGATGCATCAAACAAAAAGAGAACCAGAGGAAGAGAGATCAACGTCTCTAATCAAAGCGAGATACAACACATCTCAACCACTCAAACAGCCAAGTCTACGGTCTAGATTAGATAGTTTTTATAATCCTCCCTGGCTTCTTCCTGTACACTTACTACGGTCTAGATTAGATAGTTTTTATAATCCTCCCTGGCTTCTTCCTGTACACTTACATAGGAAAAACCTTCGCCTGTGAAGGTCTTTTCCCGCCATCTTGTAAATCTTTTCCACGTATAGTGAAATCCTAATAGGACGTAGGCCTATTACTCCCAACATCGAGGGCCCAAACCTGTATAAATTTCTCTGTGCTCCAGTTCTCCATAGTTCTACATACCTTCCCGGAGGGTCACCCTGAAAGTTCTCACAATCTATAAATTTTGCGGAAGTTCGACTGAAGACCCCGGGTCCGAATCGTCGACAGCTGGCGCCCACCGTGGGGCCTTTCTCAAGGTGTCCTAATTTTCATCCGGAGGTTCGCTGAAATATGGCTGGAGTATAGGATTCTGAGAACGATTTTGATCTCGAGGATTATGCTCACATTCCAATGCCTTCTCCAAGCGATCCTGTTCCGATGGAGGAGGTTGGAGGCCAAAATCTCCCAGAGGTTGAATCATCTCTCCAGGTCATGTCCATTGACCAGGGAGCAACTAGTGCAAGGTCAGAACCCACCGAGGTTCTTAATGCGCTAGAAGGTGAGTCCGGTCCGTCATACGACCCCACTGAGGGGAAGCATGATATCGACCTGGAAATCAGCCCGGGGAGATTCGACCCTGATAACCTCCACCTTCTCTTTGATTTCAAGTCCGACTCGGAACCAACTGAGATGTTTTCACGATCGGCGACCTCTCAACCTAGATAGTTTGCTACCTTATCGGAGGAAACTCCTGATCAACAGGCTGCTAGGGAAGAACGGGATCGCAAACAGAAGGAGGATCAAGATCTCGAGCAACAAAACAACGAACTGCGCAGAACTGCCCTAGAGGCTCTTCAAGATGCGCAGGCTCGTTACGATGCTGCTCTGAGTTCTTCTCGATGGTCACGTGGTCGCAGATGAGACCAGACCCCTTCTTTGCCTCCGGAGCATTTCCCGGTGGACGAAGAAACGGTAACACCTAGTGCCCCTAGGAGAAGTACCCATGGTCGACTGCGATCTATCGCGGAAGTCATGCGTAACTTCCCTCCTACGATCACGGATGCGTAGAAACCAGCCTTCACTAGGATCCTAGCGGAAAGACTGGATGAGGTCGCATCTGAGGCGACCCCAACGGCCTCTTCCCGGTCGGTAACACGTTCCCGCCAACGAGAGTATTCTCACTCTGGTTCTAGTCGGCGAAGTTACCCGCCGCCCGTACCATCCTGACAAGACAAGTACAGGCGAACACAGGATTCTCGTGGTAGGGATCGAGTCCCTGTCCACTCTCATTTGGGACCACGGATAACTCCACCGTTGTGTGAAGTCGCCCGTGACCCGGTCGAGAGTCACAGGGCAGTTCACGGTCCCTACGTCGGTTGTAAAGCTTTCTCGCCCGGCTTTCGTGCGGTCGTTTGGCCTGATAAGTTTCGACCAGGGGCCATTGAAAGGTTCGACGGAACTCAGAACCCATCCGAGTTCCTTCAAATCTATATCACTGCCATCCAAGCGGCAGGAGGCGATGACCGGGTCATGGCCAACTACCTGCTTACAGTCCTCGAAGGACCGGCTAGAACCTGGTTGTTTAATCAGCCCGAGGGTTCCATCTACAATTGGGAAATGCTGTGCGACGCCATCCTCAGCAATTTCCAAAACTATTATCAAAAGCCAGGTAAAGAGGACGATCTTCATCGGCTACGACAAACTTCGACCAAAACTCTTCAGCAATTTGTCAAGAGATTTGTCGGGGTGAGGAATACCATCCCGAACATATCTGACGGCTCCGTTATCAGGGCATTCAAATATGCCGTTCGATACCGGAGATTCACCGAAGACTTGCTTATCCACCCTCCTCGATCAGTGGCCGATCTTTTCGACATGGCCGATCGATATTCCGACGCAGCCGAAGCGGTCGAATGGAACCGGATGGTCGACAAGGGTGACCTACCACCTCAACTAGGTTTCAAAGACGCCAGGAAAGAAGATTCAAGCAAGAAGCCAGAATCTTCGTCGAGTGGGAAGTCAAAAAAATCGAAGAGGACCGCTCTGGACAGTACCGCGAGGTTGCAGTCGCAGAGAAGCCGCCTTCGACCAAAGGTAACAAGCCTTTATTTAAGAATAAAACTGCTCCTGGTGGACGTAGTGCCGACCAGCCAGAAAAGTCGACTAATCCGCAGGAAGGCAAGAAGTGGTGTCCATTCCACAACTCCGCAGGCCACGACCTCAAGAACTGCAGGAGTTGGTTGAAGCAATTGGATGACTTCTACCAGGGAGTTGGGCCAATGCCGACCTTACCGGCTAACGAACAGGCATGCGGACTTAGAGACGCCGACGGAGACGAGGAGATGTCCTACCATGTACCTCAAAATCACATTAATGTTATTTTCGGGGGTTCTTCCTCTTTTGTTTCCAAAAGGTAGTTTAAAGCCTTTTACCGAGAGGTTAACCAAACGGAGACATCCTTTGGTGAACCTCAATACCCCCGTTGGTCGGATACACCTTTGACATTTGATCACTCTGATTGTCCCGCGGGGCTTACTCGACCATTGAGGCTCCCTCTGGTCATTACCCCGATCATCAGTAACGCGAGAGTCTAAAGGGTCCTGATCGACGGAGGGAGCTCCCTTGACATTTTATTGGTCAAGGCACTCGACGAGATGTAAATTCCTCGTTCGAAGATTAAGCCCATAATCCATCCGTTCTATGGGATAATCCCAGGCCCCTCCATGATGCCGTTGGGACAAGTGGTCCTCCCAGTCACACTAGGAGAACCGGATAACTTCCGAACAGAATTGGTTACTTTTGACATAATTGATTGTGATTCGGCTTACAATGCAATCTTTGGCAGGCCAACTCTTGCTAAGTTCATGATGGCAACGCACTATGCTTATCAGTGCGGTAAGTTGCCTGGCCCCAAAGGAGTCATCTCGGTTCGAGGAAGTCGCAACGTGCCACTAACGTGCGACCGGCTATCTCTGGAGATGGTCGACCAGCTTCCCCTCCGGGACGCTCAGGTCGCCACCGTCGCCACCGACACGATCAAGGCTGCTCCTTGACCAGATGAGAAACTCAAACTGGTTCCATTGTACCCAGATGATCCAACCAAGACAATTCGAGTCAGATCAGTTCTGGACGACAAATAGCAACTCGAGCTCATTACTTTCCTCCAGGCTAACGCAGATGTGTTTGCGTGGAAACCGTCCGACTTGCCCGGTGTCCCAAGGGAAGTAATTGAGCACAGGTTAGCAATTCAACCTGGACAACGACCAATAAAGCAAAAGCTCAGGAGTTTTGCTGTTGATTGACAGAAGCCATCCGAGAGGAGTTGGACAAACTCCTAAAGGTCAGGTTTATTCTCGAAGTCGATCACCTGGAATGGCTCGCCAATCCGGTCATGGTCCGCAAGTCAAACGGCAAGTGACGCATGTGCGTCGACTACACTAGCCTCAGCAGTGCCTGTCCAAAGGACAACTTTCCCCTTCCCCGCATCGACCAGCTGGTCGACTCAACTGCGGGTTGCGAACTGATGAGTTTCTTGGACACTTACTCAGGATATCATCAAATTAGCATGGCAGAAGAAGATGAAGAGAAAACTGCCTTCATCACCCCGTTCGGCACCTACTGCTACGTCAGAATGCCGTTCGGTCTCAAGAACGCAGGTTCCAGGTACCAGCGCTTGATGCAAAAGACCTTTCTTTCCCAGATAGGGCGTAATCTCGAAGCATATGTAGACGACTTGGTTGTAAAAAGTACCAAGAGATTGTCTCATTTGGACGATCTCGCTGAAACCTTCTGTAATTTGAATCGCTTTGGAATAAAATTAAACCCGGAGAAATGTTCTTTCGTGGTTTCTTCAGGAAAACTTCTTGGTTTCCTTGTTTGTTCCAGGGGCATTGAAGTTAATCCTGAGAAAATCAGGGCCATCGAACAAATGAGGTCGCCCTCGACCATGAAAGATGTTCAACGCCTGGCTGTTCGCATGGCGGCCTTAAGTCGTTTCATATCGCGACTAGGTGAAAGGGGATTACCTTTCTTCAAAGCCTTGCGGAAGCATCACAATTTCACATGGTCGAATGAGGCCGAGAAAGCGTTTCAGGAGGTAAAGACATATCTATCCAGTCCGCCAGTGTTGGTGTCTCCCGACAAAGGAGAACCATTGCTTCTTTATCTGGCGGCCACACCGCACGTGGTCAGCGCCGTCCTGATCGCAGATAGGGAAGGAATACACAGACCCGTCTACTATGTGAGCGAGGTGCTTCATGGTCCTAAGGAGCGTTACCCTAAGGTCCAGAAGATACTTTACGCGCTACTAATGGCTTCCTGTAAGCTACGACACTACTTCCAAGCTTACAAGATCATAGTACCCTCCTCCTTTCCTTTTGTGGACATTGTCCAAAATCCAGAGAAATCTGGTCAATCGCCAAATGGGCGGTCGAACTCGGTGCTTTTGATGTCCATTTCACGCCCCGCACGGCGGTTAAGTCTCATGTCTTAGCCGACTTTGTTGTCGAGTGGACCAACCCTGAACCACCTGTGCAGGTACCCGAAGAATTGGAATGCCCCGATCACTGGACAATGTACTTTGACGATTCCCACAGTTTTCAACACTCGGGGGCTGGAGTGGTCTTAGTCACGCCTCAAGGCGAACAGCTTAAGTATGTCATCCAACTACACTTTGTTGCGACCAACAACGCAGCAGAGTATGAAGGTCTTCTTGCAGGGCTCCGAGCAGCAAAATTCCTCGGAGTCTGTCGATTAGTGGTGAGGGGAGACTCACAGCTAGTCGTAAACCAGGTAAACAAGGAGTACAATACCTCCGATGAGACAATGGCTCATTACCTGGGGGAAGTGAGGAGATTGGAAAAACACTTCAGTCATTTCGAAGTCCAATACATCCCACGAAAGGACAACATTCTCGCAGACCAATTATCCAAAATTGGGTCGTCACGCACATCCGCTCCGGCAGGAGTGTTCATTGAACACTTGGATCGTCCTTCGATCACGACTTCGGTCGAGGATGATCCGGTAACAGTCTGTGTTACCAACCTCGGTCAGGAACAGGATTGGACTCATCCATTGAGAGTCTATCTTGAACATGGGACCCTACCCGAGGGCGAAACCGAAAGCGATCGGTTAATTCGAAAAGCGCGTCTGTACAAACTCATAGATGGGGTTTTGTATAGAAAGGGTACTCAAGGAGTATTCATGCGCTGCATATCTCAGGAGGAAGGTAAGTCCCTCTTGAAAGAAATACATGACGGTGTATCGAACACTGGTCGAAAAAGCTTTTCGACAAGGATTCTACTGGCCTTCGGCACTTGATGATGCCAAGTACATGGTCAAGATGTGTCCTCAGTGCCAATTCCGCGCGAGACAGGTTCATCAACCTGCCTATGCGTTACAAACTATTCCCCTTGCATGGCCTTCTGCGGTCTGGGGGATGGATATTGTTGGTCCTATGCCACAAGCGGTCAATGGGTACAGGTTTCTGTTCGTAACCATTGACACGTTCACAAAGTGGATTGAGGCCAAACTGGTACGAAATATTACCGCCTCAGCAGCACAAAAGTTCTTTCATAAGAACATTGTTGCTCGTTTTGGTGTTCCAAACCGTCTCATCACCGACAATGGTTCTCAGTTCGCCAGTGGTCTTTTTCTAGACTACTGCGATCAGATCGAAACTAAGGTGTGCTTTGCTTCCGTGGCACATCCACAAAGCAATGGTGTTGTAGAACGGGCCAATGGGCAGATCTGCAAGGCATCAAAAAACGTGTTTTTGATCGCCTTAAGAATCGCTCGGGGGCTTGGGCAGACGAGCTCTACACCGTTTTATGGGCACTGCGAACTACCTCTAGTCGAGCCACCGATGAGACGCCCTTCCATTTCGTCTACGGGGCCGAGGCTGTGTTGCCGATGGAAGTTACTATTGGGTCTGTTCGGACAGAACAATTCAAACAAGTTGATCAGTCTGAACAGCGATCATAGGATCTCATCCTCTTAGAAGAAAGGCGTGATCGCGCCTTGATCAAATCCGCGGCATACTTCCAACCTCTGCGCAAGTATCATAGCAAAAGGGTGCGATCACGTAGTCTTAACGTGGGTGACCTGGTTTTACGAAAAATTCAAGACCAGTCTAATCGCAACAAATTCTCCCCGAAGTGGGAAGGCCCTTACATGGTTGTCTCAGTGCCGCGACCAGGATCAGCGCGATTAGCCATGGAGGATGGCCGAATCTTGTCCAATACTTGGAACATCGATCAACTTCGCAAGTTCTACGTGTAAGTACTCAATCCCTTTTCCTGTTCAATTAGCATTTTTTCAAAAAACAAAAAATGTTTTGATTTCATATGATGAATATTTGCCTTCATGCCCATGTACTGCGAATTTGACTCGGGGGCTGGTCGCCGGCGGTTAGATCATTACAACGTTCTCAACGCACACGGGGCTTTCTGGCAAGTCCTCGGTCATCTGAGTGGCTTCTGGTTTGCAAACAAGGCTAGGCGTTACACTGATCATAATTGCTGGTTCGATCACACATCCCTGGTCATTATATTCACTTTTCTCCTGCGTTTGTAATACTAAATCTTCAGTATCTACAATCACAGGCGGGGGCTAGGGGGATATGTTTATAATATGAAACAACATAAAACAAGAATATATTTGAGAGTATATTCATTTTCAAAAATGAGTTTCAACATATATTGCATTATACATAACTGTTTCTATACAGATGTAGGGATCACTCGATCCCAGGCTCAGTCAGGAGCTTATTTACAAGGGGTTTGACCACCTCCATGACGGCCTCTAATTGTTCCTCACTCTCGATCTCAACCGGTCCCACCAATGGATTCAGATCTGCATCTGGGCCATGGTGAAGTCGAAACCGGCTGAGAATGGCGGAAGCGGCTGACTGAACCCTGGTTCTGATCGCCTCTTCTTGTCGCCGTGTATCTTTAGGAAGATACTCGAGAAGTGACTCCGCCTGGGCAATGACTAGCGTAGACCAGTCATTTTGGCTGAGGTTATCTTTTGTGGTTTTGACCACATCAGCCCTCAGAGACGAGCCACCGTATTCAGCTTTTCAAAGATCGACCGGCTCAGCTCTCTGTTCGCCTTCTTGGAGGTTTGAATAGAGCCCTGGAGGATCACCTTGTCCTGACTGAGTTGTCTTATTTGACCTACTTGCGCTGCAGTAAGAGAAAGGGTTACTCACATGTTATGAAGTTAAGTCTTCCTAATCAGGAATCGACTTACCAGAGAGTTGTGATCGCAGCTTGTTGATCTCGATCCCTTGGTTTGAAGCCACGGAGATTGAATGAAGCTTGACCGTGGCCACTTCTTTCTTCAGAAACGCGACCTCTCTGTGACAGAACAAAAGGAGTGGTCATAACCAATTTGTATCTATACAAGTTGAAGAGTAATGATCCTTACCTGCGCAAGTTGTCTCGCTCTTTTTATATGGCCTCAACGCTCGCTATCATAGCATGCGACCTGGCCGTCATCTGGGATAGTTCCTGCGATGCAAAAAGAAATTAAAGGTGTCATATGTACAATCCAGGCACCAAAAAAGAAGTTCATCATACCTTTGTGAATTCCCGGAAAGAAACATCTTCCGGGATGACAGGAGGTCTCGTTGAAGGCCCTGTTGCGGCCACGACGGAGGCAGCTGGTAGAAGTGCCTGCTGGGCACTACCCCCAGTCGCTGTTGCTTGCGACTGGGTCTCCAAGCCTGCTTCTCCCCTCACGGCCCGGACTACTTCCTGGACCAAGGGGGCGGAGCGCTTCTCACTGGAGGCTCCAGCGCTAGCAGCGACTTCAACCCTCCCCGGAGCGGTTGAAGGGCTTGGTGGTGCTTCTTTGTGATAATCACAACTTATTTTAATACAACCAAGATAGGGTTCTTACCTTATCTGAAATCCCATTAGCTTTTGGGATTTCAGGGAAGGCTCTCCTCGACAAAGGGGACAGTCATTGTCTGTCCTGGTCTTCCTCTTGGTGAACAAGGCCTTTTCCCCCTAGGTGTGTTCCTCTGTAAGCACATTTCTAAGGGAAGGTAAAGACAAATGGTAAGAGTTCTTACCTAGGCAACCTGTCCGGTTGGCAAGGTTGCGTCCGAGGGCCTTGATGGCTCCTGAACTTCTGGGGCCAGCACCTCGTCCGCAACTCCCACGGGGCCTTGTTCGGTTACCACCACTCCTGTCCGCGGGAGTGGAAGATTTTCCTTCCTAGGACTCACAGGAGTCACAGGGGGAAGCTCTTCTCCCTGCATAAGCATTAACTCAGTGAACAAGTATACAGAGGGAATTGAAGAAAACAAGACCTTGAAATAATCTTACCATGGTCACCCCTTCGACCAGGGAGATCGAGGAAACTGACCCTGAAACCTCGGGGCCTTCAGGAGCAGGAGTGTTACCTGCGACCACGGGACTTACGGTGGCCGCGGAGTCTGCTACAGTCGCTTCTGCGGTAACAGTTATTGCTGCGGGATAAGTTGGAGTGTCACCGGATGGAGAGCCCGCAATTTTCCTCCTTCGGCGGATTAGGGGGATGTCATTTTCCTCCTGTTCTTTGCTCCTCTCCCCCTGTACGACAAAGAAGTGATTCCAGTCTGCACCTGGAAAAATGGAAGGAACGTGATATCTTACCGCAGTCTTCCTTGCGGTAGGAGGGATGCTCTGTGAGGACCCCTCTCCAAGATTTGGCCTGGCTTTCTTGGGGGCGGGATTCCTCGTCCTGGGTTTCGAGGAAACCTTCTTCACGTGCTTCATCGTCGGCTTCCCCAGGGAACCGACGTTCTCGCTTGGGAACGTCACCTTGGCGAACCGCCCTAGGAGCTGTTTTCATTCCGATAAAATTGTCAGTGCTAGAGATATATAAGACCTGCAACACAGAAGCCAAGGGAAAGATAACATACCTTTCGGCGCTCCTGTCTAAGGTCGTCGCTGGTGTGAACTAAGCTCTGCGGGCGAGGCGATCCCTTGGGGCCTTCTACCTCGGAGTTATAAGCCCTAAGGAGGTAGTTAGTCCGCCTCTCGATCTCGGATGAGGGCAGGACTGTTCCAGAATGCAAGTTAACTGATGCATATCAAAAATAAAAGATCTCAATGCCAGAGATGGCTACCTTCATTGTAGTCCAAGGTGCTGTCCACCATGGACTTGATCTCCCAAGCCGGATGAGCCCTTTCACGCAGGGGGCTCACCCGGTTCTTCACAAAGTCTCGGATGACATCGTGTGCTGTCAACCCCTATCCGACTAAGTGAAGGATCACCTCGGTGTGCTTCATGAACTCCGGGTTCATCGCCGGGAGGGAGTCCAACTCACTCGGCTTCTCCGGCCGCAAGTTCTCGAACCATAGCCCGCTCTCGGTTGGCGGGGTGCAGTAGAACCATTTCTGGTGCCACCCGTGCACTGAGTCACGCAGGGGTGGGAAGGGATAGTCTTTCTTCTCCCTTATCCGGAAGTATATGCATCCGGCGGCGTTGGCACTCGTTGACCACGCCGAGATGTAGAAGGGTCGGAAGAGGTCCACATTGGGATACACTCCGACATACGCCTCGCACAGATGTTGGAATACTGCAAGGATTAGGACTGCATTTGGGTGGAGGTTGATCAGCTCCAACCCACAATTCGCAAGAACATCCTTCAGGAACCGACTCTCAGGGAATCGGAACCCGCACCACAGATACTCCTCAAAAATCACCAGTTCGCCGTCTTGGACGATTGGGGTTTCTCAGTCCTTTTCCGCGGGCCGCCAGTTGATTAGCAGCCGCGGAGGAAGGATCTCCTCCTTCTCCAACGCCAACAGACTCTCCTCTGAGTGGTGGATCGATCGGCTCCAAGACGCCATTTTTGGTGAGGAATTGGGGGAAAAGTTGCCGGCTTTGGGAAGATGGAGGCTGAGAGGAACGAGGGTTTTGTGCGGCAGAAATGGCAAGGGTTTTGGTTGTGTGGCTTCCTCTAGAAGCTACCTGCTCCTTTTATAGACCCCAGGAGGCGCACTTCTGTGAGTAACGTTCCACTGAATATTTTATTCATTTCCCATAATGGATACTGTCTCTGGCGAACCCGTTAAAGTGCTCCAGGCATCGGATCCGAAACAAAAAGACTTCTTTGTTTCAGAGTCTGAAAGTACAAAAGCCGAAAAAGTTTTTCAGGGGCTTCCAGAGGACGTTTTCCTTCATGTGCCTTGTATATTTTTATGAAAAAATCCTATGGCCCGATTTTTCGACGTATGGATATATTCTGATTGGGTTGTGGTATGATCGAAACCATGCTTTTGATTAAGCTCTGATTCTAATCGAAGTGACGGTCTGACCGAGCCTCAGTTCTGGTCACAGTAAGCTTCGGTGCTAACCCCGGCTTTGAGTCTGATTGCGGTATCAGTGCTGGTCGCAGTACTACTATAAAAACGCGGTTCTGACCGCAGAACTGAAGTTCGCCTGTGTATGAGTGGTTACAAAGACATTCCTTGTGGCCATATTTTCGCACAAAAGAACTAAAGAACATTTATGTGAATAAAAAGAAAAATTTTATTTCTTACATTCTTTGCATACAAAGGGGATACCGGCGACCAGAGCGTCGACCTGATCCGAAAGAAGTTTGCAAAGTTCTCCTAGGGACATATTGCTGTCAATAGGATCTACACTGACAACCCCCAGAGAACTAGCAACTAATCTAAGCCTATCTACATCGTTCCTAACAAGAGATGCACTACTGTCCCTAATCAAATCAGAGAGTTCCTGCTGTTGCTGAGCGTGGTCCCTCTCTCGACAGAACTGATGCGCCTCTTCACGGGATTGTTCAAAACATTCTGCTAGATGTAGAATCGCCGAAGACATCTCTTCGGTCTTCTTCTCCAGGGCCTTCTTCTCCTCTGGAAGAATCTGCCCGAGGAGAAGAGGCAGAATCGTAGTAGGCTGATCACTAGGGCCTCCAATCTCCTACATTTGCAAAAGTTAGTTGTGCTAACTATAACTATCAGCAAAAGGAGATGAGGATCATTACCTGTCCCTGCTCGTGACAGGTTGATATAGCCATCCTAGAAAGTAGATCATCCGATAAAAGCGGATGATCACCAGATGGTGGAAGTGCAACCTTCCCACTAGGAGATTGCTTCCCCAACACAAGTTGAGGATCTTCTGGTCGAATAGTCACCGCTTGCCGACCAGAAAATCGATCACCCAAACAGAAGCAGGGAGTGTTGGAGTAAAGAACATAAGGAAGAAAGAACGATGGTACGTCTTCTACCTTTGCTCTGCTGGAAGTCCTTCGTCAACCTTGGGTTTCTTCCTTAAAGGAGATGGATCTTCAGGTATTTGAGGCTCCTGCTTGAGAACTTCCTCTTCATCACTTTCAATCTCGATGATGCTGTGATCTGCCATCGGGAAGTGTATGAAGAGAAGGATGAAGGCAATTCTTGAAAAACTTAACTGTGAGAATATATTGTGGGGCTCTACAATTCAAAGGTTTCGGAATTTATAGCCACCAAGGTGACGGTTCACTTTCCGAACGCCTCAGGTTTTTAAAGCATTTACAATTTTATCTAGGGTTAAAAAATGTTTCAACAGCGCCATCATTACCTGTCACGTAATGCCCAGAACCCGTCTCAGGGAACCAACCGTCCCACTTAGTGCGTCACTAAGTGGGGGATTTGAAGAGTCGGGTTAAAAATCCGATGCATGTCTTTAAATTCAAAATAAACACGTCCGTTCGTTTTCTTCGAATTTGAGGGCTAGCTGACGAGAATTGACACCCGAGTCAGTTCAAATAAATGCACTGTTGGTTCAGGACAGATTAGAGCCAGACATGTGCCCGGCAGTGCGAACTCAAGTCATTTCTGGGAAGCATCAGCCCGAGGTCGCAGGCTTTGCGCGATCAGATCGCAGCTAGTGCGCGGTCAGAAGTTCGTGTGCTGTGCGCGGACAGAAGGTCGAAGATGTTGCGCGGTCAGCCAACATCGCGCGATTAGAGCACCTTCGACCAGGGAACGTGGGAGTGTTCTTTTCTTATAACAGGAATATCCCAAGTATCCCGAAGATTCTTCCACGTAGGGACCAACCGTCAGGAGGTTAATACGTGCAGTTATCCACAAATAACACGTGTTAAACCTGCGTGGGAGTTAAGAGCGGTTCTCCAAACCGCATCCAAGCAACTGTTTGATGCAGTTACAACATGGCACCCTTTGGACTAGTATAAAAGGGTGAAAAGATGCATAAAAAAAAAAGAGAACCAGAGGAAGAGAGATCAACGTCTCTGATCAAAGCGAGATACAACACATCTCAACCACGCAAACAGCCAAGTCTACGGTCTAGATTAGATAGTTTTTATAAGCCTCCCTGGCTTCTTCCTGTACACTTACATAGGAAAAACCTTCGCCTGTGAAGGTCTTTTCCCGCCATCTTGTAAATCTTTTCCACGTATAGTGAAATCCTAACAGGACGTAGTGGTATTATTCCCACCATCGAGGGCCCAAACCTGTATAAATTTCTCTGTGCTCCAGTTCTCCATAGTTCTACATACCTTCCCGGAGTGTCACCCTGAAAGGTCTCACTATCTATAAATTTTGCATAAGTTCAACTGAGGACCCCGAGTCCGAATCATCGACATCATCCGCATCCATCGGATCTAGACCCAAATCCTCATCATCATCCCTGTCACTGTCAACGTTGACAATCTCCTTCCCTTTTCCTTCGAGGGTCTTCTTCTTTTCTGCAGTGCTGGGAAGCTCGAGCGTGTGACCATTGATAACAATGCCGCGTGACGAAGGCGTGAAACCACTGAGATACTCCTTTAAGTTTCCCACTCTCTTGCGAGCGGTAATCCTTAGTTTTGGGCAACACTTCTTGACAGCTGACTCTGAAGCATCAGGGTCCTTCTCTCCACTTGATTCGGCTAACTCTTGAATTTGCTTCTCCTTCTCTTGGAGACTTGCAAGAGCCCTCATAAGCATGCCCTCAAGATAATGGCAGTCATCGCGAACACACTCGTACTCACGAAGTAGGCGATTATATCCAATCTCCGAAGCAAGAATGACGTCTCAGGTCTTCGTCAAGATAGCATCCTCTCGGTCGCTAGATGGAAGAACGACTCGGTACTCTGATCTGGGAACCTGATAAGGCATGAAGCGGTAGGGGGAATCTGAAAGGTAGTCACTGTATAACTGCCGGATGGTACCTACGGCATCTTCTTCTTCTTCTCTGCGGGCCTGACGTCTCACTGAGCCTCTCCCATGATCGGGAATCTCATAGACGATCACTGAAGCTCGACAACCGATGGGTCGTCCATGGACCTCATCTTGCCAAACGCAATACACTGGCCTTTGACTATCTCGCGCTCCAAGGAACTGTAGCATCATCCACAGGAGTAGTGCCCACGATCCAAGCTTGTCACCTTGAACGTATCTCCTGCCGGAAGCCATCTGGAAGACAGAACAAAAGGCACCTATGAGTTTAAAACGAAGTCTAAAACCTTTTTCAAATAATCGAAACATAACATTTTCCTTAAACAAAATAGATTTTCGCAAACAAACTTTGCCAAAGAACTAGCGATCTTTTATCTTCTAGCGACGCCAAGGTCTATCTAAGGGTCACGACCTACAGTCGAGCCTTTGCTTTGATACCAACTTCTGTGGGACCCTCATTTGAGGAATCCGGCGGCAACCGCCCAGGTGGGTTGCACTCAGAAATGGTACATTGCAGCTCACAACAACAAGATGCATTATATAAAAATACAAGTAATTAAAACAAGTGCTGATCACAAGGACCAACATTACAATAACACAGTGCCAAAATGACGCACTTTAATGTTGATACAAAATTAAGGAGTTTTCTTCGACACAAAGGTCGGCACAAAATAAAACAACAACAAGCAAGCAAAAGAACTTCAATGGTCTTCATCTTCAACTGCAGCAGCGTTGAATGGGCTTCCTCCACATCGGACTCAACTTGGTAAGTGACCCTCTAGCAAGCTGGATCTTCTGGGGCAGTTTCTTCTTCTGCCATGTTGGGTTCGAGACCATAGGACTCCGGATCAATGAATCCTTCTTCTGAATTTTTGTTTGCAAAAGCAAGGGTGAGCACATTGTCCACATAGTGCTCAACAAGTCCCAAATAAGAATGCAAATATATATAGATGAGGGGTACACTTTCAAAGGATGGCTCTTTGGCTCATAGAATAGATTCTCACTCTTGATTTTGAAGAAAAGTTTTTTTCCCAAAAGCGAGGCTTTTAAAATCCTAAGCTAGATTTTCAGAAGATGTTATGTGTGGCAGTCTTCCATGAGTCACCACTTTATTCACATTTTATGAAAAACTTTCCCAAAAGCTACTTGTGCTGCATCGACGTGGATAGAATACACCGCGCGCAGACTCCATGACCTGGGAGCTCAGAGTATCCGATACTTTTTATAACTTAGCAAAGGTGTACCACCTTAATCCACCGATCACTCAGCTTTCAAGTCGGTACCTCTCCATGCGACTTTTACTCATATGACAAGGCTGAGATCACACAACAGTTTGCAATCCTAGCATTAACAATTCCCTGCCCGATAAATAGACATTTCAGTCCTTATTACTGTTGTGGGTACTCCCCACAGCCAATTCTTCCTAGCCTTTGTCTATTGTCTCGCAAGACACATCGCCTCTCTTGATTACAGTCGCGCACGACTTAATCCAGGCATAGGGCGTCTTCCTTCTTACACCTTTTCCTCTCATTATTTTTCTGATCTCACATCACTCATGGCCCTCAGTGGCCCACCAGTTCCTCTCGAGAAACCGGACCGACAACCATTGCAAGGAAAAGCTAATACTGAGAAAGCTACTATGTTGCGCCCGTCCCATACCGGGCAAGTGGTTGGTATGTTTTTCATGCCGCATGGAAGTACAACACAAGGTTCTTGTCCTTATGAATCTTTAGGGTGGAGTGTTTCACATTCCCAGTGCGCACACAGCACCAACCAATCAAACCATCCTCACTATTGATTCCGATCACATTTTCTTTCACAAAAAGGGGTTTTGAATATACTTCTCTCACATGTGACCATTTAACATTTAACACATAATCTTGAGTATAAGCGTAGCCTAAGCATGATACTCTAGGGTGACAAGGGTGCATGGATATTCAATGACAAAAGGGGCTTCACAATCATTTAGCTCATATCTAATCACTTTGTTTGAACATAATTCTCATATGAATATAAGGCATTCCTATATTTGAAAACAGCTAACATACTTTATTTCAAAATATTAGGCTAGACATGATCAAGGGTTTGAGACTTGCCTTGCAGTGAGGGGTCTAGTTGCTCAGACGATTCTTCGAAGGTCTCTTCCGCTCCTTCAACCTCTGGTTCCACGGCGGATACAAATAATACACACACACCATATAAGCATACAGGAATAGTTGCACTAGAAAATAATAAGTAAATATATCATGCATGCAAGGGGAAAGGTTTGGACAAAGCCATTTGGGTGCTGATTGAAGAGATGGGCTCAAAAGGACTTGAACGTCGAAAGGCTGACATTCGGTCCACGGCTAGACATAGCCTTAAGTTGGCTCTAGGTGGGTTTTCTGGAGATATGACAGTAGAGAAAATTGTAGAACATGGCTCTGGGAGCTTCGTAGACAAAGTGGCATTTCAATTGCTCAACTAGAATGGGTTAAACAAGGCTAATGCTAGTGACTGACATGCACTGACACTGTCAAAAACTAGGGCAGAGGGGTAAACCTGGTTCTAGGCTTCGAACTCTTCACCAACTATTTCTAGGAGGTAGGCGTGGATGCCAGGGACACATTGGCGGTGGTTTCAGGGCAAAAGATGGTCGGACGGTGATGAACGATGGCAATGAACTGCGGTGGCGACACGGCATAGGCACGGCTCTGGGCAGGAACTTGGCAAGAGCATAACTCTTGATCTGGGCAGATTCAGAGATCGGGCTAGTGGAATGAAATGCTCAGGGGACTGAGACCTAGCTAAGTGACAAAGTGGCATTGGCTAGATCGGCCGGGGACAAATTCCAGCGGCCGGCGCTGGGGAAGAAAGCTCTGGATTTGGGGGTTTCGGTCACAGTGCAAATGAACTCGATTCCTTTCTTGGAGAGTAGCTGAGGATTTTGGAGAAGCTACAGGCACAGCCAGTTTGGCCGGTGGGTCGCCAGTGTGGCCTGGCGACGTGAGCCCGGTCACTGGTGGCTTACAAAAAGGGGAAAGCTCTCCATTTGAGGCCAAATTCGAAATCCAAGTTTACAGTCCTGCTAAGGGTGAGGTACTGATCATTTTGTTCTACTAGCAGGAAGCCAATTTGTGCTAAAACACACGATGTTGCCGGAACAGGGGCTTTTGCCATTTCCGGTGATCGCCGGTGCTAGGGTTCGCTGGGGTCCAATTAAGCTATAAGTTACAAAGAGGGGGATAAGGGAAGCTTACTGGTGAGTTTGGATAGAAGAGGGAAGCAACGGGTGAAGCTGGTGCCGTGAGCTCCAGGAACTGCTCGCCGGAGATGAAGGGGAAACGCGAGCGCTGAAGCTTTGTGGTTGCTGGAGTGGTGTGAAGAGCTCTGGGTGAGGGGGAGGGCTTATATAGGCAGTGGCTGGGGTCCTTGAAAGTTGAAGCAAATCGAGCGAGAGATACTTGACTGGTGCTGGAGTAAGATCGAGATGGCGTGCACGGCGTTGGGACGCGGCAGTGGCTCTGCCAGAGGAGAAAATCGCATCATATCTGGCTGGGGCAGAACAACGGGGTGGCTGGCTTCGGCATGGCGGTGAAGTGGCAGAAAACCTCTGACAACAGTAGGCACGCGCGCGTGCACAAGACGAACGACATTGCTGGCGGTCATCGGTTGTCACCACGGTGGAGGGTTTTGGTGCGACGTGAGCATCACGTGCGGACACGTCGGATATGACCGTAGGTGGAGATTGCGGCGGCGAATCTCGGCGAATGGCACTGGTCGCGGTCGAAGTGGTCTCTGGTCGTGGTCGCAAACGAGCTCAACCCTGGTCAAGGTCGAAAGGGGCCAGGGACTAATCTGCGAAGATTTGGACTGATCTGCAAGGATTTAGTTCGGGATCTTGGCATGTTTGTAAATTTGGTGATTTGGAGGGCTAATTTGAGATCTGATTTTGCAGATGAGTGTTACTAAATCACTTGGACTCATCTAGCAAGAAAAATGATAAAATCCGATAAGATCTGATGGTTTTGACAAAAATCGAAAACATGGTAGTTAGGGTAAACAGGGTAATTAGGGTTTGAAAACTTTGGCGAGGCTGAAACCAGGGTTTCGGTTAAGATTTTAGAATTCTTGCAGAAGGAAAAAATGTTCAGAAAAGTAAAGGGGAGACAATCACTAGATCAGATCATAATTTGGAGGTGGTCTGAGACTTTTAGTCTTTTTGGGCTTCTGACAACTCTGAAAAGGACTAATCTGAAATACTTTTGGACTAAAAAGCGAAAATGATCTGAAAGGCGGAGTTTAGCTGCCCACTTTTTAAATTAAGGTAGTGGCATACCTAATATCATGATTTTGAGATAAGAGATCAAAAATGGGATTGAGACATCTGAGAATCCAACGAAGATATGCTGACTAGAAAGCAAAAAGGTTAGAAAAATTGGGATGTTACACGGTGCGCGCGTGTCATATCATGCGCTGGTCAGCAAGGCTTTCCGACATGGGTTTTATTGGCCTTCAGCACTTGATGATGCCAAGAATATGGTCAAGACATGTTCTCAGTGTCAATTTCATGCAAGACAGGTTCATCAACCTGCCTATGCCCTACAAACTATTCCTCTTTCATGGCCTTTCGTGGTCTGGGGGATGGACATTGTCGGTCCTATGCCACAAGCGGCCAATGGATACAAGTTCTTGTTCATAGCCATTGACATGTTTACAAAGTGGATTGAGGCCGAACCAGTACGCAACATTACCACTACTGCAGCACAAAAGTTCCTCCATAAGAACATTGTGGCTCGATTCGGTGTTCCAAATCGTCTCATCACTGATAATGGTTTCCAGTTCGCTAGTGGTCTCTTTCTGGATTACTGCGATCAGGTTGGAACCAAGGTGTGCTTTGCCTCTGTAGCTCATTCGCAGAGCAATGGTGCCGTTCAACATGCCAACGGGCAAATATTGCAGGGCATCAAAAAACATGTTTTCGATCGCCTTAAGACACGCTCAGGGGTTTGGGTAGATGAGCTCTACACCGTTTTGTGGGCGCTACATACTACTTCTAGTCGAGCCACCGGTGAGACACCATTCCATCTGGTATATGGGGCTGAGGCCGTGTTACCTATGGAAATCAGTATTGGTTCTGTCCGAACAGATCAATTCGAACAAGTTGATCAGAACGGGCAACGATTACAAGATCTCATCCTCCTAGAAGAGAAACGTGATCGAGTTCTGATCAAGTCCACGGTATACTTGCAAGCTATGCGCAAGTACCATAACAAAAGGGTGCGACCACGCAGTCATCATGTGAGTGATCTGGTTTTACGTAGAATACAAAACGAATCTAGTCGCAACAAGTTCTCCCCACAATGGGAAGCCCCCTACACTGTTGTCTTGGTGCCGTGACCAGGATCAGCTCGGTTAGCAATGGAGGATGGTCGGATCTTATCTAATACTTGGAACATCGACCAACTATGCAAGTTTTACGTGTAAGTGCCCAATTCCTTTTTCCTTTTCAATTAGCATGGTTTAACAAAACAGGTGCTTTTATTTGTTTCATGTGTGGATTATTCCTCTTTTGCCTATATATGTAACGAGTCTGGCTCGGGGCCTGGTCGCTGATAGTTATATTGTCAAAATATCCTGATCGGATTCGCTGGCCGATCTCATGATCACTTCCAGACAACGCACCCCTCAATAAGCCGTTTCTCAATGCACACAGGGCTTGCTGGCATGTCCTTGGTCATCAGAGTGGCTGCCGGTTTGCAATAAGATTGGATATTGTGTTTAGTATGATTGTTAGCCTGGTCATGTATCCCTTGTCGTCGCTACACATATATTTCTCCTGTGCTCATAACACGAAGTCTTCAGTATACATAATCACAGGCGGCGGCTAGGGGAATGTGGTCGCAACATGAAACAAAGAGAAGTGTTTCCTTTTTAAACAAAAATAGCATGCATTCGCATTATATGAATTGTATTTGTACAGGTGCAAGAATTTACATTATGCCGAGATCATTTAGGAGTTTCTCTACAAGGGGTCTAACCTCCTCCATGATAGACCCAAGCTGGTCTTCACTCTCGACCTCTGTCTCTTCCGCCGCTACGTTCAGATCAAGATCTGGGCCATGGCGAAGACGAAGTCGGCAGAGGATGGCGAAGGCAGTTGATCGAATTCTTGATTTGATCGCCTCTTTTTGCCGCCTAGTATCTTCAGGAAGATACTCGAGAAGTGACTCTACTTGGGTCGCGACCAGTGTGGTCCAGTTGCTAATGCTGAGGTCGTCCACCGCGGTTTCGACCACATCAGCCCTCAGCAGACCGGCCACCATCTTCAGTTTCTCGAAGATGTTTCCTTAAGCACTGCTGCAGGTTGAGATTGATGTGCTCAGATCTTTGTTCTCCCTGCGAACAGTGTCAATGGTCGCCTGGAGATTTGCCTTCTCTTGATCGCACCGGCTTATTCGGTCGTCTCACGCTGTGACAAGAGGCCATTACAAGCAGTTCGTACGACGAAGTTAATTTACTCTGGTCAGAAGTATGCTTATAGGAAAGTTGTGACCGCAGTTTCAGGAGTTCGGCCTCCAGGAATAAAATCTTGGTAGCCGCCCGGAACTCCTGGTTTTCTCGATCAGCGAGGCAATTCATCAAATAATCATTTTCTCTGCGGCAGAAGAGATGGTTACCAAGATTAGGACTTGCATTCAAACGAGCAAAGAAATGTTTTCCTTACCGCTGCAGGTGACCTGTTTCCTCTTCTGCAGCCTCGATGCTATCCATCATAGTCATCGACATGGTCGCCATGCGGGTCATTTCCTATGAAATGGAAGGAGATCAGTTTCAAAACACAGATGTTCTTATGCAAGCACAAAATCAATAGGGGGAGTTCGACGTACCTCGACATACTCCCGGAATGAGAGTTTTCTTGGTGCAACCGAAGGTTGAACCACTGGGTTCACTTCATCCCCAGCAGGAGCAGCGGATGGGTCTCCCCGCTATCTTTGTTCTTTGCTAGGGCTACAGATTCCAACACCTCCGATTGGACTTCTACAGACAGCCTATCTACCACGGCCCGAAAAACCACCATGGCTGAAGGGATGGAGCTTTGCTCCCCAGAGACCTCGATCGCAGGAGAAGCTCCAACACTGGTCGAGGCCGCTGAAGGGCTGGGCACTGAGTCTCTGTGCCTAAGAAAATGGAAATGTCATCAGTTGAGGTTTCTACAAACAACCATCGTAATCTGACCTTGTCCCGACAAGGGAGATTTCTTACCTTACTCGAAATCCCTCCAATTTTTTGGATTTCGAGGAGGGTTCCCCAAGGAAAAGGGGACAGTCGTCGTCTGTCCTGGTCTTCCTCTTTGTGAAGACGACCCTGTCTTTTTCTCCCTGTGTGCACAAATTCATGAACATGCGCATAAGGAATGATAAAGACTGAGATTGGGATGATCCTTACCTGGGTGACCTCTTCGGTCGGTAGGGATACAACCCTTGGACCAGGTGTTTACTGGACCATAGGCATTAGGACTTCATCTGCTACCACGGGGTTGCTGGCGGTCGTGGTGTTCTGTTCTATCATTTCCGCCCCAGGTGTCAGGAGCGGAGTGCTCGCCACCCCAGGGCTGGCAGCAATCACCTCATGGCGGACGGAGGGGATGTTTTCTTCCTCCTGCACGAGCACTGCTTAGTTGATGTTCATAGACGGATAATGACCATCAAGGCTGTGAAGGATCTTACCACAGTCACCCCTTCTGTTAGGGGAAGAGGTGTAGCTAATCCTGAAGCTTCCTGAGCTTCAGGTGCTGGGGCTTCACCCACAACTACAGGGTTATCAGTGGTCGCGGGGCCCACTGTGGTCGTCCTGGTCTTGCGGGCGAAGACAAGACTTCGCTGGACAGGGAGGTGATCGTCTTCCTCTTACAGCGGATTAGAGGGATGTCACTTCCTCTTCCTCGCTCCCTTCACCCTGTATGATGAAGAAGTGATTCCGGTTTGTACCTGGGGTAACGGGGGGCATTGAGTATCTTATCACGGCTCTCTTTGCGGTAGAAGGAGCCTTTGGCGAGGAAGCCTCTCCCAGAATCCTCTTGGACTTCTTGGGAACGCTTTCCTTTGTTCCGCACTTCGAAGAGATTTTCTTCACTCTCTTCAGAGCCGGCTTTCCCAGGAGGCCAACATCTTCAGCTGGACACGTCTCCTCGCCAAACTTCCCCAGGAGCTATATCATTCAAAGTTGTTCTCGTCAATACGAGATGAGTGAATGATCTGCAGAAAGAGCTTATTAAGAAAGTCCGTACCTTTCGGCGCTCCTGTCTGAGGTCATCACCGGCATTGATCAGACTCTGCGGGCGGGGTGACCCTCTAGCTCCCTCCACATCGGCACTGTACTCCTTGAGGAGGTAGTTCATCCGTTTTTCGATTTCGGACGAACTCAGAGCTGTGTCACAAGCAAACAAGTTAAGAAATACAATATTTCAGAAGAAATTTGTGTTTTTTAACTGGAAGAGATACCGTTGTTGTAGTCCAAGGTGCTATCTGCCATGGACTGTATTTCTCAAGCCGGATGAGCCCTTTCGCGTAGGGGGCTCACCCGATTCTTCACGAAGTCGCGGATGATATCGCGAGCAGTTAGTCCCTCCTGGACTAAGTGAAGAATCACTTGGGCCTGCTTCTTCTGCTCCGCGCTTAGAACAGGAAGAGAATCCAACTCACTGGACTTCTCTGGCCAGGAGTTTTCGAACCACAACCCATCTCTCGGACGGGGGGGTGCAGTAAAACCACTTCTGGTACCACCCGTGCACGGAATCTCGCAGGGGTGGGAAGGGATACTCCTTTTTCTCCCTTATCCAGAAGTAAATACATCCGGCGGCATTGGCGCTCTTTGACCATGCCGAATAGTAGAAGCGTCGGAAGAGCTCCACGCTTGGGAGCACTCCGACGAAGGCTTCACACAAATGCTGGAAGATCGCCAAGATCGGGATAGCATTATGGTGGAGATTCACCAACTCTAACCAGTAATGCTCCAAGATCCCCTTCAGGAATCTACTCTCGGGAAATCGAAACCCGCATCGCAAGTATTCCTCGAAAACCACCAATTCGCCCTCTTGGACGATTGGGGTTTCTTGGTCCTTCTCCGCGGGCCGCCAGTTAATTAGCAGCCGCGGAGGAAGGATCTCTTCCTTCTCCAGTGCCACCAGACTCTTCTCCGCGTGGTGAACTGATCGGCTCCAAGACGCCATTTTTTGCAAGATATTGTGAGAAAAAGCTGCCGGCTTTATGGGCAATGGAAGACGAAGGATGAGGGTTTTTGTGCGGCAGAAGTTCAAAGGCAGGTTGCTGGTTGTGTGGCTTCCTCAGGAAGTTACCTGCTTCTTTTATAGGCCCGAGGCAATGTTCCACTGAGGGCAACGTTCCATTGAATACTTTATTCATTTCCCATAATGGATGCTTTCTCTTGAAAACCCATTATGCATTCCCCGCACCGAATCCGAAACGAAAAGTATTCTTTGTTTCGAATTTGGGGATTAGGATGAATATAAGAACGTGAATATGTTACAAAGATTTTCGGAGGACGTTATGCTTCATGTTTTTTGTAAGATAAATTTTCACCTGTTGGTCACAGTATGTTCTTGTGATCACTTTAAAATTTGCATTTTGGTCATAATGATATTCTATGATCATTCCAAATGGATAACCGCTATGCAAACGGTTGTCGTCTGGTCAAAATGTTATGTTATTAAGACTTCAATTCGGATCGGATTTTGGTTCTGGTCGCGATAACAGTCCAGTTCTGATTGTGATGACAGTTCTGATCGGATCTCAGTTCTGACCGTGGCTTTGGTTTTGATCGTAGTATCAGTACTGGCCATGGTATGACATATTAATGTGTTTCTAATCGCAGTACTCAGATTTACCTGTGTATGTGTGGTCGTAAAGACATTACTTATGGCCATATTTTCGCACAGAAGAGTTTTCAAGGTATGTAAGGTAAAAGAAATCTTTATTTTTGACAGTCTTTGCATACAAATGGGATACAGGTGACCAGAGCATCGACCTGATCCGAGAGGAGTTTACAAAGTTCTCCTAGGGACATATTGGCATCAGTAGGATCTACACTGATGGCCCCAAGAGAACTAGCAACTACTCTGAGCCTATCTACATCGTCCCTAATCAGAGACGCACTACCATCCCTGATCGAATCAGAGAGTTCTCGTTGTTGTCGAGCGTAGTCCCTCTCTAGGCGAAATTGGTGCACCTCTTCGCAGGATCTGTCGAAACATTCTGTCAGGTGCAGAATGGACAAAGACATCTCTTCGGTTTTCTTCTCCAAGGCCTCTTTTTCCCCTTGGAGAGTTTGTTCGAGGGGAGGAGGCTGAATCTCAGCATGCTGGTCGCTGGGGGCTCCAACAATTTTGATCTCCTGTATTTGCATATGTTAGTTTTACAAGTTAAAACAACAACCAAAGGGGATGAAAATAATTACCAATCCTCACAAGTGAGAGGTTGAAGTATTTCCCCCAGAAAGTAGATCACCCGACAAAGGCCGAGGACCTTCAGATGGTGGAAGTGCAACCTTTCCACCAGAAGATTATTTCCCCAACACAAGTTGAGGATCATCTGGTGGCGGAAGTACAGCTTGCCAACCAGAAAATTGATAACCCGTCAAAGGACGGGAATCACTGGGATGAAATGGAGAAAGCTGAGAAGAAGGCCTTGAAGGATTCTCATGGACCTCCAAAGGTGGAGATGAAGGTTCGACCTGTCGAGGTGCATGAACGGGGAGAACCACAGGAACTAAAGGAAGAGAGAACGGTGGTGCATTTCTCGCCCATGTACCACTAGGAGATCCCTTGTCAACTTTGGATTTCTTCCTTGGAGGAACCTGGTTTTCGGTCTTCTGTGAATTTCTGAAAGAGTGTTTGAGGAAATGATCAAAGCATAAGATGGAAATTTCGACCAAGAAATCTAGGAAAAAGTTGCCTTCTGTGACTCTTGGTCGAATTCAAGTGCCACTTCATCTTCATCGCTCTCAATCTCAATGATGCTTTTATCTGCCATTGGGATGAAGACGAAAGAGAAGAAAAGATGGTTGTGGAAAAGACTTAGCCGGGAAAGAGCTTGTGAAAGTTTTAGGCTAAAGGGGTCTGGTATTTATAGCCCCGGAGTGACGGTTCGATTTTTGAACTCCTCGAGCTTTTAAAACATTTACAGTTTTACCTCGGGTTAAAACACAATTCTACGGCGCCATCATTATCTGTCAAATACCGCTCAGAGATCGTCTCGGGAAACAAACCACCACACTTAGTGCGCCACTAATGGAGGATTTGAAGGTCAGGTCACTTATCCGATGTAAGTTGTAAAATTTGAAGTAAATATGTCTTTTCGTTTTCTTCAAATTTGGGGGCTAACTGACGAGGATTGTTACCCGAGCTAGTTCAGAATAAATGCACGTCTGGTTCAAGACAGATTCGAACCAGGTGAGTGTCCGTTGATGTGATATCAAGCTGTCCTGGGAAGCGCGGGCACATGGTCGCAGGCTCCACGCGATCAGGCCGCAGATAGTGCGCGGTCAAATGATTGCAAGCAATGCGCGGTCGGAACACCCTCGACCAGGAGATGCGGGGTTGCGTAGACCTTACAACAAGCATATCCCGAGTATCCCGAGGATTCCACTACGTGCGGAGACAACCGTTAGGAGGTTAATATGTGCAGTTATCCCTTAATTACACATATTAAGCCTGCGTGGAGGTTAAGTACAGTTACCAAAACTGCAGCCGAGCAACTGTTCGAAGTCGTTATGCCTTGGCACTCTTTCGACCAGTATAAAAGGGTAAGCCAATGCATCAGATGAGAGGGAGAGATCGAGAGCTCAACAGAAGACATCGGATTAAATCTACTAGCTTCCATAGGCCACTTTAGTAGTGTGTTATATAACCACACGGGAAGGATCTTCGCCTGTGAAGACCCTTTCCACAACCTTGTAATCTTCTTACACATAGTGAAATTATTACAGGACGTAGGCCTGTTACTCCCACCATCGAGGGCCTGAACCTTTCTAAATCTCTCTGTGCTTCAACTGACTTTGGTTCATCATCCCTTCCCGGAGGGACACCCTGAAAGATCTCACAACTCACAAAATTCTGCATAAGTTCGACTAAGGACCCCGAGTCCGAATCGTCGACAATGTTCACTCGGGTTGTTCCTTCTCCACATCAGATAGGCGAGCACTAAACCTTTCACAAGCTTTTGCCGGCCTCTTTGACAAACTTCAATCGAGAGATCGTGACTCTCCTCCGACACCGTCTAGGCGATGGCGGTCACCAAGAGTAACAAGTCAGACGTGCTTTCACTTGAATGAATCACGTGCTAGAAGCTCAAATGATTCAAATGGATGCACACACACTCTAGCACTAGCTTGCATATGTGAATGAAGTCCACTAAACACTCTTAGCTTCTCACAAATGCTTCTCCTCTAAAACTCTCAAAGATTTGGCTCAAATCTTGGCTCTAAATGCACTAGATTGATTCCAAAGAGTTTGGCTAGCTTATGCACTGGAATTTCAGGTGTTTGATCAACCTCAAATGAAAGCCAACACGAGGTATATTTAGCCCCTCCAGAAAACTAGCCATTTGCAACCAGCTGCGCCAGTTTTGTACAGGCTGGACATTGTCTGGCCATGCTGGACACTGTCCAACCAGTACAACAAGATACGACCGTTGCAAACGTGTCAGTGACCGTTGGGCTATTTTTGTGAAGGCCGGACAAATGTTCATATGTCCAGACAAAAGCCCCGGACAGATGCATTTGTTTCTGTTTACATGTTCAATTTAAAGCTCACACAATTTATACAGGTCGGACAATGTCCGGTCGTGCCAAGACACTGTCCGGCCCGTCTCGGACAAAAGCCCTCCGAATGGTTTAAATGTCTGTGATTACAAATACAACAGAATCCTTAAGTTTTATACAGGCCGGGCAATGTCCGGCCACAACAGACAATGTCCGACCTACCCCGGACAAAAGCTCTGGACAAATCCATTTGTCTCTGTTTTTGTTTTGCAACAGCTACTAGAGGTTTGTACTGGCCAAACATTGTCCGGCCATCACAGACAATATCCGACATGTGAAAACCGAAAATAGGAATTTACCAATTTTACTCAAAATTCAATTTTGATTATTTGCACATACGGATTTGTTGTTTTCTCGCGGATATGCTTCTAGACACTCAGCAATGACCACGACCAATATGATTTAGCAACTTAAACCACAGGTCGACTATCCGGTGGAAAGACATGTGGTCGGGTGGATTTGGTCGAGCGTACACAAGCGAGCTAAAAACTGGTACAACCAGCTTGAACTCCTACTACCACGAGCAAACCCTAAACAAAGATACAGCCAATCCGGCAAGCACGACCACGACCACATTCCAAACAAGGATACGATTAGAATGTGCAAATACACCACGATCAGCTCTAGTATTTAAACAGAATGCTCTAGCTGGCGACCACAACTAAGTGCAGTTTTCACAACATTTTCTTTAATGCAACACAAACTACACTTAGACTTTCTAGCAATGCAAGAGGTGATTAAACACTAGTGTAAGATGATATGAATGCATTTGAGCTTCCACACTAGATAGACTCAAGTCACTAGTTTCCGACCCCTCTTAATAGTATGGTCAAACTAGTAAAAAGAAGTCCTATCAACCTGGTCTATCTCCAAACACCGATACCGGTAAAATCCTAAGAAAACAATTCTTAAGCTTGGATTTTACCTTCAGTGAAGCTCGACCTCGTGAAGCTCGACCCCTTGAAACTTGTCCCCGCAAAGCTTGACCTCGCTAAGCTTGACCTTGCTCGAGATGACTCATATCGGCATCATCCTCTTCACGCCCTTGCTTGCTTTCATCTCGCAACCATTCTGAGACTACAAGACATACACTCAATGCACAACGTTAGTCTCATGTTTAGGTTGTCATTAATCACCAGAGAAATTACTCCACACAGGAGTTAACTCAACAATTTCTCTTTCTGGTAAAATGACAAAACCATATTCAACAACTAATAAATGAGTATGAGATGAAATACACAATCATACAGAATCGTATATGATAAGAGAAATATGCACACAATCCATACTACTCATGTCATGATAAAGATAAGCATAAGCTCAATGTAAATTCAGATGACATACACCATGAGCTCCCCCTCAACATATGCATCGATGTCAAAACCTCAACAAGGAGTCATTAAACTTTCGGATTTATCACATGACATTTCAATTTACATTTAGCACAAGATTGATGCAACCACAGAGCTCTCCCTCAATATATGTGTAACACCTTGAGTTTAGGGGTGAAAACTTTCTTCATGAACAGCATGCATGTATCTGTAGTAGTAGCTAGATCAGTATCTATCTCAAACCCTAAATCTCCAAAATCTATCCTGTGACCCCAAGTCAAGATCTGACTTGCCAGATTTGATCTATCAGTTATCCTAAACCTAAAAGCCTTCAGAACCCAGATCCAATTCTATCTCCAACTTCCAGATTTATCAACTCCTTTCTGTTTTCGAAAACAGAAATATCTTATACCCAAATACCCTAAGTTTCAGAAATTCAGATATAATCAAAATCTTAGCCAAGATCAGACCAGATTATTCTTGGATTATGATCAAGGGTACGCCAATACCTTAATCCAAAAAGTTGGCAGCCAGATTTCATCATCTAGACTCTTTTCGCAAATCAGTCCAAGAGTATCGCAGATCAGTCCTTTTCCAGATTTTCCAGAAGCCTGAAAAGGCAAAATGTTGCAAATCATCTCCAAATTCAAATCTGATTCAGGGAACACCTCCCAAATGCTTTTCAACACAAATTCTTCTTTTATGAGTATCTCAAAATCAGACCCTAAATCCCAGAATTCGAGATCAATAAGATTCAGACTTATTTTACCCTAATCTACTCTGTTTTCAGTTCATATCAAAAATCATCCGAACATCTCAAATTTTATCTTCAATCTGTGCCAAATCATCTGTTGAATTAAGTTTGCCAAATCAGCAGAATCAAATTCAACTCTAACCTTCCAAATCTCCAGAATTACAGATTGGTCCAAATTCGAAAATCAAATATTGCAATCAGGCCCTAATTCGACCAGGGAAGCAGCCAATTCACGACCAGAGCTCGCCGTAGTCCTTGCGCCGTGCTCGCTCGCCGCCGGCCACGCCTCGCCTGCGCCTGAGCTCCTGCTCACTTGAGTTTGCATGTGGACACGCGTCTGTGTACTAGCCATCGTCGTGGCAGCGTCGTTGAATAGCCTTGCTCCCGTGCGCGATCGTTGTCAGCAACTCCTCGCCACGTTGCTTGCTTTGCCAGCCGTTGTCGCCACTGTTTGCACCGCCCGACACCATTGCGTCCCGATGAAGCAACAGTTTCATCAACCGTTCCATCGCCTGTGCGCCATCGCTCCACCGTCACTGTTGACGCGCCTGCGCCCAGCCAGTCAAGTCCCCGGCGCCAATTTCCTTGCTGCTACCTCCTTGCAAGCTCCGCCTCTGGCCTATATAAGCAACCCCATACCTTGTAACAGCTTCACTTCACCAGAACTCAGCCAATTCGAAAATCCTCTCGCTGTTGTCTTCTTCTCCGGCGAGACCAGCTCGAGGCCTCACGGTGCCAGCTGACTTCACTGCATCTCCTGCCAAATTGAAGCTAGCAGTGAGTACCTCTCATCCTCCTGATTGTACTGTTGCATTGAATTGCTCTCCGGTGGACCCTAACGCCGGTGATCGCCGGAATTGCTAAATGCTCTGTTCCGGCAATGCAGCCTGATTTACCCCGAATTAGTCTTCGAATCTGTGAAACAAATTGATCAGTGAGCTCTAATTAGCAATCCTATGCATCCAGATCTCCAGATTGAGCTCGAATCGAAGGTTTCCCCAAATTTGAGCTCCACCAGTCGCCGGCGGATCGTTGCCAGGCCACACCGGCCATCCTCCGGCCAAATTGATTGTCCAGATAGCTTACTCATACCTCTCTTTCACTCCCCAAGCTTGGAATTGAGTTCAAATCTCCTGTATCAAAAACCCCCAATATCAGTGTCTTCTTCTCCGGCGCCGATCACCAGAAAGCTTTTTCCCGGCCGATTCAGCTTCAGCCACCTTGTCCAGAAGATGTGCTTCAACCTCCTGAGCATATTTGCCTTCTAGCCCGATCTCTGAAACTGTCCAGATTTCAAGTTATAGCCATGCCAAAAACCTTGTCCAGAGGCTTCACTGTGCCGTGTCGCCACCACTTTTCTTCACCGATTTTCATCATCTTCCAGCCATTTTCAGCTTTGGATCCTGTTGAATGATTTGTTCCTGTTATCAATGCCTACCTCCCAGACAAAGTGGTGCATCATTTGGGGCTCTAGATCAAAAGATATGGCAATCCCTAGTTTCTGGCCATGTCAAGATCAATGCCAGGCTTTGTCAGTCAGTGGCATTAGCCCTTTTCACTTCCTTCCAGATGTGCATTTTGAGCATAACTTTGTCACTTAGATTCCTGAGGTTGTGATCAGCAATTTCTTCTTCTATCACAACTTGATTTGAGCCCTTGAACTACAGTTTATGCTAAAACCCTAGATTTTGGCATTGTCAGCCCTATACCAGAGCATGTCATCCAGTGGCATTAACTCTTTTCACCTCTTTTTAGTTATGCAAACTGAAAATAACCTTGTCCCTTAGACTTGTGGAGTTGTGCTCTACATTTTATTCTACTGCCACAAGTTGAGATAACCCCTCTATCATCCATCGACCCTATGTCGATGCCTTGAACTGAATGTCGACCTAAAGACGTTCGCTGTTTTTGAGCGAACCAGTCGCAACCTTGATATCATTCTGATATTTTGAGACATTTGGAACCTTGTAAACCTTCAGCAACTAACCTTAACCTTTATTCCCTTAACCTAATCCTAATCAGTTTCTAAACCTAATCATCTCAGAATCATCAAGACTTCATCTTTGCATTATTACATATAGTATAATAGTGTATTGAAAAGATTGTGATTATTGGTTGTTTATTTGATTGGAGAGCAGATCAAGAGCCCCAGTTCGAGGACTTCACTTTTGACCCGACATCAACTGCTGTATTTTACGACGCGGAAGGCAAGTCATATTCTTGGTCATCTCGAACCTATATTTTAAGAGTTGCTATAACATAATCTTGAATATAGATTATATTGCATGAGAAAGATTGGAAATGGTTGATTTATGAATTGGCAGTACTAGACTGGTTATCTGTGAAATGTGAAATAAACAAGTTTTGAGCCATGAATTATTATATATATTTATATACTTATATTCATAAAATAAAACCCCTAGCCGTGACCAGGAAATGGTATGGAATGGTGGTAGCACTGGAGGTGCTAGACTGCAAAGGATGTGCAGGCACTGAAGGTGCAGGGTTGTGGATGGTCTGTTCACTGGCATATAAGGACTAGAACCTTGTGTTGTGCGTCTAGTGGCATGAACGAACGTACTAACAGCAAGCCTGGTGTGGGACAGGCCTGAACAAGTACTTATGTGAATCGCACATGAAACCCCTGCATGAGATTGAAAGTAATACACTAAACTCACGGGGTTCAGCTCCTCCACGTATCACTGAATGTGATTTGATCAAGCACGTTGACCCAGTAATGGGAAGAGGCTTAGGGGTGGGGGTATAGCCCGCCACAACTGCGGTTTGTGTGAAGAAAACTGCAGGGTCAGGGGTGAATTGTAAGTGAAACATAACAAAAGTTCCTGTTATCTCCACCTTGCCGCTCACAGTATGAAGTGAGTCAGGGGTCCAATCATTCTGATAGGATGGGCTTGAAAGTGGAATATCTTGCGGGTAAATTGGTACCTCTCTGCAGAGTTAAAAATGTATTCGAATACTCCGAGCTCCCGGGTTTTATAGGAGTCTGCTGCGGTGGATTAAATCCACGGGGTGTGACACAAGTATTATTTTCTAAATAAAATATATTAAATCAAGATTACCCAAATGACATGTGCTGTCATGATAAGGAGTGCTGCCGTGGGCTGTCGTGTGTCGACGTGTCGCGGTAGTGCTATAATTTAGTGAACATGAATGATGATGTTATATTATAGAAAGGTGCTGCCATGAGTTGAGTCAGGAAAGAAAAAGATTATTTTACAAACATCCATAATTCTTGACTAGTCTAGGTTCATATCATCTCTATTATATGTATCTACTCTTACCTATGACTTGCTGAGTACGTAAGTGCTCACTCTTGCAACCTACAATTCAGTAGATGGAGCGTTCTACAACCAAGACGAAGGCATGGAGGACTTCTTGGATCCAGAAGGAGGAGCGTCAGTCCCGCCAGAGCCCTGATGTGTGTTGTTCTGCCGTCCACTTCTCTTTGTGGGGGGGTCACCTACCTTCTGCTGTGTAGATGTTATTTTGCTAAACCATGTATGCCGCGAAGGCATTGTAATCTCCTTATGTAATATTAAGGCCAGCAGGCCACACTACTTAAATATTTTGTAAGTGACTCTGTTGCAATGTGATATACTCCTGTGCTTGACTTATCCTGGGAAGTCAAGGGTATGTGTATGCTATGCATATATGGGACTAGCTGCAGCGAGCTAGGTCTCTACAGGAGTAGTCGTAGTCTCAGTTTCGGGGCGCGACAATATGCATCAATATTAAACCACAATAGGGAGTCATCAACTTCTAGGGTTTAACAAATAACTATTCAATGTACTTGTGCTAAACTAGGATTTATTCGAGTTGTCATTTAATCATCAAAGCTTTCATTATCCAAATTAACATTAATCATTAGGGCTTTATCTAGATCATCATTAATCATCAAAACCTAGTGTTGGGGGAATCCCCAGCGGTCCCACGTAGTCCCAAGGTGGCCACGGTGGATCCGGTGAGACCCGAAGGCACCGGGCCCTTGGTGGGGCCCGGAAGGTCTCTGGGACCCCGGTAACTCCCGGTGAGACCCGGAGGGTCCCCGGGCCCCCGGTGACACCCGGGGGGTCCCCGGGCCCCCGGTGACTCGGTGACACCCGGAGGGTCTCTGGGACCCCGGTAACTCCCGGTGAGACCCGGAGGGTCCCCGGGCCCCCGGTGACACCCGGAGGGTCTCCGGGACCCCGGTAACTCCCGGTGAGACCCGGAGGGTCCCCGGGCCCCCGGTAACACCCGGTGACACCCGGAGGGTCTCCGGGACCCCGGTAACTCCCGGTGAGACCCGGAGCGTCCCCGGCCCCCGGTGACACCCAGAGGGTCTCCGGGACCCCGGTAACTCCCGGTGAGACCCGGAGGGTCCCCGGGCCCCCGATGACACCCGGAGGGTCCCCGGGACCCCGGTGACACCCAGTGACACCCGGAGGGTCTCCGGGACCCCGGTAACTCCCGGTGAGACGCGGAGCGTCCCCGGCCCCCGGTGACACCCGGAGGGTCTCCGGGAGCCCGGTAACTCCCAGTGAGACCCGGAGTCCCCGGCCCCCGATGACACCCGGTGACTCCCGGAGGGTCTCCGGGACCCCGGTAACTCCCGGGGAGACCCAGAGAGTCCCCGGCTCCCGATGACACCCGGTGACTCCCGGAGGGTCTCCGGGACCCCGGTAACACCCGGTGACACCCGGTGAGATCGGGGAGGTCCCTGGAGCCCCGGAGGGTTCTGGGGAGCCCGGGCCCATGAAGAACTGTTGTTGACCGTGGGGCCTCTAGGAGGCCCTTGGCGCCACGTGTCAAGCATCCAGGCCGGCCGTCAGGCCAAAAGACGTCTTCGCCCTTCCATCCGACGGCCGCAGCGAGGACATTTTTGTCTTTTGTATTTCTTAGGGGCTATATATACCCCCCTTGTACCCTTTTTCAGGGATTCCAATTCATTTCATATAAACACAATTCCCGGCTCTCTTGGAGACCTCTCCCCGAGAGCTCACCTCCCCAGCGGACTCGCGTCCGGAGAGAGCCAATAGGACTAGGGCCCCCACTGGGACCCGAACCTGTATAAACCTCCGTGTCACTTTTTGTGTTGCCCAGCGGGAGGAGACCAGTAACTCGGTCTGCTCGCGCCGCTGTACTCGTGCTGCGCACGTCCGAACCTGCCGGGGTATCCGTAATACCACGACAGTTGGCGCCGACCGTGGGGACTCCGCGACGAATCGCCATGGCTCCCGCAACCACCAGAGCTCAAGCCCTCTCATCTCCCGAGAGCGCTGGTCCTAGTAACCCGGCTCCGCATCCGCGAGATGAGGCCTCTACGGCCCTGCCGCCCGGGGGTAAACGGGCGGAGGACTCGCTTCCTCTACTCGCGGCCTCCGGCCAAAGGGCCCTCGTTTCCGACCCAGCGGCCGCAACCGAGCTTCCGGGGCCTAGTGCGCCCCAACTCTCCGTTCCGGTCTCCGGAGATTCCATGCTGGGGGCTTTGATCCAGGGCCAGCTTCGTACCCAGCACACCCTGGAAGAGCTGCTGCGCGTCCTGGTGCGGCCCCCGGCTCCTGTCTATCCGCCTCCGTATCCGTTCATGGGGGCCCCGCCCCAATTCTTCATGGGGAACCCCGCCTTTCCCGGGCCGGGGATGTTCCCCGTTCCCGGGGGTGCGCCCGGGCCATATCCGATCCCGGGGACACTTCCCGCGCCGGGGAGTCAACTCGTCTCCGAGCCCTCCCCTGCCTCTGGGGGTCGCCCGGCCCCGGGTCCAGAACCCCCACGAGCGGCTACCGCCGCGCCGGGCCCAACCCCGGCGCCTGAGCCCGGCAGCCTCCGTGGGCCGACGCCCGTGATCGGTGCACCGCCCGCTCCCGCGGACGCCCCGGGGACTCGAACTGGGACCACTCCCGCCGCCGAACCGAGCGCGGACCCGGCGCATGGCCCGGTCCGCGCGCCGGCAGCGTCCACTGGGACTGTGGCAAACGCGCATCAGCTCCCTCCCCCTCCGGGGCCGCCCCCGCGGGCGCCCCCAGCGGATCAGACCCGCTTCACAAGGGAGGAGGTCGAGCGAATGCGTACCGCCAGGTCCGGAGAAACCACCTCCCGTCATTGGTCAGGACTCCCCCGAACCCACGGGCGCGCGGAGACGCGCTCCCAAATCGTCCGGGGGAAAAGACCGTTCAAAGAAGCTGCCACCACTCCTGAGGGATACCTTGATGCCCAAGAGGTCAGCTCAACCAACCCGGAAGAAAAGAGACGACACCGCCAAACCGGCGGACCGCTGCCACCCCTTCCAGACTCCGACAATGAGCACGCGTCCCCGGCAAGCGATGACGGCGACCATGGATCCCCCAAGGAAGTTGAAGGGACCAAGCAACCGTTGTGCAGCCGTCTCCGCTGCATACGCTGGCCGCGGCCTTACTGCCCGCCGCACATCGAGCATTACAATGGTGAGGCCGATCCTTACGAGTTTGTACAGGTGTACTCGACGGCCATCTCAGCGGCCGGGGGGGACGAGACAGTGCAATGCAATGTCTTCCCCCTCTACCTCACGGGCATCGCACGCTCATGGTTCTACAACCTGAAGGCGGGACCCATCAAGTCCTTCGTACAGCTGAAGCGCGAATATTGTGCGAACTTCCAAGGCAACTATGTGCGGCCCTTGGACTCGTCCCAGCTCTACACCGTCCGGCAGAGGACGGGGGAGACTATCCGCAGCTTCTTTAAGCGCTTCGCTCAGGTGAAAAGCAAAGTGGCGCATGTCCCTGACTCCACGGTCATCGAAGCATGCAAGAGCGGGATACTCCCCGGGGAGCTCCACCGGAGGCTCTCTCGGAGCTGCCCCACCTCCGCCGACGAACTCTTCACCATACTTGAAAAGTACGCCCGCGCGGAGGAGGACGATCTTTGGAAAAAGAACCAGGGGGCTCCTGCCCCCGCCGACCGGGAGCCAAGGGACCCCTCCAGCAAACGTCCCCGAAGAAGTGATCGTCGCGAGCCACGGCCTCGGGACGCTTTCGTCCTCGAGGGCGGAGGCGGCTCGCGCGACAGCGCCAAAGGCAGTCGCGCCCCTCCTAAGTCAAAGGGTTACGCTGGAGGACAATCCTCCCGCGGGCGCGAAAACCGCGCCAAGGAGAGCAAGGAGGGCACAGCCAACGTGTGGTGCACCTTCCACAAGTCGAGTACCCACGCTACTCGAGAATGCCATCAGCTTCTACAACACTTCGCGGCCTTCCTCGACCAGCGCAGCCAGGGGGAGGGGGCCCTGCCTCCTTGCCTCCCGCGACAACTTTGCCCGCGCTCCATGCTCCCGCGGGTGAGCAGCAAAGACAAACGCAAGAAGGGAGCCCAGCTCAGGAGCTCCCCTTCCAAACCTCCCAAAGACGCATAAACGTCATTACGGGGGGATCTGCCGCGAGACGGGACTCCAAGCGCTAGCGCAAGGAGTACGCGCGAGAAGTGAAGGTAGTGGGCGTGCTGCATGCGTCTCCGCCACCAAAGTGGTCGGACGTCCCCCTCACCTTTACGGCGGAAGATGCGCGCGGGGTTCGCTTCCCGCACGACGACGCGCTCATCGTCTCAGCTACAGTCTACAACTGCCAACTGGCACGTATCCTCGTCGACGGTGGGAGCTCCGCCGACGTATTATACCTGAAGGCGTTCAGGGAAATGCAAGTCGATGAGAAGCTACTGCAGCCCGCACTCGGGCCGTTACAAGGCTTCGTTCCCGGGAAGACCGTCCACCCGGTGGGGAAGGTCGATCTACCAATGACTTTTGGCACCCCGGAGAACTACCGGACGGAGATGGTCCGATTCGATGTGGTGGACCTCCCCTCTTCATACAACGCTATTATGGGGAGGACTACGATCAACCACCTGGGGGCGGCGATTCACCAGAACTATCTCTGCGTGAAAATCCCTGGGCCTCACGGCCCAATCACCGTTCGAGGCGATCAGAACGTGGCCCGCGCTCTTTACGAACGCGCCACCGCCGCCGTCGGGAACATCAACGTGATCAAGACCCCGGGGGGGGGCACCTCCCCCTGAATCTCATGCAGCCCCGGCCGTTCCCCTCGGGAGGCCATTTCTGAGGCCACGCCCCGAGGGAAACCTTCAGAAAGTCCGACTGTCCGCGGGAGGTGAAGAGAGAACCGTCAGGATCGGAGCAGACCTCACCGAGGAGCACGCCGAGCGGCTCGCGGTCTTCCTTCGCGAAAACTCAGACGTTTTCGCATGGGAACCCTCGGACATGCAAGGCGTCGCCCGGGACATCATTGAGCATAAGCTCGCTGTGATCCCCGGCCGCTCCCCGGTCAAGCAGAAGTTGAGAGTTATCTCTCGAGCGCCAAGACGCCATCAAGGTAGAGGTCTCCAAGCTTCTAGAGGCGGGGTTCATGCGAGAGGTCCTCCACCCCGAATGGTTGGCAAACCCCGTCCTCGTGAAGAAATCAAGTGGCAAGTGGAGGATGTGCGTGGATTTCACTGATCTCAACCGCGCTTGCCCAAAAGATAACTATCCACTCCCGCGGATAGACCAACTGGTCGATTCGACCGCGGGGTGTGAACTGATGAGCTTCCTCGATGCGTATTCGGGATACCATCAGGTTCGAATGGCTGCAGAGGACGAGAAAAGACAAGTTTTATAACTCCCCTCGGCACCTTCTGCTATCTCCACATGCCCTTCGGGTTGAAAAACGCCGGGGCAACCTTCCAGCGTCTCATGACGCTGGTCCTGAAGGATCAAATCGGCCGCAATGTCGAGGTCTACGTTGACGATGCGGTCGTCAAAAGCCTCCGCACGGCCGCACACATCGACGACTTGGCGGAGACCTTTTGCAGCCTCCGCAAGTACGGGTTGAAGCTCAACCCGGAAAAATGCGCTTTCGGCGTACGCGGCGGGAGGCTGCTTGGCGTCTTGGTGTCCCAGCGGGGCATTGAGGCGAATCCCGAAAAATTCGGGCCCTGCTGGACATGCCTCCCCCACGTTCCGTCAAAGACGTGCAGAGGCTTGCAGGCCGCCTGGCCGCGTTGGGTCGTTTCGTCTCGCGGTCAGGAGAACGCGGGCTCCAGTTCTTCAAAATCCTTCGGGATCTCGAGGGGTTCAAGTGGACTCCCGAGGCCCAGACGGCGTTCGACGCGCTAAAAAAGTACCTCGCGAGCCCTCCGATGCTCGTGAGCCCGTCCCCGGGGGAACCCCTGCTACTATACCTCGCCGCGACCCCCGTCGCAGTGAGCGCGGTGCTCGTGAAAGACCAGGATGGACAACAACGTCCTGTGTACTACGTCAGCGAGGCCCTTCAAGGGGCTAAGATGCGGTACACTAAGGTGGAGAAGCTGTGCTACGCCCTCCTCATGGCGTCGCGAAAGCTCCGCCACTACTTCCTCGGGCACCCAATCACGGTCCCGTCATCTCTCCCGCTGGGAGAAGTGGTGCGGAACAAGGAGGCCACCGGCCGGATTGGCAAGTGGGGAGCCGAGCTCGCTCCTTTCTCCCTCACCTTCACGGGCCGCTCCGCCATCAAGTCACAAGTCCTCGCTGACTTCGTGGCGGAATGGACCCCGACCGCCGAAGCGGACGAAAGGACTCCCCTCGCCCCTCCCCGGTGCCAGGACCATTGGACACTCATGTTCGATGGCTCCTTGTGCCTTGCCGGGGCCGGCGCGGGGGTGGTCCTCCGGAGTCCCGGAGGGGAGATGCTGGAATACGCCGCCAGACTCGAGTTCCCGGCTACAAACAATGTCGCCGAGTACGAGGCCCTCCTCCTGGGATTGCGCCTCGCGCGCTCCCTGGGAATCCGCCGCCTCCTAGTGAAAGGAGACTCCCAGCTGGTGGTCAACCAAATGGACAAGTCCTACTTGTGCCACGATGCGAACCTGAGTCTATACTTGGGCGAAGTGCGGAAGATGGAGAGACACTTCAAAGGCTTGGAGGCCCGGTACATCCCCCGACGGGATAATAACCGGGCCGACGCGTTGGCCCGGGCGGCCAGCGCCCGGGAACCTCTTCCCAAGGGCGCCTTTCTGGAAGTCATCACAAGACCCTCGATAACCCTCCCGGACGCGAATCCTGAGGTTCGCGTCCCGGAGGTTTCCGAGGTCACTCGGGCTGCCTTGTGGATGGATCCCCTCATCTCCTGCATAAGGGACGAGGGGGAACCTTCCAGTGACGTTGAGGTGAAGCGTCTCCGCGCTAAAGCCAGGGCGTACGTCCTGCTGGACGGGAAGCTTTACAAGCAGGGGCTTCCGCCCTTCTTCGCTGCCTCCCGCGGGCCGACGGACTCCAGCTTCTCGAGGACATACACTCGGGGAGCTGCGGATCCCACGTGGCTCCGCGGGCGGTCGCGGCGAAGGCCCTTCGCCAAGGATTTTACTGGCCCACGTTGGTTCGCGACGCGCGGGATCTAATCTCCGCGTGCGAGGCCTGCCAAAAGATGGCGAAGGGCACCAGGCTCCCCTCCGCGATATTGCAAACTATCCCTGTTACTTGGCCCTTCGCGCGCTGGGGGATGGATCTCCTTGGTCCCTTCCCCCCGGCACCTGGGGGCTACAAGTACGCGGTGGTCGCCGTGGATTACTTCTCCAAGTGGGTGGAAGCTGAGCCCTTGGCCAGCATCACTTCCCGCGCGGTGCAACGGTTTTTCTGGAAAAATGTCGTATGTCGCTTCGGGGTCCCCCAAGAAATCACCGTCGACAATGGGACCCAGTTCGACTCGGCATATTTCCGGGAATTCTGCGAAGGCTTAGGCACTACCCTCCATTTTGCCTCCGTGGCACATCCCCAAAGCAATGGGGCCGTTGAGAGAGTCAACAGCATGATCCTGCAAGGCCTGCGCCGACGGCTCGAACAGACCGCCTCCAGACGAGGCGCGTGGGCAGAAGAGCTTCCAAGCATCCTCTGCTCCATGCGCACGACCCCTAGCCGAGCAACAGGGCGAACGCCTTTCTCGCTCGTCTATGGGGCCGAAGCAGTTCTCCCCTCGGAGATTAGTTTTCGATCGCTGCGGGTCGAGCTCCTCGACGAAGCTCCGACCGCGGCGCATCAAACCAACGAGGATAATCAACGGTTGGAGGTCGACCTCGTCGAAGAAGAACGCGACCGAGCGCTTCTCCACCACACCATCTACGAGCGCGAGATGGCACGCGCGTACAACCAGCGCGTGCGCGAAAGGGCTTTCCGCCTTGGGGATCTGGTCCTCAAGCGCGTGACAGACCCCCAAGCCCAGGGCAAACTATCCCCCAAGTGGGAGGGCCCATACAGGGTCTCCGCAGTCCTAGGCTCGGGAGCCTACAAGCTCTCTACACTTGAAGACCAAGAGCTCACGCACACCTGGAATATAACCTTGCTCCGCAAGTTCTATGTTTAGCCTCCGGGCTCGCAACCTCCTCCGCTGCGCTTCTGCGGGGGGAGGCTTATGTACTCAATTCCCTCCCCGGCCGCGCCTTCGCGGGGGGAGGCGTTGTATCTCATCGCATGCTAATACAAGTGGATTTTGTGCTCAACTCTGGAATTTTTACGTCTTCATTAAATTGAATGGCTTTTTTCTACTTCACCGCTGGAATTCTTTTACAAGAGTTTTTCTCCTCTATAAAAATCCCCTCTCCGTGAGGATGCCCTCTTCGTGAGGAAGTGGGCTACCGCAGCCTAAAGTCCCTATGACGGGAGCACAGCTCCCATTGGGCGGCTTACGGTAACCCCTCGTGGACTGAGGGGGTAAGCGGCAACCCAGTTTTCACAAACTGCGGTAACGAGTCACTTCGAGGGATTAGTCCCCCCTCGAACACTCTACACCCGCTACCGGGTTACGAAACCCTCCTAGGGGAATATACGTTGCCTTCCGCGGCACACAGAGAACTCGGCTTTCGGAGTTTGCTCTCAAAGCATAGCCCCTCCTTGGTCACGCACCATCCGTAAACCCCCGGAAGTCCCGCAGGGGAACCGCGAAGGTTTCCGGTAGACACCCCCGCCAACCCCCGGGACCCGACGAGGGACTACGCAAACTAAGCACCCCATGCAGTCCAGGCCCCTTCACTCCTTACCCACAGCGCGCGGAGCTGAGCTGCACCCCGCTGTGGGGGGGGGGAGGAAAAACCCTGGACCCGAACAGAAAAACAACAGCTTTATGCGAAAGGCTTCAAAGTTTCTGAAGCAAAGGCACGACGAACAAACAGATCTACGGTCTTAATTGATACATCACACTAGGGAACAACCCCCCCCAGTTAAAGCACCCTCCGGGCAAAACCCGAGCGCGCGAGTATGGGAATGATTCCCAACAAGCAACTACAACTAATAATCCCGGAGACCCTCTGAGATCTCCCGGGAGAAGTCCTTGTACAAACTCCTCATACGCCGAAGAGCCCGCCGAAGGAGATCCTCTGGCCAACATTTGTAGCCGGCCGGGGGGAGTATCCTGAGCGGGGGGACTTTCAAAGCCCCCGACCTTGGAGGAGGCAACTCAGCGCGACAATCGTCGAAGTTTCCTAAGTGCCACTCCGGGAGCCAACGCAGAAGGGCTGGCTCCCTGGAGGCACTTTCCTTCGCAAAGTCGTCATGTGCAAACTCGGAGTCCAGCCCGGAGGATGCTCCCCCGGCTGCCAGACTTAGTAAGATCAAGGCCGCCCGGGCACCGCCTGGGCTAGACCCCCCGGGCGACCCTCGAGCACTCTCCAAAAGATGGTCTTCAGGGCAAGAAAGCCCTGGAAAAGTGACGTCCAAAGATACCTGCTGACAAATTGAACACATTTAACGAAAGAACTACTTTATTTCAGTCAAAAGGTATTTACAAGTTCCCGGGGCTCTCTCTAAAGAAGCCGTCCGGAGCAAAAAGCCTAAAAAAAAAAAAAAGAAGCCTAGTCTAACCGCGGGGGAAGGAGCTCATACTTGCCCGTCCTTGTTCCCCCCCGGGGGGACGTCAGTGCTGGCCGATGCGTGCTGGCCCGGGTGCCGGTCGCCCGTCTCCATGGCGCCAGTGATGCGGTCGAAGAGAACCTCGGCGGACTGCTCTAGCCCAGGCCGCCGAGGGTCGAAGAAGGCGGGGAAGCTCCGGGGGACCAGATCCCCGATAACTCGAGCGCCCTCCCCGCGGTGCTCGACGAGGGCCGCCCGCCAAGGCAATCACCGGGACGGCGAGCCTGCGCGCCCGCGCCTCCGCGGCAACTGGGATCAGGGCGACCTGCGCACCATGAAAGTGCGCGGCCTCCCCGACCGATGTCGGAGCCGTGTCAGGGCTGGCCCCACGAACAAGCTCGATCCCGAGCCCCTCGAGGGTGGTGCGGATCACCCGGCCCCCCGCGACCACGCCCTGGACGCCCGAGGCTGCGGCCTCTCGCTCCGCCTGCAACTCCCCCCGTAGCCGGGAAGCCGCATCCTCGGCGGCAGCGAGACGAGCCTGCACCGCGGCCAGCTCCCTGAGCGCCTTCTCCTTCCCAGCGCGCTCGAAGGCCGCTATGTCCTCGGCAGCACGGAGGCGCGTAGTGAGCCGGGCCCTAAAGCCCCGGGCTAAGGCGACCGTCTGCGGAGAAACCGTTATCAGGATGCAATCAACAAAAAAAGCATAGGGCTCAAGTAACTTACCCGAAGCCCGGAGGCGATGACCGCGTCGACGTCGCCCTCGTCGCCCCCTGGGTCACTCCCTCGGGAGGCCTCCCCCCCGGGCAGAGCATCCTCCGAAGTTCCGTCGTCGGAAGAGCCGGAGGCCTGATCCGTCGGCGCCGGAACCCCGGGGCGAACGAACAGGCCCTTACCCCTCCCGGGTACAGGGAGCGCCGCCGTCGCGGGCCGAACCGCCGATGAACCCGTCTCCGGGGCCAGAATCGAGGCCATCGGAAGGCCGCCCGGCATCCGGAACCGGACGGAGACCTCGCTGGACGAGGGCTGCGGCCGGGGCCTCGCGGGGGCCGGAGGCGGCGAAGGGCTCGGGGCGTACATCTCCGAGTCCGAGCCCTGACCCTCCCCGGCCGGGACGCCACCCATCGGATCCGGCCCGCCCGAGGTGTCGAGAGCGGCGGCAGATGGCCCGGCAACTGCCGCCGCAGCCTCCTTCGCGAGAGAAGGCGGTGGAGAAGACCGGGGCCTCGCCGGACTCCTCCGGGGTCAGGGACCCCGCGGGGCTGCCAGACGGACGAGACCGCTTCGACGGCCCGCCGGCGGCCTCCTTCCCCCGCTTGCGTGAAGCAGGGGTAGGCAGAGGGGCCCGGGCTGGGAGCCTCAGCCCGAACGCCTCCGCGACGACGTTTCGGGGAGGGCCCTCCCCGATAGCCCGCAGCACCCTCTCGTGCTCGTCCTCGTAGTATCGGCCGACGAGATTCGCCGCGACCTCCTTGGCCCGACCGTAGGACCTAACTGAAAGAGCAAGAAAAAGGAAGCAAGTGTTAGGGAGAACCCCCTAGCGGGAAGAAGGAATATGAATACTTACGGTTCGCCACCGCCATCCGGGGTGGTCTGTGCGCCGGCGACATCCCCCTCCCTCGGCGGGTCTGGAACGGCGCCACCCGGAGAAGAGCCATCTCCTCCGCGAGGTCCCGCATAGACCGCCGGAATCGAACCTCCGCCATCACGGTGAGGAGGTTCATCTCCGCCTCGGTCCACTCGAGGGCCACCGGAGCGCTAGACCTCGAGTACGTGGACGGCTCCCGGGAATAGGTCACCCCCGGGTCTCCTACCCGGAGGTAGAACCAATGCCGGAGCCAAGTCCCCCCAATGGTCCCGGGAGGCCGCCACCAGGTACTCGTCGGCGCGGCCCGGAGTCAGCTGGATCATGATGGAGCCGAAGGCCGATCTAGGGCCGCCTCTCCTCACTACCGGGCCCCTCGCCGCCGGCTCGTAGAAGTACCGCAGAAGCCGCATGTTGGGCGTCACTGCGGTCGTCTCGCACAACCATATAAACACCCCCATCCGGACGAGGGTGTTCGGGGTGAGGTGGTTGAGCGCGAGTCCGTACAACTGCAGGAAGTCGCGGAGCAGTGGGTGCACGGGAAGCCGAAGGCCGACCTCCACGAACGCCTCAAAGGCCACCACCTCCCCGTCCCGGGGGCTCGGCACCTGCTCCGCCGGGCTGGGGATCCTGATATCCCCCGCCTGGAAGTAGCCGCGCTCCAAGAAGGCCTCATGGGCCCCCGATGAGAACTCGGTGGCCCCAAGGAAATCGGAGGTCAACTCCTTCGCAGGCAACTCGGAGACCTTGGCGCGGCTCTTCGGCGCCATCACGAGCAAATTGCAGAAATCGCCAAAAACTGCCGGAGATTACCGGAAGTCACCGGAAATCACCAGAACCTACCGGGAATTACCGGGGGCTACCGGGAACTACCAGAAACCACCGGACGCCTCCGGGCAGAAATGTCACCGGGAACTACCGGGTGTCTCCGGGCGAAGTCTCCGGAAGCCACCGGAAACTACCGGAAATCACCGGGCGAAGTCACCGGAGGCTACCGGAAACCACCGGGCAAAGTCACCGGAAACTACCGGAAGTCACCGGGAGAACTATGGTTTGTGGGAGTTCGAGGGCTTGTGAACGTGCTCAAGTGGAGGGCCCCCTCACCTATTTATAGGTGAGCGAGGGGGCCCGGATGCCCGACATGTGTCCACAAAGCCATCAGAACCGCGGAGTCGAACCGTCGCGCGCGGAACGAAGCGACAGCGAACGCGGGCGCATCGGGGCGATGCGTCGGTCCGCGAATAGACGCGTCCCGCGGAGAAACGGTTCGGGAGCCGAAGCGCCGCGGGGAGCGTGGGACTTCGCGGGATACGAATCGTTGCAAGGGAGGTTCACATACCCGTCGAAGGCACCAAGTGCCCCCGAGGGGCTGGGGGGCTGCTGTTGGGGGAATCCCCAGCGGTCCCACGTAGTCCCAAGGTGGCCACGGTGGATCCGGTGAGACCCGAAGGCACCGGGCCCTTGGTGGGGCCCGGAAGGTCTCCGGGACCCCGGTAACTCCCGGTGAGACCCGGAGGGTCCCCGGGCCCCCGGTGACAACCGGGGGGTCCCCGGGCCCCCGGTGACCCGGTGACACCCGGAGGGTCTCCGGGACCCCGGTCACTCCCGGTGAGACCCGGAGGGTCCCCGGGCCCCCGGTGACACCCGGAGAGTCTCCGGGACCCCGGTAACTCCCGGTGAGACCCGGAGGGTTCCCGGGCCTCCGGTCACACCCGGTGACACCCGGAGGGTCTCCGGGACCCCGGTAACTCCCGGTGAGACCCGGAGGGTCCCCGGGCCCCCGGTGACACCCGGAGGGTCCCCGGGACCCCGGTGACACCCAGTGACACCCGGAGGGTCTCCGGGACCCCGGTAACTCCCGGTGAGACCCGGAGCGTCCCCGGCCCCCGGTGACACCCGGAGGGTCTCCGGGACCCCGGTAACTCCCAGTGAGACCCGGAGTCCCCGGCCCCCGATGACACCCGGTGACTCCCGGAGGGTCTCCGGGACCCCGGTAACTCCCGGGGAGACCCGGAGACTCCCCGGCCCCCGATGACACCCGGTGACTCCCGGAGGGTCTCCGGGACCCCGGTAACACCCGGTGACACCCGGTGAGATCGGGGAGGTCCCCGGAGCCCCGGAGGGTTCTGGGGAGCCCGGGCCCATGAAGAACTGTTGTTGACCGTGGGGCCTCTAGGAGGCCCTTGGCGCCACGTGTCAAGCATCCAGGCCGTCCGTCAGGCCAAAAGATGTCTTCGCCCTTCCATCCGACGGGCCGCAGCGAGGACATTTTTGTCTTTTGTATTTCTTAGGGGCTATATATACCCCTCTTGTACCCTTTTTCAGGGATTCCAATTCATTTCATATAAACACAATTCCCGGCTCTCTTGGAGACCTCTCCCCGAGAGCTCACCTCCCCAGCGGACTCGCGTCCGGAGAGAGCCAGCAGGACTAGGGCCCCCACTGGGACCCGAACCTGTATAAACCTCCGTGTCACTTTTTGTGTTGCCCGGCGGGAGGAGACCAGTAACTCTGTCTGCTCGCGCCGCTGTACTCGTGCTGCGCACGTCCGAACCTGCCGAGGTATCCGTAATACCACGACACCTAGATACCTAGATCGACCTAGATCCAACAATCTCCCGTTTTTGATGATTGATGACAACCAGCTCTATAAATCCAAAATAGATTCTTCAGCTCCCCCTCAATATATACAATAATATTTCGGAACTGAGCTAAATATTTAATCATTTAAGGCAAGAGATATGCATGAAAATTGAGCACAAGTTCAGTCAAGTCATCTTCCAAAACATCAACTATCTCGATTATCTTTTCCAAATGTCAATTATCTCAATTTATATCTCTTCCCAAATATCTTTTATCAATCTTAAATATCTCATCTCATCTCTCTTAGATATCAATATCAAATATATCAAATATCTCTCCCATCATCCGAATATCAAATACAAATGATATCTATCTCTCCCAAACTTTCCTAAACTCTCTCCCCCTAAAGCTCTCAAATATCACTCCCCCTTTGTCATCAAGCATAAAAAGGAAGGATTAAAAACTTAAATTTTGATAAGCAATATTTTTGAGGGCCATTGAATTTTCCTTGAAATGGTTTCTATGCAAAATCAAGATCTCAAGAAAGTTTGTTGCAAGTATTTTTGAAAATACATTCAAGGAATATAGAAAGAATCAAGACAATCAACACACAATGGATATATCGATGACATTTAATCCTTTCTAATCATTCAAAATCTAGATGCATCTAATAGTTTGATGTGAAAATATCGACTTGATGCATATTTGCCTTTACATGATTGATCTCCAAATCTCTTTTTGCTACATGATCGCTTATATAGTGATGCCGGTATATCAATATACTCTAACCGAGAGTTTTTGACGAGGATTATCACCTGAGCTAGTTATTTATTTAATATATCTTATTCAAGATATTTCGCATATGATGTGTAAACCTGTGCCCTAGCAGCCACTATGGTCGCAGAAGCAACTTCTTGTATACCAGAAGGTCACGGGTACAAAACCAGTTCATGGCCGCAGAACTTGCGCAACCATAAGGTTGTAGGATATGCATGGCCAAGATGACCTGAGTGTGTTTGAGCTTTACCAGACACGTTCCTAGGATAAAGATAACTTCTTTTACCACGTATGAAGACAACCGTCAAGGAGTTAAGATGTGTGGTTATCTGTAACTGCATGTATTAACTACCGAAGAGATTAGTGCAGTTATGCAATTGCATAGTAGCAACCGTCCAAACTGCTTCACGTTGGTATCCTTTCATTCAGTATAAAAGGAGGGAAAGAAGCAAAGGATGGGGGATCGATCAAGAGATCGAAGACTTGAACAACTCAAGCAATAGACAATAGACAGCAGTATAAGGAGAGATTGTCAATCTTTATAACAATCTCCCTTTCTCCTTGTAAATTCTCTTATACATAGCAGCACCACCACAGGACATAGGGTTATTACTCAATCTCTTGAGGGCCCGATCCTGTATAATTTCGTGTGTCACAGACTTGTGCTCATCTTAACTTACATGATAAACACCCTAAAAGGTCTCACATACAACTCACAAATCAGTGTAAGATCGACTAAGGATCCCGAGTCCGAATCGTCGATAGCTGGCGCCCACCGTGGGGCCTTTCTAAAGGTGTTTTCTTCATTAGGAGTTCTGGTAAGTCATGTCTGGGGCATATGATTCTGAGAATGATTTTGATCTCGACAACTATGCCCATGTTCAGATGCCCTCACCTAATGATCCCATTCCTATGGAAGAGGTGGATCACGAGGATATCCTTGAAGAACATCCTGAGGATGCATCTTCTCCAACTCTGGTCATGTCCATCGACCAAGAACAAGAGAAGATCGAACAAACACCTCATGTGAGTCCTACCACATCAAAGGCTGAATATGTGGATGATGGTAATTTGGAGCTTAGTCCTGAGAAGTTTGACCCGGACAATCTCTCCAATCTCTCTTTGATTTCAAATCTGATTCGGAGCAAGGAGGGGTGTTTTCCCCATCTGCGACCTCGGTTCCTTGAGAATTTGTTGTGTTATCGGAGGAAACTCCTGAGCAGTGAATTGCTACGTAGGAACAGGAACGCAAACAAATGGAGGATCAAGATTGCGAGCAACAAGAAAATAAGATTCACAGGGCCACTAAGGAAGCCTTACACCTTGTGCAATCTGGCCAGGATGCCACTCGTAGCACTTCCCGTCATCCGCATGGTCGCACGTGCGACCAAATACCTTCTTTGGCCCCAGATTATCCCCCAGTGGTTGAAGAAACGGTGGCACCCATGGTGCCCAGGAGGAGTACACAAGATCAAATTCTTGTTATCGCAGATACTCTGCATAATCCTCCTCCTGGTATCGAAGATGCAGATAGAGCAACCTTTGCCAGAGTCCTAGCGGGCACGCTTGGTGAAGTTGCATCTGATGCGACTCCAACGGCGTCGTCCCACTCTACGATTTGCTCCAATGAGCGAGACTACTCTCACTCTAGTCATGGGAGGTGCAAGTGATTACCAACATGGCCAGTTCGGCATGACAAAGTTAGGCGAGTTGGAAGTTCCCATGATTGAGATCGCGTACCAGTCCATTCTCGCCTGGGGCCACGAGTTGCATCTCCTCAAGGTGATATCACCTGCGACCATACAGAAGGCCGCAGACTTCTCCGCAGTTCCTATGTCAGCTGTGAAGCTTTCTCACCAGGCCTGCGTAATGTGGTCTGGCCGGATAAGTTTAAACTAGGAACGATCGAAAGGTTCGATGGAACTCAAAATCCATAGAGTTTCTTCAGATCTACATCACTGCCATCCAAGCGGCAGGGGGAGATGACCGCGTGATGGCAAACTACTTGCCAATAGTTCTTGAAGGACCAGCAAGGACCTAGTTGTTTAATCAACCAGAGGGGTCAATTTACAATTGGGAAATATTGTGTGAAACAATACTCAGCAATTTCCGATATTGTTTTCAGAAGCCCGTCAAGGAAGATGATCTTCATTGCTTGCGCCAGACTTCTATGAAAACTCTTCGGCAGTTTGTCAAGAGATTTGTTGGAATGAGAAATACCATTCCTAACATCTCTGACAGCTCCGTTATCAGGGCATTCAAACATGCCGTGAGATATCAGAGATTCACCGAAGACTTGCTTATCTTTTTGACGTGGCTGATCTTTTTGACATGGCTGATCGCTATTCCGATGTGGCCGAGGCCGTGGAATGGAATAGGATGGTGGATAAAGGGAATTTTCCGCCACAACTAGGTCTCAAGAATGAGAAAAAGGATGATTCTAGCAACAAACCAGAGTCGTCATTGGGCGGGAAATCCAAGAAGTCCAGGAAGAACCTGGCTAGACAGTACCGAGATATCGCCGTTGCTAACAAACGACTACCAAGGAAAGGTAATAAGTTTTTGTTTTAAAGTAAAACTCCTTTGGTGGCCGCGACAGCGACCATTGGGGACAAGCTAACCCGCAGGGAAGCAAGAGGTGGTGTCCATTCCATAATTCTTCGGGACATGACCTCAAGAACTGCCGTAATTGATTGAAGCAATTGGATGATTTCTATCAAGGAATTGGACCCATGCCAACCATACCGCGACAAGATCAAGCTTGCGAGGTTCGAGACGCTGATGGAGATGAAGAAATACAATACCAGGTACCCAAAAATCATGTTAATATTATTTTTGGTGGTTCTTCTTATGCTTCTAAGTGTCAATTCAAAACTTTTTACTGTGAGGTAAATAAAGTGGAGGCTCCCCCTGGAACGATTGGTCAGAAACACCCTTAACCTTCAACCAGGACGATTGTCCCAAGAGGCTCACACGACCACTGTGGCTTCCTTTGGTCATCACCCCTATAATTTGCAATGCTAGGGTCGAAAGGGTTCTGATCGACGGGGGCAGTTCCTTGGATCTATTATTGGTCAAGGCACTAGACAAGATGCAAATTCCTCGCTCAAAGATTAAACCCATAATTCTCCCGTTTTATGGAATAATCCCTGGTCCCTCAATGATGCCAATTGGACAAATTGTGTTACCGGTAACATTGGGAGAACCAGACAATTTCCGAATAGAATTTATTACATTTGATGTAATTGATTGTGATTCGGCATATAACACTATTTTTGGCAGGCCGACACTTGCTAAGTTCATGGCGGCAGCGCATTACACTTATCAGTGTGTCAAGCTACCAGGCCCCAAAGGCGTTATTTTGGTCCGAGGTAGCCGGAACACGACTCTTACTTGTGATCGGCTATTTCTGGAGTTGGTGGATCAACGTCCCCTTTGGGATGTTAGAACTACAACCACAGCCTCAAATATGATCAAAGTTGTCCCGCGACTAGATGAGAAACTGAAGCTAGTTCCGTTTTACCCAGATGATCCATCCAACACCATTCAAATTGGATCAGGTCTGGATGAAAAATAGGAACTCGAGCTCTTTACTTTCCTCTGGGCTAATGCAAATGTGTTTGCGTGGAAACCATCCGACATGGCTGAAGTCCCAAGGGAAGTGATTGAGCACAAGCTAGCGATTCGGCCTGAACAGTGATCAATAAAGCAAAAGCTCTGACGCTTTGCTGTTGACCGACAAGAAGCCATACGGTTAGAGTTAGACAAACTCCAGAAGGCAGGATTTATTCGCGAAGTTGATAATCCTGAATGGCTTGCGAACCTGATCATGGTCCTAAAGTCAAATGGTAAGTGGCGCATGTGCGTCGATTACACCAGCCTAAACAGTGCCTGCCCGAAGGATGATTTTCTCCTTCCTCACATCGATCAGTTTGTCGATTCTACAGCGGGTTGTGAACTGATGAGCTTCCTGGATGCTTACTCAGGATACCATCAAATTAGCATGGCAGAAGAAGATGAAGAGAAAACTGCCTTCATCATACCACTTGGCACCTACTGCTACGTCAAAATACCATTTGGTCTCAAGAACGCCAGTTCCACATACCAGCGCTTGATGCAAAAGACCTTTCTTTCCCAGTTAGGGTGTAACTTGGAAGCTTACATCGATGACTTGGTTGTAAAGAGCTTGAAAAGCTCTAATCACATAGATGATCTCACTGAAACCTTTTGTAATTTGAATAAGCATGGAATGAAGTTAAACCCTGAAAAGTGCTCCTTCGGAGTTTCTTCTGGTAAACTTTTGGGTTTCCTTGTTTGTTCGAGAGGCATCGAGGTTAATCTCGAAAAAATCAAGGCCATTGAGCAAATGAGATCTCCTTCGACCATGAAGGATGTCCAAAGCCTAACAGGTCGCATGGCGGCTCTAAGCCGTTTCATATCGCGACTAGGCAAACGAGGATTGCCTTTCTTTAAGGTTCTTCGTAAGCACAATGGTTTTACCTGGTCGGATGAAGCCAAAAAAGCCTTTCAAGAGGTCAAAGCTTATCTATCTAGCCCGCCAATATTGGTCTCTCCAATATTGCCTTTCTTTATTTGGCGGCCACCCCTCACGCGGTCAGCGCAGTCTTGGTCGCGGAGAGAGAAGGTGTACAGCAACCCATCTATTATGTAAGTGAGGTACTTCATGGACCAAAGGAGTGTTACCCAGAGGCCCAGAAGTTACTGTGCACTCTTCTGATGGCTTCCTGTAAGCTACGACATTACTTTCAAGCACACAAAATTACTGTGCCTTTGTCCTTTCCGTTGGGAGATATTGTCCGAAATCTGAAAAAATCTGGTCGCATTGCGAAGTGGGCGGAGGAACTTGGAGCGTTTGATATCCATTTCACCCCTCGTATCGCGGTTAAATCTCAAATTCTTGCAGATTTCGTGGACGAATGGACTAATTCCGACCCTCCTTGATGAGGAACGGGGTCCCGATCTTCCGACAGGTAGGGGATAGTTCGATTGGTGGAGACTCAACGTTGACGATCTGACTTTCGACCAGAACCGATCTAGGCCTGCAATCGTTACACCACTGCTCCGTTCATTATTAACCGTACCAAGGCGCGGTTGACCTAGCCACGAAGGCCTGTTCCTGCAAGCGAATCGAAGAACACGTGCAAGAGCACAGAAGAAGCAATCTCGAATTGCAAGTATGTATTAAGATCACGAAGTGTTGGGGTTCCACAAACCGAAAGACGGCGAACTACGACAGCAGAAAAATTCTAAGCAAAACCCAAGTCTAACAATGACGGCTACGAGGTTTTAATATGCGAGAGGGGTAGCGTCTAGGGTTTGGAGCGCACCCCCCCCCCCCACGCGGGATACACGGGCCGAGGCCCAATAGACAGGTGACACAGCACCGCACGGCCCAATAGAATCTGGTCTCCATTTGTTTCGACGATTGTGATTGACTCAAAAGGATCTTGGACGTGGGACCAGATCTGTTGGAAAGGTCTCGTCGAGGGCTTCTCTGTAATGTACTTGAACGCCCCAAACAGAGTTTGTATGCATCTGCTACGCCCGTTTGAAGACAGGCTACTCCGCCGTGGCCGACCCGGACTCCAGCTCGCGGTAGACTTGATTCCCGACCCGTCTTGGCGCAAAGTGACACCCTCGCTGATCAACACCATGATTCCTGAGCACAAGCACAATATTATTAGGTAGTAACTCGCTCTTGTCAATATTCTCTCGTGTACTAAGAAACGAGCTCACTTGGTGATTTAGTTGACGTGCACGTGCCCTTGTTATTGGTCCTTGCACAACGGGTGTTGGAAGAATGGACGCATCGTTAGGGGTGATGTCCTCATCACTCCTGTGCATGAAACTATAGATTTACAATGCACTAACCATTGGATGATGTATTTTGATGGCTCTAGTAGTTTTCAACACTCGGGAGCTGGAGTGGTCTAAATTACGCCTCAGGGCAACCAACTCAAGTATGTCATTCAATTACACTTTGTTGCGACCAACAATGCAACGGAGTATGAAGGCCTTCTTGCAAGGCTTCAAGCAACAAAATTCCTTGGAGTCCGTCGATAGTGGTGAGGGTAGACTCACAGCTAGTTGTAAACTGGGTAAACAAGGAGTATAGCACCTCTAATGAGACAATAGCTCATTACCTGGGGAAGTAAGGAAATTGGAAAAACACTTCAGTCATTTTGAAGTCCAATTTGTCCCGCGAAAGGATAATATACTCGCAGACCAATTATCAAAAATTGGGTCCTCACACACATCCACTCCAGCAGGAGTGTTCATTGAACACTTGAAATACCCTTCGACCATGGCTTCAGTCGAGGATGATCCGGTGACAGTTCACATCACCAACCTTGGACATGAAAAATATTGGACCTGACTGAATGCTTAAGTTCTCCTTTTGGGGATCAATAATATCAGCCTTCAGCAAATCCACAACCATCTTCAGTTTCTTGAAGACTTCTGACTGAATGCTGCTGCAGGTTGAGATTGTTGCTTTCAAGGTTTTCCTCTCCTCATAGACAGTGTCGGTCGTCTTTTTGAGTGACTCTATGGTTGCATTTTGGTGCTCAATGGTTGCATGAAGTTTCCCGTTCTGAGTCTTGACCTGGGCATACTTTTGCTGGAAGTCATCCTTGTCGTGGTATTATGGATACCCCGACAAGTTTTGTGGAAGATCCTAGCAAAGAAAAGACGCGAGCTGACCGCGTGACCGGTCCTCTCCCGTCAGGCAAACACAGCAAGTGACACGAAGATTTATACAGGTTCGGGCCTCAGTGGAGGACCTAGTCCTGTCGGCGTGCTCCCAACCGGAGTTGGCTAGGGGAGCTCTCTCGAGGGAGAGATGGCTCCGGAGCACACCTATTTGATTGTCTATTAGATGCAAAATGAACTGTCCCTTACACGAGGTGTTACAAGGGCTTATATAGCCCCAAAAGATGCAAAAATACTAAACTACCCCGCCTGCTACCGTTGGATCGAGGGGCAGCGACGTCCTTCTTCTGATCAGGAACCTTGGATACTTGACAGGTGTCCGCCGATTCCCGAGGCGCTTCTCGCGTGACCCTCACGTGACCCAGGACCGGAGACCCTTGTCTTCGAAAGGCGAGGGGGGGCCTTGTCCCCGGGCAAATGGACTTGATCCCGTGGAGATTTCCCCCAACAGCAGCCCCCCATGCCCCCCGGGGATGATGTTTGAGCCCCCCAGGGGGGATGGTCCGTGTTACCGGGAACATCTCCTCTGGGACACATCTCCGGGACCGTGACGCTTCGATTCCTGCGCCAAGCTTTATGGCCGCGCCGTCGTTCCTTAAGGCTTCGTCTCGATGGGAGCGCGCCGTTCGGCCATAATGGCTGCTCGCGGTTTGAACTGGCGACGTCTCATTTCGTGTGCTTGTCTCTTCGTTTCCCGCGCGCCGTTTGAAATGGGCGGCATGGATGCATCACGAGGGGCCACGTGGCACCCATCGGGGCCGCGTCTGAGCCCTATAAATAGGGGCTTGTGGGGCCCAGAGAAGTCACTCTAGCCCTCAATCCTCAAACTCCCCAGGCACTCCTAGCTCTCCGGGTAGCCCTCTCCTAGAAGCTTGGTCAAGGAAGCTCAGCCCCCGAGAAACCAAACCCCTTTTTCAGAACCTAAGCCACCAAAAGAATTAGATGGGACCCAAGGGCCGTGCCAAGGATGCTGAGGTGCCTTAGGAGGAAGTCACCGCGGACTTCCTCTGGGCCTCAGAGTTCACGTTCGGGGACCTGGAGTCCCTTGTGGACCGGGGGGTGGTCACGGACGGGGACGTTCGGATCCCCTCGAAGAAAGACGGAGGTCCCCGCCCTAGTCCCAGGGAAGTGGTGGTCTTCGAGGCTTTCCTCGAGGCCGGGCTCCGGCTCCCAGTGCACCCGTTGCTCCGGGAGTTTCTCAAGGAGTACGGGGTGGCACTGAACCACCTGACGCCGAACGCCTTTGTTCGGATGGACCTCTTCATATGGCTGTTCGAGACAGCTACCGGACGGGAGCCAACGCTCTGGCTGTTCCTGTACTTCTACGAGCTGGCAGCAAGGAGCTCCCACCTGGTGGAGGGAGGGTCGAAGTCCCCGTTCGGCTCGGTGATGATCCAGCTATTGCCGTCCCGGGTAGTGGAGTACCCGGTAGCGGCCTCTCGGGACCACTGGCGGGACTGGATCTGGAGGTGGTTCTACCTCTGGGTCCGGGACGATGCGGTGATGTACTCACCGGATCCCCCCTCCTACAGCCGGTCGTCCGCTCCCAAGCCCTCTGTGTGGACCGAGGAAGAGCTAAAGCTCCTCAGCAAGGTGGTGGGCTGCCGGGGCGTCTGCTCGATGAGGGATGCCACCGAGGAGCTGACGCAGCTGAAGATCTCCCCCTTCTCGCACGGGAGGAGGGGGATCGGGATGTGTCCGGCCCAGCGGCCCCCGCAAAAGCCGGTGACCCGACGTAAGTCCCCAGCTGCTTCGCTCGTTTCTTTCGCTAATTTTTCTAACTCCTTACCTCTTGTAGTCCGGCCGTATCCGGCCGCCCGGGAAAAGGTGGGGAACCTCCTCGGGAGGTACTACGCCGACGAGCACGAACACATCGTCCTCCCCAGAACTTGGTGGCCGAGGCCTTTAGGCTGAGGCTACCGGCGAGGATGCCTCTCCGCACCCCCTGTTCCCATAAGAGGGGGAAAGAGGTCACCGAGGGCTCTGAGCCGAAGCGGGCCAAGGCTCAGAAGGCCCCCGGTCCATCGACGACACCGGGCTCTACGCCCGTGAAGGCCCAGGACGCAGCCCCCGGGTCAGGGCGCGCGCGGGCACTTCCCTGGCGAGAAGTGACGCCGCCTCCCCCAGAGAACTTCGTGGGGGCGGGGGAGGCGTGGAAGCTCGCACGCCTCGCCGAGGTCTCTGGAGAGGCTCGGGGAAAGGAACCAGCCAACGACGAGGGGGCGTCCGATTCAGCTGATTACGCCCCCTCGCCCCCTTCGGCGGTTGCGCTTCCCGCGGCCCCGGCGCCACCGGAGCCGGAGAGGCCGGAGGTTCTATTCGCGGAGGCTTCCGCTCGACGCGTCAAATGGCCAGTAGACGAGGGGGGGGAGCCCTTCAGTCTACGAGGTCCCCCCGGCAACGAAGGTCCCGGGGGCCCCGCGGCCTGGAAAGGGAAAGGGGCTCCTGATTCCCCCCTGGGGAGGCAGCCCCTCCGAAAGTTCGTCGGCCTCCTCCTTAGACACCTCCTCGGCGGCAAGGACGCCTACCACCGCCACTCTGGTTCTCATCACCCCCGCGTCTTTTGCAAGGGGGCCCGCCGTCGATCCCAATGGGTTCGGCGTCGTCGGGAGGGAGACCCCCTGCTGTCCGCGGGGGAGGTCGACCGGTTCGCGGAGAGTCAGCAGACCCAAAAGGTCCAGGACTACGTCTCGCAAGGGACGCTTCGCGAGCGCTGCGGGGAGCTTCAATCCCTCCAGATCTAAGTTTGTCCTCGAGTCGGTGGGTTATTTTCTTCGGGACTCCAACTCGAATTTCGACTAACTCTTGCACTTGTAGGGGCCGGCCATCGCCTGGGGCATTGAGGCGCGCTGCAATAGCGCACTGAAGGAGGCAGAGGCGAAGGCGGTCGCCTACTTGGAGCAGCGGGATGACGCCGTCTGGGAGTTGGCCCTGGTTAGAGCCCAGATCCACACCTCCGAGAATGCCAACGACCAGCTCCGGAGGGAAGTGAAGGCCAAGGAGGATGCCCTCCGGGAGCTTGAGGGCTCCAGCGTCCGGGTGGTTACGGACGCGGGCTGCTCCGTGCGCTCAGCCCTCGAGGGGCTCAGAGTGAGCCTCGGCCCGGGAGGCGCCTCGGAGGCGGCGCCGGCGACGCTCAAGGAGGCCGTGCGTTTTCTCAACGCACAAGTCTCCGTGATCGCGGAGGCTGCTGATGCCCAGGCACGGGGCCGGGCAATCCCGGTGGTGGCTGCTGCAGCCGGGCTCGTGGAGCACAGGGGGGTTGGCCCTTGGAAAATCGGGGGCCAGATTCCCCGGAGCTTTCCGGAGTTCCTCGAGCCATCAAGGCGAGAAGTGGAGCAGCTTGCCGGCGGCTTCTACGACCGGATAATCCGGGTGCGATTCCCGGCGTCAGCGCCTCCGGGGGCGGACGCTGCGGCTCTGACGGGAGCCTCCCGGGGGGAAGACGCCAATGAACAAGTATGAGCCTCCCCCCCGGGCCTTTAGATAGGGCCCTTTTTTGTTTTAAGGTTTTTGCTCTCGGTAGCTTCTTAGAGGAAGCCCCGGACACTTGTACAAAAAACATTTTGAGGTAATAGAAATGGAATTTTTGCTAAGTCTTTAAATCAAATCTACAGGGTTTCCCGGGAGGTTGCTCCCGGACCTCGAGAGGTTACTTCCGGGCAAAGTTCCCCGAGACTGGAGTGCAACCTCAAGTGCGTCCCGATGTTACAGGGGGCTTCTCCGGAGGTGGAGCCCCCGGTCTTCGGTGGGTGTCACCCAGGGGAAGCCCAGGCCGCCTTCATTTTGTTATGTCTTTTCTCTGGGGGACGTGGTAGGGGCGTTTCTCGGGAGCCAATCCGATTGCGGTGGCATCCGGAGTGGCACCTGGACAACTTCGACAACCACCGCGCCGAACTGTCCCCTCCGCGACCGGGGTCCCGGAGGGTTCCCCCGCTTCGAATACTTCCACTGGCAGGCTATGAGTATTGGCCCAAAGATTTGCTCCTAGAGGCCCAGCGTTGTATATGAAGTTTATATCGAGACCTGGCCCGGGAGCTATCAGAGGGTCTCCGAGGTTATTAGGCGTAGGAGCCTTCCGGGTTATACTCCGAGTTGTATCGTGTTTAATGCAATGATGCCCACTAGAGGGGGAAGTTGCACTCCGGTTGTGTTTTTAATAAAGCTAAGTTTGCTTGTGTACTTTGTGAATTTTCGATGGTTCGGAACAGGGTGATTCCCGGGTGCTCCTTATCCCCCCCCTCCATAGCGGACCGGAGGGTAGCTCCGTGCGTTGTGGTGACAAAGCCCCCAGGAAAGAACCCTTCAATTAAAAATTCCTCAAGTTTTCCCAAGGTTGGGAAAAACTTCCGGGAACAATTTTTTGGAAGTCCCGGCGGGATCCTCCGGTCGCTATGAGAACGGGGGGCCGGGAAAGAGCTTTTCCGGAAATTTTTCTGGGGGGGAACTCTCCGGTCGCCGTGAAAACGGGAAACTAAGAAAGAGCTTTCCGGGAGACCCAATATATCTGGGAATTTTCCCGGGAGAAAACCCTCCAGTCGCCGTGAAAACAGGGAGCCGAGAATGAGATCTCTGGGAAAGAACATCCAAGAAGATCCGAGGAAGTGAAATTCCCGGGGATAGTTTTTCCGGGAGACAACCCTCCGGTCACTGTGAAAATGGGGAGCCGGGAACGAGATCTCCAAGAACGACTATCCGAGAATTCCGTCTCGCTTAGGAGACAATTGACTCCTGGAGGTGGATGCGCCCGATGACGGGTCTGAGTGTTTGTGGAGGGACTAGGCTCTGAAATTGACTCATTACCACGGTCCCTGAGGACCGGGTTGCCGCTTACACCCTTAGTCCACGAGGGGTGATCGTAAGCCGCCCTACAGGAGTGGGACTCTCGTTGTAGGGCGTTGTTGGGTCGTGGTAGCCCACTTCCTCGCTGGGAGGGCATCCTCACTAGGAGGGCATCCTCACGGGGAGGGCGTCACCGTGAGACACGGTAATGTAAAAACCTGCAATGAACCAGAGTTGACGAAAAACCAGTTGTATTGATAATGAATTAAGGTACAATGCCTCCTCCCGCAAGATCGCGACGGGGGAGGGAAAGATGAGTACAATGTCCCCCTCCCCTCCGGCGTGATCACTCTGGGGGAGGGGATGAATCTATAGACTAGACGTGGAACTTGCGAAGCAAGCGTACGTTCCACGTGTGCTTCAGCTCCTGCTCTTGAAGGTTGGAGAGCTTGTAAGCCCCCGAGCCCAGGACTACCAAGATCCTGTAGGGGCCCTCCCACTTGGGAGAGAGCTTGCCCTGGGCTTGGGGGTCAGTGACGCGCTTGAGGACGAGGTCCCCAAGGCGAAAAGCCCTCTCGCGAACGCGCTGGTTGTATGCGCGGGCCAATTCACGCTCGTAGATGGCGTGGCGGAGGAGCGCTCAGTCGCGTTCCTCCTCCACGAGGTCGACCTCTAGTCGTTGATTTGCCTCGTTGGCTTGGTATGTCATGGTCGTGGTTCCGTCTAGGAGCTTGACCCGCAGTGACCGGAAACCAATCTTCGAGGGAAGCACCACTGAAAAGGATCTAGGATATCGACTAGAGGGGGGTGAATAGGCCATTTTAACAATTCTACAACTAATCAAGAAATTATCAACAATTAAGAGCAAATTGCTAAAAACAAGATGAATAGCAAGCTACTTGACACAAGGATATAACCCGTGGTCTCGGTGATTTGCCGATCACCCCTAATCCACGTTGAGGCAAACTCAAATCTCTAACCGCTCCTCTATCTAGTCGATTTCCTCTCAAGAAGTGACCTAGATCTCAAGCCAGATTAGTATGATGAGTTATCCAAACCTTGATTCCACTAGTGATGCACTTTACCGCTCCGGCAAGGCGTGCTCAACCTCTTCAGAAGTCGTTTTGAGGCTTCTTCACAATCTCCCTTGAAGAGCTCTCCAAAACCTTCCACCTAGCCTTCTAGGAGCCGGTAAACTCCAAGAGTAACAAGCCGGTGATGATCACTTAATGCTCTTCTAGTGCCACAAGATTGATTTAGTGAACTAAATGCAATGCACTAGAAGATCTTAATTGCACACTCTCTCAAATTCAGGAAATTGAACACTAGAGTGTATGAAACGTGTTTAAGCTCTTAAGAATAAAGTCAATGTTCACACATATGCCAAAAGCTCTCTAACAGGATCATGCAAGGGAGTATATATACTCCCCTCAATAAATATAGCCGTTACAAGCCGTTGGAGGAAAAAGATCACCTGGCAGTCAGACCACAGTTATAAGCCCGGTCAGACCGCCGCAATTACAATGGCATTAAACAGGCGCAATAAATGCTCACCTACCCGTGTCAGGCACTCTCACGGTCAGACTGGAGCCAACGGCGGTCAGACCGTGAAACCATCTAGAAGCAACATTGTTTCTGGACACAATTTACGGTCAGGCCGAAAACCTCGGTCAGACTGGCTAGACGGTCAGACCGCAATACAAAATCTCGGTCAGACCGGTTTTAGCGGTCAGACCGGACCAACTGACGGTCAGACCGACCAGCACACTAAGTTTCACAAAATATGATCATGAAGCTCTAGGAGTCTAACCCAAGGTTTAACCACGGTCAGACCAACTGTTTTAGGAAATAAAAACAATTCACCACAACTGTCGGTCAATCCGAAACAACCCTCGGTCAGACCGTTTCTGCGGTCAGACTGGCTAACACGGTCAGACCGACAGAGACTGAACTTTGCTGATTTGAGTGGATAAATGCATTTTCAAAAGATATAACCTTCTAGTATGCAATGCAAATTGTTTTTATGACTTGTGGCACAAAGATGAACTATTTAATGATACACCACATGCTCCTCTTAATAGTACGGCAACTAACCTACAATCTGGTCAAAATCCTTCTCTAATCACCTTAGACCGGTAAAAAGGAAAAGAGTCCTATTCCGTACCTTTGCCTCTTTGCTCAATATCCTTTCTTCATCATTTAGCACTTCGCCTTTCATTATCCTGTCTTTTGATTTTTCTCTTGACGCAACTTAACAGGTATCGTTAGTTCAACATTTGTAATTGTCATTAATTAGCAAAACACCCTTTGGGGGCCTAGAAGCTACAACCGCCTCAGCCCCGTATACAAGGGAGAAGGGAGTGCGTCCCATCGCCCGGCTCGGAGTTATGCCCATGGAACAGAGGATGCTAGGGATCTCCTCTGCCCATGCACCCCGCTTGGAGGCGGCTTGTTCAAATTCGGTCCCGTTGCTCTGGGGATGAGCTCCCGAGGCGAAGTGGATGGTGAGCCCCAAGCCTTCGCAGAATTCCTGAAAATATACCAAGTCGAATTGGGTCCCGTTATCGACAGTGATCTCTCGGGGGACGCCAAAACGACATATGATATTTTTCCAGAAAAACCGCTGTACCGCTCGGGACGTGATGCTGGCCAGAGGTTCGGCCTCTACCTACTTAGTAAAGTAATCGACCGTGACCACCGCATACTTGTAGCCCCCGGGCACTGGAGGGAAGGGGCCCAGGAGGTCCATCCCCCAGTGTGTGAAGGGCCAAGTGATGGGGTAGTTTGCAGCGCTACGGGGGGGAGGTTCGAACCCTTGGCCATCTTCTGGTAGGCCTCGCACGCGGAGACAAGGTCTCGCGCGTCACGAATCACTGTGGGCCAATAGAAACCTTGGTGGAGGGCCTTGGCCGCGATGGCACGTGGGGCTAGATGAGACCAACAGCTTCCTGTGTTAATATCCTCAAGAAGCTGGAGCCCTTCCGGCCGTGGAAGGCAACGGAGCAAGGTGGAAGCCCCCTGCTTGTAGAGCTTCCCCTCCAACAGGAAGTATGGCCGAGCCATGGTCTCGGTCTCGTTGGGAGGGTCCCCCTCCCCCTTGATGAGGGAGACGAGGGAATCCATCCAAGATGAAGTCCGGGTGACTTCGGCGACTTCCGAGACGCGGGGCTCATCACCCGTGTCAGGGGGGTCACCGAGGGCTTCGCGATGATCTCCAGGAAAGCCCCTTTGGGGAGCGGTTCCCGGGTGCTGGCTGCCTGGGCTAGGGCATCGGCCCGGTCGTTGTCCCTTCGCAGGACGTGTTGGGCCTCTAGGCCATCGAAGTGCCTCTCCATCTTGCGCACCTCCTGCAAGTAAAGGCTCAAGTTCGCGTCATGGCACAAGTAGGACTTGTCCATTTGGCAAACTACGAGCTGGGAGTCTCCTTTCACTAGGAGGTGTCGAATCCCCGGGGAGCATGCGAGGTGCAACCTGAGGAGCAAGGCCTCGTATTCGGCGACGTTGTTCGTGGCAGGGAACTCAAGCCGCGCCGCGTACTCCAGTTCCCTCCCCTAGGGGCTCCGGAGGACTACTCTTGTGCCGGCCCCGGCGAGACACAGGGAGCCATCGAACATGAGTGTCCAATGGTCGCTGCATTGGGGCGGTGCGGGGAGGTTTTCATCCCCGGACCCGGAGGCAAGAGTCCACTCCGCCACAAAGTCGGTGAGGACTTGTGACCTGATGGCGGAGTGCCCCGTGAGGGAAAGGGAAAAGGAGGCGAGCTCGGACCCCCACTTTCCTATCCGGCCGGTGTCTTCCTTATTACGGAGCACCTCCCCCAAAGGAAGGGACGATGGGACAGTGATGGGGTGCCCAAGAGGTAATGACGAAGCTTCCGGGACACCACCAGAAGGGCGTAGCAGATCTTCTCCATCTTCGTGTACCGAGTTTTGGCCCCTTGGAGGGCCTCGCTCACGTAGTACACGGGATGCTGTTGCCCGTCTTGCTCCTTTACCAATACCGCACTTACGGAGACCAGGGTTGCGTCGAGGTAAAGGAGCAAAGGCTCTCCCGGTGATGGGCTCACGAGCATTGGGGGGCTCGTGAGATACTTCTTCAAGTCATCGAAGGCCTTCTGGGCCTCGGGGGTCCACCAAAACCCTTCGAGCCCCCGGAGGATTTTGAAGAATTGGAGGCCGCGTTCCCTCGACCGCGAGACAAAATGTAACACCCTGAGTTATGGCAAGTCAATAGTAATGTACATTCTGTGAACAAGTGAAACTCACCATTATTTTAGTCCAAGGTATTATCTGCCATGGACTGCACCTCCCAGGCAAGGTGCTCCCTCTCCTTTAGAGGGCTTATTCTATTCTTCACAAAGTCGCGGATGATGTCTTGCGCAGTCAATCCCTGGTGGACTAAGTGAACAATTACTTGCGCTTGTTTTTGCAAGTCAGGGCCTAGCACTGAAATGGTGTCCATTTCGCTGCTTTTCACCGGCCGTCGGTTCTTGAACCACAAGTTACTCTCCACTGGTGTAGAGCAGTAGAACCATCTCTGGCACCATTCGTGTACTAAATCACGTAGTGGGAATGAGGGGTAATCCTTTTTCTCCCGCAGGCGAAAGTACACACACCCAGCCGCAATGGGACTTTTTGACCATGCTAAGAAGTAGAACCGTTGAAACAGATCTACACATGGTAATACTCCAACAAAAGCCTCACACAAATGATGGAAGACAGCTAGAATGAGGATAGCGTTGGGGTGCAGATTTACCAGCCCCAAGTCGAAGTGCATCAGCACATCTTGCAGAAATTTGCTTTCTCGCAAGCGGAATCCACATTGCAGGAAGACTTCAAAAACCACCAATTCACTTTCTTGAACGTTGGGGGTTTCTTCTTGTTTCTCCGCCGACCGCCAATTGATTAGCAGTCGCGGCGGAATGATTTCCTCTTTTTTTAGTGCCATCAAACTCTCAACATTGTCGTGGCTTGATCGGCTCCAGGATGCCATTGTTTTGAGAATCATTTGAAAGATGAAGGCTTTGATGGCGCTGAGAGCAACAGTGCACCAAGAGGGTTTTTTGCGGCGGAGTGGCTAAGGCAAAAGAGCATTTTCTGTAGCTTCTCAAGCAAGGTACCTTTCCTTTTATCTGCCTAAAGCCACCACCAATTGTGCTCATTATTTTAATATTTCTTCATAATGGGTCTATTCACGGATTGAACATGCAACCACGTTGTTACCCTGGTGGAATTTGAAACAAAATGCATCTTTTTGGGAATTAAAACGTCATTTTATTTCAAACTCGGGGGCTACGATGCAAGTAATTGTATGAGAATTTTTTGCGGATCTAATACCCTATGATTTTAGGGTAATCTCCTGATTTCAGTACTATTATGATCACAAAGTAAATTCTGTGATCTCAGTACTATGCATGGTCTCAGTATAATATGTGGTCTTAATGCTATTCTGTGACCTCAGTACTCCTTATGGTCTCAATGCTATTATGTGACCTTAGTACTGTCCTATTTTGATCATGGACAAAATACTTATTACCTGTGTATGTTTTGGTCACAGAGGCTTTTACCTGTAACCATTTTTCACACAAAGAATTTAAAGAACTCCAATTGATGATTATAGATTATATGTAATCATTAAGAGAGGCAAGATATAAAGGAAAGAAATTGTATTTCTTGCATTCTTTACATATAAAAGGGATACAGGCGACCAAAGCATCGACCTGATCTGAAAGTAATTTACAAGTTCTCCAAGGGATAGGTTGATATTAGTGGGATCAACACTAGCTGCCCCAAGAGAACCCGCGATGTCCCTCAGTCTATCGATGTCGTCTTATATTGCGAAGAAGCGGTTGTCCCTAATTGCATGGCAGAGGTCCCTCTGCTCTCAAGCAAGATGCCTCTCTATGCGGAACATGCGTGCCTCTTTGCGAACTCCATCATAGCACTCTGCCAAACGCTCCAAACCGTGAGAGTAGTCTCAAGCGCCCCTATGGCACCTCTTTTTCTTCTTGGAGAGTTCTGCATAAAGCAGACTTCTCCCTCAAAAGAACCTGGATCTCAGCAAGCTATTCGCTGAGAACCCAGAGAGCCTTCTCCTCCTGTACATACATGAGTTAATTCCAAAAATATGTAGCAAGCTGAGAGGATGAAGGTAATAACCTGGGTCGCAGGCTGAGAGGAAAAAGCTGAGCATGGAAGGGGACTTGGTGGCAAAGGCACTGCAGGTGCAGTGATACCTAATCCCCCAGAAGATGGATCCAAACAAGGCATTGAACTTAGAATAGAAGTTGGATGCAAAGAAAGTGTTGAGGGCAATGTAGCAGCCCAGATCACTACACCCATTAGCCTTTTGGATGAAGCTCCACTGGAGGATTCTGTGTCATATCCAGACCATTTCTTCGAAGGTGTCGGTTCCTCGAACATCTGAAAGTTCCAAAATGCATTGCTTTGGAAATACCCAAACTACAAAAAAAAGATTCATACAAATGTTTCAGAAGAGAATTACCTTCTGAAGAGCCTGTTCAATCTTGTCTTCTATCTCTATTTCTTCCTCATCACTCACAACAATCTTTTTGGAGTCTCGATTCACCATTAAGATGAGAGTAGAAAAGGAAATGTGAAGGAAGAAGATGAGGAGAGGTTCTAAAAGACTTAGCCAAGGAAAACTTGTGAGTCTTAAAACTGAAGAACTTCGCTATGTATAGAGCCCGGAGGCGACGGTTCGTATACACATAGTCCTCGAGCTCCTAAACGCACTTACGTTTTGCCTCAATTATGTGGTAAAAGACTTCATGATTGTCGTGGTATTACGGATACCCCGGCAGGTTCGGACGTGCGCAGCAGGAGTACAGCGGCGCGAGCAGACCGAGTTACTGGTCTCCTCCCGCCGGGCAACACAGAAAGTGACACAGAGGTTTATACAGGTTTGGGTCCCAGTGGGGGCCCTAGTCCTGTTGGCTCTCTCCGGACGCGAGTCCGCTGGGGAGGTGATCTCTCGGGGAGAGGTCTCCGAGAGAACCGAATATTGCGTTTATATGAAATGAATTGGAATCCCTGAAAAATGGTACAAGAGGGGTATATATAGCCCCCAAGAAACACAAAAGACAAAAATGCCCTCGCTGCGACCGTTGGATGGAAGGGCGAAGACGTCCTTTGGCCTGATGGACGGCCTGGATGCTCGACACGTGGCGCCACGGGCTTCCTAGAGGCCCCACGGTCATCAACAGCTCTTCACGAGCCCGGAGGCTCTCCGGGCCTCACCGGGTCTCACCGGGGTCCCGGAGACCCTCCGGATCTCACCGGGGTCCCGGAGGCCCTCCGGATCTCACCGGGTGTCACCGGGGTCCCAGAGACCCTCCGGATCTTACCGGGCGCCCGGTGACCCTCCGGATCTCACCGGGGGCCCGGTGATTCTCCGGGTCTCACCGTGTCTCCGGAGACCCTCCGGATCTCACCGGGTCTCACCGGGGTTCTGGAGACCCTCCGGATCTCACCGGGGTCCCGGAGACCCTCCGGATCTCACCGGGCGCCCAGTGACCCTCCGGATCTCACCGGGGGCCTGTCGCGTCCCGAAACTGGGACAACGACTACTCTTGTAGAGTCCTAGCTCGCTGCAGCTAGTCCCATTCTCACAAACCTTTGACTTCCCAGGATGAGTCAAACACAGGAGTATATTACATTGCAACAGAGTACTAACAAAATATTAACTAGTGTGGCATGCTGGCCTTAATATTACATAAAGGATTACAATGCCTACAAGGCATTCAGGGTTTAGCAAAATATTTAACTACACAGCAGAAGATAGGTGACCCTCCCACAAAAGAAGTTGACGGCAGAACAACACACTTCAGGGTTCTGGCGGAACTGATTCTCCTCCTTCTGGATCCACGAAGTACTCCATGCCATCATCTTGATCAAGGTAGGCTCCATCTATTGAGTTGAATGTTGCAAGGGTGAGCACTTACGTACTCAGCAAGTCATAGGTAAGAATAGGTACATATAGTAGTGATGATATGAACCTAGACTAGTCAAGAATTATGGATATTTGTAAAATAATCTTTTTCTTTCTCATCTCATCTTATTTCAGCTCATGGCAGCACTTTTCATAATATAACATCATCATTCATGTTCACTAAATTATAGCACTACCGCGACACGTCGACACACGACAGCCCACGGCAGCACTCCTTATCATGACAACACATGTCATTTGGGTAATCTTGATTAAACATCTTTTATTTAGAAAATAGTACTTGTGTCACACCCCGTGGATTTAATCCACCGCAGCAGACTCCTATAAACCCGGGAGCTCGGAGTATTCGAATACGTTTTTAACTCTGTAGAGAGGTACCAATTTACCCGCAAGATATTCCACTTTCAAGCCCATCCTATCAAAATGATTAGACCCCTCCTCACAACCATGTGTGAGTGGCAAGGTGGAGATAACAAGAACTTTTGTTATGTCTCACTCACAATTCACCCCCGACCCTGTGGCTCTCAGCGAGACACAGTTGTGGCAGGTTGTATCCAAACCTCCACCCCTTTGCTTATTCCCATTACTGGGTAGCGTGCTTGATCACCTTCAGTGATATGTGTGGGAGCCACACTCCGTGTTTATCGTGCATCACTACACATCTCATGCAGGGGTTTCCAGTGCGATCCACATAATTACTTGTTCAGGCCTGTCCCATACCAGGCTTGCGGTTAGCACGTTGTTCATGCCACTAGATGCACAACACAAGGTTCTAGTCCTTATATGCCAGTGACCAGACCATCCACAACCCTGCACCTTCAGTGCCTGCAAATCCTTTGCAGTCTAGCACCTCCAGTGCTTCCGCCATCCATACCATTTTTCTGGTCACGGCTAGGGGTTTTCTTTCATGAATATAAATATATAGATACATATATAATAGTTCATGGCTCAAAACTTGTTTATTTCACATTTCACAGATAACCAGTCTAGTACTGCCAACTCATAAATCAATCATTCTCAATCTTTCTCATGCAATATTATCTATATTCAAGGTTATATTATAGCAACACTTAAATTATAGGTTCAAGATGACCAAGGATATGACTTGCCTTCCGCGCCGTAAAATACAGCAGTCGATGACGGGTCAACAGCAAAATCTTCAAAGTCAGCTTCTGAATCTGCTCGACGACAAACAAACACACAATAATTACTTATAATATTACAACGTTTTATGACTTATATGCAGAAATGCTCAACAAGCATGATTGAACTATACTGGAGATAATTTGAACTGCAACTGAACTGAGTCGAGATTCTAGGGTTTCAAGGAATTTGGGCTAAGGATGGTGATTAGATAATCTTAGGGTTTCAGGATTACAATAGGGATAACAATTTTGTGGCTGGTTTAATCAAAACAGCGAATGTCAGCAGATTGACATTTAGATCAAGGCTTGGACATAGCTTTAAGAAAAGCTAGAGTGCTTATCTCAAGTTGTGGTAGTAGAAGAAAATGTAGATCACAACTCTACAAATTCAGTGGACAAAGTAGTTTTCAAATTACACAACAAGAAGTGGGTAAACAAGGTCAATGCCACTGGCTGACAAGCTCTGGCATAGAGCTGACAATGCCAAAAACTAGGGCTTGGCACAACTTTTGATCTGGAGCTCCAAATGATGCACCACTTTGTCTGGGACGTAGGCTTGAGTAACAGGAACAATTAAGTCAACAGGATCTAGGGCTGAAAAATGGCTGGACAGCAAGAAATTTGATGATGAACTGAGATGAACACACTGCACTAGATCATTTATGGACACAATCTTGGCAAAGCTATATCTTTTGATCTAGGCCGATATAGGTGTCGGGCTAGAAGACAAAAATGCTCAGGAGGCTAAGGTACACACACTGGACAAAGTGATTTGGGCTGAAACGGCTGGAACAAGCTTTCCGGTGATCGGCGCCGGAGAAGAAGCACTGCCAATTGGGGGTTTCTGCTACAGGCCAAAAGAACTTAATTCCTTGCTTGGAGAGTATCTAGGAGGTATAAGAAAGCTTCTGGTAACATCAAATTGATCGGAGGATCACCGGAGAAGCCTGGTGACGATCGCCGGTTTCTAGTGAAGCTCGGTTTAGGGAAAAGCTTTGATTCTTACTCAATTTCGAAATCTAACTTCACAGGCTTGCCTGATTTGGCTTACTGATCAATTTTGTTTACAAAATCGAAAGCTAATTTGTACTGGATTGAGCCACATTACAGAAATAGGGCAATCGACAATTCCGGTGATCGCCGGTGTTAGGGGTCACCGGTGAGCAATTAAATTGTACTACACAGAGAGAATGAGTAGGGGAACTCACTGATGGCTTTAATTTGAAGGCTGATGCAGCGGATGAAGCTGGCACCGTGAGCTTCCTCGACGGCTCGCCGGAGAAGATGACTGAAACAGCGAGATTTTGAATTTGGCTGGTTTCTGGTGAAGTATGGAGAAGCTGCTGCACACAGGAGCGCTTAAATAGGCCAGGCGAAGCTTGCAAGGAGGAGACAACAAAGTAATTGGTAGCTGTGATGAGATGGATTGCGTGAAGAACATCAGCGGCGAAGACTCAATGAAGAACGGTGATTGCGACGGCGACAGGACTGCAACTGTCCACATTGTCGTTCATCGGGACGTTGCAAAGATAGAGCAAGCGGTGGCGACAAGTACTGGCACTGCAAAGCGATGTGGCGAGGAATTGCTGACAAAAAGCCGTTGATCGCGCGCGGGAGCAGGCGCTGGTCGTCGACGTAGCACTGACCTTGCCACGGCACCAGCTGGAGCGAGGACACGTGCGCACCGGCATGCACGGTCACAAGTGCGGCAAAGCTTGGCCGGCGGCGAGCGTGCACGGCGCAAGGAAACCACGGCGAGCCCTGATCGTGCGCACTGTAAACGGCCTGGTCAAATGCTTGCTGCTGTCCTGGTCGAAATGGGCTGAGTTGCAATTTCAAATCTTTGAGTCTTGGACTGATCTGTAAATCTGGAATTCTGGAATGTTTAAACTGAATTTGCTTTCACTAATCTGGCAGATATATTCAACAAAACATTTGGCAAAGATAGTTGATAAGATTTGACACATTTGAATAGTTTTTGATACAAACTGAAAATAGGGTAAATTAGGGTAAAGTAAGATTTGAGTTTTGTCGATTTCGAATTCTGGCATTTAGGGTTTGATTTTGATATCTGTACATAAGAGAAACTTGTGGCAAATAGCATTTTGAGAAGATTTGCTGAAGAGATTTTGAGTTTGAAGTTAATCTGGAGATTTTAGCCTTTTTGGGTTTTCAGATATCAGATAAGGACTAATTTGCGATAACTCTTGGACTGATTTGTGAAAAGAGTCTAGATGATAAAATCTGGCTGCCAACTTTCTGGTTTAAGGTATTGGCATACCCATGATCATATTCCAGGAATAATCTGGTCTGAACTTGGTCAAGATTTAGATTAAATTTGAATTCAGAGTATTTAGGGTAATATAAGGTATTTTTGTTTTCGAAAACAGAATGGAGTTGATAATTCTGAAAGTTAGAGATAGAATTGGATCTGGGTGCTAAAGGCTTTTAGATTCAGGATAACTAATAGATCCCATCTGAACAATCTGATCTTGATTTTGGGGTTAACAAGAAAGATTTGGAGATTTTAGGGTTTAAGATAGATACTGATCTGGCTACTACTATTGATACATGCATGCATGCTATTGATGAAAAAGGAAATTTTCACCCCTAACTTAGGGTGTTACAGGGCCCGGTGACTCTCCGGGTCTCACCGGGTCTCACCGGGTTTCACCGGGGTCCCGAAGACCCTCTGGATCTCACCGGGGTCCCGGAGACCCTCCGGATCTTACCGGGCGCCCGGTGACACTCCGGATCTCACCGGGGGCCCGGTGACTCTCCGGGTCTCACTGGGTCTCACCGGGTTTCACCGGGGACTCCTTGGGACTTCGTGGGACCGCTGGGAATTCCCCCAACAATGATTACTTGTCAAGATAAACCCAGAGATTTTCTTGGGAAATAAACCGCCACATGGTGTACAGAACATCAGAAGAAGGTGAAGCGTCGGGTACTAAATCCAATGAATTTTAAATTTGAAGTTATAATCTTTTTATCGCTTCAAATTTGGGAGCTAGCTGACGAGAATTATCACCCAAGCTAGTTATTTATTTAATATATCATATTCAAGATATTTCGGATATCATGTGTAAACCTGTGCCCTAGCAGCCACTATGGTCGCAGAAGCAACTTCTTGTATGCCAGAAGGTCGCGGGTGCAGAACCAGTCTATGGTCGCAAAACTTGCGCGACAATAAGGTCATAGGCTATGCGCGACCAAGATGACCTTAGTGTGTTTGAGCTTTACCAAACACGTTCCCCGGATGAAGATACTTCTTCTACCACGTATGAAGACAACCGTCAAGGAGTTAAGAAGTGCGGTTATCTATAACTGCATGTATTAACCGGTGAAGAGATTAGTGCAGTTATGCAACTGCGTAGTAGCAAACTATCAATCAAAGATCGATAGGGTTTAGAATTGACCGCTTTTTCATGTTTGTACATGTCGAGATGTCCAGTTGTATCCATGAGAGTTGTAACAACTTCATCATCTTCCATCTTGAGGTTCTTGAGTGATTTCTTCACATGCTTGAATTTACTCTCGAACGTTCCGTTCTTGAATGCTTGTTTTGTCGTGCATGGAAGTAACTTTGCCCTTCAATCATTTGCATCTCGATTTCCCTAAGCATCATCTCAAAAACAAATTCTTGACAGAGGGATTCATTAGTGGAAACGAATGTAATGTCATCAATATATATTTGACATACAAGAAAAAATGTCTCGATTGAATGTTTGATGATGATTGTGTCAACCTTTTAATTTTGGAAATTATCTGATATAAGATAAGTTTTCAAGCTTTTAAACCAAACTCAATTTGACAAAATAGATTCAATCCTCAAAAATTTCACTTCTTATGGCAACAATCACCAAAACCATATAAATGAGAGATATGCCAAAATGGAGGTTTGTCGAAACATTTTTATGTCACAAGGTTGAGAGAAAAGGATATGACCTAGGGAAGAATTCAATTTTTTTTTAGAAAAGAAGCTCAAATCTCAAATTCATTTGAATATGCTCCAAAATCATGAAAATAATCTTTACTTTTGATATGCAAAAACATAATCAAAAAGCCTTTCAAACATCAGCAAATGAATCATGGGGAAATGCAAAATATGGCAAACCTCCAAAAATAGGGAAGGAGAAGAACAGTGTCTACTAGGGTCGGACAAAGTCCGGATTGGGCGGACAACGTCCAGACAGTTCAGAGAAATCTATTGAAACTTCAGAAATTTGTGATTTTTACAAATTTGCTTCAAAAATTGATTCAAGTTCCATAATAGATTTGAATATCATGACAGGAACTTAGATGGATAGCATTTGGATGAATTTGATTTGAAAAGGATCTTGAATTTGATTTTTTAAAAGTGATTTTGGTGTAAAACGAGTAAAACAAAAATGATTATCACGAAAACTTCAATTCTTGATGAGACTTGCGTTTTTCTCAAATCTTTGGACTTGGATGAGTTTGAAATACTATTCCAAACCAAGACATGGAAGAAAACCTGGTCCAAATAGCTCAAATCACAAAATGCACATTTTGGGTATTTTCGGGTCGATAGTGTTTTTCAAGTGACCTAAGATATGTGATAATTTGAAAATCATAGGTCTTTTGAGAAAACGCTCAATACGAACTATCTTCGAGCGAGTGAGTTCTAAATGTTTCATGCAGAAAGTTTTGATCAAATCTCAACCCATCTTGTTTTATGAAAATAAGTCGTTTTGGTCCAAAACAATATCCAGAAGTTTTCAATTTTGTTGAAATTTTGCATTTTAGCTCCAAACTCTTTTGTTTCACCTTCAAAACCATTGAAAACATATTTGAAAAAACATTTTGAAAGTTTTGAGCTCTTTTTCACCTTTTTGTTCGAAAATGACTCATTTACCAAAACAAGTGCATAATTTGATATATGGGCACAATTAGGGCATACAAGGATTCAATTACTTTGAAGTTGCTCCCCCTAAATGTGTAATCCAAGTTTTATCATGAATTTTACGCAAGAGATGGAAATGATCTATTTTTGAAAAACGAGAGTTCAATAAAAATCAATACAAAAGAGAGAATCATGAACTCCTTTATGGCCCAAAACAGGGATCTTTGAATTGAAATCAATTTAAGGCCATGTCATGCAAGAGAATACTATTTGGTACAATTTCATTTACTTTTATTTGTGAAGTTCTTGCCAAATAGTTTTGGGATTGAACGAATGAGTTCTAAAGATAAAGAAAAAAGATCCAAATGAACTCAAATTGAGAAACTATCCAAATGAACATCAAAACTCATGAAAAGTTTCATAAAGATAAATAACATCAACTCAACCACTTTCCATGAAGATCCAAGATTCAAATATTTTTGTCATTTGAACGAGATGAGGGATTTGCATCCAATTGATTGAAACTTTCTTAAACCCCGTGGCTTCTTTTTAATCATCAAAACATACGCAACCAAGTTCCAAAAATACCAAAATAAATTTTGGAGATAAATGATGCAATGAGGAACCAGATTGCCTTTTAGAGTGAACCAAAGATATGACCCAATAATATGATATGAAAAAGACAAATGTTGGTCAGATTTGAAATTTTCAGATTTCAGGTTTGTGAAAAGTATTTTACACATGTAAAAGCACATGAAAGTCTATACAAATGACTTCCAATAATTTTGAAATAAGTTAGCAATAAAGACCAATCATAGAGGATAAGATATCATGTAGAAACTTTCTTTAAATAGCCAACCAATTTAAAGATATGAAAATGCCAAATCAGCCCAAAATCTGAATTTTACAAATTTCATATTTGATTTGTGAAAAGAATCAATTATAGCTCAAATAAAATCCAATTGAAATGAAATTTTGCAGAAATGATTCTTCAAGCATCAAATACATTTTCCAAAAAGAATTTTCCAAAAAGGATTTTTCAATCAAGAGTTGTGCCCAAATGATCTTTATGTTAAGAAAATTGAAATTTGATAAACTTTTACAAATTGAGTTCAAATTTGATTTTCATGGAATTTGTTTACATGAAAGAACTTACATGAGTTAAACATATCATTTTGAGCCAAAGCTCATGAATAAAGACCATAAAACTAGCCAAACTCATGTTTTGCATATTTACGGTATTTCGGGTCAAAGCTGATTTTCCGGTGAATTTCAAATATCCATAACTTTCAATTAAGAACTATTTTGAGAAAGTTTTCAATTTCAAACTTCTTCGGAGTAAGAGTATCTAGGAGTTTTGTAAAGCAAGTTTTGGCCAACTCCAAATAAATTTTTATTTGCGCTTGAAATCGATTTGGTACTCAAAGATCATTTTGAGGCTAGTTTTTGACAAAAGGAACCTTTTGACATCGTTTTTCATCCAAAGCCTCTAAAAACTTTTTAAATACATTTTGAATACCATTTTGATAAGAATTGATGATTTTGGCCTTTTGAATGGAAATTTGACATTTTGACAAAATGAGCCCAATTTAAAAACTTATAATTGCAATTTTGAAATGTCTCACATGTAGGGGTGCAATAGACAACGGAAGCATTTAAAAATTATTTCCCCTAAAGATGCAACATCTTAAGATTTAAATTTTCATTCTTTTGCAAAATTTTCCATCATGATTTAAAACAATAAAGAATAAAAGCAGAGAAGCAATGTAAATAGTTTTTATATGATTTATCAAAAAGAGTTAAGCTCTTTTTGCTACCCAAAACATACGAGGCCCTCTAGCGTTGTCGCATAAATCTTTTGGTACCCAAATAGCTCTATCTTTTGGTTATTGAAAATGGAGATGAATAGGTTTTGCAATTAAACCCTTTCTAGAGAAAGAAATCAAATAAGAGCCAAAGAAAACATCTCTAAAAGAGTTAAATGTGTACTCATACGAATGTAGCCCTTTTAAGTGATTTGAGAAACATGAAGTTCGAGAGGGATTTTTGAAAGAAGTTGTATGAGTGCGGTGGAGTATAAGATGCCTCTTACTAGATGAGTGTGCATGATTTAATTTTTCCTTTTTAAATAAATATTCATGATCCAAAGGGGGTTTAACAAGCATAGCAATACTCATATGACTTATAGTAAGGTTATTGCTCAATCTATTTACTTTACTCCTAAGTTCATCATTTTCAATTTTAGGTGTTTGAGATGATTCCGTGTTAATACATGAATTATCATAAGAACAAGACGGCATATCATCACAAGTAGATGAACTAGAAGGTGAAGCATTACAATCACTAGATGAGCTAGGCATATCAAAAGAAGAATGACTAGTACTAACACCATGGCATTGAGATGAATCACTAGACGAATCATGGTATGAGTTACTAGTATCATCCGTACAAGCATGTGAATCAATAATTGAATCATTAGACATATTATCACATGAAGTACTAGTATCCACAAAGCTAGCATTTGAATCTAACCACGAATCAACAATTGAATTATCGCTAGCATATGAAGTAGAATTATGTGACTCTAAAGATGAATCAATAGGGGAGTCACAAGAAACTCTAACATCTAATATACTTGTGGAGCTAAGAGCATCCTTGGCTAGCAAAGAATCATGAGAATTTTTTAACTCTTGCTATTGCACTTTTAAGGTTGAATAGTTATTCTTTAAAGTGCTAACACTTTTAGTCATATTGCCAAGTAAGTCTTTTAGCTCTACAATTATATCCATAAGCTCATTGTTAGAGAGGTTAGAGTTTCATACTGTCGAATCGCATGCCGTAGGTCATATTGAATTGTCTTGAGATGAACACTTTGACTTCGATGCTTTCTTTCTAGCTTTCCTTGAGCTCTTTTGCAAGATTTTGCCTTTGTCTTGCTTAGGCAAGCCAAGTCATTGACGTCTTTGAGCTCGCTAGAAAGCTCCCGATCCTCTGCATTGAAATCAATGTCCTCAATATGCTCAGAGGTGGAACACATGTCCTTTTCCTTGGACATAGCAAGTCTTCCACCACCAACGAATGTGAAGGGCATACGCAGTTTCTTGGGACATGCAGGTTTTTACCGTCGTTTCATTAAGGATTTTTCCAAAACTGCTAAACCTCTCACACATTTGCTTGGTAAATATGTACCTTTTGATTTTTATGAAAAGTGCCTTGATGCCTTTAATCAACTAAAACTTGCATTAACTAGTGCTCCCATCATACAACCTCCAAATTGGAGTGAACCTTTTGAATTGATGTGTGATGCTAGTGATTATGCAATTGGTGCTGTTCTAGGGCAAAGAACAAATAATGTTTTACATGCTATATACTATGTAAGCAAAACTTTGGATGATGCTCAAAGTAATTACACTATGACTGAAAAAGAATTGTTTGCTCTAGTATATGCCCCAGACAAATTTCGTCCATATTTAATTGGTTCAAAAGTTATTGTGCACACTGATCATGTTGCTCTCCAGTATCTCTTGACCAAGACAGAAACCAAGCCATGACTTGCACGATGGATCCTTTTACTGCAGGAATTTGATTTGGAAATCAAAGATAAAAAGGGTGCTGAGAACATCGTCGCCGATCATCTCTCGCGACTCTTGACCGACACAGCCAACATTCACATCAATGACGCTTTACCTGATGAGCACCTTTACTTGATTCAATGAGAACCACGGTATGCTGATATTGCGAATTATTTATTTAGCCATGAACTTCCTCAATGGTTGACAAGTAGACAAAGAAAGTGCTTCCTCCACGACATCCGATGATACTACTGGGACGATCCTAACCTTTTCAAAAAGGGAGTTGACAACATCTTTCGACGATGCGTACCCGACCACGAGATCCAAAGCGTTCTTGAACACTGTCATTCATCTCCATGTGGTGGGCACGCCAGAGATTCAAAAACAGTGGCTAAAGTGTTGCAATCAGGTTTGTTTTGGCCTTCTTTATTTAAAGATGATTGTGGCTTTGTGCAAAAATGCGATCCTTGCCAACGTTCGGGAAATTTAAGTTAAAGACATGAAATTCCCTTAACAAATATTCTTGAAATTGAACTCTTTGATGTATGGGGGTAGATCATATGGGACCATTTCCGTCTTCTATGGGTAACTCCTACATCCTGGTTGTGGTTGATTATGTTTCTAAATGGGTAGAGGCTATTGCTACACCAACAATGACTCAAAACATGTGATTAAACTCTTTAAAATAGTCATCTTCCCCGATTTGGTATTCCACGAGCAGTAATTAGTGACGGCGGTGCGCATTTCACTAACTACCAATTTCAAAAATTATTGATGAAATATGTGGTGATTCATAAAGTTGCCCTTGCATATCACACTCAAACAAGTGGATAGGTTGAGGTCTCAAACAGGGAAATCAAGCCGATCTTGCAGAAGGTGGTGGCTCCGTCTCGTACGGATTGGGCACTCAAACTTCTAGATGTCCTTTGGGCATAACGCACTGCATTCAAAACTCCACTAGGTAAGACACCCTACAAACTTGTGTTTGGTAAAAACTACAATTTTCTTGTTGAACTGTCACACAGGGCGTTATGGGTGTTAAAAGAACTCAACTGGGACTTTGACAACGCGTGGGGAAGGTGACTCCTTGAACTGCATGAATTAGAAGAGCTTGGAACAACTCCTACAAAAGTGCCTTGATCTATAAAGACAACACAAAGAAGTGGCACGACAAATGGATCATCAACTGCGAGTTTAAACCAGGTGATTTGATTCTATTATTCAATTCTCGATTGAAACTATTCCAAGGAAAATTGAAATCGCGATGGATTGGGCCATACACGATAGAAAAGGTCTTTCTGTACAATGCCGTCGAACTTTGAGGACAAAACGACACTACTTTCAAGGTAAACATGTACCGTATCAATTTGACAATGCGGGAGACCAGGTAAGTACGCTGAACTCGGTCAATTCTTTTGACTTCATATAATTTTGAACGACAGAGGACATTCTATCAAGCAGGACGTCAAACCAACACTAGCCGAGAGGCAACCCGGTACACAAACTCGTAGTTCTCTCTTTTATGAATACAGTGGCGCAAAAATCACTCAATTTCGACACCGTTTCACCACCCAAACCTTGTTTTTCATAAACTAGGGCAAACTCTTTTTGCAAAAACAAAAAAAAATTACAAGTTTTCACACTGGCCGAGGTGGCCACGACCACTATCATGACCAATTTTGGGCTTGGTTTGGTTCAAACTTTCAAAAATCAATTTTTCAACACAACCAAATTGACCATGACCGGGTTTACGACCAATGTCGCATTAGGTTTGATGATTTTTCAAAAAACTTTAAGTTTTTCTTTTTACCCGACACGAGCACGACCGGAGGAACAACTGTAGGATCGAGGATGCCGACTAGAGAGGGGGTGAATAGGTGTAACACCCTAGTTTTGGGGGTGAAAAGTTTTACATAAAAACCCTGCATGCATGTATCTCTGTAGTAGTAGCCAGATCAGCTGAACTCTAATCTCTCCCAAACCCTAAAAATCTCCAAATCTATTCTCTAGATCCAGATCAAGATCTGACCATCCAGATTTAACCTACCAGTTACCCTGAAGATAAAAGTCTTCAGGAGCCAGATCAAATTCTGACCCTAACTCCCAGTACCTAAGCCTTCCTCTGTTTTCGAAAATAGGAAAAATTCAGATTTACCCTAAGTACCCCAGTTTCCAGATGATTGAGTTATCTTGATTTAACCTTATCCAGACTCAAGTAACCCCTGGAATATGTTCCTCGGTTCATCCTCAACTCACTTCAAAAAGTTGGGAGCCAGATTAATTCATCTAAACACTTTTCGCAGTTTAGTCCAAATTTTACTGCGAATAAGTCCTTTTCTGTTTACCTGGAAGCCTGAAAAGGCTAAAATGCACGAATCAATTCCAACTCCAGAATTTCTTCAGGGAACACCTCCCAAATGCTATTTGATACAGATCTCCTGTTTGATCAGACTTCCAAATTTCTCTCCAATCACCAGAATTCGAGATCGACAAAATCCAGATTTAGTTACCCTAATTTTACCCTATTTTCGAAAATAGGTGAAATCCCTCAAATCTTATCAAACTTTCTCCAAAATTTAGCTAAATGGGTATTAATGGAAATATTATACTCAGCCATGAAATCAAATCTCAAATTAAACCTCTCAAAGACCAGATTTGCAATCTAGTCCAAAGCCAAACCAAAAATCATCGCAAATCAGTCCCTGGTTCGACCAGTGCTACTCAATCGACCAGATTGGCTATTTGGACTTCGACCAGCTTCAGTTTTCGACCAGCTCTGCCGGTTCGACCGCGCCTGTTACAATCGACCACGAGCTGTTGCCTTGGACTTCGACCACGACCTGGATCCAGCACGCGAGCGCGGGGCCATCGACTTCGAGCACGCGCTGCTGCTGTTTTGCCTCGACCTGCAGCTACAGTACACGGTCAGTTGATTTCTTCGACCGTTGCTACTCCCGTGAACTCCTAGCCGTTGATCATCAGCATAGCCATCTTAGCCGCTGCCTCGTCGCCACGTGGTAGGTTCCTGTTCGCCACTGTGGATCGCCTTCTCCAGCACCGGCAAGATCTTGCTCTCCCGCGTTGCGCCCGACAGCCACAACAAAATCATGCCACGTTGTAGCCATGCCACGATCGGGTTTCACTTCACCATCTCTTCATCGCAGTGACAGCAGCGCAGCCGACACGACCGGTGAGGACGTCGTTTCGCCGCCTGTCTTCGCCGCCGGTCACTTCCCAGTCAATTCAAGCCGGCTTCAACTCCTCGTGCAATTGTAGACGTTGGGAGCCCCCACAGCCTCGCCTATTTAAACCCCCTGGCCTAAGCAACCATCTTACACACCTTCACACCAGCAACCAGTAAAACTCGCCGTATTTCTTTTCTTCCCCGGCGAGCAGCAAGAAGGGGCTTTGGTGCCAAGCTTCTCCACTGCCTCCCTCTTCAATCCAGCACCCCCAGTGAGCGTCTCTCATCTCCGTCGTACTTCTCAAGCTTGTAATTTAGTTTAAAATGCTCTCTGTCGCCGGCAATCGCCGTGTTTCATCTAGAACTCCGATGAGCAATTAATCCTCAACCAGATCGATTCAACCTTCGAGCTAGTAATCAAATATGCTCACTAGATCCTTGCTTAACATCCCTAAGCAACCAAAATAGACAGACTTGCTGAAATATGAAAAACCCCAAATTGGAACTTTGCTTGTGAACTGAGCTTGCTGTTTAAGCTTTTCTGGTGCACCTCCAGCCAATCTAACTTCACCAGTAGCATTCTTATGCCCCAGAGACCGTCCTCAAGCAAGGAATTGAGTTCAATCACTTTAAATCAGAAATGCCCAAATCAGGTTTGAGTTAATCTTTTCTCCGGCCAATATCTCCTAAATCCAGCCAATCCAGCCATAGAAACTTTGCCATCTAGATGTTTTGGACCATTCTGAGCAACTTTGTCTTCTATCACGACTTCTAATTCGGCCTAGATTGTGAGATATAGCTATGCCCTAGTTTGCTGTACTGTTCATATTACATGTGCTCCAGGCCAGTCAATTTCTTTGCCGGTTTTCATCACTTTCCAGCCATCTCCTGCCCTAGATCCTGTTGAGACATTTGTTCCTGTTACAAATGCCTAACCACCAGACAAAGTGGTGCATCATTTGGAGCCATGAGTCAAAAGATAAGGCTAACCCTAGTTTCTGGCCATGTCAACCCTATGCCAGGCTGTGTCAGCCAGTGGCATTAAGCCTTTTCACCCACTTCCAGCCATGCACTTTGAAAATAACTTTGTCCCTTAGACTCCTGACGTTGTGATCTACACTTTTCTCTACTGTCACAACTTGAGTTGAGCCCTCTATCACCCATCGACCTTATGTCGATGCCTTGAACCGAATGCCAACCTAAAGACATTCGCTGTTTTTTTGGGCGAACCAGTCACCACCTTGATATTACCCTGATATTTTAGAACCTTGTAAACCTTAACAGCTAATTTTAACCCTGATCCCCACAGTTTAACTCTAATCGCTTCCAAACCTTGTTTTCCCAGAGTATTTTCTCCTTGCATCTTTGCATGTAGTGAATTAGTAAGAATAGAATGAATTGTAATGCCTGTTTGCTTGTTTGATCTTGTTTAGAGCAAGAGTCCGGGGTTGAAGATCTTGTCGCTGAACCATCATCAACTGCTGATACTTACGACGCGGAAGGCAAGTCATACTTTGATCATATTGAAACCCATATTTTATAAATTGCTATGCTATTCCATGAGTAGATATCTCATTAATATTGCATGTGTTGAGATCAATGATATTATGGCAGTGATAGATTGGATACTTGAGGAATGTGAACTTGATAAGATAGTAAGCCACGAACTAATAAAAGTATAAACATGTACATTTATATTCATGAAATAGAACCCCTAGCCGTGACCAGTATTTTGGTATGGAATGGTGGTAGCACTGGAGGTGCTTGGCCTGCACTGAATGTGTAGGCACTGAAAGTGCATAGTTTGTGGTATGATCTGGTCACTGGCATGTAAGGACTATAACCTTGTGTTATGCATCTAGTGGCATGAAAAACGTACCAACCACTTACCTGGTATGGGACAGGCGCAACCTAGTAGCTTTCTTAGTATTATCAGTTCCCTGCATGGCTTGTCGATCCGGTTTCCCGCGTGGAAACTGGTGGGACGCAGTTCGTCCATGAGTGATGTGAGATCAGAAAAATTATGAGAGGATAAGGTGTAAAGAAGGAAGACGCCCTACGCCAGATTAAGTCGTGCGCGACTGTAATCAAAAGAGGTTATGTGTCCTGCGGTAACATAGATCCAGGCTAGGAAGTAAGGCAGTGGGGAGGACCCACAACGGTACTTGGGACTGGATTGTCCATTTACCGAGCAGGGATGCTGTTAATACTAGACTGCAAAACGTTGTGTGATCTCGGCCTTGTCACATGCGTATAAGTCGCATGGAGTTGGCCCGACTTGGAAGTCGAGTGAAAAAGTGGATTTAAAAAGAGGTACATCTCTGCAGAGTTTAAAAATGTATTCGAATACTTCGTGCTCCCGAGTTTTAGGAGTATGCCGCGGTGGATTAAATCCACGGGGTGTGACACAAGTATTGTTTTATAAACTAAAATTCGTTAGCTCAAGATTACCCAAGTGGCATGTGTTGTCATGATAAGGGGCGTTGCCGTGGGCTGTCATGTGTTGACGTGTCGCGGTAATACCATAATATAGAGATCATATGATAATTACGAGGCATGTGGTTTATGCCCTAAGTTATGAAATACTGCTATGAGTATATGATCGAAAGACTTGAATAAAAATAGTGTGATATGAGGTTATATCGCCTTGGATATGGGATATATGTATCACCATCAATATGATTTATTTACTGCCATGGGTATGATCAGAAGTTGAGTAAGAATTGAGAAAGAAATGTATTTTGGGAAAAACCCTTCACTCTTTCCCCAATAGCATAGGCTCATGTCATTTATACTGTAACTATATCTCTACCTCCCCTATGACTTGCTGAGTACATAAGTACTCACCCTTGCAACAACTCCTCAATAGATGGAGCGTTCTACGACCTTGGAGGATGCCCTGAAGATGCTGCGGACCCAGGAGATGATGAGCAGTTCCCTCCGGAGCCCTGATGTGGTGCTGTCTGCTGTCAACCTCTGTTTCCTGTGGATTGCTTTTGGGCCTAGCTTCCGCCGACTAGATGTGTTATTTTGTTAGACCCTTGTGCCTTGTAAGGCACTGTACCTCGTTTTGTACTAAGGCCTAATGGCCATACAATTATGATTACTGTATTATTTTGCTGCTTCAATGTATCCCTGTGATTGACTCATCCTGGGAAGTCAAGTGGTTTAAGGGACCAGCTGCACCGAGCTGTGCTCCTCACAGGTGATGTCACAGTCGTGGCAGACACGACAAAAATAGTGGTATCAGAGCAGCACAGACCTTGACTGTAGGACGGTACCCTTAGGGCTTGGTAGCGCCAGGACCTCGTAAATTATTTAAAAATTATTTCTGAAAAATTTTATTTTGCAAAAGATGTTCTTGCTCCTATAAAAATGTTGACTTCAAAATCTTATTTTGCTTCCAAAATTTCTCGGCAGGATGGCCAAGGAGCGTTTCAGCTACATCGAGCGTCTCGGTGGATGGGCCACATTGCTGTGGCATATTGCTCAATTCCTAGGGATTGATGAGCGCCCGATCTGCGAGACTATTTGGGACTATTATGAGGGGCGTCGCTATGGCTTCAAGGCCAAAGTGCTGGTGCACGCTCTCGATAGTCGTGAGGGACAGGTGATCAGGGTGGAGGCCAGCAGGGCAAGCCGACTGGATGCTATCCAGGACGCAGCTCGAGAGGTGGTGCATCGGGTACGCCAGGTGTACTCATGCCGGCTCCAGGAGTCACCTTTCCATCACGTGCCTTCATCTCCCTCTGGGTTGTCACCCATCGAGGAGTACCCGGACCCGTGTCTGGCAGGCACCGTAGGTCTGTTGAGGACCCTCGACTCGCGCTACTCCACTTTGCTTGCTGAGCATCAGGAGCTCCGCAAGGAGTTGGAGGAGCAGAAGAAACGTGGCCGAACCGCTTCCCCGTCGTTGACTCCTCAGCCTGCAGCTCAGAGACGCCGCACAGTTGAGGAGGTTGCTCCGACAGTTGTCTCCCCAGCTCGTACCTTTGGACCCAGTGCGGGACCTAGCTTGATTCCTCGGAGGGTTGCTAATGCAGCTGGGTACCGACGCTCTTTCTCTACCCCTAGCACCCGCCAGGCAGAGGGCAGTGGGTCTGCTCTGCTGTTCCATGAGTCTGGACCACCCGGGTTTGTCACTCTGGAGGAGTCCGACGACGAGATGGAGCCAGAGGAGGTTGAGCCCTGTGGGAGCAGTTAGTTGCCTGTTCTTTTAGATCCTCATGCCAGGGTAGATCTTCTAGGTTTGGTGATGCTTTTGGGTTGTTATCATCACCATTACTTGTATTTCGATTGTATCAAACTAAGGCGTTTAGCCGCTTTTGTATCAACTACTTGTGCATTAATGAATCAGCTTCGCATTAATTTCTGCATTAGTACCCTAATTCTCCCTTAGTTAGTTAGACCTGTCTGCTTCTCTCTTCAGAGGATCAGAATGGTTCACACAAGGAGAAGGACCCAAGATGACCAAGAGGGCCAAGACCCAGTTACACCACGAAGAGGAACCATACCTCATCCAGGATCGCAGAGCTCACTACCACCACAAGAAGACTCACCAAGTCTCCAGGAAATTCTTCTTTCAATGGAGAGGAGCCGCCAAGAAGCCCAGGCTGCACATACCCAGTTGCTAGCTCAAGTCATTCAGAAAATGCCAGGGACTACTGAAGGTACTGCCGTCGGAACTCGACTCTCAGACTTCCAGAAGACGCGACCGCCAACCTTCGCAAGCGCGACAGACCCAATCATCGCAGACGACTGGCTGCGGGACATCGAAAGGAAACTGGACACTGTTCGTTGCAATGATCGAGAGAAGGTGTTATTCGGATCACACCAACTCACTGGAGCAGCAGCTGCTTGGTGGATGAATTATCAAGAAGCACACTTGGACAAAGACAACATCACTTGGACGGAATTTAAGGATCAGTTCCAAAAATTCCATATCCCTACAGGCGTCATGGCAGCCAAACGCCGAGAATTCCGGAACTTGAATCAAGGGAATCAGACTGTCACTGAGTATCTGCACCAATTCCACCATTTAGCTCGGTATGCATCCAACGACATCGACACGGAAGATAAGAAGATTGAACGCTTCACCGAGGGACTTCAGCACTATTTGCAGTATCAGATTGCCTCCCATGAGTTCACAGAATTCCAGACTCTGGTGAATCGAGTATTAAAGATAGAAGAAAAGCGAGGCCTCGGAGAAGAAAATCGGAAGAGGAAGATGATGCAACAGTCGCGACTACCAGCCAGCTCATCTAGGGGAAGGGCCCCAACATCTCCAAATTTTCGTCCGCCCTACCCGGCGTCAAGACCACCATTCATGCCGACATGCCCCAACTGCAGAGGAGCACATTATCAAAGGGATTGCCCTCAGACAAGGACCCAATGCTATCATTGCGGACAGATGGGACACCGCAAAGACAGTTGCCCGTGGATTCAACTCCCAATGGCGATAGCAAGATCGCAAGCTGGAACACAAACAATGGCACCTAGAACTACAGCTTCATCACCATTGCAAAGCCCCAGAGCAGGTTTGCCAACAGAGGGGGAAATGTAGCAGGCCGAGGACGAGGTCGAGGAGGAAAACAAATGGCAGGCCGAGGAGGCCGACTGAACTTCACCTCCCTTCAAGAAGCGGACAATGCCTCTGACATTCTCCTAGGTAGATTCTTGTTCCAGTCTGCATCTGCTTTAATACTGTTTGATCCTGGAGCTACAAACTCATTCATATCCGAAGATTTTGCATTTAAAGTAAGAATACCTAAGGTACCTCTAGAGTACCCTATGGCTATACAGACCCCAGGAGCTAAGCTGCCTGTATATTCAGCTTGTCGTCATTTAACCTTCAAAATGGATGGGGTAGAGTTCTGGGCTAATCTATTAGTCCTAGAACTGCAAGGCCTAGACATTATAATAGGAATGGATTGGTTATCTCAGCATAAAGGTCTAGTGGATTGTGAGAAGAAAACTCTAAGCCTTGTTAGTAACCAAGGGAAGGAAGTCCTATTCCATGCGAAAAGATCATCGGTCGAAAAATTGCAAGGATCAGTCCATGCACTTCAGGAAGTATGCTTGGATCAAGTGCCCACAGTACAGGAATACCCGGATGTATTCCCAGAAGAACTCCCAGGGATGCCACCTGACAGGGGGATAGAGTTTACCATTGAGCTTAAACCAGGAGCGGCACCTATAGCTAAGAGACCATATAGGATGCCGGTAACGGACTTAGAAGAGTTGAAAAATCAGTTAGAGGAACTGGAGGGTAAGGGATTTATCCGACCCAGCGCTTCACCTTGGGGAGCCCCAGTTTTGTTTGTAAGGAAGAAAGACGGAACTTTACGGATGTGTGTAGATTACCGAGCTTTGAATGAAGTCACTATTAAGAACAAGTACCCATTACCAAGAATTGATGACTTGTTCGACCAACTTCGAGGAGCCAAAGTATTTTCCAAGATAGATTTAAAATCTGGATATCATCAGCTGAAAATCAAGAAGGGAGATATACCGAAGACTGCTTTCACTACAAGATACGGGCTATATGAATTCACAGTAGTGCCCTTTGGATTGACCAATGCTCCGGCAGCTTTCATGAATATCATGAACAGTACGTTTATGTATTATCTTGACAAGTTTGTCATAGTATTCATAGATGACATTCTGATATATTCCAAGAGTACGGAAGAGCATGAGCAACATTTACACCTAGTCTTGGGAAGGCTACGAGAGAGGCAATTTTATGCCAAGTTTGACAAATGTGAATTTTGGATGTCAAGAATTTCATTTCTTGGACATGTGTTGACAGCAGAAGGAATTTCAGTGGATTCAGCTAAAATCTCCGCAATCAAGGATTGGAAGCAACCTACCTCAGTTTCAGAAATTAGGAGTTTCTTGGGATTAGCAGGATATTATAGGAGATTCATTGAAGGATTTTCCCAAATAGCCAAACCTCTTACGAACCTGCTAAAGAAGGATGTTACTTTTGAATGGACCATCAAGTGTGAAGAAAGTTTTCAGAAGCTGAAGCAGAAATTGACAACAACACCGGTCCTCACATTACCAGACAGCAAAGAAGATTTTGTAGCTTACTGTGATGCTTCAAAGCAAGGAATAGGCTGTGTGTTAATGCAACAAGGTCGAGTAGTGGCTTATGCTTCACGTCAATGGAGACCACATGAGGCAAATTACCCGACTCATGATTTGGAGTTAGCAGCAGTGGTGCACGCTTTAAAGATATGGCGGCATTATCTCATTGGACATAAGTGTGAGATCTTTACAGATCATAAAAGCCTCAAGTATATCTTCACACAGACGGAGCTCAATATGCGTCAGCGCCGATGGCTCGAGCTGATCAAGGACTACGACCTCAGCATACTCTACCATCCAGGGAAAGCCAACGTAGTGGCAGATGCCTTGAGCAGAAAGGTTTATACCCTACAAGGAGCTACACCCAAAAACCCGTGCTTACGGCAGGAATTTCAGAATCTTGAAGTAACCATAGTGCCATCTGGGATGTTAGCTACATTGACTGTGGAGTCTCAACTCCAAAAGCAGATTGAGGATGCTCAGAAAGAAGATGAGGAGATACATAAGATTAAGAGCCACATCAGATCAGGAAAAACCCAGGATTTCATTGAAGATCATCAAGGAATTGTGTGGTATCGGGGAAGGATTTGTGTGCTCCGAAATACAGACCTCAAGGAATTAATTCTTTTCGAAGCCCATAAAACCCCATATTCACTACACCCTGGAAACACCAAGATGTACAAGGATCTGAAGACGCAATTCTGGTGGAATGGAATGAAGAGGGAAATCGCGGAATATGTCGCAAGATGTGACACTTGCCAAAGGATTAAGGCCGATCATCAGAAGATAGCCGGAAAGCTGCAACCCTTACCAGTGCCAACTTGGAAATGGGAAGAGATTGGTATGGATTTTATCACAGGACTTCCCAGAACACAAGGGGGATATGATTCCATATGGGTCATTGTGGACAGACTCACGAAAGTTGCTCATTTTATACCAGTCAAGAAAACGTATAATGGCAACAAATTAGCGGAGCTATACCTGCAGCGAATAGTGACACTACATGGTATCCCGAAAAAGATCGTTTCAGATCGAGGAACACAATTCACATCCAAATTCTGGAACCGACTCCACGAAGCTTTGGGAACCCAATTGCAGTTTAGCACTGCATATCATCCACAGACAGGAGGACAGACTGAACGTGTAAATCAAATCTTGGAAGACCTTCTCAGAGCTTGCATCTTAGATTATGGAACCTCTTGGGAAAAGTGCTTACCATTTGCGGAGTTTACTTATAATAACAGTTACCAAGCTAGTCTGCAAATGGCACCCTTTGAAGCTTTGTATGGGCGCAAGTGCAGAACTCCACTACATTGGGACGAGCCAGGAGAAAGGCAAGTCATTGGACCCTGAACTAATCGAAGAAGCTGAAGCACACGTCAAGCTCATCAGAGAACGATTAAAGGCAGCACAGTCACGCCAGAAGAGCTATACCGACAACCGAAGAAGGGAATTGTCGTTTGCACCAGGCGAATCAGTTTATCTCAAGGTTACACCGTTAAAAGGGATGAGAAGATTCCATCAGAGAGGAAAACTGTCCCCAAGGTACATTGGGCCATTCAAAGTCCTTAAGAGGAAAGGAGAGGTATCTTACAAACTGGATTTACCATCAGATCTTGGAGAAATTCATGACGTGGTTCATGTCTCGCAACTCCGTAAGTGCCTCAAGGAACCAATGGATCAGATAGAACACCAGGGGATTCCGCTTCAGAAGAATCTCACTTACCACACTCAACCACTGCAAATACTGGCTAGTGATGAGCGTCAACTCAGAAGAAAGAAAATCAAGCTTTGCAAGGTTCAATGGGAAGATCACTCAAAGGAAGAAGCGACTTGGGAGAAAGAGGACGATCTGCGGCAGGCTTATCCCTACATTTTCCCTTCTCTAGGTAAATCTCGGGGCGAGATTTCTTTAAGGAGGGTAGGCTTGTAACACCCTAGTTTTGGGGGTGAAAAGTTTTGCATAAAAACCCTGCATGCATGTATCTCTGTAGTAGTAGCCAGATCAGCTGAACTCTAATCTCTCCCAAACCCTAAAAATCTCCAAATCTATTCTCTAGATCCAGATCAAGATCTGACCATCCAGATTTAACCTACCCGTTACCCTGAAGATAAAAGTCTTCAGGAGCCAGATCAAATTCTGACCCTAACTCCCAGTACCTAAGCCTTCCTCTGTTTTCGAAAACAGGAAAAATTCAGATTTACCCTAAGTACCCCAGTTTCCAGATGATTGAGTTATCTTGATTTAACCTTATCCAGACTCAAGTAACCCCTGGAATATGTTCCTAGGTTCATCCTCAACTCACTTCAAAAAGTTGGGAGCCAGATTAATTCATCTAAACACTTTTCGCAGTTTAGTCCAAATTTTACTGCGAATAAGTCCTTTTCTGTTTACCTGGAAGCCTGAAAAGGCTAAAATCCACGAATCAATTCCAACTCCAGAATTTCTTCAGGGAACACCTCCCAAATGCTATTTGATACAGATCTCCTATTTGATCAGACTTCCAAATTTCTCTCCAATCACCAGAATTCGAGATCGACAAAATCCAGATTTAGTTTACCCTAATTTTACCCTATTTTCGAAAATAGGTGAAATCCCTCAAATCTTATCAAACTTTCTCCAAAATTTAGCTAAATGGGTATTAATGGAAATATTATACTCAGCCATGAAATCAAATCTCAAATTAAACCTCTCAAAGACCAGATTTGCAATCTAGTCCAAAGCCAAACCAAAAATCATCGCAAATCAGTCCCTGGTTCGACCAGTGCTACTCAATCGACCAGATTGGCTATTTGGACTTTGACCAGCTTCAGTTTTCGACCAGCTCTGCCGGTTCGACCGCGCCTGTTACAATCGACCACGAGCTGTTGCCTTGGACTTCGACCACGACCTGGATCCAGCACGCGAGCGCGGGGCCATCGACTTCGAGCACGCGCTGCTACTGTTTTGCCTCGACCTGCAGCTACAGTACACGGTCAGTTGATTTCTTCGACCGTTGCTACGCCCGTGAACTCCTAGCCGTTGATCATCAGCATAGCCATCTTAGCCGCTGCCTCGTCGCCACGTGGTAGGTTCCTGTTAGCCACTGTGGATCGCCTTCTCCAGCACCGGCAAGATCTTGCTCTCCCGCGTTGCGCCCGACAGCCACAGCAAAATCGTGCCACGTTGCAGCCATGCCACGATCGGGTTTCACTTCACCATCTCTTCATCGCAGTGACAGCAGCGCAGCCGACACGACCGGTGAGGACGTCGTTTCGCCGCCTGTCTTCGCCGCCGGTCACTTCCCAGTCAATTCAAGCCGGCTTCAACTCCCCGTGCAATTGTAGACGTTGGGAGCCCCCACAGCCTCGCCTATTTAAACCCCCTGGCCTAAGCAACCATCTTACACACCTTCACACCAGCAACCAGTAAAACTCACCGTATTTCTTTTCTTCCCCGGCGAGCAGCAAGAAGGGGCTTTGGTGCCAAGCTTCTCCACTGCCTCCCTCTTCAATCCAGCACCCCCAGTGAGCGTCTCTCATCTCCGTCGTACTTCTCAAGCTTGTAATTTAGTTTAAAATGCTCTCTGTCGCTGGCAATCGCCGTGTTTCATCTAGAACTCCGATGAGCAATTAATCCTCAACCAGATCGATTCAACCTTCGAGCTAGTAATCAAATATGCTCACTAGACCTTGCTTAACATCCCTAAGCAACCAAAATAGACAGACTTGCTGAAATATGAAAAACCCCAAATTGGAACTTTGCTTGTGAACTGAGCTTGCTGTTTAAGCTTTTCTGGTGCACCTCCAGCCAATCTAACTTCACCAGTAGCATTCTTATGCCCCAGAGACCGTCCTCAAGCAAGGAATTGAGTTCAATCACTTTAAATCAGAAATGCCCAAATCAGGTTTGAGTTAATCTTTTCTCCGGCCAATATCTCCTAAATCCAGCCAATCCAGCCATAGAAACTTTGCCATCTAGATGTTTTGGACCATTCTGAGCAACTTTGTCTTCTATCACGACTTCTAATTCGGCCTAGATTGTGAGATATAGCTATGCCCTAGTTTGCTGTACTGTTCATATTACATGTGCTCCAGGCCAGTCAATTTCTTTGCCGGTTTTCATCACTTTCCAGCCATCTCCTGCCCTAGATCCTGTTGAGACATTTGTTCCTGTTACAAATGCCTAACCACCAGACAAAGTGGTGCATCATTTGGAGCCATGAGTCAAAAGATAAGGCTAACCCTAGTTTCTGGCCATGTCAACCCTATGCCAGGCTGTGTCAGCCAGTGGCATTAAGCCTTTTCACCCACTTCCAGCCATGCACTTTGAAAATAACTTTGTCCCTTAGACTCCTGACGTTGTGATCTACACTTTTATCTACTGTCACAACTTGAGTTGAGCCCTCTATCACCCATCGACCTTATGTCGATGCCTTGAACCGAATGCCAACCTAAAGACATTCGCTGTTTTTTTGGGCGAACCAGTCACCACCTTGATATTACCCTGATATTTTAGAACCTTGTAAACCTTAACAGCTAATTTTAACCCTGATCCCCACAGTTTAACTCTAATCGCTTCCAAACCTTGTTTTCCCAGAGTATTTTCTCCTTGCATCTTTGCATGTAGTGAATTAGTAAGAATAGAATGAATTGTAATGCCTGTTTGCTTGTTTGATCTTGTTTAGAGCAAGAGTCCGGGGTTGAAGATCTTGTCGCTGAACCATCATCAACTGCTGATACTTACGACGCGGAAGGCAAGTCATACTTTGATCATATTGAAACCCATATTTTATAAATTGCTATGCTATTCCATGAGTAGATATCTCATTAATATTGCATGTGTTGAGATCAATGATATTATGGCAAGTGATAGATTGGATACTTGAGGAATGTGAACTTGATAAGATAGTAAGCCACGAACTAATAAAAGTATAAACATGTACATTTATATTCATGAAATAGAACCCCTAGCCGTGACCAGTATTTTGGTATGGAATGGTGGTAGCACTGGAGGTGCTTGGCCGCACTGAATGTGTAGGCACTGAAAGTGCATAGTTTGTGGTATGATCTGGTCACTGGCATGTAAGGACTATAACCTTGTGTTATGCATCTAGTGGCATGAAAAACGTACCAACCACTTACCTGGTATGGGACAGGCGCAACCTAGTAGCTTTCTTAGTATTATCAGTTCCCTGCATGGCTTGTCGATCCGGTTTCCCGCGTGGAAACTGGTGGGACGCAGTTCGTCCATGAGTGATGTGAGATCAGAAAAATTATGAGAGGATAAGGTGTAAAGAAGGAAGACGCCCTACGCCAGATTAAGTCGTGCGCGACTGTAATCAAAAGAGGTTATGTGTCATGCGGTAACATAGATCCAGGCTAGGAAGTAAGGCAGTGGGGAGGACCCACAACGGTACTTGGGACTGGATTGTCCATTTACCGGGCAGGGATGCTGTTAATACTAGACTGCAAAACGTTGTGTGATCTCGGCCTTGTCACATGCGTATAAGTCGCATGGAGTTGGCCCGACTTGGAAGTCGAGTGAAAAAGTGGATTTAAAAAGAGGTACATCTCTGCAGAGTTTAAAAATGTATTCGAATACTTCGTGCTCCCGAGTTTTAGGAGTATGCCGCGGTGGATTAAATCCACGGGGTGTGACACAAGTATTGTTTTATAAACTAAAATCCGTTAGGTCAAGATTACCCAAGTGGCATGTGTTGTCATGATAAGGGGCGTTGCCGTGGGCTGTCATGTGTTGACGTGTCGCGGTAATACCATAATATAGAGATCATATGATAATTACGAGGCATGTGGTTTATGCCCTAAGTTATGAAATACTGCTATGAGTATATGATCGAAAGACTTGAATAAAAATAGTGTGATATGAGGTTATATCGCCTTGGATATGGGATATATGTATCACCATCAATATGATTTATTTACTGCCATGGGTATGATCAGAAGTTGAGTAAGAATTGAGAAAGAAATGTATTTTGGGAAAAACCCTTCACTCTTTCCCCAATAGCATAGGCTCATGTCATTTATACTGTAACTATATCTCTACCTCCCCTATGACTTGCTGAGTACATAAGTACTCACCCTTGCAACAACTCCTCAATAGATGGAGCGTTCTACGACCTTGGAGGATGCCCTGAAGATGCTGCGGACCCAGGAGATGATGAGCAGTTCCCTCCGGAGCCCTGATGTGGTGCTGTCTGCTGTCAACCTCTGTTTCCTGTGGATTGCTTTTGGGCCTAGCTTCCGCCGACTAGATGTGTTATTTTGTTAGACCCTTGTGCCTTGTAAGGCACTGTACCTCGTTTTGTACTAAGCCCTGATGGCCATACAATTATGATTACTGTATTATTTTGCTGCTTCAATGTATCCCCGTGATTGACTCATCCTGGGAAGTCAAGTGGTTTAAGGGACCAGCTGCACCGAGCTGGGCTCCTCACAGGTGATGTCACAGTCGTGGCAGACACGACAATAGGAGGCTTTAAAAACTTCAATTTAAAATAACTTTTGTAGAGAAAGAACAAATGAATATATATATTGTAAAATAAAAGAGAGTAGAAGACAAAAACACAAGATTTTTCCCGAGGTCTCGGAGACTCGCCCGATCTCCCCTAATCCTCGTTGAAGCTCTCAAATAAATGAGTCTTGCTTCAATATCTACGAAGGATATTTCTCACTAGTGGTTGCTCCTTATCCACTCTGGAAAAGCGAGCACCGATGCCTTTTACGAAAACATCGAGCCTCTCCAACAATCTCTGAACTGGAGAGGTCAACGGCCACACCACCAAACCGTTTAGGTGAGGGCGTTCACCAAGAGTAATGAGCAGCAAGGTCTCTCCTAGACCTCCAACACGCACCGAGAAACTATAGATATGCAAAAATGATGCGAACATAAAAAACTCGGCGGATCTCAAAAGCTCACGACTTGATCAGAAGATCAAGATTTTAACTCCAAAACAAATACTCAAGTGTATATATGAGAAGAGTGCTGCTTGGTGTATCAAACAATTGCTCAATGCCTCTATTTATAGCCCCAAGAATCAAAATAGCCATTGTGCACGAGCTGAAAAAAATAGTACAAACTGACAATCAGTTTGTGAAACTGACAGTCAGTTTAGGTCACGACCAGAAAGAAGTAAAATCCGAAAAAATCAGCTAGCCGTTTGAGGTCATATATGGAAATAAAATAGCACAAATTGACAGTCAGTTTCAAACTCAACGGCTGACAAAAATCACGGATAAAACTTTGCTGGTCGTATATGGAAACTGATATCATATACTGACAGTCAGTTTTGACCACAAACTTGAGCAGTAAAACAAAACTCACAAAATAAACAGCTTGATATTTACTTGATTCGTCTTATAGTTCTGTATATTTTCCCCATGATTTTTGCGCATATCAGTCATTAACCTCGGCATATGTCTAGATTATTCCAGATTTGTCGCCAAATCGACCGGATTACTTGTTTTTCCAATTTTTATCGCAGGTCGACGAGGATTGGATGGATTTTCGGCTAGCGGATGCGCGTCCTCGACTTAATCTGGCCATCGGACGATTCCTGATGAAAGTACGCATTCTTGCGAACGCATAGGATCTGACCGCACCAAAATCAGAGTCTCCGGGGGCCCGGAACCCCAAACCCTAGCCACCAGGTCCTTTCTGCAATTTCTGAAAAACCCAGGGACTTAAGTGTAAAAATGCCAAATTGGGGTTTTAAACCTAGCCGCCAGCCACCAGTAGAGTTGAGCCCGGCATTTATTTTTTTACTCCTTTCTTCTTCTTCCCCAAATCACTCTTCCACACCTCCCTCCACCTCGCCGCCGGCGGCCGGGCCATACGCCGGCGGTGCTCCATTCCCCTTCCTCCCCTTCTTCTTCCTTTTTCTTGTTTTCATCTTCTCCATTTCATCACTACAAACTCCACCAAACCCACCACTTAAAGCCCCAAAGCCACTGGATCTACACCGGGCCGCCACACCGCCATCTTCCTCGGCCGGATCTGGCCAGATCCGAGCCCTGAGCCGCGCCCCGTTCCTTGCTCCATCGGCCCGAGCCGGCGCCGCCCAAGCCGCCGCTCTCCTCGGCGCACCACCACAGCTCCACGCCCGGCGCCGTCCTCACCTACGATCTCGTGCCGCCGTTTCTATGCCTCGCTGCACCTCCCGCCGCCGGAGCCGCGGTCGCCGCCCGTCACCCGAGCCGCCGCCGGTCCAGCGTCGTGCGTCCACAGCCGATACAGCGCGCCGCGTCTCCACCAAGGATCCCCACCGCGCCGCTCTCACCGCCGCGCGAAGCCTCCACCACCGATCCCACCGGATCTACTTCGGATCCAGCCATCCTCGGCCCAGATCTGGCCGATCTCCACTCCAGCGCCACCGCGTCGCCGGATCTAGCCGCTCCTCCATCAACCCGAGCCGGCGCCGCCTCTTCTTCGTGCCGCCACCATTCGACGCCGCACCGCCCTCATCCACCCGGCGCCATCCAAGATCCTGTCGCCGGTTCGTAGATCCGCAACTGCACCGAGCCGCCGCGGGAGCCGAGCCTCCAGCGCTGCGCCTCTGGTCCACGCCGTCTGTGATCTTCTTCGTCCCCCTCTCCAGCAGCCTTAGCAACCAGTTCCTCTTCCTCCGAAGCCAAGAACCGCGACCTCAACAACTGCTTCGACTTCCTTCTTCATCGACTTCTTCGGTGACAACCTTCTTCCCTCCATTTCTCTTCTTCCTCTCCTCTGTTTCCTGAGATGCTGTAAAGAACTGAATTCCTCTGTTATGTGATTGCTGTGAGTTGATGCAGATGAACAATTCATGTGTGAACCGAGGAATGCATTTAAAGAATTGAAATGTTATTATCCATGCATGTTTGAGAGGAACTACTGCTCTTCTAAATTGATGAATTGAAATTCTGGAAATCAATTCCAGTGAATGACATTGTGTTGATTCATTATTGAAGTTCTTGTAGACCAATTGCTAGCATTCTGTTGGAATTGAAATATTTCTTGTTCAACTTCTGTCTGCTGAAATGCTGAAATGTGTTAGTTTCTGTGTTGTATTTGAGGTTGCAGACTTGCTGTTGAGTTGTGGTTCTGTTTAACTGTTGTTGGAGTAGTGATTGAGTATGTTATGGTTGGCTGAAGGAGTGGGGTCGCTATTCATGACCTGTGTTTTCTTTACATGCATGTTCGTTGATACCGTCGATGGACGCAGTCGTTTTAGTTGCTTTCGCCTTTCTCTTGCGAGACTACTAAACGATTATGATTCTATCGCTTGTACTCATGACGACATGTATAGATCTAACACTATGGTCGCTATGTAACTACCTCTCTTTTTCTCATTTCTTCCGATATTCTCTCTTTCTTTCGTCTGTTTTAGTTTATTACCCATCGATTTAGTTTAGTTCTTCACGTTTCGTTTCTCTAGTCCCTGAGGAAAGAACGACTAGAATACTCGCCTACTGCATCGTCCTCGTTCTATTGCGAGACGGTCTAGGCTGGTATCACAGCTCGAGGTAGAAATGCAAACTGACAGTCAGTTTAGGTCAAAAAATTTTAGCTCAACAAAAACCTCTCTGGACAACTGTCAGTTAAAAAAACTGACAATTCAAACTGACAGTCAATATGGATTAAAAACAGCCATAACTTTTAATCCAAAGAACCGATTGAAGTTTTTGCTAGCTCGTTTGAAAGATATTTTAAAGGGCTATCTTTTTGTCAACAGAAGCAAAAACCAGATTGGCCTTGATCTTTCTAGAAAATGCAAAAACTCTTCTACTGTCAAAAATGCAACTGAAAAACCAAATCTTTCAAAACCAAATCCAACCGAGATGAATGCAATGCAGTGACCTAATAGTTTCTCGGTTTATGCTGGAAATATAGAGAGGACTTGTAACCCCTCTTTATAATACGGTTAAAATTAAGAAATAAAATCCTTAACCGACCAAACTCGATACGCCGAGATCTGTAAAAAATAAAATCATATTACCTTAGGTCCTTTGCATCTTCATGTTTGCAATTTACGTCTCGTCTTTTGCTCTTTGTGACTTGTGCTTATCTTTTTCACGTTGGGTTCATCTTGATCATCTTGCATGTCTTCCCAACAAAGCTCTTAAGTCTTTTGTAGCTTCATTCTTGGCGACCTTGCGCTTGCGACCATAGCTCACGACCTTGGACTTGCAACCTCCGACAACACTACGACCTTGTGCTTGCGAATTGCAAATCCTCCAGATAGATTAGGTCTCTGCGGCTTTCTTCTTGCCGACCTTGTGCTTGCAAATTTGGCAATACTGCGACCTTAGGCGAAATAGCTTGTAGGTCTCTGCATACATATAACTCAAAGACATGATTAGATCAAAAATACTTAATGTCATCAATAATCAAAATCCACAATAATAGGGGCCTAGATGCAACAACAACCAGTGCCACTTTCGAGTACAAATTTTTCAAAGAAAAGAATTTTTCAAAACCAACCTAGGCGAGCACGAGTACAACCACAACCAGTGCCGCATTCGGGTGTTAATTTTGTAAAGAAAAATAAATTTTCAAAACCCCCCGAAACGAGCACGTGTTCGAAGACGACCAGTCCTACTTTTGGGTGGATTTTCCAAATAAAAACAAATTGTTTTCTTTTAAACCGAACTGGACATGACCTCGACCATGACCAATGGTGGTTTCGAGCGATTTTCAAAAGAAATTTGAAAAAGTTTCAAAAACTAACCAATGTGGCCACAATCTTGAGCACTCCACGTGGCACACCTAGGTTAATTTTTCAAAATATAAAAACTTCTTTTTATTTTTGACCGCAAAATCCATGACACGTGGCACGTCTCGTGCTCGCTTCTTGCAAAACTGAACCAAACCAAACCAAAACCACATAGTTCTCGTGTTCGAAGCCTCAAAGGTGTGACCCGTTGGCGACGGCAGGTGCAAAAGTGCCAGCACGACCTGTGCCAGTGGCTGTGACCCTGTCGGTGCGACCACCTGGTTGTAGCGGGAGCAAACCGAGCCGAACACGACCCGGAGCACGCCTCGTGCCCAAATCGGGCACGCCCTGTGCCCATGGTCGTGCACAACTTAGTTCCTTTCCTTTTTCGGCCGAAACTCACCTTTTTGCCTCCTTTTTGTCCTTTTTCTTACCAAAACCTTCTCAAAATCAACCTACCTCCCTATTTAACCATAGCCATCCACTCCAAACAGCAGCATCCATTGTTTTAGCCAAAGTTCTTCTCAAAACCTCTCGACACTAAACCTCACAACTCCAAATATGACTGTTCAAACTTCGATCCGATCGCGGATTCCGGCTCCTCACGCCTCGACACCCCCAGATCTGAAGTTTTCTACGGCAATGACAACTCCCCTATGCGATGTCAAGAAGATAACAAAGTGCAAACGCGGTATGTCTCCTCAAACCTTCTTAGATCCAGATTTTCCACATAGTTACTTCACAAACCCTGATCATCTTGCTAGATTCATGCATTTAAAGAAGAGACCGTTGTGGGCTACTAGATTTCTAGATATTCATGCCACTAGATCTTTAGGAATTGAAGATGATGTTAAACACCTACTTAGTAATTTGGGGTGGGATGCACTTATAGGAGTTCTGGTCCCGACTTTTCGCGAAGTCGTATGAGAGATTCTAGCCTCCTTCGGACAAAACACTATACGTGTTCCCCTTGATGACACTGAAGGTGTTAAATTTAGATTTGCAAATGTGGATTATAATTTTTCAATTGATGAGTTTGCGAATCTGTTAGGGTTAAAACCAAGGGCAACTTTTCATGCTTCCATCTTATGCGCGCCCGATAAAATTTGGAGTGACATAGCAGAAGAAGGGCAACATCTTTTTCGACCCGGTAAATCCAAGGCTGCCAAAATTTGTAACCCAGCCTTTCACTATTTACAGCGTCTCATGTCGCGCCCCGCACCTGGGACTACGACTACTCCTGTAGAGACCTAGCTCGCTGCAGCTAGTCCCATACATACATACCCTTGACTTCCCAGGATAAGTCAAGCACAGGAGTATATTATGTTGCAACAAAGTAACTTACAAAATATTAAAGCAGTGTGGCCTGCTGGCCTTAATATTACATAAAGAGATTACAATGCCTTCACGGCATACATGGTTTAGCAAAATAACATCTACACAGCAGAAGCTAAGTGACCCTCCCACAATGAGAAGTGGACGGCAGAACAACACACATCAGGGCTCTGGCGGAACTGACACTCCTCCTTCTGGATCCAAGAAGTTCTCCACGTCTTCATCTTGATTATTGAACGCTCCATCTACTGATTTGTAGGTTGCAAGAGTGAGCACTTACGTACTCAGCAAGTCATAGGTAAGAGTAGATACATATAGTAGTGATGATATGAACCTAGACTAGTCAAGAATTATGGATGTTTGTAAGATAACCTTTTTCTTTCTTATCTCATCTCATCTTATCTCATGGCAGCACTTTTATAATATAGCATTGCTATTCATGACCACTAGATTATAGTACTACCGCGACACGTCGACACACGATAGCCCACGGTAGCACTCCTTATCATGACAACACATGTCATTTGGGTAATCTTGATTTAACAAATTTTATTTAGAAAATATACTTGTGTCACACCCCGTGGATTTAATCCACCGCAGCAGACTCCTATAAACCCGGGAGCTCGGAGTATTTGAATACGTTTTTAACTCTGCAGAGAGGTACCAATTTACCCGCAAGATATTCCACTTTCAAGCCTTTCCTATCATAACATAATGATTGGACCCCTGGCTCACTTCATATTGTGAGTGGTAAGGTGGAGATAACAAGAACTTTTGTTATGTTTCACTTACAATTCACCCCTGACCCTGCAGTTTTCTTCACACAAACCGCAGTTGTGGCGGGATATACCCCCACCCCTAAGCGTCTTCTCATTACTGAGTCAACGTGCATGATTATAATACGTGGAGGAGCTAAACCCCGTGAGTTTAGTGTATTATTTTTCATCTCATGCAGGGGTTTCATGTGCGATCCACATAAGTACTTGTTCAGGCCTGTCCCATACCAGGCTTGCGGTAAGCACGTTTGTTCATGCCACTAGACGCACAACACAAGGTTCTAGTCCTTATATGCCAGTGACCAGACCATCCACAACCTTGCACCTTCAGTGCCTGCTATCCTTTGCAGTTTAGCACCTCCAGTGCTACCACCATTCCATGCCATTGTTCTGGTCACGGCTAGGGGTTTTATTTCATGAATATATATATATATATATACACATAAATATATATTAGTTCATGGCTCAAAACTTGTTTATTTCACATTTCACAGATAACCAGTCTAGTACTGCCAATTCATAAATCAACCATTCTCAATCTTTCACATGCAATATTATCTATATTCAAGGTTATATTATAGCAACTCTTAAAATATAGGTTCAAGATGACCAAGAATATGACTTGCCTTCCGCGTCGTAAAATACAGCAGTTGATATTGGATCAGCAGTGAAGTCCTCGAACTCGAGCTCCTGATCTGCTCTCCAATCAAACAAACAACGAATAATCACAATCTTTTCAATACATTATTATACTATATGCAATTATACAAAGATGAATGTCTTGATGATTCTGAAATGATTGGATTCAGAAGCTGATTAGGATTAAGTTATGGAAACCAAGGTTAAGATTAGTTGCCAAAAGTTTACAAGATTCCAAATGTCTCAAAATATCAGAATGATATCAAGGTTGCGACCGGTTTGCTCAAAAACAGCAAACGTCTCGAGCCCCAGGGACAAGGTTATTTTCAGTTTGCACAACTGGAAAGAGGTGAAAATAGCTAATGCCCCTGGCTGACATGCTCTGGCATAGGGCTGACAATGTCAAAATCTAGGGTTTTGTCGGGGGAAATCTCCGCGGGACTAAGTCCAGGTAAGTTACGTCACGATTGCCCGGGGACCTGGCCTCCGGGGCCTCCCCGGGCGCCGCCTTTTGGCCCCTGGGACCTGGCCTCCGGCGCCGTCCCGGGCGCCGCCATGGGCCCGGGGACGTTGCCTCCGGCCCCTCCCCGGGCGCCGCCTTTTGGCTCCCGGCACATAGCCTCCGGCGCCGTCCCGGGCGCCGCCATCGGCCCGGGGACCTGGCCTCCGGCCCCTCCCCGGGCACCGCCATTTGGCCCCCGGGACCTGGCCTCCGGCGCCGTCTCGGGCGCCGCCATTGGCCCGGGGACGTGGCCTCCGGCCCCTCCCCGGGCGCCGCCTTTTGGCCCCCAGGACTTGGCCTCCGGTGCCGTCCCGGGCGCTGCCATTTGCCCGGGGACGTGGCCTCCGGCCCCTCCCCGGCCGCCGCCTTTTGGCTCCTGGGACATAGTCTCCGGCGCCGTCCCGGACGCCTCCATCGGCCTGGGGACCAGGCCTCCGGCCCCTCCCCGGGCGCCGCCATTTGGCCCCCGGGACGTGGCCTCCGGTGCCCTCCCGGGCACCGCCATTGGCCCGGGGACGTGGTCTTCGGCTGCTCCTCGGGCGCCGCCTGTTGGCCCCCAGGGCGTGGCCTCCGGCGCCATCCCGGGCCTCATCGCCCTCCTAAAGGTAAAGTCTCGAATTGTTTGTCACGTGCAGGTCACGCGAGGAGCGCCTCGGGTACTAGCGACCACCTGTCAAGCATCCAAGGCGTTTGACCGGAAGAAGGACGGTCCTACCCTTCAATCCGACGGTGGCTTCCGGGGTAGTTTAGGCTTTTTGCTTCTTTTTGCGGCTATAAATAGCCCTTGTACCCCTCTGTTGTAAAGGATCGGATCACTTTTATTGGAATAGCTAAACTCACAGGCGTGCTCCGGAAGCCTCTCCCCGGAGAGAGCCTCCCCAGTCGACTCCGGTCGGGAGCGCGTCGACAGGACTAGGGCCCCCACCGGGACCCGAACCTGTATAAATCCGTGTGTCATTTCTTTTGCTTGTCCGGCGGGGGAGGACCGGTCATCCAGTCAACCCGCGCCGCATAATCTTCGCTAGGATCATTCTCAAAACCTGCCGGCGTATTCGTAATACCACGACAGTTGGCGCCGACCGTGGGGACTCGTGACAAGACGCCATGGCTCCCCCAAGAACAAGGGCTCGCACCCTTCCCGGTGACCCGGGTCTCGGAGACCCGGGGCCGCTCGTCCGGGACACTACTGTCCCGGCGCTTCCGCCTGGAGGCGGCCTGGCCCAGGTACCGCCTCCCTCCTTCCCTCTTAACTTAGGTGCTTCCACCTCCAGGTCATTCCCGGTGAGCGCGGGGACCTCGGCCGGGACCAGTCTCCCCCCGACGGCTCCCCCAGCTCCCTGGGACGCCTTGCTTGAGGCTCTCGTGGAGGGCCAGCTCCGCGCCCAGCGCTCTATGGATGAGCTGCTCAGCGTGTTGGCGCGGCCTTTGGCCCCCACATTTGCGTCGCACCAATATCCGGGGACTATGCCCTCGTTTATGGGTTACCCGGCGGCCCCTCCGCCCCCCGGGGGTTTGTCCGCCCCGTATGATCCTGCCGGGGGGGTTCCCTCCCCCTGCAGGATATACGTCTGGACCCTTCCCGGCACCCGGGCCCGTCCCGGTGCCTGGAGGTTACTTCATGCCGCGGCCCTCCGTGGCACCAGGGGGTACCCCGTCCCTGGCCTGTTCCCGGGGCCGGGAGCCCACTTCATGCCGGGGGTTTTCCCTACGCCGGGAGCCAGTCCCGCCCCCCGCGTCGCATTTACCGCAACGGGGGCGGTTGACAGAGCAGCTCCCGTGCCGCAGCGGACTTCCCCCCGCATGGGCTCCCCAGTTCGGACGTCACCGCGGGGGCTCCCCCCTCGCCGGTTCCAGATGTAACAGGGGCTCCCCCCTTCCAGGTTCCGGTCGTGGCCACTAGGGCCCCCTCCACTTCGGTTCCAAGTGTCGCCGTGGGCGCCCCCCCCCCCCCCCGGTTCCGGATAATACAGGGGCTTCCCCCTTTCCGGTCCCGGGGATCGTCGCAGGGGGCTCCCCCCAACCGACACCGGAAGCCTCCGGGCCGGCAGCTACAGTGCATGAGCTCCCTCCCTCGGCGGGACAGGTCCGTTTCGCCCAGGGGGAGGTCGAGCGAATGCATTCACCAGAGCGCGGGGATGAACTTCCCCTCGGTCGCGGGAGTGGGGAGCCTCGCTCTCGCACCGGTCGGGGGAAGAGACCCGCTGAAGAGCCAACCTCTCCGGCGGAGAGCCCGGACGTCCGGGAACTCAGTCCCGGTCTGGAGGAAAAGCGTCACCACCGCCATTCTGGCGGACCTGTCGGACCGCTTCCAGACTCAGACAACGAAGGTCCCGTGAAAGAAGATAGCGACCGGGGCTCTCCCCGGGAGGTGCAGGGGGCTAACCAGCCCCTGTGCCGAAGACTTTGCAGCATCCGGTGGCCGCGGCCCTACCGCCCTCTGCACATCGAGCACTACAATGGTGAGGCAGACCCTTACGAATTCGTGCAGGTCTACTCCACAGCCATCTCCGCGGCTGGGGGGGACGAGACGGTACAGTGCAACGTCTTCCCCCTCTACCTCACCGGCATCGCCCGCTCCTGGTTCTACAACCTGAAGGCCAGCTCCATCAAGCCTTTCTCGCAGCTCAAGTGGGAGTTCTGTGCCAACTTCCAAGGGAACTACGTGCGTCCCCTGGACTCCTCGCAGCTGTACACTGTCCGGCAGAGGACTGGGGAAACCATCAGAAGCTTCTTCAAGTGCTTTGCTCGGGTGAAGAGCAAAGTGCCCCACGTTCCCGACTCTACGGTTATCGAAGCCTACAAAAGCGGCATCCTCCCGGGGGAGCTCAACCGAAGGCTCTCCCGGAGCTGCCCCTTTTCCGCCGACGAGCTCTTCAACGTACTCGAAAAGTATGCTCAGGCGGAGGAAGACGACATCTGGAAGAAGACCCAGGGGGCTCCCGCCCCCGTCGACCTGGGGGCCAGGGATCCCCCCAAACACCCCAGACAGGGGGGGCGTAGCGAGCCACGGCCTCGGGACACCTTTGTCCTCGAGGGCGGAGGCGGCTCGCACGACCCCCCGAGGGCCAGCCGCCCCTTCCCCAAACCAAAGGGCCATGGGGGAGGACAGTCTTCGCGCGGCCGGGAAGGCCCCGCGGGGAGAAGGCGGGAAGGACCGTGGTGCAGCTTCCACAGGTCCAGTACCCACGCTACCCGAGATTGTAGCCAGCTGTTGCAGCACTTCGTGGACTTCCTCGACTAGCACGGGCAGGGGGGGGACTCCGGCCTCCTTGCCCCCTCGGCCAGCTGTTCCGGCCCTTCCCGCTCCCGCGGGGGGTCAGCAGACGCAGGAGGGGGAGCCTTCAGAAGCTCTCCCCTTTCAAACTTCCCAGCGGCACATCAACGTCATCGTGGGAGGATCTGCCTCCGGGCGGGACTCTAAGCGCCAACGTAAGGAGTACGCGCGCGAGGTCAAGGTTGTGGGGGTGCTACACGCGTCCCCGCCACCTAAGTGGTCGGACGTCCCCCTCACCTTCACGGCGGAAGACGCGCGAGGGGTTCGCTTCCCCCACGACGACGCGCTTATTGTCTCCGCGACCATCTACAACTGCCACCTGGCCCGCATCCTCATGGACGGCGGGAGCTCCGCCGACGTCCTATTCCTGAAGGCCTTCAAAGAGATGCAGGTGGATGAAAAGCTCCTGCAGCCTCCGGCAGGGCCCCTGCAAGGGTTTGTCCCGGGGAAGGCAATCCACCCCGTGGGCAAGGTAGATCTCCCAATGACCTTCGGCACACCGGAGAACTACCGGACCGAGCTGATCCGCTTCGACGTAGTAGACCTCCCCTCCTCCTACAACGCGATTATGGGGATGACTACAATCAACTGGCTGGGGGCTGCCACCCATCAAAACTACCTCTGCATGAAGATCCCCGGGCCGCATGGTGTGATCAATGTCCGGGGAGACCAAGACATGGCCCGTGCTCTATACGAGCGCGCTGCGGCCACAATCGGAAGCGTCAACCTCATAAAGACGCCCGGGGGGGAGGCTCCTCCCCCGGAACTAGACGCTGCTGCGCCACCGCCCGGGAGGCCCCTCCTCAAGCCGCGCCCGGAAGGGGGCCTCTGGAAGGTCCTGCTGTCCCCGGGCAACGAAGACAAAACCGTCCGGGTCGGGGCGGAGCTCCCCGAGGAGCACGCAGCGCAACTTGCGGCTTTTCTGCGCGAAAACTCCGATGTTTTTGCATGGAAGCCTTCGGACATGCGGGGCGTCGCCCGGGAGGTCATTGAGCACAAGCTCGCAGTGGCTCCCGATCACCCCCCGGTCAAACAGAAGCTGCGGAAACTCTCCCTCGAGCGCCAAGAGGCAATCAAGGTGGAGATCACCCGGCTCCGAGAGGCGGGGTTCATAAGGGAGGTCCTGCACCCCGAGTGGCTCGCGAACCCCGTCCTCATCAAGAAATCAACCGGCAGGTGGCAGATGTGCGTGGACTTCACCGACCTTAACCGCGCCTGCCCCAAAGACAACTTCCCGCTCCCGCGGATTGATCAGCTCGTCGACTCCACTGCGGGGTGCGAGCTCATGAGCTTCCTAGACGCCTACTCGGGCTACCATCAAGTCCGGATGGCGGAAGGGGACGAGGAAAAGACTAGTTTTATAACTCCCCTCGGAACCTTCTGCAACGTCCATATGCCCTTCGGGCTCAAGAACGCGGGGGCAACCTTCCAGCGCCTCATGACGTTGGTTTTCAAAGAGCAAGTCGGCCGCAACGTTGAAGTCTACGTAGACGACGCAGTCGTCAAGAGTCCCCGCGCAGCCTCCCACATCGACAACCTGGCTGAAACCTTCCTCAACATCGGCGCATTCGGGCTCAAACTTAACCCGGAGAAGTGCGCCTTCGGGGTGCGCGAGGGGAAGCTCATAGGTTTCCTCGTGTCCCAGTGGGGCATAGAGGCAAACCCCGAGAAGATCCGGGCATTCCTAGACATGCCCTCACCGCGCTCCGTCAAGGACGTCCAGCGGCTCTCCGGCCGCCTAGCCGCACTCAGCCGCTTGTCTCCCGGTCGGGGGAGCGGGGCCTCCAGTTCTTCAAGATCCTCCGAGGGCTCGAGGGGTTCCGCTGGACCCCCGAGGCCCAGGAAGCCTTCAACGACCTCAAGAAGTACCTCACGAGCCCTCCAATGCTCGTGAGTCCGTCTCCAGAAGGGCACTTGCTCCTCTACCTCGCCGCGACCCCCGTCGCCGTCAGCGCGGTCTTGGTGAAGGAGCAAGGGGGGCAACAGCGTCCCGTGTACTACGTGAGTGAGGCCCTCCAAGGGGCCAAAACTCAGTACACGGAGATGGAGAAAATCTGCTACGCCCTCCTCATGGCGTCCCGGAAGCTTCGGCATTACTTCCTGGGGCACCCCATCACCGTCCCGTCGTCCCTCCCCCTAGGGGAGGTACTGCAGAACAAAGATGCCACCGGCCGGATCGGGAAGTGGGGGGCCGAGCTCGTCCCCTTCTCCCTGTCCCTTACCGGCCGCTCCGCCATCAAGTCGCAGGTCCTCGCCGACTTTGTCGCAGAGTGGACTCCCACCTCTGGGTCCGGGGACGAAGACCTCCCTGTGCCGCCCCGACGCAGTGATCATTGGACTCTCATGTTCGATGGGTCGCTGTGTCTCGCCGGGGCTGGTGCGGGAGTAGTCCTCCGGAGCCCCGAGGGGAAGGAACTCGAGTACGCCGCGCGGCTCGAGTTCCCCGCAACCAACAACGTCGCTGAATACGAGGCTTTGCTCCTCGGGATGCGCCTTGCGCGCTCCCTGGGGATCCGGCGCCTCCTAGTCAAGGGAGATTCTCAGCTCGTAGTTTGCCAAATGGACAAGTCTTACCTGTGCCATGACGCAAATTTAAGTCTTTATTTGCAGGAAGTGCGAAAGATGGAGAGGCATTTCGACGGCCTCGAGGCCCGGCATATCCCGCGGAGGGACAATGATCGGGCCGACGCCTTGGCCCGGCCGGCAAGCGCCCGGGAATCGCTCCCCACGGGTACCTTCTTGGAAATCATCACGAAACCCTCGGTGGCCTCCCCGGACACAGGCAACGACCCTCATGTCCCGGAGGTCGCCGAGATCACTCGGACTCCGTCCTGGATGGACCCCCTCATCTCCTTCATCAAGGGGGAGGGGGACCCTCCTAGTGAGACGAGGCTAAACGCCTCCGGGCCAAGGCTCGGGCATATCTCCTGCTGGAGGGAAGGCTCTACAAGCTGGGGGCTTCCACCCTCCTGCGCTGCCTCCCCCGGCCGGAAGGACTTCAACTTCTCGAAGAAATTCACGCGGGGAGCTACGGTTCTCACCTAGCCCCGTGTGCCATCGCGGCCAAGGCCCTCCGGCAGGGTTTCTCCTAGCCCACGGTCATGCGCGACGCGCGAGACCTTGTCTCCGCGTGCGTGGCATGCCAGAAGATGGCCAAGGGCTCGAACCTCCCCCCTATAGCGCTGCAGACAATCCCCATCACTTGGCCCTTCGTGCGCTGGGGGATGGACCTCTTAGGGCCCTTCCCCCCAGCGCCCGGAGGATACAAGTATGAGGTAGTCGCGGTCGACTATTTTACAAAGTGGGTTGAGCCGGAGCCTTTGGCCAGCATCACGTCCCGGCCGTTCAGCGGTTTTTCTGGAAAAATGTCGTATGTCGTTTTGGTGTCCCCTGGGAAATCACCGTGGACAATGGGACCCAATTCGACTCGGCTTATTTCCGGGAATTCTGCGAAGGCCTGGGGCTCGTCATCCACTTCGCCTCAGTGGCCCATCCCCGGAGCAATGGGGCTGTCGAGAGGGTCAACGGCGTGATCCTGCAGGGGTTGCGCCGGAGACTCGAGCAAACCACCTCTAAGCTGGGTGCATGGGCGGAGGAGCTCCCCAGCATCCTCTGCTCCATGCGAACGACCCTGTCCTGGGCGACGGGGCATACACCCTTCTCCCTGGTCTACGGGGCGGAGGCAGTCCTCCCCCCGGAGATCAGTCTCCGGTCACTGTGGGTCAAGCTCCTGGAGGGAGCCACGCCTGCAGCATACCAGGCCAACGAGGCCAACCAGCGCCTGGAAATCGACCTCGTGGAGGAGGAACGCGACCGAGCGCTCCTCTGCCACGCCATCTACGAGCAAGAGATGGCGCGCGCGTACAATCAGCGCGTGCGCAAGAGGGCTTTCCGCCTTGGGGACCTTGTCCTCAAGCGCGTGATGGACCCCCAGGCCCAAGGTAAGCTCTCCCCCAAGTGGGAGGGCCCCTACAGGATCTCCGCGGTCCTGGGCTCGGGGGCCTACAAGCTCTCCAACCTTCAAGAGCAAGAGCTGAAGCACACGTGGAACTTGCGTTTACTTCGCAAGTTCTATGTTTAGCCTTACGGGCCTATCCCCTCCCCCGGAGCGTTCACGCCGGAGGGGGAGGAGGGACACTGTATTTTCCTCCCCTTTCGCGGCTTCGCAGGGGGAGGCCCTGTACTTCATTTTATTAGCAATACATAGGTCTTGCTTTTCAAACTGTCTCATTGCAGGTCTTTCTCATTGCCGCCCTAGCGGCGATGCCCTCCCCGCGAGGACGCCCCTCCCCGCGAGGACGCCCTCCCAGTGAGGATGCCCTCCCCGCGAGGATGCCCTCCCCGCGAGGAAGCCCTCCCCGTGAGGATGCCCTCTCCGCGAGGAAGTGGGCCAAGTCCAGCAAGTCCCTCCTGTAGGGAGGAATACGATCAGCCCTTGTGGACTGAGGGTGTAAGCGGCAACCCGGTCATAGTGGCCGCGGTAACGAGTCACTTTGGGAGACTAGTCCCCTGCCCAAACACTCAAAACCCGTCTTCGGGCACTTCCTACTCAGGGAGTCGACGTTATTCCCGGCTCCCCGTTTTCACGGCGACCGGATGATCGGCCCCCTGCAGCCTGATTGGATCTATCTTCCTCCTCAGGGAGTCGACGTTATTCCCGGCTCCCCGTTTTCATGGCGAGCGGATGATCGGCCCCCTGCAGCCGGATTGGATCTATCTTCCTCCTCAGGGAGTCGACGTTATTCCCGGCTCCCCGTTTTCACGGCGACCGGATGATCGGCCCCCTGTGGCCTGATTGGATCTATCTTCCTCCTCCGGGAGTCGACGTTATTCCCGGCTCCCCGTTCTCACGGCGACAGGATGAATGCCTCCCGGAGACCCTATTCCCGACTCCCCGTTCTCACGGTGACCGGACGATTGTCTCCCGGAGAAGTCACGGATTTCTCAGACATTTTCTTCCCGTAGCCCCTATTCCCGGCTCCCCGTTCTAACGGTGACTGGACGATTGTCTCCTAGGAAGCTCGACTCCGGAAATCTCATGTGGTTTTTCTTGGATGTTTCTCCCACAAGGGGCCTTATTCCCGGCTCCCCGTTCTCACGGCGACCGGACGCTTGTCTCCCGGAAGGTCTTTTCCCAAGAAAGCTCGTTTTAAAATTTTCTAACTTAGAAAAATTCCTATGCTACAGGTGACTTCCATCCCGGGGGCCTTGTTACCCCCACAGCGCGCGGAGCTATCCTCCGGCCCGCTGTGGGCGGGGGGGGGGGATAAGGAACCCCCGGGTGTCGACCGTACCGCCCACGAGCAAACTTAGCTCATTCTTGTGAAAAGGAGTCGTCCAGACTGTAACACCCCAGTTTTTGATTATCTTTTCTGCTTGCGAATCAGCATAACTTCTTTGGAAACCCTGATATTTTAACCCTATCTTGATCTTGGGTATGCCACTACCTTAACCTAAAAAGTTGGCTGCTAAACTTCTTTCCCCAGATCATTTTCGCATTTCAGTCCAAAAGTGTTTCAATTTAGTCCTTTTCAGAAGTTTCAGAAAACCCAAAAAGGCTAAAAGTCCCAGATCACCTCAAAATCCAAATATGATCAAGTGATAACCTTTCTTTCATTTTTCTGAACATTTTTCCCTTCTGGAAGAATTCCAGAATCTCGACCAAAACCCTAGTTTTAGCCTCGACAAAAGTTCAAACCCTATTTACCCTAATTACCCTGTTTTCGAATTTTGTCAAAACCACCAGATGTTATCGGATTTCATCATTTTTCCTGCTAGATGAGTCCAAGATATTTAGTAGCACTCATCTGCAAAATCAGAATTCAAATCAGCCCTTCAGATCTTCAGAATTGCAATTAGGCCCAAACTCCCGAGCCAAAACCTTCACAGATCAGTCCAAATCGTTGCAAATCAGCCCAAAGTTCGCAAATGGGCCCCTGAGAAGTTTTCAACCGGAAAACCGCCAGTTTGCCGCGCCGTTGAACTCGTCGCCGGCGAAGCCCCTCGCGCTGCCACCTCACGGCCACGTAGCCCCCAGCCGTGCGCACCTGTACCGCCACCGTGGAGCGCTCAAGCCCCACCGTGCCATCGTCTTCCTCGCGCGCGCGTGCTGCTGCTGCTGCTGCTGCTGCCAGGAGCTTTATGCCACTTGGCTGCCATCCCGAAGATCTTCGCCACCACCTCCTGACCGAATCCTGCTTTCCCGCGATTCACCGCCTCTGGCAGAGCCCCGCCGTGTCCCGAAATACCTCGATGACCGTCCCGGCGTCAGAAGAGGATCTCCCCGGCGATTGCTGCTGCTCCCGAGAGCTTCACCCACGGCTATATAAGCCCCCTCCCTTGCCCAGCATTGCCTCACACCATTCCACAACTTCAAACCGTAGCTTCCTTCACCAGAGAGTGGTTGAGTTTCTCCAGCGCCGCCGCGAAGTTCTTCTTCTCCGGCGAGTTGTTTTTGAAGCTCACGGCGCCAGCTTCGCCCGAAGCTTCCCCCTCCAAACCAACACCACCAGTAAGCTCCCTACACCTCTCTCTACGTTTCATAGCCGTTAATTGGTCCCCGGCGCACCTCAACGCCGGCAATCACCGGAAAACCGAAAAGCCCCTGTTCCCGCAATGCCTAGCGATTTAGCCCGAATTGGCCTTCGTGCCAGTGATAGGAATTGACCAGTGCACCCATTTGAGCAAGCCTGTAAGCTTAGATTTCAAATTTGAGCAACAGTCATGGCTTTTCCGGAGTTTGCGCGCCATCAGTGAGCTGGTCCTCGTCGCCAAGCTTCTCCGGCCACCCTCCGGCCGATTCAACCCCACAAATAGATCCCTCACCTCACCCTCTCACTCCCTGAGCAAGGAATCGAGCTCAAACCCTTTAGAACAGAAACGCCCAATCTGGAGGTTGTCTTCTCCAGCGCCGGTCGCCGGAATTTATCCCTGGCCGATCTAGCCTCGCTCACCTTGTCATTTAGATAGATCTCAATCCCCTGAGTAATTTTGTCTACTAGCCCGACCTCTGAATCGACCTGAATCAAAAGTTATAGCCATGCCAAGGTTGCTGTCCAGTGGCTCAGTTCATGTCCAGGCCACCGTGTTTGCTCACCGGATTTGGCCACCCTCCGGCCACTTTCAGCCCTTGAGCCTGTTGAGAGTTTTGTAGCTGACATCAATGCCTAAACCCTAGACAAAGTTGTACATCAATTGGAGCTCTGAGTCAAAAGTTATGCAATGCCCTAGTTTCTGGCCATGTCAAACACTATGTCAGTGCATGTCCACCTGTGGCATTGGATGATTTAGACTTGTTTCTTTTGAGCAATTGAAATGCCACTTTGTCCACTAATCCTTTTGAGCCATGTTCTACAATATTCCCTACTATCACATCTCCAGAAAACAAACCTAGGACCGATTTAGGGCAACGTCGAGCCATGAGTCGAATGTCGGCCCTTCGATATTCAAGCCCTTTGAACCCATCTCTTCAACCAATGTCAAGTGACCTTGTCTAAACCAATTCCCCTGCATGCATGATGTATTTACGTATTATTTTCTAGTGCTTGTGTGCTTATATAGTGTGTATGTGTTGTTTGTGCCCGTCGTGGAACCAGACGTTGAAGGAGCAGAGGAGATCCCTGAAGATTCATTTGAGCACCTAGACCCGTCATTGCAAGGCAAGTCTCAATCCCTTGATCATGTCTAGCCTACTATTTTGAAATGAAGTATGTTAACCGTTTTCAAGTATATGCATGCCTTAGATTCAAATAAGAGTTATATTTCAATAAAGATGACTAGATATGACCTAAATGATTGTAAAGCCCCTTTTGACATTGAATATCCCTGCACCCTTGTCACCCTAGATTATCATGCTTGGGCTATGCTATGCTTAAAGATTATATGATAAATGTTGAATGGTCACATATGAGAAAAGCATGTTCAAAACCCCTTTTTGTGAAAGAAAATGTGATTGGAATCGATAGTGAGGATGGTTTGATTGGATGGTGCTGTGTGCGCACTGGGAATGTGAAAGACTCCTCACTAAAGATTCATAAGGACTAGAACCTTGTGTTGTGCTTCTATGCGGCATGAAAAACGTACCAACCACCTGCCTGTTTATGGGACGGGCGCAACTTAGTAGCTTTCTTTAGTGTTAGCTTTTCCCTGCAATGGTTGTCGGTCCAGTTTCTTGCGAGAACTGGTGGGCCGCAGAAGGCCATGAGTGATGTGAGTTCAGAAAAATCATGAGAGGAAAAGGTGGAAAGAAGGAAGACGCCCTAAGCCAGATTCAGTCGTGCGCGACTGTAATCAAGAGAGGCTATGTGTCTTGCGAGAACATAGGCCCAGGCTAGGAAGTAAGGCAGTGGGGAGGACCCACAACGGTACTTGAGACTTAACTGTCTATTTACCGGGCAGGGAAATGGTTAATACTAGGACTGTAAATTGTTGTGTCATCTCGGCCTTGTCACATGCGTAAAAGTCGCATGAAGCTGATCCGACTTGAAAGCCGAATGATTGGTGGATTAAGGTGGTACACCTTTGCAAAGTTTAAAAAGTATCGGATACTCTGAGCTCCCAGGTCATGGAGTCTGCGCGCTGTGAATTCTATTCACGTCGATGCAGCACAAGTAGCTTTTGGAAGTTTTTCACAAAATCTGAGTAAAGTGGTGACTCATGAAAGACCGCCACACACAACATTTCTGAAAATCTAGCTTAGGATTTCAAAAGTCCCGCTTTCGAGAATAAAGACCTTTCTTTAAGGCTACATGTGAAAATCTATTATATATTTATACACAGAGCCAAAGAGCTGTTCTTTGAGAAATCCCCCATCATCTATATATTTATGCATTGTTACTTGGGACTTGTTGAGCACCATGTGGACAATGTGCTCACCCTTGCTTTTACAAACAAATTTAGAGGAAGGATTCGCCGACCCTGAATCTTATGGTCTTGAACCCAATGTGGAACAAGAAGAAGAAACTGAGGACCCATCTGGTTAAAGGGTTATGCACCAAGGTGGAGTTCGATGTGGAGAAGGCCCATGCAATACCGCCGCTGCAGAGAAAGGAAAACTGAAGGAGTCCTTTCGTTTATCGTTGCTGTTTTATTTTGTGCCGACCTTTGTGTCGAAAACTCCTTAATTTGTATTAACAATTAAATGCGTCATTCCGGCGCTAAGTTATTGTAATGTTGGTCCTTGTGATCAGCACTTGTTTTTAATTGCTCGCATTTTTATATAATGCATCTTGTTGTTGTGAGTTGTAATGTGCCTTTTCTGAGTGCAATCCACCTGGGCGATTGCCACTGGAATCCTCAAATGAGGGTCCCACACAGACCATCCAAGAAGAAGAAACAAAAAGACAATGAAAGAAAAAGCAACAACACAGCTTTATTGATTGTCAAACCCGGAGGACATCTTCCCCCTCCGGTGGGCTTCGGAAACGATACAACCCGGGTTCTAACCCGGGGGATTCTCTACGCCCTAAGGCTCCTACGCCTAATACTCTCGGAGGCTCTCTGCTAGCTCCCGGGTCAAGTCCCGGTACAATGCCCGTACGCGGCGCCGAGCGTCCCGGAGCACATCTTCGGGCCAGAACTCGTATCCCGCCGGTGGAAGTATCCAAAGGGGAGGTATCATCCGGAACCCCGGTCACGGAGGGGACAATTCGGCGCGATGATTGTCAAAGTTGTCCAAGTGCCACTCCGGACGCCACCTCAACCGGATCGGCTCCTGTCCCCGCCGCGATTCCCGGAGACAAGGCTTAGCAAGATTAAAGCCACTTGGGCGTCCCCCGGGGAGCCCCTCCCGGACCTTTGCTCGGGAGCAACCTCCCGGGAACCCTGGTAACAAAACATTCAATTCAAAGACAGAAAAAAATTCTAACTTCATTGCATTCAAAATGTTTTTGTACAAGTGTCCGGGGCTTCTTCTAAGAAGCTACCGGGATCAAAATCCAAAGAAAACAAAAAAGGGCCCTAACTAAGACCCGGGGGGAGGCTCATACATGTTCGTTGGCGTCCTCCCCCCGGGGGGCTTCTTCCAAGGCCGGGGCTGGGACGTCCCCCGTCGGAGGCGCCGGAACCGGGAACCTCGCCTGGATGATCCGGTCGTAGAATCCTCCGGCAAGCTGCTCGACCTCCCGGTGCGAGGGCTCGAAGGAGTCCGGGAAGCTTCGGGGGATGCGGCGCCCGATCGCCCGGGCGTCGACCCCCCGGAACTTGACGAGCCCTGCAGCGGCCGCGATGATGGGGATCGCCCTGCCCCGCGCCCGAGCGTCGGCCGCCTCCGGGATGGCGGAGACCTGTGCGTTGAGAAAACGCACAGCCTCCGCGATGGTCGCCGGCGGCACCCCCGAGCTGCTCCTGGAGCCTAAGCTTACGCCAAGGCTCTCGAGGGCCGAACGGACGGAGCGGCCCGCGTCCGCCACTCCCTGGACGCTCGTGCCCTCGAGCTCCCGGAGCGCCTCCTCCCTCGCTTTGGCCTCCTCCCGGACGCGGCCGTTGACGGCCTCGAAAATGTGAACCTGGGCCCTGACCCGGGACAGTTCCACGAGGGCTTCATCGCGTTCCCGGAGGGCCACCTCACGCTGCCCTATGGAGGCCGCGGCCCGGCCCTCCGCTTCCTTAAGCAACCGGGCGACCCGCTGCTCAAGGCCCTAGGTAACAGCTGCCACCTACAAAATATAGAGTTACAAAAATCTCAAGTGCAGGAAATAAATGAAGACGTCATTGACTCGGGTTACCTGGGCCCCGAGGGACTGAAGCCCCAGGAAACGCTCATGGAGCGTTCCCTCCGCGACGAAGGCCTGCACCTTCCGGGTGTGCAAGCCCTCCACGTAGCGGGCGACTTCCCCCGCGGGAAGCAGAGGGGCCTCTCGCCCGGCGCCGGCGTCGCTGCCGGCGGGGGGTCCCCGGACCTGTGAGTCCGGTAACGCGGCCGGCGTCACCGGCGTCTTTGTGGCCGAGGTCTCCTCCGAAGACGTGGCCGAGGAGCTTTGGGCGGGGGTCCCTGCCCGGGGGGGATCATCAGACCTTTCCCCGCCCCAGGCCGAAAGGTCCTCGGGGCCTCCTCCTCCGAAGGAACCTCGTAGACCGAGGGGCTCCCTCCCTCGTCCACTGGCCAAACCCGCGGAGGCGAGGCCTCCGCGAATCTCACCTCCAGCATCTCTGGCTCCAAAGAAGCCGGAAGGGGCAGGAGGGGCTCCACCGAGGGTGGCGACGGGGCGTAGTTCACCGAGTCGGACGCCGCCTCCTTCCCCAGGGCCTCGACAAGGCTCTTCGGGGGAGGAGGTGTTGCTCCCTTACAGGCCGGTGCCCGGGTACGCTCGGTCCCGGGGCTCTCGTCCCGGGGCTTCGCCGGTGTCGCCGCCGGCGGCTTCGCCGGGCCGGGGGTCTTTTGGACCCTGGCCTTCTTGGGCTCCAAGCCCCCGGCCGCTTCCTTCCCCCGTTTGTGCGGCCCAGGAGTGGGGAGAGGCTTCCTCTCCGGCAGCTTTAGCCCGTAGGCCGCCGCTACCAAGTTCTGGGGAGGGCCCTCCCCCACGAGGCGCACGACGCGCTCATGCTTGTCGGCGAAGTACCTCCCCAGGAGGTTCTCCGCCTTCTCCCGCGCCGCCGGGTACGGCCAGACTGCAAGAGGTAAAGAGTTAGTCAAATTTTCAAAAATTCGTAAGTATAATGCAGCAGGTTCCCGGAGCTTACGTCGCGTCAACGGCTTCACCGAGGGCCGCTGTTCCGGGCCATGCCGACTCCCCTCTTCCCGCGCGAGAAGGGGGAGATCTGGAGGAGAGCCATCTCCTCGGCAGCGTCCCGCATTGAGCGGGTCTTCTTGGAGAGGACCACCCTGCCGAGGAGCTCGAACTCCTCGTCCGCACACACCGGAGGCTTTGGCGCGGACGATCGGCTGTAGGTGGGGGGCTCCGGGGCGTACACCACCGCCTCATCCCGGACCCGGAGGTAAAACCACCTCCGGACCCAGTCCCCCAGTGGTCCCAGGAGGCCGCCGCCGAGTAGTCGGCCACCCTTCACCAGGTGGGAGGTCCGTGCCGCCGGTTCGTAGAAGTACCGGAAGGCGTGGAGGGTGGGCTCCCGCCCGGTCGCCGTCTCGTAGAGCCAGATGAAGAGGCCCATCCGGACGAGCGCGTTCGGGGTGAGGTGGTTGAGCGCCACCCCATACTCCTTCAGAAACTCCCGGAGCATGGGATGCACCGGGAGCCGGAGCCCCGCCTCCAGGAAGGCCTCGAAGGCCACGACCTCTCCGGGCCTGGGGCGGGGGGCTCCGTCTTTCTTCACGGGGACTCGGATGTCCCCGTCTGCGACGACGCAGCGTTCGACCAAGGACTTGGCGTCCTCGGCCGTGAACTCCGACGCCCAGAGGAAATCCGGAGGGATTTCCTCCGGGGGTCTTTCAACACGTTTGGACACACTTCGGACTGCCGACTTCTATTGTGTCTGATCGCGTACCCGGTTCCTTAGTCACTTTTGGCGATCGCTCTGGATGATGATGGACACCAAGCTAAAGAGGAGTACTGCTTTTCATCCGCAAACTGATGGTCAAACCGAAGTTGTTAATCGCACAGTCGTTCATCTCTTGAGAGGACATAACTCGAAGCACCCGAAGACCTGGGATGAAAGCATACCGTACCTACAGTTTGCTTTTAATCGTGCAGTGCATGGTTCGACTGGAAAGTCGCCGTTTGAGGTCTGTTTAAGATTTCTACCAGAGAGTCCATTTGACTTGGAGTTTGTGAACCCTCCCTCAGCACAGAACAGCAAGGAAGCATCTGATCAAGATCGAGCACAAAAGTTCCTGGAAGGTATTCAACAACTCCATCGTGAGGTTGAACAGAACTTGCTGAAAGCTCAAGTCAAGTACAAGGCGCGACATGATCGGCACCGAGTTGATGCGCAATTTCAAAAAGGTGATTTGGTATGGTTACATCTGAGTAAGGAGAGACTTAAAGGTGAAGGTAAGAAGCTCAAACCCATTCGTTATGGTCCTTTTCGGATTTTGCGGAAAGTGGGTAATAATGCTTGTCAGCTCGAGTTACCTCCATACATGGATATTTACTCGGTTGTTAATGTTGAGCACCTCAAACTCTTTGAGCCTTCAATGCTGGATGATGAGCCAGATACTATAGCACCATATGTTGAAGACTTGGTCTATCAACGAGACGAACCTCTACGTGAAGATGTGATTCTGGAAAAGAAGGTGACTACCACCCGCAGTGGCACCAAGGAGACTTTTCGAATAGGTCGGAAAGATCAACAAGCACGTGCGGCAAAATGGTACACCAAAGAAGATGGACAAGCTCAATTTCCACATCTCCAGTTTGATCGAGAGGTCGCAACGAGGGTTGGCTCCTTCTCAACAAGGGAGTCATGATCCGGGAGGATCTCCAAGTCCTGATCGCATGAGGCTTCGCGACCAAGTCCTGATCGCATATGGCTTCGCGACCTTAACCGTGTTCGGAAAGGTTTCGCGAACATGGATGGGTCCGTGACCAGGAAATGGAATTTGTTCCCTGTTCGGAATTGTAATCTGATCCGAATGTGTATAACTAAGCTTATCTGTTTAGGATTAGTTATATGAGTCTAATACGTTTAGGTCTCTAAGTCTGATACGTACTCATACAATTGGACTATAAATACCTTGTAATAGGTCTAGTTTAGATCATCGAATACAATCGAAGAGTCATAGAACTTATTTGAGTTTTAGACACTTACAGTTCCTTCGACATAGACAAGTGTGTCTAACATTCGACGTGTAAAGCCCTCTTTGAAATAAAGAGTTGTGCAATTACTTTGGGTTTCGGGTATAAGATCCCGTTATTCCGCATATTCGACATAGACAAGTGTGTCTAACTCAATTTTCCCTTGGACGAAGTCAAATTCTCTTTCGTGTTCTTGTCATTGCGAGATTTGTTTTTCTTCTCGATCGCCATAGCAGTTGTGCTCGCGATCGCGATGTCTTGGACTCCAAACAAGCTTAACCCAGCACTAATTGAATTCTGAAGTCCAGATGTGTATTTTAGGAGTACTTGAGAATCAGACAGCGAGATGCCAGTGGTCATTGTTTGTCTCCAGAACTCCATAGTATAGTCCTAGACAGATTGGTCACGCTGTTGGTACAATCAGTGCCAACGATCCCATCTCTCCTCAAGGTAACCCATTGGGTAGAATTCTTGTCATATGAGACGTTCTAATTGATCCCATGCAAGGTCTTCAGCTTCACCATTGGCGACAAGGGCTTTCCACCAAGTCTTGGCGTGGTCCTTCATCTTCAAAGGTGCAAACTTCACCTTTTGAGCGCTACTGAACCCTTTTAGGTCAAAGTAGGTCTCAAGCTGGTCAATCTAGGAATCCAGTTTCTCGGCATCGATCACCCCATCATATATGGGTATATCAATCTTAGCGTCGATCTTGAAAGATCCGACAGCTAAGGAGGTGCTGGCGAGGTCGTCGGCTTTCTAGTCATCTTTGTCTTCATCTGGCCTGTGCAAGCTTTCACCAGTCTTCACACCCCTAACCTTGCCTTTTGAAACATCAACTTTAGAAGGTCCAGCCATGGCCTGTTGCTTAATCCAAGCAAGCACGATATTCATGTCGGTGGAGAGCTTAGCCACTTGTTCGGCTAGGTTAGATTGAACGGAGGTATCATTAGACATTGTCGGAGACGCGACTGTAGGAACAGTCCATTGATTGCCTGGAGTTTTGCTGAAAGTTTCATAACCCTGGAGAGTCTTCACCATCCACAGGACAGGATAGTTGCTCTAATACCAACTTGATCAAATTGAGACCTAGACCAAGTTTGGACTAGATCCGTTCTAATACTGATTGCTCTGATTGAAGTATAGACAGCTTCAACTTTACTTGATCTGATGCTAGTATGCGGAATTATGGGACCTTACTCAGAATTACTGAAACCCAAAAGTTGATCGGAACAAACAGTTCAAAGTAATTGCACAACTCTTTATTTCAAAAAGGGCTTTACACGTCGAACATTAGGACGCACTTACCTACGTCGAGGAACTATGTGTCTAAGACTTAAATAAGTTCAACCTAGACTCAATGATCTAAACTAGAATTATTACAAAGTATTTTATAGTCCAATCATATGAATACATATCAGACTCAGTAACCTAAACATATTAGACTCAGACAACTAACTAAACCTAAATACATAAGACTTAGTTCTATATATTCATATCAGACTACAATTCTAACCAGAGTTCGAATCCTTTTCGAACTCGACCTGAGATCTACCCGGATCAAGCCAGCCATCCTATTAAAACTCGATATCTTAAAGGCCTCTGACTCTTTATCCTTGGAATTCTTGTTGGAATTGCTTCGTGAAAGAGGATTCAGCATTAGCTGGCACAATTGGATTTTAGTGCTTCTATCAACCTCCTCAACCAGGATCCAACTAAATGGTCACCAGGGTCGAGTGATCAAGAACGAACGAGGGTTAAGGCATGCCGACCCACTATCACTACTCCTATTTGTCCTCGCGATGGACACGCTAAGCTCACTACTGTGATAAGCTGAGCAGTGGCAAATTCTGGCACCAATTGGCAGATAGCACATTAAATTCAGAGCCTCCCTCTATGCAGATGATGCCATCATATTCCTAAGGCCGATCAAGGAAGAGCTTCATGCACTAGCAGAAAAAAGCTTTCTTCTAACGGTTCAAAACACACTTCTACTTACGGTTTTCGTACCGTTAGTGATAGGCACGATAGAACAAGACTAGAACTATTCTAACGGTAAATAACTGTTAGAATAAGTGCAATGTTCTAATGGTTTTTTCTTAGAGACCCGTTAGAAAAACCTAAGATAGTCTAACGGTTAACTAGTACTATCTGTTAGAACATTTCACTATTTTCTAATGGTTCGGAACATTATACCATTAGACGATATCACAAATTTCTAACAGTCAGCTTTTAGTTCACTGTTAGAAGATATTAATGTATTCTAACGGTTCTTCCATGTTCACCGTTAGAGCATAAAAAAATTTTCTAACGGTAACTAGTACTGAATCGTTAGAAAATAACACAGTATTCTAACTCTTGTTTAGAAGTATACCGTTAGAAAATTGGGTATACTTCTAAACAACCGTTAGAATACTATGTTATTTTCTAACGGTTCAGTACTAGTTACCGTTAGAAGATGTTATTTTTTCTATCGGATAGTTGTAGTGAACTGTTACAAAATATTGTTGTCTTCTATCTTTCTTTGTTATTAAGCCGTTAGAAAAAGCTTGGATACACAATATTGTACAGATACAAAAAAAGTACATTAACAAATACTGTGCAAAAAAGGTACATTCACAAATACTGTACAGTTATTCACATTTATATACACATTCAATTTATTCACGTACTTACCAATACAAATACAAAAAACCCCAATTCACAGAGAGTAGACGAAAAAAAGAAAAATTACAAGTGAGCTAAGCTAGTCATAGCAGTTGGTTGCGCGCCACTTCGTCTATCACATATTGAGCCCAAATTTGTCACAACTCTCTAATCTTTGCATTATCGTATTTGTCTTTCAACATGGCGGTCTGCAAGCATGTGTGAATACTCAGTAATTAACTTCCTAGTTTTGAACGTGATATCCAACTTTCAAATTTGAGTTAGCCAAAATGCTTACCTGAGGGAATTGGGCAAAGTTTGTCCTGACTAGGTCATACATGTACCGTAGCACATAAAACCCACATTCCCATGAGGCTGGCTGCTGATGGCACTGAGATAATTGCACAAGCGAAGACATGTTAGCTATTCTTTCCATAAACTAGCATAAACTAAAAGACTCGTGAGTACCTCATATTCTTTCCAAGAAATTTGAGAGCCCTCCGGTGCGTCATGCCTCCCTCCAGTGGACACATAATTTTCGAAAGCCTTGCATTTCAGTTAGCATTGCCGGCTAATATGTTATCATTAGCTAGTGAGGTCAAAATTTAAATCAAACATGTTACTTACACGTCCATATTTACCTTGATCACATATTTGTTCGGTAACCTGTCGCGCATCGAATCAAGATAGTACTCCTCATTCATCCACGAACAGATCACATTATATGTAAAAGAGAACCGCTAGCTTAAAGTATATCTCAGGTGTAACATACAAAATTAAGTTAAATTAGTACGAAATGCACTAACCTTTGGTGGTACGGCACTATAATGAACTCCCTGTCCTGCTGCGCCATCAGCGCCCATGATATGTACTACTTCGCGTGTGCTATGTCCTACTCTAGCATCGTGAGGCTTATTTTCTCTGGGTCGAGGAAACCCACCGTGTCACACGCCCCGTCGACACTAGCCTGTACATGCATCTACATGCAAAGGACGGCATTAGTATTGCACAGAAAGTTACTACATTTTAAATGAACTACAGCAATATATAAAACAAGCAAACTCACAGGACTTCAGTCCGTATGATGGACATATCAAGCTCCTGCCAGTTAAAGAGGTTGAACAGATCCTCGTGCGCCATGGATATGCTCCCCGGCTCACGGTGGAACTGCCCAGGCCTGAAGGGAACTAGGAAGTTCAAGTTGCACCGGGCCCGTGTATGTACCACTAGGGGAGGTCTCTGGTTGTGCGATCCAATTTACACAAAGCAGCCTTCGCCAAGAGTGGGAACCCGTTCCTGAACCTATTCGGTTGTCCCTTTGCCCCTTTGCCTTGCCCTTGCCTCTACCCTTGCCTTTTGCTGGGCAGTGAGCGCGTACCTTCGAAGGCAAAGGCGGGGTGTGTAACATCCTGATTTTCCGGGTGAAAAGTTTCTTTCTTAAAAGTCATGCATGCATATGTCTCTTCTAGATCAGCCAAATCAGCCTCAGTTTTATTCTGTTCTAGCCCTAAAATCTCCAAAATCTATCCTGTGACCCCAAGTCAAGATCAGATTGTTCAGATGTGATCTATCAGTTATCCTAAACCTAAAAGCCTTCAGAACCCAGATCCAATTCTATCTCTAACTTCCAGATTTATTAACTCCTTTCTGTTTTCGAAAACAGAATATCTTATATTACCTAAATACCCTAAGTTTTAGAATTCAGATTTAATCAAAATCTTAGCCAAGTTCAGACCAGATTATTCTTGGATTATGATCAAGGGTATGCCAATACCTTAATCCAAAATGTTGGCAGTCAGATTTTACCATCTAAACCTTTTTCGCAAATCAGTCCAAGAGTATCGCAGATTAGTCCTTTTCCAGATTTTCCAGAAGCCTGGAAAGGCAAAATGTTGCAAATCATCTCCAAATTCAAAACTGATTCAGGCAACACCTCCCAAATGCTTTTCAACACAAATTCTTCTTTTATGAGTATCTCAAAATCAAACCCTAAATCCCAGAATTCGAGATCAATAAGATTCAGACTTATTTTACCCTAATCTACTATGTTTTCAGTTCATATCAAAAATCATCCAAATGTCTCAAATTTTATCTTCTAATTGTGCCAAGTCATCTGTTGAATCAAGCCTACCAGATTAATGCAACCAATTTCAGATTTAACCTTCCAAATCATCAGATTTACAGATCAGTTCAAATCAAGAAAATCAAATATTGCAAATCAGTCCCTATTTCGACCAGGACAGCTGCTGTGCACGACCAGAGATCGCCGTGGTTTCCTTGCGCCGTGTTTGCTCGCCGCTGGTGAAGCCTCGCCGCACTTGTGACCGTGCATGTTGTGTGTACGTGTCTTCACCTCAGCCAATGCCGTGGCAATGTCGCTGCAACGTCGACGACCAGCACTTGCTCCCGTGCGCGATCTGCAGCAGCCATTGTCAGCATCTTCCTGCCACGTTGCTTTGCATTGCCAGCTCCTGTTGCCACTGCTTGCACCGCCCGACAATGTTGAGTTCCAATGAGCCGACAATTTGATCAGTAGTCACCTCGCCTGAGCGCCATCGCGTCACCGCTCGCCGTTGTTGCACCTGCGCACGGCAAATCATGTCACCAGCGCCGATTTCATTGCTGCCACTTCATTGCAAGCTTCGCCCTCTGGTCTATATAAGCAGCCGTACCTTGTATCATCTCCTCATCACCAGAACTTAACCAAATTTCCAAATCTCTCCGCTGCAGTCATCTTCTCCGGCGAGTCCAGATTGAGGCTTCACGATGCCAGCTTCACCCATTGCACCTCTCACCAAATGGAAGCCATCAGTGAGTTTCCCTACTCATCCTCTCTGTGTAGTATCACTTAATTAATCTCCGGTGGACCCTAACGCCGGTGATCGCCGGAAATTCCCGATTGCCCTGTTCCGGCAATGCAGGCCAAATTACTTCGAATCAGCTCTCGATTCTGTGGAAGAAATTGATCAGTGATCTCTAATAAGCAAGCCTGTGCATCCAGATCTCCAGATTGAGCTCGAATAGAAGGTTTTCCCATATTTGAGTTTCTCCAGTTGCCGGCGATCGTCGCCAAGCCACACCGGCCATCCTCCGGCCAAATTGATCGTTCAGGTAGCTTCCTCTTACCCTTCTATCACTCTCCAAGCTTGGAATTAAGTTCTTTCGGCCTATATCAAAAACCCCCAAATTGTATGTCATCTTCTCCGGCACCGTTCACCGGAAATCCTTTCCCAGGCATTTCAGCTTCATCCACTTTGTCTTTCAGGTGTGCTTTAACCTCCTGAGCATATTTGTCTTCTAGCCCGATCCCTGAAACTGTCTAGATTTTGAGTTATACCCATGCCAAAAACTTTGTCCAGTGGCTTCACTGTGCCGTGTCGCCACCACACTTCCTTACTGATTTTCATCACTTTCCAGCCATTTTCAGCTTTGGATCCTGTTGAATGATTTGTTCCTGTTATGAATGCCTACCTCCCAGACAAAGTGGTGCATCATTTGGAGCCCTAGATAAAAAGTTATGCCAATCCCTAGTTTCTGGCCATGTCAGATTCAATGCCAGACTATGTCAGTCAGTGGCATTAGCTCTTTTCACTCCTTTCCAGATGTGCATTTTGGGCATAACTTTGTCCCTTAGATTCCTGAGGTTGTGATCTACAATTTCTTCTTCTAACAGAACTTGATTTGAGCCCTTGAATTATATTTGTTGCTAAACCCTAATTTTTTGACACTGTCCCAGTGCACGCCAGCCAATGGCATTGGCCTTGTTTACCCACTTCTGATTATGCAATTTGAAAACCACTTTGTCCACTGAATTTGTAGAGTTATGATCTACACCTTCTTCTACTGTCACAACTGGAGATAAGCTCTCTAGCTTTCCTTGAAGTTATGTCAGAGTCTTGATCCGAATGTCAATCTACTGACATTCGCTGTTTTTGATCAAACCAGCCACAAAACTGATGTTCTTATTGCAACCTTGAGATCCTAAGAGCATCTAACACCCATCCTTAGCCAATTCTTTGAAACCCTAGACTCTCAACTCAGTTCAGCTTGCAATCTCATTTATCTCCAGTATCGTTCAATCATCCTTGTTAAGCATATCTGCATATAGATCATAAATCATTTTAATATAATAAGTAATTATTGTGTGTTTGTTTGTCGCCGAGCAGATCCAGAAATTAAGTTCGAGGACTTCGCTGTTGACCCGTCATCAACTGCTGTATTTTACGACGCGCAAGGTAAGTCATATCCTTGGTCATCTTGAACCTATATTTTAAATGTTGCTAAAACATAACCTTGAATATAGACAATATTGCATGAGAAAGATTGAGAATGGTTGATTTATGAATTGGCAGTACTTGACTGGTTATCTGTGAAATGTGAAATAAACAAGTTTTGAGCCATGAACTATTATATATGTATTTATATACTTATATTCATGAAATAAAACCCCTAGCCATGACCAGAAAAATGGTATGGAAGGCGGTAGCACTGGAGGTGCTAGACTGCGAAGGAATGCAAGCACTGAAGGTGCAGGGTTGTGGATGGTCTGGTCACTGGCATATAAGCACTAGAACCTTGTGTTGTGCGTCTAGTGGCATGAACAACGTGCTAACCGCAAGCCTGGTATGGGACAGGCCTGAACAAGTACTTATGTGGATCGCACATGAAACCCCTGCATGAGTTGTGTTGTGATGATTGACATGGAGGCTGACTCCCACTATCACTGAAGGTGATCTGATATCTGACCCAGCAATGGGAATATGAGTAGGGTGGAGGGAGTACCGCCACAACTGTGTTTAGCGAGAGATCCATAGGGTCAGGGGTGAATTGTGAGTGATACATAACAAAAGTTCTTGTTATCTCCACCTTGCCACTCACACATGGTTGTGAGGAAGGGTCTAATCATTATGTTATGATAGGATGGGCTTGAAAGTGGAATATCTTATGGGTAAATTGGTACCTCTCTGCAGAGTTAAAAACGTATTCGAATACTCTAAGCTCCCGGGTTTATAGGAGTCTGCTGCGGTGGATTAAATCCAAGGGGTGTGACACAAGTATATTTTTTTCCAAATAAAATGTGTTAAATCAAGATTACCCAAATGACATGTGTTGTCATGATAAGGACTGCTGCCGTGGGCTATCGTGTGTCGATGTGTCGCGGTAGTGCTATAATTTAGTGAACATTAATGATGATGTTATATTATGAAAGGTGCTGCCATGAGATGATGTATGAAAGTAAAAGATTATTTTATAAACATCCATAATTCTTGACTAGTCTAGGTTCATATCATCACTACTATATGTATCTACTCTTACCTATGACTTGCTGAGTACGTAACTGCTCACCCTTACAACCTACAAATCAGTAGATGGAGCGTTCAATGATCAAGATGAAGGCATGAAGAACCTTGTGGATCCAGAAGGAGAAGAGTCAGTCCCGTCATTGCCCTGATGTGTTGTTCTGCCGTCCACTTCTCATTGTGGGTGGGTCACCTATCTTCTGCTGTGTAGTTGTTATTTTGCTAAACCATGTATGCCATGAGGCATTGTAATCTCTTAATGTAATATTAAGGCCAGCAGGTCACACTGCTTAAATATTTTGTAAGTTACTCTGTTGCAATGTGAATATACTCCTGTGCTTGACTTATCCTGGAAAGTCAAGGGTATGTGTATGCTATGCATATATGGGACTAGCTGCAGCGAGCTAGGTCTCTACAGGAGTAGTCGTAGTCCCAATTTCGGAGCGCGACAGGGTGCTGGCGGCTTTCTTTGCAGGCGAAGGGGCTTTATTGGGAGGCATGGATCCTCTGGCTGGGGTCGAGGTCATTTTTGAAGTGTTGAGGTCCGGAGGTGATCCCCCATGCCCTGCTCTAGGGGTGGGGTCCCCAGGTAGTACGCCAGCAAGCCACTTCAATTAATGAACACATATGTTAGATTTTGCAAGTTGAGTGTACTAAGTAGGTTGTAATCTAAAATGTGTAGGATTTACCTGCTATATTATAACACACTTCTTGGGCTACTGTACGTAGGAGCCCACTGCCTCAGCAATTGTCCACATTTCCTATGTTGGGATTGGCAACAGAAAAGCGTTGTAGACTGGGATGGCCATGTCCACCTATACCTTTGTGAACCCCAACTCTAGAGGTACGCAGTGGACCTGGACATCCTCCCCAGATGGATATACGAACCCGTTGGCAACCACTACATGCCGATCGCCTAGGTGAGTCACTAGGCTGCAGCTCTCCCGCTTCTGCAAATTTGTAACAATAAAAACAGGCTAGCCAAACAACTATAACAGAATGGGAGTGGCATCAACTTAAGTGCACAGCTCAAGGCTTGCAATACCTCAAGCAGATCCACTGGATCTGGGAGGACCTTCGAAGAGCAACTGCTCAGCTGACCCCGTGGGGTACAATCGCCGTCGGGAGCTGGATCTACACTCTTGGACAACATCGTTTGTTTCAATTGTACAAACTCTTCCCTCATCTGTGCGAACGTGGCCTCGACCTCAGCCCGCACCTCAGCACGCACCTCTGCCCGTAACTCTACCTGTTTCTTCCCGAAGAGCTCCGCTTCCTTCTTCCAGGAGCGGGCCTTCTTCCTCAGTGGAGCCGAATCTATGAAGCCGACCTTCCATGACACAATAACTCCCACGGTGCGTGTCCTCCCGGGTGAGGATCTCATTCTCCCTCTGTGGGGTAAAAAATCCCTGCATTGCCTCCTTCTCGGTAGAGATCTGTTACATTTAAAGCTACATTGTGAGACAAATACATATATACACTTGTGCACACACAGTTTACGCGGTTAGCCAACTTACCATTCACTGCACAACCTTGGAGTTCTTAGGTTTTGGGAACTCCACAAACCCCGTGGATGACACGGACCCTCTCCCCCTCCACCACCAGTTGCAGCTCGCATCCCAGATCTCGGAGAGTGAAAACTCAGGGGAGTCGACGAGAGCATTTTCCTCGTCTTCCTTCCTCCACTGCTCCTCCTTCCCCGCATAGCCCTGGGATCCAAGCCAGTGCGGGTGGTCGTTCCTCTTCTGGATCACCTTATTCTTCTCGCTAAGGGCCATGAACTTGTCGGTCCCCATCTACTTGGTGAATTCCTCCCATACCTCCTCCGATATGAAGGGGTACTTCTCGCAAAGAGATTTCCCTACAGCGAGGAAGGTACTGATAAGCCAGCTCTTAAAGGTTTTCCATGTTTCGTTCATGTCCTTCAAGCAGGCTGTCTTAGGTCCATCGTCGAGGATGTTCCACTTAGCCTGTTTTCAAACAATGCATATAAGCATGAGTTAGTTAAACTTTAGGATAAGCCAAGGGAAAGTGATTACGAAAGAGTTCAGGGATTTCATTAATTTTACCTTCACTTCCGCCCACAACCTATCCCTCTCATCTGCCGTCATGTCCTTCCAGCTCTGGACGGTGATCTTCACCCTTTCTTTCGCCAACAGCCCAACGTTGGTAGTGTACTTCCCAGCATTATTTCCGATCGGCCTCCCAAACTGGTTGAACTCACAAGAAAGGTCAGTGCGTTTCGATAAACGGCCCAACGTCGTCACTCCTCACCCCATCCTCTTGCCCTGGGATGAACACGTATCATCAATTACGTTGCCCCTCGTCGAACAACTACTATCATCCGAGGAAGACGCCGACATGGCTTTCCCTAAAATTCCATCAACAAACCATCAAAAATTGAATGGAAAGAGAAAGCAAAAAAACATGGCCTGTCCCTTGCTTGTCCCCCTCTTCATAGGAACAAGACAAGATATGGGAATTCTTTACAGAAGATTATAGACTAATTAGGGTTTCTAAAAAGGTTGTCAAAAGCAAATATAGTACAAAGCAAAAGGCACCAATTTTGTCTCTCAAGTTTAGGGTTGAGTGTACTTTAGATCCTGAAATTTTCGAGAGCACCATTTTGTTCTTTTAATTTTAGAGTTGAGAACAGAAGGAAACGTGTAATTTTGATCTAGACATTGTCATAGGAATAAGACAACATATGGGAATTAATTCTTCAGGGAGCTCTATAACTTAATTAGTTGAGGATTAGATCTAATTAGGATTACTAAAAAGGTTGTCAAAAGCAAATAATATTACAAAGCAAAAGGCACTATTTTCAGCAATTTGTTCTATCGATAACACATCAACTACCGATAGAAAACAAGCTTTCTTCTAATGGTAAATACATGGACTACCGTTAGAAGATATTTCTGAACATCTTCATCTAGACATTTTCATAGGAAGAAGACAACATATGGGATTAATTCTTCTTTGAGTTCTATAACTCAATTGAGGATTGGAGATTAATTAGGGTTGCTAAAGGGATTTCAAAAGAAAATAGTACTAAAAGGCCAAAAAAAACACCATTTTTGTTTCTCAAGTTCAAGGTTAAATACACTTTAAACCGCGAATATCCATCGTACTTTTTGGTCCCTAAATTTTTTGAGTTGAATATAAAAATTACTATATTGATGTAGACATTTCCATTGATAAAAGCTAAATATATCAAATTTTATTAGTTCTATCTAATTTTTATCTAGACACTACTATTAAGAACAAAAGAGGCAAGAGTAGGAAGCTGGAATTAAGGAGTACTGAAAAGCCTTTTGAAGTCATGAACCCTTCAACAATATTTTGCTGAACCCTTCAACAAAATATTCAGGACATCAAATTTGTTGGTTAGAGCTGATATGCCTGAGGATTCATGTCATTCTTGAGCTTTGTTGTCTAATCTGGTACACTGAAAGGAAAGAGAAAGTAAAAAAATTGTTGAAGGGTTCAGCAATTTGTTCTATCGGTAAACACATGAACTACCGATAGAAGATAATCTTTCTTCTATCGGTAAATACATGGACTACTGTTAGAAGATATTTCAGAACACTACCAACATATAAAGTACAATATATGGCAATTCGATACAAATGATCACACATACTGCTGTATAGATAATTTCAAATCTCAAAATAGGTTCATTACATCACTAAACATATTATGTGTCGTGGTATTGCGAATACCCCGACAGGTTTTGTTGAAGTCCCTAGTGAAGAAAAAATGACGCGAGCTGACTGCGCGACCGGTCCTCTCCCGTCGGGTAAACGCAACAAGTGACACAAAGATTATACAGGTTCGGGCCTCAGTGGAGACCCTAGTCCTGTCAATGTGCTCCCAACTAGAGTTGGCTGGGGGAGCTCTCTCGGGGAGAGATTGCTCCGGAGCACGCCCGTTGTGTTGTGTATTAGGGTTAAAATGTGTTGTCCCCCTCACATGAGGGGTTACAAGGGATTATATAGGCCCAAAAGATGCAAAAAGACTAAACTACCCCGCATGCCACCGTTGGATCGAGGGGCACTGGCGTCCTTCTTCCGGTCAGAAGGCTTGGATGCTTGACAGGTGTCCGCCACATCTCGAGGTGCTTCTCCCGTGATCCTCACATGACCCGGAACCGGGGGCCCTTGCCTTCGGCAGAATGGCGGCACCCGGAACAAGTCTTGCCTCTCACCCGGACCTCATCCCGCGGAGATTTCCCCCAACAGCAGCCCCCCATGCCCTCCGGGGATGTTGCTCGAGTCCCCGGAGGGGATAGTTCATGTTATCTGGAAAATCTCCTCCGGGGTGGATTCCCGGCGCCTTGACGCTTCGATCATTGTGTCAAGCGTTTATGGTGGCACCATTGTTCATCAAGAGCCCATCTCGATTGGGGCGCACCGTTCGATCATAATGGCTGCTCATGGTTCAAACTGGCAACGCACCGTTTCACGCACCCGTCCCTTCAATTCCCACGTGCTGTTTGAATTGGACGGCTCGGATGCATCACGAGGAGCCACGTGGCACCCATCGGGGCCACGTTCGAGTCCTATAAACAGGGCCTCGAGGGACTCGGGGAAGTCACTCGAACCTTCAATCCTCAAACACCACCGGCACTCTTAGCTCTCCCGGTAGCTCTCTCCCGGAAACTCTCTCCCGGAAGCTCTCTCCCGGAAGCTCGGTCACCGGAGACTCAAACCCATCCCCTTAGAGCCCCAAGCCACGAGAGAAGTCAATGGGTCCCAAGGGTCGCTCCAAGGCCGCCGAGGTGCCTCTGGAGGAAGTCACCGCAGACTTCCCCTCGGCCTCCGAGTTAAGGTCGGGGGACTTAGAGTCCATCGTGGACCGGGGGGTTGTTGCGGACGGGGATGTCCGGATCCCCTCCAAGAAAGACGGTGCCCCCCGCCCTAGGCCCGGGGAAGTGGTGGTCTTTGAGGCTTTCCTCGAGGCCGGGCTCCAGCTCCCGGTGCACCTGTTGCTCCAGGAGTTCCTCTGGGAGTACGGGGTGGCGATAAACCACCTGACGCCAAATGCCTTCGTTCGGATGGGCATTTTCATTTGGCTATTTGAGACAGCCACCGGACGGAAGCCGACGCTCCGGCTGTTTCGGTACTTCTACAAGCCGGCGACGAGGAGCTCCCTCCTGGTGAACGGAGGGCCGAAGTCCCCATTTGGCTCGGTCCCAGGTGGCGGAATAGCCAGTGGCAACTTCCCGGGACCACTGGGGGGACTGGGTCCGGAGGTGGTTCTACCTTCGAGTCCAGGACGCCGAGGTGACCTACTCACCGGAACCCCCCTCCTACAGCCGGTTGTTCGCCCCCAAGCCCCCGGTGTGGACCGAGGAGGAGCTGAAGCTTCTTAGCAGAGTAGTGGGCTCCTGGGGCATCCGTTCCATGAGGGACACTGCCGAGGAGCTGACGCTGCTGAAGATCTCCCCCTTCTCGCACGGGAGAAGGGGGATCGGGATGTGCCTGGCACAGCGGCCCCTGCAAAAGCCGGTGACTCGACGTAAGTTCCCGGCTACTTTGTCCACTTTTTTGTTGATTTCTCTAACTCTTTGCTTTTGCAGTTCGGCCATATCCGGCCACCCGAGAGAAGGTGGAGAACCTCCTCGGGAGGTAGTACACTGATGAGCACGAGCGCATCATGCGCGTTATCGGGGAGGGTCCTCCCCGGAACTTGGTAGCTGAGGCCTTCGTGATCCGTTTGAGACCTAGCCTTGGTTTTCGCACTAGACTCGCCCATATTCTAATATGCGGAATAACGAGATCTTACTCAGAAATACCGAAACCCAAAGGTTGATAAAAAGCACAGCTCAAAGTAATTACACAACTCTTTATTTCAAAGAGGCTTTACACATCGAACGTTAGGCACACTTGCCTACGTCAAAGGAACTATAAGTGTCTAAAACTCAAATAAGTTCTATGACTCTTTGATTATCTAAACTAGACCTATTACAAGGTATTTATAGTCCAATCGTGTGAGTACGTATCAAACTTAGTAACCTAAACGTATTAGACTCATATAACTAACTAATCCTAAACAGATAAGCTTAGTTATATATATTCGGATCGGATTATAATTCCGAACAAAGAACAAATTCCTTTTCATGGTCGCGAACCAATCCATGGTCGTGAAACCTTTCCGAACACGGTTAAGGTCACGAAGCCGTATGCGATCAGGACTTGGTCACGAATCTGTATGCGATCAGGACATGGTCGCGAATCCGTATGCGATCAGGACATGGTCGCGAATCCGTATGCGATCAGGACTTGGTCGCGAATCCGTATGCGATCAGAACTTGAAGATCCTCCCGGATCATGACTCCCTTGTTGAGAAGGAGCCAACCCCTGTTGTGACCTCTCGATCAAACTGGAGATGTGGAAATTGGGCTTGTCCATGTTCTTTGGTGTACCACTTTGCCGCACATACTCGTTGACCTTTCCGACCGACTCGAAAAGTCTCATTTGTGTCACTGCGGGTGGTAGTCACCTTCTTCTCCAGAATCACATCTTCGCGTAGAGGTTCATCTCATTAATAGACCAAGTCTTCAACAGATGGTACTGTAGTATCTGGCTCATCATCCAGCATTGAAGGCTCGAAGAGTTTGAATCCTTCCCAAGGTCGCAAACCTTTCCAAAGTCGCAAACCTTTTCGTGATCGCGAATCCATTGCAAACTTGACCTGAGATCCTCCCAGATCATGACTCCCCTGTTGAGAAGGAGCCAACTTCCATTGGTGACCAACTGTGAAGATGTAGAGAACGACTGGGAGTTTTGGAACAAACACACGATGAGCAATGCTACAATCGTCGGATCGAATGTATGGATAGGCGCTCATGGAGCTTGGCACCTCCGTCATGGATTGTGTCCTTGGCCACTCGCGGATAGCCTTCCCCTTGTCGAGGTTGATACTATCACCGATCCCAAAGCTAGGATTGCGAAGTTTGAATACTGGCACTGTAGAGACAAGTTGCATGTCATTTTCGACTAGTTGTTGTGGTGATCGACTATATACCACTGCGAATAGCGCGTTGTTTTCTTCCGACAAGCTTGCTAAACAACCACCACTTTCCACACTTGATGCAGCACAATCCTCTTGGCTAATTGGACGCATCACGCTCAGCACACACTTTGAGCATGCATTGACAATCCGTTTTGCCTGATTTGCTATCAACAAGTTCTTGGTGTCGACGTGGTCATTTTTGCTGATGATGAATTCCGTCCCATCCTTTGTGAGGTCGTACTCTTGAGCTCTTCGGTGGTAATGGGCATCACGATCGTACAAGAACGGACTTCCAAAAATCACTTGGCAAATATCGATGGGAATGACATCGCATTGAACCTCGTCGATGTAACGAGCAGATATTGCAAACTTCAACACACACTGACTCATAATCTGTTGGTTCACGTCGGATGTAAACCAACCTAGTGGATATGGTCGCAGGTGTGTGGTTGTCTTCAAACCAAGTCGCCGAACCAGTCCAGCGGAGACCAGATTCTTTTGACTTCCCGGATCGAATATCGCTGCGACCACTTTGTGCTTCACCTGGATGTTGATGGTGAACAAGTCCTCCATTGGGTGATGGTCATTCGGTGGATCCGAACCCTTCTCCTTCGGCATTGCCATCAGAGAAAAGGTCGTATCTGCCTCATTAACTGAATTCACTCGGACAACTTCTTCGTCGAGTGAAGTCGCAGTAGCCGTGGCTGTTCTTTTTCTAGGTCCATTTTTCTTCGGTTGAAGGTCAGGATGAAGCTTGTAGCATTTGTCCTTGGTATGTCCCGCGACTTGACAATGTTCACAAAAGGCACCTGTGCCCGATTTTGAAGCGTTGTTCTTTGGACTCGGCTCTTTCTTTGTCAAGGTCGCATTTTCCTTCGTGCTTTTGTCACTATGGGATTTGTTCTTCTTCTCGATCGCCATAGCAGTTGTGCTTGCGGTTGTGATATCTTGGATGCCGAACAGACTTAGTTCAGTACTGATCGATTTCTGAAGTCCAGATGTGTATTTCCAAAATACTTGAGGATCGGACAGTGAGATGCCGATTACCATTGCTTGTCGCCGAAACTCCGTCGTATAGTCTTGGACGGTCTGGTCGCACCGTTGATACAATTTTTGCCAACGTTCCCATCTCTCCTCAAGGTAACCCATCGGATAGAATTCTTGTCACAGAAGTCGTTTGAATTGACCCCACGCAAGGTCTTTAGCTTCACCACTGGCGACAAGGGCCTTCCACCAAGTCTTGGTGTGGTCCTTCATCTTCAAAGGTGCGAACTTCACCTTTTGAGAGCTACTAAACCCTTTCAGGTCAAAGTAGTTCTCAAGTTGATCGATCTAAGAATCCAGCTTCTTGGCATCGATCACCCCATCATATATGGGTATATCAATCTTAGCGTCGACCTTAAAAGATCTGACAGCTCAGGAGGTGTTGGCGAGGTCATCGGTTTTGTGGTTGGCTTCTTCATCTTTGTCTGCCCTGCGCAAGTCTTCACCAGTCTTCTCACCCATAACCTTCCCTACTTCAGGAGGTACAATCATGGCCTGCTGCCTAATCCAAGCAAGCACAGTTTCCATGTCGGTGGAGAGCTTAGCCACTTGTTCGGCTAGGTTAGCTTGAACGGAGGTATCGTCAGACATTGTCGGAGACGCGGCTGTAGGAACCATCAACTGATCGCCTGGAGTTTCGTCGGAAGTTTTGTAACCCTGGTGAGTCTTCACCATCCACTGGATAGGAAAGTTGCTCTGATACCAACTTGATCTATTTGAGACCTAGCCTTGGTTTTCGCACTAGGCTCACCCAGATTCTAATATGTGGAATAACGGGATCTTAGTCGAAAATATCGAAACCCAAAGGTTGATCGAAAACACAGCTCAAAGTAATTGCACAACTCTTTATTTCAAAGAGGGCTTTACACGTCGAACGTTAGGCACACTTGCCTACGTCGAAGGAACTATAAGTTTCTAAAACTCAAATAAGTTCTATGACTCTTCGATGATCTAAACTGGACCTATTACAAGGTATTTATAGTCCAATCTTATGAGTACGTATTAGACTTAGTAACCTAAATGTATTAGACTCATATAACTAACTAACTAATCCTAAACAGATAAGCTTAGTTATATATATTCGGATCAGATTACAATTCTGAACAGAGAACAAATTCCATTTCGTGGTCGCGAACCAATCCATGGTCGCGAAAGCTTTCCGAACACGGTTAAGGTCGCGAAGCCGTATACGTGTCACGTCTGCCACGACAGTGACATCACCTGTGAGGGGCCCAGCTCAGTGCAGCTGGTCCCATGAACCACTTGACTTCCCAGGATGAGTCAATCACAGGATTACATTGCAGCAGCAAAATAGTACAATAGACATAATTGTATGGCCATCAGGCCTTAGTACAAAACGAGGTACAGTGCCGTTCAAGGCGCAAGGGTCTAACAAAATAATACGTCTAGACGGCGGAAGCTAGGCCCAAAAGCAATCCACAGGAAACAGAGGTTGACAGCAAGACAGCACCGCATCAGGGCTCCGAAGGGAACTGCTCATCTTCTCCTGGGTCCGCAGCATCTTCAGGGTATCCTCCAAGTTCGTAGAACGCTCCATCTATTGATGAGTTGTTGCAAGGGTGAGTACTTACGTACTCAGCATGTCATAGGGAAGGTAGAGATACATATATATATATGACATGAACCTATGCTATTGGGGAAAGAGTGAAAGGTTTTTCCCAAAATACATTTCTTTCTCAATTCTTACTCAACTTTTGATCATACCCATGGCAGTAAATAAATCATATTGATGGTGATACATATATCCCATATCCAAGGCGATATATCCTCATATCACATTATTTTCATTCAAGCCTTTCAATCATATATTCTTAGCAGTATTTCATAACTTAGGGCATAACCATATGCCTCTTAATTATCATATGCTTGCTAGATTATGGTATTACCGCGACACGTCAACACATGGCAGCCCACGGTAACGCCCCTTATCATGACAACACATGCCACTTGGGTAATCTTGAGCTAACAAATTTTAGTTTATAAAACAATACTTGTGTCACACCCCATGGATTTAATCCACCGCAGCATACTCCTAGAACTCGGGAGCACGAAGTATTCGAATACATTTTTAAACTCTGCAGAGATGTACCTCTTTTTAAATCCACTTTTTCACTCGACTTCCAAGTCGGGCCAACTCCATGCGACTTATACGCATGTGACAAGGCCGAGATCACACAACGTTTTTGCAGTCTAGTATTCACAGTATCCCTGCCCGGTAAATGGACAACACCATCCCAAGTACCGTTGTGGGTCCTCCCCACTGCCTTACTTCCTAGCCTGGGTCTATGTTCCCGCAGGACACATAACCTCTTTTGATTACAGTCGCGCACGACTTAATCTGGCGTAGGGCGTCTTCCTTCTTTACACCTTATCCTCTCATAATTTTTCTGTTCTCACATCACTCATGGACGAACTGCGTCCCACCAGTTTCCACGCGAGAAACCGGATCGACAAGCCATGCAGGGAACTGATAATACTAAGAAAGCTACTAGGTTGCGCCTGTCCCATACCAGGTAAGTGGTTGGTACGTTTTTCATGCCACTAGACGCATAACACAAGGTTCTAGTTCCTTACATGCCAGTGACCAGATCATACCACAACCATGCACCTTCAGTGCCTACACATTCAGTGCAGCCAAGCACCTCCAGTGCTACCACCATTCCATACCAAAATACTGGTCACGGCTAGGGGTTCTATTTCATGAATATAAATGTACATGTTTATACTTTTATTAGTTCGTGGCTTGCTATCTTATCAAGTTCACATTTCTCAAGTATTCAATCTATCACTGCCATAATATCATTGATCTCAACATGTGCAATATTAATGAAATATCTACTCATGGAATAGCATAGCAATTCATAAAATATGGGTTTCAATATGTTCAAAGTATGACTTGCCTTCCGCGTCGTAAGTATCAGCAGTCGATGACGGTTCAGTGACAAGATCTTCAACCCCGGACTCTTGCTCTGAACAAGATCAAACAAGCAAACAGGCATTACAATCAATCCTATTCTTACTAATTCACTACATGCAAAGATGCAAGGAGAAAATACTCTGGTGATACAAGGTTTGAAAGCGATGTGGTTTTAATTATGGAAACCAGGGTTAAAGTTAGCTGTTAAGGTTTACAAGGTTCCAAAATATCAGGGTAATATCAAGGTGGTGTCTGGTTCGCCCAAAAGCAGCGAATGTCTTTAGGTTGGCATTCGGTTCAAGGCATCGACATAAGGTTGATGGGTGATAGAGGGCTCAACTCAAGTTGTGACAGTAGAGAAAAGTGTAGATCACAACATCAGGAGTCTAAGGGACAAAGTTATTTCCAAAGGGCATGGCTGGAAGTGGGTGAAAGGGCTCAATGCCACTGGCTGACATAGTCTGGCATAGGGTTGGCACGGCCAGAAACTAGGGTTAGCCATATCTTTTGACTCAGGGCTCCAAATGATGCACCACTTTGTCTGGTGGTTAGGCATTTGTAACAGGAACAAATGTCTCAACAGGACCTAGGGCAGGAGATGGCCGGAAAGTGATGAAAACCGGCGAAGAAGTTGGCTGGCCTGGAGCACATGTAGTGTGAACAGTACAGTAAACTAGGGCATAGCTATATCTCACAATCTAGGCCGAATTAGAAGTCGTGATAGAAGACAAAGTTGCTCAGAATGGTCCAAAACATCTAGATGGCAAGGTTTCCATGGCTGGATTGGCTAGATTTAGGAGATATTGGCCGGAGAAAAGATTAACTCAAGCCTGATTTGGGCATTTCTGATCTAGGGCAAATAAATTTAATTCCTTGCTTGAGGATGGTCTCTGGGGCATAAGAGTGCTACTGGTGAGGTTAGATTAACTAGAAATGCACCAGAAAAGCTTAACAACGAGCTCCAGTTCATATGCAAGGTGAAAAGTTGGGGATTTTCATATTTTAGCAAATTCTTCGATTCTGGTTGCTTAGAGATGCTTAGATAAGTTCATTAATCAATATTGATCACAGGCTCGAGAGCTAAATCGTTCTGGATAGAGTTTAATTGCTCGCCGGAGTTGCTGGAGAGAAACGGGAATTGCCGGCGACTGGAGAGGTTTGAAGTCAATTACATGCTCGAGTATGATGAGGGAGGTAAGAGGAGCTTACTGAAGTAGCTGGATTCGAGGAGGAAGCAGTGTAGAGGCTTGGCACCGTGAGCCTCTTCTCGAGCTCGCCGAAGAAGACGAAGACACGGTGGAGCGTGGTGATTTTTGGTGCTTTGCTATGTGGTGAAGTTGGCTAAGTCCTGAGGGTTATTTATAGGCGAATTGGGGAGGCTGCAACGGCTGGAAAATGCCTGGAGACTTGGAGCTGTGAATCGACGGCGAATTGACTGGCCGTGCGGGACAGCAGCGAAGCGACGTGCTCCAGCGGCCGTGCCGGCTTTGCAGGCTGGCGTGCGCTGTCCCGGGTGATGCAACGGCGAACTGACGGGCTCCTCCGGCATGCTTGCAACGTGGCACCGTGCTTCTGCAGTGGCTGCAGCGATGGCGTGCGCGCGCGGGCAAAATTGGGGATGCTGGTGCGACCGCGGTGGCTCCACGGTGGCGAACGGCGTGCGCACACGTGGCAGGAACGCGGTGGCAGAGGTGGCGACCACGGGGTTTCACCGGCGACGAAGTTCCTGGCGTGGCAGCGCGGTGGTCGCGGTCGTGCACAGCTGCTGGTCGTGCACAGCGTCTCTGGTCGAACCAGGGACCAAATTGCAAGGATTCTTATTTGAAATCTGGACTGATTTGTAATTTCTGTCTTAGAGATGGTTAATTTGAGAATTGATTTCATGGCTGAGTATAACATTTCTATTAGTACTCATTCAACTCAAATTTAGAGAAAATTTGATAAGATTTGAGGGATTTCACCTATTTTCGAAAATAGGGTAAAATTAGGGTAAAATAAGTCTGGATTTTGTCGATTTCGAATTCTGGTGATTGGAGAGAGATTTTGAAGTCTGGTCAAAAGGGAGATCTGTATCAAATAGTATTTGGAAGGTGTTTCCTGAAGAAATTCTGAAGTTGGAATTGATTTGCAGATTTTAGCCTTTTCAGGCTTCCAGGTAAACAGAAAAGGACTTATTCGCAGTAAAATTTGGACTAAACTGCGAAAAGTGTTTAGATGGATTAATTTGGCTCCCAACTTTTTGAAGTGAGTTGAGGATAAACCTAGGAACATATTCCAGGGGTTACTTGAGTCTGAATAGGGTTAAATCAAAATAACTCAATCATCTGGAAACTGGGGTACTTAGGGTAAATCTGAATTTTCCTGTTTTCGAAAACAGAGAGAGGCTTAGGTACTGAGAGTTAGGGTCAGAATTTGATCTGGCTCCTGAAGACTTTTATCTTCAGGGTAACTTGGTAGGTTAAATCTGGATGGTCAGATCTTGATCTGGATCTCGAGAATAGATTTGGAGATTTTTAGGGTTTGGGAGAGATTAGAGTTCAGCTGATCTGGCTACTACTACAGGGATACATGCATGCAGGATTTTCATGCAAAACTTTTCACCCCCAAAACTAGGGTGTTACAAGCCTACCCTCCTTAAAGAAATCTCCCCCCGAGATTTACCTAGAGAAGGGAAGAGGTAGGGATAAGCCTGCCGCAGATCATCCCCTTTCTCCCAAGTCGCTTCTTCCTTTGAGTGATCTTCCCATTGAACCTTGCAAAGCTTGATTTTCTTTCTTCTGAGTTGACGCTCATCACTAGCCAGTATTTGCAGCGGTTGAGTGAGGTAGGTGAGATTCTTCTGAAGCGGAATTCCCTGGTGTTCTATCTGATCCGTTGGTTCTTTGAGGCACTTACGGAGTTGTGAGACATGAAACACGTCATGAACTTCTCCAAGGTCTGATGGTAAATCCAGTTTGTAAGATACCTCTCCTTTCCTCTTAAGGACTTTGAAGGGTCCAATGTACCTTGGGGACAGTTTTCCTCTCTGATGGAATCTTCTCATCCCTTTTAACGGTGTAACCTTGAGATAAACTGATTCGCCTGGTGCAAACGACAATTCCCTTCTTCGGTTGTCGGCATAGCTTTTCTGGCGTGACTGTGCTGCCTTTAATCGTTCTCTGATGAGCTTGACGTGTGCTTCAGCTTCTTCGATTAGTTCGGGTCCAATGACTTGCCTTTCTCCTGGCTCGTCCCAATGTAATGGAGTTCTGCACTTGCGCCCATACAAAGCTTCAAAGGGTGCCATTTGCAGACTAGCTTGGTAACTGTTGTTATAAGTAAACTCCGCAAATGGTAAGCATTTTTCCCAAGAGGTTCCATAATCTAAGATGCAAGCTCTGAGAAGGTCTTCCAAGATTTGATTTACACGTTCCGTCTGTCCTCCTGTCTGTGGATGATATGCAGTGCTAAACTGCAATTGGGTTCCCAAGGCTTCGTGGAGTCGGTTCCAGAATTTGGATGTGAATTATGTTCCTCGATCTGAAACGATCTTCTTCGGGATGCCATGCAGTGTCACTATTCACTGCAGGTATAGTTCCGCTAATTTGTTGCCATTATACGTTTTCTTGACTGGTATAAAATGAGCAACTTTCGTGAGTCTGTCCACAATGACCCATATGGAATCATATCCCCCTTGTGTTCTGGGAAGTCCTGTGATAAAATCCATACCAATCTCTTCCCATTTCCAAGTTGGCACTGGTAAGGGTTGCAGCTTTCCAGCTATCTTCTGATGATCGGCCTTAATCCTTTGGCAAGTGTCACATCTTGCGACATATTCCGCGATTTCCCTCTTCATTCCATTCCACCAGAATTGCGTCTTCAGATCCTTGTACATCTTGGTGTTTCCAGGGTGTAGTGAATATGGGGTTTTATGAGCTTCGGAAAGAATTAGTTCCTTAAGGTCTGTATTTCGGGGTACACAAATCCTTCCCCGATACCACACAATTCCTTGATGATCTTCAATGAAGTCCTGGGTTTTTCCTGATCTGATGTGGCTCTTGATCTTATGTATCTCCTCATCTTCTTTCTGAGCATTCTCAATCTGCTCTTGGAGTCGAGACTCCACAATCAATGTAGCTAACATCCCAGATGGCACTATGGTTACTTCAAGATTCTGAAATTCCTGCCGTAAGCACGGGTTCTTAGGTGTAGCTCCTTGTAGGGTATAAGCCTTCCTGCTCAAGGCATCTGCCACTACGTTGGCTTTCCCTGGATGGTAGAGTATTCTGAGGTCGTAGTCCTTGATCAGCTCGAGCCATCGACGCTGACGCATATTGAGCTCTGTCTGTGTGAAGATATACTTGAGGCTTTTATGATCTGTAAAGATCTCACACTTATGTCCAATGAGATAATGCCGCCATATCTTTAAAGCGTGTACCACTGCCGCTAACTCCAAATCATGAGTCGGATAATTTTCCTCATGAGGTCTCCATTGGCGTGAAGCATAAGCTACTACTCGACCTTGCTGCATTAACACACAGCCTATTCCTTGCTTTGAAGCATCACAGTAAACTACAAAATCTTCTTTGCTGTCCGGTAAGGTGAGGACCGGTGTTGTTGTCAATTTCTGCTTCAGCTTCTGAAAACTTTCTTCACACTTGATGGTCCATTCAAATGCAACATCCTTCTTTAGCAGGTTCGTGAGAGGTTTGGCTATTTGGGAAAATCCTTCAATGAATCTCCTATAATATCCTGCTAATCCCAAGAAACTTCTAATCTTTGAAACTGAGGTAGGTTGCTTCCATTCCTTGATTGCGGAGATTTTAGCTGAATCCACTGAAATTCCTTCTGCTGTCAACACATGTCCAAGAAATGAAATTCTTGACATCCAAAATTCACATTTGTCAAACTTGGCATAAAATTGCCTCTCTCGTAGCCTTCCCAAGACTAGGTGTAAATGTTGCTCATGTTCTTCCGTACTCTTGGAATATATCAGAATGTCATCTATGAATACTATGACAAAATTGTCAAGATAATCCATAAACGTACTGTTCATGATGTTCATGAAAGCTGCCGGAGCATTGGTCAATCCAAAGGGTACTACTGTAAACTCGTATAAACCATATCTGGTAGTGAAAGCAGTCTTCGATATATCTTCCTTCTTGATCTTCAGCTGATGATATCCAGATTTCAAATCTATCTTGGAAAATACTTTGGCTCCTCGAAGTTGGTCGAACAAGTCATCAATTCTTGGCAATGGGTACTTGTTCTTAATGGTGACTTCATTCAAAGCTCGGTAATCTACACACATTCGTAAGGTTCCATCTTTCTTCCTTACAAACAAAACTGGAGCTCCCCAAGGTGAAGCACTGGGTCGGATAAATCCTTTACCCTCCAGTTCCTCTAACTGATTTTTCAACTCTTCTAAGTCCGATACCGGCATCCTATATGGTCTCTTAGCTATAGGTGCCGCTCCTGGTTTAAGCTCAATGGTAAACTCTATCTCCCTGTCAGGTGGCATCCCTGGGAGTTCTTCTGGGAATACATCTGGGTATTCTTGTACTGTGGGCACTTGATCCAAGCATACTTCCTGAAGTGCATGGACTGATCTTTGCAATTTTTCGACCGATGATCTTTCCGCATGGAATAGGACTTCCTTCCCTTGGTTACTAACAAGGCTTAGAGTTTTCTTCTCACAATCCACTAGACCTTTATGCTGGGATAACCAATCCATTCCTATTATAATGTCTAGGCCTTGCAGTTCTAGGACTAATAGATTAGCCCAGAACTCTATCCCATCTATTCTGAAGGTTATATGACGACAAGCTGAATATACAGGCAGCTTAGCTCCTGGGGTCTGTACAGCCATAGGGTACTTTAGAGGTACCATAGGTATTCCCACTTTAAATGCAAAATCTTCTGATATGAATGAGTTTGTAGCTCCAGGGTCAAACAGTATTAAAGCAGATGCAGATTGGATCAAGAATCTACCTAGGAGAATGTCAGAGGCATTGTCTGCTTCTTGAAGGGAGGTGAAGTTCAGTCGGCCTCCTTGGCCTGCCATTGGTCTTCCTCCTCGCCCTCGTCCTCGGCCTGCTGCATTTCCCCCTCTGTTGGGCAAACCTCCTCTGGGGCTCTGCAATGGTGGTGAAGCTGTCGTTCTAGGTGCCATCGCTTGTGTTCCAGCTTGCGATCTTGCTATCGCCGTTGGGAGTTGGATCCACGGGCAACTGTCTTTGCGGTGTCCCATCTGTCCGCAATGATAGCATTGAGTCCTTGATTGAGGGCAGTCCCTTTGATAGTGTGCTCCTCTGCAGTTGGGGCATGCCGGCGTGAATTGTGGTCTTGGCGCCGGGTAGGGCGAGCGAAAGTTTGGAGATGTTGGGGCCCTTCCCCTAGATGAGCTGGCTGGCGGTCGCGACTGTTGCATCATCTTTCTCTTCCGATTTTCTTCTCCGAGGCCTCGCTTTTCTTCTATCTTTAATACTCGATTCACCAGAGTCTGGAACTCTGTGAACTCATGGGAGGCAATCTGATACTGCAAATAGTGCTGAAGTCCTTCGGTGAAGCGTTCAATCTTCTTCTCTTCCGTGTCGATGTCGTTGGACGCATACCGAGCTAGATGGTGGAATTGGTGCAGGTACTCAGTGACAGTCCGATTCCCTTGAGTCAAGTTCCGGAATTCTCGGCGTTTGGCTGCCATGACGCCTGTAGGGATATGGAATTTTCGGAACTGATCCTTAAATTCCGTCCAAGTGATGTTGTCTTTGTCCATGTGTGCTTCTTGATAATTCATCCACCAAGCAGCTGCTGCTCCAGTGAGTTGGTGTGATCCGAATAACACCTTCTCTCGATCATTGCAACGAACAGTTTCCAGTTTCCTTTCAATGTCCCGCAGCCAGTCGTCTGCGACGATTGGGTCGGTCGCGCTTGCGAAGGTTGGCGGTCGCGTCTTCTGGAAGTCCGAGAGTTGAGTTCCGACGGCAGTACCTTCAGCAGTCCCTGGCATTTTCTGAATGACTTGAGCTAGCAATTGGGTATGTGCAGCCTGGGCTTCTTGGCGGCTCCTCTCCATTGAAAGAAGAATTTCCTGGAGACTTGGTGAGTCTTCTTGTGGCGGTAGTGAGCTCTGCGATCCTGGATGAGGTGTGGTTCCTCTTCGTGGCGTAACTGGGTCTTGGCCCTCTTGGTCATCTTGAGTCCTTCTCCTTGTGTGAACCATTCTGATCTTCTGAAGAGAGAAGCAGACAGGTCTAACTAACTAAGGGAGAATTAAGGTGGTAATGCAGAAATTAATGCGAAACTGATTCATTAATGCACAAGTAGTTGATACAAAAGCGGCTAAGCGCCTTAGTCTGATACAATCAAAATACAAGTAATGGTGATGATAACAACCAAAAGCATCACCAAACCTAGAAGATCTACCCTGGCCTGAGGATCTAAAAGAACAGGCAACTAACTGCTCCCACAGGGCTCAACCTCCTCTGGCTCCATCTCGTCGTCGGACTCCTCCAGAGTAACAAACCCGGGTGGTCCAGACTCATGGAACAGTAGTGCTGACCCACTGCCCTCTGCCCGGCGGGTGCTAGGGGTAGAGAACGAGCGTCGGTACCCAGCTGCATTAGCAACCCTCCGAGGAATCAAGCTAGGTCCCGCACTGGGTCCAAAGGTACGAGCTGGGGAGACAACTGTCAGAGCAACCTCCTCAACTGTGCGGCGTCTCTGAGCTGCAGGCTGAGAAGTCAACGACGGGGAAGCGGTTCGGCCACGTTTCTTCTGCTCCCCCAACTCTTTGCGGAGCTCCTGATGCTCAGCAAGCAAAGTAGAGTAGCGCGAGTCGAGGGTCCTCAACAGACCTACGGTGCCTGCCAGACACGGGTCCGGGTACTCCACGATGGGTGGCAACCCAGAGGGAGATGAAGGCACGTGACGGAAAGGTGACTCCTGGAGCCGGCATGAGTACACCTGGCGTACCCGATGCACCGCCTCTCGAGCTGCGTCCTGGATAGCATCCAGTCGGCTTGCCCTGCTGGCCTCCACTCTGATCACCTGTCCCTCACGACTATCGAGAGCGTGCACCAGCACTTTGGCCTTGAAGCCATAGCGACGCCCCTCATAATAGTCCCAAATAGTCTCGCAGATCGGCCGCTCATCAATCCCTAGGAATTGAGCAATAAGCCACAGCAATGTGGCCCATCCACCGAGACGCTCGATGTAGCTGAAACGCTCCTTGGCCATCCTGCCGAGAAATTTTGGAAGGAAAATAAGATTTTGAAATCAACATTTTTAAAGGAGCAGAACAACATTTTGCAAAAATAAAACTTTTCAGAAATAATTTTTTTAAATATTTACGAGGTCCTGGCGCTACCAAGCCCTAAGGGTACCGTCCTACAGTCAAGGTCTGTGCTGCTCTGATACCACTATTTTATGTCACGTCTGCCACGACAGTGACATCACCTGTGAGGGGCCCAGCTCGGTGCAGCTGGTCCCATGAACCACTTGACTTCCCAGGATGAGTCAATCACAGGATTACATTGCAGCAGCAAAATAGTACAATAGACATAATTGTATGGCCATCAGGCCTTCGTACAAAACGAGGTACAGTGCCGTTCAAGGCGCAAGGGTCTAACAAAATAATACGTCTAGACGGCGGAAGCTAGGCCCAAAAGCAATCCACAGGAAACAGAGGTTGACAGCAAGACAGCACCGCATCAGGGCTCCGAAGGGAACTGCTCATCTTCTCCTGGATCCGCAGCATCTTCAGGGTATCCTCCAAGTTCGTAGAACGCTCCATTTATTGATGAGTTGTTGCAAGGGTGAGTACTTACGTACTCAGCAAGTCATAGGGAAGGTAGAGATACATATATATATATGACATGAACCTATGCTATTGGGGAAAGAGTGAAAGGTTTTTCCCAAAATACATTTCTTTCTCAATTCTTACTCAACTTTTGATCATACCCATGGCAGTAAATAAATCATATTGATGGTGATACATATATCCCATATCCAAGGCGATATATCCTCATATCACATTATTTTCATTCAAGCCTTTCAATCATATATTCTTAGCAGTATTTCATAACTTAGGGCATAACCATATGCCTCTTAATTATCATATGCTTGCTAGATTATGGTATTACCGCGACACGTCAACACATGGCAGCCCACGGTAACGCCCCTTATCTTGACAACACATGCCACTTGGGTAATCTTGAGCTAACAAATTTTAGTTTATAAAACAATACTTGTGTCACACCCCATGGATTTAATCCACCGCAGCATACTCCTAGAACTCGGGAGCACGAAGTATTCGAATACATTTTTAAACTCTGCAGAGATGTACCTCTTTTTAAATCCACTTTTTCACTCGACTTCCAAGTCGGGCCAACTCCATGCGACTTATACGCATGTGACAAGGCCGAGATCACACAACGTTTCTGCAGTCTAGTATTAACAGTATCCCTGCCCGGTAAATGGACAACACCATCCCAAGTACCGTTGTGGGTCCTCCCCACTGCCTTACTTCCTAGCCTGGGTCTATGTTCCCGCAGGACACATAACCTCTTTTGATTACAGTCGCGCACGACTTAATCTGGCGTAGGGCGTCTTCCTTCTTTACACCTTATCCTCTCATAATTTTTCTGTTCTCACATCACTCATGGACGAACTGCGTCCCACCAGTTTCCACGCGAGAAACCGGATCGACAAGCCATGCAGGGAACTGATAATACTAAGAAAGCTACTAGGTTGCGCCTGTCCCATACCAGGTAAGTGGTTGGTACGTTTTTCATGCCACTAGACGCATAACACAAGGTTCTAGTCCTTACATGCCAGTGACCAGATCATACCACAACCATGCACCTTCAGTGCCTACACATTCAGTGCAGCCAAGCATCCTCCAGTGCTACCACCATTCCATACCAAAATACTGGTCACGGCTAGGGGTTCTATTTCATGAATATAAATGTACATGTTTATACTTTTATTAGTTCGTGGCTTGCTATCTTATCAAGTTCACATTTCTCAAGTATTCAATCTATCACTGCCATAATATCATTGATCTCAACATGTGCAATATTAATGAAATATCTACTCATGGAATAGCATAGCAATTCATAAAATATGGGTTTCAATATGTTCAAAGTATGACTTGCCTTCCGCGTCGTAAGTATCAGCAGTCGATGACGGTTCAGCGACAAGATCTTCAACCCCGGACTCTTGCTCTGAACAAGATCAAACAAGCAAACAGGCATTACAATCAATCCTATTCTTACTAATTCACTACATGCAAAGATGCAAGGAGAAAATACTCTGGTGATACAAGGTTTGAAAGCGATGTGGTTTTAATTATGGAAACCAGGGTTAAAGTTAGCTGTTAAGGTTTACAAGGTTCCAAAATATCAGGGTAATATCAAGGTGGTGTCTGGTTCGCCCAAAAGCAGCGAATGTCTTTAGGTTGGCATTCGGTTCAAGGCATCGACATAAGGTTGATGGGTGATAGAGGGCTCAACTCAAGTTGTGACAGTAGAGAAAAGTGTAGATCACAACATCAGGAGTCTAAGGGACAAAGTTATTTCCAAAGGGCATGGCTGGAAGTGGGTGAAAAGGCTCAATGCCACTGGCTGACATAGTCTGGCATAGGGTTGGCACGGCCAGAAACTAGGGTTAGCCATATCTTTTGACTCAGGGCTCCAAATGATGCACCACTTTGTCTGGTGGTTAGGCATTTGTAACAGGAACAAATGTCTCAACAGGACCTAGGGCAGGAGATGGCCGGAAAGTGATGAAAACCGGCGAAGAAGTTGGCTGGCCTGGAGCACATGTAGTGTGAACAGTACAGTAAACTAGGGCATAGCTATATCTCACAATCTAGGCCGAATTAGAAGTCGTGATAGAAGACAAAGTTGCTCAGAATGGTCCAAAACATCTAGATGGCAAGGTTTCCATGGCTGGATTGGCTGGATTTAGGAGATATTGGCCGGAGAAAAGATTAACTCAAGCCTGATTTGGGCATTTCTGATCTAGGGCAAATAAATTTAATTCCTTGCTTGAGGATGGTCTCTGGGGCATAAGAGTGCTACTGGTGAGGTTAGATTAGCTAGAAATGCACTAGAAAAGCTTAACAGCGAGCTCCAGTTCATATGCAAGGTGAAAAGTTGGGGATTTTCATATTTTAGCAAATTCTTCGATTCTGGTTGCTTAGAGATGCTTAGATAAGTTCATTAATCAATATTGATCACAGGCTCGAGAGCTAAATCGTTCTGGATAGAGTTTAATTGCTCGCCGGAGTTGCTGGAGAGAAACGGGAATTGCCGGCGACTGGAGAGGTTTGAAGTCAATTACATGCTCGAGTATGATGAGGGAGGTAAGAGGAGCTTACTGAAGTAGCTGGATTCGAGGAGGAAGCAGTGTAGAGGCTTGGCACCGTGAGCCTCTTCTCGAGCTCGCCGAAGAAGACGAAGACACGGTGGAGCGTGGCGATTTTTGGTGCTTTGCTATGTGGTGAAGTTGGCTAAGTCCTGAGGGTTATTTATAGGCGAATTGGGGAGGCTGCAACGGCTGGAAAATGCCTGGAGACTTGGAGCTGTGAATCGACGGCGAATTGACTGGCCGTGCGGGACAGCAGCGAAGCGACGTGCTCCAGCGGCCGTGCCGGCTTTGCAGGCTGGCGTGCGCTGTCCCGGGTGATGCAACGGCGAACTGACGGGCTCCTCCGGCATGCTTGCAACGTGGCACCGTGCTTCTGCAGTGGCTGCAGCGATGGCGTGCGCGCGCGGGCAAAATTGGGGATGCTGGTGCGGCCGCGGTGGCTCCACGGTGGCGAACGGCGTGCGCACACGTGGCAGGAACGCGGTGGCAGAGGTGGCGACCACGGGGTTTCACCGGCGACGAAGTTCCTGGCGTGGCAGCGCGGTGGTCGCGGTCGTGCACAGCTGCTGGTCGTGCACAGCGTCTCTGGTCGAACCAGGGACCAAATTGCAAGGATTCTTATTTGAAATCTGGACTGATTTGTAATTTCTGTCTTAGAGATGGTTAATTTGAGAATTGATTTCATGGCTGAGTATAACATTTCTATTAGTACTCATTCAACTCAAATTTAGAGAAAATTTGATAAGATTTGAGGGATTTCACCTATTTTCGAAAATAGGGTAAAATTAGGGTAAAATAAGTCTGGATTTTGTCGATTTCGAATTCTGGTGATTGGAGAGAGATTTTGAAGTCTGGTCAAAAGGGAGATCTGTATCAAATAGTATTTGGAAGGTGTTTCCTGAAGAAATTCTGAAGTTGGAATTGATTTGCAGATTTTAGCCTTTTCAGGCTTCCAGGTAAACAGAAAAGGACTTATTCGCAGTAAAATTTGGACTAAACTGCGAAAAGTGTTTAGATGGATTAATTTGGCTCCCAACTTTTTGAAGTGAGTTGAGGATAAACCTAGGAACATATTCCAGGGGTTACTTGAGTCTGAATAGGGTTAAATCAAAATAACTCAATCATCTGGAAACTGGGGTACTTAGGGTAAATCTGAATTTTCCTGTTTTCGAAAACAGAGAGAGGCTTAGGTACTGAGAGTTAGGGTCAGAATTTGATCTGGCTCCTGAAGACTTTTATCTTCAGGGTAACTTGGTAGGTTAAATCTGGATGGTCAGATCTTGATCTGGATCTCGAGAATAGATTTGGAGATTTTTAGGGTTTGGGAGAGATTAGAGTTCAGCTGATCTGGCTACTACTACAGGGATACATGCATGCAGGATTTTCATGCAAAACTTTTCACCCCCAAAACTAGGGTGTTACAATACGATCATGGCTTGGTCACGAATCCGTATGCGATCAGGACATGGTCACAAATCTGTATGCAATCAGGACTTGGTCGAGAATCCGTATGCGATCAGGACTTGGTCACGAATCCATATGCAATCAGGACTTGAAGATCCTCCCGGATCACTTCGGGCTGAGGCTACCGGAGAGGACGTCTCTCCCCACCCCCGGCTGTCACAAGCGAGGGAAGGAGGTCACCGGGGGTTCTGAGCTGAAGCGGGCCAAGGCTCAGAAGGCCCTCGGTCCGACAACAACGCAGGGCTCTACGCCCGTGAAGGCCCGGGACGCCACCCCTGGGTCAGGACGCATGCGGGCGCCTCCTCGGGGAGGCGCGGGAACTTGCGCGCCTTCCCGTGGCCTCCGGAGAGGCTCGGGGAAAAGAGCCGGCCGACGACGGGGGGCCATCCGACTAGATGAATTACACCCCTTCGCCGCCTTCGGCGATCGCTCTCCCAGCGGCCCCGGCGCCACCGGAGCCAGAGAGACCAGAGGTTCCATTTGCGGAGGCTTCCCCTCTGCGCGTCGAATGGCCGGTAGACGAGGGGGGAGCCCCTCGGTTTACGAGGTCCCCGCAGCGACGGATGTCCCGGGGGCCCTGCGGCCAGGAAAGGGGAAGGGCTCCTCATCCCCCCCGGGGAGGAACCCCCTCAGAGAGCTCGTCGGCCTCTTCCTCAGACACCACTTCGGCGGCAAGGACTCCGGCCACCGCCACTCCTGTCCTCATCACCCCCGCGACCTTCGTGAGGGGCCCGCCGCCGGCGCTGATGGGTCCGGAGTCGTCTGGAGGGAGACCCCCCTGCTGTCCGCAGGGGAGGTCTTCCGGTTCGCGGAGGGGCTCCAGACCCAGAATGTCCAGGAATACATCTCGCAAGGGACGCTCCGCGAACGCTCCGGAGAGCTGCAGTCGCTCCACATCCAGGTTCGTTCTCGAACCGGTGGTTCGCTTTCTTTTCAGGATTCCAACTCTCGGGTTTTGACTAACTATCGCATTCGTAGGGGGTGGCCATCGCCTAGGGGATTGAGGCGCGCTTTGAGAACACCAACGAGAATGCCAACGACCGGCTCCGGAGGGAGGCGAGGGCCAAGGAGGGAGCCCTCCGGGAGCTCGAGGGCTCCAGCGTTCGAGTAGTGACGGAGGCGGGCCTCTCCGTCCGCTCGGCCCTCGAGGGGCTCGGGGTGAGCCTTGGCTCGGGAGGTGGCTCCGAGGCGGCGCCAACGGCACTCGCGGAGGTAGTACGTTTCCTTAACGCACAAGTCTACGTGATCCCGGAGGCCGCAGATACCCGAGCACGGGGCCGGGCGGTCCCGGTGGTGGCAGCCGTGGCGGGGCTTGTGGAGCACCGGGAGGTCGGCGCCCGGGCGATCAGGGGCCGGATCCCCCAGAGCTTCCCCGAGTTCTTCGAGCCGTCCCGGCGAGAAGTGGAGCAGCTCGTCGGTGGCTTCTACGACCGGTTTGTTTGGGTGTGATTCCCGGCGCCGGCGCCTCTGGGGGCGGACACTACGGCTCCGGCGGGAGCCTACCAGGGGAGGACACCAATGAACAAGTATGAGTCTCCCCCCTCGAGCCTTTAGATAGGACCCGTCTTTTTTGTTTTAGGGTTTTTGCCCCCGGTAGCTTCTTAGAAGAAGCCCCGGACATTTGTACAAAAATATTTTGATGCAATAGAATGAAAAGTTTTTGCTAAGTCTTTGAATTGAATTTACCAGGCACCCTGGGAGGTCGCTCTCGGGAAAGAGCCCCCGAGGTTTGAGCGCGATCTTAGGGACGCCCCAATGCTGCGGGGAGCATCCTTGGAGGTGGGGCCCCCCAGCGTCATATACAAAGCTTGTATCGAGACCTGACCCGGGAGCTATCAGAGGGCCTTCGGGATTATTAGGTGTAGGAGCCTTCCGGGTTGTGTCACGTTTAATGTAACGATGCCTACCAGAGGGGGAAGATGTCCTCCGATTAAATGTTTTAATAAAGCTAAATTTACTTGTGTACTTTGTCAATTCTCAAATGGTCCGGAACAGGGTGATCCCCGGGTACAAGTTTACACCCCCCCTCCATAGCGGGCCGACGGGTGGCTCCGCGTGCTACGGAGGTGACAGCCCGGGGTAAGAATTCCTCAAAAATTTTCAAGAGGTTCTGGTGAGAAATTTCCCGATCACAGTGAGAACGGGGCGCCGGGTAAAACTCCCGGGAACAATTTCTCAAAAATCCCGGTGAGAAATCCTTCGGTCACCGTGAGGGCGGGGAGCCGGGAATGAATTTTCCGGGAGACAGTGTCTGAGATTTCCGGGAAATTTTTCCGGCAGAAAATCTCTGAAATCCCCGGGGATAATTTTTTCGAGAGAAAACCTTCCAGTCGCCGTGAAAACAGGGAGCCGGGGATGAGATCTCTGAGGTAGAATATCCGAAAAAATCTGAAATTCCCAGGGATGATTTTTCCGGGAGAAAATCCTCCAGTCGCTGTGAGAACTGGGAGCCAGGAATGAGATCTCTGAGAAAGAATATCCAAGGTCTCGCTAAGGAGAAAATGGACTCCCGGAGGTGGATGTTCCCGTTGAAGGGTCTGAGTGTTTGAGGAGGGGACTAGTCTCTCAAATTGACTCGTTACCATGGTCCTTGAGGATCGGGTTGCCACTTACACCCTCAATCCACGAGGGGTGTTCATAAGCCGCCCTACGGGAGTGGGACTCCCGTTGTAGGGACTTCTTGGGTCATGATAGCCCACTTCCTCACAGGGAGGGCATCCTCACTAAGAGGGCATTCTCATGGGGAGGGCATTGCCGCGAGAGATGGTAATGTAAAGACCTGCAGTGAGCCAGAGCTGAGGAAAAAGCCAATTGCATTAATAAGGAGTTCAGATACAACGCCTCCCCCCGCAAGACCGCGATGGGGGAGCGAATGGTGAGTACAATGTCCCCCTCCCCTCCGGCGTAACCGCTCTGGGGGAGGGAACGAGCCTGTAGGCTAAACGTAGAACCTGGGAAGCAAGCGTACGTTCCACATGTGCTTCAGCTCCTGCTCTTGGAGGTTGGAGAGCTTGTAAGCCCCTGAGTCTAGGACTGTTGAGATCCTGTAGGGGCCCTCCCACTTGGGGGAGAGCTTGCCCTGGGCCTGGGGGTCGGTTACGCTCTTGAGGACAAGGTCCTCGAGGCGGAAAGCTTTCTTGCAGACACGCTAGTTGTATGCGCGCGCCATCTCGCGCTCATAGATGGCGTGGCGGAGGAGCGCTCGGTCACGTTCCTCTTCCACGAGTTCGACCTCCAGTCACTGATTTGGTTCATTGGCTTGGTATGTTGAGGTCGTGGCTCCGTCTAGGAGCTCGACCCGTAGTGACCGGAAGCCAATCTCTGGGGGAAGAACCGCCTCGGCCCCGTACACAAGGGAGAAGGGGGTGCATCCCGTTGCCCGGCTCGGGGTCGTACGCATGGAGCAGAGGATTCTAGGAAGCTCCTCCGCCCACGCACCCCGCTTGCAGGTGGCTTGTTCGAGCCGTCGGCGTAACCCCTGTAGGATTACGCCGTTGACCCTTTCGACGGCCCCGTTGCTCAGGGGGTGAGCTACCGAGGCGAAGTGGATGGTGAGACCCAAGCCTTCGCAGAATTCCCAAAAATATACCGAATTGAATTGGGTCCCGTTATCGACAGTGATTTCTCGGGGGACCCTGAAATGACATACGATATTTTTCCAGAAAAACCGCTGTACCGCTCGGGACGTGATGCTGGCCAGAGGTACGGCCTCCACCCACTTTGTAAAGTAGTCGACCGCAATGACCGCATACTTGTAGCCCCCGGGCGCTGGGGGGAAGGGACCTAGGAGGTCCATCCCCCAGCGCGCAAAGGGCCAAGTGACGGGAATAGTCTGCAACACTACATAGGGGGGTTAGAGCCCTTGGTGATCTTCTGGCAAGCCTCACACGCGGAGACAAGGTCTCACACGTTGTGACTCACCGTGGGCCAGTAGAAACCCTGGCGAAGGGCCTTGGCCGCGATGGCGCGCGGAGCCAGATGAGACCCGCAACTTCCTGAGTGAATGTCCTCGAGAAGCCGGAGCCCTTCCGGCCGTGGAAGGCAACAGAGCAAGGCGGAAGCGCCCTGCTTGTAGAGCTTCCCCTCCAGGCGGAGATATGCCCGAGCCTTGGCTCAGAGACGCTTGGCCTCGGTCTCGTTGGGAGGGTCTCCCTCCTCCTTGATGAAGGAGATGAGGGGATCCATCCAAGATGAAGCCCGGGTGATCTCGGTGATATTTACTTGATTCATCTTATTTTTCTGTATATTTTCCCCATGCTTTTGCACATATTAGTCATATACCTCGGCACATATACCTAGATTATTCCAGATTAATTGCCAAATCGACCGGATTACTCGGTTTTCCAATTTTTATCGCAGGTCGACGAGGATTGGATGGATATTCGGCTAGCGGTCGCGCCTCATCGACTTTTTCTGACCATCGGACGATTCCTCATGGAAGTGCGCGTTCTCGCGGACGCGTGGGATCTGACCGCACCGAAATCGGAGTCTCCGGGGGCCCGGAATCCCAAACCCTAGCCACGAGGTCACATTTCTAATTCTCCAAAACCTCGAGGGCTTTTCTGCAAAAGTGCCAAAATTCCCTTTCTTTTCCTTGCCGCCGGCCACTGAAGCATGCTCGAGCCCGGCATTTAGTTTTTTTACTTCGTTCTTCTTCTTCCCCAAACCACTCTTCCACACCTCCCTCCACCTCGCCGCCGGTGGCCGGGCCGTACGCCGGCGGCGCTCCACCCTCTTCTACCTCCCTCAACTTCCCTTCTCCTCCCCCTTCTTTTTCTTTTTCCTCCTTTCTTCTTCCTGCCTCTTCTTTTCCCCAAATCCTCTGCCTCTCTACTCCCTAAAAATCTCCACAAACTCTCCAGATCCACAGCGCCTCGCCGGCTTCCACCGCCGTGCGCCTTCACTCCGCGCCGCGCCTCCACTCCACATCGCCGGCCCGAGCCGGTGCAGCTCCGCGCCGCCTGTGCTCCAGCGCCGCCTGTCCTTCAGCGCCGCCGGCGCCTCCCCGATCTCCACGGCCTCCTCGCCAGCCTCCAACCCGAGCCGTGCGCCCCAGATCCCGAGCCGGCGCCGCCGAGCCGCTCCTCCATTCTCGGCCATCTGCCACGGCGCCGCCGCATCTCCCCTTCGTGGCCACCACCGCGCTGCCACATCTGCTGCGCGCCGCTTCCTCGCGCCACCATCGCGGATCTTGCCCGATCCCGCCTCCAGCGCCGCCCACAAACCGCCGGCGTCGCAGCGCCGCTCGACGCCGCCACTTTCCACCGGCGCCGCGCCTCATCTCCTCTCCACGGCCCGGATCCGCCCTCTTCGCCGTCGCCTCCATCTCACATGCGAGCCGCCGCGTCACCACCTGGCCGAACCCTCCACGGCGCCTCCTCCATTGCTGATCAAGGCGCCTCCATACGCCGGCACCAGAACTGCCACCTTCACAGCTCCGCCGTGCTTCGTCGTCAACCACGGCAGCTTCACCGGCAACAACGAGCTCTACTTCCCCGACTTCTTCACTGATTCTAGAAGCCCTCCAGCAGCTGCAGTGGCCCAGCAACCTATCCAACAGCATGAATTGGTGATTACTCTTCCCCTCTCCTCTGTTATGTGATTGCTATGAGTTGATGAATATGAACAATGCATGTATGAAATGCTGTGTGTCTGTAATTATTGAACAGAGCTCCTGAATTTCTGAATCAGATTTCAGTTTTGGGATAATTTGAATTGGATGCATCAAACTTGCTAATTCTGTTGCTCACTTGAAAACTTAGCCCAACTGGTATGAAGAACTGAATGGATTTGAGTTGCAACTCGAGCTTGATATCGATTAACTGTTTGTCTTGCTGCTACTCCTTATAAACTGCCTGTGTTGTATTTTAGTCACTGTCGTATCGCATAGATGAACTTTAAACTTCAGTGAATTGGAACTGAATTCTGAACTGTGCCAAAGTCATTTCTTCTCTGAGTTCATGGCTGATTTTTGCTGGTCTTAGTACCCTGTTGATTCAAATGCCTGTGCTTAGTCATTGTTTACATGTCTAGATGCGAAGTTGAGAAATATCGAGCAATTGCGGTCCTTTTATACTGTAAAATCCGAATAGCTTCATATATCTCTTCTGTGTGCGATCATTGTGCTGTTTGCTTAGGTTTGCTGTTGTGGCTTCGGATGAGAAGATGATTGGCGTTTGCTTTGCACTTGTGATTCGTCAATACTCGCCATAGATTGTGATCGCTGATGGTTGTTAGTACTGCCTCGCGCGCTACCAACACACGATTTCCTTCTATTGTTTGTATTACGAAACATGAGCTCAGGATGAACACTAGTCACTTGTCGAGGAAATCACCTCTCTTTCTCTTTATTTCTTCTGACATCTTCTTTTCTTTCATCCGATTTATTTTCTCTTGCCATTGATTTAGTTTAGTTATTCACGCTTGTTTCTCTAGTCCCTGAGGAAAGAACGACTAGAATACTCGCCTACTGCATCGTCCTCGTTCTATTGCGAGACGGTCTAGACCGGTATCAATTTTTGGCGCCGTTGCCGGGGATTAGATGAAAGTGAATGTGTTTAACTAGATTAAATCATTTTGTTTTTGTTTTTGTTTTTGGTTTTTGTTTGCATCTTTTCCCGCCCCTTTTTCCCTCCCAGCTCTTTTATTTCTTGCCTTTCCTCTTGTCCTTTTCTCGTTGATTGATTTTTGCTGATTGAGGATATGGATGGTTCGCAGTCTTTTTGTGATGCTTGTGACAATCTCAGTGCTAAACTAGATGATTTGCCTCGTCAGATGGATACAGCCCTTCGCAGATTATTTGCTCATATGAGTGTTGTTCCTATATGTTCTATTTGCGGTATTCGAGGTCATTCGCCCGCCGCTTGTCGGCGTGGTCGAGCATCCACTATATATCATCCTGGATGGCCTACATACCCAAATTCATCATATAGGAACAACCACCCTGTTATCTCATCATCTTCTCCTAGTCATCTTTCGCAGGGTTTTAGGTACGGAGTGCAGCTTCCATGTACATCACATCAGGCTCCGTACTTGTCACATCAGCAGTACTCACCGCAGCCTCCTGCATACGAGGACACATCTAGGCTTGAGGAGATGTTTGAGCGTCATTTGGAAAAGATGAGCGAGTTTCTACATCCGCCACCACAGTCGCCTCCTGAAGTTGAGGATACATCTAGACTTGAGGCACTGATGGAGGGCTTGGTTAAGCAATCTGAGCGACTCATGACCCAGCATTCAAGGGATGTGGAATTATTGCGAACTGAGATGCAAGGTGTGCGATCTTGCATAGTTGAGTTCAGAGGATATCGAGATCTAGTCCACATCTTGCCATCTCAAGTACCCGCATTTGAGGCCATCACACCTCCGTTGAGTGTCCCGGAGCCCACCCATGACATCTATCTTGGAGACCCTCACGGAGAGACCACAGTATTGAGCGACGAGCTTCGACCCGAGCTTCTTTCTTCGACATCGCATCAATCACCTCCGCCTCCTATTGATTTGATCATGTTTGATGATGATGATGGAGAGCTTGTCTTTGAGACTCCTCTGCGTCCGTTTGGACCGTTTTCTTTTGATGATCCATTGGCAGACGGACCAGAGATGGAGAGTGTCAGTTTCGACGTTGCAGACCTTTTGGACTACTCCTTGAGCCACGAGATCGAGAGGGAGACGTTCATATTTGCTGACGAGGGACTTCTTTCTGACGTAGGGGAGTCCATTCATCCTGATCTATCAGATACGACCCCCGTGGGGGTCCTTCCTACCCCAGACTTCACGCCATCCACTATTCAGGTAGACTCAAAACCCCTCTCGTATCATTATGAGTTGTCTAGTTCTGACGAGGTTATTCATATTCCTTTGAGTTGTCATTCATCCTGCATCGATATATGCCATCCTCATGATATGTATAGTCAGTCGATCTACGAGAAAGGATTTTGGTCAGCTGACCTTCTGGAGGGCCTTGTCCCTACCATACACACGTGCTTGTTTGTTCTCGATCTTATTTGCAGGTTAGCACGTGTGGTTTCTCGACCGCCAGCAGACTTGCTCCGAGTCGACATTCCTTGGGATCCTGGTGGATTCCCAGGTATGCTGCTTTCGACAGTATGCTGCTTTCGACAGGAGGGTGGACGTGGAGCTTCTACCACGCCCCATGCTTGCCTCTCCTTCACTCGCGCTTCAACACTATATCCTTTGAGAGTCGAGCTTCCGACCTAAAAGAAGCGCTTTTCGGGAGGCAACCCGAGTGTTTTCTCTCTTTCTTTCTTTTCGTTATTTATTTTTCTTTATTTTGTAGGATTGTTCTTAGTTTCTTCTTTGGTTGTTCTTTTAGGGCATCATCCTCATATGGCGGCTTGGCACATTTGGGATACTTTAGATGGCTCATCGCAGTGTCATCATCTCCATTCTTCACCCGGTGAGCTATTGCGGACCTCTCATATGACCCTTGTGCATGAAATTTATTTTGTGTTCCCATCTCCATGTGTTCATCTCATGTTGTTGCATTGTGGACTATGCAATCATTTAAGCTTGGGGGGGAATGCATTTCTTGCTGTGCTGTAATTCTGAAAATCTGGGTCAAATTTTTCAAAATTGTGCAAGTTTGTGCTTATGTATGAGATATGTTGTATGGACTTGCTTATCCTGCCTTTCTCATGTGTGAATGATCTTTATCCAGCCTTGTGGGCTTGTTTATGTTGTGATATGACCTGTTGCATACTTGTGTTGTTTGGATTGCATGAAAAATCTAGAAAGGTTATGTCAAAATTTTCTGGAAATTCTAGACTTGTGCAGATTTGTATCTATATGTGATTGTTGTGGTTACGACTAAATGTGCTTTTCATTTTGCGTTTCATTGTTCTCATTTGGCTTCTGGAGCCCTTTTGCATGTTGTGTTGAGTTGTATGCATGCATTAGTAGCTCGACAATCTATTGTAGGTTGAATTGTGATTAATCATCTTGTAATGGTACTAAAACTGCTTGTACTTAGTTTCGTTGTGGATATTGTGGAAATTCGAATGCTTACTAATATCTTTATTACCGCATTCTATCTTGTATACTGAAATGTCAATTGTGAACCTAATCTCTACACACATGTTTAGAACACGAGTCTCCTAAACAATCATATAACTTGTGTAAACCAGATTTGAAAAAAAAAAAAAAAAAAAATAATCTTGCTAATAAGGTCGCATTTGTTTGTTTTCTACCTTGTAGACACTGCCAAATTTTCTTTTCTTTTGAATAAAAGCTCTTCTGCTTCGTTGCTCCTCTGAGTCTTCGGTATGTAAACATGGTTTGCACATTTTCAAATCTAATAAGTGCACAAGCCTTCCTGCTACATCTTTTGACTCATGAGCATGTTTATAAACACTCTAGTGGATTACTTACCCTAGAGCGAAGTACGGAGAGATCCGCCTAAATAAGTCGAAGGGTAGAGACTTACATGAGCACCAGATTTCATTTTTCAAATAAAGAGAGCTCAAAAATTAATAAGGTTGAAACTGCTTATTTGATGTTTATGGAGACCGTAGTTCTTCGATGCCTGTGTATTGTTTATGCTTGCTTTGAATTTCTATATACACGTATGGATGTAGGTGGTATGAGTAGAATTAAGCATTCCTATTTCCTCCGTATCTAGAACTAAGCTAGTTACTTGCAATTGCAGTGTAATTATTAGATGGTTGAGCGCTTGATACATATCTTAGTTTGCCGAGCTTGCTACACGCTGCATTTTACTCTTTCATGACATCTGTTTGCTTGCTTGACTCCTTGGATTTATTTCATGTCACATTGCTTGAGGACAAGCAAAGAATTAAGCTTGGGGGGATGATATTTACTTGATTCATCTTATTTTTCTGTATATTTTCCCCATGCTTTTGCACATATTAGTCATATACCTCGGCACATATACCTAGATTATTCCAGATTAATTGCCAAATCGACCGGATTACTCGGTTTTCCAATTTTTATCGCAGGTCGACGAGGATTGGATGGATATTCGGCTAGCGGTCGCGCCTCATCGACTTTTTCTGACCATCGGACGATTCCTCATGGAAGTGCGCGTTCTCGCGGACGCGTGGGATCTGACCGCACCGAAATCGGAGTCTCCGGGGGCCCGGAATCCCAAACCCTAGCCACGAGGTCACATTTCTAATTCTCCAAAACCTCGAGGGCTTTTCTGCAAAAGTGCCAAAATTCCCTTTCTTTTCCTTGCCGCCGGCCACTGAAGCATGCTCGAGCCCGGCATTTAGTTTTTTTACTTCGTTCTTCTTCTTCCCCAAACCACTCTTCCACACCTCCCTCCACCTCGCCGCCGGTGGCCGGGCCGTACGCCGGCGGCGCTCCACCCTCTTCTACCTCCCTCAACTTCCCTTCTCCTCCCCCTTCTTTTTCTTTTTCCTCCTTTCTTCTTCCTGCCTCTTCTTTTCCCCAAATCCTCTGCCTCTCTACTCCCTAAAAATCTCCACAAACTCTCCAGATCCACAGCGCCTCGCCGGCTTCCACCGCCGTGCGCCTTCACTCCGCGCCGCGCCTCCACTCCACATCGCCGGCCCGAGCCGGTGCAGCTCCGCGCCGCCTGTGCTCCAGCGCCGCCTGTCCTTCAGCGCCGCCGGCGCCTCCCCGATCTCCACGGCCTCCTCGCCAGCCTCCAACCCGAGCCGTGCGCCCCAGATCCCGAGCCGGCGCCGCCGAGCCGCTCCTCCATTCTCGGCCATCTGCCACGGCGCCGCCGCATCTCCCCTTCGTGGCCACCACCGCGCTGCCACATCTGCTGCGCGCCGCTTCCTCGCGCCACCATCGCGGATCTTGCCCGATCCCGCCTCCAGCGCCGCCCACAAACCGCCGGCGTCGCAGCGCCGCTCGACGCCGCCACTTTCCACCGGCGCCGCGCCTCATCTCCTCTCCACGGCCCGGATCCGCCCTCTTCGCCGTCGCCTCCATCTCACATGCGAGCCGCCGCGTCACCACCTGGCCGAACCCTCCACGGCGCCTCCTCCATTGCTGATCAAGGCGCCTCCATACGCCGGCACCAGAACTGCCACCTTCACAGCTCCGCCGTGCTTCGTCGTCAACCACGGCAGCTTCACCGGCAACAACGAGCTCTACTTCCCCGACTTCTTCACTGATTCTAGAAGCCCTCCAGCAGCTGCAGTGGCCCAGCAACCTATCCAACAGCATGAATTGGTGATTACTCTTCCCCTCTCCTCTGTTATGTGATTGCTATGAGTTGATGAATATGAACAATGCATGTATGAAATGCTGTGTGTCTGTAATTATTGAACAGAGCTCCTGAATTTCTGAATCAGATTTCAGTTTTGGGATAATTTGAATTGGATGCATCAAACTTGCTAATTCTGTTGCTCACTTGAAAACTTAGCCCAACTGGTATGAAGAACTGAATGGATTTGAGTTGCAACTCGAGCTTGATATCGATTAACTGTTTGTCTTGCTGCTACTCCTTATAAACTGCCTGTGTTGTATTTTAGTCACTGTCGTATCGCATAGATGAACTTTAAACTTCAGTGAATTGGAACTGAATTCTGAACTGTGCCAAAGTCATTTCTTCTCTGAGTTCATGGCTGATTTTTGCTGGTCTTAGTACCCTGTTGATTCAAATGCCTGTGCTTAGTCATTGTTTACATGTCTAGATGCGAAGTTGAGAAATATCGAGCAATTGCGGTCCTTTTATACTGTAAAATCCGAATAGCTTCATATATCTCTTCTGTGTGCGATCATTGTGCTGTTTGCTTAGGTTTGCTGTTGTGGCTTCGGATGAGAAGATGATTGGCGTTTGCTTTGCACTTGTGATTCGTCAATACTCGCCATAGATTGTGATCGCTGATGGTTGTTAGTACTGCCTCGCGCGCTACCAACACACGATTTCCTTCTATTGTTTGTATTACGAAACATGAGCTCAGGATGAACACTAGTCACTTGTCGAGGAAATCACCTCTCTTTCTCTTTATTTCTTCTGACATCTTCTTTTCTTTCATCCGATTTATTTTCTCTTGCCATTGATTTAGTTTAGTTATTCACGCTTGTTTCTCTAGTCCCTGAGGAAAGAACGACTAGAATACTCGCCTACTGCATCGTCCTCGTTCTATTGCGAGACGGTCTAGACCGGTATCAATTTTTGGCGCCGTTGCCGGGGATTAGATGAAAGTGAATGTGTTTAACTAGATTAAATCATTTTGTTTTTGTTTTTGTTTTTGGTTTTTGTTTGCATCTTTTCCCGCCCCTTTTTCCCTCCCAGCTCTTTTATTTCTTGCCTTTCCTCTTGTCCTTTTCTCGTTGATTGATTTTTGCTGATTGAGGATATGGATGGTTCGCAGTCTTTTTGTGATGCTTGTGACAATCTCAGTGCTAAACTAGATGATTTGCCTCGTCAGATGGATACAGCCCTTCGCAGATTATTTGCTCATATGAGTGTTGTTCCTATATGTTCTATTTGCGGTATTCGAGGTCATTCGCCCGCCGCTTGTCGGCGTGGTCGAGCATCCACTATATATCATCCTGGATGGCCTACATACCCAAATTCATCATATAGGAACAACCACCCTGTTATCTCATCATCTTCTCCTAGTCATCTTTCGCAGGGTTTTAGGTACGGAGTGCAGCTTCCATGTACATCACATCAGGCTCCGTACTTGTCACATCAGCAGTACTCACCGCAGCCTCCTGCATACGAGGACACATCTAGGCTTGAGGAGATGTTTGAGCGTCATTTGGAAAAGATGAGCGAGTTTCTACATCCGCCACCACAGTCGCCTCCTGAAGTTGAGGATACATCTAGACTTGAGGCACTGATGGAGGGCTTGGTTAAGCAATCTGAGCGACTCATGACCCAGCATTCAAGGGATGTGGAATTATTGCGAACTGAGATGCAAGGTGTGCGATCTTGCATAGTTGAGTTCAGAGGATATCGAGATCTAGTCCACATCTTGCCATCTCAAGTACCCGCATTTGAGGCCATCACACCTCCGTTGAGTGTCCCGGAGCCCACCCATGACATCTATCTTGGAGACCCTCACGGAGAGACCACAGTATTGAGCGACGAGCTTCGACCCGAGCTTCTTTCTTCGACATCGCATCAATCACCTCCGCCTCCTATTGATTTGATCATGTTTGATGATGATGATGGAGAGCTTGTCTTTGAGACTCCTCTGCGTCCGTTTGGACCGTTTTCTTTTGATGATCCATTGGCAGACGGACCAGAGATGGAGAGTGTCAGTTTCGACGTTGCAGACCTTTTGGACTACTCCTTGAGCCACGAGATCGAGAGGGAGACGTTCATATTTGCTGACGAGGGACTTCTTTCTGACGTAGGGGAGTCCATTCATCCTGATCTATCAGATACGACCCCCGTGGGGGTCCTTCCTACCCCAGACTTCACGCCATCCACTATTCAGGTAGACTCAAAACCCCTCTCGTATCATTATGAGTTGTCTAGTTCTGACGAGGTTATTCATATTCCTTTGAGTTGTCATTCATCCTGCATCGATATATGCCATCCTCATGATATGTATAGTCAGTCGATCTACGAGAAAGGATTTTGGTCAGCTGACCTTCTGGAGGGCCTTGTCCCTACCATACACACGTGCTTGTTTGTTCTCGATCTTATTTGCAGGTTAGCACGTGTGGTTTCTCGACCGCCAGCAGACTTGCTCCGAGTCGACATTCCTTGGGATCCTGGTGGATTCCCAGGTATGCTGCTTTCGACAGTATGCTGCTTTCGACAGGAGGGTGGACGTGGAGCTTCTACCACGCCCCATGCTTGCCTCTCCTTCACTCGCGCTTCAACACTATATCCTTTGAGAGTCGAGCTTCCGACCTAAAAGAAGCGCTTTTCGGGAGGCAACCCGAGTGTTTTCTCTCTTTCTTTCTTTTCGTTATTTATTTTTCTTTATTTTGTAGGATTGTTCTTAGTTTCTTCTTTGGTTGTTCTTTTAGGGCATCATCCTCATATGGCGGCTTGGCACATTTGGGATACTTTAGATGGCTCATCGCAGTGTCATCATCTCCATTCTTCACCCGGTGAGCTATTGCGGACCTCTCATATGACCCTTGTGCATGAAATTTATTTTGTGTTCCCATCTCCATGTGTTCATCTCATGTTGTTGCATTGTGGACTATGCAATCATTTAAGCTTGGGGGGGAATGCATTTCTTGCTGTGCTGTAATTCTGAAAATCTGGGTCAAATTTTTCAAAATTGTGCAAGTTTGTGCTTATGTATGAGATATGTTGTATGGACTTGCTTATCCTGCCTTTCTCATGTGTGAATGATCTTTATCCAGCCTTGTGGGCTTGTTTATGTTGTGATATGACCTGTTGCATACTTGTGTTGTTTGGATTGCATGAAAAATCTAGAAAGGTTATGTCAAAATTTTCTGGAAATTCTAGACTTGTGCAGATTTGTATCTATATGTGATTGTTGTGGTTACGACTAAATGTGCTTTTCATTTTGCGTTTCATTGTTCTCATTTGGCTTCTGGAGCCCTTTTGCATGTTGTGTTGAGTTGTATGCATGCATTAGTAGCTCGACAATCTATTGTAGGTTGAATTGTGATTAATCATCTTGTAATGGTACTAAAACTGCTTGTACTTAGTTTCGTTGTGGATATTGTGGAAATTCGAATGCTTACTAATATCTTTATTACCGCATTCTATCTTGTATACTGAAATGTCAATTGTGAACCTAATCTCTACACACATGTTTAGAACACGAGTCTCCTAAACAATCATATAACTTGTGTAAACCAGATTTGAAAAAAAAAAAAAAAAAATAATCTTGCTAATAAGGTCGCATTTGTTTGTTTTCTACCTTGTAGACACTGCCAAATTTTCTTTTCTTTTGAATAAAAGCTCTTCTGCTTCGTTGCTCCTCTGAGTCTTCGGTATGTAAACATGGTTTGCACATTTTCAAATCTAATAAGTGCACAAGCCTTCCTGCTACATCTTTTGACTCATGAGCATGTTTATAAACACTCTAGTGGATTACTTACCCTAGAGCGAAGTACGGAGAGATCCGCCTAAATAAGTCGAAGGGTAGAGACTTACATGAGCACCAGATTTCATTTTTCAAATAAAGAGAGCTCAAAAATTAATAAGGTTGAAACTGCTTATTTGATGTTTATGGAGACCGTAGTTCTTCGATGCCTGTGTATTGTTTATGCTTGCTTTGAATTTCTATATACACGTATGGATGTAGGTGGTATGAGTAGAATTAAGCATTCCTATTTCCTCCGTATCTAGAACTAAGCTAGTTACTTGCAATTGCAGTGTAATTATTAGATGGTTGAGCGCTTGATACATATCTTAGTTTGCCGAGCTTGCTACACGCTGCATTTTACTCTTTCATGACATCTGTTTGCTTGCTTGACTCCTTGGATTTATTTCATGTCACATTGCTTGAGGACAAGCAAAGAATTAAGCTTGGGGGGATGATATTTACTTGATTCATCTTATTTTTCTGTATATTTTCCCCATGCTTTTGCACATATTAGTCATATACCTCGGCACATATACCTAGATTATTCCAGATTAATTGCCAAATCGACCGGATTACTCGGTTTTCCAATTTTTATCGCAGGTCGACGAGGATTGGATGGATATTCGGCTAGCGGTCGCGCCTCATCGACTTTTTCTGACCATCGGACGATTCCTCATGGAAGTGCGCGTTCTCGCGGACGCGTGGGATCTGACCGCACCGAAATCGGAGTCTCCGGGGGCCCGGAATCCCAAACCCTAGCCACGAGGTCACATTTCTAATTCTCCAAAACCTCGAGGGCTTTTCTGCAAAAGTGCCAAAATTCCCTTTCTTTTCCTTGCCGCCGGCCACTGAAGCATGCTCGAGCCCGGCATTTAGTTTTTTTACTTCGTTCTTCTTCTTCCCCAAACCACTCTTCCACACCTCCCTCCACCTCGCCGCCGGTGGCCGGGCCGTACGCCGGCGGCGCTCCACCCTCTTCTACCTCCCTCAACTTCCCTTCTCCTCCCCCTTCTTTTTCTTTTTCCTCCTTTCTTCTTCCTGCCTCTTCTTTTCCCCAAATCCTCTGCCTCTCTACTCCCTAAAAATCTCCACAAACTCTCCAGATCCACAGCGCCTCGCCGGCTTCCACCGCCGTGCGCCTTCACTCCGCGCCGCGCCTCCACTCCACATCGCCGGCCCGAGCCGGTGCAGCTCCGCGCCGCCTGTGCTCCAGCGCCGCCTGTCCTTCAGCGCCGCCGGCGCCTCCCCGATCTCCACGGCCTCCTCGCCAGCCTCCAACCCGAGCCGTGCGCCCCAGATCCCGAGCCGGCGCCGCCGAGCCGCTCCTCCATTCTCGGCCATCTGCCACGGCGCCGCCGCATCTCCCCTTCGTGGCCACCACCGCGCTGCCACATCTGCTGCGCGCCGCTTCCTCGCGCCACCATCGCGGATCTTGCCCGATCCCGCCTCCAGCGCCGCCCACAAACCGCCGGCGTCGCAGCGCCGCTCGACGCCGCCACTTTCCACCGGCGCCGCGCCTCATCTCCTCTCCACGGCCCGGATCCGCCCTCTTCGCCGTCGCCTCCATCTCACATGCGAGCCGCCGCGTCACCACCTGGCCGAACCCTCCACGGCGCCTCCTCCATTGCTGATCAAGGCGCCTCCATACGCCGGCACCAGAACTGCCACCTTCACAGCTCCGCCGTGCTTCGTCGTCAACCACGGCAGCTTCACCGGCAACAACGAGCTCTACTTCCCCGACTTCTTCACTGATTCTAGAAGCCCTCCAGCAGCTGCAGTGGCCCAGCAACCTATCCAACAGCATGAATTGGTGATTACTCTTCCCCTCTCCTCTGTTATGTGATTGCTATGAGTTGATGAATATGAACAATGCATGTATGAAATGCTGTGTGTCTGTAATTATTGAACAGAGCTCCTGAATTTCTGAATCAGATTTCAGTTTTGGGATAATTTGAATTGGATGCATCAAACTTGCTAATTCTGTTGCTCACTTGAAAACTTAGCCCAACTGGTATGAAGAACTGAATGGATTTGAGTTGCAACTCGAGCTTGATATCGATTAACTGTTTGTCTTGCTGCTACTCCTTATAAACTGCCTGTGTTGTATTTTAGTCACTGTCGTATCGCATAGATGAACTTTAAACTTCAGTGAATTGGAACTGAATTCTGAACTGTGCCAAAGTCATTTCTTCTCTGAGTTCATGGCTGATTTTTGCTGGTCTTAGTACCCTGTTGATTCAAATGCCTGTGCTTAGTCATTGTTTACATGTCTAGATGCGAAGTTGAGAAATATCGAGCAATTGCGGTCCTTTTATACTGTAAAATCCGAATAGCTTCATATATCTCTTCTGTGTGCGATCATTGTGCTGTTTGCTTAGGTTTGCTGTTGTGGCTTCGGATGAGAAGATGATTGGCGTTTGCTTTGCACTTGTGATTCGTCAATACTCGCCATAGATTGTGATCGCTGATGGTTGTTAGTACTGCCTCGCGCGCTACCAACACACGATTTCCTTCTATTGTTTGTATTACGAAACATGAGCTCAGGATGAACACTAGTCACTTGTCGAGGAAATCACCTCTCTTTCTCTTTATTTCTTCTGACATCTTCTTTTCTTTCATCCGATTTATTTTCTCTTGCCATTGATTTAGTTTAGTTATTCACGCTTGTTTCTCTAGTCCCTGAGGAAAGAACGACTAGAATACTCGCCTACTGCATCGTCCTCGTTCTATTGCGAGACGGTCTAGACCGGTATCACTCGGCGACTTCCGGGACGCAGGACCCATCGTCCGCGTTCGGGGAGGCCACCGAGGGCTTCACGATGATCTCCAAGAAAGCGTTTCCCGGGCGCTGGCAGCCCGAGCTATGGCGTCGGCCTAGTCATTGTCCCTCCGCAGGATGTGCCGAGCCTCTAGGCCGTCGAAGTGCTTCTCCATCTTGCGCACTTCCTGCAAGTAGAGGCTCAAGTTTGCGTCATGGCACAAGTAAGACTTGTCCATTTGGCAAACTACAAGCTGGAAGTCTCCTTTTACTAGGACACCTCGAATCCCCAGGGAGCGCGCGAGGCGCAACCCAAGGAACAAGGCCTCGTATTCGGCGACGTTGTTCATGGTAGGGAACTCGAGTCGCACCGCGTACTCCAGTTCCCTCCCCTCAGGGCTCCGGAGGACTACCCCCGCGCCGGCCCCGGCGAGACACAGGGTGCCATCAAACATGAGCGTCCAATGGTCGCTGTGTCAGGGTGGTGCAGGGAGGTTTTCCTCCCTGGGCCCGGAGGCAGGAGTCCACTCCGCCACGAAGTCGGCGAGGACTTATGACTTGATGGCGAAGCGCCCCGTGAGGGAAAGGGGAAAAGGGGCAAGCTCAGCCCCCCACTTTCCTATCCGACCGGTGGCCTCCGTGTTCCGGAGTACCTCCCCCAAAGGGAGGGACGACAGGACAGTGATCGGGTGCCCCAGGAAATAGTGACGAAGCTTCCGAGACGCCATTAGAAGGGCGTAGCAGATCTTCTCCATCTCTGTGTACCGAGTTTAGCCCCTTAGAGGGCCTCGCTCACGTAATACACGGGACGCTGCTGCCCGTCCTATTCCTTTACCAATACCGCACTTACGAAGACCGGGGTCGCGGCGAGGTAAAGGAGCAAATGCTCTTCCAGAGACAGGCTCACGAGCATTGGGGGGCTCGTGAGATACTTCTTTAGATCATCGAAGGCTTCCTGGGCCCCGGGGGTCCACCGGAACTCTTCGAGGCCCCGGAGGATTTCGAAGAATTGGAGGCCGCGTTACCCCGACTGCCAGACGAAGCAACTCAGTGCAGCCAAGTGGCCGGTGAGTCATTGGACGTCTTTGACGGAGCTCGGCGGGGGCATGTCCAGGAGTGCCCGGATCTTTTCGAGGTTGGCCTCTATGCCCCGCTGGGACACAAGGAAGCCCAGGGGCTTTCCCCCGCGCATGCCGAAGGCGCATTTCTCTGGGTTGAGCTTCAACCCGTATGCACGGTGGTTGCAGAAGGTCTCCACTAAATCATCGATGTCTGCAGTCGCGCGGGGACTTTTGACGACCGCGTCGTCGACGTAGACTTCGACGTTGCAACCGATCTGGTCCTTAAGGACCAGCATCATGAGTCGCTGGAAGGTCGCTCCGGTGTTCTTTAGCCCGAAGGGCATGTGGACGTAGCAGAAGGTCCTGAGGGGAGTTATGAAACTCGTCTTTTTCTCGTCCCCTTCTACCATCCGGACTTGGTGATAGCCCGAATATGCGTCTAGGAATCAACTCGCACCCCGCGATCGAATCGACCAGCTGGTCAATCCGCGGGAGCGGGATGTTGTCTTTGGGGCAAGCGCGGTTGAGGTCAATGAAGTCCACGCACATTCTCCACTTACCGCTCGACTTCTTCACGAGGACGGGGTTCGCAAGCCACTCGGGGTGCAAGACTTCCCGAATGAACCCCGCCTCTCGGAGTTTGGCGATCTCGACCTTGATCACCTCTTGGTGTTCAAGGGAGAGTTTCCTCAACTTCTGCTTGACTGGGGGGTGACCCGAGGTCACTGCGAGCTTATGCTCGATGACATCCCGAGCAACACCTCGCATGTCGGAAGGCTTCCAGGTGAAAACGTTAGAGTTCTTCGTAGGAAAGCCGCGAGTTGCCCCGCGTGCTCCTCGTGGAGATCCACCCCGATCCTGACGGTCTTGTCCTCGCCATCTAGGGATAGTGGGATCTTCTGGAGGTCCCCTTCCGGACGCGGCTTGGGGAGGGACCTCCCAGAAGGTATCGCGGCGGCGTCTGGCCCCAGGGAAGAGGTCTCCCCCCTGGGGTCTAGATTATGCTGACGCTTCCGATCATTGCAGCGGCGCGCTCGTATAAAGCGCAGGCCACGTCTTGGTCTCCCCGGGCGGCGCGCTCGTATAAAGCGCGCTCGTATAAGGCTCGGGGATCTTCACGTAGAGGTAGCTCTTGTGGATTGCGGCCCCCAAGCGGTTGATCGTGATCCTGCCCATGATTGTGTTGTACGAGGAGGGGAGGTCCACCACATCGAACCGGACCATCTCCATCCGGTAGTTGTCCGGGGTGCCAAACGTCATGTGGAGATCTACCTTCCCCACAGGGTCGATCGTCTTCCCTAGGACGAATCCTTGCAAGGGCCCTGCTGCAAGCTGCAGCAACTTCTCATCCACCTGCATCTCCCTGAACGTCTTTAGGTACAGGACGTCGGCAGAGCTTCCACCATCTACGAGGATGCGGGCCAGGTGGCAGTTGTAGACGGTAGCGGAGACGATAAGAGCGTCGTCATGGGGGAAGCGAATCCCGCGTGCGTCTTCTACCGTAAAAGTGAGGGGGACGTTCGACCACTTGGGTGGCCGAGACATATGCAGCACCCCCACTACATTTACTTCACGCGCATACTCCTTGCGCTGGCGCTTGGAATCCCGCCCGGAGGTAGACCCTCCCATGATGACGTTGACACGCCTTTGGGAAGTTTGGAAGGGGAGCATCTCTGACGGATCCCCTTCCCGCACTCCTCCTTGCTGTCCCCCCACAGGGGCTGGAAGGGCCGGTAAGGCCGGCTGAGGGGGCAAGGAGGCAAGAGTCCCCCCTGCCCATGCTAGTCAAGGAATGCGGCGAAGTGTTGGAGCAGTTGGTGGCATTCCCGGGTGGCATAGGTATTGGACTTGTCGAAGGTGCACCGCAGACCTTCCCTGCGTCCTGCCGCGGGGCTTTCGCGACCGCGGGACGACCGCCCTTCCTCACAATCTTTCGGCTTGGGGAAGGGGCGGTTGCCCTTGGAGCCATCGCTCGAGCCGCGTCCGCCCTCGAGGACAAAGGGTGTCCCGAGGCCGTGGCTCGCTACGATTGCCCCCCTTGGGGCATTTGAGGGGGTCCCTAGCCCCCGGTCAACGGGGGCGGGGGCCCCCTGGTCTTCTTCTAGAGGCCGTCCTCCTCCACCCGAGCGTACTTCTCGAGCACGGTGAAGAGCTCATCGGCGGAGGAGGGGCAGCTTCAGGAGAGTCTCCGGTGGAGCTCCCCGGGGAGGATCCCGCTCTTACACGCCTCAGTGACTGTGGAGTCAGGGACGTGAGCTACTTTGCTCTTGACCTGAGCAAAGCACTTGAAGAAGCGGTGGATGGTCTCCCCCGTCCTCTGTCGGACAGTGTACAGCTGTGAGGAATCCAGGGGCATCTATGAGTTGACAGGCATCCGAGCTCCAGGGGATTGAATTAAAATAGGGAACTCTAATGCAGATATTGGCAACTTATTTTTGAGCACGAAAGGTCTTGACACAAATGAATGAGTAGCACCAGGGTCAAATAATGCAACTGAAAGTTCAGAGTGAATAAAGATCCTACCGATCACAACGTTTGATGATTCTCCCGCTTCAACGGTAGATGTGTAGTTGAGTCTTCCGCGACCTGCAGCAGGTATTCCTCTCCCTCGGCCATTTTGGAATCTTCCTCCTCTAGAGGGCGGAGCATTTCTGGCGAAGCCTTGGGTTGGAACAGGGGGTCTTGCAGCTTGTGCCCGTGCAACATTGGATGGTAAGTGTTGTGGTGGACAAGTGTTCCTGCGATGTCCCTTTCTTCCACAATGAAAGCATTCTTCATTCTTCAGGGGACAATCCTTCAAGAAGTGGTTTCCTCTACATCCGGTACATTGTGCTATTGCAGTAGGCGCAGGCCTCTGGGGTCTTTGCGGTGGTTTGAAGGCTGGTCGGTAAGTAGGCATCGGTCTCCCTCGACTAGCACTTCCTTGGTATGAGTTGGGCAAAGCCTTCCTTTTTCGGTCTTCTTCAATTACTCCCCTTTTCTCCTCCATCTTAAGCAGCCGGTTTATCAGGACGTGGAAGTCCGTAAACTCATGAGATGACAGCTGGTATTGCAAGGAGTTTTGTAGTCCTTCGCAAAACCTGTCGATCTTCCTTTCCTCTGTCGCAATATCTTCAGGGGCATACCTTGCTAGTTGAATGAATTCATGCAGGTACTGTTTGACGGTCCTGTTTCCTTGTCGCAGATTCACGAACTCTCAGCGTTTTTCTTGAACAATGCCTTTTGGGACGTGGTATCTACGGAATTCCTCCTTGAACTCGTTCCAGGTGATCGAATCTCTGTTGGAGTGTACAGTCTGGTAATTTTCCCACCAAGCAGCAGCGGGTCCAGCTAGTTGATTTGATCCATACAAAAGCTTCTCTTCGTCGCTGCACCTAACAGTGTTCAACTTCCTCTCCATGTCTCTCAACCAATCGTCTGCCACAATGGGGTCTTCTGTACTCAAAAAGGTCGGGGGGCGTGTTTTCTGAAAGTCGGTTAATTTCGCACCCGTTGCGGATCCTTCAGCTTGTCCAGATGCGATGTGTTGCATCAACTGTCCCAAAATTTGGTTCTGCACAGTTGCTGACTCTTGTCGGTTCCGCTCCATCCATAGTAGTACATCATTGATGACACCTCCTTGTGGCATCATCGAAGATCCTGGTCTATCAGGGTTAGTACGGCTTCTTGTTCCGGGTGTAGCCCTTGCATTGCTAGGATTTCCCTCTAGCTCTCCTTCTTGGGGTCTTGCACGTGTGTTAACCATCCCACTCAAACAGGAGGTTAAGAATAGAGACATTGATTCGGAAAGAATCATTCACAGAGATGCTAGCAGAATGCTGGAATTTAACTTAAGAGATAAGAGTAAGGATATGCAAAATGACTTTTCATAAATCAGCCTTTCAAAAGATACAAAGCTTCTAGCCTCATTGGCTTACAGAGCTCATCGAACATCCAGCATACATCAACCATACTAAAACAACAGCTACAACAAAAGGAAATCTAGCGTCTGCTGGGTTAGGCACAAAAGGTCGAATCGAAGGAAGTCTGCAGTCACTCCTCAGCATCATCAGAAGAATCACAAGGCTCTACCTCCTCGGGATCCTCCTCCTCATCGTCATCTGCATCCATCAGATTATCCTCCTTGTCGTCGTCAATGCTGACAATCTCCTTCCCTTTTCCCTCAGGGGTCTTCTCCTTCTTCGTAGTGCAGGGAAGCTCGATCGTCTGACCGTTGATGACTATGCCACGCGACGCAGGCATGAAACCGCTGAGATACTCCTTTAAGTTTCCTACCCTCTTGCGAGCGGTGATCTTCAACTTTGGGCGACTCTTCTTGACTACTGACTCTGCAGCTTCGAGGTCCTTCTCTCCACTTGATTCAGCCAATTCTTGAATTTGCCTTTCCTTTTCTTGGAGACTCGCACGAGCCCTAATAAGCATGCCCTCAAGGTAGTGGCGATCATCGCGAACACACTCGTAGTCTCGAAGTAGGCGGGTGTATCCGATCTCCGAAGCACGAACGATGTCTCGAGTCTTTGTCAGAATGGCGTCCTCCCAGTCGCTGGACGAAAGAACAACTCGGTACTCTGATCTGGGGACCTAGTAAGGCACGAAGTGGTAGGGGGAATCAGTAAGGTAGTCGTTGTACAACTACCGGACGGTACCTACGGCACGACGGGCAGCGTCTAAGATAGCATCTTCTTCTTCTTCTGTGCGGGCTTGACGTCTTACTGAGCCTCTCCCGTGCTCGGGAATCTCATAGACAATCATTGAGGCCCGACAACCAATGGGTCATCCGTTGATCTCATCCTGCCAGACACAATATACTGGCCTCTGACTGTCCCGTGCTCCAAGAAATTGCAGCATCATCCACAGCAACAGTGCCCACGATCCAAGCTCGTCTCCGTGAAAGTATCTCTTGTCGGAAGCCATCTGAAGACAGAACGAAAGGCATCTATGAGTTTAAAGAGAAGTCTAAAGCCTTTTTCCAAAAATCGAAAATAACATTTTTCTTAAGGAAAATAGGTTTTCGTAAACAAATTTTTGACAAAGAACTAGCGAACTTTTCTTCTAGGGACGCCAAAGTCTATCTAAGGGTTACGACCTACAGTCGAGCCTTTTGCTCTGATACCAGATTCTGTGGGACCCTCATTTGAGGAATCCGGCGGCAACCGCCCAGGTGGATTGCACTCAGAAATGGCACATTGCAGCTCACAACAACAAGATGCATTATATAAAAATGCGAGTAATTAAAAACAAGTGCTGATCACAAGGACCAACATTACAATAACTTAGCGCCAAAATGACGCATTTAAATGTTGATACAAATTAAGGAGTTTTCGACACAAAGGTCGGCACAAAATAAAACAACAATAATAAACAAAAGGACTTCATCAGTCTTCTTCTGCAGCAGCGGTGTTGTATGGGCCTTCTCCACATCGGACTCCACCTTGGTACGTAACCCTCTAACAAGTTGGGTCTTCAGTTTCTTCTTCTTGTTCCACATTGGGTTCAAGTCCGTAAGATTCAGGGTCGATGAATCCTTCTTCTAATTTGTTTGTAAAAGCAAGGGTGAGCACATTGTCCACATGGTGCTCAACAAGTCCCAAATAAGAATGCAAATATACTTAGATGAGGGGGAATTTCTCAAGGATGGCTCTTTGGCTTTTTGCATACATATAGGATAGATTTTCGCACTTAGTTGAAGAAAAGACCTCTATTTTCGGAAGCGGTGCTTTTAAAATCCTAAGCTAGGTTTTCAGAAAATGTTGTGTGTGGCGGTCTTTCATGACTCACCACTTTATTCAGGTTTTGTGAAAAACTTTCCAAAAGCTACTTGTGCTGCATCGACGTGAATAGAATCCACAGCGCGCAGACTCCATAACCTGGGAGCTCAGAGTATCTGATACTTTTTAAACTTTGCAAAGGTGTACCACCTTAATCCACCGATCATTCGGCTTTCAAGTTGGTACCTCTCCATGCGACTTTCACGCATGTGACAAGGCCGAGATGACACAACAGTTTACAGTCCTAGCATTAACTATTCCCTGCCTGGTAAATAGACGGTCAAGTCTCAAGTACCGTTGTGGGTCCTCCCCACTGCTTTACTTCCTAGCCTGGGTCTATGTTCTCACAAGACACATAGCCTCTCTTGATTACAGTCGCGCACGACTTAATCTGGCATAGGGCGTCTTCCTTCTTTCCACCTTTTCCTCTCATAATTTTTATGAACTCACATCACTCATGGCCTTCTGCGGCCCACCAGCTCTCGCAAGAAACTGGATCGACAACCATTGCAGGGAAAAGCTAATACTAAAGAAAGGTACTAAGTTGCGCCCGTCCCATAACCGGACAAGTGGTTGGTAAGTTTTTCATGCCGCATAGAAGCACAACACAAGGTTCTAGTCCTTATGAATCTCTAGTGAGGAGTCTTTCACATTCCCAGTGCGCACACAGCACCATCCAATCAAACCATCCTCACAATCGATTCCAATCACATTTTCTTTCACAAAAAAAAGGTTTTGAATACACTTTTCTCATATGTGACCATTCAACATTTATCATATAATCTTGAGCATAGCATAGCCTAAGCATGATATTCTAGGGTGACAAGGGTGCATGGACATTCAATGTCAAAAGGGGCTTTACAGTTATTTAGGTCATACCTAATCATTTCATTAAACATAACTCTTATTTGAATCTAAGGCATGCACATACTTGAAAACAGTTAACATACTTCATTTCAAAATATTAGGCTAGACATAATCAAGGGTTTGAGACTTGCCTTGCAGTGATGGGTCTAGCTGCTCAGATGAATCCTCGAGGATCTCTTCTGTTCCTTCAACGTCTGGTTCCACGGCGGATACAAACAACACATACACACTATATAAGCATACAAGCACTAGAAAATAATACGTAAATACATCATGCATGCAGGGGAAGGGTTTGGACAAGGTCACTTGATATTGATCGAAGAGATGGGCTCAAAAGGACTTGAATGTCGAAGGGCTGACATTCGGCCCATGGCTTGACATAGCCCTAAATTGGTTCTAGGTCTGTTTTCTGGAGATGTGACAGTAGGGAATGTTGTAGAACATGGCTCAAAAGGCTTAGTGGACAAAGTGGCATTTCAATTGCTCAAATATAACAGGTCTAAATCACCCAATGCCACTGGTGGACATGCACTGACATAGTGCTAGACATGGCCAGAAACTAGGGCATTGCATAACTTTTGACTCAAGACACCAATTGGTTCACAACTTTGTCTGGGGGCTAGACCTTGATAACAACTACAAAACTCTCAACAGGCTCAAGGGCAGAAAATGGCCGGAGGGTGGCCAAATCCGGTGAGCAAACACGGTGGCCTGAACTACTAGATAGTAATCTTGGCATGATCATAACTTTTGATCTAGGCCGATTCAGGATTCGAGCCAGTGGAGTAAATTGCTCAGGGGGTTGAGGCCTAGCTAGATGATAAGGTTTCATCAGCTGGTTTGGCCGGAAAATGAACTCCGGCGATCGGGGCCGAAGACGAAGGCACCGATTTGGGCGTTTTCGTTCCAGGGCATTTGAACTCAATTCCACGCTCGGGAAGCATCTAGGGGTCATCACGAAGCTACTGGTGTACTCAATTTTTCCAGAGAATGGCTAGAGAAGCACGGCGGCGTTCTCCGGCGAACTGCCGAGGCTCGAACTTGGGGATTCGACGCACGGGGCAAAATTGACGATTCCAAACTTGCAGGCTTACTTCTCCCAGCTTACTGATCGCTATTCTCTACTGGCACGAGGATCAATTTGGCTTGAATCTCTCGGCATTAGGGGAACAGGGGATTATGGCTTTTTCGGTGATTGCCGGCGTTGAGGTTCGCCGGGGGTCAATTAAATGTTATGACACATACAGGGGGATGAGAGGAGCTTACTGGTGGTGTCGGTTTGGAGTGAGAAGCTGCGGGCGAAGCTGGCGCCGTGAGCTTCAGAAGTGGCTTGCCGGGGAAGAAGGTCTTCACGGCGGCGCTGATGAGCTTGGTTGCTCTCTGGTGGTAGAAGCTAAAGCATACAACTGCGGGGTGGTGTCAAGAGATGCTGGGCGAGGGGGCTTTATATAGCCGCGGGGTTGAGTCCTCGGGAGCGGCAGCAATCGTCGGGAAGATGCTCTCTGGCGCTGGAGCGATCAGCGAGGCACATCGGGACACGGCGGGAGCTCTGCCAGAGACGGAGCATCGCGCGAAATCGGGACTTCGTTAGGACGACGGGATAGCGAGCTTCAGCATGGCAACCATGTGGCAGTAAAGTCCTGACAATGTCAGGCACGCGCGCGAACAGTGAAGCCACAGTCTCCGGTCATCGCCACGGTGGCGTTCCATGGCGCGACGCGAGCACGTGCGGTACACGCTGGTTTCGACCGTTGGCGGCGGCGAATCTGGCCGGCGGTGAAGGCTACGGTGGTTCACAGCAACGGCAACAGCTGTGGTCGAATGTCCTCAGGTCGTGGTCGTGCACACGGCTTGGTCGTGATCGAAGAAAGGGCCAGGGGCTTGTTTGCAAGGTTTTGGACTGAACTGCGAGGACTTTGGTTCGGGAACTTGGGCCTATTTGCAAATCTAAAGATCCGGAGGGCTGATTTGAATTTTGACTTTGCAGATGATTGTTACCAAAATACTTGGACTCATCCAGCAGGAAAAATGGTAAGATCCGACAAGATCTGAGGGTTTCGACAAAAATCGAAAACAGGGTAAAATAGGGTAATTAGGGTTTGACATTTTGCCGGGGCTGAAACTTGGGCTTCGGTTGAGATTCTTGAGTTCTTCCAGAAGGGAAAAACGTTCAGAAAAGTAAAAGGAAGACAACCATTTGATTAGATTTGAGTTTGGAGATGATATGAGACTTTTAGCCTTTTCGGGCTTTTTGAAAATTCTGAAAAGAACTAAACTGAAACACTTTTGGACTGAAATGTGAAAATGATCTGGGAGATGAAGTTTCGCTGCCAACTTTTTAGGTTAAGGTAGTGGCATACCTAAGATCAAGATAGGGTTGAGACATCAGGGATTCCAAAGAAGATATGCTGACTCGCAAGCAGAAAAGATAGCTAAAAACTGGGATGTTACAGATAGCAAGAAGGATTATGCACTTATTAGATTTGAAAATGTGTGAACCATACTTTCATACCGAAGACTGAGAGGAGCAATGAAGCAGAAGAGTTTTTATTCAAAACAAAAGAAAGATTGGCAGTGCCTACAAGGTAGCGAACAAGCAATTGCGACCTTATTAGCAAAATTTTTCAAATTTGGTTTACATAGGTTAAATGATTGTTTAGGAGACTCGTGTTCTAAGTATGTGTGTAGAGATTAGGCTCAACGATTGATATTTCAATATACATGATAGAATGCGGAAATATAGATATCGATAAACATTCAAATTTCCACGATATCTACAACAAAACTAAGTACAAACAATTTTAGTACCATTAGAAGATGGTTAATCACAATTCAATGTACGATAGATTGTCTAGCTACTAATGCATGCATAAAACTCAACACGACATGCGAAGGGCTCTTAGAAGCCAAGTATCAACGATAAAATGCACAAGTCTAAGATTTTTTTGAAAATTTTGACATGACCTCTCTAGAATTACCTTGCGGTACAATAGTTCAAACACAAAGCAAGTCATATCAACATACACAACAAGGCCCACAAGGCTGGATATAAGACAATCACAAGCTCAAATAAGCACAAGTAGTCATACAACTCATCAATCACACACATATAGAATTTAAGCACAAGTATGGCCACATGAATCACAAATGCTATCAATTCATCCATAATTTTGAAAAAAATTTGACCCAAAAATGCAAACAATGAATGGAAAAGTGACTCCCATACCGCCAACCTTAAATGATGCATAGTCCACGATGCATACAAGAGGTGATAAAATGAATGAGGTAGAAGCACAAAGTAAATTTTTGCACAAATAAGTCACATGGGGTCTGAGACAGCTCACCGGGTATGGATGAAGTGAATGTCATCACGGTGAAGCATATTGAAGTCCCACGCACATGTATGGATGAAGACATAGCAGCAGCCTGGAAAAACAAAAGAACAAAAGAAACTAAAAACAATCCTACAAAACAAAGGAAAATAAATAACGAAAAGAAAGAAAGAGAAAACACTCGGGTTGCCTCCTGAGAAGCGCTTCTTTTAGGTCGGAAGCTCGACCCTCAAAGGATATGGCATTGAAGCGCGAATGGGAAGGAGAGGCAAGTATGGAACGCGGTAGAAGCTCCACATCCACCCTCCTGTCAGAAGCAGCATGCCTGGGAATCCAACAGGATCCCAGGGAATGTCGACTCGAAGAAAGTCTGCTCACGGTCGAGAAGCCACATGTGCTAACCTGCAAATAGATCAAGAAAGAACAAGCACGTGTGTATGGTAGGGACAAGGCCCTCCAAAAGGTCAGCTGACGAAGGTCCTTTCCCGTAGATCGACTGACTATGCATATCATGAGGATGGCATATGTTGATACAAGGCGAATGATAACTCACTGGGATATGATAAGTCTCATCAGAACTAAACAGCTCCGAATGATACGAGAGGGGTTTCAAGTCTACCTGAATAGTGGATGGCGTGAAGTCTGGGGTAGGAAGAACCTCCACGGGGGTCGTGTCTGATAGAGCAGGATGAACACATTCCCCTACATCAGAAAGAAGTCCCTCATAATCAAATAAGAATATCTCCCTCTCGATCTCATGACTCAAGGAATAGTCCAGAAGGTCTGCAACCTCAAAACTGACACTCTCCATCTCTGGTCCGGCTGCCAATGGATCATCAAAAGAAAACGGCCCAAACGGACGCAGAGGTGTCTTGAAAATAGGCTCGCCATCATCATCAAACATGACAAGATCAGCAGGAGGCGGAGCATAGTGACACGATGTCGAAGGAACATGGTCGGGTCGAAGCTCGCCGCTCACAACTGTGGTCTCTCCGTGAGTGTCTCCAGGATAGATGTCATGGGTGGGCTCTAGGACACTCAACGGAGGTGTGATGGCCTCAAATGTAGGTACTTGAGATGGCAGGGTGTGGACTGAATCTCGATATCCTCAGAACTCATCCATGCAAGATCGCACACCCTGCATCTCAGCCCGCAATAATTCCACATCCTCTGAATGCTCCATCATGTAAGTCTTCAGCGGCTCCTCAACCCTAGATGTATCGTCATGTGCAGGAGGAGGCGGTGAAGACTTCTGTGGAGATGGATCATCCTCACGCTTCTACAAGTATGACTGCAACATCGCCTCGAGTTTAGAAGTATCCTCGTATGCAGGAGGCTGCTGTGAGTACTGCTGATGTGATGAATACAGAGGCTGATATGATGTATATGGGAGGTGCTCACCGTACCTAAAACCTTGAAAAGGATAGCTAGGAGAAGATGATGAGATAGCAGGGTGGTTGTTCCTATACTGTGAATTTGGGTATGCAGGCCATCTAGGATGATATATAGTGGATGCTCGACCACGCTGACAAGCGGTGGGCGAATGACCTCGAATAACACAAATAGAACATATAGGAGCAACACTAACAAGAGCAAATAATCCACGAAGAGCTGTATCCATCTGACGAGCCGAATCATCTAATTTAGCACTAAGATTGCCACATGCATCACAAAAAGATTGGGAACAATCCATATCCTCAATCAATGTGAATCAATCAATCAACAAGAAAAGGATAAGAAGTGCGAGAAATAAAATAACGGGAAGGAAAAAGGGGCGAAAAAGACGCAAACAAAAACAAAACGACTAAATCTAGTCAAACACATTCACTTTCAATCTAGTCCCCGGCAACGGCACCAAAAATTGATACTGGCCTATACCGTCTCACAATAGAACGAGGACGATGCAGTAAGGCGAGTATTCAGTCGTTCTTTCCACAGGGACTAGAGAAGCAAAACGTGAAGAACTAAACTAAATCGAGTGACAAAAGAAAATAAACTAGACGAAATAAAGAGGGAGAAAATGTTGGAAGAAATAAAGAGAAAGAGAAAGGTATTCATGCTGCGACCATTAGTTAGTGCTAGATCTGTACGCGCCATCGTGAATACATGCGATAGTCGTATCGTTCAGTTGTTCCCCAAAAAGGGGCAACGAAAGGGACTAAACCGAATACGTCTCTCGACGGTATCAACGAATAGGCACATAGAGATAACACAAACCATTCCCCAACAGCATCTCAACCTCAACCAAACAACAAGCAGAAGACAAATAAATATTCCTGAACATTGAAACTTCTTCCTCCAGCACTACTGGGTCGCAACCACACAAATCTTTACAAAGAATTTAGCAAGAAATAAGTCAATGTTACTCACAACTGCAATTAGATTAACAATGAACTCGAGATTCAACACATTTACCCAGAAATCACAATTGCATCATCACTAGTCTGGACAGCAATACAGAAAAGACAGAAATAACTTGTAGCTGCAGATAAATATCTAAAATAAAACCTTCCAACCAATTCAGAGATAGATGCATCAAAAACACTTTTGCAACCAGAAGTCAAATCATAAGTTATACCCACATATCACAGAATTTAACAATTCAAAATTGGAAGCTGTCAAGCAGAAACAACAATTAAGCCAACTCAGATTCAATCATCCCAGCATCCAACAAAGGCAGATTCTATATTGCAATTTTAGGAACTGTATTGCTTGATTCAATCAAATTCATCATTGTTACTAGAATCTTGGCAATATTACATCTCAGAACAGCTTGTCCTATCATCACAGAGCAATTGAGAGGGAGAGGAAGAAGAAATTGGTCACCATTTGTGCTTTTGCAAAAGCTAGCAGGTTCTGGAGTTGACGGCCGAGGCGTCGGGTAGCCGAGGAGGAATGGTCAAGGTCATGGTCGGGGAGGGAGCTGGTAGTAGTCGAAGTAGCCGGAGAGGAGGTCGTGGAAGAGGAGCGTAGCCATCGGCGCTGAGGAAGAAGGAGAAGTCCCCGAGGTCGACGAAGTGGTCGATGAGGAGCGGCGGGCTCGCCGAGGAAGGCGGCGGTGAGGCGAATCCGGCGGTAGCTTCACGTCGGCTGCGGTGAGCTGTGGAGGCGACGGCGCTAGAGGTGGATCCGGCGCGGGATCAGGAGAGGCGGCTAGGGCGGCAGTGGCTATGGTGCGAATCTGTGCGGCGGCGGCTGGATCTAGGCCAAGGAGGCCATGAGGGGCGGCTGCTCTGGTGTCGTGGTGGTTGATCTGGTGTGGAAGTGGCTGATCGGGCGGCGTGAGGAAGATACCGCAAAGGCAGCGCTGTTGTGGTGTTGTGGTGGTGTGAATCAGGAGCGGCGAGGCCGGCTGCGAGTTTGTGGGCAGCGCGGTGCGAGGTGGCGTCTGAGATCTGGAGCAAGAAGAGGACAGGAAAGAGCAAGAGGTAGAGGAGGAAGAAGAGACCGGCTAGGGCCGGGAGTGGACGGAGGTGTGGATCACTTTCGAGGGAGGCAGAAAAGAAGCTGGAGGATATGGGAGCCGTCACCGCCGCTGTCACTACGGCGTCGATCGGCGCTGGAGAAGAAGCAGTGGCTGTGCTGAGAAGAAAGGAGGGAAAGTGGAGAAGAAATAGGGAGAAGGGAAGAGGAGGTTGAATATAAAAGCACTGAGAAGGGCGCCGCGGCGTACAGTCTGGCCACCGGCGGTGAGGTCGGACGGAGGTGTGGAAATAGTGAGGGGGAAGAAGAGAAGAAGAAAAAAAGAAAACCAGGCTCGAAGAAGCACAGTGGCCGGCGGTTGAGGTTTAGAGAAGAAGGTCACTTTGCAAAAAGGCCCTCGGGGTTTTAGAAAATTACAAAGAGGTTCTTCCCGAGTTGGGGTTTGAGATTTTGAGTCTTGGATATTTTGCAAAAGGGTGCTTGAGGTTTAAAGAATTTACAGGAAGGTCCTCGGCTGAAAGGAATTGAGATTCCGGGCCCCCAGAGACTCTGATTTCAGCATGGTCAGTTTCTACGCATCCGTAGAAACACGTGCTTGCATCAGGAATCGACCGAGGGTCAAGTTTGGTCGATGAACCACAATCGGTCAGCCAAAATCCATCCAAATCATATGGACCTGCAATAAAATCATAAAACAAATAATACGGTCGATTTGACAATAAAGATGTGTATGATTAATGCAAATGCAACCTTATATGACTAAATGTGCATGATCAGGGGGATTAAACATATGGAAAATATGCACAGATATAAGTACATGGCTAAAACAAAAGCCAAGTTGGTTCATTTATGAGATAGCAATGCAAGTACACACATATACACCAGTTCACACATTCAATTACATGTCTGAAACAACAATACAAATACACACCTATACACCAATACAATTAAATACGCAAATACACCAATTTACACATTCAGGTACATGTCTCAAATAGCAATACAAATACACAAATATACACCAATAGAAATACACCAATTCACATATTTGATGTATATTACAAAAGTCACGTCTGAAACAACAGATCATGACGAGGACCCAGTGGCCCATACATTTTACATAAAAGAGAACCTTTGCAAGTTGCGACAATGTAACTACCAACTACAAGTTAGTCCTAATACTTCACAAATCCATTCATCTGAAACAGCAAATGTATGAACCACGTTTGACTTAACCATAGGAGTTCAGTTCAAAGACGCCCGAGGAGTTGGAACTGGCGTTGAGTTACATTTGTATTGGTGATTTCCTCAGGCTCGAACTCAACTCAACTCAACTCTGAGTTGACTTGAGTTGAGTTGAGTTCAGTTGAGCTGCGTTGGGTTGAGTTGAGTTGAGTTGAGTTTGAGCTCGAGGAAATCACCAATGCAAATGTAATATGCTTTCTATAGTTCCTGATTTGAGAAACATAACGGGCTTCAGGATCTTCTCGACCAAGCCAACTAAGATCTCGCCCTTATTGTCCTTCCAGCTCTCGACGGTGATCTTCGCCGTTTCTTTCGCCAACAAGCCAACGTAGGTAGCATACTGTGACGAAGAACCGTGAAATATGTTGCCCCTCATGAACATCGTCCAAGGACCTGTACAGATCATCAGTAGGCATTCTAGAGCAAATTAAGATTGTTTAATGCAGAGGTGGGTCTCTAGTGTAGTGGTAAAGTCACTAGGTGGTAAGTTAGAGGTCTTGAGTTCAACTCCCCACCTCTACCATTTATTCCTGTAGGCCGAATCGGCGGCAGTCTCTCTCAAGAAAAAGTGTTTGTCTTACAAATATCTTGGTCATTTTTTTCATTTGAATTTCAAACAATTGAACATTCTCTGTCCCACAATGATATTATTTAGTTGTTTTAGTAAAAACAGGAACAAGACACCATACATAATCATATTGAAAAGAAGATACATAAAAATGAAAGATACAAAAATCGCAGGATAATTGCCATCATAGGTTTAGAATAATCGAACATGCCAAAATTTTACTTGCTTTGCTTGCAATGCCAAAATCTAGTCGAGGGAGTTGAGGCTACGATCGATCTTGGACTTGATTCACCTGAGAAACAAGTGGCCATCGATGGAGGTGCGGAGGTGCAGCGGTCGTCGATGGAGGTGCGGAGGTGCAGCGGTCGTCGATGGAGGTGCGGCGGCCGTCCATGGAGGTTATGATGCACCACGGTTTGATGCGCACGGTGGCCCGATCTTCCGACAGGTAGAGGTAAGTCGATTGGTGGAGACTCGACGTTGACGATCCGGCTTCCGATCAGAACCGATCCGAACCCAGCAATCGCTACACCACGGCTCCGTTGGTTATCAACCATGCACAAACACGATTGACCTCGCCAAGAAGGCTTATCCCTGCATGCGAATCGAGAACACAAGCAAGAACGAGAAAGATGCAACTGAATTTGCAATTGAGGATGAAGCTCACGAGTTGGGGTCTCACAAACCGATGAACGGCGATACTGTTCAAAGACAGAATTGATCTAAGCAAAACCCCAACCAAACCCTAGCGGCGGCTACTGAATATAAGGGCTAAGGGACGTCCTAGAAACCCTAGACGTGTCCGTGATGGACTCCAACACGATACATGGGCCAAAGGCCCAAATTGGTGACGCAGCACCCTGGGACAGATTCTGTCCGCCAACTTCGAACGCGAATTCCTGTCGACTCAGCAGTCCAATTGACCTGAAACTGGTGCCATTGGAAAGGTTATCTCCTTAGCTTTCGATACATATGTGGATCATTGAAATCGGAGTCCGTTTGTGGCCTGGGCAATGATTTTAGTGAACACTGCTCCTGGTGCCCGAGGTAGTCGACTCCGAGATGAATTGGGACTCCGACTCCGAGATGAATTGGGACTGCAACTTGACTTGGACGCCCTCCTTGCCTCCCTCCTGGCCCTTGCTGGTTCCCAAGGCCTTCATGATCCTCTCCAAAGTTCCTAAGTACAATATAATCAATAATATCATTAGGTAGCATACTATCCTCACAAGTATATACACGGGCACTTAAGAACGAGCTCACCTGTTGATTCAATTGCCATGCTCGTGCTCTTGTGATGGGTCCTTGCATCACAACTGGAGGAGTCTCGGGCGTATGCATAGGAGTGATGTCCTCATCATCCTCCCCCTCTTGAAGTGGAGTCGTCCTCGACTCAAGCTCATCTTCTTCTCCCATGAACGGTTTCAAATCTGCAATGTTAAATGTGGGACTAACCCCAAATTCGGGCGGCAACTCAAGTTTATATGCATTATCATTTATTTTCTCAAGTATCTTGAAAGGACCATCAGCTCTAGGCATTAATTTAGACTTTCGCAATTCTGGAAAACGATCCTTTCTCAAGTGTAACCATACTAAATCACCCGGTTCAAGTTTTACTTCCTTGCTACCTTTACTTCCCGCAGTCCTATACCTTTCATTCATCATTTCAATATGTTCCTTAGTCTTTTCATGCAATTTCAGAATAAATTCAGCACGTTCCTTATCATCATGATTAACTCGTTCACTAGTAGGTAAAGGTAATAGATCAATAGGAGCACGGGGATTGAAGCCATACACTACCTGAAAAGGACTTACCTTGGTGGTGGAGTCTACCGCCCTATTATAAGCGAACTCAACATGCGGCAAACACTCTTCCCACATCTTCAAATTCTTCTTCAAAACAGCCCTCAACATAGTAGATAATGTACGATTTACTACCTCGGTTTGGCCGTCGGTTTGGGGATGACATGTTGTTGAAAACAGCAGCTTGGTCCCCAATTTATTCCATAGAGTTCTCCAAAAGTGGCTCAAAAACTTGGCATCACGATCTGAAACAATAGTAGAAGGCATACCATGCAAGAGAACGATTTCTTGAAAGAAAAGGTTAGCAATATTAACAGCATCGTCGCTCTTATGACAAAGAATAAAGTGAGCCATCTTAGAAAATCTATCAACCACCACAAAAATACTATCCCTCCCCCTCTTGGTCCTAGGCAGTCCTAAAACAAAGTCCATAGATATATCCTCCCATGGAGTGCTAGGAACAGGAAGAGGCATATATAAACCATGTGGATTCAATCGTGACTTAGCCTTTTGACATGTAGTGCAGCGGGATACAAACCTCTCAATGTCTCGCCTCATCTTCGGCCAAAAGAAGTGAGCGGACAGAACGGCCTCCGTCTTCTTGGCACCAAAATGACCCATCAAACCTCCTCCATGAGCTTCCTGTATCAAAAGAAAACGAACGGATCCAACTGGAACACATAGGCGGTTAGCTCTAAACACAAATCCATCATTTATCACATATTTGTCCCATGTTCTTCCCTCTTTGCAATGCAGCAAGACATCCTTAAAATCATCATCATTAGCGAGTCGTCCTCGACTCAAGCTCATCTTCTTCTCCCATGAACGGTTTCAAATCTGCAATGTTAAATGTGGGACTAACCCCAAATTCGGGCGGCAACTCAAGTTTATATGCATTATCATTTATTTTCTCAAGTATCTTGAAAGGACCATCAGCTCTAGGCATTAATTTAGACTTTCGCAATTCTGGAAAACGATCCTTTCTCAAGTGTAACCATACTAAATCACTCGGTTCAAGTTTTACTTCCTTTCTACCTTTACTTCCCGCAGTCCTATACCTTTCATTCATCATTTCAATATTTTCTTTAGTCTTTTCATGCAATTTCAGAATAAATTCAGCACGTTCCTTAGCATCATGATTAACTCGTTCACTAGTAGGTAAAGGTAATAGATCAATAGGAGCACGGGGATTGAAGCCATACACTACCTGAAAAGGACTTACCTTGGTGGTGGAGTGTACCGCCCTATTATAAGCGAACTCAACATGCGGCAAACACTCTTCCCACATCTTCAAATTCTTCTTCAAAACAGCCCTCAACATAGTAGATAATGTATGATTTACTACCTCGGTTTGGCCGTCGGTTTGGGGATGACATGTTGTTGAAAACAGCAGCTTGGTCCCCAATTTACTCCATAGAGTTCTCCAAAAGTGGCTCAAAAACTTGGCATCACGATCTGACACAATAGTAGAAGGCATACCATGCAAGAGAACGATTTCTTGAAAGAAAAGGTTAGCAATATTAACAGCATCGTCGCTCTTATGACAAAGAATAAAGTGAGCCATCTTAGAAAATCTATCAACCACCACAAAAATACTATCCCTCCCCCTCTTGGTCCTAGGCAGTCCTAAAACAAAGTCCATAGATATATCCTCCCATGGAGTGCTAGGAACAGGAAGAGGCATATATAAACCATGTGGATTCAATCGTGACTTAGCCTTTTGACATGTAGTGCAGCGGGATACAAACCTCTCAATGTCTCGCCTCATCTTCGGCCAAAAGAAGTGAGCGGACAGAACGGCCTCCGTCTTCTTGGCACCAAAATGACCCATCAAACCTCCTCCATGAGCTTCCTGTATCAAAAGAAAACGAACGGATCCAACTGGAACGCATAGGCGGTTAGCTCTAAACACAAATCCATCATGTATCACATATTTTTCCCATGTTCTTCCCTCTTTGCAATGCAGCAAGACATCCTTAAAATCATCATCATTAGCATATTGTTCTTTAATTGATTCCAATCCAAATATACGACAATCAAGTTGGGACAACATGGTATATCTCCTAGACAAGGCATCAGCAATCACATTATCCTTCCCTTTCTTGTGTTTGATAACATAAGGAAAAGATTCAACAAATTCAACCCATTTAGCATGTCTACGATTCAGTTTCACTTGACTGCGAATATGTTTTAGCGACTCATGATCGGAATGAATAACAAATTCTTTGGGCCAAAGATAATGTTGCCACGTTTCTAAAGATCGCACAAGAGCATACAATTCTTTATCATACGTGGAATAATTCAAAACAGGACCACTCAATTTTTCGCTAAAGTAAGCAATAGGTTTACTATCTTGCATCAAAACACAGCCAAGTCCAACCCCACTAGCATCACATTCAAGCTCAAAGGTCTTATTAAAATCAGGAAGTTGGAGTAAAGGTGCATTAGTAAGCTTATTTTTCAAAAGGTTGAAGGCATTCTCCTGTGCTTGCCCCCAATGGAACACAACTCCCTTCTTCGTCAACTCGTTCAATGGGGCTGCAATGGTGCTGAAATCCTTCACAAAGCGGCGGTAAAATCCGGCAAGTCCATGGAAGCTCCGCACTTGTGAAATCGTCGTGGGCATTGGCCAACTCTTAATCGCGTGCACCTTGGCTTCATCCACCTCAATTCCCTGTGTAGTCACAACATAGCCAAGAAACGATACTCGTTCGGTGCAAAAAGTGCACTTCTCGAGGTTACCAAATAAACGTGCAGCACGCAAAGCATCAAAAACAGCACGTAGATGATCAAGATGTTCATGTAACGACTTGCTGTAAATCAATATATCATCAAAATAAACCACCACAAATTTCCCAATGAAAGCTCGTAAAACCTCGTTCATTAAGCGCATGAAAGTGCTAGGTGCATTAGTTAAACCAAAGGCATGACTAACCACTCATACAATCCAAACTTGGTTTTAAAGGCTGTTTTCCATTCATCTCCCAATTTCATTCTTATTTGGTGGTATCCACTACGCAAGTCAACCTTAGAAAAAATTATAGAACCACTTAACTCATCAAGCATGTCGTCTAACCTAGGAATAGGATGACGGTACCTTATTGTGATATTGTTAATGGCTCTACAATCTACACACATGCGCCAACTGCCATCTTTCTTAGGAACCAAAATAACAGGAACAGCACAAGGACTAAGGCTCTCACGTACATACCTGCGGTCCAAAAGATCTTGGACTTGGCGCTGAATCTCCTTAGTCTCCTCGGGGTTGGTCCTATAAGCAGCTCGGTTTGGCAAACTCGCTCCAGGTATCAAATCAATTTGGTGCTCAATCCCTCGTATGGGTGGGAGTCCTGGAGGTATCTCGGCAGGAAAAACATCTGCATACTCCTGCAAAAGGTTAGTGACAGCAGGAGGCAAAGTACTGGGCATATCATCCAATGAAAACAAAGCATCTTTGCATATCAAAGCATAGCATGGTGCATCATTCTCATTAATTTCAGCAAGGTCACATTTTGTAGCAAGCATAACACCACCCTTCAATTTAATTCCCTCGGACCTAGAACTAGGTTCTTTCTTGTCTTTCTTAGGTGGGAAAATATTTTTAGCCACTTGCTGATTTTCAGATTCAAGCGCACTCTCTTTTCTCTCATTTTCAGCTCTCTCTTTGTCACATTGCACAATTTCAGTAGGAGTCATAGGGAGCAAAGTGATTTTCTTCCCCTTGTGCATAAGAGTGTATTTGTTACTTCTACCGTGATGAATTGCATCAGTATCAAATTCCTATGGACGGCCTAACAAAAGGGAACATGCTTGCATAGGCACTACATCAAAATCAGCAAAATCATGGTATGTTCCAATGGAAAATTGCACTCTCGCAGTTTGTGTTACCTTCACCTTACCACTGTTATTGAACCATTGAATATGGTAGGGATGAGGGTGTGCACGTGTGGGCAAGCAAAGCTTCTCCACCAGATCTGAACTCACCAAGTTATTGCAGCTCCCACCATCAATTATGACACGAACACGACGGTCCTTGACGATGAGGTACATCTGAAACAAATTATGGCGTTGTAGCTTGCCCGCTTGCTCCATTTGAGCGCTCAACACTCGTTGCACAATGATTGTCCTATAATTCTTGGTGGCAGCGGTCCCTAAAATCTCCTCATCATCGTCGTCCGTCTCATGGTCATCCTCATTATCTGCAAGGTTAGCTACAAGAGCATATTCATCCTCAACATCACTAGCACTAATGTACCCACCTTCTTCTATTGCAATGTACGCTCGACGACTTGGGAAATCCTTCATGACATGGCCCATCCCCTTGCATCGGTGGCACACAATTTCCGTTGTTCGACCCGTGGAAGCCACCGATGAAGAACTCTTTGTTGGTGCCTGCACATGGTTAGATTTACTCACCTCGGGAACTCGTGATGGCGGTGATGGTGCTGCTGAACGCGCCCTACTCATGGAGGGGGCAGCAGACCGAACAGAAAGGGGTGGAGCTGATTTGGTTGTCCCCGGCGTCGTCTTTGGTGTGGGTATGTTGCCGAAATTACTCCTTGGCCTTTGCTGTTTTCCCTGCAATTCTTTTTCTGCCAACATAGCAAGCTGGAACAATCTATTGATAGAATTATATTCTTTGTAATCAATTATGTCCTGAATCTTGCGCCGTAATCCCCCATAAAAACGAGCCATCTTATCCTCCTCATCCTCAACTACCTCACAACGCAACATGCCTATTTGTAGCTCTTTGTAGTACTCCTCAACAGATTTATTATTTTGATTTAAGCGTTGCAAATTCTTGCGCATATCACGTTTATAAGAAGGAGGAACAAATCTTCTACGCATAGCTTGTTTTAATCTATCCCATGTAGCAGGTGCTAATCCAGCATTTACTATCTCATTCCACCAAATGATAGCAAAATCTTTAAACTCACTAGTAGCTTGTCTAACTCTATGTATCTCAGGAACAAGATGGGAGTTAAATTTTTGTTCAACTGTCATTTCCCAATCTAAGTAAACTGCAGCATCATAAGTACCAGAAAAAGATGGTATGGTAAATTTAACCCTAGCAAAAGAATCATCATGTCCACGACCATTACGAGGATTAAAATTGTTACCTCCCATACCTTGACGGTTGTTATTCAGGCGTTGTTGTTGTCGCACATCCTGTGCAGCGGCGCGAGCGGCAAAGGCATCATGGCCCTCTCCATCCACTTCATCTCCCGCGACAGACTCTTCTTGATCTTCCACTCTGCGATCTCCATTGGGAGGCGGCTGTCTCTCAAAATTTTCCAACCTGGGAAGAAGATTGGCGATGCTTCGCTCTATCCTCTCCAATCTTTGGTCGTTATCTTGGCCGATCCTTGCGATGTTTGCGTTGATGTCATTGAGCGCGTTGTTAAGCTCGTTCCGTGTAACACACTCATCTTCCTCATTACCTGCCATTGTTAGTTGAAAGAAAGACAAAAGAAACAAAAACAACCGGTGGTATAATCCCTATCAACTACTTTGGCGGCAGAAGGTGGTTTCACTCACTCTCAAGCGTCTTACCACGCTCTTACAAGTGTTCTTACCAATGCAACAGGTGGTACAACCGGCGGCTGGTTCGTGATACCGTGACAAGCTTGAGTGTAGCGATTGCCGAATTGAACCTGATCTGATCAGAAGAAAGGTGGAGCTTGGAAGGCAAAGTATAGTAGCAAGGATTAGCAAATTTCAAAAACAGTTAGCAAAGCTGAATAAAGATTCAAAGTTCTTGTCACAGTTGCTGGCCTAAGCGTGCTCCTATAACTAGTTCAACCTAGCAAGAGATATATCACAGCACAAAGGACTCAAAGGATGCAAGTAATTCTGATTTTCTACTTCTCTTTCTCTTCTCTCTGTTTTTTTTTTTTTGCCGGTTTGGCTCTTTCTCTCCTCTTATTTTTTTTTTCACTTCTTTTTTTTTTTTTTTTTCTAACACAAATATATACCTCTTAACTCAGAGGAGAAACAACAATCTCACAATTTGAAGCAACAAACGACAGGAAACCGATGCCCGAAAGAATTGACAAAATAGGACAGCAAACTTCCGGGCGTCGAAACTCGGTCTTAGAAGCTTTTTTTGAGGGTCAAAAAAATGCACAGGTCTAAAGACTTGTGGAATTTTCAGATGTGCGTCGTCGTCCCCTTCGAAACAAAAAAAAGTAGACCCAAATCGGAGTTCGTATGCAAAAGTTATGCCAGTTTTAGTGAACACTGCACAATCTGGAATTGCTCGCGAATTCAGATCTTTCTCCCGGTTAGGCTAGAATAGGATTAGGTTTGCGGGTGAAAAAGGATGGCCAGCGGTGCAGGGCAATTGACACAAGGCGGCTCACGACCTCAAACCAGCAACAAGACGATGACTATGGATCAATACTCAACAATACGATACTGAAAACGAAATTGCAAAGCTCAAAGGGTTGTAGGACAGCGGAATTGATGATGAACTTTTTTTGTGGGGCAAATTTTCTGGACTCTAGGACGATGGCAACACAAAACTAAAGGGGATACAATGATACCTGACGGGAAACCGAGGCTCTGATACCACTTGATGCGCACGGTGGCCCGATCTTCCGACAGGTAGAGGTAAGTCGTTTGGTGGAGACTCGACGTTGACGATCCGGCTTCCGATCAGAACCGATCCAAACCCAGCAATCGCTACACCACGGCTCCGTTGGTTATCAACCATGCACAAACACGATTGACCTCGCCAAGAAGGCTTATCCCTGCATGCGAATCGAGAACACAAGCAAGAACGAGAAAGAAGCAATCTGAAAAATTGCAAATATAAATTGAATCTCACGAGTTGGGGTTCCACAAACCGATACACGGCGAAATTGTTCTTTGACAGATTAATCTAAGCAAAAACCCAAACCAAACCCTAGCGGCGGCTACTGAATATAAGGGCTAAGGGACGTCCTAGAAACCCTAGACGTGTCCGTGATGGACTCCAACACGATACATGGGCCAACGGCCCAAATTGGTGACGCAGCACCCTGGGACAGATTCTGTCCGCCAACTTGTAACGCGAATTCCCGTCGACTCAGCAGTCCAATTGACCTGAAACCGGTGCCATTCGAAAGGTTATCTCCTTAGCTTTCGATACATATGTGGATCATTGAAATTGGAGTCCGTTTGTGGCCTGGGCGACGATTTTAGTGAACACTGCTCCTGGTGCCCGAGGTAGTCGACTCCGAGATGAATTGGGACTCCGACTCCGAGATGAATTGGGACTCCAACTTGACTTGGACGCCCTCCTGGCCTCCCTCCTGGCCCTTGCTGGTTCCCAAGGCCTTCATGATCCTCTCCAAAGTTCCTAAGTACAATATAATCAATAATATCATTAGGTAGCATACTATCCTCACAAGTATATACACGGGCACTTAGGAACGAGCTCACCTGTTGATTCAATTGCCGTGCTCGTGCTCTTGTGATGGGTCCTTGCATCACAACTGGAGGAGTCTCGGGCGTATGCATAGGAGTGATGTCCTCATCAGGTTACGGGTTAGGGCTTGTCGCACCTGAGGAGATAAAGAAGTGGAACGGTTCTACTGGAAGAGCCATTACATGGTATCTGTAGAAGTCGAACAGTTCTAACGGTACCCAATAAACTACCGTTAGTACTTCTGAATCTCTTCTAATGGTAAATATATGCAGCACCGCTAGAATAAAACTATTTGTAGAAGTTGAACGGTTCTAACGGTACCCAACAGACTACCATTAGTACTTCTGCATCTCTTCTAATGGTAAATTTATGTAGCGCCGCTAGAATAGATCATTCGGTTTCTTCTAACGGTACGCAAAATACTATCGTTAGTACTTGTGTATCTCTTCTAACGGTATATATATTCTATACTATTAGAAAAAACCACACAATTTCTTCTAACGGTAAATTTCATAGCAACCGATAGTAAAAATACCTACAACGTGCCTTTTGTGACTGCGCAACACCTTTTCTAATGGTTTTCTTCTAAATCGCTAATAACCATTATAAGATTGGGGTTAGTAGACTGCATTTCTGTGCTAGTGATGTAATTAGTTTCCTACTAAACATCTTTTATGAGTCGACTGGCCTCCAAACCAACATTAGCAAGAGTTCGATTACGACAATATGTTGCCAAGGCATCAACGGCAAGAGCTCAATGAGGGTTTCCTTTGTCAAATTGAAAACTTTCCATGCAAATAGTTGGGATTGCCTCATCGATCTCTAGGCTCGAAAGGAAAGACCTCCAACCTTTGCTTGACAAATTCGTCAAGAAGTTAGCATGGTGGAAACCCAGACTTATCTCTACAGGAGGAAGACTAACGCTAGTTAAATTGGTCCTGCCGGCCTTGCCAGTATACTTCTTACTAGCAATAGGACATCTGAAATGGTTAATCAAAAAGATGGAGAAGTATATGCGTGGCTTCCTCCATACTGGAAATGATTTGACCACTGTTGGTAGATGCTTGGTGGCTTGACACAAGGTATATATGTAAACCATTGGAATTTGGAGGGCTTGGCATCCCAAACCTATGCTAAGCTTTGCACTTAGGACAAGATGGTGGTGGTATACCTGGAGCAATCCCACCAAACCCTAGATTGTTCTGCAGTGCCCATCGACAAGGAAGTTTCACAACTCTTTAGAGCGTCCACAACAATAATAGTTGGCAATGGGAACTAGCAAAGTTCTGGGAGGATAGATGGTTGAATGTGTGGGCACTAAAAGACTTAGCACCTAATGTTTATCAGGTATCCAAACGAAAAAGGGGAACAATGAGAAGAACGCTCTAGAACAATCGTTGGATTTCTAATCTCAGAGGAGCATGGTCGCCCGCAGGGATTCATGAGTTCGTATTACTCTGGGGGGCCATCCAACCAGTGTAGCTGAACCCAGAGCAACTCGTCATGGTTAGCTAGAAATGGATGACTTCTCTAGAATACACAACCTATAGATTGCAATTCCATGGGAAGCCTCGATCGACTATGGTGGACCTCATCTAGACATGTTGGGCACCCACGAAATGCAAACTCTTTACTTGGTTAGGAGCCTGGAACAAGTGCCTGAAAGCCGATAATTTGGCAAAGAGAAGTAGGTTTCACCACCCCTATTGCAGGCTATGTCTTGTTCAGCCAGAATCAGTTTTACATTTTCTGTCTAGGTGTACATACACACAACAAGTAATAAAATGAATCCTTCAAGACGTTGGCCTCCAACAAGTATTGCAGATGATAACAAATGCCGTCAGCTTGGAGGCCAATTGGCATGACATAGAACACGTCTTGGGGTCAGAACAACGTGAGAGATGGAACTCTTTGTTCATACTTAATTGGTGGGGAGTCTGGAATAAGTGAGACTCTAGAATCTTCAGGCATAGAGAGCAAGCCACTGCTGAACTACGTAACGAAATATGGTTTGAAGCAGCGACATGGGTTGAAGCCGAGGTGCACAAGCTAGAGGCTCTAATCCCTTAATACTCAGGCTTTGGGGAACCTCCACCCCCGGCGGTAGCGTGAGATAGTGCACGAGGTAGGTGACGATCAATATTACTTGAGCTAGTCATCTGTATATTAAATATATTATGTTTAAGATATTTCAGATATGATATATAGCTCCATGGTGGCAGAGCTCAGTTTCCTGCGAACCAGAAGGTCGCATTACTAATGTGGACCTTAGTACTGACCTGTGGTCATAGGCTGTACGCGACCATAGCATCAAGAGAGTCATGTCTAACCTGAGTAGTGGCTGAGTCTTCCAGTCATGGCTCCAGGATAAGATAACTTCCACTCCTGTTTGTGAAGATAACCACCAGGGAGTTAAGATATGTAGTTATCTGGAAACCGCAAATTGGCAACCGTCTAACCTCCCGAAACTACTCTATGTTGACACCCTTTCAATTATTATAAAAGGACAACAAGCATACCGGAAAATACAAGATATCTTACAAAGAGAAGAAATAGACATAGATATCGATAAAGAGATTGTTAGCTTGCCTCTGTAATAATCTCCCCTCTTTTGTAATTACTTACATACATAGTGAAACATCACAGGACGTAGGGTTATTACTCAAATTCTTGAGGGCCCGAACCTGTATAATCTCCTGTGTCTTCAGTGCATAATTATATTTACTTACCTGATGGAGGTCCCGAAAGGTCTCCACTTCCTACACAAGTAAATTGCATAAGATCGACTAACGATCCAACTCCCAATCATTGACAGCTGGCGCCCACCGTGGGGAATTTCTCAAGACGTTTTCTTCATTAGGAGTTCTGGTAAGTTATGTCTGGAGTATATGATTCAGAGAATGATTTCGATCTCGACGACTATGCTCATATCCAGATGCCTTCGCCTAACGACCCCATTCCTACGGAAGGGGTTGGCGACGAAGATGTCCATGAGTCACACCCTGAGGGTGCATCTTCTCCAACTCTAGTCATGTCTGTTGAAAAAGACATAGAGAAGATGAATTTATCCCCTCATGTGAATCCCACCACATCAGAGGCTGAGTACGTGCCACAGCATATCGTCCCAAAAGATGTGGAAGATAATGACCTTGAGTTTAGTTCTGAAAAGTTTGCTCTGGACAATCTCCAATCTCTTTTTAATTTCGAGTCTGACTCAGAATAACGAGAGATGTTTTCCTCGTCTGCGACCTCTGTTCCACAGCAATTTGCCGCGCTTTCGGAGGAAACTCCAGACCAGCGAGTTGCCAGGTAGGAACGAGAACGCAAGCAGGAGGAAGATCAAGCTCGCGAACAGCGAGAGCATGAGATTTGTAGGCCCACTGAGGAAGCCTTACGTCTTGCGCAATCTTGCCAAGATGCCATTGTTCGAGACCTTGGTCCCAATACCTCTCGTCATCCACATGGTCACAGGCGCGACCAGGCACCATCATTAGCCCCGAGGTATTCCCTAGCGATTGTGGAGACAATCACTCCTATGGCACCCAGAAGGAGCACACAAGACCGAATTCGTGTTATCGCAGATACACTGTGTAATCCTCCTCCTGGTTTGGAATATGCGGATAAAACAACCTTCACCAGAGTCCTTGCAGGCACGCTCGACGAAGTTGCATCCAAGGCGACTCCAACGGCATCGTCCCGTTCCACGATTCATTCCCATGAGCGGGATTATTCTTACTCCAGCCATGAGTGGATCTCGCCCACGATCATATGGAAGGTCACGATGATGGACATTTCCAAAGTTCCTATATAGGTTGTAATGCTTTCTCGCCAAGGCTCCATGCGGTAGTCTAGCCAGATAAGTTTAAACATGGTATGATCGAAAGGTTCGATGGAACTCAAAATCCATCAGAATTCCTTCAGATCTACATCACTGGCATTCAAGTGGTAGGAGAAGATGACTGTGTGATGGCAAATTATTTGCCAACGGTTCTAGAAGGACCAGCAAGGACTTGGTTGTTCAATCAACCAGAAGGGTCGATATACAATTTCCAAAATTATTATGAAAAGCCTGGTGAGGAAGATGATCTTCATCAGTTACGCCAGACTTCGATTGAAACTCTTCGACAATTTGTCAAGATATTTGTTGGAGTGAGGAATACTATTCCCAACATTTTAGATACTTCAGTTATCAGGGCTTTCAAACATGCTGTTCGATACCGAAGATTCACTGAAGATTTGAGCATACATCCACCAAGGTCGGTATCAGATCTATTCGATATGGCAGGCCATTATTCTGACGCGGCTGAGGCCGTGGAATGGAATAGAATGGTGGACAAAGGGAATTTTTCGTCTGTCGTGGTATTACGAATACCCCGGCAGGTTTTGTGGAAGATCCTAGCGAAGAAAAGACGACGCAAGCTGACCACGTGACCGGTCCTCTCCCGTCGAACAAATGCCGCAAGTGACATGAAGGTTTATACAGGTTTGGGCCTCGGTGGAGGTCCTAGTCTTGTCGGCGTGCTCCCAATCAGAGTTGGCCAGGGGAGTCTCTCTCGGGGGAGAGATGGCTCTGGAGCACACCTGTGAGATTATCTATTCCAAGTAAATATGAATTGTCCTCCTTACATGAGGTGTTACAAGGTCTTATATAGCCCCAAAAGATGCAAAAAGACTAAACCACCCCACCTGCCACCATTGGATCGAGGCGCAGCAACGTCCTTCTCCCGGTCAGGAACCTTGGATGCTTGAAAAGTGTCCGCCGATTCCCGAGGTGCTTCTCGCGTGACCCTCACGTGACCCGGGGCCGGAGACCCCTGTCTCCGGAAGGACGGCAACGCCCGAGACAAGCCACTGGGGGGCCTTATGCCTGGGCAAAAGGCGGCGCCCGGGACAACCCACCGGGGGGCCTTGTCCCCGGCCAAAAGACGGTACCCGGGACAAGCCAACGGGGGGCCTCGTCCCCGGGCAAAAGGCGGCACCCGGGGCAAGCCACCGGGGGGCCTCGTCCTCAGGCAAAAGACGGCACCGCCCGGGGCAAGCCACCGGGGAGCCTTGTCCCCGGGCTGTAACACCCCTGTTTTTCCCAACCTTAGCCTACCTTGACTATCTGCATATCAGGATGAGATCTTGGTAATGCCAGAGTGTTACTCTAAAAAGTTGGCGGCCAAACTCTTTCATTCAAGTCATTTTCGCAGATCAGTCCAAAAGATTCACAAATTAGTCCTTTTCAGATCTCTGAGGAACCCCAAAAAGGCTAAAAGTTGCAGATCATTTCCAAATCATGATTTGATTCAGTGAACATCTTCCCTTCACTATTCTAAACATTTTTCCCTTCTGGGAGAATTTCCAAATCTCTCCCGAAACCCTAGTTTCAGCCTTGTCAAATTTCTAAAATCCAGACTACCCTAATTACCCTGTTTTCAGTTCATCTCAAAACTTGCCTAAATCTCCAAAATTTTGTCATCTCTAGCTGTTGACTAATATTTTAGACTTTGTGGATTAATTTGGCAAAGCCAAAATCTTTTCTACCTAAGCCAAATGCCGGATTTACAGATCAGTCCCTGGAATCAAGAATCTGTAATTGCAAAACAGCCCTTCTAGTCTTTTGCTGCTGTTTTCGACCAGCGCCTGGTCGTGCCCTCGACCAGTGCTGCATCGCCGTTGCCGTGCCGCATTTTCTCGCCGCAGTTGCTCGCCGCCGGCCGTCGCCTCTTGTCGCCTGCACTTGTGAGCAAATGAGCCACCCCGCGCGCACGTGCCTGCCACCAGTACCGCGCCATGACCAGCGGATAAATGCCTGCGCTCCAGGGCATTGTCTTCGCGCGCGCGCAACCGTTGCCGTGGCATTTGCATGCGTTACGTGTCGTTGCCGGAGCTTTGCTACTGCCTCCGCATCTGCGCCATCACTGGTGAAGTCCCAATGCAATCGACAAAGCCTGTAGAGCAGCTACACCGCCAGTGCGCAATCACATCGCCGGTCACCGCTGTCGCAGCTGCACCCGGCCGGTCTCGTCCCCGGCACAAGTTCTCTCGCCGTTTCCCCTCGCAAGCTTCGCCTCAATGCCTATATAAACCCCTTCAGCGCTGTGAAGAAATACAACGCCAGGACTTAGCCATTTTCCAGTTTGCTCACTGTTTTCCTTTCTAACCCGACGAGCCGATTTTGAGGCCATCGACGCCAGAGCAAACCACAGCCCCTCACTTCAATCCAAGCTCACCAGTGAGTTCACCACACCCATCTTCCCGTGTCCAAGCAACCAATTGCATCCTAGTGCTCATCATCACCGGTGATCGCCGGAAAACCAGAAACCCCCTGTTCCAGAAATTAAACACGTTCCAGTGCTTTTCATCACTCACTCCAGTAGAATCGAATGATCCTTAGCCCTTTCTTAGCAAGCCTATTCAACCAATTTTCAAATTGAAGCAGTGTCGTGCGTTTTCCCAATTTTCGCGTGCCACCGTGGACGTCTCACGTCGCCGGCGTGCCTCGCTGCAGCTCTCCCCAAACTGAAGCCACCTACACCTTCCCCGTAACCCCTAGATGGTGTAGTCCAGAGATTATAGCCTGCATTGCTGTGTGGAGCCAGTTCGTCGTTCACCGTCTTCTCCAACTCCGGTGACAACGTCGACGAGCTCGCACGCTTAACCACTGCCCAATTCCTCTCTCCAGAGCAATCCACACTACCCCAGAAGTGTTTCCCCTCGGTCAATTTCAAGTTTAGCTAACTCCAGTTCTCTGTCACCGTGGCTCGTCCTTGTCTCAAGCGGCCGAAGATTTCAACCTCGCCGTTCGTCGCCGGCAAGCCACCCCAGTCAAATTCCTTCCACCAGCAACCTTGTCTTGATCCCGCCTACCTCCCTGACATGTTTGGCGAAGCAATGCATGTGTGATTCGTCCAGACGCATGTGCCCTAGTTCGCTGCTGTACAGTGGCATTCGATTTCCTGTGTCCTGAGCTTTGCTGTGATTTTTTGTTGATTCAAGGACTTTTCTGAAAAATTCACCCTGTCATTTAGGTCCCTCACAGCATTTTGCACACAATGCCACCTCTTGCACCAGTCTTGATCATCTAGAAGCCCTAAATCACCCTAGTGTCCTCCTCAGACATTGTCTGTTCGCGAACCGAATGCCAACCCTTGGCTTTCGTCGCATTCGAGTCTTGTCCAGTGAACCTAACCCTAGAATCCTTTTCTCCGCTGTTCTGTTTCTACCCAATCTCCCTCATTTGCATTCATGTGTATATTCTACTTATGTTTTGTATAAAGCCTATTTCCTGGATGCTTATGTATTGTATGTGTTGTGTGTGCTCTCATGCGAATGCAGAGCAAGGAGCGGAAGATTTGGAAGGAGCGTTTGAAGATCCAGCAGATTTCTTAGACCCAACTTGGCAAGGCAAGTCGTCACCCTTGATCATGTCTCACCTAGTATTTGGAAATAAAGTAGATTCACTGTTTCAGAGATATATGCATGCTGAATATTTGATAGAACTATGTTTAGAAACATGTGAATAGATATGACCCAACTTTCATGTGGAAACCCCTTTTTGATATCGAATCATCATGCAACCTTGTCACCATAGGATACCATGCTTAGGCTTTAATCTTATTTAAGTATACATGTTGGATGTGAAATGGCTAATATGTGAGAAATGGATTTTGAAACCCCTTTTGTGAAATGAAATGTTAAATTAGTATTGATAGTGAGGATTGGTTTGTATGGAGAGGGTGCGGTGCGCACCAGGGAATGTGGATGGCTCCTCACTATTAATTCATAAGGACTAGAACCTTGTGTTGTGCCCCGATGCGGCATGAAAAACGTACCAACCACTTGCCTGGTATGGGACAGGCACGACTTAGTAGCTTTTTGGTATTAGCAGTTCCCTGCATGGTTTGTCGGTCTGGTTTCTCGCGTGGAAACTGGTTGGGCGCAGTTCGTCCATGAGTGATGTGAGTTCAGAAAAAGCATGAGAGGAAAAGGTGGAAAGAAGGAAGACGCCCTATGCCTCCGATTAAGCTGTGAGCGGTTGTAATCGTGACGGTCAAATGTCTCGCGTGGACAGACCAAGGCTATGTGTCCTGCGGGAGCATAGGCCAAAGGCTAGGAAGTAAGGCAGTGGGGAGGACCCACAACGGTACTTGAGACTTAATTGTCTATTTACTGGGTGGGGATACTGTTAATACTGAACTGCAAAAGCGTTGTGTGATCTCGGCCTTGTCACATGTGTATAAGTCACATGGAGTTGGCCCGACTTGAAAGTCGAGTGAAGAAGTGGATTTAAAAAGAGGTACACCTTTGCAAAGCGTAAGAAAAGTATCAGATACTCTGTACTCCCAGTTCATGGAGTATGTTCGCGGTGGATTTATCCATGTGGTTCAACACAAGTAACTATTTGGAATGTTTTCATAATATGGTTAATTCAAATGGTGGGTCACGAAGAATCGCCATTCACAATGTTTTCTTAAAGTCTATTATAAGGTTTTCTAAAAACCCCGCTGTTGAAAACAAAACCCTTATTTGAAAGATCAAAGGATTGAAATCTATATTATTTAAGATTATAAGACTTAACCCCTTTTCTTGATCACTCCTCATCTATATAATTACATTTGTAAATAAATGACTTGCTGAGCATTGTGTCAAAGCATGCTCACCCTTGCCTTTTTAAACAAATCAGAAGAGGGATTCGCCGATCCCGATTCGTTTGGTTATGAAGATGAAGCAGAAGATGGGAACGCCCCAGATGATTCGGAGTTCTAGGAGGGTCTCGCGCCGAGTTGAGTCCGATGTGGAGGAAGCCCTACCAGAACCGTTGCTGCCAGAAGTGAAGATCTTTGTCGTTGCTGTTTGCCTCGTTTTGTGTGTTCGGTATCTGGATGCCGACTCTTGTATGGATAAACTTGTTATTTTCATAGCAACTCTAAGTAGCGTCATTCTGGGCGCTATGTTACTGTAATATTGGTCCTTGTGACCTCGTACCTGTTTAACTATGTTTATGCAATAACTGCTTTCCGCTTATTGTGAGTTTTGTAATGGTCCAACCTGTGTGCAATCCACCTGGGCGGTTGCCACGGGATCCCTCAAATGGGGGTCCCACATGGGCCAATGGCGATGCCCGGGACAAGCCACCGAGGGGCGTTGTCACCGGCAAACGGCGGCACCCGGGACAGCCACCGGGGGGCCTTGTCCCCGGGCAAATGGCAGGCGCCCGGGACAAGCCACCGAGGGACCTTGTCCCCGGGCCAAAGGCGGCGCCCGGGACAAGCCACTGGGGGGCCTTGTCCCCGGGCAAATGGAACAGCCTCTTACCTAGACTTTATCCCGTGGAGATTTCCCCCAACAGCAGCCCCCCATGCCCTCCGGGGACGATGCTTGAATCCCTAGAGGGGATGGTTCATGTTACTAGGAACATCTCCGGGACAAGCCACCGGAGTCGTGACGCTTTGATCCCCATGCCAAGTGATAATGGCCCCGCCGTCGTTCATTAAAGCTTCATCTCGATGGGGGTGCGTCGTTCGGCCATAATGGCCGCTCGCGGTTCGAACCGGCGATGCCTCGTTCCACACACCCGTCCCTTCGTTCCCCACACGCTGTTTGAATTGAGCAGCGCGGATGCACCCCAAAGGGCCACATGGCACCCATCGGGGCCGTGTTTGGCCCCTATAAATAGGACCTTGAGGGGCCCGGAGAAACCACTCCAACCCTCAAAGCTTCAAACTCCTTTAAAGCCCTTAGCTCTCCCGGTAGCCCTCTCCCGGAAGCCCAGTCCCAGAAGCTTAGCCACCAGAAACCTCAACCCTTTTCCTTTAGAGCCTAAGCCACCGTAAGAATCAAATGGGACCCAAGGGCCGTGCCAAGGCCGCGGAGGTGCCACAGGAGGAAGTCACCGCAGACTTCCTCTAGGCCTCCAAGTTCACATCCGGGGACCTGGAGTCCCTTGTGCACCGGGGGGTGGTCGCGGAGGGGGACGTCCGAATCCCCTCGAAGAAGGACGGAGCCCCCCACCCTAGGACCGGGAAGTGGTGGCCTTCGAGGCTTTTCTCGAGGCCGGGCTCTGGCTCCCGGTGCACCCGTTGCTCTGGCAGTTTTTGAAGGAGTACGGGGTGGCACTGAACCACCTGACGCCGAACGCCTTCGTCCGGATGGGCCTCTTCATATGGCTCTTCGAGACAGCCACCGGACGGGAGCCAACGCTCCGACTGTTCCGGTACTTCTATGAGCCGGTGACGAGGAGCTCCCACCTGGTGAAGGGAGGGCCGAAGTCTCCATTCGGCTCGGTGATGATCTAGCTGCTGCCGTCCCGGGTAGCAGAGTACCCAGTAGCGGCCTCCCGGGACCACTGAGGGGACTGGATCCGAAGGTGGTTCTACCTCCGAGTTCGGGACGACGAGGTGGTGTACTCCGCGGAGCCCCCCTCCTACAGCCGGTCATCCGCCCCCAAGCCCCCGGTGTGGACCGAGGAGGAGTTGAGGCTCCTCAGCAAGGTCATGGGCTCCCGGGGCGTTTGCTCTATGAGGGACGCCGCCGAGGAACTGACGTTGCTGAAGATTTCCCCCTTCTCTCACGGGAGGAGGGGGATCGTGATGTGTCCGGCCTAGCGGCCCCCTCAAAAGCCGGTGACCCGACGTAAGCTCTCGGCTACTTTGCTCATTTTCTTTTTGCATATTTTCTAACTCTACCTTTTGCAGTCCGGCCGTACCCAGCCGACCGGGAGAAGCCGGAGAACCTCCTCGGGAGGGACTACGTCGACGAGCACGAGCAGATCGTGCGCGTCATCAGGGAGGGTCCTCCCCGGAACCTGGTGGCCGAGGCCTTCGGGCTGAGGCTACCGGTGAGAACGCCTCTCCCCACCCCCGATTCCCACAAGAGGGGGAAGGAGGACGCCGGGGGCTCTAAGCCAAAGCGGGCCAAGGCCCAGAAAGCCACCGGTCCATCGACGACACCGGGCTCCACGCCCGTGAAGGCCCGGGACGCAGCCCCCGGGTCAGGGCGTGCGCTAGCACCTCCCCGGCGTGAAGTGATGCCACCTCCTCCGGAGAACTCTGGGGGGTGGAGGCACATGAGCCCGCGTGCCTCCCCGAGGCCTCCGGAGAGGCCTGGGGGAAAGAACCAGCTGGCGATGGGGGGGCATCCGACTCGGCGAATTATTCCCCCTCGCCACCTTCGGCAGTAGCACTCCCGCTGGCCCCTGCGCTACCGGAGCTGGAGAGACCGGAGGTTCGATTCGCGGAGGCCTCCCCTCCGCGTGTCGAGTGCCCGGTGGATGAGGGGGGAGCCCCTCGGTCTACGAGGTCCCCCCGGTGACGGAGCTCCCGGGGGCTCCGCGGCCCGGGAAGGGGAAAGGGCTCGTTATCCCCCCCCCCCCCCCCCCCGAGGAGGTACTCCCTCGGAGACCTCATCGGCCTCCTCCTCGGAGACTCCTTTGGCGGTGAGGACGACGGCCACCGCCACTCCGGGCCCAGATCCACACCTCCGAGAACGCCAATGACCGGCTTCGGAGGGAGGCGAAAGCCAAGGAGGACGCCCTCCGGGAGTTCGAGGGCTCCAGCGTCCGGGCTGTAACGGACGCGGGACGCTCCGTCCGCTCAGCCCTCAAGGGCCTTGGAGTGAGCCTGGGCTCGGGAGGCAGCTCCGAGGCGGCACCGATGATGCTCACAGAGGCTGTGCATTTTCTCAACGCGTAAGTCTCCATGATCCCGGAGGTCGCTGATGCCCGGGCACGAGGCCGGGCGATCCTGGTGGTGGCTGCCGCGGCCGAGCTCGTGGAGCACCGGGGGGTTGGCGCCCGAGCAATCGGGGGCCAGATCCCTCAGAGCTTTGTGGAGTTCTTTGAGCCGTCTAGGCGAGCAGTGGAGCAGCTCGCCGGTGGCTTCTACGACCGGATAGTCCTGGTGCGATTCCCGGCGCCGGCGCCTCCGGGGGCGGACGCTACGGCTCCGGCGGGAGCCGCCCGGGGGGAGGACACCAACGAACAAGTATGAGCCTCCCCCCCCCGGGCCTTTAGATAGGGCCCCTTTTTTTGTTTTTAGGTTTTAGCTGCCGGTAGCTTCTTAGAGGAAGCCTCGGACACTTGTACAAAAACATTTTGATCAAATAGAATTGAAATTTTTTGCTAAGTCCTCAAATCAAATTTACCATGTTTCCCGGGAGGTTACTCCCGGGGCTCGAGGAATCACTTCCGGGGAATAACCCCCGGGTTGAAGCGCAACCTAGAGGGCGTGCCGATGTTATAGGAAGCTGCTCCAGAGGTGCTAATGGGAACGGGGATGCCCGAACTTCCGTCAGGTGGAGGATAAGTCGATTAGGCGGCGCGAGACACACACGATCCGGCTTCTTGATCGGCACGATCAAAACCCCTGCAATCGCAGCACCACGCGTCCTCTGGTTATCAACCGTGCGCTGCCCGGTTGACCTCGCCATGAAGGCTAATCCCTGCCAGTGAATCAAGAACACAAGCAAGAACAAGAAAGATGCAACTGAATTTGCAATTGAGGATGAAACTCACGGGTTGGGGTCTCACAAACCGATGAACGGTGACACTGTTCAAAGACAGAATTGATCTAAGCAAAACCCGCCTCAACCCTAGCGGCGGCTACTGAATATAAGGTCTAAGGGACGTCCTAGAGACCCTAGACGCGTCCGTGATGGGCTCCAACACGATACATGGGCCAACGGCCCAAATTGGTGACGCAGCACCCTGGGACAGATTCTGTTGGCCAACTTGCAACGTGAATTCCCGTCGACTCCGAAGTCCAAATGACCTGAAACCGGTGCCATTCGAAAGGTTATCTCCTTAGATTTCCAGTCATATGTGCATCATCAAAATCGAAGCCCGTTTGTGGCCTGGGCGAAGATTTTAGTGAACACTGCTCCTGGTGGCCGAGGTAGTCGACTCCGAGATGAATTGGCCTCCAACTTGACTTGGACGCCCTCCTTGCCTCCCTCCTGGCCCTTGCTGGTTCCCAAGGCCTTCATGATCCTCTCCAAAGTTCCTAAGTACAATATAATCAATAATATCATTAGGTAGCATACCATCCTCACAAGTATATGCACGGGCACTTAGGAACGAGCTCACCTGTTGATTCAATTGCCGTGCTCGTGCTCTTGTGATGGGTCCTTGCATCACAACTGGAGGAGTCTCGGGCGTATGCATAGGAGTGATGTCCTCATCAGGTGCAGCCCCTGGTCTCCGGCGGATGTCACCCGGGGGATGCCCAGGCCGCCTTCATTTTATTAAGTCTCCTTTCCGGGGGACACGGCAGGGGGGTCTCCAGGGTACCAATCCGATTGCGGTGGCATCCGGAGTGGCACCTAGACAATTTCAACAATCACCGCGCCGAACTATCCGGGGGACACGGCGGGCTACGAATATTGGCCCGAGGACTTGCTCCGGGAGGCCCAGCGTCGTATACACAGCTTGTACCGGGACCTGGCTCGGCAGATATCGGAGGGCCTCTGGGATTATTAGGCGTAGGATCTTTCTGGGTCGTACCCCGGGTTGTAACGTTTGATGTAATGATACCCACCAGAGGGGGAAGATGTCCTCCGGTTAAATGTTTTACAATAAAGCTAAGTTTGCTTGTGCACTTTGATTTCTTTAATAAAGCTAAGTTTGCTTGTGTACTTTGAATTCTTAGATGGTCCGGAATGGGGTGATTCCCAGGTGCTCCTTATCCCCCCCCCCACAGCGGGTCGGAGGGTACTCCGCGTGCTGTGGGGGTGACAAAGCCCCCAGGGTAAGGACCCTCTAATTAGGAATTCCTCAAGTTTTCCCAAGGTTGTGAAAACTTCCGGGAACAATTTTCCGAGAGCCCCGGTGGGATCCTCCGGTCGCCGTGAGAACGGGGAGCCGGGAAAGAGCTTGCCAGGAATTTTTCTAGGAGAGAACTCTCCTGTCGCCGTGAGAACGGAGAGCCGGGGATGAGGTCTCCGAGGAAGAAAATTCAAGATTCGAAATTCCAAGAAATTCTCTTCGAGATAAAAACTCTCCGATTGCCATGAAGACGAGAAACTGAGGATGAGTTTTCCGGGGGCACTAATATTTCTGGGAATTTTCCAGGGAGGAAACCCTCCGGTCACCGTGAAAATGGGCAACCAAAAATGAGATCGCCGGGGGAGAACATCCGAGAATATCCGAGAAAGTAAAATTCCCGGGGATAATTTTTCCAGGAGACAACCTGTAACATCCCAAATTTTGCCATCTCTTTAGCTTGCCAGTCAGCATATCTTCATTGGATTCTCAGATGTCTCAACCCCATTTTTGATCTCTTATTTCAGAATTATGATCTTAGGTGTGCTACTACCTTAATTTAAAAAGTTAGCAGCTAAACTCCACCTTTCAGACCATTTTCGCTTTTTAGTCCAAAAGCATCGCAGATCAGTTCTTTTCAGATTTGTCAGAAGCTCAAAAAGACTAAAAGCCTCAGACCATCTCCAAACTTTGATCTGATTCAGTGAACATCCCCCATTTACTATTCTGAACATTTTTCCCTTTTGGAAGAATTCCAAAAGCTCAACCGAAACCCTAGTTTCAGCCTCGCCAAAGTTTCAAAACCTAATTACCCAGTTTACCCTAATTACCCTGTTTTTGATTTTTGTCAAAACTACCAGATCTTGTCGGATTTTACCATTTTTTCCTGCTGGATGAGTCCAAGAGATTTAGTAACACTCATCTACAAAACCAGATCTTAGATCAGCCCTTCAGATCTCCAGATTTGCAAATAGGCCCAAATTCTCGAAACAAATTCCTTGCAGTTTAGTCCAAACCTTCACGAATCAGTCCAAGTCTTTGCAACCAGGCCCCTGTGCCATTTACGACCACGACCAGCATCGTTCGACCACAACCCGCCGCTTTGCCTCGCCGCCGACCTCACCGCCGACGAAGTTTCCCGCGCTGCCACCATCACCGCCATGTAGCCACCACCTGTGCGCAACCGTGCTGCCACCGTGGAGCACCTCAGCCCCGCACTGTGCCGTGATCTTCCCCGCGCGCGCGTGCTTTAGCAGTAGCAAAGCAGCGCCACGTTACAACCATGCCGAAGCCAGTGATCTCGTCGCCCTGCTCCAGCCGGATTTGCCGTGATTCCCCTCGCCTGGCACAGTCGTTGCCACGTCCCAACGCTTGCACGCCATCTCAATTCCACCTCCGGTGTCAGCCACGAATCCCATTTGATTTGCTTCAACTCACGAGAGCCCTAGCCCTTCGCCTATATAAGCTCCCCCTCAACCGCAACATCACTTCGCACCACTCCCTCAGCTGCAAGCTCCAGCTTCCACCACCAGAGAGCAACCAAATTCCTCAGCGCCGCCGTGAGGACCTTCTTCTCCAGCGAGCTGCTTTTGAGGCCACCGTCACCAGCTTCGCCCGCAGCTTCTCACTCCAAACCAAGGCCACCAGTGAGTTACTCTTGTCCCCCTCTCCGTATCATATCATTTAATTGGCCCCGGCGAACCTTAACGCCGGCAATCACCGGAAAAGCCCAAATCCCCTGTTTCCTCAATGCTGCCTGATTCGATCGAAATCAGCCCTCATGCCAGTGGAAGGAATTGTTCATCACACTCCCTTTAGCAAGCCTACGAGTTTGGAATTCGAAATTGGATCAAGATTGCGGCTATCCCCAATTTGCGCGCCACCAGTGAACTGGTTCTCGTCGCCGAGCTTCTCCGGCCATCCCCCAACCAAATTGGCTTCACCAATAGCTCCCTCACTTCACCCTCTCACTCCCTGAGCAAGCAATCGAGTTCAAACTCTCTGAATCGAAAACGCCCAATTTAGGAGTCGTCTTCTCCAGCGCCGGTCATCGGAATTCTTCTCCGGCTGATCTAGCTCCGTACACTTTGTCCCTTAGATAGACTCCAGTACCCTGAGCAATATTGTCTACGAGGTCAACTTCTGAATCGACCTGAATCAGGAGATATTCCAATGCCAAGGTCACTGTCCAATAGCTCAGGCCAACGTGTTTACTCGCCTGATTTGGCCACCCTCCGGCCACTTCCTACCCTTGATCCTGCTGAGTATTTTGTTCCTGTTGTCAAGGCCTAACCCCCAGACAAAGTGGTTCATCAATTGGAGCCCTGAATCAAAAGTTATGCCATGCCCTAGTTCCTGGCCATGTCCAGCACTATGTCAGTGCATGTCCACCAGTGGCATTGAATGATTTAGACCTGTTACACTTGAGCAATTGAAATGCCACCTTGTCCATTAGATTCCTGGAGTTGTACTCTACATCTTTCCCTTCTACCACTTCTCCAGAAAACCTACCTAAGACCAACTTAAGGCTATGTCTTGCCATGGGCCGAATGTCAGCCTTTCGACATTCAACTCCTTTTGAGGCCATCTCTTCAATCAACACCCAAGTAGCTTTGTCCAAACCTTTCCCCTGCATGCATGATATATTTTACGTATCATTTCCCATAAAAACTACCTTCTGTATGCTTATATAGCGTATGTGTGTATTATTTGTATCCGCCGTGGAACCAGAGGTTGAAGGAGCGGACGAAATCTTCGAAGAATCGTCTAAGTAACTAAGACCCAACATTGCAAGGCAAGTCTCAATCCCTTGATCATGTCTAACCCAATATTTTGAAATGAAGTATGTTAACTGTTTTCAAGTATATGTATGCCTTATATTCAAATAAGAATTATATTCAAATAAAGTGATTAGATATGACCTAAATAATTGTAAAGCCCCTTTTGACATTGAATATCCCTGCACCCTTGTCACCCTAGAACATCATGCTTAGGCTATGCTATGCTCAAGATTATATGTTAAATGTTGAATGGTCACATATGAGAAAAGTATATTCAAAACCCCTTTTTGTGAAAGAAAATGTGATTGGAATCGATAGTGAGGATGGTTTGATTGGATGGTGCTGTGTGCGCATTAGGAATGTGAAAGACTCCTCACTAAAGATTCATAAGGACTAGAACCTTGTGTTGTACTTCCATGCGGCATGAAAAACGTACCAACCACTTGCCCGGTTATGGGACAGGCGCAACTTAGTAGCTTTCTTTAGTATTAGCTTTTCCCTGCAATGGTTGTCGATCCGGTTTCTTGCGAGAACTGGTGGGCCATTGAGGGCCATGAGTGATGTGAGTTCAGAAAAATTATGAGAGGAAAAGGTGGAAAGAAGGAAGACGCCCTATGCCAGATTAAGTCGTGCGTGGCTGTAATCGAGGCTATGTGTCTTGCGAGAACATAGACCAGGCTAGGAAGTAAGGCAGTCGGGAGGACCCACAACGGTACTTGAGACTTAACTGTCTATTTACCGGGCAGGGAATTGTTAATGCTAGGACTGTAAACTGTTGTGTCATCTCGGCCTTGTCACATGCGTAAAAGTCGCATCGAGCTGATCCGACTTGAAAGCCGAATGATCGGTGGATTAAGGTGGTACACCTTTGCAAAGTATAAAAAGTATCGGATACTCTGAGCTCCCAGGTTATGGAGTTTGCGCGCTGTGGATTCTATCCACGTCGATGCAGCACAAGTAGCTTTTGGAAAGTTTTTCACAAAATCTGAGTAAAGTGGTGACTCTTGAAAGACCGCCACACACAACATTTTCTGAAAATCTAGCTTAGGATTTTAAAAGCCTCGCTTTTGAAAACAAAAACCTTTTCTTCAAAACTAAGTGTGAAAATCTAATCTATTCCTATATATATAAAGCCAAGACCCCTTTCCTTGAAAACCCCTTATCTATATACCTGGATTCTCTTAACGAGACTTGCTGAGCATCGTGGAAAAACATGCTCACCCTTGCCTTTTTACACAAATTCAGAAGAAAGGATTTGAGGACCCTGATTCCTTTAGCCTTGAGCACCAAGAAGAGGAAGGAACCTTTCTAGACGATTTGAGCTTCTAGGAGGGTCATGCACCAAGTGTAGTCCGATGTGGTAAAGGCCCGAGCCAAACCGCTGCAGAAGAAAATGAAGACCTTTGTTGTTGCTTTGGTGTTATTTTTCTGTATTCGGTACCTCGATACCGTTTCTTTTTTATTCTTGATTTTGAAAACTCCCTACTTTTGTATCAACTTTAATTAATGCCATTCTTGGCATTATGATAATGTAATAGTGGTCCTCGTGACCTTGTTTTATCTATTTGATTTATTGTTTAAAGTAAATCCTGTTGTTGTAAGCTTGTGATATACCTTTCTGTGTGCAATCCACCTGGGCGGTTGCCACCGGATTCCTCAAATGAGGGTCCCACACAACCCTCCGATCACCGTGAAAACGGGGAGCCGGGAATGAGATCTCCAAGAAAAAATATCGGAGAATTCCGTCTCGCTAACGAGAATTGACTCCCGGGGGAGGATGCGCCCGATGATGGGTCTGAGTGTTTGAGTAGGGGACTAGTCTCTCAAATTAACTCGTTACCACGGTCCTTGAGGACCGGGTTGCCGCTTACACCCTCAGTCCACGAGGGGTGGTTGTAAGCCGCCCTACGGGAGTGGGACTCCCATTGTAGGGACTTGTTGGGTCGTGATAGCCCACTTCCTCGCGGGTAGGGCATCCTCACAGGGAGGGCATCGCCGTGAGAGACAGTAATTTAAAAACCTGCAATGAGCCAGAGCTGAGGAAAAGACCAGTTGTATTGATAATGAATTAAAGTACAACGCCTCCCCCCGCGAGATCGCAACAGGGGAGGGAACGGTGAGTACAATGTCCCCTCCCCCTCCGGCGTAATCGCTCCAGGGGAGGGGACGAGCCCGTAGGCTAGATGTAGAACTTGTGAAGTAAACGCACGTTCCACGTGTGCTTCAGCTCCTGCTCTTGAAGGTTGGAGAGCTTGTAAGCCCCCGAGCCCAAGACTGCCAAGATCTTTTAGGGGCCCTCCCACTTGGAGGAGAGCTTGCCCTGGGCTTGGGGGTCAGTGACGCGCTTGAGGACGAGGTCCCCGAGGCGAAAAGCCCTTCCGCGGACGCGCTGGTTATATGCGCCCGCCATTTCGCGCTCGTAGATGGCATGACGGAGGAGCGCTCGGTCACGCTCCTCCTCCACGAGATCGACCTCCAGTCGTTGATTTTCCTCGTTGGCTTGGTACGTCGCGGTCGTGGCTCCGTGTAGGAGCTCGACCCGCAGTGACCGGAAGCCAATCTCCGGGGGGAGGACTGCCTCCGCCCCGTATACAAGGGAGAAGAGAGTACGTCCCATCGCCTGGCTCAGAGTTGTGCGCATGGAACAGAGGATGCTAGGGAGCTCCTCTGCCCATGCACCCTGCTTGGAGGCGGCTTGCTCGAGCCGTCGGCATAACCCTTGTAGGATTACGCCGTTGACCCTTTCAACGGCCCCGTTGCTTTGGGGATGAGCTACCGAGGCGAAGTGGATGGTGAGCCCCAAGACTTCGCAGAATTCCTGGAAATATACCGAGTTGAATTGCGTCCCGTTATCGACAATGATTTCTCGGGGGACTCCGAAATGACATATGATATTTTTCCAGAAAAACCGCTGTACCGCCCGGGACGTGATGCTGGCCAGAGGTTCGGCCTCTACCCACTTAGTAAAGTAGTCGACCGCGACCACTGCATACTTGTAGCCCCCCGGGCCCTGGGGGGAAGGGGCCTAGGAGGTCCATCCCCCAGCGCACGAAGGGCCAAGTGATGGGGATAGTCTGCAGTGCTACGGGGGGGAGGTTCGAACCCTTGGCCATCTTCTGATAGGCCTCGCACGCGGAGACAAGGTCTCGCGTGTCACGAATCACCGTGGGCCAATAGAAACCCTGGCGAAGGGCCTTGGCCGCGATGCCACACGGGGCCAGATGAGACCCGTAGCTTCCCACGTGAATGTCCTCGACAAGTGGGAGCCCTTCCGGCCGTGGAAGGCAACGAAGCAGGGCAGAAGTCCCCTACTTGTAGAGCTTCCCCTCCAACAGGAGGTATGCCCAAGCTTTGGCCCGGAGGCACTTAGCCTCGGTCTCGTTGGGAGGGTCTCCCTCCCCCTTGATAAAGGAGACAAGGGGATCCATCCAAGATGAAGTCCGAGTGATTTAGGCGACTTCTGGGACGCGGGGCTCGTCACCCGCGTCCGGGGAGGTCACCGAGGGCTTCGCGATGATCTATAGGAAGGCCCCATTGGGGAGCGGTTCCCGGGCCCTGGCTGCCCGGGCTAGGGCATCGGCCCGGTCGTTGTCCCTTCGCGGGATGTGTCGGGCCTCAAGGCCATGAAGTGCTTCTCCATCTTGCGCACTTCCTGCAAATAAAGGCTCAAGTTCGTGTCATGGCATAAGTAAGACTTGTTCATTTGGCAAACTACAAGCTGGGAGTCTCCTTTTACTAGGAGGCGTCGAATTCCCAGAGAGCGTGCGAGGCGCAACCCGAGGAGCAGGGCCTCGTATTCGGCGACGTTGTTTGTGGTGGGGAACTCGAGCCACATAGCGTACTCTAGTTCCCTCCCATCGGGACTCCGGAGGACTACTCCCGCACCGGCCCCGGCGAGACACAAGGAGCCATCGAACATGAGTGTCCAATGGTCACTGCGTGGGGGTAGTGCGGGGAGGTCTACATCTCCAGGCCCAGAAGCAGGAGTCCACTCCGCCACGAAGTCGACGAGGACTTGCGACTTGATGGCGGAGCACCCCGTGAGGGAAAGGGAAAAAGGGGCGAGCTCGGCTCCCCACTTCCCTATCCGGCCGGTAGCTTCTTTGTTTCGGAGCACCTCCCCCAAGGGGAGGGACGATGGGACAATGATGGGGTGCCCTAGGAAGTAATGACGAAGCTTCCGGGACGCCATCAAAAGGGCGTAGCAAATCTTCTCCATCTCCGTGTACCGAGTTTTGGCCCCTTGGAGGGCTTCACTCACGTAGTACACGGGACGCTGTTGCCCATCTTGTTCCTTCACCAGTACCGCACTTACAGTGACCGGGGTTGCGGCGAAGTAAAGGAGCAAGGGCTCTTCCAGAGATGGGCTGACGAGTATGGGGGGGCTCGTGAGGTATTTCTTCAAGTCATCGAAGGCCTCCTGGGCCTCGGGGATCCATCGGAACCCTTCGAGGCCCCGGAGGATCTTGAAGAATTAGAAGCCGTGTTCCCCCGATCGCGAGACGAAACGAGTCAGCGCGGCTAAGCGGCCGGTGAGTCGTTGAACGTCTTTGACCGAGCGTGGCGGGAGCATGTCCAGGAATGTCCGGATTTTTTCGGGTTGGCCTCTATGCCCCTCTGGGACACAAGGAAGCCGAGGAGCTTCCCCCCGCGCACACCAAAGGTGCATTTCTCTGGGTTGAGCTTCAACCCGTAAGCACGGAGGTTGCGGAAAGTCTCCGCCAAATCGCCGACGTGAGCAGTCACGCGGGGACTTTTGATGACCGCGTCGTCGACATAGACTTCAACATTGCGACCGATCTGGTCCTTGAAGACCAATGTCATGAGCCGCTGGAAGGTCGCTCCCGCATTCTTCAGCCCGAAGGGCATGTGGATGTAGTAGAAGGTTCCGAGGGGAGTTATGAAACTCATCTTTTCCTCATCCCCTTCCGCCATCCGGGCATGGTGATAGCCCGAATACGCGTCCAGGAAGCTCATTAATTCACACCCCGCGGTCGAGTCGACCAACTGGTCAATTTGCGGGAGCGGGAAGTTGTCTTTGGGGCAAGCGCGGTTGAGGTCGGTGAAGTCCATGCACATTCACCACTTTCCGTTTGACTTCTTCATGAGGACGGGGTTCGCGAGCCACTTGGGGTGTAGGACCTCCCGAATGAACCCCGCCTCTCGGAGCCTGGCAATCTCGACCTTGATCACCTCTTGGCGTTCAAGGGAGAGTTTCCTCAGCTTCTGCTTGGCTGGGGGGTGGCCGGGGGTCACCGCGAGCTTATGCTCGATGACGCCCCGGGCGACACCTCACATGTCGGAGGGCTTCCAGGCAAAAACGTCAGAGTTTTTGGGCAGGAAAGCCGCAAGTTTGTCCCCGTCGTCTGGGGACAGTGGGATCTTCCGGAGCTCCCCTTCCGGGCGCGGCTTGGGAAGGGACCTCCCGGAAGGTGTCACGGCGGCGTCTGACTCCGGGGGAGAGGCCTCCCCTCCCCGGAGTTTTGATGATGTTGACGCTCCCGATCATTGCAGCGGCGCGCTCGTATAAAGCGCGGGCCACGTCTTGGTCTTCCCGGGAGGTGATCACGCTGTGAGGCCCAGGGATCTTCACACAGAGGTATTTCTAGTGGATCGCGGCCCCCAAGCGGTTGATCGTGGTCCTCCCCATGATCGCGTTGTAAGAAGAGGGGAGGTCTACCACATCAAACCAGACCATCTCTGTCCGGTAGTTGTCCGAGGTGCCGAAGGTCATGGGGAGATCCACCTTCCCCATGGGGTGGATCGTCTTCCCTGGGATGAATCCCTGCAAAGGCCCGGCTGCGGGCTGCAAGAGCTTCTCGTCCACCTGCATCTCCCTAAATGCCTTTAGGTAGAGGACGTCGGCGGAGCTCCCGCCGTCCATGAGGATGTGGGCCAGATGGCAGTTGTAGATGGTATCGGAGATGATGAGTGCGTCATCATGGGCGAAGCGAACCCCACGCGTGTCCTCTGCCGTGAAGGTGAGGGGGATGTCCGACCACTTGGGTGGCGGAGACGTATGTAGCACCCCCACCACCTTTACTTCGCGTGCGTACTCCTTACGCTGACGCTTAGAGTCCCGCCCGGAGGCAGACCCTCCCGTGATGATGTTGACGTGCCTCTGGGAGGTTTGGAAGGGGAGAGTCTCTGACAGCTCCCCCTCCCGCGTTCGTCCCTGTTGTCCCCCCGCGGGAGCAGGAAGGGCTGGTAAGGCCGACTGAGGGGGCAAGGAGGCCGGAGTCCCCCCCTGCCCATGCTAGTCGAGGAATGCGGCGAATTGTTGGAGCAGTTGATGGCATTCCCGGGTGGCATGGCTATTAGACCTGTGGAAGGTACACCACATACCTTCCCTGCTTCCTGCCGCGGGGCTTTCCCAACAGCGGGACGACTGTCCTCCCCCATGACCTTTCGGCTTGGGGAAGGGGCGGTTGCCCTTGGAGACGTAGCGCGAGCCACCTCCGCCCTCGAGGACAAAGGTGTCCCGAGGCCATGGCTCACTACGGCCCCCCCTGCTTGGGGCGTTTGAGGGGGTCCCTAGCCCCCCAGTCGACAGGGGCAGGAGCCCCCTGGTTCTTCTTCCAGAGGTCGTCCTCCTCCGCCCGAGCGTACTTCTCAAGAACGTTGAAGAGCTCATTGGCGGAAGAGGGGCAGCTTCAGGAGAGTCTCCAGTGGAGCTCTCCTGGGAGGATCCCGCTCTTGCACGCCTCGATGACCGTAGAATCGGGGACGTTGGCCACTTTGCTCTTTACCTAAGTGAAGCATTTGAAGAAGCTGCGGATGGTCTCCCCCATCCTCTACCGGACGGTGTACAGCTGCGAGGAATCTAGGGGACGCACATAGTTCCCTGGAAGTTCACTGCACCGTCTCAGCCCCCCCAGCCGCCGAGATAGCTGTGGAATACACCTGCACAAATTCATAAGGATCGGCCACACCGTTATAGTGTTCGATGTGCGGCGGGCGGTAAGGCCACGGCCATCGAATGCACCAGAGTCTTCGGCACAACGGCTGGTTAGCCCCTTCCACCTCTTGGGGGGAGTCCCGGTCGCTGTCCCCTTTGATAGGGGACGCGCGCTCGTTGTCGAAGTCGAGGAGGGGCCCAAGAGGTCCGCCGGCATGGCGGTAGCGCCGTTTTTCATCCGGGTTGGTGGAGCTGACCTCCAGGACATCCGGGCGCTCCCCAGGAGAGGTTGGCTCTTCGGCGGGTCTCTTCCCCCGGTCGGAGAGGGAGCGAGGCTCTCGGCGTCCACGACCCTGGGAAGTTCCTCCCCGGACTTGGTTGTATGCATTTGCTCAACCTCCTCCCGGGTGAAGCGGACTTGGTCCGCCGGAGGTGCCCTCGGGGGCGGCCCCGGGGGAGGAGGGAGCTCGTGCGCTGCACTACCGGCCCGGGAGCTACTGGGGCCGGTGAGGGGGAAACCCCTGTGGCGACGTCTAGAACCGGAAAAGTGTAAACCCCTGTATCATCCGGAACTGAAGAGGGGGGAACCCCCGCGGTGACGTCCGGAACCGGGGTGCCCTACAATGCGGGAGCGGCTCTGTCAACCGCCCCCGGTGCGATAAACGCGACCTGTGGGATAGGACTGGCTCCCGGAGTAGGGAAAGCCCCCGGCATGTAGTGGGCCCCCAGCCCCGGGAAAGGGCCCGGAGCAGGGTGTCCCCCCGGGTACCGCGAAGGCCCCAGGCAAAAGGTAACCCCTCAGCATCGGGAAGACTCCCGGTGCCGGGAAGGCTCCGGACGGATGGCCCACCGAGGGAGGATATCCTACGGTGGGGTCATACGGAGCGGCCGGGCCTCCGGGGGCCAGAGGGGCCACCGAGTGACCCATAAACGGGGGCATAGCCCCCAGGAACGGGTACTGTGGGTAGGTGGGGGCCGGTGGCTGCGCCAAGACACGGAGCAGCTCTTCCATAGAGCGTTGGGCGCGAAGCTGGCCCTCCACTAAGGCCTCAAGCAAGGTGTCCCGGGGAGCCGAGGAAGCCGTCGGGGGGAGACTGGTCCCGGCCGAGGTGACCATGGTCACTGGGACTGACCCGGAGGTCGAACCGCCGAAATTAACAGGGAAGGGGGAGGTGGTACCTAGGTCTGGCCACCTCCGGGCGGAAGCACCGAGACGGTCGTGTCCCAGACGGGCGGCGCCGGGTCACCGGGACCGGCGTCAGCGGGAAGGGCGCGAGCCCTCGTTCTCGGGGGAGCCATGGCATCTCGTCACGAGTCCCCAAGGACGGCGCCAACTGTCGTTGTATTACGAATACCCCGACAGGTTTTGTGGAAGATCCTAGCGAAGAAAAGACGACGCGAGCTGACCGTATGACCGGTCCTCTCCAATCGGACAAACGCAGCAAGTGACACGAAGGTTTATACAGGTTCGGGCCTCAGTGGAGGCCCTAGTCCTGTCGGCGTGCTCCCAACCAGAGTTGGCGAGGGGAGCACACCTGTGAGATTGTCTATTCCAAGTAAATATGAATTGTCCTCCTTACATGAGGTGTTATAAGGGCTTATATAGCCCCAAAAGACGCAAAAAGACTAAACTACCCCGCCTGCCACCGTTGGATTGAGGGGCAGCGGTGTCCTTCTCCTGGTCAGGAACCTTGGATGCTTGACAAGTGTCCGCCGATGCCCTAGGTGCTTCTCGCGTGACCCTCACGTGACCCATGGCCGAAGACCCCTGTCTCCGGAAGGACGGCAACGCCCGGGACAAGCCACCTGGGGGCCTCGTCCCCGGGCAAAAGGCGGCGCTCGGGACAAGCCACCAGAGGGCCTTGTCTCCGGGCAAAAGGAGGCACCTGGGACAAGCCACCGTGGGCCCTTGTCCCCGAGCAAAAGGCAGTGCCCGGGGCAAGCCGCCGGGGGGCCTTGTCCCCGGGCAAAAGGCGGCGCCCGGGACAAGCCACCGGGGGGCCTTGTCCCCGGGCAAATGGAACAGCCTCTTACCTGGATTTGGTCCCGCAAAGATTTCCCCCAACACCGTCTCAACCAGGTGTTAAGAATGACAAGAAGATTGATTCTAATAAGAAGTCGGAATCATCAGGTGGGAAATCCAAGAAGCCCAAGAAGAATGGGGCTGGACAATACCGAAATGTGGCCGTTGCCGACAAATCACCGCAGGAAAAAGGTAATAAATTTACATTCAAAAATAAAAAGCCTTCTTCTAGTGGTCGAAACAATGACCATTCGGGAAAACAGACTAACCCGCAGGGAAACAAGAAATGGTGCCCATTCCACAACACTTCTTGACATGATCTCATGAATTGTCGTAACTGGTTGAAGCGTCTGGACGATTTCTACCAGGGAACTGGACCCATGCCGACCATACCAGAGAAACAACAATCGTGCAAGGTTAGGGACGCTGATGAAGATGAAGTTATGGCCTATCAAGTACCCCAAAACCATGTCAATATGATTTTTGGTGGTTCTTCTTCTTATTCTTCTAAGCGTCAATTCAAATCTCTTTACTGTGAGGTAAATAAATTGAAGTTCCACTTGGGAAACCTCAATTTCCCCGTTGGTCAGAAACTCCTTTAACTTTTGACCGGGACAATTGTCCCAGGGGTCTAACACGACCATTGAGACTCCCTTTAGTCATTACCCCTATCATTAGCAATGCTAAGGTCGAGAGGGTATTGATCGATGGAGGTAGTTCTCTGGATCTGTTATTGGTCAAAACTCTTGATGAGATGCAAATTCCTCACTCAAAGATCAAACCCATAATTCATCCATTTTATGGAATAATCCCTGGTCCCTCAATGATGCCAATCAGACAAATTGTATTACCAGTAACATTGGGAGAATCAGACAATTTTCGAACAGAATTGTTTCCATTCGATGTAATTGATTGTGATTCAGCATATAACGCTATTTTGGGCAGCCGATGCTTGCTAAGTTGATGGCGGCGATGCATTATGCTTATCAGTGCGTCAAGATTCCATGCCCAAAAGGCATGATTTGGTCCGAGGCAGCCGAAATACGGCTCTTACTTGTGATCGGTTATCTCTGGAATTGGTCGATCAACTTCCCCTTCGGGATGTACAGGTCGTGAAGTAAATCATCACCCCTATGATCCAACCAATTCGGAGAGAATCAATAGATTCCTTTTCGGGAGCGATTCATCCTTCCCGAACGCATCATACAACTCCCTGTTGTACTGCGCTCTTCAAGTGTGCTTGTGCCCCCTTCTTTCCCTTACCATGGCAAGTCCTTGGGAAATAAATCCGATGGGCAGAAAAACAAAAAAGGGGAGAGCTCCCCGTTCCTGGTTCCCCTGTAGCTGGATTTCCTGGAACCACAAGATTGAATCCTTAGAATGGGATTCCAACTCAGCACCTTTTGTTTTGAGATTTTGAGAAGAGTTGCTCTTTGGAGAGCACAGTACGATGAAAGTTGTAAGCTGTGTTCGGGGGGAGTTATTGTCTATCGTTGGCCTCTATGGTAGAACCCGTCGGGGAGGCCTGAGAGGTGGTGGTTTACCCTGTGGCAGATGTCAGTGGTGTGAGTCCGCTTATCTCCAGCCTGTGAACTTAGCGAATACTATTATAGCATCGAATTTTTCCAATTCGGCAGTTTGATCTATGATTTCTCATTCATGGACGTTGATAAGATCTTTCCTTTTAGTAGCACCTTAGGATGGCATAGCCTTAACATTAATGGCGAGGTTCAAAAGAGGAAAGGCTTGCGTTGGATACCTAGGCACCCAGAGACGAGGAAGGGCGTAGCAAGCGACGAAATGCTTTGGGGAGTTGAAAATAAGCATAGATCTGGAGAATCAAGTTGGTAAAAAGTCACGATTTATTGGCTATTGCTAGAATTGTCTATGACCTATTTATTTTGGAAATCCTTTTTTTGCTTGCGGGATGTCTGGAATTTCTTATTTCTATCTCATGCAAAAGAAGAGAATACAAGGTAAGGTAAAGGCGACAAAAATAAAAGGAACAAGTCCTTTTAGGAGGGATTGCTGGTCTTCTTGTGTCGATTTTTCTTGTATCAAAATAATAATCATTTTTCTTCCTAATTTCAAGTAGTTGTAGTAAAACCTGACCTGTTGACATTTGTGCTTTTCCAGTGATATGGACATATCTAAGTAATTGTCGTTCTGTCAGACCATAATGAAAACGCAATTCTGTTTTTCTTGAAGACGAATACGATAGTTCTTTTTTCCCAGAATTGAATTTCTTTTTCAGATTATGTCCGGATTTAGGCATTTTTCTAGTGAGTCCTGATAAAGCTCCCAGACGGCGTATTTTTTTGAAATGAGGTCCTCGATAACGGGACATGAAGACTCCTTTTTTATTTTATTGCTGCGCCTCAACGCATTTCGGGGAGAACCATCTAGCTCTAGGTTCGAGTGGCATTTCACCCCTAACCACAACTCATCTGCTGATTCTTCAACATCAGTCGGTGTGGATCTCTACTTAGTTTCATCCAAGCTTCATCCTGGTCATGGATAGATCACCCAGGTTCGGGTCCATAAGCAGTGACAATCGCCCTATGAAGACTCACTTTCGCTACGGCTCCCATTACTTGATAAAACGATCTTGTGACTATCAGTAGAAATAATCTTTCCCTTGCGTTCGGCTATAATGGATTAAAAATGACAAGTTCCTCATTACCCAGAAAAAAAGAGCCACTTAGAATAGCCAAACAGATTATATTTGTTGAGAAATGCAAAATGATATGGGGATGATCCTCATTATCTGTTTTGGCCAATGATCCTCCTCTGATAATTCAACCAACCCAAGAATGGCGATAATGTCCTGAAGTTCCTTGTAACATTGTAAAGTTTACTTAACTCTTTGCGCAGTTTCATAATGTTTGTTGCCAACGATCCGAGGCTGTAACATTGTTGAGGTTGAATCTAAAGGATCTACTGCTGGATAAATACACTTGCAAGCTAACCCTCTAGAAAGTACGGTAGTAGCATCTAAATGTGCAAATGACACCAGACACGATCAAAGTCACCCCGTGACCAAATGAGAAATTGAAGTTGGTTCCTTTGTAACCAGAAGATCCGTCTGGAACCATTCGGATTGGATCAGGTTTGGATGACAAATAGGAACTCGAGCTCATTACTTTCCTCCGGGCTAACGCAGATGTGTTTGCGTGGAAACCATCCGAACTTCCTAGAGTCCTAAGGGAAGTGATCGAGCACAGGCTAGCAATCCGGTCTGGACAACGAGCAATAAAGCAAAAGCTCAGACGCTTTGCTATTGATCGATAAGAAGCCACCCTGTGGAGTTAGACAAACTTCAGAAAGCAAGATTTATTCGAGAGGTCGATCATCCTGAATGGCTTTCAAACCCGGTTATGGTCCTAAAGTCAAATGGTAAGTGGCGCATGTGCGTCCATTACACTAGCCTAAATAGTGCTTGCCCGAAGGATGATTTTCTCCTTCCTCGCATCGATCAGTTGGTCGATTCTACAGTGAGTTGTGAACTGACGAGATTCCTGGATGCTTACTCGGGGTACCATTAGATTAGCATGACAGAAGAAGATGGAGAAAACTTCCTTCACCACACCATTTGGTACTTACTGCTACATTAGAATGCCATTTGGACTCAGGAATGCTGGTTCCAAGTACCCGCGCTTGATGAAAAGGACCTTTCTCTCCCAGTTAGGGCGTAATCTAGAAGCTTATGTCGATGACTTGGTTGTAAAGAGTTTTAAAAGCTCTAGTCACATAGATGATCTCGCTGAAACCTTTTGTAACTTGCATAAATATGGAATAAAGTTGAATCCCGAGAAATGCACTTTTGGAGTTTCTTCTGGTAAACTTTTAGGTTTCCTTGTTTGTTCGAGAGGAATGGAGGTTAATCCTGAGAAAATCAGGGCCATTAAGCAAATGCGATCTCCTTCGACCATGAAGGATGTCCAGAGCCTCACAGGTCGCATGGCAGCCTTAAGTCATTTTATATCGCGGCTAGGAGAACGTGGGTTACCTTTCTTTAAGATTCTACGTAAGCACAATGGTTTTACTTGGTCGGATGAAGCCGAGAAAGCCTTTCAAGAGGTCAAAGAATATTTGTCTAGTCCGCCAGTATTGGTTTCTCCAATATCGGGGGAATCATTACTTCTTTACTTGGCGGCTACCCCTCACGCGGTTAGCGTAGTTCTTGTCACGGAAAGGGAAGGTGTGCAACAACCAGTTTATTATGTAAGTGAAGTACTTCATGGAACAAAGGAGCATTACCTTGAAGTCCAAAAACTACATTACGCTCTTCTAATGGCTTCACAAAAACTACGGCATTACTTTCAAGCACATAAGATTACTGTGCTGTCGTCCTTTCCCTTAGGGGACATCCTCTGTAATCTAGAAGTTTCTGGTCGTGTGGCGAAATGGGCAGTGGAACTTGGAGCATTTGACATCCATTTCACTCCTCGCGTAGCAGTTAAATCTCAAATTCCTACAAATTTTGTGGTTGAATGGACTAATCCTGACCCACCTGCACAAGAATCCGTGGATTTACAACACACCAACCATTGGACAATGTATTTTGATGGCTCTCATAGTTTTCAACACTCGAGGGCTGGAGTGGTCTTAATCACACCTCAGGGTGACCAACTCCAGTATGTCATAAAATTGCACTTTGCTGGGACCAACAACGCAGCAAAGTATGAAGGTCTTCTTTCCGGACTTTGAGCAGCCAAATTCCATGGAGTTCGTCGATTAGTGGTGAGGGGAGACTCACAGCTAGTCATAAACCAGGTAAACAAGGAGTACAGCACCTCCGATGAGAGAATGGCTCATTACCTGGATGAGGTGAGGAAATTGGAAAAATACTTCAGTCATTTCGAAGTCCAATCTGTTCCGTGAAGACACAATGTTCTCGTAGACCAATTATCAAAAATTGGGTCCTCATGTGCATCCGCTCCGGCAAAAGTGTTCATCGAACACTTGAAATATCCCTCGATTACGTTTCCAGTCAAGGATGATGAGGTGATAGTTCACATCACCGACCTCGAGTATGAAGGAGATTGAACCCGACCATTGCGGATCTATCTCGAACATGGGACCTTGCCTGAGGATGAAACTGAGAGTGATCGGTTAATACAAAAGGCGCGTTTATACAAAATGATTGATGGGGTTTTGTATAGAAAGGGTACTCAAAAAGTGTTCATGCGCTGCATATCTCAAGAGGAAGGTAAATCCCTCTTGAAGGACATTCACGGTGGTGTATGTGGTGCACATGCATCTTATCGGACGCTGGTTGGAAAAGCTTTTCGACAAGGTTATTATTGGCCTTCGGCACTTTATGATGACAAGCACTTGGTCAAGATATGCCCTCAGTGTCAATTTCAAGCACGGCAAGTTCACCAGCCTACATAGCCTTACAAACTATTCCTTTAACTTGGCTGTTCGTAGTATGGGGAATGGATATAGTGGGTCCTATGCCCCAAGCAGTTAATGGGTACAATTTTTTATTCGTAGTCATTGACACATTTACTAAGTGGATTGAGGCTAAACCAGTCGCAATATAACCGCCGCTGCGGTGAAGAAATTCTTTCATAAGAGTATTGTAACACGATTTGGTGTTCCAAGTCGTCTCATTACCGACAATGGATCCCAATTCATCAGTGGTCTTTCTCTGGACTATTGCAATGATATCGGGACCAAAGTATGTTTTGCATCTGTTGCTCATCTACAGAGCAATGGCACCATTGAACGTGCCAACGGGAAGATATTACAAGGTGTTAAAAAATGAGTTTTCAATCGCCTTAAGTTATGCTCGGGGGCTTGGGTAGACAAACTCTACTCCGTTTTATGGGCTCTACACACTACATGCAGTCGAGCTATGGGTGAGACGCCTTTTCAATTGGTATACAATGCTGAAACTATATTACCTACCGAAATTCGTATTGGGTCTGTTCGTGTGGATCAATTTGATCATTCTGATCAACATGAACAACGTGTACAAGACATCATTCTCCTTGAGGAGAAACGTGATCAGGCATTGATTAAGTCAGCAGCATATTTACAAGCTTTGCGTAAATACCATAGTAAATAGGTGCGACCTCATAGTCTTCACGTGGGTGGCCTGGTTTTACAAAAAATTCAAAACCAGTCCAATCGCAACAAATTCTCCCCTCAGTGGGAAGGCCCTTATACTGTGGTCTTAGTGCCGTGACCAGGATTAGCTCGATTAGCGATGGAAGATGGAAGGATCAATACTTGGAATATAGATCAATTGCGCAAGTTCTACGTGTAAGTTTTTCCATTTCCATTTTTCTGTTCAATTAGCATATTTTTTACAATAAAACTTTCTTTCATTTTATGTTATAAGCGCATTCTTGATTGATGTCCTTTGGATCTATTCAAGCCATTCTTGAGGTTCAAAACTATGATCGTGAACATTCTACGATCATCGATTTAATCATAGATGGTCATCTCATCACAGTGTTTAAAGTGGATTTGCTAATCGATCTCATGGTCGCATCTAGATAAGACATCTCTAAATAAGCCATTTCTTAACGCACACGAGGCTTACTAGCATGATTCTAATCATTCGAGTGGCTGTTAGTTCACAAAAAACTTTAAGCACTCACGTTGAGTTGTCTATACTTGTGATTATATAATAAGCTCTAGTTCAAAAATTTCTTTGTAAGCCGTTTCTCAACGCATAAGAGGTTTTGCTAGGCATATTCATTGTCTTTCAATTACTATACTAAGTTCTCTGTATTAGTAATATCAGGAGGGGGCTAGGAAAATAAAACTATAACATTCAGATGAAAGAATTCTCATAATTTTGTGCCTTGAAAACTCATGCATATGCATTTTCTATTAGCTGTTTTCTTTGTAGGTAATAAATGAGTTATAAAATCAAAAGATTTACATTACCTATTGTCAAATCAAATATTTACAATGGAAAGGAAAGAATTCAAGCAAGCTTGAGGTTTTTTAATAGTTTATCAACTATTGGCACAACCTCAGAGATAGTTGCATTTAACTGATCCTCATTGTCAAAAGTGACCTCTTCCGCCACTGAGTTTAGATCAAAATTTGGACTATGGCGATGTCTAAGTTTGCATAAAATGGAAAAAGCAGCAGAACTAATATCGTTCTTGATTGTCTCCTTGAAGCTCTTTGCAAATTCTGGAATATTTTTGACCAGAGAATCAGCTTGAGCAGCAACCAGGGCACAGGACTCTTCAAGAGATGGATTACTCTTTTCAGAGTTAATCATTGTTGCCTCAACAGAATCTGCAACCCTCTCAGTTTTTTGAGAGAAGCTTGCTCGATAATGCTGCAGTTATTGATGATCATTTCTAGATTGTTCTTTTCCTCTTCGGAGATGCTGGCAACATTCTTGGCCCTTTCCATGATCTTTTGATTGATATCATGAAGTTTATCTAGATCAAGGCCTCACCGGATGTATCTTTCTTCGAAGTCGTTTCTTTCCTCTGTTAATTTGGAGTTTATTTCCTTTTGACCTGGCCAAAAGAAAACAAAAAGATTTCATGAGTTCATAAACCACAATTAAAAATTCTGTGAGGATGAACTTACAATTTAAGTCAAGTTGTAACTTCTCTTTCTCCTTTTGGAGAGCAGCATATAAGCTCTTGTTCACCTCCAAAGAAAATAGAGCTTCAGCAAGGTGGGTCTTTAGTGTAGTGGTTAAGTCACAAGGTGGCAAGCTAGAGGTCTTGAGTTCGGCTCCCCACCTCTACCATTTACTCCTGTAGAGCCGAATCGGCAATACCCTACAGTCTCTCTAAAAAAAGATCTTTGCCCTTCTCCTCAAGAGCTCTCGCTATGGTAGTCTCCTTGTCAGAATGTGCTTTGGCAACCTCGTTCATTAAGGCAGAATTTTTCCTGCAGTAACTAGAAAGTTCATTCCCATTTATAGAAGGATGAATTAAAAGAGCAAGATACTTACTGGTCTAATTGGTTGCATTTCATCTGTATGACCTTGAATTGCTCAATTAGCAAGTTCACCAAGGTCGATTGGCGAGCAGAATTCTGCAAGAAAGATAGTTACTGAAGATTTTACTCAGATATAAAACATTGGAGTAAAGATGATACTTACTTCAATAAGATCCTTGAAAAGGATCTCGGATCCAGAATCACCTTGCACCTGTTGAAAGATTTGTAAAGACAATTCCAGTGTAGGGTGCAATGAATCAGCAGGTTGGTCTGCTGGTTCGTCATTTTCTTCAACCAAGGGCGGAGCGGAAGTTCCAGTTTGTTCGTCTGTCCTCTTGGTCAAGGTCACAGTTGCAACATCAGTCTCCACATCATCGATTGGTTCTGATTGGATGCTCAGAATCACATCATCGATGATGGCTCTAGTTTCGTCAGTAGCACTTAGAATTGCAAGTATTGCTGCGACCTCAACTGTAGAAGCTATGTTTCCCTTTGCCCTGGTCGTATCAACATTTGGGATTGACACAGCATCTGCAGGAGATGGGTTTGACCTACACATCCATTCAAATGGTGTAAGTTATAATTACATGAGAGATGCACTCACATGTAGTTAGAAAGATAACATGTTTGTTACCTGAAATTTAGTCAGTGAAGTAAGCATCTTCATGGGTGTCTTCTTCACAGGATCTACGGGTCTTTTCCTCTGTAGAATGAGAGGAATTTCATATTCCTCCTCATCGTTTCCTTCTCCCTGTACAATTGAAGAGTAATTCCCAATTGCGCTCGGGGAAGAGTGAAAATAAGATGCCTTTACCATTTTGGTTGCCACCTTGGAGGTAGCAGCCTCCAATGAAGTTGCCCCTGTAATCTTCTTCTGGACATGTTTGCTAAGGGCTAATGGTTTCTTTGCTTTTGAAGGAGTTCTTTTTAGTTTTTTGACTGAAGGTCCTCCAGAAGGAACGGCTTCTTCAGCAATCTATTTCATTTTACTTATTTGGCCCAGGAGCAACTACATCAATCAAGATGATTTTCTAATCTGATCTTTTTGTCCTAAAAGATAAAAATTGCATGAATTTGTCGACAGAGACTTTTACCTTTCATCGTTCTTGCAATAATTTATCATCACCACAGACCAAGCTTTGCAGTCTTGGTGCGTCTGCATCACCTTCTATGGTCAGATTGAATGGCTTCAAGAGTGCATTCGTCCTCCTCTCGATCTCAGAAGATGGTTGAACTATTTGGGACAAACAATGAGCAAATTTAGATTGAAGAAAATTTCCAATCTATAAGGAAAGGCTTTACCTTACTCATAGTCCAAAGTTCCATCTTGCACGGAGCGCACCTCCCAGGCGGGATGCACCCTTTTCTTTAATGGACTAATTCAGTTCTTGATGAAGTCTCGAATCACTTCCCGAGCTAGTTGTTGGATCGCATGGGCTTGTCTCTGCAGATCTTCATCAAGGATGGGGGTAGAATCTCTCTCGCTGTTTTTCTCTGGCCGCCAATTTTTGAACCACAGACTGCTTTCTTTAGGAGCAGTGCAGTAGAACCACCATTGGTTCCAGCCGTGGACGGAGTCGCACAGGGGAACAGTAGGATAGTCCTTTTTCTCCCTTAGACGGAAGTAATACACAGCCAACTGCATTAGCGCTCTTGGCCCATACAAGAAAGTAGAAATGACGAAAAAGGGCGATGCTTGGCAAAACCCCAACGAAAGCCTCGCACAAGTGCTGAAAGATAGACAAACTCAACACAAAGTTCGGATGAAGATTTACTAGTTAGAGCCCGAAGTGGTTGACTACGCTGAGAATGAATTCGCTCTCTGGGAGGCGAAATCCACAGCATAAGAAATCCTTCGAAGAGCACCAGTTCATTTTCTTGAACGTCTGGTGTCTCTTCCTTCTTGGTTGGGCGACATTGAATCAATTGCCTCGAAGGCAAAATCTCTTCTTTCTCCAATGCTACTAAACTCTTACTGTCACAATGACTTGATCGGCTCCAAGATGCCATCGTAGTGATGAAATCTTTAGCAAAATGAGGGTTTTTTTGCGGCGGAGTTCGCAACGAGAAGAAATGAGGGTTTTTTGCGGCGAGGCAACAGATGAACAAGAGGGTTTTTCTTTGAAGCTTCTCAATGAAGGTAACTCCTTTTATATGCTCGAGGCCACTACCTGCTATGTGCATTATTTTAATATTTTTTCATAATGGGTATTCACAGATTGAACCCGAAACCATATCATTAACCCTAATAGAATTTGAAACAAAATGAATCTTTTTGGAAACTGAAGGGTCATTTTATTTCACATTCGGGGGCTACGGTACAAATAATCATATTATAATGGGATTTTGTGATCTTAGTGCTACTCTATGGTCTCAGGGTAATCCTAAGATCTCAGTGCTACCTGTGGTCTCAATGCAATCCTGTGACCTTAGTGTTCCCTATGGTCTTAATGCAATCCTGTGACTTTAGTACTTTATAGATGCAAAGACCATGGACATAATATTAATTACCTGTGGATGTTATGGTCACAGAGACATTTACCTGTAACCATTTTTCACGCAGAGATATTCAATTGAGAATTCACAAATGATTATAGATTTTGCGTAATATTGTAAAGAAAAAGAAATTATTTCTTACATTCTTTACATAAATAAGGGATGCAGGCGACCAAAGTGTCAAACTGACCTGAGAGTAATGTACAAACTTCCCCAAGGGACATGTTGTTGCTAGTCGGATTAACACTAGCTGCCTGGCGAGACTCTGCAATGTCCGTCAATCTAACTATATCGTCTCCTATAACGAGACTACAACTGGTCCTAAGTGAATTAGAGATATCCCCCTGCCCTCGCACAAGGTCGAGCTCTTCGCGAGCCAACCTCGCATGCTCAACAGCCCTACTATTGCTCTCCCTCAAGCAGTCGATAACCAAGCAAACAGTATTAAGGTTGCGTCCTCACTTGAGGGATTGCTTGTTGAATTTATCTCAAAGTTCTTCTTGGGAAACAAACCGGCACACGTTGGAAGCAACGTCCTCAAAACAACAGAAGAAGGCGAACCGTCGGATGATATATTCTCAAAATTTTAAATTCAAACTAATAAACTTTTTATTGCTTCAAATTTGGGGGCTAGCTGATGCTGAATATTACTTGAGCTAGTCATATGTATATTAAATATATCATGTTTAAGATATTTTGGATATGATATATGGCTCCATGGTCGCAGAGATCAGTTTCCTGTGAACCAGAAGGTCGCATGACTAATGTCGACCTTAGTACTGACCTATGGTCGCAGGCTGTATGCAACCATAGCATCAAGAGAGTCTTGTCTAACCTGAGTAGTGGCTGAGTCTTCCAGTCATGGTTCTAGGATAAGATAACTTCCTCTCCTGTTTGTGAAGATAACAACCAGGGAGTTAAGATATGCAGTCATCTGGAAACCGCCTATTGGCAACCGTCTAACCTCCCGAAACTGCTCTATGTTGACATCCTTTCAATTATTATAAAAGGACAACAAGCATACCGGAAAATACAAGATATCTTACAAAAAGAAGAACTACACATTGTCGACGATTCGGACTCGGGGTCCTTAGTCGAACTTATGCAGAATTTGTGAGTTGTGAGACCTTTCAGGGTGTCCCTCCGGGAAGGGATGATGAACCAAAGTTAACTAAAGCACAGAGAGATTTATATAGGTTCGGGCCCTCGATGGTGGGAGTAATAGCCCTACGTCCTGTTAGGATTTCACTATGTGTAGAAAAAGGATTACAAAGTTGTGGAAAAGATCATCACAGGCGAGGATCTTTTCTGTGTGGTTATTTAAAACACTGTTAAACTAGCCTATGAAAGCTTGTCGATGCGTCCTCTGTTGATCTCTCGATCTCTCGATCTCTGTCTGATGCATTGGCTTATCCTTTTATACTAGTGGAAAGGGTGCCAAGGCATAATGACTTCGAACAGTTGCTCAGGTGCAGTTTTGGTAACTGCACTTAACCTCGACGCAGGATTAACACGTAAAATTAAGGAATAACTGCATGTATTAACCTCTTGATGGTTGTCTCTACACATGAAGGAATCTTCGGGATACTTGGGACATACCTGTTGTAAGGTCTAAGCAACCCCGCGTTTCTTGGTCGAGGGTATTCTGACCGCGCATTGCTTATAATCATCTGACCGCGCACTATCTGCGATCTGATCGCGTAGAACCTCCAACCATGTGTCCGCGCTTCTCAAGACAGCTTGAGATCATATCACGGATAGCTGCCTGGTTCGAATCTATCTTGAACCAGACATGCATTTATCCTGAACTAGCTCGGGTAACAATCCTCATCAGCTAGTCCCCAAATTTGAAGAAAACGAAGAGACATGTTTACTTCAAATTTTAAAACTTACATCGGATGAGTGACCCGACGCTTCAAATCCTCCACTTAGTGGCGCACTGAGTGTGGCGGTTTGTTTCCCGAGACAATATTTGAGCGGTATTTGATAGGTAATGATGGTGCCGTAGAATTTTGTCTTTTAACCCGAGGTAAAACTGTAAATGATTTAAAAGCTCGAGGCAATCGAAAAACGAACCGTCACCCCAGGGCTATAAATACCAGAGCCCTTTAGCCTAAAACTTTCACAAGTTTTTTCCCGACCAAGTCTTTTCCACATCCATCTTCCCTTCTCTTCCATCTTCATCTCAATGGCAGATAAAGGCATCATTGAAATTGAGAGCGATGAAGAGGAAGTGTACCTGAATTCGACCAAGATTCACAGAAGGTAAGTCTTTTCTATAATTCTTGGTCCAAATTGCCTTCTTATGCTCTGATCATTTTCTCAAATGGAAATTCATAGACGACCGAAGACCAGCTTCCTCCAAAGAAGAAATCCAAGGTTGACGAGGGATCTTCTAGTGGTACAAGGGCAAGAAATGTACCACCGCTCTCTCTTCCTTTGGTTTCTGTGGTTCTCCCCGTTCATGCACCTCAATAGGTCGAACCTTCATCTTCACCTTTGGAGGTCCATGATAATCTTTCAAAGCCTTCTCACCTTTCTCCATTTCATCCCAATGATTCTCGTCTTCTGACGAGCGATCAATTTTTTGGTTGGCAAGCTGTACCTCCGCGACCAGATAATCCTCAACTTGTGTTGGGGAAACAATCTTCTGGTGGGAAGGTAACTCTTCCACCATATGATGATCCTCGGCCTTTGTCGGGGGATCTATTTTCTGGGGGAAATACTTCAACCTCTCACTTGCGAGGATTGGTAATTATTTTCATCCCCTTTGCTTGTTGTTATAATTTGTAAAACTAACATATGCAAATGTAGGAGACGAAAATTGTTGGAGCCCCCAGCGACCAGCCTGCTGAGATTCAACCTCCTCCCCTCGAACGGACTCTCCAAGGGGAAAAAGAGGCCTTGGAGAAGAAAACCGAAGAGATGTCTTCGGCCATTCTGCACTTGGCACAATGTTTTGATAGATCCCGCGAAGAGGCGCACCAATTCCGCTTGGAGAGGGACTATGCTCGACAACAGCGAGAACTCTCCGATTCAATCAGGGATGGTAGTGCGTCTCTGATTAGAGATTATTTAGATAGACTTAAGAGTAGTTGCCAGTTCTCTTGGGGCCGTCAGTGTAGATCCTACTGACGCCAATATGTCCCTAGGAGAACTTTGTAAACTCCTCTCGGATCAGGTCGATGCTGTGGTTGCCTGTATCCCTTTTGTATGTAAGGATTGTCAGAAATAAAGATTTCTTTTACCTTACATAACATGAAAACTCTTCATAATCTCTGTGTGAAAATATGGCCATAAGTAATGTCTTTACGACCACTACTCACACACAGGTAAATCTGAATACTGCGGTTAGAAATGCATTAATATGTCATATCACGACCAGTACTGATACCGCGATCATAACTATAGCGACAGTCAGAACCGAAATCCGATCAGGACTCACTACAACACGGTAGGCCAGCGCAAGTAGTAAAACTGCTAGGAAAAACTTTGATTTTTCACCGATGTGTCAGCTAGGAAAAGTTATTATTTTTAGCAGATCTACCACTAGGAATAAATAATATATAGCAAGCTGTAGATCAGTTTGGGAAAAGATTTTTTTAGTAGATCTACAGCTGAGAATATTTTTTCCGCTGGGAAAAACTTTTTTTACCAGCAGTTCTACAGTTGAAAATATAATTTTTATTTTTCACCGATATACCAGCTGGGAAAAATTATTATTTTTAGTAGATCTACTGCTAGGAATAAGTAATTTATATATTTTTGGCGTAAAACTGAAAATTTTCAACAGAATAATAACAGATTTATTATTTTGGGAGGGAAATTTTCATGGAAAAATATTTTCTGCTGATTTGTTGGTTTTGCGCCAAATATAAAATCTTCCTCTGCAGATTTATTAGTTACCTTCCCTGCTTCCCTCGATCGGTTCCCCCAATCCAACCTCCACCGAGAATTAAACCTCCCCAATCCTCTCCATCTCCAGCTCTCCGGCCGCGGAGAAAACCCGCAATCAAACCTCCTCCACTGACAAACCCCCCCAATCCTCTCCATCTCCAGCTCTCCGGCCGCCGACAAAACTCCCCAAATCAAACCTCCTCCACCGACAAACGTCCCCCAATCCTCTCCATCTCCAGCTCTCTGCCGATAAACCTCCTCAATCCAACCTTCTCCACCGAGAAACCACCCCCAATCCTCTCCATTTCCAGCACTCCGCCGAGAAACCTCCCCGATCCAACCTCCACCACCGAGAAACCACTCCCAATTCACCGAGAAACCTCCCCAATCTTCGATCTGGTCTCCCACCATGCGTGAGGTGTCTCGTGGTGTGGCCCTCGAAACGCTAGCGACAGGGTGTGCTGTGAACGGTAGAGGTGGAGCGACAGCGGTGAAGCAGGTGAGCAACAGAGGGGTGAGGCGCGAGGCACCAATCCGAGGTAAGCAAAACTATTCCAACACTTCTGGTTGCAGTGTTCTTTTCCTGGCTTTGCAATGTTGCATCCTGATGAACTCCAGATGCATGTTCTATCATTGCTGAAGACTGCTGGAATCTTCAGAAATAGACTGCTTAAATCTTGGAACACTTGCAACTATCAAGTATATCAAATGATATGATACGAAATTATCCATTGTACTTAGACTCGGAGCATATTAAAGATCTAGCATTTTGTGCCTTGTGTGGAAGAGTTCAAGTTTATTCTCTTGTGATTGATTCAGACACCAACCAAGAAAATGCTGGCAACACTCAATTAGAAACTCCATTTCAAAACAAACACTTCATTAGAACTAGATCTTGATCAAGATAACTAGAACTCAAATGTTCGAAGGCATAGTTTTTAAGAAACAATTGAAATGTTTGAATGCACAATTTAAATATTTTTAAGTAATTTACAACCACACATTTCACGAGTGGTGAAATACTAATTACAGACTAGCTCAATTTACATGAATAGGGTGTTTTGAAAGACCAGCTCAATTTGGTTTTGCAGAAAGATCATTCTAATTCGGTTGTGTTTTACTAGATATACATCTGATCAACTCAAATAAACCCAGATGCTCATAGGACTTAGCTTGGACCGAACCCACCTTGATAGATTTGAGCTTTTTGGTAGGGTAGTCTAACCCGTAGTTTGCACATGTCTATCTCCAACTACCCTATGAGTCTGTTCACTCCCTCTTTTTTTTATATTGAAGAGTAAATTGTATTTCAATTTCTTAAACTTCTGTGGTATGAAAGTAAGGTATCAATTACTACCATGTGACTTGGATTTATATAATTTTTTGTTATATACTAGCTCCATTGTAAAACTATAGCCATTATAGTTTGGAAGGGAGGGTGTAAGGATTGAAGTAGAGATTGCATGAGCTGGATCTTGCATGAAGCTATCTACTAGCCTATACTAGATGCAAATTAGGGATGTATTATCCAAAACCAGGTCTACATTTGACCATCCAATATTATTATGAACAACTTGCACGTTTAGAAATTAATCAATACATGAAGTGATTAGTTGTAATTTTGCCAGTTGGATCCATGCATATGGCAGTGAAGTAAACCATGACCTAAATAAATCTGCACATTCAGAAATTAATTGATTCATCCATCGACTGATTGATCTATAAAATTAGTTGAGTTGACATTTGACGATATTGCATCGCGACCAAGAAGCTCGTAACTAGTACTAAGTTGGTAGTACTATTGATTTGACCTAACGCTAATTACAAGTGCATTAGAAGTAATATATTATGAACAACTTGCACTTGCAATCTTACAAATTAACTGTATGTGAAGTGATCACCGGTTCGAAAACAATGAAGTAAACCACGACTTAATGTTACAAATTAAGTTTAGTTGACAATGCAGCGTCGAACAAGAAGTGTGTATCATGTTACTGCCAAAAAAAAAAAGAAAAATAAATTATGCTCTTAGCCCTTAAACTTGTATGATTGTATTATTTAGGTTTCCAAATTCAAAATTTAACTTACCAAATTAGGTCCCTAAATTTTCTTGTTAATTTAGCCAATAAAATTGTCAACATCATTCAATTTTTTCATTTCATAGGTATTGAAATTAAATACAAATTTTACATTTTAATGTCTTTTTATATTCTTGAACTTGAGAACTTTCGCATATGTAAATCGGAATCTGAATTCAGCTTATAATTCCGGTGCCAAAAAAAAACCAACCAACTATACAAAAATGACAATTTTCAGTTTCAGATCTTGGATTTTTTTAGATTATATGCACTGAATTTACACCCCTAAATCTATCATTGTGTGGCATCATATGCTTTGTTATGTTAGTGAACACCTTGCTACTAATCTTTACCATGTTGTGAATCAGAGAGATTGGTCTGACTTCACTGACTAGAGTTGGGTTCTCTTTTCTAGACATAGGAATGATGAATGCTGAACTTGTTACATCCAAATTTAGCCTGTGTTTATAGAAGTCATTGAAAAGGTTTCTCATATATTGCTTGAAAACTGGTAAAAAATGTTTATACAATTCATAGATGAATACATCTAGATCTAGATTCTTATTGGATGTTGCCTTGTTTTAACTGAATATTGATAATATTTCCTCATACATAAAAGACTTGGTTAATGAATCTAGACTCTTATATGATATTAATGAAGCTCAGTTGATATGTGATTATGTCTCAAATAACTCATGCATTCTTGCTACCGCAGATGGTTCCCTGTTCCTAACAATTGTTTAGTATTGATAAAAAGTAGCTTCCTTATCTTTATCCATGTGCGTAGTATCGAACCCCATGGACTCTATCTGGATGTGGCTTTACCCAAACTTGTTTGGAAATATTTTTGAGGGGCATTTGCAGCGAAGGTTGCTATAATGTACTGCTGCTGCATATCCTTGATATTATTTTCTTTACTGGGCGGTCATTTTCAATCTAGTAGCAGTTGTAAAATTGCCAACAGTTACCATTGAAGTTTCTGAAACATATTATCATATTTTGTTCTCACGCTTTGCGATTGAAATTTCGTCTTTGTGTGGTGATATATTACTCCTGCATTTTGGTGAAGATCTTTTTTGTGTGTGTGTATTTAAATTTCAGTGACACCACTCCCTCACATTACAGAGAAGTAGTTTATGTTCCAAGAAAATTTCAGCATTTTATTTTATTTGGGGATGAGAAACATGATTATGGAAATTAATTGCTACGATTACCCACAAACGATGCCTCTAACCACACCTCCCCTAACTTATGTTTTTTGTTCTTAAATTGCATTTGTATTTTTTTGCCTTGTAAGTTGTTTCTTCAATCTACTTTCTCTGTTTGCATAATTTCAGATTTCATAGATTGGACTTCCAACTTGGAGATTGTTCCTGTCATTTTATCTTTGGAAAAATTAGTTGCAATCAGGTAATATTATTATTATTTTTGCTGCTATATGATTCTTGTTTATGCTATTTGTATATGAACAAGGAGTTTGTTTGCTATAGATTCTTTGAGAAGTATGTCAAAGAGAGGAGCTAACTAGTGGTTATTGTGCAAATATTTTAGTTCATTTGGAGTAAAATAGCATTGATATGAGCTAGTGATTTAGATATGATATTTAGAGATTCAAATTATAACTCCAAATTTTTGTAACTGGCTATTGTATAAAGATTTTAGTTTATTTGGAGTAATATAGTGTCGTGGTATTACGGATACCCCGGCAGGTTTCTTCGGACGTGCGTAGCACGTGTACAGCGCGCGCGAGCTGACCGAGTTACCGGTCACCTCCCACCGGGCAACGTAGCAATTGACACAGTGAGTTTTATACAGGTTCGGGTCCCGGTGGGGGCCCTAGTCCTGTTGGCACCCTCTGGACGCTAGTCAGCTGGGGAGGTGCTCTCTCGGGGAGAGAGGTCTCCAAGGGAGCCTGTTGTTTGAGTGTATTGTAAATGAATTAGAGTTCTGCACAAATGAGATACAAGGGGGGTATATATAGTCCCCAAAACATGCAAAAGACCAAAATGCCCTAGCTACGGCCGTTGGATCGAGGGGCGCGGGCGTCATTTCGTCGACCGAAGGGCTTGGATGCTTCACAAGTGTCCTTGTCAGTTCCTGGGCCCGAAGACCCTCCGGGACCCACTGGGCCCCTAGTGAACCTCTGGGGCCCGAGGACCCTCCGGGACTCTCCGGGACCCGGTGATGCTCCGGGTCTCACCGGGGACCCAGTGACTCTCCGAGACTCTCCGGGATACAATGGTGCTCCGGGTCTCACCGGAGGCCCGGTGACTCTCCGGGACTCTCCGGGGCCCGGTGACACCCTGGGACCCGGGGCCCAGGGAACCTCCAGGAACCTGCGGGGACCCAATGACGTTCCGGGACCCTAGTGAATGTCCGGGGCCCAGAGACCCTCCGGGACCCGGTGATGCTCCGGGTCTCACCGGGGGCCCAGTGACCCCCCGGGACCCAGGGCCCAGGGAAACTCTGGGACCCCGCAAGGACCCGATGACCCTCCGGGACCTAGTGAACCTCCAGGGCCCGAAGACCTCCGGGGACCCGGTGACCCTCCGGGACTCTCCGGGATCCGGTGATACTCCGGGTCTCACCGGGGGCCCGGTGACTCTCCGGGACTCTCCAGGACCCGATGGTGCTCCGGGTCTCACTGGGGACCCGGTGACTCTCCGGGACTCTCCGGGACCCGCTGGTGCTCTGGGTCTCACCGGGGGCCCGGTGACTCTCCGGGATTCTCCGGGATCAGATGGTGCTCTGGGTCTCGCTAGGGATCCGGTGACTCTTCGGGACTCTCCGGGATCCGGTGACTCTTCGGGACTCTCCGGGACCCGTTGGTGCTCTGGGTCTCGCCGGGGGCCCGGTGACTCTCCGGGCTCTCCGGACCCGGTGACTCCCTGGGACCTGGGGCCCGGTGACTCTCTGGGACCCTGCAGGGACCGAATGACCTTCCGGGACTCTAGTGAATGTCCGGGGCCCGGAGACCCTCCGGGACTCTCCGGGACCCGGTGATGCTCCGGGTCTCACAGGGGGCCCGGTGACTCTCCGAGACTCTCTGGGACCCGGTGACTCCCCGGGACCAAGAGCCCGGTGACCCCTGGACCCGGGGCCTAACCCCGGGACCCACCAGGGACCATCTACGCAAGAAGGGCCGAGGCGGTCCGGAGACCCCGCGGGACCCAGGACCCATTGGGGACCTTCTCCGCATGAAGGACCGAGGGCGTTCGGGAGGTCCCCTGGGACCGGTGGCCCAGAGGCCCGGGGAACCACTGGGGACTTTCTCTGCACGAAGGCCCGAGGCGCTCTGGAGACCCCACGAGACCAGGGGCCCGGAGGCCCAGGGACCCACCGGGGATCTTCTCCGCATGAAGGACCGAGGCGCTCCGAAGACCCTGTGGGGCCCGGGGCCCGGATGCCCAGGACCCACCAGGAACCTTATCTGCACGAAGGACTGAGGGCGCTCGGGAGCTCACTTCGAAGACTACCCAGAGGTACAATATTTGCCCCAACATATAGTATCAACAAGAGTTAGTGATTTAGATATGATATTTATAAATTCAAATTGTAACACCAAATTTATGTACTTTCTAGTCTTATATTGATCAAATTCTTGTTAATAGGCTCTTCTATTCCCATGTTGCATAGGTGGATGAATGTTCAGGACTATTTTGACCAAAATAATAAAGTGCAAGGACTCAAGTGATCAGTGATCAGCAACAAAGTGGATTCTATAATAGTTGGTGCACATGGTCCTAAAGAACAAGGGATTTGAGTATAGATAATGTGCACACTAATAATGCTATATTTTGAGTAGTTTCCATCACTAATCACCCTTAAAATGTTCTATATGTCAGGAAGGCTAGACAGAGTCAATCATTGTATTCTAAAAGGCATGCATGCCTTTTAATTTATAGGTGTTACACAATGTATCCACTAAACAAAAAAAATAGTAGTCTTATGTTATATAGTCATAACTATTTAACAATTTTATATCTATCTCTTTAGATAGACATTAGTGAATTTTTTATAATTTTGGTGCATAGATGTGAAATGTATGGAAATACTCTTAGTTATGTGATTGTGTTTGTGCATATATATGCTCCTACAGAATCCACAGGTTAGATCCATTGTGGTGTTGGTGCTTCTGCATGAAGCTGAAACCACTTTTACACTAAAGAATTTGATGTGCTTTAACAGCTCTAACTTCAAGTTTACAAATACTCATAAAGTTAGAATTATTTATATGGCTATGTCATTGATTAAAACTCAATTACCTTCTATTATAAGATGTAAATTTTATTTAAAACGACAAAATAATAGTCTTTTGTCAAACACTATCAGAACTCTAGTTTTTAGTATATGTCGAACTAGAGTTATATCATATATGACTTCAGTTTCTCTATGATAGAAGTTGAATCCAAAACTTGACCAAACTAAGTCTTGAAAATCAATTCTTTAAAACTAGCATTTAATTTTTTTTGGAATTATCATTTAACTTGGAAATCAATGATTTAGAGGGACCAATAGTATATTTTTTTTGGCATACAATGTTAATCATATAAGTCTTTAGACTCTTAATTGGAGAAGTTAAATATCAAATGGGTTTCTATTTTCACTTTGGTGAGAAAAATTAGACAAGTAGGAAGAAAGTCTCACCAATTGTGTGCCTTAATTTGAATTTTTATGGTTTTTGGAAAAGTAATTTTTACCCCTAATCCCATATTTTTCAATTTTCCTGGTAGATCTATATTTTTTCCATTTAAGTACTTATATTTGTTTGCAGGTTGTAATTATGCCTTTGTGTCATACACTTTCCTTTTCACAATTTAAGACTATTTTTATTTTTCTATATTTCACAATATAAACCTTATTATAATTCCAATATATTATTTAGTACATGTTTGACTCCTTTATCCTCTATGGTATCCTCTCACGCCTCCATTAACATTTTTTCCACACACATCCAAACTTTATATAATAGAGGCATCATTAATTTATTATGATTATTTTCTCTCATTCAATACTCTTAATTCGCATGTGAATAAGAAGTAAACTTATATTATGAATCAAAAGAAGTATTTCAACAATGAATGAATGACTATATAGAATGATGTTATTGCTTGCTTACATGAACAGTAACATGGTGTGATGGGCCAATACTTATCCTACCAAATTGTATTTTGCTAGTCAATTTTTGTAGTTAGCTGAGATTATTATTAAAATTAACCTAGTAATTTCAAATCACTTTGGAGAGAGAAATTTTTGCAGTAAGCTATTACTTATTTCTAAATACGAAGTATTTGTTAACTCTCCCTCCCCCCCGTCTATTTGTGTTCTTGTTTATAAACTCATTTCAGACTAAAATCCGTATTAAACTAGTAATGATACTAGCTGATTTTATTTCAGATATACTAGCTAATTCTTACAGTAAGCCATATAATAAGGAAAGACTACGAGGATTTTAAGGTCTTTGGCATTTATTATGGACAAGCGTTGGATGAGTGCGGCTAGGTAGAAAACAAATACTTAGTCACTAAATCAAATACAAAGCTACTTTATGTTATTCTTTTGATTGAAACTAATGATAATTAAATGTAGGTACTCAACTGAATATAACCAAGGCATAAAGGACTTCATAGAGTTTGCTTTTGCAAATTTTGCAAAATTTGCAAAAGAAAATGAAATTCTCTACCCTTGTAGAAAATGTGTGAACTGTGTTTGGAGAGAAGCTGAAGTTGTTTATGAACACTTGATTTGTGATGGGTTTTTAGAAGGATACACCAAGTGGATATTTCATGGTGAACAAACATCATTGCACAGGACAAACAAGAAATCTAATATAGAAAATGTTCCTAATATGGATAGTGAGCCGCAGCTAGATGAGATCACTGAAATGATCCATGACATAGGATGTGGATACCAAGAAGTTGGTGATACAGGTTGTGATGGTTCTGATTCGGAGGATCAAGATGTAGATGTTGAGACATTCTATAGGTTAGCAAGTGATGCTAGTCAAGAGCTCTACCCTAGGTGCAAACTCACAAAGCTACAATTTATTGTGAGGCTCCTTCACATAAAATTCCTAGGTGGATGGAGTAACAGTAGCTTTGATTTGTTATTAGACTTGCTGAAGGAAGCATTTCCAAAGAATGCCACAATGCCAAAAAACTTCCATGATGCAAAGAAGATGGTGAGAAGTCTCAGGTTGGGTTATGAGAATATTGATGCATGTGAACATGACTGTATACTATTTTGGAAAGAGCATGCAAATATAGACTCATGCCCAAAATGTGGAACTTCCAGATGGAAGATAGAAAAGAAGAGCCCTGATGGGAAGCGAGTACACAAAATTCCTAGAAAGGTTCTTCGATATTTTCCACTTAAAAAGAGGCTGCAGAGACTGTATATGTCATCAAAGATAGTAGCTGATATGAGATGGCATAGTGAAGGGTGCACTAGAGATGGGTTGATACGCCATCCAGCTGATTCTCCCACTTGGAAGGATTTCGACCACAGGTACCCAGACTTCATTTCTGACTGTCGCAATCTTAGGCTGTGTTTGGCAACAGATGGTTTTAATCCTTTCCGAAGCCTAAGTTTATTACATAGCATATGGCCTGTTGTTTTGATTCCCTACAACCTTCCACCATGGATGTGTATGAAGCAACCAAATTTTATCCTCTCTCTACTTATTCCTGGTCCTAAAGCTCCTGGAAATGATATTGACGTCTACCTTCAACCTTTGATCGATGATTTGTTAGAGATGTGGCATGGTGTCAAAACTCGTGATGCATCATCTAGTCAATGGTTTCAATTGCGTGCCGCCTTGTTCTGGACTATTGTTGATTATCCAGGATATGGATATGTATCTGGACAAGTTACTTCTGGTGAGGTTGGATGTGTTGTTTGCCATGCAATTACTTGCTCACTTCGTCTTAAAAATGGTAAAAAACATTGCTTCATGGGACATCGTCGATTCTTGCATTCTTGTCATGAATTTAGAAATAATAGTGAGTCATTTGATGGTACTAAAGAGTATAGGGAAGCCCCAATTTCTCTTTCTGGATATGATGTTATAGAACAAACAAAAGATGTAAAAAATGATTTTGGGAAGGACCCAATAGGGAAAAGACCATCCCGAAAGTGTAAGGGTAAGGATGGTGAACCAAAAACTATTTGGAAAAAACAACCAATATGGGTGCAATTGCCCTATTGGAAGGATATTTTGTTGCGGCATAATCTTGATGTGATGCATATCGAGAAAAATGTTTGTGACAATATTGTCGTGGTATTGCGAATACCCCGGCAGGTTTTGAGAATGATCCTAGCGAAGATTACGCGGCGCGGGTTGACCGGATGACCGGTCCTCCCCCGCCGGACAAGCACAAGAAATGACATGAGGATTTATACAGGTTCGGGTCCCGGTGGGGGCCCTAGTCCTGTCGACGCGCTCCCGACCGGAGTCGGCTAGGGAGGCTCTCTCCGGGGGAGAGGCTTCCGGAGCACGCCTGTGAGTTTGGCTATTCCAATAAAAGTGATCCGATCCTTTACAACAGAGGGGTACAAGGGCTATTTATAGCCCCAAAAAGAAGAAAAAAGCCTAAACTACCCCGGAAGCCACCGTCGGATTGAAGGGTAGGACTGTCCTTCTTCCAGTCAAACACCTTGGATGCTTGACAGGTGGTCACTAGTTCCCGAGGCGCTCCTCGCGTGACCTGCACGTGACAAACAATTAGAGACTTTACCTTTAGGAGGGCGATGAGGCCCAGGACGGCGCCGGAGGCCATGACCTGGGGGCCAAAAGGCGGCGCCCGAGGGGTGGCCGGAGACCACGTCCCCGGGCCAATGGCGGCGCTCGGGAGGGCACCGGAGGCCACGTCCCAGGGGCCAAATGGCAGCGCCCGGGGAGGGGCCGGAGGCCAGGTCCCCGGGCCGATGGCGGCGCCCGGGACGGCGCCGGAGACTATGTCCCGGGAGCAAAAAGGCGGCGCCCGGGGAGGGGCCGGAGGCCACGTCCCGGGGCAAATGGCGGCGCCCGGTGCCGGAGGCCAAGTCCCGGGGGCCAAATGGCGGCACCCGAGACGGCGCCGGAGGCCAGGTCCCGGGGGCCAAAAGGCGGCGCCCGGGAAGGGGCCGGAGGCCACGTCCCCGGGCCAATGGCGGCGCCCGGGACGGCGCCGGAGGCCAGGTCCCGGGGGCCAAATGGCGGCGCCCGGGGAGGGGCCGGAGGCCACGTCCCCGGGCCCATGGCGGCGCCCGGGACGGCGCCGGAGGGCAGGTCCGGAGGGCCAAAAGGCGGCGCCCGGGGAGGCCCTGGAGGCCAGGTCCCCGGGCAATCGCGACGCAACTTACCTGGACTTAGTCCCGCGGAGATTTCCCCCGACAGCAGCCCCCCATGCACGCCGGGGACGATGCTCGAGTCCCCGGTGGGTACGGTACACGTCACCGGGAAAATCTCCGGGCTAAGTCACCGGAGCTGTGGCGCTTCGGTTTCCGTGCCCCGCGCTTAAGGCCGCGCCGTTTCGCCATAAATGCGCGCGCGGTTCGAACCGGCGCCTCGATTCACGCGCCCGTCCCTTCGTTTCCCGCGCGCAATTTGAACTTCAACGGTCCAGATTGCTCCGCGGGGTGCCACGTGGCGCCCATCTAGACCATGTCTTGCCCCTATAAATAGGGCCTTGGAGGACCCGGAAGTTCATTCCAAAACCTCAACCGTAGCGAACTCTGCTCTCCCGGTAGCCCTCTCCCGGTAGCCCTTTCCGGTAGTTAGCTCCCGGTAGCAGGCATCCGGAAGTTTTAGTAGTAGCCTCCTGAAAGGTTAGCCACCGAACAAAAAGAAGAGACTAACCTAATGGCACCCAAGGGTCGAGCAAAGACCACGGAAGTGCCCCCGGAGGAAATCCCTCCGGATTTCCTCTAGGCGTCGGAGTTCACGGCCGAGGACGCCAAGTCCTTGGTCGAACGCTGCGTCGTCGCGGACGGGGACATCCGAGTCCCCGTGAAGAAAGACGGAGCCCCCCGCCCCAGGCCCGGAGAGGTCGTGGCCTTCGAGGCCTTCCTGGAGGCGGGGCTCCGGCTCCCGGTGCATCCCATGCTCCGGGAGTTTCTGAAGGAGTATGGGGTGGCGCTCAACCACCTCACCCCGAACGCGCTCGTCTGGATGGGCCTCTTCATCTGGCTCTACGAGACGGCGACCGGGCGGGAGCCCACCCTCCGCACCTTCCGGTACTTCTACGAACCGGCGGCACGGACCTCCCACCTGGTGAAGGGGGGCCCCAAGTCCCCCTTCGGTTCGGTGATGGTACAAATGCTGCCGTCCCGGGTGGCCGACTACCCGGCGGCGACCTCCCGGGACCACTGGGGCGACTGGGTCCGGAGGTGGTTTTACCTCCGGGTCCGGGACGAGGCGGTGGTGTACGCCCCGGAGCCCCCCACCTACAGCCGATCGTCCGCGCCGAAGCCTCCGGTGTGGACGGACGAGGAGTTTGAGCTCCTCGGCAGGGTGGTCCTCTCCAAGAAGACCCGCTCAATGCGGGACGCTGCCGAGGAGATAGCTTTCCTCCGGATCTCCCACTTCTCGCGCGGGAATAGGGGAGTTGGCATGGGCCCGGAACAGCGGCCCCCGGTGAAGCCGGTGACGCGACGTAAGCTCCGGGAACCTGCTGCATTATACTTACGAATTTTTGAAAATTTGACTAACTCTTTACCTCTTGCAGTCTGGCCGTACCCGGTGGCGCGGGAGAAGGCAGAGAACCTCCTGGGGAGGTACTTCGCCGACAAGCACGAGCGCGTCGTGCGCCTCGTGGGGGAGGGCCCTCCCCGGAACTTGGTAGCGGCGGCCTACGGGCTAAAGCTGCCAGAGAGGAAGCCTCTCCCCACCCCCGGGTCGCACAAACGGGGGAAGGAAGCTGCCGGGGGCTCGGAGCCCAAGAAGGCCAGGGTCCAAAAGATCCCCGGCCCGTCGATGACGCCGGCGGCGACACCGGCAAAGCCCCGGGACGAGACCCCCGGGACCGAGCGTACCTGGGCACCGGCCCGGAAGGGAGCAACACCTCCTCCCCTGAAGAGCCCTGTCGAGGCCCGGGGGAAGGAGGCGGCCGCGGGCGGGGCAGCGTCCGACTCAACGAACTAGGCCCCGTTGCCACCCTCGGTGGAGCCCCTCCTGCCCCTTCCGGCTTCTTTGGAGCCGGAGAGGCTGGAGGTGAGATTCGCGGAGGCCTCGCCTCCGCGGGTTTGGCCGGTGGACGAGGGGGGGAGCCCCTCGGTCTACGAGGTTCCTCTGGAGGAGGAGGCCCCGAGGACCTTTCGGCCCGGGGCGGAGAAAGGTCTGATGATCCCCCCCGGGCAGGGACCCCCGCCCAAAGCTCCTCGGCCACGTTTTCAGAGGAGACCTCGGCCACAAAGACGCCGGTGACGCCGGCCGCGTTACCGGACTCACAAGTCCGGGGACCCCCCATCGACAGCGACGCCGGCGCCGGGCGAGAGGCCCCTTTGCTTCCCGCGGGGGAAGTTGCCAGCTACGCGGAGGGCCTGCACACCCGGAAGGTGCAGGCCTTCGTCGCGGAGGGAACGCTCCATGAGCGTTTCTAGGGGCTTCAATCCCTCGGGGCCCAGGTAACCCGAGTCGATGACGTCTTCATTTATTTCCTGCACTTGAGATTTTTCTAACTCTATATTTTGTAGGTGGCAGCTGTTACCTGGGGCCTTTAGCAGCGGGTCACCCGGCTGCTTAAGGAAGCGGAGGGCCGGGCCGCAGCCTCCGTAGGGCAGCGTGAGGAGGCCCTCCGGGAATGCGATGAAGCCCTCGTGGAACTGTCCCGGGTCCGGGCCCAGGTTCGCATTTCTGAGGCCGTCAACGGCCGCCTCCGGGAGGAGGCCAAAGCGAGGGAGGAGGCGCTCCGGGAGCTCGAGGGCACGAGCGTCCGGGTGGTGGCGGACGCGGGCCGCTCCGTCCGTTCAGCCCTCGAGAGCCTTGGCGTAAGCTTAGGTTCTGGGAGCAGCTTGGGGGTGCCGCCGGCGACCATCGCGGAGACTGTGCGTTTTCTCAACGCACAGGTCTCCGCCATCCCGGAGGCGGCCGATGCTCGGGTGCAGGGCAGGGCGATCCCCGTCATCGCGGCCACTGCGGGGGCTCGTCGAGTTCCGGGGGGTCGGCGCCCGGGCGATCGGGGGCCGCATCCCCCGAAGCTTCCCGGACTCCTTCGAGCCCTCGCGCCGGGAGGTCGAGCAGCTTGCCGGAGGATTCTACGACCGGATCATCTGGGCGCGGTTCCTGGCTCCGGCGCCTCCGGCGGGGGACGTCCCAGCCCCGGCCTTGGAAGAAGCCCCCCGGGGGGAGGATGCCAACGAACATATATGAGCCTCCCCCCGGGTCTTAGTTAGGGCCCTTTTTTGTTTTCTTAGGATTTTGATCCCGGTAGCTTCTTAGAAGAAGCCCCGGACACTTGTACAAAAACATTTTGAATGCAATGAAGTTAGAATTTTTTTCTAAGTCTTTGAATTGAATGTTTTGTTACCAGGGTTCCCGGGAGGTTTCTCCCGAGTGAAGGTCCGGGAGGGGCTCCCCGGGGGACGCCCAAGCGGCTTTAATCTTGCTAAGCCTTGTCTCCGGGAATCGCGGCGGGGACAGCGTCCAGGAGCCGATCCAGTTGAGGTGGCGTCCGGAGTGGCACTTGGACAACTTTGACAATCATCGCGCCGAATTGTCCCCTCCGCGACCGGGGTTCTGAATGATACCTCCCCTCCGGATACTACCACCAGCGGGATACGAGTTCTGGCCCGAAGATGTGCTCCAGGACGCTCGGTGCCGCGTACGGGCATTGTACCGGGACTTGACCCGGGAGCTAGCGGAGAGCCTCCGAGAGTATTAGGCGTAGGAGCCTTAGGGCGTAGAGAATCCCCCCGGTTAGAACCCGGGTTGTATCGTTTCAGAAGCCCACCGGAGGGGGAAGATGTCCTCCGGGTTTGACCATCAATAAAGCTGTGTTGTTGCTTCTTCTTTCATTTTCTTTTTGTTTCTTCTTCTTGGATGGTCCGGACGACTCCTTTTCACAAGAATGAGCTAAGTTTGCTCGTGGGCGGTACGGTCGACACCCGGGGGTTCCTTATCCCCCCCCCCCGGCCCACAGCGGGCCGAAGGATAGCTCCGCGCGCTGTGGGGGTAACAAGGCCCCCGGGATGGAAGTCACCTGTAGCATAGGAATTTTTCTAAGTTAGAAAATTTTAAAACGCGCTTTCTTGGGAAAAGACCTTCCGGGAGACAAGCGTCCGGTCGCCGTGAGAACGGGGAGCCAGGAATAAGGCCCCTTGTGGGAGAAACATCCAAGAAAAACCCGATGAGATTTCCGGAGTCGAGCTTCCTAGGAGACAATCGTCCGGTCGCCGTGAGAACGGGGAGCCGGGAATAGGGGCTCCAGGAAGAAAATGTCCGAGAAATCCGTGACTTCTCCAGGAGACAATTGTCCGGTCACCGTGAGAACGGGGAGCCGGGAATAGGGTCTCCGGGAGGCATTCATCCGGTCGCCGTGAGAACGGGGAGCCGGGAGTAACGTCGGCTCCCGAAGGAGGAAGATAGATCCGATCAGGCCGCAGGGGGCCAATCATCCGGTCGCCGTGAAAACGGGGAGCCAGGAATAACGTCGAGTCCCGGAGGAGGAAGATAGATCCAATCAGGCCGCAGGGGGCCGATCATCCGGTCGCCGTGAAAACGGGGAGCCGGGAATAACGTCAACTCCCGGAGGAGGAAGATAGATCCAATCAGGCCGCTGGGGGCCAATTATCCGGTCGCCGTGAAAACGGGGAGCCGAGAATAACGTCGACTCCCAGAGAAGGAAGTGCCCGGAGACGGTTCTTGAGTGTTTGGGCAGGGGACTAGTCTCCCAAAGTGACTCGTTACCGCGGCCACTGTGACCGGGTTGCCGCTTACACCCTCAGTCCACTAGGGCTGATCGTAAGCCGCCCTATAGGAGGGACTTGCTGGGCCTGGCCCACTTCCTCGCGGGGAGGGCATCCTCACGGGGAGGGCTTCCTCGCGGGGAAGGCATCCTCACAGGGAGGGCATCCTCACAGGGAGGGCATCCTCGCGGGGAGGGGCGTCCTCGCGGGGAGGGCATCCTCGAGGGGAGGGCATCGCCGCTAGGGGCGGTAATGAGAAAGACCTGCAATGAGACAATTTGAAAAGCAAGACCTATGTATTGCTAATAAAATGAAGTACAGGGCCTCCCCCTGCGAAGTCGCGAAAGGGGAGGAAAATACAGTGTCCCTCCTCCCCCTCCGGCGTGACCGCTCCGGGGGAGGGGACAGGCCCATAAGGCTAAACATAGAACTTGTGAAGTAAACGCAAGTTCCACGTGTGCTTCAGCTCTTGCTCTTGAAGGTTGGAGAGCTTATAAGCCCCCGAGCCCAGGACCACGGAGATCCTGTAGGGGCCCTCCCACTCAGGGGAGAGCTTCCCCTGGGCTTGGGGGTCTGTGACGCGCTTGAGGACAAGGTCCCCAAGGCGAAAGGATCCCTCGCGGCCACGTCCGGAACCAGAAAGGGGGAAGCCCCTGTAATATCCGGGATCGGCAAGGGGGGAGCCCCCCGCGGCGACGACCAGAACCAGAAAGGGGGAAGCCCCTGTAACATCCGGAACCGGCGAGGGGGGAGCCCCCCGCGGTGACGACCGGAACCAGAAAGGGGGAAGCCCCTGTAACATCCGGAACCGGTGAGGGGGGAGCCCCCGCGGCGACGTCTGGGACCGGGGAGCCGATGCGAGGGGGGTTCGCTGAGGCACGGGAGCTGCTCTGTTGACTGCCCCCGGTGCGGTAAACGCGACGCGAGGGGCGAGACTGGCTCCCGGCGTAGGGAAAACCCCCAGCATGAAATGGGCCCCCGGCCCCGGGAATGGGCCTGGAACGGGGTACCCTCCTGGTGCCATCGAAGTGCCTCTGCACCTTTCGCACCTCCTGCAAATAAAAGACTAGAGTTTGTGTTATGGCACAGGTAAGGCTTGTCCTTCTGGCAAACTACGGGCTGAGAATCTCCCTTCAGTAGGAGGCGTTGGATCCCCAGGGAACACACGCGGCGCAACATGAGGAGCAAAGCCTCGTACTCGGCGGCGTTGTTGGTTTCGGGGCAAGCAGGACCTTCCGGAGGCCCCCTTCCGGACGCGGCTTGAGGAGGGGCCTCCCGGCAGGTATCGCCGTTGCGTCTGGTTCCAGGGGGAGACCTCCCCCCCAGGCGCCTCAATGATGTTGACGCCTCCGATTGTGGCGGCAGCGCGCTCGTATAGAGCACGAGCCATGTCTTGGTCTCCCCGGACGTTGATCATGCCATGCGGCCCGGGGATCTTCATGCAGAGGTAGTTTTGATGGGTGGCAGCCCCCAGCCGGTTGATTGTGGTCCTCCCCATAATCGCGTTGTAGGAGGAGGGGAGGTCCACTACGTCGAAGCGGACCAGCTCGGTCCGGTAGTTCTCCGGGGTGCCGAACGTCACAGGAAGATCTACCTTGCCCACGGGGTGGATCGCTTTCCCCGGGACAAAACCTTGTAGGGGCCCGGCTGCGGGCTGCAGGAGCTTCTCATCCACCTACATCTCTTTGAAGGCCTTCAGGAATAGGACGTCGGCGGAGCTCTCGCTGTCCACAAGGATGCGGGCCAGGTGGCAATTGTAGATTGTCGCGGAGACGATGAGCGCGTCGTCGTGGGGGAAGCGAACCCCTGGCGCGTCTTCCGCCGTGAAGGTGAGGGGGACGTCCGACCACTTAGGTGGCGGGGACGCGTGTAGCACCCCCACAATCTTGACCTCGCGCGCGTACTCCTTACGCTGGCGCTTAGAGTCCCGCCCGAAGGCGGACCCTCCCACGATGATGTTGATGTGGCGCTAAGAAGTTTGAAAGGGGAGAGCTTCTAAAGGCTCCCCCTCCTGCGTCTGCGTCTGTTGATCCCCCGCGGGAGCGGGAAGGGCCGGAACGGCTGGCCGAGGGAGCAAGGAGGCCGGGGTCTCCCCACCCTGCCCGTGCTGGTCGAGGAACGCCGCGAAGTGCTGCAGCAGTTGGTCACAGTCTCGGGTAGCGTGGGTACTGGACCCGTGGAAGCTGCACCATGGTCCTTCCCGCCTTCTCCCCGCAGAGCCTTCCCGGCCGCGCGGAGACTGTCCTCCCCCAGACCTTTCGGCTTGGGGAAGGGGCGGTTGCCCCTCGGGGGGTCGCGCGAGCCGCCTCCGCCCTCGAGGACAAAGGTGTCCCGAGGCCGTGGCTCGTTATGCCCCCCCTGCCTAGGGCGCTTGAGGGGATCCCTGGCCCCCCGGTCGGCGGGGGTGGGAGCCCCCTGGGTCTTCTTCCAGATGTCGTCTTCCTCCGCCCGAGCATACTTTTCGAGTACGTTGAAGAGCTCGTCAGCGGAAGAGGGGCAGCTCCGGGAAAGCCTTCGGTGGAGCTCCCCCGGGAAGATGCCGCTTTTGCAGGCTTCGATGACCATAGAGTCGGGGACGTGGGCCACTTTGCTCTTCAACTGAGCAAAGCGCTTGAAGAAGCTTCTGATGGTTTCCCCAGTCCTTTGCGGGATAGTGTACGGCTGCGAGGAGTCCAGGGGACGCACGTAGTTCCCCTGGAAGTTGGCACAGAACTCCCGCTTGAGCTGCGAGAAAGACTTGATGGAGCCCGCCTTTAGGTTGTAGAACCAGGAGCGGGCAATGCCGGAGAGGTAGAGGGGGAAGACGTTGCACTGTACCGTCTCGTCCCCCCCGGCCGCGGAGATGGCTGTGGAGTAGACCTACACAAACTCGTAAGGGTCTGCCTCACCGTTATAGTGCTTGATGTGCGGAGGGCGGTAGGGCCGCGGCCACCGGATGCTGCGAAGTCTTTGGCACAGGGGCTGGTTAGCACCCTGCACCTTCCGGGGAGAGTCCCGGTCGCTGTCTTCCTTCACGGGACCTTCGTTGTCTGAGACTGGAAGCGGTCCGAGAGGTCCGCCACAATGGCGGTGGCGACGCGTTTCCTCCGGACTGGGACTGAGTTCCCAGACGTCCGGGCTCTCCGCCAGAGAGGTTGGCTCTTCAGCGGGTCTCTTCCCCCAACCGGTGCGAGAGCGAGGCTCCCCGCGCCCGCGGCCGGGGGGAAGTTCTTCCCTGCGCTCTGGTGAATGCATTCGTTCGACCTCCCCCCGGGCGAAACGGACCTATCCCGCCGAGGGAGGGAGCTCATGCACTGTAGCCCCTGCAAAGACCCCCGGGACCGGAAAGGGGGAAGCCCCTGTGTTATCCGGAACCGGGGAGGGGGCGCCGACGGCGACGTTTGGAACCGAAGTGGAGGGGGCCCCAGTGGCCACGACCGGAACCGGAAAGGGGGAAGCCCCTGTAACATCCGGAATCGGCGAGGGGGGAGCCCCCACGGCGGCGTCCGGGACCGGGGAGCCCATGCGGGGGGAAGTTCGCTGAGGCGCGGGAGCTGCTCTGTCGACCGCCCCCGGTGCGGTAAACACGACGCGAGGGGCGGGACTGGCTCCCGGCGTAGGGAAAACCCCCGGCATAAAGTGGGCTTCCGACCCCGGGAATAGGCCTGGGACGGGGTACCCCCCTGGTGCCACGAAGGGCCCTGGTATGAAGTAACCTCCCGGCACCGGGACGGGCCCGGGTGCCGGGAAGGGTCCGGACGTATATCCCGCAGGGGGAGGGAACCCCCCGGCAGAATCATACGAGGCGGACAAACCCCCGGAGGCTGGAGGGGCCGCCGGGAAACCCATAAACATGGGCATAGTCCCCGGATATGGGTGCGACGCAAATGCGGGGGCCGGAGGCCGCGCCAACACGCTGAGCAGCTCATCCAGAGAGCGCTGGACGCGGAGCTGGCCCTCCACGAGAGCCTCAAGCAGGGGAGCCGGGGGAGGTCCCCGCGGTCACCGGGAACGACCTGGAGGTGGAAGCATATAAGTTAAGAGGGAAGGAGGGAGGCGGTACCTGGGCCAGGCCGCCTCCGGGCGGAAGCGCCAGGACAGCAGTGTCCCGGACGGGTGACGCCGGGTCTCCGAGACCCGGGTCACCGGGAATGGTGCGAGCCCTTGTTCTTGGGGGAGCCATGGCGTCTTGTCACGAGTCCCCACGGACGGCGCCAACTGTCGTGGTATTGCGAATACCCCGGCAGGTTTTGAGAATGATCCTAGCGAAGATTACACGGTGTGGGTTGACCGGATGACCGGTCCTCCCCCGCCGGACAAGCACAAGAAATGACACGAGGATTTATACAGGTTCGGGTCCCGGTGGAGGCCCTAGTCCTGTCGACGCGCTCCCGACCGGAGTCGGCTGGGGAGGCTCTCTCCGGGGGAGAGGCTTCCGGAGCACGCCTGTGAGTTTGGCTATTCCAATAAAAGTGATCCGATCCTTTACAACAGAGGAGTACAAGGGCTATTTATAGCCCCAAAAAGAAGCAAAAAGCCTAAACTACCCCGGAAGCCACCGTCGGATTGAAGGGTAGGACCGTCCTTCTTCCGGTCAAACGCCTTGGATGCTTGACAGGTGGTCGCTAGTTCCGGAGGCGCTCCTCACGTGACCTGCACGTGACAAACAATTCAAGACTTTACCTTTAGGAGGGCGATGAGGCCCGGGACGGCGCCGGAGGCCACGCCCCGGGGGCCAAAAGGCGGCGCCCGAGGAGCGGCCGGAGACCACGTCCCCGGGCCAATGGCGGCGCCCGGGAGGGCACCGGAGGCGACGTCCCGGGGGCCAAATGGCGGCGCCCAGGGAGGGGCCGGAGGCTAGGTCCCCGGGCCGATGGCGGCGCCCGGGACGGCGCCGGAGACTATGTCCCGGGAGCCAAAAGGCGGCGCCCAGGGAGGGGCCGGAGGCCACGTCCCCGGGCAAATGGCGGCGCCCGGGACGGTGCCGGAGGCCAAGTCCCGGGGGCCAAATGGCGGCGCCTGGGGAGGGGCTGGAGGCCAGGTCCCCAGGCCGATGGTGGTGCCCGGGACGGCGCCGGAGGCTATGTCCCGGGAGCCAAAAGGCGGCGCCCGGGGAGGGGCCGGAGGCCACGTCCCCGGGCCAATGGCGGCGCCCGGGACGGCGCCGGAGGCCAGGTCCCGGGGGCCAAATGGCGGCACCCGGGGAGGGGCCGGAGGCCACGTCCCCGGGCCCATGGCGGCGCCCGGGACGGCGCCGGAGGCCAGGTCCCGGGGGCCAAAAGGCGGCGCCCGGGGAGGAACCGAAGGCCAGGTCCCCGGGCAATCGTGACGCAACTTACCTGGACTTAGTCCCGCGGAGATTTCCCCCGACAAATATAATTAACACACTTTTGGATATTGATGGCAAATCAAAAGACAATTTGAACACTCGCTTGGAGCTTCAACTGTTAGGTATCAAGAAGGATCTACATCCTATCTCAGTAGGGGACAAGTTCTATTTACCTCCTACATCTTACTCATTGAGTTCTGCAGAGAAAAGAATGTTTTGTGAAGTATTAAAAGGAGTTAAATTTCCAGATGGATATGCAGCTGATATACGAAGTCATGTAAATGTTCATGATAAGAAGATAATTGGGTTAAAAAGCCATGACAGTCATATTCTTTTAGAACACTTGCTTCCATTGGCTGTTAGAAGGATACTACCAGAAAATGTTAGTATTGCATTGATTCGTGTAAGCAACTTCTTCAAGAAAATATTTTCTCCCGCAATCAATGTAACTGATATGGAGAGATTAGAGTCTGAAATTTCTGAAACCTTGTGCCTTCTTGAAAAAATATTTCCGCCATCATTTTTTGATGTTATGGTGCATTTAATGGTCCATCTTCCTACTGAGGCAAGGATTGCTGGCACTGTCCAGTACCGCAATATGTATCCCATAGAAAGGTATATTAATTTCATAATAGAAGGCTCAATTTCATTAGACTGTTATTAATATTTTCATTAATTAATTATTTCAAAACTTTTATAGATTTTTGATGAGGTTGAAGAGCTATGTTCGAACTAGAAGTCACCCAGAAGGATCAATTGCGGAAGGTTATATATTTGATGAGAGTATGACATTTTGCTCTTGTTATTTGGATGGTTGTGAGACTAGATTTAATCGGCCGAGTCGAAATGATGATGCACAATTCAATACCTTGTCAACTGGTACCACATACTTGAACAACATAGGTCGCGGTTTGACTGGCAAGTGCACTATTACGTTGGACCATAAAACATGGATTCAAGCTCACAGATATGTCATATTTAATTATGAGCATATTGAGCCATATTTGATGTATGTTCTCTAGCTAATTTTTTATTAAATGTTATTAAATTAGTTCAAATATATATTTTATAATATCTTACATTCAAAAAATATTTGCAGAAAACATTTGGGGTATCTTTCATCTATTGGTCATCAAAGGATTCATGAGAGAGAGCGTATACATCATGCAACATTTCATGAGTGGTTTAGATTGCATGTAAGTTCATAAACAACAATTTTAGCTAAATACATATTGCAATGTTTTTGTATTAATCGTATAAATAAATTTTTCTAGGTGAATGAGTTACTATCAACTAGGGAAGATGTAGGAGAAGAGATTCAGATACTAGCAAGTGAGCCTTTTATGGTCGCAACAAAATATAACAGTTATTCAATAAATTGATACAATTTTCATACAATATCTTATGATGAGGGCAGATCAGTTCAGAGTAGTGGGGTAGCTATTGTTGCAAAAACTTGTAGTTTTTCTAGTTCAAAGGATCAAAATCCACAAATAGGAGATATAACATACTATGGTGTCATAACTGAGATACTTGAGTTAGATTATTGTCGAAAGGGTAATGTTGTTCTCTTCAAATGTGATTGGGTTGATGTTCTCAGAAAGGACAAATGGGTTAAGAAAGATAGATTTGGGATTACGACAGTGAACTTCAAGCATTTAATTAATACGGGGGAAAATTATCAGATGAGCCATATATTTTAGCATCACAAGCTACTCAAGTCTATTATGTTGAGGATCCTATCGATAAAGACTGGAAAGCTGTCATTGAGTCAAAGCCAAGAGACCTCTATGACATGTCTGCGGAGGAAGAAATTGAAAATACAGTGGTAACTGACAAAGTTAGCGAAATCTCTGAGTTGAATGTTGGTGCTGAAATAAATTTCTAGATGGCAACAATAATTGTGTTAGAACAAACATTGATGGTATACTTGTTGAGAAATCTCCACCTCAAATGGGGAAGTAAGATGCTATTAATTGAATGTGTTGTTTATGTCTATGTTCTTTTATTTTTTCATCTAATATTGTAAAATTTTATTGTAGCCGTAAAGATGCAAAACACAAGAGGAAGAAATAATGGAGTTATGCGGAATGAGTACGAAGAGTTACGGCAAGCAAACATTGAAAGAAACAATGAGGTATTGAGAGCATTGCGCTTGCCTATACGACTTCTTGGAAATGAAATGAGGGAAAATGTCTTGAGACCATCTACAAGAACTAAAAAGGTTATTTGTTTTACTTGATGTGTTGCTAATTTCTGTTTCTAAGAACTATTTTGTAATTATCTCCCAATATGATGCATGTTGATTATGTCATAGCACACCAATGATAAGCCTGTAGTTCCCCATCAAGAGCCATCACAACGCCAAAGGCATATCACTAGCAATGAACATATTGAAAATGAAGATCCTGACGACATTTCTATGAAAGAACAACAACTTGGTGATAATGAGGATGAAACATTGAATATAGGTACATTTAAGTATAGTTTTGCATTATTTTTCTCTCTTTTTTATATCATTGGTTATTATTTTCAATTGCATATTTGTGTAGAGCAAACTCATCCAGGTCAAAAAAATAAAAGGAAGGGACGAGGACCCACTACCAAGCATGACATATGGAAGCGAAGGAATGAACCAAAAATTCATGTTGACCATAATATGAATAATCAACCAGTTGGTGATCAAGCTTCACCATTAACCAACTTTATTTCTACAATAGTGAGATCAGGAATACCACTTTCCTATAAAGACTGGAATGAAATTAATGCAGATAAAAAGGAATCTGTTTGGGCTACTGTAAAGGTACATTTGTATGCTACTAAGAATAAGAAGTCTAAATTAATTTACTCTCATTTCAGCCTTACATGTATATTTTAATAGAACTGAGATATGCTTCAATAGCTCTTCTTACTATACATAGCACTGACTAATTTTCCTTCTAATTAAGGGTGAAAATATATATGTGGAGCTTTGCAATTTATTATTAGATGTGTCATTCTAATATGAAGAGAGAGTTTGATTCTATATTTGATTTTTTACTTGCATTTTGAATTTTACTTCATAAATTGGATAGCATTCCTTTATAGTTATTTAAAATCATCCAAAATAGTAACTAGGGACAAGTTTTGTAGGCTCATGATCTATGTATTTCATAGACATGTATAGTATAATAGTATATAATCATTGACAACTTGATAATTTTGTAGGAATTTTTTGATGTTCATGATGACCTTGAGGATTGGGTTTTACAAAAAGCGGCAGTGAAATGGAAAGATTTCAAATGTGAAATAAAGAGGAATTATTTTGATGAAACAAAAACTGATGAGGAACTTTTTTCTATGAAGATTGATTCTAGAGTACCTACAACAGATTGGATGTGGCTTATAGAGCATTGGCGAGCTCCGAAAAGTCAGGTAAAACTTCTTTATAAATGATTCTTAATTACAAATTAAATATATTTTATGCAATTAATTATATTCTCATCTTATAGGCTCTAAGTGAAATTGGAAAAGCAAATAGTGCAAAAATGACAATGACACATACTGCTGGAAGCAAGAGTCTTGCTCTGATTGCACATGATATGGTATTAAATGTCTTAATATTTATTTCTACTTTCTTTAGATAACTAATTGTCAATATTAATGGAAGTGCAGTCCAAAGAGCTGGGTTATATGCCCGCTAGACATGAAGTTTTTATCAAAGCACATACCCATAAAAATGGAGTTCCAGAAAAAGGAGCTGAAGACATAATTGTAAGTGTCATTGAAGGGTTACATGTATTTATAATCAACGATCAAATGTAAACATATATATATATATATATAAGCTTTATCTAATTTTCAGAAAACAATTGCGGAGACATGTGCCAACAAGCCAGAACTCGCTAAACCATAACAGAAGGAGATCTATTTTACCATGTCTTTGGAAAAAAAACGCTCAGGTGTACGTGCTATTGGTTTGGGCCCTACTCCTCAAGACTTAAAGATGCCGAGGGTACAAAAGTATTCATCCACTAAGCTTCAACTAGCTAATGCAGCAAGGATAAGACTTCAAAATCAGAATAATCTTTTGATAAAGAGGCTAGATAAAATGGAGAGTGAGAGTGTGGGAAACAAAGAGCAATTGACACGGATGGAAAAAGAAATTGAAGAATTGAAGCAAATGCTTGCTTCACAGGCTAGGCAAAATATAGATAATGATTACAATCAGAGATCTAAGGGTCATGTGCAGGTGATTTTTTTATATGTGTTCTTTATAATATTTAAGCAATAATATACATATGGTTATTTACTAAATTGCTCAAATATTATGTACTAATTGCTGTAGGACACAGGAGACGAAAGTGATGGTTGTTCTATAGAGTCATCTGCAGGTGAAAATAGGATTCCACGAAACGTAATTTTACATTTTATTATTTTACCTCAAAGTTGTACCTAACCTAACAATATTTAGACTATCAACTTATCCTTAATTTTTATATAGATAATGCAAAGGAGAGTTGGTAAGACACATGATGTACCACGCTATAGGCATGAGGAGGTAATAGTTGCCAGTTAATTATACTCTATTGAATTTGGATGCTCATTATTAAGGTAACCATTGAGCTTATATGCAATTCTATTTGATCTTTAGGGAGGAAAGGAAGTTATTTTGATTTCTTTTATGAGGCTATATGTTCTTGTTGCTAAGGGTACGCTTCAAAGGGCATCTCGAAGTGTAATAGTTGGTGACACACCTCTTGGGCCCGAGTGTTGTGAGGTGGTTGTGAACTATGTGTTGAAAAGAGATGCTCCATTGTTACGTCCATATGGAAATGTTAGAAAAATGTTTGATGCGCTTGGACAATCAATTGCATGGCCACGTGAAAAAGTAATCTATTATATCTAGTATAATCACTCTTATTAACTTACTAATACCATCTAAGTAAACAAACTATGAACTTTTACTTGTAGATCCAAGATGATACTACAATAGGTGGTGGTCCATCTCGTGTTCTAGGTATATATAATTCTAACCTGTTATTTACCTGGTTAGTTACTATTTTTCCATTTGTCTTGTTTTGTTATTAATAAAACAATGCTTACAGGTGAAAGGGACAAGAGAATTAGTTGAAACTAAGTGGAAATACTTAATAATTTTATAAAGGTGAGGTGTTATCAACACAATCCACATATTATTCATTTTTTAAATTTTAAGTGTGTGTTAATTGTGCTTTGAACTAATAGCTCACTTTCATATGATTAATTTATTTTATCAAGTGTATGCAAGTCATGTCAACCAACACAATTTTCTCATTTGCATAAGCAACAGTTTGTACTTGTTATACAACAATCGACCAACCATCTTTTATTATAATTGTTATATGTTTTATATGTTACTTAAAGCAAAAGTTGTTGATTTGTATATATTTATCTCAAGACTATTGTAATCAATATCTTTTCTTATGCAGGTGGTTTACAGTAAGGTGTTAAAATCATATGAAGTGATGAAGATATTTTACGTCATAAGAGGAGTTTGAAAGTGGAATATTTTACTTTTAATAGTTGTAGTTGGAACAAAATATATAAAGTTAGGAATATTATATATGGGCATACATTTGGTGTAAAGAATTCTTAAGTGATATTTTTATCGCAATTATTTCAAAGATTCTATATCTATTTTGTTTGGTTTTGTCAATTGAATAATTTGTGACCATTACGAATCTTGTCAATGGCTATATAAGGCAAAGAATTCAATAAAATGTGGTGTAATTTCTGTTAGGATAGTGCATATTATAATTTTAGTTGTAATATTGTTGCCTAATTACTAAAAAAATATATATTTAAAATTAATTATTGACACAATTCCTAGCAGTAAATTTACTACAAATAATTCACATATTTAAATTTGATAGTCTAAATTCTCAATAACAGATCAGCTGGTAATAATTTATTTCAAATAGTTGTACAGCTTAGAATAATGTATTACAAGTGGACATACAGGTGGGAAAAGTTCAAATTTTCAAGTCTACAGTTGGGAATACTCTTTGCCACCGGACCTACAGTTAGGAAAAATATTGCAAATAGTTATACAACTTGGAATAATGTATTACAAGTGGACATATAGGTGGGAAAAGTTCAAACTTTCCAAGAGGCCTACAGCTGGGAATACTCTCTGCCACCGAACCTACAGCTGAGAAAAATATTCCAAATAGTTATACAGCTTGCAATAATATATTACAAGTGGATATACAGTTGGGAAAAGTTCAAACTTTCCAAGTAACCTACAGCTGGGAATACTCTCTGCCACCGGACCTACAGCTGGAAAAAATATTCCAAATAGTTATACAGCTTGGAATAATATATTACAAGTGGACATACAGGTGGGAAAAGTTCAAACTTTTCAAGCGACCTACAGCTGGGAATAATCTCTGCCACCAGACCTACAGTTGGAAAAAATATTCCAAATAGTTATACAGCTTGGAATAATATACTTTTTACCACCAGATCTACAGTTGGGAAAAATATTCCGAATAGTTATACAGCTTGGAATAATATATTACAAGTGGACAACCTACCGCTGAGAATACTCTTTGCCACCGGACCTACAGCTGGGAAAAAATATTCCAAATAGTTATACAGCTTGAAATAATATATTACAAGTGGACATACAGGTGGGAAAAGTTCAAACTTTCCAAGCGGTTTACAACTGGGAATACTCTTTGCCATTGGACCTACAGCTGGGAAAAACTTTTCGTAGCACCTTTTCGCCCAGCTGTATCAAACCTTATTCCCAGCAGCTAAAGTGCTGGGAATATTGGCTTTTACCAGCTGGTCTACTGCTAGCATTGAAGTGCTATCTTATAGTTACTGTCATTGCGATCAGAACCGAAATCCGATCAGAACTACCATTGCGATCAAGATTGAAGTCGGATCAGAACCGCAGTTTTGACAACACAACAACTTGACCGAATGACAATTGCATGCACAGCAGTTACTTATTCGCAATGATCATAGAACATCTTTATGATCAAAAATGTACATTCTAAAGAGATCACAGGAACACATTGTGACCAACACGTGAAAGTTTACAAAAAACATGAAGGATAATGTTCACCGAAAATCTTTGTAGAGTTATCACGTTCTTATTTTCACCCCAATTCCCAAATTTGAAACAAAGAATGCTTTTCGTTTCGGATTCGGTGCGGGGAATGCATAACGGGTTTCCAAGAGAAAACATCCATTATGGGAAATAAATAAAGTATTCAATGGAATGTTGCCCTCTGTGGAACGTTGCCTCGGGCCTATAAAAGGAGCAAGTAGCTTCCTGAGGAAGCCACACAACCAGCATCCAGCCTTAGAACTTCCGCCGCACAAAACCCTCATCCTTCGTCTTCCATCGCCCCTAAAGTCACCAGCTTTTTCTCACAATTTCTTGCAAAAAATGGCGTCTTGGAGCCGATTAGTCCACCACATGGAGGAGAGTTTGATGGAGCTGGAGAAAGAGGAGATCCTCCCTTCGCGGCTGCTAATCAACTGGCGACCAGCGGAGAAGGACCAAGAAACCCCAATCGTCCAAGAGGGTGAGTTGGACATTTTCGAGGAATACCTGTGATGCGGGTTTCGATTCCCCGAGAGCAAAATCCTGAAGGGGAGCTTGGAGCATTACGGGTTGGAGTTGGTGAATCTCCACCCGAATACTGTCCTGATCTTGGCGATTTTCCAGCATTTGTGCGAAGCTTTCGTAGGAGTGTTCCCAAGCGTGGAGCTCTTCCGGTGCTTCTACTATTCGGCGTGGTCAAAGAGTGCCAACGCCGCCGGATGCATTTACTTCCGGATAAGGGAGAAGAAAGAGTATCTCTTCCCACCCCTGTGAGATTCCATGCACGGTTGGTACCAGAAATGGTTCTACTGTACCCCTCCGTCCGAGAGCGGGTTATGGTTCGAGAACTCTCAGCCAGAGAAGTCCAGCGAGTTGGACTCTCTCCCTACTCTAAGCGCGGAGTAGAAGAAACAGGCCCAGGTGATTCTTCACTTAGTCCAAGAGGGACTAACTGCTCGTGACATTATTCACGACTTTGTGAAGAATCGGGTGAGCCCCCTGCGTGAAAGGGCTCATCTGGCTTGGGAGATACAGTCCTTGGTGGACAGTACCTTGGACTACAACAATGGTATGTCTTACAGTCAACACACATTTCTTTGTAAATATTGCATTTGTTAACCGGTTTGCTTGTGACATAGCTCTGGGTTCGTCTGAAATTGAAAAACGGACGAACTACCTCCTCAAGGCGTACAGTGCTGATGTGGAGGGAGCTAAAGGGTCATCTCGCCCACAGAGCCTGATCAATGCTGGTGACGACCTTAGACAGGAGCGCCGAAAGGTACATACTTTCTTGCCGAGATCCATTTGTAGACCACCCACTGATCTTGCATTAATGAGAACAACTCGAATGATACAGCTCCTGGGAAAGTTCGGTGAGGCAACACGCCCAACCGAAGATGTCGGCTTCCTGGGAAAACTGACTCCGAAGAGAATAAAGAAGATCTCTTCGAAGCGCAGAACAAGGGAAAATGTTCCCAAGAAGTCTAAGGGACTTCTAGGATAGGCTTCCTCTGCAAAGGCTCCCTCTACCGCAAAGAGAACCGCGGTAAGATACTCAATGTCCTCTATTCCCCTAGGGACAAACCAGAATCACTTCTTCATCGTATAGGGCGAAGGGAGCGAGGAGGAAGAAGATGCCGTCCCTCTGATCCGTCGTAAGAGGAAGACAGTTACCTCCCTATCCAGTGAAGTCTTGTCTTCGCCCGCGAGACCAAAAACGACCACAGCGGGCCCCGCGACCACCGATAGCCCTGTGGTTACGGGTGAAGTCCTAGTGCCTAAAACTCAAGAAGCTTCAGGGCTTGCTATACCTCTCCCCCTGACAGAAGGGGTGACTGTGGTAAGATCCTTCATAGCTTTGATGGTCGTTATCCATTTGTGAACGTCAACTAAGTAGTGTTCATGCAGGAGGAAGAAAACATTCCCTCCATCCGCCATGAGATGGTTGCGGCCAGCCCTGGGGCGGCAAGCACTCTGCTCCTAACGCCTGGGGCGGAAATGACAGAACAGGACACCGTGACCGCCAGCAACCCCGCGGTCGTAGATGAAGTCCTGATGCCTATGGTCCAGGAGACACCTGATCCAACGGCTGTATCCTTACCAACCGAAGAGGTTACCCAAGTAAGGATCATTCCAGCCTCAGTCTTTATCATTCGTCATGTGCATGTTCATGAATTTGTGCACACAGGGAGAAAAAGACAGGATCCTCTTTATGAAGAGGAAGACCAGGACAAACGACGATTGTCCCCTTTTCCTTGGCGAACCCTCTTCAAAATCCCAAAAATTAGAGGGAGTCCGAGTAAGGTAAGAAATCTCCCTTGTATGAACAAGGTTAGATCTCAATGGTTACTTATAGAAATCTCAACTGATAACGCTTTCTATTGCTCAGGCACAGAAGTCCAGTGCCTAGCCCTTCTGCGGCCTCGGCCAGTGTTGGGGCTTCCCCTGCGACCGAGGTCTCCGGGGAGTAAAGCTCCATCCTTTCTGTCCGAGAAGTCGTTCGGGCCATGGTAGATAGGGTTTCCGCAGAAGTCCAATCAGATATATTGGAATCTACAGCCTTAGCCAAGAATAAAGGCCAGCGGGGAGGAACATCCGCTGTCCCTACTGGGGATAAGGTGAACCCAGCTGTTCAACCTTTGGTTGCACCAAGAAAACTCTCATTCCGAGAGAATGCCGAGGTACATCGATCACCCCTTATGGATTTTGTGCTTGCATAAGAGCATTTGTGTTTTGAAACCAATCTCCTTCCTTGTCATAGGAAATGACCCGCATGGCGACCATGTCGTTGGCTATGATAGATAGCGTCGAGGCTGCAGAAGAGGAAACAGGTCACCTGCAGTGGTAAGGGAGATATTTCTTTACTCATTCAAATGCAAGTCCTTATCTTGATAATCATCCATTCTGTCACAGAGAAAATGCTTATCTAATGAAGAGTCTCGCTGAACGGGAAAATCAAGAATTTTGGGCAGCCACCCATATCTCGTTCCTGGAGAGCGAACTCCAGAAATTGCGATCACAACTCTCTTGTAAGCACACCTCTGTCCAGAGTAAAGTAACTTTGCCGTATGAACTGCCTGTAATGACCTCTTGTCGCAGCGCAAGACGACCAAATAAGCTGGCACGATCAAGAGAAGGCAAACCTCCAAGCGACCATGGACTCTGTTCGTAGGGAGAACAAAGATTTGAGCACGTCAATCTCTGCCTGCAGCAGTGCTCAAGGAAACATCTTCGAAAAACTGAAGATGGTGGCCGGTTTGCTGAGGGCTGATGTGCTCGAAACCACGGTGGATGACCTCAGCCTTAGCGACTAGACCACACTGGTTGCGACCCAAGCAGAGTCACTCCTCGAGTATCTTCCTAAAGATACTAGGCGGCAAAAAGAGGCGATCAAATCCAGAGTTCGATCAACTGCCTCCGCCATCCTCTGCCGACTTCGTCTTCGCCATGGCCCAAATCTAGATCTGAACACAGCGGCGGAAGAGGCAGAGGTCGAGAGTGAAGATCAGCTTAGGTCTATCATGGAGGAGGTCAAGCCCCTCGTGGAGAAACTCTTGAATGATCTCGGCATAATGTAAATTCTTGTACCTGTACAAATATAATTTATACAATGCGAATGCATGCTATTTTTGTTTTAACAGCTCAAAACTTCTCTTTGTTTCATGTTGCGACCATATTCCCCTATTTCCCTAGCCCCCGCCTGTGATCATGCATACTGAAGACTTAGTATTATGAGCATAGGAGAGATATATATGTAGTAATGACAAGGAATACTTGACCAGACTAACAATCATATTAAACATAGTATCCAATCTTATTGCAAACAGGCAGCCACTCTGATGACCAAGGACATGCCAGCAAGCCCCGTGTGCATTGAGAAACGGCTTATTGAGGGGTGTCTTGTCTGGAAGTGATCATGAGATCGGCCAGCGAATCCGATTAAGACGTTGTTGCAATATAACCATCAGCGACCAGCCCCTGAGTCAGACTCGTTACTTATACGGGCAAAAGAGGAATAATCCACACACGAAACTAAAAACACCTGTTTTGTTAAATCATGCTAATTGAACAGGAAAAAAGGAATTGGGCACTTACACATAAAACTTGCATAGTTGGTCGATGTTCCATGTATTGGACAAGATTCGACCATCCTTCATCGCTAACCAAGCAGATCCTGGTCGCAGCACCGAAACAACAGTGTAGGGGCCTTCCCATTGTGGGGAGAACTTATTGCGACTAGATTGGTTTTGTATTCTATGTAAAACCAAATCGCCCACGTGAAGACTACGAGGTCGCACCCTTTTGTTATGGTACTTGCGTAGAGCTTGCTAGTACACCGTGGATTTGATCAGAGCTCGATCACGCTTTTCTTCCTGGAGGATGAGATCTCGTAATCGTTGCCCGTTCTGATCAACTTGTTCGAATTGATCTGTTTGGACAGAGCCAATACTAATTTTCATAGGAAACACGGCCTCAGCCCCATATACCAAATGGAATGGTGTCTCACCGGTGGCTCGACTAGAAGTAGTATGTAGTGCCCATAGAACGATATAGAGCTCATCTACCCAAGCCCCCGAGCGTGTCTTAAGGCGATCGAAAACATGTTTCTTGATGCCTTGCAATATTTGCCCGTTGGCACGTTCAACGGCACCATTGCTCTGCGGATGAGCTACAGAGGCAAAGCACACCTTGGTTCCAACCTGATCGCAGTAATCCAGAAAAAGACCACTGGTGAATTGGGAACCATTATCAGTGATGAGACGATTTGGAACACCGAAACGAGCCACAATGTTCTTATGAAAGAACTTTTTGTGCAGCTATAGCAGTAATGTTGCGTACTGGTTCGGCCCCAATCTACTTTGTAAACGTGTCAATGGCTACGAACAAGAACTTGTATCCATTGGCCGCTTGCCGCATTGGACCGACAATGTCCATCCCCCAGACCGCGAAGGGCCATGAAAGGGGAATGGTTTGTAGGGCATAGGCAGGTTGATGAACCTGTCTCGCATGAAACTGACACTGAGGACATGTCTTGACCATATTCTTGGCATCATCAAGTGCCGAAGGCCAATAAAATCCTTGTCAGAAAGCTTTGCCGACTAGTGTACGATATGACGCGTGCGCACCGCATACACCGCCATGAATTTCTTTCAAGAGGGATTTGCCTTCCTCTTGGGACACACAGCGCATAAATACTCCTTGAGTACCTTTTCTATACAAAATGCCTTCTATGAGCTTGTATAGACGCGCCTTTCGAACTAACCGATCGCTTTCGATTTCATCCTCGGGTAGGGTCCCGTGTTCGAGACAGACCCTCAATGGATGAGTCCAATCTCGTTCCTGTCCAAGGTTGGTAGCGCAGACTGTTACTGGATCATCTTCAACCGTAGTCATGATCGATGGAGGTTTCAAGTGTTCGACGAACACTCCTGCCGAAGCGGATGTGCGTGAGGACCCAATTTTGGATAATTGGTCTGCGAGGATGTTGTCCTTTCGCGGGATGTATTGGACTTCGAAATAACTGAAGTGTTTTTCCAATATCCTCACTTCCCCCAGGTAATGAGCCATTATCTCATCGGAGGTGCTGTACTCCTTGTTTACCTAGTTTACGACCAGCTGTGAGTCTCCCCTCACCACTAATCGACAGACTCCAAGGAATTTTGCTGCCTGGAGCCCTGCAAGAAGACCTTCAGACTCTGCTGCGTTGTTGGTCGCAACAAAGTGTAGTTGAAAGACAAACTTCAACTGTTCGCCCTGAGGCATAACTAAGACCACTCTAGCCCCCGAGTGTCGAAAACTACAAGAGCCATCAAAATACATTATCTAGTGATCAGGGCATTCCAATTCTTCGGACACCTACACGGGTGGCTCAGGGTTAGTCCATTCGACTACAAAGTCGGCCAGGACCTGAGACTTGACCGCGATGTGGGGCGTGAACTAGATGTCGAACGCTCTGAGTTCAATGGCCCATTTGGCGATCCGACCAGACTTCTCCGGATTGCGGACAATATCCCCCAATTGAAAAGATGAGGGTACTGTGATCTTATGTGCTTGGAAGTAATGTCGCAGCTTATGGGAAGCCATCAGTAGTGCGTAAAGTATCTTCTGGACCTCAGGATATCGCTCCTTAGGACCATGAAGTACTTTGCTTACATAGTAGACAGGTCTGTGCACACCTTCCCTATCTGCAATCAGGACAGCGCTGACCGCGTGTGGTGTGGCCGCCAAGTAAAGTAATGGTTCTCCTTTGTAAGGAGACACCAAGACCGGCGGACTGGATAGATACGCTTTCACCTCCTGAAATGCCTTTTCGGCCTCATCGGACCATGTAAAGTTGTGATGTTTGCGCAGGGCTTTGAAGAATGGTAGTCCCCTTTAGCCTAGTCGCGATATGAACCGGCTCAATGCCGCCATGCGACCTGCTAGGCGCTGAACATCCTTGATGGTTGAGGGAGACCTCATCTGTTCGATAGCCCTGATTTTTTCAGGATTGACTTCGATTCCTCTGGAACAAACAAGGGAACCAAGAAGTTTTCCTGAAGAAACCCCGAAAGAGCATTTCTCCGGGTTTAATTTTATTCCATATTGATTTAAATTACAGAAGGTTTCAGTAAGATCGTCTAAATGAGACAATCTTTTTGAACTTTTTACAACCAAGTCGTCTACGTAAGCTTCCAGATTACGCCCCATCTGGGAAAGAAAGGTCTTTTGCATCAAGCGCTGGTACATAGAACCTGCGTTCTTGAGACCAAACGGCATTCTGACGTAGCAGTAGGTGCCAAATGGGGTGATGAAGGCAGTCTTCTCTTCATCTTCTTCTGCTATGCTAATTTGATGATATCCTGAGTAAGCGTCCAGGAAACTCATCAGTTCGCAACCTGCAGTTGAATCGACCAGCTAATCGATGCTGGGAAGGGGAAAGTTGTCCTTCGGACAGGCACTGCTGAGGCTGGTGTAGTCGACGCACATGCGCCACTTACCAATTGACTTGCGGACCATGACCGGATTTGCAAGCCATTCCGGGTGATCGACTTCGCGAATAAACCCAGCTTTTAGGAGTTTTCCCAACTCCTCTCGAATGGCTTCCTGCCGATCAATAGCAAAACGCCTGAGCTTCTGCTTTATCGGTCGCTGTCCAGGTCGAATAGCTAACCTGTGCTCAATTACTTCCCTTGGGACACTGGGCATGTCGGATGGTTTCCACGCAAATACATCTGCGTTAGCCCGGAGGAAAGCAATGAGCTCGAGTTCCTATTTGTCATCCAGGCCTGATCCTACCCGAATTGTCTTGGATGGATCATCTGGGTGCAACGGAACCAGCTTGAGTGTTTCGTCTGGTCGAGGAGCAGCCTTGATCATATCAGTGGACACTGTGGCGATCTAAGCGTCTCGGAGGGGAAGTTGGTCCACCAACTCCAGGGATAGCCGATCACACGTCAATGCCACATTGTGACTACCTCGGACTGAAATAACGCCCTTGGGGCCAGGCAACTTGCCACACTGGTAGGCATAGTGCGTAGCCATCATGAACTTAGCAAGAGTTGGCCTACCAAATATTGCGTTATAAGCCAAATCATAATCAATTACATCAAAAGTAACTAATTCTGTTCAGAAGTTATCCGGTTCTCCCAGCGTGACCGGGAGCACCACCTGTCCCAATGGCATCATAGAGGGACCAGGAATTATCCCATAAAACGGGTGGATTATGGGCTTGATTTTCAAACGAGGAATCTGCATCTCGTCGAGTGCCTTGACCAATAAGATGTATAAGAAGCTACCTCCGTCGATCAGGACCCTCTCAACTCTCGCATTATTGATGATCGGGGTAATGACCAGAGGTAGCCTCAATGGTCGAGTAAGCCCTGCAGGACAATTAGAGCGATCAAATGTCAAAGGTGTATCTGACCAACGAGGGTACTGAGGTTCACCAAGGGAAGTATCCGTTTGGTTAACTTCTCGATAAAAGGCCTTAAATTGCCTCTTAGAAACAAAAGAGGAGGAACCTCCGAAAATAACATTAACATGATTACGAGGTACCTGATAAGACATCTCTTCATCCCCGTCGGCGTCTCTTAGCCCGCAAGCTTGTTCCTTAGTTGGTAAGGTTGGCATAGGTCTTATCCCCTAGTCGAAGTCATCTAGCTGCTTCAACCAACTCCTACAATTCTTGAGGACGTGGCCTGCGGACTTGTGGAGCGGATACCACTTCTTGCCTTCCTGCGGGTTAGTCGACTACTCTGACTGGTCGGGATTCCGACCACCAGAAGCAATTTTATTCTTAAACGAATACTTGTTACCTTTGGTCGAAGGAGGCTTCTCTGTGACCGCGACCTCTTAGTATTGTCCAGATCGACTCCTTTTTGACTTCTTCGACCTCCCGCCTGATGAAGATTCCGGCTTCTTGCTTGAATCCTCCCTTTTAACATCCTTGAGACCTGTTTGAGGCAGTAGGTTTCCTTTATCCACCATTCGATTCCATTCAACAGCCTCGGCTGCATCGGAATATCGATCAGCCATATCAAAGAGATCAACTACTGATCGAGGAGGATGGATGAGCAAATCTTCGGTGAATCTCCGATATCGAACGACATATTTAAATGCCCTGATAATGGAGCTATCAGATATGTTCGGGATGGTATTTCTCACCCCGACAAATCTCTTGAAAAACTGACGAAGAGTTTTGGTCGAAGTTTGTCGTAGTCGATGGAGGTCGTCCTCTTTGCTCAGCTTCTGATAACAATTTTGGAAGTTGTTGAGGATGGCGTCGGACAACATCGCCCAGTTATAAATCGAACCCTCGGGTTGATTTAACAACCAGATTCTTGCCGATCCTTCAAGGATTGTAGGTAGATAGTTGGCCATGACCCGGTCATCACCGCCTGCTGCCTGGATGGCAGTAATGTAGATTTGGAGGAACTCGGATGGGTTCTGAGTTCCATCAAACCTCTCTATGGCCCCTAGTTTAAACTTGTCTGGCCAAATGACCGCACGAAGGCTGGGTGAGAAAGCTTTACAACCAGCATAGGGACCATGAATTGACCTGCGACTCTCGACCTGATCACGTGTGACCTTGCGCAATGGAGAAGTCACTCGTGGTCCTAAGCGAGAGTGGACAGGAATTCGTTCCCTATCTCGAGAACCCTCCGCCCGTCTAGCTTCGTCATGCCGAGACGGGACGGGTGGTGGACGATTACGTCTATCCGAACCAGAGTGAGAGTACTCTCGGTTATGGGAACGTGTCACCGACTGGGAAGAAGCCGGTGGGGTCGCCTCAAATGCGATCTCGTCCAACCTCTCCGCCAGGATTCTGGTGAAGGCCGGTCTCTGCACATCCGTGACCGTAGGAGGAAAATTACGCAAGACCTCCGTGATAGATCGAAGCCGGCCATGTATACTTCTCCTAGGGGCACCAGGTGTTATCGTCTCTTCATTCGCCGGGAAATGCTCCGGGGGCAAAGACGCTGTCTGGTCGCGTCTGCGACCACATAATCGTCGGGAAGAACTAGGAGCAGCATCGTAACGAGCCTGCACATTTTGAAGAGCCTCTAGGGCTATTCTGCGAAGGTTGTTGTCTTGTTGCTCGCGATCTTGATCTTCCTTCTGTTTTCGTTCCTGTTCTTCCCTAGCAGCCCATTGGTCGGGAGTTTCTTCTGATAAAGCAACGAACTGTCTAGGGAGCGAGGCCGCCGACGGAGAAAACATCTCCGTTTGTTCCGAGTCAGACTCGAAATCAAAGAGAGGATGGAGATTATCAGGGTCAAACCTCCCGGGCTGATCTCCTGGTCAACATCGTTCTTACCCTCAGCAGGGTCTTACGATGGACCGGACTCGACCTCTAACGCGTTGAGAACCTCAGTAGGTTCTGGCTCTGCGTTGGTCGTCTCCTGGTCGATAGATATGACCTGAGTGGTCGAATCGACCTCTGGGATGTCCTCGCCTCCGGTTTCCTCCATCGAAACAGGATCACTAGGTGAAGGCATATGGATGTGGGCATAATCCTCGAGATCAAAGTCGTTCTCGGAATCATATGCTCCAGCCATGATTCAGCGAACCACCGGATGAAAATTAGGACGCCTTGAGAAAGGCCCCACGGTGGGCGCCAGCTGTCGACGATTCGGACTCAGGGTCCTTAGTCGAACTTATGCAGAATTTGTGAGTTGTGAGATCTTTCAGGGTGTCCCTCTGGAAAGGGATGATGAACCAAATTTAACTGAACCACAGAGAGATTTATACAGGTTCGGGCCCTCGATGATGGGAGTAATAGCCCTACGTCCTGTTAGGATTTCACTATGTGTAGAAAAAGGATTACAGAGTTGTGGAAAAGATCATCACTGGCGAGGATCTTTTCCATGTGGTTATGTAAAACACTGTTAAACTAGCCTATGAAAGCTTGTCGATGTGTCCTCTTTTGCTCTCGATCTCCCGATCTCTGTCTGATGCATTGGCTTATCCTTTTATACTGGTTGAAAGGGTGCCAAGGCATAACGACTTCGAACAGTTGCTCAGGTGCAGTTTTGGTAACTGCACTTAACCTCCACGCAGGCTTAACATGTGAAATTAAGGAATAACTGCACGTATTAACCTCTTGATGGTTGTCTCTGCACGTGGAGGAATCTTCAGGATACTTGGGATATACCTGTTGTAAGGTCTAAGCAACCCCGCGTTTCCTGGTCGAGGGTATTCTGACCACGCATTGCTTATAATCATCTGACCACGCACTATCTGTAGTCTTCTATCCGCGTATCGCATACGGGCTTCTGACCGCGCACTATCTATGGTCTGATCGCGTAGAACCTGCGACCATGTGTCCGCGCTTCTCAAGACAGCTTGAGATCATATCAACGGATAGCTGCCTGGTTCAAATCTGTCTTGAACTAGACATGCATTTATCCTGAACTAGCTCGGGTAACAATCCTCGTCACACATAGATATAGATAAAGAGATTGTTAGTTTTCCACTGTAATAATCTCCCCTCATTTGTAATTACTTACATACATAGTGAAAACATCACAGGACGTAGAGTTATTACTCAAATCCTTAAGGGCCCAAACCTGTACAATCTCCTGTGTCTCCAGTGCATAATTATCTTTACTCACTGGATGGACGTCTCGAAAGGTCTCCACTTCCTACACAACTAAATTGCATAAGATCGACTAAAGATCGGACTCCCAATCGTCAACAGTCGGAGTTGTTGCCCACCCTCTGTTTGTTTCTGTCGTGGTATAAAAATACCCTGGTAGGTTTGGTGACGTGTGTAACACGTGTTCCTCAACACGGATTGACCGTACGATGGGTCACCCCTCGTTGGAAAATCTCAGAGATTGACACAAGAGTTTATACAGGTTCAGGCCTCAGTGGAGGCCCTAGTCCTGTCAACGTGCTCCCGACACGCGTCAGCCAGGGGGCTCCAAAGCACGTCTATTTGTTTTTGTGAATTGAGTCAAATGAATGTCTTAGGTTACAAGAGAGGGGTACAAGGGTATATATAGACCCCAAAATATGCAGATTACTAGACTACCCTAGCTACAACCGTCGGATTGAGGGTCGGATAGTCTTTTGGCAAGGCTTGGGACACCGATCTTTGACACGTGGCCACCCTTGAATTCAGCGTCCGCTTCCCCAGGACGAGGTCCGGGGGTGAAGCCACTTCCATACCCGGACGGGGGTCCGGGAGTGAGGCCACTCCCTAGCTCGGAGGATGGGGTCCGGGGGTGAGACCACTCTCTAGCCCGGAGGACAGGGATGGGGGTGAGACCAGGACTGAGGTCACTCCCTTGCCCAGAGGATGGGTCCGGGAGTGAGGATACTCCCTCACCCGGAGGACGCACCGGGAGTGAGGCCACTCCCTTGCCCGGAGGACGGGTCCAGGAGTGAGGCCACTCCCTAGCCCGGAGGACGGGTCCAGGAGTGAGGCCACTCCCTAGCCCGGAGCATGGGTCCGGGAGTGAGGCCACTTCCTCACCCGGAGGACGCGCCGGGAGTGAGGCCACTCCCTAGCCCGGAGGATGGGTCTAGGACTGAGGCCACTCCCTAGCCCAGAGGACGCGCCCGGGAGTGAGGCCACTCCCTTGCCCAGAGGACGGGTCTGGGAGTGGGGTCACTCCCTAGCCCGGAGGACGCACCCGAGAGTGAGGCCACTCCCTAGCCCAGAGGACGGGTCCGGGAGTGAGGCCACTCCCTCACCTGGAGGACGTGCCCGGGAGTGTGGCCACTCCCTAGCCCGGAGGACGGGAGGACGGGTCCGGGAGTGTGGTCACTCCCTAGCCCGGAGGACGGGTCTGGGAGTGCGCCACTCCCTCACCCGGAGGACGAGTCCAGGAGTGGGGTCACTCCCTAGCCCGAAGGATGGGTCCGGGAGTGAGGCCACTCCCTCACCTGGAGGACGGGTCTAGGAGTGAGGCCACTCCCTAGCCTGGAGGACGAGACCGGGAGTGGGGTCACTCCCTAGCCTGGAGGACGGGTCCAGGAGTGAGGCCACTCCTTAGCCTGGAGGATGTGTCCGGGAGTGAGGCCATCTCCTAGTCCAGAGGTGAGAAGATCCTTCTCCTGCCCCCAATTGACACTCTTGACAAGGCTAATATTTTCCCCCAACAGCAGCCCCCCGCACCCCAGAGGACATTTGATGTCGTCGGGGGGTGCGATTAGTTAGGAGAGACGCCCCTCTCCCGAAGAGCTCTACGGGACGCAACATGTCCTTCTCCGGGAGAGGAGGACGTTATTTAAATCAACCACGTATTGCCTTGATCTTCGTGTGACCCTTTGTATCAACGGCCGTGATCTCTTGAACTGACACGTGGTGGCCATCAGGGACACCTCGTCCCTCTTTATAAAGAGGGGCCCACCCTTGGAAGGGCAAGCTTTCTCCTCCCCCCACCTTCATTTTCCAACATATCTCCCGGGAGTGACTTCTTTCCCGGCCTCAAAAACTCTCCAGGAGAAACAAATTAGATGGCTTCGAAGGCACGCGGGAAGGCATCAAATGTTCCCCCAGAGAACGCGACCTTTGATTATCTCGGGGTGTCGGAGTTCTCCGCGGGAGACCGGGACACCCTTGTCTCCCAAAGGATTTTCGCGGATGGTGACATCCGAGTCCCGGCAGCGGGGCAGGTTACTCCAAGCCCCCGGGACGGGGAGGTGGTGGCCTTCACGGCTTTCGTGGAGGCTAGCCTGCGACTCCCGATCCACCCCCTGCTCCGGGGCTTCCTCCGGGAGCACGGGATTGCATTAAACCACTTGACACCCAACGTCTCATAATGATGGGGTTGTTTTTGTGGTTATGCGAGACTGCCGCTGGAGTGGAGGGAACCCTCCGTCTCTTCCACTACTACTACCGGGTGGAGGAGAAGAGCTCCCCGGTGGTGAAGCACGGACCGAAGTCTACTTGCGGCTCGGTGATGCTGAAGTACGCCCCTTCCCGGGCGGAGGAGTACCCGGTGATGGCCTCCCAAGAGCATTGGGAGGGATGGAGCTGGAGGTGGTTCTACCTCTGGGAAAGAGATCCAGAGGTGACCTATTCTCCGCAGCCGGTGATAAATCTCATATTTGTACAAATTTTCTGGATATTTTCCCTCATTCATGCTCATTTTAGTCATAAAGATCATCAAATACTCAAATATATTTGTATTGGCTGTCATTCGACCTCGACTGTGTGTTTTGTTTATTTTTATCGCAGATCGACGTAATTCAGGTAATTTATGGCTGAATGGATGAGCTTCATCGACTGGATTTAGCGAACGGATGATTCTGTACAAAAGTGCGCATCGTTACGGACGCGTAGGAGCTGACCGCGTCAAAATCAGAGTCTCCACGAGTCTATAACAATCAAACCTAACAACCTACAGTCCAATTCTAATTTCCTAAACACCCGAGTACCTGTAACACCCTAGTTTTGGGGGTGAAAAGTCTTGCATGAAAATCCTGCATGCATGTATCCCTGTAGTAGTAGCCAGATCAGTTGAACTCTAATCTCTCCCAAACCCTAAAAATCTCCAAATCTATTCTCTAGATCCAGATCAAGATCTGACCATCCAGATTTAACCTACCAGTTACCCTGAGGATAAAAGTCTTCAGGAGCCAGATCAAATTCTGACCCTAACTCTCAGTACCTAAGCCTCTCTCTGTTTTCGAAAACAGGAAAATTCAGATTTACCCTAAGTACCCCAGTTTCCAGATGATTGAATTATTTTGATTTAACCTTATCCAGACTCAAGTAACCCCTGGAATATGTTCCTAGGTTCATCCTCAACTCACTTCAAAAAGTTGGGAGCCAAATTAATCCATCTAAACACTATTCGCAGTTTAGTCCAAATTTTACTGCGAATAAGTTCTTTTCTGTTTACCTGGAAGCCTGAAAAGGCTAAAATCCACGAATCAATCCCAACTCCAGAATTTCTTCAGGAAACACCTTCCAAATATTATTTGATACACCCTTTTGATCAGACTTCAAAATCTCTCTCCAATCACCAGAATTCGAAATCGACAAAAACCAGACTTATTTTACCCTAATTTTACCCTATTTTCGAAAATAGGTGAAATCCCTCAAATCTTGTCAAATTTTCGCTAAATTTGAGCTGGATGAGTACTAATAGAAATGTTATACTCAGCCATGAAATCAATTCTCAAATTAACCATCTCTAAGACTTAAATTACAAATCAGTCCAGATTTCAAATAAGAATCCTTGCATTTTGGTCCCTGGTTCGACCAGAGGCACTGTGCACGACCAGCAGCCGTGCACGACCGCGACCACCGCGCTGCCACGCCTGGAACTTCGTCGCCGGTGAAGTCCCGTGGTCGCCACCCTTGCCACTGCGTTCCTGCCAGCGTGTGCGCACGCCGTTCGCCACCGTGGAGCCACCGCGGCCGCACCAGCATCGCCGATTTTGCCCGCGCGCGCACGCCATTGCTGCAGCCACTGCAGAAGCTTTGCGCCACGTCGCAAGCATGCCTTGGAGAGGCATCACTTCGCCTTCACCTCCACCAGAGCAGCAGCGCAGCCGACACGACCGGTGAAGACGTCGCTTCGCCGCCTGTCATCGCCGCCGGTCACTTCCCAGTCGATTCAAGCCGGCTTCAACTCCCCGTGCGATTGTAGACGTTGGGAGCCCCCGCAGCCTCGCCTATTTAAACCCCTGGACTAGCAACCATCTTACACACCTGCACACCAGAAATCAGTAAAACTCGCTGTGTCTTCTTCTTCCCCGGCGAGCAGCAAAGGGGGAGCACGGTGCCAAGCTTCTCCACTGCTTCATTCTCCAATCCAACACCCCCAGTGAGCTCCTCTCATCCCCCTCATGCTTCTCGAGCTTGGAATTTAGTCTAAATACCCTCAGTCGCCGACAATTTCAGTTTTACTCCAGTAGCTCCGGCGAGCAATTAATCCCCAACCAGATCGATTCAACCTTCGAACTAGTAATCAAATATGCTCACTAGACCTTGCTTAACATCCCTAAGCAACCAAAATCGACAGATTTGCTAAAATGTGAAAAACCCCAAATTGGAACTTTGCTTGTGAACTGAGCTTGCTGTTCAAGCTTTTCTGGTGCATTTCTAGTTAATCTAACTTCACCAGTAGCTTACTTATGCTCCAGAGACCATCCACAAGCAAGGAATTAAGTTTATTTGCCCTAGATCAAAAATGCCCAAATCAGGCTTGAGTTAATCTTTTCCCCGGCCAATATCTCCTAAATCCAGCCAACCCAGCCATAGAAACCTTGCCATCTAGATGTTTTGAACCATTCTGAGCAACTTTGTCTTCTACCACGACTCCTAATTCGGCCTAGATTGTGAGATATAGCTATGCCCTAGTTTGCTGTACTGTTCACATTACCTGTGCTCCAGGCCAGCCAACTTCTTCGCCGGTTTTCATCACTTTCCGGCCATCTCCTGCCCTAGGTCCTGTTGAGACATTTGTTCCTGTTACAAATTCCTAACCACCAGACAAAGTGGTGCATCATTTGGAGCCCTGAGTCAAAAGATATGGCTAACCCTAGTTTCTGGCCGTGTCAACCCTATGCCAGCCTGTGTCAGCCAGTGGCATTGAGCCTTTTCACCCACTTCCAGCCATGCACTTTGAAAATAACTTTGTCCCTTAGACTCCTGATGTTGTGATCTACACTTTTCTCTACTGTCACAACTTGAGTTGAGCCCTCTATCACCCATCAACCCTATGTCGATGCCTTGAACCGAATGCCAACCTAAAGACATTCGCTGTTTTTTTGGGCGAACCAGTCACCACCTTGATGTCACCCTGATATTTTGGAACCTTGTAAACCTTAACAGCTAACTCTAACCCTGGTTTCCATAATTAAAACCACATCGCTTTCAAACCTTGTATCACCAGAGCATTTTCTCCTTGCACCTTTGCATGTAGAAAGTTAGTAGAATAGAATTGATTGTAATGCCTGTTTGCTTGTTTGATCTTGTTCAGAGCAAGAGTCCGGAGTTGAAGATCTTGTCGCTGAACCGTCATCGACTGCGGATACTTACGACGCGGAAGGCAAGTCATACTTTGATCATATTGAAACCCATATTTTATGAATTGCTATGCTATTCCATGAATAGGTATTTCAGTAATATTGCACATGTTGAGATCAATGATATTATGGCAGTGATAGATTGAATACTAGAGAAATGTGAACTTGATAAGATAGCAAGCCATGAACTAATAAAAGTATAAACATGTACATTTATATTCATGAAATAGAACCCCTAGCCGTGACCAGTATTTTGGTATGGAATGGTGGTAGCACTGGAGGTGCTTGGCTGCACTGGATGTGCAGGCACTGAAGGTGCATGATTGTGGTATGATCTGGTCACTGGCATGTAAGGACTAGAACCTTGTGTTATGCGTCTAGTGGCATGAAAAGCGTACCAACCACTTACCTGGTATGGGACAGGCGCAACCTAGTAGCTTTCTTAGTATTATCAGTTCCCTGCATGGCTTGTCGAACCGGTTCCTCGCGTGGAAACTGGTGGGACGCAGTTCGTCCATGAGTGATGTGAGATCAGAAAAAATTATGAGAGGATAAGGTGTAAAGAAGGAAGACGCCCTACGCCAGATTAAGTCGTGCGCGACTGTAATCAAAAGAGGTTATGTGTCCTGCGGGAACATAGACCCAGGCTAGGAAGTAAGGCAGTGGGGAGGACCCACAACGGTACTTGGGACGGTATTGTCCATCTACCGGGCAGGGATGCTGTTAATACTAGACTGCAAAAACGTTGTGTGATCTCGGCCTTGTCACATGCGTATAAGTCGCATGGAGTTGGCCCGACTTGGAAGTCGAGTGAATAGGTGGATTTAAAAAGAGGTACATCTCTGCAGAGTTTAAAAATGTATTCGAATACTTCGTACTCCCGAGTTTTAGGAGTATGCCGCGGTAGATTAAATCCATGGGGTGTGACACAAGTATTGTTTTATAAACTAAAATTTGTTAGCTCAAGATTACCCAAGTGGCATGTGTTGTCACGATAAGGGGCGTTGCCGTGGACTGTTATGTGTTGACGTGTCGCGGTAATACCATAATCTAGCAAACATATGATATTTAAGAGGCATGTGGTTTATGCCCTAAGTTATGAAATATTGCTAAGAGTATATGATTGAAAGACTTGAATAAGAGTAGTGTGATATGAGGATATATCGCCTTGGATATGGGATATATGTATCACCATCAATACGATTTATTTACTGCCATGGGTATGATCAGAAGTTGAGTAAGAATTGAGAAAGAAATGTATTTTGGGAAAAACCTTTCACTCTTTCCCCAATAGCATAGGTTCATGTCATATATATATATGTATCTCTACCTTCCCTATGACTTGCTGAGTACGTAAGTACTCACCCTTGCAACAACTCATCAATAGATGGAGCATTCTACGACCTTGGAGGATACCCTGAAGATGCTGCGGACCCAGGAGATGATGAGCAGTTTCCTCCGGAACCCTGATGTGGTGCTGTCTTGCTGTCAACCTTTGTTTCCTGTGGATTGCTTTTGGGCCTAGCTTCCGCCGACTAGATGTATTATTTTGTTAGACCCTTGTGCCTTGTTCGGCACTGTATCTCGTTTTGTACTAAGGCCTGATGGCCATACATTTATGACTATTGTACTATTTTGCTGCTGCAATATAATCCTGTGATTGACTCATCCTGGGAAGTCAAGTGGTTTATGGGACCAGCTGCACCGAGCTGGGCTCCTCACAGGTGATGTCACTGTCGTGGCAGACGTGACAGTACCAAACTGCATAAAGACCAACACACAGAAAACCTAAACCTTAACTCAGTTGAACTTATTGCTATTAACAAAAACACCAAAGGCCTTTTTGCAAAACCATCAAAATCACTAAAATCCTCAACCTCCATTCTTGTTCCTTGTTTGACACATACCTACAAACCCCTTTCTTCTCTCCCAACCCCGGCGAGCTTGCCGGCGACGGCTAGGTCCGCGCCAATGGTAAGCCGCCGGCCTCCTCCCCGTTCTACCTTCCCCTCTTCTTCCTCTTCTCCCTCACCGGTGAGGGACCGGTCTTCTCCCTCTTCATCTTCTCTCAACACATTTCATCTCCTCCTCTCCCGTTCGTCTCCACCGCCGGCGAGCTCCCCTTTTCCTTCCTGTTCTGCAACTCCACAGCTCCCCTCTTTTATTCCTTCCTTCTCCTTCTCCTTCTCCCTCCTTCTTCTTCTTCCTCCTTTCTTCTTCCTGCCTCTTCTTCCCCCAAATCCTCCACTCCTCTCTCCTCTTCTACGGGCCGCCCGATCTGCCGCTGGATCTGCGCCAGAGCCGCCCTCTGCCGCCGCGCCTCCGTCCCGGGCCGCACCACCACAGCGCCGCCGCCACAGCTCCGCCGCCGGATCTCGCGTCATCTACACCGACCGCGCCATCTACACGACCACACCGGAGCAGCGGCCGGCGCCGCCCGATCTGCCACCTGCCACCTTCACCGGATCTGCGCCTCCCTAGGCCAGCCCGCCGTCCTCACGCCTGCCACCGCCGAGCGCCGCGCCGTCCGTGCTCCACCACCCTACGCCGGCCGCCGATCGCACCGCCCTCATCACTTGACACCGGCTGCACCTCCCGTCTACACCAAGCCGCCGCCAGAGCCGAATCCCGCTTTCGCCGCCGGAGCCGACCTCGCGCTCCCGTGCTGTCGCCAGGTAGATCTGTCCGATCCGCCTCGCGCCGCCTCTCCTACATCCCACGGCCGCGCTCCGATCGGCCTGCCGCCGGATCTGGCTGAACCGCCTCCCACCGTCGGAGCCGCCGCCGGTCCGCACGCCCCTCGCGCCTCCACCGCCTGCTCCCCCGCCACTGGATCCGCCCAGCCGTGCCCAAGCCGTGGCCTCCCTCCGCGCTGCCTTCTCGGATCCGCTTGTCACCACAGCACCACCGCCACTGAGAGACGCCACCGAGAGACGCCACCGAGCCGCGCCCTCGCCGTGCCGCCGCTGGTCCAGGACATTGCCCTCGACCTTGTCCTCGACGGCGACCTCGGGCAGCTCCATCCGGTGACGGATGCCTCTTCATCGACCACCACGACAGCTTCAACTCAGACGAGCTCCAGCTCCTCTTCTTCATCAACAAACCTCGGCATTAGCATTAACAGCACACCAAGCCACTTCAACAACAGTATCATTTCTACTCCCTTGCTCTTTTTGATTTCATTTGCAAAGGCCGTGATGTATGAAATGGCTCGTGCATGTAAAGAATTGAAATGTTTCTCACAATTAAAAATGCAAATTGAGAACTGAGTTGACTTGATTGAAATTAGATTGGATCAGTTCAATTGCATAGCTATTCTTATTTTCTCTGATCACTTGATGTACAAAAAGCTGAACCCAAATGCTGTTTGAACTGAATTGATGCATGTTGGCTCTATTTTTGAGTGTTGATGTATTTCAAGTGATTCTTTGCTTTGCCTCTCGAAACTTATATTGGCTGATGAGATATTGAATCATGATTGTGCTATCTTTGATTGAACTGTTTGATTGCTATTATTATCAAGTCTACATTGTTGGCTTAGCACTTGTTGCCTTGAATTGAAAAAGGTTCCTCACTAAGCGAAGCCAGCATCTACTTCTTCTCAATATTGTTGCAATTTGCAATTTGCATTGAACTGTAGTCTATCTTAAATTGAATTGCATTTCTAATTTGATTCGATTTCCTATCGTGCTAAATCTAATTGCAAATTGATTTGAACTGTGATTTTTACAAAGTTGGCTGCTTGCTGTTGAGTTGTCGAAAGGAGTTGGTTAGGCTATAGTGTTTACTTTGTACTTGTGATTCGTCGATACTTGCCATAGATTGCGATTGATGATGGTTGTCTGCGCTGCCTCGCGTGCCACCATTACACGATTTCTCTCTATTGCTTGTATTACGAAACGCTAGTCCAGGACGAACACTAGCCGCTTGTCGAGGTGATTACCTCTCTCTCTTTCTCTTATTTTCTTTTGACATCTCTCTTTCTTTCGTCTGTTTTAGTTTATTATTCACCGATTTAGTCTAGTTCTTCACGTTTTGCTTCTCTAGCCCCTGTGGAAAGAACGACTAGAATACTCGCCTTACTGTATCGTCCTCGTTCTCTTGCAAGATGGTCTAGGCCAGTGTTAGCCGGTGACTCTTAGTCGCCCCTCCAGTTCTCTCGCCTTAACGGTGGATGAGTTGACCTCCGTCGCCAAGATGATGGAGGCCCGCTCCGGGAGGAGCATGTGGGATTAGCAGAGCAGTTGCTTCTCCTCCGGCTCAGTCTCTTCAGCCAGAGTAGGAGGGGTCGGGGACTTGGCCTGGAGCTCCGATCCCCGAGGTTCTCGATGTCACGACGTAAGTTCCCCCTCCCGGAGTTTAAGGCGCTTCGTAGGGAATTGTTTCATTGATGTCTTGTCGTTTTGCAGTTAGGTCCTACAAGTCGACCCGGGAGAAGGCGGACACCTCCTCGGGAGGTACTACAAGGATGAGCACGCCCGATGCCTTGCCGGTATCAGGGAAGATCCTCCCCGGAACATAGTGGTCGAGGCCTTCGGGATGACTCTCTCGGAGCTGGTGCCCCTCCCCACTCCAAGTTCCCACAAGCGGAGGGTGACGGGGGGCTCCCGGCGGCGAAGCGTGCCAAGACGGCTTCAACTCTGGGCGGGACCCCTGGTCAACCTCGCACTCAATCCCCGGAGCCCACGCGAGGGCTGGTGGAAACGCCCCGGACTTCGGGGAGGGCGAGGCCTACCCAGGCCGGGAGGGCCTCGGGGGCTCTTCGATCCCCGATGAGGGGGGGATCTCCCCCTGAGCAAGTGACTCCCCCGCGGGGAGTGAGGCCTCCCCCGGCCATGGCAACTCCCATGAGGACACCTCACCGGGGGAGATGAGGCCATCTCTGGCCCGGAGGACCGCGGTGACACCTCAGCGGTCGGAGGAGGGTGTATCTTCAGCGCGAGCGACTCCCCTGGTGGAACTATAGCCCCCGAAGCCGGAGTACGAGGAGAGTCCCACGGACACGGCCACACTGGTCGCCCAACTTGATGCCTTGGGGGTATCGGGTGTGTACGACCACGTGGTCGTTGAGGAGGACGAGCCCACCTCCGGGGACTATAGCTTCACTCCTTCCCCAGAGCAAGCCCTCCGGGAGGATCCCCCAGGCGTGTACTTCCAGGGTGACGGGGCTCTCCCGCACCTGGACGCCTTGTTCGCCCCTGAAGTCACCCTTTCCCCGGTGCCACCTACCGGGGGAGCGAGTTCTCACGTCCCCGCCGAGGGTAGCGCCTCAGTGACGCCACGCTCCGGGAGGGGAGTTCCCCGAACTTCCCGGCGCTCACCTCCGGTCGGGGATGATGGTCTTGGCGCCCTTCTCCCGGAGGACTCCCTCCGAGGCTCTGGGGGTGGCGATGATCCCCCAAGCAAGGCTAGCGAAGGGGGCCTACCAATGGGAGGTGACCCCCGCTCCCCGGCGAGGGGGGGGTCCCTCTTCTTCTCGGAGGAGATGCGCAAGCTCTCCTTGAGTCTCATGACCCCCAAGGTCCGAGCTCACGTTCGGAAGGGAGGCATTGACGACTGTTAAGGGGAGGTCGTCTCCCTGGCGCTACAGGTGAGGATTCATCTCCCTTCATTTATCGTGTCAACCGTTGCTAACCTTCACTTTTCTTTAGACAACCGCCGTAGCACACGCCGTCCGAACTCCCCTCGCCCGGGAGAGCAAGGACTTGAGGTCGGCCCTAGCCGTCGCCAAGGCGGAATGTGACGCGGCCGTCCAGGAGCGGGAAGCGGCTGTCCGGGCTTGAAGGACTTTGTCCGGGAGAAGGAGGTGGTTGCCCGGGAGTTGGAGCTTGTCCGGGTGGAGCTGCTGAGTCCCGTGGAGCTTGCCTGGGACGCCGCCTTCAGGCAGTTAGGAAGCGTCCGGGAGCAGTTGACCACCTCCGAGCATGCTCACTCCCGGGCGCTCTAGGAGGCGAAGTCTGAGGGGGCTCGCGCCCTCGTGTCGGCGGGGAATCGACTCCGAGCCACACTGATTGGGCTCGGGGTCGAGTTCCGAGTGGAGGAGAATCCCCACAACCCGCTAGCGTCCTTGGCGGAGGCTCGTCGCTTCCTCACTCAGCAAATCGAGGTAATCCCGGGGGCCGCCGACGTCTGAGCCCGGGCCTTGGTGACCACTACTATCGAACTCGGGGCCTCCTTGGTTGAGTACAAGGGGGTCGGGGCCCAAGCGATCGGGAGTTTCGTCCCCCGGAGTTTCCGGGAGTTCAACGAGCCTCACCGGAGGTCGCTTGAGGAACTGTCGGGGGCTTTTTACGATCGAGTGCTCGAGCCCCCGTGGACGAGGTGCCCTCAAGGGGCCGGAGGGGAGATCTCGGGGACGCCTCCTCCAGGGGGGACGACGCCGGGCAAGTATGTGCACCCCGGGCAAGTATGAGCCTTTTGTCCCCCTAGGATAGATTAGGGGATTTTTTGTTTTCATAGGAGATTTTTGCTCCCTGTAGTTCCGTAGGGGGAACCCCGGAGAATTATAAATCATTCATTAAATGAAATCGTTTTTGCTAAGTCTTCGTCTCGTTAAGATCAGGTGTCCAGGACGGGGGTCCGGGAGAGGGCCTGGGGAACCTTCCTATCCCCGGGACTCCTGTCTCCGATGTCCTCCGGGGGGGGACAAGCTTTACTCTAGTGGTTGCCAGATTGGCACTTGTCAAAATTTGACAACCACCGGGCGGAGTTGCCCGAGCCTCCCCTGGGAGTGTGGGAAGTAATTTCCTTGCGAATTCGACCTCCTGCAGGATATGGGTATTGGGCGGAGGATGTGTTCAATGCAGCGAGTCGGAGGATTCGAAGCCTGTACCGGGACTTATGGCAAGAGCTTGATGAAGAGCTCAGCAGACGCTAGTTCCCCGTGTTAGCCAGATTAGTTAGCCCTCCGGATTAGTTCCCTGCGAGTAGTCGACTCCTGGTTATGTACCCCTTAGGCCTACCGGGAGAGGCTGTCTCCCGGCTCATTTTCCATGAAATAAAGAGACGGCACTTGGTGCCTTGTTTTTGTTTGTTTCACATTCTTCTAAATCTCCGGAGCAAAACTCCACTTTCGGGGGAGGGGACTCCCATTCTGGGGGATGATTTTTGGGGGAGCAAGGCTCCAACTCCGGCGATGAATCCTGCTCCAGAGGACGAAGGTCCGGGGGAGGTGACTCCCGCTTCGGAGGACGAAGTCCGGGGGAGCGGGGTCCCACCTCCGAAGGAGAAGGCTCCTACTCCGGAGGACGAAAGTCCGAGGGAGCGAGGCCCCACCTCAGGAGGAGATGACTCCTACTCCGGAGGATGAAGGTCCGGGGGAGCGGGGCTCCACCTTCGGAGGAGAAGACTCCTACTCCTGAGGACGAAGTTCTGAGGGAGCGAGGCTCCACATCCGGAGGACAAAGTCCAGGGGATGACTCCTACTCCGGAGGACGAAGGTCCGGGAGAGCGGGGTTCCACATCCGGAGGACAAAGTCCGGGGGAGCGGGAGCCCCCGATTCAGAGAAGCCCTGCTCCGGGGAGCAGTCGTCAGGGAGAGAGAAAAAACGACCGTGTTAGGTCAAAATCCCATTCCTGTTTCGTTAGCCAAAACTTTTTTTTTTTAGAAAATCCAATGAGAATTCCAGATGTCTCCCGAAATTAGCAGGGTATTTTATTTTAGATGCCCAATTTATCTCCTCCCCCCGCAGCGGGGGGTGACTAGACATAGGCGGCCCGTGCTGGTGCCATAAGAAAAATTCCAGCCATTCCCTTTGAGGGGGGCACCCGCAAGGGGTTATCCTCGTGCGGGCGAGTGTGGGAATTCAATTGAGTTCTGTTGGTCGAGTGACCTAAATCGCTCCCAGAGGAGGAAGAGCGTGAAAATGATCTCTGGAGTGTATGGGGGGGACTAGTCCCCCAAAGTGACTCGTTACCTCCGTTCTTTGGGAACCGAGTTGCCGCTTACACCCTCAGTCCACGAGGGGAAATTGTAAGCCGCCCTAGGGGGAACGAGGCTCCCGCCGTTGGGACTTTTAAGGGCTAAGGTGGAGCCCGTAGCCTCCTCGCAATGAGGGCATGCTTGGGAGGGCATCCTCGAAAGGGCATCCTCAGGATGAGGGCGTCGCCACAGGGGCGATTAGAGAAGATATTCTGCAAAATACGACATAATAGGGAGAAAAGCCATTTGCATTGATGTAAATGAGCTGATACAGCGCCTCCTCCCTTCGGGTAATCGCAGAAGGGGGAGGGAAAGGCCCTGAGGCCATTGTTAAAACTCACCGCGCCTTCCCCTTGCGAAGTCGCCAAAGGTGAAGGGGGGAGACTCGGAGACTAAGTGTAGAATCTGCAGAGCAAGTCCGTGTTCCACGTGTGCTTGAGCTCTTGATCTTCGAGAGTGGAGAGCTTGAAGCCCCCGAGCCAAGGATCGCGGAGATCCTGTATGGCCCTTCCCACTTTGGGCTGAGTTTCCCTTGAGCTTGAGGGTCGATGACGCGCTTAAGGACTAGGTCCTGATGCGCACGGTGGCCCGATCTTCCGACAGGTAGAGGTAAGTCGATTGGTGGAGACTCGACGTTGACGATCCGGCTTCCGATCAGAACCGATCCGAACCCAGCAATCGCTACACCACGGCTCCGTTGGTTATCAACCATGCACAAACACGATTGACCTCGCCAAGAAGGCTTATCCCTGCATGCGAATCGAGAACACAAGCAAGAACGAGAAAGATGCAACTGAATTTGCAATTGAGGATGAAGCTCACGAGTTGGGGTCTCACAAACCGATGAACGGCGATACTGTTCAAAGACAGAATTGATCTAAGCAAAACCCAAACCAAACCCTAGCGGCGGCTACTGAATATAAGGGCTAAGGGACGTCCTAGAAACCCTAGACGTGTCCGTGATGGACTCCAACACGATACATGGGCCAAAGGCCCAAATTGGTGACGCAGCACCCTGGGACAGATTCTGTCCGCCAACTTGTAACGCGAATTCCTGTCGACTCAGCAGTCCAATTGACCTGAAACCGGTGCCATTGGAAAGGTTATCTCCTTAGCTTTCGATACATATGTGGATCATTGAAATCGGAGTCCGTTTGTGGCCTGGGCGACGATTTTAGTGAACACTGCTCCTGGTGGCCGAGGTAGTCGACTCCGAGATGAATGGGACTCCGACTCCGAGATGAATTGGGACTCCAACTTGACTTGGACGCCCTCCTTGGCTCCCTCCTAGCCCTTGCTGGTTCCCAAGGCCTTCATGATCCTCTCCAAAGTTCCTAAGTACAATATAATCAATAATATCATTAGGTAGCATACTATCCTCACAAGTATATACACGGGCACTTAGGAACGAGCTCACCTGTTGATTCAATTGCCGTGCTCGTGCTCTTGTGATGGGTCCTTGCATCACAACTGGAGGAGTCTCGGGCGTATGCATAGGAGTGATGTCCTCATCATCCTCCCCCTCTTGAAGTGGAGTCGTCCTCGACTCAAGCTCATCTTCTTCTCCCATGAACGGTTTCAAATCTGCAATGTTAAATGTGGGACTAATCCCAAATTCGGGCGGCAACTCAAGTTTATATGCATTATCATTTATTTTCTCAAGTATCTTGAAAGGACCATCAGCTCTAGGCATTAATTTAGACTTTCGCAATTCTGGAAAACGATCCTTTCTCAAGTGTAACCATACTAAATCACCCGGTTCAAGTTTTACTTCCTTTCTACCTTTACTTCCCGCAGTCCTATACCTTTCATTCATCATTTCAATATTTTCCTTAGTCTTTTCATGCAATTTCAGAATAAATTCAGCACGTTCCTTAGCATCATGATTAACTCGTTCACTAGTAGGTAAAGGTAATAGATCAATAGGAGCACGGGGATTAAAGCCATACACTACCTGAAAAGGACTTACCTTGGTGGTGGAGTGTACCGCCCTATTATAAGCGAACTCAACATGCGGCAAACACTCTTCCCACATCTTCAAATTCTTCTTCAAAACAGCCCTCAACATAGTAGATAATGTACGATTTACTACCTCGGTTTGGCCGTCGGTTTGGGGATGACATGTTGTTGAAAACAGCAGCTTGGTCCCCAATTTATTCCATAGAGTTCTCCAAAAGTGGCTCAAAAACTTGACATTACGATCTGAAACAATAGTAGAAGGCATACCATGCAAGTGAACGATTTCTTGAAAGAAAAGGTTAGCAATATTAACAGCATCGTCGCTCTCATGACAAGGAATAAAGTGAGCCATCTTAGAAAATCTATCAACCACCACAAAAATACTATCCCTCCCCCTCTTGGTCCTAGGCAGTCCTAAAACAAAGTCCATAGATATATCCTCCCATGGAGTGCTAGGAACAGGAAGAGGCATATATAAACCATGTGGATTCAATCGTGACTTAGCCTTTTGCATGTAGTGCAGCGGGATACAAACCTCTCAATGTCTCGCCTCATCTTCGGCCAAAAGAAGTGAGCGGACAGAACGGCCTCCGTCTTCTTGGCACCAAAATGACCCATCAAACCTCCTCCATGAGCTTCCTGTATCAAAAGAAAACGAACGGATCCAACTGGAACACATAGGCGGTTAGCTCTAAACACAAATCCATCAATTATCACATATTTGTCCCATGTTCTTCCCTCTTTGCAATGCAGCAAGACATCCTTAAAATCATCATCATTAGCATATTGTTCTTTAATTGATTCCAATCCAAATATACGACAATCAAGTTGGGACAACATGGTATATCTCCTAGACAAGGCATCAGCAATCACATTATCCTTCCCTTTCTTGTGTTTGATAACATAAGGAAAAGATTCAACAAATTCAACCCATTTAGCATGTCTACGATTCAGTTTCACTTGACTGCGAATATGTTTTAGCGACTCATGATCAGAATGAATAACAAATTCTTTGGGCCAAAGATAATGTTGCCACATTTCTAAAGATCGCACAAGAGCATACAATTCTTTATCATACGTGGAATAATTCAAAACAGGACCACTCAATTTTTCGCTAAAGTAAGCAACAGGTTTACTATCGTGCATCAAAACACCACCAAGTCCAACCCCACTAGCATCACATTCAAGCTCAAAGGTCTTATTAAAATCAGGAAGTTAGAGTAAAGGTGCATTAGTAAGCTTATCTTTCAAAAGGTTGAAGGCATTCTCCTGTGCTTGCCCCCAATGGAACACAACTCCCTTCTTCGTCAACTCGTTCAATGGGGCTGCAATGGTGCTGAAATCCTTCACAAAGCGGCGGTAAAATCCTGCAAGTCCATGGAAGCTCCGCACTTGTGAAATCGTCGTGGGCGTTGGCCAACTCTTAATCGCGTGCACCTTGGCTTCATCCACCTCAATTCCCTGTGTAGTCACAACATAGCCAAGAAACGATACTCGTTCGGTGCAAAAAGTGCACTTCTCGAGGTTACCAAATAAACGTGCAGCACGCAAAGCATCAAAAACAGCACGTAGATGATCAAGATGTTCATGTAACGACTTACTGTAAATCAATATATCATCAAAATAAACCACCACAAATTTCCCAATGAAAGCTCGTAAAACCTCGTTCATTAAGCGCATGAAAGTGCTAGGTGCATTAGTTAAACCAAAAGGCATGACTAACCACTCATACAATCCAAACTTGGTTTTAAAGGTTGTTTTCCATTTATCTCCCAATTTCATTCTTATTTGGTGGTATCCACTACGCAAGTCAACCTTAGAAAAAATTATAGAACTACTTAACTCATCAAGCATGTCGTCTAACCTAGGAATAGGATGACGGTACCTTATTGTGATATTGTTAATGGCTCTACAATCTACACACCTAGGAATAGGACTGCGGGAATTGATGATGAACTTTTTTTTTGTGGGGCAAATTTTCTGGACTCTAGGACGATGGCAAAACAAAACTAAAGGGGATACAATGATACCTGACAGGAAACCGAGGCTCTGATACCACTTGATGCGCACGGTGGCCCGATCTTCCGACAGGTAGAGGTAAGTCTATTGGTGGAGACTCGACGTTGACGATCTGGCTTCCGATCAGAACCGATCCGAACCCAGCAATCGCTACACCACGGCTCCGTTGGTTATCAACCATGCACAAACACGATTGACCTCGCCAAGAAGGCTTATCCCTGCATGCGAATCGAGAACACAAGCAAGAACGAGAAAGATGCAACTGAATTTGCAATTGAGGATGAAGCTCACGAGTTGGGGTCTCACAAACCGATGAACGGCGATACTGTTCAAAGACAGAATTGATCTAAGCAAAACCCAAACCAAACCCTAGCGGCGGCTACTGAATATAAGGGCTAAGGGACGTCCTAGAAACCCTAGACGTGTCCGTGATGGACTCCAACACGATACATGGGCCAAAGGCCCAAATTGGTGACGCAGCACCCTGGGACAGATTCTGTCCTCCAACTTGTAACGCGAATTCCCGTCTACTCAGCAGTCCAATTGACCTGAAACCGGTGCCATTGGAAAGGTTATCTCCTTAGCTTTCGATACATATGTGGATCATTGAAATCGGAGTCCGTTTGTGGCCTGGGCGACGATTTTAGTGAACACTGCTCCTGGTGGCCGAGGTAGTCGACTCCGAGATGAATTGGGACTCCGACTCCGAGATGAATTGGGACTCCAACTTGACTTGGACGCCCTCCTTGCCTCCCTCCTGGCCCTTGCTGGTTCCCAAGGCTTTCATGATCCTCTCCAAAGTTCCTAAGTACAATATAATCAATAATATCATTAGGTAGCATACTATCCTCACAAGTATATGCACGGGCACTTAGGAACGAGCTCACCTGTTGATTCAATTGCCGTGCTCGTGCTCTTGTGATGGGTCCTTGCATCACAACTGGAGGAGTCTCGGGCGTATGCATAGGAGTGATGTCCTCATCAGGTCCCCCAAGCGGAAAGCTCTCCCTCGGACACGCTTATTGTAAGCGCGTGCCATTTCGCGTTCGTAAATGGCATTGCGGAGGAGGGCTTTGTCCCGCTCTTTTTCGACGAGGTCCACCTCTAGCCTCTGGTTTTCTTCGTTGGCCTGAAACGCGACAACCGAAACTCCCTCGAGGAGTTCGACTCACAGCGATCGGAAACTGATTTCCGAGGGGAGTACCGCCTCAGCTCCGTGAACGAGCGAGAAGGGGGTACATCCCGTTGCTTAACTTGGGGTCGTTCGCATGGAACATAGGATGCTCGGGAGCTCGTCTGCCCATGCCCCACGCCTGGAGGTGCTTTTCTCCAAGCGGCGACGGAGTCCTTGGCGGATACCCCGTTGACGCGCTCGACTGCCCCATTGCTTTTGGGGTGAGCCACCGAAGCGAAGTAGGGGGTTGTGCCCAAGTTCTCACAGAACTCGCGAAAGTTCATGGAGTCGAACTAGGTTCCGTTGTCAACGGTAATCTCCCATGGGACCCCGAAGCGGCACACTATGCCTTCCAAAAGAATATTTGCACCACGCGGGATGTGATGGTGGCCAGGGGTTCGGCCTCCACCCACTTGGAGAAGTAGTCCACGGCCACAACAACATACTTGTATCCCCCCGGCGCCTGAGGGAACGGGCCTAGGAGGTCCATTCCCCACCGCGCAAAGGGCCAAGTGATCGAGATGGCCTGTAGCGCAACAAAGGGCAGGTTGGAGCCCTTTACCATCTTTTGGCAAGCCTCGCTGGCGGAGACGAGGTCTCTTGCATCACGGGCGATTGTCGGCCAATAGAAGCCTTGGCGAATAGCTTTTGTCGTGACGACCCGCGGGCCGAGGTGGGAACCACAACACCCGAGGTGAATGTCCTCGAGGAGTTGAATCCCCTCCCCCCGCGGGAGGCAGCGAAGTAGTGCAAAGGCTCCTCGCTTGTACAGCGTCCCTTCTATCAACACATACACCAGCGCCATAGCGGGAAGGCGTTTAGCTTCAGCGTCGTCGAAAGGCTCCCCCTCTCCCTTGATGCAAGAGACAAGGGGGTCCATCCAAGATGCGGCCCGAATGATTTCCATAACGTGAGGGTCACAGGACTCGGAGTCCGGGTCGGGGGCCACCGCAGAAGGTTTCGAGATAATCTCCAAGAAAGCCCACTCGGGGAGAGGCCCTCGGGCACTTGCTGCCATTGCGAGGGCGTCAGCGTGATCATTGTCCCTACGTGGGATACGCCGTGCCTCAAGGCCTTCAAAGTAGGTTACCATCTTCCGGAACTCGTCGAGGTAGAGGCTCAGGTTCGCGTCATGGCACAAGTAGGACTTATCCATTTGACACACCACGAGCTGAGAGTGCCCCTTGACAAGGAGGCGTCGGATGCCCAAAGAGCTGGCGAGGCGTAGCCCTAGGAGAAGGGCCTCATACTCCGCGACATTGTTCGTCGCGGGGAACTCAAGCCTTGCGGCGTATTCGAGGGTTCTCCCCTCGGGGCTTCGGAGGACTACTCCTACGCTAGCTCCCGCCAGGCACAGGGAGCCGTCGAAGAAGAGGGTCCAGTGGTCACTATGTGGTGGTGGCGTGGCACGCGCTTCTTCCTCCAGTCCGGGGATCGGAGCCCACTTGGCCACAAAGTCCGCGAGAACCTACGACTTGATCACGGATCATCCAGTTAGGGAGAGGGAGAAAGGGGCTAGCTCGGCCCCCCACTTCCCTATCCGGCCAATGGCTTCCTTGTTCCGGAGCACTTCCCCCAGGGGGAGAGAGGAAGGCACCGTAATGGGGTGGCCTAAGAAGTAGTGGCGAAGCTTCCTCGATGCCATCAGGAGGGCATAACAGACTTTCTCCATCTTTGTGTATCTTGTTTTGGCACCTTGGAGAGCCTCCCTCACATAGTAAACGGGGCATTGATGCCCATCTTCCTCCTTGACAAGGACTACGCTGACGGCGACCGGAGTGGCCGCGAGATAGAGCAGCAGGGGCTCCCCTTGATGCGTGCTCACGAGCATCGGAGGGCTCGTGAGATACTTCTTCAGGTCTTCGAACACGGCCTGTGCCTCAGGGGTCCCATGGAACCACTCTTGGCCGCGGAGGATCTTGAAGAATTGGAGGCCGTGCTCTCCCGAGTGCGAGATGAAATGACTCAACGCGGCCAAGCGACCGGTAAGTCGTTGCACGTCCTTGACAGAACGCGGCGGAGGCATGTCGAGGAGGGCCCGAATTTTTTTGGGATTGGCTTCAATGCCTCTTTGGGACACAAGGAAGCCGAGGAGTTTCCCTCCGCGAATGCCAAACACGCGGCGGAGGCATGTGGGCGTAGCAGAAGGTGCCAAGGGGAGTTATGAAACTCGTCTTTTCCTCCTCCTCCACAGCCATTCGGACTTGGTGATAGCCCGAATAGGCATTCAAGAAACTCATCAGTTTGCATCCCGCGGTGGAGTCCACCAATTGGTCGATCCGCGAGAGCGGGAAATCGTCTTTTGGGCACGCTTTATTTAGGTCGGTGAAGTCAACACACATCCCCCATTTGCCGCTTGCCTTTTTGACGAGGACGGGGTTCGCAAAACCACTTGGGGTGCAAGACCTCCCGAATGAACCCCTCATCTCAGAGTTTGGCAATCTCCACCTTGATGTCCTCCTGCCACTCGAGGGAGAGCTTCCTCATTTTCTGTTTTACTAGGGGGCGACCAGGCATTACCGTGAGCTTGTGCCCGATAACGTCCCTGTGTACTGTAGGATCAAGGATGCAGACTAGAGGGGGTGAATATGAGGCTTTTAAAAACTTTAATTTTAAAAACAACTTTTGCAAAGAAAAGAATCAAATGCAGTTCAATATATTAATAAGAAAAGATTTGGAGAACGAACACAACGATTTTTACCGAGGTCTCGGAGACTCGCCCAGTCTCCCCTAATCCTCGTTGAAGCACTCAAGCGAATGAGTCTTGCTTCAATATCCACGAAGGATATTTCTCACTAATGGTTGCTCCTTGTCCACTCCGGAAAGGCGAGCACCGATGCCTTGTACAAATGCGCCGAGTCTCTCCAACAATCTCCGAACTGGAGAGATCAATGACCACGCCACCAAACCGTCTAGGTGAGGGCGCTCACCAAGAGTAATAGGCAGCAAGGTCTTCTCTAGACCACCAAACAATCACCGAGAAACTCTAAGTATGCAAAATGAAATGAACGAAAGCACTCGATGGATTTGAAAACTCTCGACTTGATCAACAGATCAAGAGTTTCAACTAGAAAACAAATGCTCAAGTGTATAAAAGAGAAGAGGGCTGCTTGTTGTATAAAACCAATGCTCAAAGCCCCTATTTATAGCCTCAACAATCAAAAGAACCGTTGGAGCTCGACTGAAAATCAGCAGCTCAAACTGACAGTCAGTTATACAAACTGACAGTCAGTTTGGGTCACGACCAGAAAGGAGTTAAATCCGGAGAAAACTCAGCTAGCCGTTTGAGGTCGAAAATGGAAACAAATCAATGCAAACTTATAGTCAGTATGAGGAACTGACAGTCAATTCCAAACTCAATAGTTGACAAAATTTACAGATAAAAATTAGCTAGCCATTTGTGGTCGTATATGGAAAGTGATAATACAAACTGACAGTCAGTTATGCAAACTGACAGTCAGTTCGACAACAAAACGTCCAGATCAAATAGAAACACAAGAAAATCAGTGTGAGATCAAAATACAAACTGACAGTCAGTTTAGTTCAAAAATTTTCAGCTCAAAAAACACACTCTCTGGACAACTGTCAGTTTAACTGAACTGACATTCAAACTGACAGTCTGTTTAGGAAACTGACAGTCAGCCTGGATAAAAGCAGTCATAACTTTAAAACCATAAGTCCAAATTGAGAGTTTAATAGCTCGTTTGAAATGTAATTTTAAGGGCTACATTTGTGTCAACAGAAGAAAAAATCAGATCTGCATTGATCTTTCTAGAAAATTGAAAACTCTTGTACTGTCAAAAACTCAACTGAAAATCAAATCTTTCAAAACAGATTCAAATCAAATCCAACCGAAAAGATTGTCGTGGTATTGCGAATACCCCGGCAGGTTTTGAGAACGATCCTAGCGAAGATTACGTGGCGCGGGTTGACCGGATGACCGGTCCTCCCCCGCCGGAGAAGCACAAGAAATGACACACGGATTTATACAGGTTCGGGTCCCGGTGGGGGCCCTAGTCCTGTCGGTGCGCTCCCAACCGGAGTCGGCTGGGGAGGCTCTCTCCGAGGGAGAGGCTTCCGGAGCACACCTATTAGTTTTTAGCTATTCCAACAAATGAATCACCAGCTTACAACTGAGGGGTACAAGGGCTATTTATAGCCCCAAAAAGAAGCAAAAAACCTAAACTACCCCGGAAGCCACCGTCGGATTGGGGGGTAGGAACGTCCTTCTCCCGGTCAAACGTCTTGGATGCTTGACAGGTGGTCGTTGATTCCCGAGGCGCTCATCGCGTGACCTGCACGTGATAAACAACTCGAGACTTTACCTTGAGGAGGGTGATGAGGCCCGGGACATGTGCCGGAGGCCAAGTCCCGGGGGCCAAAAGACGGCGCCCGGGACGACGCCGGGGGCCAAGTCCCGGGGGCCAAATGGCGGCGCCCGGGGAGGCCCCGGAGGCCATGTCCCCGGGTAAATGGCGGCGCCCGGGACGGTGCCGGAGGCCACGTCCCCGGGGGCCAAATGGCGGCGCCCGGGGAGGCCCCGGAGGCCATGTCCCCGGGCAAATGGCGGCGCCCGGGACGGCGCCGGAGGCCAAGTCCCGGGTCATAATGGCGGCGCCCGGGGAGGCCCCGAAGGTCATGTCCCCGGGTAAATGGCGGCGCCCGGGACGGCGCCGGAGGCCACGTCCCGGGGGCCAAATGGCGGCGCCCGGCGAGGCCCCGGAGGCCATGTCCCCGGGCAAATGGCGGCGCCCGGGACGGCGCCGGAGGCCATGTCCCGGGGGCCACATGGCGGCGCCCGGGGAGGCCCCGGAGGCCATGTCCCCGGTCAAATGGCGGCGCCCGGGGAGGCGCCGGAGGCCAAGTCCCAGGGGCCACATGGCGGCACCCAGGGAGGCGCCGGAGGCCATGTCCCGGGGGCCACATGGCGGCGCCCGGGGAGGCCCCGGAGGCCAAGTCCCTGGGCAAATGGCGGCGCCCGGGACGGCGCCGGAGGCCAAGTCCCGGGGGCCAAATGGCGGCGCCCGGGGAGGCCCCGGAGGCCAAGTCCCGGGGGCCAAATGGCGGCGCCCAGGGAGGCCCCGGAGGCCAGGTCCCCGGGCAAATGGCGGCGCCCGGGACGGCGCCGGAGGCCAAGTCCTAGAGGTCAAGTCCCGGAGGCCATGTCCCCGAGTAAATGTGGCGCAACTTACCTGGACTTAGTTTCGCGGAGATTTCCCCCAACAAAGATGCAATGCAATGACCTAGTAATTTCTCGATTTATTTAGAGGTGTAGATAGGCTTTGCAACCCCTCTTTGTAGTACGGTTAAATCTAAAAAGAATCCTACACCGATCAACTCCATACGCCGAGATCGGTAAAAATAAAAGCAATATTACCTTAGGTCCTTTGCATCTCTCTATTTTCTTCTCATCTTTGAGACTTGTGCTTTATCCATTCTACGTCAGGTATATCTTGATCATCTTGCATTTCTTCCCAACATTACTCTTTACAAAAATATCTTAGAAGCACAGTTAGTCTAGAACACTTTGTTTTCAATAATCATCAAAATTAGGATTAGGCATAACAGCCTAGATACAACAATCTCCCCCTTTGATGATTGATGACAACAAGTGTTTGATACAAAATAGTAAGTGAACAACTCCCCCTAAGTGTATGCATAAGATTATAATTCTCCCCCTGAGCATAAGAATGATACGTATAATCACAAATCCAAAGCATACATGCATATATATCACATCTGTAGTGGTGTTACGAACACCCCAGCAGGTTTTGTGAACGATCCTAGGGAAGAAAACGCGACGCGGGCGGACCGGGTGACCGGTCCTCCCCCGCCGGACAAGCACAACAAATGACACGAGGGTTTATACAGGTTCGGGTCCCAGTGGGGGCCCTAGTCCTGTCGGCGTGCTCCCGACCGGAGTCGGCTGGGGAGGCTCTCTCGGGGAGAGGCTTCCGGAGCACACCTTTGAGATTGGCTACTCTAGCAATAATGAGCAACTTGTTCTTACAAGAGGGGGTACAAGGGCCATTATAACCCCAAAAGAAGCAAAAAGACTAAACTACCCCAGACGCTACCGTCGGATGAGGGGTAGCAACGTCCTTCTCCCGGCCAGGTGCCTTGGATGCTTGACAGGTGGCCACTGATTCCCGAGGCGCTTGTCACGCGACCCGCACGTGACCGAGGCACTCGTCACGCGACCCACATGTGACATGGGGTCAAGGGCTCCTGTCCCCGGAAGGACGATGACGCCCGGGACAGGCACCGGGGGCCATGTCCCCGGGAGAAAGGCGGCTCCCGGGACAGGCACCAGAGGCCATGTCCCCGGGTGAATAGCGGCGCCCGGGACAGGAACCGGAGGCCGTGTCCCCGGGCTAAACGCGGCGCCCGGGACAAGCACCGGGGGCCTAATCCCCGGGCGAATGGTGGCGCCTGGGACAGGCACCGGAGGCCGTGTCCCCGAGCTAAAGGCAGCGCCCGGGATAGGCACCGGGGGCCATGTCCCCAGGCGAAAGGCGGCGCCCGGGACAGGCACTTGAGGCTGTGTCCCCGGGCTAAAGGCGGCACCCGGGACAGGCACCAAAAGCCGTGTCCCCGGGCTAAAGGCGGCTCCCAGGACAGGCACGGGAGGCCCTGTCCCCGGGCTGATGGCGGCGCCCAGGACAGGCACCGGAGGCCCTATCCCTGGGCTAAAGGCGGTGCCCGGGACAGGCACCGGAGGCCATGTCCCTGGGCTAAAGGCGGTGCTCGGGACAGGCACCGGAGTCCGTGTCCCCGGGTTAAAGGCGGCGCCCGGCACAGGCACCGGAGGGCGTGTCCCCGGGCTGATGGCGGCGCCCGGGACAGGCACCGGGGGCCTTGTCCCCGGGCAAATGTGGAGCAACTTACCTGGACATAGTCTCGCGGAGATTTCCCCAACAGCAACCCCCCATGCCCTCCGGGGACGATGCTCGAGTCCCCGGAGGGTATGGTACATGTCACTGGGAAAATCTCCAAGCCAAGCTACCGGAGCCGTGACGTTTCGATTCCCGTGCCGCGCGTTTATGACCGCGCCGTTTGGCCATAAATGTGCTCGCAGTTCGAACCGGCGCCTCGATTTGCGCGTCCGTCCCTTCATTTCCCGCGCGCGGTTTGAATTCCAACGGCGCGGATGTACCGCAAAGTCCCACTTGGCACCCATCTGGGCCACGCTTCGTCCCTATAAATAGGGCCTTGGGGCCGGAGAGCTCATTCCAAACTTTCAAACTCCAGCACCCTTATCTCTCCCGGTAGTCCCCTCCCGATTGTTAGCCCCCGGAAGCTTAGCTTCCGGAACCTTTAGGTCTCTCCAGTTTCCGGACGCTTTAGCCACCAGAAAAAACCTAATGGCACCCAAGGGTCGAGCGAAGACCACGGAGGTGCCCCCGGAGGAAGTCGCTGCAGACTCCTCTGGGCCTCCCAGTTCACGATCGGGGACTTAGAGTCCCTGGTCGACCGGGGAGTCATCGAGGACGGGGACGTCCGGATCCCCATGAAGAAAGACGGAACCCCCCGCCCCAGGCCCGGAGAGGTCGTAGCCTTCGAGGCCTTCCTCGAGGCGGGGCTCCGGCTCCCGGTGCACCCATTACTCCGGGAGTTCTTGAAGGAGTATGGGGTGGCTCTGAACCACCTCACGCCGAACGCCATCGTCCGGATGGGCCTATTCATATGGCTCTTCGAGATGGTGACTGGACGGGAGCCCACGCTGTGAGCCTTCCGGTATTTCTACGAGCCGGCGGCAAGAAGCTCCCACATGGTGAAGGGGGGACCCAAGTCCCCCTTCGGCTCGGTGATGTTGCAGATGTTACCGTCCCGGGTAGCCGACTACCGGGTGGCCGCCTCCCAGGACCACTGGGGCGACTGGATCCGGAGGTGGTTCTACCTCCGGGTCTGGGACGACGAGGTGGTGTATTCCCCGGAGGTCCCCACCTACAGCCGGTCGTCTGCCTCGAAGCCCCCGGTGTGGACGGAGGAGGAGCTGAGGCTCCTCGGAAAGGTCATCGCCTCCCGGGGCATCCGCTCTATGCGGGACGCCGCCGAGGAGATGATGCTCTTGAGGATCTCCCCCTTCTCGAGTGGGAGGGGGATCGGGATGTGCCCCAGAGCAACAGCCCCTGGTGAAGTCGGTCATCCGACGTAAGTTCCCAAAGACCTGGTTCATTTGATTTACAAATTTTTCTAAATTTTTCTAACTCTTACCTTTCACAGTTCGGCCATACCCGATGGCCCGGGAGAAGGCGGAGAACCTCCTGGGGAGGTACTTCACCGACAAGCACGAGCGCATCGTGCGCGTCGTGGGGGAGGGCCCTCCTCGGAACCTGGTAGCCGAGGCCTACGGGCTAAAGCTACAGGAAAGGAAGCCCCTCCCTACCCTCGGCTCTCACAAGCGGGGAAGGGAGGTTGCCGGGGGCTCTGAGCCAAAGAAAGCTAAGGCTCAAAAAGCCCCCGGCCCATCGACGACACCGGCATTGACGCCGGTGAAGGCCCGGGACGTGACCCCCAGGACTGGGCACACCCGGGCGCTGGCCCGGAAGGAGGCAACGCCCCCTCCCCCGGAGAGCCCCGCCGAGGCTCGGGGGAAGGGACCGGCTGCGGGTGGGGAGGAGTCCGATTCGGCGGACTATGCCCCCTCGCCGCCTTCGGCGACATCCCTCCCGGCGCCCCCGGCGCCTTTGGAGCCGGAGAGGCCGGAGGTGAGGTTCGCGGGGGCCTCGCCTCCACCGGTGGAGTGGCAGGTAGACGAGGGGGGAGCCCCTCGGTCAATGAGGTCCCTCCGGAGACCGAGGTCCTGGGGGGCCCCGCAGCCCGGGAAGGGGAAGGGGCTTATGATTCCTCCCCGGGGAGGGACCCCCTCCGAGAGCTCCTTGTCCACCTCATCGGAGGCCACCTCCTCGGCGATGAAGACGCCAACCACCGCCACCCCGGCCCATATTATGCTGGGGACTCAAGTCCGGGGGCCCATCATCGGCCGCGACGGGACCGGCACCGGGCGGGAGACCCCCCTGCTTTCCGCGGGGGAGGTCGACTACTATGTGGAGGGCCTACAGACCCGGAAGGTCCAGGCCTACGTCTTGGAGGGGACGCTCTGTGAGCATTTTGGGGAGCTTCACTCTCTCGAAATCCAGGTACTTACCCGAACCGGAGAGCGCTTTCTTTTGGCCCCCCAAACTCGAATTTTTTCTAACTCTTGAGTTTGTAGGGGGTGGCCATTACCTGGGGCCTTGAGCAGCGCGTCGACGGGCTACTGAGGGAGACGGAGGAGAGGGCCGCCGCTTTCAAGGAGTAGCGGGATGATGCCCTCCGGGAGCTGGCCCTGGTCCGGGCCCAAGTCCATGCCTCTGAGACCGCCAACGACCGCCTCCGACGGGAGGCCAAGGCGAAGGAGGAAGCCCTCCGGGAGCTGGAGGGCTCAAACGTCCGGGCGGTTACGGACGCGGGCCGTTCCGTCCGCTCGGCCCTCGAGGGCCTTGGCCTGAGCCTAGGCTCCAGGAGTAGCGCCGAGGCCGCCTCGACGACTTTCACGGAGGCTGTGCGTTTTCTCAACGCACAAGTCTCCGTGATCCCAGAGGCCGCGGATGCCCGGGCGCGAGGCCGGGAAATCCCCGTGGTGGCGGCCGAGGTTGGGCTCGTGGAGCACCGGGGGGTGGTCGCCCGAGCCATCGGGCGCCGCATCCCCCGGAGCTTCCCCAAGTTTTTCGAGCCCTCTCGCCGGGAGGTGGAGCAATTGGCCGGGGGCTTCTACGACTGGATCATCCGGGCGAGGTTCCCGGCACCGGCGCCTCCGAGAGTGGATGCCCCAGCCCCGGCGGAAGCCCCCCGGGGGGAGGACGCCGATGAAAAAGTATGAGCCTCCCCCCGGGTCTTAGATAGTACCCTTTTTTCTTTTCTTAGGATTTTGCTTCCGGTAGCTTCTTAGAAGAAGCTCTGGACACTTGTAAAAAGATATGTTGAAATGCAATAGAATTAAAAATTTTCTAAGTCTATATGAATGCACTGTTACCAGGTTTCCCTGGAGGATACTCCCAGACGAAGATTCGAAAGAAGTTCCCTGGGGGCGAGGCCTTTGGGCCCCGGCGAGTGCCACCCGGGGGATGCCCAGGCCGCTTTGATTTTTCTAAGTTTCATCTCTGGGGAGCGCGGCGGGGGTGTTGCCCGGGAGCCAATCCGGTTGAGATGGCAGCCGGAGTGGCACTTGGATAATTTTGATAACCATCGCGCCGAGCTACCCCCTCAGCGCCCGGGGTCCTAGATGGTTCCCCCTCTTCGAATACTTCCGCCGGCGGGCTACGAATATTGGCCTGAGGACCTGCTCCGGGAAGCCCAACGCCGCATACGCGGCTTGTACCGGGACCTGACCCGGGGGCTATCGGAGGGGCTTTGGGACTATTAGGCTAGGAGCCTTAGGATGTACAGGATTTTTGGGTTAGAGCCCGGGTTGTACCGTTTCTGATGCCCACAGGAGGGGGAAGATATCCTCCGGGTTGAATGATCAATAAAGCTGTGTTTGCTTGTTGGTTTGAGCATTCTCTTTTGATAAGATAGAGCTAAGTTTGCTCATTTTTCTTGGATGGTCCGGACGACTCTCCTGGGGGCCCCTTATCCCCCCTCCACAGTGGGCCGGAGGGTAGCTCCACGCACTGTGGGGGTGACAAAGCTCCCGGGAGTGAAGGCCCGTGACTTAAGAATTTTTCCAAGTTAAAAAATTTCAATACGAGGTCTCCGAGGATAAACTTTTCGGGAGACAATCATCCAGTCGCCATGAGAATGAGGAGCCGGGAATAAGGTCTCTGGGGAAAAAATACCCAAGAAAGCTCGAGACGAAAATTCCAGAGATAATCCTTCCGGGAGACAATCATCCAGTCACTGTGAGAACAGGGAGCCGGGAATAAGGTCTCTGAGGAAAAAATATCCAAGAAAGCCGTCTCATTGGGGAGACCATCGACTACCAGAGGAGGATGTGCCCGATGACGGGTCTGAGTATTTGGGTTGGGGACTAGTCTCCCAAAGTGACTCGTTACCACGGTCCCTGAGGACCGGGTTGCCGCTAACACCCTCAATCCACGAGGGGTGATCGTAAGCCGCCCTACGGGAGGGACTTCTTGGGTCATAAGAGCCCACTTCCTCACGGGGAGGGCATCCTCGTTGAGAGGGCGTCCTCGTGGGGAGGGCATCACCTTTAGAGGCGGTAATGTAAAGAACCTGCAATGAGACAGTTGAAGAGAAAAAACCAGTTGTATTGATAATGAAACAAAATACAACGCCTCCCCCCGCGAAGTCGCGACGGGGGAGGGAACAGTGATTACAATGTCCCCCCTCTCCCTCTGGCACAATCACTCCGGGGGAGGGGACAGTAAGTAAAAGGTCCCCCTTCCCCCTCCGGCGTGATTGCTCCGGGGGAGGGGACGAGCCCGTGTAGGCTAGACGTAAAACTTGTGAAGTAAACGCAAGTTCCACGTGTGCTTCAGCTCCTGCTCTTGAAGGTTGAAAGCTTGTAAGCCCCTGAGCCCAGGACTGCGGAGATCCTGTAGGGGCCCTCCCATTTGGGGGAGAGTTTGCCCTGGGCTTGGGGGTCCGTGACGCGCTTGAGGACAAGGTCCCCCAGGGGGAAAGCCCTCTCGCGCACGTGCTAGTTGTATGCGCACACCATCTCGCGCTCGTAGATGGCGTGGCGGAGGAGCGCTCGGTCGCGTTCCTCCTCCACGAGATCGATCTCCAGCCGCTGATTTGCCTCATTGGCTTGGTACGCTGCGGTCGTAGCTCCGTCTAGGAGCTCAACTCGCAACGACCGGAAGCCAATCTCCGGGGGGAGGACTGCCTCAGCCCCGTAGACTAGGGAGAAGGGAGTACGTCCCGTCGCCCGGCTCGTGGTCGTGCGCATGGAGCAGAGGATGCTTGGGAGCTCCTCTGCCCACGCACCCCGCTTAGAAGCGGCCTGCTCGAGTCGTCAGCGTAACCCTTGTAGGATTACGCCGTTGACCCCTCAACAGCCCCGTTGCTCCGGGGATGGGCCACTGAGGCGAAGTGGATGACGAGCCCCAGGCCTTCACAGAATTCCCAGAAATAAGCCGAGTCGAATTGGGTCCCATTATCAACAGTGATTTCCCGGGGGACACCAAAACGACAAACGATGTTTTCCAAAAAAACCGCTGGACAGCCCGGGACGTCATGCTGGCCAAGGGTTCCGCCTCTACCCACTTTGTAAAGTAGTCGACTGCGACCACCGCATACTTGTATCCTCCGGGCTCTGGGGGGAAGGGTCCTAAGAGGTCCATCCCCCAACGCGCGAAGGGCCAAGTGATGGGGATAGTTTGCAGCGCTACGGGGGGGAGGTTCGAACCCTTGGCCATCTTTTGACAAGCCTCACACCCAGAGACAAGGTCTCGCGTGTCGCGCATCACTGTGGGCCAGTAAAAGCCCTGTCGGAGAGCCTTGGCTGCGATGGCACGCGGGGCTAGGTGAGGGCCACAGCTCCCCGCGTGGATGTCTTCGAGAAGCTGGAGTCCCTCCGGCCGTGGGAGGCAACGGAGGAGGGCGGAAGCCCCCTGCTTGTAGAGCTTCCCCTCCAGCAAGAGGTATGCCCGGGCTTTGGCCCGGAGGCGCTTAGCCTCGGTCTCGTTGGGAGGGTCCCCCTCCCCTTGATGAAGGAGATGAGGGGGTCCATCCATGACGGAGTCCGGGTGATCTCGGTGACCTTTGGGACGCGAGGCTCGTCACCCGTGTCCAGGGAGGCCACCGAGGGCTTCGCGATGATCTCCAGGAAGGCCCCTTTGGGGAGCGATTCCCGGGCGCTGGCTGCCTGGGCCAAGGCGTCGGCCCGGTCATTGTCCCTTCTCGGTATATGCCAGGCCTCAAGACAATCGAAGTGCCTCTCCATCTTTCGTACCTCCTGCAAATAAAGACTCAAGTTTGCGTCATGGCACAGGTAAGACTTGTCCATTTGGCAAACTACGAGCTGAGAGTCTCCCTTCACTAGGAGGCGCCGGATCCCCAGGGAGCGTGCAAGACGCAACCCGAGGAGCAAAGCCTCGTACTCGGCGACGTTGTTGGTTGCGGGGAATTCGAGCCGCGCCGCGTACTCGAGTTCCTTCCCCTCGGGGCTCCGGGGGCCTACTCCCGCACCGCCCCCGGCGAGACACAGCTACCCGTCAAACATGAGTGTCCAATGGTCACTGCGTCGGGGCGGCGCGGGGAGGTCTTCGTCCTCGGGCCTAGAGGCAGGAGTCCACTCCGCCACGAAGTCGGCGAGGACTTGTGACTTGATGGCGAAGCGGCCTGTGAGGGAAAGGGAGAAGGGGGCGAGCTCGGCCCCCACTTCCCGATCTAGCCGGTGGCCTCTTTGTTCTGCAGTACCTCCCCCAGGGGGAGGGACAACGGGACGGTGATGGGGTGTCCCAGGAACTAGTGGCGAAGCTTCCGGGATGCCATCAGGAGGGCGTAGCAGACCTTCTCCATCTCCGTGTTCCGAGTTTTGGTCCCTTGGAGGGCTTCACTCACGTAGTACACGGGACGTTGCTGCCCCACTTGCTCCTTCACCAATACCGCGCTGACGGCGACCGGGGTCGCGGCAAGGTAGAGGAGCAAGGGCTCTACTGGAGACGGACTCACGAGCATTGGAGGGCTCGTGAGATACTTCTTGAGGTCGTTGAAGGCCTCCTGGGCCTCAGGGGTCCATCGGAACTCCTTGAGCCTCCGGAGGATCTTGAAGAATTGGAGGCCTCGTTCCCCCGACCGCGAGACGAAGCGGCTCAGCGCGGCTAAGCGGCTGGTGAGCCGCTAGACGTCCTTGACGGAGCACGGCGGGGGCATGTCCAGGAACGCCCGTATCTTTTCGGGATTTGCCTCTATGCCCCGGTGGGACACGAGGAAACCCAGGAGCTTCCCCCCGCGCACGCCGAAGGGGCACTTTTCCGGGTTGAGCTTCAACCCATACGCGCGGAGGTTGTGAAAGGTCTCCACTAGGTCGTCGACGTGGGTGGCTGCACGGGGACTTTTGACGACCGCGTCGTCTACGTAGACTTCGACGTTGCGGCTGACTTAGTCTTTGAAGACCAGCGTCATGAGGCGCTGGAAGGTCGCTCCCGCATTCTTTAGCCCGAAGGGCATGTGGACGTAGCAGAAGGTTCTGAGGGGAGTTATGAAACTCGTATTTTCCTCGTCCCCTTCCGCCATCCGGACTTGATGGTAGCCCGAATAGGCGTCCAGGAAGCTCATCAACTCGCACCCCGCGGTGGAGTCGACCAGTTGGTCAATCCGCGGGAGTGGGAAGTTGTCCTTGGGGTAGGCGCGGTTGAGGTCGGTGAAGTCCACGCACATCCGCTACTTGCCATTTGACTTCTTTACGAGGACGGGGTTCGCGAGCCACTCGGGATGCAGGACCTCCCGAATGAACCCCGCCTCTCGGAGTTAGGCGATCTCCACCTTGATCGCCTCTTGGTGTTCAAGGGAGAGTTTCCTCAGCTTCTGTTTGATAGGGGGGTGACCGGGGGTCACCGCGAGCTTGTGCTCGATGACATCCCGGGCGACGCCCCGCATGTCCGAGGGCTTCCACGCGAAAACGTTGGAGTTTTCGCGCAGGAAGGCCGCGAGTTGTGTTGCATGCTCCTCGGGGTGGTCCGGCCCGACCCGAACGGTTTTGTCCCCGTCGCCCGGGGACAGCGGGACCTTCCGGAGGCCCCCTTCTGGACGCGGCTTGGGGAGGGGCCTCCCGGGAGGTATCGCAGCGACGTCTGATCCTAGGGGAGAGACCTCCCCCCGGGGCCTTAATTATGTTGACGCTCCCGATCGTTGCGGCGGCGTGCTCGTATAGAGCGCGGGCCACGTCTTGGTCTCCCCAGACGATGATCACACCGTGCGGCCCGGGGATCTTTATGCAGAGGTAGTTTTGGTGGGTGGCAGCCCCCAGGAGGTTGATCGTGGTCCTCCCCATGATCGTGTTGTAGGAGGAGGGGAGGTCCACCACGTCAAATCGGACCATCTCGGTCCGGTAATTCTCTGGGGTGCCAAACATCATGAGGAGATCGACCTTCCCCACGGGGTGGATCACCTTCCCCGGGACGAATCCTTGCAAGGGCCCTGCTGCGGGCTGTAGAAGCTTCTCATCCACCAGCATCTCCCTGAAGGCTTTCAGGTAGAGGATGTCGGCGGAGCTCCCGCCATCCACGAGGATGCGGGCCAGGTGGCAGTTGTAGATAGTGGAGGAGACGATGAGCGCGTCGTCGTGGGGGAAGCGAACCCCGCGTGCGTGTTCCGCCGTGAAGGTGAGGGGGACGTCGGACCACTTGGGTGGCGGAGACGTGTGCAGCACCCCCATCACCTTGACTTTGCACGCGTACTCCTTACGCTGGCGCTTAGAGTCCCGCCCGGAGGCGAACCCTCCTACGATGACGTTGATACGACGCTGGGAAGTTTGGAAGGGGAGAGTTTTTGACGACTCCCCCTCCTGCGTCTGCCCCTGCTAACCCCCTGCTGGAGCAGGAAGGGCCGGTACAGCCGACCGAGGGGGCAAGGAGGCCGGAGTCCCCCCCTGCCCATGCTGGTCGAGGAACGCCGCAAAGTGCTACTGCAGCTGATGACATTCTCGAGTAGCATGGGTACTGGACCCGTGGAAGGTGCACCACGGTCCTTCCCTGCTTCTCCCAGCGGGGCCTGCCCGACCGCGGGAAGACTGTCCTGCCCCACGGCCTTTCGGCTTGGGTAAGGGGCGGTTGCCCCTCGGGGGGTCGCGCGAGCCGCCTCCGCCCTTGAGGACAAAGGTGTCCCGAGGCCGTGGCTCGTTACGTGCAGGGTTGAGTTCCCGGACGTCGGGGCTCTCTCCCGGGGAGGTTGGCTCCTCGGCGGGTCTCTTCCCCCGACTGGTGCGAGAGCGAGGCTCTCCGCGTCAGCGGCCCGGGGGAAGTTCTTCCCCGCAGTTAGCCGTATGCATTCGCTCGACCTCCTCCCGGGAGAAACAGACCTGGTCCACCGGGGGCACCCTCGGGGGAGGAGGGAGCTCGTGCACTGTAGCTACCGGCCCGGAAGCTATCGGGGCCGGCTGGGGGGAGCCCCCTACGGAGATCCCCGGGACCGGAAAGGGGAAGCCCTTGTATCATCCGGAATCGGGGAGGGGGCGCCCGCGGCGACGTTCAGAACCGAAGTGGAGGGAGCCCCCGCGGCGACGACCAGAACCGGAAAGGCGGAAGCCCCCGTAATATCCGGAACCGGCGAGGGAGGAGCCCCGCGGCGACGTTCGGGACCGGGGAGCCGATGCGGGGGGAGGTCTGCTGAGGCACGGGAGCTGCTCTGTCGACCGCCCCCGGTGCGGTAGACACAACGCGCGGGGCGGGACTAGCTCTCGGCGCATGGAAGACCCCCTACACGTAATGGGCTCCCGGCCTTGGGAATGGGCCCAGAACGGGGTATCCCCCCGGTGCCACGAAGGGCCCGGGCACGAAGTAACCTCCCGGCACCGGGAACGACCCGGGTGCTGGGAAGGGTCCGGACGTATGACCCGCAGGGGGAGGGTACCCCCCAACGGGGTCATACGGGCGGCCGAATCTCCGGAAACCAAAGGGGCCGCCGGGTGACCCATAAACGGGGAAATAGCCCCCGGATATGGGTACGACGCGTATGTGGGGGCCGGTGGCCGCGCCAACATGCGAAGCAGCTCATCCATAGAGCGCTGGGCGCGGAGCTGGCCCTCCACTAAAGCCTCAAGCAGGGCGTCCCGGGGAGCCGGGGGAGCCGTCGGGGGAGACTAGTCTCGGCCGAGGCTCCCGTGGTTACCGGGACCGATCCAGAGGTCAAACCACCTAAGTTAAGAGGGAAGGTGGGAGGCGGTACCTGGGTCTGGCCGCCTCCGGGCGGAAGCGCCGGGACAGTCGTGTCCCAGACGAGTGGCGCCGAGTCACCAGAACCGGCGTCACCGGGGAGGGCGCGAGCCCTCGTTCTTGGGGGAGCCATGGCATCTTGTCACGAGTCCCCACGGACGGCGCCAACTGTCGTGCTGTTACGAACACCCCGGCAGGTTTTGTGAATGATCCTAGCGAAGAAAACGCGACGCGGGCGGACCGGGTGACCGGTCCTCCCCCGCCGGACAAGCACAACAAATGACACGAGGGTTTATACAGGTTCGGGTCCCGGTGGGGGCCCTAGTCCTGTCGGCGTGCTCCCGACCGGAGTCGGCTGGGGAGGCTCTCACGGGGAGAGGCTTCCGGAGCACACCTGTGAGATTGGCTATTCTAGCAATAATGAGCAACTTGTTCTTACAAGAGGGGGTACAAGGGCCTTTATAGCCCCGAAAGAAGCGAAAAGACTAAACTACCCCGGACGCTACCATCGGATGAGGGGTAGCAACGTCCTTCTCCCGGCCAGGTGCCTCGGATGCTTGACAGGTGGCCGCTGATTCCCGAGGCGCTTGTCACGCGACCCGCATGTGACCGAGGCACTCGTCACGCGACCCACACGTGACATGGGGTCAAGGGCTCCTGTCCCCAAAAGGACGATGACGCCCGGGACAGGCACCGGGGGCCATGTCCCCGGGCGAAAGGCGGCGGGACAGGCACCGGGGGCCTAATCCCCGGGCGAAAGGCGGCGCCCAGGACAGGCACCGGGGGCCGTGTCCCCGAGCTAAAGGCGGCGCCTGGGACAGGCACTGGAGGCCGTGTCCCCGGGCGAAAGGCGGCGCCCAAGACAGGCACCGGAGGCCGTGTCCCCGGGCTAAAGGCAGTGCCTGGGATAGGCACCAGAGGCCGTGTCCCCGGGCTGATGGCGGCACCCGGGGCAGGCACCGGGGGCCTTGTCCCCGGGCAAATGTGGCGCAACTTACCTGGACTTAGTCTCGCGGAGATTTCCCCCAACAACATCATACTCATAAACCAATCATAAATCAACATAAGTATCAGAGTATCACATAAATCCATCACAGAAATATAAATTCACAAAAATATATCAGAAACACATCATCATATATATCACTACCAAGACAAATATCAGAGCATCACAAAACATCATATAAGAAACTCATCCATATCCAAATATATCCATAACTAAAAATCATCCATAACATAATATCCTATCAAAAAAGTCAATATCTCCATGACATAAATATAAATACATCCAGAACCAAAAAAGTCATACATCAAGAATCAAAAATATATAAAATACTTCTCCCCCTTTGGCATCAAGCACAAAAAGGGAGTCAAGATACAAAACAGAGCCTAAGGCTCATCATCTTCTGAAAGACCGAGGACGGCTGTATCTCTGGAGCCTGCAGGAGATCCAGTCGCGTCGACGGCAGGAGAAGCTGGAGGAGTAGCAGCTGCAGCTGGAGAAGCTGGTGCCGGAGCTGGGGCAGTAGGCTGATCAGACATGTTTGAATAGAGAATTGAAAAACAGAGGAAAGAAACAGAGGACCTGATCGAACAGTGCTGAAAGGAGGAACGAAGAAAGACGAAGCGACGACCGTGAAGAGCAAAAATTAGCCGGTGAGAAGAGGCACTGCACAGCTATGCCTCAGCAGTGGCTAAGAAATGGACGGCGAGTTGCGGCGGCGAAGTGTGGCGGTTAGTTACGGCGAGGGGTGGCGACGAGGTAAGGCGGCGGCGCAAGGAGGTGACGGCAACACAAGGAGGCACGGTGAGGCGGTGCAGAGGCGAAAGGGGGAGACCGGCGACGAGGAGAGACAACGGCGGCGAAGAGGCGATGAGGGGACGGCAAAGAGGTGGCGAGAGGAGAAAGCGAAGAGACAAAGAAAAGAAAACAGGGTTTTAGGGTTCAGGAACTCAAACTGACAGTCAGTCAGTTCCAAACTCAAAAACATGGAACTGACAATCAGTGTACAACACTGACAGTCAGTTCATAGAACTGAGTTTTGAAACTGACAGTCAGTTTATGAAACTGACAGTTAGTTTGAGCCTCAAAAATGACCAGGGCTACGACCAAAGACAATTGCACATAACTGGCAGTCAGTTTGTGGAACTGACTGTCAGCATGGTCAATGACTTCGACCAGAGGCTAAGAACAGGCTCCTAAGCACTGAACTGACTGTCATTTTGTGGAACTGACTGTCAGTTTGGACAATTTTGACCAGAAGTAAGATTTGACTAGAGAGGGAATACAAATATATTTTAATATATTTTAACACAAATAACACATCAACTAGCATTTGAGATATCAATTATATTCAATTCTCCTCTGAGAAAGAAAAATCTAGTTTCATCTAGGGGTTTGGTGAAAATATCTGCTAGTTGCATATCTGTTCTAACATAGCTCACATTAATATCTCTTTTTGCCACATGATCTCTAATAAAATGGTGCCATATTTCAATATGCTTAGTTCTAGAATGCTGAACAGGATTATTTGCAATTTTAATGGCACTTTCATTATTACACAAGAGTGAACTTTATCAAATTTAATTCCATAATCCAAAAATGTCTGCTTGATCCATAATAATTGAGCACAACAACTTTTTGCAGACACATATTCAACTTCGGCAGTGGAGAGAGCTACAGAATTTTGTTTCCTCGATGACCATGATACTAAAAATCTCCCCAAAAGCTGATAGCTACCAGAAGTACTTTTTTAATCAATCTTACACCCAGCATAATCAGAATCCGAATATCCAAATAATTCAAAATTTGCATCTTTCGGATACCAAAGACCTAGGTTGGGATAGCATTTCAAATACCTAAGGATTCTTTTAAAAGCAATTAAATGACATTCCTTAGGATCTGATTGAAATCTAGCACATAAGCTCACACTAAACATGATATCAGGCCTAGATGCAGTGAGATACAATAAGCTACCAATCATAGACCTATAGAGTTTAGAATCGACCGATTTTCCGCTTTTGTCCATATCCAGATGTCCATTTGTTGCCATGGGGGTTTTCATTGCTTTAGCGTCTTCCATCCCAAATCGCTTGAGCATGCCGTTCACGTACTTTGTTTGACTCACGAACGTACCATTCTTGAGTTGCTTGATTTGAAGTCCTAGGAAGAAGCTTAGCTCACCGATCATCGACATCTCGAATTCCCTAGACATCATTTCTCTAAACTCATGACAGAAATGTTTATTAGTAGATCCAAAGATAATATCATCTACATATATTTGACAAATGAACAAATCATTTTCAATTTTCTTTGTAAACAAAGTTGTATCAACTTTCTCAATTTTAAAACCTTTTAATAAAAGAAAGTCTCTAAGTCATTCATACCAAGCTCGAGGAGCTTGCTTGAGACCATACAGAGCTTTAGACAATTTAAACACATGGTTTGGAAATTTTGGATTTTCAAATCCGGGAGGTTGTTCAACAAATACTAGTTCAGATATCTCACCATTTAAAAATGCACTTTTAACATCCATTTGAAATAATTTAATATTGAAACATGATGCATAAGCAAGAAGAATACGAATAGCTTCAAGTCTTGCTAAAGGTGCAAAAGTTTCACCAAATTCTAAACCTTCAAATTGAGTAAAACTTTGAGCAACAAGACGAGCTTTATTTCTAATTACTACTCCATTTTCATCTTGCTTATTTCTGAAAACCCATTTTGTTCCAATTAATTATAATCCTTGGGTCTTTCTACTAAAGTCCAAACTTCATTTCTAGAAAAATTGTTAAATTCCTCATGCATAGCATTTACCCAATCAGGATCATTTAAGCCTTCATTAATATGTTTAGGTTCTAAAGAAGATACAAAAGAATGATGTTCACAAAATGCAGCAATACGAGAGCGGGTTTGAACACCCTTACTGACATCACCCAAGATTTGATCTAGAGGGTGATCCTTGGTGAGGGTTTGATGTTGCCTTGGTGTTTCTTCTTATGCTGCTTCTTCTTGACTTGGTTCTGAAGGATCAACATGAGATGATGATACATTTTGATCGTCATTCTCAATGTTCTCGTCATCTTCTTGATCATCTTCTCTTGGCTTGATGTCTCCAATGGTGATGTTCTTCACAGCTTTTTGAATATCTTCACCTGAAACTTCACAAGAGACTTGCTCCTTTTGAGAACCATTAGTTTCATCGAATTCTATATCGCATGATTCTTCAATGCAACTAGTATTTTTGTTAAAAACACGATAAGCTTTGCTAGTGGTGGAGTATCCGACTAGAAAGCCTTCATCTACTCTTCTTTGAAATTTCCACCAAAATTTCTTTTCTTAAGAATGTAGCATTTGCATCCAAAAACTCGAAAATAAGAAATGTTTGGCTTACGCCCAATAAGAAGCTCATAGGGAGTTAAATTCAGAAGAGGATGTAAATAAAGACGGTTAATAGAATAGCAAGCGGTATGCACGCCTTCAGCCCAAAAGTGAGTAGGAGTATCATACTCACTTAGCATTGTTCTTGTCATCTCTATTAGTGTTCGATTTTTTCTTTCTACTACTCCATTTTGCTGTGGAGTGTAAGAAGTTGAAACTTCGTGTTTAATTCCAAGCGAGTCACAAAAATCAACCAAAGTCGAATTAACAAACTCTCCACCATGATCACTACGGATTTTCTTGATGGAAAGTTTGAATTCAGTGGAAACACGTTTTGCATAACTTTTGAAAACATCGGGGGTTTCAGATTTTTGAGAAATAAAGAAAACCCAAGTATATCAAGTAAAATCATCAACAATCACAAAACCATAATTGCTACCCCTGATACTTTGGAACTCAGAAGGTCCAAATAAATCCATATACAATAGTTCCAACGGTTTGCAAGTCGAAAGAACACGCTTAATCGGATGTGAAGTAGCTACTTGCTTGCCAGCTTGATAGGCGTTATAAGGATTATCCATTTCAAATTCACATCCTTTAAGCCAATAACCAAATCTCGTTTTAAAAGCTTTTTCAATTCATGCATTCCAACATGTGCGAGTCTCCTATCCCATAACCAACCCTTTGAGGTTTGAGAGACAAGGCATGTTGAAAGAGATGCATCTTTAGAGTGAAAATCAACCAAATAAAGATTTCCAAAACGAAAGCCTTTAAAAATCAAAGAATTGTCTTTCAAACTTTCAACTAAAACTTCTTTGGGATAAAATGTGCAACGAAATCCAAGATCGCAAATTTGTGCAACGGAAAGCAAATTAAAATTCAGAGATTCAACCAACAAAACATTCAAAATTGAGAGATCATTTGAAATAGCAATTTTACCCAAGCCTACCACATTTCCTTGATGATTGTCGCCAAAGGTGATCTTTTGATTTTCGCTTGAGTTGTCTTCTATTGAGGTGAACAATTTCTTGTTGCCGGTCATATGTTCGGAGCATCCACTATCTAGCACTCAATGCTTCCCACTGGTCTCGTAGTTTACCTGCATAAAAGAATCAAGTCTTTTTAGGTACCCAAACCTTTTTGGGTCCTTCAATGTTAGCGATCAAAGCTTTGGCCACCCAAATTGATTTCTTCTTTTTATTTAGCATGGGTGCACCAACATACTTTGCTATAGCATATCCTTTCTTCGGCCGTTTAAGCATGTAGCAAGTATCAAAATAATTTGAAGTCATTAAAGGACATGTTTCATGCGAATGACTAGTTTCATGACACTTAAAACAAAATGGGTTGCATGCTTTTACAAATACAGTTTTAGTATTTGGTTTGTTTCCTTTCGTCGGAAAGTATTCTAGTCCTTCTTTTCTAAATGAGCATTTTTGTTTGCTAAGGATTAGATCAAGAGGTACTTTTCCTTTGTAGCAGTTTTCTAAACCTTTTCCAAGTTTTTCAACTTGTGCCTTAAGTTCATTATTCTCATTTAAGATAGTATCATTTGAAGCACATGGTATATGATGACTAGTAGGAATAGTATTAGAATCTAGATCACATGAAATGGCTACATCTACTTTAGGTGGATCGTTTGTAATGAGCATACTTTCATATGATTCTTTCAATTCAGATTATTGAGTGCGTAGAGAAGAATGTTCTTCTTTAAACGCTTTATACTTCCTTTTAGTAGCTCCATAAACCTCATTTAATTCAGTGATCATTTCAACTAATTCATCATATGAAGGATAGTTAGAATGTACCTTTTCATCACCTTTAGCCATAAGACAAAGGGATGAACTAGTTGATGTCTTGCCGAGAGCTAGTCTAGCAAGCTTCTTGGAGCAACCTTCTTCATCGTCAGAGTCTGAGTCGGACCTCTCACCTCCTGACATCCATTCTCCAAAGTACGCTTCTTTTGTTGCTTCAATTCTGTTCTTGAAGAATTTCTTCTTGTTGTTCAAAGTCCTGTTCTTGTTGGGACATCTTGATGTTATATGTCCCTTTTCATGACATCCGTAACATATGATGTCCTTGAAGTTTGTTTGCTTCCGCCCCTTTGGTCGAGTGTCGATGTTGACACCCTTCTTGTGTAACCTGCGAAGAAGTTTTTGTGTATTCTTTACCATAAGAACTAGATCTTCGTCGGAGGAGCCATCGCTTGGATCGTTCTTGGAGCCGGCTTTGAATGCCAACGCCTTCTTCTTTGTTTCCGAAGGTTCGGCTACTTCCTTCTTTTCCTTCTGATGCATCTCATGGGTGATGAGATTCCCATAGAGATCAGTAGGAGTGGTGGTCGACAGATCGGAGTTTGTGAGCACCGTGATCAGAGTGTCGAAGCTTTCTGGAAGTGCCTTGAGTATCTTTCTTACAATGTCGAGGTCAGTAAAAACAACTCCTAGCCCCTTGAGTTCATTTACAATATTGTTCAACCAAGTGAACATGAAAATTTGACGACATTGTGAATGTCTCGTATCTTTGCCTCACCATAAGCAACTTTGCCTCTTTGACTTTAGTTGTGCCCTCGTAGATTTCTTCGAGGGTGGTCCAAACCTTGTGAGCAGTCGTGAGATTGCTTACACGGTTGAACTCATTTAAAGACAAACCGGCAAAGAGAGCATTTTTTGCACGGCCATTTAAATGTAGTTTTCTCCTGTCGTCATCGGAGTGACTTGCCGGATCATCCGGAGGAATAAAACCAAGTTTAACGATGTCCCATACATCAAGTCCCATGGCCTCTAGGAATACCGACATGTGCACTTTCCAGTAGGGATAGTTAGTCCCATCAAAGATAGGCGCACGACCGGTATGACTGAGAGAAAATCCCTCATTAGACGTCATCCTCTCTCTAGGCGGTAAAGCCTAATTAATCGAGAGACCTTGCTCTGATACCACATGTAGAATCAAGGATGCTGACCAGAGGGGGGTGAATAGGAGGCTTTTAAAAACAACTTTTGCAAAGAGAAGAATCAAATGCAGTTCAATATATTAATAAGAAAAGATTTGGAGAACGAACACAATAATTTTTATCGAGGTCTCGAAGACTCGCCCAGTCTCCCCTAATCCTCGTTGAAGCACTCAAGCGAATGAGTCTTGCTTCAATATCCACGAAGGATATTTCTCACTAATGGTTGCTCCTTGTCCACTCCGGAAAGGCGAGCACCGATGCTTTGTAGAAATGTGCCGAGTCTCTCCAACAATCTCCAAACTGGAGAGATCAACGGCCACGCCACCAAACCGTCTAGGTGAGGGCGCTCACCAAGAGTAATAGGCAGCAAGGTCTTCTCTAGACCTCCAAACAATCACCAAGAAACTCTAAGTATGCAAAATGAAATGAACGAAAGCACTCAGTGGATCTGAAAACTCTCGACTTGATCAACAGATCAAGATTTTCAACTAGAAAACAAATGCTCAAGTGTATAAGAGAGAAGAGGGCTGCTTGTTGTATAAAACCAATGCTCAAAGCCCCTATTTATAGCCTCAACAATCAAAAGAACCGTTGGAGCTCGAGCTGAAAATCAGCAGCTCAAAGTGACAGTCAGTTATACAAACTGACAGTCAGTTTGGGTCACGACCAGAAAGAAGAAAAATCCGGAGAAAACTCAGCTAGCCGTTTAAGGTCAAAAATAGAAACAAATCAGTGCAAACTGACAGTCAGTATGAGGAACTGACAGTTAGTTCCAAACTCAACGGTTGACAAAATTTATGGATAAAAATTAGCTAGCCGTTTGTGGTCGTATATGGAAACTGATAATACAAACTAACAATCAATTATGCAAACTGACAGTCAGTTCGACCACAAAACGTCAAGATCAAATAGAAACACAAGCAAATCAGTTTGAGGTCGAAATACAAACTGACAGTCAGTTTAGTTAAAAATTTTCAGCTCAAAAAACACACTCTCTGGACAACTGTCAGTTTAACTGAACTGACATTCAAACTGACAGTCAGTTTAGCAAACTGATTGTCAGTCTAGATAAAAATAGTCATAACTTTAAAACTATAAGTCCAAATTGAGAGTTTAATAGCTCGTTTGAAATATAATTTTAAGGGCTACATTTTTTTCAACAGAACTAAAAACCAGATCTGCCTATATCTTTCTAGAAAATTGAAAAACTCTTCTGCTGTCAAAAACTCAACTGAAAATCAAATCTTTCAAAACAGATTCAAATCAAATCCAACCGAAAAGATGCAATTCAATGACCTAGTAATTTCTCGGTTTATTTAGAGGTGTAGATAGGCTTTGCAAGCCCTTTTTATAGTACGGTTAAATCTAAAAAGAATCCTACACCGATCAACTCCATACGCCGAGATCGGTAGAAATAAAATCAATATTACGTTAGGTCCTTTGCATCTCTCGATTTTCTTCTCATCTTTGCGACTTGTGCTTGATCCATTCTACGTCGGGTTTATCTTGATCATCTTGCATTTCTTCCCAACATAACTCTGTATAAAAATATCTTAGAAGCACAGTTAGTCTAGAACACTTTGTTTTCATTAATCATCAAAATTAGGGTTAGGCATAACATCCTAGATCCAACAGGTACGCCCCCCATGTCCGTGGGCTTCCATGCGAAAACGTCCGCGTTTTCACGAAGGAAGTCGATAAGTCGCGCCGTGTGCTCCTCAGGGTGGTCGGCCCCGATCTTGACGGTCTTCCCCTTGTCTTGGGAGAGGGGACTTCCTGGAGGTCCCCCTCGGGGCGAGGTTTGGGAAGGAACTTCCCGGGGAGCGTGACCGGCACGTCCGGGGTTAGGAAGTAGCTCCCTCCCCCTAGGACATTAACCAGGTTAACGTCCTCGATCACTGCGGTGGCGTGCTCGTAAAGGGGGCGAACCATATCCTGGTCACCACGCACAGAGATCACCCCACTCGGCCCGGGCATCTTCATGCATAGGTAATTGTTGTGGACTGCTACTCCTAGGCGGTTGATGATGGTTCTCCCCATTATGGCGTTGTAGGAGGAGGGGAGATCCACCACATCAAACCGAACCATTTCGGTCTAGTAATTATCCGGGGCGCCAAATGTCATCGGGAGGTCGACCCACCCCACGGGGTGTATGGTTTTCCCTGGGACGAAGCCTTGCAAAGGCCCTGCCGCGGGTTGCAGGAGCTTTTCGTCTACTTGCATTTTTTTTAACGCCTTTAAATAAAGGACGTCCGCTGCGCTTCCGCCGTCGACCAAGATTTGGCTGATGCCACAATTGAACACGGTGGCGGAGACGATTAGCGCTTCGTCATGGGGGAAGCGCACCCCCCGCGCATCTTCCGCGGTGAACGTTAGTGGGATGTCCGACCACTTCGGTGGTCGGGACGTATTGACGACCCCTATTGCCTTCACTTCTCGAGCATATTCTTTGCGCTGGTGTTTGGAGTCTCACCCGGAGGCGGATCCTCCCAAGATGACATTAACATGCCTCTGGGAGGTTTCGAAAGGAAGCTCATCGTTCGAGCCCCTTTCCTGGCCTAGCCTCTGGTGTCCCCCCGGCGGAGCGGGGAGTGCTGCCAGAGCCGGCGATGGAAGGGGTAAGGAGGTAGGGCCTCCTCCCCCCATCTAATGCTGCTCGACAAATGCCGCGAAGTGTTGAAGGAGCGCGTGGCACTCTCGGGTGGCATGGGAGTTGGACATGTGGAAAGCGCACCATAGTGTGGTTCCAGCCTCCTTGCCCCCTGGCTTGGGAGCCTCTCGTGTGCAGGTGGATTGGCCTCCCCCGCTGCCCTTGGGCTTGGAGAAGGTTCGTTGTCCCCGGTTAGAATCTCGGGAGCCGCCTTCGCCTTCGAGGACGAAGGCATCCCGAGGCCTTGGCTCGCTGCGGGGTCCTTTCCGGGGACGTTTGTGGGAGGAGTCCCTCAAGTCCCTTTCCCCAGGACCGGAAGTCCCCTGATTCTTCTTCCAGAGGTTGTCCTCCTCAGCTTTCGCGTACTTCTCGAGCATGTTGAAGAGCTCATTGGCGGAGGACGGGCAACTCCGGGAGAGCCTCCGGTGGAGCTCTCCCGGCAGGATGCTGCTCTTACATGCCTCGATTACCATCGAGTCAGGGACGTGAGCTAGCTTGCTCTTGATCTGGGCAAAGCACTTAAAGAAGCTTTGTATCGTCTCCCCCGACCGTTGACGAACAGTGTACAATTGTGATTGGTCCAAGGGACGAATGTAGTTCCCCTGGAGGTTTGCGCAAAACTCGCGCTTCAGTTGCGCAAAGGACTTGATGGACCCGGCCTTGAGGTTATAAAACCACGACCGGACTATCCCAGAGAGGTAGAGGGGGAAGACGTTACATTGGACTCTTTCGTCCCCCCAGAACACCGAGATGGCCATGGAGTAATCCTGCATGAACTCGTAGGGGTCGGCCTCCCCATTGTAGTGCTCAATGTGGGGCGGCCGATACGGCTTCGGCCATCGGACGCACCAGAGGCGGCGGCAAAGGGGTTGATTAGCCCCTTCCACTTCTTTTGGGGACTCTGCGTCGCTATACCCCTTCACGGGAGAGGCGCGTTCGTTGTCCGAATCGGGAAGGGGTCCCAACGGACCGCCTACCTTTCGGTACTGTCTCCCTTCTTCGTAGTTGGTGCAGCTCACTTCTTGCACCTAGGGGAAGTCCCCAGAGGTGACGGTGTCTTCTTGCATGGGCCTCTTGCCCTTATCCGTTGGAACGCAAGGGCGACGCCCACGTGCCAGGAGTGATTCCTGGCGACAGCAGGATGGGACTAATTCAGACCTTGCCGTGCGCATTCGCTCTACCTCCTCCCGAGTGAACCGCGTTTGGTCCATCAGAGGAGCCCGGGGAGAAGGCCCCGGGGGAGGGAGCTAATCCGCGTCCGCGACCGGTGTGGGAGAGGAGTTGCATGCTGGGTGGGTTCCGGCGATGGAGACTACCCGCGGCGTGGGAAAAATTCCCAACGGGGGAACGGCCTGCATCACGGGGACCGTGCTGGAAATACCTCCTAGGACGGGCAAGCTTCCGAGGAGGGGAATCCCCTCCAGGGTCAGGGACACCTCGGGGATAGGAGCGCCTCCCGGGAACGAGAGTCCCCCGAGGAAGGGAGCAGCCCCTGGGGGAGGAAGTCCACCGGAGGAGGGAGCACCTCCAGGGGGAGGGGGCTCCCGGGAGGTGGGAACACCTCCCGGGGGAGGAGGTCCGCCGGGACAGGTGCATCTCCCGGGAAGGGATAGCCCTCGGGGACTGGAGCACCTCCCGAGAGTGGAGATCCGCCGGAGGAAGGAACACCCCCCGGGGGAGGGAGTCCGCCGAAGGCGAGAGCACCCCCCGAGCCCAGGAGAGGAGGTCCGCCAGAGACGAATGCACCTCCCGGAAAGGGATAGCCCCCGGAGACGGGCGTACCCCCCAGGAGTGGAGGTCCTCCGGGGACAGGTGCTCCTCCCAGGAAGGGATAGCCCCTGGAGACGGGCGCGCCCCCCGGGAGTGGAAGTCCTCCGGAGGTGGGAGCACCTCCCGGGAAAGGGAAAGTTCTCGACGCGAAGAAGGCTCCCGGGTGTCCCACCATGAATGGCGATGGCATTCCCATGAACGGGAATGGGTGCGGATACGCGGGGGCCGGAGGCCGCGCTATAGCGCGCAACAACTCCTCAAGAGTGTGTTGCGCGCAAAGTTGGCCCTCCACTAGCGCCCCGAGTAGCGGGCCTCCTGAAGTCAAAGGTGTCACCCAGGGAGCGCTTGGTCCCTCCCATGCGGAACCCTCGGGTTGGCTCGCGGGAGCTACTCCCCCCCCCAAGGGTGATGGGAGAGGGGAGTGTTTCCTCACCCCGAGCGTTCCTGGGAGGAGATGCCGCGACGATAGTCCCTTGCACCGTTGGCGCAGGGTTGCTAGGGCCAGCGTCATTGGAGATGGAGGTCAAGTGCCTCGTTCTTCTTGGAGCCATGACTATTTGTCACGAGTCCCCACGGACGGCGCCAACTGTCGTGATATAAAAAATACTCCGGCAGGTTTGATGACGTGTGTAACACGTGTTCCTCAACACGGACTGACCATACGACGGGTCACCCCGGGGAGAGGGCTCCAAAGCACGTCTATTCGTTTTTGTGAATTGAGTCAAATGAATGTCTTAGGTTACAAGAGAGGGGTACAAGGGTATATATAGACCCCAAAAGATGCAGATTACTAGACTACCTTAGCTACAACCGTCGGATCGAGGGCCGGATAGTCTTTTGGCAAGGCCTGGGACACCGATCTTTGACACGTGACCACCCTTGAATTCAGCATCCGCTTCTCCGGGATGAGGTCCAGGAGTGAAGCCACTTCCATACCCGGACGGAGGTCCGGGAGTGAGGCCACTCCCTAGCCCGGAGGACGGGTCCGGGAGTAAGGCCACTCTCTCACCCGGAGGATGGGTCCGGGAGTGAGGCCACTCCCTCACCCGGAGGACGCGCCCAGGAGTGAGGCCACTCCCTAGCCCGAAGGACGGGTCCAGGAGTGGGGTCACTCCCTAGCCCAGAGGACAGGCCTGGGAGTGAGGCCATCTCCTAGTCCGGAGGTGAGAAGATCCTTCTCCCGCCCCCAATTGACGCTCTTGGCATGGCTAATACTTTCCCCCAACAGTTTCTTTGTTGGTCTAGTCAATTTTTCTCTTTTTTTGCATTCCTCTTTTCTGTTTCTGTTTATATGCTTAGTTATTGTAACACCCCGAAAATAGGGTCTGGAAATTTTGCTTTACAAAAACCTGAACCTGAAAATTTCATTTTTGTTTTGACTGCAAAGCTACTTTTAAGAGTACTCTTTAAGAAGTTTTAACCAAAATATAAATGAATTCGCAACTAGTTAAAGATATTTTCCTTAAATGTACTCGTGCATTTGTGCACAGTCAAGTGTATGTATGCATGTGTACCTATTTCACTAAAAACACTATTTTCTGTTTCTTGTAAAATGTCATTTATCATCTAATGATAATTATTTATGAAATCTAAGTGTAAGACTATTTCTTTTAAGTAATAGTTCTACTATGATTCAAAAACTCTAATTAGTTATAAACTAAGCCCTAACTTGTAAAATAGTCTACAATACTTCTTTACTTTAAACATACTTTATCAAAAAGCTAGATTATTAAGTTATTTTAAAATAATTACAAACTAGTCCAATCTCCTGATTCTCTTAATCACAAAATCAGCCAAATTCCCCAGACAGCCCAGAATGGTAGTCAGACTGAACAGATAGGACCTCTTACCTATCTTATACTGATTTGTCTTCAGCTGCAAGATCACACTCAGACCCAAAAGCCCATAAACTAAACCTAGTTCTGTTTTAGAAAACTAGAATTCCTAATTACCCTAAATACCCTTCTTAACCTTTCAGCCTTCAGTTCGATTGATTCCAGAGCAGATTTCTTCTGGATTTCTCTGGAATCCTAAATCTTAGTAAGCTTGCATACCAGTCCTAAAACTTCTCAGCCAAACAAATTCATTTGACCACTTTTCACGATTCAGTCCGAATTTCATAGTGGATCAGTCCTTTTTAGCTCTCGAAGAATCAAAACAGGCCAAAATGTTTGAATCACCTCCAAATTCCAATCCAACTGAACGACTATATCCTTTCTGCTATTTTATACAAGTTTCCCTTCTGCAACAAGTTCAGATTCAACCCCGAGACTCAGCTATTCATGTTTTCAGTCGTTTTCAGTAAAAAGAGTATTCACTTTTACCCTAATTCTATTTTCATTTTCATCTTCGATTCAACTCTAAACTTCCTTAAAGTGCCTCTTGTGTGAACCATTCCTATTGGACTAAATTCAAACTTGCTCCCAGATTGTGAATATTGCAATTTAGTCCAATCAACCTTCATATTTACAATTAAATCCTCTTTGCATATTCTTTATTCAGTTGAGTTTAAAACTCAGACTTCTGAATCCATTTCTTTCCTAGGCCTTGCATTACACACTTGCATATATGTAGGTGTGCACACACCCAACCATATATATACACATAATACAACACACACCTGTACAAATGCATATGAAAATACATGCACAAATCTTCTTAACTCCATAGATGTGTGTATACCTTCAGACCACACCAGGCTGATACATATACACGCACATTTAGATATATAGATATATGTACACACACATGAATGTGTAGGACCAAACACGCCTACAATTATACACTTCTTTCCTCCTGCTACAGCACCAACACCTCATCATCACTTGCACACACCCCTCAAGTACCACTGAGAATACACTGCATATACATATACACAAAATAACACATATATATTGCAAATATATGTGCCCATGTACACAGTCATACATATACACAGATATATACATGTACACAACAAAACATACACCCACAGTCGTGCATATACTTAGATACATACCGATGCATGCATAATTTCAAGCATACATATACACACGCATGAACAGTAGCCCTCCACGTCAGCATCATGCAATCTCCACCTGTCATCATCCTTGCAGCTACCTCTCAGCCTGAGCGAGTGCCACTGCTCATCCCTGTATTTGCTTGTCACCATCCAACATTCGAATTCGAGTCATTTCGGGTCGTTTCCGGTCGTTCTGAGACAGTTCCGAACCTCAGGAGGTATAAAATAAGATAATAGAAAAAAAGAGGGAGTTTTTCTTTTAGAAATCAGCCCAAACACCAGGCCTGGGCCCAAAGGCCCAAAGAAATTCGCAGCCTTACAATTTAGCCCCTGAGACTTTTCATATTGCAGCCACATTGTAAATCTTGCACAAAACCCCCTAGAGTTCCTTGATTTTGCAAATCAGTCCAATTTACACCCATGCAACTTAGAGCAACGACACCTGTTTGCCAGAACAGTGATCACAGCCACCTCAACCCTCTTTGAGTCAGTTGCATGTGTAGCACACCAAATAAATCAGGCTTTACAGCACAATTCACACACAGCAACACAGATCACTAGGAGCTAAGGTAAACCAGTAAGAGCAATAGAGATTAAGGCAAAACCAACAAGGCTCAGGGTAAGCCAGTAAACCCTTAGAACAGAGAAAGGATAGCAAGCAATTCAAACATCTATTCATCTCTTCTCCACTCTGTGATTCACAGGAGTTACAGCAGGAGCAAACCAGGAGCTAGGAGAAGGAGCCCAAGACCAACAACAAGGTTACAACTGAACCTAATTCTAGATTTTAGCATATTTTAGCCACTGAATTGTCATAAATTGTCTAGCTCTTAGTTGTGTAACTAGAGAGTGATGTGTAAGCCATAGCATTTGCTCTAGAATCACCCAAAACCACCAGAAAACCTATAGATCATTGCTGCCACATGAGGTGCATACCTCCAGCAACATCATCTCAGTCACAATCATCACAAAATCACACATGCATGATCAAAACCATCACAACACACAAGAACACAGCAGCCAAGACCCAAACCAGAGACCAGAACATCCAAACCCTAGCACCCCAACCAGAACACGGGTTAGGGGAGCTTACCTAAGGCACCAACGGAGGGGACCAGGCAGCTAGCGAGCCGGCCGGCGGCGCGTCCACGCGCTCGGCAGGCTACCAGAGCGGCCCCGCCGCTAGGGCGTGGCCAAGCGCGGCCGCGAGCCGCGAGAGGGGAGGCGAGGCGGCGCTGCCCGGGCTACGGCCGGCCGCGACACTTGCACCGAAGAAATCGTAGGGTCGCCATCGGGCTTCGCGGCGGCCAAGCTAGGGATAGGGTTAGGGTGATAGGAGCCATCGGGTGCAAGAGAGGGAGAAAAGGGCGGCGCATGTAGCCGAGAGAGAGAGAGCCACGGGAGCTGGGGCGACGTCGGAGCTGGAGACGGCGGCCCAGGGACGCTAGGGCTGAGGACGGCCGTGTGGCGTAGTGTGTGTGTGTGGCGTGTATGTGGTGGGTGCGGCCGAGAGAAGGGAGTTGGGCCTGGGCCGGCCCAACTCGAACCGAAGGGAACTGGGCTGATTCAGGCCCAACCAAAACTTTCTCAACTTTATTTCTTTTTCTTATTTTCAATCCAGATTCTATTTTAAATTTTGATTAAAACCAAACTGAACACTGTTTTATGTCTAATTAAAATTTGTTTAAGCACAGGAACTTAATTAACCAAACATTTCTGATTTGTTAGCATTTACAAATTTCCTAATATATATATATAAACACATACATATGCATCCCGATATATTGTCTATATATACCTAGTTTTAATAGAAATGAGATATGCATATGTACATACATATTTGTACAAAAATCTATTTTTCACCCTTTTTAGAGTAAACTAACTTAAATTATTTTCAATCCTTACCTAGCTAAATATTCTTAACTAATTTGCATTTGCAATTTCTTAAATTACACCTAGTTTAATTAGAGTTTAATCAAATTAGATATTTATATATGCACACGAATTTACCTTCACTCTTTTGATAAATTAATTTAAATTAATATAATCTTTTATCTAGGAAAAAGGAATTTTAAAGCTATAAATCATCTTTGTCTTATTTTATTATTTCAAAACAACAAATAAATCTTTACTATTTTAACAAATACATCTAAAGTAATTTTAGTATTTCATGTAGACCTCAATTCAGGTAAAAGAATTCTAAGGTTATAAATTATTTTATGTCTATTTCCAAGAAACCAATCAATTAGTTATCAACTTAAATAATCTTGACTTTAAAACAATATCTTGCTTAATTATATTAAACGCTATAAAGAAAACGCCACTAATATTATTATTATTTTTGGAAACTACCCAACTCAAAAGTAGTTATGTAATTCCATTATGCAGTTCAATTGAACTATACTTGATTTCTCATTTTGTTTGGGATGGTAGTCATTATGTTAGAGACGGAAACGATTAGCATCTAAATGTTCCATTTCAGCGCAGAGGACACCATTGCACTTCTAGAAGTTTATATACGAACAGTAATCCAAACACTAGATAAGAGTTTTTCCTATTTTCTAAGCCAATTCCTACACTAATCACACTATCGACCGTACCTAGACTTTCCCTGGTCATGTCTCCTAAACTTGACCCACAATTAGGATTTAAACTAAACATATCGCTACCTCTCGACTATCCTTCTTAATCCTATCTAACACCTTTCACTCAACCTATTCATCCAAATCATCACCCTATCCCAGCATTCGACCCCAGCCTCAAAGGAAACCCTAGCAGGTTATTCTATACCTTATCAGTTCACGTTCAATGCCATTCTCATCGACATGCCTATGTCGTTTGCAACCTTAGGGACTTCAAATCGAAAATCCGTTCGCGTCACCTTGTCCACCTTGTCTTCAACCTCACATATATATAATCTAATCATCCCTCCAAACCCCAGATAAAGTTTCCCTTGTTCTCTAAATTGATCCAACTTAGACCAAGCTTATCAATCCCCTTTCGACCATTCTTTTAATCTTATCTCAGTGTTCGACCACTTGAACCCTATCAAACCTAACTGTATATTTATATAAACAAATATACTAATAATTATTTTTTCTTGCTTATTAATTGACATCAAACTAGATACCAAGCAAGGCGAGCACAAGAACGTCAATACCCTGGTAACATCTTCAACTGGATTTTACGAAAAGCAAGGCAAGTATTATTCTTGACCATATCGAACATGTTTGGTTAATTTTATGTTGTTACCCCCTATTTGATAATCCATATAGTTTTATCATCTTGCATCAAAGAGAATATTTTATAAAAAGATAAAGGTTGGTCTTGATAAAGATATTGTAAATGGATTTGGGTAACCCTGATGAAAGTGTTGAGAATGGAAGTTAAATAACTTGATGAAAATGTGATAGATGAAAATGAGAAATCTTGAGGAGAGCCGAAGGAGGGTTCGAATCTTGTATTAAAAATATGATTATAAAGTTAAGGACATAACCAACTGTCATTTCTACCCAGCGCCGTAGTACCCGTATCAACCACAAACTTGGTATGGGATGAGCCTAGTCAAGTATCTTATCCAGAAGCTAGTATACCTCCACAATGGGAACGTATATGTATATGTATTATAATGAAAGAATGACCCAAGGCGGGCTTGGAGCTATAGGTTCAACTGGTGGGTGTAGCGGATGCGTCCAACTACACATGTATGGTGGTACCATACCAGTGGAAGGAACTAGTGAAAGGTTTGGAAAAAGGCTTTGTTCTCTTGATGATGTCACGCATTATCAGAAATGCGGAGCACTATTGACGAACACCGACATGGTAATCAAGAGATTCTGTGGGTAAAGTGATACCCCTCTGCAGAGTAAAATATGGATATTCACTTCTTACTTCTAGGTTGGAAGTTGCGTCGTGGCAGGAAAGGAGACCTACAGGTGGTCCCACCCTGTGGTACAAGTGTTCAGTAGAGTTTGCTTAAAATGGAGTCTTTTACAATCACAAATGAATTTGGAATGAAAAACTTATTCGGGTTAATGTGATATAACATAACAATATCTTTAGAATAGTTTAGGTATGCATGACGCATTTATATTCTCAAATTACTTGCTGAGTGTCTCGGCACTCATCCTTGCTATATGTATATCCTTGTTAGACCTTAAGTACTCCTTCGATGATGTGATGCCGACCGGTGCAACTGAGGAGGTTTATCCAGAGGAAGGGAACTATATATCGATCCCACCTACTTCAGTATTGGTGATGGAGAGTGACTGTTGCGACTAACTCGGAACTATTCTTTTGAGGAATAGGCATATATATGTAATTGTAATTAAGCACCTTGTTATATGAAATCATGTTTCTGCTTCGTTACTTTGTAACGAACATTTGTCGGATAATATAACTTTATTCGGGAAATATTCAAAGATTGGACGTACTACCGCATGGGTGGTATGCCAGGTCGCCGCAGTTATTGCATTGTTATTCTTGTTATTTTACTTTTTGTTACCTGGGATGTAATTCCCTCCCACCTTACTGGTAAGCCGCTCTTCTATCTTTTCGGTAAAAAAAAAGTCTCAACGTTTGATAAGGTTAATTTAAGATCTTGGTGCTAACACTGGTAAATTGTATTTGTTAACTTTAACCTAGTTGATGGTCAAATAATAGATTAGATGCAGCAATCAGTTTTAAAACTTTACAAGGATGTAATTGATGTTATATTGGTAATATGAATCTTTTTGTAATTTTGTAGTTTTGTGAGGACACCAATGGAATCCTCTTTGTATGAATATAAGGGCTAGTTTGGTTTATCAGTGATTTCTCTATTTAAAAAAAGTAAGTTTTTGGGGTTCATGTAAGTCTAAAAAATAGACTTTTTAGATAAGATAGGAAGATATATGTAAGAAAATTGGTTTATATGTTTATGAGAGGTAGATGGGGGTTAAAAGTTATAAAAATCTAATATATTATGATTTCAACTTTCTATAGTGGAGAGTTTCAGTTTTTGGGACGAGTCTCTACAAGAAACCATCCGTTTAGCTCTATTTTTAATTTTTTTGATCCAATGAGAAGTTGAAACTAAAACTACACTCAATAATCTTTAGTTAATGAATTTTTTTTCATGACAAATGACAAGTCCTGGAAAATATGTGATGTAATGAACATGACTTCTGAGCGGTATACTCTAGCTGCATGGCCCAGATAATTTGTAAGCACTCACCCACAGTGAGGGAGAATATACACGTGGATATGGCCACGTCAGAATTAGCGATAACATCGCGTCGTGACGTGGATGAGCAGATCTTTTTCTCTCCAGGTGGCAGCCCGCAATTGGATGTGTAAGCGAAGGGATACCGTGCCATATCCTGAGACGGAGCCACAGCCAATGGGCTCCGGCCGACGTGGCGCGTCGCGCAGCCACGAGTCCACTGCTCCTCCAATCCAGTGTCATATAAAGATCCTTCGCCGGCTCTTGCAACTGCACCACCGTCCATCTATTCATCAGTAATCTCACTGACGTACTCAGCCGGAGATGGCCGCCTCGGCGCTGCACCAAACCACCAGCTTCCTCGGTCAGACCGCCCCCCGCCGGGATGAGCTCCTCCGCCGTGTCGGCGACTTCGGCGGCCGCATCACCATGCGCCGGACCGTCAGGAGCACTGCCCAGAGCATCTGGTATGTACCCTTGTTAATTCCGTACATACATACAACATACATAAACAACTACCTATCTGTCTGGTATAGCTTCAACTCCAGCTTGAAGCAAAATGCTTTTGTGAGCTGGGCTGGGTCGCTGATCGGCCAAGTTCTTAGGCTGGTTTTCCTGGGCCCGGCCTAACCCTAGGAAGTAAGTCAAGCGGGCCGACGGCCCTTTCAAATCCACAGGTCAAACTGGCTCGAGCATGATTTGCTACCGGGCCTAATACCCTAATCCCGGCCCGGCCCTAAAACCTATCAGGAAGAGCTGGGCTAAAAAATGTTAGATCTAGGACAAAGAGAAGTTTATTTTAGGGTTTATTCAGTAAATTTAATAATAATTCAGGATAAGGGACTTATAATAAAATACCACTAAGTTGATTTGCTAAAGAAGTTTAAACTCGACGAAACCTGTCGAGATAAATGCCAGGCAAACATATAACTGATCACATACTTACATGCATGTTTGTGTATCTACGTGCAACACACAACAGGTACGGCCCTGACAGACCCAAGTACCTGGGCCCGTTCTCGGAGCAGACGCCGTCGTACCTGACCGGCGAGTTCCCCGGCGACTACGGGTGGGACACGGCGGGGCTCTCGGCCGATCCGGAGACCTTCGCCCGCAACCGCGAGCTGGAGGTGATCCACTCGCGGTGGGCCATGCTCGGCGCGCTCGGGTGCGTGACACCGGAAATCCTGTCCAAGAATGGCGTCAAGTTCGGCGAGGCCGTCTGGTTCAAGGCCGGCTCGCAGATCTTCTCGGAGGGCGGCCTCGACTACCTCGGCAACCCCAACCTGATCCACGCGCAGAGCATCCTGGCTATCTGGGCGTGCCAGGTGGTGCTCATGGGCTTCGTCGAGGGCTACCGCATCGGCGGTGGGCCGCTCGGCGAGGGACTGGACAAGGTGTACCCCGGCGGCGCCTTCGACCCGCTGGGGCTCGCCGACGACCCGGAGGCGTTCGCGGAGCTGAAGGTGAAGGAGCTCAAGAACGGCAGGCTCGCCATGTTCTCCATGTTCGGGTTCTTCGTGCAGGCCATCGTCACCGGCAAGGGACCCATCGAGAACCTCTACGACCACCTGGCCGACCCAACCAACAACAACGCCTGGGCCTACGCCACCAACTTCGTCCCCGGCAAGTGAACCCATATATAGCTAAGCTAATGGCGCGTATATGGTGTATGTAATTTAGAAGGTGCTTGCGTGTGTGCGTGTATGCATGCATGCTGTATCATTAATTTCTCGCTCGGTCTTTTCATGTAATGGGATGCAATGCAATGTTTACGTTCAGTACGTGCATATGTAACAAGGAGCGGTATTTTTCGACGCAAACAGAGAAGCTGATTGGTTTGATGTGAAATATTATTATATTTTCTTTATAATAGTTGCGGCGTGTAATATTTTATTTTGTGTCAAATAAAAATTGTCTTTATAATTATAATAAAAATTTGATAAAATACGTATATATGACAAATAGGTCATATGATTAAAAAAAATGATGCATCATAATTGCGGATGCGAATTAAACAATAATCACAAAAATCAAACTTGTGTAAAAAAAATTTGACAAACTATATCAATCAATAAAATAGCCCCGAGCCTAGTGTGTATGCACGTGTGAAATTAGGGCCGGTCTGGGCAGCTTAAACTTCAAACTTATAAAGTTGGGAGAAGCTGGAGCTCCCAAATCAGGAGGCTTTTTTAATATATGGTATGAGAGTGATGGTGAGGCTCCTCTGTAAGTAGAAGATAGAAGCGAAACCTGGTAACCCTAGCTTCTTATGCTTCTGCGGAACGTTTGGAACCAATGCCCACTCAATTTTGCAAAAACTGCATGCCACCAAGAGCCATGGCCTTTCATCTGCGATAAAGAATCACTCGCTCCTGATCGTAGCCTGGGAATGGGCTCTACCAAGAAGCCCAAGATCAAATGAGTGGATAAATTTATGAGTCACATTTTGAAAAGTTCAAATGGGGGTTTTAAATGAAGAAGGTTGAACTGCCTTGGTTCAACAATAAAAAAATTGGATTGAGTTGAGCATTAGAGTTAGTGCATGTATTAAAAAAAGGGACTTAGCAATTTATAAGATAGGAAGACACTAGTACAGAAATGCAGTCTTCTATCGGTAAAAAAAACCCTTCTACTATCGGTTTTTGTACCGATAGAGATAGACACGATAGAACAAGACTGGACATTTTCTATCGGTAAATAACCGACAGAAGAAGTTCACTATTCTATCGGCATATTATGAATTTACCGATAGAAAACCCATCGTATTCTTACGTCCAGCAGTTCGAAAAGTACCACTATTCTAACGGTTAACTACAAGATTACCGACAGAAAAAAGTTTAGTACTCTATCGGCATATTAGGAGTGTACCGATAGAAAACTCGTCGCTAGCGGATTGAAAAGTACCACTATTCTAACGGTTAACTACAATATTACCGACAGAAAAAAGCTTAGTACTCTATCGGCATATTAGGAGTGTACCGATAGAAAATTCGTCGTCAGCGGCTGGAAAAGTACCACTATTCTAACGGCTAATTATAAGTTTACCGATAGGAAAACTCATACTATTCTATCGGCATATTACAAGTTTACCGATAGAAAACTCGTCAATAGCGATTGGAAAGTACCACTATTCTAACGGTTAACTACAAGATTACCGACAGAAAAAAGCTTAGTACTCTATCGGATATGTATGAGTTCACCGGCAGGAAAGGTCAAACTCTTCTAACGGTTAATTTTGATTGTACCGATAGAAAAAAGGACAGTAGTCTCTCGGTTGTTGATGAATTTACCGATAGAGCATTCACATATACAGTACTTTATTTGCATCACATATACAGTACTTTATTTGCATCACAATACAGTACATTCACATATACAGTACAGATGCAATACAGTATAGATTGGATACACAATACAGTACAGATGCAAGGTAAATTCACAGAACAAATTCACACATTAGGCAGTTATTCACATTTATTCACATATGTATGGACAAATACAGATTGCAATCCAATGTGGACATTTATTCACATATATATATTTATTCACATGTATATGAACAGTCTATGCAGAGTACACCAAAAGGAGAAAATTGTCATGCTGGATGGTTGGGTGATACTTCCTCCATGACATATTGTGCCCAGATTTGTCGAAGATATATAATCTTTGCATTTTCATATTGGTCTTTCGACATGGCGATCTGCAAGCATGTGTGCATACTGAGTAACTAACTTCGATCCTAATTTAGAACGTGACACCCATTTTTGAAATTTGAGTTAGCTATCGATGCTTACCTGGGGGAATCGGGAAAAGTTTGTCTGCACTAGGTCGTACATGTAGCGCAGCACATAAAACCCGCATTCCCACGATTGCGGCTGCTGATGGCACTGAGATAATTGCATATGCGAATACATGTTAGCTATATATTGTTTCCATAAACTAATTAAGCATAAACAAAAAGTCTCGTGAGTACCTCATATTCTTTCCAAGCTAGTAGGGAGCCCTGTGGTGCGGCATGCCTCCCTCCAGCGGACACATATTTATCAAAAGCCCTGCATTTCAATTAGTATTGCCGGTTAATGTATTATCATTAGCTAGTGAGGTCAAAATTTAAATCAAACATATAAGTTACTTACGCCTCCATATTCCCCTTGAGCACATATTCCATCGATAATCTGTCACGCATCGAATCGAGGTAGTACACCTCGTTCCTCGGCGGACAGATCACGATGAGGATCCAGTGGCCCCTGCATTGTACGTAAAAGAGGACCGCTAGCTCAAAGTACACCTCAGGTGTAACATACAAGATTGAGTTAAATTAGTACGAAATGCACTAACCTTTGGTGGTACGGCACCAGAATGAAGTCCCTGTCCTGCTGCGCCATCAGCGCGCTGGATATGTACTGCTCAGCGTGCGCGGCGTCCTGCTCTAGCATCGTGAGGCTTATTTTCTCTGGGTCGAGGAAACCCACCTTGTCACACGCAGCCTCCGATGCTAGCCTGTACATGCACCTGCATGCGAAGGACGAGATTAATATTAATTTCACAGAAAGTTACTCAGTATTCAAATGAGCTGCAACATTAATGCAGAGTTAGCAAACAGAGTTAGAAAACAGCAATACATAGCATCAGCAAACTCACAGGACTCCAGTCCGTATGATGGACATATCGAGCTCCCGCCAGTTGTAGAGGTCGAACAGATCCTCGTGTGCCACGGATATAGTCCCGGGCTCACGGTGGAACTGCCCAGGCCTGTAGGGAACTAAGAAGTTCAGGCTGCGCCGAGCTCGATGTAGGTACCAGTCGTGGAGGTATCTGGTTGATCGATCCAATTTCCGCAAAGATGCCTCCGACAGGAGTGGGAGCGCGTTCGTGAACGTCCGCGGCAGTCCCTGTCGCCCTTTGCCCTTGCCTTTGCCGCCCTTGCCTTTTGCCGGGGACTGAGCGCGTACCTTCGAAGGCAAGGGCGAGGTGATGGCGGCTTTCTTCCGAGGTGGAGGCGTGGATGCGCTGGGTGGGGTCGAGGCCGTCTTTGATGTGTCCAGGTTCGCACGAGATCGGCCCTCATGCCCCGAGCTGGGGGCGCAGTCCCCTGGTAGCCCCGCGGCAGGCCACTTCAATTAATGAGCACGTATGTTAGATTATGCAAGTTGAGTGTACTGAGTAGGATGTAATCTAAAATGTGTAGGATTTACCGGTTGTATTACAAGACACTTCTTGGGCCACTGTACGTAGGAGCTCACTGCCTCGGCAAGTGTCTGCAGTTCCTCTGTTGGGACTGGCAACGGAGAATCGTTGTAGCCCGGCATGGCCATGTCCACCTGTACCTTTGCGAAACCCAACCGTAGAGGTACACAGTGGACCCGGACATCCGGCCCAGACGGATATACGAAGCCGTGTCCAACCACTTCCTGCCCGGCGCCTACGTGATTCTGTAGGATGCAGCCCTCCGGCCCCTGCAAATTTGTAACAATTAAAATAGGTTAGCGAAACAACTCTAGGCATCAACTTAAGTGCACAGATGAAGGCTTGCAGTACCTCAAGTAGATCCACTGGATCCGCGAGTACCTTCGAAGCGCAACTGCTTATCCGACCCCGCGGGGTACCGTCGTCCTGGGGATCCGCATCTAAACTCTTGGCCAGCAATGTTTCTCTCAACCGTGCAAACTCTTCCCTCATTTGTGCGACCTCGGTCTGCACCTCAGACTGTACCTCAGCCCGTATCTCAGCCCGCATCTCCGCCCGTATCTCCTCCCGTACCTCAGCCCGTATCTTATCGGAGAGGTCAGCTTCCTTTTCCTTCCAGGTGCGGGCCTTCTTCCTCGGTGGAGCCAGATCTACGAAACCGGCCTTCCACGACACAATGGCTCCCACGGCCCGTGTCCGCCCGGGATGCTCCTTATTTCCTAGAGCTCGGGTGAGGATGTCGTTCTCCCTCTGCGGGGTAAACAATCCCTCCGTTGCCTCCTTCTCAAAAGAGATCTGTTACATTTGAAGGTACCTTGTGAGACAAATTGCCTTATATACACTTGTGCGCACACAGTTTACGAGGTTAGCCAACTTACCATTCGCCTCACAACGTCGGCGTCCCCAGGGGTTGCGAACTGCACAGACCCCGTGGACAACACGGACCCCCTCCCCCTCCACCATCGCTTGCACCTCTCATCCCTGATCTCGGAGAGCGGCAACTCAGGGGTGTCCATGACAGGATTTTGTTCGTCTTCCTTCTTCCACTGTTCCTCCTTCCCCGCATAGCCCCGGGATCCGAGCAGATGCGGGTGGTCGTTCCTCTTCTGGATCGCCCTATTCTTCTCGCTAAGGGCCTTGAACTCCTCAGTCCCCTTCTGCTTGGTGAATTCCTCCCATACCTCCTCCGATATGAAGGGGTTCTTCTCATTAAGCTCCACAAATGGAGGTAGTGAACTTATAGTACGAGTGCACGTACTTACCTTGCAAGATATTGCGTTGAAGAAATAACATAGGTTTGTGATTGTCTCTCTGACTTTAACTGGGAGAATGCCTCTGATAGCAATGGGAAGCATCTGTGACATCAAGACATGACAGTCGTGGGACTTCATGTCAACCAGTCTTAGGTCCTTCATAGACACAAGTTTTTTCAAGTTCGCAGAGTACCCACATGGAACTTTAACACCGTGCAGGCACCGACAGAGTTCTGTTTTTTCGCTCTTGGACAACGTGTAGCAGGCCGGGGGGAGGTATGTACGCTTTCCATTCTCTAAAGGTGCAAGCTCAGTCCTTATCCCCATTTCCACCATGTCACGACGAGCTTTCACACCATCCTTTGTCTTTCCCGGAATGTTCAACAACAAACCAATCAAACTGTCACAGACATTTCTCTACATGCATGACGTCAATGCAATGTTGAACTTGTAAGTGCTCCCAGTACGGTAGATCCCAGAGAATCGATCTCTTCTTCCAAACATTTTTTTCTCGAGGTTTAGAATGCTTACCGAACTCAACTTTGATGTCGTTCACGCGTGAGTAAATCTCCTTACCGGTCAGAAACACTGGAGCTGATCCCTTCTCAGGCTTCCCGTTGAATGATTTCCTCTTCTTACGGTACGTGTGATGCACCGGAAGAAACCTGCGGTGACCCATGTACACTGTTTTCCGGCAGTTTCGCAGCCAGATGCTCTCAGTTTCATCTAGGCAAATAGGGCAAGCCTTGGCTCCTTTCGTACTATACCCCGACAAATTGCCGTAGGCAGGAAAATCATTTATGGTGCAAAATATCAGGGCCCGCAAGATGAAATTCTCTTTCTTGTATGCATCCCACACCTGCACACCCTCGCTCCACAATTTCTGTAAGTCCTCGATTAAAGGTGCTAGAAACACGTGCGCTTCAATCTAGGTATCACAGGCAAGTACCACACAGTTTTTGCCGGGGGCCCTTTCCTTACCTCGTGACGTTCACTGTCAATCCGGTCCCTACGCGTATACCTCGATGCGCCGCATCTTGGACAAACATGCAAACTGGAGTACTCGTTACGGTACAACACACAATCATTTGGGCATGCGTGTATTCTTTCGATTTCCATTCCCAACGGACACAACAGTTTTTTGGCTTGGTAAGTAGATCTTGGCAACTCATTTCCCTCTGGAAGCATGTCCGCTAGAAGATCTAATAGTGCCGTGAAACTCTTATCACTCCAACCGTTTCCTGCCTTCAAGTTATATAATCTCAGCACAGAAGACAGTTTTGTAAATGTTGCACATCCAGGGAACAGAGGCTTCTCAGAGTCAGCAATCAGTTTCTCAAATTCACAGAAGTCATTTTCGTTGTAATCTTCCTCTACATCACGTAACATCTCATCTAGATTGTCATCATCATCATCTACGTGCACATCGGAATTAACATTACCAAAATTGGGATGATCATCGATATTATTGCAATCCACATCCGAGTCGTGCTGATTGGTAGTAGTGGTGCTTGTTTCCTCAAGATCTTCGCCATGCCATATCCAACGGGTGTATCGCGCGTTAAAACCACGACGAATCAAATGACTCTTAATTTGATCAGAGTTGCTAAACCTCTTCAAGTTCATACAATCTGTACAAGGACAGAGCATATTTTTCTCTCCCTTCCTCTCCTTTTGTTGCTCAGCAAATTTAATAAACTCATTCACACCATCCAAATATTCAAGAGTAGTACGTTTTATTCCATACATCCAATATTTCCTGTCCATCTACAATTAACAAAATTTAACGAGTAAGCCATGCATGAAACCTGCCCGATTAAGTTATGTATATGTACATGTACAGCCTCTTACAACAGATACATGTGTTGAACCCTAGCCTGACGAAATTAACACTAATTAACCTAGCTAACTACACAATACAAGCTAGTTAGCTCCTAAAACATGACGCATTTCCAGCTACCAAGCTCCCAAGCTTAGAGCTACAAACTTGGAACTACACAATACAGCTAGCTTGCAAGTAGAGAGGAAGGGAGATCTAGAGGGAGAGAGAGATAGGTGTCGACGATTAAGCATACCTTAAAGAGAGGGGCGCAATCAACTTCCCTCCAGCCTGCGCTGATCACCCTAGCAGTGTAGCTGGAACTTTCGTCACAAACAGAGGGACACAGAGTGCAACAGAACAAATTAAAGAGCAGCTCAGCAATGGTCGACTGGGGTTTTCCTTATAATGGACATTTTTCTAACTGGTAAATACATGAAATAACCGTCAGACTAACTTAGGTAATTTGCCGCTCACATATTCTATCGGTAAAAACACACACATACCGTTAGAGAATATACATTACTGAGCAAATATATGTATTTTTCTATCGGTAAATATGTGCATTTACCGTTAGAATATGCATGACTAAACAAATATATGTGCTTCCTATCGGTAAATATGTGTATTTACCGTTAGAATATGCATGACTGAACAAATATATGTATTTTTCTATCGGTAAATATGTACATTTACCGTTAGAATATGCATGACTAAACAAATATATGTGTTTCCTATCGGTAAATATGTGTATTTACCGTTAGAATATGCATGACTGAACAAATATATGTATTTTTCTATCGGTAAATATGTGCATTTCCGTTAGAATATGCGTGACTGAACAAATATATGTGCTTCCTATCGGTAAATATGTGTATTTACCGTTAGAATATGCATGACTGAACAAATATATATGTTTTCCTATCGGTAAATATGTGTACTTACCGTTAGAGGAGGTACTGTTACCAAACTGGGACAAACATGCACATGCCATTTCTCACATTCAAGGAATCATATCAATGTAACATCAAACAGATCTTACATCAAACGGATCTTAACTAGAAGATAAAGCAATATATTTCAAGAAATGCTAATTTGTGGATTAACTAGGAGACACAAAAATACTTTTCGTAGGTAGTTGGGACTTCATCTTGCCAAAGAAATTACACATGCCAGTTCACAAATTCAGGTACAAACATACACATGCCAGTTCACCAATACAAATTCAGGTACAAACATACACATGCCAGTTCACAAATTGAAGTGCATGTCTGAAACAGCAGTACAAATACACACCTACCTACCAATACAATTAAATACACAAATGCTCCCTGCACATTCAAGTTCATGTCCCAATTAGCAATACATGATACACAAATATACAATAATATACAAATACAACAATTCACACATTCGATGTATATTACAAAAGCCACGTCTGAAATTAACAACAGATCACGACGAGGACCCAGTGGCCCATACATGCATTTTACATAAAAGGGAACCTTTGCAGGTTGCCACAATGCAACTACCGACTACAAGTTAGACCTGATACATCACAAATCCATTCATCCAAAACAGCAAATGTCTGAACCACATTGGACTTAACCATAGGAGTTCAGTTCGAAGACGCCCGAGGAGCTGGAACTACCGTCGACATACATTTGTACGTAATGGTGATTTCCTCGGACTCAAACTCGATCAACTCAACTCAACTCAACTCAACTCCATTAACAAAAAGAACCTACCTTCCAAGATGTTGTTCTGTGTAGTGATGGTGTAGAATGGCTGTGCAAATAACAACAATTCTTCTTCTCCAAGCAAGTAAGCATCTGGCCACAAGCTGGTGCATGCAAAAACATGTAAGATGCTTTCTATAGGTCCTGATTTGAGAAACACGCCGGGCTTAAGCATCTTCTCGACCGAGCCAACCAAGATCTCGCCCTTCACGTCCTTCCAGCTCTCGACGGTGATCTTCACCTTTTCTTTCGCCAACAAGCCAACGTAGGCAGCGTACTGCGATGAAGAACCGTGAAATACGTTGCCCCTCACGAGCATCATCCAAGGACCTGAACAGATCATAATCATATTGAAAAGAAGACACATCAAAATGAAGGATACAAAAAAAGCAGAATTATTGCCATAATCGGATTAGAATAATCTAACAATATTGCAGAAATTTTACGTACCTTCCTTGGGATGCCGACGTCTAGAGGGCGTCGATGGAGGTGCGGAGGTGCAGCGGTCCCCTGTAGAGGTGCGCCGGCCGTCCATGGAGCTTACGGGTTAGGACTACGAGCCCAGATGAACTGTGAGAATGAAAGAGACATACCCGTGTATTTATACAATTATATATTTTCTATCGGTAAGAAAACAGAATACCGTTAGTAATAAAAACATCTGTAGAAGCCGAATGGTTCTATCGGCACAATAAATATTACCGATAGGAATTTTTGTACATACTCTATCGGTCTGTACGTACACTACCGATAGAATATTACTAGTGTAGAAGGCCAACAGTTCTAAGATATTTTGTGCAATATTCTACCGGTATAAACATGCATTACCGATAGAATAAAACTATTAGAAGACGAACAGTTCTAAGCAATTTTCTATATATACTAACGGTAAAAGAATCCAGTACCGATAGAATAAAAATATTTGTAGAAGGTTAACTATTCTATCGGCGAACTACATATTGCCGATAGGAACTTTTAATATATTCTGTCGGTATATTCATACAGTAGCGATAGAATAAGTCTAGTTGTTGAAGTCGACCAGTCCTATCGGCGCACAACATTCTTCCGTCAGTACTTATGCATCTCTTCTAACGGCAAATATGTTCATCACCGCTAGAGTAAATCATACTATTTATTCTATCGGTAAGTTTCTTAGAAACTGATAGGGAAAATACATCCGTCGGGCTTTTTTGACCGCGAGGCACATTTTCTATCGGTTTTGTGCTGTTTCGCTAATAACCGATAGAAGATAGGGGTTAGTAGACTGCATTTCTGTACTAGTGAGATTATCTTATTTTTCTTTACATCCTCAAAAAGTCATAAGTTTACAATCATAAAGGCCTATGGGCTTTTAGTGGCGAGTAATATTTGGGATGGTTTAAAGGTCTGAAATCGGGAGGATTGGGTTGTAGGAGTTTTTTCTTTAGAGGGTTTGAATTGGATTGACCTCTAATTTAATTTAATATGATAGGCTAGGCACTAGAATTTGGAGGTTGGGATGAGTTGGGTTGGGTTAGAGTTGAATCATGGCCTATTCTTAGGCCCATTAATAGTAGGGTTGGAAAAAAGTTCGAAATGTACGAACAACTTGTGTTTGGCTTAAAAGAGATAATGAGCCGAACCGAACTTCATTTTTAACTTGTATAGGTTAACAAGTCCAGCCGAGCCATGGCCAACTCATTCAATCTTGGCTCGTTTAGATTTATATGCAATCTGACCCTTCAAAGATTTCACTCCCCTTCTTCAAACACTAGAGACTTGGTTCGGTCCAACTCAAAATGATGGGTAAAATCTATTAAAACAAATAAATATACTACCTTGTGAACGGCTCAGGCTTAGCTCGGATGCAATGAGCCAAGCCAAGATTGCCTTTTGGCTTGTGACTCACAATGAGCTAAGCTGGTTCAACTTGATAAGAAAATTGAGATGAACTGAACTGACCAAGGACCAACTCACTCAAACCTGAGTCAGTTCCACCCTACTATACGCCACTATCGCAAAACGGGTGATGCCACCATCGGCAATATCTAAGAAGCTAGACAAAGAGCTTTTTGGGGCTTTTGTTCTAGAAAAGAAACTTAGGGGATTTCCGAAGAAATTGCTGCTCTATAGAGCTATGTATATTTAAAGTTATTTCTTAGAGGAGCTAAGTATTCCAAAGAGGTCTTCGAAGGGTTATAGCTTCATCTTAAATTTGTTAGCAGGATGACGACCACAAAATTGAAATAAAGATAAGATGAGAAATATTTCTAGGAGGCGTGTGATATCATGCTCTGTCCTAAGACCAAATTGCACCCTAATGTGCGAGGGTTTCACTTTTTGATCCCAAAATACAACCCTGATTATATCTCTCTGTTAGCATGATTGCGGATCCACTAGTCTTGTCATGCTCCTGAAGCCGAACAGAAAATAGTGAAAATATATATATATATAGAAAAACTAATGTGGTTAGGTAACACAATGCTGTTGAGCAACTTAGAATGCAACATTCCAAAACGATAATTTACAAACCGCAAAAGGATAAGGGAAATATGACTGTTTCATAAACTTGGTCAGATGACAATTAGCTTCAAAAGTTGTAGAACTTTTAAAAAAAATATTTTAGGAACTGTCTAGATGTCTATTTATTTCTTTAAAAAATATCACATTTATACCACACATTAAAAACCACTTTCAATCTTTACCCTCTATCTTTCATCCTCATCCTCCTCTCCTCTCTCTCTCCCCTCCCGTTGCTGCCACTACTCGTGTCCTCTCCCATCGCCTCCTCTGCACCTTCTCCCCCGCCAACCATTACATTTGCAGATGGTGACGCCACTGCCTCTTCTCTCCCTTGCCGTAGGCTCCATCTCTCCCTCGCAGCTGCCACCTCCCACCACCGCCACCTACGGCCAGTGGCACCACTGTCGCCTTGTCGCCCGGTCTCCACCCACCACCGAGGAAGCCAATGAGGAGTTAGGTAAATCCTAGATAACTAAATCTAAAGAGAGAGTTTGATTTAAACATAAAGAGAGAATTGTATGTAAGATAAGAAAAAAATAGTTATATAACCATTAGCAATTCTCAATATTTTATTGGAAAATATTTTACCAACAAAATCACCTTGAAGATTAAGCTCTTCTAATTAAACATGATGCATGTGCAAAAACTATAAGTAAGTAATGGGATTTTTTCGTACGGAAAACCCATATTGAAATAATAAACTCGAAAATAACATAAAACAAAAAGAAATTGCAGTTTTGACACCAGTCGACAGGCCCGCGGGCGACATACCCGATTAGGCCCACTGTCGCCAACCCGTCTAGCGACTGAGGAGCGAGCCATGTGTCGCCAGACGGGCTGGCGACTGAAACTGCTATATAAGAGCGAACCTAGCCACTGGAGGAAACGGAAACAAACAAAAAAACAGTCACAGCTGAAGAAAAGAAAAAAAGAGAGAGGGAGAGGAAAAGAGAAGTGAAGGAGAAAAGGAGGAAAGGGAAGAGGAAGAGGTAATTTTTTTTGAACTTTTAATTAGATCTGTTTTAGAAATTAGTTTAAAATATATATCTGTTTTAGAAATTTAGTTTAAAATATATATCTGTTTTAGAAATTTAGTTTAAAATATAGATCTGCTTTAGAAATTCGTGGAAAATGTGTTAATGATTTAGATATGTTGTAGAATACGTAGATTTGAGGTATATGTGCTGTGCAAGCGTAGATCTGTTATTTAGATGTGCTATATATTTAGACAATGAATTAGATTAATAAATAGCGAACCGATAATATAGGAAATATGAATCTACTTTCAAAAATTTGTGGATAATCTAGATCTGTTGTTCAAAACTAACTTAGATCTAATGTGTACATAAATTAATTTAGACCTGTTGTATAATGTTGTGTATTTATAAATATGATGTGTACATAATTTAGATATGTTGTATAATATTATATTAGTTTAATTTTATTATGGATGAGCTGTGTATTAAATTACACTTATAACAAATTAGATTATTTATATGTGTGATGAGAATGTCCAAATTGTAAATTAGACTTTAAAAAATAAAGCAAAGATTAATTTTGATTATTTATCGTAGACAATGTCAGAAACAAGAATAGTGTATGTTTTCACAGGGAACAAGTAATCAGAAACGGACCACATGGGGATGACCTATGTGGTTGTCACTGTGTAGACATGAAATTGAATGATTTCACTGCAGTTAATTTTGAGGACATTAAGACCCAAGTCGTGGACACCTAAATATCGACCCATCTTTACACGAACTTGTCATAGAAGTGTTGGTGCCTGTTGGTGAAACAGGTTATTGGAATTGTGTAACTTAAGGCGACAGGTCTTGGGGTTCTCTGGTTAGGAGAGTGTTAAATCTCATTCATGTCCTAGATGACTGCGTGCTGTATGTAACGGTACTAAACATTGAACCGGCAGAAGAGGTACTTGAGCCATTCATTGATCCAACCATGGCACAGGATTCTGCGAGTGTCCCGAACACAGGATTCGTGGGTGGGCATTTCTGGCCTGGGGACGAGGCTTACGTTGACGAAGGTGAAGACGAGGGTATACAATACTCAGGCAGCGAAGGTTCGGAGGTGGACGCAGACTATGCGGATTCTTCTAGCGAAGAAGATTACCGTGGGATGGGACCTCACCAACAATGGTTAGATCCAAGTGGTTTTGATCATGCGCGAATCCACGATGATCGCAGTTCGGAGTCGGCATTGGATGAGTAAAGATTAACGTTAGGGCAATATTTCCGAAGCAAGGAGGAGGCCAAGCAAGGCGTGGCGATGTGGTCCATTGCACTACATCACTCTTTCAAGGTGGACAGAACAAATCCGCGTCTGTACACAGTGAAGTTCACGGTGGAGGGATGTAGATTTTATGTTCGTGTTGCCCGGTACAAGGACAATGAGCACTTCGTTATTTCGAGAATCACTGAACATGACTGTTCGGTTACAGAAGTCTCACGGAGCCACAGGATATGACATGTGCATTTGTGGCAAATGTGATTTTGGCGAACCTTCATGCAAATTTGGACATGGCACCGAAAGAAATTGTCGCTCAAATCGACGACACATTTGGATACAGCATTCAGTACGGCAAGGCATGGAGAGCGAAACAACTTGTTCTTGAGATGTTATTTGGATCTTTCTATTGTTCATATAACTACGTGCCCAGACTGATACATCAAATCGTCGATACCAACTCTGGCACTGTAATGGACATGGTTTATAGGCCAGTTGTGGGCACAAACGGTGACACAGTGCCTGGAGCAGAGTACATGAAGCGTATATTCTGGTCATTCAGGCACGCAATCTCTGTATTCCAGTACATGCGGCCAGTTTTTGCGTGGATGGCACATTTTTAACTGGAAAATACAAGGGAACTCTAATGACAGCTGTTGGCGCAGATGCAAACAATCAGCTACTTCCCATGGCGTACACCTTAGTAGAAGGTGAGAGCACAAACAGCTAGGTGCGGTTCCTTACAAATCTGAAACAAGCTGTTGTGAAGGATAGACGGAATATGTGCATCATCCATGATAGACACAAGGGCTTGTTGAGTGTCATTGAGTTCATGTTGTGCACTGAGGACCCGCAGTATAGATGGAATGACTTGATCAACCGGTGGTCTAAACGACATCTTGCAGCGAACTTTTTCACTCATTACAAAAGTGCAGGCCTGATGAAGAAGTTTAAGCGGTTGTGTGATCAGAACTAGGGCCATAAGTTCCAACAAATTTGGGATGATCTAGAGAAAGATACCTCGGACCTAGCTAAAGCTTAAAGATTTGAGGCAAGCAGTTCGCAATAGGCAGAGGATGAAGAAAATGTCATGGGAACTTCAGATGGGCCGATACGTCGCAGCCGGAGATCAAGAACAAAGAAATTTAGTGAATGGATCAGTGAGAAAGCTCCAGAGAAGTGGTCACTACTACACGATGAGGGAGGAGCTTGATACGGAATAATGACAACCAATATGGCGGAGGTGTACAACTTTGTGTTGAGGGGGGTGCGAGGTCTTCCACTCACCAGAATTGTGGAATTTACATGGCATCGTACCACTAAATACTTCCATGAAAGGGGTACAGCTGCAAGAGCACTACTTGGGGTCACACCATCAAAATATCCTCACGAAGTGGAGAGGTACTTAGAAATGAAAGCCGCGGACGCTCAGAAACACTCAGCCCAGTGCATTCCAAACAACAAAAGGCAAAGTTGGGTTGTTTATCTGAAGAGTAAGAACGTGGGGGGAGGATACATGCGGCCGATCAAAAAGCAAGGTGTCATTTTCGAAGACGGCGTCAAGTGCACTTGTAACAAGCCAGCTCTGTTGCATAAACCGTGCTCCCATGTGATGGCAGCGTGTGCGCACGACAAAAAGTTGAGCGAGACGTACATATCACTTTACTATGGCACATAGTTCCTTGCTAAAACATGGATTGCAGACTTCGAGATCTGGGGGACTCAGGAGCACTACAGAGAGCTATCACATAGAGCAGGAGAGATCCTATATGTTCAACCACCGCACTTGGAGCGGAGAGGCCTTGGGCGATGACGGACACTTCGAATCGGCAATGACATGGATAATGCAGAACGCGATGAGCTGCGAAGGTGTGCTGTTTATCAACAGCCTGGCCACACGAAGAGGACATGTCCTAATGCATCTGGATCGCACCGAATATGAATCAGTAATGTTGTGCAATACGTATTCATTCCTCTCACGTATTTTGTGTTTGTTTTTTCACTCATTTCATATGATGTACAAACTTAATCTTCCTGCTTGCAGACATGGCTCATGATCGTGGATAGCTTCCTGAGTTACTGGAACAGTACTACCACGATCATCATCGAGCTCGAGCCCTTAGGTCTGGAGAGGAGCTTCAGCCGTTCCACTTGTGATCACCTGGCACGGCTTGGCCTCTCGACGGGAGATAGATCGCACGGTTGAGGGCGGTGGGACTACTTCCTTTCGTCAGGACGATCACCAGAGCAGAGTCTTTCAGGCTCGATCGATCACTAGTCTCTGCTCTGGCAGACAGATGGAGGCCCGAGACACACATTTCACTTCCAGTGGGGGGAGATTACCATCACCCTCGAGGATGTGGCGATGCTATTCGGCTTGCCGATTCGCGGATAGGCCTAGGTACCACCACCCACTCCTTCCGGATGGGATGCCACATTTACATAGATGTTTCACCCCTGCCTCTAGGACACGAGCCCTTCCACCATGACGTGGGAGTTCCTGCAGCTTGGCTCGCTCACTTCCGGACACGCCTAGCGGATGCTGATGAGTGGATAGTCAGCCGACACTTTGAGGCTTACCTACTACACCTATTGGGTGGCTTCATGTTCACTGGTATGCTTAAACATGGTATAGGAACATATCTTTTACTTACTGCATTTAAATCTTATCTTTGTGTTTGTTTTTGTTTGCAGGTACGCATCGGGACACAGTGGACCGTTGGCTTGTTCCACTAGCGCAGATGCTCGCAGACACGCCGATCGAGCAGATCCCACAGATCCGCTGGGGGTCGACGGTTCTATGTGTGACGTACCAAGGGTTGTGTGATGCCTACGTTCTTCGTGTCCGGCAGGCAGTTATGGCTGGGTGTCCTTTGCTTGTTCTACTGTGGTTGTCCAAGCACCTACCTGTGGGACGACCGCTCGGCACCGATGTGCCGGTGCCTCTACCAGAGGGGTACTCACCCAGGGATGCGGAGGACGAGATCGATCACCCGACCATGGGGGATCGTTGGTTGCAGCACGAGCTACAATGGGCCACTGTCCAGGTGCACGCATGCTACGGTGTGTACAGCGACGAGCTGGAGCTGCTCCATCCCTCGCGTGTTGTCTAGAGGGCCTGAACGGCCACCTATGTTGACAGCATAGCTATGGGTGGGATCTCGTCGGTGTGTACGGGGGATTGGGACTTGTGGCTCACCCGATGTATTCTTGTCTTCAGCCATATGTTGGAGGTATACGCTCCATGGAGGGTGATGCGCCAGTTTGGCCTTTTCCAGCCGGTCCCCCCGTCGATGCTGCACATCGGTTATTGCACGCCCAACACGCATAGTGCTTCGCCTCCATAAAAATACTTAACGCTTTTGTTTGTCCTGTAGGCAGACCCGTAAGGGTAAGAAGGCTTTTAGTTGGGAGAACCGACAGGCTCTTTACACTCGTCCCTGGGAGCAAACAGCAGGGATAGATGTAGTGTGTGAGGAGAGGCGATACGATCCGAGGACATACGGCGACTACCTTCAATGGTACATCCCTCACACCATTGCTCACATTGCACCACCAACTCCGACACCTGCCGAAGTCCCTACTCCGAGCGTGCATCAGACGTACAATCCACACCACGCATCCCGGATACACCGCCAGGTATGCACAAACACTCCATTTCCTGCTTGTTATTGTTATTTCTGCCTACCATTGTGTTGTGGTCTTGCAGACTGACGGCCTCTATGCGATCACCTCCATGATGCGGCCGCTACTCCATCCGAGGCAAGCACGTCTACCTATCACGCCCGAGGAGTACGAGAAGGCCATCACCTTCATTCACTGAGTCGCATCCCAGCTGTTGCAGGAGAGTTCCGCCGTTTCATCAACATTTGTTACACCTCCTCCGCCATGGGCCCTACACATCCAGACGCCGTTGTAGCTGGCCGCTCATCCGCCCGATGCAGTCAAGCCATTAGGTATGGCCAATGGTGCCCCGATTTATCTCGGTGCACCCCCGCCCTGCTCTTACCGTTCAGGTGTTCCACCTCATGTGGACGTGGCGTCACGTGGTGGTGTATGGATCTCTGAGGGTTCCCCTGCGCACCCTTCGACCTCTGATTCTAGCCTAGGGTTCGACATCACGTTTGACTTGGATGATGAGGACGTCACCACATCACAGCATACGGTGGACGAGCATGTGGGTATGTCCTCGCTTGCTCTGTCCGCACTGTCCAGTAGGCACCCACCCTGCATTCCGCCTCAGTCGGTCCTTGCCGACCCGGAGGTGGTCCTCGACCCTGTGTACGCGGACTACGCTGACATGTTGTAGAGGAGAGACGACACCCACCAGAGTCAACGTCAGTTGGCATCCGCACAGCTTGGTGAGGTGCCTCCGCCGTCGTAGGACCCTGTCGACCATGTCCCATAGCCAGGTGCTCCTAATACAGGCCTCAACCAGGTGAGCGTCCAACCACCCCATCAACAGTCGTCACAGAGGATGGTGCGGACACGCACCACCCTCTCACTGTCATTGTTTCAGCGGGACTAGTGTCTGAAGGATCAAAGATGCCAACTAGAGGGGGGGCGAATAGGAGGCTTTAGAAAACTTTAAATTAAAAACAATTGTTGCAAAGATAAGAACTGAAAGCAATATAATATATTGAAATAAAGAGACAGAGAGAATGAAGACAACAATTTTTACCGAGGTCTCGGAGATTCGCCCAGTCTCCCTAATCCTTGTTGAAGCACTCAAGTAAAGTGAGTCTTGCTTCAATATCCACGAAGGATATTATCCACTAGTGGTTGCTCCTTACCCACTCCGGAAAGGTGAGCATCGATGCCTTTTACAATCCTACCGAATCTCTCCTACAATCTCCGAACGGAGAGATCAACGGCCACGCCTCCGAACAGTCTAGGTGAGGGCGCTCACCAAGAGTAGCAGGCAGCAAGGCCTTCTCTAGACCTGGAACAATCACCGATAAACTAATAGGATGCAAATGATGCGAACAGAAAGCACTCGGTGGATCTAAAAAGCACTCGACTTGATCAAAAGATCAAGATTTTGTATAAGAAACTAAAGCTCAAGAATGTGTATGAGAGGAAGCTGCTTGTTGTGTGAAATACGAGCTCAAAGCCTCTATTTATAGCCTCAAGGATCAAAAGAACCGTTGGAGCTAGGGCTGAAAATCAGCAAATCAAACTGACAGTCAATTACATACACAACGGCCGACAAAATATATGGATAAAAAATAGCTAGCCGTTTGTGGTCGTATATGGAAACTTGAAACCCCAAACTGACAGTCAGTTATGCAAACTGATAGTCAGTTCAACCAAAATATCGACCAGTTTTAAAAGAATCTCAGATAAAAACAGCTGTGGTCAAAACACAAATTGACAGTCAGCATGGGCATACTGCCAGTCAGTTTAGTACAAAAAATTTTGGCCCAAAAAACACACTCTCTGGACAATTGTCAGGTAATACAAACTGACATTCAAACTGACAGTCAGTATGAACAAAAATAGCTATAACTTTAAATCCAGAAGTACAAATTGAGAGTTTAATAGCTTGTTTGAAAGATAATTTTAAGGGCTACATTTTTGTCAATAGAGGAAAAAGCCAGATCTGCCTAGATCTTTCTACAAATTTGAAAAACTCTTCTGCTGTCAAAAACTCAACTGAAAATCCAAATCTTTCAAAACCAAATTCAAATCAAATCCAACCAAAAAGAATGCAATGCAATGACCTAAGTTTCTCTGTTCATGTTGGAGATGTAGAGAGGATTTTGCAACCCCTCTTTATAGTACGGTTAAATCTAAAAACAAAATCCTTAAACCGATTAATCTCCTTACGCGAGATCGGTAAAATAAAATTTTAGATTACCTTAGGTCCTTTGTATCTTCACACTTGCGTCTCGTCTTTGCTCTTTTGCACCTTAAGCTTCTATTTGATGTCGGGTTCATTTTGATCATCTTGCATTTCTTCCCGAACATGCTCTGTATAAAAAATCTCAGAAACACAATTAGTCTGAAATATTTTCATTAATCATCAAAATTAGGGTTGGGCATAAAGGCCTAGATGCAACAATCTCCCCCTTTTTGATGATTGATGACAACAAGTGTTTGGTAAAAGATAATAAATGAAATAACTTCCCCTGAGTATATGCATCTCATCATATAAAAATGTATCAGAGCAAAAACCAACACATATATATCAGAGCATCAGATGAAACACATATACACACCATCATACCAATATCAGAGCATCACAAAACATCATAAAACACATCCACAGTGTATGACAAAAGATCATATATATAAATCATCCAAATCATAATCATAAAAGTCATACGTCCAGAATTCATATATATAAATCATCCTAATCATAATCATAAAAGTCATACATCCAGAATCAAATATAGAAAGTACTTCTCCCCCTTTGGCATCAAGCACAAAAAGGGAGCCAAGATACAAATCTGAGCCTAAGGCTCATCATCTGAAGATAGCCCTAAGACGGCTGTATCTCCAGAGCTTGCAGGAGATCCAGTCGGTTTGACGGCAGGAGACAACAGAGGAGTGGCAGCCGGAGAGGGAGCAGCTGGAGCCGGAGCTGGTGTTGCAGGAGCTGGAGCAGCTGGACCTGAGCTGAGCTCGGAGACGACGACGCTGGTCGGGCCCTCTTGCGAGGGACTGGGGAAGCTAAAGAAGGAAGGCGTCGCCGAATCTCCTCCTACTGAGCAAGCAGGTGAAGCAACATCTGATGGTGCTCTTCCTAGGTACTGAGGATCTGCTGCTGGGTCTGGATGATCTACTGGAGCTGAGAAGAAGACGCCGAGGAAGATTCGATGCTCGTCTCTGCAGCTGGTGCTGGATCAGACTCCTGAACTGGAGTCTCATCCTCTGACTCCCCCACAGCATCATCATCAGATGCGGGAGAATCAGGGTCAGTAGCAGCCGCAGGCCGGGCACCAAGGCGACGGTCGGTCTGGCCAGGAGGATAGAAGAGAAGGGGATGATGGGGCTGCGGGAGCTCAGTGTCCACAGCCCTAATATGCAGAAGCACCGCCATGATATACAGAGCGTATATCAGCTGACGGTGCGGAGAGAGAAGGACGTGCTGAATCTCACTGATGATGAGATCAGCAACGTCGAAGGGCTCCTCCTGAAAGATGGAAATCAGCACATGGAGGGCCAGATAAGTGACTCTACCCTATCGTCGGACATAGGGACTAGAGTGAGACGAAGGTTCCGCAGAGCCAAGTCAACATCGCGGCGCAGACCGGCGATGTGACGAAGCTGGAAGGGGCCGGAGTAAAGCATGGCCACCTCTCGATGCTCGAGTTCTGGAAGAGTGTGGAGCTGGCGGCCAGAAGGAGGGAGAACAAACAAGAATAGAGATGAGGGTTTTAGGGTTTGGGGGACCCCTACTAACAATCAGTATGATATACTGACAGTCAGTTCCAAACCCAGAGACCTGGAACTGACAATCAGTGTGCAACACTGACAGTCAATTCACAGAACCGAGTTTTGAAACTGACAGTCAGTGTATGAGACTGACAGTTAGTTTGAGTCACCAATTTTGACCAAGAGCTACGACCAAAAGTGATGCACATAACTGACAGTCAGTTTGTGAAACTGATTGTCAGCATGGTCAACGACTTCGACCAGAGGCTAAGAATAGGCTCCTAAGCACTAAACTGACTGTCAGTTTTAGGAACTAACTGTTAGTTTGGTCAATTTCGACCAGAAGTAGGATTTGACCAGAGAGGGAATAAAATAATATTACAATATATTTTGAACACAAGTAGCATATCAACTAGCATTTGATATATCAATAATGTTCAGTTCACCTTTTAGAAAGCAAAATCTTGATTCATCTAAGAGTTTGGTGAAAATATCTGCTAGTTGCAAATCAGTTCTAACATAGCTCACATCAATATCTCCTTTTGCCACATGATTTCTAATAAAATGGTGCCGTATTTCAATATGCTTAGTTCTAGAATGCTGAACAGGATTATTTGCAATTTTAATGGCACTTTCATTATCACACAAGAGTGGCACTTTATCAAATTTAATTCTATAATCCAAAAATGTTTGCTTCATCCATAATAATTGAGCACAACAACTTCCCGTAGACACATATTCAGCTTCAGCAGTGGAGAGAGCTACAGAATTCTGTTTTCTAGATGACCATGATACTAATGATCTCCCCAACAGCTGACAGCTACCAGATGTACTTTTTCTATCATCTTGCACCCAACATAATCAGAATCGGAATATCCAATTAATTCAAAATTTGCATCTTTCGGATACCAAAGACCTAAACTGGGATAGCATTTTAAATACCTAAGGATTCTTTTAAGAGCAATTAAATGGCATTCCTTAGGATCTGATTGAAATCTAGCACATAAGCACACACTAAACATGATATCAGGCCTAGATGCAGTAAGATACAACAAATTACCAATCATAGACCTGTAGAGTTTAGAATCGACCGATTTGCCGCTTTTGTCCATATCCAGATGTCCATTTGTCGCCATGGGGGTTTTGATTTCCTTAGCATCTTCCATCCCAAAACACTTGAGTAAGTCCTTTAGTACCAAATAGTACCAATTACATTATGATCCTTGGGTCTTTCTACTAAAGTCCAAACTTCATTTCTAGAAAAATTGTTAAGTTCATCATGCATAGCATTAACCCAATCAAGATCATTTAAAGCTTCATTAACATGTTTAGGTTCTAAAGAAGACACAAATGAATGATGTTCACAAAATGCAGTAATACGAGAGCGAGTTTGAACACCCTTACGGACATCACCCAAGATTTGATCCAGAGGGTGATCCTTGGTGATTGTTTGATGTTGCCTTGGTACTTCTTCTTGTGCTACTTCTTCTTAACTTGGTTCTGGAGGATCAATGTGAGGTGATGGTACATGTGGATCATCATTCTCAATGTTCTCATCATCTTCTTGATCATCTTCTCTTGGCTTGATGTCCCCAATTGTGATGTTCTTCACTGCATCTTGAAGATCTTCACTTGAAACTTCACAAGAGACTTGTTCCTTTTGAGAGCCATTAGTTTCATCGAATTCTATATCGCATGATTCTTCAATGCAACCAGTATTTTTGTTAAAAACACGATAAGCTTTGCTAGTGGTGGAGTATCCGACTAGAAAGCCTTCATCTACTCTTCTTTGAAACTTACCACCAAAATTTCTTTTCTTAAGAATGTAGCATTTGCAACCAAAAACTCGAAAATAAGAAATGTTTGGCTTACGCCCAATAAGAAGCTCATAGGGAGTTAAATTCAGAAGAGGATGCAAAAAGAGACGGTTAATAGAATAGCAAGTGGTATGCACGGCTTCGGCCCAAAAACGAGTAGGAGTATCATACTCACTTAGCATTGTTCTTGTCATATCTATTAGTGTTCGATTTTTCTTTCTACTACTCCATTTTTGCTGTGGAGTGTAAGAAGTAGAAAATTCTTGTTTAATTCCAAGAGAGTCACAAAAATCAACCAAAGTTGAATTAACAAACTCTCCACTATGATCACTATGGATTTTCTTGATGGAAAGTTCGAATTCAGTGGAAACACGTTTTGCAAAACTTTTGAAAACCTCGGGGGTTTCGGATTTTTGAGAAATAAAGAAAACCCAAGTATATCGAGTAAAATCATCAACAATCACAAAACCATAATTGCTACCCCTGATACTTTGGAACTCAGAAGGTCCAAATAAATCCATATGCAGCAGTTCCCAAGGTTTGCAAGTTGAAAGCACGTGCTTAATAGGATGTGAAGTAGCTACTTACTTGCCAGCTTGACAAACGCTACAGGGTTTATCTTTTTCAAAAATCACATCTTTTAATCCAATAACCAAATCACATTTTAAAAGCTTTTTCAATTGATGCATTCCAACATGTGCGAGTCTCCTATGCCATAACCAACCCTTTGAGGTTTGAGAGACAAGGCATGTTGAAAGAGATGCATTTTTAGAGTGAAAATCAACCAAATAAAGATTTCCAAAACGAAAGCCTTTAAAAATCAACGAATTGTCTTTTAAACTTTCAACTAAAACTTCTTTGGGATAAAATGTGCAACGAAATCCAAGATCACAAATTTGTGCAACGGAAAGCAAATTAAAGTTCAGAGATTCAACCAACAAAACATTGGAAAATTGAAAGATCATTTGAGATAGCAATTTTACCAAGCCTACCACATTTCCTTGACGATTATCGCCAAAGGTGATCTTTTGATTCTCGCTTGAGTTGTCTTCTATTGAGGTGAACAATTTCTTGTTGCCGATCATGTGTTCAGAGCATCCGCTATCAAGCACCCAATGCTTCCCACCGGTCTTATAGTTCACCTGCATAAACAAAAGAATCATGTCTTTTTAGGTACCCAAACCTTTTTGGGTCCTTCAATGTTAGCAATCAAAGTTTTGGGTACCCAAATTGATTTCTTCTTTTTATTTAGCATGGGTGCGCCAACATACTTTGCTATAGCATACCCTTTCCTTAACCTTTGAAGCATGTAGCAAGTATCGAAATAATTTGGAGTCATTAAAGGACAAGCTTCATGCAAATGACCAGTTTCATGGCATTTAAAACAGAATGTGTTGCATGCTTTTACAAAAATAGTTTTAGTACTTGGTTTCTTCCCTTTCTTTGGACAGTATCCAAGACCCTCTTTTCTGAATGAACACTTCTGTTTGCTCAGAATGAGATCAAGGAATACTTTTCCTTTGTAGCAGTTTTCTAAACCTTTTCCAAGTTTTTTAACTTGTGCCTTAAGTTCATTATTCTCATTTAAGATAGTATCATTTGAAGCACATGGTATATGATGACTAGTAGAAGGAGTATCTACATCACATGAAATAGATGCATCTACTTTAGGTGTAATATCTTTTATGAACATACTTTCATATGATTCTTTCAATTCAAAGTATTGAGTGCGTAGAGAAGAATGTTCTTCTTTAAGCGTTTTATACTTCCTTTTAGTAGCTCCATAAACCTCATTTAATTCAGTGATCATTTCAACTAATTCATCATATGAAGGATCATTAGAGTGTACCTTTTCATCACCTTTAGCCATAAGATAGAGGGATGAACTAGTCGATGTGTTGCCGAGAGCTAGTCTGGCAAGCTTCTTGGAGCAACCTCCTTCATCGTTGGAGTCAGAGTCGGAGCTCTCACCTCCTGACATCCATTCTCCAAAGCAAGCTTCTTTTGTTGCTTCATTTCTCTTCTTGAAGAATTTTTTCTTGTTGTTCGAAGTCTTGTTCTTGTTGGGACATCTTGATGCCATATGTCCCTTTTCGTGACATCCGTAACATATGATGTCCTTGAAGTTTGTTTGCTTCGGCCCCTTTGGTCGAGTGTCGATGTTGACACCCTTCTTGTGTAACCTGCGAAAAAGTTTTTGTGTGTTCTTTACCATGAGTGCTAGATCTTCGTCGGAAGAGCCATCGCTTGGATTATTCTTGGTGCCGGCTTTGAAAGCCAACGCCTTCTTCTTCGTCCCTGAGGGTTCAGTTGCTTCCTTCTTTTCATTCCGATGCATCTCATGGGTGATGAGGTTCCCATAGAGATTAGTAGGCGTGGTGGTCGATAGATCGGAGTTTGTGAGCATCGTAACTAGAGTGTCAAAGCTTTCTGGAAGCGCCCTGAGCATCTTTCTTACAATATCAAGGTCAGTAAAAACAACACCGAGACCCTTGAGTTCATTCACAATATTGTTCAACCAAGTGAACACTGAATCCATGGTCTCGGTTGATGACATTGTGAATGTCTCGTATCTTTGCCTTACCATAAGCAGTTTTTCCTCTTTGACTTTAGTTGTACCCTCGTAAATTTCTTTGAGAGTGGTCCAAACCTTGTGAGCAGTCGTGAGATTGCTTACATGGTTGAACTCATTTAGAGACAAACCGGCAAAGAGTGCATTTTTTGCATGGGCATTTAAATGTAGTTTTCTCCTGTCGTCATCGGACTGACTTGCCGGATCATCCGGAGGAGTAAAACCCAGTTTAACGATGTCCCATACATCAAGCCCCATTGCCTCTAGAAATACCGACATGCGCACTTTCCAGTAAGGATAGTTAGTCCCATCAAAGATGGGCGCACGAGCAGTATGACCAAGAGAAAAGCCCTCATTAGACGTCATCCTCTCTCTAGGCGGTAAAGCCTAATTTATCGAGAGACCTTGCTCTGATACCACGTGAAGGATCAAGGATACCGACTAGAGGGGGGTGAATAGGAGGCTTTAGAAAACTTTAAATTAAAAACAATTGTTGCAAAGATAAGAACTGAAAGCAATATAATATATTGAAATAAAGAGACAGAGAAAACGAACACAACAATTTTTACCAAGGTCTCGGAGACTCGCCCAGTTTCCCCTAATCCTCGTTGAAGCACTCAAGTAAATTGAGTCTTGCTTCAATATCCACGAAGGATATTATCCACTAGTGGTTGCTCCTTGTCCACTCCGGAAAGGCGAGCACCGATGCCTTTTACAATCCTGCCCAGTCTCTCCTACAATCTCCGAACGGAGAGATCAATGGCCATGCCTCCGAACCGTCTAGGTGAGGGCGCTCACCAAGAGTAACAGGCAGCAAGGTCTTCTCTAGACCTCTAACTATCACCGAGAAACTAATAGGATGCAAGTGATGCGAACAGAAAGCAATCGGTGGATCTAAAAAGCACTCGACTTGATCAAAAGATCAAGATTTTGTATAAGAAACTAAAGCTCAAGAATGTGTATGAGAGGAGGCTACTTGTTGTGTAAAATACGAGCTCAAAGCCTCTATTTATAGCCTCAAGGATCAAAAGAACCGCTGGAGCTAGGGCTGAAAATCAGCAACTCAAACTGACAGTCAGTTACATACACAACGGCTGACAAAATTTATGGATAAAAAATAGCTAGCCGTTTGTGGTCGTATATGGAAACTTGAAATCCCAAACTGACAGTCAGTTTGACCAAAACATCGACCAGTTTTAAAAAAATCTCAGATAAAAACAGCTGTGGTCGAAACACAAACTGACAGTCAGCATGGGCATACAGATAGTCAGTTTAGTACAAAAAATTTTGGCCCGAAAAACACACTCTCTGGACAATTGTCAGGTAATACAAACTGACAGTCAACATAAACAAAAATGGCTATAACTTTAAATTCAGATGTCCAAATTGAGAGTTTAATAGCTTGTTTGAAAGATAATTTTAAGGGCTACATATTTGTCAACAGAAGAAAAAGTTAGATCTGCCTAGATCTTTCTACAAATTTGAAAAACTCTTCTGCTGTCAAAAACTCAACTGAAAATCCAAATCTTTCAAAACCAAATTCAAATCAAATCCAACGAAAAAGAATGCAATGCAATGACCTAAATTTCTTGGTTCATGTTGGAGATGTAGAGAGGATTTTGCAACCCCTCTTTATAGTACGGTTAAATCTAAAAACAAAATCCTTAAACCGATCAATCTCCTTACGCCGAGATCGGTAAAATGAAATTTCAGATTATCTTAGGTCCTTTGTATTTTCACACTTGCGTCTCGTCTTTGCTCTTTTGCACCTTAAGCTTCTATTTGATGTCGGGTTCATTTTGATCATCTTGCATTTTTTCCCGAACACGCTCTGTATCAAAAATCTCAGAAACACAATCAGTCTGAAACACTTTGTTTTCATTAATCATTAAAATTAGAGTTAGGCAGAAAGGCCTAGATGCAACAACGTCATCGTCCGAAGAGGGGGCGACATTAGTTTTTTTTGCAAATGTCTTACTCTCTATATGAAACATGATTTGTGTTTGCATGTATGTATGAAACATGATTTTTCTATGATTCAGCCTTTCTACTCTTCAGCCTTTTTTATGTTCAGTTCTCGCTTTTAGTAATCCGACAAATTAAACCAACCACGAAATGTACGAATCAATCAACCCAACCCATCATGGCTCTTTTTCTCCCTAACTAGGGAGGCCGGGGTGGTTCGACAACCCTTTCTAGATTTGACCTGCAATTATTCTTTTTTCTTGGGTTATTCATACACAAATAACACACTCGTAGACTGTTTTAGAAACAACAAAAACCACATGGCTTATTTTTGAAACAACGAAAACCACACCGGTTATTTTAGAAACAACACAAAACCACACGGGTTATTTTACAAATAAAATTAACCACAAAGGGCTGACCACTAGTCACCATCCGGGATGACGACTTAGAGTGGCGACTGATGACGTGCCCTTAAGTCGCCATCCGGGTTGGCGACTTATGGCGAACAGAAAAAGTCATCAACTGGGTTGGTGACTTTGGTCAAATCTGTAATTTCTTTTTTTTCTGTGTTATTTTTGACTTTATTATTTAAATATGAATTTTCCGTATGAAAAATTTTAGAAACGAAGATCAGTTGCAACTTATTGATGAAGACAATTTTAATATCATGGAGAAGCTAAAAAGAATAACTTCTGTGATAAACCACAAAAGCTATTTAGCAAGAATCTCAACATGCAGACTAAAGATTTGGGTTGAAACCAAATAAGCCATAGGAAGCATAGAAACTCGGTCGGTAGGCTGCAACTTTTACCACCACCCAAAAAGAAAAGTTGAAACTACCCCAGAAACTTCTGTGAAATATGGTCATTTTATTTTAGTTTGAGCTTATCTTGACAATATGTCAAAGTTGCATATGATCCTCTCGCATGCATCTTGATTCTATATCAATGTTATGAGAAAAGAAGAGTTTTATGTAGTCATAAAAATTCCATAGAATCAAGAACTCCAACACTATTGTTAAAAATAAGGTCAAATTTTTATTTAAAATTTTCTCTCACAAAATATAAAAATGATAAAAAAATCTTCGAATTATCTGAACCTGACAGATTGATCAAAATAATACTGACCCACCTATCAATCTCTAGAATGTAAATGTGCACATATGGGCGTGCACCCACATTGTCCACACGATTTGTGGGCCAACCAAACCTACCTCGCAAACAGTTTATTGGTTTCTGCCTGTTGGTCGTTTGTCGGGCAGCGTCTGTTTAGTACTAGTGCCGCCCCGTGATACACATCTCAATGCCCGTGATATATAATGCATATGTCGTGCTTGGACCATTTCTGTTAGGTAGGTGAGATGCATTGAACTACGCAGCGGCTTGCAAAAAGAGATGTACAGTACATAGCTGCAAAATTAACAAAAACTAGCTGTTGTTGGTACTATATATTAGCTAGCTAGATCAGTGAGATGCATGCATGCATGGTCCCTCTTCTCTTTTGTTTGGGCGCACGGTGCCGTACGTACACGCAGATTTTGATTTGATGAGCTCCGCGTGAAGAATCATTAGCAATCTTGGCCACTCCTGTCTGGACGACGTTCCGTTACAGTTGTAATCTAATTAACACTGGCGGGTCTAAAAGGCCAGGCCCCTCCTTAAGTTTTAGAAAGAAACCCATCAAGTTTTGTTGTAATTTGCCCCTTTACTTTTGAAAATTATGCAATAGTATATTCTAATTTTAAGAAAAGTTCCTTTATTAGTGTCATTCCATGATAATTTGATCCACTAACTTTACGAAAAAAATTTATAAATAACCCAAATCAAAAAGATAATTTAAGAGATGACACACAGTTTAACGAAATTGTGAAACTAACTTGATCGTACGCGAGAAGACGTTTATCGAGGGTGTAAAACGTGACAAAAACGGCCTGCCATCTTTTCCCTTTTTGACCAGCGACATATACGTTTTCTATTTTGGAACCGCGACAAAAAAGCCAGCACATTTTTCGATTTCGATTAGCACCTTTTCATTTTTGACCAGCGACAAAAACCTTTTCCATTTTGGAACCACGACAATAAGCTTTTCCATTCTGGAGCCGCGACAGAAAAGAGAATTTCCACAATTTCTCCTCCGGTCGTTTCCACTGTAATGTTACATAAAATAATAACTTTTTTTATACTTTCCTTGTCGATTTCAAATAATTAACCTTCGAAGTTGGAAAATCTCTGATAGTGCTTAATTGGTATAGCTTTTGCTCTAAGTTTCCATCTAAATTCATGCTAAAAAATCTTTCGACGTGATATTTTATGTGAATTTTTGTATCATTTTTACAATCCGCTTTCACGATTGTGTTTGTTATGTTTCAGAGATAATTCGTATAAAATTTGGAAGAATTTTGAGATTGTTTTGATAAAAAATGAAGAAGACGATGAAAATTGGACGAACCGGGGCCCTGAAGGACCCAAACCTTAAGCATGGCATTGGCATGGCCAATTTTAAATTTGAAGTCCGATATTTAGAAATTATTAATTGTTTGAAAAGATGGAACGCCACACTGAAAAGCCGAAATAAACCATTAATACATATTATTTAGAAGTACATCCCATAGTGTGCTGACCCATTAACATATCTAATTATTAAATCGCCTCCCTCTTTTGTGATGCCTATCTCTCTGAAAAGGCGAGAGTGAATAAGTATCAGGCGGGTTATGTGGTCTCCAACCAGCTGCAGTAGAAGGTCCGTAGCAGTCTGACGGCCCTAATGGTTGTGAAGGCTGTGTGGGTGGCGGAGCATCATGGAGCTGACTCGGTTGAACCTCGTCATGCGTGCGGTGCTGATGTGCATAGGGATTATCCATCCTCAGCATGTTGGACACCCAATCGTCATGCTCCCTCTATTGTGCCACCCACTCAGCCTCAGCCCCCTGTGGCGCATGTATTGTCTTCTCCGACGGCTGACCCCAAGATGCCCCCTCAGCAGGTTGTGCTCGCTGTGGAGGCATCCAAGGAGCAGAGTAGAGCTGGTTCACCCGGTCCAAATCCTGCTGATCCCAACGATAATCTTCTGCGGCTAGTTGCTCTGCAAAAGTCCTATCAGCAGCCTCTTGAGCTCTTGTGATGTCCTCCAGGTCGTCAGAGTCGTCGGAATCATTGCCTCCTGGCCTATGATGTGTCGTTGGCTCTCCTATATGTAGTGATCCATCTCGACGAGAAAGCATTGACGATGAGTGTGGAAGAATTGATGGGGTGCTAGATGGGCCCGCTGTGTCAGTACCCCACCTCGATGATGCGCTGTGTCGAGTAGGACGTGTGCCCTAGGTACTGGGGCGTGCAAAGGAGAGTCGAGTAGACCTTCGGTTTGGTGGGCGAGCCATAGGCTGTCTTGGCATGAATGTGTCAGTATTACGTCCTCAACTTAGGTCGCTCATGAGTCGTCGGGCAACAGTGTTCACCACACGGATGGCTCCAGTAAACTTAGTACGGCACCAGCGACCTCCGCGTGCTATGCTAGACAAAATCGATCTAGTTTGCAGCTCGATGGCAGCTGCAACGTCGAACTGAGAAAGACAAATAGTGTATTAGTTAGTAAAATGAGTAAATGATGGATGGAAAAGGGGAAATATCGTAAAAACTTACTGAGCGATGTATCCGGCCGGGCCAATTAGAATCAAACCCTAATTGCACACGTTCCGAATGTGGTATATGTGTTGGTGTATCTTCAGGCACACGAGAAAGCCGCGTGCGGGTACGGGGCATGTAACAATCAAGATATGCTTGGTACGTACTGTGATCGTACACTCGAACCTCTGCAATTACATCGATCTGTGCAAGCTCGTTCCACTCCTGCACCCATCTGCCATTCTTGTGGGCCCAATTGTCGGTTTGCCTTCCTTGCCTACTCTACCTACAAAATAAAATAGAGGTAATGGTAGGTATTGAAACAGAAAAACAGAATTCAAATCTTATGCACGCATGGGTGTACCTATGCACCTCCTTGGGGAGATCCCTGTCATGTTCTCTTTCCGGAGGTGGGGTGTGCTGATATAATCCAAACTGACGCATCACCTGCTCTGGGTAGTACGGCTCCACCATATGACAGAACACAAGATGACGTTGTGTCATCCTACAATCGTTGCCCGCTGTGCACATGATCAATATGCCATACAGTGCAATGCTCTCAATGAAATCTGGTGTCCACGGACACCATATGACTCGCGACTCGTGGAGTAGATCGAAATCCCCCTAGTACAAGATGTAGCACCGGCGAACCTAGTTCACAGACCATCTCGGTCGACCGTGCATCCATCTTGTGCCCATGGTTGGGCGATCCACCCAATCATGGACATCATCAGGCTTGGGGTACGGATGCACCGGTCGATCCAAGTGTGGCCGGCCAATTGGAAAATACTCCCAAGACCATGGCTGCAGCAGGAGGGAGCTTCCCGACAATACGGACTCTGGGGCAGTCCGGACACATGCATCGCAGAACCCCCGGTATGTTCCACAAAGCACGGACATGGCCCAGTTGTACTGGAGAACATGCCCTGGTTGGGCATCGACAATGCTCCCCGCCAATGGAATGAACCATGGGTGAACTGTATCCCCGTGTGTAGATTGGAACAGGATATATTGGAACATTACCAACAGGTATGCGAACAAATGCTGGCGCACAACATGCTCCAGCGCATCAGGCGGGCAGTCAAGGTAGCGCAACAAAAACCTATGCGGCACACCACGCCTAGTTGATGGGATCTGATCTTCCTATTGAACGATGTTGAACCTAAGGTTTACCTGAGTGCGCCAGTCTGCAGGCGGCGGTGATGGAACAATGGGTGCTCCTGCAGCAGGTAGGCCTAGGAGCATACCCACATCCTCCAACGTGATCGTCATCTCCCCCCATCGAAAGTGGAACGTGTGTGTCTCGGGGCGCCATAGATCCACCAATGCGGTGACCAATGACCGATCCAATGTGAGGCCATGACCAGTTGCAGTATACGAGAAAACGGTAGTAAACCCGTCTCTGCGAGAACAGGGATGTATCTCGCATCAAGAGGCCAGTACTCCATGGAAGCCCTCATTACAAGTGGCTCAAGATGTCCACCTCGCGACAATACACGCCCACGATGAGCATTGTCCCACCTGCCACTGAGTAGCTCTGGAAGCCGTACATCCTCGTGAGCCATCTCTGCATAAATTAATTACCGTTAGCATAACAATTCAAAATATAACGAAGAAATGAGTTTGGGTTTGACACCTCATAAATCTTAATTTGGTAGAATTTTACCGTAGGTTTAGTTTTAAAAACGTGCAAAAATCACGCTTAAAACTCCTTCCATACGACATTTTATGTGCAAAGTTTCATTATTTCTACAAGATTCTTTCCCAATTGTGTTGTCTGTGTTGCAGGGATCAGGCCTACCAAGTTTACTTCTGAAAACATGCAAAAATCACGCTTAAAACACCTTTTGTACGACATTTCATGTGCAATGTTTCATTGGAATACCAAGAGTCTGTCAAGGAGTTTATTTTTGGACATGTTTACCTGTGTACTATAAATAGGAGGCTTTTGGCTCAATTAGAGTATCCATAGAACATCCATTGTAACGTATGCGAAAGGACTACCAAAATATTGGAAAATATTAAATAACGACAGAATACAGAACTCATGAACGATCACATGACTCGTTACGCGTCACTATTACATGTGTGAATACTAGGTGGATAGGCCGGGTGCATGTAGGCAATTCTTTCTGGTATGCCCGGCTTGTTTGCAAATCGAACATTTTCTACCTTGAGTGCTCGCTTTCTGTGACTCGTCCATGTCATTGTGCAAGCGACGCATCTTCCGACGACCAGGTCCCTTTCTCCTGAGGCTGAAAGGTGGGATCCACCTGGTCTCACCAGATGGAATTACTTTTTAATCACCAACCTTCATGAAGACCCTCCAAATACCACTCCAAGTCTGCTGAAGGTTATGAAGGCTGAAGAACTCAGAAAGGTATGGATATGGGCTTATACTGAGTGCCGCACATGCAGCAATGACATGCGAACATGGCTTGCGTAATAACATGGCCTTGTTGCATGTGCACTCCGCAACATCCCCCATAATGACTTCGTGTACCCTGCCAGCTCTGAGATGGCCGTTAACCCGCTTCTGGCACAGTCGGACTGAAATTATCTTGTGCAATCGGTTGATGATCTCCACCTCATGCGTCTGGGACTTATTTATCCAAAAATTCATGTATTCCTGCACCACGTCCGGTAAGGTTCTAAATGGATCGTCGACCAACATCTTGGTTGCAAGGCTTCTGTTGTTGAAATATTGCGCAGTGCGATACCATGTCATCTCCACAATCGCGGTCAATGGCAAGCATCGCACCCCCTTCAAAACATAGTTACAAACTTCAGATAGATTTGTCGTCATGATGCCATACCTTGCCCCACCCTCGTCATGCAGCAACGACCATTTCTCTTTCTCTTTGTCGCTGATCCACTGTGAAAATTTTCTTATGGCATCCCCATCACCGGCCCACGACCCTTTCTTAGTTGTGTACTTCAGTGTCAACTCCTCGAGCTTCTCAAAGATAGTGTCGTACTTGCTCACTTGGTTCTGCGAGCATAGCCTCTTAAATAGGTCCATGATTTGTTTGCTCCGGAATTTGGTGAAGAGGTTGGCTGCAAGGTGTCGCATGCACCAACGGCTCATCACGTCCTTCCACTTGTAAGGTGGATCGGGAGCGCCCTGCATGATCTCAATGGCTCTGAGCAAGCCTTTGTGTCGATCAGAAATAATGCAGATCTTCTCATGATCCTTTACAACCGCTTGCTTCACATTCACCAAGAACCACAACCAACTTTCCGTGCTCTTGGCTTCTACAACTGCATATGCTAATGGAAGCAATTGATTGTTAGCATCTGCAGCAACCGCAATCAATAGTGTCCCTTTGTACCTCCCAGTTAAAAATGTGCCATCCACACATAACACCGGCAGGCACCATGTGAATGCCTCTATGCACTGTGGGTATGCCCAGAACAAACGGTGCAGAACTCTTGTGTTCTCTATGGTATTGCCATCCGGGGCAACAGCTGTCTGATCGAGTATATCCACAAATGTGCCTGGATTTGTTAGTACGATGTTTCCAAGCAACCGCACCATTGTGTTGTATGCATCCTCGTATGTGCCGTACATGTCCTCAATTGCTTTCTGCCTTGCTCTCCATGCCTTGTTGTAGCTGATACGATAACCACATCGATCTGCCACTTTCTTGATGATCTCTCTTGGCAGTATCGATGCGATCTCTCGCACTGCGGCTGGATGATGTTGCTTACATATGCCGCAGTCATGTTTCTTTGGCGGTCCAATGCCTCAGTAAGATCACATGTGTGGGTGTTAACTCTCGTGACCACAAAACCAATGTCATCCTTTGGTTGCATGGCACGAACCCTCCATGCGCAGCCTGGTGTAAGACATACGACATCATATAACCTGGGGGTAGACTTCACCACTTTTTATTGTCGATTGAGTGCAAGAGACCATCTAGCCACAGCATTTTGCACATCTTCTTTCGTTCGAAACTCTTGCTCAAGCTGGATGCTACTTTTCTCAAAAAACCATCTTGAGTTTTGGTCCGTCGGCAGCACTGCCGAACCAAATCCAGATGCATCAATCCATTGTTGGGGGTCCTGAAATGATCTTCGTCGGAGTCTTCAGATGCTTCGGAGTCTGTCAAGTCATGTTCGTCATCTTTGTCGGACACAGTTCCAAGACCCTCCAAGAACTCACACACATCAACACGTGTGTGGCAAAAAGCTTCTGACCAGTCCTAGCCCTGAATGTTGGCGGAATCGGTGCATTCATTTCTCCCGCCCATGCGCCGCTACTAGGGCCGGCTCCAACATCACCCTCCAGAAGTTCTAGGTCGCAGAACTGGACATAAACAAAAAACCGGCTGCCCAGACAGCCATAAGGGTCCTTTAGTCTCCTCACAAACGACCCCCACGAGTTGTTCCCTTTCAGTTCACGCAACACCCAGTATGGGCCGTTGGCTGTCTCCTTCACTATGAGCCCCTCTACTTGAATTGTCTCATGTTCTACACTCTTGCCGATCAAACTAAGTATCCATAATTTAAGGTCCATGAAAGATGTGTTATGTATGTTCAAATCGACCATGACATTTTTGCAATGGCTCATATCTACACCGTTTGGCCCATCACGAATCAAACCATCGCCATAAAATATGCAGAAATTTTCGGGTTGCTCCATTCCCTACGGAACATATTTACGCAACAATTATAAGTAAATATATTATGATTTTTAAATCACATAGTTAACATAATCAATATATTTATAGGTAATTTTTAGGCTGCTCCATTCCCCTTCATCTGTAAATTTTACAAATAATGCCAGTTTTCAAAAATCAAAACAGGCATGACGATATTCTTGAAAAAACGTATGTTTCTTTGGAATACCCTTTGATTCTTTTTGCTTTACAAAAGCTTTTTATGTTCTGGGATCTATAGAAACATAGAAATTTTGAATGAAATCCTAAATAAATTTCAAGTAAACCCTAGTCTTTTTTTAGAATTAGGTCAAACGAATTTTAGTCATATAAAATGATAAAATAAAGCTCAAAACCTAGATTTAAACTATGTACAAGAAACATTTCTAAACATCATGGAAAATTGAAATAAATTCAATTACCAATTTAAGAATATAATTGTGAAAAGAATATTCACAATTTAGTCTCTTAGCCAATTATTAATATAAAAGAAAATCCTCGATAAAATAAAAATAAAAGAATTAAATTGCAAGGAGGCCCGTGCAATGAAAAACCTTATAAGTATTATTACAAAATGACCCATGAACTAAAGGAAACATTTATAAAAATACCCTTTACAAAGAAGTCCTAAAAAATAATTAAAATTTTGGAATTAAATAATAAGGACATGATTATATGCTTGGACCATTAAGTTTAGTATCAAAACATGCAAATTTCATGCTTAAAATTTGATTATTTTCAATGGTTGCTTTCCAATTATATTCACCATGTTTCAGCGAACAATCTTGGCAAATTTGGGCCGAATTCGACCACATTTGAGCCTCCAACGACCAGGAAAACCAAAGGAACAAGAAAAAGACTTCTGGTCGAGTACTACACGAGCATAGCCTTGGTCGAATCTTTTTTGGCGGCAAAATCGGCTCCCATATGAGTGCTGGTCGAGGCCGGGTCTTGGTTGCAAGCTAATACGAGTCCTAAGAGAATTCTAAAACGCGCCCGCGGTTGAAAAGGCACTCCATTCGAACACATAACGTGCCCGCGGTCGAATAGGACTCGTATTGATTGTGTGTGGTCGATTGTGGTCGTTTTTGGTCAAATTGAGAGGTTTTTGGTCGGTTGCGGTCGGTTCTGGTCGTTTGTGGTCGATTTTGGTCAATTGGTCTCGGATTTGGTCGGTTTGAGCGAGTTGGTCTCGGAATTGGTCGAATTGGTCGAGTTGGATCAGGTTTTGGTTGGTTTTGGCTGAGTTGGACTCAAACTGGTCCGTTCTCATACTCCAAATTTCTTAATGTTTTAAAATGCTTTTAAATTTCAAATTCTTTTGCATTTGAGTGCATGATCATATAGAATCCTATAATGTGAGGCAGTAGAGCAATTTGGATAAATTCAAGAAAACCCTACATTTATTTAAAATGAGGTTAAAAGAATTGATTCACATAAAATGATAGAACAAACCCTAAACGTAAAGCTAAGTTATGCACAAGAGAAATTTCTAAAAATTATGGAAAATTGTAATAAATTTAACTACTAATGTTTCACCTATTTAGGATTCAACTGCAAAAGGAATAATCACAATTTAGTCCCTTAATTAATTGCATCATAAAAAGAAAAGGTTTATTAAAAAAAAAGTATAAGATTACAAGGAGGCCCATGTGGCGAAAAACTTTATAATTTTTATTACAAAAATGACTATGTATCTGAAGAGATTATTTATAAAAGACCCCTTTTCAAGAAAGCCCTAAAAAATAATTAAAGTTTTAGAATTTAATGATTGTATGTTAGAATATTACTAAAATACCTTTAAAAATACACTAAATAAACAGTAATTCATCCAAATTATCCCCTTTGTCAGAAAACCCTATTTTTCCCTACAGCCCTCAAGTTTTTACAAATTAAAAAGAAGTCCTTGCATGTAATTTTGGACTTTATTAGTGCTAAATTACCATTTAAAACCTGATAAAATCACTAATGCTACAGTAAACTCACCAAAGTGTCCTCATTTACCTATTGGCCAAGTCTTAGTAATTTTCCAGCTCATGTGCTACCTCATGCTAAGATTTTAACATAATAAAAATTCAACAATCAGACAAAAACTGTGATAAAACCTCCGGTAACCTTCAGGTTGTGATAGATTTTAACACAACAAATGGCCATTAATTTGAGCTATGTCGCTGTAGAAAACTTACATGTTTTAGGTTATTCGAAACCCTAATTAAGTCAGAATCAAGTGCAGTTACATCCAAACTTGCATTTCTGCACTTCGTATTTACATTTCTATATCTTGTGTGTATGTTAGTATACTAATACTAGGACTGTATGCCATTTGTTTGGTTGTTGCTATTGTGTGTATGCAGAAGACGAGGTCTCCGAACCACAAGACCAAGAATTCAACCTGACCATTACAATGTCTTAGAGTCTTAGAGCAAACACAAGTTTAATCATTTGTGCATACAATGGTGAATCTCACCCATGTACTTCTCAGCAATACATCTATCATCCCCAATTTTTTTGGCAATAATACTTGACATAATATTATTTATTAAGACAAAGACAAAGCTTGGAATAGTGATAGAAGTGCAGTACAGAAAGTATCTAAAACTTGTTCAAAGTTTTGTGATCTATGGATGCAGAAGGCCATGTGCACAATTAATGTTAAATTATTGTGACTAAACTATGCATAAACTACTGTAAATTATTTTAACATCTACTTAGTTACTAATCACATAATTAGCACATAAATTAGCAAGAAAATTTGGTTCAAACACAAAAAATTTTGAAGTAGAAGAAGTGTGGATTGGAGTTCTAAATGGATGAGAGAGACCGTGACCTGCATAGGGGGGTTAAAACCTGTCCGAGAACACGAAAATTCGTGAGAAGATGGTAAACTACTGTTCGCGCGTGGGTGATGCGACAAAAACGGCAAGCCTTTGAAAAACACTTTTAGTCGTGGATGGGAAATGGAAATGACCTGCACAGCTTTTGTCGCGCGTGTGCGCTCCTTTGTCACGTGTGCGCTCCGGAAAAGAAGCATCCGTCGTGGTTGCTTCCACCTTGTCACGGTCGTGAGCCGCGATTAGATGAGGTGGCCAGTCATATTCGCAATTTCGGTAAACTGTGGGTTATTTTTCAAATTATTTTTTTTACTTTGGGTTATTAATAAAAAATTTTCCTAACTTTACAGAAAAATCTTTTATTTAAGTTATTTCTTAGTAAGGTGTGACTTTAGTCTCAAAGACAGAAAAATTCCTTACTTGAAAATTAGTTACAAGCATTATTGTACTGAATACAACTATATTTGTAAACTTGCCCACCTTGCTATCAATTCCTAGATCCACTACTGCGTAGCTAGGTTTACAGTGGGTAGATTGTATGTTATCTAACTATATGATCATATATTAAATCATTGAATCAAAATAGAAAAACGTCAGCCATATTTTTTTCAGTAGACTATTAGGAGCATGGATTGTTAATATGATGAGATATACGAACGTATTTGCAGTTTGAACCCAGCTACATATGTATGATATGGAGCCCATCCCGCGCAATGTAGCACAGTACATCAATATCATACAAGCGCAAGGAAGCTATTTTTTGCTGTCCGAATGTGTCGTAATTTGCCAGTGATTATAGTGATTATTGATGTGTAATGTCAATGTGGCAACATGGTATGGCTCAGCTCGGGACACGTGAATATAAATGTGAAGTATTCCCAGAGGAAAATGATTGTCGTTTTTTAACTAGGCACAATATTGAAGATGCAATTATTATTATTATTTTTAGGAATATTTAGTTCAATATCACTAAAAAAAAAGTGAAATTAGTAAAATATTACTAGTTGTGAGTATGATATTTGGTGTCTGAGTTCACATGACGCACATGTCAATAAGACATTAATGATATTTTACTAATATCATATTTGACAATAATATGGAACTAATTACCCCTATTACTATGATGTATTAAAAATTTATAAGATTGAAATATTATGAAAGTATTTTTTATAAAAATATACTTGTATAATTTTCTTATAACCAATCTAAATATTAATAAATATATTAGTGGTCAAATTTTGAAAAATTTGACCAGAGTGCATACAAAAACGACAACCTTTTTAGACTAGAAAGATTATATGAAAACTGCCAGTAAGTATATTTCCCAGAGGCGGTGATTTGGCTAACAAAATCAAGGAAAAAATTATCACGGAACTATATGGAGATATCCAAGCTCATAAGTTGCTATGTTTTAAGTTATGTGTGTTATATCTATTTAGGTTGGTTTTTGGGCCACTACTACAGCTATTAGTTAGATTTGTCGAACTTTATTGGACGACTTTTGGGATTCTTACCATACATTTTTTTCTCAAAAGTGCAGAGCTTAAAATGAGTGCCAAACTGTTGGGTGCTGTTGGAAGAGATCTCTGACCCTTGGTGAAGGAATATCATCCTTAGCAATAGTCGTACCTCAAAGTAAGCGCTTGACCCGATGAGCCCCCCGAGTGGGAAGCGATTTGGGTTAGGTCCCTCCAGGTAAGCTTAACCGAGTGAGTCTTCCCCGGGGTGGCCTCATCCCTCCGAGAGAGTAGTACGTGGCTCGGGTGAGTCCCTCAGGCAGCTTCGGTTCTGGGTTGATCTCACCACTCAGGAGAGCAGTGGCCCGGAAGAGCCCTTCGGGGTATCTACGTCCCCAAGTCAACCTCGCCCCTAGGAGAGCAGTGGCCCGGATGAGCCCCCGTGGGTGGCCTTGTCCCTAGGTTGACCTCGCCCCTCGGGAGAGTAGTGGCCCGGGAAAGTCCTTCGGGGTATCTACGTCCCCGGGTGGACCTCGCCCCTAGGAGAGTAGTGGCCCCAGTGAGCCTCTCAGGGTGGCCTCATTCCCGAGTTGACCTCACCCCTTGGGAGAGCATTGAACCAGGAGAGCCCTCCCGGGTATCTACGTGCCCGGGTTGACCTCGTCGCTCGAGAGAGCCTCCTGGGGTACCTATGTCCTTGGGTTGACCTGGACTGGTAGGGCCCTTTGGGGTAGCCTCATCGCCGGGTGAGTACTAGCCCAGGAGAGATCCCCCAGGGTAAACATGACCCAGAGAGTCTCCGGGGCAATCTCACTGTCGAGAGCCGATCAAGACCCCCGAGGCGTCCTCGCTCCAAGCCAATCTCACACTAGGGTAAGCAATGCCCCAAATAGGGGCTTCTCTTGTTCCTCGGTGGGACCCGTGAGGCATGTGTCAAAGATCTATGGCGATAGTAGTGTGAATTGACCACTTCGCCCTCTATCCTATGGTCGCGGTCGAGGGCACTATAGTAATTAGGTGTCATTTTAGGCTATAAAAGTCACTTGTACACACTCATTGTAACTCAAGTCATTTCCATTTAATACACCCAACTACCAATAAGTATGCCTTGGAGCTTTCTCCCCTTGGGAAGACCTCTCAACCGATTAATGTCAAGGGTGCATCGATAGGACTAAAATTTCACCAACCTATATAAATCTTCCGTGTCAACCTTTTTGTGATTGCTCAATTCAGAGTGACCTGTCGCATGGTCATTCCAAGTCACTGACTTCTTATGACTCGTGAGATCTACCTATCGCGGGTTCTTAACCCCACAACAGGTGTGGTTTTCTACTCTTCACCTTAAATATGGCTACAAATCAAATAGTTTTAACTTGTCGTAGAGTATAGTTGTATCACAATTGTGTCACATGTTTAAACCAATGTATACAAATCTGTGAGAAGCAAACAGGCCTTTCATTTCTGTCCCAATTCGTGGGAACTATGGTTCTACCTCATGAACTCTTTTAAGGTTACACTATATAGATTTAAAACCACATCAAAAAAACATAGATTAATACATTGCTAGAAACATATATAGGCAAAAGGAGATACACTTTTAAAACACAATGCAAAAATGACAATAACATATAAATTTCCCAATACTTTTGTCATTTGAGACATCAAAGGTGTCACTAGGTAGGGCCTATAGTCCCATCTCATTGTTACCATAAAAAGGTAGAATCAATGCATAACTACTAGGTTCTAAAAAAAAGTAAAATTAAAACCATAACTATTAGGAATGGACTCTAGATGGTTATGGCATGAGCAGTGAAGATTCCACCTGAAAGTCCTACAGCAGAACTTTGTTGGAAAATGAGTAAGTTACGCTAACTAAATTTCAAAAAAATTTTACTCAAAAACTACTAGTATTAGACCATAAAATAGATTGTTATTAGCAGTGGAAGGAGAGTTGGTAAAGCGACTGAATGTACACAACGATCACTCACAGATCGTCCTGATCAACACACGTAGATGCCAACAATTGCTTTTGGATCATCTTGATCAGTGCAGCAATTGCAGCCGCAACTTTACTGGTATCTACACGTTTTTGGATGGAACATCGTATGTTAGTGTGCTAGCACCGACACGCACAACAAGGGCTTTGGGGTTGTCGCTCTAAAGGAGGTGGTGGCTAGGGTTTTCTTGATATTTCTTAAAGTCCATCATGCCTCCCTTTATATAGAGTCCTGTAGGAGGAGTCCTACTACATTAGGTTTCCTAACGTGATACAATATCACATAACAAATTCTATCCAAATTGTAGGAGGAGCCTCACATACATTAGGTCTCATAGTGTGATACGAAAACCCCATAACAGATCCAATCCGAATTGAGTTGTTCCAAACTGTTAAGTGTGTGACCTTGTAGGTTCATGCATATTTGGTCATGACTCGGGAACACTTACCTGAACTGTGCGTCGGTAGTGGACCCTAATAAGACACAACAATTATCAAAATATACACGAAATCCAATGAGCCTATATAATATACACATATTGATCTTTTTGCCATATTATACCAGATTAAACCCAAGACAGAAAATGTGCTACCCTTGAATTGTTCAATGCTTTCTCGATCTCATAGTTCACTGATCTCCTTGTAGTTGACACTCAACCACAAACGACATAGTCATGCACTTCTCAGTTCATCCATATCAAAAGGCCCAAAGATATCTCTCTCATTATATGAGAGATGCAAATTCCATCTCAACCATTCATATTCCTCTGCATGACTTATAGTATACTCGAATATTACCTTTATTACCACTCAATTAAGAGTAGTATTTGGTAGTATCAAAGTATACTACTACACATGTAGGAAATTATGATGGTCTCAAGTCTAAGGATTAATCATAAACATCATTTGAGACTAACTGGTGACACTTATATGACAAATCCAAACAATGTCTCAAATTGGGTCTAATCAACATTATGTTCTCCAACATATGTCCAAATTATTAATTTTATATCTTCTCAATTGAGAAGACGAAATCTTCTCAATTTTGGTAGGTTTGATCCCTGAAACATGGCAAACATGGCCGTGAAAGCAATTTGTAAAAATAATTTAAAAGTATGCATAAAGTGTAACATCAAAGGAGTTCTAGGCATGATTTTGCATGTTTTCAGTAGCAAACTTAAGGTTAAAATGTTACCAATTTAACACTTATCAATGCTACGTCTATTCATAAAACATTTGGTCCAAGTTACACATTCCCTGAGATATTAGAATCATCTGTGATCCGAGCATTTCTACAGGGGGTTCGATACACAAGATTTACATGTTGAGGAACTGTTCGATATGGTTGATTGCTATGCCATAGCAAGCGAAGCAGTCCAATGGAAAAAGATGACAGAGAAGGGAAACTTACCTCCGCAAGCTGGACTTAAGAAGAAATCATCCAAAGCTGACAAGGACAAGAAGAGATTGTGCTCAAAGAAAAAGGGGAGTAATTTCCTATGAGAAGTCATGGCGCTTGAGTCTCAACGACCCAAATCGAAGGCCAAACAATCATCTTGCTCTGGTCGTTCGAATGATAACCAATCAACGGCCCCCAAGAATCAGCATGATAAGGGCAAGGCAGTTACATGCAAAGACCAAAATAAAATATGGTGCCCCTTGCACAAAGTAAAGGGACATGATTTCACTATTACAAAAATGCAATCCACTAACCATATCTTCTAACTGTTATAAGCAATATGGGAAAAATCCGATAGAGTACATCGACAGCTGTGGATAAGATGCTTTTTACTATCGATTATGTTCTGGCGTACCGTTAGTGAAATGCAAACAATTTTTACTATTGGTCATTACTGTACCGACCGATATAATAGAGGAAATTGTATTATCGGTTTGTCTTTCGTAACTGATAGTGAAATTACGAACTTTTTACTATCGGTTAATACTGTACCAACCGATATAATAGAGTAAATTTTACTGTCGGTTATATAAAACAAACCGATAGTAAAATGACATCATATAAACTAATGGTTATGATAGTGGGACCTTAGAAGAGAGAAAAGTTCACTATCGGTTGTGGTTTTGAACCGATAGTAAAATTGCACTACTTATCTCGACCCCTGCTCTGCATCCTCGATCATTTCTACCATACGTGCATCCATGCTCCAAGCTAGAGTGATCTGGAGAAGCTAGCTGAGAGGTTGATAATTCGATCCCCCTCGGTATTGTCATCTTCTCATCACCTCTCTCTCTCTCGATCACTCTTTCACACTCTCCCTCTCTCTACTTCCAATTCATTAAACTAGATACATGTAGCTCCAAACTAGCTAGAAGGTTAGGTTGGCTAGCTAGCTATAGCTTGCTAAAGTTAAGCTAGGAATGATTTATGGTTGAAGTTAACCAGCTAGCTAGCTGGCTCTTCCAATAAATGCATCAAGTTAGGGTTTCATATATATCCATTTAATGTAATTAAGTAGCTGTACACATATGGCCTAATTGATGATGTTTCATGCATGCATGTCCTGAGTCATTAATTATTTACTTCAATTTGTCAATTTTGTGAAATAATTGTAGATGGACCGAGAATATTGGATGTATGGAATAAAATGTACTACTTTTGAGTATTTGGAGGGTGTGAATGGGTTTATGAAATTTGCTGAGCAAGAAAAGGCGAAAAAGGGAGAGAAAGATATGCATTGTCTTTGTATAGATTGTATGAACTTAAAGAGGTTCGGCAACTCTGATCAGATTAGGAGTCATTTGATTCATCGTGGTTTTAACGCACGCTATACTCGTGGGATATGGCATGGTGAAGATCTTGAGGAAACGAGCACTGCTACCACTCAGCAGCACCTGGAAGTGGATTGCAGTAATGATGATCATCAGAACATTGATAATGTTCATTCGGATGTGCATGTAGATGACGACAATTTAGATGAAATGTTACGTGATGTAGAAGAAGATTACAGCGAAAATGATTTTGGTAAATTTGAGAAATTAATTGTTGATTCTGAGAAGCCTTTGTTCCCCAGATGTGCAAAATTTACAAAATTGTCTTCTGTGTTGAGATTATATAACTTGAAGGCAAGCAACGGTTGGAGCGATAAGACTTTCACGGCACTATTAGATCTTTTAGCGGACATGCTTCCAGAGGGAAATGAGTTGCCAAGATCAGTTTACCAGGCCAAAAAACTATTGTATCGGTTGGGAATGGAAATCGAAAGAATGCATGCACGCCCAAATGATTGTGTTCTGTACCGTAACGAGTATGAGGATTTGCATGTTTGTCCAAGATGTGGTGCATCGCAGTATAAGCATGGGGACAGAATTTATCACAATGGATGTGATGAGGTAAAGAAAGGGCCTTCGGCCAAAACTGTGTGGTATTTGCCTGTGATTCCTAGATTGAAACGGCTATTTGCAAATCCGAAAGATGCGAAGTACTTGCGTTGGCATGGTGAAGGTCGGAAACAAGACGAAAAACTAAGATATCCAACTAATTCTATTCAATGGAGAAACATTAACAGAACATTCAATGAGTTTGGCGGCGAAGTAAGGAATATAAGGTTTGGGCTGAGTACGGATGGTATGAATCTACACGGAAATATGAGCAGTCGGCATAGCACTTGGCCAGTTCTTTCATGCATTTACAATCTTCCTCCTTAGTTATGTATGAAGCGCAAGTACATCATGATGTCATTACTAATTTCAGGACCCAGACAACCCGGGAATGATATTGACGTGTTTCTATCACCGTTAGTCGAGGACTTACATAAATTGTGGAGTGAAGGGGTGCGGGTGTGGATGCACATAAGCGAGAGAATTTCATGTTGCGGGCTATGATATTTTGCACCATAAATGATTTCCTGGCCTACGGAAATTTATTGGGGTATAGTACGAAAGGAGGCAAGGCTTGTCCTATTTGCCTGGATGAAACTGAAAGCATGTGGTTACCAAACTGCAGAAAAACAGTGTACATGGGTCACTGTAGATTCCTTCCGATGCATCACGCCTACCATAAGAAGAGGAAGTCATTTAATGGGAAGCCTGAGAAAGGATCAGCTCCAGTGTTTGTGACTGGTAAGGAGCTTTACTTGCGCGTGAAGGACATCAAAGTTGAGTTTGGTAAATGTTCTAAACCTCCAGAAAAAATGTTTGGAAGAAGAGATCGATTCTTTGGGTTCTACCATATTGGGAGCACTTACAAGTTCAACATTGCATTGATGTCATGCACGTAGAGAAAAATTTTTGTGACAGTTTGATTGGTTTGTTGTTGAACATTCCGAGAAAGATGAAAGATGGCATCAACGTTCGCCGTGACATGCTCGAAATGGGCATAAGGACTGAGCTTGCACCGTTGGAGAAGGGAAACGTACATTCCTCCCCCCGGCCTGCTATAGTTTGTCAAAAAGAGAAAAAACAGAACTCTGTCAGTGCCTATATGGTGTCAAAGTTCCATGCAGGTATTCTGCGAACTTGAAAAAACTTGTGTCCATGAAAGACTTGAAACTGGTTGGTATGAAGTCCCATGATTGTCATGTACTGATGTCACAAATGCTTCCCATTGCTATCAGAGGCATTCTCCCAGTCAAAGTCAGAGAGACAATTACAAAGCTATGTTATTTCTTCAACACAATATCTGGCAAGGTAAGCGTGTACTCCTAGCAAGTTAATTAGCTCCATTCGTGGAACATGTCAGATTTTTTGGATCTGAATATTTGCTGCAACTGTGTGCTTGCAGGTAATTGATCTAGATGGACTGGATGATTTGCAATGCGATGTGACTACAACTCTTTGTCAGCTGGAGATGTATTTCCTTCCATCTTTTTTTGATGTTATGGTCCATCTAATTGTTCACCTTGTTAGAGAAATTAAGTTTTGTGGACCCGTGTTCCTGCGCTACATGTATCCATTTGAGAGATTTATGGGTATCTTGAAGGGATATGTAAGGAATCTACATCGGCCTAAGGGTAGATCATTGAAGGTTATGCCGCTGAGGAGGTGATTGAATTTTGCACTAACTATATGGCCGGGGTTGACCCAATTGGTGTTCCTATGTCTTGGCATGAGGGCTGGCTTCAGGGCATTGGAATGATTGGATTCAAAGCAGTCGTCCCCTCTAGTGATCTGTATGCAAAAGGCCATTTTTGGGTCTTATAGCACATGACGGGGGTAGAGCCATACATACACGAGCACAAGGAAATGTTACGGAAACATAATCCTTCGAAGCCAGAGATTTGGGTCACCAGAGAACATAACAGGAAGTTTGCTGGGTGGATCGAAAATAGAGTCCTGCGAGCTTCTGAGGGCAACGTAGATGAAGTTGTTACATGGTTGGCCAGAGGGCCTAGATATACTGTAGGAACTTCACAGGGGTATGACATCAATGGCTATTTATTTTACACAAGAACTCAGGACGAGAAGAGTACTATGCAATGTAGTGGAGTGACACTACTTGCTATTTCAGAGGATACCAGGGCAGTAACGGCACTCAACTCATATTACAGTGTTATTGAGGAAATATGGGAGCTCGATTATGTATTCCTTAAGATTCCTTTGTTTCGATGCCAATGGGTCGAAATCTCTCGAGGTGTTAAAGTCAGCAATTATGGGTTTACTCTCGTCGATCTCAGTAGAGTCACACACCAATATGATCCACTTATACTTGCTGAGCAAGCCACACAGATGTTCTACATTGTTGACCCGGCCAATCCAAAGTTGCACGTTGTCCTTCATAGTAAGAGACGTATTGTTGGAGTCGAAGACGTTGTGGATGAAGAAGAGTATGATCAGTTTGACGAACTACCTCCATTTTTAGATGGAATTCTTCAATCTGTCCCTACCGAAGATATTGACGGAACAAGTTACCTGCGAGACAACCACGAAGAAGGATTATGGGTGGACAACCATTCTTGACTAATTTGCAATATGTAAGTGACGTATATTACTTGGATCTTTAATCGAAGAATTAATATAAATACTGATCATGTTGTGAAAATTGTGATTATTGTGGTTATGCACCCAGTCATGTTGTCAAATCATTTTTCAAAAATTCTTTGGGAAAAAACATACGTGATGCATTGAGAATCATTACCGCAAATTTTCATTTCAATTGAAGTTGATTTGAGCAATAATTGATTCTTTTCACAAATCAATATGAAAACTGCAAAGTTCAGATTCCTCATGGTTTTGGCTGGTTTGTCATTTTCATATCTCCATCTTGATTGGCTATTCGAAGAAAGTTTCTATATGCATGATTCCTTATGTTCCATGATTGGTCTTTACTGTTAATTTATTTCAAAATTATTGGAAGTCATTTGCATGGGGTTTCAGGTGTCTTTACAAGTGCAAAATAATGTACTGAAACCCATCTGTAATTGTTCTCAGGAAAACCCTTTAGGGTAACTAACATTGTATTTTACTATCGGTTTCAATTTCCAAACCGATAGGAATTTAGTGTCTAATATCGGTTTCTTGTTCCCAACCGATAGTAATACATATTGTGTTGAATATGCTTGATTATTTATCTTCCATGATTGGTCTTTGCTGTTAATTTATCTCAAGTCAATTGGTCTTTGGAAGTCAATTGCATGGATTTTCATGTGTCATGTGCAAAATGATTTACTGAAACACACATGTAACTGTTCTCAGGAAAAACCCTAAGTACTAGTGCCATTGTATTGTATGAGACCCTAAGTCCATGAGCAAAAGCCCCTGTTGAACGTTATTTATGAGACCCAGTTCTACAATTTGGTTCGATCTTGTAGACAGTGGATTAATTTACTATCGGTTTTTATTAATGTACCGATAGGAATATCAGCACTCTGGTATCGGTTACTTAATTTTAACCGATAGTGAAATACAATGGCAATACTCCAAACCCTAACTGCCATTGTATTTTACTATTGATTTTATTTGTAGAACCGATAGTAATATTTGTATCTTATATCGGTTTATAATTATTAACCGATAATAAATATTTCTATATTAGGTTAAACCCGCAGGATTTTCCCTCCAGTCCAACCGATCACATTTCCAAATAAGTGTGTACTCGCGCACAGAAAACCCTAGCCTCCCTGACGTTCCCTTTTTCGCTCCTGCACCACCATTGCCGCTTGCATTTGGGTTCTCCACCGCCTCCGACCACTGCATTGCACCATCGTAGGCCACTCCACGAACGACTGTAAGTGTTCTTGGCCAACCCAATTAGAATTGATCTTGCCGCTCGCGTCAATTTCTTAAATTGATATTGAATTGTTCATATGTGGTTCAATATATAACAAATATAAAACTAGATGAAAAGTGCATGAATTACAAACTTGATAGATATGAGAATTACAGACTTAATGAAAATCACTAAGAATATTTCGTTACATAGTCGTCCACTATCGGTTTTAATTTTAGAACCGATAGGAAAACATATGTCTGAGTGCAGGATGTTGCATCTAGGCCTTCATGCCTAACCCTAATTTTGATGATTAATGAAAACTAAGTGTTTTAGACTGACTGTGTTTTTGAGATTGTTTGATACAGAGCTCCGTTGGGAAGATAGTCAAGATGAACAAGATGAACCCAACACAAAAGAAATAAAAGCACAAGTCGCAAGGAATGAAGTCGAGACGCAAGTCGCAAAAGCGCAAAAGGACCTAAGGTAATCCATGATTTTATTTTTACCGATCTCAGTGATTGGAGTTGATCGGTTTAGGAAAATTGTTTTTAGTTTTTAACCGTACTATAAAGAGGGGTGGCAAAAGTCCTCTCTTTATCTCTAACATTATCCGAGAAACTTAGGTCATTGCATTGTATCTTTTTGGTTGGATTTGATTTGAATTTGGTTTGAAAGATTTGGATTTTCAGTTGAGTTTTTGACAGTAGAAGAGTATTTCAAATTTCTAGAAAGATCTAGGCAGATCTGGTTTTTGCTTCTGTTGACAAAAATGTAGCCCTTAAAATTATCTTTCAAACGATCTGTTGAACAACTATTTTGGATTTCGGGATTTAAAGTTATAGCTATTTTTGTTCAGACTGACTGTCAGTTTGCTAAACTGACTATCAGTTTGAATGTCAGTTTGAATGTCAGTTCAGTTAAACTGACAATTGTCTAGAGAGGGTGTATTTTGAGCTGAAAATTTTTGAACTAAACTGACTGTCAGTTTGGTATAACTGACTCTCAGTCTGGAGTTCGACCTAATTTGTGTTTATTTGAGTTCTTATTTGATCTGGTCGTTTGTGGTCGAACTGACTGTCAGTTTGTGAGACTGACTGTCAGTTGCGGGTTTCAAGTTTCCATATACAACCACAAACGGCTAGCTAGTTTTTATTTGCAAATTTTGCTAGCCGTTGGTTCTAGAACTGACTGTCAGTTCCTCATACTGACTGTCAGTTTGAGCTGCTGATTTTCAGCTCGAGCTCCAACGTCTCTTTTGAGACTTGACGCTATAAATAGAGGGCTTGAGCATTTGTTTTACATAACAAGTAGCCTTCTAGTCATTTCCACTCTTGAGCTTTAGCGTTTTATATAAAATCTTGATCTTTTGATCAAGTTGAGTGTTTTCTAATCCACCGAGAGTTTCAGTTCTTTGCATTTGCATACTCGTAGTTTCTCGGTCCGTGTTTGGAGGCTTAGAGAAGACCTCGCTGCCTATTACTCTTGGTGAGTGCTCTCACCTAGACTGTTCGGAGGCGTGGCCGTTGACCTCTCCAGTTTGGAGATTGTTGGAGAGGCTCGGCAAAAGTGTACAAGGCATCGGTACTCATCTTTCTGGAGTGGACAAGGAGCAACCACTAGTTGATAACATCCTTCATGGGTGTTGAGGCAAAACTCAAGTGACTTGAGTGCTTCAACGAGGATTAGTGGAGACTGGGCGAGTCTCCGATACCTCGGTAAAAATCACTGTGTTCGTTCTCTTCTCTTCTTTCTCATATTATTATTTGTTCTTGATTTGCAAATATTTGGCTTAAATTTAAGTTTTAAAAGCCTCCTATTCACCCCCCTCTAGTCGGCATCCTTGATTCTACAAAGGATCCTTGTACAAGACCCTAATCTGAATTTTTTGTTAATTATTTCTCATTTTCTAATTTTCATCTGAAATTTTGGTTCATTTAAATTTTCATCACAAAGCCATGATTCTTTATGTTCCATTTTCTAATTTTCATCTGAATTTTCTTGGCTATGACATTAGATTTGCTTAGAGTCTTAAGAATTTTGCTTGAATGTTAAGCATTGACTTGTTTAACCCAGTATACCCCTTTTTCTTTCAATGAAAATATGTAGTTCTACTGCATGTTCTAAAAAAAATTTCTATTATCCAATCTATGAAAGTATGGCTTTGTGAAAGAGTCAAATGATTTTTGGGTCAAAGCAAGTTTTCCGGTGAGATTCAAACACCCATAAGTTTCAAATTGAAACTCTTTTGAGAAAGTTTTCAATTTCGAACTTCTTCGGGGTAATAATATCTAGGACTTTTGCAAAACAATTTTTGGCACAATTCAAATAGATTTTGATTAGCACTCAAAACTGATTTGGTTAAAAAAACAAGATAGTCAAAAGCCTCTAAAAACCTTTTAAATACATTTTGAAGACCATATTGATAGGAATTGATGATTTTTGGCCTTTTGAATGAAAATATGACATTTTAACAAAAAGAGGTGGTTCATCATTGCCATTCTATTTTAGTTATGAACTTTTTCATGGACCTTTCTTCATATCAATTGATGGTTTGTTCATGGAATTTTAGGTAAAGTCATGTCGGCATCTTCCTCGGCTGATAGTAGTGATTCGGCCAAGGGCAACGTAGATGACACTGCCTCGTCCCAACGCAAGAGGAAGGCGCGAGGAGCGACGATGTTGTGTCGTTTGGCCAAACGCGCGGATCTTTCATGTGAGTTCAACCAGTTCTGGAGACCGATCGGGAAGAACGCAGGCCAGTACGCTGCCTATGTTGGTTTGTTGGCGAAGGAAAGGGTGAAGATCACTGTCCAGAGCTGGAAGGACGTTAAGGCCGACGAGAGGGATAGGCTGTGGATGGAAGTGAAGGTAAAATTAATCAAAATCACTGAACTCTTGAGTAATCACATTCCCTTGGTTTATCCCAGAGATTAAGTAAGTCCTGCTTATATGCACCATTTGAAACAGGCCAAGTGGAACATCCCCGACGATGGTCCCAAGATAGCTTGCTTGATGGACATGAACAACACGTGAAAAACCTTCAAGAGCATCCTCGTCAGTACCTTCCTCGCTAAAGGAAAATCTCCATGCGAGAAGTACCCCTTCATAACGGAGGAGGTATGGGAGCAATTCACCCAACAGAAGGGGACCCCTGAGTTCAAGGTATGTATGCTTCCTTTGATTGGTTACACCGTTGTTTGGAGTAAACAGCGGTGCATTAATTTTCTTGTTTCTGGTACGAAGGCCCTTAGCGAGAAGAACAAGGCAATCCAGAGGAGGAACGACCACCCGCACTGGCTTGGCTCTCGCGGCTTTGTGGGGAAGGAGGGGTAGTGGAAGAAGGCTGAAGACGAGGCATCAAATTTCGTCGACTCCCTTGACCTGCTGCTCTCCGAGATCCGCGATCCACGATGCAAGCACTGGTGGTTGGCCAGAGGGACCGTGTCGTCCACGGGGACTGTGGAGTTCCCAAACCCCAGGGACGTCGAGGTCGTGCAACGAATTATAAGTTGGCTAACTTTCTGGTTGGAATCATAGAGTGTGGTAGAAAAAACTAAGATCACTAGTGTGCGCACAAGTATGTATATATTTTTTCCTCACAATGGAGAGCTTTGAATGTAACAGATCTCTTGCTTGAAGGAGGCGACCGAGGGATTGTTCACTCCTCATAGGGAGAACCACATCCTAACCCGGGCTCTAGGGAACAAGGAGCATCCAGGGCGGACGCGAACCGTGGGGGGTGTGGTGCCATGGAAGGAAGGCTTCTCGGAGCCCGGGCAAAAGGCGAAGAAGGCTCGCAGCTGGAAGGAAAGGGAATCGGAGCTGTCTGAGAGGATACGGTTAGATGTGACTACACAATTCACGGACATGTTCGCTCAAATGAACGAGAAGTATGAACGCCTCAGCCGAGTTGTGAAGTCCAAGGGTTTAGATCCAGCTGTCGAGGTCGACGCTGGTAGGACGTGTAGTTGCGGCTCGAAGGTTCACGTGGATCCGGTGGACCTAATTGAGGTATTGCAACTCTTGAGCTATATATGCAGTTCGGTTGATGCCACTCCAGTTACGTTAGAACTGTTTCGCTAACCTGTTATAATTGTTGCAAATTGCAGAAGCCGGAGAGCTGTAGCCTATTGATCAACATAGGAGACGACCCTGTAGTGGTTGCAAACGGGGTCGTATATCAGTCTTGGGAGGATGTCCGGATCCACTGCATACCTCTCAAGCCTGTGTTCACAAAGGTACAGGTGGACATGGCCCTCCCGGGCTACAGCTCTTTTCCGTTGCCCGTCCCAACGGATGAAATGCGGACAATTGGTGAGGCATTGGGCTCGTACATACAGTGGCCCAAGAAGGGTGTTAGACTACAGGAGGTAAACCCCAGCCATTCTAGCTTACAACTTAGTTAATATACTCAATTTGCAAAATCTAACTTATGCGTTCATAACTTAAAGTGGACAATGATGCCAGTTCACTTCCTGAGGACACCACCCCCAGCACAACTCATGACCGAGCTCCTTCGGCCCCCATACCTCCTCCGACGGCCTCAAACCCACCCAAAGGATGCACGCCTCCTCAGAAAGCCCCTTCACCATCAAATGAGGCCAGCGGCACCACGCCCCAACCTTCGAAGGTATACACTCGCTCCCCGCCCAAAGGCAAGGGCAAGGCCACAGGCAAGGCGAAACAAAGCTAGCCGGGTACGTTCAAGAACAGGTTCCCACTCGTATCAGAGTACCTTCTGCGCAATATGGATCAAATAACCAGAAGTCTCCACGAGTGGTACCTGACTCGGTCTAGGCGCCACATCAACTTCTTAGTTCACTTCAGGCCAGGTCATTTTCACCGTGAGGCCGGGAGCATATCGGTGGCCCACGACGATTTGTTCGACCTCCTCAACTGGTAGGAGCTTGATATGTCCATCATACGGACTGGAGTCCTGTGAGTTTACTGTTGTGTGAAGTTATCACAGTTCATTTCATAAATCTAATCACTTTGTATGCACTAATTACTAATGTCTACTTTGCATCCAGGTGCATGTATAGGCTGGCGTTGATGAGGGCATGTGACAAGGTGGGTTTCCTCGACCCAGACAAAATAAGCCTCACGATGCTAGAGCAGGACCAAGCACATGCGGAGGAATACATATCAAGGGCACTACAAGCGCAACAGGACTGAGAGTTCATTCTTGCGCCGTACCACCAAAGGTTAGTGCATTTCCTACTAATTTAACTCATTCTTGTATGTTACTCCTAACATATGTATGAAACGTTTCACTTTTATATGCAATGTAGGGGCCACTGGGTCCTCGTCGTCATTTTCCCATGGATGAATGAGGTCTATTACCTCGATTCGATGAGCGACAGGGTAGCGCATGTTTTCACCCTCACATGGCACATATATGCGTAAGTACTACTGTTGATTTAAATTTTTCTCTGACTAGCTAATTAATGATAAAATATTAACCGACAATGCTAAATTAAATACAGGGCTTTCAAAAATTATGTTATTGCTGGAGGGAGGCATGACGCGTCGAAGGGCACAATAATTTCTTGTAAAGAATATGAGGTAATTAATACGGATGGAACTACCCATGATGAGTCTTTTAATTTATGCTTAATTAGTTCTTTTGAGTTAATATGGGTTTATGTTTTTGCATATGCAATTATCCCAGTGCCATCAGTAGCCACAATCGTGGGAATGTGGCTTCTATGTCATGAGATTTATGAATGACCTGATCAGGACAAACTTTGCCCAATTCCCAAATGTAACCATTTTTCCTGACTCAAAGTTGAACATTGGATGTGACGTACATTCCTAACTTCATACACGCATGTAGAGCGCCATGTTGAAAGACCAATATGAGTTGCCTCAATTGAAGGAGCTGCGAACAATTTGGGCTCAATATGTGATGGAAGAAGTGGCTATCAACGATCGATCATAAATGACTTGTGTAATATATATTGAATGTGTTGATTGGTTTATGTGTGTACTTGTATTAATTGGTGTATTTGCGAATAAACTCAATATGTGAATAAATTCAATCTATCCAATGCATGTGTGTATCTTTGTATTAGTGTATTTGTGAATAAATTAAATCTCTGAATAATTAGATTCAATCTGTCCAATGTGTGTATCTATGTATTGCCATTATTGTTTAATGCTTATTTGTAATACTATCGGTTCATATCCTACAACCGATAGAAGAAAGTTTCTAGTACTAACCGTGTCGAGTACCTAACCGATAGAAAAAACTATACAGTACTATAGGTTTCCAGTGAATAACCATTACAAGAAATCAATCATCACTATCGGTTGAGATCATTGAGCTGATAGAAGAATTGTCGTTAGCGATTACTGAACGTTGGAAGTGTAGGTATTTTACTATCGGTTTCCAACCGATAGAGGTGTGCTAGGTTTCTTCTATCATGCCGATCACTAGCGGTAAGAGAACGATAGAACAGTCAATTTTAAACCGATAGTGAAAAGCATTTCTATAGTAGTGTTTGAAGCACTGCCGATTATGGCAACGCAAGCTTAATGATTTCTACACCGAAAAAGGATCTTTTCCTACCCCACCCGAGGGGGGAAAATCTACTAAACGTCTTGAAGATGGGGAATTGCCATATCAGAATTTGGATCAGTACATTAATGTTATTGTGGGGGGATCCTCTGCCTACACCTCTAAATGACAGTTCAAGGATGCATGGGATGTGGTACATGCTACAAAGTGTTTTCCGGCTGAACCTCAGTTTCCATGGTGGTCTGAAATTGCCCCCACTTTTGAGAGAGTAGGTTGTCCAAAAAATTTACAGCAACCACACCGATAACCTCTGATTGTTACACCCGCTAATGGAGATTCAACCATACCTTTCAGTAGTCGAACGAGATTGCAAGAAAGATGACACTAAGTAACTTCCCTTCCTATAGTCGTGCGAAAGCATAGGAAGAGATAAAGAGGAAGTCTAAGATATTCTAGACTTATCTCTACCCTTACAGATGTTTATCCTATAGCTATGATTACAACAGTCGTAATACTTATCATCAAAAGAGTTCGTAATCGAGTGGACTCTGTTACCTATTATCACCCTGATCGTAGAGATGAGGTCGTAGCCAATACACAACTAAATGAATACTATTTCTTTGTACCTTGTTCATAAACCAAAACCTAGAAGCTCCCTTAAAGGACTCGTCGAGAACCTATCTGCCGACCATAGACCAAAGGTCCAACGGTCATATGGTTATGATTATTCGACTAGGCCCAGTGGTTATGCTTATTCGACCACAACCTTTGGATACCTTGACCCTTTATTTCCCCAAGAATATCATAACTCCCGAATATGATAACCTTCAAGAGAATAAATGCGCAGTCAATCATAACACGCAGCCATTTGTAATAATACATCAATGACTGGAGCACATCCTTCACTCGGCGACCCTTCAATTCTGTAACTGACGACCTTCGACGAGCTATAAAAGAGAAAGGTCGAGGATAGAGAAGGGGGAGGGAAAAGGAGCCTTCGACAACAAAGAGAATAAGAGAGTAGTTTTTAGTCTATTCAAGAACAGCTCTTGTTCTTCTTTGTAATCCTTTACACTCTTAGTGAAATCCCAACAGGAGTAGGGCTATTACTCAGTCCCCGAGGGTCTGAACCTGTATAATTCATGTGTCTCTAGTGCGTCTATATTTGCGATACTTCCTCTGGGTGTTTGTTAGAAGCGCTTCCCTTGGTGACTATTTAATCTTGTGTAAGTTCGGCTTGGAACTTTGTTCCAATCGTCGAAAGCTGGTGCCCACTGGGGGGCTCCATCAAAGCATTCTTCTTCATCACCTGAGGTTATCGTATCTATAGATCATCATGGATGGTCTGCATGATTCTGAGAATGATTTTGATCTCGAGGATATTATTGACATCGACATGGATGATGATACTCTTCCAATGGAAGAAGACGATGTCGCCTCAGAGCCTTGCACCGAGGAGAATCTTTCCCAGGACTTGGTTATTGACCAGGAATCGGAGCAAGCAATTCACACATTTTCAGTGAGTCTTGCCACGACCGAAGGTGAGTATGGGCCACAACCCATCACCTTGATTGATGCAAGTGTTGAGAATCCTGATGTTTCAACATCAAAGATGGTTAAATCCAGTGATCATCATACATTGAGTCTGGAAGATTCTACTCCAAATAGTCTTTATCCTATCTTTGACTTCGAGCGTGAGTCGGACAGAGAGGATATGTTTTCTCTGTCTTGGTCTCAACTCCCCAGGAAGTTGCTGGACTTTCTGAGGAAACTCCTGAGAAATGTCTCACTAGGGAGGAAGCAGACCATAAAAGACAAGAGGACGAAGCTCATGAGTGACGATTGGTTGAGGTTCACAAGTCCACAGAGAAAACTCTGCGTCTTGCACATATTTGCCAAGATACTGCCACCCGAGACTTTGGTTCAGGAACATCTCATCAACGACATCACGACGGTCGTAGGCGTGATCAAACACCACTCTCAGCCCTGGAGTACTCCCCGACGGCTGACGCGATGCTCGTAAGAACACCTTTAGCTCCTCGAAGGAGTACTCAAGATTGCATCCATGTGATCGTGGAGGCACTCCGCAACCCTCTTGCTAGTTTAACCAATGACGACGGGGTGACATTCGCAAGAGTTCTTGCAGAAAACCTCGATGGAGTTGCGTCAGATGCAACTCCTACCGCATCATCACTATCAATAACCTATTCCCGGGAAGGGAGTAGTGCTCATCATAACCGGAGGGGCGTACTCATGCCCAATCAGCACCAGACCATCACGGCCATGACAAGATCCGAAGGATTGGTTATTCCCGTGGTCATCTTCGTGGTTCGACGTGTTCTCGTTTGGGACAACGACAAGAAGTCCCTCATTCCAGTTCTTTCCACAGGCATGCTGATGGTCGTGACGATCGACAACAACGGACATCTTATGTGGGCTGTAAAGCTTTTTTGCCTGGATTACGAGCAGTGGTCTGGCCAGACAAGTTCAAACTTGATATGATCAAATGGTTTGATGGAACCCAAAATCCATCCGAGTTCTCCTAGATTTATGTCACTACCATCCAGGAAGTAGAGGAAATTTGCGAGTAATGGCAAATTATTTGCCTACGGTCCTCGAAGGTCCAGCCCGGACCTGGCTGTTCAACTAGCCACAAGGATCGATCTACAATTGATAAATGTTGTGCGATGCCATTCTCAAGAATTTTCAAAATTGTTATGAGAGGCCTAGCAAAGAGGATGATCTTCATCATCTTCGCCAGACTTCGACCGAAACCATTCGGCAAGTCATCAAAAGATTTGTGGGAGTAAGAAATACTATTCCCAATATTTCTGACAATTCGGTTATCAGAGCCTTCAAACACGATGTTCGATACCGAAGATTTATAGAGGACTTGAACATCCATCCCCCACGATCAGTGTCAAAACTTTTTGACATGGTTGATCGATATTCCGATGCAGCTGAGGCTGTGAAATGGAATAGAATAGTGGATAAGGGCAATTTGCCCCCTCAACCTGGTCTTAGTACAAACAAGAAAGATAGTTCTAGCAAGAAGTCTGGGCTATCTGTGGGTGGGAAGAATAAAAGATCGAAGAAAGATTGAATTGATCAACTTCGAGAGGTCGCAAACTTGGAGAAACAACCACAAAATAAAGGTAACAAAGTTCCATTTAAGATTAACCAGCCTTCTTACAGTGGGCGCTCTAGCAACCATGCAAGGAAGCCAAATGGCTCACAGGGAAACAAGAAGTGGTGTCCACTGCATCAAGCTCTAGAACACGACCTCTAGAATTGTCGCACTTGGTTGAAGCGCATGGAGGAATTTTACCAAGGTAAAGCCCCTATGCCTACAATACCAAAAAAATGGCAACCCAGTGAGAACAAGGATGCAGACGGAGATGAGGACATGCCATACCAGGTACCAAATAATCATGTTAATGATATTTTTGGTGGTTCTTCGTCTTATTTCTCTAAGCGTCAATTTAAGTCTATTTGCCGAGAGGTGAATAATATTGAGGTTCCTCTAGGAGAACCTCAATTCCCTCGCTGGTCGGAGACTTCCCTGACCTTCAGCCAGGATGACTGCCCCAAAGGACTCTCGTGACCATGGCGACTTCCTTTGGTGATATCACCCATGATTCGCAATGCAAAAGTGGGACGAGTTCTAGTCGATGGAGGAAGTTCTCTCGACCTGCTACTCGTATGAGCTCTTGATGAGATGGAAATACCTCGTTCAAGAATTAAACCTGTGGTACACCCATTTTATGGGATTATTCTTGGTACTTCGATGGCTCCTATCGGTTAAGTGGTGCTGTCGGTAACGCTCGGGAACCAGAGAATTTCCGAACAGAGTTGATTACTTTTGATGTGATCAACTGTGATTCGGCGTATAATGCAATACTTGGTCGACCTTCGCTTGCCAAATTTATGGCAGCAACGAATTATGCTTATCAGTGCGTAAAGGTACCGGGACCAAAATGTGTGATCACTATTAGAGGCAGTCAAAGCACAACCCTTACTTGTGCTCGCATATCCCTAGAGTTGATCGATCAGCTTCCCCTTCGGGATGACAAGGCTACAACCAAAGAATCAGATGCGGTCAAGGTAAATCCACGACCAGATGAGAAACTCAAACAAGTTCTTTTATTCCCAGACGACCAATCCAGAATTGTTCGGATAGGGTTGGGACTGGATGACAAATAGGAACTTGCACTCATTACTTTCCTCCAAGCTAATGCAGATGTGTTTGCATGGAAACCATCCGACATGCCCGGAGTCCCAAGGGGAGTGATCGAGCACAGGCTAGCCATTGGGCCTAGACAGTGACCAATAAAGCAAAAGCTCAGATGCTTTGCCCCTGATCGGAGATAAGCTATTCGTTCAGAGTTGGATAAACTCTAGGAAGCTGGATTCATTTGCGAGGCTTGCAAACCCAATCATGGTCCTGAATCTAATGGTAAATGGCGCATGTGTGTCGATTACACCAGTCTTAACAGTGCCTACCCGAAGGATGATTTTCCCTTCCCCGCATCGATCAGCTGGTTGATTCCACAGTGGATTGTGAACTGATAAGTTTCCTGGATGCCTACTCAGGGTACCATTAAATTTGCATGGCAGAAGTAGATGAAGAGAAAACTACCTTCATCACACCATTTGGCACTTACTGATATGTCAGAATGCCATTTGGGCTCAAGAATGCTGGTTCCACGTACCAGCGCTTGATGCAAAAGACCTTTCAGCCTCAATTAGGGCATAATTTAGAAGCTTACATTGATGATTTGGTTGTAAATAGCTTAAAAAGATCTAGTCATATAGATGATTTAGCTGAAACTTCTGTAACTTGAATAAACATGGAATCAAGTTGAATCCCGAAAAGTGCTCTTTTGGAGTTTCTTTGGGTAAAATTTTGGGTTTTCTTGTTTGTTTGAGGGGCATTGAGGTTAATCTCAAAAAAATTCAGGCCATTGAGCAAATGCGACCTCCTTCAACCATGAAGGAGGTACAGAGACTAACTGGTCGAATGGCGGCTTTGAGTCGTTTCATCTCAAGGTTAGGTGAACATGGATTACCTTTTCTTTAAGGTTCTACAAAAGAACAATGGTTTCCAGTGGTCGGATGAAGCCGATAAAGCCTTTCAGGAGTTAAAAGCATACCTCACTACAGTATCTCTCAAGCTAGAGGTCTTGAGTTCAACTCCCCACCTCTACCATTTATTCCTGTAGGGCCAAATCGGCGGTACCCTACAGTATCTCTCTCAAAAAAAAAAGCATACCTCACTAGTGTTTCGGTCCTAGTTTCCCCTATTCATGGAGAATTATTACTTGTCTACTTGGCTGCTACCCCCCATGCGGTCAACAATGTATTGGTCATAGAGAGGGAAGGTGTGCAACGACCAATCTATTACGTAAGTGAAGTATTGAATGAGCCAAAGAAGCGTTACCCTAAAGTCCAAAAATTACTTTATGCCCTTTTAATGGCTTCAAAAAAGTTACGACATTACTTTCAAGCACACAAGATTACTGTGCCTTTGTCCTTTCACTCAGGGAATATACTCCGAAACCTAGAAGCAACCAGTTGAGTTGGGAAGTGGGCGATAGAACTTGAAGCGTTCAATCTCCATTTCACTGCGCGAGTAGCAATCAAATCTCAAATGCTTGCAGATTCTGTGGTCACATGGACTAATCCTGAACCACATGAATAAGAACTTGTGGATTTGGAGAATACTGACCACTGGATGTTGTATTTTGATGGCTCTCATAGTTTTTCAAACTCAGGGGCTAGAGCGATCTTAATTATGCCCCAGGGTGACCAGTTCCAGTATGTCGTACAATTACACTTTGTTGCTACATATAATGTAGTAGAGTATAAAGGTCTTTTAGTTGTGCTTCGAGCAACCAAATTCCTTCGAGTCCCATCGGTTAGTGGTGAGGGGAGACTCACAACTAGTCGTAAACCAGGTAAACAAGGAGTACATCACCTCCAATGAGACAATGGATCATTACTTGGACGAAGTGAGGAAATTGGAAAAATACTTCAGAAATTTTGAAGTCCAATTCGTTCTGCGTTATGGTTGCATTCCCAGTTTAGCCTTATCTTTTATCTTGGCTCATGCTTGGGGGCTGGTCGTGATAAAATGACTTACTATGATGTTCAGATGGATTCGCTGGCTGATCTCATGGTCGCATCTAGATAAGACATCTCTTTTTAAGTCGTTTCTTAACGCATAAAGGACTAACTAGCATGTTTCTGATCATCTGAGTGGCTGTCAGTTAGCAAAAAGTTTGTACATTTTTTATTAAGCTGTTTATCCTTACGACTTTATGATCGCATTTAGTTAAGATATCTCTTTTTAAGTCATTTCTTAACGCATAAGAACTTACTGGTATGTTTCTATACTACAACTTCGGTATAAGTGATCGTTCAAGCCTTGGTCTTTTTTGCCAAGATTACTTACCTTGTGACGACTATATAATGACTTCGGTATCAGTGATCACAAGAGGGGGCTATGGGGATATAACTATAGCATTAAGTTAGAAAATATAAGTACTTTGCATTTTATTCTTTTTTATCATCTACTTTCTGCTAATCATGTGTATTTGCAAGGTACAAAGAGTCTGATAAACAAAATATTTCCATTTCCATTGTCAAATTTACAAAAATTTACAATGAGAGGGAATACATTAGGCAAGGTCAAGGTTGTATAACAATTTGTCTACCAAAGGCTTGACCTCGGCCCTGGTTATGTTCAGCTGATCCTCGCTGTCAAAAATTCCATCTCCCACCACTGGATTTAGATCCAAATTCAAACTGTGGTGATGCCTAAGCTTGCAGAGGATGGTAGAGACTATGGTACCAACATCGGTTTTCAGTCTCTCCCTGTACCTTGAGCTGCAACCAAAGTGCAAGACTCCTCAATGGATAATTTATCCTTCTCAGGATTAACAACATCACCACCCAAAGAGTCCGCAACCTCCCTCAGTTTTTTGAGAGTATCCCTCTTAGTGAGACTCCAACATTTGATAATTGTATCCAAGGCATCCTTCTCCTCGTGGACAAGCTTCTCGGCTTCTCGAGCAAGCTTTGCAGTCTCTCGAGCCCTCTCGTTGGCCGCCTTGTAGCGGTCGACAATCTTGTGGAGAGTTTTGAGGTCGTGTCCTCACCTGATGAACTTCTCCTTGAGGCGCTCTTTCTCCCCTTGAAGGAAGTTACATAATGCAATCTTCTCCTTCAGGGATGCTAGGGTCTCAGCAAGCTCTTCGCTGATCACCCTCTCAGCTTCGTCTCCCTATACGACCATGAAGTCATCCCTAGTCGTATACGAAAAATTTCAAAGAGAAAAAAACCTTACCTTGGAGACAGATGCTGACTGGGCCACAGAAGGATTTGGGACATTCAATATTCCTTCTGTGACATTCATCTCCTTCTCAGCCACACCACCGATAGAGACGCTGCAGTAGGAGAGGAAGTGGTCCAGTTTATCCTGTACATACAATTTGGGATCGGATAATTCATTCCTAACTAAATAGCTCAACTTAGTTAGAGAGAAAACAAATGTTCACCTCAAGCAATGAGGAGCAATTTGTTTGATCTTGGATAAGGCCTGATCCACAGTTGCAGCTAATGGCTATGGACCGACAGCCTCTTCCCCATGTCATAATCACTTTATGTAGCCAGGAAAGAGGCCTTAATCAGTTTCTTCGATGAGAATCCACTAGATGATCCAATATCATCACTAGTTCGCTTCTTCGAAGCTACTGGACATTCGAGCAACTACAAAAACCAGAGTACTTGGAAAATCTTTGCTCTAGGAAAAAACTTGCACAAGACCTTCCAAAAGAGAATTACCTTTTGAGATGCCTATGCAACATCATCAACATTGGTACCCTGCGGTTCCAATGCCTCAACATTGCCTTCTACAACCAGATTTCCTTTTCGTCTTCAATAAGTTGCTTTGGAATTTGAGACACCATTGAAGTGAAAACAGAGAAGAGAGAAGGTTGGAAGATGAAGGGTCTGAAACTTAGAAAAATTGAAGACTCTACAATGATAGGATGGCTATTTATAGTTCCGAAGGTGACGCTTCGAGTTCCTGGCCTAGGGACACAGCGAAAACCCCTCGAGATCTTCCCAAACGTTTGCTTGGCAACCACACTCAAAGTTCTTCTTGGGACGTAGCAAAAACCCTGAAGATTTTTTCAATACCTGTCATGATAGCCAGGCAAATGCACTCAAAATTTCTTCTCGAGGTGTGTGGGAAGGCGAAGCGACAGAGTGTTAGTGGAGAATGCGAAGTGACAGAGTACTGTGCTGGTATTTGAGGCGACGAAGTACTTTGTTAGAATTCAAAGCGATAGAGTTGCTGTATTAGAATCTCGTCGTTTCAAATTCGAGGGCTAGCTGATCGAGATTCAACCATACCTTTCAGTAGTCGAACGAGGCTGCAAGAAAGAGGATGCTAAGTAACTTCCCTTCCTATAGTCGTGCAAAAGCATAGGAAGAGATAAAGAGGAAGTCTAAGATATTCCAGACTTATCTCTACCCTTACAAATGTTATCCTGTAGTTACGATCACAACGGTCATAATACTTATCATCAAAAGAGTTTGTAATCGAATGGACTCTCTTACCTACGATCACATTGATCGTAGAGATGAGGTTGTAGCCAATACACGACCAAATTAATACTATTTCTATGTACCTTGTCGGTAAACCAAAACCTGGAAGCTCCCTTAAAAGACTGGTCGAGAACCTATCTGCCGACCACAGACCAAAGGTCCAACGGTCATATGGTTATGATTATTCGACAAAACCTAGTGGTTATGCTTATTCGACCACAACCTTTGGATACCGTGACCCTTTATTTCCCCAGGAATATCATAACTCCCGAATATGGTAACCGTCAAGAGAATTAATGCGCAGTCAACATAACGCGCAGCCACTCGTAATTACACATCAATGAGCGGAGCATGTCCTTCACCCGGTGACCCTTCAATTATATAACCGATGACCTTCGGCAAGCTATAAAAGAGAAAGGTCGAGGATAGAGAAGGTGGAGAGAAACGGAGCCTTCCATAACCAAGAGAATAGGAGAGTAGATTTTAGTCTATTCAAGAATAGCTCTTGTTCTTCTCTGTAATCCTTTACTCTCTTAGTGAAATCCCAACAGGAGTAGAGCTATTACTCAGTCTCCGAGGGCCCGAACATGTATAATTCATGTGTCTCCGGTGCATCTATATTTGGGATACTTCCTGATGAGGACATCACTACGATGGATACACACACTACTTCAATTCCATCACCTCCTATGCAAGGACCAATTACAAAGGCACGTGCACGACAGTTAAATTACCAGGTGAGTTCGTTCCTATTGTTACATACTTATGCTTTGGAGGATTGGTTACTACCTAATGATGACGTTCTTGTACTTAGGAATCATGGGATGTACTAGCAAGGAAGTAATTCTTCACCAAGGCAAGTTTTGGCCCATGTGGTACACGAGATGGAGTCCAGTCCAGCCACCAGGGAGCAGCTCACCTTCAAACAAACATAAAATCTTCATACGGAGTCCATTTGGAATTCTTGAGTACTTGATCGAAGACCTTTCCAACATATCTGGCCCCACCTTCAGATTCCTTCTAAGTAGGCCCCAATCATCAAAACAAGTTGACGTACAGAACCTGGACTGTACAGAACCCAGACTCTTAGGTGTTGCATCACCTCTCTTTTGGACCACGGCCCATGTACCCTGCCCAGGGTTGCGGGCCAACCTAGCCGCCACCCCTCTCTCCTTTATATGGCTGAACTCCTCAAGTTCTTCCTTAGGTTATTTGCCATGTTGTTCCCCGTTGTGTGAGAGACAGTTGTTCATCGGAGTAGTGTCCCCGGACCAGGTTTGATGAAACATAACCTCAATTTGTTTATTCTGAAATTCAGAGTGCTTTGCATCTTGTTCTTGCCCGTTTCTTCTACTGCGTGTAGGAATTAACCTTCGTGTACAGTCATCTGGGCGTGAGCACGGTTGATAACGACAGGTGCGTGGGTGTAGAGATTGCAAGGATTCAATCCCTGTTGATTGGAAGCCTTGAAATGCGAATGTCTTCGTTCCGCAAAGTAGAACCTATTGGAAGATTGGGCCGTTGTCGCATCACTTCCTTTGGGTGCTTGTTAGAAGTGCTTCCCTGTCCAACTATTTAATCTTGTGTAAGTTCAGCTTGGAACCTTGTTCCAATCGTCGACACTCGCCATTGGCAAATGCAAGGTGGGAGGGCGTTGGTCGATGTAGGAAACGCATTAGATATTCTATTTTCTAATGCCTTAGATGCCATGCAAATTCCTCAATCCAACCTCCAACCGGTCAGGAACCCCTTCCATTGTGTGATCCTAGAGTTTTCATCCAAACCAATTGGCCAAGTAATGCTCCCCATAACATTTGGTGACTCGAGAAATTTTTGCACCAAATTTATCACCTTTGAAGTGGTCAACTTTGAAGTAGCCTACAATGCTATACTTGGTCGGCATATGTTGACTAAATTCATGATGGCCACGCATTATGTATACTAGTGCATCAAGTTTCCAGGGCCAAATGGAGTCATCATGATATCTTGTGACAAAAAATTAGCTCTGTCTTGTGACAGGAAACCACTTGAGCTTGTCTACTAGTTGCCTCTACGTGAAGCAGTTTCTTCTCGTTCATCGACAGACAAAACTACTAAAGTACCTCCAAATCCCAGGATGAAATTCGTGAGGTACCATTACACATGGATAATCCTTCCAAGATTGTTCGTATAGGTCTTGGCCTAGACAGCAAGTAGGAAATCGAGCTCATCACCTTTCTCCGTGATCTAGCACAAGTTGCCAGTTCAACCTGACAAACGACCAATAAAGCAAAAACTCAAACGTTTTGCTCCTGATCATCGACAAGTGATCAAGACCAAACTTGATAAGCTCCTCATAGTAGGGTTCATTCGTGAGGTTTAACACACTGAATGGCTCGCAAATGTAGTCATGGTGAAGAAAGCCAATGGCAAATGGTGCATGTGTGTCGATTTCACTGATCTCAATCGCGTGTGCCCAAATGATGATTTTCCCCTTCCACGAATCGACCAACTTGTAGACTCCACCGCAAGTTGCAAAGTGATGAGCTTTCTGGACACGTACTCTGGGTACCACCAGATAAGCATGGCATGCAAGGATGAAGAAAAGGCTACTTTCATTACGCTTTTTGGAATTTTTTGCTTTGTGAAAATGCCATTTGAGCTTACAAGTGTTGTGCCACATTCCAGTGTTTAATGTCAAAAGCCTTCATAAATCAATTATCATGCAATTTGGAAGCTTATGTTGATGACTTGGTTGTTAAGAGCATTCAAATCTCTCACCATCTGCTAGATTTGGCAGAAACTTTTGACAATCTTTGGAAACATCATATTAAATTAAACCTAGAAAAATGTGTCTTAGGAGTCTCGTTTGGAAAACTGCTTGGGTTCCTCGTATCTGTTTGTGGCATCGATGCCAACCCTGAAAATATCCAAGCAATCGAGCAAATGCGACCATATGGCAACGCTCAGTTGCTTCATATTACGTCTAGGCGATAGAGGGTTTCCTTTTTTGTCAAAATCCAGAGGAAGTATGACAAATTCCATTGGTTGGAAGAATCCAATAAGGCGTTTGAAGATATTAAGAAATACCTCGCCAGCTCACCCACTTTGGTTTCACCTACTCTTGGTGAACCATTGATGTTATATCTAACTGCCACTAACCAAACAGTGAGTGCTATTTTAGTCACAAAAAGAGAAGGTGTTCAACGACCAGTGTATTTCATCAGCGAAGTCCTCCATGGGCCGAAGGAAAACTACCCACAGGTACAGAAATTACTGTGCGCACTTGTTATGGCCTCAAGGAAACTAAGATACTATTTCCAAGCACACAAGATCACAGTTCCATCTTCTTTCCCACTTGGAGAAGTACTCAACAATAACAAATATTCTGGTCGAGTGTCCAAATGGGCAGTAGAGTTATGTGAGCTTGATATCTTTGTGGTGACATGAATGCTAGTTAAATCCCTGATTCTAGTTGATTTCATCATGGAATGGACCAATCGACAAGTTCAGGCCGTCACCGAACATTTCGATCAATGGACAATATATTTTGATGGCTCCTTAAGCCTCTTTGGAGCAGGAGCTGGGATTGTACTCATCTCTCTAGATGGCAAAAAATGTCAATATGCTGTCCAAATAAACTTCCCACTACCAACAATGTGGCGAAATATGAAGGTTTAATAACCAGCCTCCAACTGGCTCAGTCCATCGGAATCCAATGCTTTCTCGTAAAAGGAGATTCGCAACTAGTCATAAACCAGGTTGGGAAGCGGTACCAATGTTCTGACCCAAAAAATATCTACATACTTGGTCGAGGTAAGGAAAATGAAAAAACATTTTCTTGGATTCAAAGTCCAGTATGTCCCCCGAAAAGAGAACTCTATAGCGAACCAACTTGCTTCATCACGATCAGCTCCCCCAATAGGGACCTTTTTGGAGCAATTAGACCAGCCTTCCTTCACACAAAAGGAAGCAATCGTAGTAAATATTGCACTCCTTGAATATGATGCCAATTGGATGATCCCATTCAAATATTATTTGGCAAAGGGGACTTTACTCGAGGATGAAGTGGAGTCTAATCAAGTAACTTGCAAAGCAAGCATGTATACACTGATCAAAGGCAACCTGTACCGCAAAGGTTCCTTAGGTGTATTAATGCGTTGTATTTCAAAAGGGGATGGCTTATTTCTTCTATGTGAAATACATAAGGGTATATGTGACAGCCATACTTCATAACGAACATTGGTTATAAAAGCTTTCAAGCAAGATTTTTATTGGCCTACAACCCTACAAGATGCACAAACGCTAGTCCAGAAATTGCATGAAGTATGTTGGTTGAAGCTTCCCTCCCATGTTGCTAGGTATAAAGGCTATCTGGTCGAGTGTCAGAACCAAGGTGGCCTCGTCTTCAGAGGCCCCTTGATCTAGGGTAAGGACCGAAGAAGCCTTTGCTGCAGAAGCTCCTTGATCGATTGCTGGCACCTCAAGGACCTCTTGGCTGGTCACCTGAGGCATTTCTTTTGATGGCACAAATTCCCCTACTGTGAGTGGATGGTTTATTCCAACACATTGTTCATTTCTTGAAATTTTTTGCTGCATACAACTTTGATAGTTCCTCCTTGCTCTTTTTCAATACATGCCACTTGCAAAGTTTGTGCTTGGTGTTTGGTAGCATATTCCTGATTGCTACCTCCATGCTTGGGTCCTGGTCTGCGAAGAATAAAATATTTTGTGAATCTTCATAAAGGACATTTGATGCAACAGCAAATTAAGTTATACAATGTTGCATAATATATTTTTTTTGTGTTTACATTTTTTGTACCTGTAAGTATCCCCAAAGGATGCTTGCTATCCATACATATGAGGAATGTCCTCAACAACCACTTCAATGTTTGTATTGTCTCATCTCTTATTATTGCACATCCAAAAAGGATTGTTTGGAGATGATGATTTACAACTAGAAATGGCACTAAGGGCAAGTTGAATCTATTTTTCTTGTAAGTAGTATCAAATGTGACATAATCCCCAAAATGTTGGTAAGAAGCGTCGTAGCTTGCATTGGACCAAAAAAGACTTCTAATCCTTTCTGATGAGGACATCACTTCTACAGATACAAACACTACACCGGCTGCTCTTCCTCATCATGATACAATTCATGGTCCAATAACATGAGCACGTTCAAAGCAACTTAATTACAAGGTGAGCTCGTTTCTAAGTGTTAATAATTTTTCTAATGAAATTATGCTGCTGCATAATGTTTCTTGTGATATGTTGGTACTTAGGAACACGGGAGAGGAGATGACAACTCAAGGAGGCCACCACTTTTGCTGCATGGGTTCAGTTCGGCTACACCCACATCAAGTTGACGCATTACTTGAGGGCACGACCATACCAGATCAGTTCGATCACAACTCCTGCATGTTGGCGCACTCTCCCATGGCACCACCACCTCTCCACCTCATCCACGACTTCAACATCTACAAGCCACGTTCAAGTCAAGCCCAAGCCCAATTGATGCCATCCATGCACTTCAATTCGGGTCACAATTCGATGCGGAGTCAGCCTGTCAGCACCGGATTAAAAAGACCATAACTACCTCATACAGAGTCCAATGGAGCTGTTACTACTTTTTGGAAAGATTATTCCGAGATCTTTCCAACGTATCCACACCCAGCTCAAAATTCATTCGGGAAGGCCTCCAAATTTACACGACAAGTCACTGGTATTACAGACTTTGAATCTGAGTCGTTGTTTGGTCGCCCTGTTTCCTCTCCTCCTCATAAATACTTTGTGGCCGCCACTTCTAGGGTTAGGTTATTTGCTACGTTGTTCCCCCGTTGTGTGAGACAATTGTTCATCGGAGTAGTGCACTACTACAGAAATGCTTTTCACTATCAGTTAAAAATCTACTCTACTATCGGTTCTCTTACCGATAGTGATCGGCACGATAGTAGAAACGTAGCACACTTCTATCGGTTGAAAACTGTTAGTAAAACATCTACATTCCCAACGTTCACTAATCGCTAACGACTATTTCTTCTATCGGCTCGGATCTAAACCGATAGTATTGTGTAGGTTTTTTCTATCGGCTCGGATATAAACCGATAGTATTGTGTATGTTTTTTCTATTGGCTCGGATCTAAACCGATAGTATTGTGTAGGTTTTTTCTATCAGCTGGGATCTAAACCGATAGTATTGTGTAGACATAGTTAGTACTGGAAACTTTATTCTATCGGTTGTTGTATATGAACCGATAGTACTGGAATATTTATTCTATCGGTTGTAGTATATAACCGATAGTACTGTGTAGTTTTTGCTATCGGTTATGTACTCGACACGTTTAGTACTGGAATCTTTCACATATACATACAACAATACAGAGATACATTGGATCATTCACAAATACACTAATATTTACAAATACACCAATATTCACATATTGAATTTGTTCACAAATACACTAATATAGTAATATACACATGCATTGGACAGATTGAATTTATTCACATATTGATCGAGTTTATTCACAAATACATCAATGAATCTATTCACATATTGAGTTTATTCACAAATACAGCAATCAACACATTCAATATATATTACACAAGTTAGTTACAATCGATCGTTGATAGCCACTTCTTCCAAGACATATTGAGCCCAAATTATTTGCAGCTCCTTCAATTGAGGCAACTCATATTGCTCTTTCAACATGGCGCTCTGCATATATGCGTGTATGACGTTAGGATCATACGTCACATCCAATTAGAGTTCGACTTTGAGTCAGGAAAAATGGTTACCTTAGGGAATTGGGCAAAGTTTCTCCTGGTCAGGTCATACATGAATCTCATGACATAGAAGCCACATTCCCACGATTGTGGCTGCGATGGCACTGGAAAAATTGCATATGCAAAGACATAAACCCACATTAACTCAAAAGAATTAATTAAGCTTAAATTAAAAGACTCATCATGAGTACTTCCATCCGTATTAATTACCTCATATTCTTTCCAAGAAATTGTTGTGTCCTTCGACGGGTCATGCCTCTCTCCAGCAATAGCATAATTTTTGAAAGCCATGTATTTAATTTAGCATTGCCGGTTAATATGTTATCATTAATTAGCTAGTCAGAGAAAAATTTAAAACAACTATGTTACTTACGTGTCTATGTGCCATGTGAGGGTGAAAACATGCGCCACCTTGTCGCTCATCGAATCGAGGTAATAGACCTCATTCATCCATGGGCAAATGACGGCGAGGACCCAGTGGCCCCTACATTGCATATATAAGCGAACCGTTTCATACATATGTTAGGCGTAACATACAAGAATGAGTTAAATTAGTAGGAAATGCACTAACCTTTAGTGGTACGGTGCAAGGATGAACTCTCGGTCCTACTGCGCTAGTAGTGCCCTTGATATGTATTCCTCCGCATGTGCTTGGTTGTGCTCTAGCATCGTGAGGCTTGTTTTCTCTGGGTCGAGGAAACCCACCTTGTCACATGCCCTCATCGACATCAGCCTATACATGCACCTGGATGCAAAGTAGACATTAGTAAGTAGTGCATACAAAGTGATTAGATTTATGAAATGAACTGTGATAACTTCAGACAACAACAAACTCACAGGACTCCAGTCCGTATGATGGACATATCAAGCTCCCGCCAGTTGAGGAGGTCAAACAAATCCTCGTGGGTCACCGATATGCTCCCGGCCTCATGGTGAAAATGACCTGGCCTGAAGTGAACTAAGAAGTTGATGTGGCACCTAGACCGGGTCAGGTATCACTCGTGGAGACTTCTGGTTATTTGATCCATATTGCGCAGAAGGTACTCCGACACGAGTGGGGAACCGTTCTTGAACGTACTCGGCTGGCTTTGTTTGGCCTTGCCCTTGCCTTTGGGTGGGGAGCGAGTGTATACCTTCGAAGGTTGGGGTGCGGTGCCGCCGGCCTCATTTGATGGCGAAGGGTTTGAGGCTGTCGGAGGAGGCATGGGGGCCGAAGGAGCTCGATCATGCATTGTGGTGGGGGTGGTGTCCTCAGGAAGTGAGCTGGTATCCATCGTCCACTTTAAGTACAAACGCATAAGTTAGATTTTGCAAATTGAGTATATTAACTGAGTTGTAAGCTAGAATGGATAGGGTTTACCTCCTGTAGTCTAACACCCTTCTTGGGGCACTGTATGTACGAGCCCAATGCCTCGCCAATTGTCCGCATTTCGTCCGTTGGGACGGGCAACGGAAAAGAGCTGTAGCCCGGGAGGGCCATGTCCACCTATACCTTTGCGAATCCAGGCTCCAAAGGTACGCAGTGGATCCGGACATCCTCCCAAGACTGGTATACGACCCCGTTTGCAACCACTACAAGTTTGTCGCCTATGTTGATCAATAGGCTACAGCTCTCCGGCTTCTGCAATTTGCAACAATTATAATAGGTTAGAGAAACAATTCTAACGTAACGGGAGTGGCATCAACTGAATTGCATATATAGCTCAAGAGTTGCAATACCTCGATCAGGTCCACCGGATCCACGTGAACCTTCGAGCCGCAACTACTCGGCCTGGCAGTGTCGACCTTAGCAGCTGGATCTAAACCCTTGGACTGCACAACTCGGCTGAGGCGTTCATACTTCTCGTTCATTTGAGCGAACATGTCCGCGAATTGTGCAGTCACATCTGCCCGTATCTTCTGAGATAGCTCCACTTCCCTTTCATTCCAGCTGCCAGCCTTCTTCGCCTTTTGCCCTGGCTCTGAGAAGCCTTCCTTCCATGGCACCACACCCCCCACGGTTCGCGTCTGCCCTGGATGCTCCTTGTTCCCTAGAGCCCGGATAAGGATGTCGTTCTCCCTATGGGGAGTGAACAATCCCTCGGTCGCCTCCTTCGAGTAAGAGATCTGTTACATTCAAAGTTCTCCATTGTGAGGAAGAAATATATACAAACTTGTGCACACACTAGTGATCATAGTTTTTTCTACCACACTCTATGATTCCAACCAGGAAGTTAGCCAACTTACGAGTCGTTGCACGACCTCGACTTCCCTGGGGTTTGGGAACTCCACAGTCCCCGTGGCCGACACGGTCCTTCTGGCCAGCCACCAGCGCTTGCATCGCGGATCGCGGATCTCGGAGAGTGGTAGGTCAGGGGAGTCGACGAAATTCGACGCCTCATCTTCAGCCTTCTTCCACTGCTCCTCCTTCCCCGCATAGCCGCGAGAGCCGAGCTGGTGTGGGTGGTCATTCCTCCTCTGGATTGCCTTGTTCTTCTCGTTGAGAGCCTTCGTACCAGAAACAAGAAAATTAATGCACCGTTGTTTACTGCATACAATGGTGTAACCAAGCAAAGGAATCATACATACCTTGAACTCAGGAGTCCCCTTCTGTTGGGTGAATTGCTCCCATACCTCCTCCGTTATGAAGGGGTACTTCTCGCATGGAGATTTGCCTTTAGCGAGGAAGGTACTGACGAGGACGCTTTTGAAGGTTTTCCACATGTTGTTCATGTCCTTCAAGCAAGCTATCTTGGGACCATCGTCAGGGATGTTCCACTTGGCCTGTTTCAAATGGTGCATATAAGCAGGACTTACCTAATCTCTGGGATAAATCAAGGGAATGTGATTACTCAAGAGTTCAGTGATTTTGATTAATTTTACTTTCACTTCCACCCACATCCTATCCCTCTCGTCGGCCTTAACATCCTTCCAGCTCTGGACGGTGATCTTCACCCTTTCCTTCACCAACAAGCCAACATAGGCAGCATAGTGGCCGGCGTTCTTCCCGATCGGTCTCCCGAACTGGTTGAACTCACATGAAAGATCCGCGTGTTTGGCCAAACAGCCCAACATCGTCGCGCCTCGGGCCTTCCTCTTGCGCTGGGACGAGGCAGCGCTATCTACGTTCGCCCTCGCCGAATCACTACTATCAGCCGAGGAAGATGCCGACATGGCTTTACCTAAAATTCCATGAATAGACCATCAATTGATATGAAGAAAGGTACATGACAAAGTTCATAACTAAAATGGAATGGCAATGATGAACCACCTCTTTTTGTTAAAATGTCAAATTTTCATTCAAAAGGCCAAAACTCATAAATTCCTATCAACATGGTCTTCAAAATAGATTTAAAGTGGATTTGTAAACTCAATTTGCAAAGGGTTGCCGAACTGATACCTTCTTGCTTAACATAAAGGTCACTCGATAACTCTTGATTGTAAAATTAATCCTATTTGGAAAATTACATCAAAAAAATATATTTCATGCAATGAAAATCATTTCTTTAAATTTTCATTTCAAATGTATTTGATTTGAGCAATAGTTGATTCTTTTCACAAATGAAATATGAACTCTGCAAAATTTAGACTTTTCAATGTACTATCGGTTTTCCAAGTAAAACCGATAGTACTCAAGTTTGTATTCAGGAAAATATATAAGATTAGCAGTGCAAACTATGCTAGTCTCTCTGCCGGAACATAAAGTCTGTTAAAATTTAAATGAACCAAAATTTCAGATGAAAATTAGAAAATGAGAAATAATTAACAGAAAATTCAGATTAGCAGTGCAAACTATGACATACTCTATTTCCTATCGGTTTTTCAAGTAAAACCGATAGTACTCAAGTTTGTATTCAGGAATATATATAAGATTAGCAGTGCAAACTATGCTAGTCTCTCTGCAGGAACATAAAGTCTGTTAAAATTTAAATGAACCAAAATTTTAGATGAAAATTAGAAAATGGGAAATAATTAACAGAAAATTCAGATTAGCAGTGCAAACTATGACATACTCTATTTCCTATCGGTTTTCTAAGGAAAACTGATAGTACTCAAGTTTGTCTATAGGAAAATATATAAGATTAGCAGTGCAAACTATGCTAGTCTCTCTGCAGGAACATAAAGTCTGTTAAAATTTAAATGAACCAAAATTTCAGATGAAAATTAGAAAATGGGAAATAATTAACAGAAAATTCAGTTTATGGTCTTTACTATCGGTTCTAAATAAGAAACCGATAGTGGACTACACTGTATGACAAATTGCTAGTGATTTTCATCAAGTCTGTAATTCTCATAGCTATCAAGTTTGTAGTTCATGAATTTTACTCTAGTTTTATATTTGTAATCCATTGAACCACATATGAACCATTGCATATAAATTTAAGCAAATGACGCGAGCGGTTTGGTCAAGAACACTTACAGTCGTTCGTGGAGTGGCCGGAGGCGGTGGAGAACCCAATTGCGATCAGCCGGAGGCGGTGGAGCAAAAATGCGAACGTCGGGGAGGCTAGGGTTTTCTGCGCGCGAGTATTTGGAATGTGATCAGTTGCACTGGAGGGAAAAATGTGCGAGGTTATAACCTAATATATGAATATTTACTATCGGTTCATAACCACCAAACCGATAGTAAATAAAATGTAAGTTAGGGTTTGGAGTGCTGGCATTGTTCACTATCGGTTTTATTATTACTAACCGATAGTAAATTAAGAACATGTGCTCATAATACAATATAAATCACTATCGGTTATGAACAATAAACCGATAGTAGAGTTTAATTTCATATCGGTTTGGCAGTTAAAACCGATAGTAAAATACAATGTTATTGACCCTAAAGGATTTCCCTTAGAACAATAGAAATGATCTTAGTACATCATTTTGTATTGTATTTCACTATCGGTTTTATAATTATTAACCGATAGTAAATTAATCCACTGTAAAGTGCAAACCAAAATGTAGAATATGGTCTCATAACCCAAAATGAAATATTATCGGTTATGAACAATAAACCGATAGTAGATATTAATTTCATATCGGTTTGGAAGTTGAAATCGATAGTAGAATACAATGTTGTTGACCTAAAGGGATTTCCTGAGAACAATTATAGATGGGTCTCAGTACATCATTTTGCACTTGTAAAGACACCAGAAACCCCATGCAAATGACTTCGAATAATTTTGAAATAAATTAACAGTAAAGACCAATCATGGAATGAAAATTTGCATAAATGATTCTCAATGCATCACGGATGTTTTCCCAAGGAATTTTTGAAAAATGATTTGAAGAATTCTTCGATTAAAGATTCAAGTAATATACGTCACTTACATATTGCAAATTAGTTAAGAATGGTTGTCCACCCATAATCCTTCTTCGTGGTCGTCTCGCAGGTAACTTGTTTCGTCAATATCTTCGGTAGGGACAGATTGAAGAATTCCATCTAAAAATGGAGGTAGTTCGTCGAACTGATCATACTCTTCTTCATCCACAACGTCTTCGACCCCAACAATACGTCTCTTACTGTGAAGGACAACGTGCAACTTTGGGTTGGCCGGGTCAACGATGTAGAACACCTGTGTGGCTTGCTCAGCAAGTATAAATAGATCATCTTGGTGTGCGACTTTAACACCTCAAGGGATTTCGACCCATTGGCATTGAAACAGAGGAATCTTAAGTAATACATAATCGAGCTCCCATATTTCCTCAATAACACCGTAATATGAGTCGAGTGCCCTTACTGCCCTGGCATCCTCTGAAATAGCAAGTAGTGTCACTCCACTACATTGCATAGTACTCTTCTCGTCCTGAGTTCTTGTGTAAAATGAATAGCCATTGATGTCATACCCCTCCAAGTCCCTACAGTAAATCTAGGCCCTCTGGCCAACCATGTAACAACTTCGTCTACGTCACCCTCAGAAGCTTGCAGGACTCTATTTTCGATCCACCCAGCAAACTTCCTGTTATGTTCTCTGGTGACCCAAATCTCTGGCTTCGAGGGATTCTGTTTCTGTAACATTTCCTTGTGCTCGTGTATGTATGGCTCCACCCCCGTCATGTGCTGTAAGACCCAAAAAATGGGTTTTTCCATACAGATCACTAGAGGGGACGACTGCTTTAAATCCAATCATTCCAATGCCCTGAAGCCTTCCCTCATGCCGGGACGTAGGAACGCCAATTGGGTCAACCCCGGCCATATAGTTGGTGCAAAATTCGATCACCTCCTCGGCGGCATAACCTTCAATGATACTGCCCTTAGGCCGATGTCGATTCCTTACATATCCCTTCAAGATACCCATAAATCTCTCAAATGGATACATGTAGCGCAGGAACACGGGTCCACAAAACTTAATTTCTCTGACAAGGTGAACAATTAGATGGACCATAACATCAAAAAAGATGGAGGGAAATACATCTCCAGCTGACAAAGAGTTGTAGTCACATCGCGTTGCAAATCGTCCAGTCCATCCAGATCAATTACCTGCAAGGACACAGTTGCAGCAAATATTCAGATCCAAAAAATCTGACAAGTTGCACGAATGGAGCTAATTAACTTGGTAGGAGTACACGCTTACGTACCTTGCCAGATATTGTGTTGAAGAAATAACATAGCTTTGTATTTGTCTCTCTGACTTTGACTGGGAGAATGCCTCTGATAGCAATGGGAAGCATTTGTGACATCAGTACATGACAATCATGGGACTTCATACCAACCAGTTTCAAGTCTTTCATGGACACAAGTTTTTTCAAGTTCGCAGAATACCCGCATGGAACTTGGACACCATGTAGGCACTGACAGAGTTCTGTTTTTTCTCTTTTTGACAAAGTATAGCAGGCCGGGGGGAGGTATGTTCGCTTTCCCTTCTCCAACAGTGCAAGCTCAGTCCTTATGCCCATGTCGAGCATGTCACGGCGAACGTTGATGCCATCTTTCGTCTTTCCTGGAATGTTCAACAACAAACCAATCAAACTATCACAAACATTTTTCTCTACGTGCATGACATCAATGCAATGTCGAACTTGTAAGTGCTCCCAATATGGCAGATCCCAAAGAATCGATCTCTTCTTCCAAACATTTTTTCCTGGAGGTTTAGAACATTTACTGAACTCAACTTTGATGTCCTTCACGCGCAAGTAAAGCTCCTTACCAGTCACAAACACTGGGGCTAATCCTTTCTCAGGCTTCCCATTGAATGACTTCCTCTTCTTACGGTAGGCGTGATGCATCGGAAGGAATCTACGGTGACCCATGTACATTGTTTTTCTGCAGTTCGATAACCACATGCTTTCAGTTTCATCCAGGCAAATAGGACAAGCCTTGCCTCCTTTCGTACTATACCCCGACAAATTTTCATAGGCCGGGAAATCATTTATGGTGCAAAATATCATGGCCCGCAACATGAAATTCTCTCGCTTATGTGCATCCCACACCCGCACCCCTTCGCTCCACAATTTATGTAAGTCCTCAACTAACGGTGATAGAAACACGTCAATATCATTCTCGGGTTGTCTTGGTCCTGAAATTAGTAACGACATCATGATGTACTTACGCTTCATACATAACCAAGGAGGAAGATTGTAGATGCATAAAAAAACTGGCCAAGTGCTATGTCGACTGCTCATATTTCCGTGTGGATTCATACCATCCGTAGTCAGCCCAAACCTTATATTCCTCACTTCGCTGCCAAACTCACCGAATGTTCTGTTAATGTTTCTCCATTGAATAGAATCAGCTAGATGTCTTAGTTTTCCGTCTTGTTTCTGACCTTCAATATGCCAACGCAAGTACTTCGCATCTTTCGGATTTGCAAACAGCCGTTTCAATCTAGGAATCACAGGCAAATACCACACAGTTTTGGCCGGAGGCCCTTTCTTATCTCATCACATCCATTGTGATAAATTCTGTCCCCATGCTTATACTGCGATGCACCGCATCTTGGACAAACATGCAAATCGTTGTACTCGTTACGGTACAGAACACAATCATTTGGGCATGCATGTATTCTTTCAATTTCCATTCCCAACGGACAGAATAGTTTTTTGGCCTGGTAAACCGATCTTGGCAACTCATTTCCTTCTGGAAGCATGTCCGCTAACAGATCCAATAGCGCTGTGAAACTCTTATCGCTCCAACCGTTGCTCGCCTTCAAGTTATATAATCTCAACACAGAAGACAACTTTGTAAATTTTGCACATCCGGGGAACAAAGGCTTCTCAGAATCAACAATTAATTTCTCAAATTTAGCTAAATCGTTTTCGCTGTAATCTTCTTCTACATCACGTAACATTTCATCTAAATTGTCGTCATCTACATGGACTTCCGAATGAACATTACCAGTGTTCTGATCATGATCATCATTACTGCAATCCACTTTTGGGTGCTGCTGAGTGGTAGCGGTGCTCGTTTCCTCAAGATCTTCACCATGCCATATCCAACGGGTATAGCGTGCGTTAAAACCACGACGAATCAAATGACTCCTAATCTGATCAGAGTTGCCGAACCTTTTTAAGTTCATACAATCTATACAAGGACAATGCATATCTTTCTCTCCCTTCTTCGCCTTTTCTTGCTCAGCAAATTTAATAAACCCATTCACACCCTCCAAATACTCAACAGTAGTACGTTTTATTCCATACATCCAATATTCTTGGTCCATCTACAATTATTTCACAAAATTGACAAATTGAAATAAATAATTAATGACTCAGGGCATGCATATATGCATGAAACATAATTAGCTAGGCCATATGTGTGTACAACTGCTTAATTAATTACATTAAATGGATTTGTATATATGAAACCCTAATTAACTTGATGCATTAATTGGAAGAGCCAGCTAGCTAGATGCTTAACTTCAGCAAGCTATAGCTAGCTAGCCAACCGAGCCTTCTAGCTAGTTTGGAGCTACATTTATCTAGTTTAATGAATTGCAAGTAGAGAGAGAGAGGGAGAGTCTGAAAGAGTGATCGAGAGAGAGAGGTGATGAGAAGATGACAATACCGAGGGGGATGGAATTATGATCAACCTCTCAGCTAGCTTCTCCAGATCACTCTAGCTTGGAGCGTGGATGCACGTACGGTAGAAATGATTCCAACATGTAGAGCGCAGAGCAGGGGTCGACCTAATTAAGTTGTACTATTTACTATCGGTTCAAAAACACAAACCGATAGTAAAATAAGGTCCCCACTGTCATAACAATTAGTTTATATGACGTCATTTTACTATCGGTTTGTTTTATATAACCGATAGTAAACTTTACTCTATTATATCGGTTAGTACAGTAAGAACTGATAGTAAAAAGTCAGTAATTTCACTATCATTTACGCAAGAAAAACTGATAATACTATTTAATATATTATATCGGTTGGTACAGTACGGACCGATAGTATAAAGTGAGTAATTTTACTATCAGTTACGAATGAAATACCGATAGTACTATTTCATATATTATATCGGTTTGTACAGTAATGACCGATAGTAAAAAATGTTTGCATTTCACTAACGGTGTACCAGTGTCTAACCGATAGTAAAAAGCCTCTTCTCCGCCGCTGTCGTCCTATTCTATCGGATTTTTCCTAGATTGCTTATAACCGTTAGAAGATATGGGTTAGTGGATTGCATTTCTGTAGTAGTGGTGTCTCCTGACCTGGTTTGATGAAAGATAACCTCAATTTGTTCATTCTGAAAGTCAGATTGCGTACATTCTCGTTCTTGCTCGTTTCTTCTACTACGTGCAAGAATTAACCTTAAGGTCATTTTGGTGTGAGCACAGTTGATAACGACAGGTGCGTGGGTGTAGCGATTGCAAGGACTCAATCCCTGCTGATTGGAAGGGTTGAAATGAGAACGTCTTTGTTCCGCAAAGTAGAACCTATCGAAAGATCGGGCCACTGTCACATCACTTTCCTTATCATTGACATCTATGTAAATGTAGAAATTAGAATTTATTGACTACATTTCACAAAGGATGCCTATAGTTTTAATCACATCATCGTCGTTATTCTCCCTAGCATAGTCAGCTTTCCTGCAAGTACAAATGTTTTAAATCTAGCAAATCAGTACCTCTTTTAAAGTTGAGCGATACATTACTATGCCTACAAGACATGCCTTGTTTGCAATGTCACGCGAAGTGAATAGAAGATTTTCTTACCCCCATGAATGTTTGCCATCACTAACATTATCTTTCCATGTTCGATGTTGCTGTATTGCAACATCTTCACCAATATCATTATTGAGGCATCATAAAATTTATGAAAATTATAAAATCTTGTCTTCGATGGTGTGAGATTTAATGGGTGTGTGTATGTCTTAGTTCCAACATTGTCACAACCCACTTAACATGCCCATTCATCCTAATCTGCAATGATGCATTGCAATTTTTCTTGATACTTGAAGTGTATTTTTGGTGTTCCTTGCCTTCCTTTGCTGGTTTTGGGATGTATTGTCCATGGCTATTGATATCGGCCTAGACCGTCTCGCAAGAGAATGAGATCGGAGTAGTAAGGCGAGTATTCTGTCGTTCTTTCCCCAAGGACTAGAGAAGGAAAACGCATAGAACTAAATTAAATCAATGGCAAATGAAACTAAAACAGGCGAGAGAAAGAGAGAAAACATCAGAAGAAATAAAGAGGAAGAAAGAGGTGGATATCTCGTGACTCGCCATTAGAGTTTAAAATTGTACAATGATCGTAAATATGTGCAATGTTTAATATAATCGAGAAGAGACTTAATGGAAGAAGGCATATATGTCTATCGATTACTAATCACTGCACAAATCGACGAAACAATTAATGGTACAACAATAAATACTAACGCATCAATGAGCCTCGACACAAATCAACCACACAACACTTAAGATAAGGAAGCTCTTCAACCTGAAGCACACAATAGATGAATAAGAATTGAAGATAAATTGGAATCTGTCTTCAATTACCCCAATCCTCTCTCTTTATCAATTGAATTTTACATAATACAATTTAGTACAAAAAGAACTTCAACTCAAGAATAATTGGTATTTAGCTCTAGGACTCGAGGTTCCAAATTCAAGTCATGACTACCTCAGTTCTTACCTCACAAGCACACTTCTCAGCAACTAAGGCATTAAGAAACAAATACTGGGGAGAACAAGATATACAAGGAATTCCTAGAACTGATCAAATTAAATCACCAAAACAACCTGCAGCTAGTGAATCCAGTCAACTGACAAACAGAGCAACATGAAGGTCAACTGGATTGAACAACAAGCAACAAGCATTACAATTCATCACATGGGACAAAAGAGATATCAAGATCACTGGGTAATTGAAGTAATTATTAAACACAGAATTTTAGAGATAGAATTGTACTTAGATGATGCATGAATGAACAGCCAAGTTTAGAGCAATTTACTTGAATTGAGAATTCTCCAATTAGATATGAAATAAGACCTTCAATGCTTCACATTTACAAACAATCAAATTTCATACAGACATCCAATTCATTAGAATTCAAGAACTGAGGAAGGTGAGAAGGGTTGGACCAAAAATGTGGCTTCCTGAAGATGATGTGGTGCTCTCTGGATATCGAAGAAGGTCGTGGTCATTGAAGACGCTGTGGTCGTCGAGGAGGGAACTTGTAGTGGTCGAAGTAGCCGGAGCGGAGCGGTAGAGTTGATGAAGTGGTCAAGCTCACCGTCGGCTGGAGCTACTAGAGGTCGCTGTCAAGGACGAGGTCGAAGAGGAGCGGCGAGGATGTACTGGGGACTCGGCGGCGTCGTTGGGCTCGGATCCAGCAATGTGGTGGCTATACGGTGGCGGCTTTTTGGGAGTAGAGGAGAGAGAGAGGGAAGAAGGGAGAGAGCGGCGGCGTAGCGCAGGTACAGTGGCATGTAAGGGCGAGTTCGCCGAGGGAGGCGGCAGATTGGCCAGATCCAGCGGATCTCGCGGCGGTGGCGTGATGCGGGGAGCGGGAGAGGTGGTGGATCCGGCGGTGGGAGCTGTGGAGGCGCGGGATCGGAGCGCAGCGCGGTGCTGGGGCGGAGGAGAGGCGAGATCGGCGGCGGCACGATGCGCGTGGGAGGCACGGCGAGGCGAGAGGCACGGATCAGGCGGCGAATGGCGTCGGGAGAGGTGGTGGATTGGTGGCGCAGCTCGGGTGTGGCGCGGATTCGGCGGGGCGAAGAAACAGAGAGAGACCAGGGTGGCGCAGATGAGTGGATTTGAGGTGGAAGAAGAAGGAAGGAGGAGGAAGAAGAAACCGGCTAAGGCCAAGGGTGGACGGAGGTGTGGATCTAATTTTGGGGAGAGGTAGAAGAAGAAGTTGGTGGTGAGGAGAAGAGGAGGAGACGGTAGCCGTCACCGCCGTTGTCACTACGGCGGCGAACGACGCCGAAGAAGAAGCAAAAGTGGCGAAGCCAAAAGAGGAGGAAAAATAGAGAAGAAGAAAGGAAAGGGAAAGAAGTTGCACCGCGGCGTACGGCCAGACTGTCGGCGGTGAGGCGGGACGGAGGTGTCGAAACGGTGAGGGGAAAGAAGAGAAGGAGAAGAAAAAAAGAAAAACTAGGCTCCAAGAGAAACCATGGCCGGTGGTTGGGGTTTAGAGAAGAAAGGTGATTTTACAAAAAGGCCTTGGGGTTTTAGAAATCACAAAAAGGTCCTCCCCAAGTTAGGGTTTATGATGAAGACACAGATGCCTGATCTTCTGGTGAGAAGGATAACTTCGATTTGATGGAGAGTGACCTTGGCGATCTGGCTACCAACCAAACAAGATTGGACGCCCTGTCAATCGCTAAACCACACTCACAAGTCGTTATCAACCGTGCCAAGATGCGGCTGACCTGATCACCAGGATCGATTCCTGCAAGGAACCGAAGAACAAGCAAGAACAAGATAAAAGCAATCTGAAATTGCAAATATGGATGAAGCACACGATAAATTTGAGGTTGTGTAAATTGTAGTTGTTAGTCTAGCCAACACAAGAATACAAGGATGAAGTTTCACACATGGGGAAAACTAATCTAAACAAAACCTGAGGAAGAACGGGAAGGGTGACAGCCATATGTAACAGGGGTGGCGGCCAAGGAGGTGGACGTGAAACCCTAGGGATACACGGGTCTTGGGCCCAAATTAGAGGTGGCACAACACCCGGCAGAATCTATCCGCGAATTATTTCGTCAATTGCAGGTGATCCGAATGGAATTTGGCAGTGGGGCCAGATCCATTGGAAAGGTGGCGTTGTTGGCTTCTCCGTAAAGTGCACATTCACCCCAAACGGACTCCGTACGTGGCCTGAGCATCCGTTTGAAGTTGGACTGCTGCTGGATAGCCGAGCTGGACTCGCTGATGAGTTGGGCTTGATCTTCGGCTGGGCTTGATGCATCGTGAGTTGTTCCACTTTTGATGTAGCTCGCTAATCCTCTGGTGTGGGCGTAGTGAATGGCTCAGTACATGGATTCATGCCGACTCGCCATTCTCCTTGATCTTCTCATGGTGGCAAGGAAGTAGCGGAAGTAGTGGATGGAGCCTTGTTCATATCCGAGCTAGTGATGTCCTCGTCATTCTCCCCTTCTTGAATTTGAGTCGTCCCCGGCTCAAGCATAATCTCCTACAAAAGGTTAGTACCAACACGAGGCAAACCAACATGCATATACTCCCCTTCTTGAAAGCTATCATGTAGGTTCAAAGGAAAAGTAGAGGAACTTGACGTGAAATGATTAGTGCTATGACAATCCTCTAGTTGATCACATTGTTGCTTGTTATCACTTTCCTGCAAAATATTAGTCACAAGTGGGGATACGGCAAGAGGCCGTTTTTCCAAAGAAAATTCTTCACCCTTGCAATTATAGACATTAATTTCAGATATATGTCTTTCATGTTCAATTTGATTTTCAGCCTCACAAGCAAGATTAAACAATTGAGACAAAGAATTATATTCCTTAGCAACAAGAATGTCCTGAATTTCCTTATCAAGCCCACCTATGAATCTAATCTCTGTAGCTTCCTCGGTTTCCTCTAAACCACAACGCAACAAGCATGTTTCTAATTCTTGGTAGTATCCTGTTACAGTGTTATTACCTTGTTTTACAAGTTGTAGTTTCTTAAACAAAAATTCAGCATAGAGTTTACTGACAAATATATCTCTCATAAGCCTTTTCATGTCTTTCCAACTGTGAGGTAACTTATTACATGCACACAAATCCTTCCACCACATTGATGCAAAAATAGTTAAAGCACTAGCGGCACTCCTAATCTTTCGTTTATCACAGATTTTATATCGAGCAAAAATTTTGTCTACCGCTATTTCCCAATCAATATATGCATCAGAATGAAATCTGCTATAAGAAAGATGGGTTGGAATGATTTTACCCGTACTCATGGGGAACGATGCAACAATGATGGTGTGGCTCTCTTGCAGTGTCTCCCTGTGGCAGAACATATCAATTTGTGTTTCAATCTTTTCTTAAATTCATCACCTGCCATGATTAGTAGAAAACAAGAAACACAGAAGAGTATATTTCCCTATCAACTACTAGGTGGTGGACAAGGAACAAAAGTCACTCTTGCTCAAGCTTCTTACCTAGCTCTTACAAGTTCTTACTAAAGCGAACAGGCGGTGCAACCGGTGGCTGGTTCGTGATAACTTAAACTCGAATGTGAGTAAAGCGATTATAAGGTGTCGTACTTGTATGGTTAGTAGATGGTGGAGCTTGGATAGGCTATTATATGTGTAGCAACAATTCAAGATCAATAATGCAAGATTGAAAATTAGTCCAAAGTAATAATCAATGTGTTGAAACTAGCCTAGACTCAGTCCTAGCTCAATCAAACAACTAGCAACACAAAGGACTAGAACCAAAAGATGCACCATAGAAAATTCTCCTCTTTTGCTACACACATTTTTCTTCTCTGATTTTTTTTTGTGTGGCTCTTTTTTTTTTGCACTTGCCTTTTTCTTACTTCTTTTATTTTTATGAATAGTGCGGCTTTTGTTGCACTTTGCCTTTTTCTTTTGGGCTGCACAACTAGGACAGAAATGTTGTTTAGCACTTTCGGGCCCCAAGAACTCCGAATTAGAGGATCTGGTCAACACAAAAGTTGTAGAGGATCGTTTTATATTTCCAACAAGTATAAGAACATCAAAAACAGTGTTGGAAATTAAAAGATATGGTAATTTTACCGAAGCTGTCTCAGATTGAGTAATGTGAATCCGAATTGAACTAGAGTTTGAAGATTACACAACTAACTTTGCCCAAATTTTAGCGTAATGAAAATGGCCGAATTTGAAGATTACCCCAACTAAATTTTTTTGGGATTTCTCGCAACGATTCCAGAAAGTATAAATTTATCCCAATTCGAGTTCGGATGAAAGAATTATGATGAAAATACCGAAACAGATCTATTAGATTCAAACTCTACACCATCGACATTAATGGCCCAATCTCTCATAGAGGGAAGCCGAATCTGACTTTGACCTCACAAGCAAAGTTGTAGAGCACAATTTGATGTTTTCAGCAAGTACAAGAATGTGAAAATCTGAGTTCGTATGAAGAAGATATGATGAAAACAACGAACTGGACAGTGGCAGATTAGAATTGGACACGACGACGAGGATATCAATATGGAATTCGACTCCGCGACGAGATGCAAGACTAATACTAAGAACCAGCACTCGACAACAATGGATGAAAATTCAAAGATGCAAACTGACAAGAACGATGAAAGGCTAATGACGATGGTTTGGACAGCAGAAAATAAATCTTTTTGTAGGGCAATTTTTTGGACTCTAGGTATGAAATCAATCTACTAAACTAAGATAGATAAATTCTCATCAGTCAACCGGAAGCTCTGATACCAACTGATGAAGACATGGATGCCTGATCTTCTGGTGAGAAGGATAACTTTGATTTGATGGAGAGTGACCTTGGTGATCCGGCTACCAACCAAACAAGACTGGACGTGGCGGACCTGATCACGAGGATCGATTCCTGCAAGCAACCGAAGAACAAGCAAGAACTAGATAAAAGCAATCTGAAATTGCAAATATGGATGAAGCACACGATAAATTTGAGGTTGTATAACTTGTAATTGTTGGTCTAGCCGACACAAGAATACAAGGATGAAGTTTCACACATGGGGAAAACTAATCTAAACAAAACCTAAAAGGAAGAACGGGAAGGGTGACGGCCATATGTAACAGGGGTGGCGGCCAACGAGGTGGACGTGAACCCTAGGGGTACACGGGCCTTGGGCCCAAATTAGAGGTGGCACAACACCCGGCAGAATGTATACATGAATTGTTTTGTCGATTGCGGGTGATCTAGACGGAATTTGGTAGTGAGGCCAGATCGATTGGAAAAGTGGTGTCGTGGGCTTCTCCGTAAAGTGCTCATTCACCCCAAACGGACTCTGTACATGTCTTGGGCATCCGTTTGAAGTTGGTCTACTGCCGGATGGCCGAGCTGGACTCGCGGTTGAGTTCGGGTTGATCTTGGGCTGGGCTTGATGCATCGTGAGTTGCTCCACCTTTGATGTAGCTCACTGATCCTCTGGTGTGGGCCTAGTGAATGACTCAGCTCATGGATTCATGCCGACTCGCCGTTTTCCTTGATCTTCTCGTGGCAGTGAGGAAGTAGTGGAAGGAGTGGATGGAGCCTTGTTCATATCCGAGCTAGTGATGTCCTCGTCAATTTAGATTTATGAGTCCTGGACATTTTGCAAATGAGTGTTTGAGGTTTTAGAACATTACAAGAAGGTCATTGGCTTCTAGGATTTGAGATTTCGGGCCCCTGGAGACTCCGATTTTGACAAAGTGAGTTCGTATGCGTCCGTTGGAACACGTGCGTCTATCAGGAATTGACCAAGGGTCAGGTAAATTCAAAGAGAGACGCTCCATCTGCCAAAATCCACCCAAATCACATCTGTTGCATCTAGGCCCTTTTTGGGTTGATTTTGATTATTGATGACATTAAGTGCCTTGGACTAATCGTGTCTTTGAGCTATTTGTATGCAATGTTATTTTTGTAAAGTTTGCAAGTTGCAAGCACAAGGTCAAGCGCAAGGTCGCAGTGTCGCCTGAGGTCGCAATCCAAGGACGTGAGCCAAAGCCGCAAGTGCAATGTCGCCAAGAAGGAAGCTGCAAAGACCTAAGGTAAGTGCTTGTTATTGTACCGGTCTCGGAGTTTGGAGTTTGACTATATTTTATAAGAAATTCTTTTTTAGTTTAACCGTACTATAAAGAGGGGTTGCAAAACCTCTTTTAGTTCCGGCAAAAACTGAGAAACTCTTAGGTCATTTGTTGCATTCGCATTCATTCATATTCTTGGTCAAAATCTGAGAAATATATAGATTTCAATGAGGGGCAGAAACTATTTTTTAGTACTGTTCATTTGACCATATATTGTTTATACGACCAGTGGTCACTCAAGTACTGTTCATATGATCCGTTGATGTTCATTCGACCAGTAACACTGTTCATTCGACCAGAGGTTCCAACGGCTATTTACTAGCCGTTAGAGGTCGAAGTTGGTTGTTAGCTGGCCTGATTTCTTTCCTTTTCGACCACAACAGCTAGCTGAGAGGTTGGGCTATAAATACAGGTGTTTTGAGCAGTATTTACACACATCTCAAGCTACAATCCCATCCAATTTTTGAGCAGTCTTTGTACACACCTTTGAGCATCTTTTCTATACATGTTGATCAGTTTTTAGAAGAAGTTTTGAGCAGATTTTCTCTACTTTTTTGAGCAGTTTTAAAACACTTTTGAGCAGTTTTTAGAAGAAGTTTTGTGCAGATTTTCTGTACTGTTTTTGAGCAGTTTTAAAACACTTTTGGGCAGTTTTTTAAAACACTTTTGAGCAGATTTTCTCTACTGTTTTTGAGCTTTTTTAAAACACTTTTTAACAGTTTTTATCAGATTTTTGAGCAGTTTTTGTTCACATTTTCGAGCAGTTTTTAAACAGTTTTTGAGCAGATTTCTCTACTATTTTTTGATCAGTTTTACAAACACTTTTGAGCAGATCTTTGAGCAGTGTTTGAGCAGATTTTTGAGAAGCTTCTATTCACATTTTTATCAGTTTTATCAACACTTTTCAAGCAGATTTTGAACAATGTTTATAAATATTGTTTTGAGCAGTTTTTCTAAAGAACCAAGAGATATATTTTTTGATATATACTTGAGCCCAAGTGCCAAAATCTTGATCTTTTGATCAAGTATCATTCACTTTGATTGAGAGAGATCTTCTGAGAGCATTCATTTGCATCATTAGAAATTTCTCGGTATTTGTTGGGGGTTAAGAGAAGATCTTGCAACTTGTTACTCTTGGTGAACGCCCTCACCTAGACGGTTTGGAGGTGTGGCCATTGACCTCTCCATTAACGGAGATTGTTGGAGAGGCTCGGAATATTTTGTGAAAGGCATCAGTGCTCGCCTATCCGGAGTGGAGAATGAGCAACTTTAGTGAAAAATATCCTTCGTGCATATTGAAGCAAGACTCATTCATTTGAGTGCTTCAACGAGGAGTATGGGAGACGGGGCGAGTCTCTGAGACCTCAAGATAAATCAGTGTGTTTGTTTTTCTTACTCTTTCTTAGTGCAAAATATTATTAAATTGTTTCAGTTTATTTGCTCTTACTCTTTTCTTTGCAAAAATTGTTTTTAGTTGAAAAGTTTTAAAGCCTCCTATTCACCCCCCTCTAGTCAGCATCCTCGATCCTACACGTGGTATCAGAATGTGGTCTCTCTTTTGAGTAGGCTTCACCGCCTAGAGGGAGGATGGCTTCAAATGAGGGTTTTTATCTTGGTCACATCGGGCGTGCGCCTATATATGATGGCACCACTAGGGTCAAGGAGGCAAAACTGCTAATAGTTAGGCAAAGATATGAGACATTCACCATGTCACCAACCGAGTCCGTGGATTCCATATTCACTCGGTTGAACAACATTGTGAATGAGCTCAAAGGACTCAGAGTTATTTTTACTAACATTGAGATTGTAAGAAAAATGCTTAGGGCTCTTCCGGAGAGTTTTGACACTCTTGTGACAGTCCTCACCAACTCCGACTTATCACCCACCACACCTACCAATCTCTATGGGAACCTCATCACCCATGAGATGCATCGGAAGGAGAAGAAGGAGGCGGCCGAATCATCAGAGAAAAAAAAGAAGAATTTGGCATTCAAAGACAACTCCAAAGGTGATTCAAACGATGGCACCTCCGATGAGGATCTAGCCCTTATTGTAAAGAACACCAAAAAGCTTCTTTGCAAGTTGGACAAGAAGGGAGTCAACATCGACACAATACCAAAGGGGTCAAAGCAAGCAAACTTCAAGGACATCATATGCTATGAATGTCATGAAAAGGGACATATAGCTTCAAGATGCCCAAATAAGAACAAGTCTTGGGATAAGAAGAAGAAATTCTTTAAAAACAATGGCGGAAACCAAGAAGCATGCTTTGGAGAATGGATGTCCGGAGAAGAGAGCTCTGATTCCGACTCTGATGCTGAAGAGGGTTGTTCCAAGAAGCTAGTCGGATTAGCTCTTGGCAACAAAAACACATCAACAAGCTCATCCTTTTGCCTCATGGTTAAAGGTGATGAGAAGGTACATTCTCTTGACCCTTCATATGATGATCTAGTTGAAATGATTAGTGAATTAAATGATGCTATTGGAATCACAAAGAAGAAGTATAGAGCACTTAAAGAAGAGCACACTTCTTTACTTTCTCTTTACTCCGATTTAAAAGAATCTTATGAAGGTCTTCTCATCAAGGATCTCACTAACTCACCAACTAAGTTAGATGTAGCTGTTTCTTGTGACTTAGTTGATGATATACCAAATGAAGTCTCTAAAATTGATATGTCAACTAGTTCCAATGATTTAATCGATATGCCATACTAATCTAGCTCTACTAATAAAGATTTGCAATGCCATGAAATAATCTTAAATGAAAACAATGAACGAAAGGCTGAAATCAAGAAACTTAGTAAAGGTTTAGAAAATTGTTACAAAGGGAAAGCATCTCTTGATCTTCTTCTTAGTGAGCAAAAATGCTCATTTAGTAAAGAAGGACTTGGATACTTTCCAAAGAAAGAAAATAAACCAAACACAAAAACTATTTTTGTAAAAGCATTCAACAAATTTTGTTATAGATGTCATGAAATTAGTCATTCATATGATGCTTGTCCTTTAATGACTTCAACTCATTTTGATGCATGCTACATGCTTAAGAGGTCAAAGAAAGGATATGTAATAGCAAAGTTTGTTGGAGCACCCATGTTAACTAAAAAGAAGAAATATATTTGGGTGCCCAAAACTTTGATTGCTAACATTGGACGACCCAAAAGGGTTTGGGTACCTAAAAAGACTTGATTTTTTTGTTTTTATAGGTGAACTACAAGACCGGTGGAAAACATTGGGTGCTAGATAGTGGATGCTCCGAACACATGACCGGTAACAAAAAGTTGTTCACCTCATTGGAAGATAACTAAAGTGGAAACCAAAAGATCACCTTTGGCGACAATCATCAAGGAAATGTGGTAGGCTTGGGTAAAATTGCTATATCTCATGATCTTTCAATTTCAAATGTTTTACTTGTTGAATCATTGAATTTTAATTTGTTATCCGTTGCACAAATTTGTGATCTTGGTTTTCGTTGCATATTTTCTCCTAAAAATGTTTTAGTTAAAAGTTTAAAAGACAACTCTTTGATCTTCAAAGGTTTTCATTTTGGAAATCTCTATCTTGTTGATTTCAACTCAAAAGATGCATCTCTTTCAACATGTCTCGTTTCTCAAACTTTGAAGGGTTGGTTTTGGCATAGGAGACTTGCACATGTTGGAATGCATCAACTTAAAAAGCTTTCAAAACGTGATTTGGTAGTTGGCTTGAAGGATGTGAATTTTGAAAAGGACAAACCTTGTAGCGCTTGTCAAGCGGGCAAGCAAGTAGCTACTTCACATCCAACCAAGCGCATTCTTTCAACTTGCAAATCATTGGAACTTTTGCATATGGATTTGTTCGGCCCTGCTAAACATCAAAGTATTGGAGGAAATAGTTTCGCTATGTTATTGTTGATGATTTCTCCAGATTTATTGGGGTGTTTTTCTTAGCTCGCAAATCTGAAAGTTCCTCGTGTTTTAAAAGATTTGCAAAAAGAGATGAAAAGGAATTTGAACTCTCTATCAAGAAAATCTGTAGTGATCATGGTGGAGAAATTCAAAATTCTGATTTTATTGATTTTTGTGATGAGTCTGGAATCAAACATGAATTCTGTGTGCCCTACACACCTCAACAAAATGGTGTTGTAGAACGGAAGAATCGGACATTGATTGAAATGGCTAGAACAATGCTCGATGAGTACAAGAGGCCTACCTGGTTTTGGGCAGAGGCAGTTTACACAGCATTTTGTGCCATCAATCGTCTTTATACCCATCCACTTTTGAACAAAACTCCTTATGAACTGATTATAGGGAGAAAACCAAACATTTCATATTTTTGAGTCTTTGGTTGCAAATGTTACATTCTTAAAAAGCGCATGCATCTTGAAAAATTTCAAAGACGTGTTGACGAGGGTTTTCTAGTTGGCTATTCATCCACTAGTTAAGCTTATTGGCTTTTCAACACTACAACAGAATGCATTGAAGAATCAGGCAATGTAGAATTTGATGAATCTAACAGCTCTCAAGGGGAGCATGAGGATTTTGATGATGTAGGCAACAATGGTTTGAGGGAAGCTATGAAGGAGATGACCATTGCTGATATCAAACCCAAAAATGAAAAACAAAAGTCACTTGGTCGAAAGGATAAATCACCCGCAACCACTCAGGCTAATGTCGAATATGGACCTGCGACCACAAATACTGATGCTGCTCAACCTGCGACCACCCACAACAATGCTGATCAAGAAGACCTTGAAATAGAGATTGAAGAAAATGGTGATCAAGCATCACAGAACCCGTGACTTCATCAAACGTTCGCCAAAGATCACCCCCTGAATCAAATCTTGGGTGATCTTAGTAAGGGTGTTTGTTGTGGTATTACGGATACCCCGGCAGGTTCGGACGTGCGCAGCACTACAGCGGCGCGAGCAGACCGAGTTACGGGTCTCCTCCCGCCGGGCAACACAGAAAATGACAAGAGGTTTATACAGGTTCGGGTCCCAGTGGGGGCCCTAGTCCTATTGGCTCTCTCCGGACGCGAGTCCGCTGGGGAGGTGAGCTCTCGGGGAGAGGTCTCCAAGAGAGCCGGGAATTGTGTTTATATGAAATGAATTGGAATCCCTGAAAAAGGGTACAAGAGGGGTATATATAGCCCCCAAGAAATACAAAAGACAAAAATGCCCTCGCTGTGACCGTTGGATGGAAGGGCGAAGACGTCCTTTGGCCTGACGGACGGCCTGGATGCTTGACACGTGGCGCCAAGGGCCTCCTAGAGGCCCCACGGTCAACAACAGTTCTTCATGGGCCCGGGCTCCCCAGAACACTCCGGGGCTCCGGGGACCTCCCGGATCTCACCGGGTGTCACCGGGGTCCCGGGGACCCTCCGGGTGTCACCGGGAGTTACCGGGGTCCCGGAGACCCTCCGGGATACCGGGTGTCATCGGGGGCCGGGGACTCTCCGGGGCTCACTGGGAGTTACCGGGGGCCCGGAGACCCTCCGGGAGTCACCGGGTGTCATCGGGGGCCGGGGACTCTCCGGGTCTCACCGGGAGTTACCGGGGTCCCGGAGAGCCTCCGGGTGTCACCGGGGTCCCGGAGACCCTCCGAGTGTCACCGGGGGCCGGGGACGCTCCGGGTCTCACCGGGAGTTACCGGGGTCCCGGAGACCCTCCGGGTGTCACCGGGGGCCCGGGGACCCTCCGGGTCTCACCGGGAGTTACCGGGGTCCCGGAGACCCTCCGGGTGTCACCGGGTGTCACCGGGGTCCCGGAGACCCTCCGGGTGTCACCGGGTGTCACCGGGTGTCACCGGGGTCCCGGAGACCCTCCGGGAGTCACCGGGTGTCATCGGGAGCCGGGGACTCTCCGGGTCTCACCGGGAGTTACCAGGGTCCCGGAGACCGTCCGAGTGTCACCGGGGTCCCGGAGACCCTCCGGGTGTCACCGGGTGTCACCGGGGGCCGGGGACGCTCCGGGTCTCACCGGGAGTTACCGGGGTCCCGGAGACCCTCCGGGTGTCACCGGGGTCCCGGAGACCCTCCGGGTGTCACCGGGGGCCCGGGGACCCTTCGGGTCTCACCGGGTTCCACCGTGGCCACCTTGGGACTACGTGGGACCGCTGGGGATTCCCCCAACAGCAGCCCCCCAGCCCCTCGGGGGCACTTGGTGCCTTCGACGGGTATGTGAACCTCCCTTGCAACGCTTCGTATCCCGCGAAGTCCTACGCGCCCCGCGGCGCTTCGGCTCCCGAACCGTTTCTCCGCGGGACGCGTCTATTCGCGGACCGACGCATCGCCCCGATGCGCCCGCGTTCGCGTCGCTTCGTTCCGCGCGCGACGGTTCGACTCCGCGGCTCTGATGGCTTTGTGGACACGTGTCGGGCATCCGGGCCCCCTCGCTCACCTATAAATAGGTGAGGGGGCCCTCCACTTGAGCACGTTCACAAGCCCTCGAACTCCCACAAACCATAGTTCTCCCGGTGACTTCCGGTAGTTTCCGGTGACTTTGCCCGGTGGTTTCCGGTAGCCTCCGGTGACTTTGCCCGGTGATTTCCGGTAGTTTCCGGTGGCTTCCGGAGACTTCGCCTGGAGACACCCGGTAGTTCCCGGTGACATTTCTGCCCGGAGGCGTCCGATGGTTTCCGGTAGTTCCCGGTAGCCCCCGGTAATTCCCGGTAGGTTCCGGTGATTTCCGGTGACTTCCGGTAATCTCCGGCAGTTTTTGGCGATTCCTGCAATTTGCTCGTGATGGCGCCGAAGAGCCGCGCCAAGGTCTCCGAGTTGCCTGTGGAGGAGTTGACCTCCGATTTCCTTGGGGCCACCGAGTTCTCCTCGGGGGCCCTTGAGGCCTTCTTGGAGCGCGGCTACTTCCAGGCGGGGGATATCAGGATCCCCGGCCCGGCGGAGCAGGTGCCGAGCCCCCGGGACGGGGAGGTGGTGGCCTTTGAGGCGTTCGTGGAGGTCGGCCTTCGGCTTCCCGTGCACCCGCTGCTCCGCGACTTCCTGCAGTTGTACGGACTCGCGCTCAACCACCTCACCCCGAACACCCTCGTCCGGATGGGGGTGTTCATATGGTTGTGCGAGACGACCGCAGTGACGCCCAACATGCGGCTCCTGCGGTACTTCTACGAGCCTGCGGCGAGGGGCCCGGTAGTGAGGAGAGGCGGCCCTAGATCGGCCTTCGGCTCCATCATGATCCAGCTGACTCCGGGCCGCGCCGACGAGTTCCTGGTGGCGGCCTCCCGGGACCATTGGGGGGACTGGCTCCGGCATTGGTTCTACCTCCGGGTAGGAGACCCGGGGGTGACCTATTCCCGGGAGCCGTCCACGTACTCGAGGTCTAGCGCTCCGGTGGCCCTCGAGTGGACCGAGGCGGAGATGAACCTCCTCACCGTGATGGCGGAGGTTTGATTCCGGCGGTCTATGCGGGACCTCGCGGAGGAGATGGCTCTTCTCCGGGTGGCGCCGTTCCAGACCCGCCGAGGGAGGGGGATGTCGCCGGCGCACAGACCGCCCCGGATGGCGGTGGCGAACCGTAAGTATTCAGATTCCTTCTTCCCGCTAGGGGGTTCTCCCTAACACTTGCTTCCTTTTTCTTGCTCTTTCAGTTAGGTCCTACGGTCGGGCCAAGGAGGTCGCGGCGAACCTCGTCGGCCGATACTACGAGGACGAGCACGAGAGGGTGCTGCGGGCTATCGGGGAGGGCCCTCCCCGAAACGTCGTCGCGGAGGCGTTCGGGCTGAGGCTCCTAGCTCGGGCCCCTCTGCCTACCCCTGCTTCACGCTAGCGGGCGAAGGAGGCCGCCGGCGGGCCGTCGAAGCGGTCCCGTCCGTCTGGCAGCCCCGCGGGGTCCCGACCCCGGAGGAGCCCGGCGAGGCCCCGGTCTTCTCCACCGCCTTCTCCCGCGAAGGAGGCTACGGCGGCAGTTGCCGGGCCATCTGCCGCCGCTCTCGACACTTCGGGCGGGCCGGATCCGATGGGCGGCGTCCCGGCCGGGGAGGGTCAGGGCTCGGACTCGGAGATGTACGCCCCGAGCCCTTCGCCGCCTCCGGCCCCCGCGAGGCCCCGGCCACAGCCCTCGTCCAGCGAGGTCTCCGTCCGGTTCCGGATGCCGGGCGGCCTTCCGATGGCCTCGATTCTGGCTCCGGAGACGGGTTCATCGGCGGTTCGGCCCGCGACGGCAGCGCTCCCTGTACCCGGGAGGGGTAAGGGCCTGTTCGTTCGCCCCGGGGTTCCGGCGCCGACGGATCAGGCCTCCGGCTCTTCCGACGACGGAACTTCGGAGGATGCTCTGCCCGGGGGGGAGGCCTGCCGAGGGAGTGACCCAGGGGGCGACGAGGGCGACGTCGACGCGGTCATCGCCTCCGGACTTCGGGTAAGTTACTTGAGCCCTATGCTTTTTTGTTGATTGCATCCTGATAACGGTTTCTCTGCAGACGGTCGCCTTAGCCCGGGGCTTTAGGGCCCGGCTCGCTACGCGCCTCCATGCTGCCGAGGACATAGCGGCCTTCGAGCGCGCTGGGAAGGAGAAGGCGCTCAGGGAGCTGGCCGCGGGGCAGGCTCGTCTCGCCGCCGCCGAGGATGCGGCTTCCCGGCTACGGGGGAAGTTGCAGGCGGAGCGAGAGGCCGCAGCCTCGGGCGTCCAGGCCGTGGTCGCGGGGGGCCGGGCGATCCGCACCACCCTCGAGGGGCTCGGGATCGAGCTTGGTCGGGGGGCCAGCCCTGACCCGGCTCTGACATCGGTCGGGGAGGCCGCGCACTTTCATGGTGCGCAGGTCCCCCTGATCCCAGTTGCCGCGGAGGCGCGGGCGCGCGGGCTCGCCGTCCCGGTGATTGCCTTGGCGGCGGCCCTCGTCGAGCACCGCGGGGAGGGCGCTCGAGTTATCGGGGATCTGGTCCCCCGGAGCTTCCCCGCCTTCTTCGACCCTCGGCGGCCTGGGCTAGAGCAGTCCGCCGAGGTTCTCTTCGACCGCATCACTGGCGCCATGGAGACGGGCGACCGGCGCCCGGGCCAGGGCGCATCGGCCAGCACTGACGTCCCCCCGGGGGGGAACAAGGACGGGCAAGTATGAGCTCCTCCCCCCCCCCGGTTAGACTAGGCTTCTTTTTTTTTTTAGGCTTTTTGCTCCGGACGGCTTCTTTAGAGAGAGCCCCGGAAACTTGTAAATACCTTTTGGCTGAAATAAAGTAGTTCTTTTGTTAAATGTGTTCAATTTGTCAGCAGGCATCTTTGGACGTCGCTTTTCCAGGGCTTTCTTGCCCTGAAGACCATCTTTTGGAGAGTGCTCGAGGGTCGCCCGGGGGGTCTAGCCCAGGCGGTGCCCGGGCGGCCTTGATCTTACTAAGTCTGGCAGCCAGGGGAGCATCCTCCGGGCTAGACTCCGAGTTTGCACATGACGACTTTGCGAAGGAAAGTGCCTCCGGGGAGCCAGCCCTTCTGCGTTGGCTCCCGGAGTGGCACTTAGGAAACTTCGACGATTGTCGCGCTGAGTTGCCTCCTCCGAGGTCGGGGGCTTTGAAAGTCCCCCCGCTCAGGATACTCCCCCCGGCCGGCTACGAATGTTGGCCAGAGGATCTCCTTCGGCGGGCTCTTCGGCGTATGAGGAGTTTGTACAAGGACCTCTCCCGGGAGATCTCAGAGGGTCTCCGGGATTATTAGTTATAGTTGCTTGTTGGGAATCATTCCCATACTCACGCGCTCGGGTTTTGCCCGGAGGGTGCTTTAACTGGGGGGGGTTGTTCCCTAGTGTGATGTATCAATTAAGACCATAGATTTGTTTGTTCGTCGTGCCTTTGCTTCAGAAACTTTGAAGCCTTTCGCATAAAGCCGTTGTTTTTCTGTTCGGGTCCAGGGTTTTCCTCCCCCCCCCCATAGCGGGGTGCAGCTCAGCTCCGCGCGCTGTGGGTAAGGAGTGGGGTGCTTAGTTTGCGTAGTCCCTCGTCGGGTCCCGGGGGTTGGCGGGGGTGTCTATCGGAAACCTTCGCGGTTCCCCGGCGGGACTTCCGGGGGTTTACGGATGGTGTGTGACCGAGGAGGGGCTATGCTTTGAGAGCAAACTCCGAAAGCCGAGTTCTCTGTGTGCCGCGGAAGGCAACGTATATTCCTTTAGGAGGGTTTCGTAACCCGGTAGCGGGTGTAGTGTGTTCGAGGGGGGACTAATCTCTCGAAGTGACTCGTTACCGCAGTTTGTGAAAACTGGGTTGCCGCTTACCCCCTCAGTCCACGAGGGGTTACCGTAAGCCGCCCAATGGGAGCTGTGCTCCCGTCGTAGGGACTTTAGGCTGCGGTAGCCCACTTCCTCACGAAGAGGGCATCCTCACGGAGAGGGGATTTTTATAGAGGAGAAAAACTCCTGTAAAAGAATTCCAGCGGTGAAGTAGAAAAAAGCCATTCAATTTAATGAAGACGTAAAAATTCCAGAGTTGAGCACAAAATCCACTTGTATTAACATGCGATGAGATACAACGCCTCCCCCCGCGAAGGTGCGGCTGGGGAGGGAATTGAGTACATAAGCCTCCCCCCGCAGAAGCGCGGCGGAGGAGGTTGCGAGCCCGGAGGCTAAACATAGAACTTGCGGAGCAAGGTTATATTCCAGGTGTGCGTGAGCTCTTGGTCTTCAAGTGTAGAGAGCTTGTAGGCTCCCTTGCCTAGGACTGCGGAGATCCTATATGGGCCCTCCCACTTGGGGGATAGTTTGCCCTGGGCTTGGGGGTCTGTCACGCGCTTGAGGACCAGATCCCCAAGGTGGAAAGCCCTTTCGCGCACGCGCTGGTTGTACGCGCGTGCCATCTCGCGCTCGTAGATGGTGTGGTGGAGAAGCGCTCGGTCGCGTTCTTCTTCGACGAGGTCGACCTCCAACCGTTGATTATCCTCGTTGGTTTGATGCGCCGCGGTCGGAGCTCCGTCGAGGAGCTCGACCCGCAGCGATCGAAAGCTAATCTCCGAGGGGAGAACTGCTTCGGCCCCATAGACGAGCGAGAAAGGCGTTCGCCCTGTTGCTCGGCTAGGGGTCGTGCGCATGGAGCAGAGGATGCTTGGAAGCTCTTCTGCCCACGCGCCTCGTCTGGAGGCGGTCTGTTCAAGCCGTCGGCGCAGGCCTTGCAGGATCATGCCGTTGACTCTCTCAACGGCCCCATTGCTTTGGGGATGTGCCACGGAGGCAAAATGGAGGGTAGTGCCTAAGCCTTCGCAGAATTCCCGGAAATATGCCGAGTCGAACTGGGTCCCATTGTCGACGGTGATTTCTTGGGGGACCCCGAAGCGACATACGACATTTTTCCAGAAAAACCGTTGCACCGCGCGGGAAGTGATGCTGGCCAAGGGCTCAGCTTCCACCCACTTGGAGAAGTAATCCACGGCGACCACCGCGTACTTGTAGCCCACAGGTGCCGGGGGGAAGGGACCAAGGAGATCCATCCCCCAGCGCGCGAAGGGCCAAGTAACAGGGATAGTTTGCAATATCGCGGAGGGGAGCCTGGTGCCCTTTGCCATCTTTTGGCAGGCCTCGCACGCGGAGATTAGATCCCGCGCGTCGCGAACCAACGTGGGCCAGTAAAATCCTTGGCGAAGGGCCTTCGCCGCGACCGCCCGCGGAGCCACGTGGGATCCGCAGCTCCCCGAGTGTATGTCCTCGAGGAGCCGGAGTCCGTCGGCCCGCGGGAGGCAGCGAAGAAGGGCGGAAGCCCCCTGCTTGTAAAGCTTCCCGTCCAGCAGGACGTACGCCCTGGCTTTAGCGCGGAGACGCTTCACCTCAACGTCACTGGAAGGTTCCCCCTCGTCCCTTATGCAGGAAATGAGGGGATCCATCCACGAGGCAGCCCGAGTGACCTCGGAAACCTCCGGGACGCGAACCTCAGGATTCGCGTCCGGGAGGGTTATCGAGGGTCTTGTGATGATTTCCAGAAAGGCGCCCTTGGGAAGAGGTTCCCGGGCGCTGGCCGCCCGGGCCAACGCGTCGGCCCGGTTATTATCCCGTCGGGGGATGTACCGGGCCTCCAAGCCTTCGAAGTGTCTCTCCATCTTTCGCACTTCGCCCAAGTATAGACTCAGGTTCGCATCGTGGCACAAGTAGGACTTGTCCATTTGGTTGACCACCAGCTGGGAGTCTCCTTTCACTAGGAGGCGGCGGATTCCCAGGGAGCGCGCGAGGCGCAATCCCAGGAGGAGGGCCTCGTACTCGGCGACATTGTTTGTAGCCGGGAACTCGAGTCTGGCGGCGTATTCCAGCATCTCCCCTCCGGGACTCCGGAGAACCACCCCCGCGCCGGCCCCGGCAAGGCACAAGGAGCCATCGAACATGAGTGTCCGATGGTCCTGGCACCGGGGAGGGGCGAGGGGAGTCCCTTCGTCCGCTTCGGCGGTCGGGGTCCATTCCGCCACGAAGGTCAGCGAGGACTTGTGACTTGATGGCGGAGCGGCCCGTGAAGGTGAGGGAGAAAGGAGCGAGCTCGGCTCCCCACTTGCCAATCCGGCTGGTGGCCTCCTTGTTTCGCACTACTTCTCCCAGCGGGAGAGATGACGGGACCGTGATTGGGTGCCCAAGGAAGTAGTGGCGGAGCTTTCGCGACGCCATGAGGAGGGCGTAGCACAGCTTCTCCACCTTAGTGTACCGCATCTTAGCCCCTTGAAGGGCCTCGCTGACGTAGTACACAGGACGTTGTTGTCCATCCTGGTCTTTCACGAGCACCGCGCTCACTGCGACGGGGGTCGCGGCGAGGTATAGTAGCAGGGGTTCCCCCGGGGACGGGCTCACGAGCATCGGAGGGCTCGCGAGGTACTTTTTTAGCGCGTCGAACGCCGTCTGGGCCTCGGGAGTCCACCTGAACCCCTCGAGATCCCGAAGGATTTTGAAGAACTGGAGCCCGCGTTCTCCTGACCGCGAGACGAAACGACCCAACGCGGCCAGGCGGCCTGCAAGCCTCTGCACGTCTTTGACGGAACGTGGGGAGGCATGTCCAGCAGGGCCCGAATTTTTTCGGGATTCGCTTCAATGCCCCGCTGGGACACCAAGAAGCCAAGCAGCCTCCCGCCGCGTACGTCGAAAGCGCATTTTTCTGGGTTGAGCTTCAACCCGTACTTGCGGAGGCTGCAAAAGGTCTCCGCCAAGTCGTTGATGTGTGCGGCCGTGCGGAGGCTTTTGACGACCGCATCGTCAACGTAGACCTCGACATTGCGGCCGATTTGATCCTTCAGGACCAGCGTCATGAGACACTGGAAGGTTGCCCCGGCGTTTTTCAACCCGAAGGGCATGTGGAGATAGCAGAAGGTGCCGAGGGGAGTTATAAAACTCGTCTTTTCCTCGTCCTCTGCAGCCATTTGAACCTGATGGTATCCCGAATACGCATCGAGGAAGCTCATCAGTTCGCACCCCGCGGTCGAATTGACCAGTTGGTCTATCCGCGGGAGTGGATAGTTATCTTTTGGGCAAGCGCGGTTGAGATCAGTGAAATCCACGCACATCCTCCACTTGCCACTTGATTTCTTCACGAGGACGGAGTTTGCCAACCATTCAGGGTGGAGGACCTCTCGCACGAACCCCGCCTCTAGAAGCTTGGAGACCTCTACCTTGATGGCGTCTTGGCGCTCGAGAGATAACTTCCTCAACTTCTGCTTGACCGGGGAGCGGCCGGGGATCACAGCGAGCTTATGCTCAATGATGTCCCGGGCGACGCCTTGCATGTCCGAGGGTTCCCATGCGAAAACGTCTGAGTTTTCACGAAGGAAGACCGCGAGCCACTCGGCGTGCTCCTCGGTGAGGTCTGCTCCGATCCTGACGGTTCTCTCTTCACCTCCCGCGGACAGTCGGACTTTCTGAAGGTCTCCCTCGGGGCGTGGCCTCGGAAGTGGCCTCCCGAGGGGAACGGCCGGGGTTGCATGAGATTCAGGGGGAGGTGCCCCCCCCTGGGGTCTTGATCACGTTGATGTTCCCGACGGCGGCGGTGGCGCGTTCGTAAAGAGCGCGGGCCACGTTCTGATCGCCTCGAACGGTGATTGCGCCGTGAGGCCCAGGGATTTTCATGCAGAGATAGTTCTGGTGAATCGCCGCCCCCAGGTGGTTGATCGTAGTCCTCCCCATAATAGCGTTGTATGAAGAGGGGAGGTCCACCACATCGAATCGGACCATCTCCGTCCGGTAGTTCTCCGGGGTGCCAAAAGTCATAGGTAGATTGACCTTCCCCACCGGGTGGACGGTCTTCCCGGGAACGAAGCCTTGTAACGGCCCGAGTGCGGGCTGCAGTAGCTTCTCATCGACTTGCATTTCCCTGAACGCCTTCAGGTATAATACGTCGGCGGAGCTCCCACCGTCGACGAGGATACGTGCCAGTTGGCAGTTGAAGACTGTAGCTGAGACGATGAGCGCGTCGTCGTGCGGGAAGCGAACCCCGCGCACATCTTCCGCCGTAAAGGTGAGGGGGACGTCCGACCACTTTGGTGGCGGAGACGCATGCAGCACCCCCACTACCTTCACTTCTCGCGCGTACTCCTTGCGCTGGCGCTTGGAGTCCCGTCTCGCGGCAGATCCCCTCGTAATGACGTTTATGCGTCTTTGGGAGGTTTGGAAGGGGAGCTCCTGAGCTGGGCTCCCTTCTTGCGTTTGTCTTTGCTGCTCACCCGCGGGAGCGGGGAGCGCGGGCAAAGTTGTCGGGGGAGGCAAGGAGGCAGGGCCCCCTCCCCCCTGGCTGCGCTGGTCGAGGAAGGCCGCGAAGTGTTGTAGAAGCTGATGGCATTCTCGAGTAGCGTGGGTACTTGACTTGTGGAAGGTGCACCACACGTTGGCTGTGCCCTCCTTGCTCTCCTTGACACGGTTTTCGCGCCCGCGGGAGGATTATCCTCCAGCGTAACCCTTTGACTTAGGAGGGGCGCGACTGCCTTTGGCGCTGTCGCGCGAGCCGCCTCCGCCCTCGAGGACGAAAGCGTCCCGAGGCCGTGGCTCGCGACGATCACTTCTTCGGGGACGTTTGCTGGAGGGGTCCCTTGGCTCCCGGTCGGCGGGGGCAGGAGCCCCCTGGTTCTTTTTCCAAAGATCGTCCTCCTCCGCGCGGGCGTACTTCTCAAGTATGGTGAAGAGTTCATCGGCGGAGGTGGGGCAGCTCCGAGAGAGCCTCCGGTGGAGCTCCCCGGGGAGTATCCCGCTCTTGCACGCTTCGATGACCGTGGAGTCAGGGACATGCGCCACTTTGCTTTTCACTTGAGCGAAGCGCTTAAAGAAGTTGCGGATAGTCTCCCCCGTCCTCTGCCGGACGGTGTAGAGCTGGGACGAGTCCAAGGGCCGCACATAGTTGCCTTGGAAGTTCGCACAAAATTCGTGCTTCAGCTGCACGAAGGACTTGATGGATCCCGCCTTCAGGTTGTAGAACCATGAGCGTGCGATGCCCGTGAGGTAGAGGGGGAAGACATTGCATTGCACTGTCTCGTCCCCCCCGGCCGCCGAGATGGCCGTCGAGTACACCTGCACGAACTCGTAAGGATCGGCCTCACCATTGTAATGCTCGATGTGCGGCGGCGGTAAGGCCGCGGCCAGCGTATGCAGCAGAGACGGCTGCACAACGGTTGGTTGGTCCCTTCAACTTCCTTGGGGGATCCACGGTAGCCGTCATCGCTTGCCGGGGACGCGTGCTCATTGTCGGAGTCTGGAAGGGGTGGCAGCGGTCCGCCGGTTTGGCGGTGTCGTCTCTTTTCTTCCGGGTTGGTTGAGCTGACCTCTTGGGCATCAAGGTATCCCTCAGGAGTGGTGGCAGCTTCTTTGAACGGTCTTTTCCTCCGGACGATTTGGGAGCGCGTCTCCGCGCGCCCGTGGGTTCGGGGGAGTCTTGACCGATGACGGGAGGTGGTTTCTCCAGACCTGGCGGTACGCATTCGCTCGACCTCCTCCCTTGTGAAGCGGGTCTGATCCGCTGGGGGCGCCCGCGGGGGCGGCCCCGGAGGGGGAGGGAGCTGATGCGCGTTTGCCACAGTCCCAGTGGACGCTGCCGGCGCGCGGACCGGGTATCACGATCAAACACAATAGAAGTCGGCAGTCCGAAATGTGTCCAAACGTGTTGAAAGAATACCCGAGCTGCCTCTTCTCCCGTGATAATCTTCCGACAAGGTATAAAAACAATCATTTTGGAGAACCGATCAACGACCACGAATAGATAGTCGTTGCCATGTCGGGTCTTAGGCAATCCTCCCAAGAAATCCATGGATATGCTCTCCCATGGTCGTGATGGAACTGGCAAAGGAGTGTACAAACCTAATTTTTGGTTTGCCGGTTTCGAGATGCTGCAGAGACCGCAGCCTCGAACAAACCTAGCCACATCTTGCTGCATACGCGGCCAGAACATATGTCAGTGAAGATTTTGCAACGTCTTTGTAACCCCAAAGTGACCAGCTACCTTCGATGTGTGCGCTTCTCGCATCCATTGAGTTCGAGGTGCTCCACGAGGTATGCAAAGTAAATTGCCCTTGTACAAGAGTCCTTCTTGACGAACGAACTCTGTAGGGTTCCCTGTTTCGACCTCAGTCAGTGCTGTTTGAAAATCAGGGTCTTCACTGTACATAGTGACATAGTGATCATGACATGAGGGCTCGATCTGCATGAACGCTGATAAACAGAGGGTCGTAACTGGTGGTCGCGACAACATGTCCGCCAATTTGTTGTGTACACCCTTCTTGTACTTAATCAATAGATTAAACTGCTGCAGATATGACATCCACTTTATGTGCCGAGCTTGCTGTAGCTTGGACTGAGTTTGCAAATATTGCAATGGTTGATGGTCGGTGTGGACAACCGTCTCTTTCCCCAAGAGATAACACCACCAATGTTTCACGGCCTGATCAGTGCGCATAACTCCTTATCATAAGTCGGGTAGTTCTTCTGAGCTCCCTGGAATAACTCGGAGTGATATGCCACTGGTCGACCTTCTTGCATGAGCACTGCGCCCATTGCATAACCTGAGGCATCGGTTTCTAGCTCGAACGGTTTCTAGAGATTCGGCAAAGCTAACAGAGGCGCCTCGCTGATCTTCCTTTTCAGCAAGAGAAACGTGTCCTCATGTTTCCCTATCCGCTCGAACTTCTGATCGATCCTGGTTAATGCATGCAATGGAGAAGCCACAATCGAGAAGTGTCGAATAAACTTCTGAAGATATTGGCATGCTCCCACAAAACTACGCACATCCGTAACTGTTCGCGGTCGCGGCCATTCGCGAATCACTTTTACCTTATCTGGGTCGATTTGCAATGTACCGTTGCCGACCAGGAATCCAAGGTAAAGTAGAGTTTGCTGGCCGAACTCGCACTTCTTACGGTTGAGGCGAAGTCGATGTTGCCGAAGCTGATCGAACACCTTTTTGACATGAATGAGGTGCTCATCCCACGATCGACTATAAACTAGTATGTCGTCGAGGTAAACGATCACAAAGTCGTCGATGAACTGTCTCAATACGTCATTCATAAGACGCATGAAGGTTGCCGGGGCGTTGCAGAGACCAAACGGCATGACCAGCCATTCGAACAGACCTTGTCGTGTTTTGAACGCGGTCTTCCACGTATCCTCCTGTCGGATGTTGACTTGATGATATCCTGACTTAAGATCCAATTTGGAGAAGACAACAGCATGCTTCAATTGGTCTAACAGGTGGTCAATACGGGGAAGGGGGTACCGGTTCTTGATGGTGATCTTGTTCAGTGCTCGATAGTCGATGCACATACGCCAAGTCCCATCTATCTTTGGTACTAACACCACAGGAGATCCACAAGGTGAACTACTTGGTTGAATCACACCATCGTTCAGCAACTCACCAAGTTTTCTCTTGATCTCTTCATTCTCCAATACTGAGTTGCGATACATACTCAGATTGGACAGTGTCGCATCGGACACAAGCAGAATTTCGTGCTCGACTGGACGTTTCGGCGGACGACCCTGGGTAGTCTCAAACAGATCACTGTATTTCTCCAGCAGTCTCGAAAAACGACCAGAATTCTCTCGGCACGCCAACGACAATGCTAGTCGAGTACCCCCACTTTGACCAATGGATCGAATCACGACAAGCACATACTTGTGACATGCATTAACAATCCGTTTGGCTTGATTTGCGGTAATCAAGTTCGAAGTGTTGACGTGGACGTCTCTACTGATCACGAACTTAACTCCATCTTTGGTGAGGTCGTACTCTTGCGCTCGTCGATGGAAATGAGCGTCTCGATCATACAGATACGGACTCCCAAATATCACCTAACAGATATCGATAGGGACAACATCGCATTGCACCTCATCGACATATCATGCAGAGGTCACAAATTTCAACACACACTGACTCGTAATCTGTTGATTCACGTCGGATGTAAACCAACCCAGCGGATATGGTCGCGGGTGTGTGGTTGTCTTCAAACCAAGTCGCCGAACCAGTCCAGCGGAGACCAGATTCTTCTGACTTCCTGGATCGAATATCGCTGCGACCACTTCGTGCTTCACCTGGACGTTGATGGTGAACAAGTCCTCTGTTGGGTGATGGTCGTTTGGTGGATCCGAACCCTTCTCCTTCGGCATTGCCATCAGAGACAAGGTCGTATCCGCCTCATTAACCGAGTTCACTCAGACAACTTCTTCGTCGGGTGAAGTCGCAGTAGCCGTGGCTATTCTTTTCCCTGGTTCGTTTTTCTTTGGTTGAAGTTTCGGATGAAGCTTGTAGCATTTGTCCTTGGTATGTCCCACGACTTGACAATGTTCGCAAAAGGCACCCGTGCCCGATTTGGAAGCGTTCTTCTTCGGACTCGGCTTTTTCTTTGTTGAGGTCGCACTTTCCTTCGTGCTTTTGTCGCTGCGGGATTTATTCTTCTTCTCGATTGCCATAGCAGTTGTGCTTGCGGTCGCGATGTCTTGGACGCCGAACAGACTTAGCTCAGTACTGATCGATTTCTGAAGTCCAGATGTGTACTTCTGAAATACCTGAGGGTCGGATAGTGAGATGCCAATGACCATTGCTTGTCACCGAAACTCTGTTGTATAGTCTTGGACAGTTTGGTCGCGCCATTGGTACAATCTGTGCCAACGCTCCCATCTCTCCTCAAGGTAACCCATCGGATAGAATTCTTGTCGCAGAAGTCGTTTGAATTGACCCCACGCAAGGTCGTCATCTTCACCACTGGCGATAAGGGCCTTCCACCATGTCTTGGCGTGGTCCTTCATCTTCAAAGGTGCAAATTTGACCTTTTGAGCGCTACTGAACCCTTTCAGGTCAAAGTAGGTCTCAAGTTGATCGATCCAAGAATCCAGCTTCTCGGCATCGATCACCCCATCATATATGGGTATATCAATCTTAGCGTCGACCTTAAAAGATCCGACAGCTAAGGAGGTGTTGGCGAGGTCGTCGGTCTTGTGGTTGCCTTCCCTACTTCAGGAGGTACAATCATGGCCTGCTGCTTCGTCTGCCCTGCGCAAGTCTTCACCAGTCTTCGCACCCATACCCTTCCCTACTTCAGGAGGTACAATCATGGCCTGCTGCTTAATCCAAGCAAGCACGGTTTCCATATCAGTGGAGAGATTAGCCACTTGTTCGGCTAGGTTAGCTTGAACGGAGGTATCGTCAGACATTGTCGGAGACGCGGCTGTAGGAACCATCAATTGATCGCCTGGAGTTTCGCCGGAGGTTTTGTAACCCTGGCGAGTCTTCACCATCCACAGGATAGGAAAGTTGCTCTGATACCAACTTGATCCGTTTGAGACCTAGCCTTGGTTTTCGCACTAGGCTCGCCAAGATTCTAATATGCGGAATAACGGGATGTTATACCCGAAACCCAAAGTAATTGCACAACTCTTTATTTCAAAGAGGGCTTACACGTCGAACGTTAGACACACTTGTCTACGTCAAAGGAACTATAAATATCTAAAACTACTACGTCAGGATGCCATTTGGGCTCAAGAATGCTGGTTCCATGTACCAACGCTTGATGCAGAAGTCCTTTCAATGACAATTAGGGCATAACTTAGAAGCTTATGTAGATGACTTGGTTGTAAAGAGCGTAAAAAGCTCTAGTCATATTGAGGACCTGGCTAAAACTTTTTGTAATTTGAATAAACTTGGGATAAAGTTGAATCCTGAAAAATGCTCCTTTGGAGTTTCTTTTGGTAAACTTTTGGGTTTCCTTGTTTCTTCATGAGGCATTGAGGTTAATCTCAAAAAAATTTGGGCCATTGAGCAAATGCGATCTCCTTCGATCACGAAGGAGGTACAAAGCCTAATCGGCCGAAGGGCGGCTTTAAGTCATTTCATTTCGAGGTTGGGTGAACATGGATTACCTTTTCTTTAAGGTTCTATGAAAGCACAATGGTTTCCAGTGATTGGATGAGGTCGAAAAAATCTTTTAGGAAGTAAAAGCATATTTGGTTAGTGCACCAGTACTAGTTTCCACAATTTTGGGAGAGAGGGAAGGAGTGCAATGTATAGTTTATTATGTAAGTGAAGTATTAAATGGACAAAAGGAGAGATACCCTGAAATCCAGAAATTACTTTATGCTCTCTTAATGGCGTCAAGGAAGCTGCGACATTACTTTCAAGCGCATAAGATCACTGTGCCCTCGTCCTTTCCCTTTGGGGACATTCTCCGTAATTTGGAAGTAATGGGTCGAGTTGCGAAATGGACAGTAGAACTTGGAGCATTCGATCTCCACTTCATAGCCCGAGTAGCAATCAAATCCCAGATTCTTGCAGATCTTGTGGTCGAATGGACTTATCCCAAACCACTTGCATAAGAATGCGAGGATTTGAAAGATACCGATCATTGGATGTTGTATTTTGATGGCTCTCGGAGTTTCACAAACTCGGGGGCTGGAGCGGTCTTAATAACGCCTCAGGGTGATCAGCTCTAATATGTCGTACAATTACACTCTGTTGCTACAAATAATGCAGTAGAGTATGAAGGTCTTCTAGTTGTGCTTCGAGCAACCAAATCCCTTGGAGTCCATCGATTAGTGGTGAAGGGAGATTCACAGCTAGTCGTAAACCAGGTGAATAAGGAATACCAATGTTCTGATGAGACAATGACTCTATACCTGGACAAAGTTAGGAAATTGGAAAAATACTTCAAAAATTTTGAAGTCCAATTCGTTTCGCGAAGAGACAATATTCTCGCAGACCAATTGTCAAAAATTGGTTCCTCACATGCATCCACCCCAGCAGGAGTGTTCATCGAGCACTTAAGAAAGCCCTCAATCGTAGGGGTGTGCAGTCGGTTTATTCAATTTTTTTGGTTCGGCTTTTTTGGTATTTTTTAAATTTTGGTATTGCACATTACATACGATATTTACCAAAAAGATTTGGTTCGGTTTTGGTAACTACAAAATTTACCAAATTATCGTGAACCTACATGACATCTATGGCTTTTTTTTTGCTTTACGATTTGGAGTACCACATAATAGTATAGTATTGAAGGTTTAAAGTGATCAATAATTAAAATTAAACACCAAATAACATTATGCCAAAAATCATAGCCTACAGAACATAACTAACCAATTAAGCATAGTCCATAAAACATAAGCAAAGTCCACAATCACACTGAGTCATTGACAGTCTACATAACAAGAAAAATAGACAATCCACAATACATTAGCACAATACACAATCCATGGAACAACTCATGCATCACAATTCAACACAAAATGTTCATGACAAAAATGTGTTCAACATATAGAAGTTCCTTGGTCTTGTTGGCATCAAAAGAAACATTTGCGGCAAGTAGAAATTATAATGTTAAAAATGCATATCAAATTACCTATGTAATGTGCAGTGTTGGGGAAAGTTCCGGAGGGCTCCCGGGAAAAGTCCTAGAGGCTCAAGTCGAAAGCCACGGATGGCTCCCGTGGAAAGTCCCAGAGGGCTCCCGAGAAAAGTCCCGGATGCTTCCTGTGGAAAGTTCCAGATGCCTCCCGTGGACTCCCGTGGAAAGCCCGGAGAGCTCTCGGGAAAAGTCCTAGAGGGCTCTCGTGAAAAGTCCTGGAGGGCTCCCATGGAAAGCCATGGATGCATCCCGTGGAAAGTCCCGGAGGGCTCCCATGGAAAGCCACGGACGCCTCCCAGGGAAGGCCACAGGTGGGTGATGACAAAGATACATCGGGAACTAGCGAAGACACATGTCAAGCATCCAAACCCTTTGTCGGATGAAAAGACGGTGGCGCCCCTCGGTCGAGCGGTCATAGCTAGGGCCTTTTAGTCTTTTTGTAAAGGAGATAATTCATTTTTACACACTCAAAGCAACAGGCATCCCTTGGAGAACTCTCTCCCTGAGAGAGAACCTCCCCAGCGGACTCGCATCCGGGGATACTCCCACCAGGACTCGAACCTGTATGAAATCATTGCGTCAACCTTTGAGCTTGTCCGACGTGAGGTGACCGGCTGCACGGTTAGCTCGCGTCGCTGCACACGTCACGCATGTCTGGAAAATCTACTGTGGTATTTCGTATACCACCATAGTTGGCGCCGTCTGTGGGGACTCGTGACGATTCGCCATAGCTCCCCCAAGAATGAGAGCTCATGCTCTCTCCCTCTCCGGTGATGCCGGTCCCAGTGACCCGGCGCCACCCCTGCAAGATGTTGCCGCCATGATGCCACCTTGCAGGGAGTACCGGAGTGAGGCACCTTTCCCCCCTCCCATCTTCCCTGGGGGGAGTATCCCCGGACCAAGCCTGGTGACCGTGACCGTGTTGATGGGGACTAGTGTCCCCCAAGCGACTGTCCCAGTTTTCGGGGACCCATTGCTTGGGGCTTTGGTCGAGGGTCAACTTCGCACCCAGCGCACGATGGAGGAGCTGTTATGCATCTTAGCGCGGCCCCTAGCCCCCGTTTATCCACCCATATTCCCTTTTATGGGGGCACCGCTGCCTTTTTTCATGGGGCACCCGACCTTCCTGTCCCTGGGAGTGTTCCCCGCGCCGGGGGGCCCTCCTGCGTCTGGAGCTCTTCCCTTTCCGGGTGGTTACCCCGCGCCGGTAAGTTTTCCTGTGCGGGCCGTCACTGTCGCGCCGGGAAAGCTTCCCGTTCCGAGAGCAACTCCCAGTGGTAGTAGTTCCCCACACGCTTGGAGACGTCCTCGGATCAACGGCTGCCGTTGTGCCCGTTACCTTTCTGGTAATAGGCCCGATCCTCGTCTCGGGTTGTCCCCCCGCGTCGATCCCCATTGCCGCCCCTGACACATGCCCAGCACCGGGTCCAGTTTGCGCGTCGGTGACATTCTCCGGACTGATGGCCCACACACACAAGCTCCCTCCTCCCCCGGGACTGCCCCCAAGGGCTCCCCCGGCTGACCAGACCCGCTTTCACCCTGGAGGAGGTAGAGCGCGTGCATATGGTAGGTGTTGAGAAAACTTCCTCCCACCGCCGATCGGAGCCACTGCAGCAGCAACCGTCGGGTGGGAGGCGCTATCGTCGGGCGGGCGGTCCTCTGGGCTCCTTGCCCGACTCTGACAACGAGTGCCCTTCCCCTGTCAAGGCGGATGACGACTGGGAGCTTCCCTGGGAAGTTGTGGGGGCTAACTAGCCACTGTCTCACCGCCTCCAGTGCATCCGGTGGCTACGGCCGTACCGTCCGCCGCACATCGAGCACTACAATGGTGAGGCCGATCCTTGCGAATTTGTGTAGGCCATCTCGGCGGTTGGGGGGGATGAGTAGGGATGAAAATGGATCGGATTCGGATCGGATAATGGCTGAACCATATCCGTATCCGTATTTTTTTTCGGATCCTGATATTGATACGGATAGCCTGGATACGAATATGGATATGGATAGTATCGGATACAAATACGGATCGAATACGGGTCAAAACGGATACGGTTACGGATAATGATCGGAACATTGATACCCCACAAACTGTACGTCCAAAATCAATTAAAGCACATAAATGATTGAATTGATTAGCACATTTATAAAATTTACACAGTCCATCACATAAATTAAACTTTTGCATACATAGCTACACATACATATGTTGACATATCACATAAATATATGGTTCAAAGTTCAAATAGACCATCAGTCCATCACATAGATGTAGTTCAGAGTTCAAACAGACATCAGTCATCACATAAATACATGGTTTAAAGTTTGGAGGTTCTGAAAACGAAGAGACTCAAAAACAGACATCTTAATACTAGAGTATTAAGAAAACGAAGAGACTCAAAAGAAGCTCCTTTTACACTGGGGAGGTTCTGATTTTGAACATCAAAAAAGAACTCCGGAGCAGTGCTTTGTCATATTACACATTTCACAAAACAACACAAGACATTTCACTCGGGAGGTCCTTCCTCCATGTCGTCTACGCCATCCTCCTCCTGAAAGTCATCCATATTCTTTTGCTCCTACAAATGCAATGCATATTTCAGTAAATATTCATGGTATTAGCTGCTCCAGATAGAACAACTATTACATATCTCAGGACGAACAGCTAAGGTACTGTCACAAAGTAGCAGTGCAAGTTGTACTACTTATTGGATAAGTGATCCACTGAAATGCTCTCATGTATACACAATGCAGGGGGGGAAGAGGAATAGTGTGCTGAAGTTTCAGTACATGCCAAACCGGCTAAGAAATTTCAGCAAGGCATATTTCAACTTAAATGGTGCAACTTAGAATGAATATGATAGAATATTGAAAATAGTGCAATATTGAAAATTTTAGCAAGACATATTTCAACTTAAATGCAAGATAGAATGAATTTAAATGCAAGATAGATGGACTGCAAACTGTTGTCATCAAGCTTGCAAAATGTCGCTCAATGCTCTCCATGTCCATATCAGATATGAGAGATCCACCACCAATGATTCCACCTGCATGTTTGTTTAAAAAATTAAATTGTTGCATAGAAAATAGTAAAGCACAAGTGCAGGAAATAATATTACCTTTTCTAGAAGCTGCTATCTAGTCTTTGGTGCAAATCAATGCTTGAATAATTTCAGGATCTAAACGACTGCGGAATGGATCAACAACACGTCCACCGGCACCAAAGGCCGACTCCGAAGAAACAGTGGACACTTGAATAGATAAGACATCTCTAGCAAGTCTGGAGAGGATAGGAAGCTCATGCTGCTAGACCTTTCACCATGACAAAATTTCAAATTCCTTTTTTTCTTTTGCTGTCCACTGCACTAGTGGTTGCCCCATTTACAATTCCAACTCATTTTTGTTGCATTGTTCAGAGGCAGTACTGGCATGCAAGTACCTTTCAAGGTCTGCATCAATATCATCATCACTATCCTCTACTTGGTCCTTTTATCTATTTGAGAAACCTCCTTTTGCTGTCTAGTACATGTCTTCACTGAAGTTTCAGGTGGGCTAGCCGTATAAGCTATGAACAGCTGGTTGATTGTACTAATAAGCTTATTAATTTCTTCTGTAGCATTCCCATGGTAAATCTTATCTCCAAAATAGTGCAACAACTTTGTCTTATATCTAGGATCAAGAAAACATGCTACAACAAGAGCCTTATTAGACTTCTCCCAATACTTGTCATATTTAAGTTTCATGCAACTAGCCATAGCAGCTACCACTAGATCAGGACTATAATACCAATCTTCAATAGCAAGCTTAATCTTGTAAAAATGGTTGAAAAAGAGATTTGTTGTTGGATATGAAGTGCCAGAGAATAGCTCAGTAGCATCATAAAATGTCTTCAAACACACACAGAAAGATTTTGCCATTGCCCAATTTTGGTCAGTTGGAGCACAAGTCATATATTTGCTTCTATGGCGAAGGAGAAGCCTATCAAATGCATGTCTATAGTAAACAGCTTGTTTCAGCATAAGATAGGTGGAGTTCTGTCGCGCCCCGAAACTGGGACTGTGACTACTCCCGTGGAGACCTAGCTTGCTATAGCTAGTCCCATACAAGCATACCTTTGACTTCCCAGGATAAGTCAAGCACAGGAGTATATTCACATTGCAGCAGAAAAACTTACAAAGTATTAAGCAGTATGGCCTGCTGGCCTTAATATTACATAAAAAGATTACAATACCTTCGCGGCATCAAGGTTTAGTTTAAGCAAAATAAAAACTTCTACACAGCGGATGATGGGTGTCCCTTCCACAGTAAGAAGTTGACGGCAGAACAACACATCAGGGATTTGACGGATCTGGCTCTCCTTCTTCTGGATCCAAGAAGTTCTCCACGCCTTTCTCTTGATCTTGGTACGCTCCATCTTCTGGGTTGTAAGTTGCAAGGGTGAGTACTTACGTACTCAGCAAGTCATAGGGAAGAGTAGATACTTATAGTAATGTTGTTATGAACCTAGACTAGTCAAGAATTATGGATGTTTATAAAGTAGTCTTTACTTTCATACCTCATCTCATGGCAGCACTTTTCATAACATATCATCACTATTTATGTTCACTAGATTATAGCACTACCGCGACACATCGACACACGACAGCCCACGGTAGCACCCCTTATCATGACAACACATGTCATTTGGGTAATATTGACTTATCAAATTTTATTTAGAAAATAATACTTGTGTCACACCCCGTGGATTTAATCTACCGCAGCAGACTCCTATAAACCCGGGAGCTCGGAGTATTCAAATACGTTTTTAACTCTGCAGAGAGGTACCAATTTACCCGCAAGATATTCCACTTTCAAGCCCTTCCTATCACAAGGATTGGACCCCTGACTCACTTCATACTGTGAGTGGCAAGGTGGAGATAACAAGAACTTTTGTTATGTATCACTCACACTTCACCCCTGACCCTGTGGATCTCTCACGAACCACAGTTTGTGGCGGGATATACCCCCACCCCCAAGCCTCTTCCCATTACTGGGTCAGCGTGCATGATCAAATCACATTCAGTGATACGTGGAGGAGCCGCACTCCGTGAAATCAGTGTATTGTTTTCCATCTCATGCAGGGGTTTCATGTGCGATCCGCATAAGTACTTGTTCAGGCCTGTCCCATACCAGGCTTGCGGTTAGCACGTGTTTCATGCCACTAGACGCACAACACAAGGTTCTAGTCCTTATATGCCAGTGACCAGATCATACCACACACACCATGCACCTACAGTGCCTGCACATCCAGTGCAACCAAGCACAACCAGTGCTAGTACCACCATTCCATACCAAAACCCTGGTCACGGCTAAGGGTTCTATTTCATGAATATATGTAAATACACTTATAATAGTTTATGGCTCACTATTTGATCAATTCACATTTCACAAGCATCCAGCTTAGTACTGCCAATTCACAATTCATCCATTCTCATGCAATACTACTTATACTCAAGGTCATATCATAGCAATTCATAAAATATAGGTTCAATATGATCAAGACTATGACTTGTCTTCCTCGTCGTAAGAGACAGCAGTTGATGTCGGGTCAGCAGTGAAGTCCTCGAACTCTGGCTCCGACTCTGAGCAAAGATCAAACAAGCAACCAAGAATCATAACCTTTTCAATACATTATTATACTACTTGCAATAATGCAAAGATGAATGTCTCGATGATTCTGAAATGATTGGGTTTGGATACCATAGAAGTTGATTAGGGCTAACCCATAGAGTTAGGGCTGAAGATGAGTGCTAGGGACTTCTAGGGTTCCAGGATATGGGAATTGACATTAAGTCCGCGGCTGGTTTGCCCAAAATCAATGAATGTCTTTAGGTTGACATTCGGTTCAAGGCATCGACATAGGGTTAATGAATGGTAGAAGGATTATCTCAACTTGTGGCAGTAGAATGAAATGTAGATTACAACTCCACAAGTCTAATGGACAAAGTTATTTTCAATTTGCATAACTGGAAGGAGGTGAAATGAGCTAATGCCACTGGCTGGCATGCTCTGGCATTGGGCTGACAATGTCAAAATCTAGGGCTAGGCATAACTTTTGATCTAGGGCTCCAATTGATGCACCACTTTGTCTGGGAGGTAGGGCTCAGTAACAGGAACAATTCACTAAACTGGACCTAGGGTAGGAGATGTCGCGCCCCGAGACTGGGACAACGACTACTCCTGTAGAGACCTAGCTCGCTGCAGCTAGTCTCAACCACAACCCTTTGACTTCCCAGGATGAGTCAAACACAGGAGTATATTACATTGCAACAGAGTACTTACAAAATATTAAGCATGTGGTCTGCTGGCCTTAATATTACATAAAGAGGATTACAATGCCTGCAAGGCATTCAGGGTTTAACAAAATATTTAACTACACAGCAGAAGATAGGTGACCCTCCCACAAAAGAAGTTGACGGCAGAACAACACACTTCAGGGTTCTGGCGGAACTGATTCTCCTCCTTCTGGATCCACGTAGTACTCCGTGCCATCATCTTGATCAAGGTAGGCTCCATCTATGGAGTTGAATGTTGCAAGGGTGAGCACTTACGTACTCAGCAAGTCATAGGTAAGAGTAGATACATATAGTAGTGATGATATGAACCTAGACTAGTCAAGAATTATGGATATTTGTAAAATAATCCTTTTTCTTTCATACCTCATCTCATGGCAGCACTTTTTATAACATAACATCATCATTCATGTTCACTAGATTATAGCACTACTGCGACACGTCGACACACGACAGCCCACGGTAGCACTCCTTATCATGACAACACATGTCATTTGGGTAATCTTGGTTTAAACATATTTTATTTAGAAAATAGTACTTGTGTCACACCCCGTGGATTTAATCCACCGCAGCAGACTCCTATAAACCCGGGAGCTCGGAGTATTCGAATACATTTTTAACTCTGCAGAGAGGTACCAATTTACCCGCAAGATATTCCACTTTCAAACCTTTCCTATCATAACAAAATGATTGGACCCCTGACTCACTTCATATTGTGAGCGGCAAGGTGGAAATAACAAGAACTTTTGTTATGCATCACTTACAATTCACCCCCGACCCTGTGGCTCTCAGCGAGGCACAGTTGTGGCAGGTTGTATCCAAACCTCCACCCCTTTGCTTATTCCCATTACTGGGTCAGCGTGCTTGATCACCTTCAGTGATATGTGTGGGAGCCGCGCTCCGTGTTTATCGTGCATCAGTACACATCTCATGCAGGGGTTTCATGTGCGATCCACATAATTACTTGTTCAGGCCTGTCCCATACCAGGCTTGCGGTTAGCACGTTGTTCATGCCACTAGACGCACAACACAAGGTTCTAGTCCTTATATGCCAGTGACCAGACCATCCACAACCCTGCACCTTCAGTGCCTGCATTCCTTTGCAGTCTAGCACCTCCAGTGCTACAGCCATCCATACCATTTTTCTGGTCACGGCTAGGGGTTTTATTTCATGAATATAAATATATAAATACATATAATAGTTCATGGCTCAAAACTTGTTTATTTCACATTTCACAGATAACCAGTTTAGTACTGCCAATTCATAAATCAACCATTCTCAATCTTTCACATGCAATATTGCCTATATTCAAGGTTCTATTATAGCAACATTTAAAATATAGGTTCAAGATGACCAAGGATATGACTTGCCTTCCGCATCGTAAAATACAGCAGTTGACGTCGGATCCACAGTGAAGTCCTCGAACTCGGGCTCTTGATCTGCTCTCCAATCAAACAAACAACCAATAATCATAATCTTTTCCATACATTATTATACTATATGCAATGATGCAAAGATGAGGTCTTGATGATTCTGAAATGATTGGGTTTAGAGGCTGATTAGGGTTAAGTTAAGGAAACAAATGTTAAGATTAGCTGTCAAAGGTTTACAAGGTTCCAAATGTCTCAAAATATCAGAGTGATATCAAGGTTGCGACTGGTTCGCTCAAAAACAGCGAACGTCTTTAGGTCGACATTCGGTTCAAAGCATCGACATAGGGTCGATGAATGATAGAGGGGTTATTTTAACTTGTGGTAGTAGAATAAAATGTAGATCACAACTCTACAAATTTAGTGGACAAAGTGATTTTCAAATTACACAACCAGAAGTGGGTAAACAAGGTCAATGCCACTGGCTGACAAGCTCTGGCATAGAGCTGACAATGCCAAAAACTAGGGCTTAGCATAACTTTTGATCTGGGGCTCCAAATGATGCACCACTTTGTCTGGGAGGTAGGCATTGATAACAGGAACAATTAAGTCAACAGGATCTAGGGCAAGAAATGGCTGGAAAGCAAGAAATTTGATGATGAACAGAGATGAACTGGCTGCACTGGAGCAGTTCTGGACACAAACTTGGCATGGCTATAACTTCCAATCTAGGCCGATCTAGGTGTCGAGCTAGAAGACAAAAATACTCAGGAGGCTAAGGCACATCTAAATGACAAAGTTTCGAGGGCTGAAATGGCCGGGAACACTTTTCCGGTGAACTGTGCCGGAGAAGAACACTGCTATTTGGGGGTTTTTGCTACAGGCCGAGAGAACTTAATTCTTTGCTTGGAGAGCATCTAGGAGATGAAAGAAAACTTCTGGTAACCTCAAATTGACCGGAGGATCACTGGAGAAGCCTGGCGACGATCGCCGGCGACTGGTGAAGCTCGATTTAGGGAAAAGCTTTGATTCTTGTTTAAATTCGAAATCCAACTTCACAGGCTTGCTTGATTTAGCTCACTGATCAATTTTGTTTACAGAAACGAAAGCTAATTCGAATTGAATCGGGCTGCATTGCCGGAACAGGGCAATCTTCGATTTTCAGCCAATTCCGGCGATCACCGGCGACTGGATGCAATATAGCTCAATTAAATGGTACAGCACGATGAGGGAGATGAGGGGAACTCACTGATGCGGTTAATTTGACAGGAGATGTTGCGGATTGTGCTGGCACCGTGAGGCCTCAATCTGGACTCGCCGGAGAAGAAGACCAGGACAGGAGAATTTTGAGACTTAGCTGATTTCCAGTGAAACAAGAAGTTGCTGGGGGACAGTGGTGTATAAATAGGCCAGGCGAAGCAAGCAAGAAGGATACAACGAAGTAATTGGCAGCCGGTGACTTGACTGGTTGCGTGCTGGAGCAACAGCGGCGAAGACACAGCGAAGAACGGTGATGCGACGGCGACAAGCTTGCAGTTGATCACAGTGTCGCCTCATCGGGACCTGGCAAAGTTGTAGCAAGCGGTGGCGACAACACTGGCGCGGCAAAGCGACGTGGCGAGGAGTTGCTGACAAAAAGCCGTTGATCGCGCGCGGGAGCAGCACTGGTCGTCGACGTAGCAGCGGCCTTGCCACGGCACTAGCTGGAGTGGGGACACGTGCGCACCGGCATGCATGGTCACGAGCGCGGGCGAAGCCTCACCGGCGATGAGCAACCACGGCGCACAAGCACGGCAGTTCCTGGTCGTGCGCACAGTAGCTAGCCTGGTCGAAATTTGGACTGAACTGCAGTTTCAATTTTTTGAGTTTTGGACTGAATTGTAAATCTGGAATTCTGGAAGGTTTAAACTGAAATTGATTGCACTAATCTGGTAAAGTATATTCAATAAGGTATTTGACAAGGATAATTGATAAAATTTGACACATTTGGATAGCTTTTGATACAAACTGAAAATAGGGTAATTTAGGGTAAATTAGGATTTGAGTTTTGTCGATTTTGAATTCTGGCATTTAGGGTTCGATTTTGATATCTGCACAGAAGAGAAACTTGTGGCAAATAGTAATTAGGAAATATCTGCTGAAGAAATTCTGAATTTAGAGTTAATCTGGAGATTTTAGTCTTTTTAGGTTTTCAGATATCAGATAAGGACCAATTTGTGATAAGTCTTGGACTGATTTGTGAAAAGAGTCTAGATGGTGAAATCTGGTTGTCAACTTTTTAGATTAAGGTATTGACATACCCATGATCATATTCCAGGAATAATCTGGTCTGAACTTGGTCAAGATTTAGGTTAAATCTGTATTTCTGAACTTATGGTATTTGGGTAATATAAGGTAATTCTGTTTTCGAAAACAGAAGGAGTTGATAATTCTGGGAGTTAGAGATAGAATTGGATCTAGGTTCTGAAGGCTTTTAAGTTCAAAGTAACTGATAGATCACATCTGAACAATCTGATCTTGATTTGAGGTCACAGGATAGATTTTGGAGATTTTAGGGCTTGAGATAGAAACTGATCCGGCTATTACTACTGATACATGCATGCTTGCTAATGATGAAAAAGGAAATTTTCACCCCTAACTCAGGGCGTTACAGATCTACCCTCCTTAAAGAAATCTCGCCCCGAGATTTACCTAAGACAGGAAAAGATAAGGATAGGTTTGCTTAAGATCTTCTTCCTTCTCCCAAGTAGCTTCTTGTTCTGAATGATTCTTCCATTGAACTTTACACAATCTGATTTTCTTCCTTCGGAGCTGACGTTCATCGGTGGCTAGGATTCTGATTGGGTGCTCAAGATAAGTGAGATTCTTCTGTAATGGCACATCTTGTACATCTATCTGGTCAGTTGGTTCCTTCAAACATTTCCGGAGCTGAGAGACATGAAACACGTCATGCACTCCTGCTAATCCCTCAGGTAATTCCAATTTATATGATACTTCTCCCTTTCTCTTGATTATCTTAAATGGTCCAATGTATCTTGGAGATAACTTTCCTTTCACTTGGAATCTTTGTAATCTCTTGAATGGTGTGACCTTGAGATACACAAAATCTCCTGGTTCAAATGATAATTCTCTTCGTCGTTTATCTGCATAATTTTTTTGTCGTGATTGTGCTGTTTTCAACCTTTCTCTGATGAGTCTGACATGAGCTTCTGCTTCTTCTACTATCTCTGGTCCTATAACTTTTCGTTCTCCTGGCTCATTCCAATGCAATGGAGTTCTGCACTTACGTCCATATAAAGCTTCAAAGGGTGCCATCTGTATACTAGCTTGATAACTGTTATTATATGTAAATTCTGCAAATGGTAAACATTTGTCCCATGATGTTCCATAATCTAGTATACAAGCTCTTAGAAGATCCTCTAGGATTTGGTTGATTCTTTCTGTCTGTCCTCCCGTCTGTGGATGATATGCAGTACTGAAGTCCAACTGGGTTCCTAGGGTTTCATGCAGTCTATTCCAAAATTTGGAAGTAAACTGTGTTCCACGATCTGAAACTATCTTCTTAGGAATACCATGCAATGCCACTATTCTTTGCATGTATAACTCTGCTAATTTACTGCCATCATAAATCTTTTTAACTGGTATGAAATGAGCTACTTTAGTAAGTCTGTCCACAATAACCCATATGGAATCATATCCTCCGTGAGTTTTAGGTAATCCTGTAATGAAATCCATACCAATTTCTTCCCACTTCCATAATGGTATTGGTAGAGGTTGTAGCTTTCCTGCTATTTTCTGGTGTTCTGCTTTAACTCGTCGACATGTATCACAGTTTGCAATATACTCTGCAATATCTCTCTTCATATTATCCCACCAGAATCTGGTCTTCAAATCTTGATACATCTTTGTGTTACCAGGGTGTATTGAGTATGGAGTTTTATGTGCTTCATGGAGAATTATTTCCTTAAGATTTGCGTTTTGAGGTACACAGATTCTTTCTCGATACCATATAATCCCTTGGTTATCTTCAGTAAAGCCTTGAGCTTTTCCTAACTTGATTCGACTCTTGATCTTACAAATTTCTTCATCTTTCTTCTGGGCATTTCCTATCTGTTCTTCAAGTTGAGATTTTATTGTTAAAGTAGCTACCGTTCCCTGCGGTACTATTTCCACTTGATGATTCTGCAACTCTTGTTGTAGGTAAGGGTTCTTCAACATAACCATTCCTTGTAGGTTGTAAACTTTTCTGCTTAGGGCATCAGCCACTACATTAGCTTTCCCTGGATGGTACTGAATACTAAGATCATAATCTTTGATCAACTCGAGCCATCGTCGTTGACGCATGTTGAGCTCCGTCTGAGTGAAGATATACTTGAGGCTCTTATGATCTGTAAAAATCTCACATTTATTTCCAATAAGGTAGTGTCGCCATATCTTTAAAGCATGCACTACTGCTGCTAATTCCAAATCATGGGTAGGATAGTTTTCCTCATGTGGCCTCAACTGGCGTGAAGCATAAGCCACTACTCGACCTTGCTGCATTAACACACAGCCTATTCCTTGCTTCGAAGCATCACAGTAAACTACAAAATCTTCTTTGCTATCTGGCAAGGTAAGAACTGGTGTTGTTGTCAATTTCTGCTTCAGTTTCTGAAAACTTTCTTCACACTTGATGGTCCATTCAAATGCAACATCCTTCTTTAGCAGGTTTGTAAGAGGTTTGGCAATTTGGGAAAATCCTTCGATGAATCTCCTATAATACCCTGCTAATCCCAAGAAACTTCTAATCTCTGAAACTGAGGTAGGTTGCTTCCACTCCTTAATTGCAGAGATTTTAGCTGAGTCCACTGAAATTCCTTCTGCTGTCAACACATGTCCAAGAAATGCAATCTTTGACATCCAAAACTCGCATTTATTAAACTTGGCATAGAATTGCCTTTCTCGTAGCCTTTCTAAGACTAGATGTAGATGTTGCTCGTGCTCTTCTGAATTCCTGGAATATATCAGAATGTCATCTATGAACACTATGACAAACTTGTCAAGGAAATCCATAAATGTACTGTTCATGACATTCATGAATGCTGCTGGAGCATTGGTCAAGCCAAAAGGTACTACTGTAAACTCATATAAACCATATCTGGTAGTGAAAGCAGTCTTCGGTATATCCTCCTTCTTGATCTTCAGCTGATGATATCCAGATTTCAAGTCTATCTTGGAAAATACTTTGGCTCCTCGAAGCTGATCGAACAAGTCATCAATTCTTGGTAATGGATACTTGTTCTTAATAGTGACTTCATTCAAAGCTCGGTAGTCTACACACATTCGTAGAGTTCCGTCTTTCTTCCTCACAAACAGAACTGGGGCTCCCCATGGCGAAGCACTGGGTTTGATAAATCCCTTGTTTTCCAAGTCTTCGAGTTGATTCTTGAGCTCCTCCAAATCTGTAACTGGCATCCTATAGGGACGTTTTGCTATAGGTGCTGCTCCTGGTTTAAGTTCAATACTGAATTCTATTTCTCTGTCAGGTGGCATTCCCGGAAGTTCTTCTGGAAATACATCAGAATATCGTTGCACTACAGGCACTTGTTCCAGGCATAACTTTTGCAATGCTTGAACAGATCTTAGCGGTCTCTTGACTGCTGATCTTTCTGCATGGAATAGAACTCTCTCCCCTTGGCTACTGACAAGACTAAGGGTTTTCTCTTCACAGTCTACTAGACCTTTATGTTGGGACAACCAATCCATTCCCAAAATAATGTCTAGTCCTTGCAGTTCTAGAACTAGTAGATTTGCCTCAAATTCTACTCCTTCTATAATGAAAGTTACATTTGGGCAGATCGAGTAAACAGATAATCTAGCCCCTGGAGTTTGTATAACCATAGAGTACTCTAGTGGTACTTGGTCTATATGCATTTCAACTTCAGATGCAAATGCTTTTGACATGAATGAATTTGTAGCACCAGGATCAAACAATATTAAGGCAGATGCAGATTTAATCAGAAATCTACCTAGAAGAATGTCGGTGGCGTTGCCCGCTTCTTGAATTGAAGTATAGTTTAATCTTCCTCCTTGGGTTGCAGTTGGTGCTCTACCTCTTCCTCTTCCTCGATTAGCCATATTTCCTCCTCTTCCTGCTGAATTTCCTCTAAAATTCTGCGATGGTGATGCTCTGGTTACTACTGGCTGTGTTCCTGCCTGAGATCTGGCAATGGACATCGGAAGTTGTATCCAAGGACAGAATTCTTTACGGTGCCCACGCTGTCCACAATGATAACACTCAACACGAGGATGAGGGCAATCCTTCTGAGAATGATTTCCTCGGCAGTTGGGGCACAATGTCGTTGCTGGTCTGGGGTTCTGATAAGATGGTCGGAAATTGGGAGTGATAGGAACTCTTCCTCTGATTGGATTTGGCTGTGGTCTTGTTTGCTGGAACATCCTCCTCTTCCGGCTTTCTTCTCCCATATTCTTCTTTTCTTCCACCTTTAAAGCTCTGTTCACTAGGGTTTGAAATTCCGTCAGTTCATGAGAAGCAATTTGATACTGTAAATAGTGTTGAAGTCCTTCTGTGAAGCGCTCTATCTTCTTCTCTTCAGTATCCACATCTCCAGGTGCGTATCGAGCCAAATGAGTAAATTGGTGTAGATACTCAGTAACTGACTTACTTCCTTGAGTTAAATTCCGAAATTCCCGACGCTTAGCTGCCATAACACCAGTAGGTATATGAAATTTCCGAAATTGATCCTTAAATTCCCTCCAAGAGATATTATCTTTATCAGGGTGAGCTTCCTGGTAATTCATCCACCAGGCAGCTGCAGCTCCTGATAACTGATGAGATCCAAACAAAACTTTCTCTCGTTCGCTGCATCGGACCGTGTCTAGTTTCCTCTCGATATCCCGTAACCAATCATCGGCAACCATAGGATCGGTCGCACTAGAGAATGTTGGTGGACGGGTCTTTTGGAAATCTGTTAATCTTGCTCCTACAGCAGAAGTAGTTCCTTCTGTTGTTCCAGTAGGCAGTTTCTGAACTATCTGAGCTAATAACTGGGTATGAGCTATCTGAGCTTCCTGTCGACTTTTTTTCCATTGACAACAAAATTTCCTGAAGACTGGGTTGTTCATTCTGAGGTGGATTAGAACTCTGAGATCCTTGCTGAAACAAAGGGTCTCTTGTCATAGTTTCTTCTTCTTGCGGAGTCTGACCTATATCTTCTCTTCCACTTCGAGATCTCCTTCTGGTGTCAACCATGGTGGCTCTGAAAAAGTTTAGACGGATCTAACTAACTAAGGCCAACTAAGACAGCAATGCAGAAATTAATGCAACTACTTTAATGCATAAAATTACTTAGGCTATTAGCCATAATACACAAATTAACCATTGCAAAAGCAACAGCGAATCACAAAGCTATCAAGAGCATCCACTAGCTCTGTCTACACCAACCTCTAAGACACTCTGAAACAACAGAACGCACTCTCACAATCTTACCGATTTTTAGAAAATCCAAATAGAATTTTGAAATGAAGGTTTTTCAAGACCTACAAAGCTCATTATTTTTACCAAAATAAAGTTTTCAACAATTAGTTTTCTGAATAAATTACGTTTTCCTGGCACGGCCAATTTCCTAAAGGTGTCGTCCTACAGTCAAGTTCTCATGTTGCTCTGATACCAACTTTTCTTGTCGCGCCCCGAGACTGGGACAACGACTACTCCTGTAGAGACCTAGCTCGCTGCAGCTAGTCTCAACCACAACCCTTTGACTTCCCAGGATGAGTCAAACACAGGAGTATATTACATTGCAACAGAGTACTTACAAAATATTAAGCATGTGGTCTGCTGGCCTTAATATTACATAAAGAGGATTACAATGCCTGCAAGGCATTCAGGGTTTAACAAAATATTTAACTACACAGCAGAAGATAGGTGACCCTCCCACAAAAGAAGTTGACGGCAGAACAACACACTTCAGGGTTCTGGCGGAACTGATTCTCCTCCTTCTGGATCCACGTAGTACTCCGTGCCATCATCTTGATCAAGGTAGGCTCCATCTATTGAGTTGAATGTTGCAAGGGTGAGCACTTACGTACTCAGCAAGTCATAGGTAAGAGTAGATACATATAGTAGTGATGATATGAACCTAGACTAGTCAAGAATTATGGATATTTGTAAAATAATCCTTTTTCTTTCATACCTCATCTCATGGCAGCACTTTTTATAACATAACATCATCATTCATGTTCACTAGATTATAGCACTACTGCGACACGTCGACACACGACAGCCCACGGTAGCACTCCTTATCATGACAACACATGTCATTTGGGTAATCTTGGTTTAAACATATTTTATTTAGAAAATAGTACTTGTGTCACACCCCGTGGATTTAATCCACCGCAGCAGACTCCTATAAACCCGGGAGCTCGGAGTATTCGAATACATTTTTAACTCTGCAGAGAGGTACCAATTTACCCGCAAGATATTCCACTTTCAAACCTTTCCTATCATAACAAAATGATTGGACCCCTGACTCACTTCATATTGTGAGCGGCAAGGTGGAAATAACAAGAACTTTTGTTATGCATCACTTACAATTCACCCCCGACCCTGTGGCTCTCAGCGAGGCACAGTTGTGGCAGGTTGTATCCAAACCTCCACCCCTTTGCTTATTCCCATTACTGGGTCAGCGTGCTTGATCACCTTCAGTGATATGTGTGGGAGCCGCGCTCCGTGTTTATCGTGCATCAGTACACATCTCATGCAGGGGTTTCATGTGCGATCCACATAATTACTTGTTCAGGCCTGTCCCATACCAGGCTTGCGGTTAGCACGTTGTTCATGCCACTAGACGCACAACACAAGGTTCTAGTCCTTATATGCCAGTGACCAGACCATCCACAACCCTGCACCTTCAGTGCCTGCATTCCTTTGCAGTCTAGCACCTCCAGTGCTACAGCCATCCATACCATTTTTCTGGTCACGGCTAGGGGTTTTATTTCATGAATATAAATATATAAATACATATAATAGTTCATGGCTCAAAACTTGTTTATTTCACATTTCACAGATAACCAGTTTAGTACTGCCAATTCATAAATCAACCATTCTCAATCTTTCACATGCAATATTGCCTATATTCAAGGTTCTATTATAGCAACATTTAAAATATAGGTTCAAGATGACCAAGGATATGACTTGCCTTCCGCATCGTAAAATACAGCAGTTGACGTCGGATCCACAGTGAAGTCCTCGAACTCGGGCTCTTGATCTGCTCTCCAATCAAACAAACAACCAATAATCATAATCTTTTCCATACATTATTATACTATATGCAATGATGCAAAGATGAGGTCTTGATGATTCTGAAATGATTGGGTTTAGAGGCTGATTAGGGTTAAGTTAAGGAAACAAATGTTAAGATTAGCTGTCAAAGGTTTACAAGGTTCCAAATGTCTCAAAATATCAGAGTGATATCAAGGTTGCGACTGGTTCGCTCAAAAACAGCGAACGTCTTTAGGTCGACATTCGGTTCAAAGCATCGACATAGGGTCGATGAATGATAGAGGGGTTATTTTAACTTGTGGTAGTAGAATAAAATGTAGATCACAACTCTACAAATTTAGTGGACAAAGTGATTTTCAAATTACACAACCAGAAGTGGGTAAACAAGGTCAATGCCACTGGCTGACAAGCTCTGGCATAGAGCTGACAATGCCAAAAACTAGGGCTTAGCATAACTTTTGATCTGGGGCTCCAAATGATGCACCACTTTGTCTGGGAGGTAGGCATTGATAACAGGAACAATTAAGTCAACAGGATCTAGGGCAAGAAATGGCTGGAAAGCAAGAAATTTGATGATGAACAGAGATGAACTGGCTGCACTGGAGCAGTTCTGGACACAAACTTGGCATGGCTATAACTTCCAATCTAGGCCGATCTAGGTGTCGAGCTAGAAGACAAAAATACTCAGGAGGCTAAGGCACATCTAAATGACAAAGTTTCGAGGGCTGAAATGGCCGGGAACACTTTTCCGGTGAACTGTGCCGGAGAAGAACACTGCTATTTGGGGGTTTTTGCTACAGGCCGAGAGAACTTAATTCTTTGCTTGGAGAGCATCTAGGAGATGAAAGAAAACTTCTGGTAACCTCAAATTGACCGGAGGATCACTGGAGAAGCCTGGCGACGATCGCCGGCGACTGGTGAAGCTCGATTTAGGGAAAAGCTTTGATTCTTGTTTAAATTCGAAATCCAACTTCACAGGCTTGCTTGATTTAGCTCACTGATCAATTTTGTTTACAGAAACGAAAGCTAATTCGAATTGAATCGGGCTGCATTGCCGGAACAGGGCAATCTTCGATTTTCAGCCAATTCCGGCGATCACCGGCGACTGGATGCAATATAGCTCAATTAAATGGTACAGCACGATGAGGGAGATGAGGGGAACTCACTGATGCGGTTAATTTGACAGGAGATGTTGCGGATTGTGCTGGCACCGTGAGGCCTCAATCTGGACTCGCCGGAGAAGAAGACCAGGACAGGAGAATTTTGAGACTTAGCTGATTTCCAGTGAAACAAGAAGTTGCTGGGGGACAGTGGTGTATAAATAGGCCAGGCGAAGCAAGCAAGAAGGATACAACGAAGTAATTGGCAGCCGGTGACTTGACTGGTTGCGTGCTGGAGCAACAGCGGCGAAGACACAGCGAAGAACGGTGATGCGACGGCGACAAGCTTGCAGTTGATCACAGTGTCGCCTCATCGGGACCTGGCAAAGTTGTAGCAAGCGGTGGCGACAACACTGGCGCGGCAAAGCGACGTGGCGAGGAGTTGCTGACAAAAAGCCGTTGATCGCGCGCGGGAGCAGCACTGGTCGTCGACGTAGCAGCGGCCTTGCCACGGCACTAGCTGGAGTGGGGACACGTGCGCACCGGCATGCATGGTCACGAGCGCGGGCGAAGCCTCACCGGCGATGAGCAACCACGGCGCACAAGCACGGCAGTTCCTGGTCGTGCGCACAGTAGCTAGCCTGGTCGAAATTTGGACTGAACTGCAGTTTCAATTTTTTGAGTTTTGGACTGAATTGTAAATCTGGAATTCTGGAAGGTTTAAACTGAAATTGATTGCACTAATCTGGTAAAGTATATTCAATAAGGTATTTGACAAGGATAATTGATAAAATTTGACACATTTGGATAGCTTTTGATACAAACTGAAAATAGGGTAATTTAGGGTAAATTAGGATTTGAGTTTTGTCGATTTTGAATTCTGGCATTTAGGGTTCGATTTTGATATCTGCACAGAAGAGAAACTTGTGGCAAATAGTAATTAGGAAATATCTGCTGAAGAAATTCTGAATTTAGAGTTAATCTGGAGATTTTAGTCTTTTTAGGTTTTCAGATATCAGATAAGGACCAATTTGTGATAAGTCTTGGACTGATTTGTGAAAAGAGTCTAGATGGTGAAATCTGGTTGTCAACTTTTTAGATTAAGGTATTGACATACCCATGATCATATTCCAGGAATAATCTGGTCTGAACTTGGTCAAGATTTAGGTTAAATCTGTATTTCTGAACTTATGGTATTTGGGTAATATAAGGTATAGTCGAACAGAAGGAGTTGATAATTCTGGGAGTTAGAGATAGAATTGGATCTAGGTTCTGAAGGCTTTTAAGTTCAAAGTAACTGATAGATCACATCTGAACAATCTGATCTTGATTTGAGGTCACAGGATAGATTTTGGAGATTTTAGGGCTTGAGATAGAAACTGATCCGGCTATTACTACTGATACATGCATGCTTGCTAATGATGAAAAAGGAAATTTTCACCCCTAACTCAGGGCGTTACAGGAGATGGCCGGAAAGTGATGAAAACCGGCGATGAACTCGGTGGCTGGAGTTTCTGATCATAGCACTGGACAGGAATTAGGGCTTAGCTATATCTTCTGATTTAGGCCGAATTGGAAGTCAAGCTAGTAGGCAAAGTTGCTCAGGAGATCAAGGCGCATCTGGTGGACAAGGTTTCTGGAGCTGGATCGGCCGGGAATGGTTTTCCGGTGGCCGGCACCGGAGAAGAAGACACTGATATTGGGGGTTTTGGCTACACGAAGTTTGAACTCGATTCCTTGCTTGGAGAGCATCTAGAAGGTATAAGAAAGCTTCTGGCACGATTGAATTGGCCGGAGAATCACCGGAGGAGGCTGGCGACGTTCGCCAACGGCTGGTGAAGCTCGGGCTAGGGAAAATCTTCAGTTCTTGGTCAATTTCACAATTCGACTTCACAGGCTTGCTTAAAACAGCTCACTGATCATTTTTGTCTATTGAATCGAAGGCTAATTCGGGCTAATTTGACTTGTGCAACTGGAATAGGGCATTTCACTAATTTCAGCAATTGCCGGCGATCACCAGTGATGAAGTGCATAAGAGTTCAATTAAATGCTACAACACAGATAGTGAGATACGGGGAACTCACTAGTGGTGTCAATTTGGGAATTGAGGCTGCGGTTGAGGCTGTCACCGTGAGCCTCCGTGCTGAGCTCGCCGGAGAAGAAAGCAACGGCGAGAAGGAATACGGTTTAACTGCTTGAGGGTGTTGGAGAGCTCTGCTAAAGGTGGATAAGCTTCTCTGGGATTGCTATTTATAGGCAAAGCAAAATGAAACGAAGCTCAAGCTCACGGCTTGAAGCTAAGATGCTTGCACCAGTGCACCTTCGCGCTGAAGCAACGGCGAGCACAAGCAAGCAAAGCTTCTCTCTGGCATGTAGCAGCTGGTGTACTGGATGGAGGTAGCAACGGCAACAACTGAAGAGCAAACACGTGTGCATGCAAAGGCGGTTGTGAAATCATGGCTAAAGCGGCGTTGTTCAACGGCGACGATCACGACGACGAGGCGCTCCTGGTCGCGGTCGCAGAGGTACTGTTCCACGCTAGCTGAGGTCGAAGCAACACGGTGCCAGGTGTGGTCGAAGTCGCCGTGCACTGCTGGACGTGAAGTGCAGCTTCCCTAGTCGTGTACAACAGGTGAGGTCGAAAACAGCCATTTGGACTAAATTGTAAAATCTGGAAATTTGCTTTGGACTGAATTGTAATTTCTGACTTAGAGATAGTTGATTTGCAATCTGATTTCACAGCTGAGTATAAACTTTTACCTTATACTCATCTAGCAAGAGATTTGATGAAATCTGGTACGATTTGATGATTTTCGACATAAATCGAAAATAGGGTACTTTAGGGTACAATAGAATCTGAGTTTTATCAATTTCGAATTCTGACATCTAGGATGAGATTTTGTAATCTAGACAGAAGGGTAAATTGTATCAAATAGCATTTAGAAATGATTCACTGAAGAAATCTTGAATTTGGAGTTGATCTGAAGATTTTAGCCTGTTTGGGTTTCTAGATATGATATAAAGGACTAATTTGCAATCTAATTTGGACTGATATGTGAAAAAGGCTTAGATGATATAATTTGGCTGCCAACTTTCTGGATTAAGGTATTGGCATACCCATGATCATAGTCCAAGAGTAATCTGATCTGAATTAGGTCAAGACTTGACTAAATCTGAGTTCAGAATATTTAGGGTAATTAAAATAGTAATTTGAATTTCTATTTTCGAAAACAGAAAGAAATTGATAAATCTGAAAGTTAGAGATGGAATTGAATCTAGCTTCTGAAGACTTTTATGTTCAGAGTAACTGATAGATCATATCTGAGTAATCTGATCTTCATTTGGATTCACAGGGAAGATTTTTAGATTTTAGGGTTTGAGATAGATACTGATCTGGCTACTACTACAGATACATGGTATCATGCATGCATGGTGTTCATGAAAATACAGTTTTTACCCCTAAACTCAGGGTGTTACAAGTTCCACCTTGTGGGAACATCCAAGGATAGGCCATTTTTTGTATCCAAGTCACACTCTGATGCACATTTCATAAATTCTTCCCACTACCAGGTAGAGTTCTTAACTATTGCAATTGTATTTCTGATATTTGCAATAGCCGGTGCAATTTTCTTTAAACCATCTTGGGCAACAAGATTCAATATATGATTCAAGCATCTCACATGAAAGAGCATACCATAACATATCAATGGTGACTGTTTCAATTTCTGTACTACCCCCTTAGCACAAACATCATTCGCTGAAGCATTATCCAAAGTCAGTGCAAGAAGTCTCCTATCAAGATTCCAATCCACTATTCTATCATAAAATTGTGCACACAAGTTCTTTCCCAAATGATGCTCTTCTACATGCATGAACTTAATAATTCTCTTTTGCATGCTCCAATTATCATCTATCCAATGAAATGTGATGCACATATAACCTTTATTTTGGTTTGAGGTCCACATGTCCGTGGTTGTACTAAATCGACATGAAAGTGTTTTCAAGTGCTCATACAACCTTTTCTTTTCCTCTACATACATATTTAATATATCCTTTCTCACAGTTATGTGACTCTTAATTGGAAAAGAAGGGCGTAATGACTTGATGAACTCCACAAAGAACTCATGCTCTACGATGTTGAATGGATATTCATGCATGATGTTTGCCAAGTAAAATTTTTTCAGACTGTTGGATTCATCATACCTGTAGGTCTCCACAGCTACAACATCACTGTCACCTTCACCCTTTTTTAGTGTAAGCAATTGTTGACGATTCTTGATGTGGTGCTTGTGCGCCAAGTGCTTCCAAAAGGCTGATGTCCCTCTATTACTCCCACGACAAGCTTTATAGATGCACTTGTTGCATTTGGCCCAAAGCTCTGTTATTATCTTGCCATCTGGTCCTTTCTTCATAATTTCAGACTTCTCGAAGTAATCCCAAATATCGGAGCTACACTTCTTTGATCTCTTCGAAGCAGGAGCAAGAGGGTCGGCCTCTGTAGGTTGAGCAGTCCCACTGCCACTGCCAGCATCGGCACTAGGTTGAGGGGTGGTAGGTGGATGTGTCACTGGTAGCAAAACTTGAGATGTATTGTCAGTATTGGTTACACTTGCACTACTACTAATTGTTGTGGAATCCGTCACAGATCTAGCACAAAATGACATGACAATTGATTACTGAACTATATAGATTATTCAACACATGCACACAGGCACACATGACAATATGACATGAACAATTGTAAGTTTGTAACATAGCATCAGCATGCTTGCAAGTTGCATTGCAGCAATTAGTACCTTGGAGTCTTTGACTTGGAGGAGGACGGCAGCAATTAGTATGTTTGCAACTTAGCTATCATCGAAAGCACATATCTGCAAGTTAACATAAACAAGATTAGGCCCCAAATTTTCTGCAATTAAGGCCACAGACCTGCAAGCAGGAAACAATATATTGTATGAATGCATAATCGTATTAACTCACGCATAGCTAGAGAGGGTTCCACTAGATCGATGAAGAATCCCTCAAAAATCTAGAGGAGGGTAGGCGAGAGGAGGGGCAGGGCGGACGGTTGCAAGAGGAGGAGGGGCGCGAGGACGGGTGCCGGCGGGCGAGAGGAGGGGTGGGGTGGCGTTGCGGCGAGAGGAGGAGGAGGGGTGCAGTAGGCGGCGATGTGGAGAGAGGAGAGGTGGGGCGGCGGGTGGCGAGAGGAGGAGGGGCATGAGGACTGGCGGCCGGTGGGTGATGGCACGGCGAGAGGAGGGCTGAGTGAGGGCGGGATGGAGGACGGCGAGAAGAGGGCCGAGGGCAGGATGGCGAGTGGTGAGAGCAGGAGGGGCTGGGGCCGCGGGGTGGACGGTGAGGCAGCGAACAACGTGAGCAGGAGGGTGCGGCGGGTGTCGTTGCGGCGAGAGGAGGGCGGCCGACGCCGGTGAGAAGAGGGGTGAGGCGGGTGTCGCTGGCAATAAGCAAGGCGGTGGCGAGGACTAAGGCGTTAGGGTCGGAGTTAGGGGTCGGCCGGTCGTTCAGAGTTGATTAGTTGATATCCGGATGGGTTGGGCTGGTTGGCTGGGTTGGGCTGGGTTCCTGGGTCTCCGGGGTATCTGGATATCCGGATAGGCATTGTTCCGGATATCTGGATTCGTAGGTGGATCCATCGGATATAGTCCAAATCGGATCCTAATCCGTATCCGAATAAAAATTATCCAGATCCGATAGGTTCCGTATCCGGATCCAACCGGTCTGGACTAGCAGGATCCGGATCCGTTTTCATCCCTAGGGATGAGACGGTGCAGTGCCACATCTTCCCCCTCTACCTCTCGAGGATCGCCCTATCATGGTTTTATAACCTAAAGGCGGGGTCGATCAAGTTCTTTGCACAACTCAAGCGTGAGTTTTGTGCGAACTTCTAGGGGAGCTACATACGCCCACTGGACTCGTCATAGCTCCACACCTTCAGGCAAAAAATGGGGAGACCATCCAGAGCTTTTTCAAGTGCTTCACTCAAGTGAAGAGCAAGGTGGCCCATGTCCCTGACTCCATCACTATTACAGAAATGCATTCCACTAACCCATATCTTCTAACGGTTATAAGCAATCTAGGAAAAATCCGATAGAATAGGACAACAGCGGCGGAGAAGAGGCTTTTTACTATCGGTTATACACTGGTACACCGTTAGTGAAATGCAAACATTTTTTACTATCGGTCATTACTGTCCAAACTGATATAATATATTAAATAGTACTATCGGTTTTCCATTCGTAACTGATAGTAAAATTACTCACTTTATACTATCAGTTAGTACTGTACAAACCGATATAATATATTAAATAGTACTATCGGTTTTTCATTCGTAACTAATAGTAAAATTATGCACTTTATACTATCGGTTCATACTTTACCAACCGATATAATATATTAAATAGTACTATCACTTTTTCTCTCATAACTGATAGCGAAATTACTGACTTTTTACTATCGGTTTTTACTGAACTAACCGGTATAATAGAGTAAAGTTTACTATCGGTTATATAAAACAAACCGATAGTAAAATGACGTCGTATAAACAAATTGTTATGACAGTGGGGATCTTATTTTACTATCGGTTTGTGTTTTTGAACCGATAGTAAAATTGTACAACTTAATTAATTCGACCCCTGCTCTCCCTCTCTTGATGGCAATCTCTTCATATATTACAACTTAGTAAAATTGTACAACCTCTCAGCTAGCTTCTCCAGATCACCCTAACTTGATGCTTTTCATGTTGGAATCATTTCTACCGTATGTGCATCCACGCTCCAAGTTAGGGTGATCTGGAGAAGCTAGCTGAGAGGTTGATCATAATTCCATCCCCCTCGGTATTGTCATCTTCTCATCACCTCTCTCTCTCTCTCTCGATCACTCTTTCAGACTCTCCCTCTCTCTCTCTACTTGCAATTCATTAAACTAGATACATGTAGCTCCAAACTAGCTATAGCTTGCTGGAGTTAAGCAGCTAGCTAGCTGACTCTTCCAATTAATGCATCAAGTTAATTAGGGTTTCATATTTGCAAATCCATTTAATGTAATTAAGCAGCTGTACACACATATGGCCTAGCTAATTATGTTTCATGCATATATGCATGCCCTGAGTCATTAATTATTTATTTCAATTTGTCAATTTTGTAAAATAATTGTAGATGGACCGAGAATATTGGATGTATGGAATAAAACGTACTACTATTGAGTATTTGGAGGGTGTGAATGGGTTTATTAAATTTGCTGAGCAAGAAAAGGCGAAGAAGGGAGAAAAAGATATGCATTGTCTGTAACACCCCGATTTTTCCCAAATCCTGGCTTGCCTCGTCCCTCTCTATTTCAGAATGAGATCCCAGTTGTGCCAGTATCTTACCCCAAAAAGTTGGCAATCAAACTCTTTCGTTCAGTTCTTTTTCACAAATCAGCCCTTTTCAGATTTGTCAGAAGCCCCAAAAAGACTAAAAGTCTCAAACCACCTCCAAACTTTGATCTGATTCAGTGAATATCTCCCATTCACTATTCTGAACATTTTTCCCTTCTGGAAGAATTTCCAAATCCTGCCCTAAACCTGAGTTTCGACCCTCGCCGTTTTTGAAACCCTAATTACCCTGTTTTACCCTAAAGTCGTTTTCCCCACTTTTGTCTAAACCCTTCAGATCTTGCCCGATCTAGTCAAACTTTGGCTAGATGAGTTCCATTAATCTTATGCAACTCATTCCTGAAATCAGATTTCAGATCAGCCCTCCAGATCTCCAGATTTACAATCAAGCCCATTTCCAATTCAAATTTTCCTCACAGATCAGTCCCTGGAGCAAGTTTCAAAATTGCAAAGCAGCCCAAACCTTCTTTTCAGGTCCCGTTCGACCAGCACCTGGTCGTTACCTTCGACCAGTGCACGTTGCCGGAGCCGCGCTGTGTTTTCGCCGCATTTGTTCGCCGCCGGCCACCGTTTCTTGTCGCTTGTGCCTGTGAGTTGCTGTGCCACCCCGCGCGCACGTGCCATCCACCGTAGCATCACCATGTCCAGCGGTTAAACGGCCACGCTCCAGCAGCGTTTTGCGCGCGCGCACCCGTTGCCATGGCATTGCATGGACATACGTGTCACCGCCGGAGCTTTGCTGTTGCCTCTGCATCTGCACCGTCCCAGGTGAAGTTCCAATGCACCCGACAACGCTGGCAAAGCTGCAGCACCGCCTGAAGTACATCACATCGCCAGTCACCGCTGTCGCAGCTACACCCGGCCGGTCTCGTCCCCGACACAAGTTTCGCGCCTTTTCCCCTCGCAAGCTCCGCCCCAGGACCTATTTAAACCCCTCCTCAGTGCTGTGAAGAAGCACGCCTCCAGGACTTGGCCATTTTCCAGAGCTCTCACTGTTTCTCCTTCTTCTCCGACGAGCCGATTTTGAGGCCACCGTCGCCAGACCATTTCACAGCCCCAATCTTCAATCCAAGTTCACCAGTGAGTTCCCCATACCTATCTCTTTGTGTAGTAGCTCCCAATTGGTCGCCGGGAGCACCTCCGGGCCGCGGCATGCGTGGAGCAGCGGGAGGCGGCCCTCCGGGAGCGGGACGAAGCTCTTGATGAGTCCCGGGCCCGGGCGCAGGTGCACCTTTCGGAGGACGCCTACATCCGCCTCCGAGAGGAGGCCAAGGTGCGGGAGAAGGCGCTCCGGGAGCTCGAGAGCTCCAGCGTCCGGGCGCTGTCGGACGCGGGCCGCTCCGTCCGCTCGACCTTGGAAAGCCTTGGCGTTAGCCTGGGCTCCGGGAGCGGCCCGGAGGTGCTCCCGGCGACCCTCGCGGAGGCTGCGGACGTCCGGGCACGGGGCCGGGCGATCCCCGTCATCGCGGCCGCCGCGGGGCTCGTTGACTACCGTGGGGTCGGCGCCCGGGCGATCGGGGGGCGCATCCCCCGGAGCTTCCCGGAGGCCTTCGAGCCAACGCGCCGGGAGGTGGAGCTGCTGGCGGAGGGGTTCTACGACCGGATCATCCGGACGAGGTTCCCGACACCGGCGCCTCCGGCCGCGGATGCCCCTGCCCCGGCCACGGAGGAAGCTCCCCGGGGGGAGGACCCCAATGCTAAAGTATGAGCCTCCCCCGGGTCTTTAGCTAGGACCCCTTTTTATTTTGTTAGACATTTTGATTCCGGTAGCTTCTTAGGACAAGCCCCGGGCACTTGTACAAAAACATTTTGCAATGAAATATATTTGAAATTTTTTTGAGTCTTTGCAATGAAATGTTACCAGGGTTCCCGGGGGGTTACTCCCGGGCAACGGTCCGGGAGAGGCTCTCCGGGGGACGCCCAAGCGGCTTTGATTTTGCTGAGCCTTGTCTCCGGGAGGCGCGATGGGGGTACTGCCCGGGAGCCTGTCCGGTTGAGGTGGCGCCCGGAATGGCACTTGGATAATTTTGACAACAGCCGCGCTGAATTAACTCCCCCGCGCCCGAAGGCCCAAATGATACCTCCTCTCCGGATACTTCGGCCGGCTGGGTACGAGTTTTGGCCCGAAGACGTACTTCGGGACTCTCAGCGTCGCGTCCGGGCACTGTACCGGGACTTGGCCCGGGAGCTGAGGGAGCGCCTCCGGGAGCTTTAGGCGTTGGGGCCTTAGGCTCGTAGAAAGTCCCCCGGGTTAGGACCCGGGTTGTATCATTTCGAAACCCACCGGAGGGGGAAGATGTCCTCCGGGTTTGCTGATCAATAAAGCGCGTCGTTTCCTTTTATTGCGCCTCTTTATTTTCTTCTTCTTGGATGGTCTGGACGACTCATCTTAACAAGGATGAGCTAAGTTTGTTCGTGGGTGACCCTGGGGCCCCCTATCCCCCCCGCCCACAGCGGGCGGGAGGAGGCCTCCGCGCGCTGTGGCGGTAACAGGGTCCGCGTGGGGAGCATAACCTGTAGGAGAAATATTTTCTAAGTTAGAAAATTGTAAAAACAGGATTTTCGAGGGAGGGACCTTCCGGGGTGCCCGGGGGCACCGGGAGAGGTTCATCCGGCCGCCGGGAGAGCGAGGAACCGGGAACAAGGCGCGGAAGGGGCTCATGAAAAGCCAATAAGAGCTCCGGAGGGGAGCTTCCCGGGAGACTTCGTCCGGTCGCCGTGAGAACGGGGAACCGGGAATAATGTCTCCAGGGGAAAATATATCTGAGAAATCCATATCTTCGTAAAGCAATTGTCCGGTCGCCGTGAGAACGGGGAGCCGGGAATAAGGTCGACTCCCGGAGGAGGAAGATAGATCCAATCAAGCCGCAGGGGGCTGATCTTCCGGTCGCCGTGGGAACGGGGAGCCGGGAATAACGTCGACTCCCGGAGGAGGAAGATAGATCCAATCAAGCCGCAAGGGGATGATCTTCCGGTCGCCGTGGGAACGGGGAGCCGGGAATAACGTCGACTCCCGGAGGAGGAAGAAAATCCAGAAAGCCATTAGACGTCCCGCCGAGGAGTGCGTCTACTCCCGGAGGAGGAAGTGCCCGAAGACGGGTGTTGAGTGTTTGGGTAGGGGACTAATCTCCCAAAGTGACTCGTTACCGCGGCCGCTGGGGACCGGGTTGCCGCTTACACCCTCAGTCCACGAGGGCTGTTCGTAAGCCGCCCTTCAGGAGGGACTTGCTGGGGCAGGGCCCACTTCCTCACGGAGAGGGCATCCTCGCGGGGAGGGCTTCCTCACGGGGAGGGCATCTTCACGGGGAAGGCATCCTCGCGGGGAGGGCGTCCTCGCGGGGAGGGCATCACCACTAGGGGCGGTAAACAAGAACAACCTGCAGTGAGACAGTTTGAACAACGGCTATGCATTTATTAACAAAATATACAAAGCCCCCCTGCGAAGCCGCGAAGGGGGAAAAAGGGAAGCTACAGTGTCCCTCCTCCCCCTCCGGCGTGACCGCTCCGGGGGAGGGGACAGGCCCGTAAGGCTAGGCGTAGAACTTGCGAAGTAAACGCAAGTTCCAGGTGTGCTTCAGCTCCTGCTCTTGAAGGTTGGAGAGCTTGTAGGCCCCCGAGCCTAAGACGGCGGAGATCCTGTAGGGGCCCTCCCACTTGGGGGAGAGTTTTCCCTGGGCTTGGGGGTCCGTGACGCGCTTGAGGACAAGGTCCCCAAGGCGAAAAGCTCTTTCGCGCACGCGCTGGTTGTATGCGCGCGACATTTCGCGCTCGTAGATGGCGTGGCGGAGGAGCGCTCGGTCGCGTTCCTCCTCCACGAGGTCGATTTCCAGCCGCCGGTTGTCTTCGTTGGCCCGGTAGGCTGCGGTCGTGGCTCCGTTCAGGAGCTCGACCCGCAGCGACCGGAAGCCGATCTCCGGGGGGAGGACTGCCTCCGCCCCGTAGACTAGGGAGAAGGGAGCACGCCCTGTGGCCCGGGACGGGGTCGTGCGCATCGAGCAGAGGATGCTAGGGAGCTCCTCTGCCCACGCGCCCCGCTTGGAAGCGGTTTGCTCGAGTCTCCGGCGTAACCCCTGTAGGATTACGCCATTGACCCTCTCGACGGCCCCGTTGCTTTGAGGATGGGCCACTGAGGCGAAGTGGATGACGATCCCCAGGCCTTCGCAGAATTCCCGGAAATAAGCCGAGTCGAATTGGGTCCCGTTGTCCACGGTGATTTCCCGGGGGACACCAAAACGACAAACGACGTTTTTCCAGAAAAACCGCTGAACGGCCCGGGAGGTGATGCTAGCCAAGGGCTCCGCCTCAACCCACTTTGTAAAGTAGTCGACCGCGACTACCACATACTTGTATCCTCCGGGCGCTGGGGGGAAGGGCCCTAAGAGGTCCATCCCCCAGCGCACGAAGGGCCAAGTGATGGGGATAGTCCGCAGCGCTACAAGGGGGAGATTCGAGCCCTTGGCCATCTTTTGGCATGCTTCGCACGCGGAGACAAGGTCTTGCGTGTCGCGCATGACTGTAGGCCAGTAGAAGCCCTGCCGAAGGGCCTTGGCGGCGATGGCACGCGGGGCTAGGTGAGAACCACAGCTCCCCGCGTGAATGTCTTCCAGGAGTTGAAGTCCCTCCGACCGGGGGAGGCAGCGCAGGAGGGCTGAAGCCCCCCGCTTGTAGAGCCTTCCCTCCAGCAGGAGATATGCCCGGGCTTTGGCCCGGAGGCGCTTAGCCTTGGTCTCGTGGGGAGGGTCCCCCTCTCCCTTGATGAAGGAGATGAGGGGGTCCATCCAAGATGAAGGCCGGACAATCTCGGCGACCTCCGGGATCGGAGGCTCGGGGCCTGCATCCGGGGAGGCCACCGAGGGCTTCATGATGATTTCCAAGAAGGCCCCCCTGGGGAGCGTTTCCCGGGCGCTTGCCTCCCGGGCCAAGGCATCAGCCCGGTCATTTTCCCTTCGCGGGATATGCCGGGCCTCAAGGCCGTCGAAGTGTTTCTCCATCTTCCGTACTTCCTGCAAGTAAAGACTTAAATTTGCGTCATGGCACAGGTAAGACATGTCCATTTGGCAGACAACGAGCTGAGAATCTCCCTTCACTAGTAGGCGCCGGATCCCCAGGGAGCGCGCGAGGCGCATCCCGAGGAGCAGAGCCTCGTATTCGGCGACGTTGTTGGTTGCGGGGAACTCGAGCCGCGCGGCGTACTCGAGCTCCTTCTCCTCGGGGCTCCGGAGGACTACCCCCGCGCCAGCCCCAGCGAGGCACAGCGACCCATCAAACAGCAGGGTCCAATGGTCACTGCGTGGGGGCGGCACAGGGAGATCTTCGTCCCCGGACCCAGAGGCGGGAGTCCACTCTGCGACGAAGTCGGCGAGGACCTGTGACTTGATTGCGGAGCGGCCGGTAAGGGACAGGGAGAAGGGGGCGAGCTCGGCCCCCCACTTCCCAATCCGGCCAGTGGCTTCTTTATTCCGTAGTACCTCCCCCAGGGGGAGGGACGACGGGACGGTGATGGGGTGCCCCAGGAAGTAGTGCCGGAGCTTCCGGGACGCCATGAGGAGGGCGTAGCAAGTCTTCTCTATCTCCGTGTACCGAGTCTTGGCCCCTTGGAGGGCTTCACTGACGTAGTACACGGGATGTTGCTGCCCCCCTTGTTCCTTCACCAAAACCGCGCTGACGGCGACGGGGGTCGCGGCGAGGTAGAGGAGCAAGGGCTCTTCCGGAGATGGACTCACGAGCATTGGAGGGCTCGAGAGGTACTTCTTGAGGTCGTTGAAGGCTTCCTGGGCCTCGGGGGTCCAGCGGAACCCCTCGAGCCCTCGGAGGATCTTGAAGAACTGGAGGCCCCGCTCCCCCGAACGGGAGACGAAGCGGCTGAGCGCGGCCAGGCGGCCGGAGAGCCGCTGGACATCTTTGACGGAGCGCGGCGTGGGCATGTCTAGGAAGGCCCGGATCTTCTCGGGGTTTGCCTCAATGCCCCGCTGGGACACGAGGAAACCCAGGAGCTTCCCCCCGCGCACCCCGAAGGCGCACTTCTCCGGGTTGAGCCTAAGCCCGAACGCGCGGAGGTTGCGGAAGGTCTCTGCGAGGTCGTCGATGTGGGAGGCTGCAAGGGGGCTCTTGACGACCGCGTCGTCTACGTAGACTTCGACGTTGTGGCCGACTTGATCTTTGAAGACCAGCGTCATCAGGCGCTGGAAGGTGGCTCCCGCATTCTTGAGCCCGAAGGGCATATGGCGGTAGCAGAAAGTTCCGAGGGGAGTTATAAAACTCGTCTTTTCCTCGTCCCCCTCCGCCATCCGGACTTGATGGTATCCCGAGTAGGCGTCTAGGAAGCTCATCAGCTCGCATCCCGCGGTGGAGTCAACGAGCTGGTCGATCCGCGGGAGCGGGAAGTTGTCTTTGGGGCAGGCGCGGTTAAGGTCGGTGAAGTCCACGCACATGCGCCACTTGCCACTTGATTTCTTGACGAGGACGGGGTTTGCGAGCCACTCGGGGTGCAACACTTCCCGGATGAACCCCGCCTCTCGGAGCCGGGCTATCTCCGTCTTGATGGCTTCTTGACGTTCGAGGGAGAGCTTCCTCAACTTCTGCTTGATAGGGGGGTGACCAGGGGTTACCGCGAGCTTGTGTTCAATAACCTCCCGGGCGATGCCCCGCATGTCCGAAGGCTTCCACGCAAAAACATCGGAGTTTTCGCGCAGAAAGGCTGCGAGTTGCGCTGCATGGTCTTGGGGGAGCTCTGCCCCGATTTGGACAGTTTTGTCCCTGCTGCCCGGGGACAGCGGGACCTTCTGGAGGCCCCCTTCCGGACGTGGCTTGAGGAGGGGCCTCCCAGGGGATGGCGCAGCGACGTCTACGTCCGGGGGGGGGGGGAGCCTCCCCCCCGGGTGCCTTGATCAGGTTGACGCTTCCTATTGTGGCAGCAGCTCGCTCGTATAGAGCACGGGCCATGTCTTGATCCCCCCGGACGTTGATCACGCCATGCGGCCCGGGGATCTTCATGCACAGGTAGTTTTGGTGGGTGGCAGCCCCCAGCCGATTGATCGTAGTCCTCCCCATAATCACATTGTAGGAGGAGGGGAGGTCCACTACGTCGAAGCGGACTAGCTCGGTCCGGTAGTTCTCCGGGGTGCCGAAGGTGATCGGGAGATCTACCTTGCCCACGGGGTGGATCGCCTTCCCCGGGACAAACCCTTGCAGAGGCCCTGCCGCTGGTTGCAGGAGCTTCTCATCCACCTGCATTTCCTTGAAGGTTTTGAGGAACAGGACGTCGGCGAAGCTTCCGCCGTCCACGAGGATGCGGGCCAAGTGGCAGTTGTAGATTGTCGTGGAGACAATGAGCGCATCGTCATGGGGGAAGCGAACCCCTCGCGCGTCTTCCGCCGTAAAGGTGAGGGGGACGTCCGACCACTTGGGCGGCACGGACGCGTGTAGCACCCCCACTACCTTAACTTCTCGCGCGTACTCCTTGCGCTGGCGCTTGGAGTCCCGCCCGGAGGCGGAGCCCCCTACGATGACGTTGATGCGGCGCTGAGAAGTTTGAAAGGGGAGAGCGTCTGAAGGCTCCCCCTCCTGCACCTGCTGCACCCCCGCGGGAGCGGGAAGGGCCGGAACAGCTGGCCGAGGGGGCAAGGAGGCCGGAGTCCCCCCCCCTGCCCGCGCTAGTCGAGGAACGCCGCGAAGTGCTGCAGCAGCTGGTGGCAATCTCGGGTGGCGTGGGTACTGGACCCGTGGAGGCTGCACCACGGTCCTTCCCGGCTTCTCCCCGCGGGGCCTTCGCGGCCGCGCGAAGACTGTCCTCCCCTATGGCCTCTCGGCTTGGGAAAGGGGCGGTTGCCCTTCGGGGGGTCGCGCGAGCCGCCTCCGCCCTCGAGGACAAAAGTGTCCCGAGGCCGTGGTCCGCTACGGCCCCCCTGCCTGGGGCGCCTGGGGGGATCCCGGGCCCCCCGCTCGGCGGGGGCAGGAGCCCCCTGGGTCTTCTTCCAGATGTCGTCTTCCTCCGCGCGAGCGTACTTTTCGAGTAAGTTGAAGAGCTCGTCGGCGGAGGAGGGGCAGCTTCGAGAGAGTCTTCGGTGGAGTTCCCCCGGGAGGATCCCACTTTTACAGGCTTCGATCACTGTGGAGTCCGGGACGTGGGCCACTTTGCTTTTTACTTGGGCAAAGCGCTTGAAGAAGCTTCTGATGGTCTCCCCGGTTCTCTGGCGCACTGTGTATAGCTGTGAAGAATCCAGGGGACGTACGTAATTTCCCTAAAAGTTGGCGCAGAACTCCCGCTTCAGCTGCGAGAAAGACTTGATGGAGCCCGCCTTCAGATTGTAAAACCAGGAGCGGGCAATGCCGGTGAGGTAGAGGGGGAAGACGTTGCATTGGACGCTCTCGTCCCCCCTCCGCCGCGGAGATGGCTGTGGAGTAGATCTGCACGAACTCGTAAGGGTCCGCCTCGCCATTATAATGCTCGATGTGCGGGGGACGGTATGGCCGCGGCCATTGGATGCTGCGGAGTCTTCGACACAGAGGCTGGTTCGCCCCCTGCACTTCCCGGGGGGAGCCCCAGTCACTGTCTTCTTTAACGGGGGACGCCCCCTCGTTATCTGAGTCAGGTAGCGGCCCAAGAGGGCCGCCAGAGTGGTGGTGACGACGCTTCTCTTCCGGGCCGGGACTGATTTCCCGGACGTCCGGGCTTCCCTCCGGGGAGGATGGTCCTTCGGCTGGTCTCTTCCCCCGACCGGTGCGAGAGCGAGGCTCCCTGCGACAACGGCCGGGGACTCGCCCGGGGGGTGCAGGGAGCTCTTCCCCGCGGCTGGGAGAATGCATTCGCTCGACCTCCCCCCGGGAGAACGGACCTGCTTCGCCGGGGGAGGGAGCTCCTGCACTGTAGCAGCCGGCCCGGAAGCTACCGGGGCCTGCCGGGGGGAGCCCCCTGCGACGGCCCCCGGGGCCGGAAAGGGGGGAGCCCCTGCACCGTCCGGAACCGGGGAGGGGGCGCCCGGGGCGGCGTTTGGATCCGAAGAGGGGGCCCCTGCGGCAACGACCGGGACCGGAAAAGGGGAAGACCCTGCGACATCCGGAACCAGTAGGGGGTGAGCCCCCTCGGCGATGTCCGGGGTTTGGGAGCCAATGCGGGGGGAAATTCGCTGAGGCACGGGAGCTGCTCTGTCGACCGGCCCCGGTGCGGTAAACGCAACGCGAGGGGCGGGACTGGCTCCCGGCGTAGGAATAACCCCCGGCATGAAATGACCCCCAGCCCTGGAAGCGGGCCGGGGACGGGGTACCCCCCTGGTGCCACGAAGGGCCCGGGCATGAAATAGCCTCCCGGCACCGGGACAGGCCCGGGTGCCGAGAAGTGTCCGGAAGTATATCCCGCGGGGGGAGGGAACCCCCCGGCGGGATCATACGGGGTAGACAGCCCCCCGGAGACCGGAGGGGCCGCCGGGTATCCCATAAACGGGGGCATGATCCCCGGATATGTGTGCGACGAAAATGTGGGGGCCGGGGGCCGCGCCAACACACTGAGGAGCTCGTCCATAGAGCGCTGGGCACGGAGCTGGCCCTCCACGAGAGCCTCCAGCAGGGCATCCCGGGGAGCCGGGGGAGCCGTCGGGGGGAAACTCGTCCCGGCCGAGGTCCCCGCGGCCGCCGGGAGCGGCCCGGAGGTGGAGGCACCTAGATTGAGAGGAAAGGTGGGAGGCGGTACCTGGGAATGGTCACCTCCGGACGGAAGCGCCGGAACAGCAGTGTCCCGGACGGGCGGCGCCAGGTCACCGGGACCGGCGTCACCGTGTAGGGCGCGGGCCCTCGTTCTCGGAGGAGCCATGGCGATTCGTCACGGGTCCCCGGTCGGCGCCAACTGTCGTGGTATTAAGAATACCCCGGCAGGTTTTGAAGACGATCCTAGCGGAGATTACGCAGCGCAGGTTGACCGGGTGACCGGTCCTCCCTCGCCGGACAAACACAAGAATTGACACGTGGATTTATACAGGTTCGGGTCCCGGTGGGGGCCCTAGTCCTGTCGACGCGCTCCCGACCGGAGTCGGCTGGGGAGGGTCTCTCCGGGGGAGAGGCTTCCGGAGCACGTTTGCGGGATTAGCTATTCCAAATAATAATGAGCTGATCCTTTACAACAGAGGGGTACAAGGGCTATTTATAGCCCCAAAAAGAAGCAAAAAACCTAAACTACCCCGGAAGCCACCGTCGGATTGAAGGGTAAGATCGTCCTTCTCCCGGTCAAACGTCATGGATGCTTGACAGGTGGTCGCTGATTCCCGAGGCGTCCCTCGCGTGACCTGCACGTGATAAACAAACAGGAATTTTACCTTTTAGGAAGGGCGGTGACGTCCGGGCCCCTTCCGGAGAGCAGGGTCCCGGGAGCCTAAGAGGCGGCGCCCGGGGCAGGCACCGGGGGCCACTGTCCACGGGCGAATGGCGGCGCCCGGGACTCGCCCGGGGGGCAAGGTCCCTGGAGCTAGAAGGCGGCGCCCGGGGCAGGCACCGGCGGCCACTGTCCCCGGGCAAATGGCGGCGCCCGGGACCCGCCCCGGGGGGCACGGTCCCGGGGGCCAAAAGGCGGCGCCCGGGGCAGGCACCGGCGGCCACTGTCCCCGGGCAATGGCGGCGCCCGGGACCCGCCCGGGGGGCACGGTCCCGGGGGCCAAATGGCGGCGCCCGGGGCAGGCACCGGAGGCCACTGTCCCCGGGCAAATGGCAGCGCCTGGGACCCGCCCCGGATGGGCACGGTCCCGGGGGCCAAAAGGCGGCGCCAGGGGCAGGCACCGGCGGCCACTGTCCCCGGGCAATGGCGGCGCCCGGGACCCGCCCGGGGGGCACGGTCCCGGGGGCCAAATGGCGGCGCCCGGGGCAGGCACCGGAGGCCACTGTCCCCGGGCGAATGGCGGCGCCCGGGACCCGCCCGGGGGGCACGGTCCCGGGCGCCAAATGACGGCGCCCGGGGCAGGCACCGGAGGCCACTGTCCCCGGGCGAATGGCGGCGCCCGGGACCCGCCCGGGGGGCACGGTCCCGGGAGCCTAAAAGGCGGCGCCCGGGGCGGGCACCGGCGGCCACTGTCCCTGGGCCAATGGCGGCGCCCGGGGCAGGCACCGGAGGCCACTGTCCCCGGACGAATGGCGGCGCCCGGGACCCGCCCGGGGGGCACGGTCCCGGGAGCCTAAAAGGCGGCGCCCGGGGCAGGCACCGGAGGCCACTGTCCCCGGGCAATCATGAACTTACCTAGAGTTGACCGCGTGGAGATTTCCCCCAACAAGTTACTTTTGATGTAATTGATTGTGATTCGGCTTATAACGCAATCTTTGGCAGGCCAACTCTTGAAAAGTTCATGATGGCTACGCACTATGCTTATCAATGCGGCAAGTTGCCTGGCCCCAAGGGCGTTATTTCGGTCTGAGGCAGTCGCAATGTGGCATTGACATGTGATCGGTTATTGTAACACCCTGAGTTAGGGGTGAAAATTTCCTTTTTCATCAATAGCATGCATGGATGTATCTGTAGTAATAGCCAGATCAGTATCTATCCTAAGCCCTAAAATCTCCAAAATCTATCCTGTGACCTCAAATCAAGATCAGATTGTTCAGATGTGATCTATCAGTTACTCTGAACTTAAAAGTCTTCAGAACCCAGATCCAATTTTTTCTCTAAATCCCAGATTTATCAACTTCTTCTGTTTTCGAAAACAGAAATACCTTACATTACCCAAATACCCTAAGTTTCAGAAATACAGATTTAATCCGAATCTTGACCAAGTTCAGACCAGATTATTCCTGGAATATGATCATGGGTATGTCAATACCTTAATATAAAAAGTTGACAGCCAGATTTCACCATCTAGACTCTTTTCACAAATCAGTCCAAGAGTTATCGCAAATTAGTCCTTATCTGATATCTGAAAATCCAAAAAGGCTAAAATCTCCAGATTAACTTCAAATTCAGAATTTCTTCAGCAAATCTTCTCAAAATGCTATTTGCCACAAGTTTCTCTTCTGTGCAGATATCAAAATCGAACCCTAAATGCCAGAATTCGAAATCGACAAAACTTAAATCTTATTTTACACTAAATTACCCTATTTTCAGTTTGTATCGAAAACTATTCAAATGTGTCAAATTTTATCAATTACCTTTGCCAAATACCTTGTTGAATATAATCTACCAAATTAGTGAAATCAAATTCAACTCTAACCTTCCAAATCTCCAGAATTACAGATTGGTCCAAATGTGAAAATCAAATATTGCAAATCAGTCCATTTTCGACCAGGCCAACTGCTGTACACGACCAGGGCTCGCCGTGGTTTCCTTGCGCCGTGGTTGCTTGCCGCCGGTGAAGCTTCGCCTGCAACTTCACCGTGCATGCCAGTGCGCACGTGTCCTCGCTCCAACTGGTGCCGTGGCAAGGCCGCTGCTACGTCGACGACCAATGATTGCTCCTGCGCGCGACCAGCAGTGACTTTGTCAGCAATCCATCGCCACGTAGCCTCGCCGCGCCAGTACTTGTCGCCACCGCTTGCTACAAGCTTTGCCAGGTCCTGATGAGGCGACAGTGTGATCAGTTGAAAGCTTGTCGCCGTCGCATCACCGCTCTTGCTGTTTCTTCGCCGCTACTGCTCCAGCACGCAACCGATCTCATCACAGCAACCAATTACTTCATTGTTCCCCTTTGCCATCTTTGCCTGACCTATTTAAACGCTCCTGTGTGCAGCAGCTTCTCCACACATCACCAGGACTTAACCAATTTCCAAATTTCACCGCTGCAGTCGTCTTCTCCGGCGAGCCATCGAGGAGACTCACGGTGCCAGCACTCTACAGATCATCTCCTGTCAAATTAAAGCCATCAGTGAGTTCATCTACTCAACCTCTCTGTGTAGTACTGTCTAATTGCTCCCCGGTGACCTCTAACGCCGGCGATCACCGGAAATGGCTGAAATTCGAAGAATGCCCTGTTCCGGCAATGCAGGCCAAATTACCTCGAATTAGCTCTCGATTGTGTAGAAGAAGTTGATCAGTGAGTGTTTCCAGCAAGCCTGTGCATCAAGATCTCCAGATTGAGCTTCAATCGAAGCTTTCCCCAATTTTTGAACTTCTCCAGAAACCGGCGATCGTCGCCAGGCTTCTCCGGCCATCCTCCGGCCAAAGTGATCGTGCAGGTAGCTTCCTCTTACCCATATATCACTTCCCAAGCTTGGAATCGAGTTCGTTCGGCCTAAATTGAAAACCCCCAAATAGCAGTGTTCTTCTCCGGCGCCGATGACCGGAAAAGTGTTCCCGGCCGTTTCAGCCCAAATCACCTTGTCATTTAGATGTGCCTTAGCCTCCTGAGCATTTTTGTCTTCTAGCTCGACACCTAAATCGGCCTAGATCAAAAGTTATAGCTTTGCCAAGTTTTTGTCCAGAACTGATCTAGTGCAGCCAGTTCATCTCTGTTCATCATCAAATTTCTTGCTTTCCAGTCATTTCTTGCCCTAGATCCTGTTGACTTAATTGTTCCTGTTACTCAAGCCTACCTCCCAGACAAAGTAGTGCATCATTTCGAGCTCCAGATCAAAAGTTATGCTAAGCCCTAGTTTTTGGCATTGTCAGCTCTATGCCAGAGCTTGTCAGCCAGTGGCATTGACCTTATTTACCCACTTCTGGTTGTGTAATTTGAAATCCACTTTGTCCACTGAATTTGTAGAGTTGTGATCTACATTTTCTTCTACTACCACAACTTGAGATAAGCCTCCTAGCTTTTCTTAAAGCTATGTCCAAGCTTTGATCCGAATGTCGATCTGTTGACATTCGCTGTTTTGATTAAACCAGCCACAAAATTGTTATCCCTATTGCAATCCTGAAACCCTAAGATTATCTAATCACCATCCTTAGCCCAAATTCCTTGAAACCCTAGAATCTCAGTTCAGTTGCAGTTCAAATTATCTCCAGTATAGTTCAATCATTCTTGTTGAGCATTTCTGCATAAAAGTCTTAAAACATTTTAATATTATAAGTAATTATTGTGTGTTTGTTTGTCGTCGAGCAGATTCAGAAGCTGACTTTGAAGATTTTGCTGTTGACCCGTCATCGACTGCTGTATTTTACGACACGGAAGGCAAGTCATATCCTTGGTCATCTTGAACCTATATTTTAAATGTTGCTATAATATAACCTTGAATATAGGCAATATTGCATGTGAAAGATTGAGAATGATTGATTTATGAATTGGCAGTACTAGACTGGTTATCTGTGAAATGTGAAATAAACAAGTTTTGAGCCATGAACTATTATATGTATGTATATACTTATATTCATGAAATAAAACCCCTAGCCGTGACCAGAAAAATGGTATGGATGGCTGTAGCACTAGAGGTGCTAGACTGCAAAGGAATGCAGGCACTGAAGGTGCAGGGTTGTGGATGGTCTGGTCACTGGCATATAAGGACTAGAACCTTGTGTTGTGCGTCTAGTGGCATGAACAACGTGCTAACCGCAAGCCTGGTATGGGACAGGCCTGAACAAGTAATTATGTGGATCGCACATGAAACCCCTGCATGAGATGTGTAGTGATGCACGATAAACACGGAGCGCGGCTCCCACACATATCACTGAAGGTGATCAAGCACGCTGACTCAGTAATGGGAATAAGCAATGGGGTGGAGGTTTGGATACAACCTGCCACAACTGTGCCTCGCTGAGAGCCACAGGGTCGGGGGTGAATTGTGAGTGATACATAACAAAAGTTCTTGTTATTTCCACCTTGCCGCTCACAGTATGAAGTGAGTCAGGGGTCCAATCATTTTGTTATGATAGGAAAGGTTTGAAAGTGGAATATCTTGCGGGTAAATTGGTACCTCTCTGCAGAGTTAAAAACGTATTCGAATACTCCGAGCTCCCGGGTTTATAGGAGTCTGCTGCGGTGGATTAAATCCACGGGGTGTGACACAAGTACTATTTTCTAAATAAAATATATTTAATCAAGATTACCCAAATGACATGTGTTGTCATGATAAGGAGTGCTGCCGTGGGCTGTCGTGTGTCGACGTGTCGCGGTAGTGCTATAATCTAGTGAACATGAATGATGATGTTACTTTATGAAAAGTGCTGCCATGGGATGAGGTATGAAAGGAAAAGATTATTTTACAAATATCCATAATTCTTGACTAGTCTAGGTTCATATCATCACTACTATATGTATCTACTCTTACCTATGACTTGCTGAGTACGTAAGTGCTCACCCTTGCAACATTCAACTCAATAGATGGAGCCTACCTTGATCAAGATGATGGCACGGAGTACTACGTGGATCCAGAAGGAGGAGAATCAGTTCCGCCAGAATCCTGAAGTGTGTTGTTCTGCCGTCAACTTCTTTTGTGGGAGGGTCACCTATCTTCTACTGCGTAGTTAAATATTTTGCTAAACCCTGAATGCCTTGTAGGCATTGTAATCCTCTTTATGTAATATTAAGGCCAGCAGGCCACACTGCTTAATATTTTGTGAGTACTCTGTTGCAATGTAATATACTCCTGTGTTAGACTCATCCTGGGAAGTCAAAGGTTGTGGTTTGGGACTAGCTGCAGCGAGCTAGGTCTCTACAGGAGTAGTCGTTGTCCCAGTCTCGGGGCGCGACAGTTATCCCTGGAGATGGTAGATCAGCTTCCCCTCCAAGAAGCCCAGATTGCCACAATGTCCACTGATACGATCAAAGCTGCTCCTCCATCAGATGAAACATTAAAACTGGTTCCATTGTATCCAGATGATCCATCCAAGACAATTCGGGTTGGATCAGGCCTGGATGACAAATAGGAACTCAAGCTCATTACTTTCCTCTGAGCTAATGCAGATGTGTTTGCGTGGAAACCATCCGACATGCCCGTTATCCCAAAGGAGGTAATTGAGCACAGGTAAGAGATTCGACCTGGATAGCGACCAATAAAGCAGAAGCTCAGGCGTTTTGCTATTGATCGGTAGGAAGCCATCCGAGAGGAGTTAGATAAGCTCCTAAAGGCCTGATTTATTCGCGAAGTCGATCATCCGGAATGGCTTGCAAATCCGGTCATGGTCCGCAAGTCAAATGGCAAGTGGTGCATGTGCGTCGACTACACCAGCCTAAACAGTGCCTGTCCGAAGGATGATTTTCCCCTTCCCCGCATCAACCAGTTGGTCGATTCTACTGCGGGTTGCGAACTGATAAGTTTTCTGGATGCCTACTCTGGATACCATCAAATTAGCATGGCAGAAGAAGATGAAGAGAAGACTTCCTTCATCACCCCACTTGGCACCTACTGCTACGTCAGAATGCCGTTTGGTCTCAAGAACATACCAGCGCTTGATGCAAAAGACCTTTCTTTCCCAGATGGGGTGTAATCTTGAAGCTTATGTAGACGACTTGGTTGTAAAAAGCTTAAAAAGTTCGTCTCATTTAGACGATCTTGCTTAAACCTTCTGTAATTTGAATCAATTTGGAATAAAGTTAAACCCGGAGAAATGTTCTTTCGGTGTTTCATCTGGAAAACTTCTTGGTTTTCTTGTTTGTTCCAGAGGAATTGAGGTCAATCCCGAAAAAATCAGGGTATTGAACAAATGAGGTCTCCCTTGACCATCAAAGACGTTCAACGCCTAGCAGGTCGCATGGCGGCATTGAGCCGGTTCATATCGCGACTAGGCAAGAAGGGACTACCTTTCTTCAAAGCTCTGCGCAAGGACCATAACTTTACTTGGTTTGATGAGGCCGAGAAAGCATTTCAGGAGGTTAAAGCATATTTGTCTAGTCCGCCGGTCTTGGTTTCCCCCAACAAAGAGGAACCATTACTCCTTTACTTGGCGGCCACACCTTATGCGGTCAGCGCTGTCTTGATCGCAGAAAGAGAAGGTGTGCACAAACCCGTCTACTACGTAAGCGAAGTACTTCATGGTTCTAAGGAGTGATACCCTGAGGTCCAGAACATACTTTACGCACTACTGATGGCTTCCCGTAAGCTACGACATTACTTCCAAGCACATAAGATCACAGTGCCCTCATCTTTTCCTTTGGGGGACATTGTCCGAAATCCAGAGAAATCTGGTCGGAAAGCCAAATGGGCTGTCGAACTCAGAGCATTCGACATCCATTTCACGCCTCGCACCGCAGTCAAGTCTCAGATCTTGGCCGACTTCGTGGTCGAATAGAGTAATCCTGAACCGCCCGTGCAGGCGTCCGAAGATTTGGAATGCCCCATGTAACACCTTGAGTTTAGGGGGAAATACTCTTTTTCATGAACCTCATGCATGCATGGATCTATAGCAGTAACAAGATCAGTTCAACCCTAATCTATCTCAAACCCTAAAATCTCAAAATCTATCCTGTAAACCCAAATCAAGATCAGATTTCTCAGATGTGATTTATCAGTTACCCTGAGCATAAAAGTCTTCAGAAGCCAGATTCAATTCCATCTCTAACTTCCAGATCTATCAATCCTTTTCTGTTTTCGAAAACAGGATTCTAATTACTATTCTAATTACCCTAAATACTCCGAACTTGGATTTAGCCAAATCTTGATCTAACCCAGACCAGATTATTCTTGGATTATGATCATGAGTATGCCAATACCTTAATCCAGAAAGTTGGTAGTCAGATTTCTTCATCTAAGTCTTTTTCACATATCAGTCCAAATTATATCGCAAATCAGTCCTTTATTTGATATCTGCAAACCCCAAAAGGCTGAAATCTTCAGATTAACTCCAAATTCAAATCTGTTTCAGGGAACACCTCCCAAATGCTAATCAATACAAAATCTTATTTTATCAGAATATCCAAATCTCATCCTAGATGCCAGAATTCGAAATCGACAAAACTCAGATCTTATTTTATCCTAAAGTATCCTATTTTCAGTTTATATCAGAAACTATCAAATCATGCCAGATTTTACCAAATCTCTTATTAGATGAGTATAAGGCATAAGTTTATACTCATCTGTGAAATCAGATTGCAATTCAACTATCTCTAAATCAGAAATTACAATTCAGTCCACAACCAATTCTCAGATTTTACAATTCAGTCCAAATGGCTGTTTTCGACCAACAGCCACCAGCTGCTGCGATCAGGGAAGCTGCAGATCACGACCAGCGCTCGCCTTCGACCTCGGCCAGTGGTGCAGTACTCCCTTTCGACCGCGACCACAGTGCATAGTGTTGCTTTGATCAGTGCTTTTGCGACCGCGACCAGGAGCACATCGTCACCGTGTTTCGCCGCTGAGCAGCGCCGCTTTAGCCATGTCTTTCACAACCGCCTTTGCACGCACACGTGTTAGCACCGTAGCTGTTGCCGTGGCAGTTCCCATCCAGCTCACCAGCTGCTGCACGCCAGAGAGAAGCTTGCTCGCCGTTGCTTCAACCCAAAGCCTTCTTGTTCACCGGCGCAAGCAAGCAGTGAGCTGAAGCTTCGTACACTTCGCTTTGCCTATAAATAGCAACCCCAGAGAAGCTTTTCCATCTTTAGCAGAGCTCTCCAAAGTCCTCAAGCAGTTAAACTGTATTTCTTCTTCCTGTAGTCTTCTTCTCCGGCGAGTCCAGCACAGGGGCTCACGGTGCCAGCTCCAATCACTGCTTCTATCCTCAAATTGACAGCATCAGTGAGTGTCTCTCATCACCCTCACCGTGCTACAGCTTTGAATTGAACTCTTATGCATTTCATCACCGGTGATCGCCGGCAATTGCCGAATTTCGAGAAATGCCCTGTTCCAGTTGCACAACTCAAATCAGTTCGAATTAGCCTTCAATTCAATAGACAAAAATGATCAGTGAGCTATTTTAAGAAAACCAGTGAATTCAGATTGTGAAATTGAGCAAGAATTGAAGTTTTCCCCAAATTTAAATTTCACCAGAAACCGACGATCGTCGCCAAGCTTCTTCCGTGATTCTCCGATCAAATTAACCATGCCAACAGCTTTATTATACCTCTTAGATACTCCCTGAGCAAGGAATCGAGTTCAAACCTCATGTAGCTAAAATCCCCAAATCTTATGTCTTCTTCTCCGGCGCCGGCCACCGGAAATCTATTCCCGGCCGATTCAGCTTCAGTAACTTTGTCCACCAGATGCTCCTTGATCCCTGAGAAATTTTGTCTATTAGCTCGACTTCAAATTCGGTCTAAATCAGTAGTTTTAGCCATGCCCTAAATCCCTGTCTAGTGCTGTGATTTGAATCTTCAGCCACCTAGTTCATCGCCGGTTTTCATCACTTTTCGGCCATCTCCTACCCTAGATCCTGTTGAGTGATTTGTTCCTGTTATCAAGGCCTACCTCCCAGACAAAGTGGTGCATCAATTGGAGCCATAGATCAAACGTTATGGCAAGCCCTAGTTTCTGGCCATGTCAGTCCAATGTCAGTCTATGCCAGTCAGTGGCATTAGCCCTTTTCACTTCCTTACAGATGTGTATTTTGAGCATAACTTTGTCCCTTAGACTCCTGAGGTTGTGATCTACAATTTCTTCTTCTATCACAACTTGATTTGAGCCCTTGAACTACATTTTATGCTTAGCCCTAGATTTTGACAATTGTCAGCCCTATGCTAGAGCTTGTCAGCCAGTGGCATTAGCTCTTTTCACCTCTTTCCAGTTGTGTAAATTGAAAATAACCTTGTCCCTTAGAATTGTGGAGTTGTAATCTACATTTTATTCTACTGTCACAAGTTGAGATAATCCCTCTGTCATCCATCGACCCTATGTCAATGCCTTGAACCGAATGTCGACCTAAAGACGTTTGCTGGTTTTGAGCGAACCAATCGTAACCTTGATATCATTCTGATATTTTGAGACATTTGGAACCTTGTAAACCTTTGACAACTAATCTTAACCTTGGTTTCCATAATTTAACCCTAATCAGCTTCTAAACCCAATCATTTCAGAATCATCGAGACATTCATCTTTGCATTATTGCATATAGTATATTAATGTATTGAAAAGGTTTGTGATTCTTGGTTACTTGTTTGATTGGAGAGTAGATCAAGAGCCAGAGCTCGAGGACTTCACTGCTGATCCTACATCAACTGCTGTTTCTTACGACGCGGAAGGCAAGTCATAATCTTGATCATCTTGAACCCATATTTTATGAATTGCTATGATATGACCTTGAATATAAGTAATACTGCATGTGAAAGAAAGGTTGAGATATATTTTGGCAGTACAAAGTTGGATGCTTGTGAAATGTGAAAAGATCAAATAGTGAACCATGAACTATTATATATGTACTTATGTATATTCATGAAATAAAACCCCTAACCGTGACTAGAATTTTGGTATCGATGGTTGTAGCACTGGAGGTGCTAAACTGCGAAGGATAGCAGGCACGGAAGGTGCATGGTTTGTGGATGGTCTGGTCACTGGCATATAAGGACTAGAACCTTATGTTGTGCGTCTAGTGGCATGAAACACGTGCTAACCGCAAGACTGGTATGGGACAGGCCTGAACAAGTACTTATGCGGATCGCACATGAAACCCCTGCATGAGATGTGTAGTGATGCACGATTGACATGGAGAATGGCTCCCACATATATCACTGAAGGTGATCTTGTACCTGACCCAGCAATGGGAATATGAGTAGGGGTGGGGGTTTGGCTACAACCCGCCACAACTGTGGTTCGTGAGAGATCCACAGGGTCGGGAGTGAAATGTGAGTAAAACATAACAAAAGTTCTTGGTATCTCCACCTTGCCACTCACACATGGTTGTGAGGAAGGGTCTAATCATATTGATAGGATGGGCTTGAAAGTGGAATATCTTCCGGGTAAATTAGTACCTCTCTGCAGAGTTAAAAACGTATTCGAATACTCCGAGCTCCCGGGTTTAGAGGAGTCTGCTGTGGTGGATTAAATCCACAGGGTGTGGCACAAGTAAGTTTTCTAAATAAAATTTGATAAGTCAAGATTACCCAAATGACATGTGTTGTCATGATAAGGGTTGCTGCCGTGAGCTGTCGTGTGTCGACGTGTCGCGGTAGTGCTATAATTTAGTGAACATAAATAGCGATGCTATGTTATGAAAAGTGCTGCCAGGAGATGAGATGAGATATGAAAGAAAAGATTATTTTACAAACATCTATAAATCTTGACTAGTCTAGGATCATAACAATACTACTATATGTATCTACTCTTCCCTATGACTTGCTGAGTACGTAAGTACTCACCCTTGCAACTTCAACCCAGAAGATGGAGCGTACCATGATCAAGAAGAAGATGTGGAGAACCCCTTGGACCAAGATGAAGGAGAGCCAGATCCACCAAATCCCTGATGTGTTGTTCTGCTGTCAACTTCTTACTGTGGAAGGGACACCCATCATCCGGTGTGTAGAAGTTTTATTTTGCTTTAACTAAACCTTGAATGCCGCGAAGGTATTGTAATCTTTTTATGTAATATTAAGGCCAGTAGGCCACACTGCTTAATATTTTGTAAGTTTTTCTGCTGCAATGTTAATGTACTCCTGTGCTTGACTTATCCTGGGAAGTCAAGGGTATGCTTGTATGGGACTAGCTATAGCAAGCTAGGTCTCCACGGGAGTAGTCGTAGTCCCAGTTTCAGGGCGCGACACCCCGATCACTGGACAATGTATTTTCACGGCTCTCGCAGTTTTCCACACTCGGGGGCTGGTGTGGTCTTAGTCACGCCTCAGGGCGACCAACTGAAGTATGTCATTCAACTACACTTTGTTGTGACCAACAACGCGGCAGAGTATGAAGGTCTTATTGCAGGGCTCTGGGCAGCAAAATTCCTCGGAGTCCGTCGATTAGTGGTGAGGGGAGACTCACAGCTGGTCGTAAACCAGGTAAACAAGGATACAACACCTCCGATGAGACAATGGCTCATTACCTGGGGGAAGTAAGGAGATTGAAAAAACACTTCAGTCATTTCAAAGTCCAATACATCATGCGAAAGGACAAAATTCTCGCAGACCAATTATCCAAAATTGGGTCCTCACGCACATCCGCCCCAGCAGGAGTGTTCGTCGAACACTTGGAGCATCCCACGATCATGACTACGGCCGAGCATGATCCGGAATTGGACCCATCCATTGAGGATCTATCTCGAACAAGAACGAGATTGGACCCATCCATTGAGGATCTATCTCGAACAAGGGACCTTGCCCGGGGACGAAACCGCTAGCGATCGGTTAGTTCAAAAGGCGTGACTATACAAACTTATAGGAGTTCTGTATAGAAAGGGTACTCAAGGAATATTCATGCGCTGTGTGTCCCAAGAGGAAGGTAAATCCCTCTTGAAAGAAATTCATGACGGTGTATGCGGTGCGCACGCGTCATTTCATACACTGGTCGGAAAGGCTTTCCGACAAGGATTTTACTGGCCTTCGGCACTCGATGATGCAAAAAATATGGTCAAGACATGTCCTCAGTGTTAATTTCATGCGAAATAGGTCCATCAGCCTGCCTACGCTCTACAAACTATCCCTCTATCATGGCCCTTCGCGGTTTGGGGGATCGATATTGTTGGTCCTATGCCACAAGCGGTCAATGGGTACAAGTTCTTGTTCGTAGCTATTGACACGTTTACAAAGTGGATTAAGGCCGAACCGGTACGCAATATCACTGCTGCTGCCGCACAAAAGTTCTTTCATAAGAACATTGTGGCTCGATTCGGTGTTCCAAATCGTCTCATCACTGATAATGGTTCCCAATTCACTAGCGGTCTTTTTCTGGACTATTGCGATACCATTGGAACCAAGGTGTGCTTTGCCTCTATAGCTCATCCACAGAGCAATGGTGCCATTGAACGTGCCAACAGGCAAATATTACAGAGCATCAAAAAGCGTGTTTTTGATCGCCTTAAGACACGCTCGGGGGTTTGGGTAGATGAGCTCTATACCGTTCTGTGGGCACTACACACTACTTCTAGTCGAGCCACCGGTGAGACACCTTTCCATCTGGTATATGGTGCTGAAGCTGTATTAACCATGGAATTTAGTATTGGTTCTGTCCGAACAGATCAATTCGAACAGATTGATCAGAACGGACAACGATTACAAGACCTAATCCTCCTGGAAGAAAAGTGTGATCGAGCTTTGGTCAAGTCCGTAGTGTATTTGCAAGCTTTGCGCAAATACCATAATAAAAGGGTGCGACTATGTAGCCTTTATGTGGGTGATCTGGTTTTACATAAAATACAAAACTAATCTAACCGCAATAAATTCTCCCCTCAATGGGAAGGTCCCTACACTGTTGTCTCGCACTATAAGATAGTACTTCAAAGCTAGCAGTAGAGCAGCTGGCAAAAACTAGTATTCCCAGCACTTTAGCTACTAGGAAAAAGGTTTGCTACAGCTGGGCAAAAAGGTGCTGCGAAAAGTTTTTGCCAGCTGTAATTTTTTCCCAGTTGTAGGTCCAATGGCGAAGAGTATTCCAAGCTGTAGGCCGCTTGGAAAGTTTGAAATTTTCCCATCTGCATGTCCACTTGTATTATATTATTCCAAGCTGTATAAATATTTGGAATATTTTTTTCCAACTGTAGGTCCGGTGGCAAAGAGTATTCCCAGCCATAGGTCGCTTGGAAAATTTGAACTTTTCCCACCTGTATGTCCAGTTGCAATATTTTATTCCAAGCTGTATAACTATTTAGAATATTTTTTCCCAGCTGTACATCCAGTAGCAAAGAGCATTCCTAACTGTAGATCGCTTGAAAAGTTTAAACTTTTCCCACATGTATGTCCACTTGTAATATATTATTCCAAGCTGTATAAGTATTTGGAATATTTTTTCCAGCTGTACGTCCAGTGGCAAAGAGTATTCCCAGCTATAGACCGCTTAGAAAGTTTGAACTTTTCCCAGCTGTATGTTCACTTGTAATATATTATTCTAAGCTGTATAACTATTTAGAATATTTTTCCCAACTGTAGATCTGGTGGCAAAGAGTATTCCCAGCTGTAGGTCGAAAGGTTGAACTTTTCCCACCTGTATATCCACTTGTAATATATTATTTTAAACTGTATAACTATTTGGAATATTTTTTCCCAACTGTACGTGTACTGGGAAAGAGTATTCTCAGCTATAGACCGCTTGAAAATTTTGAATTTTCCCACCAGCTGTAGGTCGCTTGAAAATTTTAAATTTTTCTGACCTGTATGTCCACTTGTAATACATTATTCCAAACTATGTCATTGAGAATTTAGAAATTTACCGCTAGGAATTGTCAATAATTAATTTTAAATATATATTTTTTAGTAATTAGGCAATAATATTACAACTAAAACTATAATATGCACACTATCCTAACACAAATTATCAAAAATGGATAAATGACACAATTATATATTATATTGAATTCTTTGCTTTATATAGCCATTGACAAGATTCATAATAGTCACAAATTATTCAATTGACAAAACTTACTAAAATAGATATAGCCCCTCTGAAACAATATTAATTGCGAGAAAAATATTACTTAAAAATTCTTTACACCAAATGTATGCCTATATATAATATTTCTAACTTTATATATTTTATTCCAACTATAACTATCAAAAGTAAAATATTTCGCTTTCAAACTACTCCTATGACAAAATATCTTCATCACTTCATATGCTTTTAACATCTTACTGTTCTCCACCTGCATAAGAAAAGATATCGATTACAATAACCTTGAGATAAATACAAATCAATAACTTTTGTTTTAAGTAACTCATATAACATATGACAATTATACTAAAAGATGGTTGGTCGATTATTGTATAACAAATACATATTATTGCTTATGTGAATGAGAAAATTGTGTTAGTTGTGACATGACTTGCATAGACTCGATAAAAGAAATTAATCATATGAAATTGAGTTGCTAGTTCAATATACAATTAGCATACACTTAATGATGAGGAACGGGGCCCCGATCTTCCGACAGGTAGGGGATAGTTCGATTGGTGGAGACTCGACGTTGATGATCCGACTTTCGACCAGAACCGATCTAGGTCAGCAATCGTTACACCACTGCTCCGTTCGTTATCAACCGTACTGAGGCGCGGTTGACCTAGCCACGAAGGCCTGTTCCAGCAAGCGAATCGAAGAACACGTACAAGAACACAGAAGAAGCAATCTCAAATTGCAAGTATGTATTAATATCACAAAGTGTTGGGGTTCCACAAACCGAAAGACGGCGAACTGCGACAGCAGAAAAATTCTAAGCAAAACCCATGTCTAACAATGACGGCTACAAGGTTTTAATATGTGAGAGGGGTGGCGTCTAGGGTTTGGGGCGCACCCCCCCATGTGGGATACACGGGCCGAGGCCCAATAGACAGGTGACGCAGCACCGCACGGCCCAACAGAATCTGGTCTCCAATTTTTTCGACAATTTTGATTGACTCAGAAGGATTTTGGATGTCGGACCAGATTCGTTGGAAAGGTCTCGTCGAGGGCTTCTCCGTAATGTACTTGAACGCCCCAAACGGAGTTCGTATGCATCTGCTACGCCCGTTTGAAGACAGGCTGCTCCGCCGTGGCCGACCCGGACTCCAGCTAGCAGTAGATTTGATTCCCGACCCGTCTTGGCGCAACGTGACACCCTCGCTGATCAACACCATGAATCCTGAGCACAAGCACAATATTATTAGGTAGTAACTCGCTCTTGTCAATATTCTCTCGTGTACTAAGAAACGAGCTCACCTGGTGATTTAGTTGACGTGCACGTGCCCTTGTTATTGGTCCTTGCACAACGGGTGTTGGAAGAATGGACGCATCGTTAGGGGTGATGTCCTCATCATCCTCCCCCTCTTGAATTGGAGTCGTTCTCGACTCAAGCTCATCTTCTTCTCCGAAATATGGCCGCAAATCTGAAATGTTAAAAGTGGGGCTAACCCCAAAATCTGCAAGCAACTCAAGTTTGTAGGCATTATCGTTTATTTGCTCTAACACCTTAAATGGACCATCCGCACGAGGCATTAATTTTGACTTTCTTAACTCAGGAAAACGCTCTTTTCGTAAGTGTAGCCATACAAGATCTCCAGGAGTAAATATTAATTCCTTTCGACCATGACTACCAGCAATGCGATATTTTTCATTCATTTGCTCAATATTTTCTTTTGTTGTTTCATGTAGTTTTAAAATAAACTCAGCACGTTTCTTAGCATCAAGATTGACCTTTCCAGATGATGGAAGAGGCAATAGGCCAATAGGAGCACGAGGGTTGAAATCATACACTACCTGGAAAGGACTTACCTTGGTAGTCGAGTGTAGCGCACGGTTGTAGGCAAACTCCACATGAGGAAGCCACTCCTCCCACATCTTTAAGTTCTTCTTCAAAACAGCTCGCAACATTGTGGACAAGGTGTGATTTACCACTTCCGTTTGGCCATCAGTTTGGGGATGACAAGTAGTAGAAAACAGTAAATTTGTCCCCAATTTATTCCATAATGTCCTCCAGAAATGACCCAAAAATTTTGTGTCAAGATCTGAAACAATAGTGGAAGGCATACCATGCAAATGAACAATTTCTTTGAAAAATAAGTCGGCAATGTGAGTGGCATCATCACTTTTGTGGCAAAGAATAAAATGTGCCATCTTGGAGAATCGATCCACAACAACAAATATACTATCCCTCCCCCTCTTTGTCCTAGGAAAACCTAGAACAAAATCCATCGAGATATCCTCCCACGGGAAACTAGGAGTAGGAAGAGGCATATACAAACCGTGTGGATTTAACCGTGACTTTGCCCTTTGACACGTGGTGCAGCGTGCCACGAAGCGCTCAACATCACGCCTCATCTTTGGCCAATAGAAGTATGTGGCCAAAATATCCTCCGTCTTTTTGACACCAAATTGTCCCATCAGGCCTCCTCCATGAGCTTCCTGCAACAACAAAAGATGAACGGATCCAACTGGAATGCATAGGCGGTTAGCTCTAAACAAGAACCCATCATTGAGTACAAATTTTTTCCAAGCCCTCCCATCCTTGCAATTAATCAAAACATCTTTGAAATCAGCATCTTGAGCATATTGTTCTTTAATAGTTTCAAGTCCAAAAATTCGACAGTCAAGTTGAGACAACATAGCATATCTCCGAGACAAAGAATCATCAATTACATTATCTTTCCCTTTCTTGTGTTTAATGATGTAAGGAAAAGATTCAATAAATTCTACCCACTTGGCATGTCTACGGTTCAATTTGTTTTGACTGCGAATATGTTTCAGTGACTCATGATCAGAGTGAATAACAAATTCCTTAGGCCATAAATAATGTTGCCACGTCTCTAAAGTTCGCACAAGAGAGTACAACTCTTTATCATACGTGGAGTAATTTAAAGCAGGCCCACTTAATTTCTAGCTGAAATATGCAACAGGCTTACCTTCTTGCATGAGCACACCACCAATGCCAACTCCACTAGCATCACATTCAAGTTCGAAAGTTTTACCAAAATCTGAAAGTTGGAGTAATGGTGCATTTGTTAGCTTTTCTTTCAAAAGGTTGAAGGCGTTCTCTTGTGGTTGTCCCCAATGGAATGCAACGCCCTTCTTTGTCAATTCATTCAATGGTGCGGCAATGGTGCTGAAGTCCTTCACGGAACGGCGGTAGAAACCAGCAAGTCCATGAAAGCTTCTCACCTGTGTGACCGTTTTAGGAGTTGGCCAACTCTTGATAGCTTCGATCTTAGCTTCATCAACCTCAATTCCCTGCGGAGTCACAACATAGCCAAGAAACGAGACTCGATCGGTGCAAAAAGTGCACTTCTCGAGGTTACCAAACAAACGTGCCTCTCTCAAAGCATTAAGAACAGCACGTAAATGTTCGAGATGTTCAAAAAGTGACTTGCTATAGATCAAGATATCATCAAATATCATCAAAATAGACCACTACAAATTTACCAATGAAAGAACGTAAGACCTCGTTCATCAAGCGCATGAAAGTACTAGGTGCATTAGTCAATCCAAAAGGCATAACTAACCACTCATATAAACCGAACTTGGTCTTAAAAGTAGTTTTCCATTCTTCTCCCAATTTCATTCGAATTTGGTGGTACCCACTACGCAAGTCAACTTGTGAGAAGATAATAGAACCACTTAACTCATCAAGCATATCGTCTAACCTAGGAATAGGATGACGATACCTTATTGTGATATTGTTAATGGCTCTACAATCAACACACATGCGCCAACTACCGTCTTTCTTAGGAACCAAAAGAACAGGAACAACACAAGGACTAAGGCTTTGTCGCACGTACCCATGGTCCAAAAGCTCTTGGACTTGTCGTTGAATTTCCTTAGTCTCCTCTGGATTGGTCCTATATGCATTACGGTTTGGCAACGTCGCTCCCGGGATCAAGTCAATTTGATGCTCAATACCTCGAATAGGTGGTAGTCCCGGGGGCACCTCAGTGGGGAACACATCGTCATACTCCTGCAAAAGGTTAGTAACAGCAGGTGGAAAAGAGACAGGCATATCATCAAATGAAAAAAAGGTCTCTTTACATATCAAAGAAAAGCATGACGGTTCAGCAAGATCATATTTTGTACCAAGCAAAACACCACCCTTCAATTTAATTCCCTCAGTCTTAGAAGCAGGTACATTCTTATCTTTCTTATGCGGAAAAATAGTTTTAGCTACTTGCCGATTTTTAGATTCTATGGTGTTATCTTTCTGCTCATTTTCAAGTCTTTCCCTATCAAAATGCACAATTTCAGATGGAGTCATGGGAAGCAAGGTTATTTTCTTTCCTTTGTGCATGAAAGTGTACCAATTGTTTCTACCATGATGAGTTGCATTAGTGTCATATTCCCAAGGTCGGCCTAATATAAGTGAACATGCTTAGATAGGCACTACATCAAAATCAGCAACATCATGGTATGAACCAATGAAAAATGGTACTCTTGCGGTTTGCGTTACCTTAACCTTACCGCTGTTGTTGAACCATTGAACATGATATGGTTGGGGATGTGGTTGTGTGGTCAAGCCAAGCTTCTTGACCAGATCAGAACTCACCAAGTTGTTGCAGCTCCCACCATCAATGATTTTTCGGACGCGCCGGTCGTTGACGACAAGGAACATTTGAAACAAGTTGTGGCGTTGGGCTCGCTCGGCATGCTTCATTTGAGTACTAAGGACCCGCTGGACAATGATGGTCTGGTATTTTTGTGTGGCTACCGTACCCAAAGCTTCCCCATCATCATCATGTTCGGATTCGTCATCAACATTACCTGCAAGGTTAGCTGCAAGAGCATATTCATCTTCAACATCAGAAGTACTAACGTACCCACCATCATCTGTCGCAATGTAAGCTCGCTGACTTGGGCAGTCCTTCATGACATGGCCCATCCCCTTGTAATGGTGGCATATGATACGTGTTGTACGTCCCGTGGAGGCAACAAATGAAGACGACTTCGCTGGTGCCTGCACATTAGAAGTTTTGCTTACCTCGGGTGTACGTGGCGGTGGTAACGGTGCTACTGAACGTGCCCTACTGGTCGAGGGGGTAGTAGACCGAACAGCAGGAGGTGGCTCTGATTTGGTTGATGCCTGTCTTGGGGTGAAGGTACTACCAAAGTTGCTCCGTGGCCGCTGTTGTCGTCCCTGCAATTCTTTTTTTGCCAAAACAGCAAGCTGGAACAATCTATTGACATCATGATAGTCCTTGTAATCAATAATATTTTGTGTATCATGCCTTAACCCCCCATAGAAACGAGCCATTTTATCCTCCTCGGTTTCCTCTACCTCACAACGTAACATGCCTATTTGAAGCTCTTGGTAGTACTCCTCTACCGATTTGTTACCTTGATCTAAGCGTTGCAATCTTTTACGCAAATCACGTTTAAAGGAAGGAGGCACAAATCTAGCGCGCATTTGTCTCTTCAGATCATGCCAAGTACCAGGATGTACGTTAGACTTTACTAATTCATTCCACCAAATTATAGTAAAGTTGTTGAACTCACTAGTGGCTTGTCTAACTCTATGAATTTCAGGAACAAGATGGGAGTTAAATTTTTGTTCAATCTCCATTTCCCAATCTAAATACACCTCAGCATCATATGTACTAGAAAAAGAAGGTACGGTAAACTTAACTTTAGCAAATGGATCATCATTGAGATAGTTATTGTTACCATTGTTACCTCTCATACCTTGACGATTTCGGTTGAAGCGCTCTAAGTCATGTGCCGCACGTCGCATAGCGGGTTCATTGCGAGGTGCCACATGTCCCTCTACATCATCATCGTGCTCCTGGGCTGCATCATTTTGCAGCTATTGGACAGCAGGTGGGCGGTTCTTGATCACCCGAACCCTGTCATCAAGCTGGGCAACACGTCGTTCCAATCTTTCAATACCTTTGGTTATCTCTTCCATCATGGTTTTCAGCTCAGCATGAAGGACACACTCGTTGTCCTCTTTATCAGATCCTGCCATGATTAGTAGAAAGTGGAAGAAACACAAGAAGTATTATCCCTACAAACTACCAGGTTCAGACAAGTGGATTCACACCCTCTCAAGTGTCTTACCACGCTCTTGCAAGGTTCTTACCAACGCTGCAGAAGGTACAACCGGTGGCTGGTTCGTGATATCGTGACGAGCTTAAGTGTAACGATTGCAAGGTTGAATCCTGTTCTGATAGAAAGTATGTGGAGCTTGGAAGGCAGTTATGGTAGCAAAGGTTAGCAATAATTGAAATCAGAATGCTAAGTTGAATAAGTGTCCAAAGAACCCACTAGTGTTGCTGGCCTAAATACGCCCCTAGAACTGTTCAAGCAAGCAAAGACAACAAGGTAACAAATGGAAACAGCAAGATGATGGCAAGGACAATCAATATTGAAGCAATTCTGATCCCAAAGATAGCAAGTATGGCAAGTACGAACCCCCGGATTTTTTTTTACAGCGCGGCTCTTTTCTATGCGCTGCCTCTTTTTGATAAATTTGTTTTTATTTTTGTTTTATTTTTCTGATATTTTTTTCAAGTTCAGCAACACAGAAATATGGAAACAAAGTAGGTTCCCCTCAATTTGGAGGTAAGGGGTGGCTGATATAAATTCTGGTGCTTGCTCTGGAAACTATGCGAAAACTTCCACGGCCGGATACTCGATCTTCCAGAGGGATTTTGGCCTCCGAAATTTTGCCAAAGCCAAAGGGTGGGTGAAATTCAAGTTTAACTTTTCGTTAGCTTCGAAACGAGTGGTCATGGAGCTCAAACAGAGTTCGGATGCAAAAGTTATGGCCGTTTTAGTGAAGGTGCTCCGGATCAGGGTTTCTGGGCAATGCAAACTTTCGGTTTCGCAAGTAGGGAACGTGACGGTGGGTTGGCAAGATGAACAAAGGGGAGGCTAGCGATGCGGGGCATTTGACACAAGGTAGTTTGTGACCTATCTAGGGTTTGCGAAGCGGGACAGTAGCACAAGGCGGCTAGCGGGGGCAAACCAAGTAGGACTCGATTTGGTTTTCTGGATGTCCGGCGGTGGTAGGACGGACGATGCAACCGGGAGGTGATGGACAGAACTATGAACACAATCTAAACCAGCAACCAGACGACGAACTAAGGACACAAACTCAACAACACTAACTGAAAGCAAAGATTGCGAAGGCTCGAAGTGGTTTGGACAGCGGAAGACTATGATCTAATTCTTTTTTTTGCCTTTTTTCTGGACGATGAGTAAAACAATGAACAATGAACAGATGGGATATGAGATACCTGACGGGCAACCGGAGCTCTGATACCACTTGATGAGGAACGGGGTCCCGATCTTCCGACAGGTAGGGGATAGTTCGATTGGTGGAGACTCCACGTTGACGATCCGACTTTCGGCCAGAACCGATCTAGGCCTGCAATCGTTACACCACTGCTCCGTTCGTTATCAACCGTACCGAGGCGCGGTTGACCTAGCCACGAAGGTCTGTTCCTGCAAGCGAATCGAAGAACACGTGCAAGAACACAGAAGAAGAAATCTCGAATTGCAAGTATGTATTAAGATCACGAAGTGTTGGGGTTCCACAAACCAAAAGACGGTGAACTGCGACAGAAGAAAAATTCTAAGCAAAACCCAAGTCTAACAATGACGGCTATGAGGTTTTAATATGCGAGAGGGGTGGCATCTAGGGTTTGGGGCGCACCCCCCCACGCGGGATACACGGGCCTAGGCCCAATAGACAGGTGACGCAGCACCGCACGGCCCAACAGAATCTGGTCTCCACTTGTTTCGACGATTGTGATTGACTCAGAAGGAGTTTAGACGTCGGACCAGATCCGTTCGAAAGGTCTCGTCGAGGGCTTCTCTGTAATGTACTTGAATGCCCCAAACGGAGTTCGTATGCATCTACTACACCGGTTTGAAGACAGACTGCTCCGCCGTGGCCGACCCGGACTCCAGCTCGCGGTAGACTTGATTCCCGACCCGTCTTGGCGCAAAGTGACACCCTCGCTGATCAACACCATGAATCCTGAGCACAAGCACAATATTATTAGGTAGTAACTCGCTCTTGTCAATGTTCTCTCGTGTACTAAGAAACGAGCTCACCTAGTGATTTAGTTGACATGCACGTGCCCTTGTTATTGGTCCTTGCACAATGGGTGTTGGAAGAATGGACGCATCGTTAGGGGTGATGTCCTCATCACTTAATATTTAGAAAATTAATAACATGTAGATTGTGTTGATAACACCTCACCTATATAAAGTATTAAGTATTTTTATTTAATTTTAACTAATTCTCTTGTCTCTTTCACCTGTAAGCATTGTTTTATTACTAACAAAACAAGACAAATGAAAAAAATAGTAACTAACCAGGTAAATAAAATGTTAGAATTATATATACCAAGAACACGAGATGAACCACCGCTTATTGTAGTATTATCTTGGATCTACAAGTAAAAGTTCACAATTTGTTTACTTGTATGGTATAAATAAGTAAATAAGAGTGATTATACTAGATAGAATAGATTGCTTTTTCAAGTGACCATGCAATTGATCGTCGAAGTGCATTAGAATCAATCCACGTACTTGCCCACATTTACAAATTAATTGTATTTTGCTTTCTAACAAGAATTTGATTACAAATACAATGGTATGGAAGGCAGATTCTATGTATACAGGGGTGGCAAATGGGTCTCATCTTAAGGATTTTTCAGAGCAGCTAGCCTCTTCTCAAGTTCATCAAACTCAGAACTGTAAAAAAGGTAATCACGGGTTGAGTAATTTTACAAATTATAACATATATAGGTATCAAGACACAAGCAAAGATAAACCCTCTAATCAGTTGAGATGGACCAAAAGCCACCGAAAATAACTGGAAATATATATCTTATCTATGAAATATGCATCATGGTATCAGCTCATATTGGTGTATGTGACCCAATCAGAAAGATCCTATTTTCAAGGGAATATAAATGAAGATCAAAAAATCATAAATACCATCAAGGGTAGGACTGTTCTGACTCAAAGTTTATTCAATTTATCACCCCATAATGAAATAGCCAAGACAACAATTGGAGTTTAATTATTTTGTCACAGGACCAAACATCATCAATAGCTTAAATAGTCATGGAGACACTTATGCTCACAGCAGTTGCAAGTCAAAAACTGAAAATGAAAGTAATCTTAACAAGGGAATGACAAAAGTAGAAAATCAAGAAATTAAATCAATAAGGATCCCACATACCTTTCATCAGCCTGAACCTTCTTTCAAGCAATTCTTCCTTTAGGAGCTGAGGACAACTACAAAGGGAGAAGTGGGAGAAAAAAGTTTAAAATATAGGGATAGAATATGGAACAAACGATTGTGTTTAATAATCTAAACTGCTAGAAAACAACCTGTGAGGCAATGTCAACACCAATTTTGTCCAACACCTAAAAATATCAACCAGAAATAAAGTGAATAATCAGAAGCAGTCGACAGGATATTCTATTAAAAGGAACAAGGAAAGCAAAAAAAAAATTTGAAGAGATGCTAGCAATCCACTTGTAAAGAGATATTGCAAAAAATACCTGGTTGGCAAGTTCTTCAGTCTCTTCTTCAGCCTGATCATCATCTAAGATATTATCAATGGATTCAGGCATCATCTCGTTCTACACAAGGAATAAAGATTGTCAGCACAAATTGAGAAATGCAGTCAGACACACATGTACACACACACAAGGAAGGATAGTTAGCACATACAGACAAATGTATTTTCACACACACACACACACACACAGATAGAGCAGAGTAGATATCCAACATAATTATCAAAGCAACTTTGGTAAACAGTGTACTAAAACCGCAAGAAAAAGCATATAAGATTAATATTGCAACCAATGTACTGTTAAGCAACTGATGGAAACTTGGTCGTACCGTCATATCCATTTGTGCTGATTGCTTTTGGAATTCTTGGATCACCTTCATCTGATTGGTGGGTGCCATTTGCTGCAAGTAAAAAAATTTTAAAAAAAATATTCAGTAAGTGATAGACATATATATTGAAAAATGATGTTGGATAGCTCAGTTCAAACACACAAAACAAAGTGCTAGGAGTTACTAGAAAAAGGTATCCTGCTGTTGATGAGACAAGATAAGGGTTGTAAAGGAATGTATAACCTATTTGGGTTGATGAACTCCTAGTAAGTCCATCGACTAGTAAAAAGATCTCTATTCTCTTTTCCTACTACTGCTCCTTCCCTCCATGCCCACCACCACTAGGCCATCACTCACCTTCATCCCCTCTAGGCCAATGGTCACCCACACACATAATCACCTCCCTCCACAACACACATGCACACACACACACACACACAAAAGACAATCCTCCCACCTGTCATGCTGCTATTGCCTCCAGTCAATTCTCATCCTTCAATCCACACCGCCTCCCCGACCTCCAGCCCCAATGCCAGTAATTGCTACAAGACAAATACCTTTTTGTAGCAATCCTCTTAAAAAAAATATGAACCTAAAGTTATAAGTCGATCTTTCAAATTTAAACACATGCAGCATCTCATATTCTCATGTGCAAAGTTAGGTGGGACATATTCTCATGTGCAAAGTTATGTAGGACATACCTTGTTTAAAGCTCCCATTGCTTGACTTGCACTTTTCATGCCAGTAGCCACTGAAGTATTGGCATACATTGCCTAAGGACAAAGTTTACACCAATATCAGAAAACTAATCCACTAGATGGGTGAAACAAAGGAAAAAGGAAAGAACAAACTATATATTACCTGTGTATGTGTTGCACTGCCCCGAATCTGAGCTCAGCTACCTCGTAAATTAGAAATTTGTTGTCTTAATCTGATCAGCTGGCGGGCAAGAATTTTATTTGCTGCCTGCAACAGAGATGGAAATTGGAACCATATTGCATAGTTAGACCCAAATTACTACATTGAAACTGAAATTTAAGACTAGAAACCACATTGCCAGTTCTTGCAGTCCTTTTGATCTCAGAAACTAGCTTCTTTTCCTGTTAATTAAAAGGATTGTAAGCCTGTAGTGCTGACCTGTCAACTGCATATAAGAAATTGAATAGTGGAATCTGAGCTTGGCTACCTTGTAAATTAGAAATTTGTTGTCTTAATCTGATCAGATAGCCGGCGAGAATTTTAGTTGCTGCCTGCGACAGAGATGGAAATTGGAACCATATTACATGGTTAGACCCAAATTACTACATTGAAACTGAAATTTAAGAATAGAAACCTCATTGCCAGTTCTTGTAGTCCTTTTGATCTCAGAAACTAGGTTCTTTTCCTGTTAATTAAAAAGGATTGTAAGCCTGTGTTGCTGTCCTGTCAACTACATATAAGAAATTGAATAGTGGAACAGACAAAACAAGAAAGCTGCATGTGGTTGTTATATGGAATGTCACAGGTTTGATCTCCCTCATGAGCAGGAAGGTTATGGGACTTGCAGAGGTAACCCAAATTACCTAGCTGAAAAGATTGTCCTTTAGAAATATCAATACTAATTTTAGCTCATTTTTTCCTCAGGTCAGCTCAGAGTGATTACCTGGTATTGGAATCACTATGTCTAGACTATATACCGACATGACGATCTACAATTGTGTGCACATGCACACGTGTGTGTGCGCGCGCACGCGAGAGAGAGAGAGAGAGAGAGAGAGAGAGAGAGAGAGAGAGGGATGTGGAATTGTCGATACAAGGAAGAAGAAGGGGGAAGCTACATGGAGCTGGCTAAGCATTCTTATCATTTCTAAACAAATGGCTAGTTGATTATAAACATGCAAAGGGATGTCCAAAATTTGCAGATGTGCCAAATGACAGCTTTGAAGAGTAATCAGCCAACTCAAGAAATGAATTAGTTATTCGCACCTCTAGCTGTAGTGCTCCAATGTCCCTCTCAATACCTACAACACGGCATTACTTAAGGCATTAGTAAATTCTAGAACCCACATAGTTGAACCTATTACATCAATTGGAACAGGTGAAATAAACCAATTTATCTACATGTTCTTGCCAAGTACATGGGTTGTAACCCCAAGTGCAATACCTCAGCTAGCCATGAACCATTACTTCTTGTTTACAAACTTAACACATGGTATTTCTTGTGGTACATAATTACCTGAATATATTGAAAAACTCTATAATCAGAAACAGTTCCAAATAGAAAGGTAATGACATCATAAAAGCCATTAGATAGCTTAAACTGAAGGTGATGAGCATTCTGCACTGTTGATCACAAACAAATGAATGGAATTAACCAACTTTTGTTCACAATTAACACTATGCAAACACATAATCGGTATGTTGAACTTTGAGGGCTCTATTCTAACCGTGCAAGGATTGATCAGATCACCTCTTGTAGCATTCATCAGCTCGTGCTTGCTGCTCTGGATCACCTCTGCAACCACCAGAACCAAAATTGTGCGTCGAAAGAGCTTAATCACGTGAGATAGGAGCACTAGAACCTTAGAATTCACCCTGAAGCAAACGAAACGAAACGAAACAAATCGAATTCGATCGCCAATTGAGCTCAAAATTGACTAGAATTTTACCTCCTGTCGTTGGTTTCTTCGCGAAAGGATTCATGTCTTCGTCGGCCTCGACCCCTCACCAAGCCAGGCAATCTATCACGCCGCGCCGGGCCTGTAGATCTACCGCACCGCCTCCTCCCTCCGCCGCAAGCCGCTGCCACTGCCGCTCCGCCTCCTCCCTTCGCCGCAGGTCACTACTGCTCCACCTCCTCCCTCCGTCGTAGGCCGCTGCTGCTAGGGTTTTGAGGTGGAGGTGCGGTGGGGAAATGGTTGGGGATCGGTGGGAGATCGAGCAAAGGTGGGGTGCCGTGGTGGGGGATCAGTGGTGGAGAGGTGGGGGTGTTGGCTGCTGTGGGGGATCGGTGGCGGAGACGGAGAGGATGGGGGGAGCTTTCTCGGCGGAGATGGAGAGGATTGGGGAGAGTTTTCACGGCGGAGAGCTGGAGATGGAGGAGGTTTTTCGGTGTGGGGAATGGATTGGGGGCACCAGGGAAGGTATTGATTTGGCGCAAAACCAATAAATCTACAGAAAATATTTTCAGTTTTGCGCTAAAAATATTCTGCTGAAATCCTCTGCTGAAAATATTTTGCTTAAAAAATATTCTGCTGAAATATTCTTTAATTTGCAGAAAATATTTTCAGATTTATTATTCTGCTGAAAATTTTCAGTTTTGCACCAAAAATATATATATTACTTATTCCTAGCGGTAGATTTGCTAAAAATAATAATTTTCCCAGCAGACATATCGGTGAAAAATCAAAATTATATTTTCACTCTAGAACTGCTGGTAAAAAAAAGTTTTTCCCAGTCGAAAAAATATTCTCAGCTGTTCCACAGATCCTGTATATCTTTTATCAAACTAATCTATAGCTTGCAATATATTATTTATTCCCAGCGGTAGGTCTGCTAAAAATTATAACTTTCCCAGCTGATACATCGGTGAAAAATCAAAATTATATTTTCATCTGCAGGATTGCTGGGAAAAAAAGTTTTTCCCAGCAGTTTTACAGCTTGCGCTGGCCTACCGTGTTGTAGTGTCGGTACCGCGACCAGGGACGGCTCGGTTAGCTATGGAGGATGGTCGAATCTTATCCAATACTTGGAACACCGATCAACTACGCAAGTTTTACATGTAAGTTTCCCAACCCTTTTCCTTTTCAATTAGCATTATTTAACAAAATCAGTACTTTTAGTTGTTTCGTGTGATAATTATTCCTTTAGCCCATATGTTACGAGTTTGACTCGGGGGCTGGTCGCCGGTAATTGTAACACTATAATACCTTGATCGGATTCGCTAGCCGATCTCGTGATCACTTCCAGACAAGACACCCCTCAATAAGCTGTTTCTCAACACACACGGGGCTTGCTGGCATGTCCTTGGTCATTAGAATGGATGTCGATTAGCAATAAGGTCGGGAGTTGTATCGAACATGATTATCGGTCTGGTCGGCTATTAATACCTAAAGCCACAGTACTCTCTAGGTATTCCTGGTCGCCTCTATACCATATTGGTTCCTATGCTTATAATACTGAGTCTTCAGTATACATAATCTCAGGAGGGGGCTAGGGAAATATGGTCGCAACATGGAACAAAAAGAAGTGCTTTTCAAAAATTAATGCATACACATGCATTGTATAATTACATATGTACAGGTACAAGATTTACAATAGGCCAAGCTCTTTCAAGAGATTTTCTACTAGAGGTCTGACCTCCTCCATTATAACCTCAAGTTGGTCTTCACTCTCGACCTCTGCTTCTCCCACCACCGGATTTAGATCAAGATCTGGGCCATGGTGGAGACGAAGTCTGCAAAGGATGGCAGAGGCTACAGATTGCACTTTAGGCTTGATCACCACTGTTTGCTGCCTTGTATCTTTAGGAAGATACTCGAGGAGTGACTCACCTTGGGTTGTGACCAGTGTGGTCCAGTCCCTAAGGCTAAGGTCGTCCTTTTCAGTTTCGACCACATCATCTCTTAGCAAACTGGCCACCATCTTCAGCTTTTCGAAGATGTCTTGTTGAACGCTACTGCAGGCTGAGAGTGATGAGTTCAAGTCTTTGTTCTCCTTGCAGACAGAATCAACTTTCGAGTTTTGCAACTCGATGGTCGCCTGGAGATCTTTCTTCTCTTGGATGAGCTGGATTATTCGGTCATCTCGCGCTGTAATAAGTGACCTTCACAAACAGTTCGTATAACAAAATAGAACATCCTGGTCAAAAGTATACTTACAAGAGAGCTACGACCACAGCTATTGGAGTTCCTCCTCCAAGCAGGAGATCCTGGCGGCTGCCTTGACCTCCTGGCTTTCCCGATCAGCGAGGCTCCTGATCAGAATGGTATTTTCTCTATGACAAAAGAGACAATTGTTAAAATAGGACTGAAATTCAGGAAGATGTGGAGACATCTTCCTTACCGCTGCAGGCGACTCGTTTCTTGTTGCGCGACCACGATACGCTCCGCTACAGCTATCGACTTGGTCGCCATACGAGTCAGTTCTATGACATGGAAGTGGATCAGTTTCGAAGCCTGGATATTCCTATGCAAATGCAAACTTAAAGATTACATGAGGTGTTCCGCATACCTCAACATACTCGGTGAACGAGCCGCTTTCCTATTCAGCTAAAGGTTGAGTCTCTAGACTGGCCTTATCCCCAACTGGTGCAGTAGATGAATTTGCCTGCTGAGCCTCCTCCGTGGCTGGGGTCATAGATTCCAATCTCTGTGATTGGACTTCTGTAGCCATCCCCTCTACAATGGCTTGAAGAACTTACTCGGTCGCGGGGATGGGACTTTGCTCGCCCGTGACCTCTGTAATAGGAGAAGCTTCAACACTTGCAGAGGTCACTGGGGTGCTTGGCACTGCATCTCTGCGCCTAGCATAGGTAAACGGGAGGATCATTGGTTAGAATGTTTCTTGGTCGATCATTTTGATAGGACCCTGTCCAAACGGGAGAGGTTCTTACCTTACTCAAAATCCTACCCATTTCTGGGATTTCTAGGATGATTCCCCGGGAAAAAGAGGACAATCGTCGTCTTACTGGTCTTCCTTTTCCTGAATAAGACCTTGTCCTTTTCTCCCTGTGTGCATACAAGTCTATAAGAACACACTTGAGGAATGATGGAAACCAAGACTGTAATGATTCTTACCGGGGTGACTTCTTCTATTGGTAAAGATGAAGTCCTTGGTCCTGAATCTTCTTGGACTACTGGTGCTGGAACTTCGTCCGCGACCATGAGATCAAAACTGGTCGTGTCGTGGTATTACGAATACCCCGGTAGGTTTAGTCGAAGATCCTAGTGAAGAAAAGATGACACGAGCTGACCACGTGACCGGTCCTCTCCCGTCGGACAAACGCAGCAAGTGACACGAAGATTTATATAGGTTCGGGCCTCAGTGGAGGCCCTAGTCCTGTCGGTGTGCTCCCAACCGGAGTTGGCAAGGGGAGCTCTCTCGGGGGAAAGATAGCTCTGGAGCACACCTGTTAGATTGTCTATTCCAAGTAATAATGAATTGTCCTTCTTACATGAGGTGTTACAAGGCCTTATATAGGCCCAAAAGACACCAAAAGACTAAACTACCCCGCCTGCCACCGTTGGATCAAGGGGCAGAGACGTCCTTCTCCCGGTCAGGAACCTTGGATGCTTGACAAGTGTCCGCCGATTCCCGAGGTGCTTCTCGCGTGATCCTCACGTGACCCGAGGCGGAGACCCTTGCCTCCAGAAGGACGGCAACGCCCAGGAGAAGCCACCGGGGGGCCTTGTCCCCGGGAAAATTGAACAGCCTCTTAGTTGGACTTGATCTCGTGGAGATTTCCCCCAACAGTAGCCCCCCATGCCCACCGGGGACGATGCTTGAGTCCTCGGAGGGGATGGTTCATGTTATCGGGAAAATCTCCGGGACAAGCCACCAGAGCCGTGATGCTTCGATTCCCGAGCCGCACATTTATTACTGCGCCGTCGTTCATTAAGGCCTTGTCTCGATGGGAGCGCGCCGTTTGGCCATAATGGCCACTCGCGGTTCGAACCGACGACGTCTCGTTTCACACGCCCGTCCCTTGGTTTCCCGCACACTGTTTGAATTGAACGGCGTGGATACACCACGAAGGACCACGTGGCACCCATCGGGGCTGCGTTTGGCCCTTCTAAATAGGGCCTTGAGGGGCCCAGAGAAACCATTCCAAATTTCAAACCTCAACCTCCAGCGCCTTTAGTTCTCCTGGTAGCCCTCTTCCGGAAGCCTAGTCACGGAAGCTTAGCCACCGGAAACCTCAACCATTGTCCTTTAGAGCTTAAGCCACCGAAAGAATCAAATGGGACCCAAGGGCCGTGCCAAGGCTGCGGAGGTGCCACCGGAGGAAGTTACCGTGGACTTCCTCTGGGCCTCCGAGTTCACATCCGGGGACCTGGAGTCCCTTGTGGACCGGCGGGTGGTCGTGGACGGGGATGTCCGGCTCCTCGAAGAAGGACGGAGCCCCCCGCCCTAGGCCAGGGGAAGTGGTGGCCTTCGAGGCTTTCGTCGAGGCCGGGCTCCGGCTCCCGGTGCACCCGTTGCTTCGGGAGTTTTTGAAGGAGTACGGGGTGGCACTGAAGCACCGGATGCCGAACGCTTTCGTCTAGATGGGCCTATTCATATGGCTCTTTGAGATAGCCACCGGACGGGAGCCAACGCTCCGGCTTTTCCGGCACTTCTACGAGCCGGCGGCGAGGAGCTCCCACTTGGTGAAGGGAGGGCCGAGTCTTCGTTCGGCTCGGTGATGATCCAACTGCTGCCGCCCCAGGTAGCGAAGTACCCGGTAGCGGCCTCTCGGGACCACTGGGAAGACTGGATGCGGAGGTGGTTCTACCTCCGGGTCCGAGACGACGAGGTGGTGTACTCCTCGGAGCCCCCCTCCTACAGCCGGTCGTCCGCTCCCAAGCCCCAGGTGTGGACCGAAGAGGAGCTGAAGCTCCTCAGCAAGGTGGTGGGCTCCCGGGGCGTCCGCTCTATGAGGGACGCCACTGAGGTGCTAACGCTGCTGAAGATCTCCCCCTTCTTGCACGGAAGGAGGGGGATCAGGATGTGTCCGGCCCAGCAGCCCCCGCAAAAGCTGGTGACCCGACGTAAGCTCTCTGCTACTTGGCTCGTTTCTTTCGTTAATTTTTCTAACTCCTTACATCTTGCAGTCCGGCCGTATTCGACCGCACGGGAAAAGGTGGAGAACCTCCGCGGGAGGTACTACGCCGATGAGCATGAGTGGATCGTGCACGTCATCGGGGAGGGTCCTCCCCGGAACCTGGTGGCCGAGGCCTTCGGCCTGAGGCTACCGGTGAGAATGCCCCTCCCCACCACCGGTCCATCGACGACACCGGGCTCCACTCTCGTGAAGCCTCGGGACGCTGCCCCCGGGTCGGGGCGTGCACGGGCACCTCCCCGGCGTGAAGTGACGCCGCCTCCCTCAGAGAATTCCGGGGGGATGGTGGCGCATGAGCTCGCGCGCCTCCCCGAGGCCTCCGGAGAGGCCCGGGGAAAGGAACTAGCCGGCGACGGGGGGGCATCCGACTCGACGGATTACGGCCCCCCACCACCTTCACCGGTAGCTCTCCCGGCGGCCCCGGTGCTACCGGAGCCGGTGAGGCTGGAGGTTCGATTCGCGGAGGCCTCCCCTCCCGACAACGTGCGGCCCGGGAAGGGGAAGGGGCTCCTCATCCCCCCCCGGGGAGGTACTCCCTCGGAGACCTCATCGGCCTCCTCCTCAAAGACTTCTTCGGCGGTGAGGACGACGGCCACCGCCACACCGGTTCTCATCACCCCCACGTCTTTTGCGAGGGGGCCCACCATCGGTCGCAATGGGTCCGGCGTTATCGGGAGGGAGAACCCCTGCTGTCCGCGGGGGAGGTCGACCGGTACATGGAGAGTCTACAGACCCGGAAGGTCCAGGGCTATTTCTCGCAAGGGACGCTCCGCGAGAGCTTCGGGGAGCTTCAATCCCTCCAAATCCAGGTTCTTTCTCGAGCCGGTGGATGGTGTCCTTCGGTACTCCCGACTCGGATTTTTCCTAACACTTGCGCTTGTAGGGACGGCCATCACCCGGGGGATTGAAGCGCGCTTTAGTTGGGCTGAAGGACACAGAGGAGAAGGCCGCTACCTATTTGGAGCAGTGGGACGATGCCCTCCGGGAGCTGGCCTGGGTCCGGGCTCAGATCCACGCCTCCAAGACCGCCAACGACCGGCTCCGGAGGGAGGCGAAGGCGAAGGCGAAGGTGGATGCCCTCCGGAAGCTCGAGAGCTCCAGCGTCCGGGCCGTAACGGACACAGGACACTCCGTCCGCTCAGCCCTCGAGAGGCCTGGTGTGAGCCTGGGCTCGGGAGGTAGCTCCGAGGCGGACGCCGGCGACGCTCACGGAGGCTGTGCGTTTTCTCAACGCGCAAGTCTCCGTGATCCCGGAGGCCGTTGATGCCCGGGCGCGAGGCCGGGTGATCCCAGTGGTGGCCGCAGCAGCCGGGCTCGTGGAGCACCGGGGGGTAGGTGCACGGGCGATGGGGGGCCGAATCCCCCGGAGCTTCCCGGAGTTCTTCGAGCCATCGCGGCGAGAAGTGGAGCAGCTCGTTGGCGGCTTCTACGACCGGATAGTTCGGGTACGATTCCAAGCGCCGGCACCTCCCGGGGCAGATGTCGCAATTCCGGTGGGAGCCTCCTGGGGGGAGGACGCCAATGAACAAGTATGAGCCTCCCCCCCGGGTCTCTAGATAGGACCCTTTTTGTTATTAGGTCTTTTGCTCCCGGTAGCTTCTTAGGGGAAGCCCCAGACACTTGTACAAAAATATTTTGATGCAATAGAAATTGGATTTTTTTGCTACATCTTCAAATCGATTTTACCAGGTTTCCCGGGAGGTTACTCCCGGGCGAAGGTCCCTGAGGTTGCGGAGAACCTCTCCGAAGGTGGGGCCTTCGAGCCTCGACGGGTGTCATCCGGGGGATACCCAGGCCACTTTTATCTTGTTAAGTCTCCTCTCCGGGGGACGCGGCAGGGGTGTCTCCCGGGAACCAATCCGGTTGCGGTGGCATCCAGAGTGACACCTGGACAATTTCGACAATCACCGCGCCGACCTATCCCCCCCATGACTGGGGTCCCAGAGGGTTCCCCCGCTTCGAATACTTCCACCGGCGGGCTACGAATATTGGCCCAAAGAATTGCTCTGGGAGGCCCAGTGTCGTATACGCAGCTTGTACTGGGACCTGGCTCGGGAGATATCAGAGGGCCTCCGGGATTACTAGGCGTAGGATCTTTCCGGGTTGTATCGCGCTTGATGTAATGATGCCCACTGGAGGGGGAAGATGTCCTCTAGTTAAATGGTTTTCAATAAAGCTGGTTTGCTCGTGTACTTTGATTTTTTTAATAAAGCTAAGTTTTCTTGTGTACTTTGAATTCTTAGATGGTCCGAAACGGGGTGATTCCCGGGAGCTCCTTATTCCCCCTCCTCCACAGCGGGCCGGAGGGTAGCTGCGCGTGCTGTGGGGGTGCCAAAGCCCCCGGGGTAAGGACCCTTTACTTAAGAATTCTTCAAATTTTCCCAAGGTTGTGAAAATTTCCGGGAACGATTTTTTGAAAGCCCCGGTGGGGATGAGGTCTCCGGGGGAGAACGGCTAAGGAAGTCCAAAATTACAAGTTTCCTCCGGGATGAAAACCCTCTGGTCACCGTGAAAACGGGAAACCGAGTGAATGTTTTGGGAGGCCTAATATTTCCGGGAATTTTCTAGGGAGAAAACCGTCCGGTCACCGTAAAAATGGGGAACCGAGAACGAGATCTCCGGGAAAGAACGCCCAAGGAAATCCGAGAAGGCGAAATCTCTGGGGATAATTTTTTTGGGCGACAACCCTCCGGTCACCGTGAAAACGGGGAGCCGGGAACGAGATCTCCAAGAAAGAATATCCGAGAATTCCGTCTAACGAGATGACTGACTCCCGGAGGAGGATGCGCCTGATGACGGGTCTGAGTGTTTGAGTGGGGGACTGGTCTCTCAAATTGACTCGTTACCACGGTCCTTGAGGACTGGGTTGCCGCTTACTCCCTCAGTCCACGAGGGGTGATTGTAAGCTGCCCTACAGGAGTGGGACTCCCGTGGTAGGCACTTGTTGGGTTGTGATAGCCCACATTCTCACTTGGAGGGCATCCTCACGGGGAGGGCATCGCCACGAGAGACGGTAATGTAAAAACCTGCAATTAGCGGGAGCTGAGGAAAAAACCAATTCTATTGATAATGAATTACAGTACAACGCCTCCCCCCCCGAAATTGCGACAGGGGAGGGAACGGTAAGTACAATGTCCCCCTCCCCTCCGGCGTAATCGCTCTGGGGGAGAGAACAAGCCCGTAGGCTAGACGTAGAACTTGCGAAGCAAGTGTACGTTCCACGCGTGGTTCAGCTCCTGCTCTTGAAGGTTGGAGAGCTTGTAAGCCCCCGAGCCCAGGACCGCCGAGATCCTATAGGGGCCCTCCCACTTGGGGGAGAGCTTGTCCTGGGCTTGGGGGTCTGTGACGCGCTTGAGGACAAGGTCCCCGAGTCGGAAAGCCCTCTCGCGAACGCCCTGGTTGTATGTGCGCGCCATTTCACGCTCGTAGATGGCGTGGCAGAGGAGCGCTTGGTCGCGTTCCTCCTCCATGAGATCGACTTCCAGTCGTTGATTTGCCTCGTTGGCTTGGTACGTTGCAGTGGTGGCTCCGTCTAGGAGCTCGACCCGCAGTGACTGGAAGCCAATCTCCGGGGGGAGGACTGCCTCCGCCCTGTATACCTGGAAGAAAGGAGTACGTTCCGTCACCCGGCTCAGAGTCGTGCGCATGGAATAGAGGATGCTGGGGAGCTCCTCTGCCCATGCACCCCGCTTGGAGGCGGCTTGCTCGAGCTGTCAGCGTAACCCTTGTAGGATCACGCCGTTGACCCTTTCAACGGCCTCGTTGCTCTAGGGATGAGCTACCGAGGCGAAGTGGATGGTGAGCCCCAAGCCTTCGCAGAATTCCTGGAAATATACCGAGTTGAATTGCATCCCATTATCAATAGTGATTTCTCGGGGACGCCGAAATGACATATTATATTTTTCTAGAAAAACCGATGTACTGCCTGGGACGTGTTGCTCGCCAAAGGTTCATCCTCTACCCACTTAGTAAAGTAGTCGACCGCGACCACCGCATACTTGTAGCCCCCGAGCGTTGGGGGGAAGGGGCCCAGGAGGTCCATCCCCCAGCACGCGAAGGGCCAAGTGATGGGGATAGTCTGCATTGCTATGGGGGGAGGTTCGAACCCTTGGCCATCTTCTGACAGGCCTCGCACGCGGAGACAAGATCTTGCGCGTCACGAATCACCGTGGGCCAATAGAAACCCTAGCGAAGGGCCTTGGCCGCGATGGCACGCGGGGCCAGATGAGACCCGCAGCTTCCCGCGTGAATGTCATTGAGAAGCCGGAGCCCTTCCGGTCGTGGAAGGCAACGAGGTAGGGCGGAAGCCCCTTGCTTGTAGAGCTTCCCCTCCAGCAGGAGGTATGCCCAAGCTTTACAGCGGAGGTGCTTAGCCTCAGTCTCGTTAGGAGGGTCCCCCTCCCCCTTGATGAAGGAGACAAGGGGGTCCATCCAAGACGAAGTCCGAGTGATTTCGGCGACTTCCGGGACGCAGGATTCGTCACCCACGTCCGGGGAGGTCACCGAGGGCTTCGCAATAATCTCCAAGAAGGCCCCTTTGGGGAGTGGTTCCCGGGCACTGGCTGCCCGGGCTAGGGCGTTGGCCCGGTCGTTGTCCCTCCGCGGGATGTGCTAGGCCTCTAGGCCATCGAAGTGCTTCTCCATCTTGCGCACTTCCTGCAAGTAAAGGCTCAAGTTTGCGTCATGGCACAAGTAGGACTTGTCCATTTGGCAAACTACGAGCTGGGAGTCTCCTTTTACTAGGAGGCGTCGAATCCCCAGGGAGTGCTCAAGGCACAACCCGAGGAGCAAGGCCTTGTATTCTGCGATGTTGTTTGTGGCAGGGAACTCGAGCCGCGCCGCGTACTCTAGTTCCCTCCCCTCGGGGCTCCGGAGGACTACTCCCGCACCAGCCCCGGCGAGACATAGGGAGCCATCGAACATGAGTGTCCAATGGTTGCTGCGTCGGCGCAGTGCGGGGTGGTCTTTGTCCCCGGGCTCAGAGGCAAGGGTCCATTCCACCACGAAGTCGGCGAGGACCTGTGACTTCATGGCGGAGCGCCCCGTGAGGGAAAGTGAAAAGGGGGCGAGCTCGGGCCCCCACTTCCCTATCCGGCCAGTGGCTTCTTTGTTTTGGAGCACCTCCCCCAAGGGGAGGGATGGCGGGACGGTGATGGGGTGCCCCAGGAAGTAATGACGAAGGTTCCGGGACGCCATCAGGAGGGCGTAGCAGATCTTCTCCATCTCCGTGTACCTAGTTTTGGCACCTTGGAGGGCCTCGCTCACGTAATACACGGGACACTATTGCCCGTCTTGCTCCTTTACCAATACCGCGCTTACGGCGACCGGGGTCGAGGCGAGGTAAAGGAGCAAGGGCTCTTCTGGGGACGGACTCACGAGCATTGGAGGGCTCGTGAGATATTTCTTCAAGTCGTCGAAGGCCTCCTGGGCCTCGGGGTCCACCGGAACCCTTCAAGCCCCTGGAGAATTTTGAAGAATTGGAGGCCGCGTTCCCCCGACCGCGAGACAAAACGACTCAGCGCGAATAAGCGGCCGGTGAGTCGTTGAACGTCCTTGACCGAGCACGGCGGGGGCATGTCCAGGAATGCCCGGATCTTCTAGGGGTTGGCCTCTATGCCCCGCTGGGACACAAGGAAGCCCAAGAGCTCCCCCCGCGCACGCTGAAGGCGCATTTCTCCGGCTTGAGCTTCAACCCGTATGCGCGGAGTTTGTGGAAGGTCTCTGCTAAATCGTTGATGTGAGCAGTCGCGCGGGGACTTTTGACGACCGCGTCGTCGACGTAGTGTTCGACATTGCGACCGATTTCGTCCTTGGCGACCAGCATCATGAGCCGCTGGAAGGTCGCACCAGCATTCTTCAGCCCGAAGGGCATGTGGACGTAGCAGAAGGTTCCGAGGGGAGATATGAAACTCGTCTTTCCCTCGTCCTGTTCCGCCATCCGGACTTGGTGATGGCCCGAGTATGCATCCAGGAAGCTCATCAGCTCGCATCCCATGGTCGAGTCGACCAACTGGTCAATTCGAGGGAGCGGGAAGTTATCTTTGGGGCAAGTGCAGTTGAGGTCGGTGAAGTCCACGCACATTCACCACTTGCCGTTCGACTTCTTTACGAGGACGGAGTTCGTAAGCCATTTGGGGTGCAAGACCTCCCGAATGAACCCCGCCACTCGGAGTCGGGCAATCTCTACCTTGATCGCCTCTTGGCGTTCAAGGGAGAGTTTCCTCAGCTTCTGCTTGATCGGGGGGTGACCGGGGGTCACAGCGAGCTTGTGCTCGATGACATCCCGGGCGACACCTCGCATGTCGAAGGGCTTCCAGGTGAAAATGTCAGAGTTTTCGTGCAGGAAAGCCACCAGTTGCTCCGCGTGCTCTTCATGGAGATCCGCCCCGATCCCAACAGTTTTGTCCCCGTCGTCTGGGGACAGTGGGATCTTTCGGAGGTCCCCCTCCGGGCGTGGCTTGGGAAGAGGCCTCCCAGAAGGTATCACGGCGGCGTCTGACTCCGGGGGAGTTGCCTCCCCCCCCGGGGTTTTGATGATGTTGACGCTCCCAATCATTGTAGCCGCGTGCTTGTATAAAGTGCTGGCCACGTCTTGGTTTCCCCGGGCCGTGATCACGCCGTGAGGCCTGGGGAGCTTCACACAGAGGTAGTTCTGGTGGATTGCAGCCCCCAAGCGGTTGATTGTGGTCCTCCCCATAATCGCGTTGTAGGAAGTGGGGAGGTCTACCACATCAAACCGGACCATCTCAATCCGTTAGTTGTCCGGGGTGACGAAGGTCATGGGGAGGTCGACCTTCCCCACGGGGTAGATTGTCTTCCCCGGGACGAAGCCTTGCAAAGGCCCTACTGTAGGTTGCAAGAGCTTCTCGTCCACCTGCATCTCCCTAAACGCTTTTAGGTAGAGGACGTCGGCGGAGCTCCCGCCATCCACGAGGATGCGGGCCAAGTAGCAGTTGTAGATTGTGGCGGAGACGATGAGCGCGTCATCATGGGGGAAGCGAACCCCACACGCGTCTTCTGCCGTGAAGGTGAGGGGGACGTCCGACCACTTGGGTGGCCGAGACGTATGTAGCACCCCCACCACCTTTACTTCGCGCGCGTACTCCTTACGCTGGCGCTTAGAGTCCCGCCCGGAGGCGGACCCTCCCGTGATGACGTTGACATGCCGCTGGGAGGTCTGGAAGGGGATAGTCTCTGACGGCTCCCCCTCTCGCGTCTGTCCCTGCATCCCCCAGCGGGAGCAGGAAGGGCTGGTAAGGCCAACTGAGTGGGCAAGGAGGCCGGAGTCCCCCCCCCCCCCCCCGCCCATGCTGGTCGAGGAATGCGGTGAATTATTGGAGCAGTTGATGGCATTCCCGGGTGGCATGGGTACTAGACCTGTGGAAGGTACACCACAGACCTTCCCTACTTCTCACCGCGGGGCCTTCCCTACCGCGGGATGACTGTCCTCCCCCACGACCCTTCGGCTTGGGGAAGGGGCGGTTGCCCTTCGAAGCGTTGCGCGAGCCGCCTCCGCCCTCGAGGACAAAAGTGTCCCGAGGCCGTGGCTCGCTACGTCCCCCCCTGCTTAGGGCGTTTGAGGGGGTCCCTGGCCCCCCGGTCGGCAGGGGCGGGAGTCCCCTGGTTTTTCTTCCAGAGGTCATCCTCCTCTGCCCGAGCGTACTTCTAGAGTACATTGAAGAGCTCGTCGGCGGATGAGGGGCAGCATCGGGAGAGTCTCCGGTGGAGCTCCCCCAGGAGGATCCCGCTCTTAGACGTCTCAATGACTGTGGAGTCAGGGACGTGAGCCACTTTGCTCTTGACTTGAGCAAAGCGCTTGAAGGAGCTGCAGATGGCCTCCCCCGTCCTTTGCCGGACCGTATACAGCTGCGAGGAATCCAGGGGACGCACATAGTTCCCCTAGAAGTTCGCGCAGAACTCTCGTTTGAGCTGCGCGAAGGACTTGATGAAGCCGACCTTCAAGTCATAGAACCACAAGCGGGCGATCCCGGTCAGGTAGAGGGGGAAGACGTTGCACTGAACCGTTTCATCCCTCCCAGCCGCCGAGATGGCTGTGGAATACACCTGCACAAATTCCTAAGGATCGGCCTCGCCGTTGTAGTGTTCAATGTGTGGCGGACGATAGGGCCGCAGACATCGAATGCACTGGAGTCTACAGCACAGTGGCTGGTTAGCCCCCTCCACTTGTCGGGGAGTGTCCCGGTCAGTGTCTCCTTTGACAAGGGACGCACGCTCGTTGTCAGAGTCGGGAAGGGGCCCAAGAGGTCCGCCGGCATGGCGGTAACGGCGCTTTTCTTCTAGGTTGGTGGAGCTGACCTCGAAGACGTCCGGGCGCTCCCCCGGAGAGGTTGGTTCTTCGGCAGGTCTCTTCCCCCGGCAAGAGCGGGAGCGATGCTCCCCGCGTCCGCGCCACGGGAGGGGGGGGGCCTCTTCCCCGGAGTTGGCGCTGCGCATTTGCTCAACTTCTTCCCTGGTGAAGCAAACTTGGTCCGCCTAGGGAGCCCTTGGGGGCAGCCCCGGGGGAGGAGGGAGCTCATGCGCTGTAGCTACCGGCCCGGGCACTACTGGGGCCAGTGAGGGGGAAACCCCTATGGCGACGTCCAGAATCGGAAAGGGGGAATGCCTGTATCATTCGGAACCGAAGAGGAGGGAACCCCCGCAGCGACGTGCGGAACCGGGGTGCCGTTGCGGGGGGAGGCCCGCAGTGACGCGGGAGCTGCTCTGTCAACCGCCCCCGGTGCGGTAAATGCGACCTATGGGGCGGGACTAGTTCCCAGCGCAGGGAAAACCCACGGCATGTAGTGGGCCCCAGCCCCGGGAAGGGACCTGGAGCAGGGTGTCCCCCCGGTACCGCAAAGGCCCCGGGCATGAGGTAACCCCCCGGCATCGGGAAGGCTCCCGATGCCGGGAAGGCCCCAGCCGGATGGCCCGCAGGGGGAGGATACCCTCCGGTGGGGTTGTTTGGAGCGGCCGGGCCTCTGGGGGCCAGAGGGGCCACCGGATGACCCATAAACGGGGGCATAGCCCCCAGGAATGGGTACTGTGGGTATGTGGGGGCCAGTGGCCGTGCTAAGATGGGGAGTAGCTCATCCATAGAGCGCTGGGCGCAGAGCTGGCCCTCCACTAAGGCCTCAAGTAAGGTGTCCCGTGGAGCCAGGGAAGCCGTCGGGGTGAGACTGGTCCTAGCTGAGGCGACCGCGGTCACCAGGACTGTCCCGGAAGTCGAACCGCCGAAATTAATAGGGAAGATGGGAGGCGGTACCTGGGTCTGGCCGCGTCTGGGCGGAAGCACCGGGATGGTTGTGTCCCGGACGGGTGGCGCCGGGTCACCGGGACCGGTGTCACCGGGAAGGGCGCGAGCCCTCGTTCTTGGGGGAGCCATTTCATCTCGTCATGAGTCCCCACGGTCGACGCCAACTGTCGTGGTATTACGAATACCCCGACAGGTTTAGTCGAAGATCCTAGTGAAGAAAAGACGACGCGAGCTGATCGCGTGACCGGTCCTCTCCTGTCGGAAAAACGCAGCAAGTGACACAAAGATTTATACAGGTTCTGGCCTCAGTGGAGGCCCTAGTCCTGTCGGCGTGCTCCCAACCGGAGTTGGCTAGGGGAGCTGTCTCGGGCGAGAGATAGCTCCGGAGCACACCTGTTAGATTGTGTATTCCAAGTAATAATGAATTGTCCTTCTTACATGAGGTGTTACAAGGGCTTATATAGCCCCAAAAGATGCAAAAAGACTAAACTAGCCCGCCTGCCACCGTTGGATCACGGGGCAGCGACATCCTTTTCCCGGTCAGGAACCTTGGATGCTTGACAAGTGTCCGCCGATTCCCGAGGTGCTTCCGAAAGGACGACAACGCCCGGGGCAAGCCACCGAGGGGCCTTCTCCCAGGGCAAATTGCGGTGCCCAGGACAAGCCACCGGGGGGCCTTGTCCCCGCGCAAAAGGCGTCTCCCGGGACAAGCCACCGGGGGGCCTTGTCCCCGGGCAAAAGGTGGCGTCCCGGACCCCGGGAAAATTGAACAGCCTCTTACTTGGACTTGATCTCGTGGAGATTTCCCCCAACAGGTCGCGGGATTCTTTTCTGCCATCCCACTCCTGTCTTCAGGAGTGGAGTGCTCATCACCGTAGGACTGGTAGGAGTCCTTCTATGGCAAATGAGAGGGATGTTGTCTTCCTCTCCCTGTATGAACATCACTCAATGGATATGCACAGATGAACGAAAGTATTCAGGATTGTGAGAAATCTTACCACAGTCACCCCTTCTATCAGGAGGGGAGGTGTTGTGAGTCCTGAAGCTTCATAAGCTTCAGGCACCAGGGTTTCACTCGTAACCACAAGATTATCGGTGGTCACGGGGCCCATTATAGCCGTCTATGTCCCTGCGGTCAGAGACAGGACCTCGCTAGCTTGAGGAACGATCACTTTCCTCTTGTGGCGAACAAGAGGAATGTCATCCTCCTCGTCCTCGCTCCCTTCAGCTTGTACGGTGAAGAAGTAATTTCTACTCGTACTTGGGGTTACAGGGGGTATAGAATATCTTACCGCTGTCCTTTTCGTGGTAAGGGTTTTCTTCTGTGAGGAAGCCTCTCCCAAAATCTTCTTGGGTATATGGGAGTAGGTTCCTTCGCTACACGCTTCAAAGGGGTCCTCGTCACCCTCTTGGATGCATTGCCTCAGCAAACTTCCCCAGAAGTTGTATCATACAAATGCTCTTGGTGATATAGGAGAAGTGGGTGGTTTACAACAGAGTTTGTGAGGAAGGATCATACCTTTTGGTGCTCCTGTTTGGGATCATCGCCCTTGTTTATTAAGCTCTGGGGGTGAGGCGATCCCTTAGCTCCCTCCGTGGTGGCGCAATACGCCCGAAGGAGGTAATTCGTCCGCTTCTCGATCTTGAACGAAGAAAGAGCTGCGTCCAAAACAAGTGTGTCAGCAAATACAACATTTTTTAGTCAGTAAAATGTATGTTTTGTTGATTAAAGAACATACCATTATTGTAGTCCAAGGTACTGTCCGCCATGGACTGGATTTCCCAAGCCGGATGAGCCCTTTCACGCAGGGGCTTATCCGTTTCTTCAGAAAGTCGCGAATGATGTCTCGCGCAGTCAGGCCTTGCTGGACTAAGTGAAGAATGGCTTGAGCCTGCTTCTTCTGCTCTGCGCTCAGAGCAGGAAGGGAGTCCAACTCGCTGGACTTCTCCGGTCGGGAGTTCACGAACCACAGTCCGCTGTCCAACGGAGGGGTACAGTAGAACCATTTCTGGTACCACCCGTGTACCGAATCCTGGAGGGGTGGGAAGGGGTACTCTTTCTTCTCCCTTATTCGGAAGTAGATGCACCCGTCGGTATTGGCACTCTTCGACCTTGTCGAGAAATAAAAGCGTCAGAAATGCTCCACACTTGGAAGCACTCCGACGAAAACCTCCCAGAGATGCTGGAAGATCACCAAGATAAGAACAGCGTTTGGGTGGACATTCGCTAACTCCAACCCATAATGCTCCAAGATTCTCTTCAATAATTGGCTCTCTGGGAATTGGAATCCGCAGCGCAGGTACTCCTCAAAAATCACCAACTCGCCCTCTTGGACGGTTGGGGTTTCTTGGTCTTTCTCCACTGGCCACCAGTTGATCAACAGCCGCAGAGGGAGGATCTCTTCCTCCTCTAGTGCCACCAGACTCTCTTCTGTATGGTGGACGGATGGGCTCCAGGATGCCATTTCTTGCGAAGGATCGGGAAGAAAGGTGGCGACTTTGGAGGCGACGGAGATGAGGAATGCGAAAGAGGGTTTTGTGCGCCGAGAAACTCTAAAGCAGATGAAGGGTTTTGGCTTGTGAAGCTTCCCCAGGAAGCTACCTTCTCCTTTTATATGCCCGAGGCAACCCTTCGTCGAATATTTTATTGATTTCCCATAATGGGTGCCTTCTCTCTGGAAACCCGTTATGCACTCCCAATAGTGAATCCGGAACAAAATATATTATTGTTTTCTGTTTCGAATTCGGGGGCTAGGGTGCACACAAAGACATGAAAATTTTGCAAAGATTATTGAGAAAATAATCCCTCAGGTTTTTTGTAAAATAATTTATGTGTGTTGATCACAATGCAATTCTGTGATCGCCTTAAGATTTGTATGTTAATTGCAAAGCAATTCTGTGATGCTGCAAGTGGGTAATTGCAATCTATACGATTCGATCAAAGTATCATGTTCTGATCACGGCTTCAGTTCTGATCGCGATACCAGGTTTGGTCGTGATCAAGCTGTTACTTCGGATTTACCTGTGTATGTGTGATCGCAAAGGCATTCTTGTGATCATGTTTTCACACAGAGATTGTGAAGAGTTTCAATTTCGATTATAAGACTTGCATAATCCTTCTTGAAAAGTAAAGGTATGTAAGGTAAAGGAAATTTGTTATTTCTGGTAGTCTTTACATACAAACGGGATACAGGCGACCAGGGCATCGACCTGATCCGAGAGAAGTTTACAAAGTTCTCCTAAGGACATACTGGCGTCAGTAGAATCTACACTGACCGCCCCAAGAGAACTAGCAACTACTCTAAGTCTATCTACGTCATCCCGGAGCAAAGAGGAACTACCACTCCTGATCGTATCGGAGAGTTCTCGCTGCTGCCGAGCGTAGTCCCTCTCCAAGCGGAATTGGTGCGCCTCTTCGCGGAGTAGTCATACCATTATGGCAGGTGCAGAATGGCCGAAGACATTTCTTCGGTCTTCTTCTCCAGAACCTCTTTCTCCTTTCGGAGAGTTTGTTCGAGGGAAAGAGGTTGAATCTCAGCAGGCTGGTCGCTGGGGGCTCTGGCAATTTTGGTCTCCTGCATTCGCGTGAGTTAGTTTTGAAGATGAAACGACCAGGAGAGGAAATGAAAATAATTACCACTCCTCGCAGATGGGAGGATGAAGTATTTCCCCCAGAAAGTAGATCACCTGACAAAAGTCGAGGACCATCTGGTCGCGGAAGTGCAACCATCCCACCAGAAAATTGATCACCCAACAAAAGCTAGGTGTCGTTTGATCACAATGGAGAAGGCTTCAAAGGATTATTACGAAACTCCAAAGGTGCAGATGAGGGTTCGACCTGCCGAGTTGCATGGACAGGAAGAACTACATGGAACAAGGAAGGAGAGCACAATGATGCATCCCCAACCTTTGTGCCGCTGGAAGATCCCTCGTCAACCTTGGGTTTCTTCCCTAGAGGAACCAAATCTTCGGTCATCTATGAACTCCCATAAAGCATTTTGGAAATGATCAGAATATCAAATGACGACTTGAACCGAAAGTTCCAGAGAAGACTTACCTTCTGGAAGTCTTGGTCTAGTTCGGGTATCACTTCATCTTCATCACTTTTATTCTCAATGATGTCTTGGTCTGCCATTGAGGTGAAAACTGAAGAGAAGGAAAGATAGCTTTGGAAAGGACTTAGCCGAGAAAGAACTTGTGAAGTTTTAGGGCTAAGAGGCTTCTATATTTATAGCACCTAAGGGTGACGGTTCATTTTTCGAATGCCTCGAGTTCTTAAAACATATTTATAGTTTTATCTCTGGTTAAAAAATGAGTCAACAGTGCTATCATTACCTGTCAAAAACAAAACCCGGAACCCGTCTCGGGAAATAAACCGCCACACTTAGTGCACCACTAACTGGAGAAGTTGAAGCGTCGGGTCACTTATCTGATGGAAGATTAAAATTTGAAGCAAATATGTCTCTTCATTTTCTTCAAATTTGGGGGCTAGCTAACAAGGATTGTCACCCGAGCTAGTTCGGAGTAATACACAACTGGTTCAAGACAGATTCGAACCAGACGAATGTCCAGAGGTCCGTTGCTATGATCTCAAGCAACCTGAGAAGCGCGGACACATGGTCGCGGGCTTTGCGTGATCATGAGATCGCAGACGCTACGCGGTCAAAAGGCTGTAGACAGTGCGCGGTCAAGAGGCCGCAGACAGTGCGCGGTCAGAAGGTCGTTGACTACTCTCGACCAGGGTGACTCGGGGTTGCTTAAGCTCTACAACAAGCATATCCCGAGAATCATGAAGATCCTTCCACGTATGAAGACAACTGCCAGGAGGTTAATATGTGCAGTTATCCCTTAATTGCACGTGTTAAACCTACGTGGAAGTTAAGTGCGGTTATCGAAACTGCACCCAAGCAACCGTTCAAAGCTGCTGTGCATTGGCACCCTTTTGACCAGTATAAAAGGGTGAGCGGATGTACAAGGATGGGATATACAACAAGCCCTGAGAGATCGAACAAATCGACAACAACAAGCTTTCATAGGCTAGATTTAGTCGTGTTTTAGACAATCACACAGAAAAGATCTTCTCCTGTGATGATCTTTTCTACAACTTTGTAACATTTTTCCAATATATAGTGAAATCACAACAGGATGTAGGGCTACTACTCCTACCATCGAGGGCCTGAACCTATATAAATCTCTCTGTGTTCCAACCAACATTGCTCATCATCCCTTCCCGGAGGGACACCCTGAAAGGCCTCATAACTCACAAAAATCTACATAAGTTCGACCAAGGACCCCGAGTCCGAATCATCGACAGGCACCTGCCTCCGCCGAGCGGGAGGCCAAGGACCTCTCTAACAAGCGCCCCAAGAGGGGCAATCACAGCGAGCGACGACCTCGGGACACTTTTGTCCCTGAGGGCGGAGGCGGCTTGCGCGCAGCCAATAAGGGCAACCGTCCCTTCTCTGGGCCGAAAGGCAATGGGGGGCCAATCCTCCCGTAATCGGGAGTGCCCGAAACACGGCGGGAAGGAGGGCACAGCCAATCTGTGGTGTGCCTTCCACAAGTCTACTACCCACGCCACTCGGGAATGCAACCAGCTCCTGCAGCACTTTGCTGCATTCCTCAAGCAGCGTGGGCAGGGGGGCAGCCCTGCCTCCTTGCCCCCTCCGCCGGTCTTGGTGGCTCTCCCTTCTCCCTCGAGGTAGCAGTAGAGTTAGGCACAGGAAAGGGGCTCAACCGAGGAGCTACATTTCCAAATTTCCCAAAGACGTGTGAATGTCATCACGGGAGGATCCACCTCGGGGCGGGACTCTAAGCGTTAGCGCAAGGAGTACGCGCAGGAAGTAAAGGTAGTGGGGGTGCTGAACACGTCCTGGCCACCAAAGTGGTCAGACGTCCCCCTCACCTTTACAACAGAAGACGCGCGTGGGGTTTGTTTCCCCCACGATGACGCACTCATCGTCTCTGCTACAGTGTTTAACTACCAACTGGCACGTATCCTTGTTGACGGCGGAAGCGCCGCAGAGGTCCTGTACCTGAAAGCCTTCAGGGAAATGTAGGTGGATGAGAAGCTGCTGCAACCCGTAGCCGGGCCCTTACAGGGCTTTGTCCTGGGGAAGACTATCTATCCGGTGGGAAAGGTTGACCTCCCCATAACCTTTGGTGGCCCAGACAACTACCGGATGGATATGGTCCGGTTCGACATGGTGGATCTCCCCTCTTCGTAAAATGCGATCATGGGGAGAACAACGATCAACCGCCTAGGGGCTGCCATCCACCAGAGCTATCTCTGTGTGAAGATCCTTGGGCCTCGCGGTGTAATCACCACTCGAGGCGACCAGGATGTGGCCCGTGCTCTCTATGAGTGTGCCGCCTCGACGATTGGGGACGTCAACCTGATCAAGGCCTCGGGGGAGCGAAGCTCCCCCCTACTCCGGATACCTCGGTCGTTCCCTTCGGGAGGTTTCTCCCGAAACCACACCCCAAGGGGGACCTCCAGAAGATCCGACTGTTCTAGGGGGACGGAGAGAAGGTCGTCAAAATCGGGGTGAACCTCCCGAGGAGCACACGGAGCAACTCTCAATTTTCCTTTGCGAAAATTCCGACGTCTTCGTGTGGAAGCCTGCAGACATGCGGGGCGTCGCCCGGGACGTTATCAAGCACAAGCTTGCCGTGACTCCTGGCCGGCCCCTAGTGGAACAAAAATGGAGGATACTCTCCCTCGAGCACCAAGATGCCATCAAGGCTGAGATCGCCAGGCTCAACAAGGCGGGGTTCGTTTGGGAGGTTCTGCACCCTGAGTGGCTGGCGAACCTCGTCCTCGTGAAAAAGTACAGCGGCAAGTGGAGGATGTGTGTGGACTTCACTGACCTCAACAAGGCTTGCCCGAAGGACAACTTCCCATTCCCGCGGATCGACCAGTTGGTGGATTCGACCGTGGGGTGTGAACTCATAAGCTTTCTGGACGTGTACTCGGGCTGCCACCAAGTCTGGATGGCCAAGGAGGACGAGGAAAAGACCTGTTTTATAACTCCCCTCGGCACCTTCTGCTACGTTCACATGCCCTTTGGGCTCAAGAATGCCGAAGCAACCTTGCACCGCCTCATGTCCCTAATCCTCAAGGACCAGATCGGTCGCAGTCGATGACGTGGTCGTCAAGAGCCTCTGTGCGACCACTCACCTCGAAGACTTAGCGAAGACCTTCCGCAACCTCCGCGAGTACGAGTTGAATCTCAACCCAGAAAAGTGCGCGTTTGCCATTGGCAGGGGGAAGCTGCTTGGCTTCCTTGTGTCCCAGCGGGGCATAGAGGCCAACCCCCCAAAAATTGGGCCCTGTTGGACATGCCCCCACCATGCTCGGTGAAAGACGTACAGTGGCTTACCAGCCGCCTGGCAGCGCTAAGCCACTTCGTCTCGCGGTCGGGAGAACACAGCCTCCAATTCTTCAAGATCCTCTGGGCTCTCGAGGGATTCAAATGGACCCCTGCGGCCCAGGCCGCTTTCGAAGACTTGAAGAAGAACCTCACAAGCCCCTGTCCGGAAGAACCCCTGCTCCTTGACCTCGTGGCCACCCCGGTCGTTGTGAGTGCAGTACTTGTAAAGGAGCAGGACAGGGAGCAGTGCCGTGTGTACCACGTGAGCGAAGCTCTCAAAGGGGCTAAGACACGGTACACAGAAATGGAGAAGATTTGCTATTCTCTGCTCATGGCGTCCCGGAAGCTCCACCATTACTTCCTGGGACACCAGATCACAGTCCCATCCTCCCTCCCCTTGGGGGAGGTGCTATGGAACAAAGAGGCCACCGGCCTAATAGGGAAGTGGGGGGCCGAGCTGGCCCCTTGTCCCTCTTCCTCACGGGCCGTTCCGCCATCAAATCACAAGTCCTTACTGACTTCATGGCAGAATGGAACCCAGCCCCTGGGGCAGGGGGATCCCCCGTCGACCCACCCCGACGCGATGACCATTGGATGCTCATGTTCGATGGCTCCTTGTCTCGTTGGGGCCGGGGCGGGGGTAGTCTTCCGGAGCCACGAGAAGAGGACACTGGAATACGTGGCAAGGCTCAAGTTCCCTACCACGAACAACGTCGCCGAGTATGAGGCCCTGCTCCTGGGGCTACGCCTCGAGCGCTCATTGGGGATTCGCCGCCTCCTGGTCAAGGGGTCTCCCAGATCGTGGTTTGCCAAATGGACAAGTCATACTTGGGGGAAGTATGCAAGATGGAGAAATACTTCGAGGGCTTGGAGGCCCAGCATATCCCCTGGAGGGACAATGACCATGCTGATGCCTTGGCATGGGTGGCTAGCGCTCGTGGACCCCTTCCCGGGGGGCACTTTCTTGGTGGTCATCACAAGGCCTTTGGTGACCACCCCCGACTCGGGCAACGAGCCCCATGACTCAGTCTCTAAAATCGCCCGAGCAGAGTCATGGATGGATCCTCTCATCTCCTTCATAAGGGGGGAGGGGGAGCCCCTCGACAGTGTCATGGCCAAGCGCCTTTGTGCGAAGGCACGGGTGTACCTCTTGCTAGAGGGGAGACTCTACAAGCGGGGCGCTTCGACCTTTCTCTGTTGTGTCCTACGGGTAGAGGGGCTCCAGCTTTTTGAGGACATACACTCGGGTAGCTACGGCTCTCACCTAGGCCCTCGCGCAATTGCGGCAAAGGTCATCCGCCAAGGCTTTTACTAGCCTAGTGTGGTCCGTGATGCGCGAGACTTGTCTCTGCATGCGAGGCCTGTTAGAACATGGCGAAGGGTTCCAAACTACCCTCCGCAATGCTATAGACCATCCCGATCACTAGGCCCTTCGCGTGCTGGGGGATGGATCTCCTTGGTCCCTTTCCCCCAGCACCGGGAGGCTACAAATTTGTGGTGCTCACTGTGGATTACTTCTCCAAGTGGGTGGAGGCTGAGCCCTTGGCCAGTATCACCTCCAGGGCGGTACAGCGGTTCTTCTTGAAGAACATCGTTTATCGTTTCGGGGTCCCCAGAGAAATCATAGTCGATAGTGGGACTCAGTTCGAGTCGGCGCATTTCTGGGAGTTCTGTGAAACCTGGGGCATCACCCCCCACTTCACCTCTGTAGCTCACCCCTAGAACAACGGAGCTGTCAAAAGAGTTAACAGCGTGATCCTACAGGGATTACACCAATGACTCAAGCAGGCTGCCTCCCGGTGAGGCGCATGGGCGGAGGAGCTTCCTAGCGTCTTCTGCTCCATGCGAACGACCCCAAACTGGGCAACTGGGCGTACCCCATTCTCGCTCGTATATGGGGCCGAGGCAGTCCTCCCCTCGGAGATCAGTTTTCAATCACTATGAGTCAAGCTCCTGGAAGGAGCTACGGCCACGGCCTACCAAGCTAGCGAAGAAAATCAACGGATAGAAGTCAACCTCGTCGAAGAAGAGCGCGACAGAGCGCTCCTCCATCATTCCATCTACGAGCGTGAAATGGCGCGCGCTTACAATTAGTGCGTCCGCGCGAGAGATTTTTGCCTTGGGGACCTTGTCCTCAAATGCGTAACTGACCCCCAGGCCCAGGGAAACCACAGCCCTAAGTGGGAAGGCCCATACAGGATCTCTACAATCCTGGGCTCGGGGGCTTATGAGCTCTCCAACCTTGAATACCAAGAGTTGAAGCACACTTGGAAATACAATTATACTTTGTTGCTACTAATAATGCAGCAGAGTATGAAGGTCTTCTTGTCGGGTTTTGAGAAGACAAATCCCTTGGAGTCCATCGAGTAGTGGTGAGGGGGGACTCATAGCTAGTCGTAAACCAGGTAAACAAAGAGTACAACATCTCCGATGAGACAATAGGTTATTTCCTGGATGAGGTGAGGAAATTGGGAAAACACTTCAGTAATTTTGAAGTCCAATTCGTTCCGTGAAGAGATAATATTCTCGCAGACCAATTGTCAAAAATTGGGTCATCACAAGGATCCACTCCGGCAGGAGTGTTCGTTGAACACTTAAAATTCCCTTCTATCATTGAAGGGTTAGAGATGATGACTAACATCGCTACCTTGGAGCAAGAGGTAAATTGGTTCCATCCATTGACGATCTATCTTGCGAATGGGACCTTGCCTAAGGATGAAACCAACAGTGATCGGTTAGTTAGAAAAGCACGCATGTATAGACTTGTTGAGGGAACCTTATATAGAAAAGCAGCTCAAGGAGTACTTATGCATTGTTTTTATCGAGAAGATGGCAAATCCATTCTAAGTGAAATACATGGGGGCATGTGTGGTGCACATGCATCTTATTGGACGCTGGTCGGAAAAGCTTTTCGACAGGGTTATTACTGGCCTATGGCACTCAATGATGCCATGCAATTGGTTAAAGCATGCCCACAGTGTCAATTCCATGCTCGGCAAGTTCATCAGCCATCATATGCCTTACAAGTTATTCCCTTAACTTGGTCGTTTGCTATTTAGGGAATAGATATTTTAGGACCAATGCCTCAAGCGGTCAATGGATACAAGTTTTTGTTCATAGCTATTGTCAATGGATACAAGTTTTTGTTCGTAGCTATTGATAAATTTACTAAATGGATTGAGGCTGAACCAATCTGAAATATTACCGCCGCTGCGGCGAAGAAGTTCTTTCATAATAACATTGTGACATGATTTGGTGTTCCCAGTCGTCTCATTTCCGATAATGGTTACCAGTTTGTTAGTGGTCTTTTCTTAGACTATTGCGATGACATTGGGACCAAAGTTTGTTTCGCATCTGTCACTCATCCACATAGCAATGGTGCAGTCGAACGTGCCAATGGGCAGATAATACATGGGGTTAAGAAACGTGTTTTGGATCTCCTTAAGCTACGCTCGGGGGCTTGGGTAGATGAACTCTACTCTATTTTATGGGCGTTACATACCACATCTAGTTGAGCTACAGGTGAGACGCCTTTCCAACTGGTTTATGGTGCAGAGGCTATCTTACCAATTCAAATATAGCTTGGTTCAACTCGCCTAAGCCACTTAGATATTGAAAGTCAAAGTGATACTCAAGACGATGAACTTCCCTTCTCGAAGAAAAGTACAATCGAGAGTTGATTTGGTCAGTGGCATATTTACAAGGTTTGCGTAAATATCACATTAGAAAGGTGCGACCACGTAGTCTTCATGTGGGCGACCTAGTTTTAAGAAAAATTCAAAACTAGTCCAATCGTAACAAGTTCTCCCCTCAGTGGGAAGGTCCTTATACTGTGGTCTCTATTCCACGACCAGGATCATCTCGATTAGCTATGAAGGATGGAAAGATGTTATCCAATGCTTGGAATATAGATCAATTGCGCAAGTTTTATGTGTAAGTTTTGTCATTCCATTTTCCTTTTCCATTAGCATATTTCATTTCATAATAAAGTACATCTTTCACTATAAGTTATGGTTACATTCCCATTTTTTGTCCTCTTTTTTTCTCGGGTCAAGCTCGGGGCTGATCGCAAATAACTGTCTTAATATGATGTTTAAAGTGGATTCACTGGCCAATCTCATGGTCACATCTGGATAAGACAGTTCTTTGTAAGCCGTTTCTCAACGCATAAGAGACTTATTAGAATATTTCTGATCATTCGGATGGCTGTCAGTTCGCAATAAGCTTTGGCATTTGTATTAAGTTATTTATCCTTGCGACCTCATGATCAAATCTAGTTGAGAAGTTTTCTTTCTAAGCCGTTTCTCAACGCGTAAGAAGCTCACTAATCTTTTCTGATCATTTTAGCCATATTGGTTATCTTGAGATTACTATACTATATCTTCAGTATCAATGATCTCAGGAGGGGGTAGGGGAATGTAACTATAGCATTTAGTTGGAAGTTAAGTACACTTTTTGTTATTTCAATTTTTGCTAGTCATGCATTTGCATTTTCTTCAAGTTATATGTATTTGCAGGATATAAAAACTCGGATACACCAAAATGTTTCCGTTTCCCATTCTTAATTTTACAGAAAATTACAATGAGAAGAAAGACTTATACAAGCTTGAGGCTTTGTAATAGTTTATATACTATGGCCTTAACCTCAGCCATGGTCGCATTCATCTGATCTTCATTGTCAAAAATTGCATTTTCCACTGCTGGATTCAGATCCAAGTTCGGTCCGTGGCGATGCCTAAGTTTGCAAAGGATATAAGAGGCTGCAGTACCAACATCGGTTTTCACTGTCTCCTTGTACCTCTTTGCAAACTCTGGTATGTTAGCGATCAGATTGTCAGCCTGATCCGCGACCAGAATGCAGCACTCCTCAAGAGATAAGTTATTCTTCTTAGGATCGATAACTATTGCCTCATGTGATTCCATGACTTCTTGATGATGATTATTACCCAAGCTAGTCATCTGTTCATTTGAACATATCATGTTTAGGATATTTCAGATATGATAAATGGCTCCATACACTAGCAGACGTAATGGTCGTAAAGGCAGTTTCCTGTGAACCACAAGGTCGCACGATTAATACTGAGCTATGGTCACAGGATGTGCACGACCATAGCATCTTGAAAGTTGTATTTAACTTGAGTAGTGTTTAAGTCTTCCAAACACAGTACGAAGATAAAATAACTTCCCTCCCCACTGGTAAAGACAATCATCGAGGAGTTAAGATATGTGGTTATCTGAAACCGCACATAGTAACTGGCAAGGAGATAAAGATAAACATGCTGTTTTGTAACTACATCTTAGCAACCGTTGAACTTCCCAGAACTACCTCACCTTGGCACCCATTCGATCAATATAAAAGACGATAAGGAGGAGATGATTTGGACAGGTAGCATTAGTTTCGCAAGTACAAGCATACAAAGAGATTGCTAACCTTTCTAACAATCTCGATCTCCTTCTCTGTAATCATTTATATACATAGTGAAAACATCACAGGATGTAGGGCTATTACTCAAATCATTGAGGACCTGAACCTATATAATCTTTTGTGTTCCCAGTACATAGCTATCTTTACTTATCTGGTGGGCGTTTTGAATTGTCTCCACTTCATACATCATTAATCTGCACAGATCGACTAAGGACCATAGTCCCAATGGCCGATAGCTGGTGCCGACCGTGGGGCCTTTCTCATAACGTTTCTGTCATTGGAAGTTCTGAAAAGCTATGTCTGGAGCATACGATTCCGAGAATGATTTTGATCTCGATGACTATGCCCATATCCAGATGCCCTCGTCTAATGACCCCATTCCGATGGAAGAGGTCAACGACGAGGATGTCCTTGAGGTCCATCCTGAGGGTGAATCTTCTCCAAGTTTGGTCATGTCTGTCGACCATGAGTCAGAGAAGATGGTGCGCTCTCCTCATGTGAGTCCTACCAAATCAGAGGCTGAATACGTACCACAACACATCGTCCTAGAGGATGTGAAAGATGATAATCTTGAGTTTAGTCCTGGAAAGTTTGCTCCAGACAGTCAAAAATCTCTTTTTGATTTCGAGTCTGATTCGGAACAAGTGGAGATGTTTTCCCCATCTGCGACTTCGATTCCACGAGAATTTGCTGCACTTTTGGAGGAAACTCCTGAACAGCGCATTGCCAGGGAGGAACAAGAGCGTAGACAGAAGGAGGATCAAGCCCGTAAGTAATGAGAAAACGAGATTTGCAAAGCCACTGAGGAAGCCTTACACCTTACACAATCTTGTCAAGATGTCATTGGTCGCAACCTTGATCCAAGAACTTAACAACATCCACATGTTCGGAGGAGTGACCAAACGCCATCATTAGCCCCGGGGTATTCCCTAGCGGTGGAGGTGACGGTAACCCCTATGGCTCCCATAAGGAGTACACAAGACCAGCTTTGTGTTATCGCAGATACACTACGTAACCCTCCTCTTGGATTGGAGAATGAGGATAGAACAACATTTGCCAGAGTCCTCATGGATACACATAACGAAGTTGCCTCCAAAGCCACTCCAACGGCATCATCTCGCTCCATAATTCGTTCTCATAAGTGGGATGACTCCTATTCAAGTCATGGGAGACGCAATCGAATATAGGCAACGTCACTTTCGCAAGACAAGGTTAGGCGCATTAGGAGCTCCCGTGATCGCAATCGCCTGCCAGTTCATTCTCGCCTGGGACGTTGAGGGGAGTCTCCTCCAGGTAATGCGTCTCGCGCCTACAAGGAAGGTCGCGGTGATAGACATTTCCAATCTTCTTATGTAGGTTGTAAAGCTTTCTTGCCAGGGCTCCGTGCGGTGATCTGGCTAGATATGTTTAAACCTGGTGTGATCGAGAGATTCGATGGAACTTAGAATCCATTGGAATTTCTTCAAATCTTCATTACTGCCATTCAAGTGGCAGGAGGAGACGACCGGGTCATAGCAAACTATTTGCCGACGGTCCTTGAGGGACCTGCAAGGACCTGGTTGTTTAATCAACCAGAAGGGTCAATCTACAATTAGGAATATTGTGCGACGCAATGCTCAACAATTTCCAAAATTGATATGAGAAGCCAAGTAAGGAAGATGACCTTCATCGATTACGGCAGACTTCAACTGAAACTCTTCGACAATTTTTCAAGAGGTTTGTCGGAGTGAGAAATACCATCCCCAACATTTTAAATACTTCGGTTATCAGGGCTTTCAAGCATGTCATTCGGTATCGAAGGTTCACTGAAGACTTGAGTATCCATCCACCAAGGTTGATATCGGATCTCTTCGATATGGTGGACCGCTATTCTGAGGCGGCTGAGGCCGTGAAATGGAATAGAATGGTGGACAAAGGGAATTTGCCGCCTCAACCAGGTCTCAAGAACGACAACAAGGATGATTCTAGCAAAAAGTCAGAATCATCAGCAGGCGGGGAGTCTAAAAAGCCCAAGAAGAATGGGGCTGGATAATACCGAGATGTTGCGGTTGTCGACAAACCACTGCCAGAAAAAGGTAATAAGTTTTCATTTAAAAAAAAACCTCTTTCTGGTGGTCACGACAATGACCATCCGGGAAAATAAGCTAACCCGCAGGGCAATAAGAAGTGGTGTCCATTGCACAATAATGCTGGACATGACCTCAAGAACTGTCGCAACTGGTTGAAGCACTTTGAAGACTTCTATCAGGGAATTGGACCCATGCCGACCATACCAGAGCAAGAACAATCCTATGGGGTTAGGGACACTGATAGAGTTGAAGTCATGCCATATGAGGTACCCCAAAATCATGTAAATATCATTTTCGGTGGTTCTTCTTCTTATTCTTCTAAGGGTCAATTCAAATCCTTTTACCGCGAGGTAAATAAAATTGAAGCTCCAATTGGGGAGCCTCAATTTCCCCGTTGGTCAGAAACTCCCTTAACTTTCGACCTGGACGATTGTCCCAGGGGGCTAACGCGACCATTGTGACTCCCATTGGTCTTTACCCTATCATTAGTAATCCTAAGGTCGAGAGGGCATTGATCGATGGAGGTAGCTCTCTGGACCTATTATTGGTCAAGAATCTTGACGAGATGCAAATAACTATCAAACCCATAATTCATCCCTTTTATGTTATAATTCCTGGTCCCTCCATGATGCCAATTGGACAAATTGTATTGCCAATAACATTGGGAGAACCAGACAATTTTTGAACCAAATTGATTACATTTGATGTAATCGATTGTGATTCAGCATATAACGCTATTTTTGGGAAACCAACGCTTGCTAAGTTCATCGCGGAGATGCATTATGCTCATCACTGCATCAAGATACCAGGCCCAAAAGGCGTGATTACGGTTCGAGGCAGCTGCAACATGGCTCTCACCTATGATCGGTTATCTCTGGAGTTGGTTGATCAGCTTCCCCTTCGGGATGTTCAAGTTGCGACCATGGCACCAGACGCGATCAAAGTTGCCCCGTGACTAGATGAGAAGTTGAAATTAGTTCTGTTGTACCCAGATGATCCATCTCGAACCATTCGGATTGGATCAGGTTTGGATGAAAAATAGGAACTCAAGCTCATTACTTTCCTTCGTGCTAACGCAGATGTGTTTGCATGGAAACTATCCGACATGCCTGGAGTCCCAAGGGAAGTGATTGAGCACAGGCTAGCAATTCGGCTTGGATAGCGACCAATAAAACAAAAGCTCAGACACTTTGCTACTGACCAACAAGAAGCCATCCGTTTGGTGGATGATCGACGAGCTCCCACGTACCATTGGACTCAATCGATGAAGGCGCTAGAGGCCATCTGCAGCGCTGAGTTAGATAAACTCCAGAAGGCGGGATTTATTGGTGAAGTTGATCATCTTGAGTGGCTTGTGAATCCAGTCATGGTCCTAAAGTCAAATGGTAAGTGGCACATGTGCGTTGATTACACCAGCCTAAACAGTGCCTGCCCGAAGGATGATTTTCCCCTTCCCCGCATCAATCAGTTGGTTGGTTCTACAGCGGGTTGTCAACTGATGAGCTTCCTGGATGCTTACTCAGGGTACCATCAAATTAGCCTGGTAGAAGAAGATGAAGAGAAAACTGCCTTCATCACACCATTTGGCACTTACTGCTACATCAAAATGCCATTTGGTCTAAAGAATGCTGGTTCCACGTACTAGCGCTTGATGCAAAAGAACTTTCTTTCCCAATTAGGGTGTAATTTAGAAGCTTATGTTGATGACTTGGTTGTAAAGACTTTTAAAAGCTCTAGTCAGATAGATGATCTTGCTGAAACCTTTTGTAACTTGAACAAATATGGAATAAAGTTGAATCTCAAAAAATGCTCCTTTGGAGTCTCTTTCGGTAAACTTTTGGGTTTACTTGTTTGTTCGAGAGGAATTGAGGTTAATCCTGAGAAAATCAGGGCCATTGAGCAAATGAAATCTCCCTCGACCATGAAGGATGTCCAAAGTCTAATAGGGCGTATGGCTGCTTTAAGTCGTTTCATATCGCGGTTAGGCGAATGAGGGTTACCTTTCTTTAAGGTTCGACATAAGCACAATGGTTTTACCTGGTTGGATGAAGCCGAAAAAGCCTTTCAAGAGGTTAAAGCATACTTATCTAGTGCGCCAGTACTGGTTTCTCCAGTTTTGGGGGAACCATTACTTCTTTATTTGGCGGCTTCCCCTCACAAGGTCAGTGCAATTCTGGTCGCGGAAAGGGAAGGTGTGCAACAACCAGTTTATTACGTAAGCGAAGTGCTTCATGGACCAAAGGAGCGTTACCCTAAAGTCCAAAAGCTACTTTATGCTCTTCTGATGGCTTCCCGAAAGCTGCGACATTACTCTCAAGCACATAAGATTACTGTGCCTTTGTCTTTTCCCTTGGGGGGGTTCTCCATAATCCAGAAGTTGCTGGTCGTGTTGCGAAATGGGCAGTGGAACTTGGAGCATTTGATATCCATTTCAAATTCTGACTGATTTTGTGGTTGAATGGACTAATCCTGACCCACCTGCGCAAGCACATGTAGATTTACAACATACCGACCATTGGGCGATGTATTTTGATGGTTCTCACAGTTTTCAGCACTCGGGGGCTGGAGTGGTCTTAATTACACCTCAGGGTGACCAACTCCAGTACGTCATATAGTTACACTTTGTTGCGACCAATAACGCAGCAGAGTATGAAGGTCTATTTACTGGGCTCCGAGCAGCCAGATTCCTTGGAGTTCGTCGATTAGTGGTGAGGAGAGACTCACAACTAATCGTAAACTAGGTAAACAAGAAGTATAGCACATCCGATGAGACAATGGCTCATTACCTGGATGAGGTGACGAAATTGGAAAAGCACTTTAGTTATTTCAAAGTAAAATTCGTTCCACAAAGGGATAATGTTCTCGCAAACCAATTGCCAAAAATTGGGTCCTCACGAATATCCACTTCGGTAGGCGTGTTTGTTGAACACTTAAAATACCCCTCGATCACGACTTTCATCAGGGATGATGAGGTGATAGTTCATGTCACCGACCTCAAGCCTGAAAAAGATTGGACTCGTCCATTGCAGATCTATCTTGAACATGGGACCTTGCTCGAGGATGAAACCGAAAGCGATCGGTTAATACAAAAGGTGCATCTATACAGATTAATTGAAGGAGTCTTGTATAGAAAAGGTACTCAAGAAGTACTAATGCGCTGTATATCTCTAGAGGAAGGTAAATATGTCTTGAAAGAAATACACGGTGGTCTGTGTGGAGCACATGCATCTTATTGGACGCTAGTTGGAAAAGCTTTCTGACAGGGTTATTATTGGCCTTCGGCACTTAATCATGCCATGCAATTAGTCAAAACATGCCCGTAGTGTCAATTTCATGCACGGCAAGTTCATCAGCCTGCATATGCCTTACAAACTATTCCTTTAACTTGGCCATTTGCTATGTGGGGAATAGATATAGTGGGTCCTATGCCCCAAGCAGTTAATGGGTACAAGTTCTTGTTCATAGCCATTGACACATTTACTAAATGGATTGAAGCTGAACCAATCTACACTATAACTGCCGCTATGGCAAAATAATTCTTTCATAAGAATATTGTGACGCGATTTGGTGTTCCATGTCGTCGCATTAGCGATAACGGGTGCCAGTTTGTTAGTGGTTTTTTCTAGACTATTACGATGACATCGGGACCAAAGTGTGTTTTGCATCTGTTGCTCATCCGCAGAGCAATGGTGCCGTTGAATGTGCTTACGAGCAGATATTGCAAGGCGTTAAGAAATGAGTTTTCGATCACCTTAAGTTGCGCTCGGGGCTTGGGTAGATGAACTCTACTCCATCTTATGGGCATTACGCACGAAGTGCAGTCGAGATATGGGTGAGATGCCTTTCTCATTAGTATATGGTGCTGAGGCTGTCTTACCCACCGAAATTTGTATTGAATCTGTTCGTGTAGATCAATTTAATCATTTTGATCAACATGAACAACATGTACAAGATATTACTCTCCTTGAAGAGAAACGTGATTGGGTGTTGATTAAGTCAACAGCATATTTACAAGCTTTGCGTAAATACCAAAGTAAACGGGTGTGACCTCGTAGTATTTACATGGGCGACTTGGTTTTACAAAAAATCCAAAACCAGTCCAATCGCAACAAATTTTCCCCTCAGTGGGAAGGCCCCTATACTGTGGTTTCTATGTCGCTACCAGGATCAGCTCGATTAGCAATGGAAGATGGAAGGATCTTATCCAATACTTGGAATACAGATCAGTTGCGCAAGTTCTACATGTAAGTTTCTTTCATTCAATTCTCCCTTTCAATTAGCATATTTATTCTAAAAATAAACATACTCCTTTTACTTTGAGTTATAGTTATATTCCCGACCTTCATCGAGCTAAGCTCGGGGGCTGATCGCCAAATAACAATTTTAATATAATGTGCAGGGTGGATTCGCTGGCCAATCTCATGGTCACATCTGGATAAGACATCTCTAAATAAGCCGTTTCTTAATGCATACAAGACTTACTAGTATGTCTCTCATCATTCGGGTGGCTATCAGTTCGAAATAAACTTTGGCATTAATATTAAGATGTGTGTTTGTGCGAGCACATGGTCGTGTCTAGTTGAGACATTTCTTTCTAAACCATTTCTCAAAGATATAAGAAATTCATTAGGTGTTTCTGATCATCTGTTAGCCATATTATATTCTATTTCCTGAGATCATTATACCATATCCCCTATATATATGATCTCAGGAGGGGGATAGAGGAATATAGCTATAGCATAATGTAGGGCATGCATCTGCATACTTTTTGTTAGTTTTTTATATGCATGTATTCAAATTGGAACAAATCAAAATGAATACCTTTCTCATTGTTCATTACAAAGAGAAAAGAAGGGGTAACATCATAATAATTGGAGTTCTTTCAAGAGACTCTCAATCAAAGGCTTGACTTCGTCCATTATAGCCTTAAGCTGATCTTCACTCTCAAACACAACATCTTTTGCCACTGGATTTAGATTCAAATCTGGACCATGGTGATGCCTTAATTTGCACAAAATAGCAGAGGCTACAGATCCAACGTTGGTCTTCAGTGCCTCTTTCTGCCTATTTGTGTCTTCAGGGAGGTATTCAAGAAGTGATTCAGCTTTCAGGATTCACTGAGGCTCAAATTCTCCCTTTGGGAATCAACAATGTCAGCTTTCAGTAAAACCGCAACCATCTTCAATTTCTTGAAGGATTCTGATTGAATATTGCTACAGCTTGAGATTGTTTCTTCCAAAGCTTTCTTTTCTTGGCAGGCAATTTCAGCAGTCCTCTTGATTTCTTCATTGGCAGCATGCCGGCACTTAATGGTCACACGAATTTGTCCGATATGGGCTTCTTTCTGGACACATTCCTGCTCGGAGTCATCCTTCTCCTTAAGAGGGCTCTTGATTTGTTTCTCTTGTGCTACATGAACAAAGTAACACTATTTCGAAAGTTCATGTAAAGAAATGACACTTTCTACTTATAAGTGAACTTATAGGCAAATTTTTTCCGAGCCTCATTGAGTTCTTTCTTTAGCAAAGAAAGCTCTATGGCCGCAGCATCCTTTTGACTCTTTTGATCAGCCATGGTCTTCGTTAATGAAGAGTTTTTTCTGCAACCATAGATGTAAATATGATCCTTGGAAGGAATTCAGGTCAGTACAAACAATATTTAAATACTTGTTGTTTGAGATGGCTGATCTCCTTTTGTGCGACCTTGACTTTATCTACTAAAGCCTTGGATGTGCTCGTCACTTGAGTCAGGCCCTGAAACAAAGCAAAGTCTATTGTTTAAACCTAAAATTTCTTAAGGATTTACGTCGCAGATAAGATAAAGATATTTTTGCTAAGTGTTCTCTCTAGAGGTTTGAGTTCATCAATAGGCTGAACCACAGGAGAAATTCTTTCCTCGACCGAGGGGAAGGCGGATGTTGTTCCTTGCAGGGGTACTCCCACGGTCGAGTCGGCAGATGTAGCTTCAACCCTTTTGGATTGAATATCTGCGATTATCTCTTCTACAATGGTATGAGGAATCCCCTCAACGTGTTTGTAGCTTTTGTGACCTCCATCGCAGGTGATTTGCTTGGTGTAGGTGGGATCAACAAAGCAACGGACACAGGGTTTCTGAAAAAGTTGCAACCTGTAAAAATGATGAATCAAATATTGTGGAAATTGAAAAATTAAAGGAAAAGATATCTTTACCTGATTCGAAGCCCCATCAGACTTTGGGGGTTCGATGCTGTGCTTCTAGGAGACAAAATTGAAGCCAGCGAGTTTGTCGCAACATCATCGGAGTTTGTCCTTATTTTTATCTTTTTAAACAGGACAGTGTTCTCCTCTTCCTGTATATTCGAAAGACAATTCATATTTGCAATGTTGTAGATTTTGTGAAGTATGATATTCTTACCGCAACAGCTCCTTCCAAGTTTGTAGGGGGTGTCACCAAGCTTGGGCTTGTTGAAGTTATGGCCGCAAGATACTCCGCGACCATAGTTGTAGGTGTTATGGCCTCAGTGCTGGTAACCTCCCTAGTGGCCGCGAGCTCTTCTGCGACCACCGAATCCGCCACCGCAATAGCTGTCTCTGCTATTGTGGTCAGTACGTTGGGAATATTGGGGGATGATGACACCTCTGGAATGGCTATATCTAGAGGGTTTACCGCTCTTTTCCTTCGAAAGGATTAGAGGAACTTCATCTTCCTCATCCTCGCTCCCCTCACCCTGTACGATTCAGAACTGACTCCTACTCGTACTTGGTATAACAGGAGGAAGAGAAAACCTTACTGCAACAGTCTTTGCTATGGTTTTCTTTGCCCTCGACACAGCCCCTCCTATGGTCTTCGCTTTGGTTGAGCCATGAGCTGGAGTCTTCATTTTCTTAGCTTTTGATGAGGGGGTTGCAGTCTTGGCTTTGGAAGAGAGAATTCTTACTCTCTTCGGTGATGATCTGCCAGAAGGCCCAACATCATCAACAAGACGCTTTGTCCTGATAATTTGCTCCTCAAGCAGCTGTATCATTCAACAATTTATTCTTTGCTGATCAATATCAACAAACATGTATGAACAAGCTCCTCAAAAAAAGATTTACCTTTTGACGTTCTTGTCTTATGTTATCACTGCTGTTGACCAGGCTCTGTAGTTGGGGTGAGCCTAGTACTCTTTCTGCTACTACATTGTGCAGCTTCAGAAGACTGTTTGTCGTCCTGTCGATCTCAGATGAGGACAGTGCTGTTTGTCATAGAAATCATTTAATATGACATCATATTATCAACAATTTCACATATTTTGAAAGTAGGCAGACTTAACATGGTTGTTATCCAATGTGTTATCCTCCATGGAACATAGCTCCCAGGCTGGATGTTCTGTCTTCTTCAGAGGGCTCATCCTATTCTTCACAAAGTCGCGGATTATGTCTCGTGCGGTCAGTCCCTGATCGACTAAGTGAAGAATCACCTGAACTTGCTTCTGTAAATCTTGGCCTATGGTGGGAGCAGAGTCCATTCCGCTGGTTTTCTTTGGTCACCGGTTCTTGAACCTGAGGCTGCTCTCCGCTGGTGTGGCGCAATAGAACCATCATTGGTTCCATCCGTGCACTGAATCACGCAGAAGGAAAAAGGAATAATCTTCCTTCTCCCTTAGATGAAAATACATGCACCCTGCTGCATTGGTGCTCTTCGACCATGCGGAAAAGTAAAACCGCCAGAAAAGGTCTACGCAAGGCAAAACCCCAACGAATGCCTTGCATAGATGCTGGAAAACAGCTAAAATCAAAATAGAGTTGGGATGAAGATTTACCAACTCTAGATCAAAGTGTGGAAGGATGTCCTGGAAAAATTTGCTTTCCGGAAGATGAAATCCGCATCTGATCCGTTTGAGACCTAGCCTTGGTTTTCGCACTAGGCTCACCCAGATTCTAATATGCGGAATAACAGGATCTTACTTGGAAGTACCGAAACCCAGAGGATGATCGCAACGCAGTTCAAAGTAATTGCACAACTCTTTTTTTCAAAGAGGGCTTTACACGTTGAACGTCAGACCCACTTGCCTACGTCTAAGGAACTATGAGCTGGATATATGATCCAAGGCTGTAATAATATTCAGTGATCTAAACTAGACCTATTACAAGGTATTTATAGTTCAATCGTATGAATACGTATTAGACTTAATAATCTAAACGTATTAGACTCATATAACTAACTAACCCTAAACAGATAAGCTTTGTTATATCTATTTGGATCGAATTACAATTCCAAACAGAGAACGAATTCCTTTTCAAGGTCGTGAACCAAACCATGGTCGCGAAACCTTTCCGAACTCGGTTATGGTCGTGAAGCCGCATGCGACTCGACCTGAAGATCCTCCTGGATCATGACTCCTTTGTTGAGAAGGAGCCAACCCCTGTTGTGACCTCTTGATCAAACTGGAGATGTGGAAATTGGGCTTGTCCATGTTCTCTGGTGTACCACTTTTCCACACGTACTCATTGACCTTTCCGACCGATTCAAAAAGTCTCCTTTGTGCCACTGCGGGTGGTAGTCACTTTCTTCTCCAGAATCACATCTTCGCGTAGAGGTTCATCTCGTTGATAGACCAAGTCTTCAAAAGATGGTACTATAGTATCTGGCTCATCATCAAGCATTGAAGGCTCGAAGAGTTTGAGGTTCTCAACATTGACAATCGAGTAAATATCCATGTATGGAGAAAACTAGAGCTGACAAGCATTATTACCCACTTTCCGCAAAATCCAAAAAGGACAATAACGAATGGGTTTGTGTTTCTTACCTTCACCTTTAAGTCTATCCTTACTTAGATGTAAGCATACCTTATCACCTTCTTCAAATTGAGCATCAACTCGGTGCCGATCATGTCGCGCCTTGTACTTGAGTTGAGCTCGCAGCAAGTTTTGTTCAAACTCACGATGGAGCCGTTGAATACCTTTCAGGAACTTTTGTACTCGATCTTGATCAGATGCTTCCTTGCTGTTCTGTGCTGAGGTAGGGATCACAAACTCCATGACGAATGGACTCTGTGGTAGAATCCTAAACAAACCTCAAACGGTGACTTTCCAGTCAAGCCATGCACTGCTTGATTAAAAGCAAACTGCAAGTACAGTATGCTTTCATCCCATGTCTTCGGGTGCTTCGAGTTATATCCTCTCAAGAGATGAACGACTGTGCGATTTACCACCTCGATTTGACCATTAGTTTGCGGATGAAAGGCAGTACTCCTCTTTAGCTTGGTGTCCATCATCGTCTAGAGCGATCGCCAAAAGTGATTAAGGAACCGGGTATCGCGATCAGACACAATAGAAGTCCACAGTCCGAAGTGTGTCCAAACGTGTTGAAAGAATACCCGAGCTGCTTCTTCTCCCATGATAGTCTTTCAACAAGGTATAAGAATAATCATTTTGGAGAACCGATCAACGACCACTAATAGATAATCGTTGCCACATCGGGTGTTAGGCAATCCTCCTAAGAAATCCATGGACATGCTCTCCCATGGTCGCGATGGAACTGGCAAAGGAATGTACAAACTAATTTTTGGTTTGCCAGTTTTGAGATGCTACAGAGACCACAACCTCGAACAAAACTAGCCACATCCTGTTGCATACGCGGCCAGAACACATGTCGGTGAAGATTTTGCAACGTCTTTGTAACCCGAAAGTGACCAGCTACCTTCGATGTGTGCGCTTCTCGCAACAATTGAATTCGAGGTGCTCCACGAGGTATACAAAGTAAATTCCCCTTGTACAAGAGTCCTTCTCGATGAATGAACTCTGTAGTTTTCCCTGTTTCAAGCTCAGTCAGTGCTGTTTGAAAATCAGGGTCTTGACTATACATAGTGGCATAGTCATCATGACATGATGGCTCGATCTGAATGAACACTGATAAACAAAGGGTCCTAACTAGTGGTCGCGACAACATGTCCGCCAATTGGTTGTGTACGCCCTTCTTATACTTAATCACTAGATTGAACTGCTGCAGATACGACATCCACTTCATGTGCCGAGCTTGCTGTAGCTTGGACTGAGTTTGCAAATATTGCAATTGTTGGTGGTCAGTGTGGACAACAGTCTCTTTACCCAAGAGGTAACACCGCCAATGTTTCACGGTCTGATATAGTGCACACAACTCCTTATCGTACGTCGGATAGTTCTTCTGAGCTCCTTGGAATAACTCGGAGTGATATGCCACTGGTCGACCTTCTTGCATGAGTACTGCGCCCATCGTATAACCTGAGGCATCGATTTCTAGCTCGAATGGTTTCTGTAGATTTGGCAAAGCTAACACAGGCACCTTGCTGATCTTCCTCTTCAGCAAAAGAAACGTGTCCTCATGTTTCCCTGTCCACTCAAACTTCTGATCGATCCTTGTTAATGCATGCAATGGAGAAGCCACAATCGAGAAGTGTCAGATGAACTTCCGAAGGTATTAGCATGCTCCCAAAAAACTGCGCACGTCCATAACTGTTCGCGGTCACGGCCACTCGCAAATCACTTTTATCTTATCGGGGTCGATTTGCAATGTACCGTTGCCAACCATGAATCCTAGGTAAAGAAAAGTTTGCTGACCGAACTCGCACTTCTTCTGGTTGAGGCGAAGTCGATGTTGCCGCCGTTGTTCGAACACCTTTTCGACATGATGAGGTGCTCATCCCACGAACGACTATAAACCAGTATGTTGTCGAGGTAAACGATCACAAAGTCATCGATGAACTGTCTCAATACACCATTCATAAGACGCATGAAATTTGCCAGGGCGTTGCAGAGATCAAACGACATGACCAGCCATTCGAAGAAACCTTGTCGTGTTTTGAATGTAGTCTTCCATGTATCCTCCTCCCGGATGCTAACTTGATGATATCTTGACTTAAGATCCAGTTTGGAGAAGACAACAGCATGCTTCAATTGGTCTAGCAGGTCATCAATACGAGGAACAGGATACCAGTTCTTGATGATGATCTTGTTCAGTGCTCGATAGTCGATGCACATAAGCCAAGTCCCATCTTTCTTTGGCACTAACACCACAGGAGATCCACAAGGTGAACTACTTGATTGAATGATACCATCGTTCAGCAACTCACCAAGTTGTCTCTTGATCTCTTCATTCTCTAATATCGAGTTGCGATACATGCTCAGATTGGGAAGTGTCACATCGGACACAAGCTAAATTTCGTTCTCGACTCTGGGGACTCTCGAACAGATCACTATATTTCTCCAACAGTCATGATAAACGACCAGAATCCTCTCGACATGTCAACGACAACGCTGGTCGAGTACCCTCACCTTGACCAATGGGTCGAATCAGGACAAGCGCGTACTTGTGACATGCAATGACAATTCGTTTTGCTTGATTTGCGGTAATAAAGTTCGAAGTGTTGACGTGGATGTCTCTACTGATCACGAACTTAACTCCATCTTTTGTGAGGTCAGACTCTTGCGCACACTGATTGAAGTGAGTGTCTCGATCATACGAATACGGACTCCCAAAGATCACCAGACAGATATCGATAGGGACAATGATGAGGAACGGGGTCCCGATCTTCCGACAGGTAAGGGATAGTTCGATTGGTGGAGACTCGACGTTGACGATCCAACTTTCGACCAGAACCGATCTATGCCTGCAATCGCTACACCACTGCTCCATTCGTTATCAACCGTACCGAGGCGTGGTTGAGCTAGCCACCAAGGCCTGTTCCTGCAAGCGAATCGAAGAACACGTGCAAGAACATAGAAGAAGCAATCTCGAATTGCAAGTATGTATTAAGATCACGAAGTGTTGGGGTTCTACAAACCGAAAGACGGCGAACTGCGACAGCAGAAAATTCTAAGCAAAACCCAAGTCTAACAATGACGGCTACGAGGTTTTCATATACGAGAGGGGTGGCGTCTAGGGTTTGGGGCGCACCCCCCACGCGGGATACACGGGCCGAGGACCAATAGACTGGTGACGCAGCACCACACGGCCCAACAGAATATGGTCTCCACTTTTTTCGACGATTGTGATTGACTCAGAATGATTTTGGAAGTGAGACCAGATCCGTTGGAAAGGCCTCGTCGAGGGCTTCTCCGTAATGTACTTGAACGCCCCAAACAGAGTCCGTATGCATCTGCTACGCCCATTTGAAGACAGGCTGCTCCGCTGTGGCTGACCCGGACTCCAGCTCGCGGTAGACTTGATTCCCGACCCGTCTTGGCACAAAGTGACACCCTCGCTGATCAACACCATGAATCCTGAGCACAAGCACAATATTATTAGGTAGTAACTCGCTCTTGTCAATATTCTCTAGTGTACTAAGAAACGAGCTCACCTGGTGATTTAGTTGACGTGCACGTGCCCTTGTTATTGGTCCTTGCACAACGGGTGTTGGAAGAATGGACGCATCGTCAGGGGTGATGTCCTCATCATCCTCCCCCTCTTGAATTGGAGTCGCCCTCGACTCAAGCTCATCTTCTTCTCCCAAATATGGCCGTAAATCTGAAATGTTAAAAGTGGGGCTAACCCTGAAATCTGCAGGCAACTCAAGTTTGTAGGCATTATCGTTTATTCGCTTTAACACCTTAAATGGACCATCCGCACAAGGCATTAATTTGTACTTTCTTAACTCAGGAAAATGCTCTTTACGTAAGTGTAGCCATACAAGATTTCCAGGAGTAAATATCAATTCCTTTCTACCATGACTACCAGCAATGCGATATTTTTCATTCATTCGCTCAATATTTTCTTTTGTTGTTTCATGTAGTTTTAAAATAAACTCAGCACGTTTCTTAGCATCAAGATTGACCTTTTCAGATGATGGAAGAGGAAATAGGTCAATAGGAGCACGAGGGTTGAAACCATACACTACCTGGAAAGGACTTACCTTGGTAGTCGAGTGTAGCACACGGTTGTAGGCAAACTCCACATGAGGAAGGCACTCGTCCCACATCTTTAAGTTCTTCTTCAAAACAGCTCGTAACATTGTGGACAAGGTGCGATTTACCACCTCCGTTTGGCCATCAGTTTGGGGATGACAAGTAGTAGAAAAGAGTAACTTTATCCCCAATTTATTCCATAATGTCCTCCAGAAATGACCCAAAAATTTTGTGTCGCGATCTCGAATAGGTGGTAGTCCCGGGGGCACCTCAGCGGGGAACACATCATCATACTCCTGCAAAAGGTTAGTAACAGCAGGTGGAAAAGAGACAGGCATATCATCAAATGAAAACAAGGTCTCTTTACTTATCAAAGCAAAGCATGACAGTTCAGCAAGATCATATTTTGTAGCAAGCAAAACACCACCCTTCAATTTAATTCCCTCAGTCTTAGAAGCAGGTACATTCTTATCTTTCTTATGCGGAAAAACAGTTTTAGCTCCTTGCTGATTTTCAGATTCTGTTGTGTTCTCTTTCTTCTCATTTTCAAGTCTTTCCCTATCAAAATGCACAATTTCAGAAGGAGTCATGGGAAGCAAGGTTATTTTCTTTCCTTTGTGCGTGAAAGTGTACCAATTATTTCTACCATGATGAGTTGCATTAGTGTCATATTCCCAAGGTTGGCGTAATAAAAGTGAACATGCTTGCATAGGCACTACATCAAAATTAGCAACATCATGGTATGAACCAATGAAAAATGGTACTCTTGCGGTTTGCGTTACCTTAACCTTACCGCTGTTGTTGAACCATTGAACATGATATGGTTGGGGATGTGGTTGTGTGGTCAAGCCAAGCTTCTTGACCAGATCAAAACTCACCAAGTTGTTGCAGCTCCCACCATCAATGATTGTTCGGACGTGCCGGTCGTTGACAACGAGGAACATTTGAAACAAGATGTGGCGTTGGGCTCGCTTCATTTGAGTACTAAGGACCCGCTGGACAATGATGGTCCGGTATTCTTGTGTGGCTACCGTACCCAAAGCTTCCCCATCATCATCATGTTCGGGTTCATCATCAACATTACCTGCAAGGTTAGCTGCAAGAGCATATTCATCTTCAACATCAGAAGCACTAACGTACCCACCATCGTCTGTCGCAATGTAAGCTCGCTGACTTGGGCAATCCTTCATGACATGGCCCATCCCCTTGCAATGGTGGTATATGATACCTGTTGTACGTCCCGTGGAGGCAACAGATGAAGACGACTTCGCTAGTGCCTGCACATTAGAAATTTTGCTTACCTCAGGTGTACGTGGCGGTGGTAACGGTGCTACTGAACGCGCCCTACTGGTCGAGGGGGTAGTAGACTGAACAGCAGGAGGTGGCTCTGATTTGGTTGACGCCTGTCTTGGGGTGAAGGTACAACCAAAGTTGCTCCGTGGCCGCTGTTGTCGTCCCTGCAATTCTTTTTCTGTCAAAATAGCAAGCTGGAACAATCTATTGACATCATGATAGTCCTTGTAATCAATAATATTTTGTTTATCATGCCTTAACCCTCCATAGAAACTAGCCATTTTATCCTCCTCAGTTTCCTCCACCTCACAACGCAACATGCCTATTTGAAACTCTTGGTAGTACTCCTCTACCGATTTGTTACCTTGATCTAAGCGTTGCAATTTTTTATGCAAATCACGTTTAAAGGAAGGAGGCACAAACCTAGCGTGCATTTGTCTCTTCAGATCATGCCAAGTACCAGGATGTACGTTAGACTTTACTAGTTCATTCCACCAAATTATAGCCAAATCCTTGAACTCACTAGTGGCTTGTCTAACTCTATGAATTTTAGGAACAAGATGGGAGTTAAATTTTTGTTCAATCTCCATTTCCCAATCTAAATACACCTCAGCATCATTTGTACCAGAAAAAGAAGGTACGGTAAACTTAACTTTAGTAAATGGATCATCATTGCAATAGTTATTATTACCATTGTTACCTCTCATACCTTGACGATTTCGGTTGAAGCGCTCTAAGTCATGTGCCGCACGTCGCATAGCGGGTTCATTGCGAGGTGCCACATGTCCCTCTACATCATCATCGTGCTCCTGGGCTGCATCATTTTGCTGTTGTTGGACAGCAGGTGGGCAGTTCTCGATCACCTGAACCCTGTCATCAAGCTGGGCAACACGTCGTTCCAATCTTTCAATACCTTTGGTTATCGCTTCCATCATGGTTTTCAGCTCAGCATGAAGGACACACTCGTTGTCCTCTTTATCAGATCCTGCCATGATTAGTAGAAAGTAGAAGAAACACAAGAAGTATTATCCATACAAACTACCAGGTTCAAACAAGTGGATTCACACCCTCTCAAGCGTCTTACCACGCTCTTGCAAGGTTCTTACCAACACTGCAGAAGGTACAACTGGTGGCTGGTTCGTGATATCATGATGAGCTTAAGTGTAATGATTGCAAGGTTGAATCCTGTTCTGATAGAAAGTATGTGGAGCTTGGAAGGAAGTTATGGTACCAAAGGTTAACAATAATTGAAATCAGAATGCTAAGTTGAATAAGGGTCCAAAGTACGTGTCACAATTGCTGACCTAAACGCGTTCCTAAAACTAGTTCAAGTAAGCAAAGTGATCGGCACAGGCGATAGACATGAAAGGATGCAATCACTTCTGATATCTTTTTTTTTTTGGCTAATCTTTCCTTTCGTGCGGCTCTTTTTTATGCACTTGCCTTTTTCTTTTTTTTTTTACAAGAGTGCTGCAAAGGATGGATTACAACTTAAAATTTAAGAATTACGCACAAATCCTATCACAATACTCTCGGCAGTTTAGCAAAGATCTCTGCATAAACTTCCAATAATAATTTGGGACTCTTAGAGACCTCAAACGCAAAAGCTTATAACTAGGAAGTTGTAGCTCTTTTCTTTCTCATCAATTTGAATATATGGAACACCCAATTTGGGGTTTGGAACTAGGAGATATGACCCCCGAAATACAGGCTGCACAGATTACTCCGAGATGGAACAGATTAACTTCCAACGCGATTTTCACCACGAATATAGCATTTCTGGAATTTGGTGCAATGAATAAAGTTGTAGATCTCTTCTAGAGATACAATTTAGACTATTTAATCGCCCAAATTGGTGTTCAGAGGACAAGGATATTGTCTTTATAAAAAAAGCAACGCAAAAGAGAAATCCAAACCGATTGCGACTCGAATTTGGTTTCGGTTTAGAATTGGGATTTGATACTCGACCTAGACCACGAACACGAATAGACCAGCAATACGACGATGACCACGGAAACAAATTCAACAATGCAAAACTGAAAACGAAAATTGCAAAAGGCTAAAAGTGGTTTGGACAGCGGAAGACTATGATCACAATTTTTTTTTTGTTTTGGCTTTTTCTGGACTCTAGGTAGAAGATGAATGACGAACAGAGAGGATACCTGAAGGGCAACCTTGGCTCTGATACCACTTGATGAGGAACGGGGTCCCGATCTTCCGACAGGTAAGGGATAGTTCAATTGGTGGAGACTCGACGTTGACGATCCGACTTTCGACCAGAACCGATCTAGGCCTGCAATCGCTACACCACTTCTCCGTTCGTTATCAACCGTACTGAGGCACGGTTGACCTAGCCACCAAGGCCTGTTCCTACAAGCGAATCGAAGAACACGTGCAAGAACACAGAAGAAGCAATCTCGAATTGCAAGTATGTATTAAGATCACGAAGTGTTTGGGTTCCACAAACCGAAAGACGGCGAAATGCGACAGCAGAAAATTCTAAGCAAAACCCAAGTCTAACAATGACGGCTACGAGGTTTTAATATGCGAGAGGGGTGGCGTCTAGGGTTTGGGGCGCACCCCCCATGTGGGATACACGGGCCGAGGCCCAATAGACAGGTGACGCAGCACCGCAGGTCCCAATAGAATCTGGTCTCCACTTTTTTCGATGATTGTGATTGACTCAGAAGGATTTTAGATGTGGGACTAGATCCATTGGAAAGGTCTCATCGAGGGCTTCTCCGTAATGTACTTGAACGCCCCAAACGGAGTTCGTATACATCTGCTATGCCCATTTGAAGACAGGCCGCTCCGCCGTGGCCGACCCGGACTCTAGCTCGAGGTAGACTTGATTCCCGACCCGTCTTGGCGCAAAGTGACACCCTCGCTGATCAACACCATGATTTCTGAGCACAAGCACAATATTATTAGGTAGTAACTCGCTCTTGTCAATATTCTCTCGTGTACTAAGAAACAAGCTCACCTGGTGATTTAGTTGACGTGCACGTGCCCTTGTTATTGGTTCTTGCACAACGGGTGTTGGAAGAATGGACGCATCGTTAGGGGTGATGTCCTCATCAGACAACATCGCATTGCACCTCATCGATATATTGTGCAGAGATTGCAAACTTCAACACACACTGAGTCGTAGTCTATTGGTTTACGCGGGTGTGTGGTTGTCTTGAAACCAAGTCGCCGAACCAGTCCAGCAGAGCCCAGATTCTTCTGACTTCTGAGATCGAATATTGCTGCGACCACTTCGTGCTTCACCTGGATGTTGATGGTGAACAAGTTCTCCATTGGGTGATGGTCGTTCGGTGGATCCGAACCCTTCTCCTTCGGCATTGCCATCAGAGACAAGGTCGTATCCACCTCAGCAACCGAATTCACTCGGACAACTTCTTCGTCGGGTGAAGTTGTAGTCGTCGTGGCTGTTCTTTTCCCTGGTCCATTTTTCTTTGGTCAAAGTTCTGGATGAAGCTTGTAGCATTTTTCCTTGGTATGTCCCACGACTTAACAATGTTTGCAAAAGGCACCCGTGCCTGATTTTGAAGCGTTCTTCTTCGGACTCGGTTTTCTCTTCGTCGAGGTCGAACTTTCCTTCGTGCCTTTGTCGCTGCAGGATTTGTTCTTCTTCTCGATCGCCATAGCAGTTGTGCTTGCGGTCACGATGTCTTGGACGTCGAACAGACTTAGCTTAGTACTAATCAATTTCTGAAGTCCAGATGTGTATTTCCGAAATACTTGAGGATCGGACAGTGAGATGCCGATGACCATTGCTTGTCGCCGAAACTCCGTCGTATAGTCCTGAACATATTGGTCGCGCCGTTGGTACAATCTGTGCCAATGTTCCCATCTCTCCTCGAGGTAACCCATCAGATAGAATTCTTGTCGCAGGAGTCGTTTGAATTGACCACACGCAAGGTCATCAACTTCACCACTAGCGACAAGGGCCTTCCACCAAGTCTTAGCGTGGTCCTTCATCTTCAAAGGTGCGAACTTCACCTTTTGAGAGCTACTGAACCCTTTCAGGTCAAAGTAGGTTTGAAACTGGTCGATCCAAGAATCCAGTTTCTCGACATCGATCTCCCCATCATATATGGGTATGCCAATCTTAGCGTCGACCTTAAAAGATTCGACATCTAAGGAGGTGTTGGCGAGGTCATCGGTCTTATGGTCGCCTTCGTCTTCATCTTCGTCTGCCCTGCGCAAGTCTTCACCTATCTTCACACCCACAACCTTCCCTGCTTCAGGAGGTACAATCATGGCCTGCTGCTTAATCCAAGAAAATACAATTTCTATGTCGGTGGAGAGCTTAGCCACTTGTTCGGCTAGGTTAGCTTGAACGGAGGTATCGTCAGACATTGTCAGAGACGTGGCTGTAGGAACCGTCAATTGATCGCCTGGAGTTTCACCGGAGGTTTTGTAACCCTGGAGAGTCTTCACCATCCATAGGATAGGAAAGTTGCTTTGATACCAACTTGATCCGTTTGAGACCTAGCCTTGGTTTCGCACTAGGCTCGTTCAGATTCTAATATGCAGAATAACGGGATCTTACTCGGAAGTACCGAAACCCAAAGGATGATCGCAACATAGTTCAAAGTAATTGCACAACTCTTTATTTCAAACAGGGCTTTACACGTTGAACATTAGACACACTTGCCTACGTGAAGGAACTATGAACTGGATATATGATCCAAGGCTGTAATAATATTTGATGATCTAAACTAGACCTATTACAATGTATTTATAGTCCAATCGTATGAGTACGTATCAGACTCAATAACCTAAATGTATTAGACTCATATAACTAGCTAATCCTAAACAGATAAGCTTAGTTATATCTATTCGGATCGAATTACAATTCCGAACAGAGAACGAATTCCTTTTCAAGGTCGCGAACCAGACCATGGTCGCGAAACCTTTCCGATCTCGAATATGGTCACGAAGTCGTATGCGACTCGACTTGAAGATCCTCCTGGATCAGCAATTCATTTACTTGAACGGTTGGGGCTTCCTCTTGTTTCCCCACAGGCCGCCAGTTGATTAGCAGCTGAGAGGGAAGAATCTTTTCTTTCTCCAATGCTTCCAAGCTCTCACAGTCACAATGGCTTGATAGGCTCCAGGATGCCATCGCAGTGATGAAATTTTTGGAAAGATGAGGGTTTTTTTGGTGCATCCATTATTTTAATATTTTTCATAACAGATTTTTTACGAGTTATACCCAAAATCATATTTTTGACCCTATAGAAATTTGAAACAAAATGAATCCTTTTGGAAACTGAAGAGTCATTTTATTTCAAATTCGGGGGCTATAGAACAGATAATCATATTATAATGGAATTATGTGGTGTCAGTGCTACCTGTGGTCTCAAAGTAATACAGTGACCTCAGTGTTGCCTATAGTCTCAATGCAATCCTGTGACTTCAGTACTTTATTGATACAAAGACATCTCATATAATATCTTACCTTTGAATACTATGGTCACAGAGATATTTACCTGCAATTATTTTATTCAAACAGAGATTTTTGTCCTGGTTTTCTATGACCTTGATTTGTTGTCACGGCAACCATGGATATAGTACTAATTACCTATGGATGTTATGGTCACAAAGACATTTACCTGCAACCATTTTTCACACAAAGATATTTACTCAAAATCATATTGAGAAATGATTATAGATTATACGTAATCATTAATCAAAACCTATTTTGTGAAAAAAATAGAAAACTGTATTTCTTACAATCTTTACACAAAAAAAGGGATGTAGGCAACCAAAGCGTCAACCTGATCCGAAAGAAAAGTGCAAAGTTCTCCAAGGGATAGATTGTCATCTACACGATTGACAGTAGCTGCCCCAAGAGAATCAGCGACATTCCTTAATCTTTCAACATCGTCTTTTATTGCGAGACTACAGTTGGCCCTAATAGCATCGGAGAGTTCCTTCTGCTCTCGAGAAAGGTCCCTCTCCATGCGAGCCTCTCTTGTAGCCTCACGCGCCCTTTCGTAATTCCCCCGCAGACGATCGACAGTCCGAAAAAGAGACTCAAAGTCTTAATTTCACCTGTTGGATCTCTCTTGCGGATCCTCATTTTCTTCCAGCAGAGAGTTACATAGTGCAGTCCGTTCCTTCAGACGAACCTGCATCTCTGTAAGCTGCTTGTTGAGGACCCACAAGGCTTGGTCCTCATGTGTGTACATGAGCTAATTCCAGAACCATGCAACAAGGTTAAAAAATGAGAATTATAACCTGGGATGCTGGCTGGGTGACAAAAGTTAAAGGTAAAATAGAAGTTGGATGCAAAACAAAAGCTTGGGCTTCAATTGTAGCCCAAACTTCAGTCTTCATCAATTTTTTCGATGAAGTTCCACTAGATGATCCTGCATCACCCCCAGATCACTTCTTTGAAGGTATTGGATTCTCAAAAACCTAAAGATTTCCAAAATGTGTTACTTTAGAAAAATCTCAAAAAAGGATTCATACAAATTCTTCAAAAAAATTACCTTTTGAAATGACTGTGCAATATCATCTTCTACAACCAAATCCTCTTCATCACTCTCAACAATTTGTTTAGAGTTATTCACCATCGTGATAAGAACAGAAAAGAGAAAATGAAGTTAGAAGATAAGAAGAAGATCTAAAGACTTAAACAAGTGAAAGCTTGCAGATCCTAGAACGAAGAAGGTTAAGTATTTATAGAAACCAGAGGCGATGATTCGTATTCACAACCTCGAGTTCTTAAAAGGCTTGATAATTACCTGTCAAATTAATCCCAAAGTTCTTCTTGGGAAATGAACCGACACATGGTGAGAAAAAGCAAACGTCTTCTTTACAACAAGAGAAGGTGAGACGTCGGATACTGTATTCTTGAATCTTAAAATTCGAAGTAATAAAACTTTTATTTCTTCAAATTTGGGGGCTTGCTGACGATGATTATTACCCGAGCTAGTAATATGTTCGTTTAAACATATCATGTTTAAGATATTTCGAATATGATATATAGCTCCGTACACTAGCAAATGTAATGGTCGTAGAGGTAGTTTCCTGTGTACCAGAAGGTGGTTGCAGGATGTGCGTGACCATAGTATCTTGAAAGTTGTATTTAACCTCAGTAGTGTTTAAGTCTTCCAAACATAGTTCCAAGATAAAATAACTTCCCTCCCCACATGTAAAGACAACCGTCGAGGAGTTAAGATATGTGGTCATCTGAAACCGCACATAGTAACTGGCAAGGAGATAAAGATAAAGATGTAGTTTTGTAACTACATCTTAGCAACCATCGAACTTCGCAGAACTATCTCACGTTGGCACCCATTCGATCAATATAAAAGACGATAAGGAGGAGATGAGTTGGACAGGTAGAATTAGTTTCGCAAGTACAAGCATACAGAGAGATTGTTAAACTTTCTAACAATCTCTCCTTCTCTATAATCATTTATATACATAGTGAAAACATCACAAGACGTAGGGCTATTACTCAACTCATTGAGGGCCTGAACCTATATAATATTTCGTGTTCCCAGTACATAGCTATCTTTACTTATCTGGTGGGCATTTTGAATTGTCTCTACTTCATACATCATTAATCTACATAAGATCGACTAAGGACACTAGTCCCAATCGTCGACACTTCTCTCAGCTTTGCGAGAGTGGCCTCTTCAACAATACTATAGCTATTGATGATTGTTTCCAAATCATTCCTTTCATCGCGGGAAAGCTTTGCAGTCTTTTTGGCATTTTCCATGGCCATCTCGAGGATATTGATAGTATCATGATGTTTATCAAGGTCGCGTCCTCGCTTGATAAACTTATCCTCAAAATTATTCCTTTCTTCGGCCAGCTTAGAATTTATTTCTCTTTAACCTGGTTAGATAAAGAAGCAAAAAAAATTCTGATTAATTCATGAAATATCATAAACGCAATGACAAATTCTACGAGAATGAACTCATGATCTATATCGGTTTGTAATTTTCTTTTTCCTCTTGGAGAGAAGCATATGAACTTTTATTTTCCTCCAAGGATGAGAGGGCTTCAGCAAGTTTTTTGTTATTTTCCCTCAGAGCTTCTGCCATCGCAGCCTCCTTATCGGAGTGCTCTTTAGCAACCTCACGTATTAGAGCAGAGTTTTCCCTGCGACAACAAGAAATGTTATTCTAATTCATAGAGGACTGAGATTAGAGCAAGATACTTACTGCTCTAAGCGGTTGCATTTTGCTTCAGCGACCTTAAATTGTTCTATCAACGAATCAACCAAGGTCGAATGGTGAGCAGAGTTCTACAACGAAATAAAAAAAAAGATATTACTCAGATAAACAATAAAAGACATTGGGTAAAGATTTTACTTACGTCTACGAGATCTTTGAGAAAGATCTCATATCCCAAATTATCCTGCGCTGGCTCGGTAATTTGTAGATTTAAGTCCAGAGCAAGACGCGGAGTACCAGCAGGTTGAACCGTTGTTTCCAAATCCTTTTCTCCTTGATTAGGAGAAAGAAGGATTTCTTCGACTAGAGGGAGAGCAGAAGTTCCTGCTTGTTCGTTTGTCCCATGGTCAAAATCACAGTCGCAATTTCACTTCCTTCATCATTGACAAGATTGGAGGATTGAGTATGCCGAACCACTTCCTCCATGATGGTTTCAGGTACCTCAGCGGTCATAGCAACATCTAGTGCTACAGATGAAGCTCTAGTACAATCTATAGAATGAGTTTCTGCCATAGTAATCACCACCTCCTCAGCCTTAGTTGTTTCGATTTCTGGTATTGAAACAGACTGTGTAGGGGTTGAGCTTGACCTGTACAGTCATTTTATGATTGTATAAGTTATACCTAGCTATATACAATAAATTAGTTAGAGAAATAACATGTTGTTACCTGAAACTGAATCCCAGATTACTTTGGAAACCCAATGCCCCATTTGTGGGAGACAATAACGAAGATAACATCTTCTTAGAGGATTTCTTCAAAGGTTTTCCGGACCTTTTCCTCCGCAGAATCAGAGGAATCTCATCTTCCTCCTCCTCGCTTCCCTCTCCCTAAATGACCAAGGAGTAATTTCCAGCTGTACTTGGAGAAATACGAGAACTGAAAATCCTTTCCAATTTGGCCACCGAACTAGGTTCGATGGCCTTATATGAAGTCACCCCAGCAGTCATTTTTAGTTTAATTTTGCCAGGGGTTGAAGTCTTCGCTTTCTTGACATTGGATGAGGATTGACCTTTGGATTTGGAGAGAGTTTTCTTCAATTCCTTCGATGAAGGACCACCAGAAGGTCTTACATCATCAATGGTCCGCTTCATCCCAACTATTTGGCCCATGAGTAACTACACAAATCGGAATGATTTTCTTGGATTATTGTTGTGGAAAAAGGTAATATACTCAAGTTTTTCCGAAAGAGATTTACCTTTCGATTTTCTTGTATTAAGTCGTCATTGCCGCTGACCATGCTCTGCGGTCTCGGTGCAACATCCTTACCTTCTATGGTGGTGGCACTGTATAATTTCAAAAGAGCATTTGTTCTCCCGTCGACCTCAGAAATAAGTAAACCTATTTGGGAAACTCAATAAGATCATAACAGATTGAAGACAATATACCACTCTATAAGAAGGAACCTTTACCTTGATTATAATCTAAGGTTGCATCTTGCATATAGCGCACCTCCCAGGTAGGATGCACCCTTCTTTTTAGAGCACTGATCCGATTCTTCACAAAGTCCCGAATCATGTCTCGAGCTGTCAAGCCCTCACGTCCCAGATGAATAATTACCTGGGCCTGTTTCTGCAATTCCTCATCGAGTTCAGGAGCAAAGTCTTTTTCATTGTTTCTCTCTGGTCGACGGTTCTCAAACCAGAGACTACTGTCTTTAGGAGCAGGCCAGTAGAACCATCGCTAGCTCCATCCATGGACGGAGTCATGAAGAGGAACAACTGGGTAGTCTTTTTTCTCCCTCAGATGAAAGTAGACACATCCAATAGCATTTAGGCTCTTTGACCATGCCAAGAAATAAAATCAGCGTAAAAGAGTGATGCTAGCCAAAACTCCAACGAATGCCTCGCACAAATGTTGAAAAATAGACAAACCCAATATAGAGTTGGGATGAAGATTCACCAATTCGAACCCAAAATGATTGAGGATGCACAGAAGGAATTCGCCCTCAGGGAGGTGAAAACCGCAACGCAAGGAATTTTCAAAAATCACCAGTTCGTTTTCCTTAATGACTAGGATTTACTCTCCTCTAGTGGGATGCCACAAGATGAAAAACCTCGAGGGAAAAACTTCTTCTTTCTCCAGAAGCTCCAAACTTTCAGTGGCGCGATGGATGGATTGGCTAAAGGATGCTATTTGCTTGAGATGAAAGAAGGAACTGGGAGAAAGAGGGTTTTGAAGCTGCTTGAGGAGGCGAAATTCACAAGGCTGCAAAAGAGGGTTTTGAAGCTTCAAAAACTGTAAGTTGCTTTTTAACAACTACACCTGTCTCTTGCATCAGATGTTTCCCATGATGGATCTAACGGGCGTACCTAAAACTACTTTTAGAACCTATTAGAATCTGAAACGAAAATGAATCTTTTTGAAGTCCAAGAAACCATTTCATTTCGAATTCAGGGGCTAGCTGTCAGCTAGTCATTCATACCATACTATAACTGTGGGATTCTATGACCTCAATTTTATGATGTCGCAGAATCCATGGTTTCAAATATTACGTGTGAATGTAATGGTCTGTAACACCCTGGTTTTGGGGGTGAAAAGTTTTTGCATAAAAACCCTGCATGCATGTATCTCTGTAGTAGTAGCCAGATCAGCTAAACCCTAATCTCTCTCAAACCCTAAAAATCTCCAAATCTATTACCTAGATCCAGATCAAGATCTGACCATCCAGATTTAACCTACCAGTTATTCTAGAGATAAAAGTCTTCAGGAGCCAGATTGAATTCTAACCCTAACTCCCAGTATCTAAGTCTCTTTCTGTTTTCGAAAACAGGAAATCCAGATTTACCCTAAGTACCCTAGTTTCCAGATAATTGAGTTATCTTGATTTAACCCTATCCAGACTCAAGTATCTCTTGGAATATGTTCCATGATACATCCTCAACTTACCTCAAAAAGTTGGGAACCAGATTGTTTCACCTAAACACTTTTCGCGGATAAGTCCAAATTTTACTGCGAATAGGTCCTTTTCTGCTTACTGGAGGCCTGAAAAGGCTAAAATCCACGAATCATCTCAAACTCGAGAATTTCTTCAGGGAACACCTCGCAAATACTATTTTATACAGATCTCCCTTTTTATCAGACTTCAAAATCTCTCTCCAATCACCAGAATTCGAGACCGACAAAATCCAGATCTATTGTACCCTAATTTTACCCTATTTTCGAAAATAGGTGAAATCCCTCAGATCTTATCAAACTTTCTCCAAATTTGAGCTAAATGAGTATTAATAGAAATATTATACTCAGCCATGGAATCAAATTCCAAATTGAACCTGTCAAAGACCAGATTTGCAATTTAGTCCAAAGCCAAACCAAAAATCATCGCAAATCAGTCCCTGGTTCGACCACGAGCTACTGTGCACGACCAGGCCGTTCAATCGACCACGAGCGGGCATTTTCGTCGTCGCCATTGCCGCTGCTGCAGCTTCGTCGCCAGTGATCTCCAGCGTTGCCACCTCAGCCACTGTTTCGTTGCCGCGTGTATGCCTCGTATTCGCCACCGTGGAACCACTTCACCCCTCCAGCAGCGCCTTCGCTCTCCCGCGCGCGCGCCCGACAACGGCAGCCCAGCTGCGCCACGTTGCAAGCATGCCTGGGGGAAGCATCAAATCGCCGTTGCATCAACCAGGACTGCGCGCCAGACTGTAAAAGCCGGCACGGCCGCTGGAGCGCGTCACCTCGCTGCTGTCCCGCCCGGCCAGTCAATTCGCCGTCGATTCATAGCTCCAAGTCTCCAGGCAATTCCAGCCGTTGCAAGCTTCTAGCTGTGCCTATAAAAGCCATCCCAGCCCAGCTCAAAGACACACGCCAGAACCACACAAGTCTCTAACCTCGCCGTCCTCTTCGTCTTCTTCGGCGAGCTCGAGAAGAGGCTCACGGTGCCAGCCCAACCTACTGCACCGAACTCCAAATTGAAGCTACCAGTAAGTAACTCTCATCCACTTACCTGTGTAGTAGCAGCCAATTGAACTCTATCGCACCTCATCGCCGGGAATTGCTGATTTTCCCCGACAACTCCGGCGAGCAATTAATCCCTAACTAAACCAATTTAGCTCTCGAGCCTGTGATCAAACATGATCAGTGGACTGTGTAGAACACATCTAAGCAACCAGAATCACCAATTTCGCTAAGATATGAAAAACCCCAAGTTTACACCTTGCATGCAAACTGGAACTCGCCGTTAAGCTTCTGTGGTGATTTTCCAGTTAAATTGACTTCACACCTAGCTTTGTTATGCCCCAGAGACCCTCCTCAAGCAAGGACTCGAGTTCAATTGCCCTAGAACAGAAATATCCAAATCAGGATTTAGTTCATCTTTCCTCCAGCCAATATCTTCTAAATTCAGCCACTCCAGCTCAAACCACCTTGCCATTTAGATGTTTTGGACCATTTTGAGCAACTTTGTCTTCTACCACGACCCCTAATTCGGCCTAGAACAGGAGTTATGGCTATGCCCTAGTTGCTGTACTGTTTGTGCTGCAGGTACTCCAGACCAGTCAACTTCTTCGCAGGTTTTCATCACTTTCCAGCCATCTCCTACCCTAGATCCTGTTGAGACATTTGTTCCTGTTACAAATGCCTAACTACCAGACAAAGTGATGCATCATTTGGAGCCTTGAATCAAAAGATATGGCTAACCCTAGTTTCTGGCCATGTCAACCCTATGCCAGGCTGTGTCAGCTAGTGGCATTAGCCCTGTTCACCCACCTCTGGTCGTGTAAAACAGAAATTACTTTGTCAAATAGCTGCCTCACTACCTTGTGCACCATATGCTTGAATCAAAACCTACTTTGGCCACTGGAAACTGTTCAAACCATGTCAATGCCATTCTAGAGCACTGTCAGCCTATGTCAGCCAGTGGCATTGAGCCTTTTCACCCACTTCCAGCCATGAACTTTGGAAATAACTTTGTCCCTTAGACTCCTGACGTTGTGATCTACACTTTTCCCTACTGTCACAACTTGAGTTGAGCCTTCTATCACCCATTGACCTTATGTCGATGCCTTGAACCGAATGCCAACCTAAATACATTCGCTGTTTTTGGGCGAACCAGTCACCACCTTGATATTACCCTGATATTTTGGAACCTTGTAAATCTTAACAACTAATCTTAACCCTGATTACCATAGTTAAACTCAAATCGCTTCCAAATCTTGTATCACCAGAGTGTTTTCTCCTTGCATCATTGCATGTAGTGGATTAGTAAGAGTAGGATTGATTGTAATGTCTGTTTGCTTGTTTGAACTTGTTCAGAGCAAGAGCCCGAGGTTGAAGACCTTGTCACGGAACCGTCATCAACTGCTGATACTTACAACGCGGAAGGCAAGTCATACTTTGATCATATTGAACCTATATTTTATGAATTGCTATGCTATTCCATGAGTAGATATCTCATTAATATTGCATGTGTTGAGATCAATGATATTATGGCAGTGATAGATTGAATACTTGAGGAATGTGAACTTGTTAAGATAGCAAGCCATGAATTAATAAAAGTATATACATATATATTTATATTCATGAAATAGAACCCCTAGCCGTGACCAGTGTTTTGGTATGGAATGGTGGTAGCACTGGAGGTGCTTGGCTGCACTGGATGTGTAGGCACTGAAGGTGCATGGTTTGTGGTATGATCTGGTCACTGGCATATAAGGACTAGAACCTTGTGTTGTGCGTCTAGTGGCATGAAAAACATACCAACCACTTACCTGGTATGGGACAGGCGCAATCTAGTAGCTTTCTTGGTATTAACAGTTCCCTGCATGGCTTGTTGATTCGGTTTCTCGCGTGGAAACTGGTGGGATGCAGTTCGTCCATGAGTGATGTGTGATCAGAAAAATTATGAGAGGATAAGGTGTAAAGAAGGAAGACGCCCTACGCCAGATTAAGTCGTGTGCGACTGTAATCAAAAGAGGCTATGTGTCCTACGGGAACATAGACCCAGACTAGGAAGTAAGGCAGTGGGGAGGACCCACAACGGTACTTGGGACTGGATTGTCCATTTACCGGGCAGGGATACTGTTAATACTAGACTGCAAAACGTTGTGTGATCTCGGCCTTGTCGCATGCGTATAAGTCGCATGGAGTTGGCCCGACTTGAAAGTCGAGTGAAAAAGTGGATTTAAAAAGAGGTACACCTCTGCAGAGTTAAAAATGTATTCGAATACTTCGTACTCCCGAGTTTTAGGAGTATGCCGCGGTGGATTAAATCCACGGGGTGTGACACAAGTATTGTTTTATAAACTAAAATTTGTTAGTTCAAGATTACCCAAGTGGCATGTGTTGTCACGATAAGGGGCGTTGCCGTGGGCTGTCATGTGTTGACGTGTCGCGGTAATACCATAATCTAGTAAACATGTGTTAACTAAGAGGCATGTGGATTTTGCCTTAAGCATATGATAACTAAGAGGCATGTGGTTTTTGCCCTAAAAGTATATGAGATACTGATATGAGTATAAGATTGAAAGGCTTGAATAAAAGTAATGTGATATGAGGATATATCGCCTTGGATATGGGATATATGTATCACCATCAATATGATTTATTTACTGCCATGAGTATGATCAGAAGTTGAGTAAGAAATGAGAAAGAAATGTATTTTGAGAAACCCTTCACTCTTTCCCCAATAGCATAGGTTCATGTCATTTATACTATATGTATCTCTACCTTCCCTATGACTTGTTGAGTACGTAAGTACTCACCCTTGCAACAACTCATCAATAGATGGAGCGTTCTACGACCTTGGAGGATATCCTGAAGATGCTGCAGACCCAGGAGATGATGAGCAGTTTCCTCCGGAGCCTTGATGTGGTGCTGTCTTGCTGTCAACCTCTGTTTCCTGTGGATTGCTTTTGGGCCTAGCTTCCGTCGACTAGATGTGTTATTTTGTTGTACCCCTGTGCCTTGTAAGGCACTGTATTCCGTATTGTACTAAGGCCTGATGGCCATACAATTATGACTACTGTAATATTTTGCTGCTTCAATGTATTCCTGTGATTGACTCATCCTGGGAAGTCAAGTGGTTTATGGGACCAGCTGCACCGAGCTGGGCTCCTCACAGGTGATGTCATAGTCGTGGCAGACACGACATGGTCGCAGATATTTTTTTTGCTGACAGAGATATCTACTTACCATCATTTTTTATCATATAGACAAAAATGAATACTAATAAGTGGTTACACATTTGGCACGGTCATATTATCAAAACTTATCCAATAACTCTGATGAAAAAAAGGAATGATTCTATTATCATTTCCTACAATCTTTAAAGTAAAAAGGGATACTGGCGACCAATGAGTCAGCCTGATCCGAAACAAAGATACAAGACTCCTCGAGGGACAAATCATCCTTCTTGGGATCAATAACATCTGCTTCGAGTGAATCGGCAACCCTCCTCAGTTTTTTGAGGACATCTTTTATTGTGAGACCACAGCCGGCGATAATTGCATCAGAGGCATCTTTCTCCTCTCGGATAAGGTCCCTCTCCATACGAGCAAGCCATGTGGCCTGACGAGCCCTATCACAGTTCGCCTTCAGATGATCAATGATCTTGAAGAGAGAGTCGAGGGATTCTCCTCACTTGTTACATTTCCCCTCAAGATCCTCATTTTCTTCCTGAAAGGAGTTGCACAATACAGTCTTTTCCTTCAGAAGAACCTTGTTGCTTCTAGGCCCTTAATCTTGATTTTGATGATAAATGGCAACAAGTGTCTTGGACTAATCTATTTACTTTGGGTATAATCAATAAGATTAGGTGAAAAGAACAAACGTCAAATGGGAGTCGCAAGATGGAAGCCGCAAAGACCTAAGAGCTATTTCTGTAAAGTCTACAAGTAATCCGGGAGGATCTGTAGGTCGCAGTCCAAAGTCGCGAGTCAAGGTCGCAAGCGCAAGGTAACAATGTCGCCCTAAGTCGCGAGCCAAAGTCGTGAGCCAAAGTTGCGAGCCAAGGTTGCGAGCGCAAGGTTGCCAAGAAGGAAGCCGCAAAGACCTAAGGTAAGTGCTTGTTTATTGTACCGGTCTTAATGTTTGGAGTATTGATCAGTTTTATAGAAATTCTTTTTAGTTTATAACCGTACTATTAAGAGGGGTTGCGAAATCTCTTTTAGTTCCGGCAAAAACTGAGAAACTCTTAGGTCATATGTTGCATTCTCATTCATTCATATTCTTTGTCCAAATCGAAGAAAAAATATATAGATTTCAAAGAGGGTCTGAAACTGGTCATTCGAGTACTGTTCATTTGATCGGAGGTCACTCGAGTATTGTTCATTCGACCAGATACTGTTCATTCAATCATACATTGTTCATTAGACTAGACATTCAACCGACTATTTTCTAGCCGTTAGAGGTCGAAGCTTGATGTTAGCTGTACTAATTTCTTTTCTTATCAACCACAACGGCTAGCTGAGAGGTTGGGCTATAAATATAAGTGTTTTGAACAGTATTGTCATCTATCTCAAGCCCTATAGTCATATACACCTTCAAGCATCATCTCTCTACTCTTTTGAGTAATTTTTAGAACTTTTGAGTAGTTTTTGAGTAGATTTTGAGCAGTTTATGTTCACATTTTTTTAGTAGTTTTGAAATACTTTTGAGAAGATTTTCTCCACTGTTTTTGAGCAGTTTTTAAAACACTTTTTGGGCAGATTTCTAAATAGTTGTCGAGCTATTTTTTAAACACTTTTTGAGAAGTTTTTCTAAAGAACTAAGAGATATATTTTGATATACCCTTGAGGCCAGGTGCTAAAATTTTGATCTTTTGATCAAGTATCATTTATTGTAATTGAGAAAGATCTTCTGAGAGCATTCATTTGCATCATTTGCGTCCCTAGAAGTTTATTGGTATTTGTTGGGGATCAAGAAAAGATCTCACAACTTGTTACTTTTGGTGATCGCCTTTACCTGGACAGTTTGGTGGTGTGGCCATTGATCTCTCCATTGATGAAGCTTGTCAGAGAGGTTCGGTGTGTTTGTGAGAGGTTTTGTACTCACCTTTTCGGAGTGGAGAAGGAGAAACCCTAGTGGATAATATCCTTTGTGGATATTAAAGCAAGACTCATTCATTTGAGTGCTTCAACGAGGAGTACGGGAGACCAGGCGAGTCTCTAAGATCTCGGGTGATGAGGATTATTATCCGAGCTAGTTATTTATTTAATGTATCATATTCAAGATATTTCGGTTATGATATATAAATCTGTGCATTAGCCGCCACTATGGTCGCAAAAGCAACTTCCTATGTACCAAAAGGTCGTAGTCACAGTACCAATCTAGGTTCGCAGAACTTGCGCGACCATAAGGTCGCAGGCTATGCGCGACCAAGGTAATCTAAGGATTACATTTAACCTGAGTAGAGTTTGAGCTTTACCAAACACATTCCAAGGATAGAGATAACTTCTCCCACGTGTGAAGACAACTGTCAAGGAGTTAAGATGTGCGGTTATCTAAATTGCACATGATTAACCGGCGAAGAGATAAGTGCAGTTATGCAACTGCATATAGCAACCGTCGAAACTGCTTCACATTGCCATCCTTTCGTTTCATATAAAAGAAGGGAAAGAAGCACAAGATAACAAGATGAAGAGATATATGAGATATATATCAAGCAATAGTTAGTAGACAGAAGCATAAAAAGAGATTGTCAACTTCTGTAACAATCTCCTTTTCCCTATAAACACCGTTATACATAGTAGAAACACTACAGGACGGGTTATTACTCAATCCATTGAGGGCACGAACCTGTATAATTATGTGTGTCACCAACTTGTACTTACCTTAACTTACCTGATAAACGCCCTTAAAGGTCTCACTCCCTACTCAAAAATCTGCGTAAGATCTACTAAGGACCCCGAGTCCTAATCATCGACAGCTGCCGCCTACTGTGGGGCCTTCCTCAAGGCGTTTCTTTCATCAGGAGCTCTGGTAAGTCATGTCTGGGGCATACGATTCTGAGAACGATTTCGATCTCGATGATTATGCTCAGATTCAGATGCCTTTGCCAAACGACCCTGTTCCTATGGAAGAGGTCGACGGCGAGGATGTCCATGAATCACATTCGGAGGCTACATCTTCTCCAACTCTGGCCATGTCTGTCGACCAAGAAACAGAGAAGATAGATGCTTCCCCTCATGTGGAACCCGCCACATTAGAGGCTGAGTACATTCCACAACACGTTATTCCAGAAGATGTGGAGGATGACAATCTTGAGTTTAGTCCTGGAAAGTTTGATCCGGACAATCTCAAATCCCTTTTTGATTTCAAATTTATTCGAAACAAGGAGGAATGTTTTCCCTGTTTGCAACCTCGGTTCCTTGAGAATTTGCTGCGCTATCGGAGGAAACTCCTGAGCAGTGAATTGCCAAGGAGGAACAGGGGCACATACAGAAGGAGGATTAGGACCGTGAACAACGAGAAAACGAGGTTCGCAAGGCTACTGAGAAAGCCTTACATCTTGTGCAATCTCGTCACGATACCGTTGTTCGAGATCCCACTCCTAGCACTTCCCGACCTCCGCATGGTCGCAGGCACGACCAAACGCCTTCCTTGGCCACGGACTATCCTCCGGCGGTTGAAGAGACTTTGACTCCAATGGCACTCAGAAGAAGCACACAAGATCAAATTCGTGTTATCGTAGATACACTGCATAATCCTCATCCTAGTATCAAAGATGCGGATAGAACAACCTTTGCTCGAGTCTTGGTGGACATGCTCGACGAAATTGCATCTGACGCAACTCCAACGGCATCGTCCCATTCCACGATTCGTTCCCATGAGCGGGATTATTCTCACTCCAGTGGTGGAAGGCGCAATCAGTGGCCAGCAGGGCTGGTTCGGCATGACAAGGTCAGGCGAGTTGGAAGCTCTCGCGATCAAGATTGTGTACTAGTCCATTCTCGCCTGGGCTGCGAGGTGTATCTCCTCAAGGTAATGTAACCCGCGACCATATGGAAGGTTGCGGTAATAGACATTTCCACAGTTCCTATGTAGGTTGTAAGGCTTTGTCTCCAGGTCTCCGTGATGTGGTCTGGCCAGTAAAGTTTAAACCAGGAATGATCGAAAGGTTCGATGGAACTCAAAATCCATCGGAGTTTCTTCAGATCTACATCACTGCCATGCAGGCGGTAGGGGGAGATGACTGCGTGATGGCAAATTACTTGCCAATGGTTCTTGAAGGACCAGTGAGAACCTAGTTGCTTAATCAACCAGAGGGGCCAATTTACAATTGGGAAATGTTGTGTGATGCAATACTCAACAATTTCCAAAATTGTTATCAAAAGCCTGGCAAGGTGGATGATCTTCATCGCTTGTGCCAGACTTCCACGGAAACACTTCGGTAGTTTGTAAAGAGATTTGTTGGAGTGAGAAATACCATTCCTAACATCTCTGATAGTTTCGTTATCAGGGCATTTAAACATGCCGTTCGATATGGAGATTCACCGAAGATTTACTTATCCATCCGCCTCGATCGGTAGCCGATCTCTTCGACATGGCTGATCGTTATTCTGATGCTGTCGAGGCCGTGGAATGGAATAGGATGGTTGACAAAGGGAATTTGCCGCCTGAACCAAGTCTCAAGAATGACAAGAAGGATGATTCTAGCCAGAAGCCGGAGTCATCGATGGGCGAGAAATCAAAAAGGCCCAAGAAAAATTGGTCTGGACAATACCAAGATGTCGCCATTGCTGACAAACCACCGCCAGGGAAAGGTAATAATTTTTCGTTTAAAAGGAAAACTCCTTCTGGTGGCCGCGACAGAGACTATTCGGGAAATCCGGCTAACTCGCAGGGAAATAAGAAGTGGTGTCCACTGCACAATTCTTCCAGACATGATCTCAAGAATTGTCACAACTGATTGAAAAGCTTGGAAGACTTCTACCAGGGAACTGGGCCCACGCCGACCATACCACGGCAGGATCAGGCCTGCGAGATTAGAGACGCTGATGGAGATGAAGAAATGTCTTACCAGGTACCGCAAAGCCATGTCAATATTATTTTTAGTTATTCCTCTTCTTATGCTTCTAAGCCTCAATTTAAAACTTTTTACTGTGAGGTAAATAAAGTTGAAGCTCCCCTTGGGGAGCCTCAATATCCTCGCTGGTCAGAAATTCCCATAACCTTTGACCGGGATGATTGTCCCAAGGGGCTTACTCGACCATTACGACTTCCTTTGGTCATTACTCCGATAATTAGCAATGCTAGGGTCAAAAAGGTTATGATCGACGGGGGCAGTTCTTTGGACCTATTATTGGTCAAGACACTTGATGAGATGCAAATCCCTCGCTCAAAGATTAAACTCATAATTCATCCATTTTATGGTATAATTTCTGGTCTCTCAATGATGCCGATTGGACAAATTGTGTTACTAGTAACATTGGGAGAACCAGATAATTTCCAAACAGAATTAATTACATTTGATGTAATTGATTGTGATTCGGCATAAAACGCTATTTTTGGAAGGCCAACACTTGCTAAGTTCATGGTGGCAGCACATTATGCTTATCAATGCGTTAAGCTACCAGGCCCAAAAGGCATTATTACAGTCCGAGGCAGCCAGAATATGGCTCTTACTTGTGATCGGTTATCTCTGGAGTTGGTGGATCAACTTCCCCTTCGGGATATTCAAGTTGCGACCACAACCACAGATGCGATCAAAGTTGCCCCACGACCAGATGAAAAATTGAAGTTAGTTCCATTGTACACAGACGATCCATCCATAACCATTTAGATTGGATCAGGCTTCGATGACAAATAGGAACTCGAGCTCATTACTTTCCTCTGGGCTAACGCAGATGTGTTTGCGTGGAAACCATCCGACATGCCTGGAGTCCCAAGGGAAGTGATTGAGCACAGGCTATCTATTTGGCCTGGACAACGACCAATAAAGCAAAAGCTCAAACGCTTTGCTATCGACCGACAAGCAGCCATATGTGTGGAGTTAGACAAACTCCAGAATGTAGGATTTATTCGAGAAGTCGATCATCTTGAATGGCTCGTGAATCTAGTCATGGTCCTAAAGTCAAATGGTAAGTGGTGCATGTGCGTCGATTACACCAGTCTAAACAGTGCTTACCCAAAGGATGATTTCCCCTTTCTCGCATCGATCAGTTGGTCGATTCTATAGCGGGTTGCGAACTGATGAGCTTCCTGGATGCTTACTCAGGGTACCATCAAATTAGGATGGCAGAAGAAGATGAAGAGAAAACTGCCTTCATCACACCTTTTGGCACTTACTGCTGCGTCAGAATGCTATTTGGTCTCAAGAACGCCGGTTCCACGTACTAGCGCTTGATGCAAAAGACCTTTCTTTCCCAGTTAGGGCATAATTTGGAAGCTTACATCGATGATTTGGCTGTAAAGAGTTTGAGAAGCTCTAGTCACGTAGATGATCTTGTTGAAACCTTTTGTAATTTGAATAAGCATGGAATAAAGTTGAATCCTGAAAAATGCTCTTTCGGAGTTTCTTCTGATAAACTTTTGGGTTTCCTTGTTTGTTCGAGAGGAATCGAGATTAATCTTGAAAAAATTAGGGCCATTGAGCAAATGAGATCTCCTTCGACCATGAAGGATGTCCAGAGCCTAACAGGTCGCATGGCGGCTTTAAGTCATTTCATATCACGACTAGGAGAACGCGGATTGTATTTCTTTAAGGTTCTCCGTAAGCCTAATGCTTTTACCTGGACAAATGAAGCCAAGAAAGCCTTTCAAGAGGTCAAATCATATTTATCTAGCCCGCCAGTACTGGTCTCTCCAATTTTGGGGGAGCCATTACTCCTTTACTTGGCGGCCACCCCACACGCGGTCAGCGCAGTTCTGGTCGCGGAGAAAGAAAGTGTACAACAACCAATCTATCATGTAAGTGAAGTACTTCATGGACCAAAGGAGCGTTACCCTGAAGTCTAGAAGTTACTTTACGCTCTTTTGATGGCTTCTCGCAAACTACCACATTACTTTCAAGCACATAAAATTGATGTGCCTTCATCCTTTCCATTGGGAGATATTATCCAAATTTCAAAAAAATCTGATCACCTTGCGAAATGGGAAGTGGAACTTAGAGCAGTTGATATCCATTTCACCCCTCGTATCGTAGTTAAATCTCAAATTCTTGCAGATTTTTTAGTTGAATGGACTAATCCCGACCCTCCTACACAAGAATCTGTAGATTTACAATGCACCGACCTTTGGACGATGTATTTTGATGGCTCTCGCAGTTTTCAACACTCGGGGGCTGGAGTGGTCTTAATTACGCCTCAGGGAGACCAACTCAAGTATGTCATTCAACTACACTTTGTTGCAACCAACAACACAGCAGAGTATGAATGTCTTCTTGCTGGGCTTTGAGCAGCCAAATTCCTTGGAGTCCATCGATTAGTGGTGAGGGGAGACTCACAGCTAGTCGTAAACCAGGTAAACAAGGAGTACAACACCTCCGATGAGACAATGGCTCATTACCTCGAAGAAGTGAGGAAATTGGAAAAACACTTCAGTCATTTCGAAGTCCAATTTGTTCCGCGAAAGGATAATATACTCGCAGACCAATTATCCAAAATTGAGTCCTCACGTACATCCGCTCCAGCACGAGTGTTCGTTGAACACTTACAATACCCTTTGATCAAGACTTCGGTCAAGGATGATTTGGTGGCAGTTTAGGTTGCCGACCTTGGACAGAAAAAAGATTGGACCCGACCAATGCGGATTTATCTTGAACATGGGACCTTGCCCAAGGACGAAACTAGGAGTGATCGCCTAGTATGAAAGGCACGTCTATATAAAATAATCGATGGAATTTTATATGGAAAGGGTACTCAAGGAGTATTCATGCGCTATATATCTCAAGAGGAAGGTAAATCCCTCTTGAAAGAAATTCACGATAGTGTGTGTGGTGCACATGCATCTTATGAGACGCTGGTCGAAAGGCTTTTCAATAGGGTGTTTATTGGCCTTCGGCACTTAATGATGCCATGCATTTGGTCAAGACATGCCCACAGTGTCAATTTTATGCATGGCAAGTTCATCAGCCAGCATATGCCTTACAAACTATTCCTCTAATTTGGCCTTTTGCGGTTTGGGGAATATATATAGTGGGCCCTATGCCCCAAGCGGTCAATGGATACAAGTTCTTATTCGTAGCCATTGACACGTTTATAAATGGATCGAAACTGAACCAATCCACAATATTACCACCACTGCGGCAAAGAAATTATTTCATAAGAATATTCTAACACGATTTGGTGTTCCAAGTCATCTTATTTTCGACAACAGTTCCCAATTCGTTAGTGGTCTTTTAATAGACTATTGCGACGATATTGGGACCAAAGTGTGTTTTGCATCTGTGGCTCATCCACAGAGCAATGGTGCCGTTGAATGAGCCAATGGGCATATATTGCAAGGCATTAAGAAACGGGTTTTCAAGCGCCTTCAATTACGCTCGGGGGCTTGGGTAGACAAACTCTATTCTGTTCTATAGGCACTACGCACTACATGTAGTCGAGCTACGAGTGAGACACCTTTCCAATTGGTATATGGTGCTGAGGCTATGTAACACCCTGAGTTAGGGGTGAAAATTTCCTTTTTCATCAATAGCATGCATGCATGTATCTGTAGTAATAGCCAGATCAGTATCTATCCTAAGCCCTAAAATCTCCAAAATCTATCCTGTGACCTCAAATCAAGATCAGATTGTTCAGATGTGATCTATCAGTTACTCTGAACTTAAAAGTCTTCAGAACCCAGATCCAATTTTATCTCTAAATCCCAGATTTATCAACTTCTTCTGTTTTCGAAAACAGAAATACCTTATATTACCCAAATACCCTAAGTTTCAGAAATACAGATTTAATCCGAATCTTGACCAAGTTCAGACCAGATTATTCCTGGAATATGATCATGGGTATGTCAATACCTTAATATAAAAAGTTGACAGCCAGATTTCACCATCTAGACTCTTTTCACAAATCAGTCCAAGAGTTATCGCAAATTAGTCCTTATCTGATATCTGAAAATCCAAAAAGGCTAAAATCTCCAGATTAACTTCAAATTCAGAATTTCTTCAGCAAATCTTCTCAAAATGCTATTTGCCACAAGTTTCTCTTCTGTGCAGATATCAAAATCGAACCCTAAATGCCAGAATTCGAAATCGACAAAACTTAAATCTTATTTTGCCCTAAATTACCCTATTTTCAGTTTGTATCGAAAACTATTCAAATGTGTCAAATTTTATCAATTACCTTTGCCAAATACCTTGTTGAATATAATCTACCAGATTAGTGAAATCAAATTCAACTCTAACCTTCCAAATCTCCAGAATTACAGATTGGTCCAAATGTGAAAATCAAATATTGCAAATCAGTCCATTTTCGACCAGGCCAACTGCTGTACACGACCAGGGCTCGCCGTGGTTTCCTTGCGCCGTGGTTGCTTACCGCCGGTGAAGCTTCGCCTGCAACTTGACCGTGCATGCCAGTGCGCACGTGTCCTCGCTCCAACTGGTGCCGTGGCAAGGCCGCTGCTACGTCGACGACCAATGATTGCTCCTGCGCGCGACCAGCAGTGACTTTGTCAGCAATCCATCGCCACATAGCCTCGCCGCGCCAGTACTTGTCGCCACCGCTTGCTACAAGCTTTGCCAGGTCCCGATGAGGCGACATTGTGATCAGTTGAAAGCTTGTCGCCGTCGCATCACCGCTCTTGCTGTTTCTTCGCCGCTACTGCTCCAGCACGCAACCGATCTCATCACAGCAACCAATTACTTCATTGTTCCCCTTTGCCATCTTTTCCTGACCTATTTAAACGCTCCTGTGTGCAGCAGCTTCTCCACACATCACCAGGACTTAACCAATTTCCAAATTTCATCGCTGCAGTCGTCTTCTCCGGCGAGCCATCGAGGAGACTCACGGTGCCAGCACTCTACAGATCATCTCCTGTCAAATTAAAGCCATCAGTGAGTTCATCTACTCAACCTCTCTGTGTAGTACTGTCTAATTGCTCCCCGGTGACCTCTAACGCCGACGATCACCGGAAATGGCTGAAATTCGAAGAATGCCCTGTTCCGGCAATGCAGGCCAAATTACCTCGAATTAGCTCTCGATTCTGTAGAAGAAGTTGATCAGTGAGTCATTTCCAGCAAGCCTGTGCATCAAGATCTCCAGATTGAGCTTCAATCGAAGCTTTCCCCAATTTTTGAACTTCTCCAGAAACCGGCGATCGTCGCCAGGCTTCTCCGGCCATCCTCCGGCCAAAGTGATCATGCAGGTAGCTTCCTCTTACCCATATATCACTTCCCAAGCTTGGAATCGAGTTCGTTCGGCCTAAATTGAAAACCCCCAAATAGCAGTGTTCTTCTCCGGCGCCGATGACCGGAAAAGTGTTCCCGGCCGTTTCAGCCCAAATCACCTTGTCATTTAGATGTGCCTTAGCCTCCTGAGCATTTTTGTCTTCTAGCTCGACACCTAAATCGGCCTAGATCAAAAGTTATAGCTTTGCCAAGTTTTTGTCCAGAACTGATCTAGTGCAGCCAGTTCATCTCTGTTCATCATCAAATTTCTTGCTTTCCAGTCATTTCTTGCCCTAGATCCTGTTGACTTAATTGTTCCTGTTACTCAAGCCTACCTCCCAGACAAAGTGGTGCATCATTTGGAGCTCCAGATCAAAAGTTATGCTAAGCCCTAGTTTTTGGCATTGTCAGCTCTATGCCAGAGCTTGTCAGCCAGTGGCATTGACCTTATTTACCCACTTCTGGTTGTGTAATTTGAAATCCACTTTGTCCACTGAATTTGTAGAGTTGTGATCTACATTTTCTTCTACTACCACAACTTGAGATAAGCCTCCTAGCTTTTCTTAAAGCTATGTCCAAGCTTTGATCCGAATGTCGATCTGTTGACATTCGCTGTTTTGATTAAACCAGCCACAAAATTGTTATCCCTATTGCAATCCTGAAACCCTAAGATTATCTAATCACCATCCTTAGCCCAAATTCCTTGAAACCCTAGAATCTCAGTTCAGTTGCAGTTCAAATTATCTCCAGTATAGTTCAATCATTCTTGTTGAGCATTTCTGCATAAAAGTCTTAAAACATTTTAATATTATAAGTAATTATTGTGTGTTTGTTTGTCGTCGAGCAGATTCAGAAGCTAACTTTGAAGATTTTGCTGTTGACCCGTCATCGACTGCTGTACTTTACGACACGGAAGGCAAGTCATATCCTTGGTCATCTTGAACCTATATTTTAAATGTTGCTATAATATAACCTTGAATATAGGCAATATTGCATGTGAAAGATTGAGAATGATTGATTTATGAATTGGCAGTACTAGACTGGTTATCTGTGAAATGTGAAATAAACAAGTTTTGAGCCATGAACTATTATATGTATGTATATACTTATATTCATGAAATAAAACCCCTAGCCGTGACCAGAAAAATGGTATGGATGGCTGTAGCACTGGAGGTGCTAGACTGCAAAGGAATGCAGGCACTGAAGGTGCAGGGTTGTGGATAGTCTGGTCACTGGCATATAAGGACTAGAACCTTGTGTTGTGCGTCTAGTGGCATGAACAACGTGCTAACCGCAAACCTGGTATGGGACAGGCCTGAACAAGTAATTATGTGGATCGCACATGAAACCCCTGCATGAGATGTGTAGTGATGCACGATAAACACGGAGCGCGGCTCCCACACATATCACTGAAGGTGATCAAGCACGCTGACCCAGTAATGGGAATAAGCAATGGGGTGGAGGTTTGGATACAACCTGCCACAACTGTGCCTCACTGAGAGCCACAGGGTCGGGGGTGAATTGTGAGTGATACATAACAAAAGTTCTTGTTATTTCCACCTTGCCGCTCACAGTATGAAGTGAGTCAGGGGTCCAATCATTTTGTTATGATAGGAAAGGTTTGAAAGTGGAATATCTTGCAGGTAAATTGGTACCTCTCTGCAGAGTTAAAAACGTATTCGAATACTCCGAGCTCCCGGGTTTATAGGAGTCTGCTGCGGTGGATTAAATCCACGGGGTGTGACACAAGTACTATTTTCTAAATAAAATATATTTAATCAAGATTACCCAAATGACATGTGTTGTCATGATAAGGAGTGCTGCCGTGGGCTGTCGTGTGTCGACGTGTCGCGGTAGTGCTATAATCTAGTGAACATGAATGATGATGTTACTTTATGAAAAGTGCTGCCATGGGATGAGGTATGAAAGGAAAAGATTATTTTACAAATATCCATAATTCTTGACTAGTCTAGGTTCATATCATCACTACTATATGTATCTACTCTTACCTATGAATTGCTGAGTACGTAAGTGCTCACCCTTGCAACATTCAACTCAATAGATGGAGCCTACCTTGATCAAGATGATGGCACGGAGTACTACGTGGATCCAGAAGGAGGAGAATCAGTTCCGCCAGAACCCTGAAGTGTGTTGTTCTGCCGTCAACTTCTTTTGTGGGAGGGTCACCTATCTTCTACTGCGTAGTTAAATATTTTGCTAAACCCTGAATGCCTTGTAGGCATTGTAATCCTCTTTATGTAATATTAAGGCCAGCAGGCCACACTGCTTAATATTTTGTGAGTACTCTGTTGCAATGTAATATACTCCTGTGTTTGACTCATCCTGGGAAGTCAAAGGTTGTGGTTGGGACTAGCTGCAGCGAGCTAGGTCTCTACAGGAGTAGTCGTTGTCCCAGTCTCGGGGCGCGACAGGCTATCTTACCTATGGAAATACGTATTGGCTCTATTCGTGTAGATCATTTTTATCATTCTGATCAACATAAACAACGTGTCCAAGATATTACCCTCCTTAAGGAGAAATGTGATCGGGCGTTGATTAAGTCTGCAGCATATTTACAAGCTTTGCATAAATACCACAGTAAACGGGTGCGACCTCATAGTCTTCACATGGGCGACTTGGTTTTATGAAAAATTCAAAACCATCCTAATCGCAACAAATTCTCCCGTCAGTGGGAAGGCCCTTATACTCTGGTCTCAGTGCCACGACCAGGATCAGCCCGATTGGCGATGGAAGATGGAAGGATATTATCCAACACTTGGAATATAGATTAGTAACGCAAGTTTTACATGTAAGTTTTTCCATTTCCTTTTTTCCTTTTCAATTAGCATGATTTTCTTAAAAATAACATGTACCTTTTTTCGCGTTACATTATGGTTTAATTCCTGACCTTTGTCCTCTCTTTGTCGAGCTATGCTAAAGGGCTGGTTGCCAATGATCATCTTTTTATAGTAACCAAGTTGGATTCACTGGCTGATCTCATGGTCGCATCTAGATAAGACATCTCTAAATAAGCTATTTCTCAATGCATACGGGACTTACTAGTATGTCTATGATCATTCGAGGGGTTGCCAGTTCGTAATAAACTTTGGTATTATACTAAGGTTAGTATTGGTACGACCAGATGATCATACCTAGTTGAGACTTTTCTTTCTAAACCATTTCTTCACATATAAGAAAGTTACTAGGTCTTCCTCGATCATCTTTAACCCGTATTTCTCCTGAGATTAGAATACAATGCCTTCAATATGTATGATCTCAGGAGGGGTCTAGGGGAATACGGCCATAATATAAAATGAGATTAAGTACAATTTTTCCAAAAGCGAAAGGCATGCATCTGCATATTTTCTATTACTATTGTATATGTGCAGGTACAATTCAGAAAGAGGATCATTGTTCATAACAATAAGATCATAATAAGCCAAGTTCTTTCAAGAGATTTTCAATCAAAGGCTTGATTTCTTCCATTATGGCTTCAAGCTGATCTTCACTCTCGAATTCAGCATCTCCCACCACCAGATTCAAATCCAAATTTAGGCCATGGTGATGTCTTAATTTGCACAAAATGGCAGGGGCCACAGATCTTACGTTGGCCTTCAATGCCTCTTCTTGCCGCCTTGTATCTTCAGGAAGGTACTTGAGAAGTGATTCAGCTTGAGTCGCAACGAATTTGCATAATTCACTGAGGCTTAAGTTCTCCTTTTGAGGATCAATGATATCAGCCTTCAACAATTCCGTAACCATCTTTAGTTTTTTGAAGACTTCTGACTGAATGCTGCTGCAGGTTGAGATTGTCGCCTTCAGGGTTTTCCTCTCCTCACAGACAGTTTCGGTGATCTTCTTGAATGATTCAATGGTTGCACAAAGTTGCCCGTTCTGAGTTTCAGCCTGGGCACACTTCTTCTGAAAGTCATCCCTTTCCTTCGAAAGAACGCTTATTTGTTCCTCTTGTACTCCATGAAGAAAGTAATGAGATTACAACAGTTCATGGAAGGAATAACATCCCTTGGCTGAAAGTAAACTTACAGGCAAACTTTAACTGCGGCTTGTTGAGTTCTTTCTCCATAGAAGAAAGTTTTACGGCTGCAGTTTCTTCTTGATCTTGTTGATCAGCCATGCTTTTCGTCAAAGAAGAATTCACCCTGTGACTAGAAACATAATCATTATACTTGGATGAAACTCAGGTTAGTATAAGCAATATATGGATATTTACTATTGTAGACGTTGATCTCCTTTTATGCGACCTCGATTTGTTCTGCTAGAGCTTTGGATTTGGTCGACATTAGGAATAGATCCTGAAACACAGTAAAACCTGTTGTTTAAACCTGAACATTCCCAAGATCTTTAATTTTAGAGAGAGTAAAAAGTTTTTTACTTACCTCTAAGAAATTGCTGAAAGTTGTCTTCAGCATCCTTGGCAACGGGATTCATTTGAAGGATGAACCACGAGACCAGTTCTTTCCTTGGCAACGGAAGCAGTAAAAGTTATTTCTTGCTAATTAACTCCCGCGGTCGAGATAGATGTTGCGGTTTCCAACCGATTGGATTGGAGATCCGCAATTATTTCTTCCACAACGGCCTCTGCCATTGTGCTTGTGCCTGCACTTCCTGCGACCTCCATGGTAGGTGTTTCGCTAGTTTTGTGGGGGGGGGGGGGGGTCAGCAGAATGCTAGGCGTAGGGTTCCTGGAAAAATCACAAATTTGCAACATTGCTGATTTCAAAATCAGGATTTGGTAAGACATAGCATCCTTACCTGATTCGAAACCCCATTCGGCGTTTGGGGTTCGGTGATGTGCTCCTTGGAGAAAGAAGCACGCTACGCGACCCTGTTGCGGTGTCATTGGAGCTCGTCCTTGTTTTTCTCTTCTTGAACAGGAAAATACACTCCTCTTCCTGCATATTCAAAAGACGATTTATATATGCAGTGGAATAAAAGTCGTGGAGTATGATGCTCTTACCGCAACAGCTTCTTCTGTGTTTGAAGGAGGTGTCACTAGACCTGAGGCTATGGCAGCAAAGTCCTCTACGACCATGATTGGGGAAATTTTGGCCTCAGGGCTATTAATTTCCTTTGTGACCACGAGTTCTCCCGCGACCATGAGATCGCCTGCCTCAAAAGCTATTTCTGCCATTGAGGACAGTATGTTGGCTATGGTGGGGGTGGATGGTCTCTCTGGAATGTCAATCTCCAGAGGGTTTGCCGCATTTTTCTTTCGGCGGATGAGAGGAACGTCATCTTCCTCATCCTCGCTCCCCTCACCCTGTACAATTAAGAAGTGCCTCCTCTTTGTACATGGTATAACAGGGGGAAGAGAAAACCTTACCACAGCAGTTTTCACGGTGGTCACTACAACACGGTAGGCCAGCGCAAGCTGTAAAACTGCTGGGAAAAATTTTTTTTCCTGCGGTCCTGCAGATGAAAATATAATTTTGATTTTTCACCGATGTGTCAGCTGGGAAAAGTTATTATTTTTAGCAGATCTACCGCTAGGAATAAATAATATATAGCAAGCTGTAGATCAGTTTGGAAAAAGATATATAGGATCTGTGGAACAACTGGTAATATTTTTATGCTGGGAAAAACTTTTTTTACCAGTGGTCCTACAGGTGAAAATATAATTTTGATTTTGCACAGATCTGTCAGCTCAGAAAAGTTATTACTTTTAGTAGATCTACCGCTAGGAATAAATAATATATATATTTTTTGTGCAAAACTAAAAATTTTTAGGGGAAAAATAACATAATTATTATTTTGAGAGGGAAAGTTTTCAGCAGAAAATAACAGAAAAATATTAACAGATTTTTTTTTTCAGCCAATAATAAAACCCTTCTCATTCGATCACTGTGCCTCCCACCACCGCAAAGGCTTCGTCCCTCCCCACCAAAATCTCCTCCTCATGGCGCCTCTCCACCACCGCCGGCGGACACCCCCACCTCTCTCCCACAGATCCCTAACCACACCCCACCTCTGCTCTCCCACCGATCCCCCACCAATTCCGCACCGCACCCCCACCTCAAAACGCTAGCGGCAGCGGCGTGTGGCGGAGGGAGGAGGTGTAGCGGCAACAACGGAGGGAGGAGGCGGAGCAGCCAGGCACGAGGTTGGCGCGGCGCAGCAGATCTGTAGGCCCGGCGCGACAGAGGAGCCAGTGAGGTCCAGTGTGGCAGAGGGGCAGAGGGAGCGAGTGCTGGTGCCACGGCCACTCGCAGGCGGTGGTGTACCTATTCTACAGCTGCGTCACACCCGACGACTACTTCCTCATCAACACAAGCAAAGGTGCGTGATCCACTCCTCTTTCTACACGTTGTAATTCTCGGCGATTTGCACCCTCCACTGTACCGCTGCATCATTGCGTCTTCATTGCTGGCGGCGGCATCGATCTGTTGTGATGTATTATGCTAATTCTAGAAATTTGGTGGATTAGTCACCAGAAAAGTTTGTTTTTGTAATGTTTTCTTGTGTATTGATTTAACTTTGGCTCCCTCTAACAAGAGGAGTTTAATATGCTGGCAATTTTGTTATGGGGTATCACTCCTCAGTTCTTTTCCTTCAATCTGTAAGCTGTAATTTTAGGATGAAGTAGAAGTATTACATATGAGGAATTCATTCATTATTTCAACCCATCTATCACCTTGAATGAAACATTTGTGCTTTATTTAGAGTGATCAATACCATTAGTCAGTTTGGAATCTGTTTATTGCTTGTAAGCTAGCGTGAAGCATATTTCGGATATAGTTTTTAGGATAATGTAGCATGGTCAAATGCTATGTTATCTTGTATGGGTTACTAAGCATATTTCGGATATACTATTAGTCAGTTTTGAATCAATATGTTGGTGTTTGCTAGAATTCTTCTATTCTTTGTCAGGTTTGACAAGATAAATGACCTATCGCTTGCTGCAGATCTGAAGGCCCAGCACGGCATGGCAGATCGGCAGGCTGGTCACGGGCGCGCAACAAAGGGGCTTGGCGAGGGGTCGTGGCCAGTGGCCCAGTGCGGTAGAGGGGTTAGCGAGGCCCCGGTGCGGCAGAGAGGCGGAGGTAGGCGAGGGCCGGTGCTCGACATAGCAGAGCTCTGGTGGTTGTACTCCCCATGAATCTGGAGTTGCCTCTAGTTTGTGCGAATACAAGTAAGAGTGTTATTATTGATCAAATTTAAAAATTTTGATCTTGGATGCTTTAGATATTCTTGAGTATATATGCCTATTTTCTTAAGCAAATTCGATTAATAATAGAACAACCTTAATACAAATTGCCGATATACTTATAGATTGATAAGAATCTCAGTATGTTTTCTGGTGGTTTTAGCATTGGTGTATTAGCAATGTTGTCAAATTTCATGGGCACAATAGGTTCTTGTACCAGAATTATATAGTTAAATTGTTGCATGACTTCACTCCTGTCATGTTTACTTAGTGTTCAAAGAATGATGGTTTATGATGTTATAATTTATCTTGCTCTTTATGTAGCCATCTACTGAACGTCCACCTCATTGATGTGATGTGGGCGGTCCGATTTTTCAATGAGAACAGCAACTATCAATTTGTGAAGATGACTCTCACGATCCGGCTACCAACCGTACACGACTGATACGCCCTGGCAATGCAACAATCGGGCTTTGCTGCGCGTTATTGGTCCTTGTGTAACAAGCGGAGGATTATGGTTGGTGCGTGAAGAAGTGATGTCCTCATCATCCTCCCCTGCTTGCATTTGAGTCGTCCTCGACTCAAGCTCATCTTCCTCACCCAAATATGGCTTCAAATCTGCAATGTAGCACACGAAATCTTCAGGCAAGTCAAGCTTGTATGCATTATTGTTAATCCTTTCTAACACTCAAAAAGGACCATCAGCTCTAGGCAGCAACTTGATTTTCTTAAGTCTGGAAACCTCTCTTTTCGCAAGTATAACAAAACAAGATCGCCCGGGTCAAAAATTATTTCTTTTCTACCCTGATTAACTGCAATCTTGTACTTTTCATTCATACGTTCTATATTCTCCTTAGTTATTTCATGCAGTTTAAGAATCAGTTCAGCACGTCGTTTAGCATCAATGTTTACCCTTTCCAAAGATGGTAAAGGTAATAAATCAATAGGAGCGCGAGGAACAAACCCATATAATACCTGAAAAGGACACATATTTGTGGTTGAATGCAGCGATCTGTTGTAAGCAAACTCCACGTGAGGCAAGCATTCTTCCCACATCTTCAAATTCTTCTTCAAAACAGCCCGCAACATAGTAGATAATGTGCGGTTGACAACTTCAGTTTGGCCATCGGTTTGGGGATGACATGTAGTAGGAAACAGCAACTTGGTCCCCAATTTCGTCCATAGAGATCTCCAAAAATGACTTAAGAATTTCGTGTAATGATCTGAAACAATCATATTCGGCACTCCATGTAGGAAAAATATTTCTCTGAAAAACAAATCAGCAAAATTTGTAGCATCATCACTCTTTTGACAAGGTATAAAATGTGCCATTTTAGAAAATCTATCCACGACATCAAAGATACTATCCCTCCCCTTCTTTGTTCTAGGCAGTCCTAAAACAAAGTCCATAGAAATATCCTCCCAAGGTGTGCTAGGAACAAGCAGAGGCATATATAAACCATGTGGATTAAGTCGTGACTTAGCTTTTTGACATGTAGTGCAGCGTGCAACGTAGCGCTCGACGTCACGTCTCATCTTCGGCCAACAGAACTGAACGGGCAAGATGTCTTCTGTCTTCTTAACACCAAAGTGTCCCATTAGACCTCCTCCATGCGCCTCCTGTAACAATAAAAGATGAACAGAGCTAGCAGGAATGCATAGCTTGTTAGCTCGATAAACAAAGCCATCATTTATCACAAATTTATTCCAGCTTCTTCCTTCTTTACAATTCAGCAATACATCTTTAAAATCAGCATCATGCGCATATTGCTGTTTGATGGTTTCTAATCCGAAAATCTTGAAATTAAGTTGAGATAACATAGTGTGACGTCTAGACAAAGCATCAGCAATAACATTCTCCTTCCCTTTCTTCTGTTTAATAACATAAGGAAAAGATTCAATGAATTCTACCCATTTTGCATATCTACGATTCAATTTGCTTTGGCTGCTAATATGCTTCAAAGATTCATTATCAGAATGGATAACAAACTCTTTCGGCCAAAGGTAATTTTGCCATGTCTCCAAAGTCCGAACTAAAGCATATAATTCTTTATCATAAGTTGAATAATTCATACTAGGTCCACTTAACTTTTCACTGAAATAAGCAACAGGTTTACCTTCTTGAATTAACACACCTCCAAGTCCAATTCCACTGGCATAACATTCAAGTTCAAAAGTCTTACCAAAATCAGGAAGTTGGAGAAATGGTGCGTCCGTAAGCTTCTCTTTCAAGATGTTGAATGATTGTTCTTGTGCATGACCCCAAACAAATGGAACTCCTTTCTTCGTGAGCTCATGCAACGGTGCAGCAATGGTGCTAAAATCCTTGACAAAACGTCTATAGAACCCAGCATGTCCAAGAAAGCTTCGCACTTGGGTGACCGTTGTTGGAATTGGCCAACTTTGAATAGCTTCGATCTTGGCTTCATCAACTTCAATGCCCTGTGGAGCAACAACATAACCAAGAAACGAAACTCGATCGGTGCAAAAGGTTCACTTCTCAAGGTTACCGAACAAATGTGCATCACATAAAACCTTAAAAACAGCATGCAAATGTTCAAGATGTTCATCCAAGGATTTTCTATAGATCAAAATGTCATCAAAGTATACCACCACAAATTTGTTGATGAAAGGACGCAAAACCTCATTCATTAATCTCATGAAAGTGCTTGGTGCATTAGTTAAACCGAAAGGCACACTAACCACTCATATAATCCGAATTTAGTTTTAAATGCTGTTTTCCATTCATCTCCTAATTTCATGCGAATTTGGTGATATCCACTACACAAATCAATTTTAGAGAACAAAATAGAGCCACTCAATTCATCAAGCATTTCATCTAACCTAGGAATAGGATGACTATATCGAATTGTTATGTTATTGATAGATCTACAATCAACACACATACGCTGTCGACGATTCGGACTCGGGGTCCTCAGCCGAACTTATGCAAAATTTGTAATTGTGAGACCTTTCAAGATGACCCTCCGGGAAGGTATGTAGAACAATGGTGAACAGGAGCACAAAGAGATTTATACAGGTTCGGGCCCTCGATGGTGGGAGTAAAAGCCCTACGTCCTGTTAGAATTTCACTATATGTGATAAAGGTTTACAAACTAGCGGGAAGAAACCTTCACAAGCGAAAGTTTTTCCTATATAAGTGTACAAAAAAGAAGCTCTAGGAGATTTGTGAATATTGTCTAATCTAAGCCGTAGACTTGGCTGTTTGAGTCGTTGGGATACGTTGTATCTCACTTGTATCAAGGGTCTTGTTCTTCCAAATGTCTTGGATCCCCCCGTTTGATGTACTTTGCCACCCTTTTATACTGGTCGAAAAGGTGCCATATAAAGAAAACTGCATCAAACGGTTGGGTGCGGTTTCTGGAGAACCGCTATTAACTTCCACGGAGGTTATTAACACATGTTAATCATGAATAACCGCATATAATAACCTCTGATGGTTGGTCTTCAACGTGGAGGAATCTTCGGGATGCTTGGAATATCCTGATATAAGGATAACCGAATAAACTCTAAGCACCCTGGTCGAGAATGTTCTGACCGCGGAATGTGGGCTGACCGCGCAACATCCCGGATATCCAGTCCGCGTATAGCATACGAACTTCTGACCGCGCAAAGCTGTCGACCTGATAGCACGAAGCCCACGGCCTGATCGCGTAAAGCTTGCGACCTCATGGCGATGCCCCTCGGAATAGCTTGAGTTCGCATCGCCAAATACATGTCTGGTTCGAACCTGTCTTGAACCAAAAGTCTATTAGAAGTGACTCGGGTGACAATCCTCGTCATACGCCATGATCCATCTTTCTTTGGAACTAAAAGAAGAGGAACAACACATGGACTAAGGCTTTCACGTACGTACCTTTTGTCAAGTAAGTCTTGCACTTGATGCTGAATCTCTTCAGTCTCTTGTGGATTGGTTAGATACGGCACATGGTTGGGCAATGAGCCTCTTGGAATTAGATCGATTTGATGCTCAATCCCTCAAATTGGAGGCAGCCCTGTGGTACGTCCTTTGGAAATACATCAGCAAACTCCTGCAAAACGTTAGCAACAGCAGGAGGCAAAGAAGAAGGCATGTCCTCAAGTGAAAACAAAGCTTCTTTGCAAACTAACGCATAGCAATCAGATGCATTAGCAATGTGTTGTATGGAGCTTTCGGTTAGGCACCTCCGAAACTCCCTCTCGGCCTCAACGTCTGTCCCTGTACTTCTCTCTCTGCCTTACAAGCAAGATGAAACAAACGAGTGATAGAGTTGTATTCTTTATAGTCAAGAATGTCCTGAATGTCTCAATTTAAACCTGTCATGGTATTGCGAATACCCCGGCAGGTGTTGCGGAAGATCCTAGCGAAGAAAAGATGATGCGAGCTGACCGCGGGACTAGTCCTCTCCCGTCGAGCAACACAGCAAGTGACACGAAGGTTTATACAGGTTCGGGCCTCAGTGGAGGCCCTAGTCTTGTCGGCGTGCTCCAACCGGAGATGGCTAGGGGAGCTCTCTTGGGGGAGAGATGGCTCTGGAGCAGACCTATATGATTGTCTATTAGAGTAAAAATGAAATTTTCTCCCTCACATGAGGGGTTACAAGGGCTTATATAGGCCCAAAAGATGCAAAAAGACTAAACTACCCCGCTCGCCACCGTTAGATCGAGGGGCACCAGCGTCCTTCTTCCAGTAAGAAGCCACGGATGCTTGACAGGTGTCTGCCGGTTCCCGAGGCACTTCTCGCGTGATCCTCACGTGACCCGGGACAGGAGACCGTTGTCTTCGGAAGAACGATGATGCCCAAGACAAGCCACCGGGGCGGCCTTGCCCCCGGGCAAAAGGTGGCACCCGGGACAAGCCACCGGGGGGGCCTTGTCTCCGGGCATACCCGAGACAAGCCACCGGGGGGGGCCTTGTCCCCGGGAAAAAGGCAACGCCCGGGACAAGCCACTGGGGGGCCTTGTCCCCGGGCAAATGGCGGCGCCCGGGACAAGCCACCGGGGGGGGGGGCCTTTCCCCCGGTGAATTGGACGACTTCTTACCTGGACTTGGTCCCGCGGAGATTTCCCCCAACAGCAGCCCCCTATGCCCTCCGGGGAAGATGCTCGAGTCCCCGGAGGGGATGGTTAATGTACCGGGAACATCTCCTCTAGGATGGATCTTCGAAGCCATGACACTTTGATCCTCGCGCCACAAGCGTTTATGGCCGCGCCATCGCTCATTAAGGCCTCATCTCGATGGGAGCGCACCGTTCGGCCATAATGGCCGCTCGCAGTTCGAATCGGTGATGTCTTGTTTCACGCGCCCGTCCCTTCGTTTCCCGTGCGCTGTTTGAATTGGCGGCGTGGATGCACCACGAGGAGCCACGTGGCGCTCATCGGGGCCACGTTTGGGTCCTATAAATAGGGCCTTGAGGGGCCCAGAAAAGTCACTCCAACCCTCAAGCCTCAAACTCCACCGGCGCTCTTAGCTCTCCTGGTAGCCCTCTCCCCGAAGCATAGTCCCGGAAGCTCAGTCATCGGAAACCCAAGCCCCTTTCCTTAGAGCCTAAGCCACAGGGGAAATCAATGGGACCCAAGAGTCATGCTAAGGCTGCTGAGGTACCTCCGGAGGAAGTCACCGCGGACTTCCTCTGGGCCTCCGAGTTCACGTCGGGGGACTAGGAGTCCCTCGTGCACCGGGGGGTGGTTGCGAACGGGGACGTCTGGATGCCCTCGAAGAAAGATGGTGCCCCCCGCCCCAGGGCCAGGGAAGTGGTGGTCTTCGAGGCTTTCCTCGAAGCCAGACTCTGGCTCCCGGTGCATCCGTTGCTCTGGGAGTTACTCCAGGAGTACGGGGTGGCGATCAACCACCTGACGCTGAATGCCTTCATTTGGATGGGCCTCTTCATATGGCTGTTCGAGACAGCCACCAGACGGGAGCCGACGCTCTAGCTATTCTGGTACTTCTACGAGTCGGCGGCGAGGAGCTCTCACCTGGTGAAGGGAGGGCTGAAGTCCCTGTTCGGCTCTGTGATGATCCAACTCCTGCCGTCCCGGGTAGGGGAGTACCCGGTGGCAGCCTCCCGGGACCACGGGGGGACTGGGGCCGGAGGTGGTTCTACCTCTGGGTCTAGGAAGACGAGGTGACGTACTCACTGGAGCCCCCATTCTACAGTTGGTGGTCCGATCCCAAGCCCCTGGTGTGGACCGAGGAGGAGCTGAAGCTCCTCAGCAAAGTGGTGGGCTCCCGGGGCGTCCGTTCCATGAGGGAAGCCGCTGAGGAGATGACACTTCTGAAGATCTCCCCCTTCTCACAAGGGAGGAGGGGAATCGGGATGTGCCCGGCACAACGGCCTCTGCAAAAGCCGGTGACCCGACGTAAGTTCCCGACTGCTTTGCTCGTTTCTTTGTTTATTTTTCTAACTCTTATCTTTTGCAGTCCGGCCATATCCGGCCGCCTGGGAAAAGGCAGAGAACCTCCTCGGGAGGTACTACGCCGATGAGCACGAGCTCATCGTGCGCGTCATCGGGAAGGTTCCTCCCCGAAACTTGGTAGCTAAGGCCTACGGGCTGAGGCTACCGGCTAGGACACCTCTTCCCACCCCCGGTTCCCATAAGAGGGGAAAGGAGGTCGCCGGGGGCTCTGAGCCAAAGCGGGCCAAGGGACAGAAGGCCCCCAATCCGGTGATGACGCCGGGCTCTACCCCCGTGAAGGATCGGGACGCAGCCCCCAGGTCTGGGTGTGCGCGGGCACCCCACTGGTGCGAAGTGACGCCGCCTCTTCTAGAGAACTCCGGGTGGGCGATGGAGGCGCTGGAGCCCGCGTGCCTCCCCGAGGCCACCGGAGAGGCTCGTGGGAAGGAGGCGGCCGATGACGGGGGGGCATCTGACTCGGCGAATTATACCCCCTCGCCCCCTTCGGCGATTGCTCTCCCGGCGGCCCCGGCACTGCCGGAGACGGAGAGACAGGAGGTATGGTTCGCGGAGGCTTCCCCTCCGCGTGTCGAGTGGCCGGTGGATGAGGGGGGGAGCCCCTCAGTCTACGAGGTCCCCCCAGCCACGGAGGTCCCAGGGGCCCCGCGGCACGGAAAGGGGAAGGGCTCCTAATCCCCCCTCCCCCCCCCCCGTGGAGCTACCCCCTCGGAGAGCTCTTCAGCCTCCTCCTCGGACACTTCTTCGGCGACAAGGACGCCAGCCACCGCAACTCCGGTCCTCATCACCCCCGCGACCTTCGCGAGAGGGCCCACTGTCGGTCCCGATGGGTCTAGCGTCGCTGAGAGGAAGACCCCCTTGCTGTCCGCGGGGGAGGTCCTCCTGTTCAAGGAGGGCCTACAGACCCAAAAGGTCCAAGACTACTTCTCGCTAGGGACGCTTCGCGAACACTGCGGGGAGCTTCAATCTCTCCATATCCAGGTTCATCCTTGAACGGGTGGCTCATTTCCTTCGGGACTTCAACTCAGATTTTAACTAACTCTCGTGCTTGTCGGGGGCGATCATCACCTGGGGCATCGAGGCGCGCTTCGGTAAGGTGCTGAAGGAGGCGGAGGGGAGGCCCGCCGCTTACTTGGAGGAGCGGGACGGTGCCCTCCGGGAGTTGGCCCGGGTCCGGGCCCAGCCCCACGCCTCCGAGAACGCCAAGGAGGATGCCTTCTGGCAGCTCGAGGGCTCCCGTGTCTGGGTGGTGACGGACGCGGGCTGCTCCATCTGCTCAGCCCTTGAGGGGCTCAGAGTGAGCCTTGGCTCGGGAGGCACCTCCGACGCGGCACCGGCGACGCTCACGGAGGCTGTGCGTTTTCTCAACTCACAAGTCTCCGTGATCCCAGAGGCCGCCGATGCCCGGGCATGGGGCCGGGCGATCCCTGTGGTGGCTGCTGCGGCCGGGCTCGTGTAGCACCGGGGGGTTGGCGCCCAGGCGATCTGGGGCCAGATCCCCCGGAGCTTTCCGGAGTTCTTCGAGCCATCTCGGCGAGAAGTGGAGCAACTCACCGGCGGATGCGATTCCCGGCGCCGGCACCTCCGAGGGCGGACACTACGGCTCTGGCTGGAGCCTCCCGGGGGGAGGACACCAATGAACAAGTATGAGCCTCCCTCCCGGGCCCTTAGATAGGACCCTTTTTTTGTTTTAGGGTTTTTGCTCCCGGTAACTTCTTAGAAGATGCCCTGGACATTTGTACAAAAATATTTTGATGCATTAGAAATGGAATTTTTTGCTAAGTCTTCGAATTAAATTTACCAGGTTTCCCAGGAGGTTACTCCCGGACCTTGGGAGGTTACTTCCGGGCAAAGGCCCCCGAGATTATGGGGAGCCTCTCCGAAGGTGGAGCCTCCGAGCTCTGGTGGGTGTCACCCTGGGGATGCCCTGGCCGTCTTCATCTTGTTAAGTCTCTTTTCTGGGGAACACGGCAGGGGTGTTTCCCGGTAGCCAATCCGGTTGTGGTGGCATCCGGAGAGGCACCTGGACAACTTCGACAATCACCGCGCTGAACTATCCCCTCCGCGACCGGGGTCCCAGAGGGTTCCCCCGCTTCGAATACTTCCACTGGCGGGCTATGAATATTGGCCCGAAGATGAGCTCCGGGAGGCTCAGCATTGTATATGAAGCTTGTATCGAGACCTGGCCCGGGAGCTATCAGAGGGCCTTTGGGATTATTAGGTGTAGGAGCCTTCCGGGTTGGACTCTGGGTTGGACTCCGGGTGGTACCGTGTTTAATGTAACGATGCCCACCGGAGGGGGAAGATGTCCTCTGGTTACATGTTTTTAATAAAGCGAAGTTTTCTTATGTACTTTGTGAATTTTCGAATGGTCCGGAATAGGGCGATACCCGGGTACGAGTTACCCCCCCTCCACAGCGAGCCGGAGGGTAACTCCGCACACTGTGGAGGCGACAAAGCCCCGGGGTAAGAACTCTTCAAATAAGAATTCCTCAAGTTCTCCAAAGGTTCCAGTGAGAAAATTTTCCCGGTCGCCGCATTTTGCTCAGGGGGCCGAGAAAACATCCTGGAGCAATTTTTTGAAAGTCCCGGTGAGATCCTCGAGTCGCCGTGAGAACGGGGAGCCAGGAAAGAGCTGCCCAGGAGACAGTGCCCGAGATATCCGGGAATTCCCCGGGGAGAGGACTCTCCGGTCGCAGTGAAAACGGGGAGCCGGGAATGAGGTCTCTGAGGAAGAACAACCAAGGAAATCCGAAATTCCCAGGAATAATCTTTTTGGGAGGAAACCCTCTAGTCACCGTGAAAACGGGGAGCTGGGAACGAGATCTCCAAGAGAATATCCGAGAAAGTGAAATTCCCGAGGATAATTTTTCTGGGAGAAAACCCTCCGGTCGCCGTGAGCGGGGAGCCGAGAACGAGATCTCCAAGAAAGAATATCCGAGAATTCCGTCTCGCTAAGGAGACAATCGACTCCCGGAGGAGGATGTGCCCGATGACGGGTCTGAATGTTTGAGTAGGGGACTAGTCTCTCAAATTGACTCGTTACCGCGGTCCTTGAGAATCGGGTTGCCGTTTACACCCTCACTCCACGAGGGGTGATCGTAAACCGCCCTACGGGAGTGGGACTCTCGTTGTAGGGACTTGTTGGGTCAGGGTACCCCACTTCCTCGCGGGGAGGGCATCCTTGCTAAGAGGGCATCCTCACGGGGAGGGCATCGCCGTGAGAGACGGTAATGTAAAAACCTGCAGTGAGCCAAAGCTGAGGAAAAAGCCAGTTGTATTAATTGTCGTGGTATTGCGAATACCCCGGCAGGTTTTGAAAACGATCCTAGCGAAGATTACGCGGCGCGGGTTGACCGGATGACCGGTCCTCCCCCGCCGGACAAGCACAAGAAATGACACACGGATTTATACAGGTTCGGGTCCCGGTGGGGGCCCTAGTCCTGTCGGTGCGCTCCCGACCAGAGTCGGCTGGGGAGGCTCTCTCCGGGGGAGAGGCTTCCGGAGCACACCTATTAGTTTTTGGCTATTCCAACAAATGAATCACTTGCTTACAACTGAGGGGTACAAGGGCTATTTATAGCCCCAAAAAGAAGCAAAAAGCCTAAACTACCCCGGAACCCACCGTCGGATTGAGGGGTAGGAACGTCCTTCTCCCGGTCAAACGTCTTGGATGCTTGACAGGTGGTCGCTGATTCCCAAGGCGCTCCTCGCGTGACCTGCACGTGATAAACAACTCGAGACTTTACCTTGAGGAGGGCGATGAGGCCCGAGACATGAGACGGAGGCCAAGTCCCGGGGGCCAAAAAGGCGGCGCCCGGGGAGGGGCCGGAGGCCAGGTTCCCGGGCAAATGGCGGCGCCCGGGACGGGGCCGGAGGCCAGGTCCCGGGAGCCAAAAGGAGGCGCCCGGGACGGCGTCGGAGGCCAGGTCCCGGGAGCCAAAAGGCGGCGCCCGGGGAGGGGCCGGAGGCCAGGTGCCGGGAGCCAAACGGCAGCGCCCGGGGAGGGGCCGTAGGCCACGTCCCGGGGCGCATGTGGCGCAACTTACCTGGACCTAGTCCCGCGGAGATTTCACCCAACAGCAGCCCGCCATGCCCCACGGGGACGATGCTCAAGTCCCCAGTGGGTATGGTACATGTCACCGGGAAAATCTCTGGACCAAGTCACCGGAATCGTAATGCCTCGGCTTCCGTGCCCCGCGCTTAGGGCCGTGCCGTTTCGCCATAAATGCGCTCGCGGTTCGAACCGGTGCCTCGATTCGCACGCCAGTCCCTTCGTTTCCCGCGCGCCGTTTGAATTTCAACGGTCCAGATTGCTCCGCGGGGTGCCACGTGGCGCCCATCTAGACCGCGGCTCGCCTCTATAAATAGGGCCTTGGGGGGCCCGGTAGCTTCATTCCAAACTTCTCAGCCTTAGCGGATTTTGCTCTCCCGGTAGCTCTTCCCGGTAGCTAGCGCCTGGTAGCAAGCGTCCGGAACTTTTAGGCTAAGCCTCCTGAAAAGTTAGTCTCTAAGAAAAACTAACCTGATGGCACCGAAGGGTCGAGCGAAGACGACCGAGGTGCCCCCGGAGGGGGTCGCTACGGACTTCCTCTAGGCGTCCGAGTTCACGGCCGAGGACGCCGAGTCCTTGGTCGAACGCGGTGTCGTCGAGGACAGGGTCATCCGGGTCCCCGTGAAGAAGGACGGAGCCCCCCGCCCCAGGCCCGGAGAGGTCGTGGCCTTTGAGGCCTTCCTGGAGGAGGGGCTCCGGCTCCCGGTGCATCCCATGCTCCAGGAGTTTTTGAAGGAGTACGGGGTGGCGCTCAACCACCTCACCCCGAACGCCCTCGTCCGGATGGGTATGTTCATCTGGCTCTTCGAGACGGCGACCGGGAGGGAGCCCACGCTACGAGTTTTCTGGTACTTTTACGAGCCGGCGGCGCGGAGCTCCCACCTGGTGAAGGGGGGACCCAAGTCCCCCTTTGGCTTGGTGATGGTGCAGATGCTGCCGTCCCGGGTAGTATTAGGCGTAGGAGCCTTAGGACGTAGAGAATCCCACGGGTTAGAACCCAGGTTGTACCGTTTCCGAAGCCCACCGGAGGGCGAAGATGTCCTCCGGGTTTGACGATGAATAAAGTTTGTTTGCTTCTTCTCTTGTTGTCTTTTTATTTTTTCTTCTTGGATGGTCTGGACGACTCCTTTTCACGAGAATGAGCTAAGCTAAGTTTGCTCGTGGGCGGTACGGTCGACACCCGGGGATTCCTTATCCCCCCCGCCCATAGCGGGCCGGAGGGTAGCTCCGCGCGCTGTGGGGGTAGCAAGGCCCCCGGGGTGGAAGTGACCTGTAGCATAGAAATTTTTCTGAGTTAGAAAATTTTAGATCGAGGTTTTCAAGGAAAAGAACTTCTGGGAGACAATCGTCCGGTCGCCGTGAGAACGGGGAGCCAGGAATAAGGCCTCGTGTAGAAGAAACATCCAAGAAAACCCGATGAGATTTCCGGAGAAGGGCTTCCTAGGAGATGGTCATCCGGTCGCCGTGAAAACGGGGAGCCGGGAATAGGGTCTCCGGGGAAGAAGTGCCAGTGAAATCCGTAACTTCTCCGGGAGACAATCGCCCGGTCGCCGTAAGGACGGGGAGCCGGGAATTGGGTCTCCGGGAGACAATCGCCCGGTCGCCGTGAGAACGGGGAGCCGGGAATAAGGTCGCCGGGAAGCAATCGTCCAGTCGCCGTGAGAACGGGGAGCCAGGAATAAGATCACCGGGGACCAAATATCCAAGGATGCCACTAGATGTCCCACTGGGGAGAGCGTCTACTCCCGGAGGTGGAAGAGATATCCATGAAAGCCATCAGACGTCCCACTAGGGAGAGCGTCTACTCCCGGAGGAGGAAGAGATATCGATGAAATCCATCAGACGTCCCACTGGACAGAGCGTCTACTCCCGGAGGAGGAAGTGCCCGATGACGGGTCTTGAGTGTTTGGGTAGGGGACTAGTCTCCCAAAGTGACTCGTTACCGCGGCCGCTGGGGACCGGGTTGCCGCTTACACCCTAGTCCACGAGGGCTTATTGTAAGCCGCCCTACAGGAGGGACTTGCTGGGTCTGGGCCCACTTCCTCGCGGGGAGGGCATCCTCACAAGGAGGGCTTCCTCGCGGGGAGGGCATCCTCACAGGCGCCGGAGGCCAGGTCCCGGGAGCCAAACGGCGGCGCCCGGGACTGCGCCGGAGGCCATGTCCCGGGGGCCAAAAGGCGGCACCCGGGGAGGGGCCGGAGGCCAGGTCCCTGGGCAAATGGTGGCACCCGGGACGTGGCCGGAGGCTAGGTCCCGGGAGCCAAAAGGCGGCGCCCGGGACGGCGCTGGAGGCCAGGTCCCAGGGGCCAAAAGGCGGCGCCCGGGAAGGGGCCGGAGGCCAGGTCCCCGGGCAAATGGCGGCGCCCGGGACGGCGCCGGAGGCCAGGTACCGGGAGCCAAAAGGCGGCGCCCGGGGAGGGGCCAGAGGCCACATCCCCGGGCGCATGGTGGCGCCCGGGACGGCGCCGGAGGCCAGGTCCGGGGAGCCAAACGGCAGCGCCCGGGGAGGGGCCGGAGGCCACGTCCCCGGGCGCATGTGGCGCAACTTACCTGGACCTGGTCCCGCGGAGGTTTCCCCCAACATTAATAATGAGTTAAGATTCAACGCCTCGCCCTGCGAGATCACGACGGGGGAGGGAATGGTGAGTACAATGTCTCCCTCCCCTTCGGTGTAATCGCTCTCGGGGAGGGGACGAGCCTGTAGGCTAGATGTAGAACTTGCGAAGCAAGCGTACGTTCCATGTGTGCTTCAGCTCTTGCTCTAGAAGGTTTGAGAGCTTGTAAGCCCCCGAGCCTAAGACTGTCGAGATCCTGTAGCGGCCTCCCACTTGGGGGGAGAGCTTGCCCTGGGATTGGGGGTCTGTGACGCGCTTGAGGACGAGGTCCCCGAAGCGGAAAGCCCTCTCGCGGACGCGCTGCTTGTATGCGCGCTCCATTTCGCGCTCGTAGATGACGTGGCGGAGGAGCGCTGTAACGCCCTGAGTTAGGGGTGAAAATTTCCTTTTTCATCATTAGCAAGCATGCATGTATCTGTAGTAATAGCCAGATCAGTATCTTTCTCAAGCCCTAAAATCTCCAAAAATCTATCCTGTGACCTCAAATCAAGATCATATTGTTCAGATGTGATCTATCAGTTACTCTGAACTTAAAAGCCTTCAGAACCTAGATCCAATTCTATCTCTAACTTCCAGAATTATCAACTCCTTCTGTTTTCGAAAACAGAATTACCTTATAATACCCAAATACCATAAGTTCAAAAATACAGATTTAACCTAAATCTTGACCAAGTTCAGACCAGATTATTCCTGGAATATGATCACGGGTATGTCAATACCTTAATCTAAAAAGTTGACAACCAGATTTCACCATCTAGACTCTTTTCACAAATCAGTCCAAGACTTATCACAAATTAGTCCTTATCTGATATCTGAAAACCTAAAAAGACTAAAATCTCCAGATTAACTCTAAATTCAGAATTTCTTCAGCAGATCTTTCCTAATTACTATTTGCCACAAGTTTCTCTTCTGTGCAGATATCAAAATCAAACCCTAAATGCCAGAATTCAAAATCGACAAAACTCAAATCCTAATTTACCCTAAATTACCCTATTTTCAGTTTGTATCAAAAGCTATCCAAATGTGCCAAATTTTATTTTCAATCCTTGCCAAATCATTCTGTGGAATAAAGATTGCCAAAATAGCAAAATCAAAGTCAGTTCAAACCTCCCAGAATTCCAGATTTGCATTTCAGTCCAAAACAAGAAATCGAATATTGCAATCAGGTCCCTAATTCGACCAGGACAGCAGCAAGCATTCGACCAGGTCAACTGCTGTACACGACCAGGGCTCGCCGTGTTTCTTGCGCCGTGCACGCTCGCCGCCTGGCCAAGCTTCGCCGCACTTGTGACCGTGCATGCCAGTACGCACGTGTCCTCGCCTCAGCCGTCACCGTGGCAGCGTCGTTGCTACGTCGACGACCAGCGTTTGCTCCCGCGCGCGATCAGCAGCAACTTTGTCAACAATCCATCGCCACGTAGCCTCGCCGCGCCAGTACTTGTCGCCACCGCTTGCTACAAGCTTCGCCAGGTCCCGATGAAGCGACATTGTGATCAGCTGAAGGCTTGTCGCCGTCGCATCACCGTTCTTCGCTGTGTCTGCGCCGCTGTTGCTCCAGCACGCAACCAGTCAAGTCACCAGCAGCCAATCTCTTCATTGTTTTCTCTTCGCATGCTTCGCCTGCCTATTTAAGCATCCCTGTGCTCAGCAGCTCCCTCAAACCTCACTGGAAATCAGCTAAGTTTCGAAATTCTCCTGTCTTGGTCTTCTTCTCCGGCGAGCCATCGAGGAGGCTCACGGTGCCAGCTCACTTCACTGCATCTCCTGTCAAATTAACCGCATCAGTAAGTTCCCTTCATCTCCCTCATCGTTCTGTACCATTTAATTGGTTTACATTGCATTTAGTCGCCGGCGATCACCGGAAATGGCTGAAAATTGAAGATTGCCCTGTTCCGGCAATGCAGGCCGAATCAATTCGAATTAGCCCTCGATCCTGTAAACAAAATTGATCAGTGAGCTAAATCAAGCAAGCCTGTGAAGTTGGATTTCGAATTTAAACAAGAATCGAAGCTTTTCCCTAAACCGAGCTTCACCAGAAAACCGGCGATCGTCGCCAGGCTTCTCCAGTGATCCTCCGGTCAATTTGAGGTTACCAGAAGCTTCCCTATACCTCCTAGATGCTCTCCAAGCAAGGAATTTAGTTCTCTCGGCCTGTAACAGAAACCCCCCAACTGGCAGTGTCTCTTCTCCGGCGCCGATGATCGGAAAAGTGACTCCGGCCATTTCAGCCCTCGAAACCATGTCATTTAGATGTGCCTTAGCCTCCTGAGTATTTTTGTCTTCTAGCCCAACACCTAGATCGGCCTAGATTGGAAGATACAGCCATGCCAAGATCTTGTCCAGAACTGTGCTAGTGCAACCAGTTCATCTCTGTTCATCATCAAATTTCTTGCTTTCCAGTCATTTCTTGCCCTAGATCCTGTTAACTTAATTGTTCCTGTTATCAATGCCTACCTCCCAGACAAAGTGGTGCATCATTTGGAGCTCCAGATCAAAAGTTATGCTAAGCCCTAGTTTTTGGCATTGTCAGCTCTATGCCAGAGCTTGTCAGCCAGTGGCATTGACCTTGTTTACCCACTTCTGGTTGTGTAATTTGAAAACCACTTTGTCCACTAAATTTGTAGAGTTGTGATCTACATTTTATTCTACTACCACAAGTTGAGATAACCCCTCTATCATTCATCGACCCTATGTCGATGCTTTGAACCGAATGTCGACCTAAAGACGTTCGCTGTTTTTGAGCGAACCAGTCGCAACCTTGATATCACTCTGATATTTTGAGACATTTGGAACCTTGTAAATCTTTGACAGCTAATCTTAACATTTGTTTCCTTAACTTAACCCTAATCAGCCTCTAAACCCAATCATTTCAGAATCATCAAGACCTCATCTTTGCATCATTGCATATAGTATAATAATGTATGGAAAAGATTATGATTATTGGTTGTTTGTTTGGAGAGCAGATCAAGAGCCCGAGTTCGAGGACTTCACTGCGGATCCGACGTCAACTGCTGTATTTTACGACGCGGAAGGCAAGTCATATCCTTGGTCATCTTGAACCTATATTTTAAATGTTGCTATAATATAACCTTGAATATAGGCAATATTGCATGTGAAAGATTGAGAATGGTTGATTTATGAATTGGCAGTACTAAACTGGTTATCTGTGAAATGTGAAATAAACAAGTTTTGAGCCATGAACTATTATATGTATTTATATATTTATATTCATGAAATAAAACCCCTAGCCGTGACTAGAAAAATGGTATGGATGGCTTTAGCACTGGAGGTGCTAGACTGCAAAGGAATGCAGGCACTGAAGGTGCAAGGTTGTGGATGGTCTGGTCACTGGCATATAAGGACTAGAACCTTGTGTTGTGCGTCTAGTGGCATGAACAACGTGCTAACCGCAAGCCTGGTATGGGACAGGCCTGAACAAGTAATTATGTGGATCGCACATGAAACCCCTGCATGAGATGTGTTGTGATGCACGATAAACACGGAGCGCGGCTCCCACACATATCACTAAAGGTGATCAAGCACGCTGACCCAGTAATGGGAATAAGCAAAGGGGTGGAGGTTTGGATACAACCTGCCACAACTGTGCCTCGCTGAGAGCCACAGGGTCGGGGGTGAATTGTGAGTAAAATATAACAAAAGTTCTTGTTATTTCCACCTTGCCGCTCACAGTATGAAGTGAGTCAGGGGTCCAATCATTTTGTTATGATAGGAAAGGTTTGAAAGTGGAATATCTTGCGGGTAAATTGGTACCTCTCTGCAGAGTTAAAAACGTATTCGAATACTCCGAGCTCCCGGGTTTATAGGAGTCTGCTGCGGTGGATTAAATCCACGGGGTGTGACACAAGTACTATTTTCTAAATAAAATATGTTTTAATCAAGATTACCCAAATGACATGTGTTGTCATGATAAGGAGTGCTGCCGTGGGCTGTCGTGTGTCGACGTGTCGCGGTAGTGCTATAATTTAGTGAACATGATTGTTGATGTTATATTATAAAAAGTGCTGCCATAAGATGAGATGAGAAAGGAAAAGATTATTTTACAAATATCCATAATTCTTGACTAGTCTAGGTTCATATCATCACTACTATATGTATTTACTCTTACCTATGACTTGCTGAGTACGTAAGTGCTCACCCTTGCAACATTCAACTCAATAGATGGAGCCTACTTTGATCAAGATGATGGCACGGAGTATTACGTGGATCCAGAAGGAGGAGAATCAGTTCCGCCAGAGCCCTGAAGTGTGTTGTTCTGCCGTCAACTTCTTTTGTGGGAGGGTCACCTATCTTCTGCTGTGTAGTTAAATATTTTGTTAAACCCTGAATGCCTTATAGGCATTGTAATCCTCTTTATGTAATATTAAGGCCAGCAGGCCACACTGCTTAAAATTTTGTGAGTACTCTGTTGCAATGTAATATACTCCTGTGTTTGACTCATCCTGGGAAGTCAAAGGTTTGTGAGAACGAGACTAGCTGCAGCGAGCTAGGTCTCTACAGGAGTAGTCGTTGTCCCAGTCTCGGGGCGCGACAAAGAAAAGTTGGTATCAGAGCAACATGAGAACTTGACTGTAGGACGACACCTTTAGGAAATTGGCCGTGCCAGGAAGACGTAATTTATTTAGAAACTATTTGTGGAAATTTTATTTTGGTAAAAATAATGAGCTTTGTGGCTCTTGAAAACCTTCATTTCAGAATTTTATTTTCTAAAATTCGGTAAGATTGTGAGAGTGCGTTTTGTTTCAGAGTGTCTTAGAGGTTGGTGTAGACAGAGCTAGTGGATGCTCTTGATAGCTTTGTGATTCGCTGTTGCTTTTGCAATGGTTAATTTGTGTATTATGGCTAATAGCCTAAGTAATTTTATGCATTAAAGTAGTTGCATTAATTTCTGCATTGTTGTCTTAGTTGGCCTTAGTTAGTTAGATCCGTCTAAACTTTTTCAGAGCCACCATGGTTGACACCAGAAGGAGATCTCGAAATGGAAGAGAAGATATAGGTCAGACTCCGCAGGAAGAAGAAACTATGACAAGAGACCCTTTGTTTCAGCAAGGATCTCAGAGTTCTAATCCACCTCAGAATGAACAACCCAGTCTTCAGGAAATTTTGTTGTCAATGGAGAAAAGTCGACAAGAAGCTCAGATAGCTCATACCCAGTTGTTAACCCAGATAGTTCAGAAACTGCCTACTGGAACAACAGAAGGAACTACTTCTGCTGTAGGAGCAAGATTAACAGATTTCCAAAAGACCCGTCCACCAACATTCTCTAGTGCGACCGATCCCATGGTTGCCGATGATTGGTTACGGGATATCGAGAGGAAACTAGACACGGTCCGATGCAGCGGACGAGAGAAAGTTTTGTTTGGATCCCATCAGTTATCAGGAGCTGCCGCTGCATGGTGGATGAACTACCAGGAAGCCCACTCTGATAAAGATAATATCTCTTGGAGGGAATTTAAGGATCAATTTCGGAAATTTCATATACCTACTGGTGTTATGGCAGCTAAGCGTCGAGAATTTCGGAATTTAACTCAAGGAAGTAAGTCAGTCACTGAGTATCTACACCAATTTACTCATTTGGCTCGATACGCACCTGGAGATGTGGATACTGAAGAGAAGAAGATAGAGCGCTTCACAGAAGGACTTCAACACTATTTACAGTATCAAATTGCTTCTCATGAACTGACGGAATTTCAAACCCTAGTGAACAGAGCTTTAAAGGTGGAAGAAAAGAAGAATATGGGGGAAGAAAGCCGAAAGAGGAGGATGTTCCAGCAAACACGACCACAGCCAAATCCAATCAGAGGAAGAGTTCCTATCACTCCCAATTTTCGACCATCTTATCAGAATCCCAGACCAGCAACGACATTGTGCCCCAACTGCCGAGGAAATCATTCTCAGAAGGATTGCCCTCATCCTCGTGTTGAGTGTTATCATTGTGGACAGCGTGGGCACCGTAAAGAATTATGTCCTTGGATACAACTTCCGATGTCCATTGCCAGATCTCAAGCAGGAACACAGCCAGTAGTAACCAGAGCATCACCATCGCAGAATTTTAGAGGAAATTCAGCAGGAAGAGGAGGAAACATGGCTAATCGAGGAAGAGGAAGAGGTAGAGCACCAACTGCAACCCAAGGAGGAAGATTGAACTATACTTCAATTCAAGAAGCAGGTAGCGCCACCGACATTCTTCTAGGTAGATTTCTGATTCAATCTGCATCTGCCTTAATATTGTTTGATCCTGGTGCTACAAATTCATTCATGTCAAGAGCATTTGCATCTGAAGTTGAAATGCATATAGACCAAGTACCACTAGAGTACTCTATGGTTATACAAACTCCAGGGGCTAGATTATCTGTTTACTCGATCTGCCCAAATGTAACTTTCATTATAGAAGGAGTAGAATTTGAGGTAAATCTACTAGTTCTAGAACTGCAAGGACTAGACATTATTTTGGGAATGGATTGGTTGTCCCAACATAAAGGTCTAGTAGACTGTGAAGAGAAAACCCTTAGTCTTGTCAGTAGCCAAGGGGAGAGAGTTCTATTCCATGCAGAAAGATCAGCAGTCAAGAGACCGCTAAGATCTGTTCAATCATTGCAAAAGTTATGCCTGGAACAAGTGCCTGTGGTACAACAATATTCTGATGTATTTCCAAAAGAACTTCCAGGAATGCCACCTGATAGAGACATAGAGTTCTCTATTGAGCTTAAACCAGGAGCAGCACCTATAGCAAAACGACCATACCGGATGTCAGTTTCTGAATTAGAAGAGCTCAAGAGTCAATTGGAAGACTTGGAAGATAAAGGATTCATTAAACCCAGTACTTCGCCATGGGGAGCCCCGGTGTTATTCGTAAGGAAGAAGGATGGAACCCTACGAATGTGTGTGGATTATCGGGCTCTAAATGAAGTTACCATAAAGAACAAGTATCCATTGCCAAGAATTGATGACTTGTTCGATCAACTTCGAGGAGCTAAAGTATTCTCCAAGAGAGACTTGAAGTCTGGATATCATCAGCTGAAGATTAAGAAAGAAGATATATCGAAGACTGCTTTCACTACCAGATACGGACTGTATGAGTTTACAGTAGTACCGTTTGGTTTAACCAATGCCCCAGCAGCCTTCATGAATGTCATGAATAGCACATTTATGGATTTCCTTGACAAGTTTGTCATAGTGTTCATAGATGACATTCTGATATATTCCAGGAGTACAGAAGAGCATGAGCAACATCTACACCTAGTCTTGGAAAGACTACGAGAGAGGCAATTCTATGCCAAGTTTGATAAATGCGAGTTTTGGATGTCAAAGATTGCATTTCTTGGACATGTGTTGACAGCAAAAGGAATTTCAGTGGATCCAGCTAAAATTTCAGCTATCAAGGAATGGAAGCGACCCACCTCGGTTCCAGAAATTAGAAGTTTCTTGGGATTAGTAGGGTATTATAGGAGATTCATCGAAGGATTTTCCCAAATTGCCAAACCTCTTACAAACCTGCTAAAGAAGGATGTTACATTTGAATGGACCACCAAGTGCGAGGAGAGTTTTCAGAAGCTGAAGCAGAAATTGACAACAACACCAGTTCTTACCTTGCCAGATAGCAAAGAAGATTTTGTAGTTTACTGTGATGCTTCGAAGCAAGGGATAGGCTGTGTGCTAATGCAACAAGGTCGGGTAGTAGCCTATGCTTCACGCCAATTGAGGCCACATGAGGAAAACTATCCTACCCATGATTTGGAATTAGCAGCAGTAGTTCATGCCTTGAAGATATGGCGACACTATCTTATTGGAAATAAATGTGAGATTTTTACAGATCATAAGAGCCTCAAGTATATCTTCACGCAGACGGAGCTCAACATGCGTCAACGACGATGGCTGGAATTGATCAAAGATTATGATCTTAGTATCCAGTACCATCCAGGAAAGGCTAATGTAGTAGCAGATGCCTTAAGCAGGAAGGTTTACAACCTACAAGAAATGGTTATGTTGAAGAACCCTTACCTACAACAAGAGTTGCAAGATCATCAAGTAGAATTAGTACCGCAGGGAACGGTAGCTACTTTAACAATAAGATCTCAACTTGAAGAACAGATAGGAAATGCCCAGAAGAAAGATGAAGAAATTTGTAAGATCAAGAGTCGAATCAAGTTAGGAAAGGCTCAAGGCTTTACTGAAGATAACCAAGGGATTGTATGGTATCGAGGAAGAATCTGTGTACCTCAAAACGCAGATCTTAAGGAAATAATTCTCCATGAAGCACATAAAACTCCATACTCAATACACCCTGGTAACACAAAGATGTATCAAGATTTGAAAACCAGATTCTGGTGGGATAATATGAAGAGAGATATTGCAGAGTATATTGCAAACTGTGATACATGTCGACGAGTTAAAGCAGAACACCAGAAAATAGCAGGAAAGCTACAACCTCTACCAATACCATTATGGAAATGGGAAGAAATTGGTATGGATTTCATTACAGGATTACCTAAAACTCACGGAGGATATGATTCCATATGGGTTATTGTGGACAGACTTACTAAAGTAGCTCACTTCATACCGGTCAAAAAGATTTATGATGGCAGTAAATTAGCAGAGTTATACATGCAAAGAATAGTGGCATTGCATGGTATTCCTAAGAAGATAGTTTCAGATCGTGGAACCCAGTTTACCTCCAAATTTTGGAATAGACTGCATGAAACCCTAGGAACCCAGTTGGACTTCAGTACTGCATATCATCCACAAACGGGAGGACAGACAGAAAGAGTCAACCAAATCCTAGAGGATCTTCTAAGAGCTTGTATACTAGATTATGGAACATCATGGGACAAATGTTTACCATTTGCAGAATTTACATATAATAACAGTTATCAAGCTAGTATACAGATGGCACCATTTGAAGCTTTATATGGACGTAAATGCAGAACTCCATTGCATTGGAATGAGCCAGGAGAACGAAAAGTCATTGGACCAGAGATAGTAGAAGAAGCAGAAGCTCATGTCAGACTCATCAGAGAAAGGTTGAAAACAGCACAATCACGACAAAAGAGCTATGCAGATAAACGACGAAGAGAATTATCTTTTGAACCAGGAGATTTTGTGTATCTCAGGGTTACACCATTCAAAAGATTACAAAGATTCCAAGTGAAAGGAAAGTTATCCCCAAGATACATTGGACCATTTAAGATAATCAAGAGAAAGGGAGAAGTATCATATAAATTGGAATTACCTGAGGGATTAGCAGGAGTGCATGACGTGTTTCATGTCTCTCAGCTCCGGAAATGTTTGAAGGAACCTACTGACCAGATAGATGTACAAGATGTGCCTTTACAGAAGAATCTCACTTATCTTGAGCACCCAATCAGAATCCTAGCCACTCATGAACGTCAGCTCAGAAGGAAGAAAATCAGATTGTGTAAAGTTCAATGGAAGAATCATTCAGAGCAAGAAGCTACTTGGGAGAAGGAAGAAGATCTTAAGCAAACCTATCCTTATCTTTTCCTGTCTTAGGTAAATCTCGGGGCGAGATTTCTTTAAGGAGGGTAGATCTGTAACGCCCTGAGTTAGGGGTGAAAATTTCCTTTTTCATCATTAGCAAGCATGCATGTATCTGTAGTAATAGCCAGATCAGTATCTTTCTCAAGCCCTAAAATCTCCAAAAATCTATCCTGTGACCTCAAATCAAGATCATATTGTTCAGATGTGATCTATCAGTTACTCTGAACTTAAAAGCCTTCAGAACCTAGATCCCATTCTATCTCTAACTTCCAGAATTATCAACTCCTTCTGTTTTCGAAAACAGAATTACCTTATAATACCCAAATACCATAAGTTCAGAAATACAGATTTAACCTAAATCTTGACCAAGTTCAGACCAGATTATTCCTGGAATATGATCACGGGTATGTCAATACCTTAATCTAAAAAGTTGACAACCAGATTTCACCATCTAGACTCTTTTCACAAATCAGTCCAAGACTTATCACAAATTAGTCCTTATCTGATATCTGAAAACCTAAAAAGACTAAAATCTCCAGATTAACTCTAAATTCAGAATTTCTTCAGCAGATCTTTCCTAATTACTATTTGCCACAAGTTTCTCTTCTGTGCAGATATCAAAATCAAACCCTAAATGCCAGAATTCAAAATCGACAAAACTCAAATCCTAATTTACCCTAAATTACCCTATTTTCAGTTTGTATCAAAAGCTATCCAAATGTGCCAAATTTTATTTTCAATCCTTGCCAAATCATCTGTGGAATAAAGATTGCCAAAATAGCAAAATCAAAGTCAGTTCAAACCTCCCAGAATTCCAGATTTGCATTTCAGTCCAAAACAAGAAATCGAATATTGCAATCAGGTCCCTAATTCGACCAGGACAGCAGCAAGCATTCGACCAGGTCAACTGCTGTACACGACCAGGGCTCGCCGTGTTTCTTGCGCCGTGCACGCTCGCCGCCGGCCAAGCTTCGCCGCACTTGTGACCGTGCATGCCAGTACGCACGTGTCCTCGCCTCAGCCGTCACCGTGGCAGCGTCGTTGCTACGTCGACGACCAGCGTTTGCTCCCGCGCGCGATCAGTAGCAACTTTGTCAGCAATCCGTCGCCACGTAGCCTCGCCGCGCCAGTACTTGTCGCCACCGCTTGCTACAAGCTTCGCCAGGTCCCTGATGAAGCGACATTGTGATCAGCTGAAGGCTTGTCGCCGTCGCATCACCGTTCTTCGCTGTGTCTTCGCCGCTGTTGCTCCAGCACGCAACCAGTCAAGTCACCAGCAGCCAATCTCTTCATTGTTTTCTCTTCGCGTGCTTCGCCTGCCTATTTAAGCATCCCTGTGCTCAGCAGCTCCCTCAAACCTCACTGGAAATCAGCTAAGTTTCGAAATTCTCCTGTCTTGCTCTTCTTCTCCGGCGAGCCGTCGAGGAGGCTCACGGTGCCAGCTCACTTCACTGCATCTCCTGTCAAATTAACCGCATCAGTAAGTTCCCTTCATCTCCCTCATCGTGCTGTACCATTTAATTGGTTTACATTGCATCTAGTCGCCGGCGATCACCGGAAATGGCTGAAAATTGAAGATTGCCCTGTTCCGGCAATGCAGGCCGAATCAATTTTAATTAGCCCTCGATCCTGTAAACAAAATTGATCAGTGAGCTAAATCAAGCAAGCCTGTGAAGTTGGATTTCGAATTTAAACAAGAATCGAAGCTTTTCCCTAAACCGAGCTTCACCAGAAAACCGGCGATCGTCGCCAGGCTTCTCCAGTGATCCTCCGGTCAATTTGAGGTTACCAGAAGCTTCCCTATACCTCCTAGATGCTCTCCAAGCAAGGAATTTAGTTCTCTCGGCCTGTAACTGAAACCCCCCAACTGGCAGTGTCTCTTCTCCGGCGCCGATGATCGGAAAAGTGATTCCGGCCATTTCAGCCCTCGAAACCTTGTCATTTAGATGTGCCTTAGCCTCCTGAGTATTTTTGTCTTCTAGCCCGACACCTAGATCGGCCTAGATTGGAAGATACAGCCATGCCAAGATCTTGTCCAGAACTGTGCTAGTGCAGCCAGTTCATCTCTGTTCATCATCAAATTTCTTGCTTTCCAGTCATTTCTTGCCCTAGATCCTGTTAACTTAATTGTTCCTGTTATCAATGCCTACCTCCCAGACAAAGTGGTGCATCATTTGGAGCTCCAGATCAAAAGTTATGCTAAGCCCTAGTTTTTGGCATTGTCAGCTCTATGCCAGAGCTTGTCAGCCAGTGGCATTGACCTTGTTTACCCACTTCTGGTTGTGTAATTTGAAAACCACTTTGTCCACTAAATTTGTAGAGTTGTGATCTACATTTTATTCTACTACCACAAGTTGAGATAACCCCTCTATCATTCATCGACCCTATGTCGATGCTTTGAACCGAATGTCGACCTAAAGACGTTCGCTGTTTTTGAGCGAACCAGTCGCAACCTTGATATCACTCTGATATTTTGAGACATTTGGAACCTTGTAAATCTTTGACAGCTAATCTTAACATTTGTTTCCTTAACTTAACCCTAATCAGCCTCTAAACCCAATCATTTCAGAATCATCAAGACCTCATCTTTGCATCATTGCATATAGTATAATAATGTATGGAAAAGATTATGATTATTGGTTGTTTGTTTGGAGAGCAGATCAAGAGCCCGAGTTCGAGGACTTCACTGCGGATCCGACGTCAACTGCTGTATTTTACGACGCGGAAGGCAAGTCATATCCTTGGTCATCTTGAACCTATATTTTAAATGTTGCTATAATATAACCTTGAATATAGGCAATATTGCATGTGAAAGATTGAGAATGGTTGATTTATGAATTGGCAGTACTAAACTGGTTATCTGTGAAATGTGAAATAAACAAGTTTTGAGCCATGAACTATTATATGTATTTATATATTTATATTCATGAAATAAAACCCCTAGCCGTGACTAGAAAAATGGTATGGATGGCTGTAGCACTGGAGGTGCTAGACTGCAAAGGAATGCAGGCACTGAAGGTGCAAGGTTGTGGATGGTCTGGTCACTGGCATATAAGGACTAGAACCTTGTGTTGTGCGTCTAGTGGCATGAACAACGTGCTAACCGCAAGCCTGGTATGGGACAGGCCTGAACAAGTAATTATGTGGATCGCACATGAAACCCCTGCATGAGATGTGTTGTGATGCACGATAAACACGGAGCGCGGCTCCCACACATATCACTAAAGGTGATCAAGCACGCTGACCCAGTAATGGGAATAAGCAAAGGGGTGGAGGTTTGGATACAACCTGCCACAACTGTGCCTCGCTGAGAGCCACAGGGCCGGGGGTGAATTGTGAGTAAAACATAACAAAAGTTCTTGTTATTTCCACCTTGCCGCTCACAGTATGAAGTGAGTCAGGGGTCCAATCATTTTGTTATGATAGGAAAGGTTTGAAAGTGGAATATCTTGCGGGTAAATTGGTACCTCTCTGCAGAGTTAAAAACGTATTCGAATACTCCGAGCTCCCGGGTTTATAGGAGTCTGCTGCGGTGGATTAAATCCACGGGGTGTGACACAAGTACTATTTTCTAAATAAAATATGTTTTAATCAAGATTACCCAAATGACATGTGTTGTCATGATAAGGAGTGCTGCCGTGGGCTGTCGTGTGTCGACGTGTCGCGGTAGTGCTATAATTTAGTGAACATAATTGTTGATGTTATATTATAAAAAGTGCTGCCATAAGAGGAGATGAGAAAGGAAAAGATTATTTTACAAATATCCATAATTCTTGACTAGTCTAGGTTCATATCATCACTACTATATGTATTTACTCTTACCTATGACTTGCTGAGTACGTAAGTGCTCACCCTTGCAACATTCAACTCAATAGATGGAGCCTACTTTGATCAAGATGATGGCACGGAGTATTATGTGGATCCAGAAGGAGGAGAATCAGTTCCGCCAGAGCCCTGAAGTGTGTTGTTCTGCCGTCAACTTCTTTTGTGGGAGGGTCACCTATCTTCTGCTGTGTAGTTAAATATTTTGTTAAACCCTGAATGCCTTATAGGCATTGTAATCCTCTTTATGTAATATTAAGGCCAGCAGGCCACACTGCTTAAAATTTTGTGAGTACTCTGTTGCAATGTAATATACTCCTGTGTTTGACTCATCCTGCGAAGTCAAAGGTTTGTGAGAACGAGACTAGCTGCAGCGAGCTAGGTCTCTACAGGAGTAGTCGTTGTCCCAGTCTCGGGGCGCGACAAGCGCTCGGTCGCGTTCCTCCTCCACTAGGTCGACCTCCAGTCGTTGACTTACCTCGTTGGCTTGGTATGTGTAACACCCTAGTTTTGGGGGTGAAAAGTCTTGCATGAAAATCCTGCATGCATGTATCCCTGTAGTAGTTGCCAGATCAGTTGAACTCTAATTTCTCCCAAACCCTAAAAATCTCCAAATCTATTCTCTAGATCCAGATCAAGATCTGACCATCCAGATTTAACCTACCAGTTACCCTGAGGATAAAAGTCTTCAGGAGCCAGATCAAATTCTGACCCTAACTCTCAGTACCTAAGCCTCTCTCTGTTTTCGAAAACACGAAAATTCAGATTTACCCTAAGTACCCCAGTTTCCAGGTGATTGAATTATTTTGATTTAACCTTATCCAGACTCAAGTAACCCCTGGAATATGTTCCTAGGTTCATCCTCAACTCACTTCAAAAAGTTGGGAGCCAAATTAATCCATCTAAACACTATTCGCAGTTTAGTCCAAATTTTACTGCGAATAAGTCCTTTTCTGTTTACCTGGAAGCCTGAAAAGGCTAAAATCCACGAATCAATCCCAACTTCAGAATTTCTTCAGGAAACACCTTCCAAATATTATTTGATACAGATCTCCCTTTTGATCAGACTTCAAAATCTCTCTCCAATCACCAGAATTCGAAATCGACAAAAACCAGACTTATTTTACCCTAATTTTACCCTATTTTCGAAAATAGGTGAAATCCCTCAAATCTTGTCAAATTTTCGCTAAATTTGAGCTGGATGAGTACTAATAGAAATGTTATACTCAGCCATGAAATCAATTCTCAAATTAACCATCTCTAAGACTTAAATTACAAATCAGTCCAGATTTCAAATAAGAATCCTTGCATTTTGGTCCCTGGTTCGACCAGAGGCACTGTGCACGACCAGCAGCCGTGCACGACCGCGACCACCGCGCTGCCACGCCAGGAACTTCGTCGCCGGTGAAGTCCCGTGGTCGCCACCCTTGCCACTGCGTTCCTGCCACGTGTGCGCACGCCGTTCGCCACCGTTCGCCACCGTGGAGCCACCGCGGCCGCACCAGCATCGCTGATTTTGCCCGCGCGCGCACGCCATTGCTGCAGCCACTGCAGAAGCTTTGCGCCACGTCGCAAGCATGCCTTGGGGAGGCATCACTTCGCCTTCACCTCCACCAGAGCAGCAGCGCAGCCGACACGACCGGTGAAGACGTCGCTTCGCCGCCTGTCATCGCCGCCGGTCACTTCCCAGTCGATTCAAGCCGGCTTCAACTCCCCGTGCGATTGTAGACGTTGGGAGCCCCCGCAGCCTCGCCTATTTAAACCCCTGGACTAGCAACCATCTTACACACCTGCACACCAGCAATCAGTAAAACTCGCTGTGTCTTCTTCTTCCCCGGCGAGCAGCAAAGGGGGAGCACGGTGCCAAGCTTCTCCACTGCTTCATTCTCCAATCCAACACCCCCAGTGAGCTCCTCTCATCCCCCTCATGCTTCTCGAGCTTGGAATTTAGTCTAAATACCCTCAGTCGCCGGCAATTTCAGTTTTACTCCAGTAGCTCCGGCGAGCAATTAATCCTCAACCAGATCGATTCAACCTTCGAACTAGTAATCAAATATGCTCACTAGACCTTGCTTAACATCCCTAAGCAACCAAAATCGACAGACATGCTGAAATACGAAAAACCCCAAATTGGAACTTTGCTTGTGAACTGAGCTTGCTGTTCAAGCTTTTCTGGTGCATTTCTAGTTAATCTAACTTCACCAGTAGCTTACTTATGCTCCAGAGACCATCCACAAGCAAGGAATTAAGTTTATTTGCCCTAGATCAAAAATGCCCAAATCAGGTTTGAGTTAATCTTTTCTCCGGCCAATATCCCCTAAATCCAGCCAATCCAGCCATAGAAACCTTGCCATCTAGATGTTTTGGACCATTCTGAGCAACTTTGTCTTCTACCACGACTTCTAATTCGGCCTAGATTGTGAGATATAGCTATGCCCTAGTTTGCTGTACTGTTCACACTGCATGTGCTCCAGGCCAGCCAGCTTCTTCGCCGGTTTTCATCACTTTCCGGCCATCTCCTGCCCTAGGTCCTGTTGAGACATTTGTTCCTGTTACAAATGCCTAACCACCAGACAAAGTGGTGCATCATTTGGAGCGCTGAGTCAAAAGATATGGCTAACCCTAGTTTCTGGCCGTGTCAACCCTATGCCAGCCTGTGTCAGCCAGTGGCATTGAGCCTTTTCACCCACTTCCAGCCATGCACTTTGAAAATAACTTTGTCCCTTAGACTCCTGATGTTGTGATCTACACTTTTCTCTACTGTCACAACTTGAGTTGAGCCCTCTATCACCCATCAACCCTATGTCGATGCCTTGAACCGAATGCCAACCTAAAGACATTCGCTGTTTTGGGCGAACCAGTCACCACCTTGATGTCACCCTGATATTTTGGAACCTTGTAAACCTTAACAGCTAACTCTAACCCTGGTTTCCATAATTAAAACCACATCGCTTTCAAACCTTGTATCACCAGAGCATTTTCTCCTTGCACCTTTGCATGTAGCAAGTTAGTAGAATAGAATTGATTGTAATGCCTGTTTGCTTGTTTGATCTTGTTCAGAGCAAGAGTCCGGAGTTGAAGATCTTGTCGCTGAACCGTCATCGACCGCTGATACTTACGATGCGGAAGGCAAGTCATACTTTGATCATATTGAAACCCATATTTTATGAATTGCTATGCTATTCCATGAATAGGTATTTCAGTAATATTGCACATGTTGAGATCAATGATATTATGGCAGTGATAGATTGAATACTAGAGAAATGTAAACTTCATAAGATAGCAAGCCATGAACTAATAAAAGTATAAACATGTACATTTATATTCATGAAATGGAACCCCTAGCCGTGACCAGTATTTTGGTATGGAATGGTGGTAGCACTGGAGGTGCATGGCTGCACTGGATGTGCAGGCACTGAAGGTGCATGATTGTGGTATGATCTGGTCACTGGCATGTAAGGACTAGAACCTTGTGTTATGCGTCTAGTGGCATGAAAAACGTACCAACCACTTACCTGGTATGGGACAGGCGCAACCTAGTAGCTTTCTTAGTATTATCAGTTCCCTGCATGGCTTGTCGATCCGGTTCCTCGCGTGGAAACTGGTGGGACGCAGTTCGTCCATGAGTGATGTGAGATCAGAAAAATTATGAGAGGATAAGGTGTAAAGAAGGAAGACGCCCTACGCCAGATTAAGTCGTGCGCGACTGTAATCAAAAGAGGTTATGTGTCCTGCGGGAACATAGACCCAAGCTAGGAAGTAAGGCAGTGGAGAGGACCCACAACGGTACTTGGGATGGTGTTGTCCATTTACCGGGCAGGGATACTGTTAATACTAGACTGCAAAAACGTTGTGTGATCTCGGCCCTGTCACATGCGTATAAGTCGCATGGAGTTGGCCCGACTTGGAAGTCGAGTGAAAAAGTGGATTTAAAAAGAGGTACATCTCTGCAGAGTTTAAAAATGTATTCGAATACTTCGTACTCCCGAGTTTTAGGAGTATGCTGCGGTGGATTAAATCCATGGGGTGTGACACAAGTATTGTTTTATAAACTAAAATTTGTTAGCTCAAGATTACCCAAGTGGCATGTGTTGTCACGATAAGGGGCGTTGCCGTGGGCTGTCATGTGTTGACGTGTCGCGGTAATACCATAATCTAGCAAACATATGATATTTAAGAGGCATGTGGTTTATGTCCTAAGTTATGAAATATTGCTAAGAGTATATGATCAAAAGGCTTGAATGAAAATAATGTGATATGAGGATATATCGCCTTGGTTATGGGATATATGTATCACCATCAATGTGATTTATTTACTGCCATGGGTATGATCAGAAGTTGAGTAAGAATTGACAAAGAAATGTATTTTTTTGGAAAAACCTTCCACTCTTTCCCCAATAGCATAGGTTCATGTCATATATATATGTATGTATCTCTACCTTCCCTATGACTTGCTGAGTACGTAAGTACTCACCCTTGCAACAACTCATCATTAGATGGAGCGTTCTACGACCTTGGAGGATACCCTGAAGATGCTGCGGACCCAGGAGATGACGAGCAGTTTCCTCCGGAGCTCTGATGTGGTGCTGTCTTGCTGTCAACCTCTGTTTCCTGTGGATTGCTTTTGGGCCTAGCTTCCGCCGACTAGATGTATTATTTTGTTAGACCCGTGTGCCTTGTTCGGCACTGTATCTCGTTTTGTACTAAGGCCTGATGGCCATACATTTATGACTATTGTACTATTTTGCTGCTGCAATATAATCCTGTGATTGACTCATCCTGGGAAGTCAAGTGGTTTATGGGACCAGCTGCACCGAGCTGGGCTCCTCACAGGTGATGTCACTGTCGTGGCAGACGTGACAGTATGTCACGGTCGTGGCTCCGTCTATGTGCTCGAGCCACAGCGATCGGAAGCCAATCTCTGAGGGAAGTACCGCCTCAGCCCCGAATATAAGGGAGAAGGGGGTGCGTCCCGTTGCTTGGCTCGGGGTCGTTCGCATGGAATAGAGGATGCTCGGGAGCTCCTCCGCCCACGTGCCCCGTTTGGAGACAGCCTGTTCGAGCCGTCGGCGTAACCCCTGTAGGATCACGTCGTTGACCCTTTCGACGTCCCCGTTGCTCTGGGGGTGAGCTACCGAGGCGAAGTGGAAGGTGAGACCCAAGCTTTCATGGAATTCCCAAAAATATACCTAGTCGAATTGGGTCCTGTTATGGACTGTGACTTCTTAGGGGACCCCAAAACGACACGATATTTTTCCAGAAAAAACTGCTGTACCGCTCGGGACTTGATGCCGGCTAGGGGTTCGGCCTCTACCCACTTTGTAAAGTAGTCGACCGTGACCACCCCAACTTGTAGCCCCTGGGCACTGGGGGGAAGGGACAAAGGAGGTCCATCCCCCAGCGCGCGAAGGGCCAAGTGATGGGGATAGTCTGCAGCGCTACAGGGGGGAGGTTCGAACCCTTGGCCATCTTCTTGCAGGCCTCACACGCGAATCACCGTGGGCCAATAGAAACCCTTGTGGAGGGCCTTGGCCGTGATGGCACGTGGGCCCAGCTGAGACCCGCAGCTTCCCGAGTGAATATCCTCGAGGAGCCAGAGCCTTTCCGATCGTGGAAGGCAACAGAGCAAAGCGGAAGCCCCCTGCTTGTAAAGTTTGCCCTCCAACAGGTGGTATGCCCGAGCCTTGGCCCATAAGCGCTTGGCCTCGGTCTCATTGGGAGGGTCTCCCTCCCCCTTGATGAAGGAGATGAGGGGATCCATCCAGGATGAAGTCCGGGTGATTTCGGCGACTTCCAAGATGCAGGGCTCGTCACCCGCATCCAGGGAGGTCACCGAGGGCTTCGCAATGATCTCCAAGAAAGCCCCTTTGGGGAGCAGATCCTGGGCGCTGGCTGCCCGAGCTAGGGTGTCGGCCCAGTCGTTGTCCCTCCGCGGGATGTGCCCGGCCTCGAGGCCATCGAAGTGATTCCTCATCTTGCGCACTTCCTGCAAGTAGAGGCTCAAGTTTGTGTCATGGCACAAGTAGGACTTGTCCAGGGAGCGTGCGAGGCGCAACCCAAGGAGCAAGGCCTCGTATTTTGTGACATTATTCGTGGCAGGGAACTCGAGCCGCGCCGAGTACTCCAGTTCCCTCCCCTTGGGGTTCCGGAGGACCACTCCAGCACCGGCCCCGGCGAGACACAGAAAGCCATCGAACATGAGTGTCCAATGGTCGCTGTGTCAAGGCGGTGTGGGGCGTCCCCGGGCCCGGAGGCAGGAGTCCATTCTGGCACAAAGTCCGCGAGGGCTTGTGACTTGATGGCAGAGCGCCCCGTGAGGGAAAGGGAAAAGGGGCGAGCTCAGCCCCCTACTTTCCTATCTGGAAGATGTCTTCCTTGTTTCGGAGCACCTCCCCCAAAGGGAGGGACGATGGGACAGTGATCGGGTGTCCCAGGAAGTAATGATGAAGCTTCCGGGACGCCATTAGAAGGGCGTAGCAGATCTTCTCCATCTCCGTGTACCGAGTTTTGGCCCCTTGGAGGGCTTCACTCACATAATACACGAGATGCTGTTGCCCGTCTTGCTCCTTTATCAATACTGCACTTACGGCGACCGGGGTCGCGGCAAGGTAGAGGAGCAAGGGCTCTTCCGGAGATGGGCTCACGACAATTGGGGGCCTTGTGAGATACTTCTTCAAATCGTCGAAGGCCTCCTGGGCCTCGGAGGTCCACCAGAACCCTTCGAGCCCTTGGAGGATTTTGAAGAATTAGAGGCCCTGTCCCCCCGACCGCAAGACGAAGCGACTCAGCGCTGCCAAGCGGCCGGTGAGTCGCTGAACGTCTTTGACCGAGCTCGGTGGGGGCATGTCCAGGAGTGCCCGGATCTTTCGGGGTTGGCCTCTATGCCCCGTTGGAACACGAGGAAGCCCAGGAGCTTCCCCCCGCGCACGCCGAAGGTGCATTTCTCCAGCTTGAGCTTCAACCCATATGCGCGGAGGTTGCGGAAGGTCTTCTCGCTAAATCGTCGATGTGCGCAGTCGCGCGGGGACTTTTGATGACCGCGTCGTCGATGTAGACTTTGATGTTTCGACCGATCTGGTCCTTGAGGACCAGCGTCATGAGTCGCTGGAAAGTTGCTCCAGTGTTCTTTAGCCCGAAGGGCATGTGGACGTAGCAGAAGGTCTCGAGGGGAGTTATGAAACTCGTCTTTTCCTCGTCCCCTTCTGCCATCCTGACTTGGTAATAGCCCGAGTACGCGTCCAAGAGGCTCATCAACTCGCACCCCGCGGTTGAGTCGACCAGCTGGTCAATTCGCGGGAGCAGGAAGTTGTCTTTGGGGCAAGTGCAGTTGAGATCGGTGAAGTCCACGCACATCCGCCACTTACTGTTTGAATTTTTCACGAGGACGGGGTTCGAATGCCACTCGGGGTGCAAGACCTGCCTAATAAACCCCGCCTCTCGGAGCCTGGCTATCTCGACATTGATTGCCTCTTGGCGTTCATGGGAGAGTTTCCTCAGCTTCTGCTTGATCGGGGGGTGGCCAGGGGTCACCGCGAGCCTGTGCTCGATGATGTCCTGGGCGACGCCTTGCACGTATGAAGGCTTCCAGGCAAAAATGTCAGAGTTTTTGTGCAGGAAAGCTGCGAGTTTCTTCGCGTGCTCCTCATGGAGATCCGCTGCGATCCTGACCATCTTTCCCCGTCGTCCGGGGACAGCGGGATCTTCCGGACGTCCCCTTCCGAACGCGGCTTCGGGAGGGACCTCCCGAAAGGTATAGCTGCAGCATCTGACTCTGGGGAAGAGGCCTCCCCCCCGGTCTTTTGATCATGTGGACACTCCCGATCATCGCAGCGGCGTGCTCGTATAAAGCGCGAGCCACGTCTTGGTCTCCCCGGTCGGTTATAACCCCATGAGGCCCGGGGATCTTCACACATAGGTAACTCTGGTGGATTGCGGCCCCCAAGCGATTGATCGTGGTCCTCACCATGATTGCTTTGTAGGAAGAGGGGAGGTCTACCACATCAAACCGAACCATCTCTGTACGGTGGTTATCCGGGCTGCCGAAGGTCATGGAGAGATCCACCTTCCCAACGGGGTGGATCGTCTTCCCTGGGATGAATGCCTGCAAGGGCCCTGCTGCAGGCTACAGTAGCTTCTCGTCCACCTGCATCTCCCTAAACGCCTTCAGGTAGAGGACGTTGGTGGAGCTCCCGCCATCCACGAGGATGCGGGCCAAGTGGCAGTTGTAGACGGTAGCGGGGACGATGAGGGCGTCATCATGGGGGAAGCGAACCCCACGCGCGTCTTCTACCATAAAAGTGAGGGGGACGTCCGACCACTTGGGTGGCCGAGACGAATGTAGCACCCCCACCACCTTTACTTCGCGCGCGTATTACTTGAGCTGGCGCTTGGAGTCCCGCCCGGAGGTGGACCCTCCCGTGATGACGTTTACACGCCTTTGGGAAGTTTGGAAGGGGAGAGTCTCTGACGGCTCCCCCTCCTGCGCTTGTCCCTGCTGTCCCCCCGAGGGGGCAGGAAGGGCCGGTAAGGCCTGCTGAGGGGGCAAGGCGGCAGGAGTCCCCCCCTGCCCATGCTGGTCGAGGAATGCGGCGAAGTGTTGGAGCAGTTGGTGGCATTCCCGGGTGGCATGGGTATTGGACTTGTGGAAGGTGCACCACAGGCCTTCCTTGCCTCCTGCCGCGGGGCTTTCGCGACCACGGGACAACTGGCCTCCCCCACGACCTTTCGGCTTGGGGATGGGGTGGTTTCCCTTGGAGGCATCCCGTGAGCTGCCTCCGCCCTCCAGGACAAAGGTGTCCCGAGGCCGTGGCTCAGTACGATTGCACCCCTTGGGGCGTTTGAGGGGGTCCCTAGCCCCCCGGTCTATAGGGGCGGGTCCCGTGGGTTCTTCTGCAGAGGTCATCCTCCTTCACCCGAGCGTACTTCTCAAGTACGTTGAAGAGCTCGTCGGCGGAGGTGGGGCAGCTTCGGGAGAGTCTCTGGTGGAGCTCTCCCTGGAGGATCCCGCTCTTACACGCCTCAATGACTGTGGAGTCAGGGATGTGAGCTACTTTACTCGTGACCTGAGCAAAGCGTTGGAAGAAGCTGCGGATGGTCTCTCCCATCCTCTGTCGGACGGTCTACAGCTGTGAGGAATCCAGGGGACGCATATAGTTCCCCTCAAAGTTTGCGCAGAACTCACGTTTGAGTTGCGCGAAGGACTTGATGGAGCCGGCCTTCAGGTTGTAGAATCACGAGCGGGCGATCCCGGTCAGGTAGAGGGGGAAGACGTTACACTGAAATATCTCATCCCCCCCAGCCGCCAAGATGGCTGTGGAATACACCTGCACAAATTCATAAGGGTCGGCCTCATCGTTGTAATGTTCGATGTGCGGCGGACGGTAAGGCCGTGGCCCTCGAATGCGCTGGAGTCTGCGGCACAGCGGCTGGTTAGCCCCTTCCACCTCCTGGGGAGAGTCTCGGTCGCAGTCCCCTTTGACAGGAGACGTGCGCTCGTTGTCGGAGTCGGGAAGGGGCCCAGAGGTCCGCCGGCATGGCGGTAGCACCGCTTTTCCTCCAGGTTTGTGGAGCTGACCTCCAGGACGTCCGAGCACTCCCCAGGAGTGGGTGGTTCTTTGGCAGGTCTCTTCCTCCGGTCCAAGCGGGAGTGGGGCTCCTCGCGTCCACGACACGGGGGAGCCTCCTCCCCAGACTTGGTGCTACTCATTTGCTCAACCTCCTCCCGCGTGAAGTGGACTTGATACGCCGGGGGAGCCCTCGAGGGCTGCCCCGGGGGAGAGGGAGCTCATGCGCGTCGACTGCGGGTGCGGGAAGCGCAACCGGGGCGTGGGTGGAATTCATTACCGGGCAGTACCTGGTAGTACCATCTGGAACTGGAGAGTGGGGGCCTTGCCGGGAAAGGTCCGGCGACGGCACGGGAGCTGTCCAGCGGGCCGCCTCCGGAACGACGGGCATAACCGGCTGGGAGAGGCCGGCGTCCGGTCCCGGGAATGCCCCAGGCGCGGAGTGAACCGTTGCCATGGGGAAGACCCCGGGGAAGGGGTAAGTCCCCGGCCCTGGAAACGACCCGGGGTCAGGAAGGCCCCGGATGAAGGGCCCGCCGGAGCATAACCCCCAGTGGGAACACACGCCCCAGGAGCGACGTGACCTCCGAGGAGCAGAGGGGCCATCGGATGTCCCATAAACAGGGGCATTGCCCCCTTGAACGGGAACTGCGGGTAGGTGGGGGCTGATGGCCGCGCCAGAACGCGGAGGAGCTCATCCATCGAGCACTGTGCGCGGAGCTGGCCCTCCACCAGAGCTTCGAGCAGTGTGTCCCGGGAAGTCGGCAGAGCCACCGGCGAAATGCTTGTCCCCCCGGGAACGTCCGAGGTCGCCGGGTTGGACCCGGAGCCCTGTCCACCATAAATTACCGGGACGGTTAAGGGTGGTACCTGGGTTTGGCCGTGTCCGGGCGTCGGCGCCGGGACGGCCATGCTTCGGAGGGGTGGTGCCAGGTTATAGGGACCGGCATCACCGGGAAGGGTGCGACCCCTCGTTCTTGGGGGGGCCATGGCGATTCGTCACGAGTCCCCATGGACGGCGCTGACTGTCGTGGTATTGCGAATACCCTGACATGTTTTGTGGAAGATCCTAGTGAAGAAAAGACGTCGCCAGCTGACCGTGGGACCGGTCCTTTCCCGTCGAGCAAACACAGCAAGTGACACTAAGTTTATACAGGTTCGGGCCTCAGTGGAGGCCCTAGTCCGATCGATGTGCTCCCAACCGGAGTTGGCTAGGGGAGCTCTCTCAGGGGAGAGATGGCTCTGGAGCACACCTATTTGATTTTCTATTAGAGTAAAAATGAAATTGTCTCCCTCACATGAGGGGTTACAAGGGCTTATATAGGCCCAAAAGATGCAAAAAGACTAAACTACCCCGCTCACCACCGTTGGATCGAGGGGCACCAGCGTCCTTCTTCCGATCAGAAGCCTCGGATGCTTGACAGGTGTCCGCCGGTTCCCGAGGCGCTTCTCACATGATCCTTGCATCACCCGGGACCGGAGACCTTTGTCTTCGGAAGAACAACGGCGCCCGGGTCAAGCCACAGGGGGGCCTTGTCCCCGGGCAAATGGCGGCGCCTAGGACAAGCCACTGGGGGGCCTTGTCCTCGGGCAAATGGCGGCGCCTAGGACAAGCCACTGGGGGGCCTTGTCCTCGGGCAAAAGGCGACACCCGGGACAAGCCACCGGGGGGCCTTATCCCCGGGCAAATGGTAGCGCTTGGGACAAGCCACTGGGGGGGGCCTTGTCCTCGGGCAAATGGTGGTGCCAGGGACAAGCCACCGGGGGGCCTTGTCCCCGGGCAAAAGGCGGCGCCCGGGACAAAGCCACCGGGGGGCCTTGTTCCCCAATGAATTGGATGACCTCTTACCTAGACTAGGTCCCGCGGAGATTTCCCCCAACAAAACCTCCCAAAAATCTGGCCATTTTAGCTTCATCAGTTTCTTCTAAACCACAAAGTAACATACCAGTTTGCAGCTCTTGATAATAATCCTCTACAGAATTACTACCTTGGTTCAGACGTTGTAATTTATTCAGCAAATCACGAGCATAATATGAAGGCACAAATCTATGTCTCATGACTCTCTTCAAAGCATTCCAAGTTATAGGTATGTTCTAGTTATTGCGACAATATTCACTCCACCAAACAGATGCAAATTCAATAAACTCACTAGTAGTAGCCCTAACTTTCTTATCTTCCGAAACTTCAAAGCAAGCAAATTTTTGTTCTATAGCTAATTCCCAAGTGAGATAGGCATCAGGGTCATACTTTCCAGTGAATGAAGGTATAGTCAATTTAAGCTTACCGAATGAGTCATCATGACCACGTACCACTCGTGGTGGAATTCTTCTCATACCATTGCGATTGAAACGAAGACGCTGATGGTCACGATCATTATTGATATTGAATCCTCCATCGGACTCCGTATCATCAGCATATTAATTTCCTTCGGCAATGAAATCATCTTCGACATCATCAGCCCATGCTTGGTGTCAAGGTACATTATTGGTAGTAGCAGCAATAGGGGCAGCAATAGGGGCCGCAGTAGGGGTAACCGGTGCTTCTTTCTGCTCCAATTGCTCCACTCGAGTGGTGAGTGCAGCAAGCGCTTCGTTATTGCGTTCTAGAATCCCTTTGATATGCTCAGTGTGCTTATTCAGCAAGCGGTTGATGTGTTGTATGATGCCCTTCATACGAGGTGTAAGTGGGCTGTCGTCCTCCTCGCTTTGATGACCCGAACCTGACATGGTTAGTAGGAAACAAGGAAACAAAATCACAGTGATATATCCCTATCAACTACTAGGTGTAGGTGGCTCAAACTCTCTCACAGTCAAGCTTCTTATCAAGCTCTTACCGATTCTTGCCAAGCAACAGGTGGTGATCGGCTGCTAGTAACAATCTCAAACGCTCCAAAGATTGGTTAAAGCGATTGCAAGCGATCGGTACCTGTACATCGGTAGAAAGTGTAGCTTGAATAGGCTCAAGTATGTAGCAAAGGTTAGCAATCATCAGTTCTGAGAATGCAAAGTTGAAAAGGTGCTCAAAGTACTAGTCAATAGTATGATGGCCTAGGCTAAACCAAACTAGAGACGCGAGTGAGGGCACAAAGGTAAAAAGCTCAGATTTTTTCTCTTTTTTTTATGTCGGCAACAGCAAGTTAGCAAAGTTCATGAATGGCTGTGGGGAGGCTGTGGTGACGATATGGCACAATGGTCGAAAAAGTGGAAAATTGCAGGGGTAAATCGGTAATTAAAAGTATATATATATATCTCTCTCAACACTTCGGTCACAATTGCAAAATTTGATCCTTCTCGAATTTTTTATTTTGATTCTTTTCTTTTTTATATATATATTTTTTTCCGAGTCAACAGCCTTTTTTTTTTTTGAAACCAAAAAGAAATCGGTGACCAGTTTTTCGAGACAGATACGAGATTGACTACCTTCCTCTTACTGATCCGAAACCACTAGGAATCGGATTCCCCTTTCTTTTCTGCCACACACAGATGAAAAGTAGATGGATGCAGCGGCAGGTGGCCAGGTGTTGTAGCGACGAAGCGAAGGTGTGATCTCAACTCGATACTCTAAAAGTTACACACGAAGACCAGCAACTCGACACGATGATGCAGCAAAGATTCAACCAAGCAAAAACCAAAAAGATATTGTAGGTGTAAATTGGTTTGGACAAGGATGATCTAACCCTAATTTTTTTGTGGACTTTTCGGTATAAGACAGCACTCAAGAAAAAAAAGTAGGATATTCTCACCGATCAACCGTGCTCTGATACCAAATGATGTGACGCAGGCGGTCCGATCTTTTGATGAGAACAACAACTATCGATTTGTGAAGATGACTCTCACGATCCGGCAACCAACCGTACACGACTGATACGCCCTGGCAATGCAACAATCGGGCTTTGCTGCACGTTATTGGTCCTTGTGTAACAAGCAGAGGATTATGGTTGGTGCGTGAAGAAGTGATGTCCTCATCACTCATGAAAGCAACCTCGCTGTGCATGCCATGGTAGTTCAGATGGACATGCCTCCAACTAACCCATCAGGCTATGCAAGAGGTGGTAAGAACAAGTGATGTTTATTTGACACTAAAAATTTTTCTTGAAACAAAATGTGGTTGTACATTCTAAAGCCACCTAAAGTACGAATGATCTTGATTTTTCCACTTCAATTATGATTTTTCTTGTTATATAGCTTCCTCAGTGAGTCCATGAGTCTTATGAGGAGTTGTTTGATTATGCCAATGTTATATTTGTTTATTTTTAATGGCCTTTTAATATTATTTTAATTCCCCTTTCAAGTTATTTTATCAATTCGATTTTATATGTTGACCACTTGTTTCCTGTGTCAGGACCATATAGTTTCTGTGGGAGAAGGGGCCAAAAGCAACTTCAAGTAATTTCTATTGCCTCTGTAAAACATCTATATGTGGAGAATAGGCCTTATATTGTCGGTGGCTATTGTCAAAACAAAGTAGGTTGTGATGCCAGCAATGAACCAATTCAACCAGTTGGTTCATTGGATGCTGCACAGCAAGAAACTGTTGGCCGAAAAGTACAAAAGCATGAAAGCCACATTGAGGAGGAGACTTGCTTTTGGTGAGTTCCGTCAATCTTTAAAACAATAGCATATCTATTATAGCATGATCTTTTGCATATGATCAAGCCTTTTCTGGCCAAAGATATCTTGAAGGAAGTGCGAGGTGATAATGTTTTTTGGTCTTAATCACTTGTACTTGTTTCATCTGCTGATTTTTTACTTGGAAAACATGTCTATTTTTTTTAAAATTTTAGGGTTCATGTTCTATTTTGTGTCTACTTGTTCTATTGTATTGGTCAAGTTCTACTTCGTCATTCATATTGTTATGTGAACTCTGTGATGTGGATGTTGGGTGTGTCCTTTTCTGTGTTTAACAATGGACTCTATAATATGATATGGAATAAGTGGAATGTTGATTGAAGTCTTTTAGTATCTAGAGAGAAAAGTACATGTTTGAGCATGAGCACCAAAGAAGCTGTCCAGTAGATGGATCAATTGCAAATCAATCGAGAGCTACCAGACTAGGATGAAAACTGAATATGATAACAATACAGATTTCAGTATTATATTATGATTCTGGTGAAAAGGAGTTGAGCTGGAATGTAATGAGCACCAACTTTGGATGGTAGTGGGAGAACTATGGGATAAAAATTTCACTTGGGATGCTGATGTTGACTAGACTGTTGGATAAATGATCTGGCATCACTATGATAAGCATTTTATGTTTCTGTAAATTTATTTATAGGTATATGTTTTTTGTTAGGAAAATCAAGAAGTCATGGATTTGGTATCTTTGCAAAGGTTGCACACAAGGCAGGAGATATGGTATGCTCTACAATTACACAGCCCCCTCCACTCCCCTCCAACACCAAAACCATGTTGAAAGAGTTCAGTTATTTCTATGCACTTTTCTGTTCAGGTGATTGAAAATATAGGAGAGCTTGTTAGGCCACCGATATCAGACATTAGATAGCGGCGTATATACAACTCATTAGTGGAAGTTTCTGTTCACGATTTAATTTAATATTTTTTGTTCTGGAAAATTCAGTTGATCTGTAAATGTGTCAGTGGACCAAATCTGAAACAACTTAAGCTAAAATTTCTTTTGTTATGGTGCTATGCTTATGCGTGGAATTCTAGCTGTCTAAATGCCAGTTTCATGGTAGGTTTGCTGGTTAGGTGTGTCTGGTTTCTGTGTTGGACCACAATATGGGTGAAAAGAACTATACGAAATTCTTAGGTTTTATTAGGATGGATGCAAAAAGGATTTTGCTCTCTGGAGCCTGCCTTCTGTTCTCATTCTCGATGACCGAAGTAATTACAAATGCTACAAATTAGTCATTGAATGTTATGAGAGGAATTAAGAACATTAAGTGTTGGTCCTTTGTATCAACTTGGACCTATTGTGGTCATCTTGCTGGGGGTCTGGAAAACCTCATTCCTATCCATCTATGGAATTTTATTGAGATGATTCAAGTTGAGCCTGTCCTCTTGAGCTTGGCTCATTATTAAATGAGCTCCACTCATTATTAAATGAGCTCAGCTTAAATTCCACTTGTCTAAATTGGATTGATTCTGATGCGCTTGGATGATCAATTGCATGGCCACGTGAAAAAGTAATCTATTCTATCTAGTATAATCACTTTTATTTACTTACTAATACCATCCAAATAAACAAATTATGAACTTTTACTTGTAGATCCAAGATGATACTGCAATAGGTGGTGGTTCATCTTGTGTTCTAGGTATATATAATTCTAACCTTTTATTTACCTGTTTAGTTACTATTTTTTCATTTGTCTTATTTTGTTATTAATAAAACAATGCTTACAGGTGAAAGGGACAAGAGAATTAGTTGGAACAAAGTAGAAATACTTAATACTTTTATATAGGTGAGGTGTTATCAACACAATCTACATGCTATTCATTTTCTAAATATTAAGTGTATGTTAATTGTGCATTGAACTAGCAGCTCACTTTCATATGATTAATTTCTTTTATCAAGTGTATGCAAGTCATGTCACAACCAACACAATTTTCTCATTCACATAAGCAACAATTTATACTTGTCATACAACAATCGACCAACCATCTTTTATTATAATTGTCATATGTTATATAAGTTACTTAAAATAAAAGTTATTGATTTGTATTTATCTCAAGACTATTGTAATCGATATCTTTTCTTATGCAGGTAGTTAACAGTAAGGTGTTAAAAGCATATGAAGTGATGAAGATATTTTGTCATAGGAGGAGTTTAAAAGTGGAATATTTTACTTTTGATAGTTATAGTTGGAACAAAATATATAGAGTTAGGAATGTTATATATAGGCATACATTTGGTGTAAAGTAGTCTTAAATGATATTTTTCTTGCAATTGTTGTTTCAGAGGTACTATATCTATTTTGGTTGGTTTTGTTAATTGAATAATTTGTGACCATTACGAACCTTGTCAATGGCTATATAAAGCAAAGAATTCAATATAATATATAATTGTGTCATTTATCCATTTTTGATAATTTTATTGCAAAATGTGGTGTAATTTGTGTTAGGATAGTGTGCATATTATAGTTTTAGTTGTAATATTGTTGCCTAATTACTAAAATGTATATATATTTCAAATTAATTATTGGCACAATTCCCAACGGTAAATTTACTACAAATAATTCACATACTCTTTGCCACTGGACCTACAGCTGGGAAAAAATATACCAAATAGTTATACAGCTTGGAATAATATATTACAAGCGGACATACAGGTGGGAAAAGTTCAAACTTTCCAAGCGGCCTACAACTGAGAATATTCTTTGTCATTGGACCTACAGCTAGGAAAAAATTACAGTTGGGAAAACATTTCACAGCACATTTTCGCCTAACTGTAGCAAACCTTATTCCCAGCAGCTAAAGTGCTGGGAATACTAGCTTTTGCCAACTGCTCTACTGCTAGCATTGAAGTGCTTTCTTATAGTGGGTTTTCTTTGTCTTCGATGATGCCCCTCCTATGGTCTTTAACTTGGATGCTCCAGGGTTTGGCTCCTTCATCTTCTTGGCTTTAGAAGAGATAACTTTTGCTCTCTTCGATGCTGGCCTCCCAAAAGGTCCAACATCATCCCCAGGACATTTTGTCCTGATAACTTGCCCCTTCAACAGCTACATCATTTCATCATTTGCGATTTGATGATCGATATCAACCGGCAGTTATGGACAAGTTTCTCAAAAGAAGGCTTACCTTTTGATGTTCTTGCCTCAAATCGTCGCTGCTGTTGATTAAGCTTTGAGGATGGGGTGAGCCTAGAGCTCCTTCTATCATCTCATTATATGACTTCAGAAGGCTATTTGTCCTCCTATCAGTTTCTGATACGGACAAGACTATTTCACAATTGCAAATACTCAACATGACATTGATCATCAATAATAACGAACATTTTGTGAACAAGTAAAACTTACCATTATTATAGTCCAGGGTATTATCCGCCATGGACTGCACCTCCTAGGCAGGGTGCTCCCTCTTCTTTAGAGGGCATATCCTATTCTTCACAAAATCACAGATGATATCTCACACAATCAATCCCTAGTGAACTAAGCAAAGAATTGCTTGTGCTTGCTTCTGCAAGTCAGCACCTAACACTGAACGGCATCCATTTCGCTGCTTTTCACTGGCCGCTGGTTCTCGAACCATAGGTTGGTTTCCGCCAGTGTGAAGTAGTAGAACCATCTCTGGTTCCAGCCGTACACAGAATCACACAGTCGAAAGGAGGGGTAATCTTTTTCTCCCGTAGGTGGAAATATACACACCCTGCTGCACTAGGACTTTTCAACCCAGCTGAGAAGTAAAACCGTCGAAATAGATCTATGCACGGTAACACTCCCACAAAAGCCTCACACAAGTGCTGGAAGATAGCCAGAATGAGGATAGCATTAGGGTGGAGATTTACTAGCCCTAAGTCGAAGTGCGTAAAAACATCTTGTAGAAATTTGCTTTCTGGCAAGCGAAATCCACATCGCTGGAAGTCTTCAAAAATCACTAGTTTGCTTTCCTGGACATTGGGAATTTCTTTTCATTTCCCCGCAGGTCGCCAGTTGATCAGTAGCTGAGAGGGAAGAATTTCCTCTTTCTCCAAGACTACTAAGCTCTCAGTATCGCAATGACTCGATCAACTCCAGGACCCTATCACTGTGAGAATCTTTGGAAAGATGAAGGTTTTTTGGTGGCGATAATAGCAGAAGTGAACAATGAGGGTTTTTGGCGGCGGAGTGGCTGATGGAAACGAGGGTTTTTCTGAAGCTTCTCAAGCAAGGTACCTTCCTTTATCTGCCCCAAGCCACTACCTGTTGCTTTCATTAGTTTAATATTTCCTCATAGCGGGTTTTCATGGATTGAACCCGAAACTATATAGTTAATCCTAGTGGAATTTGAAACAAAATGCATCTTTTTGGAAATTCAAAGGTAATTTTATTTCACATTCGGGGGCTACGGTACAAGTAATTATATTGGGAATTTTTTGTGGTTTTAACACCCTATGGTTTCAGGGTAATATTGTAATTTTAGTACTGGTTATGATCTCAAAGTAATTATGTGATCTTAGTACTATACATGATCTCAGTACAATCTGTGGTCTCAATGTTATTATGTGACCTCAGTGTTCCCTATGGCCTCAATGCAATCCTGTGACCTCAGTACTGAGTATGGTCTCAATGTAGTCCTGAGGCCTCAGGGATTCATTACTTTATTTACCTGTGGATGTCATGGTCGCAGAGGCATTTTTTCCTGTAACCATTTTTCACACAGAGATATTTATTCAAGAATTCCAACTAATTATTATAGATTATACATAATCATTAAAAGAATTCAAGATATAAAGAAAATGAATTTTATTTCTTACATTATTTACATAAAAAAGGGATACAGACGATCAAAGCGTCGATCAACCTGATCCAAAAGTAATTTACAAAGTTCTCCAAGGGACAGATTGATATTAGTGGGATCAACACTAACTGCCCAAGGGAACTCGCGACGTCCCTCAGTCAATCGACGTCGTCTTTTATTGCAAAGAGGTAGTTGTCCCTAATTGCATTAGAGAGATCCCTCTGATCTTGTCCAAGATCCATCTCTATGCGGGCTAACCGCGTCTCTTTGCAGGCCCCATCATAGCACTCTGACAGACGTTCCATAACCAAGAGGACAGTCTCAAGGTTGTGTCCTCGCCTGTTGAAGCGCTCCTCTAGCTCCTCTTTTTCTTCTTGGAGAGTTCTGCACAAGGTAGACTTTTCCCTCAAAGAACCTGGACCTCAGCAAGTTGTTCACTGAGGACCCAAAGATCCTTGTCCTCCTATGCATACATGGGTCAATTCTAGAAATATGTAATAAGCAGAGAGGACAAAACACAATAATTTGGGTCACAGGTTGGGTGGCAAGAGCTAAGGGTGGAATAGAAGTTGGATGCAAAGAAAGAGGTGACGGTAATGTGGCAACCCAGTCTTTGGTTCCCATCAGCTTTTTGGATGAAGCTCCACTGGTATCCTGCATCATCTCCAAACCACTTCTTCAAAGATGTCGAGTCCTTGAATATCAGAGAATTCCAAAATGCATTGCTTTGGAAACAATTAAACCACAAAGGAAAGTTTCACGCAGATTCCTTAGAAGAGAATTACCTTCTGAAGAGCTTGTTCAATCTTGTCTTCTATTTCTATCGCTTCCTCATCTCTCTCAACAATCTTTTTGGAGTCTCGGTTCGCCATTAAGATGACAACAGAAAAGGAAAAGTGAAGGAAGAAAATGAGAAGTTCTAAAGACTCAAGCCAAAACTTGTGAGTCTTAGAACTAAAAAGCTTCGCTATTTATAGAGCCCGGAGGTGACGGTTCGTATCCACAAAGGCCTCGAGCTCCTAAATGCACTTATGTTTTGCCTCGAGTATGTGGTAAAAGACTTCATGATTACCTGTCAAGTTAAATGCAGAGTTTTTCTTGGGAAACAAACCGCCACACGGTGTATAGTACAACAGAAGAAGGTGAAGCGTCAGGTACTGTATCCCAGTATTTTTTAAATTTGAAGTTATAATCAATTTGGGGGCTAGCTGACGAGTATTATTATCCGAGCTAGTTATTTATTTAATGTATCATATTCAAGATATTTCGGGTATGATATATTAATTTGTGCATTAGCAGCCACTATGGTCGCAGAAGCAACTTCCTGTGTACCAGAAGGTCACAGTCAAAGTACCAATCTATGGTCGTAGAACTTGCGCGATCATAAGGTCGCAGGCTATGCGTGACCAAGGTAATCTAAGGATTACATTTAACCTGAGTAGTGTTTGAGCTTTACCAAACACGTTCCTACGATAGAGATAACTTCTTCTCCCATGTGTGAAGACAACTGTCAAGGAGTTAAGATGTGTAGTTATCTATAACTGCACATGATTAACCGGCGAAGCGATAAGTGTAGTTATGCAACTGCATATAGCAACCGTCCAAACTGCTTCGCGTTGGCATCCTTTCATTCAGTATAAAAGAAGGGAAAGAAACACAAGATAACAAGATGAAGAGATATATGGGATAAATATCAAGCAATAGTCAGTAGACAGAAGCATAAAGAGAGATTGTCAACCTCTGTAACAATCTTCTTTTCTCTGTAAACACTCTTATACATAGTAGAAACACTACAGGACATAGGGTTATTACTCAATCCATTGATGGCCCGAACCTGTATAATTCTGTGTGTCACCAACTCGTACTTACCTTAACTTACTTGATAAACGCCCTGAAAGGTCTCATAGGGTTATTACTCACAAATCTGCATAAGATCGACTATGGACCTCAAGTCCCAATGGTTGACATCGGGATACATCGTTGTGTTTGTCTCTCTTTCTCTCATTCTTTTGGGCAATCTAAATTGTTGAATTGATTCAATTTTTATTTGCACTTAGTTTATTTAAGTTTTAATCTTGCAAAAACTGATTTATTTGAAAAGATTTTAAAGCCTCCTATTCATCCCCCCTCTAGTCAGCATCCTCGATCCTACACTGAGTCTCAACAAGCTGTTCGCTGAGAACCTACCATTTTTTGTCCTCCTATACAACCATGGGATCATTCTAAGTCATTTGTAGAAAGGCTTAAAAAATGCGTAAGAATACTTACCTTGAGGATAGATGATTGTGCCACAGCAGAAGAAGCAAGTGAAACGACAGAAGGATATGGTAAAAAAGACTCTCCAGCCTATGGTTGTAGACTTTCAACCTCCTTCCTTCCATCACTGTCACATTGTACAAAAGAGGTTGGTACAACAGCTTGAGCCACAGTTCCAGCTAATACATCAGTCTTCATTAGTTTTTTTAATGAGGATCCACTAGATGATCTTATATCATCACCAACTCGCTTCTTTGAAGCTACTGGATCTTCGACTACCTGAAAAAACCAAAATTCATCACTCAAGAAAGAAGATTTATGCAGATCCGCCAAAAGAGAGCTACCTTCTGGAATACTTGCACGACATTGCCTTCTATCACTGATTCTTTTTCTTCACTTTCGATGAGTTGCTTAGGGCTTTGACTTGCTATTGGAATGAAGAAGAAGAAAGAAAGTTAGAAGCTGAAAAGAAGTTCTAAGACTCAGAGAAATCTGCAAGAGCTTGAAAACTTTAGAACACGAAGGCTAAATGTTTATAGAACTCAGAAGCAACAGTTCAAATTTACAAGCCTCAAGTTCTGAAGAGGCACTTTCTGAGTTTAACCTTGAGTTGCACCAAAAGTTCATAATGGCCTGACAACCACACCCAAAGATTTTCTTGGAAAATGTAGCGGCTCATGGTGGAAAAACAAAACATTTTTCTCCAAAGTTGCAATATAAGAAGGTGAAACGTCGGAATGCCTATATGATTAAATTAAAAGTTTTAGAATTTTAAATGACAAAGTATATAACTTGTTATTTCAAATGGGGGGGCTAGCTAATGAGGATTATAACCCGAATTGCTCACCTTTGCCGTTTTATAGTCGCAAGGGCTACAGAACGAGATTTAAATTGTTCACATACCCCTCTGTGGTCTCAGGGGCCTAAGAGGGAGACAATAGGACAGTCCTAGATATTCTAGACATAGACTATTCTACGATCTGAACCTATATTGTCGCGGGGTCTGTAGTCTCAAGATGTCCACAATACTAAGGTCACAAAGTCCATGGTCTCACATACTCATGAATATCCTAGTCATGGAGATATCTTCCCGTGGTCGCTCAGGTCGTGGAGAGTGAAAGAATAACAATACATGGTCATAGTCAGTACGCGACCATGGCTACTGAAGAGTCAAAACATCCCACAGCTACATGGTTAGACCCAATCGATCATACCCAGTAGTTAGGCCTGTTTGACCACTACCGCCGCCTTGGATACCTTCAGCCATTTATTCCCCAGGAACAATGTAGCTTCTTATAACAATCAAGAAGATAAAAGCGCAATCATAAATGGGCATAATTGAACATTATGGCCGGTGCACGTCTACCTCTCAGCGACCCTTCGATCCCGTAACCGACGGCTGGCGACGAGCTATAAAAGAAGGATCGCCGCAGAGAACGAGAGAGAGATCAAAGGCACAAAATCCAAAAGATAGAAACAGTACATTTGTCGACGATTTGGACTCGGAGTCCTCAGCCGAACTTATGCACAATTTGTAATTGTGAGACCTTTCAAGATGACCCTTCGGGAAGGTATGCTAAACAATGGTGAACAGGAGCACAGAGAATTTAGACAGGTTCGGGCCCTCGATGGTGGGAGTAAAAGCCCTACGTCCTGTTGATATTTCACTAAGTGTGGTAAAAGGTTTACAAATGGAAGGAAAAGTCCTCACAGGCGAGGATTTTTCCTGTAAAAGTGTACAAAGATAAGCCAAAGAAAGCTTATTAAAATGCTATATAAGGTGTGCCGTAGACTTGGCTAACTTGGATTCTCCTCCCTTGATTGATGCTTCATGCCATCCTTTTATACTGTTTGAAAGGGTGCCATGTGAAGGAAACTGCATCAATCGGTTGCACGGACGGTTGGATGCAGTTTTTGGAACTGCTCTTAACCTCCACGTAGGTTAAACACGTGTTATTCATGGATAACTGTACGTGTTAACCTCCTGACGGTTGATTCTCCACGTGTAGGAATCTTCGGGATACTTAGAATATCCTGTTGTATGGGCAACCGAATAGATAGATCCCAAGTATCCTGATCGGCAGATGTTCTGACCGCGGGATTTGGCTGACCGCGCAATATCCCGAATGTGTAGTTCGCGTATAGCCTACGAACTTCTGACCGCACAAGGCTTACGGTCTGATCGCACGAAACCCGCGACCTGATCGCGTAAAGCTTGCGACCTCGTGGTGATGCCCCTCAGAATAGCTTGAGTCCGCATCACCAGATACATGTCTGGTTCGAACTTGTCTTGAACCAAAAGTTTATTAGAAGTGACCCGGGTGTCAATCCTCGTCAGCTAGCCCCCAAATTCGAAGAAAACGAAGAGACGTGTTTATTTCGAATTTAAAAACCGTGCATTGGATTTTTAACCCGGCCCTTTAACTTCTCCACTTAGTGGCGCACTAAGTGAAAACGGTTGGTTTTTCAAGACGGGTTCTGACATTACGTGACGGGCAATGATGGCGCCGTAGAGATTTTTATCTCGAGGTAAAATTGTAAATGTCTTAACGAAACCCTGAGGTGTCTGGGAGGCGAACCGTCGCCCTGGCGGCTATAAATACCAGACCCCTGGACATGTAAAGATTTACAATTTCCCTCTTACGCCTAAGTCTTTTTCTTGTTATCCTGCCTCCTTCCTTTTCACATACTCCTCCCAAATGGCAGATCACGAAATCATCGAGATTGAGAGCGATGAAGGGGAAATTGTCGAACAAGGGTCTCAAACGAATGAAGTCCTGTCTCCCTTAAGGAAGAAACCCAAGGTTGACGAAGGATCTTCCAGTGGAACAAAGGTGAAGAACGTAGCGAGTTTCTTTCTTCCTTCAGTTCCTTTGACCCTCCCCGTTCATGCCTCTCGGCAAGTTAGGCCTTTATCCTTAGAGAAAGATCCCATCACATTCAATTCTCCCATCCTTTTGGGTGATCAACATCCTGGTCGGCAAGCTGGTGACTATCCCTCGACCAGATGATTGCCATATTGGGTTGGCGAAGCAATCTTCTTCTGGGGAGGTTGCTCTTCCACCATATGATGATCTTCCTCCCAAGATGGGTGTATCAACGGATTATGCACCGGGACGGGTAACAATTTTTCTCCCTTTTTTGCTGATAATTTTAGTTAGTATAACTAACTTTTGCAAAAATGTAGGAGGTAGGAGGCCCCAGCGATCAGCCTTCTGCTGTTCCATCTCTTCCTTCCGGACAGACCCTTCTGGAAGAGAAGAATGCCCTGGAGAAGAAGACCGAGGAGATGGCCTCGAAGATTCTGCGTTTAGCAGAATGTCTTGATCGATCCCGAGAAGAGGCGCACCATTTCCGCCGAGAAAGGGACTTCGCTCAGCAACAGCGAGAACTCTCTGACTTGATTAGGGACAATAGTGCGTCTGTTGTTAGGGACGATATAGATAGACTTAGGGTAGTTGCTAGTTCCCTGGGGGTTGTCAGTATAGATCCTACTGACAACAATATGTCCCTTGGGGAACTTTGTAAACTTCTTTCAGAGCAAGTCGATGTTTTGATCGATTGCATCCCTTTTGTATGTAAAGAATGTAAGAAATAAAAGTTCTTCATTTCTCATGAAATATTCTCCACATCTTCTGTGCGAAATTATAGCTATGAACTTCACGTTCGCGACCATTCATACACAAGAAATTTTAGTTCTGCGATCAAAATCACTTTCAAGAAAAAAGCACCGCGACCTGCCCTGATTCCGCGATCAGTTTTAAAGCCGCGGTCAGAACTAAGGTTCGACCAGAGTTGAGACTCGGTCAGGCCGTCACTCCGATTAGAATCGAAGTTTCAGCCTAAAACATGATTTCGATAAAACCATAACCCAATTAGAAACATTCCAGTACGTCAAAAATTGAGTTACATGATTTTTTCGAAAAAAAAAATGTTCAAAGTATAAAAAGGAAAAACGTCCTCTGAAAAGTACTGAAAATTTTTCAGTCCTTTTACACTTTCAGTTTCCAAAACAAAGAAGTCTTTTTGTTTCAGATCCGACGCCTGAGTACTTTATCGGGTCCATCAGAGACAGTATCCATTATGGGAAATGAATAAAGCATTCAATGGAACGTTTGAGACGAGCCGTTTACTCATTAATGCGTCGCCTTGGGTCTATAAAAAGCAGTAGGTAGCTTCTTGAGGAAGCCACTCAGCCGCGAAAAAACCCTTAGAATTCCCGCCGCTCAAAACCCTCACTTTCTTCAGCCTTCATCTTCCCCAAATCGCCAGCTTCCCCTTTGATTCTACACCATAGATGGCGTCCTGGAGCAGATCCATTCATCATTCTGAGGAGAGCCTGATGGCGCTAGAGAAGGAGGAGATTCTTTCTCCGTGGCTGCTCATTAACTGGCGACCTGCGGAGAAGGACCGAGAAACCCCAATTGTCCAAGAAGGCGAGTTAGTGGTTTTTGAGGAGTATTTGCGTTGCGGGTTCCGATTCCCTGAGAGTCGGTTCCTTAAGGATATCCTTGAACATTACGGGTGGGAACTGATCAACCTCCACCCCAACGCGATGCTGATTCTTGCAGTATTCCAGCATCTCTATGAAGCCTTCGTCGGAATATATCCCAGTGTGGATCTTTTCCGACAATTCTACTTTTCGGCGTGGTCGAAGAGCACCAACGCCGCCGGATGCATCTACTTCCGGCTGAGGGATAAAAAGGAGTATCCCTCCCCACCCCTACGAGACTCAGTGCACGGGTGGCACCAGAAATGGTTTTACTGCACCCCACCGACCGAGAGCGGGTTGTGGTTTGAGAACTCGCGGCCGGAGAAGCCGAGCGAGTTGGATACTCTCCCGGCGATGAACGCGGAGTTCATGAAGCATGCCGAGGTGATCCTTCACTTAGTCGAACAAGGGCTGACGGCACGTGACGTCATCCGAGACTTTGTGAAGAATCGGGTGAGCCCCCTGCGTGAAAGGGCTCATCCGGCTTGGGAGATCAAGTCCATGGCGGACACTACCCTGGACTATAACGAAGGTATTCATTTCTGACATTGAAATCCTTTTATGTCATTTTTGAAATGTATCAATTTAACTCGTATCTGGGAACAGTCCTGCCCTCAGCTGAGATTGAGAGGCGGACTAACTACCTCCTCAGGGCGTACAACGCCGAGGTAGAGGGCCCCATGGGATCGCCTCGCCCCCAAAGCTTGATTCATGCCGGCGACGACCTTAAACAGGAGCACCGAAAGGTAAACTTTCCATTTGGCCTCTGTTTTACAGGTCTCATGTATGTCCAGCACTAATCAATCCCATTGGAATGAGAATAGCTCCTAGGGAGGTTTGCGGATGCGACATTCCCAAGTGAAAATGTCGGCTCTCTGAAGAAGCCGACTGGCGAAGAACGTGAAGAAGGTCTCTCAGAGACCCAGGACAAAGAGTCCTGCCTCTAAGAAGATCAAGCTGAACCCTGGAGAGGGGTCTTCACGAAGCGTTCCTCGTCTCGCAAGAAAGACTGCGGTAAGATATCGCATTCCTGCTACTTTTTCAGGCGCGACATGGAATCACTTCTTCGTCGTACAGGGAGAGGGGAGCGAGGAGGAAGAGGATGACGTTCCTCTGATCCTTCGAAGGAGGAAGATTGCGGATCTTCCATCCAGCGACGCCCCAAGCTGCCCCGCAGAGACCACAGCTGCCGAAGAGGTGGCCGTGGCTAACCCTGTGACCACTGAGGATCTTGTGGTCGCGGGTGACCTTCCACTCCCTGAAGCCCCCGAGGTTTCAGGGTCAATCATCTCTGCTTCCCTGGTCGAAGGGACGACTAAGGTAAAGAATCTTTTCGATCATTCCCTCTATGGCTCTTTCTGCACATTTGATAAGTTAATGTACATACAGAGAGGAGAGGTTCCCCCTGGGTCCACTGGGGATTCCAGGGAGGAAAATCCTCTTCCTCCGCGGACAGAGGAGGAGGTAGACGAACAAAGGCCGGCTGTGACGGTTCCAGCAACTCAGGAATCGCCAAGGCCTTCGGATGCAGCCCCACCAGTTAGTCCGGTGGCCCAGGTAAAGACTTATGTGTTTTTACCTGTTCCCTAAGAATATGCTTGTAACGCGACATTTCCAGGGGGGTGCTGTCTTATTTACCATAAGGAAGGCAAGAACCGGAGACGGCTCTCCTTCGCAAGGGGAATTTTCCCAGAAGTCCCAGGAACGAATGGGATTTCAAATAAGGTAAGAACTCTTACTTGACAGTAATCTTAGATAAAAGCTGCCTGACCCATTCTTCCTGTTAGGCAAAAGAAGACAACGCCTACACCTTCAACCGCCACTGGGGAGGTTGAAGCTAGGGCTGATGAGGGAGCCTCTAATGAAGAGCGCTCTACTCCCGTGGTTCAGGAAGTCATCCGGACCGCGGGAGGTGAAACAAGTACAGGGACCGGGTCGCAACCAGTGGCCTCTGGGGGTGGCGTCCAGCCAGCACTCCCATCAACTGTCCCTGTCGTAGGCACTTCCGGCGCGTTAGCAAGGATCCCTGCTAGCATGGATGATGCCGCTTTAAATAAGTTTATGAAGGTATGATGACCCCTGTTTCGGCGTTTGAACCTCCTTTAGAGTTTATTTAACTCTCTTGCTTTGTGTCACAGGGCTTGTCATGGCTGACGAGCCAGTCGCATGCTGCAATGGCTAGCATGGTGGCTGTTCAAAAAGATCGTGACGGCTTGCGCAAGTGAGTATCGTCATTCTTCTGTTAATATAAGTAGGCTTTAATTGTGACTGACCTGATTTTGCTGCAGAGAGGTTACATTCTTGAAGAAAGAGTTAGCCAAGATAAGGCTGAACTCAGTTACAGAGTTCAAGAAACTACGGACTGAAATCAATAAACTTCAGTCTGAGAAGGCTGGTAAGTCGATTCTCAACTTGAGAAGACTTAAAACCGTTTCTTGTTAATAACCTCTTTTCTCTGTACAGCGTAAGCAGGTCGCATTACACAGCTCGGCCAGGACAAGATGCTTCTCGAGTCCTCGCTCAACCATACCGACCAAGCGGTCAAAGAGTTGAGCCTACTGGTCTTCGAAAAACTGAAGACCGTGGCCAGCCTTTTGAATACCAATGTGGTAGAGTTGAGGAAGGACGACCCAAGTGTCAGCGATTGGTTATCACTGCTCACAGCTCAAGCAGAATCATTGCTCGAATACCTCCTTGGAGATTTACGGCGACGTGAAGAGATGATCAGGACGAGAGTCCGATCAGCCGCTTCTGCCGTACTCAGCCGGGTTCGACTTCACCATGGCCCAGATGCGAATCTGAGCGCGCTGGTGGGACCGGTTGAGGTTGAGAGCGAAGAACTGCTTGACGCCATTATAGAAGAAGTCAAGCCCTTCGTTGACAAACTCTTGGCTGAGCTGAGGATCGAATGATCCTTATATTTTGTAACCAAACAATTGTAATTACAATGCTATGTATGTAAAACTATTTTTTGAAAAGAAAGTGCATATTCACATCATAAGTTTCATTCTATAAGTATGTTCCTCTAGCCCCCGCCTCTGTTTTACGAATACTGAAGCCTTAGTATTCTAAGCAGAGGGGAAAACATAAGTATGATGACCAGGGATATGTGCTTCAAGCCGATGGTCAAGATTAAAGTAACATTTTAACCTTATTGCAAACTGGTAGCCACCCAGATGACCGAAGACTAGCCAGATAGTCCCGTGTGCGTTGAGAAACGGCTTATTTAGGAGTGACTTATCTGGAAGTGATCATGGGATCGACCAGCGAATCCGGTTGAAAAATACTGTAATAACCTAACCGCCGGCGATCAGCCCCCAGGTCGAATTTGTATAATTTGTGCTTAAAGAAAAACACTCATTGTATGAAAACAAGACATGTTTTTTATGAAAAGATGCTAATTGAACAGGAAAAAAGTGATTGGAATACTTACACGTAAAACTTACGAAGTTGATCGATGTTCCAAGTATTGGACAAAATCCGACCATCCTCCATGGCTAACCGCGCAGACCCTGGCCACGGCACTGTGACGACAGTGTATGGTCCTTCCCACTTTGGGGAGAATTTATTGCGGTTAGACTGGTCTTGAATTTTTCGTAAAACCAAGTCGCCCACGTTGAGATCACGTGGTCGCACCTTTTTACTGTGATACTTGCGTAGAGCTTGCAAGTATACTGCGGACTTGATCAGGGCGCGATCACGCCGTTCTTCCAGGAGGATGAGATCTTGCGATCGCTGTTCGGATTGGTTGATCTGTTCGAATTGATTCGTGCGAACAGATCCAATATTGACTTCCATAGGCAACACAGCCTCGGCCCCATAGACCAAATGGAAGGGTGTCTCACCAGTAGCTCGACTAGAGGTAGTCCGTAGTGCCCATAGAACAGTATAGAGCTCGTCTGCCCAAGCCCCCGAGCGGGTCTTGAGGCGATCAAAACACATTTTTTGATGCCTTGCAATACTTGCCCATTGGCCCGTTCTACGGCACCATTGCTTTGTGGATGTGCCACAGAAGCAAAGCACACCTTGGTTCCAATCTGATCGCAGTAGTCTAGGAAAATACCGCTAGCGAACTGAGAACCGTTGTCTGTGATGAGACGGTTTGGAACACCAAATCGTGCCACAATGTTCTTGTGAAAGAACTTTTGCGCGGCTGATGCAGTAATATTTTGTACTGGTTCGGCCTCAATCCACTCTGTGAACGTGTCAATGGCTACGAACAGAAACTTGTACCCATTGACCGCTTGTGGCATAGGACCGACGATGTCCATTCCCCAGATCGCGAAAGGCCATGCGAGAGGAATAGTTTGCAATGCATAAGCAGGTTGATGAACCTGTCTTGCATGAAACTGGCACTGTGGACACATCTTGACCATAAGCTTGGCATCATCGAGTGCCGAAGGCCAGTAGAATCCCTGTCGAAAAACTTTTCCGACCAGTGTTCGGTGTGACGCGTGTGCACCGCATACACCGTCATGTATTTCTTTCAGGAGGGATTTTCCTTCCTCCTGAGATATGCAGCGCATGAATACTCCTTGAGTACCCTTTCTGTACATAACCCCATCTATGAGTTTGTACAGACGTGCCTTTCGAATTAACCGATCGCTTTTGGTTTCGTCCTCGGGTAGGGTCCCATGTTCAAGATAGACCCTCAATGGATGAGTCCAATCTTGTTCCTGACCGAGGTTGGCAACGAAGGCTATTGCCGGATCATCCTCGACCGAAGTCATGATCGAAGGATGGTCCAAGTGTTCAATGAACACTCCTGCCGGAGCGGATGAGCGTGAGGATCCAATTTTGGATAATTGGTCTGCGAGAATGTTGTCCTTTCGCGGGATGTATTGGACTTCGAAGTGACTGAAGTGTTTTTCCAATCTCCTCACTTCCCCCAGGTAATGAGCCATTGTCTCATCGGAGGTGCTGTACTCCTTGTTTACCTGGTTTACAACCAGCTGTGAGTCCCCCCTCACCACTAATCGACGGACTCCGAGGAATTTTACTGCCCGGAGCCCTGCAAGAAGACCTTCATACTCTGCTGCATTGTTCGTAGCAACAAAGTGTAGTTGAATAACATACTTAAGCTGTTCGCCCTGAGGCGTAACTAAGACCACCCCAGCCCCCGAGTGTTGAAAACTACGGGAGCCGTCAATGTACTTAAGTATGTAGATAAGTGCTAAGTAGATCTTTTGATTTAATCTTTCTTATCTTATCCTTTGTTTAGATTAGGTTTTTTGTTATCTTTCCAACCTACCAAAAAGATTCAATCTTTGTTGTTCTAATTGCCTGCAACTATCAAAGTTTCATTGCAACTAGCAAAACAAAGTTTGATAAAAAAAAGTGTTCAAAGAAAAAGAAGGGTGCAAAATCAAAACCCTAATTCTTGCTGTTGCTCCAAAGCTCAAAATCAAGTACGTTGGTCTCTAATATCCTTTGGTCTTGATTTAGCAAGTATTATTCAATTTATCTGTTGTGCACTTTAAAATTTTGCTTAACTAGCAAGATCAGCAACTTAAGGTGCATGTAATTGGCTCAATTTTTGATCTAACCGACAAGATTACTAGGTTAGCTCCTTGCTACAAAGAAACCCTCCAAGCTACACTTCAAAATATTTTGTGTTGATCACTACCCGCAGCAACCATATACTATTCTCATCACTGGTGATCTTTTTGCTTAATTTTGCAATCTAAGAGCTAACCCTAATTTTCCCCAAGGTGGATAAGAACTTGTTGCAAGAATTTGTGAGTTGTGAGAGCAAACCATAATTCCTCAAAGCAGCCACAAATCAACTTTGTTTTCTATTTTTCTTGTTTAATCTAACAATGGCATGAAACGCAAACCCTAATGGAGATGAACACACTCAGGAGTTTGCAGGAGATTCCCTCATGACGAAAGCCCTCATGGCCAAGGTAAATTAAGCAAATGAAGTCTATGTTTGCTGACCTAGCTAAACAACACTTTTCAGGTCAAATTGATGGAGAAGCCTCTGGAAATCAGAACACAACACCACAAGTGTTGCGTACTGATTTGAATGCATCCACTCAACATGACACAAGGCTTCCAAGGCACAAAGGATTGTCATTGATGATGATCTTAGCACATTGAAGGTGAAAATTCCATCTTTTAGTGGTAAGACAGATCCTGATGCTTACTTAGCTTGGGAAGTAAAGGTCAAACAAATCTTCTCTTGTTCTAGTTTTGTTGATAATAAGAAAGTAAAAAGTGCAGCCCTTGAATGTACTGGTTATGCTTTGATATGGTGGAATCAAATAAATAGAGATAGAAGGAATGTAGGATTGCAAGTTATCTCAGATTGGGAAACCATGAAAGCTGAGCTAAGAAAAAGATTTCTACCATCTGATTACATAAGAGAAGTTTATAACAAGCTGCAAAGAATTGAGCAACGCAATAGAAGTGTAGAAGATTACTATACTGAATTATAAATTGCCATGATTAGAGCTCAAATTAATGAAGAACTAGAAGCTACTATGTCTAGATTTTTGAGAGGTTTAAATCATGAGATTGCAGATGTTGTTGAGCTTTTTGTCTTATAATGATTTGTAGGAGTTGTTGCACCAAGCAATCAAGGTGGAGTAACAATTAAAAAGGAGGCAGCAAAGAGGTAAGCAAATCGGCTCAAACACACCATGGAAGAAGCCCCAACAAGGTGTAAGTTCTGCCCCTACAATTGGTAAGCAATTCGGCAAACCTAATGCACCCTCCTATGCGCAAGGTAAGCCCCAAGGTAATGTATCTAAGCCTAGTGTCAATTCTAAGCCTTCTATCAGCACTAATCCTTTATCTAGTGCAAGTATTATTTGCTTTAAGTGTAATGGCAGAGGACATAAGAAAAATGAATTCCCTAACTGCAGAGTGATGCTCATCAATGATCAAGGTAAATACTGTTCAGCAAGTGAAGATGAAGATGAGAGAGAAAACAAGGAGGAAAAGGAGAAGGAAGAACCACCAGCAAAACACATCTTCAATCTATGAAGAACCAGAATATGGAGGTGAGTGTTTGGTTGTGAAAGCTGTCCTAAGTGCACACATGGTGGAGGCTGAGGAAGGACAAAGACACAACTTGTTCCAATCAAGCTGCAAGGTAAGTAATAAGATTTGCAAACTAATCATGGATGGCGCTAGTTGCAATAACATTGCTAGCACTGAGATGATTACTAAGCTTGGTTTAAACACATGGAGGAACCCTCGTCCCTACAAGATGCAATGGCTAAGTGATTGTAGTGAGTTAAAGGTAAATCAAGTGGTGAGAATTCCATTTCGAATTGGTAGATACATTGATGAAGTTGTGTGTGATGTTGTGCCTATGCAAGCATGTCACCTGCTATTAGGTAGGCCTTGGTAATTTGATCATAACACAATGCACAATGGCAACACTTTTTTTAAACCATTTATCACCTTAGGAAATTGCTACATATGAGTTAAAAAAAAGAGAACTAGAGAGCACGAGATTGCAGCCCAAAGGAGGATAGCTCCCAATTCCACCTGCAAAGGAAGATACAACCAAAAAACGAAAGGGAGGAAAAGGGAGGGAGGATGGACAAGTCTTGCTGTCCAAATCAATAAGTTTAAAGGATCCAGAATAAGCTTCTTTGTTTTTTTTTTTAAAAAGAGTGTTTAAATGCATCCATTCAATTTGATTCATCACTGCCTAAAATAGTTGCTAATATTTTGCAGGCATTCAAGGATGTTTTTGCAGAAGAGATATCTGCTACTAGTTTGCCCCGTTGAGAGGAATTGAGCACCAAATTGATCTCATACCTGGTGTTGCACTTCCCAACAGACCAGCTTATAGAACCATTCTAGAAGAAACAAAAGATATACAAAATCAGGTACAAGAACTGCTTAACAAAGGCTATGTTAGGGAGAGTTTAAGCCCATTTGATGTTCCTGTTTTGTTAATACCTAAAAAGGATGGTTCGTGGAGAATGTGTGTTGATTGTAGAGAAATTAATAACATAATAGTAAGGCATAGGCATCCAATTCTTAGACTTGATGATATGTTAGATGAGCTAAGTGGATCTACTATATTCTCTAAAATTGATCTAAGTGGCTACCATCAAATAATAATGAAACATGGAGATGAATGGAAAACTGCTTTCAAAACAAAACCAGGTTTGTATGAGTGGTTAGTTATGCCATTTGGTCTAACAAATGCACCCAGTACATTCATGAGATTAATGAACCATGTTTTGAGAGAATACATTGGTAAATTTGTGGTAGTTTCCTTTGATGACATCTTGATTTATAGTAAAAAAAAACTTTCTAATCAAGTTGAACATCTTACAATTGTGCTTGTTGTTTTGAAAGATAACAAGTTATTTGGAAACCTTGACAAGTGCACTTTTTGCAAAAAAAGTGTTGTGTTTCTTGGTTTTGTTGTGAGTAAACAGGGAGTTGCTATTGATGAGTCAAAAATTGAAGCAATTAAATCGTGGCCAACCCCCCACAAATGTAAATCAACTGAGAAGCTTCCATGGCCTTGCTGGTTCCTATAGAAGGATTGTCAAAGACATTAGCACCCTGGCTGCCCCTCCAAATGAGCTCACAAAGAAGAATGTCAAGTTCCAATGGGGAGAACCACAAGAGAAGGCCTTCCAGCAACTTAAACACAAGCTCACAAATGCTCCATTGTTGCAATTACCAAACTTTGGTATGACTTTTGAAATTCAGGAACACTTGGTACCATGCTGAGAGTAATTCTCAAAAGAAATTTGAAGTCATCTGAAGAATTCCTGCCACACATTGAGTTTGCTTATAACAGGGCTACACATTCTACTACTAAATTATGTCCTTTTGAGATTGTTTATGGATTTACACTTGCTGCCCCTATTGACTTTACCTTTTCCTTCATAGGAGCTCACTAACATGGATGCCATGACGAGGGCTGAGCACATCACAAAGATCCATAGAGAAACCAAAGCCAACATTGAAACGATGAATTAGCAAGATCAAAACAGAAGGAATAAGAAGAAAAGAAGCTCAGTCTTGAACCAGGAGACTTAGTTTGGGTTCATCTAAGAAAAGAAAGATTTCAAGAACAAAGGAAATCAAAGTTGCTGCCCAGAGGGATGGTCCATTCAAAGTGTTGGAAAAGATCAATGAAGATGCCTACAAAATTAATAGAGTTCTAAAGGTTTGCAAGTTGAAAGAGTGCGCTTGGTCAGATGTGACGTAGCTACTTGCTTGCCCCCTTGACAAGCGTTACAAAGTTTTCCATTCTCAAAATTCACACCCTTCAAGCCAACTACCAAATCATGTTTTAAAAGATTTTTAAGTTGATGCATACCAACATGTGCAAGTCTTCTATGCCAAAGCTAACCCTTCGATGTTTGAGAAACGAGACATGTTGAAAGAGATGTATCTTATGAATTGAAATCAACAAAATAGCGATTTCCAAAATGAAAACCTTTGAAGGTCAAAGACTTGTCTTTTAAACTTTCAACTGAAACATCTTAGGAGAAAATATGCAACGAAATCCATGATCACAAATTTGTGCAACGGATAACAAATTAAAATTCAATGATTCAACAAGTAAAACATTTCAAATTGAAAGATCATGAAAAATAGTGATTTTACCCAAGCCCACCACATTTTCTTGACGATTGTCACCAAAGGTGATTTTTTGGTTTTCATTTGAGTTATCTTCCAATGAGGTCAACAACTTTTTGTTACCGGTCATGTGTTCGGTGCATCTACTATCTAGCACCCAATGTTTTCCACCGGTCTTGTAGTTCACCTACAAAAACAAAAGAATCAAGTCCATTTAGGTACCCAAACTCTTTTGGGTCATTCGATGTTAGCAATCAAAGCTTTGGGCACCCAAATAGTTTTCTTCTTTTTATTTAGCATGGGTGCTCCAACAAACTTTGCTATCACATATCCTTTCTTTGACCTCTTAAGCATGTAGCATGCATCAAAATGAGTTGAAGTCATTAAAGGACAAGCATCATGTGAATGACCAATTTCATGACATCTAAAACAAAATTTGATGCATGCTTTTATAAAAATATTTTTTGTGTTTAGTTTATTTCCTTTCTTTGGAAAGTGTCCAAGTCCTTCTTTTCTAAATGAGCATTTTTGCTCCCTAAGAAGAAGATCAAGAGATGCTTTCCCTTTGTAACAATATTCTAAACCTTTACTAAGTTTTTTGATTTTAGCCTTTAGTTCATTTTTTTCATTTAAGATTATTTCGTTTGAGGGTGATACATGACATTGTAATTATTTATCACTAGAGCTGGATGAGCATGGTGTATTAATTAAATCATTCCAACTCGTTGACATATCAATTTTTGAGGCTATATTTGGTATATCATCAACTAAGTCACAAGATATAGCAACATCCCTTTTAGTTGGTGAGTTAGTGAGATCCTTGATGAGTAGACCTTCATATGAATCTTTTAAATCGGAGTAAAGAGCAAGAGCTAATCCGGCTAGCTTCTTGGAACAACCTTCCTCATCATCGGAGTTGGAATCGGAGCTCTTTCCTCCGGACGTCCATTCTCCGAAACATGGTTCGTTGTTTCGGCCATTGATTTTATTGAAGAATTTCTTCTTCTTATCCCAAGGCTTGTTCTTATTTTGACATCTTGAATCTATATGGCCCATTTCATGACATTCATAGCATATAATGTTCTTGAAATTTGCTTTCTTTGACCCTTTGGTCTCGTATTGATGTTGACTCCCTTCTTGTGCAACTTATGGAGAAGTTCTTTGGTGTTCTCTACAAGGGCTAGATCCTCATCGGAGGCACCATCATTTGAATCACGTTTAGAGTCGGCTTTGAATTCCAAGTTCTTGTTTCTCATCTCCAATAATTTGGCCACATCCTTCTTCTCCTTCCGATGCATCTCATGGCTGATGAGGTTCCCATAGAGATCGTAGGTGTGGTGGATGATAAGTCAGAGTTGGTGAGGACCGTCACAAGAGTGTCGAAACTCACCGGAAGACCCTAAGCATTTTTCTTACAATCTCAATGTTAGTACCGAGTCCTTTGAGCTCATTCACAATGTTGTTCAATCGAGTGAACATAGAATCCACAAACTCGGTTGGTGGCATGGTGAATGTCTCATGTCTTTGCCTAACCATGAGCAACTTTGCCTCTTTGACCCTAGTGGTGCCCTGATATATCTCCTCGAGGGTGGTCCAAACCTTGTGAGTGGTGGTGAGATTGCTCACGCAGTTGAACTCATTTAGGGACAAGCCGGCAAAGAGAGCATTTTTGGCACGAGCATTTAAGTGGAGTTTTCTCCTATCGTTATTAGAGTGACTTGCCGAATCAACCGGAGGAGTAAATTCAAACTTAACAATGTCCCAAACATCTAGCCCCATGACCTCTAGAAAAACCGACATGCGCACTTTCCAGTAGGGATAGTTAGTCCCATCAAAGATAGGCACACATCTGGTGTGACCAAGATGAAAACCCCCCATCAGAAGCCATCCTCTCTCTAGGCGGTGAAGCCTACTCAAAAGAGAGACCATGCTCTGATACCAAATGTAGGATCGAGCATGCTGACTAGAGGGGATGAATAGGAGGTTTTTAAAACTTTTTATGAATATGAACTTTTTCACAATTAAAGCCTAAACAATAAACTAAGAGCAAATAAGAACTGAACCAAAAACAATAATAGATTATACAAGTAAAATGAGGGGAAGAGAATCTAACACAACGATGTATCCCGAGGTCTTGGAGACTCGCCCGGTCTTCCCTACTCCTCATTGACGCACTCAAATGAATGAATCTTGCTTCAATGTCCACTAAGCTTGCTCCTTCCCCTCTCTGGAAAGGTGACCACCAAACCTCTCTCAAACACACCGAGCCTCTCCGACAAGATTTGTCAATGGAGAGATCAACAGCCACACCTCTGAACCGTCTAGGTGATGGTGTTCACCAAGAGTAACAAGTTGCAAGATCTTCTCTTGACCTCCAACAAACACCGAGAAACTCTAGAGATGCAGATGATGCAAGATGATTTTTCTCAGAGGATCTCTCACAAACACAAATAATGATTTTGATCAAAAGATCAAGACTTTAGTGCTAGAAGACTTTAGCTCAAGTGTATATATGAATATGGCTGAGAGATATGTTGAAAAACTGCTCAAAGGTGTATAGAAAATCTACTCAAAAAGTTTAGAAAAACTTCTCAAAAATGTTTAGTAAAACTACTCAAAAATGTTTATTAAAACTGCTCAAAAAAATTTATAAAAACTGCTCAAAAGTGTTTATAAAAATTGCTCAAAATTGTGTATAAAATCTACTCAAAAGTGTGTACAAAAACGGCTCAAAAATGTTTAGCAAAACTACTCGAAAGTGTTTATAAAAACTACTCAAAAGTGTGTATAAAAACTACTCAAAAGTGTGTATAAAAACTGCTCAAAGTGTGTACAAAAACTGCTAAAAAATGTTTAGCAAAACTACTCAAAAATGTTTATAAAACTGCTCAAAAGTGTGTAGAAAAACTGCTCAAAAGTGTATAGAAGAATTCTCTCAAAGGTGTATATGAGAATGTGGCTCGAAGATGTATGAAAATACTTCTCAATACACATATTTATAGCCCACACCCCTCAGTTAGCCGTTATGGTCGAGTAAGGAAAGAAATCAGTACAGCTAACAGACAACTTCGACCTCTAACGGCTAGTAAGTAGCTGTAGGAAAATTTGGTCCGAATGAACAGTGCTCGAGTGACCTATGGTCGAATGAACAGTGCTTGAAAGATTACTGGTCAAATGAACAGTGCTCGAGTGACCTGTAGTCGAATGAACAGTACTCGAGTGACCTCTGGTTGAATGAACACTGCTCGAGTGACTAGTTTCAGTCCCTCTTTGAAATTTATATATTTCTCATATTCGACCAATATTGTGAAAGAAAGTGAATGCAACATATGACCTAAGAGTTTCTCAGTTTTTGCCAGAACATTTTTGAGCAACCCCTCTTAATGTTGGATCTAGGTCGATCTAGGTTTTGATGATTAATGATGATTTGGATAAACTCTTGATGATTAATGTTAATTTGGATAATGACAGTTTTGATGATTAAATGACAACTTGTATAAATCTTGGTTTAGCACAAGTAAATTGAATTGTTATTTGTTGAACCCTAGAATTCGATGACTCCCTGTTGTGGTTCAATATTGATGCATATGTTGAGGGGGAGCTCTGTAGTTGCATCATGCTTGTGCTAGTTGTTAACTGAAATATCGTGCGTTAGATCCAGAAGTTTGATGACTCTTTGTATGGTTTTGATATCGATACATATGTTGAAGGGGAGTTCATCATATTAGTCATCTGTGCTGATTGCTATCATGACATGAGTAGTATAGATCGAGTGGTCATTACTTATCATATATGGATCTATATGATTGTGTATTTCATCTATTACTCATTTGTTATTTGTTGAAAATGGTTTTGTCATTTCACTGAATAGAGAAATTGTTGAGTTAACTCCTTTGTGGAGTAATTTCTCTGGTGATTAATGAAAACCAAAATATGAGACTAACGTTGTGCATTGAGTGTATTTGTTGTAGTCCCAAGGTGTATTGCGAGATGAAAGCAAGCAAGATCGTATGAAGGTTGATGACGATATGAGTCATCTTGAGCGAGGTCAAACTTAGTGAGGTCAAGCTCTGCGAGGACAAGCTTCGAGAAATTGAGCTTCATGAGGTCGAGCTTCACCGAAGGTAAGATCCAAGATTAAGGATTGTTTTCTTAGGATTTTATCGGTATCGGTGTTTGAAGATAGACCGGTTTGACATGACTTCTTTTTACTAGTTTGACCGTACTATTAACAGGGGTCGAAAACTAGTAGCTTGAGTCTATCTAGTGTGGAAGCTCAAATGCATTCATATCATCTTGCACTAGTGCTTAATCACCTACTGCATTTCTAAGAAAATCTAAGTGTGGTTTGTGTTGCATTAATGAAAATGTTTTGAAAACTGCACTTAGTCGTGGTCGCTAGCTAGTGCATTCAGTTTTCTTACTAGAGCTGGTCGTGGTCGTATTTGCACATTCTGATCATATCCATATTTGGAGTTTGGTCGTGGTCGCGTTTGCCAGATTGGCTGTATCCTTATTTGGAGTTTGGTTGTGGTCGTAGGAGTTCAAGCTGGTTGTACCAGTTTTCAGCTCGATTGCATACGCTCGACCAAATCCACTCGACCACCTGTTCGACCGGATATTCTACCTGTGGGTTTAAGTTCCTAAATCATACTGGTCGTGGTTGTTGCTAAGTATCAACAGGCTTATCCGCGAGAAAACAGTCAATCTGCTTGTGCAAATAACCCAGATCTGTTTTTGAGTAAAATTGTAAAGTCATGTTTTCGGTTTGCATAGGCTAAACATTGTCTGTGGTGGCCGGACATTGTCTGACCTGTACAAAACTTTAGTGGCAATTGCAAATCATAAACAGAGACATATATATTTGTCCGGGGAAGGCCGGACATTATCCGGCCTGTATAAAACTTGAGGGTTTTGTTTTAAATGTAACCAGAGACGTTTGTATCCGTCCGGAGGGCTTTTGTCGGGAACGGGCCGGACTTTGTCTATCATGTACAAATCATGTGAGCCTCAGTTGTTATGTGTACCCAGAGACAAATGCATCTGTCCGAATTTTTTTTCTGGACAAAAGATCATTTGTCCAGCTTTCACAAAAATGACCCAACGATAACTGACCGTTTGCAACAGTCATATTGACTTGCATTGGCCGGACAGTGTCCGGCCTGTACAAAAATTCGTTAGTAGGTTGCAAATGGCTAGTTTCTTGAGAGGGCTATATATACCCCATGTTGGTCTTCATTTGGGGTTACTCAAGAAGTTGAAAACACAGTGTATAAGCTAGCCAAGTTCATTGCATTTGATATATTGCATCTAGAGGCTAGATTTGAGCCAAAATCTTGAGTGATTTAGAGGAGAAGCATTTGAGAGAGGTTAAGAGCACTTAGTGCACTTCATTCTTCATTTGCAAGCTAGTGCTAGAGTGTTGGGCATTCATTTGCATCATTTGAGCTTCTAGCACTTGATTTATTCAAGTGAGCATGATCGACTTGTTACTCTTGGCGAATCGCCTTCGCCTAGACGGTGTTGGAGAGTCGCGATCTCTCCGGTTGAAGTTTGTTGGAGAGGCCGACAAAAAAGTGTAAAAGGTTTGGTGCTCACCTATCTGGTGTGGAGAAGGAGCAACCCGAGTGGAGATATCCTTCGTGGATATAGAAGCGAGGCTCACGCGTGAGCACTTCAACGAGGAGTAGGGGAGACCAGGCGAGTCTCCGAGACCTCGGTACAAATCATTGTGTCAATTGTGCCTTATTCATTTCATACTTACCTTGACACAATTGCTGAAATTAATTAATCTTGTTGCATGTTGAATTGTGTATTCCATATTGATTAATTGCAACTAGATGATTAGATAGTTTTAAACCCCTTTGCAAAATCTAGGTTATCCTAAATAATCTTGAAAATTTGTTTAGTCAAAAGAATTTTTAAAAGCCTCTTATTCACCCCTCCCCTCTAGTCGGCATCCTTGATCCTACACTTAATAGTACGGTTAAAACTAAAAAAATTTCTATAAATCTAGTCAATACTCCAAACATCGAGACTGGTAAAATCCAAAACAATTTAACTTAGGCTTTTCAACTTCCTGTTTTGCGACTCCCGTTTGGCGTTTCATCTCTTCACCTAATCTTAGGCTTTTCAACTTCCGTTTTGTGACTCCCTTTTAGTGTTTCATCTTGTCACCTGCTCAAAGGATCATACTCAAAGCAAAATAGATTAGTCCAAGACACTTGTTGTCATTTATCATCAAAATCAAGATTAAGGGCCTAGATGCAACAGTCAAAATAATCAAAGTCCTTGATGGATATTCCAATGTGGCTGTCATACCATGCAATGTGTATTTCCAAAAGCTAAGTGATGTGAAACTAATGAAGATGAACTCCAATCTAGCCTTTGAATTTGTCCCTGATCTTACAAAGTAGTCTCCTTAGTCTAAGTGTCTTATCCTGCGACCACTATACTATGTTTCTAGTATAATTGGTCGCAAGAGGGGGCTAGGGGAATATAACTATAACATTGGGTCGTTTTGATCAACCCTTGCGCTTGAAAGTAATGTCCTAGGGCCATAATGGACAATTCCTAAAACTTTCAAACAAAACAGGCAATTCTAGCCATTGGGGGCTCACCATGAGCTGATCCATTCGCCACCGGGATTTGGCTAGAGCTAAGGTTCTTCAGCACCTGTACTTTGAGTCTTGGGTGCTTCTGCTGCTGAGGTCTATTTTTTGTTCCCTTTGGTTTGGGTTTTAAGAGCAGGAGTTCCTTTGTAGGGATTTGTCCTTGACCCCCTCTGTTGTTTAGTTCTTGGTAATTTTTGGTGTGCTCCAATCTTGCCTTCTTGGTGGTGTTTGGAGATTTGATTTGGACCTAGGTTTTCCTATGCTTGTGCTTGATCCATGATCTCTTGTTCTCTGGTCTCTATTTGTGGTCGACTGAGGAGGTGTTTCTCTTATTTGTCTCGGGTTTTCCTTTTCATCAACATGTTTGATCCAAAGGATTTAGATTGGAATATTGGAGTTTCTTTTGAGGAAGAAGTTTGGAATTCTTTCCATTCTAAAGTAACTTTTGATTGTGCCCGAGACCTCAAAGAATTCTTCATTACGCTGTTCATCAGACGTTCAACGTTTAGGCCTTCTGAGAGAGTGATTGCTGACATTTTGCCTGCTTACTTTGGAAGTGATGCTAAACGTTTCAATGTTGTTCAATTTTCTGATTGTGGTTTCCGTTTCTCTGTGGCTAGTAAGAAGGTTGGTTTTAAAATTCTTCATGCTGATAAGATCATTCATGAGAAGTTCTCCTTATCTTTCTTTCTTTGGAGAGATGGAGGCCCTAATTGGCAGGCTAAGTTTGTTAAGTGGACTTCTGAACAAGCCAATAAGTGGAAAATTGTCAACAATAGATCCTCAAATCGGTTTTCTTCTCAAAAAGGAGTTAGTGGGTCTGTTTCGACCAAAAATTTGGTTCCTATTCGACAAGTTGGTCATAGGATTCTTTCGAGTTTGCCTTCATTTCCTGATGGTCAAACTGCTCGTAAAGTTCTTTTGACCAGTCCTTCATATTGTTTTCGGCAAGGAGGGTCTTGGAATGGAGTTCAGGTGGATCCTATTTCTCTTAAGCAAGGTGGTCGTCCTAATTCTTTTAAGAGTTGTTTTAAGTGTCTTGCTCCTGGTCATCTTAAAAGAGAGTGTTTATCTTTTGTTAGATGTTTCTCTTGCTACAATTATGGCCATATTAGCAGATTCTGTTTGAAAGCTAAGAGTAATGAAAACTATACATTCAAAAGGGTGCTTTCACAAAGGCCCAGTTTTCCATGCATCCGATTGGCATCCATGCTGCTAAGCCAATTAGTGTAAGTGTTAATGATTTCTCGTTTGGAATTTCAAATCCAAACTATGGTAGTCGTGCCATGAATGACAAGCAAATGATTTTTTCTAAGAATTTCTCTGGGTTTTGCAAGGAGCTGGTGATTAATAGAGGCCGTTCACATTCCACTTCGTTACTTAGCCCTTCTTCGTTGTGTAAAAAAGGCTTTTCACTTCTAAGTTACCATTCCCTTCTCCTCTACAAGTAGAGTTGCCACGCTAACTATGGCAAACTTTTGGGTTGATCCTGTCCCATTTCTTAGAAATGGTTTGGAAGAGATCATTGTGCCTGATAGACCTCTTAGGACAAGATGCATTGCCTCTAGGACGGAATCAAATGATGCTGTGGCGGTGGTGTCCCTTGCTCCTGCTGCTAACCACCCTCGACAAGTGGTTGCTAATTTTTTCTAGAATGAAAGAGGAATGCAAGTTCAAGTTTCGCCTTCTGCTATGGGGCTGGCATCTGCCATGGTGCGCTTTGCTTCTACTTTAGAAAGGGACAGCATGATGGAGGAAGGCTTGCATGTTACTGAAGATTTTCTTCTCTTTCTCTCTAAACATGATGAGGGGCCTAATCAAAGGAAGACGAGTTTTAACCAGTATGTTTGGCTCATGCTTCTCAAATTTCCATTGGATTTCTGGTCTGTTCATATTCTTGCTAAGGCTGTGTCCACTTTTGGTCAATTCAAAGAATGGGATAGATGTTTTTAGCTGGATGGGAATCAATCTCATGTTACGGTTAAATGCCTTGTTACTAATTTGGTTGACATCCCCCGCTTTTTGGTGATCACTGAGTCGGATGAGAACTTGGGGCTCAGCTAGACTGTTCGAGTTGTCATTTGCTTTGTTCGCCATACTGAAGCTTTGAATGGTGACGAAGATGATCATAAGACTTTCATCCTGGTGATCATAATGCTAATGCGCCTCATGATGATAATGGTGATCAGAATGAGGGTAATATTGAGAGGAGTGATGATGAAGAGGATGATCAGGATCTAGATTTTCATGGAGAGGCTGGAGACCCTCACTAAGATGCTATAGTGCCACAGATTCAAGAGGATGATCATGATTGGTCACAAGGGGATGTGGAAATGCAAGAGTCTAGTGGTTCTTTGTCATTCTCAGAGACTACTGATTCTTCGGAATGTGTTCTATTTTGCACTTCAGCTAGGAAATCTATTATGTTCTCTCATGCGCCTTCTATTACCAAGTTGTTTGTCTCGGATTCCTTATCTTTTTGGACTTTCAATTAGTGGATCTTAAGTTCTTTTCTATGTTTGAGGATCTCTTGGACGCTCTTTAATTTGGATGCTTCTAGAAGGTCGGTTTCTACCAATTCCTGGAAGTTGGTGGTGAAGAAGTCAAAATCTTTTTCTAAGCATCTAAAGATTTCTAGACCAATTCTGAAGCGGCAGTCGACCCTATTTCTTCAGTTTCTCTCAGAAGGAGTCCGAGGGTGGTGGCTAAATTTCAAGATTTTAAAGCTTCAGTGGTGTCTTCTCTTTCTCTGGAAATGATTCAAGATCTTGGCGCGAATTGTGGGTTGCCGGTTGAGTTGTTATCAGCAGGCCACCTACAAGGTCCTATAATTGAAGAACTTGATGATTGAGATGTCTTTGTTTCTGATGGTGACAGCGTGGTTTTGGTTCTCCTTTCTCGTTTTCAATTGGTCATGGAAACTTGTTTCGACCTTGTCTAGTTTTTTTGGGTACTTGATGTTGGCCGTAATGGATATTTTGCCTTTTGCATGGTGGTCATGGTTCGACCTCTTTGTTTGGTCTTACCTTTTGATGTTGGGTTTATCTCTGGTTGATTTAGGGCTGCTCTATTGCATTGTATATAATGGAAGTTATGAACTCTGCTTTCTTTATTATGGATAATTGCAAAACCTTTTCTATTCTCAAATGGAATGTAAGAGGTTTAAATTCTTTTGCTAAGAAATGAGCAGTTTATAGTAAAGCTAAAGAATCTAGGTGTTGTATTATTTGCCTTCAGGAGACTAAATTGGCGGTAGTCGATCAGTTATTAGTGAAAACTTGTTGTCCCAAGTTTTTCAGGGAATTTGACTTTCTTCCCTCTGTGGGGGCTTCAGGAGGTATTCTTACAATATGGAATTCTAAATTTTTCCAAGGTAAAGGGTGTATAAGTGTCGTGGTATTGCGAATACCCCGGCAGGTTTTGAGAATGTTCCTAGCGAAGATTACGCGGTGCGGGTTGACCGGATGACTGGTCCTCCCCCACCGGACAAGCACAAAAAATGACACACGGGTTTATACAGGTTCGGGTCCTGGTGGGGGCCCTAGTCCTGTCGACGCGCTCCCGACCGGAGTCGGCTGGGGAGGCTCTCTCCGGGGGAGAGGCTTCCGGAGCACGTCTGTGAGTTTAGCTATTCCAATCAGAGAACCGATCCTTACAACAGAGGGGTACAAGGGCTATTTATAGCCCCAAAAAGAAGCAAAAAACCTAAACTACCCCGGAAGCCACCGTCGGATTGAAGGGTAGGACCGTCCTTCTTCCGGTCAAACGCCTTGGATGCTTGACAGGTGGTCGCTAGTTCCCGAGGCGCTCCTCGCATGACCTGCACGTGATAAACAGTTCAAGACTTTACCTTTAGGAGGGCGATGAGGCCCGGGACGGCGCCGGAGGCCACATCCCCGGGCAAATGGCGGCGACCGGGACGGCACCGGAGGCCGCGTCCCTGGAGCCAAAAGGCGGCGCCCGGGGAGGCTCCGGAGGTCGCGTCCCAGGGAGCCAAAAGGCGGCGCCCGGGGAGGCCCCGGAGGCCACGTCCCCGGGCAAATGGCGGCACCCGGGAGGGCACCGGGGGCCGCGTCCCGGGAGCCAAAAGGCAGTGCCCGGGAGGGCACCGGGGGCCGCGTCCCGGGAGCCAAAAGGCGGCGCCCGGGGAGGCCCCGGAGGCCGCGTCCCAGGAGCCAAAAGGCGGCGCCCGGGGAGGCCCCGGAGGCCACGTCCCTGGGCAAACGGCGGTGCCCGGGAGGGCACCGGGGGCCGCGTCCCGGGAGCCAAAAGGCGGCGCCCGGGGAGGCCCCGGAGGCCCCGTCTCGGGAGCCAAATGGCGGTGCCCGGGGAGGGGCCGGAGGCCAGGTCCCAGGGCAATCGTGACACATCTTACCTGGACTTAGTCCCGCGGAGATTTCCCCCGACAGCAGCCCCCCGTGCCCGCCGGGGACGATGCACGAGTCCCCGGTGGGTATGGTTCTGGTCACCGGGAAGATCTCCGGGCCAAGTCACCGGAGCCGCGATGCTTCGGTTTCCGTGCCCCACCCTTAAAGCCGCGCCGTTTCGCCATAAATGCGCTCGCGGTTCGAACCGGCTCCTCGATTCACGCGCCCGTCCCTTCGTTTCCCGCGCACGGTTTGAACTTCTACAGTCCAGATTGATCCGCGGGTGCCACGTGGCATGCATCTAGACCACTTCCCGCCCCTATAAATAGGACCTTGGGGGGCCCGGAAGCTCATTCCAAATTTCCATCAACGATTTTTGCTCTCCCGGTAGCCCTCTCCCGGTAGCTCTTTCCGGTAGCCCTTTCCGGTAGCAGGCGTCCGGGAGTTTCTAGTAGTAGCCTCCTGCAAAGTTAGCTACCCAAAAAAGAAGACTAACCTCATGGCACCGAAGGGTCGAGCGAAGACCACGGAAGTGCCCCCGGAGGAAATCCCCTCGGATTTCCCCTGGGCTTCGGAGTTCACGACCGAGGACGCCGAGTCCTTGGCCAAAAGAGGCATCGTCGCGGACGGGGACATCCGAGTTCCCGTGAAGAAGGACGGAGCCCCCCGCCCCAGGCCCAGAGAGGTTGTGGCCTTCGAGGCCTTCCTGGAGGCGGGGCTCCGGCTCCCGGTGCATCCCATGCTCCGGGAGTTTCTCAAGGAGTACGAGGTGGCTCTCAACCACCTCACCCCGAACGCGCTCGTCCGGATGGGCCTCTTCATTTGGCTCTACGAGACAGCGACCGGGCGGGAGCCCGACCTTCGCGCCTTCCGGTACTTCTACGAACCGGCGGCGCGGAACTCCCACCTGGTGAAGGGGGGCCCCAAGTCCCCCTTCGGTTCGGTGATGGTCCAGATGTTGCCGGCCCGGGTAATCGACTACCCGGCCGCGGCCTCCCGGGACCACTGGGGGGATTGGGTTCGGAGGTGGTTCTACCTCCGGGTCCGGGACGACGCGGTGGTGTACGCCCCGGAGGCCCCCACCTACAGCCGGTCGTCCGCACCAAAGCCGCCGGCATGGACGGACGAGGAGTACAAGCTCCTCGGCAGGGTGATCCTCTCCAAGAAGACTCGCTCGATGCGGGACACAGCCGAGGAGATGGCTCTCCTCCGGGTCTCCCCCTTCACCGGCGGGAAGAGGGGGATCGGCATGGGCCCCGAGCAGCGGCCCCCGGTGAAGCCAGTGACGCGACGTAAGCTCCGGGAACCCGCTGCATTGTACTTACAAGTTTTTAAGAAATTCACTAACTCTTTACCTCTTTGAGTCCGGCCATACCCGGCGGCGCGGGAGAAGGCGGAGAACCTCCTAGGGAGGTATTTCGCCGATGAGCACGAGCGCGTCGTGCACGCCGTGGGGGAGGGCCCTCCCAAGAACTTGGTGGCGGCGGCCTATGGGCTGAAGCTGCCGGAGAGGAAGCCTCTCCCCACCCCCGGGTCGCACAAACGGGGGAAGGAGGCGGCCGGGGGCTCGGAGCCCACGAAGGCCCGGGTTCAAAGGACCCCCGGCCCATCGACGACGCCGGCGGCGACACTGGCGAAGCCCCTGGACGGGACCCCCGGGAGCGAACGTCCCCGGGCACTGTCTCGGAAGGAAGCAACACCTCCTCCCCCGAAGGGCCCCGTCGAGGCGCCGGGGAAGGAGGTGACCGCGGTCGGGGCGGCGTCCGACTCGGCGAACTACGCCCCGTCGCCGCTCACGGTGGAGCCCCTCCCGCCCCTTCAGGCTTCTTTGGAGCTGGAGATATTGGAGGTGAGATTCGCGGGGGCCTCACCCCCGCGGGTTTGGCCGGTGGACGAGGGGGGGAGCCCCTCGGTCTACGAGGTTCCTCCGGAGGAGGAGGCCCCGAGGACCTTCCGGCCCAGGGGCAGGGAAAGGCCTGATGGTTACCCCCCGGGCGGAGGCTCCCGCTGAGAGCTCCTCGGCCACGTCTTCGGGGGGCACTACCTCGTCGACGAAGACGCCGGCCGTGTTACCGGACCTTGAGGTCCGGGGACCCCCCGCCGGCCGCGCTGGCGGCGTCGGGCGGGAGACCCCTTTGCTCCCCGCAAGGGAGGTCGCCCGCTACTCGGAGGGCCTGCATACCCGGAAGGTGCAGGCCTTCGTCGCGGGAGGGACGCTCTAGGAGCGTTTCGAGGGTCTTCAGTCCCTCGGGGCCCAGGTAACCCGAGTCGATGATGTCTTCATTTATTTCCTGCACTTTGAGATTTTCCTAACTCTATATATTTCGTAGGTGGCAGCTGTTACCTGGGGCCTTGAGCAGCGGGTCGCCCGGCTGCTTAAGGAGGCGGAGGGCCGGGCCGCGGCCTCCGTAGGGCAGCGCGAGGAGGCCCTCCGGGAACGCGACGAAGCCCTCGCGGAATTGACCCGAGTCCGGGCCCAGGTCCATATTTCCAAGGCCGTCAACGGCCGCCTCCGGGAGGAGGCCCAGGCGAGGGAGGAGGCGCTCCGGGAGCTCGAGAGCTCCAGCATCCGGGAGGTGGCGGACGCGGGCCGCTCCGTCCGGACGGCCCTCGAGGGCCTTGGCGTAAGCCTAGGCTCCGGGAGCAGGGAGGTGCCGCCAGTGACCCTCGCGGAGGCTGTGCGTTTTCTCAATGCACAGGTCTCCGCCATCCCGGAGGCTACCGACGTTCGGGCGCGTGGCCGCGCGATCCCCTTCGTCGCGGCCGCTGCGGGGCTCGTCGAATTCCGGGGGGTCGGCGCCCGGGCGATCGGGGGCCACATCCCCCGAAGCTTCCCGGACTCCTTCGAGCCTTCGCGCCGGGAGGTCGAGCAGCTTGCCGGGGGGTTCTACGACCGGATCATCCGGGCGTGGTTCCCGGCTCCAGCGCCTCCGGCGGGAGACGCCCCAGCCACGGCCTTGGAAGAAGCCCCCCGGGGGGAGGACGCCAATGAACATGTATGAGCCTCCCCCCGGGTCTTAGCTAGGGCCCTTTTTTGTTTTAGGACTTTGATTCCGGTAGCTTCTTAGAAGAAGCCCCAGGCACTTGTACATAAACATTTTGAATGCAATGAAGTTAGAATTTTTTCTAAGTCTTTGAGTTGAATTTACTGTTACCAGCGTTCTCGGGAGGTTGCTCCCGGGCGAAGGTCCGGGAGGGGCTCCCCGGGGGACGCCCAAGCGGCTTTAATTTTGCTAAGCCTTATCTCCGGGAATCACGGCGAGGATAGTGCCCGGGAGCCGAACCGGTTGAGGTGGCGTCCGGAGTGGCACTTGGACAACTTCGATAATCATCGTGCCGAATTGTCCCCTCCGCGCCCGGGGCTCCGGATGATCCTCCCCTCCGGATACTTCCACCGGCGGGATACGAGTTCTGGCCTGAAGATGTGCTTCGGGATGCTCGGCGCCGCGTACGGGCATTGTACCGGGACTTGGCCCGGGAGCTAGCGGAGAGCCTCCGGGAGTACTAGGCGTAGGAGCCTTAGGGCGTAGAGAATCCCCCGGGTTAGAACCCGGGTTGTATCGTTTCCGAAGCCCACCGGAGGGGGAAGATGTCCTCCGGGTTTGAGAATCAATAAAGCTGTTGTCGTTTCCTTTCATTGCCTCTTTATTTTCTTCTTCTTGGATGGTCTGGACGACTCATCTTAACAAGGATGAGCTAAGTTTCCTCGTGGGTGGTGCGGTCAACACCCGGGGGTTCCTTATCCCCCCCCTGCCCACAGCGGGCCGGAGGATAGCTTCGCGCGCTGTGGGGGTAACAAGGCCCTCGAGATAGAAGTCACCTGTAGGATAGGAAATTTTCTAAGTTAGAAAATTTTAAAACGAGGTTTTCAAGGAGAAGACCTTCCGGGGGACAATCGTCCGGTCGCCGTGAGAACGGGGAGCCGGAGATAAGGCCTCATGTGGAAGAAATGTCCAAGAGAACCCGACGAGATTTCTGGAGGCGAGCTTCCTAGGAGACATTCGTCCGGTCGCCGTGAGAACGGGGAGCTGGGAATAGGGTCTTCGGGGAAGAAAATGCCCGAGAAATCCGTGACTTCTCCGAGGGATAGTCGTCCGGTCACCGTGAGAACAGGGAGCCGGGAATAGGGTCTCCGGGAGGCATTCATCCGGTCGCCGTGAGAACGGGGAGCCGGGAATAAGGTCGCTGGGGACCAATCATCCGGTCGCCGTGAAAACGGGTAGCCGGGAATAACGTCGACTCCTGGAGGAGGAAGATAGATCCAATCAAGCCGCAAGGGGCCGATCTTCCGGTCGCCGTGAAAACGGGGAGCCGGGAATAACGTCGACTCCCGGAGGAGGAAGATAGATCCAATCAAGCCACAAGGGGCCGATATTCCGGTCGCCGTGAAAACGGGGAGCCGGGAATAACGTCGACTCCCGGAGGAGGAAGATAGATCCAATCAAGACGCAAGGGGCCGATCTTCCGGTCGCCGTGAAAACGGGGAGCCGGGAATAACGTCGACTCCCGGGGGAGGAAGTGCCCGAAGACGGGGCTTGAGTGTTTGGGCAGGGGACTAGTCTCCCAAAGTGACTCGTTACCACGGCCACTGTGACCGGGTTGCCGCTTACACCCTCAGTCCATGAGGGCTGATCGTAAGCCGCCCTACGGGAGTGGGGACTCCCGTTGTAGGGACTTGTTGGGGCTGGCCCACTTCCTCGCGGGGAGGGCATCCTCGCGGGGAGGGCATCGCCGCTAGGGGCGGCAATGAGAGAGACCTGCAATGGGAGTTTAAAAAGCAAGTCCTATGTATTGCTAATAAAATGAAGTACAAGGCCTCCCCCTGCGAAGCCGCGAAAGGGGAGGAAAATACAGTGTCCCTCCTCCCCCTCCGGCGTGAACGCTCCGGGGGAGGGGACAGGCCCGTAAGGCTAAACATAGAACTTGCGAAGTAAACGCAATTTCCACGTGTGCTTCAGCTCCTGCTCCTGAAGGTTGGAGAGCTTGTAGGCCCCCGAGCCCAGGACCGCGGAGATCCTGTAGGGGCCCTCCCACTTGGGGGAGAGCTTACCCTGGGCCTGAGGGTCCGTCACGCGCTTGAGGACAAGGTCCCCAAGGCGGAAAGCTTTCTCGCGCACGCGCTGATTGTACGCGCATGCCATTTCTTGCTCGTAGATGGCGTGGCGGAGGACTGCTCGGTCGCGTTCCTCCTCCACGAGGTCGGTCTCCAGACGCTGGTTGGCCTGGTACGCTGAGGGCGTAGCTCCCTCCAGGAGCTCAACCCACAGCGATCGGAAGCCGATCTCCGGGGGGAGGACTGCCTCTGCCCCGTAGACTAGGGAGAAGGGAGTACGCCCCGTCGCCCGGGACGGGGTTTTGCGCATGGAGCAGAGGATGCTAGGGAGCTCCTCCGCCCATGCGCCCCGCTTAGAAGCGGTTTGCTCGAGTATCCGGCGCAACCCCTTTAGGATCACGCCGTTGACCCTCTCGACAGCCCCATTGCTCCGGGGATGGGCCACCGAGGCGAAGTGGATGACGAGCCCCAGGCCTTCGCAGAATTCCCGAAAATAAGCCGAGTCGAATTGGGTCCCGTTGTCCACGGTGATTTCCCGGGGGACACCAAAATGACATATGACGTTTTTCTAGAAAAACCGCTGAACGGCCCGGGACGTGATGCTGGCCAAAGGCTCCGCCTCAACCCACTTTGTAAAATAGTCGACTGTGACTACCGCATACTTGTATCCCCCGGGCGCTGGGGGGAAGGGCCCTAAGAGGCCATCCCCCAGCGCACGAAGGGCCAAGTGATGGGGATCGTCTGCAACACTATAGGGGGGAGGTTCGAGCCCTTGGCCATCTTCTGGCATGCCTCGCACGCGGCGACAAGGTCTCGCGCATCGCGCATGACCGTGGGCCAGTAGAAGCCCTGCCGGAGGGCCTTGGCCGCGATGGCACGCGGGGCTAGGTGAGAACCACAACTCCCTGCGTGGATGTCTTCGAGAAGTTGAAGTCCCTCCGGCCGGGGGAGGCAGCGCAGGAGGGCGGAAGCCCCCCGCTTATAGAGCCTCCCCTCCAGCAGGAGATATGCCCGGGCTTTAGCGCGGAGGCGCTTAGCCTCGGTCTCACTAGGAGGGTCCCCCTCCCCCTTGATGAAGGAGATGAGGGGGTCCATCCAAGACGGAGTCCGGGTGATCTCGGCGACCTCCGGGACATGAGGCTCGTGGCCCGTGTCCGGGGAGGCCACCGAGGGCTTCGCGATGATCTCCAGGAAAGCCCCCTTGGGGAGCGATTCCCGGGCGCTTGCCGCCCGGGCCAAGGTGTCGGCCCGGTCATTGTCCCTCCGTGGGATATGCCGGGCCTCGAGGCCGTCGAAATGCCTCTCCATCTTTCGCACTTCCTGCAAATAAAGACTTAAGTTTGTGTCATGGTACAGGCAAGACTTGTCCACTTGGCAAACTACGAGCTAAGAATCTCCCTTGACTAGGAGGCGCCGGATCCCCAGGGAGCGCGCGAGGCGCATCCCGAGGAGCAAAGCCTCGTATTCGGCGACGTTGTTGGTTGCAGGGAACTCGAGCCGCGCGGCGTACTCGAGTTCCTTCCCCTCGGGGCTCCGGAGGACTACTCCCGCACCAGCCCCGGCGAGACACAGCGACCCATCGAACATAAGGGTCCAATGATCACTGCGTCGGGGCATCACAGGGAGATCTTCGTCCCCGGACCCAGAGGCGGGAATCTACTCTGCGACGAAGTCGGCGAGGACCTGCGACTTGATGGCGGGGCGGCCGGTAAGGGACAGGGAGAAGGGGGCGAGCTCGGCCCCCCACTTCCCAATCCGGCCGGTGGCTTCCTTGTTCCGCAGTACCTCCCCAAGGGGAAGGGACGACGGGACGGTGATGGGGTGCCCCAGGAAGTAATGCCGAAGCTTCCGGGAGGCCATGAGGAGGGCGTAGCAGATTTTCTCCATCTCCGTGTACCGAGTTTTGGCCCCTTGGAGGGCCTCACTCACGTAGTACACCGGACGCTGCTGCCCTCCTTGATCCTTCACCAAGACCGCGCTGACGGCGACAGGGGTCGCGGCGAGGTAGAGGAGCAAGGGCTCTTCCGGGGACGGACTCACGAGCATTGGAGGGCTCGTGAGGTACTTCTTGAGGTCGTCGAACGCCTCCTGGGCCTCGGGGGTCCAGCAGAACCCCTCGAGCCCTCGGAGGATCTTGAAGAACTGGAGGCCCCGCTCCCCCGACCGGGAGACAAAGCGGCTGAGTGCAGCTAGGTGGCCGGAGAGCCGCTGGACATCCTTGACGGAGCGCGGCGGGGGCATGTCTAGGAATGCCCGGATCTTCTCGGGGTTTGCCTCAATGCCCCGCTGGGACACGAGGAAGCCTAGGAGCTTCCCCCGGCGCACCCCGAGGTGCACTTCTCCGGGTTGAGTTTGAGCCCGAACGTGCGGAGGTTGCGGAAGGTTTCAGCCAGGTCATCGATGTGGGAGGCTGCGCGGGGACTCTTGACGACCGCGTCGTCTACGTAGACTTCAACGTTGCGGCCGACTTGCTCTTTGAAAACCAGTGTCATGAGGCGCTGGAAGGTCACCCCCGTGTTCTTGAGCCCGAAGGGCATATGGACGTTGCAGAAGGTTCTGAGGGGAGTAATAAAACTCGTCTTTTCCTCGTCCCCTTCCACCATCCGGACTTGATGGTAGCCAGAGTAGGCGTCTAGGAAGCTCATGAGCTCGCACCACGCGGTGGAGTCGACGAGCTAATCAATCCGCGGGAGCGGGAAGTTGTCTTTGGGGCAGGCGCGGTTAAGGTCGGTGAAGTCCACGCACATCCGCCACCTTCCTGTTGATTTCTTGACGAGGACGGGGTTCGCGAGCCACTCGGGGTGCAGGACCTCCCGAATGAACCCCGCCTCTCGGAGCCGGGTGATCTCCACCTTGATTGCCTCTTGGCGCTCGAGGGAGAGTTACTGCAGCTTCTGTTTGACCGGGGGGTGACCGGGGGCGACTGCGAGCTTGTGCTCAATGACCTCCCGGGCAACGCCCCGCATGTCTGACGGTTTCCACACAAAAACATCAGAGTTTTCGCGCAAAGAGGCTGCAAGTTGCGCTGCGTGTTCCTCGGGGAGCTCCGCCCTGATCCGGACGGTTTTGTCTTCGTTGCCCGGGGACAGCAGGACCTTCCAGAGGCCCCCTTCTGGACGCGGCTTGAGGAGGGGCCTCCCGGGTGGTGGCGCAGCAGCGTCTAGTTCCGGGGGAGAAGCCTCCCCCCGGGCGTCTTTATGAGGTTGACGCTTCCGATTGTGGCCGCAGCGCGCTCGTATAGAGCACGGGCCATGTCTTGGTCTCCCCGGACATTGATCACACCATGCGGCCCGGGGATCTTCATGGAGAGATAGTTTTGATGGGTGGCAGCCCCCAGACAGTTGATTGTCGTCCTCCCCATAATCGCGTTGTAGGAGGAGGGGAGGTCCACTACGTCGAAGCGGACCAGCTCGGTCCGGTAGTTCTCCGGGGTGCCGAAGGTCATTGGAAGATCTACCTTGCCCACGGGGTGAATTGCCTTCCCCGGGACAAAACCTTGCAGGGGCCCGGCAGCGGGCTGCAGGAGCTTCTCATCCACCTGCATTTCTTTGAAGGCCTTCAGGAATAAGACATCGGCGGAGCTCCCGCCGTCCACCAGGATCCGGGCCAGATGGCAGTTGTAGATGGTCGCGGAGACAATAAGCGCGTCGTCGTGGGGGAAGCGAACCCCCCGCCCGTCTTCTGCAGTGAAGGTGAGGGGGACGTCCGACCACTTCGGTGGCGGGGACGCGTGTAGCACCCCCACAACCTTGACCTCGCGCGCGTACTCCTTACGCTGGCGGTTAGAGTCCCGCCGAGAGGCAGATCCTCCCACGATGACGTTGATGTGCCGCTGCGAAGTTTGAAATGGGAGAGCTTCTGGAGGCTCCCCTTCCTGCATCTGCTGACCCCCCGCGGGAGCGGGAAGGGCCGGAACAGCTGGCCGAGGGAGCAGGGAGCCCGGAGTCCCCCCCCCTGCCCGCGCTGGTCGAGGAAGTCCGCGAAGTGCTGCAGCAGCTGGCTACAATCTCGGGTAGCGTGGGTATTGGACCTGTGGAAGCTGCACCACGGTCCTTCCCGCCTTCTCCCCGCGGGGCCTTCCCGGCCGCGCGAAGATTGTCCTCCCCCATGGCCATTCGGTTTGGGGAAGGGGCGGTTGGCCCTCGGGGGGTCACGCGAGCCGCCTCCGCCCTCGAGGACAAAGGTGTCCCGAGGCCGTGGCTCGCTACGGCCCCCTTGCCTGGGGCGTTTGGGGGGATCCCTGGCCCCCCGGTCGACGGAGGTGGGAGCCCCCTGGGTCTTCTTCCAGATATCGTCTTCCTCCGCCCGAGCGTACTTTTCGAGCACGTCGAAGAGCTCGTCGGCGGAAGAGGGGCAGCTCCGGGAGAGCCTTCGGTGGAGCTCCCCCGGGAGGATGCCGCTTTTGCAGGCTTCGATGACTGTAGAGTCGGGGACGTGAGCCACTTTGCTCTTCACCTGAGCAAAGCACTTGAAGAAGCTTCTGATGGTTTCCCCAGTCCTCTGCCGGACAGTGTGTAGCTGCGAGGAGTCCAGGGGACACACATAGTTCCCTTGGAAGTTGGCACAGAATTCCCGCTTGAGCTGCGAGAAAGACTGGATGGAGCCGGCCTTCAGGTTGTAGAACCAGGAGCGGGCAATGCCGGAGAGGTAGAGGGGGAAGACGTTGCACTGTACTGTCTCGTCCCCCCCGGCCGCGGAGATGGCAGTGGAGTAGACCTGCACAAACTCGTAAGGGTCTGCCTCACCGTTATAGTGTTCGATGTGTGGCGGGCGGTAGGGCCTTGGCCACCGGATGCTGCGAAGTCTTCGGCACAGGGGCTGGTTGGCCCCCTGCACTTCCCGGGGAGAGCCCCGGTCGCTGTCTTCTTTCACGGGACCTTCGTTGTCTGAGTCTGGAAGCGGTCCGAGAGGTCCGCCAGAATGGCGGTGGCGACGCTTTTCCTCCGGACTGGGACTGAGTTCCCGGACGTCCGGGCTCTCCGCCGGAGAGGTTGGCTCTTCAGCAGGTCTCTTCCCCCGGCCCGTGCGAGAGCGAGGCTCCCCGCGCCCGCGGCCGGGGGGAAGTTCTTTCCCGCGCTCTGGTGAACGCATTCGCTCGACCTCCCCCGGAGCGGAACGGACCTGTCCCGCCGAGGGAGGGAGCTCGTGCGCTGTAGCTTCCAGAGCCGGTTGGGGCGAGCCCCCTGCGACGACCCCCGGGACCAGAAAGGGGGAAGCCCTTGTATCATCCGGAACCGGGGAGGGGGCGCCCGCGGCGAGGCCTCGGATCGAAGTGGAGGGGGCCCCAGTGGCCACGACCGGAACCGGGAAGGGGGCAGGCCCTGTAACACCCGGAACCGGCGAGGGGGGAGCCCCCGCGGCGACGTCCAGAACCGGGGAGCCCATGCGGGGGGAAGTCCGCTGCAGCACGTGCGGTAAACGCGACGCGGGGGGCGGGACTGGCTCCCGGCGCAGGGTAAACCCCTGGCAAGAAGTGGGCTACCGGCCCCGGGAATAGGCCGGGGACGGGGTACCCCCCTGGTGCCACGAAGGGCCCCGGCATGAAATAACCTCCCGGCACCGGGACGGGCCCGGGTGTCGGGAAAGGTTCGGACGTATATCCTGCAGGGGGAGGAAACCACCCGGCAGGATCATGCGGGGCGGGCAACCCCCCGGAGGCCGGAGGGGCCGCCAGGCAACCCATAAACGGGGGCATGTTCCCCGGATACGGGTGTGACGCAAATGTGGGGGCCGGAGGCCGCGCCAACATGCTAAGGAGCTCGTCCATAGAGCGCTGAGCGCGGAGCTGGCCTTCCACGAGAGCTTCGAGCAGGGCGTCCCGGGGAGCCGGGGGAGCCGTCGGGGGGACGCTTGTCCCGGCCGAGGTCCCCGTGGTCACCGGGAACGACCTGGAGGTGGAAGCACCTAAGTTAAGAGGAAAGGAGGGAGGCGGTACCTGGGCCAGGTCGCCTCCGGAAGGGACCGCCGGGACAGCAGTGTCCCGGGCAGACGGCACCGGGTCTCCGAGACTCGGATCACCGGGAAGGGTGCGAGCCCTTGTTCTTGGGGGAGCCATGGCGTCTTGTCACGAGTCCCCACGGTCGGCGCCAACTGTCGTGGTATTGCGAATACCCCGGCAGGTTTTGAGAATGTTCCTAGCGAAGATTACGCGGCGCGGGTTGACCGGATGACCGGTCCTCCCCCGCCGGACAAGCACAAAAAATGACACACGGGTTTATACAGGTTCGGGTCCCGGTGGGGGCCCTAGTCCTGTCGACGCGCTCCCGACCGGAGTCGGCTGGGGAGGCTCTCTCCGGGGGAGAGGCTTCCGGAGCACGTCTGTGAGTTTAGCTATTCCAATCAGAGAACCGATCCTTACAACAAAGGGGTACAAGGGCTATTTATAGCCCCAAAAAAAAGCAAAAAACCTAAACTACACCGGAAGCCACCGTCGGATTGAAGGGTAGGACCGTCCTTCTTCCGGTCAAACGCCTTGGATGCTTGACAGGTGGTCGCTAGTTCCCGAGGCGCTCCTCGCGTGACCTGCACATGATAAACAGTTCAAGACTTTACCTTTAGGAGGGCGATGAGGCCCGGGACGGCGCTGGAGGCCACGTCCCCGGGCAAATGGCGGCGCCCGGGACGGCACCGGAGGCCGCGTCCCGGGAGCCAAAAGGCGGCGCCCGGGGAGGCCCTGGAGGCCACGTCCCCGGGCAAATGGCGGCGCCCGGGAGGGCACCGGAGGCCGCGTCCCGGGAGCCAAATGGCGGCGCCCGGGAGGGCACCGGAGGCCGCGTCCCGGGAGCCAAAAGGCGGCGCCCGGGGAGGCCCCGGAGGCCACGTCCCGGGGCAAATGGCGGCGCCCGAGAGGGCACCGGGGGCCGCGTCCCGAGAGCCAAAAGGCGGCGCCCGGGGAGGCCCTGGAGGCCGCGTCCCGGGAGCCAAAAGGCGGTGCCCGGGGAGGACCCGGAGGCCACGTCCCCGGGGAAATGGCGGCGCCCGGGAGGGCACCGGGGGCCGCGTCCCGGGAGCCAAAAGGCGGCGCCCGGGGAGACCCCGGAGGCCGCGTCCTGGGAGCCAAATGGCGGCGCCCGGGGAGGGGCCGGAGGCCAGGTCCCCGGGCAATCGTGACACATCTTACCTGGACTTAGTCCCGCGGAGATTTCCCCCGACAATAAGAATAAATTCTCTCTGATGGTGGAGTTGTTTTAGAAACTGCCTAGTTTAACATGGGTAATTACCAATATTTATGCTCCTTGTTCCCCTCAATGTAAATTGGAATTTATTCGTTGGTTCAGGAATATTGCAATGCCAGCTTATTTTAACTGGTTAATCATGGGAGATTTTAACCTGGTTAGATCAGTCTCAGACAGAAATAGAGGTAGAAATAATATGCTTGAGATGGATGAGTTTAACTCAGCCAGTAATCATCTACAGCTAGAAGAGATTCCTTTCAAAGGTACATGATTTACTTGGTTGAATATGCAGGTTAATCCATTATTAGAGAAACTGGATTGGTTTTTTGCTAATGGGGCCAGGATTGAAGCTTTCCAAATTCTTCTCTTTGTTCTGAGCAAAACTACGTCGGATCATGCACCTTGTATTTTGAATGTTAACTCTAAGATTCCCATGGGACATATTTTTAGATTTGACAATCATTGGGTTAACTGGGTTGGCTTTAAAGACACTATTGCTTCGATCTGGAATTCAGTTCCTTGTGAGGATAATATTTCAAAATCAATTATCACTAAATTCAAGCTGCTTTGAAAGGTTTTGAAGTTGTGGTGTAAGAAAACTTATCAGTTCAAAGTCTAGATTGATAATTCTAATTTGATAATTGCCCTTTTAGATAGGCTGGAGGAACAGAGGACCTTAAGTATCATGGAATTCAAATTCGTGATTATCTTAAAATCTCATTTGAAACATCTGTTGAAGGTCGATAAAGAGTACTGGAGACAAAGAGGTAAATTCAGATGGGCTAAATTTGGTGATGAGAATACCAAATTTTTTCATGCTGTAGCTTCAAAAAATTTCAGGAATAATTTTATTTCCTCTTTAAAGATGGATTCTGGTAGTATTATTACTTCTCAATGTCGACAATTGGGACTTTCGTCCTCAGTTGAACTTACGTAAATGTTAAATAAGAATGTGAAGCCAATCTAAGGTGAATCTCAGGTAAATTATGATAGCTATGTCAGAGGAAGAAAGGAGTTTATACAGGTTCGGGCCCTCCGATGATGAGTAATAGCCCTACGTCCTGTTAGGATTTCACTGTGTAAAATGAAGGTTACAAGAAGAGAATCAAGGATGTTGTTAGATGAACTAAGAACAATCTTGTATTCTTTAGCTTACAGTCAATGCAAATCTATTGTGGCTAGTTCTAAAGTGTTGTGTCTTGGATCTCTTGTGTTGTTCTTTTGATCTCTCCAAGCGATCCTCCTTTTTTTATAGCTCATTGTCGATCATCGGTTATGGAATCAAAGGGTCGCTGAGAGGCCGACGTGCACTGGCCATAATGTGCAATTATACCCGTTTATGATTATGCCTCCATCTTCTTGACAGTTACTATAGACTTAAAGAGTTAAAACGTCTAAGACGGCGGTAGTGATAAAATAGGTTCAACCACTATTCATGATTGAATGAGTCTAATCATATAGCCGTTAAATGTTTTTTTATCTTTAGTAAGCCATGGTCGCGTCTTAACTACGACAAGGCACAGCTAGTTTCATGTCCTTCACGACCTGAGTGATCATGAGAAAATGTCTCCATGTCCACGGTATTCGTGAGACCATAGTCTATGCGACCTCGGTATTTGTGGATATCTAAAGACTACAAATTCCACGGCATCACAACATGAGACCATAGAATGGGCTATGTCCAGTACATTTTGGACTATTCTGTTGTCTCTCTCTTAGGTGCCTGAGACCATAGAAAGGTAGAAAATCTCGTTTTGTAGTCCTTGCAACTATAGAATGACAAAGGTGACTAACTCTGACTATAATCCTCGTCAGCTAGGCCCCGAATTTGAAATAACAAGATGTATACTTTGTTATTTAAATTGAATCATTTTGTAAATTCAATTATAAATATTCTGACATTTCACCTTCTCCTGTAATAAAAACATGTTAATTTTTTCCACCATGTGTCGCTTCGTTTCCCAAGAAGATCTTTGGGTGTAATTTTGACAAGTCGTGATGAAGTTTTTTGCTACAACTCGAGATAAAACTTAAAGCATATTTTAAGAACTCGAGGCTTGAGAACACGAACCGTCGCCTCTGGGTTTTATAAATACTTAATTTTTATGTTCTAAGATTTTCAAGCTTTCACTTGTTAATTATTTGAACTTCTTTCGTCTTTTTTTCTTTGTTCTTCTTCTAATGGCGAGCCAAGGTTCCAAACAAGTTGTTGAGAGTAACGAAGAGGCATTAGGAATAGAAGATAGTCCTATGCAGGCATTTCAAGAGGTAACTCTTCTTTTGAAGAATCTGCATTAATCTTTCTTCCAGTATAGAGGTTTTCAAAATAATGCTTTTTGAATTTCTTTAGGAACGTGAGGGTTCTACTACCTTAAAGAAGCGAACTGGTGATGATATTGGATCATCTAGTCGATCCTCATCGAAGAAACTAATGAGGTACAAGGAGTTAGCTGCCACTGCTTCTCAAACCATGGTGTCAGCCCCTTCTGCTCAAAGTGACTATGATAGAAGGAAAGAGGCTGACAACCTACAGTCTTTGACTATTGGCTCTCATTGTTCTGAATTAAAGTTGATGTATTGATTATCTCACTAACTAAGTAGTTTAATCAAGAAATAACTCAGACTTTAATCGAATATACAGGACGGATGGTACTGTTCTTGTACCAATCCCTTCGGTGGTCCACCAGCATCTACCTCTAAGGTAACTATTTTTTCTTCCTCAATTCTTTTTGTATGCGACCTGGATTCAACCTTTTGTCTATAGGAGGACAAGGCATTGTGGGTTCTCAGCGAACAACTTGCTGAGATCCAGGTTCTTTTGAGGGAAAAGACTGCTTTATGCAGAATTTGCCAAGAAGAAAAAGAGGGGATCGAGGAGCGGTTCATTAGGCGAGGAATCAACGTCGAGACTGCCTTCAAGGTTGTTGAGCGCCTGAGGGAAAATTACAATAGGGCTCGTGAGGATACGAGATTGGCTCACGAGGAGAGAGATCTTGTGCGAGAGCAAAAGGAACTCTCAGATGCAATAAGTGCCAACTATTTTCTCACAATAAAAGACGACATCGAAAGATTAAGGAACGTCGCTAGTTCTCTTGGGGCAGGTAGTGCTAATCCTACTAGCGATAACTTGTCCCTTGGAGAACTTTGTATTTTGCTTTCGGATCAGGTTGACTCTTTGGTTGCCAGTATCCCTTTCTTGTGTAAAGACCGTAAGAAATAAAATTATTTCTTTACACTAAGAACTTTAGTTGATTACATATAATCTATAATCATTTTTTAATATCCAATTTATATCTCTGCCATCAAAAAGCAATTGCAGGCAAAAAATCTCTACGAGAAAAAATGACTACATGCAAATATATCTATGAGACCATAACATTCACAGGTAGTATAACTATAACCAAGGTCGCGGCAATAAGAAATCGAGACCATAAAATTCCTGGCTATAGTATAAGTGACTGACAGCTAGCCCCCGAATCTGAAATGAAATGACTTTTTGGATTTCAAAAATATTCATCGTCGTTTTGGATTCCAATAGGTCCCAAGAAGGAATTTGGGTGCGCCCGTCAGATCCATCATGGGAAACATTTAATGCCAAAGACGGGTGCAAGGGCGACTTACAGTGTCCAAAGTCTCAAAAAAACCCTTTATGCAAACGTCATCGTCTTACGCCACCAAAAACCCTCTTCCTCCAAAGCCCCTTTGATGCTTATCTGATTTGCATGCTTTTTCCTGCATTTTTTACCCAGGCTTGTGCACATTTTAGTCTTGTATTACGTCATATTTCTAGATTATTCCAGATTTGTCGCCAAATCGAGCGGATAACTCGTTTTGCAATTTTTATCGCAGGTCGGCGACGATTGGACGGTCTTTTCGGCTGACGGACGCGCTTCATCGGTTGGATCCAAGCCTCGGTCGATTCCAGATGAAAGCGCTCGTTCCTACGGACGCGTAGGAACTGACCGCGCTCGAATCGGAGTCTCCGGGAGCCCGGAACGCTGAATTCCGGTTGTCGAGGACCCAGCAGCTATTTCCAGAGAACCCGGGGGCCTTTTCGCAAAAAGACCAAAAATTGGCTTAATCCAGCCCGGCCGCCACTGTGGAGAGGGGAGCCCGGCATTTATTTTTTTTACTCCTTTCTTCTTCTTCCCCAAATCACTCTTCCACACCTCCCTCCACCTCGCCGCCGGTGGCCGGGCCGTACACCGGCGGTGCTCCATCCTCACCACCGACGAACCAGACCACGGTGCAGTTCCTTTTTCTTCATCCTTCCTTCCCTCCTCTCCCCATTTCTTCTCTTCTTTCCTTCTTTTCTTTTTTCTCGCCACCGTCTTCTTCTCCGGCGCAATTTCTCTTTCTGTCTCCCCCAAAATCCTCCACACCTCCGTCCACCCCCGGCGCTAGCCGGTCTCTTCTTCCTCCCCTTCTTTTTTTTTTCTGTCCATTTCTTGCTCCAGCGTCTTCTTCGTGCCTCCACCGGCGCCGCGCCATCTCCACCGGAGCCGCCGCCTCGCCTCAGCCGCCCCCGCCACGAGATCCCGCCTGATCTGGACCACCGCCTGGATCTACTGCTCCGGCGCCGCTCCTCGTGGCCTCCACCGACGGATCCCTCGCCACCGCGCGCCACCGCCGGTGCAGCACCGCGCCGCCAGATCCGGCCGGATCTGGCCGATCCTGATCCGCGCCATCCGAGCCGCTCCTCCCTCTCGGCCGTTCCGATTACATATAATCTATAATCATTTTTTAATATCCAATTTATATCTCTGCCATCAAAAAGCAATTGCAGGCAAAAAATCTCTACGAGAAAAAATGACTACATGCAAATATATCTATGAGACCATAACATTCACAGGTAGTATAACTATAACCAAGGTCGCGGCAATAAGAAATCGAGACCATAAAATTCCTGGCTATAGTATAAGTGACTGACAGCTAGCCCCCGAATCTGAAATGAAATGACTTTTTGGATTTCAAAAATATTCATCGTCGTTTTGGATTCCAATAGGTCCCAAGAAGGAATTTGGGTGCGCCCGTCAGATCCATCATGGGAAACATTTAATGCCAAAGACGGGTGCAAGGGCGACTTACAGTGTCCAAAGTCTCAAAAAAACCCTTTATGCAAACGTCATCGTCTTACGCCACCAAAAACCCTCTTCCTCCAAAGCCCCTTCTTCTTCAATCCTGATCAAATGGCATCCTGGAGACGATCCACCTTTTGTGGCAATGAGAGCCTGGAGATCTTGGAGAAGGAAGACCTTGGACAATGAGCAAGGTAAAGCCTTTACTTGTAGATTGGAAATTTATCTTCAATCTAGTTGTGCTTAGTGCATTTCCCAAACAGGTCTACCTTCTCCTGAGGTCTAGATAAGAACAAATGCTCTTTTGAAGCTTTTTAATCTGACCACAGAAGGGGGTTGAACACGCCAAGACTACAGAGTCTAGTCTATGGCAATGATGAATTACTACAAGAGTGAAAAACGGTAAAATCTCTTCCAAAAAACTTGCATATGTTGTTTTTTTTAATAATAATCGAAGGAATGCATTCGATATCAATAGTTACTTTTAGGCTAAACAACTAGAACAAAAAGGACTGTTGATGATGCTAGGACTTCTGGGGGTCCTTCAGCCAAGAAACTGAAAAGAACTCCTTCCAAAGGGAAGGGTCAATCATCGATGGGGAATTCTATAGCCCCCAGCAAATCTGAAAAGGCCACAAAGGCAACTTCTTCCAAGGCCGTTAAACCAAGTTTAGCAGCCAAAATGGTAAAATTATTTTGCCCTCACCTTTCTCCAGGTACACTTGGAAATTATCCCTCAATCGTACAAGGAGAAGGAAGCGAGGGGGAAGAAGATGAAATCCCCCTCATCCTGCGGAGAGAAAGGTCTGCTAAACCCTTGAAGAGAACATCTAAGAAGATGTTCACCTCACTATTATCTCCTGGGAGTGAGGCAATGAGTTCAATTGGACTCAATTTGAGGTAACAGATAATTACCTTGTTAGTTGTGTGTGAATACAGTCTAAGTTATTCATAACCTATGCAATCATAATGAATGTTTAGGGTAAGCTCCACCTCCATACAATCGACTTCAAATCCTGAAATTGAAGCAAGTGTGGTTGAGGAAACAACGACTACTATGGTGGAAACTCTTGCGATAGGGTGTGTTGCGGGTACATCTGCAGCACACGATGTGACTATATCCACTGAGGTTGTCATCATTAACAAGGTCGTGCAAGAAGTTGAAACCTTAGCACTTGTTAATGATGAAAGTACTGATGTCGCGGCTGGTCTTATGACCATGGGAATGGAAAACCAGCCTGGGATTGCATCTGTTCCCATGGTCGCAGAAGCCCTCCCTCCCCCTGAGCAAGGAGAGGAAAATGTGGAAACTGCGGGTCAACCTACTGATGCCCTGCGTTCTGCGCTGGAAGTAAGTCTTCCAATTACTGAGCAATCGCAAGATGACTTGAGATATGACATTATGCTCAAAGATCTCGTAGAGGTGAGTAAATCCTTACTTAGTACATATTATTATTATCTCTGAGAAATATCTTCAGATGTTTTATGTTTCCTATAGAACTCTGCTCGGCATTCAACCTTGGTGAATTGGCTAGTAGAGCCATTTAAGGTCACACAAGCAAAATGCAACCAACTAGAATAGTAAGTTTCTTACTCTAATTTCATTCCCCTATGAATTAGAATAAAATTTCCTTGTTGTTGCAGGAAAAACTCTGCTTTATCAGAAGAGGTTGCTAAAGAATGCTCCGAGAAGGAGCAGCTGTAACTAAAGCTTTCGAGGAAAAAGAAAAGCTACAACTTGATTTTGATCGTAAGTTCATCTTCGCAGAATCAGGTCGTTGTGTTTTATGAACTGATTGAATTATCTTTTCTTATGGCTAGGTCAAAGGGAAATAAACTCTAAGTTGACTAAGGAAAAAGAAGATTTCGAAGAGAAGTATATCCGACGAGGACATAGTATCAAAAAACTTCAAAATCTGAACCAGAGGATAATGGAGAGAGCCCAAAATGATATAAAGTGTCTTGAAGATGAAAAGAATAATCTGGAGAATATCATTTAAAACTGCAATATCATGGGACAACCTACTCTTGAGAAATTAAAAGAAGTAGCAGACTCAACCGAGGCAAAGATTATTGATCCTGAAAAGGATAATATTTCACTTTAAGAATCTTGTGCTTTGGTCGCAGCTCCTGACTCTCTAGTTGACAACATCCCCAAGTTTACAAAGGGGTACAAGGAAACAGTCAAGATTGACATTGGTATTGCTACTTCTTCTATCTTGTGCAACTCAGACATCATCATGGCCCGAATTTAGATCTTAACTCAGTAGCGAAGGATGTCACCTTTGAGAATGAAGAGCAGACCAAGGCAACCACAGCTGAAGTCAAGCCCATAGTTGAAAAACTATTAAAGAACCTCAAGCTCACTTAACGTTTGTCTCCTCATTGTAAATATATATTTTGACAATGGTAATAGGAATTCTTTGATGTATTAAATTACCTGCAAACAAGTATATACAAAATGGAAAATGCAAATACATGCTTTAACAAAATTTAAAACCATGATAAACTTTAAATCTTATGTTATAGTTATATTCTCCTAGCCCCCTCCTGAGATTACTAATAATGAGAATACAGTATAGTAATGTCAGGATAGAAAACATCGCTAGCGAGTTTCTTATGCATTGAGAAACAGCTGAAAAAGAAAGGCCTCGACTAGAGTTTATTTATGAGATCTCAAGAATAACCAACTCAAAATAAATGTCAAAGATTCTTATGAACTGACAGCCACCCGAACGATCAAAACATACTAGTAAGTCTCGTATGTGTTAAGAAACGGCTTATTGAGAGATGTCTTATCTAGATGTGACCATGAGATCGGTTAGTGAATCCACTTTAAACACTGTAATGAGATGATTATGTAACATCAACTCCAAGCTTAGCTTGAAAAGAAACAAAGGACAAGAAATGAGAATACAATTATAACATAGAGCAAAAGAAACATTTTATTATTAAAGGAAACATGCTAATTGAACAGGAGAATTGTAATGGGAAAAACTTACACATAAAAGTTGAGCAATTGATCTATATTCCATGAATTGGATAAGATCCTTCCATCTCCCATAGCTAATTGAGAGGATCCTGGTCGTGGAATGGAAACCACAATATAAGAACCTTCCCACTGAGGACATAATTTATTGCGATTGGACTGGTTTTGGATTTTTCTTAAAACCAGGTGGCCCACATGAAGACTACGTGGTCGCAACTTCTTACTGTGATACTTACGCAAAGCTTGTAAATATGCAGCAGACCTAATCAAGGCTCGATCACGCTTTTCTTCTGGAAGAGATAATTCATCTTCTCGAGCATCACTTTGATTATCAATATCGAAGTGACTTAGGTGAGCTGAACCAAGTTGAATTTCAATTGGTAAGACAACTTCTGCACCAAAAACCAGCGAGAAAGCTGCTTCACCCGTAGCTCGACTGTATGTGGTACGTAATGCCCATAAACTGAGTAGAGCTCATCTATCCAAGCCCCGAAGCATAACTTAAGCAGGTCAAAAACTCGTTTCTTGACACCCTGTATTATTTGCCCGTTAGCACGTTCTACTGCACCATTGCTCTGTGGATGAGCTACAGATGCAAAATAGACCTTGGTCCCAATGTGGTCGCAATAGTCCAGGAAAAGACCACAAACAAACTGTGAACCATTGTTGGTAATGAGATGACTTGGGACTCCAAATCGTGTCACTATGTTCTTATGAAAGAACTTCTTTGCAGCAGCAACAGTTATATTGTGAACTGGCTCAGCTTCAATCCACTTAGTGAATGTATCAATGGCTATGAATAAAAACTTATACCCATTGATAGCTTGAGGCATTGGCCCTACACATCTATTCCCCAAACAACAAATGGCCAAGTTAAAGGAATAGCTTGAAAAGAATATGCTGGCTGATGAACTTGCCGAGCATGAATTGACACTGTGGGCATTTTTTGACCAACTACATAGCATCATTGTTTGCCATAGGCCAGTAATAACCCTGTTGAAAAGCCTTTCCGATCAGTGTGTGATAAGAAGCATGTGTTCCACATATGCCTCCATGTATTTCGTTTAGAAGGGATTTGCCATCTTCTTGAGAAATACATCGTATAAGGACTCGTTGAGTGCCCTTTCTATATAAAGTTCCCTCAATAAGTCTATACATGCGTACTTTTCTAACTAACCGATCACTGTCAGTTTCATCCTTAGGAAAGGTCCCATGCACAAGATAGATTCTCAATGGATGAATCCAATCCGCTTCTTGCTCTAAGGTCGTGATGTCAGTTATCACTGCTAACCCTTCTTTGATAGAAGGGGATTTTAAGTGCTCGATGAACACTCCTGCCGGAGCGGATGTAAGTGAGGACCCAATTTTGACAATTGGCATGCGAGAATGTTGTCTCTTCGCGGAACGAATTGGACTTCGAAATTACTGAAGTATTTTTCCAATTTCCTCACCTCGTCCAAGTAATGACCCATTGTCTCATCAGAGATGCTGTACTCCTTGTTTACTTGGTTTACGACTAGCTGTGAGTCCCCCCTCACTACTAATCGATGGACTCCAAGGGATTTGGCTACTCAAAGCCTAGCAAGAAGACCTTCATACTCTGCTACATTATTAGTAGCAGCAAAGTGTAATTGTATGACATATCGGAGTTTATCACCTTGAGGTGTTATTAAAACTACTCCAGCCCCCAAGTGTTGATAACTGTGAGAACCATCAAAATACATCATCCAACAGTCGGAATTATCGAAATCCACTGTGTCTTGTTCCTGTGGTGCGGGATTAGACCATTCAACCATGAAATCTGCAAGAACTTGGGATTTGATTACTACTTGAGTAGTGAAACGGAGATCGAATGCTCCAAGTTCAACTGCCCACTTCGCAATTTGACCAGAGACCTCGGAGTTCTGGAGAATATCTCCTAAAAGAAAAGACAATGGCACAGAAATTGTATGTGCTTGAAAGTAATGTCAAAGCTTTCTAGAAGCCATTAATAGAGCATAGAGGAGCTTTTGGACTTCAGGGTAACACTCCTTCGGTCCATTAAGCACTTCACTTACATAAGAAACTGGTTGTTTTACTCCATCTCGTTCTGCGACTAGAACTGCACTGACTGCATGAGGAGTAGCAGCCAAATAGATGATCAAAAATTCTCCCTTCACAAGGGAAACCAAGCCCGGAGCACTGGTGAGGTATGCTTTAACTTCTTGAAAAGCTTTTTTGGCTTCATCCGACCATCAAAAGCCATTGTGCCTACACAGAACCTTAAAGAAAGGTAACCACATTCTCCTAACCATGAAATGTAACAACTCAAAGCTGCCATTCGACCAGTTAGACTTTTCACTTCCTTCGTGGTCGAAGAGGATCGCATTTCCTCAGTGGCCTGAATTTTTTCGAGTTTAACCTCAATACCTCTTGAACAAACAAGGAAACCCAAAAGCTTACCCGAAGAAACCCCAAAAGAGCACTTAGGATTCCACTTTATTCCATATTTATTCAAATTACAAAAAGTTTCAGTAAGATCATCTATATAACTAGAGCTCTTAAGGCTCTTTACAACCAAATCATCAACATAAGTCTCTAGATTACGCCCTATTTGAGAAAGAAAGGTCTTTTGCATCAAGCGCTGATAAGTGGAACTAGCATTCTTGAGCCCAAATGGCATTCTAATGTAGCAGTAAGTACCAAATGGGCTGATGAAGGCAGTCTTCTCTTCATCTTCTTCTGCCATGCTAATCTGATGGTAGCTTGAGTAAGCATCCAGGAAGCTCATCATTTCACATCCCGCAGTGGAATCAATCAACTGATTGATGCGGGCAAGAGGAAAATCATCCTTCGGACAGGAACTGTTCAAATTGGTGTAATCAACTCACATGCACCACTTACCGTTTGATTTCAGGACCATGATCGAATTCACGAGCCATTTAGGATGGTTGGCCTCACGAATGAAACTAGCACTCTGGAGTTTGTCTAACTCTGCATGTATAGCATCTTGCCGATCAGGAGCAAAACGTCTGGATTTCTACTTTATTGGTCGCTGTCCAGGCCGAATGGCTAGCCTGTGCTCAATTACTTCGCTTGGGACTCCAGGCATGTCTGAGGTTTTCCACGTAAACACATTCACGTTAGCCTAGAGGAAAGTAATGAGCTCTAGTTCCTATTTGTCATCCAGGTTTGATCCAATCCGAACAGTCCTAGATGGATCATCTGGAAATAAAAGAACTTTCTTGAGTTTTCCTTCTGGTCACGGGGTTCCCTTGACCGCATCTGGTTTTGAGGTCGCAACTTGGACATCTCATAGGGGAAGTTGATCATAAGTCAAGGCTGTATGAAGACTGCCCCTAACTGTGATCACGCCATGAGGACCTGGGACCTTGATGCATTGATAGACGTAATACGTCACCGCCATGAACTTAGCGAGAGAAGGCCTGCCAAAAATGGCGTTATAAGCAGAGGCAAAATCAATTATGTTGGGAGAAATCTACGCGAGACTAAGTCTAGGTAAGAAGTCGTGCCATTTGCCCGGGGACAAGGCCCCCGGTGCCTGTCCCGGGCGCCGCCATTTGGCACCGGGGGCCTTGTTCCCGGGCAAATGGCGGCACCCGGGACAGGCACCAAGGGCCTTGTCCCCAGGCAAAAGGCGGCACCCGGGACAGGCACTGGGGGCCTCGTCCTCGGGAAAATGGCGCGACTTCTTACCTGGACTTAGTCTCACGGAGATTTCCTCCAACAGCAGCCCCCCATGCCCTCCGGGGACGATGCTTGAGTTCCCGGAGGGTATGGTACATGTCACCGGGAAAATCTCCGGGACAAGCTACAAGAACCGTGATGTATCGATTTCAGTGCCGCGCGTTTATGACCGCGCCGTTTGGCCATAATGGCCGCTCGCGGTTCGAACCGGTGCCTCGTTTCACGTGCCCGTCCCTTCGTTTCCTGTGCGCTGTTTGAATTTCAACGGTGAGGATGCACCACAAGGGGCCACATGGCACCCATCGTGGCCACGCTTCGCCTCTATAAATAGGGCCTCGGGGGGCCCGGAGAGCTCATTCCAAACTTTTGAAACTCCAGGGCCCTTAGCTCTCCCAGTAGCCCTCTCCCGGTAGTTCCCGGAAGCTTAGCCTCCGGAACATTTAGGTCCCCCCAGTTTTCGAAGCTTAGCCACCAGAAAAAACATGATGGGACCCAAGGGCCGAGCCAAGGCCACGGAGGTACCCCGGAGGAAGTCACCGCGGACTTCCTCTGGGCTTCCGAATTCATGACCGGGGACTTGGACTCCCTGGTTGACTGAGGGGGTTGTCGCGGACTAGGACGTCCACATCCCCACGAAGAAGGACGGAGCCCCTCGCCCTAGGCCCGGAGAGGTCGTGGCCTTCGAGGCCTTCCTCGAGGCGGGGCTCCGGCTCCCGGTCCATCCATTGCTCCGGGAGTTTTTGAAGGAGTACGGGGTGGCTCTGAACCACCTCACTCCGAATGCGATTGTCCGGATGGGAGCCCACGCTCCGCGCCTTTTGGTACTTCTACGAGCCGGTGGCGAGATGCTCCCACTTGGTGAAGGGAGGACCCAAGTGCCCCTTCGGCTCGGTGATGATCCAAATGCTACCATCCCGGGTAGCCAAGTACCTGGTGGCAGCCTCCCAGGACCATTGGGGCGACTGGATCCGGAGGTCGTTCTACCTCCGGGTCGGGGACGATGATGTGGTGTACTCCCCGTAGGTCCCCCACCTACAGCCGGTCATCCGCCCCGAAGCCCCCGGTTTGGACGGAGGAGGAGCTAAGGCTCCTCGGTAAGGTCGTCGCCTCCTGGGGCGTCCGCTCTATGCGGGACACCGCCGAGGAGGTGATGCTCTTTATAATCTCCCCCTTCTCACACGGGAGGAGGGGGATCGGGATGTGCCCGACACAACGGCCCCCGCAGAAGCCGGTGACCTGGCATAAGTTCCCGATGACTTAGTCCATTTGATTCGTAAATTTTTCTAACTCTTGCCTTTCGCAGTCCGGCCGTACCTGGCGGCCCGGGAGGTGGTGGAGAACCTCCTCGGGAGGTACTTCGCCGACAAGCACGAGCGCATCGTGTGCATTTTGGGGGAGGGCCCTCCCCAGAACCTGGTAGCCGAAGCCTTCGGGCTAAGGCTACCGGAAAGGAAGCCCCCTCGCCCCCTTCGGCGATAGCCCTCCCGGTGGCCCCAGCGCCTTTGGAGCCGGACAGGCTGGAGGTGAGAATCGCGGAGGCCTCGCCCCCGCGCATGGAGTGGCTAGTAGACGAGGGGGGTAGCCCTTCGGTCTATGAGGCCCCTCCGGAGGCGGAGGTCCCGGGGGCCCCGCAGCCCGGGAGGGGAAAGGGGCTCATGATCCCTCCCTGGGGAGGGACCCCCTCCGAGTGCTCTTCGGCCACCTCATCGGAGGCCACCTCCTCGGCGATGAAGACGCCAACCACCGCCACCCCGGCCCACATTACCCCGGTGACTCATGTCCGGGGGCCCGTCATCGACCGTGACGAGACCGGTACCAGGAGAGGGAGACCCCCCTGCTTTCCACGGGGTAGGTCGACCGCTACGCGGAGGGCCTGTAGACCAAGAAGGTCCAGGCCTATGTCTCGGAAGGGACGATCCGCGAGTGATTCGGGGAGCTGCAGTCTCTCCAAATCCAGGTACGTCCCCAAGCCGGTGGGCTTTCCTTCGGCGCCCCTCTTTGAAATTTTTTCTAACTCTTGGATTTGTAGGGGGCCGCCATTACGTGGGGGCTCGAGCAGCGCTTCGGCCGGGTGCTGAAGGAGGCGGAGGAGAGGGCCGCCGCTTTCCAGGAGCAGTGGGATGACGCCCTCCGGGAACTGGCCCGAGTCCGGGCCCAAATCCACGCCTCCGAGACCGCCAACGACCGTCTCCGCCGGGAGGCCAAGGCGAAGGAGGACGCCCTCCGGGTGCTCGAGGGCTCGAGCGTTCGGACGGTGATGGACGCGGGCCGCTCCATTCGTTCGGCCCCGAGGGCCTTGGCGTGAGCCTAGGCGCCGGAAGCAACCCCGAGGCGGGCCCGGCAACTATCACGGAGGCTATGCGTTTTCTCAACGCACAAGTCTCTGTGATCCCAGAGGCCGCGGATGCCCGGGCGCGAGGCCAGGCAACCCCCGTGGTGGCGACAGCGGCCGGGCTCGTAGAGCACCGGGGGGTGGGCGCCCGGGCGATCGGGGGCAGCATCCCCCGGAACTTCCCAGAGTTTTTCAAGCCCTCGTGCCGGGAGGTGGAGCAGCTCACCGGGGGCTTCTACGACCGGATCATCTGGGCGAGGTTCCCGGCACTGGCGACTCTGGGAGCGGATGCACCGGCTTCGGCGGGAGCGCCCCGGGGGGAGGACACCAATGACCAAGTATGAGCCTCCCCCCGGGTCTTAGATAGGATCCTTTTTGCTTTCTTAGGATTTTGTTCCCGGTAGATTCTTAGAAGAAGCCCCGGAGAATTGTAAAAAGATATTTTGAAATGCAATAGAAGTTGAAATTTTTCTAAGTCTATATGAATGCACTTTTACCAGGTTTCCTGGGAGGTTACTCCCGGGCGGAGGTCCTGGAGAGGTTCCCCGGGGGCAAGGCCTCTGAGCCCCGGTGGGTGCCACCCGAGGGATGCCCAGGCCGCCTTAATTTTGTTAAGCCTCTTCTCTGGGGAGCGCGGCGAGGGCGTCGTCCGGGAGCCAATCTAGTTGCGATGGCATCCGGAATGGCACCTGGACAAGTTCGATAATCATCGCGCCGAACTATCCCCTCCGCGTCGGGGGTCCTGGATGATCCCCCCTCTTCGGATACTTCCACCGGCGGGCTACGAGTATTGGCCTGAGGACTTGCTCCGGGAAGGCCAGCGCCGCATATGCGGCTTGTACCGGGACCTGGCCCGGGAGCTATCAGAAGGTCTCCGGGACTATTAGGCGTAGGAACCTTAGAACGTAGAGAATTTTCGGGGTATAGCCCGGGTTGTATCGCGTCCCATGTAGTGATGCCCACCGGAGGGGGAAGATGTCCTCTGGTTAAATGATCAATAAAGTCAAGTGTTTGCCTTGCGATTTCTTTTGATGAGATAGAGTGAAGTTTTTGCTCTTTTATCTTAGAAGTCTGAGATGGTGTGATTCCCGGGGGGCTCCTTATCCCCCCTCCACGGCGGGCCAGAGGGTAGCTCTGCGTGTTGTGGGGGTGAGAGAGTCCCCGGGATGAAGGCCTGCAGCATAAGAATTTTTCCAAATTTAAATTCCAATTTTGTCAGGAGAAACGTCCAGGGAAATCCAAGGCGGGATTTTCCGGGGGAAGTTTTTCCGGGAGACAATCGTCCGGTCACCGTGAAAATGGGGAGTGAGGAATAAGGTCTCCGGGGCAAACGTCCGGGGAAAATCCAAGGCGAGATTTCCAGGGGGAGTTTTCCTGGGAGACAATCGTCCAGTCACCGTGAAAACGGGGAGCCGGGAATAAGGTCTCTGGGGAAAACGTCCGGGGAAGATCCAAGACGAGATTTCCAAGGGGAGTTTTCCCAGGAGACAATTGTCCGGTTGCCGTGAAAATGGACAGCTGGAATAAGGTCTCCGGGGAAAACGTATCCAAGAAAAACCCGAGACGAAATTTCCGGAGATAATTTTTCCGGGAGACAATCGTCCGGTCACCGTGAAAACGGGAAGCCGGGAAAAAGGGTCTCCGAGAAAGAAAAATCCAAGAAATCTGTCCCGCTGGGGAGACTATCGACTCCCGGAGGAGGATGTGCCCGATAATGGGTCTGAGTGTTTGGGTAGGGGACTAGTCTCCCAAAGTGACTCGTTACCACGGTCCCTGAGGACCGGGTTGCCGCTTACACCCTCAGTACACGAGGAGTGATCGTAAGCCGCCCTACGGGAGGGACTTCTTGGGTCATGAGAGCCCACTTCCTCACGGGGAGGGCATCCTCGTTGAGAGGGCGTCCTCACGGGGAGGGCATCCTCACGGGGAGGGCATCGCCGTGGGGCGGTAGTATAAAGAACCTGCATTGAGACAGTTGAAGAGAAAATCCAGTTGTATTAACAATGAACCAAAATACAACGCCTTCCCCCACGAAATCACGAAAGGGGAGGGAATGGCGATTACAATGTCCCCCCTCCCCCTCCGGCTCAATTGCTCCGGGGGATGGGACGAGCCTGTGTAGGCTAGACGTAAAACTTGCGAAGTAAACGCAAGTTCCACGTGTGCTTCAGCACCTGCTCTTGAAGGTTGGAGAGCTTGTAAGCCCCCGAACCCAAGACCGCCGAGATCTTGTAGGGGCCCTCCCACTTGGGGAGAGCTTGCCCTGGGCTTGGGGGTCTGTGACGCGCTTGAGAACAAGGTCCCCGAGGTGAAAAGCCCTCTCGCGCATGCGCTGGTTGTACGTGCGCACCATCTCGTGCTCATTGATGGCGTGGTGGAGGAGCGCTGGGTCGCGTTCCTCCTCCACGAGATCGATCTCCAGCTGCTGATTCGCCTCATTGGCTTGGTATGCTGCGGTCGTAGCTCCGTCTAGGAGCTCGACTCGCAGCGACTGAAAGCCAACCTCCGGGGGGAGGACTGCCTCGGCCCCGTAGACCAGGGAGAAGTGGGTACGTCCCGTCGCCCGGCTCGGAGTCGTGCGCAGGGAGCAGAGGATGCTAGGGAGCTCCTCTGCCCATGCACCCCGCTTAGAAGCGGCTTGCTCGAGTCGTCGGCATAACCCCTGTAGGATCATTGTAACACCCTGAGTTTAGGGGTGAAAATTTTCTTTTTCGTAACTAGCATGCATGCATGTATCTGTATTAGTAGCCAGATCAGCATCTATCTTAAGCCCTAAAATCTCCAAATCTAACCTGTGACCTCAAATCAAGATCAGATTATTCAGATGTGATCTATAAGTTACTCTGAACTTAGAAGTCTTCAGAAGCCAGATTCAATTCCATCTCTAAATTCTAGATTTGTCAAAACTTCTGTTTTCGAAAACAGAAATTAAGTTAATTACCCTAAATACTCTAAACCCAGATTTAGCCAAATCCTGACCTAATTCAGACCAAATTACTCTTGGACTATGATCATGGGTATGCCAATACCTTAATCCAGAAAGCTGACAGCCAGATTTTATCATCTAGACTCTTTTCGCATCTCAGTCCTTTAGTTATCGCAAATCGGTCCTTTATCTGATATCTGGAAACCCAAAAAGGCTAAAATCTTCAGATTAACTCCAAACTCAGAATTTCTTCAGCAAATCTCTTCTAAATGCTATTTGACACAATTTTCTCTTCTGTTCAGATTTCAAAATCTCATCCTAAATGCCAGAATTCGAAATCAATTGAAATTCGGATTTCAATTACCCTAAAATACCCTATTTTCAGTTCATATCAAAAACTATTCAAATGTGCCAGATTTTATCAAACATCTTTTCCAAATATTTTGTTGAATATAATTTGCCAGGTCAGTGAAATCAATTTCAGTTTAAACCCTCTAAATCATCAGATTTACAGATTAGTCCAAATCAAGATTTTGAAATCACAAACCAGTCCAAATTTGACCAGAGGACTTAGCCGTTTTCGACCAGAGATCGCCGTGCCTGTGCTCCGTGGCTGTTCGTCACCGGTGAAGCTTCGCCCGCGCTCGTGACCGTGCATGTTGTGTGTACGTGTCCTCGCCTCAGCCATTGCCGTGGCAACGCCGCTGCAACGTCGACGACCAGCGCCTGCTACCGCGCGCGACCAACAGCCTTTTGTCAGCAACTCCCCGCCACGTTGCTTTGCCGCGCCAGTCATCGTCGCCACCGCTTGCTCCAGCACTGCTAAGTCCCGATGAATCGTCATGGTGATCAGTTGCAGTCCTGTCGCCGTCGCAATCACCGTTCTTCGCTGTGCCTTCGCCGCTGTTACTTCTGCACGCAACCAGTCTCATCCCCAGTTGCCAATCACTTTGCTGCTCCCTCCTTGCAAGCTTCGCCTGGCCTATTTAAACACCACTGTACCGCAGCAACTTCTTTGCTTCACTGGAAATCAGCTAAGTCTTGAAATTCTCCTGTTTTCGTCTTCTTCTCTGGCAAGCCGTCGAGGAGGCTCACGGTGCCAGCTTCATCCATTGCACCAACCTTTGAATTAAAGCCATCAGTGAGTTCCCCTACTCATCCTCTCTGTGTAGTATCACTTAATTGCTCTCCGGTGGACCCTAACGCCGGTGATCGCCGAAATTGCCAAATGCCCTGTTCCAGCAATGCAGCACGATTCACTTTGTTTTAGCTTTCAAATCTGTGGAATGAAATGATCAGTGAACCTTTTTAAGCAAGCCTATGCATCCAGATTTTAGAATTGAACCTCAATCGAATGTTTCCCCAAATCCAAACTCCACCAGTCCCCGGCAATCGTCGCCAGGCTTCTCCGGTGATTCTCTGACCAAACTAACCGTGCCAATAGCTTCCTTATACTTCTCAGATACTCACCAAGCTTGGAATTGAGTTCTTTTAGCCTGTATCGAAAACCCCCAAATGACAGTGCTTCTTCTCCGGCGCCGATCACTGGAAAACTTTTCCCAGCGGTTTCAGTTCTAACCACCTTGTCCAGTGTGTATGCCTTGACCTCCTGAGCATTTTTGTCTTCTAGCCCGACACCTAGATCGGCCTAGATCGAAAGTTATAGCTTTGCCAAGATTTTGTCCAGAACTGATCTAGTGCAGTGAGTTCACCGTAGTTCATCATCGGATTTCTTGTTGTCCAGCCATTTTCAGTCTTGGACTCTGTTGACTTATTTGTTCCTGTTGTCAATGCCTACCTCCCAGACAAAGTGGTACATCAATTGGAGCTCTAGATCAAAAGTTATTCCAATCCCTAGTTTTTGGCATTGTCAGCTCTATGTCAAAGCTTGTCAGCCAGTGGCATTGGCCTTGTTTACCCACTTCTGGTTGTGCAATTTGAAAACCACTTTGTCCGCTGAATTTGTAGAGTTGTGATCTACATTTTCTTCTACTACCACAACTTGAGATAAGCACTCTAGCTTTTCTTAAAGCTAGGTCAAAGCCTTGATCTGAATGTCAATCTGCTGACATTCGATGTTTTGATTAAACCAGCCACAAAATTGTTATCCCTATTGTAATCCTGAAACCCTAAGATTATCTAACCACCATCCTTAGCCCAGATTCCTTGAAACCCTAGAATCTCGACTCAGTTCAGCTTACAGTTCAAATTATCTCCAGTATAGTTCAACCATTCTTGTTGAGCATTTCTGCATATAAGTCATAAAACATTTTAATATTATAAGTAATCATTGTGTGTTTGTTTGTCGTCGAGCAGATCCAGAAGCTGACTTTGAAGATTTTGCTGTTGACCCGTCATCAACTGCTGTATCTTACGACGCGGAAGGCAAGTCATATCCTTGGTCATCTTGAACCTATATTTTAAATGTTGCTATAACATAACCTTGAATATAGATAATATTGCATGAGAAAGATTGAGAAAGATTGATTTATGAATTGGTAGTACTAGACTGGTTATCTGTGAAATGTGAAATAAACAAGTTTTGAGCCATGAACTATTATATATGTATATATTTATATTCATGAAATAAAACCCCTAGCCGTGACCAGAAAAATGGTATGGAAGGCTGTAGCACTGGAGGTGCTAAACTGGGAAGGATAGCAGGCACTGAAGGTGCAGGGTTGTGGATGGTCTGGTCACTGGCATATAAGGACTAGAACCTTGTGTTGTGCGTCTAGTGGCATGAACAACGTGCTAACCGCAAGCCTAGTATGGGACAGGCCTGAACAAGTACTTATGTGGATTGCACATGAAACCCCTGCATGAGATGTGTAGTGATGCACGATAAGCACAGATAATGGCTCCCACACATATCAGTGAAGGTGATCAAGCACGCTGACCCAGTAATGGGAATAAGCAAAGGGGTGGAGGTTAGGATACAACCTACCACAACTGTGGTTCGCGGAGAGCCACAGGGTCGGGGGTGAATTGTGAGTGAGACATAACAAAAGTTCTTGTTATCTCCACCTTGCCACTCACACATGGTTGTGAGGAGGGGTCTAATCATTTTGATAGGATGGGCTTGAAAGTGGAATATCTTGCGGGTAAATTGGTACCTCTCTGCAGAGTTAAAAATGTATTCGAATACTCCGAGCTCCCGGGTTTATAGGAGTCTGCTGTGGTGGATTAAATCCACGGGGTGTGACACAAGTATTATTTTCTAAATAAAATGTGTTAAATCAAGATTACCCAAATGGCATGTGTTGTCATGATAAGGAGTGCTTCCGTGGGCTGTCGTGTGTCGACGTGTCGTGGTAGTGCTATAATCTAGTGAACAAGAAGATAAATGTTATATTATGAGAAGTGCTGCCATGAGATAAGATGAGATGAGGTATGAAAGATAAAGATTATTTTATAAACATCCATAATTCTTGACTAGTCTAGGTTCATATCATCATTACTATATGTATCTACTCTTACCTATGACTTGCTGAGTACGTAAGTGCTCACCCTTGCAACATTCAACTCAATAGATGGAGCGTTCTTTGACCAAGATGATGGCATGGAGAACTTCGTGGATCCAGAAGGAGGAAAATCAGTTCCGCCAAAGCCCTGATGTGTGTTGTTCTGCCGTCAACTTCTTTTGTGGGAGGGTCACCTATCTTCTGCTGTGTAGTTAATATTTTGCTAAACCCTGAATGCCTTGTAGGCATTGTAATCCTTTATGTAATATTAAGGCCAGCAGGCAACACTGCTTAAATATTTTGTAAGTTACTCTGTTGCATTATAATATACTCCTTTGTTTGACTTATCCTGGGAAGTCAAAGGTGTGTGTATGGGACTAGCTGCAGCGAGCTAGGTCTCTATAGGAGTAGTCGTAGTCCCAGTTTCGGGGCACGACAATCATGCCGTTGACCCTTTCAACGGCCCCATTGCTCTGGGGATGGGCCACTGAAGCAAAGTGGATGGTGAGCCCTAGGCCTTCACAGAATTCCCGAAAATACACCGAGTAGAATTGGGTCCCATTATCAACAGTGATTTCCCGGGGGAAACCAAAACGACAAACGACGTTTTTCCAGAAAAATCGCTGTACAGCCCAGGACGTGATGCTGGCCAAGGGTTCAGCCTCTACCCACTTAGTAAAGTAGTTGGCCGCGACCACCGCATACTTATAGCCCCCGGGCGCTGGGGGGAAGGGCCCTAGGAGGTCCATCCCCCAGCGCGCGAATGGCCAAGTAATGGGGATAGTCTGCAGCGCTACTGGGGGGAGGTTTGAGCCCTTGGCCATCTTCTGGCAAGCCTCGCATGTGGAGACAAGGTCTCGCGCGTCGCGCATCACAGTGGGCCAATAAAAGCCCTGGCGAAGGGCCTTGGCCGCGATGGCGCGCGGGGCTAGGTGAGAGCCGCAGCTCCCCGCGTGGATGGCTTCGAGAAGTTGGAGTCCCTCCGGCCGTGGGAGGCAACGGAGGAGGGCAGAAGCCCCCCGCTTGTAGAGCTTCCCCTCCAATAGGAGGTATGCCCGGGCTTTGGCCTAGAGGGGCTTTGGCCCGGAGGCGCTTAGCCTCGGTCTCGTTGGGGGGGCCCCCCTCCCCCTTGATGAAGGAGACGAGGGGGTCCATCCATGACAGAGTCCGGGTGATCTCGGCGACCTCCAGGACACGAGGCTCGTCGCTTGTGTCCGGGGAGGCCACCGAGGGCTTCGCGATGATCTCCAGGAATGCCCCTTTGAGGAGCGGTTCCCGGGCGCTGGCCGCCCGGGCTAGGGCGTCGGCCCGGTCATTGTCCCTTCATGGGATATGCCGGGCTTCTGTAACACCCTGAGTTTAGAGGTGAAAATTTCTTTCTTAAAAAGTCATGCATGCATATGTCTCTTCTAGATCAGCCAAATCAGCCCCAGCTTTATTCTATTCGAAGCCCAAAATTTTAAAATCTATCCTGTAGACCAAAATCAAGATCTGACTTTTCAGATTTTATCTATTATCTATCTTGAGTATAAAAGCCTTCAGAACCCAGATTCAATTCTATATATAACTTCCAGAATTTTCAACTCCTTTCTTGTTGGGGGAAATCTCCGCGAGACTAAGTCCAGGTAAGTTGCGTCACGTTTGCCAGGGGACCCGGCCTCCGGTGCTTGCCCTGGGCGCCGCCTTTTGGCCCCCAGGGACCCGGCCTCCGGTGCCGGGCCTGGGCACCGCCATTTGCTCGAGGACGTGGCCTCCGATGCCTGCTCCGGGCGCCACCTTTTGGCTCCCGGAACCTGGCCTCCGGCGCCAGTCCCGGGCGCCGCCATTTGCCCGGGGACGTGGCCTTCGGTGCCTGCCTCGGGTGCCGCCTTTTGCCCCGGACGCCACCTTTTGGCTCCCGGGACCCGGCCTCCGGCGCCGATCCCAGGCGCCGCCATTTGCCCGGGGACGTGGCCTTCGGTGCCTGCCCCGGGCGCCGCCTTTTGGTTCCTGGGACCCGGCCTCCGGCGCCGGTCCCGGGCGCCGCCATTTGCCCGGGGACGTGGCCTCCGGTGCCTGCCCCGGGCGCCGCCTTTTGGCTCCCGGGACCTGGCCTCCAGCGCCGGTCCCGGGATCCGCCTTTGGCCCGGGGACCTGGCCTCCGGTGCGTGTCCCGGGCCTCGTCCTCCTTCTAATGGTAAAGTCTCTGGTTGTTGATCACGTGCAGGTCACGCAAGGAGCGCCTCGGGAATCAGCGACCACCTGTCAAGCATCCAAGGCGTTTGACCGGGAGAAGGTCGTTGCTACCCCTCAATCCGATGGTGGCTTCCGGGGTAGATAGGTCTTTTTGCTTCTTTTTGGGGCTATAAATAGCCCTTGTACCCCTCAGTTGTAAGCGAGTGATCTCATTATTGGAATAGCCAAAACTCATGGGTGTGCTCCGGAAGCCTCTCCCCCGAGAGAGCCTCCCCAGCCAACTCCGGTCGGGAGCACGCCGACAGGACTAGGGCCCCCACTGGGACCCAAACCTGTATAAATCCTCGTGTCAATTCTTGTGTTTGTCCGGCGGGGGAGGACCGGTCACCCGGTCAGCCCGCGTCGCGTTCTCTTCGCTAGGATCGTTCACAAAACCTGCCGGGGTATTCGTAATACCACGACAGTTGGCGCCGACCGTGGGGACTCGTGACAAGACGCCATGGCTCCACCAAGAACAAGGGCTCGCACCCTTCCCGGTGACGCCGGTCTCGGAGACCCGGCACCGCCCGTCCGGGACACGGCTGCCCCGGCGCTTCCGTACGGAGGCGGTCAGGCCCAGGTACCGCCTCCTGCCTTTCCTCTTAATTTAGGTGCTTCTACCTCCAGGTCGCTCCCGGTGACCTCGGGGACCTCGGCCGGGACCAGTCTCCCCCCGATGGCTCCCCCTGCTCCCCGGACGCCCTGCTTGAGGCTCTCGTGGAGGGCCAGCTCCGCGCCCAGCGCTCTATGGATGAGTTGCTCAGCATGTTGGCGCGGCCTCCGGCCCCCACATTTGTGTCGCACCCATACCCTGGGACTATGCCCCCGTTTATGGGTTACCCGGCGGCCCCTCCGGCCTCCGGAGGTCTGGCCGCCCCGTATGATCCCTCCGGGGGGTTCCCTCCCCTTGCGGGATATACGCCCGGACCCTTCCCGGCACCCGGGCCCGTCCGGTGCCAGGGGGCTACTTCATGCCCGGCCCCTTCGTGGCACCAGGGGGGTACCCCGTTCCGGGCGCATTCCCAGGGCCGAGGGCCCATTTCATGCCAGGGGTTTTCCCTACGCCATGAGTCAGTCGCGTTTACCGCACCGGGGGCGGTCGACAGAGCAGCTCCCGTGCCTCAGCGGACTTCCCCCCGCATCGGCTCCCCGGTCCCGGACGTCGCCGCGGGGGCTCCCCCCCGCCGATCCCGGATGTTACAGGGGCTTCCCCCTTTCCGGTTCCGGTCGTTGCAACGGGGGCTCCCTCCACTTCGGTTCAAAACGTCGCTGTGGGCGCCCCCTCCCCGGTTCCGGATAATATAGGGGCTTCCCCCTTTCCTATCCCGGGGGTCTTCGCAGGGGGCTCCCCCCAGCCGGCCCCGGAAGCCTCCGGGCCAGTAGCTACAGTGCATAAGCTCCCTCCCTCGGCGGGACAGGTCCGTTTCGCCCGGGGGGAGGTCGAGCGAACGCATTCACCTGAGCGCGGGGAAGAACTTCCCCTTGGCGGTGGCCGTGGGGAGCCTCGCTCTCGCACCGGTCGGGGGAAGAGACCCACTGAAGAGCCAGCCTCTCCGGAGGAGAGCCCGGACAACCGGGAACTCAGCGCCGGTCCAGAAGAGAAGCATCGCCACCGGCACTCCGGCGGACCCCTGGGACCGCTCCCAGACTCTGATAACGAGGGTGTGTCCCCCGTCAAAGAAGACAGCGACCGGGGCTCTCCCCGGGAAGTCCAGGGGGCTAATCAGCCCCTGTGCCGAAGACTTCGTAGCATCCGGTAGTCGCGGTCCTACCGCCCCACGCACATAGAGCACTATAACGGTGAGGCAGACCCTTACGAATTTGTACAGGTATACTCCACCGCCATCTCCGCGGCCGGGGGGGGACGAGACGGTACAATGCAACGTCTTCCCCCTCTACCTCACCGGCATTGCCCGCTCCTGGTTCTACAACCTGAAGGCCGGCTCCATCAAGTCTTTCACGCAGCTCAACCGAAAGTTCTGCGCGAACTTCCAGGGGAACTACGTGCGTCCCCTGGACTCCTCGCAGCTGTACACCGTCCGGCAGAGGACTGGGGAAACCATCAGAAGCTTCTTCAAGTGCTTTGCTCAGGTGAAGAGCAAAGTGGCCCACGTCCCCGACTCTACGATCATCGAAGCCTGCAAAAGCGGGATCCTCCCGGGGGAGCTCCACCGAAGGCTCTCCCAGAGCTGCCCCTCCTCTGCCGACGAGCTCTTCAACGTACTCGAAAAGTACGCTCGGGCAGAGGAAGACGACATTTGGAAGAAGACCCAGGGGGCTCTCACCCCCGCCGACGGGGGGGCCAGGGATCCCCTCAAACGCCCCAGACAGGGGGGGGGCGTAACGAGCCACGGCCTCGGGACACCTTTGTCCTCGAGGGCGCAGGCGGCTCGCGCGACCCCCGGAGGGGCAACCGCCCCTTCCCCAAGCCGAAAGGCCTTGGGGGAGGACAGTCCTCGCGCGGCCCGGAAGGCCCCGCGGGGAGAAGCCGGGAAGGACCGTGGTGCAGCTTCCACGGGTCCAGTACCCACGCTACCTGAGATTGCCACCAGCTACTACAACACTTCGCGGCGTTCCTCGATCAGCGCGGGCAGGGGGGGTACTCCGGCCTCCTTGCTCCCTCGGCCAGCTGTTCTGGCCCTTCCCGCTCCCGCGGGGGGTTAGCAGACGCAGACGCAGGAGGGGGAGCCTTCAGAAGCTCTCCCCTCTCAAACTTCTCAGTGCCGCATCAACGTCATCGTGGGAGGGTCCGCCTCCGAGTAGGACTCTAAGCGCCAGCGTAAGGAGTACGCGCGCGAGGTTAAGGTTGTGGGGTTGCTACACACGTCTCTGCCACCCAAGTGGTCGGACGTCCCCCTCACCTTCACGGCGGAAGATGCGCGAGGGGTTCTCTTCCCCCACGACGACGCGCTCATCGTCTCCGCGACCGTCTACAACTGCCACCTGGCCCGCATCCTCGTGGACGGCGGGAGCTCCGCCGACGTCCTTTTCCTGAAGGCCTTCAAAGAGATGCAGGTGGATGAGAAGCTCCTGCAGCCCGCAGCTGGGCCCCTGCAAGGTTTTGTCCCGGGGAAGGTGATCCACCCCGTGGGCAAGGTAGATCTTCCTATGACGTTCGGCACCCTGGAGAACTACCCGACCGAGCTGGTCCACTTCGACGTAGTGGACCTCCCCTCTTCCTACAACGCGATTATGGGGAGGACCACAATAAACCGACTGGGGCTGCCACCCATCAAAACTACCTCTGCATGAAGATCCCCGGGCCGCACGGTGTGATCAGCGTCCGGGGAGACCAAGACATGGCCCGCGCTCTGTATGAGCGCACTGCCGCCACAATCGGAAGCATCAACCTCATAAAGACGCCCGGGGGGAGGCCTCTCCCCCGGATCCATACATCACTGCGCCACCGCCCGGGAGGCCCCTCCTCAAGCCGCGTCCGGAATGGGGCCTCCGGAAGGTCCTGCTGTCCCCGGGCGATGAAGACAAAACCGTCCGGATCGGGGTGGACCTCCCCGAGGAGCATGCAGCGCAACTTGCGGCTTTTCTGCACGAAAACTCTGATGTTTCTGCGTGGAAGCCTTCGGACATGCAGGGCGTCGCCCGGGAGGTCATTGAGCACAAGCTCGCAGTGGCCCCCAGTCACCCCCCGATCAAACAAAAGCTGCGGAAACTCTCCCTCGAGCACCAAGAGGCAATCAAGGTGGAGATCACCCGGCTCTGAGAGGCGGGGTTCATTCGGGAGGTCCTGCACCCCGAGTGGCTCGCGAACCCTGTCCTCATGAAGAAGTCAACTGGCAAGTGGCGGATGTGCGTGGACTTCACTGACCTTAACCGCGCCTGCCCCAAAGACAACTTCCCTCTCCCGCGGATTGATCAGCTCGTCGACTCCACCGCGGGGTGCGAGCTGATGAGCTTCCTAGACGCCTACTCGGGATATCATCATGTCCGGATGGCGGAAGGGGACGAGGAAAAGACGAGTTTCATAACTCCCCTCGGAACCTTCTGCTACGTCCATATGCCCTTCGGGCTCAAGAACGCGGGAGCGACTTTCCAGCGCCTCATGACGCTGGTCTTCAAGGATCAAGTCGGCCGCAACATCGAATTCTAAGTAAACGATGCGGTCTTCAAAAGCCCCCGTGCAGCCTCCCACATCGACGACCTGGCAGAGACCTTCCGCAACCTCCGCGCGTTTGGGCTCAAACTCAACCCGGAGAAGTGTGCCTTGGGGGTGCGCGGGGGAAGCTCCTCGGTTTCCTCGTGTCCCAGCGGGGCATTGAGGGAAACCCCGAGAAGATCCAGGCATTCCTCGACATGCCCCCGCCACGCTCCGTCAAAGATGTCCAGCGGCTCTCTGGCCCCCTCGCCGCGCTAAGCCGCTTCGTCTCCCGGTCGGGGGAGCGAGGCCTCCAGTTCTTCAAGATCCTCCGAGGGCTCAAGGGGTTCCGCTGGACCCCCGAGGCCCGGGAAGCCTTCAATGACCTCAAGAAATACCTCAGGAGCCCTCCAATGCTCATGAGCCCATCTCCAGAAGAGCCCTTGCTCCTCTACCTTGCCGCGACCCCCGTCGCCGTCAGCGCGGTCTTGGTGAAGGAGCAAGGGGGGCAGCAACGTCCCGTGTACTACGTGAGTGAGGCCCTCCAAGGGGCCAAAACTCGGTACACGGAGATGGAGAAGATCTGCTACGCCCTCCTGATGGCATCCCGAAAGCTTCGCCATTACTTCCTGGGACACCCCATCACCGTCCCGTCGTCCCTCCCTCTGGGGGAGGTACTGCGGAACAAAGAAGCCACCAGCCGGATTGGGAAGTGGGGGGCCGAGCTCGCCCCCTTCTCCCTGTCCCTCACAGGCCGCTCTGCCATCAAGTCACAGGTCCTCGCCGACTTCGTCGCAGAGTGGACTCCCGCCTCTGGGTCCGGGGACGAAGACCTCCCTGTGCCGCCCCGACGCAGTGACCACTGGACCCTCATGTTCGATGGGTCGTTGTGTCTCGCCAGGGCTGGGGCGGGAGTAGTCCTCCGGAGCCCCGAGGGGAAGGAACTTGAGTACGCCATGCGGCTCGAGTTCCCCGCAACCAACAATGTCGCCGAGTACGAGGCTTTGCTCCTCGGGATGCGCCTTGCGCGCTCCCTGGGGATCCGGCGCCTCCTAGTGAAGGGAGATTCTCAGCTCGTAGTTTGCCAAATGGACAAGTCTTACCTATGCCATGACGCAAACTTGAGTCTTTATTTGCAGGAGGTGCGGAAGATGGAGAGGCACTTCAACGGCCTCGAGGCCCGGCATATCCCGTGAAGGGACAATGACCGGGCCGACGCCCTGGCCCGGGCGGCCAGTGCCCGGGAATCGCTCCCCAAGGGGGCCTTCTTGGAAATCATCACGAGGCCCTCGGTGGCCTCCCCTGACACGGGCGACAAGCCTCATGTCCCGGAGGTTGCCGAGATCACCCGAACTCCATCATGGATGGACCCCCTCATCTCCTTCATCAAGGGGGAGGGGGGCCCTATTAATGAGTCCGAGGCTAAGCGCCTCCGGGCCAAAGCCCGGGTATATCTCCTGCTGGAGAGGAGGCTCTACAATCGAGGGGCTTCCACCCTACTGCGCTGACTCCCCCGGCCGGAGGGACTCCAACTTCTCGAAGACATCCACGCGGGGAGCTGTGGTTCTCACCTAGCCCCGCGTGCCATCGCGGCTAAGGCTCTTCGACTGGGCTTCTATTGGCCCACGGTCATGCGCGACGCGCGAGACCTTGTCTCCGCGTGCGAAGCATGCCAGAAGATGGCCAAGGGCTCGAACCTCCCCCCGTAGCACTGCGGACTATCCCCATCACTTGGCCCTTCGTGCGCTGGGGGATGGACCTCTTAGGGCCCTTCCCCCCAGCGCCCGGAGGATACAAGTATGCGGTGGTCGCGGGGTCGACTACTTTACAAAGTGGGTAGAGGCGGAACCCTTGGCCAGCATCACGTCCCGGGACGTTCAGCGGTTCTTCTGGAAAAACGTCGTTTGTCGCTTTGGTGTGCCCCGGGAAATCACCGTGGACAACGGGACCCAATTCGACTCGGCTTATTTCCGTGAATTCTGCGAAGGCCTGGGGCTCGTCATCCACTTCGCCTCAGTGGCCCATCCCCGGAGCAATGGGGCCGTCGAGAGAGTCAACGGCGTGATCCTACAGGGATTGCGCCGGAGACTCGAGCAAACCGCTTCTAAGTGGGGTGCATGGGCAGAGGAGCTCCCTAGCATCCTCTGCTCCATGCGCACGACCCCGTCCCAGGCGACGGGGCGTACTCCCTTCTCCCTGGTCTGTGGGGCGGAGGCAGTCCTCCCCCCAGAGATAGGCTTCCAGTCACTGCGGGTCGAGCTCCTAGACGGAGCCACGACCGCAGCGTACCAGGCCAATGAGGCCAACTAGCAACTGGAAATCGACCTCGTGGAGGAGGAACGCGATCGAGCGCTCCTCCGCCACGCCATCTACGAGCGCGAGATGGCGCACGCATACAACCAGCGCGTGCGCGAGAGAGCTTTTCGCCTTGGGGACCTTGTCCTCAAGCGCGTGACGGACCCCCAAGCCCAGGGTAAGCTCTCCCCCAAGTGGGAGGGCCCCTACAGGATCTCCGCGGTCCTGGGCTCGGGGGCCTACAAGCTCTCCAACCTTCAAGAGCAGGAGATGAAGCACACGTGGAACTTGCGTTTACTTCGCAAGTTCTATGTTTAGCCTTACGGGCCTGTCCCCTCCCCTGGAGCGATCACGACGGAGGGGGAGGAGGGACACTGTATTTGCTTTTCCCTCCCCCTTCGCGGCTTTGCAGGGGAGGCGCTGTATTTCATTTTGTTATCAATACATAGATCTTGCTCTTCAACTGTCTCATTGCAGGTCCTTCTTATCATTATTGCCCCTAACGGCGATGCCCTCCCCGCGAGGATGCCCTCCCCATGAGGAAGCCCTCCGTGTGAGGATGCCCTCTCCGTGAGGAAGTGGGCCCAGACCTAGCAAGTCCCTCCTGTAGGGCGGCTTACGATCAGCCCTCGTGGACTGAGGGTGTAAGCGGCAACCCGGTCCGCAGTGGCCGTGGTAACGAGTCACTTTGGGAGACTAGTCCCCTACCCAAACACTCAGACCCGTCATCGAGCACTTCCTCCTCCGGAGTAGACGCTATGCCCAGTGGGACATCTAATGGCTTTCTTGGATATCTTTACTCCGGAGACTTTATTCCCAGCTCCCCGTTCTCACGGCGACCGGACGATTGTCTCCCGGAAGGATTTTCTCCGGAATCTTCCTCAGGATTTCTGGCCTTATTCCCGGCTCCCCATTCTCACGGCGACCTGATGATTGCCTCCCGGAGACCCTATTCCCGGCACCCCGTTCTCACGGCGATCGGATGATTGTCTCCCGGAGAAGTTACGGATTTCTCGGACATTTCTTTCCCGGAGACCCTCTTCCCGGCTCCCCGTTTTCACGGCTATCGGACGATCGTCTCCCAGGAAACTCGCCTCCGGAAATCTCATCAGGTTTTCTTGGGTTTCTTCCACACAAGGCCTTATTCCCGGCTCCCCGTCCTCACGGCGACCGGATGATTGTCTCCTGGAAGGTCTTTCCCTTGGAAACCTCATTTTAGAATTTTCTAACTTGGAAAAATTCTTATGCTACAGGTTATCTTCACCCTGGGGGCCTTGCTACCCCCACAGCTCGCGGAGCTACCCTCCGGCCCGCTGTGGGCGGGGGGGGATAAGGAACCCCCGGGTGTCGACCACACCGGCCACGAGCAAACTTAGCTCATTCTTGTCGAAAGGACTCGTCCAGACCATCCAAGAAGAAAATAAAAGGACTCAAAGAAAGCAACAACACAGCTTTATTGATCACGACCCGCAGGACATCTTCCCCCTCCGGTGGGCAGCGGAAACGGCACAACCCGGGCTCTAACCCGGGGGATTCTCTACATCCTAAGGCTCCTACGCCTAATAGTCCTAGAGGCCCTCCGGTAGCTCCCGGGCCAAGTCCCGGTACAATGTGCGCACGCGACGCCGAGCTTCCCGGAGCACATCCTCGGGCCAGTACTCGTAGCCCGCCGGTGGAAGAATGCGAAGTTGGGGGACTATCTGGAACCCCAGACGCGGAGGGGACAATTCGGTGCGATGATTGTCAAAATTGTCCAAGTGCCACTCCGGACGCCACCTCAATCGGATCGGCTCCCGGACGGCGTCCCCGCTGCGCTCCCCGGAGATGAGGCTTAGCAAGATTAAAGCCTCTTGGGCGTCCCCCGGGGAGCCCCTCCCGGACCTTCGCCCGGGAGTAACCTCCCGGGAACCCTGGTAACATTGCATTCAATTCAAGACAGAAAAATTTCTAACTCTATTGCATTCAAAATGTATTTGTACAAGTGTTCGGGGCTTCTTCTAAGAAGCTACCGGGATCAAAATCCTAAGAAAAGCAAAAAGGGTCCTAACTAAGACCCGGGAGGAGGCTCATACTTTCTCATTTACGTCCTCCCCCCGGAGGACTTCCGCTGGGGCCGGGGCCGAGCCATCTGTTGCAGGAGGTGCCAGTGCCGGGAACCTCACCCGGATGATCCGGTCGTAGAAGCCCCCGGCGAGCTACTCCACCTCCCGGCGCGAGGGCTCGAAGAACTCGGGGAAGCTCCAGGGGATGCGGCCCCCGATCGCCCGGGCGCCCACCCCCCGGTGCTCGACGAGTCCGGACGCGGTTGCGACGACGGGGATCGCCCGGCCTCACGCCCGGGCGTCCGCCGCCTCCGGGATCACGGAGACTTGTGCGTTAAGAAAACACACAGCCTCCGCGAGCATGGCCGGGGGCACCTCCGAGCCTCCCCCGGAGCCTAGGCTTACGCCAAGGCTCTCGAGGGCCGAGCGAACGAAGCGGCCCGCGTCCACCACCGCCCGGACGCTCGACTCCTCGAGCTCCCGGAAGGCCTCCTCCCTCGCCTTCGCCTCATCCCGGAGGCGGCCGTCGATGACCTCCGAGACGTGGACCTGGGCTCGAACTCGGGCCAGCTCCTGGAGAGCTTCATCCCGCTGACCCAAGAAGGAGGCGGCCCTATCCTCCGCGTCCTTGAGCAGCCGGATGACGCGCTGCTCAATGCCCCAGGTAATTGCCGCCCCCTACAAATTCCAGAGTTAGAAAAATGTTGGATGCAGGGAGCCAAAAGGAAGCGACAACCACTACGGGTGGATACCTGGACTTGAAGGGACCGGAGCTCCGCGAAGCGCTCGTGGAGCGTCGCCTCCGCGACGAAGGCCTGGACCTTTGGGGTCTACAGGCCTTCCGCGTAACACTCGACCTCCCCTGCGGAAAGCAGGGGGTATCCCGCCCGGCGCTGGTCCCGCCGTGGCAGGTAACGGGTCCCCGGGATGGGGAACCCGGCATGATCTCGATCGGGGTGGTGGTCGTCGTCGTCTTCGTCGCCGAAGTGCCCCCCGAGGAAGTGGCTGAGGACGTTTCGGACGGGATCCCTTTCTGGGGGGGATATTCAGACCTTTCCCCTTCCCGGGCAGGAGGGCCCCCGGAACCTCCACTTCCGGGGGGACCTCATAGACCGAGGGGCTCCCCCCCTCGTCCACGGGCCACTCCACCCGCGGAGGCGAGGCCTCCGCGAACCTCACCTCTGATTTCTCCGGCCCCAAGGGTGCCGAGGGCACCAGGAGGGCCGCTACCGAAGGCGGCGACGGGGCGTAGTCCGCCGAATCAGACGCCGCCCCGCCCGCGGCCGGCTCCTTCTCCCGGGCCGCAACGGGGCTCTTCGGGGGAGGGGGTGTCACTTATTTCCGGGCCGGTGCCAGGGCGCGCCCGGTCCCGGGGGTTTCTTCCCGGGGCTTCGCCAGTGTTGAAGCCGGCGTCGTCGATGGGCCGGGGGCTTTTTGAACTCTGGCCTTCTTAGGCTCAGAGCCCCTGGCGACGTCTTTCCCCTGCTTGTGCGACCCGGGGGTGGGGAGGGGCTTCCTCTCTGGCAGCTTCAGCCCGTAGGCCTCAACTACCAAGTTCCGGGGAGGGCCCTCCCCCACGAGGCGCACAACGCGCTCGTGCTCGTAGGTGAAGTACCTCCCCAGGAGGTTCTCCGCCTTCTCCCGCGCTGCCGGGTACGGCCGGACTACAAGAGGTAAAGAGTTAGTCAAATTTCCAAAAATTTGTAAATGCAATGAAGCAAGTAACGGACTTACGTCAGGTCACCGGCTTGACCGGGGGCCGCTGCTCCGGGCCCATGCCGATCCCCCTTCTCCCGCGTGACAAGGGGGAGATCCTCAGGAGCACCATCTCCTCGGTGGCTCCCCGCATAGAGCGGGTGCGCCGGGAGATGATTACCTTGCCGAGGAGCTCGAGCTCCTCGTCCGTCCACACCGGAGGTTTTGGCGCGGACGATCTGCTGTAAGACTGGGGCTCCGTGGCGTACGCCACCTCGTTATCCGGGACCCGGAGGTAGAACCACCTCCGGATCCAGTCGCCCTAGTGGTCCCGGGAGGCCGCCGCAGGGTAATCGGCCACCCGGGACAGCAGCATTTGCACCATCACCGAGCCAAAGGGGGACTTGGGTCGCCCCTTCACCAGGTGGGAGCTCCTCACCGCCGGTTCGTAGAAGTACCGGAAGGCGCGTAGGGCGGGCTGCCGCCCAGTCGCCGTCTCTTAGAGCCAAATGAAGAGGCCCATCCGGACGATCGTGTTCGGGGTGAGGTGGCTGAGGGCCACCCCATACTCCTTCGAAAACTCCCGGAGCAAGGGATGCACCGGGAGCCGGAGCCCCGCCTCCAGGAAGGCCTCGAAGGCCACGATCTCTCCGGGCCTGGGGCGGGGGGCTCCGTCCTTCTTCACGGGGACCCGGATGTCCCCGTCCTCAACGGTGCAGCGTTCGACCATGGACTCCGCGTCCTCGACCGTGAACTTGGACGCCCACAGGAAGTCTGGAGCGACCTCCTCCGGGGGCACCTCGGTCGTCTTCACTCGACCCTTCGGTGCCATCAGGTTTGTTTTTTCCAGTAGCTAACGTTTCAGGAGGCTACGCCTAAAGGTTTCGAACGTCTGCTACCGGGAGCTAGCTACCGGGAGAGAGCTACCTGGAGAGAGCTACCGGGAGAGCTAAATGCGGTAAGGTTGAGAAGTTTGGAATGAACTTCCCGGGCCCCCCAAGGCCCTATTTATAGGAGCGAGCCGTGATCCAGATGAGCGCCACGTAGTACTCCGCGGAGCAATCTGGGCCGTTGAAGTTCAAACCGTGCGCGGGAAACGAAGGGACTGGTGCGCAAACCAAGGCACCGGTTCGAATCGCGAGCGCATTTATGGCAAAGCGGCGGTCATAAGAGCGCGGCATGGGAATCGAAGCGTCACGGCTCCGCTGGCTTGGTCCGGAGATTTTCCCGGTGACATGTACCATTCCCACCGGGAACTCGAGCATCGTCCCCGGGGGGCATGGGGGGCTGCTGTTTGGGGAAATCTCCGCGAGACTAAGTCCAGGTAAGTTGCGTCACGTTTGCCCGGGGACGTGGCCTCCGGGGCCTGCCCCAGGCACCGCCTTTTGGCTCCTGGGACCGGGCCTCCGGCGCCGGTCCCAGGAGCCGCCTTTGGCCCGGGGACCTGGCCTCCGGTGGGTGTCTCGGTTGTTGATCACGTGCAAGTCACGCGAGGAGTGCCTCGGGAATCAGCGACCACCTGTCAAGCATCCAAGGCGTTTGACCGGGAGAAGGATGTTGCTACCCCTCAATCCGACGGTGGCTTCCGGGGTAGATAGGTCTTTTTGCTTCTTTTTCGGGCTATAAATAGCCCTTGTACCCCTCAATTGTAAGCGAGTGATCTCATTATTGGAATAGCCAAAACTCACTGGTGTGCTCCGGAAGCCTCTCCCCCGAGAGAGCCTCCCCAGCCGACTTCGGTCGGGAGCACGCCGACAGGACTAGGGCCCCACCGGGACCCGAACCTGTATAAATCCTCGTCTCAATTCCTGTGTTTGTCCGACGGGGGAGGACCGGTCACCCGGTCAGCCCGCTTCGCGTTCTCTTCGCTAGGATCGTTCACAAAACCTGCTGGGGTATTCGCAATACCACGACATTTCTGTTTTCGAAAACAAAATTATCTTATATAACCCCAAATACCCTAAGTTTCAGAAATTCAAATTTAATCAAAATATTGACCAAGTTCAGACCAGATTATTCTTGGATTATGATCAAGGTTATGCCAATACCTTAATCCAAAAAGTTGGCAGTAAGATTTATCATCTAAACCCTTTTTGCAAATCAATCCAAGAGTATCGCGGATCAGTCCTTTTCCAGATTTTCTAGAAGCCTGAAAAGGCAAAATGTTACAAATCATCTCCAAATCCAAATCTGATTCATGGAACACCTCCCAAATGCTTTTCAACACAAAATCTTCTTTTATGAGTATCTCAAAATCAAATCCTCAAATCCCAGAATTCGAGATCGACAAAATCCAGATTTCAAATACCCTAATCTACTCTATTTTCAGTTTATATCAAAAACCATTAAATTGTTCCAAATTTTATCTTCTATCTGTGCCAAATTATTTGTTGAATCAAGTTTGCCAAATCAGCAGAATCAAATTCAACCCAAATCTTCTAAATCTTAAGATTTACAATTCTGCCCAAAGCCAATATTCAGATATTACAAATCAGTCCAAATTCGACCAGGGCAACTGCTGAGTTTTTGACCAGAGCTCATTGTGATCTTGCGCCGCGTTTGCTCGCCGCCGGCCAAGCCTCGCCTGCGCCTGAGCTCGTGCCCATTTGTGTTTGCATGTGCACACGCGTCTGTGTCTCAGCCATCGCCGTGGCAACGCCGTTGAACAGCCACCGCTCCCGTGCGCGACCAGCAGCAGCAACAGCAACCGTTGTCATCAACTCCACGCCACGTTGCTTTGCCGTGCCAGCTCTTGTTGCCACCGTTTGCACCGCCCAACATTGTTGAGTTCCAATGAGCCGACAATTGAATCAGTGCAGAGCCGACTGCTCATCCTTTGTCACTGCCGCTGTTTGTTCACCGCTGTTGCACCTGCGCCCAGCCAGTCAAGTCACTGGCGGCAATTTCTTTGCTTTCCCTTCTTCGCAATCTTCGCCCTGGTCTATTTAAGCAGCCCAATACTTTGTGTAATCTTCACTTCACCATAACTTAACCAATACCAAAACTCCTCCTCGCTGCAGTAGTCTTCTCCGGTGAGTCGCTGGACGTCCTTGACGGAGCACAGCGGGGGCATGTCCAGGAACACCCGGATCTTTTCGGGGTTTGCCTCTATGCCCCGTTGGGACACAAGGAAACCCAGGAGCTTCCCCCCGCGCACGCCGAAGGCACACTTCTCCGGGTTGAGCTTTAGCCCATACACGCGGAGGTTGCGGAAGGTTTCTGCTAGGTCATCGACGTGGGCCGCTGCGCGGGGACTTTTGACGACCGCGTCGTCGACGTAGACTTCGACGTCGCGACCGATTTGGTCCTGGAAGACCAGCGTCATGAGGCGCTGGAAGGTCGCTCCTGCGTTCTTCAGCCCGAAGGGCATGTGGACGTAGCAGAAGGTTCCGAGGGGAGTTATGAAACTCGTCTTTTCCTCGTCCCCTTCAGCCATCCGGACTTGATGATAGCCCGAGTATGCGTCCAGGAAGCTCAACAACTCGCACCCCGCGGTGGAGTCGACCAGTTGGTCAATTCGTGGGAGTGGGAAGTTGTCCTTGGGGAAGGCGCGGTTGAAGTCAGTGAAGTCCACGCACATCCGCCACTTGCCGTTCGACTTCTTTACGAGGACGGGGTTCGCGAGCCACTCGGGGTGCAAGACCTCCCGAATGAACCCCGCCTCTCGGAGTCGGGCGATCTCCACCTTGATCGCCTCTTAGCGTTCAAGGGAGAGTTTCGTCAGCTTCTGCTTGACTGGGGGGTGATCGGGGGTCACTGCGAGCTTGTGCTCAATGACATCCCAGGCGACGCCCCGCATGTCGGAGGGCTTCCACGCAAAAAGTCGGAGTTGTCGTGCAGAAAGGCCACGAGTTGCGCTGTATGCTCCTCGAGGAGCTCCGCCCCGATCCGGACGGTTTTGACCCCGTCGCCCGGAGACAGTGGGACCTTCCGAAGGCCCCCTTCCGGACGCGACTTGGCAAGAGGCCTACTAGGAGGTATCATAGTGACGTCAGATTCCGGGGGAGAGACCTCCCCCCCCGGGGTCTTGATGATGTTGACGCTCCCAATCGTTGCAGCGGCGCAGTCGTATAGAGCGCGGGCCATGTCTTGGTATCCCCAGGCGGTGATCACGCCGTGAGGCCCGGGGATCTTCACGCAGAGGTAGTTCTGGTGGATTGCGGCCCCCAGGTGGTTGATCGTGGTCCTCCCCATGATCGCGTTGTAAGAGGAGGGGAGGTCCACCACGTCAAACCGGACCATCTCAATCCGGTAGTTCTCCGGGGTGCTAAACGTCATGGGGAGATCCACCTTCCCCACGGGGTGGATCGCCTTCCCCGGGACGAATCCTTGCAAGGGCCCTGCGGTGGGCTACAAGAGCTTCTCATCCACCAGCATCTCCGTGAAGGCTTTCAGGTAGAGGACATCGGCGGAGCTCCCGCCATCCACGAGGATGCGGGCCAAGTGGCAGTTGAAGATGGTGGCGGAGACGATAAGCGCGTCGTCATGGGGGAAACAAACCCCGCGCGCGTCTTCCGCCATGAAGGTGAGGGGGACGTCCGACCACTTGGGTGGCGGAGACGTGTGCAGCACCCCTATGACCTTAACTTCGTGCGCGTACTCCTTACGTTGGCGCTTGGAGTCCCGCCCAGAAGCGGACCCTCCCATGATGACGTTGACACGCCGCTGGGAAGTTTGGAAGGGGAGGGTTTCTGACGACTCCCCCTCCTTCGCTCGTCCCTGCTGTCCCCCCGTGGGAGCAAGAAGGGCCAATAGAGCCGGCTGAGGGGGCAAGGAGGCCGGAGTCCCCCCTGCCCATGTTGGTCGAGGAACGCCGCAAACTGCTACAGTAGCTGGTGGCATTCCCGGGTGGCATGGGTACTGGACCCGTGGAACGTACACCACGGTCCTTCCTAGCTTCTCCCCGCGGGGCCTTCCCGACCGCGGGACGACTATCCTCCCCCGTGGCCTCTCGGCTTGGGGAAGGGGCGGTTGCCCCTCGGGGTGTCGCGTGAGCCGCCTCCGCCCTCAAGGACAAAAGTGTCCCGAGGCCGTGGCTCGTTACGACCCCCCTGCCTGGTGCGTTTGAGGGGGTCCCTGGCCCCCCGATCGGCGGGGGCGGGGGCCCCCTGGTTTTTCTTCCAAAGGTCGTCCTCCTCAGCCCGAGCGTACTTTTCAAGTACATAGAAGAGCTCGTCGGTGGAGGAGGGGCAGCTCCGGGAGAGCCTCCGGTGGAGCTCTCCCGGGAGAATCCCGCTCTTGCTCGCCTCAATGACGGTAGAGTCAGGGACGTGAGCCACTTTGCTCTTTACTTGAGCGAAGCGCTTGAAGAAGCTGCGTATGGTCTCCCCCGTCCTCTGTCGGACGGTGTACAGCTGCAAAGTTCACGAACAAATCACGCTTGAGATGCGCGAAGGACTTGATGGAGCCGGCCTTCAGATTCTAGAACCAGGACCGGGCAATCCCGGTGAGGTAGAGGGGGAAGACGTTGCACTACACCGTCTCGTCCCCCCCAGCCGCCGAGATGGCGGTGGAGTATACCTGCACAAATTCATAGGGGTCGGCCTCACCATTGTAGTGCTCGATGTGCGGTGGGCGATAAGGCAGCAGCCATCGAATGCACCGAAGTCTGCGGCAGAGCGGCTTGTTAGCCCCCTGCACTTCCCGGGGAGAGTCTCGGTCGCTGTCCCCTTTGACGGGGAACGCGCCTTCGTTGTCGGAGTCGGGAAGCGGCCCAAGAGGTCCGCCGGCGTGGCGATAACGACGCTTTTCTTCCGGGCCGGGGCTGAGTTCCCGGACGTCCGGGCTCTCGCCCGACAAGGCCCCCGGTGCCTGTCCCGGGTGCCGCCTTTTGCCCGGGGACAAGGCCCTCGGCGCCTATCCTGGGCACCGCCTTTTGCCAGGGGACAAGGCCCCCGGTGCCTGTCCCGGGCGTCGTCATCCTTCCAGGGACAGGAGCCCTCGGTCCCAAGTCACGCGCAGGTCACGCGAGGAGTGCCTCGGGAATCTGTGGACACCTTTCAAGAATCCGAGGCGCCTGGCCGGGAGAAGGATGTTGCTACCCCTCGATCCAACGGTAGCGCCCAGGGTAGTTTAGTCTTTTTGCTTCTTTTGGGGCTATAAAAGCCCTTGTACACCCTCTTGTAAGGACAACTTTGCTCATTATTTGCTAGAGTAGACAATCTCACAGGTGTGCTCCGGAGCCTCTCCCCCCGGGAGAGCTTCCCCAGCCGACTCCGGTCAGGTGCACGTCGACAGGACTAGGGCCCCCACCGAGACCCGAACCTGTATAAACCATCGTGTCATTTGTTGTGCTTGTCCGGCGGGGGAGGACCGGTCACCCGGTCAGTCCACGTCGTGTTTTCTTCACTAGGATCATCCACAAAACCTGCCGGGGTGTTCGTAACACCACGACAAATTACATCAAAAGTAATCAATTTTGTTCAAAAATTCACTGGTTCCCCAAGTGTTACCGACAGCACAATCTGGCCAATTGGTAACATAGATGAACCTGGAATTATTCCAAAAATGGTTGTGCCACTGGCTTTATCTTTGAACGAGGAATTTGCATCTCATCGAGAGACTTGGCAAATAGGAGATCAAGCGAACTCCCTCCATCAACCAATACTCGTCCTACCTTAGCATTGCTAATGGTAGGAGATATTACCAACGGGAGGCGCCGAGGTCGCGTCAACCCTTTAGGGAAATCTTCCCGACTAAAGGTCAGGGAAACCTTCGACCAATGGGGAAACTAAGGCTCTCCCAAAGGAACCTCAGTACTGTTTACCTCACAACAAACATTTTTATATTGATGCTTAGAAACATAAGATGAAGAACCACCAAAAATAACATTAACATGATTGTTAGGTACCTGATCTGGCATGTCTTCATCCGCGTTAGCACCTTTGTACCCGGTAGTTTGTTCTTGACTTGGTACTGTAGCATAGGAGTTTTACCTTGATAAAAATCTTCTAGCTTCTTTAACCAAGTCCAACAATTTTGGAGATCATGCGATGAAACATTGTGGAACGGACAATATTTCTTCGATCCCTGCAGTTTAGCTTGTTTTTCTGCTTGGACGCCGCGACCAGCGGGTGAAACCTTGTTAGTTTTAAATGGAACCTTCTTACCTTTCCCTTGAGGCTACTTGTCGAGGACGGTGACCCCTCGAAATTGGTTGGTTCTGGTTTTCTTCACCTTTTTTGATTTCCCACCCGGAGATGTCTCAGGTTTCTTGCTTGCTTTGTCTTTCTTGTCAGCTTCGAGACGTTGTTGAGGCGGCAAATTTCCCTTACCCACCATCTTATTCCACTCAACGGCCTCAGCCGCGTCGGAATAATGATCAGCCATGTCAAAGAGGTCCGCGACTGATCATGGTGGATGAATGAGCAAATCTTCGGTAAACCTCCGATATTGAATGGCATGTTTAAATGCCCTGATGACGAAGTTTTGAAAAATGTTGGGAATAGTATTTCGTACTCCCAAAAATATTTTGACAAATTGGCGAAGAGTCTCAGTTGAGGTCTGGCACAAGTGATGGAGATCATCTTCCTTACCAGGCTTTTGATAACAATTTTGAAAATTATTGAGGATTGCATCACACAACATTTTCCAATTGTAAATGGAGCCTTCGGGCTGATTAAACATCCAAGTCCATGCTGGACCTTACATAACAGTTGGTAGATAATTTTTCATAACCCGTTCATCACCACCAGCCGCTTGGATGGCAGTGATGTAAATCTGTAGAAATTTGGAAGGATTTTTAGTCCCATTGAATCGCTTGATTGTGCCGGGTTTAAACTTATCTGGCCAGATTACCGTATGTAATCCTAGAGAGAAAGCCTTGCAACCTACGTACGAAGGACGTGGCTGCTGTTCCTCGCGACCTCCATCAAGGTCATGGAATGAACTCACCTGTGGCCACAAACATGAACGCACCGGTTCACGATTACGATCACAAGAAGAATCTACTCGCGGTCCTAACCGGGAATGTTCTGGCTCACGATGGAGGTCACTAGACTTACCTGTACGCTTGGTTTTACGATATTGGGCCGATGGAGTGTGTCCACGGGAACGCTCCTGGCTCGAATAATAACTGTCCTTCTCACGAGAATGAGTCGCTGATCGCGAGGACGATGCCAGAGTGACAATAGTTGCCACCTCGTCGAGGTTATCCGCCAAGATCCTTGCAAACAAAACTCTGTCAGCATTTGCCAAATCCGAAGGAGGATTGTGAAGAGTATCTGCAATCACACGAATGAGCTCCTGTGTGCTCCTTCGAGGTGCCATGGGAGTTATCGTAGCTTCATCCATCTGAGGATAGGCTGGAGTTGTTGAGTGAGTTTGATCCCGCTTGCGACCATGATGATGTCGCGGGTGAGACGTTCCAGGAGCCAGGTCGCGAGCTGCGACATCATGGAGAGATTGCGCAAGTTGCAGAGCTTGCTCTGTAACCTTACGAACCTCTGCCTCTCACTTCTCACGAGCTACAATCTTGCTCCCATTTGCGTTCTTCTCCTTCCCTCGTAGCACATTGCTCAGGGATCTCTTCAGACGGTACAGCCACTTCCTAGGGAACCGAAGTTGCAGACGGGGAGAGCATCTCCTCATCTGAGTCAAACTCAAAATCAAAGATAGAATTCAAGTTTTTAGGAGCAAAACCTTCTATATTGAACTCATGGTTCTCATCTCCCGTATCATCTGGGAGAATGGATTCTGGCACATATTCACCATTTGATGTGGTAGGACTCACAAGGGGTGAATGTATTGCCTATTTAGGTTCTTGACTGTGGATCAAGTCCTGAGTATACTCCTCAGCAGTAGGCTCTGAGGGAACTTCTTATTCTTCCATGTAGAGAGTCTCATGCTTCATGTTAAGATCAGCGTAATATGCAAGATCAAAATCATTTTCAAAATCGTAAACTCCTGACATGGCTTACCAAAATTGTTAATGCAGAAAGACACCTTGAAATAGGCCCCACGATGGGCACCAGCTATCAATGATTGAGACTTTCATCCTCAGTCAAACTTACGTAAATGTTAAAGAAGAATGTGAAGCCAATCTAAGGTGAATCTCAAGTAAATTATGATAGCTATGTCAGAGGAAGAAAGGAATTTATACAGGTTTGGGCTCTCTGATGATGAGTAATAGCCCTACGTCCTATTAGGATTTCACTATGTAAAATGAAGGTTACAAGAAGAGAATCAAGAATGTTCTTCGATGAACTAAGAACAATCTTGTATTCTTTAGCTTACAGTTAATGTAAATCTACTGTGGCTAGTTCTAAAGTGTTGTGTCTTGAATCTCTTGCGTTGTTCTTTTGATCTCTCCCAGCGATCCTCCTTTTATAGCTCGTTGTCGATCATCAGTTACGGAATCAAAGGGTCATTGAGAGACAAACGTGCACCGCCCATAATGTGCAATTATACCCGTTTATGATTACACCTCCGTCTTCTTGACGGTTACTATAGACTTATATAGTTAAAACGTCTAAGACGATGGTAGTGATAAAACAGGTTCAACCACTATTCATGATTGAATGAGTCTAATCATATAGCCGTTAAATGTTTTATCTCTTTAGTAAGCCATGGTCACGTATTAACTACGACAAGGCACAGCTATTTTCATGTCCTCCACGACCCACGCAATCATGAGAAAATGTCTCCATGTCCACAGTATTCGTGAGACCATAGTCTCTGCGACCTCGGTATTTGTGGATATCTAAAGACTACAAATTCCGCAACATCACAGGATGAGACCATGGAATGGGCTATGTCCAGTACATCTTGGACTATTCTGTTGTCTCTCTCTTAGGTGCCTGAGACCATAGAAAGGTAGAAAATCTCGTTCTGTAGTCCTTGCGACTATAGAACATCAAAGGTGACTAACTTGGGCTATCATCCTTGTCACTCATCATGAAATGGCATATCACTTGTGGATTTTTTTCAAAAGAAAGCTTGGTACATCTAACTTCTCATTCATTGATTTTAATCTTGATGAGTTGCTTATGGACTTTAAGGGTGATTTTCTCGTCACTAGAAGTTCCTTTCTCTCATGATGAGATTGATAATTGTGTTGCGCAAGTACCTATCAATAAAAGCCCAGGGCCTGATGGTTTTAAAGGTAGATTTTATAAAGTTTGCTGGGATATTATTAAGCACGATTTTTATAAATTATTCCAGAAGTTTTATGTAAATGCAGTGGATTTAAGAAGGCTTAATTCTTCTTGGTTTATTCTTTTGCCTAAAAATGAAGAGGCTCAGTTGGTTAAGGATTTTTGACCTATTTCTTTGGTTAATAGTGTCGTTAAGCTAATCACTAAGATTTTAGCTTCTAGACTTTAGAAAATTATTAAGGATACAATTCATAAGAATCAATATGGGTTTATTCAAAGTAGATCTATTCAAGATTGTCTAGCTTGGACTTTTGAATATTTACATATATGCAAAGTCAAAAAATATCCCTCTGTGTTACTCAAACTTGATTTTGAGAAAGCATTCGATACAATTGAACATAATCTATTCTGGCAGTTATGAAAGCTAGAGGTTTTGGCAATAGATGGATAAGCTGGATTTCATCCATTCCTTTCGTGCCTTGGTTTGCCAGAATTCGAAATGCCGGGACTATGGAGAAGGGTTTGGGTAGACTGAATCTGACTATCCCAATTCAGGAAGACAGAAATTGCCGGTTGGGTTAGTCCAACCAAGAAAGTTCTTCAATCGAGGTCTTCTAATATACTTCTTGACAATGTCCCTGGAAAATTTTTTAATTGTGCAAGAGGGGTTAGACAAGGAGATCCTCTTTCTCCTCTTCTTTTTGTTTTGGTTGCTGATCTTCTTCAGAGTATCTTGAATATGGCCAACAGTAAAGGGATTCTGGATTTACCTATTCCTAATCTCCGTTCTCAAGGATTTCCCATAATTCAATATGTGGATGATACTCTTATTATTCGAAGAGCCTCTGCAAGAGAAATTTTCTTGGTTAAGACTCTGCTTCAGTCTTTCGCCAATTCTACTGGGTTGAAAGTTAATTTTGATAAATCTTTTTTAGTCCATGTGTGTTGTGATTAGGATAAGTTGATCAATCTAGCTGGAATTCTTGGTTGCAAATTAGGATCTTTTCCATTTACTGATTTATGATTGCCTCTTGGGATTGCTAGGCCGAAGGTTTCGGAGTTTGAAGGATTGATAAATAGAACTGAGAAAAGGTTGACAGATTGGCATCTCTCTTTTCTTTCGATGAGAGGGAGATTAACTTTGCTTAATTCAATTTTATCTTCATTGCCTATGTTTTTGATGAGCACTCTTAATATTCCTGAAAAATCAATTGCCAAGATTGATAAAATTAGAAGAGCTTTCTGTGGAAAGGTAATGATTCTTGTGATGGAGGCAATTGCTTAGTTGCTTGCTCGAAGATTTGTAGACCTAAAAGAAATGGAGGGTTAGAAGTTTTGAATCTTAGAGTGCAGAATTTAGCTCTTTTGATGAAATTCCTCTTCAAATTCTTTAACAAAAAGGACACTCCTTGGTCTAATTTGCTTTGGGAGTATTATTACTCTAATAAGTTACCTCAATGGTCTACCGCTTCCAGTTCCTTTTGGTGGAAAGATGTGCTTCATAATCTTTCTTTTTTACAAGGATTATTTTATTGCTCAATTGGTAATGGTTCTACTTGCAGTCTTTGGACGGATTTATGGCATTGTAATATTTTATCACATGAATGGGCTAAGTTATACTCTTTTGCTAATCAAGAGATCTCTGTTAGTAATTTTGTGAACCTGAATGTGTTGGAGGAGTGTTTTTTACTCCCTTTGTCTCCTATTGTGCATCAACAATTCTTGCTTTTGTCTAATCTTCAGCAAGATCTTCAACAAGTGGGACATAATAAAGCTAAATGGTTTTTCTTTGGATCCGATCAAGGGAGTTTTATTACGAATAAGGTATATATGTCATTGTCAGGTCAAGGGATTGCGCATGCAATTTTTTCCAAGTGTTGGAATAATAGTTGTCTCCACAAGCAGAAGATCTTTTGCTGGATTTTTTTTACATGGTAGATTGCATACAAGAGACTTACTTGTAAGGAAACACTTTAATTTGAGCAATCAAGATTGTGTTTGCTGCTTGAATGATGTTCTAGAAACTCAACTTCGTCTTTTATTTCTTTACCCTTTTTCTATCTCCTGTTGGAGGCGCATTGGTATTTTGGACTTTTGAAGCTAATATTTGGGATATGTTATTTGAAGGCCAGAAGTATTTTCCAGACATTAAGGTATTCTATTGGGAAGTGATTATTTCAGTCTTGTGGTCCCTATGGAAATTCAGAAACAAAACTATCTTTCAAAATCTTTTAGGATCAACGGAAGACTGGCTAAAGTTAGTCATCTCAGACTTAGAGCATATTGTCTTTAGATTTAGATTGGGTGTTAAAACTGGTTTATCCAAATGGATTGATCTTTTGTAATTTCCTTTTTTGGCCTTTTTTTTATTGGATTTTATGACTTTTGTACTATCCTCTTGATAATATATTTTTTGCAGTAGGTTTTCCTATTGTTTCCCTCAAAAAAAACAAAGATTCAACTAAAATGATTAAAAATAAGGTAAATAGATAGATGAGAGGTGTAACCTAGCAAAGGGCTCAGCTAACTTGTGTAAATTAGATCTAACGCAAACCAACAGATCACAATATACTAAACCACAACTCAATTCAGATCCAACCAAACAAGTTAAAAACTTGAAGAACCAATTGGAGGGATTCAACAGAACCCACCCTTGAATCTTGCCCGACAGAGAACAAGAGCAAAACCAGCGAGAACACAAGATAAACTCGTGCAAAATGGGTAGAAAGCAATAAGAATTCTATTGATAAGCAAAAGTTATTTTTAGGGAACAGATTACATGAATATATATATATATATATATAGCAATTGGGGGGAAAGGTAAACCTTAACTGCCAAACAAAGTGTATCCAACTATAATACTAACAAAAATATCCGTAAAATAAGTTTGAACTAAAGATAGAATGTAGAAAAATAAAAGGAACCCGATTTGAACTCAAACTCCTCCTCCAAATCCAATTTGGGCTAAATCTATGCAGCTAGCAAGAAAATGTGTGGAAAGCCTTTAAATCTTGCTCAAATTTTGGTAAATTTGAGTTTGCCTCGACCTTGACTTGTTCCCCTACTATTTCACTCATTTTGGAGAGAATTTGACCAATATTTGACTTGAATTTGACAAATTCAAACGTGATAGCTGACTAGAATTTCAAGATTTTCCTCCTTGTTCATTTTGTTCACCCAAGGTGCAAATGAAGTCCAAATTTAGTGTTCTTGAGCTTGTTGGAAAGTATGAAGTATACTTTTAGAAAAGCATAATTTTCTACATGTTTGGAGCACTTTTCTGGAGCCAAATCTTGAAATATTGCACCAGTGTCCTCGGGAAAATGTTCAATAGCAAACAAAACCCAATGTGGCTCTTCGTTATGACTTCCTTGATGTTCCTTGAGGTGTTCTAGGTACTCCTAATGCATATCCATACCCTCATACCTAATATGAATCAAAGAATTCCCAATGGGTAGTAGCCTTAAACAATTTAAAACACAACTAAAATTTGAGAGGAAAACTTGTACTTGGGTTTGAAACTCTCTTGATTTACTCCTAGTAATTGGTCCACTGATTGGAGGGGCTGGTGTAGATGTCGGTGTTGGGATGTCCTCATCACTAAGGAATTCAAGATGTTATCACAATTTGTTCTTATCTATTTATACCACATGTCGCTGGGTACTGATGAAGTGAAGAAGACTTTTTGTCAGTGACTGACGAAGCCAAACACCATTTATGCCAGACACTGATGAGGCGAAGGCATCAATTTGTTAGCGTATAACGAGGCCGAACAACCCCCTGGCCGGGCATTGATGGATATTCCAATGCTCGCCACATTTTTTTGTGAGACTGACAAAGCTATGGGTTTGTATAATTGCATGCATGGCTATACGCATTACATTCATCAAGGGAAAATTTGAAGTTTTGAAAACAACAGCCATTAGCATAGCTTAATCTGAGATTTTTTGCAGATGTAATTAACCATGAGCCTTTCAAAAGCCCTTAGAATCATGAACCCTGTATATCAAGATGTATTCCATAGGTGCAAATGAGAGCATGTGAAATCCCAAAGGGACTTGTAACTTGTAATTCTTTGAGAATTAATGAAGTACACTATTTTCTCTAAGATTATGTGTTCTCTATGTTCTTCTATGTGTATACTTATATATACTAGCACGCCCGCTACATGGAAGGGGTAATTTCACCCGAAAAGACATCTTTCGGATGAAACAAAGGGGAAATTAAATCATGCTCACTCATCCAGTAAGAGGCATCACATATTTCACCACACTCATACCATTTCATTTGTAAAGGCCTCTCGAACTTCACGATTCGCATGTCACTTAATAGTGCAACATTCGCATGAATGTGTATCTAACCCTTTTAGAGTTGGTTCTTTTGATTCTTATTTGATTTCTGGATTTAGAAGGGGTTTAATTGCAAAAATTACTGATTTCCCTTTTCAAAAACCGAAACTAGAGCCATTTGGGTACTAAAAGAGTTTTTATTAAAAATGTTTTTATTAAAACTAGCCCCAAAACGATCTTCAAGTATCTTATTTTTTAGTGAAATCGGTTTCGAGCGCTAATAAAAATCTATTTGGATTTTGCCAAAACTTGCTTTACAGAACTCCTAGATATTGTTACCTTGAAGATGTTTGCAATTGAAAACTTTCTCAAAAAAGTTTTAATTTCAAAGTTATGGGCGTTTGAATCTCACAGGAAAACTTGCTTTGACCCGAAATATCTTATACATACAAAACATGAGTTTAGCCATTTCTATGGTCTTTACTCATGTGCTTTGGCTCAAAATTATATGAATAACTCATGTAAACTATTTCATGTCAAAAATCCCATGAAAATTAAATTTAAACTCAATTTGCAAAAGTTTGCCAAATTTCAACCTTCTTGCTTGACATAAAGTACATTTGATCATCATTCTTGATTGGAAAATCTTTTTTGCAAAATTATTTTTCCAAAATGTGTATCATGCATTGAAAATCATTTCTGCAAATTTTCATTTCATTTGGATTTGATTTGAGCAACATATAATTTTTTTCACAAATCAAATATGAAATATGCAAATTCAGACTTCTCGTGGTTTTTGGCTGATTTGACATTTTTAGATCTCTCAAATGGTTGGCTATTTGAAGAAAATTTCTACATTATATTTTATCTTCTATGATTGATATTTACTATTTATTTATTTCAAAATTGATGGAGGTCATTTGTGTGGTTTTTCAGGTGCCTTTACATGTGTAAAATAATTTACATAAAACCTAAAATCTGAAACTTTCAATCTGGTCAAAAGTTGTCTTTTTCATATCTTGTTGTTAGCTCTGATTTTGGCTTCACTGTAAAAGGAAAACTTGTTCCTCATTATCTCATTTATCACCAGAATTTATTTTGGAATATTTGGAGCTTGTGTGCATTTGTTTCTATGATTAAAATCAAGCTACAGTGTTTAAGAAAATTTTCAATCAAATTGGATGTCAACCTCTCATTTCTTTCAAATGACTAAAAATTTGAATCTTGAATCGTCATGGAAAGTGTTTGTATTGATGTTATTTATCTCTATGAAACTTTTCATGATTTTTTGTTTTTGTTTGGATAGTTTCTCGATTTGAATTCATTTAGACCCTTTTTGATTATCTTTGGAATTCAGTCGATTGATCTGAATACTATTTTATGAGAACTTCAAAAATGAACTTAATTGAAATATATGCCAAATAGTATTCTCTTACTCCTAGCATGATATGGCCTTGAATTGATTTTCTCTCAAATATTCCTTGTTTTAGACCATAAAGAGGGGAGTTTGTGACCTTTATTTTGTTTTGATTCTTATTGAACGTACTCTCTTTATTCACCAATAGGTTATTTCTATCTTTTTCACATAATTTATGACCAAATTTGGATGATTATTCCTCTCATAGTAACTTTTTCGCCAAATCTCCATTTTGGCGAAATTGATGGATTTTGATTTCTGCAAAATTTCTTGAAATTGGAGCATGTTTGAATGAATTTTCAATTTGAGTACTCTTTGTGGAGATTTGAGCTCTTCATTAGGTCTTATACTTTTCTCCTATTTTTTGTGACATAAAATTGTTTTGTGAAACCTCTTTTTGGCGTACCTACCCTAATCATAACTAAAATCACACCAAAATAACCACACTAACACCACAAACTCCTTACTTGTTACTTTAATTCTCTAAAGACAAGAAAATAAAGTACAACAACACACCAAAGACCAAGTCCCACAGTATCCATAAAAATAACATGATAGATAACCATAACATGGAGATACAAACAAACTTAAACTCTCAAGAGCCTCTTTCGAATGCATAAAGACAATATCATAAAGTGAACACAATCATAACTGAAGTCACACTAAAACAACTTTACTCACACAATAAAGCCCCTATTTGTTACTCTAAAGACATGAAAAAAAAGCACAACATCACACCAAAGATGAAATCGCACAATATCCATAAAATCGGCATAATAGATAACCATAAAATGGAGCTACAAAAAAAGTTACAACTTATAAGAGCCTAACCATACGACCTCTTTTGATGCGTAAAGACATGATCATAAAGTGAACCCAATCATAACAAAAATCATACCAAAACAACTTCACTCATACCAGAAACCCACTCTTTGTTACTCCAAGAACATGAAAAGGAAGGCACAATATCAAAACAAACATCATGTCCCACAGAATCCACAAAAATACATGATAAATAACCATAAATGGGGCTACAAAACAAAGGTACAATCTAGTTCCTAACTAAGCAACCTCTTTGAATGCATAAATACATGATCATAAAATTGACCCAATCATCACTAAAATTGCACTAAAAAAGTTTATCCACACCGTAAACCCCTGTTTGTTACTCTAAAGATAAGAAAGCAAAACAAAACATCAAACCAAAAATCAAGGCCGATAGTATCCATAAAACTAACATAATTAGATAACCATAACATAGAGCTACAAAACAAAGTTATAAGTCACCAAAACAAAAAAGGTGAGACTTTATGGACTTCTTTTCCATATAAATAAGAAGATAGACATATAAATATTTGAGGCAAACAGTTAAACACCAAAGAACAACATACACCCACATAAAGACAGAGTCTTCTTAAATCTATAAATGGTGGAGCTACTACCCTCCCTCTAGATACCACCCTCTTATGCTGGGCAGTCATCATGTTCTTTGTCTTCAACAGGTGGAGCTACCGCCATAGTACAAGCAACAAAGGAAAATAAGATGGTGTCTATAGAGCAGCTAGTGCTCCACCTCTGCAACACCGAACTGCGTGAAAATGCTCTCCTTGAGCTCTCCAAGGTTCCCTTGCACCTCCTACCTCACCCTAAAAAATATTTGGCCTTTTTATCACTAGTAGGGTTTCTTGAGGGGAGGTTTGAGAATACTGTGTCAGGCTGAAAGGTTGTATACTTGTAGGGTTGTGGTGCAGTATTGTGGGATGAGATAGCTTAGTTTTAGTAATTTGGGTTAGCACATCGCGGTGGCGGTTGATCTATATTGCACTCTTATCACTATTTTAGTGTGGAAAGGAGTATTTTTTATTTCTAATAAGTTTATTGTCGGGATATATGGAGTGGGAAATTCAATTATAATTTAATTTTGCATGTACCAATAAGAAATGATGATAATTTAATGGAGTTGTGTGGCTATTGTAGGTATACTAGTTCAATTTTTGTAATTCGGAGTTGGAGTCTAAGTTGTGGTGAATGCTCTTGTCTCCAATACTATTTGATATAAAAAGAGTTTCCTTTTGATCTTTGGTAATTGTTTTCTTGTGGGAGATGGGGAATTCAATTTGCTAGGGATAGAAAAGGTACCATCTTTAGTTCATTTAACAAATTAAACAAACATGCGTTTAAACTTTATCTTATTGAAATAATTTGGCATGCCGAATTACATATTATTATTGCAAAATTAGTTGATTAGATACTGCCATTGTCAATAGTGTTGCTTGGACAATTAATTCATAGAACATTTTCCTTTATGTTTGGTAACTTATCAATGGTTTTAAATACAACTATGGTAAATTTATTTTTTGGTTATTAACATCCCAAGATGTGGAGGAAGGTAAAAAAATTCAATATGTATGTTGTTTTTTGTGCTTGTTTTTAGAAAAGAGAGATATTTCGAGACCTGGCTCCATTGTTGTGGCACTCTTTCGGCACTATTACTGTACTACTCCAGGTAAGTTATCTTTTATTCTTGTGTATTTAGTTTATGCATGCTTCAAACCACAAAGAATAAGAGCTTTAAGCCAACTTTATCCCTTGTGTTTCTATGTTTGATCTGTTGTTGAGGTTATAATGTTTTGCTTGGTTATGTAAGCCTACATTCAGTTTGTAACTATATTAGCAATGTTTGTAACTGGATGAAGCTTGAACATATCTTTCTTACTCAGTCTCTGGTTGCTTTGAAACATATACAGGAGATTGTGTCAATATATCCTTTACTTTCGCCCCCAACATTGTCAACAGTTGCATCAAACCGAGTCTGCAATGCACTGGCACTTCTTCAGGTACACTTTTTGCAAAACAAGGGGAAAAAAGGAAATTGGATTGTTGGCTGCTACCATCTCATGTCATACTGTACTATAAAAAAGGATGAAAATTTTATGCCTCATTGTTATATACACTCAATTGTCCACATTATTTTCATAACACCTCGTTGTTGTCTAACATTTTCTTCATATCATTTTTGTGCAATTGCAGTGTGTTGCATCTCACCCTGAAACTAGGATCCTTTTCTTAAATGGTAATGCTCATCATCACTTGTAGATTAAGTATAATGCTCATTATTAAATTATTATTCTCTTCTCTATCTCCTTACATTTATAATGTACTTGATGTATTGCAAGTATAAAACATTACTAATATTGAAAGGAGTTTTGAAGTATTAGAGAGATATTTTCACCTGTAATAATGTACATATATAGCACAAATACGCCCTTTTGAGTTTTTTTATTGTTCATAACTCTCTCTTTTCCCTCTCTTTTCTTTATTCTCTTTAGCTCACATCCCATCATACTTGTACCCACTGTTGAATACTTCTAGCAAAACAAGATCTTTTGAGCACTTGAGGCTTGCAAGCTTGGGCGTCATTGGTGCTCTTGTGAAGGTAAGTAACACTTGGAATTTGGAAGTTTACAAGAAGTGGAAAATTCATTGTAATTCCTCTACCCCTAGATAGCAACATGCTACATATTATACATAAATTGTTTCACCACTTCTGCAATCATCAACTAATATTCATGTTGCTCTTCTTCTAGTATCTTCCTTTATTTTGTCCATCTTGAAACATTCAAGAATGGTATATTCCTTATTGTATTTGGAAGAAAAACATAGCTAACTCTATATCTTTACAAAATATATATTTTATAATATTTTCTTTTTTCTCATTTACTGAATAACCTATCATATTTCTAGTACAATGCAATGAACACCTCGCTTTATCTCCCAATTAGCTGAAACTAGCAAGGCTTATGAGCATAGTGCAATAACATTTCCACTACCCCAAAAAAATGTGAAACAAAAGCAATTTGGTATCACCATCATTGAGATGTATTTGTTTTCTATAACTGAGCCATATAGGTGGCCTATTAAAGGACCCCGCTGCCATCTCTCACTATTCTTTGTCCAAAGGATCTGTTCCCTCTAATTACCACACTCAATGTCGTATATGTGTTAGCTTTTTCCCTGGTAGTCACCTAAATCAAGTCATTAATCAAAGGTGAGATATTGGAGGAAATGAAAGATTGGGCTTTGTGTAAATTTGAATATTCCAAATTTCACCTTTGATGGCTGATAAAATGGTTCTGCATTGCATTCTTTAGAAATCAGAAGTACCTTCTAATGAAGATTTAGTCTTTAATTGTGGGCATAAATACCATACTAATTTGCCATTTAGGTGAGAAATTAGAGGAAACAAAGCCGTTGTGATTTCTAGCTTTTCACTAGAGGAATGGAAGATTCAATTCCCTCTAATTCTTAGTCAATGTCAAATATACAAATGTTTCTTGTGTAGTGTGTCATCTAGCAATCTATTGGTGACCCTATGCCAATTGCATTGTTTTGTCTAGTTCCTGATCTGAAGCTAGATGAAGATGAACTCCAATCTAGTCTCTGAGTTTGTCCCTGATCTTTCAAGGTAGATTGATCTCACCAAAACAGTAAAGACTCAACTAAAATGATTAAAAATAAGATAGATAGATAGATAGATAGATAGATGAGAGGTGTAACCTAGCAAAGGGATTGGCTAATTTGTGCAAATTAGATCTAACAGATCACAATATACTAAACTACAACTCAATTTAGATCCAATCAACCCAACAAGTTGAATACTTGAAGAACCAATTGGAGGGATTCAACAGAACCCACCCTTGAACCTTACTAAGGGAGAATAAGAGAAAAATTAGATAAAACACAAGATAAACTCGTGCAAAATTGCTAGAAAGTAATAAGAATTGTATTGATAAGCAAAAGTTACTTTTAGATAATAAATTACATGCATATATATAGCTGTTGGAGGGAAAGGCAAACCTTAACCGCCAAACAAAGTGTATCCAACTAGAATACTAACAAAAATATCCCTAAAATAAGTTTGAACTAAAGATAGAAAGTGGAAAATAAAAAGAAACCGATTTGAACTCAAACTCCTCCAAATCCAATTCGGGCTGAATCTGTGCAACTAGTAAGAAAACGTATGGAAAGCCTTTAAATCTTGCTCAAATTTTGGTAAATTTGGGTTTGACTCGACCTTGACTTGTTCCCTTACTGTTCCACGTATTTTGGAGAGAATTTGACCAATATTTGACTCTGATTTGACCAAATTCAAACATGATAGCCAGTTGGAATTTCCATAATTTTGTAGATGTTGGTGTAGGGATGTCCTCATCAGTTTCATATATCATAAATTGTTCTAAGGTGGCATGAGGCTTATTGCTTTTTGAGTGACACACAAGTTATGCTTGATTTTTTTTCACTAGTCTTAGAAAGCTAATCGAAGACTTTTTTTTTTTGGCATTGTAGCTCTTTTATGCCTAGTTGCAAAAACAGAACACACTACATGCTATGCTGCTTCTTTTATCAAGGAGATTACTGCTTGACACTCTATTGAATTTCTTTGTCAATGCACATTGAGTATTCTTTTTTTTCTTATCAAATACCAAGTGCCTTCTTTATTTTTCCCAGTGATCTCTCAAATATGCGACCAAGTTTTCTTGTATTTTTGTTTAGATACATGGGCAAATGATTATTGTTTGGGCCATATCTTTCATAATGACCAAACAGAGAATATACTAAAGTTCCTACTTGATTTATCAGGTAGTGATTCTGCAAATGAGAACAACGTTTCATTGCCTTGCAATTTGTGCAGGTTGATGATACTGAAGTTATAAATTTTCTACTGCAAACTGAAATAATTCCACTGTGCTTGCAAACCATGGAGATGGGTACTGAGCTTTCAAAAACGGTATGTAGCTAGCAACCCAAATCCTCATCTAAAAGTCATCTTTTATTTTTGCATCTGAGTTTTGTTGCTCTTAGAAATATGACATAACAATTCTTTGGATATCTAAGTTTGTATGGAACGCTATCTAGTTTCACCTAGCATTAAGTTCACGATTTGGTTGGTTCCAATAGATTTCAACCTTCTCTATATATACATTAATTGAGATAAGATTCATATTGGTTTCTCATCTGCCATCTTTAGCTTATTATTGGTCATGAATTGGTAAGATTATTTAATGAGTTGTCTTTTGTAAACTGTCATGTGATTACCTCATTCAAGAGAATCAAATTGGCTCTAGAACTATGGACGCACTCATATACTTTGGGTGCACATTTTAACAATGTAGATTATACTTGCACAAAGCAATCACACAATTTGTTCTAGAACATAGTCAACTAACTCATTGCTGATCTTTGTTTTCCTAAATTTAAAATTATTTCCTCAATTTCACTAATTTGGTAAAGATATATGTGCAGGTGGCCACCTTCATTATCCAAAAGATTCTACTTGATGATGTTGGGCTGCGCTACATTTGTGCTACTACTGAGCGTTTCTTTTCTGTGGGCAGTGTTCTAGCGAACATGGTTGTTTCTCTCACTAATCAACCTTCCACAAGGTTGCTGAAACATGTTATTTGTTGTTACCTCAGGCTTTCTGATAATCCTAGGTTTGCGCTATCAATCATGAGTTGTAAAGTAATTTTACATCTCAATTCACGAGCCTAATATTTTTCTTCTTTGCTCTTTATATAGGGCCTGTGTTGCGCTGCAAACTTGCCTTCCTGACATGTTGAAAGATGGGACATTCGACAATTGTCTTCAGGTGAGTCGTAACTCATTAGTCATCAGTGGTCCATTGTTGATCCACTAACCAAATGCTACACTAGACTAGACGTTTCAATCAAATGTTGACTCAAGTTCTGATAAAAAACATAGGATGACCCACCAACGAGGCGTTGGCTTCAACAATTATTGCATAACGTGATGAGTAGAAGACTGAGGATCTCCTCAAGCCAGACCCGGAGCACATGATGGGGATATAAAATGATCTGGTTGCTGTTGTTCTTTTCCTGGAAGGAGTAGATATTGCTTGATAACCGTTATTTTCCCCTATTATCTCATCCAATAATTGATACAAATATTCAATAAAAACTCTTATAATTACTCAAAAGTAATTTAATTTTATTTCAATTACTTACTATGTACTCTAGACCCCTGTTTTGTATGTCCTGTGGGGACCTTGCCTGTTGCAACGGGTCTTGAGGTGTGCTCATACTCCGACTGCCCAAAATGTAGTTATGCACAAGAGAAGTAACAGTCATCCAATTCAAAACATACTAATTACATTAATTGACATATGGCACAAAGTAGGACTAGACGGCCTTAATTACAAAACATTACATAAACGGGGCCAACATGGTCAATAGCTAGTTTTTGAACTTATGTTTTTAACAAAACACGAAAGCGAAGCTACTCGCGTCTTTCCCCAGTCGACGCTTGAGTGTGGCGCGATACCCTCATGATTCCTGCTGGACGCACTGGTCATCTTCTGGCTCCAGTGCGAGAGTGAACTCTCCTTGGTCAATTGGCTCCTCATCTATTGAATATGTAATTTTGCAAGAATGAGTACTTTTGTAGTTAGTAAGCCATAGTAACACCTATTCTACTATATGCTTTGTAATTAGCAAGGAAGATGCTGGTCTGGTTGAAAACTACACTTTTCATGTATCCTCTAGAGTTGACCTAACATTTTACTACGAACACCATTTTATCTTGCACTAAGATCATTTTATTTCAAAACATACTTGTGTCGCAACTGTTGGATCTAGGTCAATTTAGGTTTTGATGATTAATGATGATTTGGATAAACCCTTGATGATTAATGTTAATTTGGATAATGACAATTTTGATGATCAAATAACAACTTGAATAAATCCTGTTTTAGCACAAGTAAATTGAAATATTATTTGATAAACCCTGAAGTGGATGTCTCCTTTCTTGTGGTCTTGATATCGATGCATATGTTGAAGGCGAACTCTGTGGTTGCATCATGCTTGTACTAATTGTAAATTGAAATGTCATGTGTAAGATCCGGAAGTTTGATGACTCCTTGTTGTGGATTTGATATTGATGCATATGTTGAGGGGGAGCTCATCATTAGTCATTTGTGTTTACATCGAGCCTATGCTAATCATTATCATGGCATGAGTAGTATAGATTTTGTGCGTATTTCTTTTTATCATATATGGATCTATATGATTGTATATTTCATCTCTTACTCATTTGTTGAAAATGGTTTAGTCATTTCACCAAAAAGAGAAATTGTTGAGTTAGCTCCTTTGTGGAGTAATTTCTCTGGTGATTAATGAAAAGGTGAACTCGGAGGCCCAGAGGATGTCCGCAGTGACTTCCTCCGGGGGCACCTTGGTGGCCTTTGCGCGACCCTTGGGACCCATTTACTTCTCTGGTGGCTTGGGGCTCTAAGGGGACATGTTCGAGTTTCTGGGGACTAAGCTTCCGGGAGAGAGCTACCGGGAGAGCTAAGGGCGCCAGTGGTGTTTGAGGATTGAGGGTTCGAGTGACTCCTCTGGGTCCCTCGAGGCCCTATTTATAGAGCTCGAGCGCGGCCTCGATGGCCGCCATGTGGCTCCTCGCGGCGCATCCGTGCCGCTCAATTCAAATAGTGCGTGGAAATTGAAGGGTCGGGCGCGCGAAACGATGCGTCTCCGGTTCGAACCATGAGTGGCCATTATGGTCGAATGGCACGCTCCAATCGAGACGGGGCCTTAATGAACACCGGTGCCCCCATAAACACTTGGCATGAAGATCGAAGCGTCATGGCTCCAAAGATCCATCTCAGAGGGGATGTTCCCTGTAACATGAACAATCCCCTCTGGGGACTCAAACAGCGTCCCCGGAGGGCATGGGGGTTGCTGTTGGGGGAAATCTCCGCGGGATCAAGTACAAGTAAGGGGCCGCCAAGTCCCCTGTCCCGGGTCATGTTAGGATCACTCGAGAAGCGCCTCAGGAAATGGCGGACACCTGTCAAGCATCCAAGGCTCCTGACCGGAAGAAGGATGCTAGTGCCCCTCGATCCAACAGTTGCGGATGGGGCAGTTTAGTCTTTTTGCATCTTTTTGGCCTATATAAGCCCTTGTAGCCTCTCATGTAAGGGGGACAATTCATTTTATACTCTAATAGACAATCAAATAGGTGTGCTCTGGAGTCATCTCTCCCCTGAGAGAGCTCCCCTAGCCAACTCCGGTTGGGAGTACATCGATAGGACTAGGGCATCCACTGAGGCCTGAACCTACATAAACCTTCATGTCATTTGCTGTGTTTGCCCGACGGGAGAGGACCGGTCGTGCGGTCAGCTCGCATCGTCTTTTCTGCGCTAGGGACTTCAACAAAACCTGCCGGGGTATTCGCAATACCATGACACGTCTAATCTGATTCTGTCTTATTTGAACTAGCTCAGGTGATAATCCTCGTCAGCTAGCCCCCAAATTTGAAGAAAATGAAAAGACATATTTGCTTCATATTTTTATCCTGCATCGAATTATGAACCCGACATTTCAACTTCAACTGAAACTGTTCCGCCGTGTGACAGTTCATATCCCGAGAGAAATCTTGAGTTTTTCTTGTCAGGTAATAATGACTTAATTGACCAATCGTGAGGGCAACCGTAAGTGCGTTTTAAGAACCCGAGACGTGTGTGGAAATGAACCGACGCCTCCCGGCTCTATAAATAGAAGAGCTTTTAGGTTCTTTGAACTCACGAGTTTTATATCTCGACTAAGTCTTTTAGAGCCATTTCTCCTCTCTGGTCATACCCTCTAATCCTCTTATTCTTGTCTCGATGGCGGATCAAGACCCCAAGAACATTATCGAGATTGAGAGTGATGAAAAAGAAGTGATACCCGAACTCGACCATGACTTCTAGAAGGTAAGACTTTTCTGGAACTCTGGCTCAGGTCGTCGTTTTACATCTTGATCATTTCCAAATGCATTTTGGGAAATTACAGGTGACTGAGGAGCTGATTCCTCCAAAGAAGAAGTTGAAGGTCGACGAAGGATCCTCCAGTGGAGCTTCATTTCACGGGTGCAAAGGTTGGGGATGCATCATTGCACTCTCTTTCCTTGTCCCATGTAGTTCTCCCTATCCATGTGACTCGACAGGTTGAACCCTCATCTCCACCTTTGGAGATCCATAATAATCCTTCAAAGCTTCCATCTACTTCTAGGGAAAGTCCCACATCTCTGCGATCAGATGATCCTCAGCTTTTGTTGGGTGATCAATTTTCTGGTGGGAAGATTGCACTCCCGCGAGCAGATGGTCCTCGACTTTTGTCGGGTGATCTACTTCCCAGGGGAAGTACCACATCTTCCCGTCCAATTTTACTGTGAATATTGGTAATCATCTTCATTCTCTTTCTGCTGATCATTTTATCTTTAAAACTAACGCATGCATGTGCAGAAGATGAAAATCTCTAGAGCCCCCAGCGACCAGCCTGCTGAAGTCCAGGCTCTTTTTTGTGAGAGTGTATCCCTCGAGCAAACTCTCCAAAAAGAAAAAGAGGCTCTGGAGAAGAAGTTTGATGAGATGTCTTCGGCCATTCAGCATCTGGCAGAATGTTATGACAATTCTTGTGAAGAGGCGCGCCAATTCCGCTTGGAGAGGGACTATGCTTGGCAGCAGCGAGAACTCTCTGATACGATAAGTAATAACAGTGCTTCTTTGCTTCGGGATGATGTAGATAGGCTTAGAACCATAGCCAGTTCTCTGGGGGCAGTCAGTGTTGATCTCACTGATGTTAACATGCCCCTGGGAGAACTTTGTAAACGGCTACTGGACCAGGTCGACGCTTTGGTCGCCTATGTACCTTTTGTATGTAAAGATTGCCACAAATAAAGAACTTCTTTTCCTTACATACTTGATCCCTTAAAAGGATTATGTAAAACTTATAATCCTGATTAAGGTTCTTTATATTCTGTGAGAAAAAATGGTTACACAAGAATGCTTCTATGACCAAAAATACACAAATAGGTTTCTGTCTGAAACCGGCTCAGGACAGTTCTTCGCTCTCAGAATAGCATTGAGATCGTAGACTATGATCAGAATCAGTGCTACGATCATAGCGCCATATCTTGACCGTGGGGCGACCACAGATGTTGTGATCACCTATATTGTAGCGATCACCGAATTGCATTGTGATTAGTATACAAGATATAAGTTTATTCCAAAGTCATAAGGGATTACTTCCTTGATAAACATTAAGAATTTCTCATATTTTTATATGTACCATAGCCCCCGAATGTGAAATAAAATGATAAAGATACATTTCATTTCGGATTCATTACTGGGTATGGATAACGGGTTCCAAGAGGAAAGGCACCCATTATGGGAAATTAATAAAATATCCGGCGAAGGGCTGTCTCGGGCATATAAAAGGAAGAGGTACTTACTGGGGAAGCCTCATAGCTAAAAACCGTTCGTTGCCTTAGACATTCTTGCCGCACGAAACCCTCTTTTGCACACCTCGTCTTTGTCGTCTCCAAAGCCATCACCTTTTTCCTCAATCCTCTATAGTAATGGCGTCCTGGAGTCGATCTGTCCACCACAAAGAGGAGAGTCTGGTGGCACTAGAGAAAGAAGAGATTCTACCCCCACTGCTGCTAATCAACAGGCAGCCAGCGGAGAAAGATCAAGAAACCCCAATCGTCCAAGAGGGCGAATTGGTGATCTTTGAGGAGTACTTGCGCTGTGGGTTCCGATTCCCAGAAAGCGGGTTCCTGCGGGGAATCTTGGACCACTACGGGTTGGAGTTGGTCAATCTCCACCCAAATGCGGTTCTCATCCTAGTGATTTTTCAACATCTGTGTGAAGCTTTCGTCGGAGTGCTTCCAAGCGTGGAGCTTTTCCGACGCTTCTACTTCTCGGCATAGTCAAAGAGTGCCAATGCCGCTGGGTGCATCTACTTTCACATAAGGGAGAGGATAGAGTACCCATTCCCACCTCTACGGGATTCTGTGCACAGGTGGCACCACAAATGGTTCTACTGCACCCCTCCGTCGGAGAGCGGACTGTGGTTCACGAACACCCGACCGGAGAAAGACAATGAATTAGACTCCATTTGTTCTCTGAGTGCAGAACTGAAGAAACAAGCTCAAGCCATTCTTCACTTAGTCCAGCAGAGCTTGACCGCGTGTGACATTATCCGCGATGTTGTGAAGAATAGGATGAGCCCCCTACGTGAGAGGGCACATCCAGCTTGGGAGGTGGAGTCCATGGCAGACAACACCTTAGATTATAACACTAGTATGTCCTCTAGCCAAAAAAATACACATTTTTACTGATGAAAGATGTCGTATTTAGCAACATGCTTGTTTGTGACACAGCACTGTCTTTGTCCGAAATTGAAAAAAGGACAAACTACCTCCTACGGGCATACAATGCCACGGCGGAGGGAGCTAAAGGGTCGCCTCGCCCCCAGAGCTTAATTAATGCCGGCGATGATCTTAAACAAGAGCGCCGAAAGGTATGATCTTTCCCAACAAGCTCTGTTGTAAATCATCCACTTGTCTTGTGTTTACCAAAGGCATTTTAAATAATACAGCTTCTGGGAAAATTTGCTGGTGCGATGTGTCCAAGCGAGGACACTGGTCCTTCGGGGAGACAAGCTGCGAAGAAGGTGAAGAGGACCCCTTCGAAGCACAAAATGAAGGAGCTTACTCCCGAAAAACCTAAGAAGATCTTGGGAGGGGCTTCTTCACGAAAGAAAACTATAACCGCAAAAAAGACAGCGGTAAGATTTTCCGTACCCCCTATAATCCCAGGTACGAGTGGAAATTACTTCTTCGTCGTACAGGGTGAAGGGAGCGAGGATGAGGAAGACGACATTCCTCTAGTTCGTCGCAAGAGGAAAGCAACTGCCTTTTGGGAACAAGCCTCCCAAAGAGGTCAGCTTCCCTTCAAACCGACAGAGTCTTGTCCCTGAATGCAAGGATAGGGACGACTATAATGGGCCCCGCGACCACTCACAATCCTGTGGTTATGGGCGAAACCCCTGCGCCTGAGGCTTGCGAAGCCCCAAGACTGATAACTCCTCCCTTACTGATCGAGAGAGCGACTGTGGTAAGAATCTCTCCTATCGCCATCTAGAGATGATTGACAAGAGGCATTTTACCTTACAATCTGTTTGTTTGTTTTTAGGCGCAGGGATGCTGCTCCCAGTACTCCGGCGACCTCAACAAGCCTTGGCACAACACCCATAGTAGAGGTCGCGGAAGAGCCAAGTTCTACTCCCATTGTCGAAGAAGTCCTTCAGGCCATCATGGAGGGAATAGCAGCAGACATCCAATCACAAGGGATGGAAACTGCAGTCCCGACCACAGAGGGGGATCAACAGGAAAGATCATCTACTGCCCCTGTCGTGGACACAGCAAGTCTTGAGGCTCGACCTCACGCTGATGTTGAGAGCAGCTCATTCAGCGATTACGTAGAGGTACGCAAAAAACTATTTTTATTATTTTCGAGCTCGCAAAAATTTAAGAATATCCATGTTTTAAGAGCAATTCCTTATCGTGTTTCAGGACTTGACCTGTGTGGCGACCAGGTCGATAGCTATAGCAAAGCATGTCGAGGTCGCACAACGGGAGATCAGCCGGCTGCAACAGTACGTGTGGTTCTCTTTACTCGTGTTAACTTGAATCCGTATTTAAGCGTAGCTGAACGTCTTTCTTGTTATAGAGAAAATGCCTTTTGAACAAGAGCATGGCTGATCGGGAGAATCAAGAAGAAGCTATAGCCACGAGATGTTCTTCTCTAGTGAGGGAACTTCGCGAAGCGCAGTTAAAGCTCTCTTGTAAGTCAACTTCCGACCAGAAAACATTATTTCGTTACATGAACCACTGTAAGAATCATCTACCATGTTCATGCAGCCAAGAGGATCAAATAAACCTTCTTTCAAGAGAAAAGAATGACCTTCAGGCGACCATTGAGCTCCAAAGCTTGATGATTGATATTGTCTGCACGGAGAATGAGAGTTTGAGAGCAACAATTGCATCCGGTAGCAATGTTCAATCTTCCATCTTTGAAAAGCTGAAGACGGTGGCAACTCTGCTCAAAGCTGATGTGGTCGAATGTCAAAAGATCAATCCTAGCTTTGGCAAGTTAGCCACATTGGTTGCAACTCAGGCTGAATCACTTCTCGAATATCTTCCTGAAGATATGAGGCGACAGGAAGAGGCGATGAGGACAAAAGTGCAATCTATAGCCTCCGCCATCCTCTGCAGACTCCGTTTTTATCACAGCCTTGATCTTGATTTGAAACCAGTGGTCGGAGATGCAGAAATCGAGGTGAAGATCAGCTTGAGGCCATAATGGAGGAGGTCCGGCCCTTGATCAAAAACCTCTTGATAGAACTTGGCTTATCTTAATTGTTGATGTAACAATTTTTATTCCTATAAACATGTAATTATACAATGCAAATGCATGCCTTAAATATTGAAAAAAGAAAGTACTTCTCTTCATTTCATGCTATGACCATATTCCCTTAGCCCCCTCCTGAGATCATAAGTACTGGAGACCTAGTATTGTAATCTCAGGAAAAAAAATATGGGCGTTATGAATATCTAAGAAATGCTTTAACTTAGATATGACCATTCGATCATACCGATACTGACCTTAATACAACACCCGGCCTTACTATGAACTGGCAGCCACTCGAATGATCAGGAACATGCCAGTAAGTCCCGTGTGCGATGAGAAATGGCTTCTTGAGGGATGTCTTATCTGGATGCGACCATGAGATCAGCCAGCGAATCCGGTCAGGATATTGCAGCAAGATGATCATCGGTGATCAGCCCCCGAGCAAGACTCGTTATAGGTATGGCAAAGAAACGAACGTAACATGAGCCAAATGAAAGTACTCATGACTTTTGCTAAACCATGCTAATTGAACAAGAAAAAAGATTGGAGAACTTACACGTAGAACTTGCGTAGTTGATCGATGTTCCAAGTATTGGACAAGATTTTGCCTCCCTCCATTGCTAGCCGAGCCGATCCTGATCGCGGTACTAAAACAACAGTGTAAGGGGCTTCCCACTGAGGAGAGAACTTATTGTGGTTAGACTGGTTTTGTATTTTTTGTAAAACTGGATCACCCACGTGAAGACTACGCGGGCGCACCCTCTTGCTGTGATATTTTCGCAAAGCTTGCAAATATACTGCTGACCTTATCAACGCTCGATCATGTTTTTCTTCGAGGAGGGTTAAATCCTGAGTACGTTGTTCGATCTGATCAATCTGGTCGAATTGATCTGTTCGGACAGAACCAATACAATTTCCGTAGGTAACACAGCCTTGGTGCCATATACCAATTGGAAAGGTGTCTCACCGGTAGCTCGACTATAGGTAGTACGTAGTGCCCACAGAACGGGGTAGAGTTCATCTACCCAAGCCTTCGGACGCGCCTTAAGGTGATCAAAAACACATTTCTTGATGCCTTGTAGTATCTGCCCGTTGGCACGTTCGACGGCACCATTGCTTTGTGGATGAGCTACAGAAGAAAAGCACACCTTGGTTCCAATATTATCGCAATAGTCCAGGAAGAGACCGCTAGCGAATTGGGAACCGTTATCAGTGATGAGATGATTTGGAACACCAAATCGAGTGACGATGTTCTTATGAAAGAACTTCTGTGCCGCAGCAGCGGTGATATTGTGGACTGGTTCAGCCTCGATCCACCTTGTAAATGTGTCAATAGCTACGAATAGGAACTTGTAACCATTGATCGCCTGTGGCATAGGTCCCACAATATCTATCCCCCAGACCGCAAAGGGCCACGTTAAAGGGATAGTTTGCAAGGCATATGCGGGCTAATGAACCTGTCTTGCATGAAATTGACACTGGGGGCATGTCTTGACCAAGTATTTGGCATCATCGAGTGCCAAAGGTCAGTAAAAACCTTGTCAGAAAGCTTTCCCGACCAGTGTGCGAAATGACGCGTGTGTACCGCACACACTGTCATGCATTTCTTTCAAGAGGGATTTACCTTTCTCTTGACAAATACAACGCATGAATACTGCATGAGTACCCTTCCTATACAAGACCCCTTCTATAAGTTTATATAGGTGCGTTTTTCAAATCAACCGATCACTTTCGGTTTCATCCTTGGGCAAGGTCCCATGTTCGAGATAGACCCTCAATAGATGGATCCAATCTTCTACATGTCCAAGGTTGGTAACGAAGACTGTCACCATGTCATCTTCGACTGTAGTCATGATCGAAGGATGTTCTAAGTGTTCGACGAACACTCCTGCTGGAGCAGATGTACGTGAAGATCCAATTTTAGATAATTGGTCTGCGAGAATACTATCCTTTCACGGGATGTATTGGACTTTGAAATGACTGAAGTGTTTTTCCAATCTCCTCACTTCCCCCAGGTAATGAGCCACTGTCTCATCGAAGGTGATGTACTCCTTGTTTGCCTGGTTTATGATCAGCTGTGAGTCTCCCCTCACCATTAATCGATGGACTCTGAGGAATTTTGCTGCCCAGAGCCCTGCAATAAGACCTTCATATTCTGCTGCGTTGTTAGTCGCAACAAAATGTAATTGAACGACATACTTGAGTTGGTCGCCCTGAGGCGTGATCAGGACCGCTCCATCCCCCGAGTGTTGAAAACTGTGAGAGCAGTCAAAATACATCGTCCAGTGGTCGGTGCCTGATAAGTCTTTAGATTCTTGCATAGGTGGGTCAGGGTTAGTCCACTCGACCACAAAGTCTACCAGGATCTGAGACTTGACCGTCGTGCGAGGGGTGAAATGGATGTCAAATGCTCCAAGTTCCACAGTCCACTTCACGATTCGACCAGATTTCTCTAGGTTTCGGATAATATCTCCCAAAGGAAAGGACGAGGGTGCTGTAATTTTATGTGCCTGAAAGTAATGTCGTAGCTTACGGGAAGCCATCAGTAGCGCATAAAGTATCTTCTGGACCTTAGGGTAACGCTCCTTAGGACCATGAAGTACCTCGCTTATGTAATAGACAGGCTGTTGCACTTCTTCTCTTTCTGCGATCAGAACCGCGCTGACCGCATGAGGTGTGGCCACCAAGTAAAGAAGTAGTGGTTCACCTGTGATCGGAGAAACCAACACTGGCGGACTAGATAAGTATGCTTTAACCTCTTGAAATGCTTTCTCGGCTTCATCTGACCAGGTAAAACCATGGTGTTTTTGAAGAGCTTTGAAAAAAGGTAATCCTCTCTCGCCTAGCCACGATATAAATCGATTTAAAGCTGCCATGCAACCTGCCAAGCACTGGACATCCTTCATGGTCGAAGGAGACCTCATTTGCTCGATGGCCCTAATTTTTTCTGGATTAACCTCAATTCCCCTAGAACAAATGAGAAAGCCTAAAAGTTTACCAGATAAAACCCCGAAAGAACACTTTTCTGGGTTTAATTTTATTCCAAATTGGTTTAAATTACAGAAGTGTCGACGATTCAGACTCGGGGTCCTTAGTCGAACTAATGCAGAGTTTGTGAGTTGCGAGGCCTTTCAGGGTGTCTCTTCGGGAAGGGATGATGAGCAATGTCGGTTGGGGCACAGAGAGATTTATACAGGTTCGGGCCCTCGATGGTGGGAGTAATAGCCCTACGTCCTGTTGTGATTTCACTATGTATGGGAAAAATGTTACAAAGTTGTAGAAAAGATCATCACAAGCGAAGATCTTTTCTGTGTGATTGTCTAAAACATGACTAAACTAGCCTATGAAAGCTTGTGGTCTTCTTGTGTCTGGTCTATTGGATCTCTGGGATCTGTTTGATCTGTCATCGATCTTTTCGATACGTTGTATTTGCTCACCCTTTTATACTGGTCGAAAGGGCGCCAATGCACAACGGCTTTGAACGGTTGCTTGGGTGCAGTTTTGATAACTGCACTTAACTTCCACGCAGCCTTAACACGTGTAGTTAAGGGATAACCGCACAAGTTAACCCCCTGGCAGCTGTCTTCATACGTGGAAGGATCTTCGTGATTCTCAGGATATGCCTGTTGTAGAGCTTATGCAACCCCGAGTCATCCTGGTCGAGAGTAGTCAACGGCCTTCTGACCGCGCACTGTCTGCGGCCTCCTGACAGCGCACTGTCTGCGATCTCATGATTGCGCAAAGCCTGCGACGATGTGTCCGCGCCTCTCAGGTCGTCTGAGATTATAGCAACGGACCTCCGGACACTCATCTGGTTCGAATCTATCTTGAACTAGATGTGCATTACTCCGAACTAGCTCGGGTAACAATCCTCGTCAGCTAGTCCCCAAATTTGACGAAAATGAAGAGACATGTTTACTTCAAAATTTAATCTTACGTCGGTTAAGTGACTCAACGCTTCAACTTCTCCACCTAGTGGTGCACTAAGTGTGGCGATTTATTTCCCGAGACGGGTTCTGGGTTTGTTTTTGACAGGTAATGATAGCGTTGCTGAATTGTTTTTTAACCAGAGATAAAACTGTAAATACATTTTAAGAACTCGAGGCATTCGAAAAAAGAACCGTCACCTTTGGGTGCTATAAATACCGAAGTCTCTTAGCCTTAAAACTTCACAAGTTCTTTCTCGGCTAAGTCCATTCCAAATCTACCTTTCCTTCTCTTGTGTTTTTATCTCAATGGCAGATCAAGACTCCAAGAACATCATCGAGATTGAAAATGACAAAGAGGAAGTAATACCCAAACTTGACCAGGATTTCTAGAAGGTAAGTCTTTTCTAGAACTTTTGGTTCAAGTTGCCATCTTATATTCTGATCATTTCCAAAAATGCTTTTTTTTGGGAAATCATAGGTGACCGAAGAGCTGGCTCCTCCAGGGAAGAAACCCAAGGTTGACGAGGGATCCTCCAGTGGCACAAAGGTTGAGGATGCATCATTGCGCTCTCCTTCCTTGTCCCTATCCATGCAACTCAGCAAGTTGAACCCTCATAACAATCCTTCAAAGATTTCTCCTCAGCTTTCTACATTGCGATCAAACGATCCCCAGCTTTTGTTAGGTGATCAATTTTCTGGTGGGAAGGTTGTACTTCCTCGACCAGATGATCCTTGACTTTTGTTGGGTGATCCACTTTCTGGGGGAACACTTCATCCTCCCGTCCAATCTTACCATGAGGATTGGTAATTATTTTCATTCCCTCTCTTGGTCATTTTATCTTGTAAAACTAAAACATTTATGCACAGGAGACGAAAATTTCTGGAGCCCCCAGCGACCAGCCTGCTGAGGTCGAACCTCTTTCCTTCGAACAGACTCTCCAGAAGGAAAAAGAGGCTCTGGAGAAGAAGACCGAAGAAATGTCTTCGGCCATTCTGCACCTAGCAGAATGTTATGACAACTCCCGTGAAGAGGCGCACCAACTCCGCCTGGAGAGAGACTATGCTCGGAAGCAGCGAGAACTCTCCGATACGATCAGGAGTGGTAGTGCTTCTTTGCTCCGGGATGATGTAGATAGACTTAGGGTAGTCGCTAGTTCTCTTGGGGCGGTCAGTGTAGATCATAATGACGCCAATATATTCTTAGGAGAACTTTGTAAACTTCTCTCGGATTAGGTCGATGCTCTGGTTGCCTGTATCCCTTTTGTATGTAAGGATTGTCAGAAATAAAAATTTCCTTTACCTTATATGCCTTGATTTTTTAAGAAGGATTATGCTAGACTTATAATCCAAATTGAAACCCTTCACAATCTCTGTGTGAAAACATGAGCACAACAATGCCTTTGCGACCACACATACACAGGTAAATTCGAAGTAACAACCTGATCACAACCAAACCTGGTATCGCGATCAGAATTGGTATTGCGATCAGAACTGAAGCCGCAATCAGAACATAACACTTTGATCGAATTGTATATGTTTCGATTACCCACTTGCAGCGATCACATAAATACATTGCGATCAACATGCAAATCTTAAGACGATCATAGAACTGCATTATGATTAGCACACAGAAATTATTTTTCAAAAAACATGAGGGATTATTTCCTCAATAATCTTTGCAAAATTTTCATGTCTTTGTGTGCACCCTAGCCCCCGAATTCAAAACAAAAATAATGAAAATATATTTTGTTCCGGATTCACTGTACGGAGTGCATAACGGGTTTCCAGGAAGAAGGCACCCATTATGGGAAACTAATAAAATATTCGACGAAGGATTGTCTCGGGCATATAAAAGGAGAAGGTAGCTTCCTTAGTAAGCCACACAACCAGAAACCCTCCATTTGCCTTAGAGTTTCTCGCCGCACAAAACCCTCTTTTGCATTCCTCATCTCCATCACCTCCAAAGTCACCACCTTTCTTCTCAATCTTTCACAAGAAATGGCATCCTGGAGCCGATCCATTCACCACATAGAAGAAAGCCTGGTGGCACTTGAGAAGGAAGAGATTTTCCCTCCATGGCTGCTGATTAACTGGCGGCCAGCGGAGAAAGATCAAGAAACCCCAATCGTCCAAGAGGGCGAGTTGATGATCGTTGAGGAATACATGCGTTGCGGGTTTTGATTCCCAGAGAGCAAGTTCCTGCAGGGAATCTTGGAGCACTATGGGTTGGAGTTAGTGAATCTCCATCCCAATGTTGTTCTCATTTTGGCGATCTTCTAGCACCTGTGCGAAGCTTTCGTCGGAGTGCTTCCGAGCGTGGAGCTTTTCCGACGATTCTATTTCTTGGCATGGTCGAAGAGTGCCAATGCCGCCGGGTGCATCTACTTCCGAATAAGGGAGAAGAAGGAGTACCCCTTCCCGCCCCTCTGGGACTCTGTACATGGGTGGTACCAGAAATGGTTCTACTGCACCCCTCCGTCGGAGAGCGGACTGTGGTTTCTTTGACCCTTTTCTTTCTACCTTTTCTTGAGCTCTTCTTGCTTGGTTTCGCCTTAGTCTTGCTAGGGCAAACATCATCATTTACGTCCTTGAGCTCGCTCGAAGATTCTTGATCCTCCGCATTTAAATCATTGTCCTCAATATGCTCGGAGGTGGAACACATGTCCTTTTGTTGGGACATTGCCTCATTTGACATAAGCATGTCAATGAGCTCGCTCGGTGGAGTGTTGGAAAGGTCAACATTTTCAAGATTGGTGATGAAGTCTCCATAGCAACCATCCGGAAATACCTGGAGCAATTTTCTACAAATATCTAGATCGGAAATGTTAGCACCAAGGGCTTTGAGCTCATTTGTGATATTCATCAAGCGATCGTATATGGTAGAGAGTGTATCATGCTCCAACATCACAAATGCCTCCAAGTCCCGCAATAGCAAGCGCATCTTAACATGCTCAAAACTAGATGTGCCGACAAATAAAGTCTCCAGAGTTAACCAAACATCGTGAGCGGTCAAACAATCACTCACTAGTTCTAACACACAATGACTAAGTGATTCAAGAAGCACATTTTTAGCCTTTGTATATAATAGAAGATTATGTTTATCCAAAGATAATGAGCTATCCATACCCTTTTGCACTAATTTCCATAATTTCAAATTCAATGCCTCAAGATGAGTACTCATCATGATTTTTCAACGTGTATAATTTGAGCCATCAAATTTAGGAGCAATCAATCCAAATTTCTCCAGCGAATTCATCCTTTCTCTCTAGTGGTTAAGCCGATAAATGAGAGACCTGGCTCTGATACCAATTGTAAGATCGAGGATGCTGACTAGACAGGGGTGATTAGGAGGCTTTTAAATTTTCTTCCCCACTAAGCAATTTCAACAAGATAATCGTTTAAGCTAGATTATACAATGAGGCTTAAAACAATTTAATCAACTAGTTGCATTCAACCATGTAAGTTATTCAACAAATCATGCAACAAAAGTAAATATAGCAATTGTGTCAAGATGAATGTAATGCAAAAGATAAATACGCAATTGACACAATATTTTTACCGAGGTCTCGGACACTCGCCCGGTCTCCCCTACTCCTCGTTGAAGCGCTCACTCGGAGCCTCGCTTCTATATCCACGAAGGATATCTCACTAGGGTTGCTCCTTCTCCACACCAGATAGGCGAGCACCACACCTTTCACAATCTTTTGTCGGCCTCTCCGACAAACTTCAATTGGAGAGATCTCGGCTCTCCTCCGACACCGTCTAGGCGAAGGCGATCGCCAAGAGTAACAAGCCGGATGCGCTTTCACTTGAACCAACCACGTGCTAGAAGCTCAATGATGCAAATGAGATGCTCAACACTCTAGCACTAGCAATCTAATGGAGATGAAGTGCACTAAACACTCACACAATCTCCCTCAAGCTCTCTCTCAAATCTACTCAAGATTTGGGCTCAATTCTAGCCTCTAAATGCAATAACACATATGCAACTCAATTGGCTAGATTTTCAGCTGAAAAATGAAGTCTTTGAGCACCCAAAAATGAAGCCAAACACGAAGTATTTATAGCCTCAACGAAAAACTAGCCGTTTGCAAGAAACCGGGCCAAAAGTTGTACAGCCCGGACATTGTCCGGCCAGTACAAAAATTTCAGCCGTTGCAAACGTGTCAGTGACCGTTGGGCGAAATTTGTGAAGGCCGTACGGATACTATTTGTCCGGACAAAAAGTTCGGACAAATGGATATGTCTCTGTTAACTCTCGGCTCAAAAAACTTGTACAGGCCGGACAATGTCCGGCCATTTTGGAAAAAGTCTGCCCATAACGGACAAATGCCCCGGACGGATGCATCTGTCTCTGTTTCATTTTTCGGCTCAAAAACTTTGTACAGGCCGGGCAATGTCCGGCCATTTCAGACAAAGTCCGGCCACTTCGGACAGATAGCCCCGGACGGATGCATTTGTCCGAGCACTGCACACTGACAGTAAAATAAGCATAACTTTTGATACAGAGATCCGATTGAGGTGATTTTTGTCTTGTTAGAAAGATAACTCAGAGTTCTACAATTTTGTCAACAAGAGCAAGAAGTAGAAAGGTCTAGAAACTTCTAGAAAACTTAGAAACATTCCTGCTGTCAAAATGTCCAATCCAAAAATCATCTCAAATGCAATTTTAGAGTATTTGCACATACGGATTTGCCGTTTTCTCGCGGATGTGATTTGTGTCACTTAGCAACGACCACGACCACACAGGTCTTGACATCCGATCAAAAACAGGTGGTCGATAGGGTTTAGTCGAGCGTACGCAAGCAAGTCGAAGACTGGTATGACCAGTCCGAACTCCTACGACCACACCCAAACCCTAAATAGAAAGCCGGCAAACAAGCGACACGACCACGACCACGTATCAACACTGATACGATCAGAATATGCAAATACGACTAAAACCAGCTCTAGATAAATAAACCAATTTAAACAGCTGGCGATCACGACTAAGTGCAGTTTTCAAAACATTTAATCTAATGCATATGAACTACACTTAGACTCACTAGCAATACAGGACACTAGTGCAAGATGATATAAATGCATCTGAGCTTCCGCACTAGATAGATTCAAGCTACTAGTTTCCGACCCCTCTTAATAGTACGGTCAAACTAGTAAAAAAAACCTATCAACCAGGTCTGTCTCCAAACACCGAGGCCGGTAAAACCCTAAGAAAACAATCCTTAATCTTGGATTTTACCTTAGGTGGAGTTTGACCTCGTGAAGCTCGATCGCTCGATGCTCGTCATCGCAAAGCTCGATCTCGTTAAGCTTGACCACGCGAAGCTCGACATCTCGACGCCTGTCTTTGCAAAGCTCGTCCTCGCTAAGCTTGACCTTGCTCGGGATGTCTCATATCGTCTTCATCCTCTTCACGCCCTTGCTTGTTTTCATCCTGAAACCATTCTGAGACTAGAACATATACACTCAATGCGCAAACGTTAGTCTCATTTGTAGTTCGTCATTAATCACCACCAGATAAATCACTCCACATAGGAGTTCACTCAACAATTTCTTTCTTCAGTGAAATGACAAAACCAATTTCAATGAACAACAAATGAGTAATGGATGAATCTCACAATCATATAGATCCATATATGATACAAGAAATGCGCACACGATCCATACTACTCAAGTTATGATATCAATCAATATGGATGACTAATATCATGAGCTCTCTCTCAATCATACATAGAGATATCAAATCCAGAACACGGAGTCATCAACCTTTTGCACAAACATGGATAACTAATCATCCTGAGCTCTCCCTCAACATGTGCATCGATATCAAATCCACAACTGAAGTCATCAACCTCAAGATTTAACATATAACATCTTGATCAATCAATTAGCACAAGCTTGATGCAACCACCGAGCTCATCCTCTACATATGCATCAATATCAAACCCGCAATCGAGAAAAACATCCAATTCAGGGTTTACCGATAATTAATTCAATTTACTTGTGCTAAATCAGGATTTATCTAAATTATCATTTAATCATAAAATCTGATATCTTCATATTAACTTTAATCATCATGGATTTATCCAAAACGTCATTAATCATCAAAACCTAGATACTAAGATCTACCTAGATCCAACAAGAGACGGCTACGATGGGCCTCGTGACCACCGATAATCCTGTGCTCGAGGGTGAAACCCTGGTGCCTGAAGCTTATGGAGCCTCAGGACTTACAACATTTATTTGAGTTATGTTCATACAGGAAGAGGAAGACGACATTCCTCTTATTCGCCGTAGAAGGACTCCTGCCAGTCCTGTGGCTGTGAGTACTCCATTCTTGACGACAGGAGTGGGGATGGCTAAACAGGATCCCGCGACCACTATCGATCTCATGATCGCGGATGAAGTTCCAGTGCCAGCGGCCCAAGAAGCTTCAAGACCAATGACTTCATCTTTACCGACAGAAGAAGTAACCCCGGTAAAGATCATTACAGTCTTGGTTTCCATCATTCCTCAGGTGTGTTCTTATTGACGTGCATGCACACAGGGAGAAAAGGACAAGGTCCTATTCAGGAAAAGGAAGACCAGGTCAGAAGACGACTGTCCTCTTTTTCCCGGGGAATCATCCTCGAAATCTCAGAAATGGGTAGGATTTCGAGTAAGGTAAGAATCTCTCCCGTTTGGACAGGGTCCTATCGAAATGATCGACCAGTAAACATTCTAACCGATGATTCTCCTGTTAACTTAGGCGCAGAGATGCAGCTCCAAGCGCCCCAGTGACAATGCAAGTGTTGAAGCTCCTCCTGTTACAGAGGTTACAGGTGAGCAAAGACCCATCCCCAGGGCCGAGGAAGTTCTTCATGCCATTGTAGAGGGGATGGCTACAGAAGTCCAATCACAGAGATTGGAATCTGTAACCCCAGCCATGGTGGAGACTCAGCAGGCAAATTCATCTGCCGCTCCAGCTGGGGATAAGGCGAGTCTAGAGACTAAGCCTTTGGCTGAATCCGAAAGTGACTCGTTCAGCGAGTATGTTGAGGTATGCAGTACACCTCTTGTGATTTTTAAGTTTGCATAGGAATATCTAGGTTTTGAAACTGATCTCCTTCCATGTCATAGGAACTGACTCATGTGGCAATCAAGTCGAGGGCTGTAGCGAAGCATATCGAGGTCGCCCAACAGGAAACGATTCGCCTGCAGTGGTAAGGAAGATGTCTCCTCATCTGCCTGAATTTTAGTCCTATTTTAACAATTGTCTCTTTTGTCACAGAGAAAACTCCTCTTTGATCAAGAGCCTCGCTGTGCGGGAAAGCCAGGAGATCAGGGCAGTCGCCAAGATCTCCTGCTTGGAGAAAGAACTCCAACAACTGTGGTCGCAGCTCTCCTGTAAGTGTACTTCCGACCAGGACGAACTAATTTGTTATGCGAACTGTTTGTGATGGTCTCTTATTACATCACAAGAGGACCAAATAAGCCAGCTCTGCCAAGAGAAGAAGGATCTCCAGACGACCATCGAGTTGCAAAACTCGAAAGTTGATTTTGTCTGCATGGAGAACAAGGATTTGAACTCATCACTCTCAGCCTACAGCAGTGCTCCACAAGACATCTTCGAAAAACTGAAGATGGCGGCCGGTTTGCTAAGAGTTGATGTGGTCGAAACTAAAAAGGACGACCTTATCGTTAGTGACTAGACCACACTGGTCGCGACCCAAGTTGAGTCACTCCTCAAGTATCTTCCAGAAGATACAAGACAGCAAACAGAGGCGATCAAGACAAGAGTGCAATCAGCAGCCTCTGCCAGCCTCTACCGGCTTCGTCTTCACCATGGCCAAGATCTTGATCTAAATCCAGTGGTGGGAGAAGCAGAGGTCGAGAGTGAAGACCAGCTTGTGGTCATAATGGAGGAAGTCAAGCCTTTAGTCAAAAATCTCTTGACCGAACTTGGCTTATTGTAAATTTTGTACCTGTATAGATAGAACTATACCATGCATACGTATGCCTTAATTTTTGAAAGAAAACACTTATTTTTTTTCATGTTACGACCATATTCCCCTAGCCCCCTCCTGAGATTATGTATACTGAAGACTTAGTATCATAAGCGCAGGAAAAATATGGGTGTAAAGACGACTAGGAATATCCGACCAGACCGATAACCATGTTCGATACAACACCCGACCTTATTGCAAACCGGCAGCCACTCTGATGACCAAGGACATGCCAGTAAGCCCCGTGTGCATTGAGAAACGGCTTATTGAGGGGTGTCTTGTCTGGAAGTGATCATAAGATCGGCCAGTGAATCTGATCAAGGTATTATAATGATGTAATTATCGGCGACCAGCCCCCGAGCCACACTCGTAACATATGGGCAAAAGGAATAATTATCACATGAAACAACTAAAAGTACTGATTTTGTTATATCATGCTAATTGAAAGGGAAAAGGGTTTGGGAACTTACACGTAAAACTTGAGCAATTGATCGATGTTCCAAGTATTGGATAAGATTCGACCATCCTCCATCGCTAACCGAGCCGATCCTGGTTGCGGCACCGAGACAACAGTGTAGGGACCTTCCCATTGAGGGGAAAATTTATTGTGATTAGATTGGTTTTGTATTTTACGTAAAACCAGATCACCTACGTGAAGACTACGTGGTCGCACCCTTTTGTTATAGTATTTGCACAAACCTTGCAAATACACTGCAGACTTGACCAAAGCTCGATCACGCTTTTCTTCTAGGAGAATTAGATCTTGTAATCGTTGTCCGCTCTGATCAACTTGTTCGAATTGATCTGTTCGGACAGAACCAATACTAATTTCCATGGGTAACACAGCCTCAGCTCCGTATACCAGATGGAAAGGTGTTTCACCGGTGGCACGACTAGAAGTCGTATGTAGTGCCCACAGAACGGTATAGAGCTCCTTTACCGAAGCCCCTGAGCGTGTCTTAAGGCGATCAAAAACACACTTTTTGATGCCCTGCAATATTTGCCCATTGGCACGTTCCACGGCACCATTGCTCTACGGATGAGCTACAGAAGTAAAGCACACCTTGATTCCAATATTGTCGCAATAGTCCAGAAATAGCCCGCTAGCGAATTGGGAACCGTTATCAGTGATGAGACGATTTGGAACACCGAATCGAGTCACAATGTTCTTATGAAAGAACTTTTGTGCAGCAACAGCAGTGATATTGCGTACTAGTTCGGCCTCAATCCACTTTGTAAACGTGTCAATAGCTATGGACAAGAACTTGTATCCATTGACCGCTTGTGGCATAGGACAAACAATATCCATCCCCCAAAACGCGAAGGGCCATGATAGAGGGATAGTTTGTAGAGTATAGGCAGGCTGATGAACCTGTCTCACATGAAACTGACACTAAGGACATGTCTTGACCATATCTTTGGCATCATCAAGTGTCGAAGGCCAGTAAAATCCTTGTCGGAAAGCTTCTCCGACCAGTGTACGAAATGACGCGTGCGCACCACATACACCGTCATGAATTTCTTTCAAGAGGGATTTACCTTCCTCTTGGGACACACAGCGCATGAATACTCCTTGAGTACCTTTTCTATACAAAACTCCTTCTATAAGTTTGTATAGACGTGCTTTTTGAACTAACCGATCGCTCTCGGTTTCGTCCTCGGGTAAGGTCCCGTATTCGAGATAGACCCTCAATGGATGGGTCCAATCTCGTTCATGTCCGAGGTTGGTAATGCAGACTGTTACCAGATCATCCTCGGCCGTAGTCATGATCGAGGGATGTTTCAAGTGTTCGACGAACACTTCTGCCGGGGCGGATGTGCGTAAGGACCCAATTTTGGATAATTGGTTTGCGAGAATATTGTCCTTTCGCGGGATGTATTGGACTTCGAAATGACTGAAGTGTTTTTCCAATCTTCTCACTTTCCCCAGGTAATGAGCCATTGTCTCATCGGAGGTACTGTACTCCTTGTTTACCTGGTTTACGACCAGCTGTGAGTTTCCCCTCACCACTAATCGACGGACTCCGAGGAATTTTGATGTCCGGAGCCCTGCAATAAAACCTTCATACTCTGCTGCGTTGTTGGTCACAACAAAGTGTAGTTGGATGACATACTTCAGTTGGTTGCCCTGAGGTGTGACTAAGACCACACCATCCCCCGAGTGTTGAAAACTGCGAGAGCCATCAAAATACATTGTCCAGTGATCGGGGCATTCCAAATCTTCAGATTCCCGCACGGGTGGTTCAGGATTAGTCCATTCGACCACAAAGTCGGTCAGGATCTGAGATTTCACCGCGGTGCGAGGTGTGAAATGGAGGTCGAATGCTCCGAGTTCCACAGCCCATTTCGCGATCCGACCAGATTTCTCTGGATTCCGGACAAAGTCCCTGTAACATCCCTGTTTTCGCTATCTTTTCTGCTTACGAGTCAGCATATTTTCTTTGGAATCCCTGATGTCTCAACCCTATTTTGATCTCTTATCTCAAAATTATGATCTTAGGTATGCCACTACCTTAACTTAAAAAGTTGGCAGCTCAACTTCATCTCCCAGATCATTTTCACATTTCAGTCCAAAAGTATTTCAGTTTAGCCCTTTTCAGAATTTTCAGAAAGCCCAAAAAGGCTAAAAGTCTCAGATCATCTCCAAACTCAAATCTGATCAAATAGTTGTCTTTCTTTTACTTTTCTGAACGTTTTCCCTTCTGGAAGAACTCAAAAATCTCAACCGAAACCCTAGTTTCAACCCCGACAAAAATGTCAAACCCTAATTACCCTATTTTACCCTGTTTTCGATTTTTGTCGAAACCCTCAGATCTTATCAGATTTTGCCATTTTTCCTGCTGGATGAGTCCAAGTATTTTGGTAACACTCATCTGCAAAGTCAGAATTCAAATCAGCCCTCCAGATCTTCAAATTTGGAAATATGCCCAAGTTCCCGAACCAAAATCCTCGCAGTTTAGTCCAAACCTTCACAAATCAGCCCAAACTTTGCAACCAGGCCCCTGTGCCATTTTCGACCACGACCAGTGTAATTCGACCAGCGCCCCACCGCTTTGCCTCGCCACTGAACTCGCCGCCGATGAAGTCTTTCCACGTAGCCACCACCTGCGCACAACCGTGCCGCCACCGTGGAGAACCTCACCCGCGCTGTGCCGTGATCTTCCCCGCGCGTGCGTGCTCCAGTAGCAGCAAAGCAACGCTACGTTCCGCCCATGCCGAAGCCAGTGATCCCGTCGCCCGGCCCCAGCCAGATTTGCCGTGATTCCTCTCGCCTGGCACAGTCGTTGCCGCGTCCCAACGTCGTCTCGGTCCCGTCTCCGGTGTCAGTCACGCGCATCTGGTTTGATTCGCCTCAACTCCCGAGAGCTCAGCCCCTCGCCTATATAAGCTCCCCCTCGCCCATCATCTCTTCGCACCACCCTGCAGCTGTAAGCTTCAAGCTTCCACCACCAGAGAGCAGCCAAGTTCCTCAGCGCCGTCGTGAGCGCTTTCTTCTCCGGCGAGCTGCTTTTGAGGCCACAGTCGCTAGCTTTGCCCGCAGATTCTCACTCCAAACCAAGGCCACCAGTGAGTTACTCTCATCCCCCTCTCTGTATCATAACATTTAATTGGCCCCCGGCAAACCTCAACGCCAGCAATCACCGGAAAAGCCCAAATCCCCTGTTTCCTCAATGCTGCCCGATTCGATCCAAATTAGCCCTCGTGCCAATGGAAGAAATTGTTCACCACACTCCCTTTAGCAAGCCTACAAGTTTGGATTTCAAAATGGAGCCAACATTGAGGCTTTCCCCAATTTGCGCGCCACCAGTGAACTGGTTCTCGTCGCCGAGCTTCTCCGGCCATCCCCCGACCAAATTGGCTTCACCAATAGCTCCCTCACCTCACCCTATCACTGCCTGAGCAAGCAATCGAGTTCAAAGTCCCTGAATCGAAAACCCCCAATTTTCATGTCGTCTTCTCCAGCGCCGGTCGCCGGAATTCCTCACCGGCCGATCTAGCTCCGGTCACTTTGTCCCTTAGATAGATCCCAGTACCCTGAGCAATATTGTCTACTAGCCCGACTTTTGAATCGACCTGAATCAAGAGATATTCCAATGCCAAGATCACTGTCCAGTAGTTCAGTTCATGTCCAGACCACCGTGTTTGCTCGCCTGATTTGGCCACACTCCGGCCACTTTCTGCCCTTGAGCCTGTTGAGTGTTTTGTTCCTGTTGCCAAGGCCTAACCCCCAGACAAAGTTGTGCATCAATTGATGCCCTAGGTCAAAAGTTATGCAATGCCCTAGTTTCTGGCCATGGCCAGCACTATGTCAGTGCATGTCCATCAGTGGCATTGGATGATTTAGACCTGTTACATTTGAGCTATTGAAATGCCACTTTTTCCACTAAGCCTTTTGAGCCATGTTCTACAATATTCCCTACTGTCACATCTCCAGAAAACAGACCTAAAACCAATTTAGGGCTATGTCAAGCCATGAGCCGAATGTCAGCCCTTCAACATTCAAATCCTTTTGAGCCTATCTCTTTGATCAACATCAAGTGACCTTGCCCAAACCTTTTCCCCTGCATGCATGATATATTAACGTATTATTTTCTAGTACTTGTATGCTTATATAGTGTGTATGTGTTGTTTGTATCCACCGTGGAACCAGACGTTGAAGGAACAGAAGAGATCTTCGAGGATTCATCTGAACAGCTAGACCCATCACTGCAAGGCAAGTCTCAAACCCTTGATCATGTCTCGCCTATTATTTTGAAATGAAGTATGTTAACTGTTTTCAAGTATATGCATGCCTTAGATTCAAATAAGAGTTATGTTTGAATGAAATGATTAGGTATGACCTAAATAACTGTAAAGTCCCTTTTGATATTGAATATCCATGCACCCTTGTCACTCTAGAATATCATGCTTAGGTTATGCTATGCTCAAGATTATATGTTAAATGTTGAATGGTCACATATGAGAAAAGCATATTCAAAACCCTTTTTGTGAGAGAAAATGTGATTGGAATCGATAGTGAGGATGGTTTGATTGGATGGTGCTGTGTGTGCACTGGGAATGTGAAAGACTCCTCACTAGAGATTCATAAGGACTAGAACCTTGTGTTGTGCTTCTATGCGGCATGAAAAACGTACCAACCACTTGCCCGGTTATGGGACGGGCGCAACTTAGTAGCTTTCTTTAGTATTAGTATTAGCTTTTCCCTGCAATGGTTGTCGATCCAGTTTCTTGCGAGAGCTAGTGGGCCGCAGAAGGCCATGACTGATGTGAGTTCAGAAAAATCATGAGAGGAAAAGGTGGAAAGAAGGAAGACGCCCTATGCCAGATTAAGTCGTGCGCGGCTGTAATCAAGAGAGGCTATGTGTCTTGCGGGAACATAGACCCAGGCTAGGAAGTAAGGCAGTGGGGAGGACCCACAACGGTACTTGAGACTTAACTGTCTATTTACCGGGCAGGGAATTGTTAATACTAGGACTGTAAACTGTTGTGTCATCTCGGCCTTTTCACATGCGTAAAAGTCGCATGGAGAGGTACCGACTTGAAAGCTGAATGATCGGTGGATTAAGGTGGTACACCTTTGCAAAGTTTAAAAAGTATCGGATACTCTGAGCTCCCAGGTTATGGAGTATGCGCACTGTGGATTCTATTCACGTCGATGCAGCACAAGTAGCTTTTGGAAAGTTTTTCATAAAATCTGAATAAAGGGTGACTTATGAAAGACCGCCACACACAACATTTTCTGAAAACCTAGCTTAAGGTTTTAAAAGCCTCGCTTTCAAAAATAAAGACCTTTTCTTCAAAACTGTGTGTGAAAATCTATTCTATATACATATATAAAGCCAAAGAGCTATTCTTTGAGAAATTCCCCCTCATCTATATATACTTGCATTCTTATTTGGGACTTGTTGAGCACCATGTGGACAATGTGCTCACCCTTGCTTTTACAAACAAATTTAGAAGAAGGATTCATCGACCCTGAATCTTACGGTCTTGAACCCAATGTGGAACAAGAAGAAGAAACTGAAGACCCAGCTTGTTAGAGGGTTATGTACCAAGGTGGAGTTCGATGTGGAGAAGGCCCGTACAACACCACTACTGCTGAAGAGGAAGACTGATGAAGTCCTTTTGCTTTTTATTACTGTTTCATTCGTGCCGACATTTTTGTCGAAAACTCCTTAATTTTGTATCAACATTATGTGCGTCATTTTGGCGCTAAGTTATTGTAATGTTGGTCCCTATGATCAGCACTTGTTTTTAATTACTCACATTTTTATATAATGCATCTTGTTGTTTTGAGCTGCAATGTGCCACTTCTGAGTGCAACCCACCTGGGCGGTTGCCACCCGATTCCTCAAATGAGGGTCCCACAGTCCCCCAAAGGAAAAGATGAGGGAATTGTGATCCTATGTGCTTGGAAGTAATGTCGTAGCTTACGGGAAGCCATCAGTAGTGCGTAAAGTATTTTCTGGACCTCAGGGTATCGCTCCTTAGGACCATGAAGTACTTTGCTTACGTAGTAGACGAGTTTGTGCACACCTTCCCTTTCTGCGATCAAGACAGCGCTGACCGCGTGAGGTGTAGCCGCCAAGTAAAGGAGCAATGGTTCCTCTTTATTTGGAGAAACCAAGACTAGCGGACTGGACAAGTATGCTTTTACCACCTGAAATGCTTTCTCGGCCTCATCGGACCAAGTAAAATTATGGTATTTGCGCAGAGCTTTGAAGAAGGGTAGGCCCTTTTCGTCTAGTCGCAATATGAACCGGCTCAATGCTGCCATGCGACCTGCTAGGCGCTGAACATCTTTGATGGTCCAGGGAGACCTCATTTGTTCAATAGCCTTGATCTTTTCAGGATTGACCTCGATTCCTCTAGAACAAACAAGAAAACCAAGAAGTTTTCCAGACGAAATCCCAAAAGAACATTTCTCCAGGTTTAACTTTATTCCAAATCGATTCAAATTACAGAAGGTTTCAGCAAGATCGTCTAAATGAGACGAACTTTTTAAACTTTTTACAACCAAGTCGTCTACATAAGCTTCAAGATTACGCCCCATCTGGGAAAGAAAGGTCTTTTGCATCAAGCGCTGATATGTGGAACCAGCGTTCTTGAGACCAAACGGCATTCTGACGTAGCAATAGGTGCCGAATGGTGTGATGAAGGCAGTCTTCTCTTCATCTTCTTCTGCCAAGCTAATTTGATGATATCCTGAGTAAGCGTCCAGGAAACTCATCAGTTCACAGCCCACAGTAGAATCGACCAGCTGGTCGATGCGGGGAAGAGGAAAATCATCCTTCGAACAGGCACTATTTAGGCTGGTGTAGTCGACGCACATGCGCCACTTGCCATTTGATATGCGAACCATGACCGAATTTGCAGGCCATTCCGGGTGATCGACTTCGCGAATAAATCCGGCTTTTTGGAGCTTATCTAACTCCACTCGAATGGCTTCCTGTGAATCAATAGCAAAACGCCTAAGCTTCTACTTTATTGGTCGCTGTCCAGGTCGAATTGCTAACCTGTGCTCAATTACCTCCCTTGGGACACCGGGCATGTCGGATGGTTTCCACGCAAACACATCTGCGTTAGCTCGGAGGAAAGCAACGAGCTCGAGTTCCTATTTGTCATCCAGGCCTGATCCAACCCGAATTGTCTTAGATGGATCATCCGGGTATAATGGAACCAATTTTAATGTTTCATCTGGTCGAGGAGCGGCTTTGATCGTATCAGTAGACATTGTGGCAATCTGGGCTTCTCGGAGGGGAAGCTGATCTACCATCTCCAGAGATAACCGATCACATGTCAATGCCATGTTGCGACTGCCTCGGACCGAAATAACGCCCTTGGGGCCAGGCAACTTGCCACACTGGTAAGCGTAGTGCGTAGCCATCATGAATTTAGCAAGAGTTGGCCTGCCAAAGATTGCGTTATAAGCCGAATCACAATCAATTACATCAAAAGTAACCAATTTCGTTCGGAAGTTATCTGGTTCACCCAGTGTGACCGGGAGCACCACTTGTCCCAATGGCATCATAGAGTGACCAGGAATTATCCCATAAAACGGATGAATTATGGGTTTGATTTTCGAACGAGGAATTTTCATCTCGTCGAGTGCCTTGACCAATAAAATATCCAAGGAACTACCTCCGTCGATCAGGACCCTTTCGACTCTCGCATTGCTGATAATTGGGGTTATGACCAAAGGTAGCCTCAATGGTCGAGTAAGCCCCATAGGGCAATCAGAGCAATCAAACCGTATCCGACCAACGGGGGTACTGAGGTTCTCCAAGGGGAGTCTCCGTTTGGTTCACCTCTCGATAAAAAGTTTTAAATTGCCGTTTAGAAAAAAAAGAGGAGGAACCCCCGAAAATAACATTGACATGATTACGAGGTACCTGGTAGGACATCTCTTCATCCCCGCTGGCATCTCTTAGCCCACAAGTCTGTTCTTTTGGTGGCAAGGTCGGCATAGGTCTGATCCCCTGGTAGAAGTCATCCAACTGCTTCAACCAATTCCGGCAATTCTTGAGGTCGTGGCCTGCAGAGTTGTGGAGTGGACACCATCTCTTGCCTTTCTGCGGGTTAGTTGACTTCTCTGGCTGGTCGGCACTGCGACCCCCAGAAGCAGTTTTATTTTTAAATGAAGGTTTGTTACCTTTGGTCGGTGGAGATTTCTCTGCGATCGCGACCTCTCGGTACTGTCCAGTTCGACTCCTCTTTGATTTCTTTGACTTTCCGCCTGATGAAGATTCCAGCTTCTTGTTCGAATCCTCTCTCTTCACGTCCTTGAGACCTAGTTGAGGCAGTAAGTTACCCATGTCCACCATCCGATTCCACTCAACGGCCTCGGCCGCATCGGAATATCGATCTGCCATATCAAAAAGATCAACTACTGATCGAGGAGGATGGATGAGAAAATCCTCAGTGAACCTCCAATATAGAACGGCGTGTTTAAACGCCCTGATAACAGAAATATCAGATATGTTCAGGATGGTATTTCTCACCCCGACAAATCTCTTGACAAACTGACGAAGAGTTTCGGTCGATGTTTGTCGTAGTTGATGGAGGTCATCCTCTTTTCCCAGCTTCTGATAACAATTCTGGAAATTGTTGAGGATGGCATCGCACAACATTTCCCAGTTATATATCGAACCCTCGGGCTGATTGAACAACCAGGTTCGTGCCGGTCCCTCAAGGACTATAGGAAAATAGTTGGCCATGACCCGGTCATCGCCACCCGCTGCCTGAATAGTAGTGATGTAAATTTGAAGGAACTCCGATGGATTCTGAGTTCCGTCAAATCTTTCTATGGCCCACGGTTTGAACTTATATGGCCAAACGACCGCACGAAGGCCGGGCGAGAAAGCTTTACAACCGACATAAGGACCATGGATGGATCTGCTACTCTCGACCTGATCTCAGGCGACCTCACGCGAAGGTGAGGTTACGCGTGGTCCCAGGCAAGAATGGACAGGAATTCGTTCCCGATTACGAGAATTTCCCGCCCGTCTGGCTTTGTCATGCCGAGACGGCACTAGTGGTAGACGATTCCGTCTAACAGAACTAGAGTTAGAATATTCTCTTCCATGGGAACGTATCACCGACCGGGAAGAGGCTGTAGGGGTCGCCTCGGATGCGACCTCGTCTAACGTCTCGGCCAAGATTATGGCGAAGGCCGGTCTCTGCGCATCTGTAATAGTAGGAGAAAAATTACGCAGGACCTCGACGATGGATTGAAGCCGGCCATGTGTGCTCCTCCTAGGCGCGCCAGGTGTCACCGTCTCTTCGTCCACCGGTAAATGTTCTGGGGGTAAATGATGAGGACATCACCCCTAACGATGCGTCCATTCTTCCAACACCCATTGTGCAAGGACCAATAACAAAGGCACGTGCACGTCAACTAAATTACTAGGTGAGCTCGTTTCTTAGTACACGAGAGAATATTGGCAAGAGCGAGATACTACCTAATAATATTGTGCTTGTGCTCAGGAATCATGGTGTTGATCAGCGAGGGTGTCACTTTGCGCCAAGATGGGTCGGAAATCAAGTCTACCGCGAGCTGGAGTCCGGGTCGGCCACGGCGGAGCAGCCTGTCTTCAAATGGGCGTAGCAGATGCATACGAACTCCGTTTGGGGCGTTCAAGTACATTACGGAGAAGCCCTCGACGAGACCTTTCCAACAGATCTGGTCCCACGTCCAAAATCCCTCTGAGTCAATCACAATCGTCGAAATAAATGGAGACCAGATTCTGTTGGGCCGTACGGTGCTGCGTCACCTGTCTATTGGGCCTCGGCCCGTGTATCCCGCGTGGGGGGGGGGGGTGGTGCACCCCAAACCCTAGACGCCACCCCTCTCACATATTAAAACCTCGTAGCCGTCATTGTTAGACTCGGGTTTTGCTTAGAATTTTCTGCTGTCGCAGTTTCGCCGTCTTTCGGTTTGTGGAACCCCAACACTTCGTGATCTTAATACATACTTGCAATTCGAGATTGCTTCTTCTGTGTTCTTGCACGTGTTCTTCGATTCGCTTGCAGGAACAGGCCTTCGTGGCTAGGTCAACCGCGCCTCAGTACGGTTGATAACGAACGGAGCAGTGGTGTAACGATTGCAGGCCTAGATCGGTTCTGGTCGAAAGTCGGATCGTCAACGTCGAGTCTCCACCAATCGAACTATCCCCTACCTGTCGGAAGATCGGGACCCCGTTCCTCATCAGTAAAGATGGTGTCTGGTCGCGTCTACGACCACGCGGTCGATGGGAGGAACCAGGAGCAGTGTCGTAATGGGCTTGTGCATTTTGAAGAGCCTCTCGGGCTGTTCTGCGAAGCTTATCATCTTGCTGTTCGCGATTTTGATCCTCCTTTTGTCTGCGCTCCTGTTCTTCCCTAGCAGCTCGTTGACCGGGAGTTTCTTCCGATTGGGCAGCGAATTGCCTAGGGAACGAGGTCGCCGATGGAGAGAACATCTCTATTTGTTCCGAGTTGGACTCGAAATCAAAGAGACGGTGGAGGTTATCAGGATCAAACCTCCCCGGGCTAAATTCCTGATCGACATCGCCCTTGCCCTCAGTAGGGCCGTGCGATGAACCGGATTCAACCTCTAATGCAGCGGAAACAACAGTGGGTTCCCGTTCTGTGTCTGTTATCCCCTAGTCGATGGACATGACCTGAGTGGTGGAATCGACCTCTGGGACGTCTTCGCCCCCGGTTTCCTCCATTGGAACAGGATCACTATGTGAAGGCATCTATCTGTATGTGGGCATAATCCTCGAGATCGAAGTTGTTCTCAGAATCATATGCTCCAGACATGGCTCACCGAACCTCCGGATAGAAATGAGAATGCCTTGAGAAAGGCCCCACGGTGAGCGCCAGCTGTCAACCATTTGGACTCGGGGTCCTTAGTCGAACTTATGCAGAATTTGTGAGTTGCGAGGCCTTTCAGGGTGTCCCTCCGGGAAGGGATGATGAGCAATGTCGGTTGGGGCACAGAGAGATTTATACAGGTTCGGGCCCTCGATGGTGGGAGTAATAGCCCTACGTCCTGTTGTGATTTCACTATGTATGGGAAAAAGGTTACAATGTTGTAGAAAAGATCATCACAAGCGAAGATCTTTTCTGTGTGATTGTCTAAAACACGATTAAACTAACCTATGAAAGCTTGTGGTCTTCTTTTGTCTTGTCTATTGGATCTCTGGGATCTGTTTGATCTGTCATCAATCTATTCGATCCGTTGTATTTGCTCACCCTTTTATACTGGTCGAAAGGGCGCCAATGCACAACGGCTTTGAATGGTTGCTTGGGTGCAGTTTTGATAACTGCACTTAACTTCCACGTAGGCTTAACACGTGCAGTTAAGGGATAATTGCACAAGTTAACCCCCTGGCAGTTGTCTTCATACGTGGAAGGATCTTTGTGATTCTCGGGATATGCCTGTTGTAGAGCTTAAGCAACCCCGAGTCATCCTGGTCGAGAGTAGTCAACGACCTTCTGACCGCGCACTGTCTACAGCCTCCTGATCGCGCACTGTCTGTGATCTCATGATCGGGCAAAGCCTGCGACCATGTGTCCGCGCCTCTCAGGTCGTCTAAGATTATAGCAACGGACCTCCGAACACTCATCTGGTTCGAATCTGTCTTGAACCAGATGTGCATTACTCCGAACTACCTCGGGTAACAATCAAGAAGGTTTCAGCAAGATCATCTAAATGAGTCAAGCTTTTTAAGCTTTTTACAACCAAGTTATCTACATAAGCTTCAAGATTACGCCCTATCTGGGAAATAAAGGTCTTTTGCATTAAGCGCTGGTATGTGGAACCGGCGTTCTTGAGACCAAATGGCATTCTGACGTAGCAATAGGTGCCAAATGGTGTGATGAAGGCAGTCTTCTCTTCATCTTCTTCTACCATGCTAATTTGATGATATCCCGAGTAGGCATCCAGGAAGCTCATCAGTTCGCAACCCGCAGTAGAGTCGACCAACTGATCAATGCGGGGAAGGGGAAAGTCATCCTTCGGGCAGGCACTATTTAGGTTGGTGTAATCGATGCACAAGCGCCACTTACCATTTGACTTACAGACCATGACTGGATTTGCAAGCCATTCCGGATGATCGACTTCGCGAATAAATCCGGCTGTTTGGAGTTTGTCTAACCCCGCGCGAATAGCTTCCTGCCAATCAACAGCAAAGCGTCTGAGCTTCTGCTTTATTGGTCGCTGTCTAGGTTGAATTGCTAACATGTGCTCAATTACCTCCCTTGGGACACCGGGCATGTGGGATGGTTTCCACGCAAACACATCTGCATTAGCTCAGAGGAAAGTAATGAGTTTGAGTTCCTATTTGTCATCCAGGCCTGATCCAATCTGAATTGTTCTAGATGGATCATCTGGGCATAACGGAACTAGTTTTAGCTTTTCCTCTGGTCGAGGGGCGCCCTTGATCGTATCCGCAGTTGTGATGGTGATCTTGACATCCCGAAGGGGAAGTTGATCTACCAGCTCCAGGGATAACCGATCGCAAGTCAATGCCATATTGCTACTGTCTCGGACCGAGATAATGCCTTTGGGGCCAAGTAACTTACCGCGCTGATAAGCATAGTGCATCACCATCATAAATTTAGCGAGAGTTAGCCTGCCAAAAATCGCATTATAAGCTAAATCACAATCAATTACATCAAAAGTAACTAACTCTGTTCCAAAATTATCTGGTTCGCTCAGTGTTACTGGGAGCACCACCTATCCCATCGGCATCATCGAGGGACCAGGAATTATCCCATAAAACGGATGAATTATGGGTTTGATTTTCAAATGAGGGATTTGCATCTCGTCCAATGCCTTGACCAATAAAATGTCCAAGGGACTACCTCCATCGATTAGGACCCTTTCGACTCTCGCATTACTGATAATTGGGGTACTGACCAGAGGTAGTCTCAATGGACGAGTAAGCCCAGCGGGACAATCAGAACCATCCTATTCCACTCAACTGCCTCAGCCGCGCCAGAGTAACGGTCAGCCATATCAAAGAGATAGGCGACTGACTGAGGAGGGTGGTTAAGTAAATCTTTTGTGAACCTCCGATATCGAATAGCGTGGTTAAACACCCTGATAATGGAGTTATCGGATATGTTTGGGATGGTATTTCTCGCCCCGACAAACCTTTTGACAAACTATCGAAGGGTCTCCGTAGAGGTTTGTCGTAGACAATGAAGATCGTCTTCTTTCCCGGTTTTCTGATAACAATTCTGAAAATTGTTGAGGATAGCATCGCACAACATTTCTCAGTTATATATCAAATCTTCGGGCTAATTGAATAGCCAGGTCCTTGGCGGTCCCACAAGGACTGTCGGCAAGTAATTGGCCATGACGCGATCATCCCCACCAGCCGCTTGGATAGTGGTGATGTAAATTTGAAAGAACTCCGACGGATTCTGGGTCGCATCAAACCTCTCAATAGCCCTTGGCATGAACTTATCCAGCCAGACGATCGCATGGAGGCCTGGCGAAAAAGCTTTACAGCCCACATAGGGACTGTGGAGAGTTCTGCGGTTTCCAGCATAACCACGAGTGATTTCACGTGATGGAGATGTGCCACGTGGTCCCAGAAGAGAATGCACGGGAATTCGATCCCGATCACGAGAACTTCCCACGCGTCTGGCTTTGTCATGCAGAAGTGGTCCGGATGGTAAGCGATTACGCCTACAGTGACTAGAGTGGGAATACTCTTTTTCATGGGAACGTATCCTAGACAGGGAGGAAGCTGTAGGGGTCGCATCGGATGCGACCTCATCCAGCTTCTCCGCCAGGATCCTAGCAAAAGCCGGTTTGTCCGCATCTATGAGGGTAGGAGGAAAATTACGCAAGACCTCCGCTATAGATCAAAGTCGGCCATGTGTACTTCTCTTTGGTGCGCCAGGTGTAATCGTTTCTTCATCCGCCGGTGAATACTCCGGGGGTAAAGAAGGTGTCTGGTGGCGCCTACGACCATATGGGCGACGGGAGGAACTAGGGGCGGCGTCATAACGAGACTGCACATTTTGTAGGGCCTCTAGGGTTGTTCTACGGAGTTTGTTATCTCGTTGCTCATGGTCTTGATCCTCCTTTTGTTTGCATTCTTGCTCCTCCTTTTTTCTGCGCTACTGTTCTTCCCTAGCAATCCACTGATCGGGAGTTTCCTCTGACAAGGTAGCGAATTCTCTAGGGAGGGAAGCTGCAGAAGGAGAGAACATATCTATTCGCTCCGAGTCGGACTCGAAATCAAAGAGAGAGTGGAAGTTGTCAGGATCAAACCTCCCTGGACTGAGTTCTTGGTCAATACCATCCTTGTGAGGGACCCACCCGCTGTAGTGGGCCCCAGCTGTGCACTTACCCCGACTGCCCAGGATGAAGTCATGGACAAAGTAATAAACAGACAGCCAGCTCAATTTGGTTATATACAAAAACAATATATGGCCGTCAGGCCTTAATACACATCGATATACAAAGGCCAATAAGGCCAACTACTAGATTTTATGAAAGTAGTTTTATCTGGTCTCCAAGACCATCCCACAGGCAAAAACTCGAGTGCAGTACATAACCCTTCTAAACTCCGAGTGATCCTGCTTCGCTCATCTCTAGCTTCTTCAACTGTATTTTCGTTATTAAGCAAGGGTGAGTACAAAGTACTCGGCAAGTCTCTGTATAAGAATTTATCCAATGCATGACAGGCTATGCCTAATTTAACAGTCTATGAGTTACGGAATAGTAAATTTCATAAACACATTTCCAAAGCGAATTTAAATACAATTGATTAGCAAAATGATGGTAGAAAACATTTATGATCCAAGAGTTAAATCCGGGCAAAACCTCTGTTTGCCTCTTTTTGTCTAATACTTTATTACTATTGTGCTATCCAGTTACTACCCATGGCATACCCCTGTCCAGGGGTACGGAGTACTCGAATACTTTTTAACACTCTGCAGAGCGGCACCGCTTTACCCACATGAGTCCATCAATCTTCCCAGTCAGGCCAATTACACGCACATTATTGCATGCGACTAGATTGAGGAAACAAGGCTCTCAAATATATTGTATTAATAATATCCCTGCCCGACAATTCGACTGCACTGGTCGTCCTTGACGTTGTGAGGTACCCTCAGCGAGAAGTATTTCACACCAATATTCACGAGTTACTCAAGGTTAGAGTAACCGCACGAACTCTCCCCTCACATCTCACCCTCACCCATTCAGGCCTTAAGTTTAGACAACTAAACTTAGAAAGATCCACCCCAAACATCTTAGTTTGGAGCCTGAATGAGAACGACCACCTTGCAGGGATAAAATCGATACGCAGTAGTCTACTGGCCGAGTTCAATTCCTTGATCATGTGGTTGGCATGTTAATATGCCCATGGTCGTTTAGCACAATTGGTTATATCCTTATTTATTAGGGTGAGGTACTCAACCACTGTCCCACTTAAGCAAAAGTTGCCCACCAATCATACCATCCTCAATACTAATATTCATTGGCTTTCAAATAAGCATCATTATTCAAAATATTTTCAAGGCCCAGTAAGGATGTTCCACCCAAGGTGGCCTCGGATCCTTACTGCCTCAACCAACCAGCAAGGATATTCCACTCACGGTGGCCCTGATCCTTGCTATCTTAATCGATCAGTAAGGATGTCCCACTCTCGGTGGCTTGGATCTTTACTAGCTCAACTGATCAAATTCATTTGTAAAAATCTCACCATCAACTGCTTGTGATTAATCATTTTCATGTAGGTACTTATATTTTATCAAAACAACATATATAAGCCTTTGTAATATATAGATTCAATATGATCAAGAAATAGGGACTTGCCTTGCTTTTCACGGGATCCAGCTGAGAGAACTACCAGGGTACTAACGTCTTGGAGCTCACTTCACTTGGTATCTATTTCGACGTCAAACAATAAACAAGAAAAAATAATAGTGAGTATATTTGTTTATAAATACATATGTTTATAACTGATAGGGTTCAAGTGGTCGAATGCTGAAATAGGATTAAAAGAATGGTCAAAAGGTGATTGATAAGTTTGGTCTAGGCTGGATTAATTTGGAAAATAGGGAAAACTTTATCTAGTGTTTTGATGGACGATTAGATTATATATGTGCAAGGTTAGAGATAAGGCGGACAAGGTGACTCGAACAAATTTTCGATCTAAGGTTCATAGGATTGCAAACGACATAAGCATGTCGACCACAGCGACGTTGGACATAGGCTGACAAAGTTTAGGTTGGCCTTTTAGGGTTTTCATTGAGACTCGAATACATAACTAGGGCTTTGGTTGGATGGTCGAAATTTGGTGCTTTCGTTGAGAGTCACTATTACTAGGGTGAAGACAAATTTTAGGTCGAACACGAACTCGGCGACACGGCGAAGTGCGGTGTAGCTCGAGAGATTTTGGTTATTGGACATTCCTCACCAGCTAAATCTAGCTCTCGGTCGATCCCAGATAGAAGTGCATGATTCTACCGTCGCGTAGGAACCGATCGCACTGAAATCAGAGTTCTCGGGACTTAGAATGGAATTAAAACTCAGAAGGACTTGTTGCGATTTCTCACCTTCTGGAGGACCTCTTCGCAAAGTGGCCAAAAGTCCCTTTTTGCCCTACTGGCCGCCACTCCCTCTCCTGCCTCTTTTTCTTTTCCCTTCTTCTTCTTTCTTCTTCTTCTTTCTTTTCTTTCTTTTTCTTCTCCCCAAATCTCCTCCACTCCCTTGGCCACATCGCCGCTGGTGGCCGGGCCGTGCCCTGGCGGCGCACCACCGCCCGCTCGGTCGGCCTCCGCGCCCGATCTTGCAGTTTCTCCTCTGGGCGAGCGCGCCAAGACGCCGCCGGCCCGCCGGAGCCGCGCTCCCCGCCGGTACGGCCCTCGCTCCGCGTCACTGCCACCGCGTGCCGTCACCCGATCCAAGCCGCCACGCCGCCGGATCTGCGCCTCCCGTGCGCGCTGCGACGCCGCCACCGCTGGCCTCGCGCTCACTGCCGCCTCTGTTTCTTCCACGCGGCCGATGAAGGAGGTGAGCAGTACTCAAGCTGCTGCTTCTTTTTGTTGGAGGCACCCTAGAGGAAGAAGATGGAGATTAGGAAGGAGAGAATGATTTTGGCTGCTGCTGGATTTCTTGCTGGGAAAGAAGCTGGAGGAAGAAGAAAGAGAGCACAGAGGAAATGGACACTGCTGCTATTGCTATAAATGTATGAATCTGTAAGCTCGAAGCAGTTGTTGTCGAGAGGAGAAGGTGTGTGCAGGTTCTGTTGGAGCTGTGGTTGAGTTGAGGAGAAGCAAACATGCTCCAAGCTGCTGCGTGTAGAGGAAGGGAACAGATGGCTGTGCTGCCGTGCGCATTTTGCTGTTTTGGATGGCTTCTGAGTTAAGCAATGGTGATGTATACACATGTGTACATTTAGGTATAGATAAATACATGAGTAGTTGTGTGTATATGTGGTCTAAATGTATTTGTGGAGTTAAAGGATTTGTGTATGTGTGTTCTCATGTATTTGTATATGTGTGCACTGAATTGTCTATATATGAGTGTGTGTGGATTGTTGTATACATGTATATGTCTGTGTTTATGTATGATCGTGTATATGGTTATATATATTTGCATTGCATGTGTGCATATTTGTGTATGTGTGGTTCAGTGGTTGGATATGGTTCTAACAGAAATATGAGTGTGTACATGTGTATTTTCTTTCACTCATTCATCTGTATTGTGTAGGTGGTTGGGTATGCATTTGTATATATATATATTGAACTGCTTATATATATATATATGGCTGGGCTGTGTGTGTGCACACCTATGTATATGGAGGTGCCATCCAGGAGTTTGAGTCTTAGACTTAGTTCAATATTTAGGTTCTGGTTGGGTAATCAAATTAGGGATGAATTGGATTCAGGTGAGAACGAAACGAAAACGGAAATAGAATTAGGGTTAGGGTAAAAGTGAAAGTGAAAGTTTTTGCTTGCGGGATGGTCTCGGAGACCAGATAAAACTACTTTCATAAAATATAGTAGTTGGCCTTTGTATATCAATTGTATTAAGGCCTGACAACCATATATTGTTTTTGTATATGAACTAAATTGAGCTGGTTGTCTGTTTATTACTCTGTGCACGACTGCATCATGGGCAGTCGGGGTAAGTGCACACCTAGGGCCCACTACAGCGGGTGGGTCCCTCACAATCCTGGTCCCTGACGGGGACGCATGGTGACCGAGAATTGATTTTGCATACAGTGGAACTGACATCAAGGTCCGGACCTGTCTCTTCAATCCCCTAGTCGATGGACATGACTCAGGTAGAGGAAGACGTGTCCTCCTGACGTTCCTTCGGAATGTCTTCGCAATCGATCTCTTCCATAGGAACGCAATCGCTTGGCGAAGGCATTTTTATATGAGCATAATCGTCGAGATCAAAGTCATTCTCGGAATTATATGCCCCAGTCATGGCTCACCAAACCTCCAGATGAAGGGAAAACACCTTGAGAAAAGGCCCCATGGTGAGCGCCAGTTGTCAACGATTTGGACTCGGGGTCCTTAGTCGATCTTATGCAAATTTGTTAGTTGCGGGACCTTTCAGGGTGCTCCTCCGGGAAGGTAGGATGAGTAATGTTTGTATGGGCACAAGAGAATTTATACAGGTTCGAGCCCTCGATGGTGGGAGTAATAGCCCTACATCCTGTTATGATTTCAATATATTAGAAAAGTGTTTACAAGGGGAAGGAAGAGATGATCACAGGTGAAGATCTCTCCTATGTTAGTGTCTATCTAACTATATCTAAATCTTCAGTCTATTTGACTCCTGGTAATGCTTGTATGCTTAACCGTCCCTTAGAACATGCATTGACCAACTCTTTATACTGAACAAAAAGGTGCCAACACGAAACGGCCTTGGACGGTTGCTTGGATGTAGTTTTGTTAACCGCATTTAACTTCCACGCAGGCTTAACATGTGCAATCAAGGGATAACCGCACATGTTAACCTCCTGGCAGTTGTCTTCATACATGGGAAGATTCTCATGATACTCGGGATATGCCTCTTCAAAGGATTAGACATTCTTGAGTTATTCTGGTCGCAGATAGTTAACAACGTTCTGACCGCGCACTGTCTGCATTCTTCTGACCACGGACTGTCTGCGGCCTCATGATAGCGCAAGGGCTGCAATCATAAATCATCTTTGTGTCCGCGCCCTTCAGGTCGTCTGAGACCATAACGACGGACTTATAGGCACACGTCTAATCTGATTCTGTCTTATTTGAACTAGCTCGGGTGATAATCCTCATCACTGGCCACCGACGAAAAGTCTTGGATAGGCTAAGGGAGCAACAGTTTTATGCTAAGTTGGATAAGTGTGAATTTTGGATGAAGGAAATTTTATTTTTAGCTCACATAATGACAGCCGAAGGGATACAAGTGGATCCAACTAAGGTTGAGGCCGTGAAAGAGTGGAAACAACAAGAATCAGTGTCAGAGGTTAGAAGTTTTCTTGGATTAGTTGGGTACTATCGCCGATTCATTGAAGGATTTTCCAAGTTAGCCAAACCGCTCACTATTTTGTTGAAAAAGGACGTCCAATTTGAGTGGACAGAAGATTGTCAAAAGAGCTTCGAAGAATTGAAACGAAGGCTAACAACTGCACCAATTCTAGTACTCCCTGATAATAAGAAGAATTTTGAGATATATTGTGATGCATCTAGGCATGGACTGGGTTGTGTCCTAATGCAAGAAGGAAGAGCCGTCGCATTTGCATCCAGGCAATTGTGACCACATGAGGAGAATTATCTGACCCATGACATGGAGTTAGCAGCAGTGATTCATGCACTAGAGATTTGGAGACACTACTTACTAGGGAATCGATGTGAAATTACTCAGATCACAAGAGCTTGAAGTATGTCTTTACCCAGCAAAACTTGAACATGAGGCAACATCGATGGCTAGAGTTAATAAAGGACTATGACCTAGGCATACATTACCATTCTGGTAAAGCCAATGTCGTTGCGAACACCTTGATTAGAAAGGTTTACTGCAGCACCACTGTTGCACCAGAGTTAATGGAGGACTTGCATCGGAAAATGATTGAATTGGTAGATCAAGGCTTCGTGGCCACATTGACAGTTATGCCTACCTTGGAAGAAGAGATTCGAAAGGCACAAGGAAGTGATGAAGGAATTCAGGAGATCAAAGAGAATATGAAGATCGGAAAAGCAGTAGAATTTTGGGAAGATGAGCAAGGTACCATTTGGCATGATAAAAGGATATGTGTTCCAAATGTTACGGAGATTAAGACACTAATTTCGAAAGAAGCTCATAACACTCCATACTTTATTCACCCTGGAAGTACTCGGATGTATTAGGACTTGAAGAGTCAATTTTGGTGGAGTTGCATGAAGAGAGAGATTGCCGAATATGTGGCAAAGTGTGAAACATGTCAAAGGATAAAGGCCGAGCACCAGAGACCAGCAGGATTGTTACAACCACTACCCATACCAGAATGCAAATGGGAAGAAGTTGGAATGGATTTTATCACAGGACTTTCGAAGACTAAGAATGGATATGACTCCATATGGGTGATCGTGGATAGACTGACGAAAGTAGCGCTTCGTACCAGTGAAGACAACTTATGATGGTGCTAAGTTGGTAGAAATTTATATGACTGAGATAGTAACTCTACATGCTATACCCAAGAGGATTGTATCGGATCGTGGAGCACAATTCACCTCAAGATTTTGGAAAAGTCTGCATGAAGCCCTAGGAACAAGGTTGAACTTCAGCACAGCTTACCATCCTCAGACTGGAGGACAGACAGAATGAGTAAATCAAATACTGGAGGATATGTTGCGAGCATGTGTGCTCGAATATGGAATTTCATGGGAGTTATCCTGCCATACGCAAAATTCACATACAACAATAGCTATCAGTCTAGCTTACAGTTGGCCTCATTTGAAGCCCTCTATGGTCGCAAGTGTAGAACGCCCTTGCATTGGTCAAAAGTTGGAGAAAGGCAACTAATCAGCCCAGAAACAGCTCGAGACGCAGATGCTCATGTACGAATCATTAGGGAGAAGTTGAAGACTGCGCAGTCAAGAAAAAAGAGTTATGCTGACAACCGACAACGTGATTTATCTTTTGAACCAGATGACCATGTGTATCTCAGAGTAACACCTCAAAAGACTACTACCAGATTCCAGAAGACGCAGAAGCTGAACCCTAGATATATTGGACCATACCGAGTAATAGAAAGAAGAGGAGAAGTGGCTTATCAACTTGAGTTGCCACCAGAAATGCAAGGAATCCATGGTGTTTTCCATGTATCAGAGTTGCGTAAAAGCCTAAGGAAGCCAGAAGATCAGTTACAGACAAATGGCATCTCAATTCAACCAGATCTGACTTACGAAGAGAAACCAGTCAGAATCTTAGAGATTGCAGAACGTCAGCTCAGGAACAGAGTGATCAGGTTCTATCGAGTTCAATGGTGCAACCACTCAAAAGTTGAATCAACTTGGGAAAGAGAGTCAGAATTGCAGCAAGACTTTCTTTATCTTTTCTCTATCTCGTCTGAATCTCAGGGACGAGATTCTTTTTAAGGAGGATAGGTTTGTAACATCCCAGAAATTCTACTTTTCACCCACCCCCTTCTCAGATTTTCTCCTCAGATTAATCCTTCCCAATTTCAGCTCCTTTCGATTCCAATTTCAGCTAATTTCTTTTATCTCTCCTATATCAGCTATTTCTATCCATCTATCAATTCCCAAATCATCTGCTCCATCTTATCCTCATGCATACATATTTGAGTAAATTGTGTATGTTTGAATATACCTGCTTAGTTATTGTCCCACATTGAAAAGCCATTCCTGATTCTCAAGTCATGTATAATATCCTTGATGCCCAAGGTTAAGCTATGATAGTAGTATGAGTTATCCACATGAACAAATAAAATAGTTTTCCAAAACTAACGATGCCTCTTTAAACTGTCTATTCTAGAGAGGAGAGGTAATGTGAGTTAGTAATGTTGGAAACATAATAATGTTGTGATCATTGTGTATAAATATGAGTAAATTGGACTCTTCTCTTGAATAGTTAAGGACTAACCAATTTGTTCTGAACATCCAGTAGCATGTTATCGTACCTCCACAAGCCTGGTATGGGACGGGCATTACTAAGTATCCTTGCCGAACTACTACCCTAGCTCTGCATAGAGTCAATTACAATAATAATAAATTTGCACTAATCTGGCACAAGGTCAGTGAGGGGAGATCCCTCTTGATGGCACTTACACTGACAGTTTTGGGAAGATCCCAGCCGATTCGTCTGAGATTCATGGCGGATGTCGTTCCCGTGCACGAGTGCTGGATGTGGTTCCCCGCACAAACCCCTCATGGTCGCTCACTATTGGAGGAGAGGGAAGATCCCTCCCGCCGCGGGCCAATACTGAGTGAGGGATAGGGTGAAGGTATGAGAGGGAAAATCCCTACAATGCTTCACAACTGTATTGGGAACCCCGACTGGAGGTGATATTTTCTTAAGACATCGTCTGGTGGTGAACCTTTTACAGGGTAGAGCTAGTGTAATGGCAAGGCAGGGTGAAAAGCGTGTTATTCTCAACTCAGTGGTGCGCTTAAAGCAGCGTGATCGAACCTAGCATAGGAGTCTCATATGCTTAAAAGCAGCGTGATTGAGCTAAAACCAATGGTCATGGTCAACAGTGGTTAGTTGAGGAATCTTGTGGTTAAAGCGGTACCCCTCTGCAGAGTTTAAAATGTATTTAAATACTCCGTGCTCCCTATTTTAGGAGTGTGTTATGGTCAATGGATTTTATCCTTGTTGCAAGGCACAAGTAGTTTTAAATGAATTGTTTTATAAATTGACTTTAAGTTCTTCACTCTTGAACTACTATGCAAGGTAAGTTTTCAAAGAATGTTTTGAATGCTTTTCATGATTATCAACTGTTAGGTTGTGAATAAGGTTTGGAAAAGAAACCCAAATACCTTCTTTGAATTCCCTGTCATGTTATATCTACTTGCATTTGTTAAGTGGTGATTTGTTGAGTACCTTGTACTCACCCGTGACTGAATTACTCCATCAGAGGTTGAAGAACCCAATGACTTTGATCCGTTTGAGACCTAGCCTTTGTTTTCGCACTAGGCTCGCCCAGATTCTATGTAACATCCTGAGTTTTGGGGTGAAATGTTTCTTTCTTAAAAGTCATGCATGCATATGTCTCTTCTAGATCAGCCAAATCAGCTCCAGCTTTATTCTGTTCTAGCCCTAAAATCTCCAAAATCTATCCTGTGACCCCAAATTGAGATCAGATTGTTCAGATATGATCTATCAATTATCCTGAACCTAAAAGCCTTCAGAACCCAGATCTAATTCTATGTCTAACTTCCAGAATTATCAACTTCTTTCTGCTTTCGAAAACAGAAATATTTTATTAATACCCTAAGTTTCAGAAATTCAGATTTAATCAAAATCTTAGCCAAGTTTAGACCAGATTATTTTTGGATTATGATCAAGGGTATGCCAATACCTTAATCCAAAAAGTTGGCAGTCAGATTTCACCATCTAAACCATTTTCACAAATCAGTCCAAGAGTATCGCAGATCAGTCCTTTTTTCCAGATTTTCCAGAAGCCTAAAAAGGAAAAATATTGCAAATCATCTTCAAATTCAAATCTGATTCAGGGAACACCTCCCAAATGTTTTCCAACACAAATTCTTCTTATATGAGTATCTCAAAATCAAACCCTAAATCCCAGAATTCGAGATCAATAAGATTCAGACTTATTTTACCCTCAAATACTCTATTTTCAGTTCATATCAAAAATCATCCAAATGTCTCAAATTTTATCTTCTATTTGTGCCAAGTCATCTGTTGAATCAAGCCTACCAGATTAATGCAATCAATTTTAGTTTAAACCTTCTAAATCATTAGATTTACAATTCAGTCCAAATCAAGAAATTGAAATTGCAAACCAGCCCTATTTCGACTAGAGCAGCAGCTACTGTGCGCACGACCAGAGCTCGCCGTGATCCTTGCGCCGTGCACGCTCACCGCCGGCCAAGCCCCACTTGCATTTGTGCTCGTGCATGCTTGCTCTTGCTGTTGTGCACGCGTCTGTGTCTTAGCCATCGTTGTGGCAACGCCATTGAACAGCAATTGCTTCCGCGCGCGATCAGCAGCAGCCATTGTCAGCATTTTCTTGCCACATTGCTTTGCATTGCCAGCTCCTGTTGCCACTGCTTGCACCGCCCGACAATGTTGAGTTCCAATGAGCCGACAAGTTGATCAGTAGTCACCTCGCCTGAGCGCTATCGCGTCACCGCTCGCCGTTGTTGCATCTGCGCCCGGCAAATCATGTCAACTGACACCAATTCATCGCTATTACCTCCTTGCAAGCATCGCCCACCGATCTATTTAAGCCACCAGTACCTTGTATCATCTCCTCTTCACCAGAACTCAACCAATTTCCAAATCTCTTCGCTGTCGTCGTCTTCTCCGGCGAGCGGTTGAGGAGCCTCACGGTGCCAGCTCATCCCACAGAACCTCCTGCCAAATTAACAGCATCAGTGAGTTCCTCTCATATCCCTCATCGTGCTGTACCACTTAATTGGATTTTCTTGCATCTTATCGCCGGTGATCGCCGGAATTCCCGATTTGCCCTGTTCCGGCAATGCAGCCCGATTTACCTCAAATCAGCTCTCGATTCCGTGGAAGAAAGTGATCAGTGAACCTTTTGAAGCAAGCTTGTGCATCCAGATTCCAGAATTGAACCTCAATCGAAGCTTTCCCCAGATTTGAGTTTCTCCAGTCGCCGGCGATCGTTGCCAGGCCACACCGGCCATCCTCCGGCCAAATTGATCGTGCAGGTATCTTCCTCTTACCCTTCTATCACTCCCTGAGCTTGGAATTGAGTTCAAACCTCCTACAGCAAAAACCCCCAAATCCCATGTCTTCTTCTCCGGCGCTGGCCACCGGAAACCTATTCCTCGCTGTTTCAGCTTCATCCACTTTGTCCTTCAGGTGTGCTTCAACCTCCTGAGCATATTTGTCTTCTAGCCCGATCTCTGAAACTGCCCAGATTTCAAGTTATAGCCATGCCAAAAACCTTGTCCAGTGGCTTCACTGTGCCGTGTCGCCACCACACTTCTTCACTGATTTTCATCACCTTCCAGCCATTTCCTGCCCTAGATCCTGTTGAATGATTTGTTCCTGTTATCATTGCCTACCTCCCAGAAAAAGTGGTACATCATTTGGAGTTCTAGATCAATAGTTATGCCAAGCCCTAGTTTCTGGCCAGGTCAATTCAATGCCAGATTATGTCAGTCAGTGGCATTAGCCCTTTTCACTTCCTTCCAGATGTGCATTTTGAGCATAACTTTGTCCCTTAGATTCCTGAAGTTGTGATCTACAATTTCTTCTTCTATCACAACTTGATTTGAGCCCTTGAATTATATTTGCTGCTAAACCCTAGTTTTTGACATTGTCCCAGTGCATGCCAGCCAATGGCATTGGCTTTGTTTACCCACTTCTGATTATGTATTTTGAAAACCACTTTGTCCACTGAATTTGTAGAGTTATGATCTACACTTTCTTCTACTGTCACAATTTGAGATAAGCTCTCTAGCTTTCTTTGAAGCTATGTCAAAGCCTTGACCCGAATGTCAATCTGCTGACATTCGCTGTTTTTGATCAAGCCAGCCACAAAAACTGATGTTCTTATTGCAACCTTGAGATCCTAAAAGCATCTAACACAATTCCTTGAAACCCTAGACTCTCAACTCAGTTCAGCTTGCAATCTCAATTATCTCCAGTATCGTTCAGTCATTCTTGTAGAGCATATCTGCATATAGATCATAAAACATTTTAATATATTAAGTAATATTTGTGTGTTTGTTTGTCGCCGAGCAGAACCAGAAACTAAGTTTGAGGACTTCGCTGTTGACCCGTCATCAACTGCTGTATCTTACGACGCGGAAGGCAAGTCATATTCTTGGTCATCTTGAACCTATATTTTAAATGTCGCTATAACATAACCTTGAATATAGATAATATTGCATGAGAAAGATTGAGAATGGTTGAATTAAGAATTGGCAGTACTAGACCGGTTATCTGTGAAATGTGAAATAAACAAGTTTTGAGCCATGAACTATTATATATGTACTTATATATTCATGAAATAAAACCCCTAGCCGTGACCAGAAAAATGTTATGGAAGGCTGTAGCACTGGAGGTGCTAAACTGCAAAGGATATGCAGGCACTGAAGGTGCAGGGTTGTGGATGGTCTGGTCACTGGCATATAAGGACTAGAACCTTGTGTTTTGCGTCTAGTGGCATGAACAATGTGCTAACCGCAAGCCTGGTATGGGACAGGCCTGAACAAGTACTTATGTGGATCTCACATGAAACCCCTGCATGAGTTGTGTTGTAATGATTGACTTGGAGGTTGATTCCCACTATCACTGAAGGTGATCTGATGTTTGACCCAGCAATGGGAAAATGAGGTGGGGTGGAGGTTATGATACAGCCTACCACAACTGTGTTTCGTGGAGAGCCACAGGGTTAGGGGTGAAATGTGAGTGATACATAACAAAAGTTCTTTTATTTCCACCTTGCCGCTCACAGTATGAAGTGAGTCAGGGGTCCAATCATTATGTTATGATAGGAAAGGCTTGAAAGTGGAATATCTTGCGGGTAAATTGGTACCTCTCTACAGAGTTAAAAACGTATTCGAATACTCCGAGCTCCCGAGTTTATAGGAGTCTGCTGCGGTGGATTAAATCCACGGGGTGTGACACAAGTATATTTTCTAAATAAAATGTGTTAAATCAAGATTACCCAAATGACATGTGTTGTCATGATAAGGAGTGCTGCCGTGGGCTGTCGTGTGTCGACGTGTCGTGGTAGTACTATAATTTAGTGAACATGAATGATGATGTTATATTATGAAAAGTGCTGCCATGAGATGAGATAAGAAAGAAAAAGGTTATTTTACAAACATCCATAATTCTTGACTAGTCTAGGTTCATATCATCACTACTATATGTATCTACTCTTACCTATGACTTGCTGAGTACGTAAGTGCTCACTCTTGCAACCTATAAATCAATAGATGGAACGTTCAATGATCAAGATGAAGGCATGGAGAACTTCTTGGATCCAGAAGGGGAAGAGTCAGTTCCGCCAAAGCCCTGATGTGTGTTGTTTTGCCGTCCACTTCTCTTTGTGGGTGGGTCACCTATCTTCTGCTGTGTAGATGTTATTTTGCTAAACCATGTATGCCGTGAAGGCATTGTAATCTTCTTATGTAATATTAAGGCCAACAGGCCACACTACTTAACTATGTTGTAAGTTACTCTGTTGTAATGTGAATATACTCCTGTGCTTGACTTATCCTGGGAAGTCAAGGGTATGTGTATGCTATGCATATATGGGACTAGCTGCAGCGAGCTAGGTCTCTACAAGAGTAGTCGTAGTCCCAGTTTCGGAGCGCGACATTCTAATATGCGGAATAACGGGATCTTACTCGGAAATACTGAAACCCAAAGGTTGATCGAAAACACAGCTCAAAGTAATTGCACAACTCTTTATTTCAAAGAGGGCTTTATATGTCGAACGTTAGGTTGCACTCACCTACGTCGAGGGAACTATGTGTCTAAGACTTCAATCTAGACTCGATTGTATTCGATGATCTAAACTAGACCTATTACAAGGTATTTATAGTCCAATCGTATGAGTACGTATCAGACTCAATAACCTAAACATATTAGACTCATATAACTAACTAATCCTAAATGGATAAGCTTAGTTATACATATACAAATCAGATTACAATTCCGAACAGTGAACGAATTCCTTTTCATGGTCGCGAACCAATCCATGGTCGCGGACCCATCCATGGTCGCGAAACCTTAACGAACATGGTTAAGGTCACGAAGCCATATGCGATCAGGACTTGAAGATCCTCCCAGATCATGACTCCCTTGTTGAGAAGGAGCCAACCCCTATTGTGACCCCTCGATCAAACTGGAGATGCATAAACTGATCTTGTCCATCTTCTCTGGTGTACCACTTTGTCCAGAGCTATCACCAAAAGTGACTAAGGAACCGGGTATCGCGATCAGACATCATAGAAGTCGGCAGTCCGAAGTGTGTCGAAACGTTTTGAAAGAATATACCCGAGCTTCTTCTTCTCCCGTGATAGTCTTTCGACAAGGTATGAGAATAATCATTTTGGGGAAACGATCAACGACCACGAATAGATAGTCGTTGCCACGTCGGGTCTTAGGCAATCCTCCCAAGAAATCCATGGATCTGCTCTCCCATGGTCGCGATGGAATTGGCAAAGGAGTGTACAAACCTAATTTTCAGTTTTCCGGTTTCGAGATGCTGTAGAGACCACATCCTCGAACAAAACTAGCCACATCGTGCTGCATACGCGGCCAGAACACATGTCGGTGAAGATTTTGCAACGTCTTTGTAACCCTAAAGTGACCAGCTACCTTCGATGTGTGCGCTTCTCGCAACCATTGAATTCGAGGTGCACCACGAGGTATGCAAAGTAAGTTGTCCTTGTACAAGAGTCCTTCTCGACGAACGAACTCTGTAGGTTTCCCTGTTTCGAGCTCAGTCAGTGCTGTTTGAAAATCAGGGTCTTCACTGTACATAGTGGCATAGTCATCATGACATGAGGGCTCGATCTGCATGAACGCTGATAAGTAGGGGGTCGTAACTGGTAGTCTCGACAACATGTCCGCCAATTTGTTGTGTACGCCCTTTTTGCACTTAATCACCAAATTAAACTACTGCAGATACGACATCCACTTCATGTGTTGAGCTTGCTATAACTTGGATTCACTACTACAGAAATGCTTTTCACTATCGGTTAAAAATCCACTCTACTATCGGTTCTCTTACCGATAGTGGTCGGCATGATAGTAGAGGAGCAGAACACTTCTATCGATTCAAAAACCGTTAGTAAAACACCTACATTCCCAACGTTCACTAATCGCTATCGACTATTTCTTCTATCGGCTCAAATTTAAACCGATAGTATTATATACATTTTTTCTATCGGCTCGTATATAAACTGATAGTATTGTTTAGGCTTTTTCTATCGGCTAGGATCTAAACCGATAATAATGTTAATGTTTTTTCTATCGGGTATTATCTAAACTGATAGTATTGTCTGAACACAGTTAGTACGGGAAACTTTATTCTATCGGTTATATTATATAACCGATAGTATTCTGTAGACACGTTTAGTACTGAAAACTTTATTCTATCGGTTTCTGCATATGAACCGATAGTAATGTAATATTTATTCTATCGGTTGTAGTATATAACCGATAGTAATTAGTAGACACGTTTAGTACTGAAAACTTTGTTCTATCGGTTGTTGCATATGAACCGATAGTAATGTAATATTTATTCTATCGGTTTTAGTATATAACCGATAGTAATATTATTTTTTCCTATCGGTTATGTACTGGAACGGTTAGTACTGGAATCATGCACATATACATACAGCTATACAGAGATACATTAATTGGATCATTCACAAATACACCAATATTTACAAATATTCAGCAATATTCACATATTGATCAATTTGTTCACAAATACACTAATTCAGCAATATTCACATATTGTTCACAAATTGGACAGATTGAATTTATGCACATATTGATCGAGTTTATTCACAAATACATCAATGAATCTATTCACATATTGAGTTTATTCACAAATACAGCAATCAACACATTCAATATATATTCACAAATACAGCAATCAACACAAGTCAGTTACTATCGATCGTTGATAGCCACTTCTTCCATGACATATTGAGCCCAAATTGTTCGCAGCTCCTTCAATTGAGGCAACTCATATTGCTCTTTCAACATGATGGTCTGCATATATGCGTGTATGAAGTTAGGATCGTACGTCACATCCAATTAAAGTTCGACTTTGAGTCAGGAAAAATAGTTACCTTAGGGAATTGGGCAAAGTTTCTCCTGATCAGGTCATACATGAATCTCATGACATAGAAGCCACATTCCCACGATTGTGGCTGCTGATGGCACTGGAAAAATTGCATATGCAAAGACATAAACCCACATTAACTCGAAAGAACTAATTAAGCTTAAATTAAAAGACTCATCATGAGTACTTCCATCCGTATTAATTACCTCATATTCTTTCCAAGAAATTGTTGTGCCCTTCAACGCATCATGCCTCCCTCTAGCACTAGCATAATTTTTGAAAGCCCTGTATTTAATTTAGCATTGCCGATTAATATCTTATCATTAATTAGCTAGTCAGAGAAAAATTTAAGGCAACTATGTTACTTACACGTCTATGTGCCATGTGAGGGTGAAAACATGCGCCACCTTGTCACTCATCGAATCGAGGTAATAGACCACATTCATCCATGGGAAAATGACGGCGAGGACCCAGTGGCCCCTACATTGCATATATAAGCGAACCGTTTCATACATATGTTAGGCGTAACATACAAGAATGAGTTAAATTAGTAGGAAATGCACTAACCTTTGGTGGTACGGCGCAAGGATGAACTCTCGGTCCTGCTGCGCTAGTAGTGCCCTTGATATGTATTCCTCCGCATGTGCTTGGTCGTGCTCTAGCATCGTGAGGCTTATTTTCTCTGGGTCGAGGAAACCCACCTTGTCACATGCCCTCATCGACGCCAGCCTATACATGCACCTGGATGCAAAGTAGACATTAGTAAGTAGTGCATACAAAAAGTGATTAGATTTATGAAACGAACTGTGATAACTTCAGACAACAGCACACTCACAGGACTCCAGTCCCTATGATGGACATATCAAGCTCCCGCCAGTTGAGGAGGTCGAACAAATCCTCGTGGGCCACCGATATGCTCCCGGGCTCACGGTGAAAATGGGCTGGCCTGAAGTGAACCAAGAAGTTGATGTGGCGCCTAGACCGGGTCAGGTACCACTCGTGGAGACTTCTGGTTATTTGATCCATATTGCGCAGAAGGTACTCCGACACGAGTGGGGACCCGTTCTTGAACGTACCCAGCTGGCTTTGTTTGGCCTTGCCTTTGGCCTTGCCCTTGCCTTTGGGCGGGGAGCGAGTGTATACCTTCGAAGGTTGGGGTGTGGTGCCGTCGGCCTCATTTGATGGCGAAGGGTTTGAGGCCGTCGGAGGAGGCATGGGGGCCGAAGGAGTTCGCTCATGCGTTGTGGCGGGGGTGGTGTCCTCAGGAAGTGTGATGGTATCCATCGTCCACTTTAAGTACAAACGCTTAAATTAGATTTTGCAAATTAAGTATATTAACTGAGTTGTAAGCTAGAATGGCTAGGGTTTACCTCCTGTAGTCTAACACCCTTCTTGGGCCACTGTATGTACGAGCCCAATGCCTCGCCAATTGTCCGCATTTCGTCCGTTGGGACGGGCAACGGAAAAGAGCTGTAGCCCGGGAGGGCCAAGTCCACCTGTACCTTTGCGAATCCAGGCTCCAGAGGTACGCAGTGGATCCAGACATCCTCCCAAGACTGGTATACGACCCCGTTTGCAACCGCAACAGGTTTGTCGCCTATGTTGATCAATAGGGTACAGCTCTCCGGCTTCTGCAATTTGCAACAATTATAACAGGTTAGCGAAACAATTCTAACGTAACGGGAGTGGCATCAGCCGAACTGCATATATAGCTCAAGAGTTGCAATACCTCGATCAGGTCCACCGGATCCACGTGAACCTTCGAGCCAACACTACTCGGCCTGGCAGCGTCGACCTCGACAGTTGGATCTAAACCCTTAGACTGCACAACTCGGCTGAGGCGTTCATATTTCTCGTTCATTTGAGCGAACATGTCCGCGAATTGTGCAGTCACATCTGCCCGTATCTTCTGAGATAGCTCCACTTCCCTTTCCTTCCAGCTGCCAGGCTTCTTCGCCATTTGCCCGGGGTCCGAGAAGCCTTCCTTCCATGGCACCACAGCCCCCACGGTTCGCGTCCGCCCTGGATGCTCCTTGTTCCCTAGAGCCCGGGTAAGGATTTGTTCTCCCTATGGGGACTGAACAATCCCTTGGTCGCCTCCTTCGAGCAAGAGATCTGTTACATTGAAAGCTCTCCATTGTGAGGAAGAAATATATACAAACTTGTGCGCACACTAGTGATCATAGTTAGCCAACTTACGAGTCGCTGCGCGACCTCGACGTCCCTGGGGTTTGGGAACGCCACAGTCCCCGTGGCCGACACGGTCCCTCTGGCCAGCCACCAGCGCTTGCATCGCTGATCGCGGATCTCGGAGAGTGGTAGGTCAGGGGAGTCGACGAAATGCGACGCCTCATTTTCACCCTTCTTCCACTGCTCCTCCTTCCCCGCATAGCCGCGAGAGCCGAGCTGGTGTGGGTGGTCGTTCCTCCTCTGGATTGCCCTGTTCTTCTCGCTGAGGGCCTTCGTACCAGAAACAAGAAAATTAATGCACCACTGCTTACTGCATACAATGGTGTAACCAAGCAAAGGAACCATTCATACCTTGAACTCAGGAGTCCCCTTCTGTTGGGCGAATTGCTCCCATACCTCCTCCGTTATGAAGGGGTACTTCTCACATGGAGATTCGCCTTTAGCGAGGAAGGTACTGACGAGGACGCTCTTGAAGGTTTTCCACGTGTTGTTCATGTCCTTCAAGCAAGCTATCTTGGGACCATCGTCTGGGATGTTCCACTTGGCCTGTTTCAAATGGTGCATATAAGTAGGACTTACCTAATCTCTAGGATAAACCAAGGGAATGTGATTACTCAAGAGTTCAGTGATTTTGATTAATTTTACCTTCACTTCTGCCCACAGCCTATCCCTCTCGTCGGCCTTGACGTCCTTCCAGCTCTGGACGGTGATCTTCACCCTTTCCTTCGCCAACAAGCCAACAAAGGCAGCATAGTGCCCGGCGTTCTTCCCGATCGGTCTCCCGAACTGGTTGAATTCACAGGAAAGATCCGCGCGTTTGGCCAAATGACCCAACATCGTCGCGCCTCGCGCCTTCCTCTTGCGCTGGGACGAGGCAGCGCCATCTACGTTCGCCCTCGCCGAATCACTAGTATCAGCCGAGGAAGATGCCGACATGGCTTTACCTAAAATACCATGAACAAACCATCCAATTGATATGAAGAAAGGTACATGACAAAGTAATTCACAGAATATTCAAATGAGCAGTGCAACTAACAAATACTATATTTCCTATCGGTTTTGAAAGGAAAACCGATAGTACTAAGGTCTTTATTCAGGAAAATTTAAAAGATTAGCAGTGCAAACTATGCTAATCTCTCTGCTGGAAAATAAAGTCTGTTAAAATTTAAATGAACCTAAATTTGAGATGAAAATTAGAAAATGGGAAGTAATTCACAGAAAATTCAAATTAGCTGTGCAAACTATGATGGCACTACAATTACTATCGGTTTTCCAAGTCAAACCGATAGTAATCAAGTCTGAATTAGGAAAAATTTCCAAAATTACTCAGCAGGGACATAAAGTAATTGCTCAGCAGGAACATAAGGTATGTTAAAATATAAATGAACCAAAATTTCAGATGAAAATTAGAAAATGGGAAATAATTAATAGAAAATTCAGTTTAGGGTATTTACTATCGGTTCTGAGTAAGAAACCGATAGTGAACTACACTGTATGACAAATTGCTAGTGATTTTCATCAATTCTGTCATTCTCATAGCTATCAAGTTTGTAGTTCATGAATTTTACTCTAGGTTTCTATTTGTAATCCATGGAACGGGATATGAACCATTGCATACATAATTAAGCAATACACGTAAGCGATTTGGTCAAGAACACTTACAGTGGATCGTGGAGTGGCCGGAGGCGGTGGCGCAATGCAATGCCGGAGGCGGTGGAGAACCAGTGGCGCAGAGGAGCGAAGAAGCGAACGTCGGCGAATCTAAGGTTTTCCGCGCGAGTATTTTTCAATTTGGAATGTGATCAGTTGCACTGGAGGGAAAATCGTGCAGGTTATAACCTAATAAATGAATATTTACTATCGGTTCATCACCACAAAACCGATAGTACAAACATGTAAGTTAGGGTTTTTGTAATACAGTGTAAATCACTATCGGTTGTGAACAGTAAACGGATAGTAAACTAAGAACAGGGGATCATAACACAGTGTAAATCACTATCGGTTGTGAACAGTAAACCGATAGTAAACTAAGAACAGGGGCTCATAACACAGTGTAAATCACTATCGGTTGTGAACGATAAACCGATAGTATAGTTTAATTTCATATCGGTTTCACAGTTATAACCGATAGTAAAATATAATGCTATTGACCCTAAAGGATTTCCCTTAGAAGAATTACAGAGGATCTCAGTACATCATTTTGTATTGTATTTACTATCGGTTATGACAATAAACCGATAGTATATGTTAATTTCATATCGGTTTGGAGGTTGAAACCGATAGTATAATACTGTTAAATTGATCTAAAGGTATTTCCTGAGAACAAATACAGATGGGTCTCAGTACATCATTTTGCACTTGTAAAGACACCTGAAACCCCATGCAAATGGCTTGCAATAATTTTGAAATAAATTAACAGTAAAGACCAATCATGGAATCAAAATTTGTAGTTTTCATATATATTTGTGAAAAGAATCAATTATTGCTCAAATCAAGTATATACTCCAATTGAAATGAAAATTTGCAGAAATGATTCTCAATGCATCACGTATGTTTTCCCAAAGAATTTTTGAAAAATGATTTGAACATTCTTCGATCCAAGTAATATACGTCACTTACATATTGCAAATTAGTCAAGAATGGTTGTCCACCCATAATCCTTCTTCGTGGTCGTCTCGCAGGTAACTTGTTTCGTCAATATCTTCGGTAGGGACAAATTGAAGGATTCCATCTAAAAATGGAGGTAGTTCGTCGAACTGATCGTACTCTTCTTCATCCACAAGGTCTTCGACCCCAACAATACGTCTCTTACTGTGAAGGACAACGTGCAACTTTGGGTTGGCCGGGTCAACGATGTAGAACACCTGTGTTGCTTGCTCAGCAAGTATAAATGGATCATCTTTGTGTGCGACTCTACTGAGATCGACTAGAGTAAACCCATAATTGTCGACTTTAACACCTCGAGGGATTTCGACCCATTGGCATCGAAACAGAGGAATCTTAAGTAATACATAATCGAGCTCCCATATTTCCTCAATAACACCGTAATATGAGTCGAGTGCCCTTACTGCCCTGGCATCCTCCGAAATAGCAAGTAGTGTCACTCCACTACATTGCATAGCGCTCTTCTCGTCCTGAGTTCTTGTGTAAAATGAATAGCCGTTGATGTCATACCCCTGCCAAGTCCCTACAGTAAATCTAGGCCCTCTGGCCAACCATGTAACATCTTCATCTACATCGCCCTCAGAAGCTTGCAGGACTGTATTTTCAATCCACCCAGCAAACTTCCTATTATGTTCTCTGGTGACCCAAATCTCTGGCTTCGAGGGATTCTGTTTCCGTAACATTTCCTTGTGCTCGTGTATGTATGGCTCCACCCCCGTCATGTGCTGTAAGACCCAAAAATGGGCTTTTGCATACAGATCACTAGAGGGGACGACTGCTTTAAATCCAATCGTTCCAATGCCCTGAAGCCTGCCCTCATGCCGAGACGTAGGAACGCCAATTGGGTCAACCCCGGCCATATAGTTGGTGCAAAATTCGATCACCTCGTCGGCGGCATAACCTTCAATGATACTGCCCTCAGGCCGATGTCGATTCCTTACATATCCCTTCAAGATACCCATAAATCTCTCAAATGGATACATGTAGCGCAGGAACACGGGTCCACAAAACTTAATTTCTCTGACAAGGTGAACAATTAGATGGACCATAACATCAAAAAAGGATGGAGGGAAATACATCTCCAGCTGACAAAGAGTGGTAGTCACATCGCATTGCAAATCGTCCAGTCCATCCATATCAATTACCTGCAAGGACACAGTTGCAACAAATATTCAGATCCAAAAAATCTGACAAGTTCCACGAATGGAGCTAATTAACTTGCTAGGAGTACACGCTTACGTACCTTGCCAGATATTGTGTTGAAGAAATAACATAGCTTTGTAATTGTCTCTCTGACTTTGACTGGGAGAATGCCTCTGATAGCAATGGGAAGCATTTGTGACATCAGTACATCACAATCATGGGACTTCATACCAACCAGTTTCAAGTCTTTCATGGACACAAGTTTTTTCAAGTTCGCAGAATACCCGCATGGAACTTTGACACCATGTAGGCACTGACAGAGTTCTGTTTTTTCTCTTTTTGACAAAGTATAGCAGGCCGGGGGGAGGTATGTCCGCTTTCCCTTCTCCAACGGTGCAAGCTCAGTCCTTATGCCCATGTCGAGCATGTCACGGCGAACGTTGATGCCATCTTTCGTCTTTCCTGGAATGTTCAACAACAAACCAATCAAACTGTCACAAACATTTTTCTCTACGTGCATGACATCAATGCAATGTCGAACTTGTAAGTGCTCCCAATATGGCAGATCCCAAAGAATCGATCTCTTCTTCCAAACATTTTTTCGTGGAGGTTTAGAACATTTACCGAACTCAACTTTGATGTCCTTCACGCGCAAGTAAAGCTCCTTACCAGTCACAAACACTGGGGTTGATCCTTTCTCAGGCTTCCCATTGAATGACTTCCTCTTCTTATGGTAGGCATGATGCATCGGAAGGAATATGCGGTGACCCATGTACACTGTTTTTCTGCAGTTCGATAACCACATGCTTTCAGTTTCATCCAGGCAAATAGGACAAGCCTTGACTCCTTTCGTACTATACCCTGACAAATTTCCATAGGCCGGGAAATCATTTATGGTACAAAATATCATGGCCCGCAACATGAAATTCTCTCGCTTATGTGCATCCCACACCCGCACCCCTTCGCTCCACAATTTTTGTAAGTCCTCGACTAACGGTGATAGAAACACGTCAATATCATTCCCGGGTTGTCTGGGTCCTGAAATTAGTAACGACATCATGATGTACTTACGCTTCATACATAACCAAGGAGGAAGATTGTAGATGCATAAAAGTACCGGCCAAGTGCTATGTCGACTGCTCATATTTCCGTGTGGATTCATACCATCCGTACTCAGCCCAAACCTTATATTCCTCACTTCGCCGCCAAACTCACCGAATATTCTGTTAATGTTTCTCCATTGAATGGAATCAGCTGGATGTCTTAGTTTTCCGTCTTGTTTCCGACCTTCAACATGCCAACGCAAGTACTTCGCATCTTTCGGATTTGCAAACAGCCGTTTCAATCTGGGAATCACAGGCAAATACCACACAATTTTGGCCGGAGGCCCTTTCTTTACCTCATCACATCCATTGTGATAAATTCTGTCCCCATGCTTATACTGCGATGCACCGCATCTTGGACAAACATGCAAATCCTCGTACTCGTTACGGTACAGAACACAATCATTTGGGCATGCATGTATTCTTTTGATTTCTATTCCCAACGGACACAATAGTTTTTTGGCCTGGTAAACCGATCTTGGCAACTCATTTCCCTCTGGAAGCATGTCCGCTAACAGATCCAATAGTGCCGTGAAACTCTTATCGCTCCAACCGTTGCTTGCCTTCAAGTTATATAATCTCAACACAGAAGACAACTTTGTAAATGTTTCACACCCGGGGAACAAAGGCTTCTCAGAATCAACAATTAATTTCTCAAATTTAGCTAAATCGTTTTCGCTGTAGTCCTCTTCTACATCACGTAACATTTCATCTAAATTGTCGTCATCTACATGGACTTTCGAATGAACATTATCAACGTTTTGATCATGATCATCATTACTGCAATCCACTTCCGGGTGCTGCTGAGTGGTAGCGGTAGTGCTCGTTTCCTCAAGATCTTCACCATGCCATATCCAACGGGTATAGCGTGCGTTAAAACCACGACGAATCAAATGACTCCTAATCTGATCAGAGTTGCCGAACCTTTTTAAGTTCATACAATCTATACAAGGACAATGCATATCTTTCTCTCCCTTCTTCGCCTTTTCTTGCTCAGCAAATTTAATAAATCCATTCACACCCTCCAAATACTCAACAGTAGTACGTTTTATTCCATACATCCAATATTCTCGGTCCATCTACAATTATTTCACAAAATTGACAAATTCAAAGAAATAATTAATGACTCAGGGCATGCATATATGAATGAAACATAATTAGCTAGGCCATATGTGTGTACATGAGCTGTTTAATTACATTAAATGGATTTGTATATATGAAACCCTAATTAACTTGATGCATGCATTAATTGGAAGAGCCAGCTAGCTAGCTGCTTAAATTCAGCAAGCTATAGCTAGCTAGCCAACCCAGCCTTCTAGCTAGCTTGGAGATACATGTATATAGTTTAATGAATTGCAAGTAGAGAGAGAGAGGGAGAGTGTGAAAGAGTGATCGACAGAGAGAGAGAGGTGATGAGAAGATGACAATACCGAGGGGGATGGAAATATGATCAACCTCTCAGCTAGCTTCTCCAAATCACTCTAGCTTGGAATTGTGCGCGGCTGAAATGATTCCAACATGTAGAGCGCAGAGCAGGGGTCGACCTAATTAAGTTGTCCAATTTTACTATCGGTTCAACAACACTAACCGATAGTAAAATAAGGTCCCCACTGTCATAACCATTAGTGTATATGAAGTCATTTTACTATCGGTTTGTTTTATATAACCGATAGTACTGTCGTGGTATTGCGAATACCCCGGCAGGTTTTGAGAGTGATCCTAGCGAAGATTACGCGGCGCGGGTTGACCGGATGACCGGTCCTCCCCCGCCGGACAAGCACAAAGAATGACACACGGGTTTATACAGGTTCGGGTCCCGGTGGGGGCCCTAGTCCTGTCGACGCGCTCCCGACCGGAGTCGGCTGGGGAGGCTCTCTCCGGGGGAGAGGCTTCCAGAGCACGTCTGTGAGTTTAGCTATTCCAATAAAAATGAACCGATCCCTTACAACAGAGGGGTACAAGAGCTATTTATAGCCCCAAAAAGCAGCAAAAAACCTAAACTACCTCGGAAGCCATCGTCGGATTGAAGGGCAGGACCGTCCTTCTCCCGGTCAAAAGCCTTGGATGCTTGACAGGTGGTCGCTAGTTCCCGAGGCGCTCCTCGCGTGACCTGCACGTGATAAACAGTTCGAGACTTTACCTTTAGGAGGGCGATGAGGCCCGGGAGGGCACCGGAGGCCCCGTCCCGGGAGCCAAAAGGCGGCGCCCGGGAGGGCACCGGAGGCCCCGTCCCGGGAGCCAAAAGGCGGCGCCCGGGGAGGCCCCGGAGGCCAGGTCCCCGGGCAAAAGGCGGCGCCCGGGAGGGCACCGGGGGCCCCGTCCCGGGAGCCAAAAGGCGGCGCTCGGGGACGCCCCGGAGGCCACGTCCCCGGGCAAAAGGCGGCGTCCCGGAGGGCACCGGAGGCCCCGTCCCGGGAGCCAAAAGGCGGCGCCCGGGGAGGCCCCGGAGGCCAGGTCCCCGGGCAAAAGGCGGCGCCCGGGAGGGCACCGGAGGCCCCGTCCCGGGAGCCAAAAGGCGGCGCCCGGGGAGGCCTCGGAGGCCACGTCCCCGGGCAAAAGGCGGCGCCCGGGAGGGCATCGGAGGCCCCGTCCAGGGAGCCAAAAAGTGGCGCCCGGGGAGGCCCCGGAGGCCACGTCCCCGGGCAAATGTCACATTTTACCTGGACTTAGTCCCGCGGAGATTTCCCCCGACAGCAGCCCCCCATGCCCACCGGGGACGATGCTCGAGTCCCCGGTGGGTATGGTTCAGGTCACCGGGAAGATCTCCGGGCCAAGCTACCGGAGCCGTGACGCTTCGGCTTTCGTGCCCCACGCTTAAAGCCGCGCCGTTTCGCCATAAATCCGCGCGTGGTTCGAACCGACGCCTTGATTCACGCGCCCGTCCCTTCGTTTCCCGCGCACGGTTTGAACTTCTGCGGTCCAGATTGATCCGCGGGTGCCACGTGGCGTGCATCTAGACCACGGCCCGCCCCTATAAATAGGGCCTTGGGGGGCCCGGAAGCTCATTCCAAATTCTCAGCCCCAATGATTTTTGCTCTCCCGGTAGCCCTCTCCCGGTATCTTTCCCCGGTAGCTTTTTCCGGTAGCAGGCGTCCGGGAGTTTTTAGTAGTAGCCTCCTGCAAAGTTAGCCACCAAAAAGAAAACTAACCTCATGGCACCCAAGGGTCGAGCGAAGACCACGGAGGTGCCCCCGGAGGAAATCCCCTCGGATTTCCTCTGGGCGTCCGAGTTCACGGCCGAGGACGCCGAGTCCTTGACCGAAAGGGGCACCGTTGCGGCCGGGGACATCCGAGTCCCCGTGAAGAAGGACGGAGCCCCCCGCCCCAGGCCCGGAGAGATCGTGGCCTTCGAGGCCTTCCTCGAGGCGGGGCTCCAGCTCCCGGTGCATCCCATGCTCCGGGAGTTTCTCAAGGAGTATGGGGTGGCTCTCAACCACCTCACCCCGAACGCGCTTGTCCGGATGGGCCTCTTCATTTGGCTCTTCGAGGCAGTGACCAGGCGGGAGCCCGACCTTCGCGCCTTCCGGTACTTTTATGAACCGGCGGCGCAGACCTCCCACCTGGTGAAGGGGGGCCCCAAGTCCCCCTTCGGTTCGGTGATGGTCCAGATGCTGCCGGCCCGGGTAATCGACTACCCGGCGGCGGCCTCCCGGGACCACTGGGGGGATTGGGTCCGGAGGTGGTTCTACCTCCGGGTCTGAGACGACGCGGTGGTGTACGCCCCGGAGGCCCCCACCTACAGCCGGTCGTCCGCACCAAAGCCACCGGTGTGGACGGACGAGGAGTACGAGCTCCTTGGCAAGGTGATCCTCTCCAAAAAGACCCGCTCGATGCGGGACGCGGCCGAGGAGATGGCTCTCCTCCGGATCTCCCCCTTCTCCGGCGGGAAGAGGGGGATCGGCATGGGCCCCGAACAGCGGCCCCCGGTGAAGCCGGTGACGCGACGTAAGCTCCGGGAACCCACTGCATTGTTCTTACAAATTTTTAAGAAATTGACTAACTCTTTACCTCTTGCAGTCCGGCCGTACCCGGCGGCACGGGAGAAGGCGGAGAACCTCTTGGGGAGGTACTTCGCCGATGAGCACGAGCGCGTTGTGCGCGCCATGGGCGAGGGCCCCCCAAAGAACTTGGTAGCGGTGGCCTTTGGGCTAAAGCTGCCGAAGAGGAAGCCTCTCCCCACCCCCGGTTCACACAAACGGGGGAAGGAGGCGGCCGGGGGCTCGGAGCCCAAGAAGGCCCGGGTTCAAAAGACCCCCTGCCCATCGACGACGCCGGCAGCGACACCGGCGAAGCCCCGGGACGAGACCCCCGGGAGCGAACGTGCCCGGGCACAGTCCCGGAAGGAAGCGACACCTCCCCCCCCGAAGGGCCCTGTCGAGGCGCGGGGGAAGGAGGCGACTGCAGGCGGGGCGACGTCCGACTCGGCGAACTACGCCCCGTCGCCGCTCGCGGTGGAGCTCCCCCTGCCCCTTCCGGGTTCTCTGGAGCCGGAGAGGCTGGAGGTGAGATTCGCGGGGGCCTCGCCCCCGCGGGTCTGGCCGGTGGACGAGGGGGGGAGCCCCTCGGTTTACGAGGTTCCTCCGGAGGAGGGGGCCCCGAGGACCTTCCGGCCCGGGGCAGGGAAAGGCTTGATGGTTCCCCCCCGGGCGGAGGTTCCCGCCGAGAGCTCCTCGGCCACGTCTTCGGGGGGCACTACCTCGTCGACGAAGACCCCGGCCGCGCTACCGGACCTTGAGGTCCGGGGACCCCCCGCCGGCCGCGCCGGCGGCTCCGGGCGGGAGACCCCTTTGCTCCCCGCGGGGGAGGTAGCCCGCTACTCGGAGGGCCTGCATACCCGGAAGGTGCAGGCCTTCGTCGCGGGAGGGACGCTCCATGAGCGTTTCAAGGGGCTTCAGTCCCTCGGGGCCCAGGTAACCCGAGTCGACAACGCCTTCACTCATCCCCTGCACTTTAAAATTTTTCTAGCTCATGTATTTTGTAGGTGGCAGCTGTTACCTGGGGCCTTGAGCAGCGGGTCGCCCGGCTGCTTAAGGAGGCGGAGGGCCAGGCCGCGGTCTCCGTAGGGCAGCGCGAGGAGGCCCTCCGGGAATGCGACGAAGCCCTCGCGGAATTGACCCAGGTCCGGGCCCAGGTTCATATTTCCGAGGCCATCAACGCGCGCCTCCGGGAGGAGGCCAAGGCGAGGGAGGAGGCGCTCCGCGAGCTCGAGAGCTCGAGCGTCCGGGCGGTGGCGGACGCGGGCCGCTCCGTCCGGACGGCCCTCGAGGGCCTTGGCGTAAGCCTCGGCTCCGGGAGCAGGGAGGTCCCGCCGGCGACACTCCCGGAGGCTGTGCGTTTCCTCAATGCACAGGTCTCCGCTATCCCGGAGGCTGCCGATGTTCGGGCGCTGGGGCCGGGCGATCCCCGTCGTCGCGGCCGCTGCGGGGCTCGTCGAGTTCCGGGGGGTCGGCGCCCGGGCGACCGGGGGCCGCATCCCCCGAAGCTTCCCGGACTCCTTCGAGCCTTCGCGCCGGGAGGTCGAGCAGCTCGCCGGAGGGTTCTACGACCGGATCATCTGGGTGTGGTTCCCGGCTCCGGCGCCTCCGGCGGGAGACACCCTAGCCCCGGCCTCGGAGGAAGCCCCCCGGGGGGAGGACGCCAATGAACATGTATGAGCCTCCCCCCGGGTCTTAGCTAGGGCCCTTTTTGTTTTAGAGTTTTGATTCCGGTAGCTTCTTAGAAGAAGCCCCGGGCACTTGTACATAAAAATTTTTAATGCAATGAAGTTAGAATTTTTTCTAAGTCTTTGAATTGAACTTACTGTTACCAGGGTTCCCGGGAGGTTGCTCCCGGGCGAAGGTCCGGGAGGGGCTCCCCGGGGGACGCCCAAGCGGCTTTAATTTTGCTAAGCCTTATCTCCGGGAATCGCGGCGAGGATAGTGTCCGGGAGCCGATCCGGTTGAGGTGGCGTCCGGAGTGGCACTTGGACAACTTCGATAATCACCGTGCCGAATTGTCCCCTCCGCGACTGGGGCTCCGGATGATCCCTCCCCTCCGGATACTTCCACCGGCAGGATACGAGTTTTGGCCTGAAGATGTGCTCCGGGACGCTCGGCGCCGCGTGCGGGCGTTGTACCGGGACTTGACCCGGGAGCTAGCGGAGAGCCTCCGGGAGTACTAGGCGTAGGAGCCTTAGGGCTTAGAGAATCCCCCGGGTTAGAACCCGGGTTGTATCGTTTCCGAAGCCCACCGAAGGGGGAAGATGTCCTTCGGGTTTGCTGATCAATAAAGCGGTGTTGTTGTTTCCTTTCATTGCGCCTCTTTATTTTCTTCTTCTTGGATGGTCTGGACGACTCATCTTAACAAGGATGAGCTAAGTTTCCTCGTGGGCGGTGCGGTCGACACCCGGGGGTTCCTTATCCCCCCCCCCGCCCACAGCGGGCCGGAGAATAGCTCCGCGCGCTGTGGGTGTAACAAGGTCCCCTGGAAGGAAGTCACCTGTAGCATAGGAAATTTTCTAAGTTAGAAAATTTTAAATCGAGGTTTTCAAGGAGAAGACCTTCCGGGAGATAATCGTCCGGTCGCCGTGAGAACGGGGAGCCGGGAATAAGGTCTACGAGGAAGAAAATGCCCGAGAAATCCGACTTCTCCGAGAGACAATCGTCGGGTCGCCGTGAGAACGGGGAGCCGGGAATAGGGTCTCCGGGAGGCATTCATCCGGTCGCCGTGAGAACGGGGAGCCGGGAATAAGGTCGCTGGGGGCCGATCTTCCGGTCGCCGTGAAAACGGGGAGCCGGGAATAACGTGGACTCCCGGAGGAGGAAGATAGATCCAATCAAGCCGCGAGGGGCCGATCTTCCGGTCGCCGTGAAAACGGGGAGCCGGGAATAACGTCGACTCCCGGAGGAGGAAGATAGATCCAATCGAGCCCCAAGGGGCCGATCTTCCGGTCGCCGTGAGAACGGGGAGCCGGGAATAACGTCGACTCCCGGAGGAGGAAGTGCCCGAAGATGGGGCTTAAGTGTTTGGGCAGGGGACTAGTCTCCCAAAGTGACTCGTTACCACGGCCACTATGACCGGGTTGCCGCTTACACCCTCAGTCCACGAGGGCTGATCGTAAGCCGCCCTACGGGAGTGCAGGCTCCGTTGTAGGGACTTGTTGGGGCTGGCCCACTTCCTCGCGGGGAGGGCATCCTCACAAGGAGGGCATCCTCGCGGGGAGGGCATCCTCGCGGGGAGGGCTTCCTCGCGGGGAGGGCATCGCCGCTCGGGGCGGTAATGAGAAAGACCTGCAATGAGACAGTTTGCAAAGCAAGACCTATGTATTGCTAATAAAATGAAGTACAGGGCCTCCCCCTGCGAAGCCGAGAAAGGGGAGGAAAATACAGCGTCCCTCCTCCCCCTCCGGCGTGAACGCTCCGGGGGAGGGGACAGGCCCGTAAGGCTAAACATAGAACTTGCGAAGTAAACGCAAGTTCCACGTGTGCTTCAGCTCCTGCTCTTGAAGGTTGGAGAGCTTATAAGCCCCCGAGCCCAGGACCGCAGAGATCTTGCAGGGGCCCTCCCACTTGGGGGAGAGCTTACCCTGGGCTTGAGGGGCCTAATGCACTTGAGGACAGGGTCCCTAAGGCGAAAGGCCCTCAAGCAGCGACGACCGGGACCGGAAAGGGGGAAGCCCCTGTGGCGAAGACCGGAATCGAAGTGGAGGGGGCCCCAGTGGCCTCGACCAGAACCGGGAAGGGGGCAGGCCCTGTAACACCCGGAACCGGCGAGGGGGGAGCCCCCGCGGCGACGTCCGGAATCGGGGAGCCCAAGCGGGGGGAAGTCCACTGCGGCACGGGGGCTACTCTGTCAACCGCCCCCGATGCGGTAAACGCGATGCGGGGGGCGGGACTGGCTCCCGGCGTAGGGTAAACCCCCGGCATGAAGTGGGCTCCCGGCCCCGGGAATAGGCCAGGAACGGGGTACCCCCCTGGTGCCATCGAAGTGCCTCTGCATCTTTTGCATCTGCAAATAAAAGACTAGAATTTGCGTTATGGCACAGGTAAGGCCCGTGCTTCTGGTGAACTATGGGCTGAGAATCTCCCTTCAGTTGGAGGCGTCGGATCCCCGGGGAACGCACGCGGTGCGACCTGAGGAGCAAAGCCTCGTACTCGGCGGCATTGCTGGCCCCCTTCCAGACACGGCTTGAGGAGGGGCCTCCCGGGAGGTATTGACGCGACGTCTGGTTTCAGGGGGGAGGCCTCCCCCCTGGGCGCCTCAATAACGTTGACGCTTCCGATCGTGGCGGCTGCGCGCTCATACAGAGCACGGGCCATGTCTTGGTCTCCCCGGACGCTGATCACGCCATGCGGCCCGGGGATCTTCATGCAAAGGTAATTTTGATGGGTGGCAGCCCCCAGCCGGTTGATGGTGGTCCTCCCCATAATCGCGTTGTAGGAGGAGGGGAGGTCCACTACGTCGAAGCGGACCAGCTCAGTCCGGTAGTTCTCCGGGGCGCCGAAGGTCACAGGAAGATCTACCTTGCCCACGGGGTGGATCGCCTTCCCCGGGACAAAACCTTGTAGGGGTTCGGCTGCGGGCTGCAGGAGCTTCTCATCCACCTGCATTTCTTTGAAGGCCTTCAGGAATAGGATGTCGGCGGAGCTCCCGCCATCCACGAGGATGCGGGCCAGGTGGCAGTTGTAGATTGTCGCGGAGACAATGAGCGCGTCGTCGTGGGGGAAGCGAACCCCTCGCGCGTCTTCCGCCGTGAAGGTGAGGGGGACGTCCGACCACTTGGGTGGCGGGGACGCGTGTAGCACCCCCACAACCTTAACTTCACGCGCGTACTCCTTACGCTGGCGCTCGGAGTCGCGCTCGGAGGCAGACCCTCCCACGATGACGTTGATGCGGCGCTGGGAGGTCTGGAAGGGGAGAGCTGAGAGCTCCCCCTTCTGTGCCTGCTCACCCCCCGTGGGAGCGGGAAGGGCCGGAACAGCTGGCCGAGGGAGCAAGGAGGCCGGAGTCTCCCCCCCTGCCCGCGCTGGTCGAGGAATGCCGCGAAGTGCTGCAGTAGTTGGTCGCAGTCTCGGGTAGCGTGGGTACTGGACCCGTGGAAGCTGCACCACGGTCCTTCCCGCCTTCTCCCCGCGGGGCCTTCCCGGCCGCGCGAAGACTGTCCTCCCCCATGACCTTTCGGCTTGGGGAAGGGGCGGTTGCCCCTCGGGGGGTCGCGCGAGCCGCCTCTGCCCTCGAGGACAAAAGTGTCCCGAGGCCGTGGCTCGTTATGCCCCCTTTGTCTGGGGCGTTTGGGGGGATCCCTGGCCCCCTGGTCAACGGGGGCAGGAGCCCCCTGGGTCTTTTTCCAGATATCGTCTTCCTCTGCCCGAGCATACTTTTCGAGCACATTGAAGAGCTCGTCGGCGGAAGAGGGGCAGCTCCGGGAGAGCCTTCGGTGGAGCTCCCCCGGGAGGATGCCACTTTTGCAGGCTTCGATGACCGTAGAGTCGGGGACGTGGGCCACTTTGCTCTTCACCTGAGCAAAGCGCTTGAAGAAGCTTCTGATGGTTTCCCCAGTCCTCTGCCGGACAGTGTATAGCTGCGAGGAGTCCAGGGGACGCACATAGTTCCCTTGAAAGTTGGCACAGAATTCCCGCTTGAGCTGAGAGAAAGACTGGATGGAGCCGGCCTTCAGGTTGTAAAACCAGGAGCGGGCAATGCCGGAGAGGTAAAGGGGGAAGACGTTGCACTGTACTGACTCGTCCCCCCCGGCCGCAGAGATGGCAGTGGAGTAGACCTGCACGAACTCGTAAGGGTCTGCCTCACCGTTATAGTGTTCGATGTGTGGCGGGCGGTAGGGCCGCGGCCACCGGATACTGCAAAGCCTTCGGCACAGAGGCTGGTTAGCCCCCTGCACTTCCCGGGGAGAGCCCCGGTCGCTGTCTTCTTTCACGGGACCTTCGTTGTCTGAGTCTGGAAGCGGTCCGAGAGGTCCACCAAAATGGTGGTGGCGACGCTTTTCCTCCGGACCGGGGCTGGATTCCCAGACGTCCGGGCTCCCCGCCGGAGAGGTTGGTTCTTCAGCGGGTCTCTTCCCCCGGCCCGTGCGAGAGCGAGGCTCCCTGCGCCCGCGGTCGGGGGGAAGTTCTTCCCCGCGCTCTGGTGAACGCATTTGCTCGACCTCCCCCGGGGCGAAACAGAGATGTCCCACCGAGGGAGGGAGCTCGTGCGCCGTAGCTTCCCGAGCCGGTTGGGGCGAGGCCCTTGCGACGACCCCGGGACCGGAAAGGGGGAGGCCCCTGTATCATCCGGAACCGGGGAGGGGGCGCCCGCGGCGACGCCTGGAATCGAAGTGGAGGGGGCCCCAGCGGCCACGACCGGAACCGGGAAGGGGGCATGCCCTGTAACACCCGGAACCGGCGAAGGGGGAGCCCCCGTGGCGGCGTCCAGAACCAGGGAGCCCATGCGGGGGGAAGTCCGCTGCGTCACGGGGGCTGCTCTGTCAACCGCCCCCGGTGCGGTAAACGCGACGCGGAGGGCGGGACTGGCTCCCGGCACAGGGTAAACCCCCGGCAAGAAGTGAGCTCCCGGCCCCGGGAATAGGCCGGGGACGGGGTACCCCCCTGGTGCCACGAAGGGCCCCGGCATGAAGTAACCTCCTGGTACCGGGACGGGCCCGGGTGCCGGGAAGGGTCCGGACGTATATCCCGCAGGTGGAAGGAGCCCCCCGGCAGGATCACATGGGGCGGACAACCCCCCCGAGGCCGGAGGGGCCGCCGGGTAACCCATAAACGGGGGCATGTTCCCCGGATATGGGTGCGAAGCAAATGTGGGGGCCGGAGGCCGCGCCAACACGCTAAGGAGTTCGTCCATAGAGCGCTGGGCGCGGAGTTGGCCTTCCACGAGATCTTCGAGCAGGGTGTCCCGGGGGGCCGGGGGAGCCGTCGGGGGGACGCTTGTCCCGGCCGAGGTCCCCGCGGTCACCGGAAACGACCTGGAGGTGGAAGCACCTAAGTTAAGAGGAAAGGAGGGAGGCGGTACCTGGGCCAGGTCGCCTCCGGAAGGGACCGCCGGGACAGCCGTGTCCCGGACGGGCGGCGCCGGGTCTCCGAGACCCGGGTCACCGGGAAGGGTGTGAGCCCTTGTTCTTGGGGGAGCCATGGCGTCTTGTCACGAGTCCCCACAGTCGGCGCCAACTGTCGTGGTATTGCGAATACCCCGGCAGGTTTTGAGAGTGATCCTAGCGAAGATTACGCGGCGCGGGTTGACCGGATGACCGGTCCTCCCCCGCCGGACAAGCACAAAGAATGACGCACGGGTTTATACAGGTTCGGGTCCCGGTGGGGGCCCTAGTCCTGTCGACGCGCTCCCGACCGGAGTCGGCTGGGGAGGCTCTCTCCGGGGGAGAGGCTTCCGGAGCACGTCTGTGAGTTTAGCTATTCCAATAAAAATGAACCGATCCCTTACAACAGAGGGGTACAAGAGCTATTTATAGCCCCAAAAAGCAGCAAAAAACCTAAACTACCCCGGAAGCCACCGTCGGATTGAAGGGCAGGACCGTCCTTCTCCCAGTCAAAAGCCTTGGATGCTTGACAGGTGGTCGCTAGTTCCCGAGGAGCTCCTCGCGTGACCTGCACGTGATAAACAGTTCGAGACTTTACCTTTAGGAGGGCGATGAGGCCCGGGAGGGCACCGGAGGCCCCGTCCCGGGAGCCAAAAGGCGGCGCCCGGGGAGGCCCCGGAGGCCAGGTCCCCGGGCAAAAGGCGGCGCCCGGGAGGGCACCGGAGGCCCTGTCCCGGGAGCCAAAAGGCGGCGCCCGGGGAGGCCCCGGAGGCCAGGTCCCTGGGCAAAAGGCGGCGCCCGGGAGGGCACCGGGGGCCCCGTCCCGGGAGCCAAAAGGCGGCGCCCGGGGAGGCCCCGGAGGCCACGTCCTCGGGCAAAAGGCGGCGCCCCGGAGGGCACCGGAGGCCCCGTCCCGGGAGCCAAAAGGCGGAGCCCGGGGAGGCCCCGGAGGCCAGGTCCCCAGGCAAAAGGCGGCGCCCGGGAGGGCACTGGAGGCCCCGTCCCGGGAGCCAAAAGGCGGCGCCCGGGGAGGCCCCGGAGGCCAGGTCCCCGGGGAAAAGGTGACGCCCGGGAGGGCACCGGAGGCCCCGTCCCGGGAGCCAAAAGGCGGCGCCCGGGGAGGCCCCGGAGGCCACGTCCCCGGGCAAAAGGCGGCGCCCGGGAGGGCACCAGAGGCCCCGTCCTGGGAGCCAAAAAGCGGCGCCTGGGGAGGCCCCGGAAGCCACGTCCCCGGGCAAATGTCACATTTTACCTGGACTTAGTCCCGCGGAGATTTCCCCCGACAAGTACTATTTCATATATTGTATCGGTTAGTACAGTAATAACCGATAGTAAAAAGTCAGTAATTTCACTATCAGTTACCTGAGAAAAACTGATAGTACTATTCAATATATTATATCAGTTAATACAGTACGAACCGATAGTATAAAGTGAGTAATTTTACTATCTGTTACGAACGAAAAACCGATAGTACTATTGTAATATATTATATCGGTTGGTACAGTAATAACCGATAGTAAAAAGTCAGTAATTTTACTATCAGTTACAAAAGAAAAACCGATAGTACTATTTAATATATCATATCGGTTTGTACAGTAATAACCGATAGTAAAAAGTATTTGCATTTCACTAACGTTGGATTAGTGTGTAACCGATAGTAAAATGATGGTTTTCCGCCGCTGTCGTCCTATTCTATCGGATTTTTCCTAGATTGCTTACAACCGTTAGAAAATAAGGGTTAGTGGAATGCACTTCTGTAGTAGTGATTGAGTTTGCAAATATTGCAACGGTTGATGGTCGGTGGGGACAATAGTCTCTTTACCCAAGAGATAACACCGCTAATGTTTCACGGCCTGATGCAGTGCGCATAACTCCTTATCATAAGTTGGGTAGTTCTTCTGTGCTCCTTGGAATAACTCGGAGTGATATGCCACTGGTCGACCATCTTGCATGAGCACGGCGCCCATCGCATAACCTGAGGCATCGGTTTCTACCTCGAATGGTTTCTGGAGATTCAGCAAAGCTAACACAGCCGCCTTGCTGATCTTCCTTTTCAGCAAAAGAAACGTGTCCTCATGTTTCCCTATCCACTCGAACTTCTGATCGATCCTGGTTAATGCATGCAAAGGAGAAGCCACAACAGAGAAGTGTCGGATGAACTTCCGAAGGTACTGGCATGCTCCCACAAAACTGCGCACGTCCGTAACTGTTCGCGGTCACGGCCACTCATGAATCACTTTTACCTTATCCTGGTCGATTTGTAACGTACTGTTGCTGACCATGAATCCTAGGTAAAGTAGAGTTCGCTGGCAGAACTCGCACTTCTTACGGTTGAGGCGAAGTCGATTTTGAGGAAGCTGTTTGAATACCTTTTCGACATGAATGAGGTGCTCATCCCATGAATGACTATAAACCAGTATGTCGTCGAGGTAAACGATCACATAGTCGTCGATGAACTGTCTCAATACGTCATTCATAAGACGCATGAAAGTTGCCGGGGTGTTGCAGAGACCAAATGGCATGACCAGCCATTCGAACAGACCTTGTCGTGTTTTGAATGCAGTCTTCCACATATCCTCTTCTCGGATGATGACTTGATGATATCTTAACTTAAGATCTGTCATGGTATTACGAATACCCCGGCAGGTTTAGTGGAAGATCCGAGCGAAGAAAAGACGATGCGAGCTGACCGCGTGACCGGTCCTCTCCCGTCGGACAAACACAGCATGTGATATGAAGATTTATACAGGTTCGGGCCTCAGTGGAGGCCCTAGTCCTGTCAGTGTGCTCCCAACCGGAATTGGCTAGGGGGCTCTCTCTGGGGAGAGATAGCTCCGGAGAACACCTGTTAGATTGTCTATTCCAAGTAATAATGAATTGTCCTTCTTACATGAGGTGTTACAAGGGCTTATATGGCCCCAAAAGACGCAAAAAGACTAAACTACCCCGCATGCCATCGTTGGATCGAGGGGCAGCGACGTCCTTCTCCCGGTCAGGAACCTTGGATGCTTGACAAGTGTTCGCCGATTCCCGAGGTGCTTCTCGCGTGACCCTTACATGACCCGGGGCCGGAGACCCCTATCTCCGGAAGGACGGCAACGCCCTGGACAAGCCACCGGGGGGCCTTGTCCCCGGGCAAAAGGCGGCGCCCGGGACAATCCACCGGGGGGCCTTGTCCCCGGGCAAAAGGCAGCGCCCGGGACAACCCACCGGGGGGCCTTTTCCCGGGAAAAAGGCGGCGCCCGGGACAACCCGGGCAAATTGTACAGCCTCTTACTCGGATTGGATCTCGTGGAGATTTCCCCAACGGCAGGCCCCCATGCCCTCCGGGGACGATGTTCGAGTATCCGGAGGGGATGGTTCATGTTACTGGGAAAATCTCCGGGACAAGCCACCGGAGCCGTGACACTTCGATTCCCGCGTCGCACGTTTATTACCACACTGTCATTCATTAAGGCCTTGTCTCGATGGGAGCGCGCCGTTTGGCCATAATGGTCGCTCGCGGTTAGAACCGGCGATGTTTCATTTCGCGCGCCCGTCCCTTCATTTCCTGCGCGCTGTTTGAATTGAACGGCGTGAATACACAACGAAGGACCACGTGACACCCATCGGGGCCGCATTTGGCCCCTATAAATATGGCCTTGAGGGGCCCAGAGAAACCATTCCAAACTTCAAACCTCAACCTTCAGCGCCTTTATTTCTCCCGGTAGTCCTCTTCCGGAAGCCTAGTCTCGGAAGCTTAGCCACCGGAAACCTCAACCCTTTTCCTTTAGAGCTTAAGCCACCGAAAGAATCAAATGGGACCCAAGGTCCGTGCCAAGGCCGCGGAGGTGCCACCGGAGGAAGTTACTGCGGACTTCCTCTGGGCCTCCGAGTTCACATCCGGGGACCTGGAGTCCCTTGTGGACCGGGGCTGGTCGCGGATGGGGATGTCCGTATCCCCTCGAAGAAGGACAGAGCCCCCCGCCCTAGGCCAGGGGAAGTGGTGGCCTTCGAGGCTTTCCTTGAGGCCGGGCTCACGCTTCCGGTGCACCCGTTGCTCCGGGAGTTTTTGAAGGAGTACAGGGTAGCACTGAACCACCTGACGCCGAACGCTTTTGTCTGGATGGGCCTCTTCATATGGCTCTTCAAGACAGCCACCGGACGGGAGCCAACGCTCCGGCTGTTCCGGTACTTCTACGAGCCGGCGGCGAGGAGCTCCCACCTGGTAAGGGGAGGGCCGAAGTCTCCGTTCGGCTCGGTGATGATGCAGCTGCTGCCATCCCGGGTAGCGGAGTACCCGGTAGCGGCCTCCCGGGACCACTGGGGGGACTGGATACAGAGGTGGTTCTACCTCCGGGTCCGAGACGACGAGGTGGTGTACTCCCCGGAGCCCCCCTCCTACAGCTGGTCGTCCGCTCCCAAGCCCCCGGTGTGGACCAAAGAGGAGCTGAAGCTCCTCAGCAAGGTGGTGGGCTCCCGGGGCGTCCGCTCTATGAGGGACGCCGCCGAGGAGCTAACGCTGCTGAAGATCTCCCCCTTCTTGCAGTCCGGCTGTATCCGACCGCACGGGAAAAGGCGGGGAACCTCCTCGGGAGGTACTACGCCGACGAGCAAGAGCAGATCGTGCGCGTCATCGGGGAGGGTCCTCCCCGGAACCTGGTGGCCGAGGCCTTCGGGCTGAGGCTACCGGCAAGAACACCACTCCCTACCCCCGGTTCCCACAAGAGGGGGAAGAGGCCACCGGGGGCTCTAAGCCAAAGCGGGCTAACGCTCAGAAAGCCCCCGGTCCATTGACGACACCGGGCTCCATGCCCGTGAAGGCTCGGGACACAGCCCTCGGGTTGGGGCGTGCGAGGGCACCTCCCCGGCGTGAAGTGACGCCACCTCCCCCGGAGAATTCCAGGGGGGTCGAGGCGCATGAGCCCGAGCACCTCCCCGGGGCCTCCAGAGAGGCCCTGGGAAGGAACCAGCCAGCGACGGGGGGGGGGGGGGGCATCCAACTCGGCGGATTACGCCCCCTCACCACCTTCAGCGGTAGCTCTCCCGGCGGCCCCGGCGCTACCAGAGCCAGAGAGGCTGGAGGTTCAATTCGCGGAGGCCTCCCCTCCGCGTGTCGAGTGGCCGGTAGATGAGAGGGGGAGCCCCTCGGTCTACGAGGTCCCCTCGGCGATGGAGGTCCCGGGGGCTCCGCAGCCCGGGAAGGGGAAGGGGCTCCTCATCCCCCCCTGGGAGGTACTCCCTCGGAGACCTCATCGACCTCCTCCTCGGAGACTTCTTCGGCGGCGAGGACTGTAACACCCCAGTTTTTGATTATCTTTTCTGCTTGCGAATCAGCATAACTTCTTTGGAAACCCTGATATTTTAACCCTATCTTGATCCTAGGTATGCCACTACCTTAACCTAAAAAGTTGGCTGCTAAACTTCATTGACCAGATCGTTTTCACGTTTCAGTCCAAAGGTGTTTCAATTTAGTCCTTTTCAGAAGTTTCAGAAAACCCAAAAAGGCTAAAAGTCCCAGATCACCTTAAAATCCAAATCTGATCAAGTGATAACCTTTCTTTTATTTTTCTGAACATTTTTCCCTTCTGGAAGAATTCCAGAATCTCGACCAAAACCCTAGTTTCAGCCTCGACAAAAGTTCAAACCCTAATTACCCTAATTACCCTGTTTTCAAATTTTGTCAAAACCACCAGATGTTATCGGATTTCATCATTTTTCCTGCTGGATGAGTCCAAGACATTTAGTAGCACTCATCTGCAAAATCAGAATTCAAATCAGCCCTTCAGATCTTCAGAATTGCAAATAGGCCCAAACTCCCGAGCCAAAACCTTCACAGATCAGTCCAAATCGTTGCAATTAGGTCCAAAGTTCACAACCGGGTCCCTGTGAAGTTTTGAACCAGCAACCGCCGCGCCGTTGAACTCGTCGCCGGCGAGGTTTGCCGCGCTGCCACCTCACGGCCACGTAGCCACCAGCCGTGCGCAGCTGTACCGCCACCGTGGAGCGCTCAAGCCCCACCGTGCCACCTTCTTCCCCGCGCGCGCGTGCTGCTGCTGCTGCTGCTGCCAGGATCTTCTTGCCATTTGGCCACCATCCCGTAGATCATCGCCACCACCCTGACCGAATCCTGATATCCCGCGATTCACCGCCTCTGGCAGAGCCCCGCCGTGTCCCAAAGTGCATCGATGACCGCCCCAGCGCCAGAAGGAAGATCTTCCCCGGCGATTGCTGCTGCTCCCGAGAGCCTCACCCACGGCTATATAAACCCCCTCCCTTGCCCAGCATTGCCTCACACCACCCCACAGCTTCCTTGCCTTAGTCTTAGCAACCGAGAGCAACCGAGTCCTCAGCGCCGCCGCGAAGTTCGTCTTCTCCGGCGAGCAGTTTCTGGAGCTCACGGTGCCAGCTTCGCCCGAAGCTTCCCCCTCCAAACCAACGCCACCAGTAAGCTCCTTTCATTCCCCTGTACGTTTCATAGCCATCAATTGGTCCCCGGCGCACCTCAACGCCGGCAATCACCGGAAAACCGAAATCCCCTGTTCCCGCAATGCCAAGCGATTCAAGCCAAATTGATCCTCGTGCCTGTAGAGGATATTGATCAGTGAGCTAGGAGGAACAAGCCTGCAAGCTTGGATTCACCAATTTTGCCCCGAGCGCCGGATTTCCATGTTCGAGCCTCGGTAGTTCGCCGGAGCACGCCGCCGTGCTTCTCCAGCCGATCTCTGGCAAAATTGAGTGCACCAATAGCCTTGTGACAGCCCCTAGATGCTTCCCGAGCGTTGAATTGAGTTCAAACGCCCTGGAACGAAAACCCCCAAATCGGTGCCTTCGTCTTCGGCCCCAATCGCCGGAGTTCATTTTCTAGCCAAACCAGCCGATGAGACCTTGTCATTTAGATAGATCTCAACCCCCTGAGCAATTTTGTCTACTAGCTCGACCTCTAAATCGACCTGAATCAAAAGTTATAGCCATGCCAAGGTTGCTGTCCAGTGGCTCAGTTCATGTCCAGGCCACCGTGTTTGCTCACCGGAATTGGCCACCCTCCGGCCACTTTCAGCCCTTGAGCCTGTTGAGAGTTTTGTAGCTGTTATCAATGCCTAAACCCCAGACAAAGTTGTGCATCATTTGGAGCTCTGAGTCAAAAGTTATGCAATGCCCTAGTTTCTGGCCATGTCTAACACTATGTCAGTGCATGTCCACCTGTGGCATTGGATGATTTGGACTTGTTTCTTTTGAGCAATTGAAATGCCACTTTGTCCACTAAGCCTTTTGAGCCATGTTCTACAACATTCCCTACTATCACATCTCCAGAAAACAAACCTAGAACCGATTTAGGGCAATGTCAAGCCATGAGTCGAATGTCAGCCCTTCGACATTCAAGCCCTTTGAACCCATCTCTTCAACCAACGTCAAGTGACCTTGTCTAAACCAATTCCCCTGCATGCATGATGTATTTACGTATTATTTTCTAGTGTTTGTATGCTTATATAGTGTGTATGTGTTGTTTGTACCCGTCGTGGAACCAAACGTTGAAGGAGCAGAGGAGATCCCTGAAGATTCATTTGAGCAGCTAGACCCGTCACTGCAAGGCAAGTCTCAAACCCTTGATCATGTCTCACCTGCTATTTTGAAATGAAGTATGTTAACTGTTTTCCAGTATATGCATGCCTTAGATTTAAATAAGAATTATGTTTCAATAAAATGACTAGATATGACCTAAATGATTGTAAAGCCCCTTTTGACATTGAATGTCCCTGCACCCTTGTTACCCTAGATTATCATGCTTAGGCTATGCTATGCTTAAAGATTATATGATAAATGTTAAATGGTCACATATGAGAAAAGCGTGCTCAAAACCCCTTTTTGTGAAAGAAAATGTGATTGGAATCGATAGTGAGGATGGTTTGATTGGATGGTGCTGTGTGCGCACTGGGAATGTGAAAGACTCCTCACTAAAGATTCATAAGGACTAAAACCTTGTGTTGTGCTTCTATGCGGCATGAAAAACGTACCAACCACCTGCCTGTTTATGGGACGGGCGCAACTTAGTAGCTTTCTTTAGTGTTAGCTTTTCCCTGCAATGGTTGTCGGTCCAGATTCTTGCGAGAACTGGTGGGCCGCAGAAGGCCATGAGTGATGTGAGTTCAGAAAAATCATGAGAGGAAAAGGTGGAAAGAAGGAAGACGCCCTAAGCCAGATTAAGTCGTGCGCGACTGAAATCAAGAGAGGCTATGTGTCTTGCGAGAACATAGGCCCAGGCTAGGAAGTAAGGCAGTGGGGAGGACCCACAACGGTACTTGAGACTTAACTGTCTATTTACCGGGCAGGGAAATAGTTAATACTAGGACTGTAAATTGTTGTGTCATCTCGGCCTTGTCACATGCGTAAAAGTCGCATGAAGCTGATCCGACTTGAAAGCCGAATGATTGGTGGATTAAGGTGGTACACCTTTGCAAAGTCTAAAAAGTATCGGATACTCTGAGCTCCCAAGTCATGGAGTCTGCGCGCTGTGAATTCTATTCACGTCGATGCAGCACAAGTAGCTTTTGGAAGTTTTTCACAAAATCTGAGTAAAGTGGTGACTCATGAAAGACCGCCACACACAACATTTCTGAAAATCTAGCTTAGGATTTTAAAAGCCTCGCTTTCAAAAATAAAGACCTTTCTTCAAATCAGTATGTGAAAATCTATTATATATATATGTGTGTACAAAACCAAAGAGCTATTTCTTGAGAAACTCCCCATCATCTATATATATGCATTGTTACTTGGGACTTGTTGAGCACCATGTGGACAATGTGCTCACCCTTGCTTTTACAAACAAATTTAGAGGAAGGATTCGCCGACCCTGAATCTTATGGTCTTGAACCCAATGTGGAACAAGAAGAAGAAACTGAGGACCCATCTGGTTAAAGGGTTATGCACCAAGGTGGAGTTCGATGTGGAGAAAGCCCATGCAATACCGCCGCTGCAGAGAAAGAAGACTGAAGAAGTCCTTTTATTTATCGTTGCTGTTTTATTTTGTGCCGACCTTTGTGTCGAAAACTCCTTAATTTGTATTAATAATTAAGTGCGTCATTTCGGTGCTAAGTTATTGTAATGTTGGTCCTTGTGATCAGCACTTGTTTTTAATTACTCGCATTTTTATATAATGCATCTTGTTATTGTGAGCTGCAATGTGCCTTTTCTGAGTGCAATCCACCTGGGCGATTGCCACTGGAATCCTCAAATGAGGGTCCCACAAGGACGATGGCCACAGCCACACCGGTTCTCATCACCTCCGCGTCTTTTGTGAGGGGGCCCGCTGTCGGTCGCGATGGGTCCGGCGTTGTCGGGAGGGAGACCCCCCTACTGTCCGCGGGGGAGGTCGACCGGTACGCGGAGAGTCTGCAAACCCAGAAGGTCCAGAACTATGTCTCGCAAGGGATGCTCCGCGAGCACTTCGGGGAGCTTCAATCCCTCCAGATCCAGGTTCTTTCTCGAGCTGGTGGATGGTTTCCTTCGGTGCTCCCGACTCGGATTTTTCCTAACTCTTGCGCTTGTAAGGGGCGGCCATCACCTGGGGGATGGAAGCGCGCTTCAGCCAGGCGCTGAAGGACACGGAGGAGAATGCCGCTGCCTATTTGGAGCAGCGGGACGATGCCCTCCGGGTCCGGGCCCAGATCCACGCCTCTGAGACCGCCAACGATCGGCTCCGTAGGGAGGCAAAGACGAAGGAGGATGCCCTCCGGGAGCTCGAGGGCTCCAGCATCATGGCCGTAACGGAAGCGGGACGCTCCGTTCCCTCAGCCCTCGAGGGGCTTGGACTGAGCCTGGGCTCGGGAGGTAGCTCTGAGGCGGCGCCGGCGACGCTCACGGAGGCTGTGCGTTTTCTCAATGCGCAAGTCTTCTTGATCCCGGAGGCCGCTGATGCCCGGGCGTGAGGCCAGGCGATCCCGGTGGTGGCCGCCGCAGCTGGGCTCGTGGAGCACCGGGGGGTAGGCACACGGGCGATCGGGGGCCGAATACCCCGGAGCTTCCCGGAGTTCTTCGAGCCATCGCGGCGAGAAGTGGAGCAGCTCGCCGGTGGCTTCTACGACCGGATCGTTCGGGTACGGTTCCCGGCGCCTCCGGGGGCAGATGTCGCGGCTCCGGCGGGAGCCTCCCGGGGGGAGGACTCCAATGAACAAGTATGAGCCGCCCCCCTGGGTCTCTAGATAGGACACTTTTTATTTTTAGGTCTTTTGCTCCCGCTAGCTTCTTAGAGGAAGCCCCGGACACTTGTACAAAAATAATTTGATGCAATAGAAATTGGATTTTTTGCTAAGTCTTCAAATCGAATTTACCAGGTTTCCCCGGAGGTTACTCCCGGGCGAAGGTCCCCGAGGTTGTGGAGAACCTCTCCGAAGGTGGGGCTTTCGAGCCCCGACGGGTGTCATCCGGAGGATACCCAGGCCGCCTTTATCTTGTTAAGTCCCCTCTCTGGGGGACGCGGCAGGGGCGTCTCTCGGGAACCAATCCGGTTGCGGTGGCATCCGGAGTGGCACCTGGACAATTTCGACAATCACCGCGCCGAACTATCCCCCCCATGACCGGGGTCCCAGAGGGTTCCCCCGCTTCGAATACTTCCACCGGCGGGCTACGATATTGGCCCGAAGAATTGCTCTGGGAGGCCCAGCGTCGTATACGCAGCTTGTACCGGGACTTGGCCCGAGAGATATCGGAGGGCCTCCGGGATTACTAGGCGTAGGATCTTTCCAGGTTGTATCGTGCTTGATGTAATGATGCCCACCAGAGGGGGAAGATGTCCTCCGGTTAAATGGTTTTCAATAAAGTTGAGTTTGCTCGTGAACTTTGATTTCTTTAACGAAGCTAAGTTTTCTTGTGTACTTTGAATTCTTAGATGGTCCGGAACAGGGTGATTCCCGGGTGCTCCTTATTCCCCCCCCTCCACAGCGGGCCGGAGGGTAGCTCCACGCGCTGTGGGGGTGACAAAGCTCCTTCTTCAAATTTTCCCAAGGTTGTGAAAATTTCCGGGAATGATTTTTCGAAAGCCCCAGTGGGATCCTCCGGTCGCCATGAGAACGGGGAGCCGGGGATGAGGTCTCCGGGGGAGAACATCTAAGGAAGTCTGAAATTCCAAGTTTCCTCCGGGATGAAAACCCTCTGGTCACCGTGAAAACGGGAAACCGAGTGAATCTTCCAGGAGGCCTAATATTTCTGAGAATTTTCCCGGGAGAAAACCCTCCGGTCACCGTAAAAACGGGGAGCCGAGAACGAGGTCTCCGGGAAAGAATGCCCGAGGAAATCCGAGAAGGCGAAATCTCCGGGGATAATTTTTCCGGGAGACAACCCTCCGGTCACCGTGAAAACGGGGAGCCGGGAACGAGATCTCCAAGGAAGAATATCCGAGAATTCCGTCTAAGGAGATGACTGACTCCCGGAGGAGGATGCGCCCGATGACAGGTCTGAGTGTTTGAGTAGGGGACTAGTCTCTCAAATTGACTCATTACCGCGGTCTTTGAGGACCAGGTTGCCGCTTACACCCTCAGTCCACGAGGGGTGATCGTAAGCCACCCTACAGGAGTGGGACTCCCGTGGTAGGGACTTCTTGGGTTGTGATAGCCCACTTCCTCGTGGGGACGGCGTCCTCGTTAAGAGGGCATCCTCACGGGGAGGGCATCGCCGAGAGAGACGGTAATGTAAAAACCTGCAATGAGCCGGAGCTGAGGAAAAAACCAGTTGTGTTGATAATGAATTAAAGTACAACGCCTCCCCCCGCGAAATCGCGATAGGGGAGGGAACGGTGAGTACAATGTCCCCCTCCCCTCCGGCGTAATCGTTCCGGGGGAGGGAACAAGCCCGTAGGCTAGACGTAGAACTTGCGAAGCAAGCGTACGTTCCACATGTGCTTCAGCTCCTGCTCTTGAAGGTTGGAGAGCTTGTAAGCCCCCAGCCCAGGACCGCCGAGATCCTGTAGGGGCCCTCCCACTTGGGGGAGGGCTTGCCCTGGGCTTGGGAGTCTGTGACGCGCTTGAGGACAAGGTCCCGAGTCTGAAAGCCCTCTCGCGAACGTGCTGGTTGTATGCGCGCTAGTAGATGGCGTGGCGGAGGAGCACTCGGTCGCGTTCCTCCTCCACGAGATCGACCTCCAGTCGTTGATTTGCCTTGTTGGCTTGGTACGTCGCGGTCGTGGCTCCGTCTAGGAGCTCGACCCGCAGTGACCGGAAGCCAATCTCTGGGGGGAGGATTGCCTCCGCCCTATATACCAGGGAGAAAGGAGTACGTCCCGTCGCTCGGCTCGGACTCGTTCGCATGGAACAGAGGATGCTGGGGAGCTCCTCTGCCCATGCACCCCGCTTGGAGGCGGCTTGCTCGAGCCGTCGGCGTAACCCTTGTGGGATCACGCCGTTGTCCCTTCCAACGGCCCCGTTGCTCTGGGGATGAGATACCAAGGCGAAGTGGATGGTGAGCCCCAAGCCTTCGCAGATACCAAGGCGAAGTGGCTTGTCAGGAACCTTGGATTCTTGACAAGTGTCCGCCGATTCCCGTGGTGCTTCTTGTGTGACCCTCACGTGACCCGGGGCCGGAGACCCCTGTCTCCGGAAGGACAGCAACGCCCAGGGCAAGCAACCAGCGGGCCTTTTCCCTGGGCAAAAGGCGGCGCCCTGGACAAGCCACCGGGGGGTCTTGTCCTCGGGCAAAAGGCGGCGCCCGGGACAAGCCACCGGGGGGGGGGCCTTATCCCCGGGCAAATGGCGGCGCCGGGGAGAAGCCACCGGGGGGCCTTATCCCCGGGCAAAAGGCGGCGCCCGGGACAAACCACCGAGGGGCCTTGTCCCCGGGCAAATTGAACAGCCTCTTACTTGGACTTGATCTCGTGGAGATTTCCCCCAACAAGATCCAACTTAGAGAAGAGAACAGCATGCTTCAATTGGTCTAGCAAGTCGTCAATACGAGGAAGGGGGTATCGGTTCTTGATGGTAATCTTGTTCAATGCTCGGTAGTTGATGCACATACGCCAAGTCCCATATTTCTTTGGCACTAATACCACAGGAGATCTACAAGGTGAACTACTCGGTGGAATGACACCATCGTTCAAGAACTCACCAAGTTGTCTCTTGATCTCTTCATTATCCAATACTGAGTTGCGATACATACTCAGATTGGGCAGTGTCGCATCTGAAACAAGCTAAATTTCATGCTCGACTGGACATTTCGGCGGACGACCCTAGGTAGTCTCGAATAGATCACTGTATTCCTCCAGCCGTCCCGACAAACTACCAGAATCCTCTTGACACATCAACGACAATGCTGGTGAGTACCCTCACCTTGACCAACGGGTCGAATCATGACAAGCACATACTTGTGACATGCATTAACAATTCGTTTGGCTTGATTTGCGGTAATCAAGTTCGAAGTGTTGACGTGGATGTCTCTACTGATCACGAACTTAACTCCGTCTTTGGTGAGGTCATACTCTTGCGCTCCCCGTTGGAAGTGAGCGTCTCAATCATACAGATACGGACTCCCAACGTTCAGCTGACAGATATCGATAGGGACAACATCGCATTGCACCTCATCGATATATAGTGCAGAGATCACAAACTTCAACATACACTGACTCATAATCTGTTGGTTCACGTCGGATGTAAACCAACCCAGCGGATATGGTCGCGGGTGTGTGGTTTTCTTCAAACCAAGTCGCCGAACCAGTCCAGTGGAGACCATATTCTTCTGACTTCCAGGATCGAATATCGCTGTGACCACTTCGTGCTTCACCTAGATGTTGATGGTGAACAAGTCCTCCGTTGGGTGATAGTCGTTCGGTGGATCCGAACCCTTCTTCGGCATTGCCATCAGAGACAAGGTCGTATCCGCCTCATTAACCGAAATCACTGGAACAACTTCTCCGTCGGGTGAAGTCGCAGTAGCCGTGGCTGTTCTTTTCCCTAGTCCATTTTTCTTTGGTCGAAGTTCAGGATGAAGCTTGTAGCATTTGTCCTTGGTATGTCCCGCAACTTGACAATCTTCACAAAAAGTACCAATACCCAGCTTTGAAGCGTTTTTCTTTGGACTCGGTTTTCTTTTTGTCGAGGTCGCACTGTCCTTCGTGCCTTTGTCGCTGCGGGATTTGTTCTTCTTCTCGATCGCCATAGCGGTTGTGCTTGCTGTCACGATGTCTTGGACGCCGAACAAACTTAGCTCAGTACTCATCGATTTTTGAAGTCCAAATGTGTATTTCTGAAATACCTGAGGATCGGACAGTGAGATGCCGATGACCATTGCTTGTCTCCGAAATTCCGTAGTATAGTCTTGGACAGTCTGGTCGCGCCGTTGGTACAATCTGTGCCAACGCTCCCATCTCTCCTCAAGGTAACCCATCGGATAGAATTCTTGTCGCAGAAGTGGTTTGAATTGACCCCACGCAAGGTCTTCAGCTTCACCACTGGCAACAAGGGCCGTCCACCATGTCTTGGCGTGGTCCTTCATCTTCAAAGGTGCAAATTTGACCTTTTGAGTGCTACTTAACCCTTTCAGGTCAAAGTAGGTCTCAAGCTGATTGAGCCATGAATCTAACTTCTCGGCATCGATCACCCCATCATATATGGGTATGTCAATCTTAGCGTCGACCTTGAAATATCCAACAGCTAAGGAGGTGTTGGTGAGGTCATCGGTCTTGTGGTCGCCTGTGTCTTCATTTTCGTCTACCCAGCGCAAGTCTTCACCAGTCTTCACACTCATAACCTTTCCTATTTCAGGAGGTACCATCATGGCCTGCTGCTTAATCCAAGCAAGTATAGTTTCCATGTCGGTGGAGAACTTAGCCACTTGTTCGGCTAGGTTAGCTTGAACGGAGGCATCGTCAAACATTGTCGGAGACGCGGCTATAGGAACCGTCGATTGGGTGCTTGGAGTTTCACTGGAGGTTTTGTAACCCTGGCGAGTCTTCACCATCCACAGGATAGGAAAGTTGCTCTGATACCAACTTGATCCATTTGAGACCTAGCCTTGGTTTTTGCACTAGGCTCGCCCAGATTCTAATATGCGCAATGCCGGGATCTTACTCGAAAATACCGAAACCGAAAGGTTGATCGAAAACACAGCTCAAAGTATTTGCACAACTCTTTATTTCAAAGAGGGCTTTACACATCGAACGTTAGGTCGCACTCACCTACGTCGAGGGAACTATGTGTCTAAGACTTCAATCTAGACTAGATTGTATTCGATGATCTAAACTAGACCTATTACAAGGTATTTATAGTCCAATCGTATGAGTACGTATCGGACTCAATAACCTAAACGTATTAGACTCCTATAACTAACTAATCCTAAACAGATATGCTTAGTTATATATATATATACGAATCGGATTACAATTCTGAACAGGAAATGAATTCCTTTTCATGGTCGCGGACCCATCCATGGTTGCGAAACCTTTCCGAACACGGTTAAGGTCATGAAGCCGTATGCGATCAGGACTTGAAGATCCTCCCAGATTAGACTTGGGCTCTCATGAGTATGAGCCTGAGCCCTTTGAAGACTTCTTCGAGTATGATCCAAGCTTCTAGGTGTTGCGTACCCTGGTTGAGCCACTGTGGGAGAAGATTAGAGATCCACTCCTTCTGCGTTTTGCTAAAAAGCTAAAAGGTTATTTTGTACCTCGTTGTGCTAACTTAGGTAAGGCCTTAGTGCCATCGACTGTGAACCTATAATGTTTTGTGAACTATTTATGTATCTAGCTGGTTGTTGTGGTACTCATTCCTGGTTCGCAACTGAATCCTGGGAAGTTGCGACAGGGGAGCGCTGTTCTGTATCGTGGTGTTCGGTACGGGGTGGTTGTCCCCACAACCTTTGGTGCCCCAGACAACTACCGAACAAAGATGGTCCGGTTCGATGTAGTGGACCTCCCCTCTTCATACAACGCAATTATGGGGAGGACCACGATCAATCTCCTGGGGGCGGCAATCCACCAGAGCTATCTCTGTGTGAAGATCCTTGGGCCTCGCTGCATGATCACCGCCCAGGTGACCAGGACGTAGCCCGCGCTCTCTATGAGCGCACCACCGCAACGATCAGGAGCGTCAACCTGATCCAGGCCCCAGGGGGAGAGAGCTCTCCCTCGACGTCAGACGCCCCCGCCGTCCCCTCCGGAAAATCTCTCCCAAAACCACGCCCGGAGGGGGACCTCCAGAAGGTCCAGTTGTACCCGGAGGACGGAGAGAGGACCATTAAGATCGGGGCGGACCTCTCCGAAGAGCACGTGGATCAACTCACGGCCTTCCTCCACAAAAACTTTGACATTTTTGCGTGGAAGCCCACCGACATGCGGGGTGTCGGCCGGGACGTCATCGAGCACAAGCTCGCTGTAACACCCGGCCGCCCCCCGATCAAGCAAAAGCAGAGGAAGCTCTCCCTTGAGTGTCAAGAGGCCATGAAAAGGCCGAGATCGCCAGGCTCTGAGAGGCGGGGTTCGTTCGGGAGGTCTTGCACCCTGAATGGCTAGCGAATCCCGTCCTCATGAAGAAGTCAAGCGGCGAGTGGTGAATGTGCGTGGACTTCATCAACCTTAACAAGGCTTGCCAAAAAGACAACTTCCCACTCCCGTAGATCGACCAGTTGGTTGATTTGACCGCGGCGTGTAAGCTCATGAGCTTCCTCGACGCGTATTCAGGCTACCATCAAGTCTGGATGGCTAAGGAGGACGAGAAAAGACGAGTTTTATAGCTCCCCTTGACACCTTCTGTTACGTCCATATGTCCATTGGACTGAAGAATGCTGGAGCTACCTTCCAACGCCTTATGTCACTGGTCCTCAAGGACCAGATCAGCTGCAATGTAGAGGTCTACGTTGACGACGCGGTCATCAAAAGCCTCCGCGCGACTGCCCACATCGACGACTTGGCGGAATCCTTCTGCAACCTCCGCGAGTACGGGTTGAAGCTCAACCCAAAAAAGTGCGCCTTCGGCGTACGCGGGGGAAGCTGCTCAGCTTCCTCGTGTCCCAGTGGGGCATCGAAGCCAACCCCGAAAAAATTTGGGCCCTGCTAGACATGCCCATGCCGTGCTCCGTGAAAGACATACAGCGGCTTACCGGCCACTTGGCCGCGGTAAGCCGCTTCATCTCGCGGTTAGGGGAACGCGGCCTTGAGTTCTTCAAAATCCTTCATGGTCTCGAGGGGTTCAGGTCGACTCCCGAGGCCCAGGTGGCCTTCAACGACCTGAAGAAGTATCTCACGAGCCCTCCAATGCTCGTGAGCCCATCTCCGAAAGAACCCCTGCCCCTTTACCTTGCCACGACGTCGGTCGCTGTGAGCGCGGTGCTGGTAAAGGAGCAGGATGGGCAGCAGTGCCCTGTGTACTACGCGAGCGAAGCCCTCCAAGGAGCTAAGACACCGTACATGGAGGTGGAAAAGATTTTCTACGCCCTCCTCATGGCGTCCTAGAAGCTCCGCTACTACTTCCTGGGACACCCGATCACGGTCCCGTCATCTCTCCTCTTGGGGGAGGTGTTACGGAACAAAGAGGCAACAGGCCAGATTGGGAAGTGGGGAGCCGAGCTTGCTCCTTTCTCCCTCTCCCTCACAGGCTGTTCCGCCATCAAGTTGCAAGTCCTTGGCGACTTTGTGGCTGAATGGACCCCCGCCTCCGGGACGGAGGGGAAGACCCTCGCCGCACTGCCCCGGCACGACGACCATTGGAAGCTCATGTTTGATGGCTCCTTGTGTCTCGCCGGAGCCGGTGCGGGGGTAGTCCTCTAGAGCCCCGAGGGGAAGACGCTAGAGTATGCGGCGAGGCTCGAGTTCCCGGCTACGAACAACATCGCCGAGTACGAGGCCCTACTCCTAGCGTTGCGCCACGTGCGCTCCCTAGGGATCCGTCGCCTCCTGGTCAAGGGAGACTCCCAGCTCGTGGTTTGCCAAATGGATAAGTCCTACTTGTGCCATGACACAAACCTAACCCTCCACTTGGGGGAGGTGCGTAAGATGGAGAGGTACTTCGAGGGCCTAAAGGCCCGACATATCCCCCAGAGGGATAACGGTCGCGCCGACGCCCTGGCCCAGGAGGCTAGCGCCAGGGAACCCCTCCCCGGGGGCACCTTACTTGAGGTTATCACGAAGCCCTCGGTGACCCCTCCGGATGCGGACCCCGAGTCCCGCACTCGGGAGGTCTCTGAGATCATCAGGGCCATGTCCTGGATGGACCCCCTCGTCTCCTTCATAAGGGGGGAGGGGGAGCCTCCTGGAGACGCCGAGGTGAGGCGCCTTCAGGCCAAGGCACGGGGATATCTCCTACTAGGGGGAAAGCTCTACAAGCAGGGGGCTTCCGCCCTACTCCATTGTCTCCCACGGCCAGAAGGACTCCGGCTCCTCAAGGACATTCACTCAGGGAGCTGCGGGTCTCACCTGGCCCCGCGCGTAGTCGCGGCAAAGGTTCTCCACCAAGGTTTTTATTGGCCTACTGTGGTCTGCGACGTGCAAGATCTCATCTCCATGTGCAGAGCCTGCTAGAAAATGGAAAGGGCACTAGGCTGCCCTCCGCGGCGTTGCAGACCATCCCCATAATTTGGCCCTTCGCGCACTGGGGGATGGACCTTCTCGGTCCCTTCCCCCAGCACCTGGGGGCTACAAGTATGCAGTGGTTGCTGTGGACTATTTCTCCAAGTGGGTGGAGGATGAGCCCTTGGCCAGCCTCACCTCCCGTGCGGTACAGCAGTTCTTCTAGAACAAGATCGTGTCTCGCTTTGGGGTCCCCCAAGAAATTACCATCAACAATGGGACCCAATTCGACTCAGCATACTTCCGAGAGTTCTGCGAAGGCTTGGGGGCCACCCTCCACTTCGCCTTGGTAGCTCATCCCCAGAGCAATGGGCCCGTCGAAAGGGTTAACGGCATGTTCCTGCAGGGATTACGCCGACGACTCGAGCAAACCGCCTCCAGGCGGGCGCATGGGCAAAGGAACTTCCGAGCATCCTCTGTTCCATGCGCACGACCCCGAGCCAGGCAATAGGGTGCACGCCCTTTTCGCTCATGTACGGGGTGATACCACCTAAAATGGGGCCTCACAAGCGAACGAGGTCGCAATAGTAGGCGAGTATGTCATTCTCTCTCAAGGGACTAGATGAGAGAAAAATACACCTAACTAAATTCAAATTCGAAATGCAGAGGGAAGAAGATAGTCTAGCTCAATTTGCCTAATGCCGGATTTAGACTTCAAGTAACTTCATTGCTTCAGAACACACCAACAGATAAATAGTGATTCAAACTCAGTTCTCATTCATCTATGCAATCACAACAGTTACTAAAATGCAACACAAGCAGTTCATGAGGAGAAGCAGCAAAGTAGACAGTAAGTCAAAATCAAGCTCAAGCTGCGACTCAAATGCATTCAACTCTTATTCCTATCAATGGTCACAATTCAATATCAATACAGACAGAAATAAAGTTCTAAATTGAGGACAAACAAGCATGAATAGAGAGAGCAGCAAGAATTATGACACAAGAGATTAAAACACACAACTAAGATGGATTTTTCTCAAGTATTAAACTAATCATCCGCAGTTGAATTCTGTTTATATACATGCATCACAGGAAACAGATCAGAGGGGGAATGACAATGAGATTGAGAGGGGAAAATTGTCACTGAATGGCTCCCGAAGTCGAGGAAGCACTCAGGCATAGAGGTCGCCGAAGCAGTGGACGAAGATGCCCGGAGTCAACGGAGCCGTGGCCATAGTCATCGAAGCTCCAGCAGCTCGGGATTGAGGAAGACGGTGAAGTCACCGAGGCTGAGGTCGTCGACGAAGCCACCTTGAGTGGAGGAGGCAGTGCTGGATCGAGATTGAGGACGGTCCCGAGGAGTGGATCTAACGCTGTCGATGGTGCGGTGCGGCCAAGGGAGAGAGCGGCGCAGTGGCGCAGCGCCGGAGCAGATCGTCGCAGGACAACGGGATTTGGTGGCGGTGCGCCGGCGTGGGGATCTGGCGGCATGGTGAAATCGCGGCGGCGCGCGGGGCTCTGTAGTGGTGAGCGCCGACGCTGGAGAGGAGTGGCGAGCTCACCGAGGAAGATGGAAGCGCGGTGGTGGATCCGGCGGGAAATGGCGGCGCGGTGCGCGGCTACGGAGGCAGGAAGCGCGGATGCAGAGGGAGGCTATAGATCCGTTGGCAGCGAAGTGCACGAGAGGCAGCGGCAGCTCCGGGGAAGGTTGCGGCGGCGCGGGAGCTGTGGAGGCGACAGTGAGACTTGGAGTAAGAAAAAGACAGAAGAGGAAGCAATAGAAGAAGAAGAAGAGAGGAGGAAAGAAGGCAACGTCGGGCCGGATCTGGTGAAGCAGCGTGGCTGAGGAAAAAGGGGAACGGCAGAGATCTAAAAGAGGAGAGAGAAAAATTGCTCCGCCGGCGGTATATGGCCTGGTCGTCGCCGGCGTGGTGGTAGGAGGTGTAGATCGCAAGGAGGGAGGCAGAAGAAGGTAATAAACAAAAAACCGGGCTCGAAATGAATCAAGCGGCCGACGGCTATGGTATAGCCAACAATTGGCACTCTTTCAAAAAGGCCCTTGGGTTTTTCATAAATTGAAAATTGGACCTGGTGACTAGGGTTTAGGAATTTCGGGCGCCAGAGACTCCGATTTCAATTCAGTCGACGGCTACGCATCCGTAGAAATATGCACTTCTATCTGGAATCGACCGAGGGTCGAGTTTAGTCGATGAGGCACGTCTATTAGCCAAAATCCATCTGATTTGTGCCAACCAGCGATAAAATTGCAAAACCAGTAATTTAGTCGATTTGGCAACAAATCTGGAATAATCTCGATATATGATGAGACATATGACTAATATGTGCATAAGCATGGGGAAAATAAATAGAAAAATTAAGCAAATTAGGTAAATATCACGGGGATAAAGCAGTCCTCCCCTTGGAGATTGGTTTTTAGTCACTGCGGGTCGAGTCCCTAGACGGAGCTACGGCTATAGTGTAGCAGACCAACGAAGCAAACCAGTGGCTGGAAGTCGACCTTGTCGAAAAAGAGCGCGACCGAGTGCTTCTCCACCACGCCATCTATGAGCACGAAATAACGCGCGCATACAACCAGCGCGTCCACCAGAGAGCTTTCTGCCTTGGTGACCTAGTCCTCAAGCGCATGACTGACCCCCAAGCCCACGACAAACTCTCCCCCAAATGGGAAGGCCCGTACATGATCTCTACGGTCCTAGGCTCAGGGCCTTACAAGCTCTCCAACCTCAAAGATCAGGAGCTGAAGCATAATTGGAATGTAGACTTGCTCCGCAAGTTCTACATCTAGCCTCTGGTTTACTCCCTCCCCTGTCGTGACTTCACGGGGGGAGGCGCTGTACTCACTGTTCCCTCCCCTATCATGATTCTGTGGGGGGAGGCGTTGTATTTCATCTTTATTACTACAAATGGATTTTAGTTCAACTCTGGAGTCTTTGCAGATTTTTATCTCTCCGCCCCCGAGGCGATGCCCTCTGTGAAGATGCCCTCCCCATGAGGACGTAGGCTATTGCGGCCTAGAGTCCCTACGACGGGAGCTCCGCTCACGTAGCGCGGCTTACAGTAACCCCTCGTGGACTGAGGGGGTAAGCGGCAACCCAGTTCTCATGAACAGAGGTAACAGGACACTTTAAGAGACTAGTCCCCCCTCAAACACTCCACACCCATTGCTAGGTTACGGAACCTCCCCCCCATGCGGGGGCGGCCTTATCCCTTTACGAGTCACCAGCTCATTCTCCCCCGAGAGCGGATTTCCACTCTGTGGGTCACGGTATTCTCGGTCTTCGGAATTCTCGGTTACCTTCTGTTGGGGGAAATTTCCACGAGACTAAGTCCAGGTAAGTTGCGTCACACGCGCCCGGGGACGTGGCCTCTGGTGCCTGCCCCGGGCGCCGCCTTTTCGCTCTCGGGACCTGGCCTCTAGTGCCGGTCCTAGGCGCCGCCATTCGGCTCCCGGGACCTGACCTCCGGCGCCGGTCCCGGGCGCCACCATTTGCCCGGGGACGTGGCCTCCGGTGCCGGTCCCGATCCCGGGTGCCGCCTTTTGCCTCCCGGGACCTGGCCTCCGGAGCTGGTCCCGGGCGCCGCCTTTTCGCTGTCGGGACCTGGCCTCCGGTGCCGGTCCCGGGCGCCGCCATTTGCCCAGGGACGTGGCCTCTAGTGCCTGCCTCGGGCGCCGCCTTTTGGCTCCCGGGACCTAGCCTCCGGTGCCGGTCCCGGGCGCCGCCTTTTGGCTCCCGGGACCTGGCCTCCGGAGCCGGTCCCGAGCGCCGCCTTTTTGCTCCCGGGACCTGGCCTCCGGTGCCGGTCCCGGGCGCCACCATTTGCCCGGGGACGTGGCCTCCGGTGCCTGCCCCGGGCGCCGCCTTTTGGCTCCCGGGACATGGCCTCCGGTGCCAGTCCCGAGTGCCGCCTTTTGGCTCCCGGGACTTGGCCTCCAGGGCTGGTCCCGGGCGCCGCCTTTTCGCTCCCGGGACCTAGGCCTCCGGTGCCGGTCCCGGGCGCCGCCATTTGCCCGGGGACGTGGCCTTTGGTGCCTGCCCCGGACGCCGCCTTTTGGCTCCCGGGACCTGGCCTCCGGTGCCAGTCCCGGGCGCCACCTTTTGGCTCCTGGGACCTGGCCTCCGGAGCTGGTTCCGGGTGCCGCCTTTTCGCTCCCGGGACCTGGCCTCCGGTGCCGGTCCCGGGCGCCGCCATTTGCCCGGGGACATGGCCTCCGATGCCTGCCCCGGGCGCCGCCTTTTGGCTTCAGGGACCCGGCCTCTGGTGCCGGTCCTGGGATCCGCCTTTGGCCCGGGGACCTGGCCTCCGGTGCATTTCCCGGGCCTCATCGCCCTTCTAAAGGTAAAGTCTCTGGTTGTTGATCATGTGCAGGTCACGCGAGGAGCGCCTCGAGAATCAGTGACCACCTGTCAAGCATCCAAGGCGCTTGACCGGGAGAAGGACGTTGCTACCCCTCAATCCGACGGTAGCGTCCGGGGTAGTTTTGTCTTTTGGCCTCTTTTTGGGGCTATAAATAGCCCTTGTACCTCTTGTTGTAAAGACAAGTGATTCATTATTGGAATAGCCAAAACTCACAGGTGTGCTCCGGAAGCCTCTCCCCCGAGAGAGCCTCCCCAGCCGACTCCGGTTGGGAGCACGCCGACAGGACTAGGGCCCCCACCGGGACCCGAACCTGTATAAATCCTCGTGTCAATTCTTGTGTTTGTCTGGCGGGGGAGGACCGGTCACCTGGTCAGCTCGCGTCGGGTTTTCTTCGCTAGGATCGTTCACAAAACCTGCCGGGGTATTCGCAATACCACGACAGTTGGCGCCGACCGTGGGGACTCGTGACAAGACGCCATGGCTCCCCCAAGAACAAGGGCTCGCACCCTTCCTAGTGACGCCGGTCTCGGAGACCCGGTGCCGCCCGGCCGGGACACGGCTGTCCCGGCGCTTCCGCCTGGAGGCGGCCAGGCCCAGGTACCACCTCCCGCCTTTCCTCTTAACTTAGGTGCTTCTACCTCCAGGCCGCTCCCGGTGACCGCGGGGACCTCGGTTGGGTCCAGTCTCCCCCCGACGGCTCCCCCTGCTCCCCGGGAGGCCCTGCTTGAGGCTTTTGTGGAGGGCCAGCTCCGCGCCCAGCGCTCTATGGATGAGTTGCTCAGCGTGTTGGCGCGGCCTCCGGCCCACACATCTACGCCGCACCCATACCCGGGGGCTATGCCCCCGTTTATGGGTCACCCGGCGGCCCCTCCGGTCTCTGGAGGTTTGGCCGCCCCGTATGTCCCCGCCGGGGGGTTCCCTCCCCTTGCGGGCTATACGTCCGGACCCTTCCCGGCACCCGGGCCCATCCCGGTGCCTGGGGGGCTACTTCTTGCCAGGGCCTTCGTGGCGCCTGGGGGATACCCCGTTCCGGGCCCATTCCCGGGGCCGGCGGCCCATTACGTGCCGGGGGTTTTCCCTACGCCAGGGAGCCAGTCCCGCCCCGCGCGTCGCGTTTATCGCACCGGGGGCGGTCGACAGAGCAGCTCCTGTGCCTCAGTGGACTTCCCCCCGCATCGGCTCCCCAGCTCCGGACGCCGCCCTGGGGGCTCCCTCGACGCCGGTTCCGGATATTACAGGGGCTTCCCCCTTTCCGGTTCCGGTCGTTGCCATGGGGGCTCCCTCCACTTCGGTTCCAAACGTCGCCGTGGGCGCCCCCTCCCCGATTCCGGATAATACAGGGGCTTCTGTAGCTTCTAGGCCCCTATAGAATGTTTTAATAATTAATGACAACTTCAAATTCTATACTAACGTTACCTGCCTAGTTGTGTCAAGAAGATACTTAAAAGACAGGTTAATGAAAGGCGAAGAAAGAGCCTCATGATGAAGAAAGAGCATTGATCAAAAGGGCAAAGGTATGAAATAGGGTCTTTTCCATTTTTACCGGTCTAAGGTGATTAGAGAAGAATTTTGACCGGATTTTAGGATAGTTGCCGTACTATTAAGAGGAGCATGTGGTGTATCACAAAATACTTCATCTATGTGCCACAAATCATAAAATCAACTTGCATTGCATACTAGAAGGTCATATACTTTCATATGCTTGTTTCAGCTCACTTCTGCTCAGCAATGTCTCAGTCGGTCTGACCGTATGTTGGACCGGTCTGACCGAATTCACGGACTGACCGATTAGAATTCTCAGACTGACCGACGTTATGTCTTAGTATAGTATATACCTTTATAAGGTCGGTCTGTCCGTAGTTTAAATCTAAGTCAGTCTCCTGGAACTTCATGAACTATCTTTCTATTGTTTTGAGCTATTACGGTCTGACCGTTTTATTAGACCGGTCCGACCGTGTTTTTGTACTACGGTCTGACCGTATGGCCGGTCTGTCCGTATTTTTTCGGCCTGACCGTATAAGGTGTCCACAAACTAGGTCGTCTTTGGACAGCTTCACGGTCTGACCGAAATAGGCTCCGGTCTGACCGTGTGTGTGCCTGACAAGGGCAATTGAGCATTTATTGCGCCTGTTTTATGCCGTTGCAATTGTCGCGGTCTGACCGAGCTTGTGCCTGCGGTCTGACCGCCAGGTGATCTTTTTCACTCAACGGCCTGTAACGGCTATATTTATTGTGAGGGGTATATATACTCCCATGCACGGCCCTGTTCATAACTCTTGGCATAATTTGAGCATTGTCATCATCCTTGAGAGCTTTAGCACATTTCATACACTCTAGAGTTCAAATTCTCGAATTTGTGAGAGTGTGCATTTGAGATCTTCTAGTGCATTGCATCTAGATCATTAAATCATCCTCGTGGCACTAGAAGAAGGCTAAGTGATCATCACTGGCTTGTTGCTCTTGGAGTTTGCCGGCTCCTAGATGGCTAGGAGAAGGGTTTTGGAGAGCTTGTGAAGAAGCCTCAAAACGTCTTGCGAAAGGGTTGAGCACACCTTGCCGGAGCGGTAAAGTGCATCCTTAGTGAAAACGAGGTTTGGATAACTCATCACACTAATCCGGCTCAAGATTTAGGTCACTTCTCGAGAGAAGGTTGACTAGATAGAGGAGCGGTTAGAGATTTGAGTTTGCCTCAACGTGGATTAGGGGTGATCGGCAAATCACCGAGACCACGGGATATATCCTTGTGTTGGAATTGTGCTTTGTTCATATTGTGTTATTTATTTGCTCTCATTATCTATAAATTGTTTGATTAATTGCTAAATTGTTAAAATCGCCTATTCACCCCCCTCTAGTCGATATCCTAGATCCCTTTCAATTGGTATCAGAGCAAGGACTCTTTTTTAGTGGATTTAACCATCCCGGAGAAGGATAAAGATGGCTAGTGAGGGTCGGATCAATATTGGCAAACCACCACTCTTTGATGGATCTAACTATACTTATTGGAAAACTAGAATGATGGTTTATCTTAAAGCCATGGGTGGAAAGATTTGGAAAGTGGTGGATGAGGGTTTTGCAATTCTTGATGATGATGATATTGTGAGGCCCCCATTTGAGGATCATCTTGGTAACCGCCCAGGTAGGTTACACACAGCATGATGCCACACGAGCTCAAACCACACAAGCATAGTAATATCATTAAACAAGTATCAGGCCAACATGGCCAATATTACATAGCCAAAGCACCGAAAATGGCGCTAAGTAGAGTTGCTAAGAAAATAACTAGTTTATCAGAACCAGAATCGGTATCCAAGTACCGAACACACAACATAAAGCACAAAGCAACGACAAATAGCTTGACTTCCATCAGCAGCGGGGTCGGAGGGGCTTCTCCCACATCTGACTTGACTTGGTGCACAATCCTTCTAGAACGTGGGCTCGCCCGGGGTGCTTCCATCTTCAGGTGAGTACTCATAACTGAAGGAATCGGGATCCTCGAATCCCTCTTCTACAGTTGGATATAAATGCAAGGGTGAGCACTTGGTGCTCAGCAACACTCATTCCGGGGATTAATATAATTGTACTTACATGAGGGTGGAACATAAGATTCCGGGGTTTAGTTTCATATGGATAGAGATATATAGATTTCCAAGTCATTTGTTCAGTAAAACAGTACTTTGTCATGAAAATGATACTTTAAACATTAAACAGGTTTCCAATAAAACATTAGATGTAGTGGTCTCCCATGAGTCACTACTTTGTTAACCGCATTATGAAAACATTCCAAAACATTACTTGTGCTATAACCCATGGATAACATCCACTACGAAAAGACTCCTGAACCTGGGAGTACAGAGTATCTGATACTTCTTTTACGCTTTGCAAAGGTGTACCTCTTTTCAAATCCACTGGTTCACTCGGCTTTCAAGTCGGATCAGCTCCATGTGACTTATACACATGTGACAAGGCCGAGATCACACAACGCTTTTACAGTTCAGTATTAACAGTATCCCCGCCCGGTAAATAGACAGTTAAGTCTCAAGTACCGTTGTGGGTCTTCCCCACTGCCTTACTTCCTAGCCTCTCTGGTCTATGTTCCCTCAGGACACATAGCCTTGGTCTATGTCCACGGGAGACATACGACCATTTAAGATTACAACCGCTCACGGCTTAATCAGGTCTAGGGCGCCTTCCTTCTTTTACGCCTTTTTCCTCTCATCATTTTTCTGACTCACATCACTCATGGCCGAACCTTGGCCTTCCAGTTTCCACGCGAGAAACCAGATCGGCAAACCATGCAGGGAACTGCTAATATCAAAAAGCTACTAAGTTGTGCCTGTCCCATACCAGGCAAGTGGTTGGTACGTTTACAATTCGCATAGAGACACAGCACAAGGTTCTTGTCCTTATGAACCAATAGTGAGGAACATTCACATTCCCTGGTGCGCACCGCACCCTCTCCATACAATCCAATCCTCACTACTGATCCCTTTTATCAGTTTTCTTGACAAAGCGGTTTTGATCATAACTTCTCATGTATTTGACCATTTCGAGTTTAATGTGAATATTCAGTATATGAGTCCTAGGGTGACAAAAGCATATATATGAAGGTTCAATAACAAAAAGGGGTTTCATGATCCATTAGGTAATATCTACTCATGTCTTTCAAACATAACTTGTATTTCAAATAAGCATGCATAGTAAGAAACAGTTAATATACTTCATATGAAAATATTGGGTGAGACATGATCAAAGGAATGAGGCTTGCCTTGCGATGTTGGGTCCAAATACTCAGACGGATCTTCAAAGACTTCTTCCGCTCCTTCAGCTTCTGACTCTGCGGCAATCAACCAACACACAAACACATACCATAAGCATACAGGAAATAGTTTCTATAGAAATTATTAAGTAAATAAGTCATGCATGCAGGGGAAAAGGTTAGGGCAAGGTCACAAGGGCTCTGGTCAAAGAAACGGCTAAAAAGGATTGAACGTCGAAGGGTCGACATTCGGTTCATGGTTTTGGCATAACTTTAAACTGATCTTAGGATGGTTTTCTGGAGAAGTGATAGTAGAGAAAGATGTAGAACACAACTCCAGGAACCTAGGGGACAAAGTGACATTTCCATTGCTCAACCAGAAGGGGTCAAACAAGGCTAATGCCAGTGGTTGACATGCACTGACATAGTGCTGGACATGGCCAGAAACTAGGGCATGGCTTAACTTTTGATCCAGGGCTCCAATTGATGCAACACTTTGTCTGGGAGGTAGGCATTACTAACAGGAACAATATACTCAACAGGCACAAGAGCTGAAAGTGGCCGGAGGGTGGCCAAATCCGGCGATGAACTGCGGTGGTGACATGGCACAGGTACAGCTCTGGACAAAGATTTGGCAAAGGCATAACTCACAATCTAGGTAGATCCAGGTGTCGAGCTAGTGGAAGAAATTACTCAGGGAGGTGAGGTGAAGCTAAGGGACAAGGTTTCAGGGGCTAGATCGGCCGGGAAATAATTCCGGCGACCGGCGCTGGAGAAGACGACATTGGAGCTCGGGGATTTTTGATACAGGGCGAATGAGCTCAATTCCAAGCTTGGGAATGATCTCTAGGGCACAACAAGGCTACTGGAGGGGTTAATTTCATTGGAGATCGGCCGGAGGGGCTCGGCGACGAGGTCCGGTGAACTGGCTGAGGTTCCAGTTTGGGATTTCTTTGATTTGAGCGCAATTGGGGATCCTGATTCAACAGGCTTGCTAAGAAGTGGCTAAGGATCAATTTCTACTACTGGGACGAGAGCTAATTCGGGATGAAATGGTTAGCATTGGGGAAACAGGGCAATTGGGCCTTTCCGGCGATCACCGGCGATGGGGATCGATCTGGAGCAATTGGTTGCTACTAAACAGAGAGGGGAACGAGGGGAACTCACTGGTGAACTTGGATTGGAGAAAGGGGCTGTGGAATGGGCTAGCACCGTGAGCTCACTCACTGGCTCGCCGGAGAAGAAAGCGAAAACGGCGAGAGCTCTGGAAAAATGGCTAAGTCCTGAGATGAGGCTTAAGCACAGCACTGGAGGGTTTAAATAGGTCCAAGGGCGGAGCTTGCGAGGGGAAAACGGTGCGAAACTTGTGCCGGGGACGAGACCGGCCGGGTGTAGCTGCGACAACGGTGACCGGCGATGTGATCGCGCTCAGGCGGTGCTGCAGCTTTGCCAGCGACGCCAGGGTGCCTTGGAACTTCGTCCGGGACGGCGCAGATGCAGCGTGTTCATTTCCCCGGGGACGTGGCCTCCGGTGCCTGCCCCGGGTGCCGCCTTTTGGCTTCCGGGACCCGGCCTCCGGTGCCAGTCCCGGGAGCCGCCTTGGGCCCGGGGACCTGGCCTCCGGTGCATGTCCCTGGCCTCATCGCCCTTCTAAAGGTAAAGTCTCTGGTTGTTGATCACGTGCAGGTCACGCGAGGAGCTCCTCGGGAATCAGCGACCACCTGTCAAGCATCCAAGGCACTTGACCGGGAGAAGGACGTTGCTACCCGTCAATCTGACGGTAGCGTCCGGGGTAGTTTAGTTTTTTTGCTTCTTTTTGGGGCTATAAATAGCCCTTGTATCTCCTGTTGTAAAGACAAGTGATTCATTATTGGAATAGCCAAAACTCACAGGTGTGCTCCGGAAGCCTCTCCCCCGAGAGAGCCTCCCCAGCCGACTCCAGTCGGGAGCACGCCGACAGGACTAGGGCCCCCACCGGGACCCGAACCTGTATAAATCCTCGTGTCAATTCTTGTGTTTGTCCGGCGGGGGAGGACGGGTCACCCGGTCAGCCCACGTCGCGTTTTCTTCGGTAGGATCATTCACAAAACCTGCCAGGGCATTCGCAATACCACGACACCTTCAGAGTTTTTCAACTGGGAAATTCTTTACCGGCTCCTTGTCCTCACGGTGACCGAGGGAACTTCTTACCAGCCCTCGAAACTTTCACCCGATTCCCGTGTTCACAGAGACCGTGTGTATCTCTCCCCTTGTCCCTTTTTGACCGGGGGCTGGGAGACCCCGGTAGTTATCAGCGTCCGGGCCCGTTCCTTACCCATAGCGCACGGTGCCAAGCCACACCCCTACTATGGGGGGGGATAACCTGGGCGCCCGAACGGGAGAATAATTTTTGGAAAACTTCGAAGACTACGATCAAGCAAACCCAAGCAAACTCAATGAACAACAAACTCAGATAACTTTATTGATGAAACGTTTAGCCACGGGACAACCCCCCTATGGGTTAAGGTTCCCCCAGAACATCAACTCCCTGGCACAAACGAGATACAACCCAGGGAGCTAGCCTCCCACGGAAAACTGCCCCGGAGGACAACCCCCTCTGGTGGGCACCTACTTCTAATATTCCCGGAGGACAACCCACTCTGGGTGCCACCACAGCCGGATCGGCTCCCGGAGAGCACTCTCTGGCTAGCCCTCGGACTCAACACGCCCCTCAGTGGCGAGGCTAAGCAAACCAAAAGCCGCTTGGGCAAACCCCGGGGGCCCGAAAACTCGTCGGGAATCAACTCCCAGGTCACCGGGGAACCCCCCGGGGTGTGCCACCGGGGGCTTGCAAACTCCTCGGGAATAAGCCCCCGGGCCACCTAGGCATTCCCCGGGCCACGCCCTCTGAGGCTCGGAAACTCTCTCTCTCGAGCAAACTCCCGGGACACATGCTTTTAACGAAACAAGACTTAGCAAAAAAAAAAACTTTCCCATTTCTATTCCATTCAAGATAATAATTACAGGTCTCCGGGGCTTCCCCTAAGAAGCTACCGGGAGAAAAAGCCTAACAAAAAAGAAAAGGACCTATCTAAAGGCCTGGGGGGGGGAGACTCATTCTTTCCCAATGTCGTCCCCCCCCAGGGGGGTCACCCTCGCCGCCGGGACATCCGCTCTCGGGGGTGCAGGCATCGGGGCCCAAGCCGTGATGATCCGTTCATAGAACGCCCCCGCCAGCTCCTCCAACTCCCGCTGTTGCGGCTCGATGAAGGCGGGGAAGCTCTGGGGAAGACGGCCCCCGATCGCCTGGGCACCGGTCCCCCGGTGCTCCACAAGGGCCGCGACCGCGGTGATCACCGCAACCACCAGGCTGCGAGCTCGGGCGTCGGCAGCCTCCAGGATCACAAAGACTTGTGCATTGAGAAAACGTGTAGCCTCAGCGAGTGTCACCGGCACTGACCCGTAGCCCCCTCCCAGCTCGACGCTAATCCCGAGCCCTTCGAGGGCTGAGTGCACGGAGCACCCAGCCACCGCTGTCCTTTGCATTCACCTCTCTCTGGAGGCGGGAATTGGCGTCCTCCAACGCAAGGAGCTGAGCCTGGACCCTGGCCAGCTCCCTGAGGGCCTCGTCCCTCCAGGCACAGAAGGCAGCGGCCCTATCCTCAACCTCCTTCAACGCCGCATCGAAGTGCTCTTCAACCAGCTGAGAGATGGCCTCCCCCTACAAACTCAAGTGTTAGACATGCACGATGCGCAAGGTGAGAGACACTAGGCAAAGCCCCCGAAGCCTACAGGGATAAACTCACCTGGAGGTGGAGAGAAACTTGCTCCAAGCAACGCTCGCGGATCGTCCCCTGCTGGACGTAGGACCTTCCGGGTTTGGAGGCCCGTGGCAAATCTCCAAGACTCACTCGGGGATAGCAAGGGAGTCTCCCTCCCGACAGCACCGGATCCGTCCCTACTGGTGGCCCCCTTCATCCGTCTCTAGGGGTGATGTGGACCTGCTCGTCCCCGGTCATGGCCCCCACCACCGGGGACTCATCGTCTGAGGAATCGGACATCAGCTCCTCTGGGGGGATGTGGCCTTTGGGGGGACGAAAAGCCCTTTCCCCTTCCCGGGCTGCGGGGCCGCCAGGACCACCGGCCACTCGAAGCGGCCACTCCCTCGTCCACCGGCCACTTGAAGCGCGGCTGGGACGCCGCCAGGAATCGCACCTCTGGGCGGTCTAGGCCTGCCAGGTCTGGAACCACCAGAGGTGTGGCCATCGGAGAAGGGGACGAGGCGTAGTCCGCCGAGTTAGACTCCCCTCCGTCACTAGCCACCCTCCCCTTCTCGCCCGACTCGGCAGGAGCTTCAAGGAGGCGCATGAACTCCCCAGTCATCCCCCGACCAGCAGAAAGTTCCCCCTCAAGTAGGGGTGAAGTCGCCCCGGTTTTCGGGGCGGCCCGAGTGCACCCCAACCTAGGAGTCAGCCCAACGAGCCGAGGCGGAATTGTCCGCCCCCACTGGAGGGGCCGGAGTATTCGCGGGCGTAGAGCCCGGCATCGTGGCCGGGCCCGGGGCTTTGCACACCTTAGCGTGCTTTGGCAGGGGGCCCCCGGTGGCCTCTTTCCCTCGCTTATGCGAGCCGGGGGTGGGGAGGGGCTCCCTCTCCTGCAACGTCAGCCCAAAGGCCTCCACCACCAAGTTGTGTGGTGGCCCTCCCCGATGACTCGCACGATGCGTTCATGCTCGTTGCCATAGTACCTCCCGAGGAGGTTCTCTGCCTTCTCCCGGGAGGCCGGGTACACCCGGACTAAAAAAAGCAAAAAGTGTTACCGAGGTAGCAGAAGCCGGGGCACAAGTGACTGAGCACTTTCGTCGGGTCATCGGTATCTACGGAGGCCGGTGCGCCGGGCACATCCCAATCCCCCTTTTCCCGTGCATGAAGGGGGTGATCTACTAAACTGAACCCACAACTCGTTTAGACTTGATTGCTTGAGAAAAACAACCCACAACTCGTTTAGACTTGATTAGTGATCCATTAAGCTAGAAACACGAATACGCTTGTTCTTCGTGGAATTCGACCCTCAAGTGCTCAACGTTCAACCGTCCACTTGTGGTATTACAAAATCGCACCGTTTTAGGTGCGACCAAGTTTTTGGCGCCGTTGCCGGGGAACAATGGTAATTCATCTTTTTAGATTAATTTTTGCTGATATAAGTCAATCTCACTTCTCAATCTTGCTTCTATTTTTTTCTTCTTTGTGCACCACTAACCTTTTAGGGAAGTAGTGCAAATCTGATACAATCAAGAACGAGCCACATTGGACAATCAAACACCAAAGGAAGCTGAATCACCTAAGATGGGTGAACAAAAGAAATTGAAGGATTATGGAATCCTGTTCAGCATGGGGTTTCAGTCGGGTATTCTTAGACCAACAATTGAAACAAATAATTTTGAAATTAACCCTGCACTATTGAATCTGATACAACAAAATCAATTTAGTGGTTTTGCCACTGAAGATCCTTCATTGCATCTCCATATTTTTCTTGAGCATTGTGATACTTTTAAAATTAATCGGGTTTCACAGGATGCGCTACTACTTTGTCTTTTTCCTTTCTCTCTTCGAGATAAGATGAGAGCATGGTTGTACACTCTACCGCCTGCTTCAATAGCAACATGGGATGAACTCTCACGCATTTTTCTCAATAAATTTTTTCCTCCATCTAAAACTGCATATATTCGAAACCAGATTGTTTGTTTTACTCAACAGGGAGGAGAATCACTCTACGAAGCATGGGAGCAGTACAAGGAACTTTTAAGGTCATGCCCACACCACAGCTTGGAAAAGTGGCTTGTAGTTTAAACATTTTATAACACTTTGAATTACACGGCACGGATGAATGTTGACACCACAGCTGGCGGTGCACCCATGAACAAAAGCGTTGATGAAGCGTATGATCTAATTGAAGTTATAACACAAAACTACATGCAATGGGGGAATGAACACGCTGCATCAAGACTGATCCAACTGCAGCACCAACTCCCTCAACAACAGCAGTCATATGAAGCACCATGGCCATCGTTTTAGCAGCAACAACAACAACCACCGTACCAGCCACCACATCAATGAAAAAATCAACCTGAACAATCCAACATCGAGCGCATGCTAGAAGCATTTCTAGCAAATCAAGAGAAGGAAAAAGTTGCACTGAACCAGAAGATTGACTCCATCTCTACACATGTTCGCATGCTTGAGACTCAATTCGTGTGAATGGCCAATCACACACCGATGATTTCTAACTCTCTTCCTTCTCAACCTATCAACCCTCATAATTTTGAACATATTAATGTTATATATTGTGTTGATACTGTTAATTTGAAAGGTGCAGGAACTTTCCAAAAAGAGAAGGTGCAATCGGAACCAACAAAGATTAACAGTAATATGTATCTCTTTCCATACATTGAGGACAATGTCTGATTTATCTTGGGGGTGTTCACTTAACCGTTTGCTTAGATTAATTTAGCTTGGGGGTGTTCACTTAACCATTTTCTTAGTCTTTATCGAATCATCATTCCACCATATTCCATCATGAACTGAAAAAAAGAGAGATTTATCACTTGGAATGCCTAGTTTTGAAGATGATCTTTAATCAATTAGATGACTATTCTATCACATCTTTGCATATGATCCATTGAACTTAGCTCTTTTAAATATTTCAATTGCTTATGTTTAGTTTTTATCTTAAATTGACCATTAAAGATTGAACTTGTCTTTTAAATTATCATTGACTTCTTCCAAATTGAAGGTTTCTAATAAACTATTATCTAAAATTAACACTCTTATGTCACTTTTTATGCCTAGATTGCTAATTGCCCTTCTCTTTAAAAATAAAAACATGTAAGAGTGAAGTATAATCGACCCACTGGGGGGAGGTGGTGGTGAATCATCGACTAGCTGGGGAAGGGAAGATTTACTTAACTTATGCACACACAAAAGTTATATTTTCAATAAAACAGTTGCTTAAGATGCGGCTTTGTCAAGTCTCGTGTAATGTATATGCGACCCGCTGGGGGGAGGCGGTGGTGAATCATCGACCAGCTGGTGAAGGGAAGGTATACAAAGCATTGAGGTTGCTTACAGGGGCTCAGGAACCCGACAAAGCTGCCTTTCTGTAAGTGCACTTAAGTAAGCGTATTCAGCTGTGTCTCCTCTAGCCGCGACGGAATGATCTAGTAAAAAACATTCTGGCCAAGAGCACAAAAAAGTTGAAGAAGAAAAAAATAAATAAATAAAAGAAAAAAGTGAATAAAAAATAAAAATATAAGTATTTTAATTTTTCTCTAAAGGGCAATCTACCAAACTTTGTATAAATTGTAGCATAATGAGTGTTTTCTTTAGCTATAGTTTGTTCTAAATCTTATATGAAAGAAGTTGTCAAGATGATTTAATTGATTAAGCTCTTTCTTTTCTAAGGTTGAAATTTGATAATCTGAATATTTGCAATTGGAGAGTTTAAATTGCTTAGATCAATTGCCTAATATCCATAGATGTGATGAGAGTTTCCGAAAAATTGTTTATAGAGAATCTGATTTACCAAGGCATCTCAATTTTTTGCAAAATTATTGACATTCTTTGCTTGAGGACAAGCAAAATACTAACTTGGGGGAATTTGATAAGTCTTAATTTGGTAGAATTTTACCCTAGGTTTAGTATTGAAAATGTGCAAAAATGATGCTTAAAATTCCTTTGACATGTCATTTTATGTGATTTTTTGTAACATTTTTACAATCCTCTTTCATGAGTGGATTTGCCATGTTTTCGGGAACAAACATACCAAATTTGGAGTTATTTCGACATCGTTTGGATACGAAACGAAGTGGAGAAAGAAGATGCTGAAAATCTGAAAAACAAGAATCCGACCCGAAACCCGACTTCCAAGTCAAAACAGACCCGTTAGTCGGTTTAAAGTCCGAATCTAAGACAATTTCCTTCCTAAATAAGTCTTGAGTGGTAATTGGTTAATTCTACGACTTATGTACTATAAATAGAGAATCTTTTGGCTCAATTAGACATGTTTTTTCTTAGGTTTAATAGCCATTAGGGTTTCGTTTAGTTTTAGTTTAGTAGAGCCCCTTCTCTATTTTATTGCTTTTGTAAGCTGGCAAGGATAGCAACTCCAATTCTCAAGCAATCAAGTAAGTTTTTATTTATTTCTTATTATTATTTCTGCGTTATTATGGCATTTTGCGTAGATCCCTTCTAGGATTAGGGATGACCTAATCTGGAAGGCGTGATTCTTCCTTGGTTTTGATCTCAAGTTTCGGAGTTATTTTCTAATGTTTTTTTTTCCTCTAAACCCTAAATTCTCATTTCCGCAACACACATAACAGTTGAGCCTTAGCTAGAATTTAGGGGAGTTCTTGAGTCCTTAGCACATTGACACGGGACCCTGAATAGGAGAGAGGCTCTCGCCAAACGTGACAGTGGAATCGATCCTCTGACTATTGACCCAGCGCCCCGAACTGGAAACTTAATTTGTCTTGAAAAACAATGGAAATTAACTCACAATCCTCGGACCTTGGATAGAATTACGCCCGATGGTTATGGGATTCCCGAAGCCCTAGGTTTAATTCCTGTTTTATAAATCCAGATTTCATACCTGCAATTTACTGCTTTAAAACCCTAGATTGATAGCTTTAGCAGTAGAATTAGTTATAGAAAACAACCCACAACTTGTTTAGACTTAATCAGTGATCCATTAAGCTAGAAAGACGAATACGCTTGTTCCTCGTGGAATTCAACCATCAAGTGCTCAATGTTCAATCGTCCACCTGCGGTATTACAAAATCACACCGTTTTAGGTGCCATCAAGGCCCATTCGCACAAGGGTGTTGGGCGTTAAGTGATTTATCGCCACCCCGTACTCCCAGAGGAACTCCCGGAGCAACGGGTGCACTGGTAGCCAGAGGCTGGCCTCAACGAAAGCTTTGAAAACGACCACCTCCCCCGCCAAGGGGCGAGGGGTCATCTCGTTCCTCCCGGGGATCCGAACGTCCCCGTCCGCGAACACCTTCCGGTCCACGAGGGACGCGAGTCCCCCAAGGTGAACTTGGTCACCCCGAGGAAGTCCGCGGTGACTTGCTTCGGGGCCATCTCGGAGGCTTTGGCGCATCCCTTAGGAGCCATTTGTCTGGGTGAGGATCACCGGGCAAGTGCTATCGGGACATGGGTCTCCGGAAGAGGTTTCATGTGCCAGTGAGGATTGTGGAGCTAGGGTTTTGTTGTGAGCCCTCTAGGCCCTCCGAGGCCCTATTTATCCGATCTGATCCGGCCCCCTATGGGTGCCACGTGCCCCTTTGGGATTGATCCGAGCCATCGATTTCAAATGGCGCACGCGAATCGAAGAGGTGCACGAGAAATGGAGCACAAAAAATTGAAGTACGTGAAGCCATGATGGCTGACAACGCGAGAAAATCGAGACTCGCGATGTCATAATGACCGGCGGCGCCGTCGTTCAATGCAAGGCACGGGGACTGAGGCACCCCCGCGCTCCAAAGGCTCGCTTCGGGTGGAGATTTTCTCGATGGTCTATACCATTCCCCCCGAGGACCTAGCTGTGTCCCCGAAGGGTATGGGGGATTGCTGTTGGGGGAAATCTCCAGCCTAAATGTCTCCCTTATCCCGGGCGCTGGCACTCGGTGACCATGGTCCGGGTGAGCGGAGCCTCGGGAACAGGCGTCCCCATCGTCCCGGGCGCCGCCACCCAGTGATAGGCCTCCCCCTCGTCCTGGGCACCGCCACCCGGTGACCACGGTACCGGTGAGCGAAGCCCCGGTCATAGGGGTCCCCTTCATCCCAGGTGCCGCCACACGGTGACAGGCCTCCCCCTCGTCTCGGGAGCCGCCACCCGATGACCACGGTCCCGATGGGCGGAGCCCCGATGACAGGGGTCCCCTTCGTCCTGGGCGCCACCCCTTGGTGACAGGCGTCCCCCTCGTCCCAAGCGCCGCCACCTGGTGACAGGCAACCCCCTCATCCCGGGCGCTGCCAACCAGTTACCACGGTCCTGTTGAGCCCCAACTAAACTTGTTTTACATAAGGACCGTGGTCACGGTATGGCGGCGCCCAGGACAAGGGGGATGCCTGTCACCAGGTGGCGGCACCCAGGATGAAGGGGACGCCTATCACTGGGCACAGGCGCCCGGGACGAGGGGACGCCTGTCACTGGGTGGTGGTGCCCGATGTGTAGCAACAATTCAAGATCAATAATGCAAGATTGAAAATTAGTCCAAGGTAATAGTCAATGTGCTGGAACTAGCCTAAACTTAGACCTAACTCAAGCAAGCAACTAGCAACACAAAGGACTAGAACCAGAAGATGCACCACAGAAAATTCTCCTCTTTTGCTATACACATTTTTTCTCTTATGTTTTTTTTGTGCGGCTCCTTTTTTTTGTTGCACATGCCTTTTTCTTACTTCTTTTCTTTTTTATAAACAGTGCGGCTTTTGTTGCACTTTGCCTTTTTCTTTTTGGCTGCACAACTAGCATAGAAATGTTGTTTAGCAATTTCGGGCTCCAAGAACTGCGCATTAGAGTATCTGGTCAACACCAAAGTTGTAGAGGATAGTTTTATCTTTCCATCAAGTATCAAAAGATATGGCAATTTTACCGAAGCTATCTCAGATTGAGCAATTCAAATCCTAATTGGACTAGAGTTTGAAGATTACCCCAACTAACTTTGCCCAAATTTTAGCGTGATGAAAACATCCGAATTTTAAGACTACCCCAACTAACTTTTGGTGGGATTTTTCACACCGATTCCAGAAAGTATAAGTTTGTCCCAATCCGAGCTCGGATGAAAGAATTATACTGAAAATACCGAAACAGACGTATTAGATTCAAACTCTACACCATCGACATTAACAGCGCAATATCTTATAGATGGAAGCCGAATCTGACTTCCACCTCAATAGAAAAGCTGTAGAGCACGATCTGTGATTTCCAGAAAGTATAAGAATGTGAAAATTCGACTTTGTATGAAGAAGATATCATGAAAACAACGAACTGGACAGCGGCAGATTAGAATTGGACGCGACGACGAGGAGATCGACGTGGAATTCAACTCCGCAACGAGATGCAAGACTAAAACTAAGAACCAGCACTCGACGATGATGGACGAAAATTCAAAGATGCAAACTGAAAAAATGGATTCAAGGCTAATGACGATGGTTTGGGTAGCGGAAAATAAATCTTTTTGTAGGGCAATTTTCTGGACTTTAGGTATGAAATCAATCTACTAAACTAAGATAGATAAATTCTCACTAGTCAAGCAAAAGCTCTGATACCAACTGATGAAGAAACGTATGCCTGATCTTCTGGCGAGATTGATAAATTCAGCTAAGGCGTGTGACGACGTTGATGATCTAGCTACCAACTAGCAAGTGACTGGAAACCAAGCGATCGCTAAACCACCACGACGAAGCATTATCAACCGTGCCAAGACACGATCGACCTAATCACGAGGATCTGTTCCTACAAGAAACTGAAGAACAAGCAAGAACAAAGATAGAAAATCTGAAATTGTGAATTAAATTAAACAGAAACGAGTTGGGGTTCGGAACTCGGCCTTGTTGGTCTAGCCGACACAAGAGGAGACGAGGTAGTTTCACACAGTGGAAAACTAAACTAAACAAAACCCAACGAAGAAGAAGGGGGATGGCAGCCATATATAGCAAGGATATGGCGGCCAGGGTATGGATGTTGGCCAAAGCACCCACGCCTATGCAACCCTAGGGATACACGGGCCTACGGCGCAAGGTGCGGGTGGCGCAACACCCGGCAGGTTCGTTCTGCAGATTGTTTCGTTGATTGCAGACGATCCAGAAGGAATTTATCCATGGACTCAAACCCATTGGAAAGGTCTCATCGTGGGCCTCTCTGTGAAGTACTTATTTGCCCCAAACGGACTCCGTACGTGGCTTGGGCATCCGTTTGAAGTTGGACTGCTGCTGGACGGTCGAGCTGGCCTCGCGGATGAGTTGGGCTTGGTCTTGGGCTGAGCTTGATGCGTCGTGGTTTGCTCCGTATTGGATGTGGCTCACTGACCTTCTAGTGTAGATGGTTTGAATGGTTTGGCACATGGATTCATGCCAACTCGTCGTCCTCCTTGATCTTCCGACGATGTAGTGGAGGTAGCGAAAGCAGTGCAAGAAGTGAGAGGCGCCGTGTTCATGTCCGTGCTGGTGATGTCCTCATCATCCTCCCCTTCTTGAATTGGAGTCATCCTCTACTCCATCACATTCTCCTGCAAAAGGTTAGTAACAACATGAGGCAAAGCAATAGACAAAGCAACAGAAGGAGGAGTAGTCAAATCAGTGCAACTAGGAGTATCGTCCTCATGTAAAATAGGTTTAGTAACTAGTAAAACAGCACCCTTCAATCTAATTTGAGATTTCTTAGAACTTGGTTCTTTCTTCTTTGGTGGATGCAATTCTTTAGCTAAACTTTGATCACACTCTAATTTACCCTGTTTAGCTTTTGCTACCACAGTTTTTAGTAGTTTAGCAGGAGTCATGGGAGCCAATATAATTTTTTGCCTTTGAACATGAAAGCATAATGATTAGTTCTACCATGATGAACAGCATCTCTATCATATATCCAAGGTCTACCCAACAAAAGAGAGCATTCTTCCATAGGTACAACATCACAATCAACATAATCATGATACGAACAAATAGAGAAAGGCACTCGCACAACTTGTGTTAGATTCAACTTACCACAGGAGTTAAACCATTCAAGATGATATGGAGTTGGATGTGGAGTGGTGGTCAAGCCAAGCTTCTCGACCATACCTTCGCTAGCAAGATTGTTGCAACTTCCGCTGTCAATAATGACTTGCACCGAGCGCTCATTCACGACGAATTTGGTTTGGAACAAGTTATGGCGTTGATTTTGCTCGGTGCGCTCAGGTTGTGCACTAAGTACACTCTGGGAAACAAGGGTCATGTATTTCTCCAACATTTAAGTAGTCAAGCGTTAGACATCTTCTTCATTCTCACCTGCAGTGTTAGTGGCAACAAGAGCCAAATCGTTCTCATCAACATCACTAGCACTAGTATACTCACCGTCTTCTCTCACAATGAGAGCATGCTGACTACGACAAATATGCATCGTATGTCCAAAACCTTTGCAGTGAAAACATTGCAAGTCCCAGGATCGCCCTTTAGAAACAACTGACAAATTACTTTTCGCAGGGGCTTGCACTGTGGCTGATTTGCTTGCATCTAGAGCACGTGACGGTGTAGAAGAAGGGGCAGCCGGTGGCGGTGTACGATCGGAGGTAGAGGATGGTGCCTTTGCAGTCCCGTGGGTCGGTCGTGATGAAGGAGAGCCTCCAAAGTCACCTCGCGTCCTAGAATGTCATCCCTGTACTTCCCTTTCAGCTTTACAAGCAAGATGGAACAAACGAGTGATAGAGTTGTAATCTAGAATGTCCTGTATCTCCTGGTTAACTCCTCCCAAGAATCTAGCCATCTTAGCATCATTATTTTCTTCTAAGCCACAACGCAATAAACCAATTTGTAGCTCCTGATAATATTCCTCTACAGAGTTACTGCCTTGGTTCAAACGTTGCAACTTATTAAGCAAATCACGAGCATAGTACGAAGGAACAAACCTAGTGCTCATCATTCTTTTCAAAGTATCCCAAGTTGTAGGCACATTATTGTTATTTTTACATGTCTCATGCCACCAAATAGATGCAAAATCAGTAAATTCACTAGTAGCAATCCTAACCTTTTTGTTTTCAGGGAAAGCATAGCAAGAAAATTTCTAATCTACCACTAATTCCCATTCAAGATATGCATCAGGGTCATACCTACCAGCATAAGGAGGCATTGAGAACTTGAGTTTAGCAAGTGAGTCATCATGTACGTCTCGTGGTGCTCTTCCCATACCTTGCCAATTGTGGCGAAGTCGACGATGATCACAATCATTGTGCACATTGAAGCCGTCATCCGCCTCCGAATCAGCAATGTAGTCGTTCTCTTCTTGTTCCACCTCATCTGCCCAAGAGTGAGCAGCAGGTGGAGGCTGGCGAGTGGGATCGCCATCTCGTTGGGGTGCACCAGCAGCTGCTGGAGTAGCAAGAGATGCAACGGCGGCCGCAGGAGCAGCAAGTGGGGCCGACCTCTCAAGGTGCTCCATTCGTGTGACGAGGTTGGTGATGCTCCGCTCGATTCACTCCATTCTATGTTCACTTCCTTGAGCAAGCTTGGTGAGGTTTGCATTGATGCCTGGCAACGTGGCTTGCTGATCCTCTACATACATCATGAACTCCTTTCTTAGAACACACTCATTTGCCTCCGATCCTGTCATCGTTAGTAGTGGACAAGAGAAAACACAAAGTATATACTATTCCTATCAACTACTAGGATGTGGAATTGGACAAGTCACACATGCTCAATCCTATTTACCTTGCTCTTACAAGTTCTTACCACGCAAGCAAGCGGTGCGATCGGTGGCTGGTTCGTGATAACTTGAGCTCACGTGGTGGTAAAGAGATAGCAAGGCTTCGTACCTATTTGGTTAGTAGAAAAGTGGAGCTTGGATAGGCTATTATATGTGTAGTAAAAATTCAAGATCAATAATGCAATATTGAAAATTAGACCAAAATAATAGTCAATGTGCTGAAACTAGCCTAGACTCAGACCTAACTCAAGCAAACAACTAGCAACACAAAGGAGTAGAACCAAAAGATGCACCACAAAAAATTCTCCTCTTTTGCTACACACATTTTTTTCTCTTATGTTTTTTTTTGTGCGGCTCCTTTTCTTTTTTGCACTTGCCTTTTTCTTACTTCTTTTCTTTTTTATAAACAATGCGGCTTTTGTTGCACTTTGCCTTTTTCTTTTTGGCTGCACAACTAGGACAGAAACGTTGTTTAGCAATTTCGGGCCCAAAGAACTCCGCATTAGAGGATCTTGTCAACACCAAAGTTGTAGAGGATCGTTTTTTCTTTCCAACAAGTATCAAAAGATATGGCAATTTTACGGAAGCTGTCTCAGATTGAGCAATACGAATCCGAATTGGACTAGAGTTTGAAGATTACCCCAACTAACTTTGCCCAAATTTTAGTGTGATGAAAACAGCTGAATTTGAAAATTACGCCAACAAACTTTTTGTGGGATTTCTCACACCAATTCCAAAAAGTATAAGTTTATCCCAATCCGAGCTCGGATGGAAGAATTATACTGAAAATACCGAAACAGACGTATTAGATTCAAACTCTACACCATTGACATTAACGGCCCAATATCTAATAGATGGAAGCCGAATCTGACTTCAACCTCAACAGAAAAGTTGTAGACCACGATCTGAGGTTTCCAGAAAGTATAAGAATGTGAAAATCCAAGTTCGTATGAAGAAGATATGATGAAAAAATGAACTGGACAATGGCAGATTAGAATAGGACGCGACGACGAGGAGATCGACGTGGAATTCAACTCCGCGACGAGATACAAGACTAAAACTAGACAAAGACTGATGGGGGAAATCTCCGTGAGACTAAGTACCGGTAAGTTGCGCTGCCATCTGTCCGGGGACCTGTCCTCGGTGCCTGCCCCGGGCGCCGCCTTTTGCCCGGGGACAAGGCCCACAGTGCTCGCCCCGGGCGCCGCCATTCGCCCGGGGACGTGGCCTCCGGTGCCTGCCTCGGGCGCCGCCTCTAGCCCGGGGACCTGGCCTCCGACGCCGATCCCGGGCGCCGCCTTTCGCCCGGGCACCTGGCCTCCGGTGCCGGTCCCGGGCGCCACCATTCATCTAGGGACGTGGCCTCCGGTGCCTGCCCCGGGCGCCGCCTCTAGCCCGGGGACCTGGCCTCCGACGCCGGTCCCGGGCGCCGCCTTTCGCCCGGGCACCTGGCCTCCGGTGCCGGTCCTGGGCGCCACCATTCATCCAGGGACGTGGCCTCCGATGCCTGCCCCGGGCGCTGCCTTTCGCCCGGGGACCTGGCCTCCGGCGCCGGTCCCGGGCGCCGCCTTTCGCCCAGGGACGTGGCCTCCGGTACCGGTCCCGGGCACCGCCATTCGTCCGGGGATGTGGCCTTCGGTGCCTGCCCCGGGCGCCGCCTTTAGCCCAGGGACCTGGCCTACGGTGCCTGTCCCGGGCGTCGCCATTCGTCCGGGGACGTGGCCTCCGGTGCCTGCCCCGGGCGCCGCCTTTAGCCCGGGGACGTGGCCTCCGGTGCCTACCCCGGGCGCCCCCTTCAGCCCGAAGACCTGGCCTCTGGTGCCGGTCCCGGGCGCCGCCATCCGTCAGGGGACTTGGCCTCCGGTGCCTGCCCCCAGCGCCGCCTTTTGCCTGGGGACCAGGCCTCCGGTGCCTGCCCCGGGCGCCGCCTTTTTCCCCGGGACAAGGCCCACAGTGCTTGCCCCGAGCGCCGCCTTTCGTCAGGGACATGGCCCCCGGTGCCTGTTCCGGGCGCCGTCGTCCTTCCGGGGACAGGAGCCCTTGGTCCTGTGTCACGTGCGGGTCGTATGACAAGCGCCTTGGTCACGTGCGGGTCGCGTGGCAAGAGCCTTGGGAATCAGCGGCCACCTGTCAAGAATCTGAGGCACCTTACCGGGTGAAGGATGATTCTACCCCTCCATCCGACGGTAGCGTCTGGGGTAGTTTAGTCTTTTTGCTTCTTTTGGGGCTATAAATAGCCCTTGTACCCCCTGTTTTAAGAACAAGTTGCTCATTATTTGCTAGAATAGCCAATCTCACCGGTGTGCTCCGGAAGCCTCTCCCCGAGGGAGCTTCCCCAGCCGACTCCGGTCGGTAGCAGGCCGACAGGACTAGGGCCCCCACCGGGACCCGAACCTGTATAAACTCTCATGTCACTTGTGTTTGTCCGGTGGGGGAGGACCGGTCACCTGGTCAACCCGCGTTGCGTTTTCTTCATTAGGATCGTCCACAAAACATGCCGAGGTATTCGCAATACCACGACAGTTGGTGCCGTCCGTTGGGACTCGTGACAAGACGCCATGGCTCCCCCAAGAACGAGGGCTTGCGCCCTCCCAGGTGTTGCCGGTCCCGGTGACCCGGCGCCACCCGTCTGGGACACGACTGTCCCGGCGCTTCCGCCCGAAGGCGGCCAGACCCAGGTACCGCCTCCCACCTTTCCTTTTAACTTAGGAGGTTCAACCTCCTGGTAGGTCCCGGTGACTGAGGGAGCCTCGGCCGGGACCAGTGTCCCCCTGACGGCTCCCCTGGCTCCCCGGGATGCCCTGCTCGAGGCTTTAGTGGAGGGCCAGCTCCGCGCCCACCGCTCTATGGATGAGCTGCTCCACGTGTTGGCGCGGCCACCGGCCCCCACATATGCGCCGTACCCATATCCGGGGGCTATGCCCCTGTTTATGGGTCACCCGGCCGTCCCTCCGGTCCTCGGAGGTTCGACCGCCCCGTATGACCCCACCAGGGGGTACCCTCCCTCTGCTGGTCATATGTCCGGACCCTTCCCGGCACCCGGGTCCTTCCCGGTGCTGGGGGTTACTTCATGCCCTGGCCCTTCGTGGCGCCTGGGGGATACCCCGTTCCGGTCCCATTCCCGGGGCCGGGGGCCCATTTCATGCCGGGGGTTTTCCCTGCGCAGGGAGCCAGTCCCGCCCCGTGCGTCGCGTTTACAGCACCAGGAGTGGTCGACAGACCAGCTCCCGTGCCGCAGCGGACCTCCCCCCGCATGGCTCCCCGGTTCCAGACGTCGCTGGAGGGGCTTCCCCCTTCCCGGTTTCGGTATAGCCACGGGGGCTTCCCCCTTCCACGCCCTCCTCCTACAATGCGATCATGGGGAGGACCACGATCAACCGCCTGGGGGCTGCCACCCACCAAAACTACCTATGCATGAAGATCCCCGGGCCGCACGGCGTGATCACCGTCCGGGGAGACCAAGACATGGCCCGCGCTCTATACGAGCGCGCCGCCACCACAATCGGAAGCGTCAACATCATTAAGGCGCCCAGGGGGGAGGTCTCTCCCCCGGAACCAGACGTCGCTGCGATACCCCCCGGGAGGCCCCTTCCCAAGCCGCGTCCGGAAGGGGGCCTCCGGAAGGTGCTGCTGTCCCCGGGCGACGGAGGCAAAACCGTCCGGATCGGGGCGGAACTCCCCGAGGAACATGCAACACAACTTGCGGCTTTCCTGCACGAAAAATCTGATGTTTTCGCGTGGAAGCCTTCGGACATGCGGGGCGTTGCCCGGGAGGTCATTGAGCACAAGCTCGCGGTGACCCCCGGTCACCCCCCAATCAAACAGAAGCTGAGGAAACTCTCCTTTGAACGCAAAGAGGCGATCAAGGTGGAGATAGCCCGACTCCGAGAGGTGGGGTTCATTCGGGAGGTCTTGCACCCCGAGTGGCTCGCAAACCCTGTCCTCGTGAAGAAGTCAAACAACAGGTGGCGGATGTGCGTGGACTTCACCGACCTCTACCGCGCCTGCCCCAAGGACAACTTCCCACTCCCGCGGATTGACCAACTGGTCGACTCCACCGCGGGGTGCGAATTGATGAGCTTCCTAGATGCCTACTCGGGCTACCATCAAGTTCGGATGGCGGAAGGAGACAAGGAAAAGACTAGTTTCATAACTCCCCTCGGAACCTTCTGCTACGTCCACATGCCCTTCAGGCTGAAGAATGCGGGAGCGACCTTCCAGCGCGTCATGATGCTGGTCTTCAAAGACCAAGTCGGCCGCAACGTCGAAGTCTACGTAGACGACGCGGTCGTCAAAAGTCCCCGCTCAGCCGCCCACGTCGACGACCTAACGGAGACCTTCGGCAACCTCCGCGCGTATGGGTTGAAGCTCAACCCGGAGAAGTGCGCCTTCGGCGTGCGGGGGGGGGGGGAGCTCCTGGGTTTCCTCGTGTCCCAATGGGGGATAGAGGCAAACCCCGAAAAGATCTGGGCATTCCTGGACGTGCCCCCGCCGCGCTCCGTCAAGGATGTCCAGTGGCTCGCCGGCCGCTTAGCTGCACTGAGCCGCTTTGTCTCGCGGTCGGGGGAACGAGGCCTCCAATTCTTCAAGATCCTTCGGGGGCTCGAGGGGTTCCGATGGACCCCCGAGGCCCAGGAGGCCTTCGACGACCTCAAGAAGTACCTCACGAGCCCTCCAATGCTCGTGAGTCCATCTCCAGAAGAGCCCTTGCTCCTCTACCTTGCCGTGACCCCCGTCGCCGTCAGTGCCGTATTGGTGAAGGAGCAAGGAGGGCAGCAGCGTCCCGTGCACTACGTGAATGACGCCCTCCAAGGGGCCAAAACTCAGTACACGAAAATGGAGAAGATCTGCTACGCCCTCCTGATGGCGTCCCAGAAGCTTCGCCACTACCTCCTGGGACACCCCATCACCGTCCCGTCGTCCCTCCCCCTAGGGGAGGTGCTGCAGAACAAAGATGCCACCGGCCGGATCGGGAAGTGGGGGGCCGAGCTCGCCCCCTTCTCCCTGTCCCTCATAGGCCGCTCCGCCATCAAGTCACAGGTCCTCGCCGACTTCGTGGCGAAGTGGACTCCCGCCTCCGGACCCAGGGACGAAGACCTCCCCGCGCCGCCCCGACGTAGTGACCATTGGACCCTCATGTTCGACGGGTCGCTGTGTCTCGCTGGGGCCGGTACGGGAGTAGTTCTCCGGAACCCTGAGGGGAAGGAACTCGAGTACACGGCGCAGCTCGAGTTCCCTGCAACCAACAATGTCGCCGAGTACGAGGCTTTGCTCCTCGGGTTGCGCCTTGTGCGCTCCTTGGGGATCTGGCGCCTCCTAGTGAAGGGAGATTCTCAGCTCGTAGTTTGCCAAATGGACAAGTCTTACCTGTGCCATGAGGAAAACTTGAGTCTTTATTTGCAGGAGGTGAGGAAGATGGAGAAGCACTTTGACGGCCTCGAGGCCTGGCATATCCCGCGAAGGGACAAAGACCGGGCAGACGCCTTGGCCCAGGCAGCCAGCGCCCGGGAATCGCTCCCCAAAGGTGCCTTCCTGGACATCATCGCAAAGCCCTCGGTGGCCTCCTCGGACACGGGCAATGGGCCTCGCATCCCGGAGGTCGCCGAGATCTCCCAGGCTTCGTCATGGATGGACCCCCTCGTCTCCTTCATCAACGGGGAGGGGGACCCTCCCAACGAGACTGAGGCTAAGCGCCTCCGGGCCAAAGCCCGGGCATACCTCCTGCTGGAGGGCAAGCTCTACAAGCAGGGGGCTTCCACCCTTCTCCGTTGCCTCCCACGGCTGGAGGAACTCCAGCTTCTCGAAGACATCCACGCGCGGAGCTGTGGCTCTCACCTAGCCCCGCGTGCCATCGCAGCCAAGGCTCTCCGGCAGGGATTTTACTGGCAAACGGTGATGCGTGACTCACGAGACCTTGTCTCCACGTGCGAGGCTTGCCAGAAGATGGCCAAGGGTTTGAACCTCCCCCCTGTAGCGCTGCAGACTGTCCCCATCACTTGGCCCTTCGCGCGCTGGGGAATGGACCTCTTAGGACCCTTCCCCCCAGCGCCTGGAGTATAAAAGTATGCGGTGGTCGCGGTCGACTACTTTACAAAGTGGGTAGAGGCGGAACCCTTGGCCAGCATCACGTCCCAGGCTGTCCAGCGGTTTTTCTGGAAAAACATCGTTTGTCGTTTTGGTGTCCCCCGGGAAATCACTGTTGATAACGGGACCCAATTCGACTCGGCTTATTTTCGGGAATTCTGCGAAGGCCTGGGGCTTGTCATCCACTTCGCCTCAGTGGCCCATCCCCGGAGCAACGGGGTTGTCGAGAGGGTCAACGGCGTGATCCTACAGGGGTTACACCGGCGACTCGAGCAGGCCGCTTGTAAGCGGGTGCATGGGCAGAGGAGCTCCCTAGCATCCTCTGCTCCATGCGCACGACCCTGAGCCGGGCGATGAGACGTACTCCCTTCTCCCTAGTCTACAGGGCTGAGGCTGTCCTCCCCCTGGAGATTGGATTCCGGACGCTGTGAGTTGAGCTCCTAGACGGAGCTACGACCGCAGCGTACCAAGCCAATGAGGCCAACCAGCGACTGGAGCGCAAGATGGCACGTGCATACAACCAGCGCGTGCACAAGAGGGCCTTCCGCCTTGGGGACCTTGTCCTCAAGGACGTCACAGACCCCCAAGCCCAGGGCAAACTCTCCCCCAAATGGGAGCGCCCCTACAGGATCTCCGTGGTCCTGGGCTCGGGGGCTTACAAGCTCTCCAACCTCCAAGAGCAGGAGCTAAAGAACACGTGGAACTTGCGTTTACTTCGCAAGTTATACATCTAGCCTACACAGGCCCGTCCCCCCCCCGGAACGATTACGCCGGAGGGGGAAGGGGGACCTTGTACTTACTGTCCCCTCCCCCGGAGCGATCACGCCGGAGCGGGAGGGGGGACATTGTAATTACCTTTCCCTCCCCTTTCGCGACTTCGCGGGGGGAGTCGTTGTATTTCGTTTCATTATCAATACAACTGGATTTTTCCCTTCAACTGTCTCATTGCAGGTTCTTCACATTACCGCCTCTAACGGCGATACCCTCCCCGCGAGGATGCCCTCCCCGTGAGGAAGTGGGCTCTCATGACCCAACAAGTCCCTCCTATAGGGCAGCTTACGATAACCCCTCGTGGACTGAGGGTGTAAGCGGCAACCCGGTCCTCAGGGACCGTGGTAACGAGTCACTTTGGGAGACTAGTCCCCTACCCAAATACTCAGACCCGTCATCAGGCACATCCTCCTTTGGGAGTCGATGGTCCCCCCAGCGGGACGGATTTCTTGGATATTCTTCTCCGGAGACCTTATTCCCGGCTCCCCGTTCTCACAGCGACCGGACGATTGTCTCCCAGAAGGTTTATCTCCGGAAATCTCATCTCAGGTTTTCTTGGATATTTCATTCCCGAAGACCTTATTCCTGGCACCCTGTTCTCACGGTGACCGGATGATTGTCTCCCGGAAAAATTACGGATTTCTTGGATATTTCTTTCCCGGAGACCCTATTCCCGGCTACCCGTTCTCACGGCGACCGGACGATCGTCTCCCAGAAAGTTTACCTCCGGAAATTTCGTCGGGTTTTCTCGGATGTCTCTTCCCCGCAGACCTTATTCCCGGCTCCCCATTCTCATGGAGACCGGACGATTGCCTCCTAGAAAGTTTTTCCCGGAAACGTCGTTTAGGAATTCTCTAACTTCGAAAAATTCTTGTCATAGGTCTTCATCTTCACCCCGGGGGCTTTGTCACCCCCACAGCGCACGGAGCTACCCTCCGGCACGCTGTGGGTGGGGGGGAAAAGGAACCCCCGAGCGTCGTCCGGACCATCCACGAGAAAACTTAGCTCATTCTTATCAAAAGAAGTCGTCCAGACCATCCAAGAAAAATGAGCAAACTTAGCTCTATCTTATCATCAGAAGATTCTCAGAGCAACAAGAAGCAAACACAGCTTTATTAATCATTCAACCGGAGGACATCTTCCCCCTCCGGTGGGCATCAGAAACGGTACAAGCCGGGCCATAACCCGGAAATTCTCTACGTCCTAAGGCTCCTACGCCTAATAGTCCCAGAGACCCTCCGGAAGCTCCTGGGTCAGGTCCCGGTACAACGCTCGAATGCGGCGCTGAGCTTCCCGGAACACCTCTTCGGGCCAATACTCGTAGCCCGCCGGTGGAAGTATCTGAAGAGGGGGGATCATCCGGGACCCCGGACGCGGAGGGGGTAATTCGGCGCGATGATTGTCGAAATTATCCAAGTGCCACTCCAAATGCCATCTCAATCGGATCGGCTCCCGGACAACATCCCCGCTGCGCTCCCCGGAGATGAGACTTAGCAAGATCAAAGCGGCTTGGGCGTCCCCCGGGGGGCACCTGGCGGGGCTCAAAGGCCTCGCCCCCGGGGAACCTCTTCAGGACCTTCGCCCGGGAGTAACCTCCTGGGAATCCTGGTAACAATGTATTCATTCAAGACTTAGAAAAATTTTCAATTTCCATTGCATTTCAAAACGTCTTTTTACAATTGTCCGGGGCTTCTTCTAAGAAGCTACCGGGAACAAAATTCTAAGAAAGTAAAAAGGGTCCTATCTAAGACCCGGGGGAAGGCTCATACTTTCTCATTGGCGTCCTCCCCCTGGGAGGCTTCCGTCGGTGCCGGGAACCTCACCCGGATGATTCGGTCGTAGAAGCCCCCGGTGAGCTGCTCCACCTCCCGGCGTGAGGGCTCGAAAAACCCGTGGAAGCTCCGGGGGATGCGGCCCCCAATCGCCCGGGCGCCCACCCCCCGGTGCTGCACTAGCCCCAGCCGCGGCCACAACCACGGGGATTGCCCGGCCTCGTGCCCGGGCATCCGCGGCCTCCAGGATCACAGAGACTTGTGCGTTAAGAAAACGCACAGCCTCCGTGAGTGTGGCCGGGGGCACCTCCGAGCTGCTCCTGGAGCCTAGGCTCACGCCAAGGCTCTCGAGGGCCGAGCGGACGGACGCTCGAGCCCTTGAGCTCCCGGAAGGCCTCCTCCTTCTCCTTGGCCTCCTACCGGAGGCGGTCATTGATGGCCTCGGAGACATGGACTTGGGCTTGGACCCGGGCCAGCTCCTGGAGGGCTTCATCCCACTGCTCCAGGAGGGCGGCGGCCCTCTCCTCCGCGTCCTTCAGCAGCCGGTCGATGCGCTGCTCAAGGCCCCAGGTAATAGCCGCCCCCTACAAACTCAAGAGTTAGAAAAAATTCGAGTTTAGGGGACCAAAGGAAAGCGCCAATTGGCTTGGGTAAGTACTTGGATTTGGAGAGACTGAAGCTCCCCAAAGCGCTCACAGAGCGTCCCCGCCGAAACGTAGGCCTGGACCTTCCGGGTCTGCAGGCCCTCCACGTAGTGGTCGACCTCCCCCGTCCAGCGCCGTTGCCGTCGCAGCCGATGACGGGCCCCCGGACCTGACCGCCGTCAAAATCTCGGCAGGGGTGGCGGTGGTCGGCGTGCTCGTCGCCGAGGAGGTAGCTTCCGAGGAAGTGGCCGAAGAGCTCTCGGAGGGGTTCCCTCCCCGGGGAGGAACCATCAGCCCCTTCCCCTTTCCGGGCTGCGGGGCCCCCGGGAGCTCTGCCTCCGGAGGGACCTCATAGACCGAGGGGCTCCCCCTCTCATCTACCGGCTACACCACCCAGGGAGGCGAGGCCTCCGCGAACCTCACCTCTGGCTTCTCCGGCTCCAAAGGTGCCGGGGACGCCGGAGGGCCACCACCGAAGGCGGCGAGGGGGCGTAGTCCACCGAATCGGATGCCGCCTCACCCGCGGCCGGTCCCTTCCCCCGAGCCTCAACGGGGCTCTCCGGGGGAGGGGGTGTTGCTTCCTTCCAGGCCGGCGCCCTGGCGCGCCCGGTCCCGGGGGTCTCATCCCGGGCCTTCGCTGGCATCGAGGCCGGCGTCGTCGAGGGGCCGGGGGCTTTTTGAACCCTGGCCTTCTCAGGCTCAGAGGCCCCGGCAGCTTCCTTCCCCCGCTTGTGTGATCCGGGGGTGGGGAGGGGCTTCCTCTCCGGTAGCTTTAGCTTGAAGGCCTTGGCTACCAGGTTCTGTGGAGGGCCCTCGCCCACGACGCGCACGATGCGCTCGTGCTCATTGGCAAAGTACCTCCCCAAGAGGTTCTCCGCCTTCTTCGATGCCGCCGGGTACGGCCGGACTGCGAAAGGTAAGAGTTAGAAAAATTTTAAAAAATTTGTAAATCTAATGAACCAGGTAACGAAGACTTATGCCGGGTCACCGGTTTCACCGGGGCCCGTTGCTCGGGCACATCCCGGTCCCCCTTCTCCTGCGCGAGAAGGGGGAGATCCTCAAGAGCATCATCTCCTCGGCAGCGTCCCGCATGGAGCGGGTGCGCCGGGAGACGATGACCTTCCCGAGGAGCTCCAGCTCCTCATCCGTGCACACCGGGGGCTTCGGCGCGGACGACCGGCTGTAGGTGGGGGCCTCCGAGGAGTACACCACCCCATCGTCCCGAACCCGGAGGTAAAACCACCTCTGTATCCAATCGCCCTAGTGGTCTCGGGAGGCCGCCACCGGGTAATTGGCTACCCGGGACAATAGCATTTGCACCGTCACCGAGCCAAAGGGGGACTTGGGTCCCCCCTTCACCATATGGCAGCTCCTCGCCGCCGGCTCGTAGAAGCACCGGAAGGCTCGCAGGGTGGGCTCCCGTCCGGTCGTCGTCTCGAAGAGCCATATGAATAGGCCCATCCGGACTGTGGCGTTCGGCGTTAGGTGGTTCAGGGCCACCCCATACTCCTTCAAGAACTCCCGGAGCAACGGGTGCACCGGGAGCCGGAGCCCCGCCTCGTGGAAGGCCTCGAAGGCCACAACCTCTCCGGGTCTGGGGCGGGGGGTCCATCCTTCTTCACGGGGACCCACACGTCCCCATCCTCGACAACTCCCCGGTCAACCAAGGACTCTAAGTCCTCGGCCGTGAACTCGGACGCCCAGAGGAAGTCTGGAGTGACGTCCTTTGGGGGCACCTCCATGGTCTTCGCACGGCCCTTAGGCGCCATCAAGTTCTTTCCAGTGGCTAAGGCTTTGGGAGCGGGAGGGACCTAAAGGTTCCGGAGACTAAGCTTCCGGGACCTAGCTACCGGAAAGGGGCTACTGGGAGAGCTAAGGGCACTGGAGTTTGAAGAATTTTGAATGACTCCCCGGGCCCCCCAAGGCTGTATTTATAGAGGTGAAGCGTGGCCTAGATGGGCGCCACGTGGCACTTCGTGGTACATCTGTGCCGTTGTAATTCAAACCGTGCGGGAAACAAAGGAACGGACGCGCAAACCGAAGCACCGGTTCGAACCACGAGCGCATTTATGGCCAAACGGCGCGGTCATAAGCGCGCGGCACGGGAATCGAAGCGTCACGGCTCCGGTAGCTTGGCCCGGAGATTTTCCCGGTGATATGTAACATACCCACCGGGGACTCGAGCATCGCCCCCGGAGGGCATGGGGGAAATCTCCGCGAGACTAAGTCCCGGTAAGTTGCACCGCCATTCGTCCGGGGACGTGGCCTGCGGTGCCTGCCTCGGGTGCCGCCTTTAGCCCGGCGACGTGGCCTTCGGTGCCTGCCCCGGGCGCCGCCTTTAGCCCGGGGACCTGCCCTCCGGTGCCGGTCCTTGGCGCCGCCTTTCGGCCGGGGACCTGGCCTCCGGTGCCGGTCCCGGGCGCCGCCATTCATCCGGGGACGTGGCCTCCGTTGCCTGCCCCGGGCGCCGCCTTTAGCCTGGGGACCTGGCCTCCGGTGCCGGTCCCGGCCGCCGTCTTTGGCCCGTGGACCTGGCCTCCGGTGCCGGTCCCGGGCGCCGCCATTCGTCCGGGGACGTGGCCTCCGGTGCCTGCCCCGGGCGCCGCCTTTCGCCCGGGGACGTGGCCTCCAGTGCCTGCCCCGGCCGCCGCCTTTAGCTCGGGGACGTGGCCTTTGGTGCCGGTCCTGGGCGCTGCCATTCGTCCGAGGTCTTGGCCTGCGGTGCCTGCCCTGGGCTCCACCATTCGCCCGGGGACGTGGCCTTCGCTGCCTGCTCCGGGCACTGCCTGCTCCGGGCACTGCCTTTAGCCCGGGGACTTGGCCTCTGGTGCCTGCCCCAGGCGCCGCCTTTTGCCCGGGTACAAGGCCCACGGTGCCTGCCCCGGGCACCGCCTTTCGTCCGAGGACAAGGCCCATGGTGCCTGCCCCGGCCGCCACCTTTCATCCGGGGACATGGCCCCCGGTGCCTGTTCCGGGCGCCGTCGTCCTTTCGGGGACAGGAGCCCTTGGTCCCGTGTCACGTGCAGGTCGCATGTGAAGCGCCTTGGTCGCGTGTGGGTCGCGTGGCAAGCGCCTCGGGAATCAGCGGCCACCTGTCAAGCATCCGAGACACCTGACCGGGAGAAGGACGATGCTATGCCTCGATCCGACGGTAGCGTCTGGGGTAGTTTAGTATTTTTGCTTCTTTTGGGGCTATAAATATCCCTTGTACCCCCTCTTTTAAGAACAAGTTGCTCATTATTTGCTAGAATAGCCAATCTCACAGGTGTGCTCCGGAAGCCTCTCTCCGAGGGAGCTTCCCAGCCGACTCCGGTCGGGAGGACGCCGACAGGACTAGGGCCCCCACCGGGACCCGAACCTGTATAAACTCTCGTGTCACTTGTTGTGTTTGTCCGGCGGGGGAGGACCGGTCACCTGGTCAACCCGCGTCACGTTTTCTTCGTTAGGATCGTCCACAAAACCTACCAGGGTATTCGCAATACCACGATAAAGACTAAAACTAAGAACCAGCACTCGACAACGATGGGCAAAAATTCAAAGATGCAAAATGACAAAAATGATGCAAGGCTAATGACGATGGTTTGGACAACGGAAAATAAATCTTTTTGTAGGGTAATTTTCTGGACTCTCGGTATGACATCAATCTACTAAACTAAGATAGATAAATTCTCAACAGTCAACCGAAAGCTCTGATACCAACTGATGAAGAAACGTATGCCCAATCTTCTAGCGAGATTGGTAAATTCGGCTAAGGCGCATGACGACCTTGACGATCCGGCTACCACCCAACAAGCGACTGGAAACCCGGCGATCGCTAAACCACCACGACGAAGCGTTATCAATCGTGCCAAGACACGATCGACCTGATCCCGATGATCTGTTCCTGCAGGCAACTGAAGAACAAGCAAGAACAAAGGCAGGCAATCTGAAATTGTGAATTAAATTAAACACAAACGAGTTGGGGTTCAGAACTCAGTCCTGTTGGTCTAGCCGACACAAGAGGAGACGAGGTAGTTTCACACAGTGGAAAACTAAACTAAACAAAATCCAACGAAGAAGAAGGGGGATGGCGGCCATATATAGCAAGGATATGGTGGCCAGGGCATGGATGTTGGCCAAAGAACCCACACCCATGCAACCCTAGGGATACACGGGCCTACGGCCCAAGGTGGGGGTGGTGCAGCACCCGGCAGGTTCTGTCCGCAGATTGTTTCTTTGATTTCGGTCGATCCAGATCGAATTTGACCACGGGCTCAAGCCCATTGGAATGGTGTCGTCGTGGGCTTCTCCGTGAAGTACTTATTTTCCCCAAACGGACTCCGTACATGGCTTGGGCATTCATTTGAATTTGGACTGCTGCTGGATGGCCGAGCTGGCCTCGAGGACGAGTTGGGCTTGGTCTTGGGCTGGGCTTGATGCGCCTTGTGTCGTGGTATTGCGAATACCCCGGCAGGTTTTGTGGACGATCCCAGTGAAGAAAACGCAACGCGGGTTGACCAGGTGACCAGTCCTCCCCCGTCGAACAAGCGCAACAAATGACACAAGGGTTTATACAGGTTCGGGTCCCGGTGGGGGCCCTAGTCCTGTCGGCGTGCTCCCGATTGGAGTCGGTTGGGAGGCTCTCTCGAAGAGAGGCTTCCGGAGCACACCTGTGAGATTGGCTATTCTAGCAATAATGAGCAACTTGTTCTTACAACAGGGAATACAAGGGCTATTTATAGCCCCAAAAGAAGCAAAAAGACTAAACTACCCTGGGCGCTACCGTCGAATCGAGGGGTAGCAACGCCCTTCTCCCGGCCAGGTGCCTCAAATGCTTGCCAGGTGGCCACTAATTCCCGAGCCGCTTGCCACGAGACCCACACGTGACCAAGGCGCTTGTCACGCGACCCGCATGAGACACGGAACCAAGGGCTCCTATCCCCGGAAGGATGATGATGCCCGGGACAGGCACCAGGGGGGCCATGTCCCCAGGCAAAAGGCGGCGCCCGGGATAGGCACCGGAGGCCTTGTCCCCGGGCGAAAGGAGGCGCCCGGGACAGGCACCGGAGACCACATCCCCAGATGAAAGGCGGCGCCCGGGGCAGGCACCGTGTGAGACCCTCTCCCTTGAGGAATCTCGTGGCAACCGCCCAGGTAGATTGCACACAGAAAGGTACATCACAAGCTCACAACAACAGGATTCACTTTAAATAATAAAGCTGGTAGATAAAGCAAGTACAAGGTCACGGGGACCACTATTACAATATCATAATGCCAATGATGGCATTAATTAAAGTTGCTACAAAAGTAGAGAGCTTTTCAAAATCCAGAATCGGTATCGAAGTACCGATCACAGAAAAACAACACAAAAAGCAACCACAAGGGTCTTCATTTCCTTTTGCAGCGGCTCTGGAAAGGCTTCCTCCACATCAGACTCAACTTGGCTCATGACCCTCCTAGCTGGAAAGGCTCTTTCCTCTTCTTGGTGCTCACAGTCAAAGGGATCGGGATCCTCGAATCCTTTCTTCTAAATTGTTTGCAAAGGCAAGGGTGAGCATGTTTTTACACAATGCTCAGCAAGTCTCGTTACAAGAATGCAGGCATATAGATGAGGAGTGATCAAGAAAAGGGATTTTGGTTATATATATATATATATATATATATATATATATATATATATATATATATATATATATATATATATATATATATGAGAATAGAGTAGATTTTCACTCTAAAATTATAAAGAAAAGCTTTTAGTTTCCAAGAGCAATACTTTGAAATCTTAAATTATACTTTAGAAATCGTTATGTGATGGTCTCCCATGAGTCATCACTTTTATTAACCCATATTATGAAAACAATCCAAATCATTACATGTGCCATAACCCATGGATAACATCCACTACGAAAAGACTCCTGAACCTGGGAGTACAGAGTATCTGATACTTCTTTTACACTTTGCAAAGGAGTACCTCTTTTTAAATCCACTAGTTCACTCGGCTTTCAAGTCGGTACAGCTCCATGTGACTTATACACATGTGACAAGGCTGAGATCACACAACACTTTTGCATTTCAGTATTAACAGTATCCCCGCCCGGTAAATAGACAATTAAGTCTCAAGTACCGTTGTGGGTCCTCCCCACTGCCTTACTTCCTAGCCTTTGGCTTATGTTCCCGCAAGACACATAGCCTTGGTCTGTGTCCACGCAAGACATATGACCATTTAAGATTACAACCGCGCACGGCTTAATCAGGTCTAGGGCGCCTTCCTTCTTTCCACCTTTTCCTCTCATTAATTATTTTTCTGAACTCACATCACTCATAGCCGAACTGCGGCCCACCAGTTTCCACACGAGAAACCAGACTGACAAACCATGCAGGGAACTGCTAATACCAAAAAGCTACTAAGTTGTGCCTGTCCCATACCAGGCAAGTGGTTGGTACGTTTACAATTCGCATAGAGACACAACACAAGGTTCTCGTCTTTATGAATCAATAGTGAGGAGCCATCCACATTCCCTGGTGCGCACCGCACCCTCTCCATACAAACCAATCCTCACTATCAATACTTAATTCACATTTTCTTTCATAAAAGGGGTTTCACAGTCATTTCTCACATATTAGCTATTTCACACTCAACATGTACATTTAAATAAGATTAGAGTTTAAGCATAGCATCCTAGGGTAACAAGGTTGCATGGGTATTCAATCACAAAAGGGGGTTTCCACATAAGACTTGGGTCATATCTATTCACATGTTTCTAAACATAGTTTTATCAAATACTCAGCATGCATATATCTTGAAAAAAGTTAATCTACTTTATATAAAAAATACTAGGTGAGACATGATCAAGGGGTTGAGACTTGCCTTGCACTGCTGGGTCTAATTACTCGAACGAATCTTCAAAGACTTCTTCCGCTCCATCAGCTTCGAGCTCTGTGGCGGACACAAGCAATACAACACATACACTATATAAGCATACAGAAGATAGTTTCCATAGAAACTAATAAGTAAATATATCATGAATGCAGGGGAGATGCTCTGGACAAGGCTACTCGAGCGCTGCTCGAAGAGATGGGCTGAAAAGATCGAACGCCAAAGGGTCGACATTCGGTCTACGGCTAGACATAGCCATTAGTTGGTCTTAGGTAGGTTTTCTGGAGAAGTGGCAGAAGAGAAAGATGTAGAACACAACTCCAGGAATCTAGGGGACAAAGTGGCATTTCCATTGTTCAACCAGAAGGGGTCAAACAAGGCTAATGCCAGTGGCTGACATGCACTGACATAGTGCAGACATTGCCAAAAACTAGGGCAAAGCTTAACTTTTGATCCAGGGCTCCAATTGATGTAAAACTTTGTCTGGGAGGTAGGCATTGATAACAGTAACAAGATACTCAATAGGATCAAGGGCTGAAAGTAGCCAGAGGGCGGCCAAATCTGGTGATGAACTGTGGTGGCGACACGGCACAGACACAGTTCTGGACAAACGCTTGACAAGGGCATATCTTCCAATCTGGGCAGATTCAGATGTCGAGCTAGAAGGCAAAGTTGCTCAGGAGGCTGAGGTAAAGCTAAGAGACAAAGTGGTGTCGGCTGAATCGGCCGGGAAGAAAACTCCGGTGAACTGTGCCGGAGAAAAAGACACCGAATTGGGGATTTTTGATACAAGGCAAAAGAGCTCAATTCCAAGCTTGAGAACGATCTCTGGGGTATGACAAGGCTACTGGAGGGGTCAATTTTGCTGGAGGACGGCCGGAGAAGCTTGGCGACGAGGTCCAGTGAACTGATGAAGTTCCAAATCGGGATTTCTTTGATTTGGGAAAAATTGAAGATTTTGATCTCACAGGCTTGCTAAGGAATGGCTAAGGATCAATTTCTACTACGGGAATGAGAGCTGATTTGGATTGGAATGGGTAGCACAGGGGAAATAGAGCAAATCGGGAATCCGGCGATCACTGGCTATGGGGATCGATCTGGTGCAATTGGCTGCTATGACACAGAGAGGGGAAAGAGGGGAACTCACCGGTGGCTTTGGATTGAAGAGAGGGGCTGTGAGGTGGGCTAGCACCGTGAGCTCTCTCACTGGTTCGTCGGAGAAGAAGGCATTCACGGCGGAGCTTGGGACTTAGCCGATTTTCTGGAGGTTTGGAGCTTTCACAGCACAGGGGGGGTTTAAATAGGTCCAGGGGCGAAGCCAACGAGGGAAAACACGAGGGGAATAACGCCGGGGACGAGACCGGCCGGGCGCAGGCGCGATAGCGGCGAACGGCGATGTGATTGCGCTCAGGCGGTGTAGCAGCTTTGCTGACCTTGTCGGGTGCATTGGAACTTCACTTGGGACGACGCAGATGCGGAAGCAGCAACACAGCTCCGACAACGACACGTAACTGCATGCAATTGCCACGGCAACGGGTGTGCGCGCGCGAAGACGGTGCTCTGGAGCGCGGGCGTTTAACCGCTGGAATTGGCAAGGTACTGGTTGCTGGCACGTGCGCGCGGGGTGGCTCAAATGCTCACAAGCACAGGCGACAAGAGGCGATGGCCGGCGGCGAGCAAAAGCAACGACCAGGTGCTGGTCAAAAACAGCAGCAAAGGACAGAAGGGCAGATTTGCAATTTCAGAACTTGATTCCAAGGACTGATCTGCGAAGAAAGTTTGAATTGTAATTGGGCTTCATTGTAAATCTAGAGATCTGGAGCGCTGATGTAAAATCTGATTTCAGGAATGAGTTGCATAAGATTAATGGAACTCATCTGGCCAAAGTTTGACAAAATCGGGCAAGATCTGAAGGGTTTCGACAAAAATGGGGAAAACGACTTAGGGTAAAACAGAGTAATTAGTGTTTCAAAAATGGTAAGGGCCGAAACTCAGATTTAGGGCAGGATTTGGGAATTCTTCCAGAAGGGAAAAATGTTCAGAATAGTGAATGGGAGATATTCACTAAATCAAATCAAAGTTTGGAGGTGGTCTGAGACTTTTAGACTTTTTGGGGCTTCTGACAAATCTGAAAAGGGCTTATTTGTGAAAAAGATCTGAACGAAAGAGTTTGACTGCTAACTTTTTGGGGTAAGCTGCTGGCACAACTGGGATCTCATTCTGAAATAAAGAGGGATGAGGAAGGCCAGGATTTGGGAAAAATCGGGGTGTTACACACCGGAGGCCTGGTCCATTGGTAAAAGGCGGCGCCGGGGGCAGGCACCGGAGGCCACGTCCCCGGACGAAAGGCAGCACCCGGGACGAATGGCGGCGCCCGGGATAGGCACCGAAGGCCATGTTCCCGGGCGAAAGGCGGCACCCAGGACCGGCGCCGGAGGCCAGGTCCCAGGGCAAAAGGTGGCGCCCGAGGCAGGCACCCGAGGCCTGGTCCCCGGGCGAAAGGCGGCGCCCGGGACAAGACCGGGGCCCTTGTCCTTGGGTGAAGGGCGGTGCCCGGGGCAGGCACCGGAGGCCATGTCCCCGGGCAAAAGGCGGCGCCCGGGGCAGGCGCCAAAGGCCACGTCCGCGGGCGAATGGCGGCGCTCGGGGCAGGCACGGGAGGCCACGTCCCTGGACGAAAGGCGGCGCCCGGGGTAGGCACTGGAGGCGTGGTCCCCGGGCCAAAGGCAGCGCCTGGAACAAGACCGGGGGCCTTGTCCCATGGCGAAGGGCAGCGCCCGGGGCAGGCACCGGAGGCGAGGTCCCCGGGCAAAAGGCGGCGCCCAGGACAGGCACCGGAGGCCATGTCCCCGGGCGAATGTAACGCAACGTACCTGGACTTAGTCTCGTGGAGATTTCCCCCAACAGCAGACCCCCATGCCCTCCGGAGACGATGTTCGAGTCCCCGGTGGGTATGGTACATGTCACCGGGAAATCTCCGGGCCAAGCTACCGGAGCCGTTTGGCCATAAATGCGCTTGAGGTTCGAATCGGCGCCTCGGTTTGCGAGCCCGTTCCTTCGTTTCCCACGCGCAGTTCGAATTTCAATGGCATAGATGTACCACAAAGTGCCACGTGGCGCCCATCTGGGCCACGCTTCACCTCTATAAATAGAGCCTTGGGGGGCTCAGGGAGCTCATTCAAAATTCTTCAAACTCCAGCGCCCTTAGCTCTCCCAGTAGCCCCCTACCGGTAGCTATCTCCCGGTAGCCTGGTCTCTGGAACCTTTAGGTCCCTCCCGCTTCCGAAGCTTTAGCCGCCGAAAAAAACTCGATGGCGCCTAAGGGCCGTGCGAAGACCATGGAGGTGCCCCCGGAGGAAGTCGCTCCGGACTTCCTCTGGGCCTCCGAGTTCATGGCCAGGGACTTAGAGTCCCTGGTCGACCGGGGAGTCGTCGAGGATGGGGACGTCCGTGTCCCCGTGAAGAAGTATGGAGCCCCCCGCCCCAGGCCCGGAGAGGTTGTGGCCTTTGAGGCCTTCCTCGAGGCGGGGCTTCGGCTCTCAGTGCACCCATTGCTCCGGGAGTTTTTGAAGGAATATGGGATGGCTCTGAACCACCTCACGCCGAACGCCATCGTCTGGATGGGCCTATTCATATGGCTCTTCGAGACGGCGACCGGACGGGAGCCCACCCTGCGAGCCTTCCGGTACTTCTACGAGCCGGTGGCGAGGAGCTCCCACATGGTGATCTCGGTGATGGTGCAGATGCTACCGTCCCGGGTAGCCGATTACCCGGTGGCGGCCTCCCGGGACCACTGGGGTGATTGGATCCGGAGGTGATTCTACCTCTGGGTCCGAGACGATGGGGTGGTGTACTCCCCGGAGGCCCCCACCAACAGCCGGTCGTCAGTGCCGAAGCCCCCGGTGTGGACGGACGAGGAGCTAGAGCTCCTCGGGAAGGTCATCATCTCCCGGGGCACCCGCTCTATGCGGGACGCCGCCGAGGAGATGATGCTCTTGAGGATCTCCCCCTTCTCGCGCGGGAGAAGGGGGATCGGGATGTGCCCAGAGCAACGGCCCCCGGTGAAACCGGTGACCCGACATAAGTCTTCGATTACTTGGTTCATTGCATTTTCAAATTTTTCAAAGTTTTTCTAACTCTTACCTTTCGCAGTCCGGCCGTACCCGATGGCATGGGAGAAGGCGGAGAACCTCCTGGGGCCGTACCCGAATCAGCGGATGCTTTCTATCGGCCCCTGAACTCAAATTATTTCTAACTCTGGGGTTTGTAGGGGGCGGCCATTACCTGGGGGCTTGAGCAGTGCATCGGCTGGCTGCTGAAGGATGCGGAGGACCAGGCCGCCGCCTTCCTGGGGCAGCGGGATGAAGCCCTCCAGGAGCTAGCCCTGGTCCGGGCCCAGGTCCATGTCTCCGAGGCCGTCAGCGACCGCCTCCGGCGGGAGGCCAAGGAGAAGGAGGAAGCCTTTCGAGAGCTCGAGGGCTCAAGCATTCGGGAGGTGATGGACGCGGGCCACTCCGTCCGCTCGGCCCTCAAGGGCCTCGGTGTGAGCCGAGGCTCCGGGAGCAGCTCGGAGGTGCCCCCGGCCACACTCACGGAGGCTGTGCGTTTTCTTAACGCACAAGTCTCCGTAATCCTGGAGGCCGCAGATGCCCGGGCACGAGGCCGGGCAATCCCCATGGTTGCGGCCGTGGCCTGGCTTGTGGAGCACAGGGGGGTGGCCGCCCCGGCGATCGGGGCCGCATCCCCCGGAGCTTCCCCGAGTTTTTTGAGCCATCGCGTCGGGAGGTGGAGCAGCTCGCCGGGGCTTCCACGACTAGATCGTCCGGGTGAGGTTCCTAGCACCGGCGCCTCCGAGAGCGGATGCCCCGGCCCCGGTCCTGGCGGAAGCTCCACGGGGGGAGGACGCCAATGACAAAGTATGAGCCTCCCCCCGGGTCTTAGATAGGACCCTTTTTGCTTTCTTAGAATTTTGTTCCCGGTAGCTTCTTAGAAGAAGCCTTGGACACTTCTAAAAAGACATTTTTAAATGCAATGGAATTGAAAATTTTTCTAAGTCTTGAATGAATACAATGTTACTAGGTTTCCTGGGAGGTTACTCCTGGGCGAAGGTCCGGTAGAAGTTCCCCGGGGGCGAAGCCATTGAGCCCCGGTACGTGCCACCCTGGGGACGCCCAAGCCGCTTTGATCTTGCTAAGTCTCATCTCCGGGGAGCGCAGCGGGGACGTTGTTCGGGAGCCGATCCAGTTGAGATGGCATCCGGAGTGGCACTTGGATAACTTCGACAATCATCGCGCCGAATTATCCCCTCCTCGTCTGGGGTCCCGGATGATCCCCCCTCTTCGGATACTTCCACCGGCAGGCTACGAGTATTGGCCCGAGGACGTGCTCCGGGAAGTTTAGCGCCGCATGTGCGCATTGTACTGGGACCTGACCCGGGAGCTATCGGAGGGCCTCCGGGACTATTAGGCGTAGGAGCCTTAGGACGTAGAGAATTTCCGTGTTATGACCCGGGTTGTACCATTTCTGATGCCCACCGGAGGGGGAAGATGTCCTCCGGTTGAATGATCAATAAAGTTGTTTCCTTGTTGTTGCTTTGATAATCTTCTTTTCATAAGATAGAGCTAAGGTTGCTCGTCTTTCTTGGATGGTCCGGACGAGTTCTTTTGCTAGGATAGAGCTAAGTTTACTTGTTTTTCTTGGATGGTCCGGATGACTCCCGGGGGCTCCTTGTCCCCCCCGCCCACAGCGGGCCGGAGGGTCGCTCCACGCGCTGTGGGGGTGACAAAGCCCCCGGGATGAAGGTGATGACCTGTGATAAGAATTTTTCCGAGAAAAACTTCCAAAACGAGGCTTCCGGGGATACATTTTCTGGGAGACAATCATCCGGTCGCCGTGAGAACGGGGAGCCCGGAATAAGGTCTCCGGGGAAGAAACATCCGAGAAAACCCGACGAAATTTCCGGAGGTGAACTTTCCGGGAGGCAATCATCCGGTCGCCATGAAAACGGGGAGCCGGGAATAAGGTCTCCGGAGGAGAATATCCAAGAAATCCGTCCCGCTGGGGAGACCATCGACTCCCGAGGAGGATGTGGCCGATGACGGGTCTAAGTATTTGGGTAGGGGACTAGTCTCCCAAAGTGACTCGTTACCACGGTCCCTGATGATAGGGTTGCCGCTTACACCCTTAGTCCACGAGAGAGCCCACTTCCTTCGGGGAGGGCATCCTCGCGGGGAGGGCATCGCCGTTAGAGGCGGTAGTGTAGAGAACCTGCAATGAGACAGTTGAAGAAAAAATCCAGTTGTATTGATAATGAAACAAAATACAACGCCTCCCCCCACGAAGTCGCAAAAGGGGAGGGAAAGGTGATTACAATGGCCCCCTCCCCCTCCGGCGTGATCGCTCCGGGGGAGGGGACAATGGGTACAAGGTCCCCCTTCCCCCTTCGGCGTACTCGCTCCGGGGGAGGGGACGGGCCTGTGTAGGCTAGACGTAAAACTTGCGAAGTAAACGCAAGTTCCACGTGTGCTTCAGCTCCTGCTCTTGGAGGTTGGAGAGCTTGTAAGCCCTCGAGCCCAGGACCGCGGAGATTCTGTAGGGGCCCTCCCATTTGGGGGAGAGCTTGCCCTGGGCTTGAGGGTCCGTGACGCGCTTGAGGACAAGGTCCCCGAGGCGAAAAGCCCTCTCGCGCACACACTGGTTGTATGCAACCGCCATCTCGCGCTCGTAGATGGCGTGGCGAAGGAGCGCTCGATCGCGTTCCTCCTCCACAAGATCGATCTCCAAGCGCTGGTCGTAGCTCCGTCTAGGAGCTCGACTCGCAGTGACCGGAAGCCAATCTTCGGGGGGAGGACTGCCTTGGCCCCGTAGACTAAGGAGAAGGGAGTACGTCCCGTCGCCCGGCTCGGGGTCGTGCGCATGGAGCAGATGATGCTCAGGAGCTCCTCTGCCCATGCACCCCGCTTAGAAGCGGCCTGCTCGAGTCGCCGGCGAAACCCCTGTAGGATCACGCCGTTGACCCTCTCGACAGCCCCATTGCTTCAGGGATGGGCCACTGAGGCGAAGTGGATGACGAGCCCCAGGCCTTCACAGAATTCCCGGAAATAAGCCGAGTCGAATTGGGTCCCGTTATCAACAGTGATTTCCCAGGGGACACCAAAACGACAAACGACGTTTTTCCAGAAAAACCACTGGACGGCCCGGGACGTGATGCTGGCCAAGGGTTCTGCCTCTACCCACTTTGTAAAGTAGTCGACCGCGACCACCGCATACTTGTATCCTCCGGGCGCTGGGGGGAAGGGTCCTAAGAGGTCTATCCCCCAGCGCGCGAAGGGCCAAGTGATAGGGATAGTCTGGAGCGCTACGAGGGGGAGGTTCGAACCCTTGGCCATCTTCTGACAAGCCTCGCATGCGGAGACAAGGTCTCACGCATCGCGCATCACCGTCGGCCAGTAAAAGCCCTGCCTGAGAGCCTTGGCTGCAATGGCACGCGGGGCTAGGTGAGAGCCACAGCTCCCCGCGTGGATGTCTTCGAGAAGCTGGAGTCCTTTCGATCGTGGGAGGCAACGGAGGAGGGCGGAAGCCCCCTGCTTGTAGAGCTTCCCCTCCAGCAGGAGGTATGCCCGGGCTTTGGCCCGGAGGCGCCTAGCCTCGGTCTCATTTCATTGGGAGGGTCCCCCTCCCCCTTGATGAAGGAGACGTGGGGGTCCATCCATGACAGAGCCTGGGTCATCTCGGTGACTTCCGGGACGCAAGGCCCGTCGCCCGTGTCTGAGGAGGCCACCGAGGGCTTTGCGATGATCTCCAGGAAGGCCCCTTTGGGGAGCGATTCCCGGGCGCTGGCTACCCAGGCCGAGGCGTCGGCCCGGTCATTGTCCCTTCACGGGATATGCCGGGCCTCGAGGCCGTCGAAGTGCTTCTCCATCTTCCTCACCTCCTGCAAATAAAGACTCAAGTTTGCGTCATGGCACAGGTAAGGCTTGTCCATTTGGCAAACTACGAGCTGAGAAACTCCCTTCACTAGGAGCCGTCGGATCCCTAGGGAGCGCGCAAGGCGCAACCCGAGGAGCAAAGCCTCATACTCGGCGACGTTGTTGGTTGCAGGGAACTCGAGTCGCGCCGTGTACTCGAGTTCCTTCCCCTCGGGGCTCCGGAGGACTACTCCCGCACCGGCCCCGGCGAGACACAGTGACCCGTCGAACATGAGGGTCCAATGGTCACTGCGTCGGGGTGGCGCGGGGAGGTCTTCGTCCCCGAGTCCGGAGGCTGGAGTCCACTGCGCCACGAAGTCGGTGAGGAACTGTGACTTGATGGCGGAGCGGCCTATGAGGGACAGGGTGTAACACCCTGAGTTAGGGGTGAAAATTTTTTTTTTATCAATAGCATGCATGCATGGATCAGTAGTAGTAAGCATATCAGTATCTACCTCAAGCCCTAAAATCTCCAAATCTTTCTTGTGAACCCCAAATCAAGATCAGATTGCTCAGGTGTAATCTATTAGTTATCCTGAATCTAAAAGCCTTCAGAACCTAGATCCATTCTGTTTTCGAAAACAGAAATACCTTATATTACCCTAAATACTCTGAATTCAAATTTAATCAAAATCTTGACCAAGTTCAGATCAGATTATTCTTGAAATATGATCATGGGTATGCCAATACCTTAAACCAGAAAGTTGGCAGCCAGATTTTATCATCTAGACTCTTTTCACAAATCAGTCCAAGAGTTATCGCAAATTAGTCCTTTATCTGACATCTGGAAACCCAAAAAGGCTAAAATCTCCATATTAACTCCAAATTCAGAATTTCTTCGGCAAATCTTCTCAAAATGCTATTTGCCACAAGTCTCTCTTCTGTGCAGATATCAAAATCAAACCCTAAATGCCAGAATTCAAAATCGACAAAACTCAAATCTTATTTTACCCTAAATTACCCTATTTTCAGTTCATATCAAAAACTATTCAAATGTGTCAGATTTTATCAAACATCTTTGCCAAATATTTTGTTGAATATATCTGCCAGATTTGTGAAAGAAAATTCAGTTTAAACCTTCCAGAATTCCAGATTTACAGAACAGTCCAAAATTCAAGTTTTGAAACTGCAGTTCAGTCCAAATTTCGACCAAGCCATTTACTATGCGCACGACCAGAAACTGCCGTGCTTGTGCGCCGTGGTTGCTCGTCGCCGGTGAGGCTTCGCCGCGCTCATGACCGTGCATGTTGTGTGTACGTGTCCTCGCTCCAGCTGGTGCCGTGGCAAGGTCGCTGCTACGTCGACGACCAGCGCCTGCTCCCGCGCGCGATCAACGGCTTTTTGTCAGCAACTCCTCGCCACGTCGCTTTGCCGAGCCAGTAGTTGTCGCCACCGCTTGCTATAGCTTTGCCAGGTCCCGATGAGGCGACACAGTGATTAGCTGCAACTTGTCGCCGTCGCATCACCGGTTATTGTTGTGTCTTCGCCGCTGATGCTCAGCACGCAATCCATCTCTTCACAGCTTCCAATTACTTCGTTGTCTCCTCCTTACAAACTTCACCTGGCCTATTTAAGCACTCCTGTGCTCAGCAATTCCCTCACACTTCACCAGAAACTAGCCAAATTCCAAATCTCGCTGTTTCAGTCATCTTCTCCGGTGAGCCATCGAGGAGGCTCACGGTGCCAGCACTCTACACATCATCTCCTGCCAAATTAACAACATCAGTGAGTTTCCCTACTCATCCTCTCTGTGTGATATCATTTAATTGCTCCCCGGTGACCTCTAACGCCGGCGATCACCGGCATTGCCAATTGCCCTGTTCCTGCAATGTAGCTTAATTCAGCCCGAATTAGCTTTCGAATTTGTAATCTAAATTGATCAGTGAACCTTTTTAAGCATGCCTGTGAACTTAGAACAATCAATTGATCCCAATTTGAAGCTATTCCCGATTTTGCAATTTGATAGCCGCTGGCTCACGTCGCCAGGCCATACCGGTGATCCTCCGGCCAAATTGACGTCGCCAGTAGCTTACTTATACCCTTCTATCACTCCTAGAGCAAGGAATCGAGTTCAATCAGCTTGTGTTGAAAATGCCCAAATCCAGAGCTCCTTCTCCCGCGCCGATCACCGGAAAGCTTGTTCCAGCCATTTCAGCCCTCGAAACCTTGTCCAGTGTGTGTGCTTTGACCTCCTGAGCATTTTTGTCTTCTAGCCCGACACCTAAATCGGCCTAGATTGAAAGTTATAGCTTTGCCAAGATTTTGTCCAGAAATGATCTAGTGCAATGTGTTCACCTCAGTTCATCATCAGATTTCTTGCTGTCCAGCCATTTTCAGCCATAGATCTCATTGTAACTTTTGTTCCTGTTATCAATGCCTACCTCCCAGACAAAGTGGTGCATCATTTGGAGCTCCAGATCAAAAGTTATGCCAAGCCCTAGTTTTTGGCATTGTCAACTCTATGCCAGAGCTTGTCAGCCAGTGGCATTGACCTTGTTTATCCACTTCTGAATGTGTATTTTGAAAACCACTTTGTCCACTGAATTTGTAGAGTTTTGATCTACATTTTATTCTACTACCACAACTTGAGATAAGCACTCTAGCTTTTCTTAAAGCTATGTCAAAGCCTTGATCCGAATGTCGATCTGTTGACATTCGCTGTTTTGATTAAACCAGCCACAAAATTGTTATCCCTATTGTAATCCTGAAACCCTAAGATTATCTAATCACCATCCTTAGCCCAAATTCCTTGAAACCCTAGAATCTTGACTCAGTCCAGTTTGCAGTTCAAATTATCTCCAGTATAGTTCAATCATTCTTGTTGAGCATTTCTGCATATAAGTCATAAAACATTTTAATATTATAAGTAATCATTGTGTGTTTGTTTGTCGTCGAGCAGATTCAGAAGCTGACTTTGAAGATTTTGCTGTTGACCCATCAGCAACTGCTGTATCTTACGACGCGGAAGGCAAGTCATATCCTTGGTCATCTTGAACCTATATTTTAAATGTTGCTAAAACATAACCTTGAATATAGATAATATTGCATGAGAAAGATTGAGAATGATTGATTTATGAATTGGCAGTACTAGACTGGTTATCTGTGAAATATGAAATAAACAAGTTTTGAGCTATGAACTATTATGTATGTATATACTTATATTCATGAAATTAAACCCCTAGCCGTGACTAGAAAAATGGTATGGATGGTTGTAGCACTGGAGGTGCTAGACTGCAAAGGATATGCAGGCACTGAAGGTGCAGGGTTGTGGATGGTCTGGTCACCGGCATATAAGGACTAGAACCTTGTGTTGTGCGTCTAGTGGCATGAACAACGTGCTAACCGCAAGCCTGGTATGGGACAGGCCTGAACAAGTAATTATATGGATCGCACATGAAACCCCTGCATGAGATGTGTAGTGATGCACGATAAACACGGAGTGCGGCTCCCACACATATCACTGAAGGTGATCAAGCACGCTGACCCAGTAATGGGAATATGCAAAGGGGTGGAGGTTAGGATACAGCCTACCACAACTGTGTCTCGCGGAGAGCCACAGGGTCAGCGGTGAATTGTAAGTGATGCATAACAAAAGTTCTTGTTATCTCCACCTTGCCACTCACACATGGTTGTGAGGAGGGGTCTAATCATTTTGATAGGATGGGCTTGAAAGTGGAATATCTTGCGGGTAAATTGGTACCTCTCTGCAGAGTTAAAAATGTATTCGAATACTCCGAGCTGCCGGGTTTATAGGAGTCTGCTGTGGTGGATTAAATCCACGGGGTGTGACACAAGTATATTTTTCTAAATAAAATATGTTTAATCAAGATTACCCAAATGACATGTGTTGTCATGATAAGGAGTGCTGCCGTGGGCTGTCGTGTGTCGACGTGTCGCGGTAGTGCTATAATCTAGTGAACATGAATGATGATGGTATATTTTGAAAAGTGCTGCCATGAGATGAGGTATGGAAGTAAAAGATTATTTTATAAACAACCATAATTCTTGACTAGTCTAGGTTCATACCATCACTACTATATGTATCTATTCTTACCTATGACTTGCTGAGTACGTAAGTGCTCACCCTTGCAACATTCAACTCAATAGATGGAGCCTACCTCGATCAAGATGATGGCATGGAGTACTTCTTGGATCCAGAGGGAGGAGCGTCAGTTCCGCCAGAGCCCTGAAGTGTGTTGTTCTGTCGTCAACTTCTTTTGTGGGAGGGTCACCTATCTTCTGCTGTGTAGTTAAATATTTTGCTAAACCCTGAATGCCTTATAGGCATTGTAATCTTCTTTATGTAATATTAAGGCCAGCAGGCCACACTGCTTAATATTTTGTTAGTACTCTGTTGCAATGTAATATACTCCTGTGTTTGACTCATCCTGGGAAGTAAAAGGTTTGTGAGAATGGGATTAGCTGCAGCGAGCTAGGACTCTACAGGAGTAGTCGTAGTCCCAGTCTTGGGGCACGACACAGGGAGAAGGGGGCGAGCTCGGCCCCCCACTTCCCGATCCGGCCTCTTTGTTCCGCAGCACCTCCCCCAAGGGGAGGGACGACGGGACGGTAATGAGGTGTCCCAGGAAGTAGTGGCGAAGCTTCCGGGACGCCATCAGGAGGGCATAGCAGATCTTCTCCATTTCCGTGTACCGAGTTTTGGCCCCTTGGAGGGCCTCACTCACGTAGTACACGGGACGCTGCTGCCCCCCTTGCTCCTTTACCAATACCGCGCTGACGGCGACCGGGGTGGCGGCAAGGTAGAGGAGCAAGGGCTCATCTGGAGATGGGCTCACAAGCATTGGAGGGCTCGTGAGATACTTCTTGAGGTCACCGAAGGCCTCCTGGGCCTCGGGGGTCCGTCGAAACCCCTCGAGCCCCCGGAGGATCTTGAAGAATTGGAGGCCTCGTTCCCCCGACCACGAGACGAAGCGGCTCAGCGCGGCTAAGCGGCCGGCGAGCCACTTGACGTTCTTGACGGAGCGCGGCGGGGGCATGTCCAGGAATGCCCGGATCTTTTCGGGGTTTGCCTCTATCCCCCGCTGGGACACGAGGAAACCCAAGAGCTTCCCCCAGCGCACGCCGGAGGCGCACTTCTCCGGGTTGAGCTTCAACCCATACGCGCGGAGGTTGCAGAAGGTCTTCGTTAGGTCGTCGACGTGGGCGGTTGCGCGGGGACTTTTGACGACCGCGTTGTCTACGAAGACTTCGACGTTGCGGCCGACTTGGTCCTTGAAGACCAGCGTCATGAGGCGCTGGAAGGTCGCTCCCGCATTCTTCAGCCCGAAGGGCATGTGGGCGTAGCAGAAGGTTCCGAGGGGAGTTATGAAACTTGTCTTTCCTCGTCCCCTTTCGCCATCTGGACTTGATGGTAGCCTGAGTAGGTGTCTAGGAAGCTCATCAACTCGCACCCTGCGGTGGAGTCGACCAGTTGCTCAATCCGCAGGAGTGGGAAGTTGTCCTTGGGGCAAGCACGGTTGAGGTTGGTGTAGTCTACGCACATCCGCCACCTGCAATTTGACTTCTTCACGAGGACGGGGTTCGCAAGCCTCTCAGGGTGCAAGACCTCCCGAATGAACCCCGCCTCTCGGAGTCGGGCTATCTCCACCTTGATCGCCTCTTGGCGTTCAAAGGAGAGTTTCCTCAGCTTCTGTTTGACTGGGGGGTGACCGGGGGTCACCGCAAGCTTGTGCTCAATGACCTCCCGGGCAACGCCCCGCATGTCCGAAGGCTTCCACGCGAAAACATCGGAGTTTTCGTGCAGGAAAGCCGCAAGTTGTGCTGCATGTTCCTCGGGGAGCTCCGCCCCGATCTGGACGGTTTTGTCTCCATCACCCGGGGACAGCAGCACCTTCCGCAGGCCCCCTTCCGGACGCGGCTCGGGAAGGGGCCTCCCGGGGGGTATCGCAGCGACGTTTGGTTCCGGGGGAGAGACCTCCCCCCCGGGCACCTTAATGATGTTGACGCTTCCGATTGTGGCGGCGGCGCGCTCGTATAGAGCGCGGGCCATGTCTTGGTCTCCCCGGACAGTGATCACGCCGTGCGGCCCGGGGATCTTCATGCATAGGTAGTTTTGGTGGGTGGCAGCCCCCAGGCGGTTGATCGTGGTCCTCCCCATGATCGCGTTGTAGGAGGAGGGGAGGTCCACCACGTCGAATCAGACCATCTCGGTCACGTAGTTCTCCGGGGTGCTAAATGTCATGGGGAGATCCACCTTCCCCACGGGGTGGATCGCCTTCCCCGGGATGAATCCTTGCAAGGGGCCCGCTGCGGGCTGCAGAAGCTTATCGTCCACCTACATCTCGCTAAAGGCCTTCAGGTAGAGGACGTCGGCGGAGCTCCCGCCGTCCACGAGGATGCGGGCCAAGTGGCAGTTGTAGATGGTGGCGAAGAAGATGAGTGCGTCATCGTGGGGGAAGCAAACCCCGCGCGCGTCTTCCGCCGTGAAGGTGAGGGGGACGTCCGACCACTTGGGTGGCGGAGACGTGTGCAGCACCCCCACCACCTTGACTTCGTGCGCGTACTCCTTACGTTGTCTCTTAGAGTCCCGCCCGGAGGCGGACCCTCCCACGATGACATTGATACGACGTTGGGAAGTTTGGAAGGGGAGAGTTTCTGACGGCTCCCCCTCCTGCGTCTGCCCCTGCTGACCCCCCGCGGGGGCAGGAAGGGCCGGTACAGCCGATCGAGGGGGCAAGGAGGCCAGAGTCCCCCCCGCCCATGCTGGTCGAGGAACGCCGTGAAGTGCTGCAGCAGGTAGTGGCACTCTCGGGTAGCATGGGTACTGGACCCGTGGAAGGTGCACCACGGTCCTTCCCTACTTCTCCCCGCGGGGCCTTCCCGACCGCGGGAAGAGCGTCCTCCCCCCGGCCTTTCGGCTTGGGGAAGGGGCGGTTGCCCCTCGGGGGGTCGCGCAAGCTGCCTCCGCCCTCGAGGACAAAGGTGTCTCGAGGCCGTGGCTCGTTACGGCCCCCTTGCCTGGGGCGTTTGAGGGGGTCCGTGGCCCCCCTGTTGGTGGGGGCGGGAGCCCCCTGGGTCTTCTTCCAGAGGTCGTCCTCCTCCACCCAAGCGTACTTTTCGAGTACGTTGAAGAGCTCATCAGCGGAGGAGGGGCAGCTTCGGGAGAGCCTCTGGTGGAGCTCCCCCTGGAGGATCCCGCTCTTGCACGCTTCAATGACCGTAGAGTCGGGGACGTAAGCCACTTTGCTCTTCACTTGGGCGCAGTGCTTGAACAAGCTTCGGATGGTCTCCCCTGTCCTCTGACGGATGGTGCACAACTGCGAAGAGTCCAGGGGGCAAACGTAGTTCCCCTGGAAGTTCGCGCAGAACTCACGCTTGAGCTGCGCGAAAGACTTGATGGAGTCGGCCTTTAGGTTGTAGAACCAGGAGCAGGCGATCCCTGTGAGGTAGAGGGGAAAGATGTTGCACTGCACCGTCTCGTCCCCCACGGCCGCGGAGATGGCTATGGAATATACCGGCACATATTCGTAAGGGTCGGCCTCACCGTTGTAGTGCTCGATGTGTGGCGGGCGATAAGGCTGCGGCCACCGAATGCTCCGAAGTCTGCGGCATAGGGCCTGATTAGCCCCATGCACTTCCCGGGGAGAGTCCCGGTCGCTATCTCCTTTGACGGGGGACACCCCCTTGTTATTGGAGTCGGGAAGCGGCCCGAGAGGTCCGCCAAAGTGGCGGTGGCGACGCTTTTCTTCCGGACCGGGGCTGAGTTCCCGGACGCCCGGGCTCTCCCCCGGAGAGGTTGTCCCCTCGGCGGCTCTCTTCCCCCGACCGGTGCGAGAGGGAGGCTCTCCGCGCCCGCGGCCCGGGGGAAGTTCTTCCCCACACTTGGGCATATGCATTCGCTCGACCTCCTCCCGGGAGAAACAGACCTGGTCCGCCGGGGGCACCCTCGGGGGCGGCCCCGGGGGAGGAGGGAGCTCATGCACTGTAGCTGCCGGGCCGGAAGCTATCGGGGCCGGCTGGGGGGAGCCCTTGCGGAGACCCCCGGGACTGGAAATGCGGAAGCCCCTGTATCATCCGGAACCGGGGAGGGGGCGCCCGCGATGACGTTCGGAACCAAAGTGTAGGGAGCCCCCGTGGCGACGACCGGAACCGGGAAGGGGGAAGCCCCTGTGATATCCGGAACCGGCGAGGGAGGAGCCCCCGCGGCGACGTCCGGAGCCGCGGAGCCGATGCGGGGGGAGGTCCGCTGAGGCACGGGAGCTGCTCTGTCGACCGCCCCCGGTGCGGTAAATGCGACGCGCGGGGCGGGACTGGCTCCCGGCGCAAGGAAAACCCCCGGCATGTAATGGGCCCCCGGCACCGGGAATGGGCCCGGAACGGGATATCCCCCCAGTGCCACGAAGGGCCTGGGGACGAAGTAACCTCCCGGCACTGGGAAGGACCCGGGTGCCGGGGGTCCGGACGTATGACCCGCGGGGGGAGGGTACCCCCGGGTGGGGTCATACAGGGCCGCCGAACCTCCGGAGACCGGAGGGACCACCGGGTGACCCATAAATGGGGGCATAGCCCCCGGGTATGGGTACGGCACGTATGTGAGGGCCGGTGGCCGCGCCAACACGCGGAGCAGCTCGTCCATAGAGCATTGGGCGCAGAGCTGGCCCTCCACCAGAGCCTCGAGCACGGCGTCCCGGGGAGCCGGGGGAGCCGTCGGGGGGAGACTGGTCCCGGCCGAGGCTCCCGCGGTCACCGGGTGCGACCTGGAGGTCGAACCACCTAAGTTAAGAGGGAAGGTGGGAGGTGGTACCTGGTTCTGGTCGCCTCCGGGCAGAAGCGCTGGGACAGTCGTGTCCCGGACAGGTGGCGCCGGGTCACCGGGACCGGCGTCACCGGGGAGGGCGAGAGCCCTCATTCTTGGGGGAGCCATGGTGTCTTGTCACGAGTCCCCACGGTCGGCGGCAACTGTCGTGGTATTGCGAATACCCCGGCAGGTTTTGTGGATGATCCTAGCAAAGAAAACACGACGTGGGTTGACCGGGTGACCAGTCCTCCCCCGTCCGACAAGCGCAACAAATGACACAAGGGTCCCGGTGGGGGCCCTAGTCCTGTCGGCGTGCTCCCGACCGGAGTCGGTTGGGGAGGCTCTCTCGGGGAGAGGCTTCCAGAGCACACTTGTGAGATTGGCTATTCTAGCAATAATGAGCAACTTGTTCCTACAACAGGGAATACAAGGGCTATTTATAGCCCCAAAAGAAGCAAAAAGACTAAACTACCCTGGGTGCTACCGTCGGATCGAGGGGTAGCAACGTCCTTCTCCTGGCCAGGTGCCTTGGATGCTTGACAGGTGGCCGCTAATTCCCGAGGCGCTTGCCACGCGACCCGCATGTGACACGGAACCAAGGGCTCCTATCCTCGGAAGGACGATGACGCCCGGGACAGGCACCGGGGGGGCCATGTCCCCAGGCAAAAGGCGGCGCCCAGGACAGGCACCGGAGGCCTTGTCCCCGGGCGAAAGGCGGCACCAGGGACAGGCACCGGAAACCACGTCCCCGGACGAAAGACGGGGCCCGGGGCAGGCACCGGAGGCCACGTCCCCGGACGAAAGGCGGCACCCAGGGCAGGCACCGGAGGCCTTGTCCCCGGGCCAAAGGCGGCGCCGGGGACAAGACCGGGGGCCTTGTCCCTGGGCGAAGGGCGGCGCCCGGGGCAGGCACCGGAGGCCAGGTCCCCAGGCAAAAGGCGGCGCCCAAGACAAGCACCGGAGGCCATGTCCCCGGGCGAATGTGACGCAACTTACCTAGACTTAGTCTCGCAGAGATTTCCCCCAACATCTTGGTTTGCTCCGTATTGGATGTGGTTTGCTGACCCTCTAGTGTAGATGGTTTGAATGGTTCGGCACATGGATTCATGCCAACTCGTCGTCCTCCTTGATCTTCCAACGATGTAGTCGAGGTAGCGAAAATAGTGCAAGAAGTAAGAGGCATCGTGTTCATGTGCGTGCTGGTGATGTCCTCATGAAGGGGTCCCCTTTGTCCCGGGCGCCGCCACCCGGTGACCATCGTCTCGGTGAGCGGAGCCCCAGTGACAGGCGTACCCCTCGTCGCGGGCACCGCCACCCGGTGACCACGGTCCCGGTGAGTAGAGCCCCGATGACTGGGGTCCCCTTCGTCTCAGGCGCCGACACTTGGTGGCAGGCGTCCCCCTCATCCCGGGCGCCGCCACCCGGTGACCAAGGTCCTTGTGAGTGGAGCCCCAGTGACAAGCATCCCCCTTGTCCTGGGAGCCGCCACCAGGTGACCCCCGTCCAGGTGACCGGAGCCCCAGGGAAAAGGTTTTCCCTCGGGAACTAGCGAGGACACTTATCAAGCATCCGCGTCCTTCGACTGGTGAATTTACACTAGTGCCCTATGATCTGGTGGCGACAGATAGTTTAGTTTAGTAATTTGCATCTTTTGGGGTCTATATATACACTTGTACACCCCTTGTAGAGGGGGGGATTCATTGTTCATACTCAATATAGTAAAGAGCAATAGGCATCCCTTGGAGACCTCTCCCCATGAGAGAACCTCCCCAGCGGACTCATGTCCGAGTGATGCCAATAGGACTAGGGTCCCCATTGGGGCCTGAACCTGTATAAACCCTTGTGTCACTCTCTGTGTTCCCCGACGAGAGGTGACCGATCGCTCAATCAGCTCGCACCGCTATTCACTTGCTAGAAACCTTCTTAAAACCTACCAGGGTATTCCTAATACCACGATATAATACTTCATGCTGCTCCATTGTAAGGAACATGTACCTTCCAGGTGCGTGACGTACCCTTTCAGACTTATGTGTAACCGGTGCTTGTCCTACATTTTCTACATTATTTTGTAGGTCTTGCTGAGCTTTAGTGGGTGCTGAAACAATTTCCAGTGGTTCCCGAATTTCTTCATGTTGCACTGTGCTCCCACTTACTCCTTTTGAGAGAAACCCTTTCTCCAAAAAGACACCATTTTGATTATAGAACTAATATCCTTTTGTTTCCTTAGGATATCCCACAAAGAAGAATTTATCTAATTTGTGCTTGAGTTTATCAGACATTAAGCGTTTTACATATGCCTCACAACCCCAAATCTTAAGAAAAGACAACCCGGGACACTTTCCATTCCATATCTCATATGGTGTCTTTTCTACAGCTTTTGATGGAGCCCTATTTAATGTGAACACAGCTGTTTCTAGAGCATATCCCCAGAAGGACAATGGAAGATCAGTTTGGCTCATCATTGACCGAACCATGTCCAACAAGGTCCTATTCCGTCGTTCTGACACACCATTCCATTGAGGTGTTCCCGGCGGGGTCGATTGTGGAACAATTCCGTGTTGTTTTAGATGATCACCAAATTCTTGGCTCAAATACTCCTCTCCACGATAAGATCATAGGGTTTTGATTTTCTTGCGAAGTTGATTCTATACTTCATTCTGAAATTCCTTGAATTTATCAAATGTTTCAGATTTATGCCTCATTAAGTAGACATATCCATATCTACTAAAGTCATCAGTAAAAATTATGAAGTACTGAAAACCACCTCTAGCTATTGAACTTAATGGTACACATACATCAGTATGAACAAGAGCCAATAAGTCACTTGCCCTTTCACTTTCACTTGTGAAAGGTGCCTTTGTCATTTTTTCAAGTAAACAAGATTCACACACATCAAATGATTGAAAATCAAATGAGTCTAGAAGACCATCTTTCAAGAGTTCCATGATGCGTTTCTCATTTATATGGCCTAAACGACAATGCCAGATAAACGTAGGATTCAAATCATTGGGCCTAAGCCTCTTAGTGCATATGTTATAGACAGGTAATTCAAGATTTAGTTGATAAAGCTCATTCTCCAATGAGGCATTGCCATAAAACATATCATTTAAATAAAAGGAACAACGATTTTTCTTTATTCTAAATTCATAACCCAACGTGTCCAAAGACGACACGGATACAATATTTTTGCTTATGGCAGGAACATAATAACAGTTATTAAGTTCTAAAACTAATCCTGAAGGTAAAGCTAATATAAAAGTTCCAACAGCTAAGGCTGCAACTCTTGCTCCATTGTCAACGCGAAGTTGAACCTCACCCTTAGCCAAATTTCTACTCCTTTTAAGCCCCTGCATCGAAGTGCAAATATGAGCAGCCGATCCGGTATCAAATACCCAAGAGTCGGAAGGAGAAGTAGCTAAATGAACTTCTATAACATATATACCAGAAGGAGTCTCACTTTCCATCTTTTTCTTTAAATCTCCCAGGTACTTCTTGCAATTCCTCTTCCAATGGCCTGATTCCTTGCAATAGAAGCATTAAGTAGTAGGAGTGGCACCTAGCTTGGACTTTCCTTTGGAATTAGGCTTAGCGCTAGAGGACCTTTCTAGAGCTTTGCCTTTTCCCTTATCCTTGCCCTTGCCCTTCTTCTTAAAGCATTTTCCCTTTTGAACCATCATTACATTATTTGGAATTTTCTTAATGTTCTGTTCTGTTGTTTTAAACATCCCATGCAATTCGATTAATGATTTCTCCAGATTATTCATGTTATAGTTCATGACAAACTAGTCATAGCTCGGAGGGAGCGATTGGAGAATCATATCAGTAGCCAACTATTGACTAAGGGGAAAACTAAGAATGTAACCAATCATCTTGATCACATGAGGACTGACCGAGCTCCCTTCTGCCAACTTGCAATCATGCAATTTCTTGGTGGTTTCATATCTTTTCACTCTGGCCTGCTCCTCGAATAAGTTTCTAAGAGACACAACCATGTCATAAGCTGTCATATTCTCATATTGCTTCTGAAGCTCAGAGTTGATGGTGAATAGCATTATACAGCTGGCATCAAGTGCGTCATCGGTATGCTTTTTGTAAGCATCCTTTTGAGCACGTGGAGCACTAGCGGCTGGTACATCATGTAGGATCAAGGATGCCGACTAGAGGGGGGTGAATAGGAGGCTTTTATAAACTTCAATTTAAAACAAATATTTGCAAATAAAGAAATCAAGAACAAATAATAATATGAGAAAGAGGAAGAGAGAACGAACACAATGATTTTTACTGAGGTCTCGGAGACTCGCCCAGTCTCCACTAATCCTCGTTGAAGCACTCAAATAAATTGAGCCTTGCTCCAATATCCACGAAGGATATTATCCACTAATGGTTGCTCCTTGTCCACTCCGGAAAGGCGAGCACCAATGCCTTTTACAACCTTGCAGAGTCTCTCCAACAATCTTCAAACGAAGAGATCAACGGCCATGCCTCCAAACCATCTAGGTCAGGGCGCTCACCAAGAGTAACAGGCAGCAAGGTCTTCTCTAGACCTCTAACAATCACCGAGAAACTAATAGGATGCAAATGATGCGAACAGAAAGCACTCGGTGGATCTGAAAAGCACTCGACTTGATCAAAAGATCAAGATTTTGTATAAGAAACTAAAGCTAAGAATGTGTAAGAGAGCAGGCTGCTTGTTGTGTAAAATACGAGCTCAAAGCCTCTATTTATAGCCTCAAGGATCAAAAGAACCGTTGGAGTTAGGGCTGAAAATTAGCAACTCAAACTGACAGTCAGTTCACCAAACTGACAGTCAGTTCACCAAACTGACAGTCAGTTACATACACAACGGCCGACAAAATTTACGAATAAAAAATAGCTAGCCGTTTGTGGTCGTATATAGAAACTAAATCCCCAAACTGACAGTCAATTAGGCAAACTGACAGTCAGTTCGACCAAAAACATCGACTAGATCAAATAGAAACTCAGATAAACCCAAAACTGGCAGTCAACATACCAAACTGACAGTCAGCATGAACAAAAATAGCTATAACTTTAAATCCAGAAATTCAAATGAAGTGTTTAATAGCTCGTTTGAAAGATAATTTGAAGGGGTACATTTTTGTCAACATAAGTAAAAGCCAGATCTGCCTAGACATTTTTTGGAATTGTAAAAACTCTTCTGCTGTCAAAAACTCAATTGAAAATCCAAATCTTTCAAACCAAATTCAGATCAAATCCAACCAAAAAGAATGCAATGCAACGACCTAAGTTTCTTGGTTCATGTTGGAAATGTAGAGAGGACTTTGCAACCCTCTTTATAGTACGGTTAAAACTAAGCAACAAAAGTCCTTAACTGATCGAACTCCAAATGCCGAGATCGGGAAAAAATAAAAACTCTTATTACCTTAGGTCCTTTGCGTTTTCTCGATTTGTGTCTCGACTTGTGCCTTTCCATTTTACGTCGGGTTCATCTTGATCATCTTGCATGTTTTCCCGAAGAAGCTCTGTATCAAAAATCTCAGAAACACAGTCAGTCCGAAACACTTTGTTTTCATTAAACATCAAAATTAGGGTTAGGCATAAAGGCCTAAATGCAATACATCAGGTATAGAAGTCTCTAAAACATAGTCCATTTTTTTTTGTTGGAGAACAATTCTCAAGTTTCTATACTAATCAATAAAATTTGTTCCATTGAGCTTTTCTTTATTAAGGACAGATCGCAAACTGAAATTGTTTGAGGAGCTACCACTATACATGGTCTACAACAGTAAAGAAATGCAAAATTTTAGCATTATATTTATGAAAACTCTTTTATTAAACAATTAAATAAAAGATGTACCAACTATATATTTTAGAACAAAAATTCCTCAAGAAATATATATAGTAGGTCAAGATCCATATTTCACTAAGTTCTAATGAGCTTTGGCATCACTCCTAGAAACCTAGTTATTTAGGTAAGTGATAAGTCTTAATTTGGTAGAATTTTTACCCTAGGTTTAGTATTGAAAATGTGTAAAAATAATGCTAAAAATTCCTTTGACATGTCATTTTATGTGACTTTTTATAACATTTTTACAATCCTCTTTCACGAGTGTGTTCGTCATGTTTCAGGGAACACATGTACCAAATTTGGAGTTATTATGACATCGTTTGGATAGGAAACAAAGTGGAGAAAGAAGATGCTGAAAATCTGAAAAAAACAGCAATCCGACCCGACCCGAAACCCAAATTCCGAATCCAAAACAGACCCATTAGCGGTTTAAAGTCTGAATCTGAGACAATTTCCTTCCTAAATAAGTCTTGAGTTGTATTTGATTAATTCTAGGACTTATGTGCTATAAATAGTGTCGTGGTATTGCGAATACCCCGGCAGGTTTTGAGAATGTTCCTAGCGAAGATTACGCGGCGCGGGTTGACCGGATGACTGGTCCTCCCCCACCGGACAAGCACAAAAAATGACACACGGGTTTATATAGGATCGGGTCCCGGTGGGGGCCCTAGTCCTGTCGACGCGCTCCCGACCGGAGTCGGCTGGGGAGGCTCTCTCCGGGGGAGAGGCTTTCGGAGCACGTCTGTGAGTTTAGTTATTCCAATAAAAGAACCGATCCCCTACAACAGAGGGGTACAAGGGCCATTTATAGCCCCAAAAAGAAGCAAAGAACCTAAACTACCCCGGAAGCCACCGTCGGATTGAAGGGCAGGACCGTCCTTCTCCCGGTCAAACGCCTTGGATGCTTGACAGGTGGTCACTAGTTCCCGAGGCGCCCCTCACGTGACCTGCACGTGATAAACAGTTCAAGACTTTACCTTTAGGAGGGCGATGAGGCCCGGGACGGCGCCGGAGGCCAGGTCCCGGGGGCCAAAAGGCGGCGCCCGGGGAGGCCCCGGAGGCCACGTCCCCGGGCAAATGGTGGCGCCCGGGAGGGCACCGGAGGCCGCGTCCCGGGAGCTAAAAGGCGGCGCCCGGGGAGGCCCCGGAGGCCGGATCCTCGGGTAGCCGTGACACAACTTACCTGGACTTAATCCCGCAGAGATTTCCCCCGACAGCAGCCCCCCATGCACGCCGGGGACGACGCTCGAGTCCCCGGTGGGTATGGTTCAGGTCACCGGGAAGATCTCCGGGCCAAGCCACCGGAGCCGCGATGCTTCGGTTTCCGTGCCCCATGCTTAAAGCCGCGCTGTTTCGCCATAAATACGTGCGCGGTTCGAACCGGCGCCTCGATTCACGCGCACGTCCCTTCGTTTCCCGCTCAATTTTTGAACTTCTACGGTCCAGATTGATCCGCGGGTGCATCTAGACCACGGCCCGCCCCTATAAATAGGACCTTGGGGGGCCCGGAAGCTCATTCCAAATCTTCAGCCTCAACGATTTTTGCTCTCCCGGTAGCCCTCTCCCGATAGCTTTTTCCGGTAGCGCTTTCCGGTAGCCCTTTCCGGAAGCAGGCGTCCAGGAGTTTCTAGTAGTAACCTCCTGCAAATTTAGCCACCAAAAAGAAAACTAACCTCATGGCACCCAAGGGTCGAGCGAAGACCACGGAAGTGCCCCCGGAGGAAATCCCCTCGGATTTCCTCTGGGCGTCGGAGTTTTCGGCCGTGGACGCCGAGTCCTTGGCCGAAAGAGGCATCGTCGCGAACGGGGACATCTGAGTCCCCGTGAAGAAGGACGGAGCCCCCCGCCCCCGGCCCGGAGAGGTCGTGGCCTTCGAGGCCTTCCTGGAGGCGGGGCTCCGGCTCCCGGTGCATCCCATGCTCTGGGAGTTTCTCAAGGAGTACGGGGTGGCTCTCAACCACCTCACCCCGAACGCGCTCGTCCGGATGGGCCTCTTCATTTGGCTCTACGAGACGGCGACCGGACGGGAGCCCGACCTTCGCGCCTTCCGGTACTTCTACGAACCGGCGGCGCGAACCTCCCACCTGGTGAAAGGGGGCCCCAAGTCCCCCTTTGGTTCGGTGATGGTCCAGATGCTGCCGTCCCGGGTAATTGACTACCCGGCGGCCGCCTCCCGGGACCACTGGGGGGATTTGGTCCGGAGGTGGTTTTACCTCTGGGTCCGGGACGACGCGGTGGTGTACGCCCCGGAGGCCCCCACCTACAGCCGTTCGTCCGCGCCGAAGCCCCCGGCGTGGACGGACGAGGAGTTCGAGCTCCTCGGCAAGGTGATCCTCACCAAGAAGACCCGCTCGATGCGGGACGCCGCCGAGGAGATGGCTCTCCTCCGGATCTCCCCCTTCACCGTCGGGAAGAGGGGGATCGGAATGGGCCCCGAGCAGCGGCCCCCGGTGAAGCCGGTGACGCGACGTAAGCCCCGGGAACCCGCTGCATTGTTCTTACGAATTTTTAGGAAATTGACTAACTCTTTACCTCTTTCAGTCCGGCCGTACCCGGCGGCGCGGGAGAAGGCGGAGAACCTCCTAGGGAGGTATTTCGCCGACGAGCACGAGCGCGTCGTGCGCGCCGTGGGGGAGGGTCCTCCCAAGAACTTGGTGGCCGCGGCCTACGGGCTGAAGCTGCCGGAGAGGAAGCCTCTCCCCACCCCCGGGTCGCACAAACGGGGGAAGGAGGCGGCCGGGGGCTCGGAGCCCAAAAAGGCCCAGGTTCAAAAGACCCCCGGCCCATCGACGACACCGGCGGCGACACCGGCGAAGCCCCGGGGCGAGACCCCCGGGAGTGAACGTGCCCGGGCACCGTCCTAGAAGGAAGCAACACCTCCCCCCCCGAAGGGCCTTGTCGAGGCGCCGGGGAAGGAGGCGACCGCGGGCGGGGCGGCGTCCGACTCGGCGAACTACGCCCCGTCGCCGCTCACGGTGGAGCCCCTCCCCCGGTGAAGCCGGTGACGCGACGTAAGCCCCGGGAACCCGCTGCATTGTTCTTACGAATTTTTAGGAAATTGACTAACTCTTTACCTCTTTCAGTCCGGCCGTACCCGGCGGCGCGGGAGAAGGCGGAGAACCTCCTAGGGAGGTATTTCGCCGACGAGCACGAGCGCGTCGTGCGCGCCGTGGGGGAGGGTCCTCCCAAGAACTTGGTGGCCGCGGCCTACGGGCTGAAGCTACCGGAGAGGAAGCCTCTCCCCACCCCCGGGTCGCACAAACGGGGGAAGGAGGCGGCCGGGGGCTCGGAGCCCAAAAAGGCCCAGGTTCAAAAGACCCCCGGCCCATCGACGACACCGGCGGCGACACCGGCGAAGCCCCGGGGCGAGACCCCCGGGAGTGAACGTGCCCGGGCACCGTCCTAGAAGGAAGCAACACCTCCCCCCCCGAAGGGCCTTGTCGAGGCGCCGGGGAAGGAGGCGACCGCGGGCGGGGCGGCGTCCGACTCGGCGAACTACGCCCCGTCGCCGCTCACGGTGGAGCCCCTCCCGCCGCTTCCGGCTTCTCTGGAGCTGGAGAGGCTGGAGGTGAGATTCGCGGGGGCCTCGCCCCAGCGGGTTTGGCCGGTGGACGAGGGGGGGAGCCCCTCGGTCTACGAGGTTGCTCCGGAGGAGGAGGCCCCGAGGACCTTCCGGCCTGGGGCAGGCAAAGGCCTGATGGTTCCCCCCCGGGCGGAGGCTCCCACCGAGAGCTCCTCGGCCACGTCTTCGGGGGGCACTACCTCGTCGTCGAAGACGCCGGCCGCATTACCGGACCTTGAGGTCCAGGGACCCCCCGCCGGCCGCGCTGGCGGCGCTGGGCGGGAGACACCTTTGCTCCCCGCAAGGGAGATCGCCCGCTACTCGGAGGGCCTGCATACCCGGAAGGTGCAGGCCTTCGTCGCGGGAGGGACGCTCCATGAGCGTTTCGAGGGGCTTCAGTCCCTCGGGGCCCAGGTAACCCGAGTCGATGACGTCTTCATTTATTTCCTGCACTTCGAGATTTTTCTAACTCTATATATTTTGTAGGTGGCAGCTGTTACCTGGGGCCTTGAGCGGCGGGTCGCCCGGCTGCTTAAGGAGGCGGAGGGCCGGGCCGCGGCCTCCGTAGGGCAGCGCGAGGAGGCCATCCGGGAACGCGACGAAGCCCTGGCGGAATTAACCCGCGTCCGGGCCCAGGTTCATCTTTCCGAGGCCATCAACGCCCGCCTCCGGGAGGAGGCCAAGGCGAGGGAGGAGGCGCTCCGGGAGCTCGAGAGCTCGAGCGTCCGGGCAGGTGGCGGACGTGGGCCGCTCCGTCCGGACGGCCCTCGAGGGCCTTGGCGTAAGCCTCGGCTCCGGAAGCAGGGAGGTGCCGCCGGCGACCCTCGCGGAGGCTGTGCGTTTTCTCAACGCACAGGTCTCTGCCATTCCGGAGGCTGCCGACGTTCGGGCACGGGGTCGGGCGATCCCCGTCGTCGCGGCCACTGCGGGGCTCGTCGAGTTCCGGGGGGTCGGCGCCCGGGCGATCGGGGGCCGAATCCCCCGAAGCTTCCCGGACTCCTTCGAGCCTTCGCGCCGGGAGGTCGAGCATGTCGCCGGAGGGTTCTACAACCGGATCATCCGGGCGTGGTTCCCGGCTCCAGCGCTTCCGGCGGGAGACGTCCCAGCCCCGGCCTTGGAGGAAGCCCCCCGGGGGGAGGACACCAACGAACATGTATGAGCCTCCCCCCGGGTCTTAGCTAGGGCCCTTTTTTGTTTTAGGAATTTTTTATTCCGGTAGTTTCTTAGAAGAAGCCCCAGGCACTTGTACATAAACATTTTGAATGCAATGAAGTTAGAATTTTTTCTAAGTCTTTGAATTGAACTTACTGTTACCAGGGTTCCCGGGAGGTTGCTCCCGGGCGAAGATCCAGGAGGGGCTCCCCGGGGGACGCCCAAGCGGCTTTAATTTTGCTAAGCCTTATCTCCGGGAATCGCGGCGAGGATAGTGTCCGGGAGCCGATCCGGTTGAGGTGGCGTCCGGAGTGCCACTTGGACAACTTTGATAATCATCGTGCCGAATTATCCCCTCCACGACCGGGGCCTCGGATGATCCCTCCACTCCGGATACTTCCACCAGCGGGATACGAGTTCTGGCCTGAGGATGTGCTCCGGGACGCCCGGCGCCGCGTGCGGGCGTTGTACTGGGACTTGACCCGGGAGCTAGCGGAGAGCCTCCGGGAGTATTAGGCGTAGGAGCCTTAGGGCTTAGAGAATCCCCCGGGTTAGAACCCGGGTTGTATCGTTTCTGAAGCCCACCGGAGGGGGAAGATGTCCTCCGGGTTTGCTAATCAACAAAGCGCTGTGTTGTTGTTTCCTTTCATTGCCTCTTTATTTTCTTCTTCTTGGATGGTCTGGACGACTCATCTTAACAAGGATGAGCTAAGTTCCCTTGTGGGCGGTGCGGTCGACACTCGGGGGTTCCTTATTGTCGCGCCCCGAGACTGGGACTACGACTACTCCTGTAGAGACCTAGCTCGCTGCAGCTAGTCCCTTATATGCATAGCATACACATACCCTTGACTTCCCAGGATAAGTCAAGCACAGGAGTATATCACATTGCAACCGAGTAACTTACAAAATAGTTAAGTAGTGTGGCCTGCTGGCCTTGATATTATATAAGGAGATTACAATGCCTTCACGGCATACATGGTTTAGCAAAATAACATCTACACAGCAGAAGATAGGTGACCCACCCACAAAGAGAAGTGGACGGCAGAACAACACACATCAGGGAAATGACGGGACTGACGCTCCTCCTTCTGGATCCACGACGTACTCCACGCCTTCATCTTGATTGTTGATTGCTCCGTCTATTGATTTGTAGGTTGCAAGAGTGAGCACTTACGTACTCAGCAAGTCATAGGTAAGAGTAGATACATATAGTAGTGATGACATGAACCTAGACTAGTCAAGAATTATGGATGTTTATAAAATAATCTTTTACTTTCATACCTCATCTCATGGCAGCACTTTTCATAATATAACATCATCATTCATGTTCACTAGATTATAGTACTACCGCGACACGTCGACACACGACAGCCCACGGCAGCACTCCTTATCATGACAACACATGTCATTTGGGTAATCTTGATTAAAACATATTTTATTTAGAAAATAATACTTGTGTCACACCCGTGGATTTAATCCACTGCAGCAGACTCCTATAAAACCCGGGAGCTCGGAGTATTCGAATACGTTTTTAACTCTGCAGAGAGGTACCAATTTACCCGCAAGATATTCCACTTTCAAGCCCATCCTATCAAAATGATTAGACCCCTCCTCACAACCATGTGTGAGTGGCAAGGTGGAGATAACAAGAACTTTTGTTATGCATCACTTACAATTCACCCCCGACCCTGTGGCTCTCCGCGAAACACAGTTGTGGTAGGCTGTATCATAACCTCCACCCCACCTCATTTTCCCATTACTGGGTCAAATATCAGATCACCTTCAGTGATAGTAGGAGTCAGCCTCCAAGTCAATCATCACAACACATCTCATGCAGGGGTTTCATGTATGATCCACATAAGTACTTGTTCAGGCCTGTCCCATACCAGGCTTGCGGTTAGCACGTTGTTCATGCCACTAGACGCACAACACAAGGTTCTAGTCCTTATATGCCAGTGACCAGACCATCCACAACCCTGCACCTTCAGTGCCTGCATTCCTTTGCAGTCTAGCACCTCCAGTGCTACAGCCATCCACACCATTTTTCTAGTCACGGCTAGGGGTTTTATTTCATGAATATAAGTATATAGATACATATAATAGTTCATGGCTCAAAACTTGTTTATTTCACATTTTACAGATAACCAGTCCAGTACTGCCAATTGATAAATCAACCATTCTCAATCATTCACATGCAATATTGCCTATATTCAAGGTTATGTTTTAGCAACATTTAAAATATAGGTTCAAGATGACCAAGGATATGACTTGCCTTCCGCGTCGTAAGAAACAGCAGTTGATGACGGGTCAACAGCGAAGTCCTCGATCTCAGATTCTGAATCTGCTCGGCGACAAACAAACAATACACACAAATATTACTTATATATTAAAATGATTTAGGATTTATATGCAGATATGCTTAACAAGAGTGACTGAATGATACTGGAGATAATTGAGATTACAAGCTGAACTGAGTTGAGACCTAGGGTTTCAAGGATTTGGCTACGGATGGGTGGTAGATGCTCTTAGGATCTCAAGGTTACAATAAGAACATCAGTTTTGTGGCTGGTTTGATCAAAAACAGCGAATGTCAGCAGATTGACATTCAGATCAAGATTCTGACATAACTTCAAGGAAAACTAGAGAGCTTATCTCAAGTTATGACAGTAAAAGAAAATGTAGATCATAACTCTACAAATTCAGTGGACAAAGTGGCTTTCAAAATGCACAATCAGAAGTGGGTAAACAAGGCCAATGCCATTGGCTGGCATGCACTGAGACAGTGTCAAAAACTAGGGTTTAGCGGCAAATATAATTCAAGGGCTCAAATCAAGTTGTGATAGAAGAAGAAAATGTTGATCACAACCTCAGGAATCTAAGGGACAAAGTTATGCCCAAAATGCACATCTGGAAGGAAGTGAAAAGGGCTAATGCCACTGACTGACATAGTCTGGCATTGATCTTGACATGGCCAGAAACTAGGGCTTGGCATAACTTTTGATCTAGAGCTCCAAAAGATGCACCACTTTGTCTGGGAGGTAGGCAATGATAACAGGAACAAATCATTCAACAAGATCTAGGGCAGAAGATGGCTAGAAGGTGATGAAATTCAGTGATGAACTGAGGTGAACTAGTTGCACTAGAGCAGTTCTGGACAAGATTTTGGCATGGCTATAACTTGAATTCTGGGCCGTTTCAGAGATCGAGCTAGAAGACAAATATGCTCAGGAAGTTGGGGCACACCTGAATGACAAAGTAGATGAAGCTGAAACGGCCGGGAAAGGATTTCCGGTGAACTGCGCCGGAGAAGAAACACTGCCATTTGGGGGTTTTTGTTACAGGTCGAATGAACTCGATTCCAAGCTTGGAGAGCATCTAGGAGGTATAGGGAAGCTTCTGGTACAATTAGATGGGCCGGAGGATGGCCGGAGAAGCCTGGCGACGATCGCCGGTTTCTGGAGAGCTCAAAATTGGGGAAAGCTTCGATTGAAACTCAATCGGGAGATCTTGATGCATAGGCTTGCTGGAAATGAGTCACTGATTTTTCTTCCACAGGATCGAGAGCTAAATCGAGGTAATTTGGCCTGCATTGCCGGAACAGGGCATTCTTCTAGTTTCAGTAATTCCGGTGATCGACGGCGATAGGAGGCAAGGAAATCCAATTAAGTGATACAGCACGATGAGAGAGATAAGGGGAACTCACTGGTGCTGTCAATTTGGTGGTTGAGGCTGCGGTTGAGGCTGTCACCGTGAAGCTCCTCGATGGCTCGCCGGAGAAGACGACTGCAGCGAGAGATTTTACAAAATTGGCTAAGTCCTGGTGAAGAGGAGATGATACAAGGCTCTGGTAGTTTAAATAGAGCAGTGGGCGTAGCTTGCAAGGATTTACAGCATTGAATTTGTGCCAGATGACAAGATTTGCCGGGCGCAGCTGCAACAACGGCGAGCGGTGAAGCGACGGTGCACTGGCAAGGCGAAGCTGTGCTACATTGGGACTCAACCATGTCGGGCGGTGCAAGGTGGTGGCGACAACGGCTGGCAAGGCAAGCTACGTGGCAAGAAGATGCTGACAAAAGCCTGTTGCTGGTCGCGCGCAGGAGCACATGCTGTTCAACGGCGCTGCCACGGCGTTGCCACGGCACGGCTGAAGCAAGGACACGTACACACAAGCATGCACGGTCACGAGTGCGGCGAAGCCTCACCGGCGGCGAGCAAGCGCGGCGCAATTGCACGGCGATCTCTGGTCGTGCACAGCAGCTGCTGTCCTGGTCGAATAGGGCTGATTTGCAATTTCCAATTCTTGATTTGGACTGAATTATAAATCTGAAGATTTGGAAGGTTTGATCTGAAATTGATTCTGCTGTTTTGGTATACTTAATTCCACAAATGATTTGGCACAGATTGAAGATAAAATTTGAGACATTTGGATATCTTTTGATGTGAACTGAAAACAGAGTAGATTAGGGTAAAATAGGTCTGAAACTTATTGATCTCGAATTCTGGGATTTAGGGTTTGATTTTGAGATACTCATATAAGAAGAATTTGTATTGAAAAGCATTTGGGAGGTGTTCCCTGAATCAGATTTGAATTTGGAGATGATTTGCAACATTTTGCCTTTCTGGCTTTTGGAAAAAAAATCTGGAAAAAGGACTGATCTGCGAATCTGGAGTTTTGGAAGGTTTAAACTGAATTTGATTTCACTGATATAGCATATTATATTCAACAGAATATTTGGCAAGAACATTTGATAAAATTTGGCACATTTGAATAGTCTTTGATACAGACTGAAAATAGGGTATTTTTAGGGTAATTGAATCTGAGCTCCAATTGATTTCGAATTATGGTAATTAGGATGAGATCTTGAAATCTGCACAGAAGAAGAACTTGTTTCAAATAGCATCTAGAAAAGATTTGCCGAAGAAATTCTGAATTTGGAGTTAATCTGGAGATTTTAGTCTTTTTGGGTCTTCAGAAATCAGATAAGGACTAATTTGAAATAACTCTTGGACTGATTTGCAAAAAAGGTTCAGATGGTGAAATCTGGCTGCCAACTTTTTGGATTAAGGTATTGGCATACCCTTGATCATAATCCAGGAATAATCTGGTCTGAACTTGGCTAAGATTTTGATTAAATCTGAATTTCTGAAACTTAGGGTAAAAGGTAATAACAGATATTCTGTTTTCGAAAACAGAAAAGAGTTGATAATTATGGAAGTTAGAGATAGAATTGAATCTGGGTTCTGAAGGCTTTTAGGTTTAGGATAACTGATAGTTCAAATCTGGCAAGTCAGATCTTGACTTGGGGTCACAGGATAGATTTGAAGAAATTAAGGCTAGAACAGAATAAAGCTGAGGCTGATTTGGCTGATCTAGGAGAGACATATGCATGCATGATTTTTAAGAAAGAACTTTTCACCCCAAAACTCAGGATGTTACACTTATCCCCCCCGCCCACAGCGGGCCGGAAAATAGCTCCGCGCGCTGTGGGGGTAACAAGGCCCCCGGGAAGGAAGTCACCTGTAGCATAGGAAATTTTCTAAGTTAGAAAACTTTAAAACGCGATTTTCAAGGAGAAGACCTTCCGGGAGACAATCGTCCGGTCGCCGTGAGAACGGGGAGCCGGGAATGAGGCCTCATGTGGAAGAAACATCCAGGAAAACCCGATGAGATTTTCAGAGGCGAGCTTCCTGGAAGACATTCGTCCGGTCGCCGTGAGGACGGGGAGCCGGGAATAGGGTCTTTGGGGAAGAAAATGCCCGAGAAATCCGTGACTTCTCCGAGAGACAATCGTCTGGTCACCGTGAGAACGGGGAGCCGGGAAAAGGGTCTCCGGGAGGCATTCATCCGGTCACCGTGAGAACGGGGAGCCGGGAATAAGGTCTCCGGGAGGCATTCATCCGGTCGCCGTGAGAACGGGGAGCCGGGAATAAGGTCGCTGGGGACCAACCGTCCGGTCGCCGTGAAAACGGGGAGCCGGGAATAACGTTGACTCCCGGAGGAGGAAGATAGATCCAATCAAGCCGCAAGGGGCCGATCTTCCGATCGCCGTGAAAACGGGGAGCCAGGAATAACGTCGACTCCCAGAGGAGGAAGATGGATCCAATCGAGCCGCAAGGGGCCGATCTTCCGGTCGCCGTGAAAACGGGGAGCCGGGAATAACGTCGACTCCCGGAGGAGGAAGATAGATCCAATCGAGCCGCAAGGGGCCGATCTTCCGGTCGCCGTGAAAACGGGGAGCCGGGAATAACGTCGACTCCCGGAGGAGGAAGTGCCCGAAGACGGGGCTTGAGTGTTTGGGCAGGGGACTAGTCTCCCAAAGTGACTCGTTACCACGGCCACTGTGACCGGGTTGCCGCTTACACCCTCAGTCCACGAGGGCTGATCGTAAGCCGCCCTACGGGAGTGAAGACTCCCGTTGTAGGGACTTGTTGGGCCTGGCCCACTTCCTCGCGGGGAGGGCATCCTCACGAGGAGGGCATCCTCGCGGGGAGGGGATCCTCGCGGGGAGGGGATCCTCGCGGGGAGGGCTTCCTCGCAGGGAGGGCATCACCGCTAGGGGCGGTAATGAGGGAGACCTGCAATGAGACAGTTTGAAAAGCAAGACCTATGTATTGCTAATAAAATGAAGTACAAGGCCTCCCCCTGCGAAGCCGCGAAAGGGGAGGAAAATACAGTGCCCCTCCTCCCCCACTGGCGTGAATGCCCCGGGGGAGGGGACAGGCCCGTAAGGCTAAACATAGAACTTGCGAAGTAAACGCAAGTTCCACGTGTGCTTCAGCTCCTGCTCTTGAAGGTTGGAGAGCTTGTAGGCCCCCGAGCCCAGGACCGCGGAGATCCTGTAGGGGCCCTCCCACTTGGGGGAGAGCTTACCCTGGGCCTGGGGGTCCGTCACGTGCTTGAGGACAAGGTCCCCAAGGCGGAAAGCTTTCTCGCGCACGCGTTGATTATACGCGCGCGCCATTTCTTGCTCGTAGATGGCGTGGCGGAGGAGCGCTCGGTCGCGTTCCTCCTCTACGAGGTCGATCTCCAGACGCTGGTTGGCCTCGTTGGCCTGGTACGCTGAGGGCGTAGCTCCCTCCAGGAGCTCAACCTGCAGTGACCGGAAGCCAATCTCCGGGGGGAGGACTGCCTCCGCCCCGTAGACCAGGGAGAAGGGAGTACGCCCCGTCGCCCGGGACGGGGTCGTGCGCATGGAGCAGAGGATGCTAGGGAGCTCCTCCGCCCATGCACCCCGCTTAGAAGCGGTTTGCTCGAGTCTCCGGCGCAATCCCTGTAGGATCACGCCGTTGACCCTCTCGACAGCCCCATTGCTCCGGGGATGGGCCACAGAGGCGAAGTGGATGACGAGCCCCAGGCCTTCACATAATTCCCGAAAATAAGCCGAGTCGAATTGGGTCCCGTTGTCCACGGTGATTTCCCGGGGGACACCAAAATGACATACGACGTTTTTCCAGAAAAACCGCTGAACGGCCCGGGACGTGATGCTGGCCAAAGGCTCCGCTTCAACCCACTTTGTAAAATAGTCGACTGCGACTACCGCATACTTGTATCCCCCGGGCGCTGGGGGGAAGGGCCCTAAGAGGTCCATCCCCCAGCGCACAAAGGGACAAGTGATGGGGATCGTCTGCAGCGCTATCAGGGGGAGGTTCGAGCCCTTGGCCATCTTCTGGCATGGCTCGGACGCGGAGACAAGGTCTCGCGCGTCGCGCATAACCGTGGGCCATTAGAAGCCCTGCCGGAGGGCCTTGGCCGCGATAGCGCGCGGGGCTAGGTGAGAACCACAGCTCCCCGCGTGGATGTCTTCGAGAAGTTGAAGTCCCTCTGGCCGGGGGAGGCAGCGCAGGAGGGCGGAAGCCCCCCGCTTGTAGAGCCTCCCCTCCAGCAAGAGGTATGCCTGGGCTTTAGCCCGGAGGTGTTTAGCCTCGGTCTCACTAGGAGGGTCCCCCTCCCCCTTAATGAAGGAGATGAGGGGGTCCATCCAAGACGGAGTCCGGGTGATCTCGGCGACCTCCGGGATATGAGGCTCGTCGCCCGTGTCCGGGGAGGCCCCCGAGGGCTTCGTGATGATCTCCAGGAAAGCCCCCTTGGGGAGCGATTCCCGGGCGCTTGCTGACCGGGCCAAGGCGTCGGCCAGGTCATTGTCCCTTCGTGGGATATGCTGGGCCTCGAGGCCGTCGAAATGCCTCTCCATCTTTCGTACTTCCTGCAAATAAAGACTTAAGTTTGCGTCATGGCACAGGTAAGACTTGCCCACTTGGCAAACTATGAGCTGAGAATCTCCCTTGACTAGGAGGCGCCGGATCCCTCGGGAGCGCGCGAGGCACATCCCGAGGAGCAAAGCCTCGTATTCGGCGACGTTGTTGGTTGCGGGGAACTCGAGCCGCGCTGCGTACTCGAGTTCCTTCCCCTCGGGGCTCCGGAGGACTACTCCCGCACCAGCCCCGGCGAGACACAGCGACCCATCGAACATAAGAGTCCAATGATCACCGCGTCGGGGCGGCACAGGGAGGTCTTCGTCCCCGGATCCAGAGGCGGGAGTCCACTCTGCGACGAAGTCGGCGAGGACCTGCGATTTGATGGCGGAGCGGCCGGTAAGGGACAGGGAGAAGGGGGCGAGCTCGGCCCCCCACTTCCCGATCCGACCGGTGGCTTCTTTGTTCCGCAGTACGTCCCCGAGGGGGAGGGACGACGGGACGGTTATGGGGTGCCCCAGGAAGTAATGCCGAAGCTTCCGGGACGCCATGAGGAGGGCGTAGCAGATTTTCTCCATCTCTGTGTACCGAGTTTTGGCCCCTTGGAGGGCCTCACTCACGTAGTACACGGGACGCTGCTGCCCCCCTTGCTCCTTCACCAAGACCGCGCTGACGGCGACAGGGGTCGCGGCGAGGTAGAGGAGCAAAGGCTCTTCCGGGGATGGACTCACGAGCATTGGAGGGCTTGTGAGGTACTTCTTGAGGTCGTCGAACGCCTCCTGGGCCTCGGGGGTCCAGCGGAACCCCTCGAGCCCTCGGAGGATCTTGAAGAACTGGAGGCCCCGCTCCCCCGACCGGGAGATAAAGCGGCTGAGTGCGGCTAGGCGGCCGGAGAGCCGCTGGACATCCTTGACGGAGCGCGGTGGGGGCATATCTAGGAACGCCCGGATCTTCTCGGGGTTTGCCTCAATGCCCCGCTGGGACACGAGGAAACCTAGGAGCTTCCCCCCACGCACCCCGAAGGCGCACTTCTCCGGGTTCAGCTTGAGCCCGAATGCGCGGAGGTTGCGGAAGGTTTCAGCCAGGTCGTCGATGTGGGAGGCTGCGCGGGGACTCTTGACAACCGCATCGTCTACGTAGACTTCAACGTTGCGGCCGACTTGCTCTTTGAAAATCAGTGTCATGAGGCGCTGGAAAGTCGCCCCCGCGTTCTTGAGCCCGAAGGGCATATGGACGTAGCAGAAGGTTCCGAGGGGAGTAATAAAACTCGTCTTTTCCTAGTCCCCTTCCGCCATCCGGACTTGATGGTAGCCCGAGTAGGCGTCTAGGAAGCTCATGAGCTCGCACCCCGCAGTGGAGTCGACGAGCTGATCAATCCGCGGGAGCGGGAAGTTGTCTTTGGGGCAGGCGCGGTTAAGGTCGGTGAAGTCCACGCACATCCGCCACCTGCCGATTGACTTCTTGACGAGGACGGGGTTCGCGAGCCACTCGGGGTGCAGGACCTCCCGAACGAACCCCGCCTCTCGGAGCCGGGTGATCTCCGCCTTGATTGCCTCTTAGCGCTCGAGGGAGAGTTTCCGCAGCTTCTGTTTGACCGGGGGGTGACGGGGGGCCACTGCAAGCTTGTGCTCAATGACCTTCCGGGCGACGCCCCACATGTCTGACGGCTTCCACGCAAAAACATCGGAGTTTTCGCGCAGAAAAGCCGCAAGTTGCGCTGCGTGCTCCTCGGGGAGCTCCGCCCCGATCCGGACGGTTTTGTCTTCGTTGCCCGGGGACAGCAGGACCTTCCGGAGGCCCCCTTCCGAACGCGGCTTGAGGAGGGGCCTCCCGGGCGATGGCGCAGCAGCATCTAGTTCCGGGGGAGAAGCTCCCCCCCCGGGCGTCTTTATGAGGTTGACGCTTCCGATCGTGGCCGCAGCGCGCTCGTATAGAGCACGGGCCATGTCTTGGTTTCCCCGGACGTTGATTACACCATGTGGCCCGGGGATCTTCATGCAGAGGTAGTTTTGATGGGTGGCAGCCCCCAGCCGGTTGATTGTCGTCCTCCCCATAATCGCATTGTAGGAGGAGGGGAGGTCCACTACATCGAAGCGGACCAGCTCGGTCCGGTAGTTCTCGGGGGTGCCGAAGGTCATTGGAAGATCTACCTTGCCCATGGGGTGAATTGCCTTCCCCGGGACAAAACCTTGCAGGGGCCCGGCAGCGGGCTGTAGGAGCTTCTCATCCACCTGCATTTCTTTGAAGGCCTTCAGGAATAGGACATCGACGGAGCTCCCGCCGTCCACCAGGATGCGGGCCAGATGGCAGTTGTAGATGGTCGCGGAGACAATGAGTGCGTCGTCGTGGGGGAAGTGAACCCCCCGCGCGTCTTCTGCCGTGAAGGTGAGGGCGACGTCCGACCACTTCGGTGGCGGGGACGCGTGTAGCACCCCCACAACCTTGACCTCGCGCGCGTACTCCTTACGCTGGCGCTTAGAGTCCCGCCCGGAGGCAGATCCTCCCACGATGACGTTGATGTGCCGCTGCGAAGTTTGAAAGGGGAGAGCTCCTGAAGGCTCCCCATCCTGCGTCTGCTGACCCCCCGTGGGAGCGGGAAGGGCCGGAACAGCTGGCCGAGGGAGCAAGGAGGCCGGAGTCCCCCCCTGCTCACGCTGGTCGAGGAAGTCCGCAAAGTGCTGCAGCAACTGGCTACAATCTCGGGTAGCGTGGGTATTGGACCTGTGGAGGCTGCACCACGGTCCTTCCCGCCTTCTCCCCGCGGGGCCTTCCCGGCCGCGCAAAGACTGTCCTCCCCCTTGGCCCTTTGGTTTGGGGAAGGGGCGGTTGGCCCTTGGGGGGTCGCGCGAACCGCCTCCGCCCTCGAGGACAAAGGTGTCCCGAGGCCGTGGCTCACTACGCCTCCCTTGTCTGGGGCGTTTGGGGGGATCCCTGGCCCCCCGGTCGACGGGGGCGGGAGCCCCCTGGGTCTTCTTCCAAATATCGTCTTCCTCCGCCCGAGCGTACTTTTCGAGCACGTAGAATAGCTCGTCGGCGGAAGAGGGGCAGCTCCGGGAGAGCCTTCGGTGGAGCTCCCCCGGAAGGATGCCACTTTTGCAGGCTTCAATGACCGTAGAGTCGAGGACGTGGGCCACTTTGCTCTTCACCTGAGCAAAGCACTTGAAGAAGCTTCTGATGGTTTCCCCAGTCCTCTGCCGGATAGTGTACAGCTGCGAGGAGTCCAGGGGACGCACGTAGTTCCCTTGGAAGTTGGCACAAAACTCTCGCTTGAGCTGCGAGAAAGAGTTGATGGAGCCGGCCTTCAGGTTGTAGAACCAGGAGCGGGCAATGCCGGAGAGGTAGAGGGGGAAAACGTTGCACTGTACTGTCTCGTCCCCCCCGGCCGCAGAGATGGCAGTGGAGTAGACCTGCACAAACTCGTAAGGGTCCGCCTCACCGTTATTGTGCTCGATGTGCGGAGGGCGGTAGGGCCGCGGCCACCGGATGCTGCGAAGCCTTCGACACAGGGGCTGGTTAGCCCCCTGCACTTCCCGGGGAGAGCTCCGGTCGCTATCTTCTTTCACGGGACCTTCGTTGTCTGAGTCTGGAAGCGGTCCGAGTGGTCCGCCAGAATGGCGGTGGCGGCGCCTTTCCTCCGGACCGGGGCTGAATTCCCGGACGTCCGGGCTCTCCGCCGGAGAGGTTGGCTCTTCAGCGGGTTTCTTCCCCCGGCCTGTGCGAGAGCGTGGCTCCCCGCGCCCGCGGCCGGGGGGAAGTTCTTCCCCGCGCTCTCACGAACCGGTTGGGAGGGAGCTCGTGCGCTGTAGCTTCCGGAGCCGTGGGAGGGAGCTCGTGCGCTGTAGCTTCCGGAGCCGGTTGGGGCGAGCCCTCTGCGACGGCCCTGGGACCAGAAAGGGGGAAGCCCCTGTATCATCCGGAACGGGGGAGGGGGCGCCCGCGGCGACGCCTGGAATCGAAGTGGAGGGGGCCCCAGCGGCCACAACCGGAACCGGGAAGGGGGCAGGCCCTGTGACACCCGGAACCGGCGAGGGGGGAGCCCCCGTGGCGACGTCCGGAACCGGGGAGCCCATGCGGGGGGAAGTCCGCTGCAGCACGGGGGCTGCTCTGTCAACCGCACCTGGTGCGGTAAACGCGACGCAGGGGGCGGGACTGACTCCCGGCGCAGGGTAAACCCCCGGCAAGAAGTGGGCTCCCGCCCCGGGAATAGGCCGGGGACGGGGTACCCCCTTGGTGCCACGAAGGGCCCCGGCATGAAATAACCTCCTGGCACCGGGACGGGCCCAGGTGTATATCCCGCAGGGGGAGGAAACCCCCCGGCAGGATCATACGGGGCGGACAACCCCCCGGAGGCCGGAGGGGCCGCCGGGTAACCCATAAACGGGGGCATGTTCCCCGGATACGGGTGTGACGCAAATGTGGGGGCCGGAGGCCGCGCTAACACGCTAAGGAGCTCGTCCATAGAGCGCTGAGCGCGGAGCTGGCCTTCCACGAGAGCCTCGAGCAGGGCATGCCGGGGAGCTGGGGGAGCCGCCGGGGGGACGCTTGTCCCAGCCGAGTTCCCCGCGGTCACCGGGAACGACCTGGAGGTGGAAGCACCTAAGTTAAGAGGAAAGGAGGGAGGCGGTACCTGGGCCAAGTCGCCTCCGGAAGGGACCGCCGGGACAGCAGTGTCCCGGGCGGACGGTGCCGGGTCTCCGAGACCCGGGTCACCGGGAAGTGTGCGAGCCCTTGTTCTTGGGGGAGCCATGGCGTCTTGTCACGGGTCCCCACGGACGGCGCCAACTGTCGTGGTATTGCGAATACCCCGGCAGGTTTTGAGAATGTTCCTAGCGAAGATTACGCGGCGCGGGTTGACCGGATGACCGGTCCTCCCCCGCCGGACAAGCACAAAAAATGACACACGGGTTTATACAGGTTCAGGTCCCGGTGGGGGCCCTAGTCCTGTCGACGCGCTCCCGACCGGAGTCGGCTGGGGAGGCTCTCTCCGGGGGAGAGGCTTCCGTAGCACGTCTGTGAGTTTAGTTATTCCAATAAAAGAACCGATCCCCTACAACAGAGGGGTACAAGGGCTATTTATAGCCCCAAAAAGCAGCAAAGAACCTAAACTACCCCGGAAGCCACCGTCGGATTGAAGGGCAGGACCGTCCTTCTCCCGGTCAAACGCCTTGGATGCTTGACAGGTCGTCGCTAGTTCCCGAGGCGCCCCTCGCGTGACCTGCACGTGATAAACAGTTCAAGACTTTACCTTTAGGAGGGCGATGAGGCCCGGGACGGCGCAGGAGGCCAGGTCCCGGGGGCCAAAAGGCGGCGCCCAGGGAGGCCCCGGAGGCCACGTCCCCGGGCAAATGGCGGCGCCCGGGAGGGCACCGGAGGCCGCGTCCCAGGAGCTAAAAGGCGGCGCCCGGGGAGGCCCCGGAGGCCGGATCCTCGGGCAGCCGTGACACAACTTACCTGGACTTAATCCCGCGGAGATTTCCCCCGACAAATAGAGAATCTTTTGGCTCAATTAGACATACTTTTTTACATACTAGCTATTAGGGTTTAGTTTAGTTTTAATTTAGTAGAGCCCCTTCTCTATTTTATTGTTTTTGTAAGCCGGCAAGGACGGCAACTTCAATTCTCAAGCAATCATGTAAGTTTTTATTTATTTCTTATCATTATCATTATTTCTGCATTATTATAGCTTTTTGCGAGTAGATCCCTTCTAGGGTTAGGGATGACCTAATCTGGAAGGCGTGATTCTTCCTTGGTTTTGATCTCAAGTTTTGGAGTTATTTTCTAATATTTTCTTCCTCTAAACCCTAAATTCTTGTTTCAGCAATAGACGTAACAGTTGAGCCTTAGCTAGAATTTACAGGAGTTCTTGAGTCCTTAGCGCTTTGATGCGGGACCCTGAACAAGAGAGATGCTCTCGCCAAATGTGACAGTGGAAGTGATACTCTGACTATTGATCCAGCGCCCCGAACTAGAAACTTAGTTTGTCTTGGAAAGCAATGGAAATTAACTCACAATCCTCGGACCTTGGATAGAATTACGCCGGATGGTTATGGAATTCTCGAAGCCCTAGGTTTTAATTCTTGCTTTATAAATCCAGATTTCATACCTGCAATTTACTGCTTTAAAAACCTTGATTGATAGTTTTAGTAGTAGAATTAGTTATAGAAAAACAACCCACAACTCGTTTAGATTTAATCAGTGATCTATTAAGCTAGAAAGACAAATACGCTTGTTCCTCGTGGAATTCGACCCTCAAGTGCTCAACGTTCAACCGTCCACTTGCGATATTACAAAATCACACCGTTTTAGGTGCGATCAAGTTTTTGGCGCCGTTGCCAGGGAACAACGGGAATTCATCTATTTAGATTAATTTTCGTTGATATAAGTCACTCTCACTTCTCAATCTTGCTTCTATTTTTCTTTTTTGCTTTTTCTTTTCTTTGCACCACTAACCTTTCAGGGACAGTAGTGCAAAGCTGGATAGCTCGGACGAACCTATCAAAACCGTGCGCCAACTTCGGTACGAGGCAAGACAGGTAAGATCGGAGGAAAACTCACAGCTTTTCGAAGACATAGAACAAAAACCAACAATGGAGAACCAAAAAGACTCAAGCATTATGCAACCCCACTCAGCATGGGATTGCAATCAGGTATTCTTAGACCGCCGATTGAATCAAACAATTTTGAGATAAAACCTGCGCTTTTGAATTTGGTTCAACAAAACCAATTCAACAGTCTTCCCGCTGAAGATCCATCACTACATTTACATATGTTTCTTCAGCATTGTGATACTTTCAAGATTTATGGAGTAACACAGGATGCACTTCGTTTGAGGCTCTTTCCTTTCTCGCTTCGAGAAGCGAGGGCATGGCTATACACTCTTCCTCCTATGTCAATCACTACTTGGGACGAACTCTCACGGGTTTTTCTTGGTAAGTTTTTTCCTCCTGCTAAAACTGTTCAAATTCGCAACCAGATTGCATCTTTTTCTCAGCAGGTAGGTGAATCACTTTATGATGCTTGGGAACAGTACAAGGACTTGCTGATCAAATATCCGCATCACGCACTAGAGAAGTGGCTTGTAGTTCAAACGTTCTATAGCGGATTGAACTACAATGCACGGATGGCCGTAGACGCTGTAGCTGGTGGCGCACTAATGAACAAAAGTGTAGACAAAGCATATGACCTCATCGAAGGAATCACTCAAAACTACACTCGATGGGGAACCGAACGAGCTGCCCAACAAGCTCCAACCAACAACATTGAGGTAAGTGTCATGTTGCAATTAGCCGAGCAGGTAGCACTCTTGACCGATAAATTATCAATTCTTGGATCTTCTGCTACTTCATCTGTTAATGCAATTGCACCTATATGTGAACTGTGCGGCATACAGGGCCACTATGGCCATGAATGCCAATTTAACCCATCCATGGAGCAGGCAAACACTTTTCAGGGTATGCAACAACGGCAAGGTAATACTTTTCCTAATTCGTATAACTCTGGATGGCGCAACAATCAAAATTTTGCATGGTCAGGACAAAATCAGCAACCTCAACACCAACAACCAAATTTTGGACAGCAGCAAATACATCAACAAAATCCCCAATATCAAGGTCAAAGGCCACCGTTTCAACCACAAAATCAGCAACCTTATCGACCTCCAAACCAACGACAACCCGAGCAATCGAACATGGAGCGCATGCTAGAGAACTTTCTAGCAAATCAAGAGAAAGAGAAGACGTCCATGAACCAAAAGATCGACTCCATATCGACTCACGTCCACATGCTCGAGACTCAAATTGCACAATTGGCGAATCCTGCACCAAAAAACGATAACCCTCTTCCTTCTCAACCTATTAATCCTCGCAATTCTGAGCATATTAATTCTATAGTTTGTTCTAACTCTCTTGTTTCTGATGCAGTGATCTTAAGAAGTGGAACAAAGGTACCAGAACGAACACCACCAACTGAACCTGCGGCGGCAAGTGAAATTGAAGAAGTACCATCACAGCCGGCAAAGGATGATGACAAGGTCGCTGAGCCACAAGAAAAGGAAAGTGGAGAAAATCAGGTAACACGTATTTATAATCGAACTCCACCTCTTCCGGGAAGGTACGTAAAAGCAAAACTCAATAAGCAATTTGAAAATTTTGTTGAGATCTTGAAAAAGCTTAATGTGACTGTACCTTTCACTGATTTAGTAACTCAAATGCCTTCTTATGGAAAATTTTTGAAAGATATACTTACTAAAAAGAGGGATTTGAGTGAATTTCAAACTGTTGCTTTAACCGAAAATTGTAGTGCTTTAATTCAGAACAGGATGCCAACAAAGCTATGTGATCAAGGGAGCTTCTCCATCTCTTGTAACATAGGTATGGTACATATCAATCGAGCTCTTTGTGACCTTGGCGCAAGCGTTAGTGTGATGCCTCTTACCATCGCACAACGTTTGAGCATGGGTGAGATTAAGCCTACACGCATAGTTTTGCAACTTGCCGATCATTCGGTAAAGCATCCGGAAGGAATACTGGAAGATGTGCCTCTTCAAGTCGGTAAATTTTATCTTCCGGTTGATTTTGTCGTTCTTGATATGGATGAAGATGTTGCTATACCTATTATATTGGGACGACCCATGCTCCGGACAGTAGGTGCCCTCATTGATGTTCGTGAGGGACGAATTACTTTTCGCATAGGGGAGGAGAAAATTTTATTTGAAATGTCTAAACTTGTTGACTGCCCTATGTATGAAGAGAAAATTTGCAGCGTGGATGCTCTAGAAGAAGTCTTGGAAGAGGAGTCTCCACTTCCACTCACTTTTGGTGAAGGAACGGATGAACTATTTGAAAATGAAAAAATGGACAGCAGCGAAGAAAACAAACAAAACGAAGATGAACCAACAAAAGAACCATCCAAAGAGGACATCTTGGATTCTAACGTCACAGGTAAGGAAAAGGCAAGTAAACCTACACTCGAAACTCTTCCTTTCTCACTGAAATATATGTTTTTGGATGATGATGAGATGCAACATGTCATTGTTAATGCAAACTTGACCAATTCACAACTAGAAAAATTGATTTCTTTACTTCGTGTGCATCGCAATGCTCTTGGTTATTCTATTGATGATATCAAAGGGATTATCCCTAAAATTTGCATGCATAGGATCTCTCTAGTTGATGAAACTAAAACCTCCGTTGAGCATCAATGTAGATTAAACCCGAACTTGAAGGAAACTATAAAAGCTGAAATTTCTAAACTATTAGATGCAGGTATCATTTATCCTATTTCTGATAGTAATTGGGTTAGCCCTGTTCATGTGGTTCCAAAGAAAGGAGGTATGACTGTGGTCAACAATACTAATAATGAATTGATCCCTAATAGACTTGTTACTGGATGGCGCATGTGCATTGATTATTGTAAATTAAATAGCGCCACTAGGAAGGATCACTTTCCATTACCTTTCATTGATCAAATGTTGGAAAGATTAGCCAAACATGCAAACTTTTGTTTTCTTAATGGGTATTCGGGGTTCTTTCAAATCCCAATTCATCCCGATGATCAAGATAAGACGACGTTTACATGTCCCTTCGGTACTTTTGCCAATAGGCGCATGCCGTTTGGATTATGTAATGCGCCTGCAACCTTTCAACGATGTATGATGGCTATCTTTTCAGATTTAATCGAAGAAATAATGGAAGTCTTTATGGATGATTTTAGTGTTTATGGTTCCTCTTTCGATGTTTGTCTCCAAAATCTTTCTCGAGTCTTAAGTAGGTGCGAAGAAGTCAACCTTGTGCTAAACTGGGAAAAGTGCCAATTCATAGTTCAAGAAGGCGTGGTGCTTGGCCACATAATTTCTAAACGAGGGATTGAAGTCGACAAGGCAAAAATCGAAGTCATAGCAAGTCTTCCACCACCAACCAACGTGAAGGGCATACGCAGTTTCTTGGGACATGCAGGTTTTTACTGTCGTTTCATTAAGGATTTTTCCAAAACTGCTAAACCTCTCACTCATTTGGTTGGTAAAGATGTGCCTTTTGATTTTGATGAAAAATGCCTTAATGCCTTTAATCAACTGAAACATGCATTAACAACTGCTCCCATCATACAACCTCCAAATTGGAAAGAACGTTTTGAATTGATGTGTGATGCTAGTGATTATGCAATTGGCGCTGTTCTAGGGCAAAGAACAAATAAGGTCTTACATGCTATATACTACGTAAGCAAAACTTTGGATGATGCGCAAAATAATTACACTACAACCAAAAAAGAATTGCTTGCTATAGTCTATGCCCTAGATAAATTCCGTCCATATTTGATTGGTTCAAAAGTAATTGTGCATACTGATCATGTTGCTCTTAAGTATCTTTTGACCAAGACAGAAACAAAGCCACGGTTTGCACGATGGATCTTACTGCTATAGGAATTTGATTTGGAGATCAAATGTAAGAAAGGTGCTGAGAACGTCGTCGCCGATCATCTCTCGCGACTCTTGACTGACACCGCCAACATTCACATCAATGATGCTTTACCCGATGAGCACCTTTACTTGATTCAACAAGAACCATGGTATGCTGATATTGCAAATTATGTATTTAACCATGAACTTTCTCCAGGGTTGACAAGTAGACAACGAAAGCGCTTCCTCCACGACATCCAACGCTACTACTGGGACGATCCGCATCTTTTCAAAAAGGGAGTTGACAATATATTTTGAAGATGCGTGCCCGACCAGGAGATCCAAAGCGTACTTGAACATTGTCATTCATCTCCATGTGGTCGACACGTCGGAGCTTCAAAAACAGCGGCTAAGGTATTGCAATCAGGTTTGTTTTGGCCTTCTTTATTTAAAGATGCTTATGACTTTGTGCAAAAATGCGATCCTTGCCAACATTCGGGAAATTTAAGTCAAAGACATGAAATGCCCTTAACAAGTATTCTTAAAATTAAACTCTTTGATGTATGGGGGGTAGATTATATGGGACCTTTTCCATGTTCTATGGGTAACTCCTACATCTTAGTTGCGGTTAATTATGTTTCAAAGTGGATAGAGGCTATTGCTACACCAACAAATGAGTCAAAACATGTGATAAAGCTTTTCAAAACAGTCATCTTTCCCCGATTTGGTATACCGCGAGCAGTAATTAGTGATGGCGGTGAATATTTCACTAATTACCAATATCAAAAATTGTTGATGAAATATGGGGTAATTCATAAAGTTGCTCTTGCATATCACCCTCAGACAAGTGGACAGATTGAAGTCTCAAACAGAGAAATCAAGTCGATCTTGCAGAAGGTAGTGGCACCGTCTCGTACGGATTGGGCACTCAAACTTCCAGATGTCCTTTGGGCATATCGCACTGCATTCAAGACTCCGCTAGGTATGACGCCTTACAAACCTGTATTTGGTAAAAACTGTCATTTTCTTGTTGAACTATCACACATGGCATTATGGGTGTTAAGAGAACTCAATTGGGACTTTGACAAAGCGGGGAGAAGGCGAATCCTTGAATTGCATGAGCTAGAAAAGCTTCGGAACAACTCCTATGAGAGTGCCTTGATCTATAAAGACAACTTAACAATTTTTGTAGAAATGAAGTTTTGACTTTAGTAGAAAGACCCAAGGATCATAATGTAATTGGAACAAAATGGATTTTCAAAAATAAGCAAGATGAAAATGGTGTAGTAATTAAAAATAAAGCTCGTCTTGTTGCTCAAGGTTTCACTCAAGTCGAAGGTCTAACTTTGGCGAAACTTTTGCACCTATAGCAAGACTTGAAGCTATTCGTATTCTTCTTACTTATGCATCATGTTTCAATATCAAATTATTTCAAATGGATGTAAAAAGTGCATTTTTGAATGGTGAAATTTCTGAACTTGTTTTTGTTGAACAACCTCCTGGTTTTGAAGATTCTAAACTCCCAAACCATGTGTTTAAATTGTCTACAGCTCTCTATGGTCTCAAACAAGCTCCTCGAGCTTGGTATGAACAACTTAAAGACTTTATTTTATCAAAAGGTTTTAAAATTGGGAAGGTTGATACAACTTTGTTTACAAAGAAAATTGAAAAAGAATTGTTTATTTGTCAGATATATGTTGATGATATTATCTTTGGATCTACTAATGAACACTTCTGTCATGAGTTTGGAGAGATGATGTCTAGGGAATTCGAGATGTCAATGATCGGTGACCTAAGCTTCTTCCTCGGACTTCAAATCAAGCAACTCAAGAACGGTACGGAAGACGCTAAAGCAATCAAAACCCCCATGGCGACAAATGGACATCTCGACTTGGACAAAAGCGGCAAATCGGTCGATTCTAAACTCTATAGGTCTATGATTGGTAGCTTGTTGTATCTCACTGCATCTAGGCCTGATATCATGTTTAGTGTGTGCTTATGTGCTAGATTTCAGTTAGATCCTAAGGAATGTCATTTAATTGCTCTTAAAAGAATCCTTAGGTATTTAAAATGCTATCCCAGTTTAGGTCTTTGGTATCCGAAAGATGCAAATTTTGAATTAATTGGTTATTCGGATTCTGATTATGCTGGGTGAAAGATTGATCGTAAAAGCACATCTAGTAGCTGTCAGCTGTTGGGGAGATCATTAGTATCATGGTCATCTAGGGAACAGAACTCTGTAGCTCTCTCCACAGTTGAAGCTGAATATGTGTCTGCAGGCAGTTGTTGTGGTCAATTATTATGGATGAAGCAGACATTTTTGGATAATGGAATTAAATTTGATAAAGTGCCACTCCTGTGTGATAATGAAAATGCCATTAAAATTGTAAATAATCCTGTTCAACATTCTAGAACTAAGCATATTGAAATACGGCACCATTTTATTAGAGATTATGTGGCAAAAGGGGATATTGCTGTGAACTATGTTAGAATAGCTATGCAACTAGCAGATATTTTCACCAAACCTTTAGATGAGAATAGATTTTGCTTTCTCAGAGGAGAATTGAATATTATTGATATATCAAATGCTAGTTGATCTAAGATAAGTGTCTGATTTTCTTGTCCTCCCACCTTTTTGTGCTTGATGACAAAGGGGGAGAGATTCTTGAGTTTCTTGCTTCATTAAAGACATTGTTTATGCTTAGGGGAGAGATTGGGGAGAAAGATTCTTGAAATATCTCACGATCTTTCATTATAGATTCATCATTATACATTCACTCTCAAAATTCAAATGACTCACATGGGTATTTATATATGCATGCATTTAGGGGGAGTTCCTGAATATCTGTTAATTATGCATGTACTTAGGGGGAGTCATTTGATTTTATTCATTTAAACACTTGTTGTCATCAATCATCAAAAAGGGGGAGATTGTTGCATCTAGGCCCCTATTATTGTGGATTTTGATTATTGATGACATTAAGTGTTTTTGATCTAATCATGTCTTTGAGTTATATGTATGTAGAGACATAAGAGCTATTTCGCCTAAGGTTGCAGTATTGCCAAAGTCGCAAGCACAAGGTCGGCAAGTAGAAAGCCACATAGACCTAAGCTATCTGGAGGATCTGCAAGTCGCAAGCACAAGGTCGCAAGCCGAGGATGAAATCACAAGGTCGCAGTGTCGTCAGAGGTTGCAAGTCCAAGGTCACCAAGATTGAAGATACAAAGGACTTAAGGTAAAATGAGTTTTTATTTTGTACCGGTCACGGTGTTTGGAGGTTGATCGGTTTATGGAAGATTTTATTTTTAGATTTAACCGTACTATAAAGAGGGGTTGCAAGTCCTATCTACACCTCTAAATAAACCGAGAAATTACTAGGTCATTGCATTGCATCATTTTTTTTGGTTGGATTTGATTTGATTTTGGTTTTGAAAGATTTGGATTTTCAGTTGAGTTTTTGACAGCAGAAGAGTTTTTCAATTTTCTAGAAATATCTAGGCCGATCTGGCTGTTTCTTCTATTGACAAAAATGTATTCCTTTAAACTATCTTTCAAATAAGCTAGCAAACACTCAAATCAGATTTATGGATCAAAAGTTATGAATGTTTTTAACTGACTATCAGTTATTTGGTTTTTCAGTTGAGTTTTTGATAGCAGAAGAGTTTTTCAATTTTCTAGAAAGATCTAGGCAGATCTGGGTTTTACTTCTGTTGACAAAAATGTAGTCCCTAAAATTATCTTTGAAACGAGCTATTAAACTTTCAATTTGGACTTCTAAATTTAAGGTTATAGCTGTTTTTGTTCATGATGACTGTCAGTTTTTTATGCTGACTGTCAGTTTGAATGTCAGTTTGTATTAACTGACAATTGTCCAGAGAGTGTGTTTTTCGGGCCAAAAATTTTTGTACTAAACTGACTGTCAGTATGCCCATGCTGACTGCCAGTTTGTGTTTCGACCACAGCTGTTTTTATCTGAGTTTCTATTTGATCTGGTCGTTGTTTTAGTCGAACTGACTGTCAGTTTGGGGTTTCAAGTTTCCATATACGACCACAAATGGCTAGCTATTTTTTATCCGTAAATTTTGTCGGCCGTTGTGTATGTAACTGACTGTTAGTTAGGTGAACTGACTGTCAGTTTGAGTTGCTGATTTTCAGCCCTAGCTCCAACGGTTCTTTTGATCCTTGAGGCTATAAATAGAGGCTTTGAGCTCGTATTTTACACAAGTAGCCTCCTCTCATACACATTCTTGAGCTTTAGTTTCTTATACAAAATCTTGATCTTTTGATCAAGTCGAGTGCTTTTCAGATCCACCGAGTGCTTTCATTCAGTTCATTTTGCATCCTATTAGTTTCTCGGTGATTATTTGGAGGTCTAGAGAAGACCTTGCTGCCTCTTACTCTTGGTGAGCGCCCCCTCCTAGACGGTTCGGAGGGGTGGCCATTGATCTCTCCATTCGGAGATTGTCGGAGAGACTCGGTGCATTTGTGCAAGGCATCGGTGCTCACCTTTCCGGAGTGGACAAGGAGCAACCAATAGTGGATAATATTCTTCGTGGATATTGAAGCAAGACTCAATTTATTTGAGTGCTTCAACGAGGATTAGGGGAGACTGGACGAGTCTCCGAGACCTCGGTAAAAAAATCGTTGTGTTCGTTCTCTCTTCCTCTTGCTCATATTATTATTTGTTCTTGATCTCTTTATTTGCAAATATTTGTTTTAATTTAAAGTTTTTAAAAGCCTCCTATTCACCCCCCTCTAGTCGGCATCCTTGATCCTACACCTTCGCCATGCCAGGGGGTAACCCCGCACCAGGAGTTTTCCCCACACAGGGAGCCGGTCCTGCCCCGCTTGTCATGTTTACTGTGTCGGAGGCGGTCCGCAGGACGGCTCCCACGCTGCCACGGGACCTCCCTCATGAGGGACCCCCCCTCTTCGGTTCCGGATGTCGCTCCGGGGGCCTGTCCAGCGGCGGATTTTGCCCGCGCCCCAGTAGTACCCTCCGGGCCGGTAATCATCGTGCATGAGCTCCCTCCTCCAACAGGGCCACCCCCGAAGGCACCCCCGGCGGATCAGGTCCGCTTTACCCGGGTGGAGGTTGAGCAAATGCGTACCACGAAGTCTAGAGAGGCTCCCTCACGCTACCGAATGGTGCTCCCCCCGGCTCGCGGTCACGGTGAGCCACGCTCCCGTCCCAGCCGGGGGAAGAGACCCACCGAAGAAGCGACCGCCGCTTTCGGGGGGTGCCCGGACGTCCAGAGGTTAGTTCAACTAACCCGGAGGAGAAGAGACTCTACCGTCACACCGGTGGACCTCTTGGACCCCTCCCCGACTCCGACAACGAACGCGCATCCCCCGTCAAAGGGGACAGCGATCGGGACTCCCCCCGGGAGGTGGAGGGGGCCAACCAACCACTGTGCCACTGACTCTGACGCATCCGCTGGCAGCGACCTTACCGCCCACCACACATCGAGCACTACAATGGTGAGGCCGATCCTTACAAGTTTGTGCAGGTGTACTCCACGGCCATCTCAGCAGCTAGGGGGGATGAGACAGTGCAGTGCAACGTCTTCCCCCTCTACCTTACCGGGATTGCCCGCTCATGGTTCTACAACCTAAAAGCTGGCTCCATCAAGTCTTTCACGCAGCTTAAACACGAATTCTGCGCAAACTTCCAGGGGAACTACGTGCGTCCCTGGACTCATCGCAGCTCTACACCGTCCGGCAACAGACAGGGGAGACCATCCGTAGCTTCTTCAAGCGCTTCGCTCAGGTCAAGAGCAAAGTGGCTCACGTCCCTGACTCCACAGTCATCGAGGCGTGCAAGAGCGGAATCCTCCCCAGGGAGCTCCATGGGAGACTCTCCCGAAGCTGCCCCTCCTCCGCCGACGAGCTCTTCACTCTGCTCGAGAAATACGCTCGGGCAGAGAAGGATGACCTTTGGAAGAAAAACCAGGGGGCGTCCGCCCCCGCTGATCGAGAGGCTAGGGACCCCCTCAAGCGTCCCAAGTGGGGCAACCGCAGTGAGCCACGGCCTCGGGACACCTTTGTCCTTGAGGGCGGAGGCGGCTCGCGCAATGCCCCCAGGGGCAACCGTCCCTTCCCCAAGCCAAAAGGCCATGGGGGGGGGGACAGCCGTCCCGCGGCCGTGAAGGCCCCGCGGCGGGAGGCAAGGAAGGCCTGTGGTGCATGTTCCACAAGTCCAATACCCACGCTACCCGGGAATGCCACCAGCTTCTCCAACACTTCGCAGCATTCCTTGCCCCCCCAGCCAGCTTTGCCAGCTCTTCGTGCCCCCTCGGTGGAGCAGCAAGGACAAGCGCAGGAAGGGAGCTCAACAAAAGAGCTCCCCTTTCAAACCTCCCAAAGGTGCATCAACATCATCATGCAGGGGGGGTCCGCCTCAAGACGAGACTACAAGCACCAACGCAAGGAGTATGAGTAAGAGGTAAAGGTTGTGGGGGTGCTACACACGTCTCGGCCACCAAAGTGGTCGGACATCCCCTCACTTTTACAGCAGAAGACGCGCGCGGGGTTCGCTTCCCCAATGATGACGCGCTTATCATCTCCACCACCATCTACAATTGCCAGCTGGTGCGTATACTCGTCGATGATGAGAGTTCTGCCGATGTCCTGTACCTGAAGGCATTCAAGGAAATGCATGTCGACGAAAAGCTGCTGCAACCCGCGGCCGAGCCCTACAAGGCTTCGTCCCCGGGAAGATGATCCACACGGTGGGGAAGGTCGATCTCCCCATGACCTTCGGCTCCCCAGACAACTACCGGACTGAGATGGTCCGGTTTGATGTTGTGGACCTCCCCTCTTCGTACAACGCGATCATGGGGAGGACCACTATCAACCATTTGGGGGCCACAATCCACCAAAACTACCTCTGTGTGAAGATCCCCAGGCCTCGCGGAGTGATCACCACTCGAGACGACCAGGACATGGCTCGCTCCCTTTATGAGCACGCCACCGCAGCAATTGGGAGCGTCAACGTGATCAAGGCCCCGGGGGGAGTGAACTCGTCCCCGGCGTCGGATGCCACGGTCTCCCCCCAAGCCGCGTCCGGAGGGGGACCTCCGGAAGGTCCCGCTGTCCCCGGATGATGGGGGCAGAACCGTCAAGATCGGGGCGGACCTCTCTGAAGAGCACGCGGAGCAACTCGCGGCCTTCCTACGCCAAAACTTTGACGTCTTTGCGTGGAAGCCAGCTAACATCCAGGGCATTGCCCGGGAGGTCATCGAGCATAAGCTCGCTGTGACCCCCGGTAACCCCCCGGTCAAACAAAAGTTGAGAAAGCTCTCCCGCGAACTCCAAGAGGCTATCAAGGTTGAGATTACCAAGCTCTGAGAGGTAGGGTTCATTCAGGAGGTCTTGCACCCAGAGTGGCTGGCAAACCCTGTCCTCGTGAAGAAGTCAAACGGCAAGTGGTGAATGTGCGTAGACTTCACCGACGTTAACCGCGCTTACCCAAAAGACAACTTCCCACTCCCGCGGATCGACCAACTAGTCGACTCGACCACGGGATGCGAGCTGATGAGCTTCTTGGACGCATATTTGGGCTATCACCAAGTCCGGATGGCGGAAGGGGACAAGGAAAAGACAAGTTTTATAACTCCCCTCGGGACCTTCTGCTACGTCCTTATGCCCTTCGGGCTGAAGAACGTTGGAGCAACTTTCCAGTGACTCATGTCACTGGTCTTTAAGGACAAAATCGGCTGCAACGTCAAAGTCTACATTGACAACACAGTTGTCAAAAGCTCCCTCGTGGCCGCTCACATCGACGACCTAGCGGAGACCTTCTGCAGCCTCCACAAATACAGGTTAAAGGTCAACCCAGAAAAGTGAGCCTTCGGCATACGAGGGGGGAAGCTTCTCGGCTTCCTTGTGTCCCAGTGAGGCATAGGGGCCAACTCCAAAAAATTTTTGCCCTTCCTAGACATGCCCCCTCCACGTTCCGTCAAAGATGTACAGCGGCGCACTGGCTGTTTGGCCACACTGAGCCGCTTCATCTCGTGGTCGGGGGAACGCGACCTTCAGTTCTCCAAAATCCTCCGCGGCCTCGAAGGGTTTCGGTGGACTCCCAAGGCCCAGGAGGCCTTCGACGACCTGAAGAAGTATCTCACGAGTCCTCCAATGCTCGCAGGCCCTTCTCCGGAAGAACCCCTGCTCCTTTACCTCGCCGCGAGCCCAGTTACTGTAAGTGCGGTGCTGGTAAAGGAGCAGGATGGGCAGCAGTGTCCCGTGTATTACGTGAATGAAGCCTTTCAAGGGGCTAAGACTCGGTACACGGAGATGGAGAAAATTTGTTACTCCCTCCTCATGGCGTCCCGGAAGCTTCGCCACTACTTCGTGGGACACCCGATCACGGTCCCGTCATCTCTCCCTTTGGGGGAGGTGCTGCGGAACAAGGAGGTCACCGGCCAGATCGGGAAGTGGGGAGCTGAGCTCGCTCCATTCTCCCTCTCCCTCACAGGGCGTTCCACCATCAAATCACAAGTCCTTGCTGACTTCATGGCAGAATGCACCCCTGCTCCCAGGACGGAGGGGGAGAGTCTCCGCGAGCCACCCCGGCGCGATGACCATTGGACGCTCATGTTCAATGGCTCCTTGTGTCTCGTTGGGGCCAGCGCGAGGGTGGTCCTCTAGAGCCCCGAAGGGAAGGCGCTAGAGTATCCAGCAAGGCTCGAGTTCCCTGCCACGAATAACGTCATCGAATATGAGGCCCTTCTCCTGGGACTGCACCTCGCACACTCCCTGGTGATCCGTCACCTCCTTGTCAAAGGAGATTTCTAGCTCGTGGCTTGCCAAATGGGCAAGTCTTACTTGTGCTATGACGCAAACCTAAGCCTGTACTTGGGGGAGATGCGCAAAATGGAAAAATACTTCGAGGGCCTGGAGGCCTGGCACATCCCCCGGAGGGATAATGATTGGGCCAATGCCCTGGCCCGGGCAGCCAGTGCTCGAGAACCTCCCCCCAGAGGTGCCTTCCTGGAGATCATCGTGAAGCCCTCGGTGACCTCCCCAGACACGGACCCTGAGTCCCGTATCCCGGAGGTATCCGAGATCTCCCGAGTGGCGTCTTGGATGGATCCCCTCATCTCCTTCATAAGGGGGGAAGGGGACCCCACGACGAGACCGAGGTGAAATGGCTTCGTGCCAAAGCACGGGCATACCTTCTGCTAGAGGGGAAGCTCTACAAGCAGGGGGCCTCCGCCATGCTCCGCTGCCTCCCACAGGTGGAAGGACTTCAACTCCTCAAGGATATCCACTCGGGGAGCTGTGGGTCTCACCTGGCTCCACGCGCTGTCGCAGCAAAGGTTCTTTGCTAGGACTTCTATTGGCCCACAGTGGTCCGCGACACGCGAGACCTTGTCTATGCCTGCGAGGCCTGCCAGAAGATGGCCAAGGGTTTCAATTTGCCCTCCACAGCGCTACAGACCATGCCCATCACTTGGCCTTTCGCGCGCTGGGGGATGGACCTCCTAGGTCCCTTCCCCCCAGCACCAGGGGGCTACAAGTATGCGGTGGTCGCAGTCAATTATTTCTCCAAGTGGGTGGAGGCCGAACCCTTGGCCAGCATCACCTCCCGAGCAGTATAGCGGTTTTTCTGGAAGAATATCGTGTGTCATTTTGGGGTCCCCCGGGAAATCACTGTCGATAACGGGACCCAATTCGACTCAGCGTATTTCCAGGAGTTCTGCGAAGGCTTGGGGGCTACCCTCCACTTCGCCTCTGTGGCTCACCCCCAGAGCAACGGAGCCATCGAAAGGGTCAACGGCGTAATCATGCAGGGGTTACGCCGATGACTCGAGCAAGCCACCTCCAGACAGGGTGCGTGGGAAGAGGAGCTTCCGAGCATCCTCTGTTCCATGCGTACAACACCGAGACGAGAGATGGAACGCATGCCTTTCTCGCTCGTGTATGGGGCTGAAGCAGTTCTCCCCTCGGAGATTGGCTTTCGGTCGCTGCGGGTCGAGCTCCTAGATGGAGATACGACCTAGCATACCAAGCCAATGAAGCAAACCAGCGGTTAGAAGTCGACCTCGTCGAAGAAGAACGCGACCGAGCGTTCCTCCGCCATGCCATCTACGAGCGCGAAATGGCGCGCGCGTACAACCAGCGTGTCCGCGCTAGAGCTTTCCACCTCGGGGACCTTGTCCTCAACCGCGTGACCGACCCCCAAGCCCAGGGCAAACTCTCCCCCAAGTGGGAAGGCCCCTACAGGGTCTCTGCAGTCCTAGGCTAGGGGGCTTACAAGCTCTCCAACCTCCAAGATCAAGAACTGAAGCATACATGGAATATAGGCTTTCTTCGCAAGTTCTATATCTAGCCTGCGGGCTTCCTCCCTCCCTCGTGGCGACTACGCCGGGGGAGGCGTTGTATTCACCTTTCCCTCCCCCGCCGCAGTTCTATGGGGGGAGGCGTTGTATCTCAATTTCTATTAATACAAGTGGTTTTTTCTCCAACTCGAGTTTATTGCAGGTCCTTACCTTACCGTCTCCTAAGACGATGCCCTCCTATCGAGGATGCCCTTTCCATGAGGACGTAGGCTATCGCAGCCTAATAGTCCCTACGACGGGAGCCCCGCTCCCATAAGGCGGCTTACAATCACCCCTTGTGGACTGAGGGGGTAAGCGGCAACCCAGTTGTCAAGGACTGTGACCGGCTCCCCGTTCTCACGGCCACCGGAGGATTTCTTACCGTGATTCTGTAAAAATTTTCTTCCCGAAAAGTTTTTACCCAGCTCCCCATTCTCACGGCGACCAGAGGATTTCTTACCGGGATTCTCAGAAAATTTCCTTCCCGGAAAGCTTTTACCAGGCTCCCCATTTTCACGGCGACCGGAGGATTTCTTACCAGAACCTCCGGGAATTTCCCTCCTGGAGAACCCTTACCCGGCTCTCTGTTCACACGGTCACCGGGGATTCTCTCACCGGGTTTTCAAAAACTTTTGTTGCTCCCCGGAATATTTTCAGCTGGGAAGTTTGACCAGGGATCCCGTTCCTCTGGTGGTTTTTAATGTCCGGGACTCTCCGCCCCTTACACACAGCGTGCAGAGCCAAGCTACATCCCGCTGTGGGGGGGGGGTGGAAGGGGGGCTCACACCTGGACTGGTGAATATGTGAAAAATTCTGAAAACAGGATAGTTTGAGAAACAAACACTCAAATTTTATTGATACATTTGACTGGGGGACATCCCCCCCTGGTGGTTAATCGATATAACATGACACCAGGGGACAAACCCCCCGGGAGGCCAAGACGCCCCGAGGACAATAAGCCCCAAGCAAATACAACAGTCCGGGGAGGCTAAGCTCCCCCAGAGAAACTACTCCGGAGGACAACCCCCTTTGGGAGGTGACTACATCTAGTATTCTCGAAGGCCCTGTGAAAGCTCCCGGGAAATTGCCCGGTACAAACTCCTTATGTGTCTCTGGGCTTCCTTAAGCTAGCTTACGGGCCAGTACTCGTAGCCGGCTAGAGGGCGTATCCGGAGCAGGGGGACCCTCCGGGCCCCCGATCCAGGAGGTGGCAACTCAGCACGGCTGTTATCAAACTTATCTAGATGCCACTCCGAAGCCAGCGCAGTCGGATCGGCTCCCGGGGAGCATCCTCACTACGACCCCTGGTGGCAAGACTTAGCAAAACTAAGGCCGCTTAGGCGTTCCCCGGGCGATACCCCCCAAAGCCCGAGAGCCTCATCTCCAGAGTGGTTGCTTGCCCCACCAGGGAACCTATCAAGTCAAAGCGCCCAACCCCGGGGAGCCCTCCCCCAGGAGCAACCACCCGGGGCGCCTGATAAAATCGAGCCAAGACTTAGCAAAAAATCCGTTTCATTTCATTAGCAAAAGCTTTGTACATGTCTCCGGGGCTTCCTCTAAGAAGCTACTGGGAACAAAGATTCTAAAAAAGCAAAAAATAACCTATCTAAAGGCCCAGGGGGAGGCTCATACTTGATCATTGTTCTCCTCCCCCTGGTAGGTCTCCTCTGCCGGAGCCGCGGTGTCCGCCCTCAGGGGCGCCGGAGCCGTGAACCGCACCCACACGATCCAGTCGTAGAAGCCCCCTGCGAACTACTCCACCTCCCGCCGTAGCGGCTCGAAGAAGTCAAGAAAGCCTCGGGGGATCTGGCCTCTGATCGCCCGGGCGCCAGTTCCCCGGAGTTCCACGAGTCCCGTGGCAGTGACCACCACCGGGATCGCCCGACCCTGAGACCGAGCGTCGGCGGCCTTTGGGATCACGGAGACTTGTGTGTTGAGAAAATGCACAGCCTCCACTGACGAGGATTATCACCCGAGCTAGTTCAAAGTAATACACGTCTGGTTTAGGACAGAATCAGATTGGTCGTGTGTCTGTAAATCTGTCGCTATGGTCTCAGACGACCTAAAGGGTGCGGACACAGAGATATTGCATGATCGCAGTCCCTGCGCGGTCATGAGGTCGCAGACAGTGCGCGATCAAGAAACTATGGGCAGTACGCGGTCAGAGGGTCATTTATTATCTGCGACCAGAACAATTCAGGAAGGCTTAACTCTTTTAACAGGCATATCCCGAGAATCACGAAGATATTTCCAAATATGAAGACAACTGCCAGGAGGTTAACATGTGCGGTTATCCCTTGATTGCACGTGCTAAGCCTGCGTGGGAGTTAAGTGTTGTTAACAAAACTGCATCTTAACAACTGTCCAAGGCCGTTTCGCATTGGCCCCCTTTTGTCCAGTATAAAAAGGTAGTTAATGCACGTTCTAAGGACGGTGAATAATTCAGTCAAGCATACAAGCACTTCCAGGCGTTCAGCAAACTTGAAGACTTAGATATAGTTAGGTAGACACTAACATAGAAGAGATCATCGCCTGTGATCATCTCTTCTACTGTCTTGTAAAACCTCTTATTACATATAGTGAAATCACAACAAGATGTAGGGCTATTACTCCCACCATCGAGGGCCCGAACCTGTATAAAATCTCTTGTGCCTCTACAGACTTGACTTCATCCTACCTTTCCGGAGGAGCGCCCTGAAAGTTCCAGCAATTCACAAATTTGCATAAGATCGACTAAGGACCCCGAGTCCAAATCGTCGACAACTGGCACCCACCGTGGGGCCTTTCTCAAGGTGCTTTCCCTTCATCCGGAGGTTTGGTGAGCAATGTCTAGGGCATATGATTCCGAGAATGACTTCGATCTCGACGATTATCCCCATATACAAATGCCTTCGCCTAGCGACCCCGTTCCAATGGAAGAGGTCAGTTGCGAAGACATTCCGAAGGGATGTCAAGAGGACACATCTTCTCCTACCCGGGTCATGTCCATCGACCAGGGGGTGGAAGAGACAGGTCCGAAACTTGATGTCAGTTCCACCATATGCAAAATCGAGTCTCGGTCGCCATGTGTTCCCGTCAGGGACCAGGATGACAGTGACCAGGAACTCAGTCTAGGGAGGTGTGATCCTGACAACCTCTACTCTCTCTTTGATTTCGAATCCGACTCAGAGCAAACAAAGATGTTCACTCCTTCTGTAGCTTCGCTCCCTAGAGAATTCGCCGCCTTGTCAGAAGAAACTCCCGACCAGTGGATCGCTAGGGAAGAACAGGAGCACAGACAAGAGGAGGAACAAGAACGCAAGCAGAAGGAGGATCAAGACCGCGAGCGACGAGATAACGAACTCCGCAGGACAGCCCTAGAGGCTCTCCAAAATGCGCAGGCTCGTTATGACGCCGCCCCTAGTTCCTCCCGTCGCCCACATGGTCGCAGGCATGACCAGACACCATCTTCACCACAGGAGCATTTATTGGCGGACGAAGAGACGATTACACCTGGCGCACCAAAGAGGAGTACGCATGGCCAACTTCGATCTATCGCGGAGGTCTTGCGTAATTTTCCTCCTACCATCACTGACGCGGACAAACCGGCTTTCACTAGGATCCTGGCGGAGAAACTGGATGAGGTTGCATCTGATGCAACCCGCTACAGCTTCCTCCTAGTCTACGATACATTCCCATGAAAAGGAGTATTCTTACTCTAGTCATGGTAAGCGTAATCGATTACCATCCGGATCACTTCGGCATGACAAATCCAGGCGCGTAGGAAGCTCTCGTGATCGAGATCAAATTTCGATGCATTCTCGTCTGGGACCATGTGGCGCATCCCCATCGCTCGAAATCGCTTGTGGATACGCTGGAAACCGCGGAACTCTCCACAGTCCTTATGTAGGTTGCAAGGCTTTTTCACCAGGCCTTCGTGCAATCGTCTGGCCAGATAAGTTCAAGCCAAGGGCTATTGAGAGGTTTGATGGGACCCAGAATCCGTCGGAGTTCCTTCAAATTTACATTAATTATCTCTATCTAAGCGGCAGGCGGGGATGATCGTGTCATGGCCAACTATTTGTCGATGGTTCTTGAGGAGCTGGCAAGGACCTGGCTATTCAATCAGCCCGAGGGTTCGATATATAACTGGGATATGTTGTGCGATGCCATCCTCAACAATTTCCATAATTGTTATCAAAAACCCGGGAAAGAAGACGATCTTCATCGTCTACGACAAACCTCTACGGAGACTCTCCGACAGTTTGTCAAAAGGTTTGTCGGGGTGAGAAATACGATCCCAAACATATCTGATAACTCTGTTATCAAGGTGTTTAAGCAGATATCAGAGATTCACAGAAGATTTACTTATCGACCCCCCTCGATCAGTCACCGATCTCTTTGATATGGCTGATCGCTATTCAGACGCGGCTGAGGCCGTTGAATGGAATAGGATGGTCGATAAAGGGAACTTACCGCCCCAACCAGGTCTCAAGGACGTGAAAAAAGAGGATGCAGGCAAGAAGTCAAAGTCTTCGTCGAGCGGGAGGTCAAAGAAAACAAAAAAGAATCGAACCAGACAGTACCGGGAGGTTGCAATCGCGGAAAAGCCGCCGCCAGCGAAAGGCAATAAGTTTTCATTTAAGAATAAAACTACCTCTGGTGGTCGCAATTCCAACCATCCAGAAAAACCAACTAACTCGCAGGAAGGCAAGAAGTGGTGTCCGATCCACAACTCTCCGGGACACGACCTCAAAAATTGCCGGAGCTGCTTGAAGCAACTAGATGGCTTCTACCAGGGAATTGGGCCGATGCCAACTTTGCCATCAAAAAAGCAGACTGCGGGCTTAGAGACGCTGACGGGGATGAAGAAATGTCCTACCAGGTACCTCGTAATTATGTTAATGTCATTTTTGGAGGTTCCTCCTCTTTTGTTTCTAAATGACAGTTTAAAGCATTTCATTGAGAGGTTAACCAAGCGGAAGCTCCCCTTGGCAAACCTCAATACCCCCGTTGGTCGAACACTCCTTTGACATTCGATTCGCTCTGATTGTCCTGTTGGGCTTACTCGACCACTGAGATTACCTCTGGTCATTACCCCAATAATCAGTAACACGAGAGCCGAAAGGGTCCTGATCGATGAAGGCAGTTCCTTGGACCTTTTACTGGTCAAGGCATTGGACGAGATGCAAGTCCCTCGTTCAAAAATCATGCCCATAATCCATCCATTTTATCGGATAATTCCTAGTCCCTCGATGACGCCAATAGGACAGGTGGTGCTCCCAGTCACGCTGAGAGAACCGAATAATTTTTGAACAGAATTAGTTACTTTTGATGTAATTGATTGTGATTCGGCTTATAACGCGATTTTTGGCAGGCCAACTCTTGCTAAATTTATGATGGCGACGCATTACACCTATCAGTGGAACATATTACCAGGCCCCAAAGGCGTAATCTCGGTCCGGGGTAGCCGCAATGTGGCATTGACTTGCGATCGATTATCACTGGAGCTCGTGGATCAACTTCCTCTTCGGGATGTCAAGATTACCACCACGGGCGCAGATATGATCAAAGTCGCCCCTCGACCAAAGGAAAAGCTAAAACTGGTTCCATTATGCCCAGATGATCCGTCTAGAACAATTCGGATTGGGTCAGGCCTAGACAACAAATAGGAAGTCGAACTCATTACCTTCCTCCGAGCTAATGCAGATGTGTTTGCGTGGAAACCATCCGACATGCCCGGTGTCCCAAGGGAGGCAATCGAGCACAGGTTAGCAATTCGACCTGGACAGTGACCAGTAAAGTGGAAGCTTAAACGCTTTGCTGTTGATCGACAAGAAGCTATCCGCGCGGAGTTAAACAAACTCCAAGCAGCCGGGTTCATTCAAGAAGTCGAACATCCGGAGTGGCTTTCAAACCCGGTCATGGTCCATAAGTCAAATGGTATGTGGCGCATGTGCATCGATTACACCAGCCTAAACGGTGCCTGCCCGAAGGATGATTTTCCCCTTCCGTACACCGATCAGTTGGTCGATTCTACTGCGGGTTGTGACTGATGAGTTTTCTGGATGCTTACTCAGGATATCATCAAATTAGCATGGCAGAAGAAGATGAAGAGAAGACTACCTTCATCACACCATTTGGCACCTACTGCTATGTTAGAATGCCATTTGGTCTCAAGAACGCCGGTTCCACGTACCAGTGCTTGATGCAAAAGACCTTTTCTTCCCAGATGGGGCATAATCTTGAAGCTTATTTAGACAATTTGGTTGTAAAAAGCTTGACTCATTTAGATGATCTTGCTGAAACCTTTTATAATTTAAACTGATTTGGAATAAAATTAAACCCAGAAAAGTGTTCTTTCGGGGTTTCATCTTGTAAACTGTTAGGCTTTTTCGTTTGTTCTAGAGGAATAGAGGTTAATCCCGAGAAAATCAGGGCCATCAAGCAAATGAGGTCTCCTTCGACCGTGAAGGACGTCCAGTGTCTAGCAGGTTGCATGGCGGCATTAGGTCGATTTATACCGCGACTAGGCAAAAGGGGATTACCCTTCTTCAAAGCTCTCTGCAAGCACCATGGTTTTGCCTAGTCGGATGAAGCCGAGAAAGCATTCCAGGAGGTTAAAGCATACTTATCTAGTCCACCGATGTTGGTTTCCCCAGTCACAGGGGAACAACTATGTCGTGGTATTGCAAGTACCCCGGCAGGTTTTGTTGAGGTTCCTAGCGGAGAAAAGACGACGTGAGCAGACCGCGTGACCGGTCCTCTCCCGTCGAGCAACCGCACCAAGTGACATGGAAATTTATACAAGTTCAAGCCTCGGTGGAGGCCCTAGTCCTGTCGACGTGCTCCCAACTAGAGTTGTCTAAGGAAGTTCTCTCGGGGTGAGATGGCTCCTAAGCACGCCTATTTGATTTTGTGTATTACAGTAAAAATGAGTTGTCCCCGTTACATGAGGGGTTACAAGGGCTTATATAGGCCCAAAAGATGCAAAAGGGCTAAACTGCCCCTTCCGTAACTGTTGGATCGAGGGGCACTAGCGTCCTTCTTCCGATCAGGAGGTTTAGATGCTTGACAGGTGTCCCCACCGATTCCCGAGGTGCTTCTCGCGTGATCCTCACGTGACCTGGAACCGAGGGCCCTTGTCTTCAGGAAAGTGGCGGCGCTTGGGACAAACCACCGGGGGGCCTTGTCCCTGGGCGAACGGCGGTGCCCGGGACAAGCCACCGGGGGGCCTTGTCCCCGGGCAAATGGCGGCGCCCGGTGTGGGACCCTCATTTGAGGAATCCGTTGGCAACCGCCCAGGTGGGTTGCACTCAGAAAGGTACATCACAAGCTCACAACAATAGGATTTACTTTAAATAGTAAAGCAGGTAGATAAAAACAATTATAAGGTCACGAGGACCACTATTACAATATCATAATGCCAAGGATGGCATTAATTAAAGTTGATACAAAAGTAGAGAGTTTTTCAAAATCAAGAATCGGTATTGAAGTACCAAACACAGAAAATAACACAAAAACAACAACAAAGGTCTTCATTTCCTTCTGCAGCGGTTCGGCTCAGGCCTTGACCACATCGGACTCAACTTGGCTCATGACCCTCCTAGAAGCTCAAATCTTCTGGAAAGGTTCCTTCCTCTTCTTGGTGCTCAAGACCAAAGGAATCATGATCCTCAAATCCTTTCTTCTGAATTTGTGTGTAAAGGCAAGGGTGAGCATATTTTTACACGATGCTCAGCAAGTCTCGTTATGAGAATGCAGGTATATAGATGAGGGGTTCTCAAGGAAATAGGTCTTGGCTTTATATGTAGAAATAGAATAGATTTTCACTCCAAAGGTATTAAGAAAAGCTTTTAGTTTCAAAAGCAATACTCTGAAAACTTAAGTTATACTCTTAGAAATCATTATGTGTGATGGTCTTCCATGAGTCATCACTTTTATCAACCTACTTTATTAAAACATTCCAAATATTACTTGTGCTGAACCACATGGATAAATCCACCGCGAACATACTCCATGACCTAGGAGTACAGAGTATCTGATACTTTTCTTACACTTTGCAAAGGTGTACCTCTTTTTAAATCCACTTCTTCACTCGACTTTCAAGTCGGATCAGCTCCATGCGAATTTTACGCATCTGACAAGGCCGAGCTCACACAACGCTTTTGCAGTCTAGTATTAACAATATCCCCGCCCAGTAAATAGACAGTTAAGTCTCAAGTACCGTTGTGGGTCCTCCCCACTGCCTTACTTCCTAGCCTTGGTCTATGTCCTCGCAAGACACATGACCTCTTGATTACAGCCGCGCATGACTTAATCAGGCGTAGGGCGACTTCCTTCTTTCCACCTTTTCCTCTCATAATTTTTTTGATCTCACACCACTCATAGCCCTCTGTGGCCCACCAGTTTCCACGCGAGAAACCGAACCGACAAACCATGCAGGGAACTGTTAATACCAAGAAAGCTACTAAGTTGTGCCTGTCCCATACCAGGCAAGTGGTTGGTACTTTTTCATGCCGCATAGAGGCACAACACAAGGTTCTTGTCCTTATGAATTAATAGTGAGGAGACATTCACAAACCTAATGCACACACAGCAGCCAACCAATCAAACCATCCTCACTACCAATTTATTTCACATTTTCTTTAACAAAAAGGGGTTTCCAAACATACTTTTCACACATGTGACCATTTAGCATTTAATATATAATCTTGAGCATAAGCATAGCCCAAGCATGATGTCCTAGGGTGACAAGGGTGCATGGATATTCAATCACAAAAGGGGCTTCACAATTATTTAGGTCATATCTAACCACTTTATTTGAACATAACTCTCATTTGAATGTAAGGCATGCATATACTTGAAAACAACCAACATACTTCATTTCAAAATAATAGGCGAGACATGATCAAGGGATTGAGACTTGCCTTGCAGTGAGGGGTCTAGTTGCTCAGATGATTCTTCGAAGATCTCTTCCGCTCCTTCAACCTTTGGTTCCACGGCGAATACAAATAATACACACATACACTGTATAAGCATACAGGAGATAGTCTTTATGGGAAATGATACGTAAAATATATCATGCATGCAGGGGAGATGCTTTGGGCAAGGTTACTCGAGCGCTGCTCGAAGAGATAGGTTCAAAGAGGTCGAACGTCGAAGGGTCGACATTCGGTTCATGGCTAGGCATAGCCTTAGGTCAGCTCTAGGTGGGTTTTCTGGAGATGTGATAGTAGAGAAAGTTGTAGAAAATGGCTCCAGGAACTTAGTGGAGAAAGTGGTACTTCAATTGCTCAACCAGAAGATGATAAACAAGGCCAATGTCAGTGGCTAACATGCACTGACATTGGACTGACAATGTCAAAATCTAGGACAAAGCATTAGATTTGATTCTGGACTTCGAACACTTCACCAACTATTCCTCTCTGGGGGACATGGTACGGGTGTTTCCCTGGAGCCAATCCGGTTGCGGTGGCTTCTGGAGTGGCACCTAGAAAACTTTGACAACCACCGCGCTGAATTAACCCCTCCGCGACAGGGGTCCCGGAGGGTTCCGCCGCTTCGAATACTTCCACCGGCGGGCTATGAATATTGGCCCAAAGACTTTCTCCGGGAGGCCCAAAGACGTATACAAAGCTTGTATCGAGACCTGGCTCGGGAGCTATCAGAGGGCCTCTGGATTATTAGGCGTAGGAGCTTTCCTGGTTGTATTGTGTTTGATGTATCGATGCCCACCGGAGGGGGAAGGTGTCCTCCGATTAGATATTTCAATAAAGCTAAGTTTGCTTGTTACTTTTGCGAATTCTCGAGTCATGGTCCGGAACAGGGCAATCCCCGTGCACAAGTTAGGCACAAGCCACCCCCCCTCCACAACGGGCCGGAGAGTGGCTTCGCGTGCTGTGGAGGTGACAAGGCCCGGGGTAAGAATTCCCCAAAAATTTTCCAAAGGTCCTGGTGAGAAATTTTCCAGTCACCATGAAAACGAGGAGCCGGGGAAAATGGTCTTTCCAATTTCTCGGGGTGATTTTTCCAGGAGAAAATCTCCGGAATTCCCGGGGATAATTTTTCTGGGAGAAAACCCTCCAGTCGTCGTGAAAATGGGAAGCCGGGGATGAGATCACCGAGAAAGAATATTCGAGAGTTCCGTCTCATTGAGGAGAAAGTCGACTCCCGGAGGAGGATGTGCCCGATGACGGGTCTAGGAAAATCTTCGAAATTCCCAGGGACAATCCTTCTAGGAGAAAACCCTCCAGTCGCCGTGAGAACAAGGAGTCGGGGATGAGATCTCCGGGAGAGAATATTCGAGAATTTCGGCTTACTAAGAAAATGGACTCCCTGAGGAGGATGTGCCCGATGACGGGTCTGAGTATTTGAGGGGGGACTAGTCTCCCAAATTGACTCGTTACCACAGTCCTTGAGGACCAGGTTGCCGCTTACACCCTCAGTCCACGAGGGGTGATCGTAAACCGCCCTATGGGAGTGGGACTCCCGTTGTAGGGACTTCTTTGGTCCTGATAGCCCACTTCCTCACGGAGAGGGCATCCTCACTGGGAGGGTTTCGCTGTGAGAGACGATGATGTAAAGACCTGTGTGAGCCAAAGCTGAGGAAAAACCAGTTGTATTAATAAGGAGTTAAGATACAATGCCTCCCCCCGCTAGACCGCGATGGGGGAGGGAATGGTGAGTAAAATGTCCCCCTCCCCTCCGGCGTAACAGCTCCGGGGGAGGGGATGAGCCTGTAGGCTAGACGTAAAACTTGCGAAGCAAGCGTAGGTTCCACGTGTGCTTCAGCTCCTGCTCTTGAAGATTGGAGAGCTTGTAAGACCCTGAGCCCAGGACTACTGAGATCTTGTAGGGGCCCTCCCACTTGCGGGAGAGCTTGCCCTGGGCTTGGGGGTCGGTTACGCGTTTGAGGACAAGGTCTGCGAGGCGGAAAGCTCTCTCGCGGACGCGCGGGTTGTACGCGCGCGCCATTTCGCGCTCGTAGATGGCATGGAGGAGGAGAGCTCGGTCACGTTCCTCTTCGACGAGGTCGACCTCCAGTCGCTAATTTGCCTCGTTGGCTTGGTATGTGTCACGCCCCGAAACTGTGACTACGACTACTCCTGAAGAGACCTAGCTCGCTGCAGCTAGTCCCATATATGCATAGCATACACATACCCTTGACTTCCCAGGATAAGTCAAGCACAGGAGTATATTCACATTGCAACAGAGTAACTTACAAAATAGTTAAGTAGTGTGGCCTGCTGGCCTTGATATTACATAAGAAGATTACAATGCCTTCACGGCATACATGGTTTAGCAAAATAACATCTACACAGCAGAAGATAGGTGACCCACCCACAAAGAGAAGTAAACGGCAGAACAACACACATCAGGGCAATGACGGGACTGACTCTTCTCCTTCTGGATCCAAGAAGTTCTCCATGCCTTCATATTGGTCATTGAACGCTCCATCTACTGATTTGTAGGTTGCAAGGGTGAGCACTTACGTACTCAGCAAGTCATAGGTAAGAGTAGATACATATAGTAGTGATGATATGAACCTAGACTAGTCAAGAATTATGGATGTTTATAAAATAATCTTTTTCTTTCATACCTCATCTCATGGCAGCACCTTTCATAATATAACATCATCATTCATGTTCACTAGATTATAGCACTACCGCGACACGTCGACACACGACAGCCCACGGTAGCACTCCTTATCATGACAACACATGTCATTTGGGTAATCTTGATTAAACATATTTTATTTAGAAAATAGTACTTGTGTCACACCCCGTGGATTTAATCCACCGCAGCAGACTCCTATAAACCCGGGAGCTCGGAGTATTCGAATACGTTTTTAACTCTGCAGAGAGGTACCAATTTACTCGCAAGATATTCCACTTTCAAGCCCATCCTATCAAAATGATTAGACCCCTCCTCACAACCATGTGTGAGTGGCAAGGTGGAGATAACAAGAACTTTTGTTATGTCTCACTCACAATTCACCCCTAACCCTGTGGCTCTCCGCGAGACACAGTTGTGGTAGGCTGTATCCTAACCTCCACCCCTTTGCTTATTCCCATTACTGGGTCAGCGTGCTTGATCACCTTCAGTGATATGTGTGGGAGCCATTCTCTGTGCCCAAACGTGCATCACTACACAATTCCAGCAGGGGTGTCATGTGCGATCCACATAAGTACTTGTTCAGGCCTGTCCCATACCAGGCTTGCGGTTAGCACGTTATTCATGCCACTAGACGCACAACACAAGGTTCTAGTCCTTATATGCCAGTGACCAGACCATCCACAACCCTGCACCTTCAGTGCCTGCACATCCTTTGCAGTTTAGCACCTCCAGTGCTACCGCCATTCCATACCATTTTTCTGGTCACGGCTAGAGGTTTTATTTCATGAATATAAATATATACATACATATATAATAGTTCATGGCTCAAAACTTGTTTATTTCACATTTCACAGATAACCAGTCTAGTACTGCCAATTCATAAATCAATCATTCTCAATCTTTCTCATGCAATATTATCTATATTCAAGGTTATGTTTTAGCAACATTTAAAATATAGGTTCAAGATGACCAAGGATATGACTTGCCTTCCTCGTCGTAAGAAACAGCAGTTGATGACGGATCAACGGTGAAGTCCTCAAATTCAGCTTCTGAATCTGCTCGACGACAAACCAAACAATACACACAAATATTACTTATATATATTAAAATGATTTATGATCTATATGCAGATATGCTTTACAAGAGTGACTGAACAATACTGGAGATAATTGAGATTGCAAGCTGAATTGAGTCAAGATTCTAGGGTTTCAAGGAATTGGCTAAGAATGGATGTTAGATGCTCTTAGGATCTCAAGGTTACAATAAGAACATCAGTTGTGTGGCTGGTTTGATCAAAAACAGCGAATGTCAGCAGATTGACATTCAGATCAAGATTCTGACATAACTTCAAGGAAAACTAGAGAGCTTATCTCAAGTTATGACAGTAGAAGAAAATGTAGATCATAACTCTACAAATTCAGTGGACAAAGTGTTTTTCAAATTGCACAATCAGAAGTGGGTAAACAAGGCCAATGCCATTGGCTGGCATGCACTGAGATAGTGTCAAAAACTAGGGTTTAGCATAAAATGCATTTCAAGGGCTCAAATCAAGTTGTGATAGAAGAAGAAAATGTAAATCACAACCTCAGGAATCTAAGAGACAAAGTTATGCCCAAAATTCACATCTGGAAGGAAGTGAAAAGGGCTAATGCCACTGACTGACATAGTCTAGCATTGATCTTGACATGGCCAGAAACTAGGGCTTGGCATAACTTTTGATCTAGGGCTCCAAATGATGCACTACTTTGTCTGGGAGGTAGGCATTGATAACAGGAACAAATCATTCAACAGGATCCAAAGCTGAAAATGGCTGGAAGATGATGAAATTCAAAGGAGAAGTGTGGTGGCGACACGGCACAGTGAAGCCACTGGACAAAAATCTTGGCATGGCTATAACTTGAATTCTAGGCAGTTTTAGAGATCGAGCTAGAAGACAAATATGCTCAGGAAGTTGAGGCACACCTGAATGACAAAGTGGATGAAGCTGAAACGGCCAGGAATAGGTTTCCAGTGAACTGCGCCGGAGAAGAAGCACTGCCATTTGGGGGTTTTTGATACAGGTCGAATGAACTTAATTCCAAGCTTGAGGAGTGATAGAAGGGTAAGAGAAAGTCACCTGAACAATCAATTTTGCCGGAGGATGGCCGGTGTGGCCTGGCGACGATCACCGGCGACTGGAGAAACTCAAAATTGGGGAAAGCTTCTATTGAAGCTCAATCTGGAGATTTAATCTGGGACCCTCATTTGAGGATTCCAGTGGCAATCGCCCAGGTGGATTGCACTCAGAAAAGGCACATTACAGCTCACAACAATAGAATGCATTATATAAAAATGCGAGTAATTAAAAACAAGTGCTGATCACAAGGACCAACATTACAATAACTTAGCGCCGAAGTGACGCATTTAATTGTTAGTACAAATTAAGGAGTTTTCGACACAAAGGTCGGCACAAAATAAAACAGCAACGATAAACAAAAGGACTTCTTCAGTCTTCTTTCTCTGCAGCGGCGGTATTGCTTGGGCCTTCTCCACATCGAACTCCACCTTGGTGCATAACCCTTTAACCAGATGGGTCCTCAGTTTCTTCTTCTTGTTCCACATTGGGTTCAAGACCATAAGATTCAGGGTCGGCGAATCCTTCCTCTAAATTTGTTTGTAAAAGCAAGGGTGAGCACATTGTCCACATAGTGCTCAACAAGTCCCAAGTAACAATGCATATATATAGAAGAGGGGGAATTTCTCAAAAATAGCTCTTTGGCTTTGTATATCCATGTATAATAGATTTTCACATACAGCTTTGAAGAAAGATCTTTATTTTCGAAAGCGAGGCTTTTAAAGTCCTAAGCTAGATTTTCAGAAATGTTGTGTGTGGCGGTCTTTCATGAGTCACCACTTTACTCAGATTTTGTGAAAAACTTCCAAAAGCTACTTGTGCTGCATCGACGTGAATAGAATTCACAGCGCGCAGACTCCATGATCTGGGAGCTCAGAGTATCCGATACTTTTTAGACTTTGCAAAGGTGTACCACCTTAATCCACCAATCATTCGGCTTTCAAGTCGGATCAGCTTCATGCGACTTTTACGCATGTGACAAGGCCGAGATGACACAACAATTTACAGTCCTAGTATTAACTATTTCCCTGCCCGGCAAATAGACAGTTAAGTCTCAAGTACCGTTGTGGGTCCTCCCCACTGCCTTACTTCCTAGCCTGGGCCTATGCTCTCGCAAGACACATAGCCTCTCTTGATTACAGTCGCGCACGACTTAATCTGGCTTAGGGCGTCTTCCTTCTTTCCACCTTTTTCCTCTCATGATTTTTCTGAACTCACATCACTCGTGGCCTTCTGCGGCCCACCAGTTCTCGCAAGAAACTGGACCGACAACCATTGCAGGGAAAAGCTAACACTAAAGAAAGCTACTAAGTTGCGCCCGTCCCATAAACAGGCAGGTGGTTGGTACGTTTTTCATGCCGCATAGAAGCACAACACAAGGTTCTAGTCCTTATGAATCTTTAGTGAGGAGTCTTTCACATTCCCAGTGCGCACACAGCACCATCCAATCAAACCATCCTCACTATCGATTCCAATCACATTTTCTCTCACAAAAAGGGGTTTTGAACATACTTTTCTCATATGTGACCATTCAACATTTATCATATAATCATCGAGCATAGCATAGTCTAAGCATGATAATCTAGGGTAACAAGGATGCAGGGATATTCAATGTCAAAAGGGGCTTTACAATCATTTAGGTCATATCTAGTCATTTTATCGAAACATAATTCTTATTTGAATCTAAGGCATGCATATACTGGAAAACAGTTAACATACTTCATTTCAAAATAGCAGGTGAGACATGATCAAGGGTTTGAGACTTGCCTTGCAGTGATGGGTCTAGCTGCTCAAATGAATCTTCAGGGATCTCCTCTGCTCCTTCAACGTCTGGTTCCACGACGGGTACAAACAGCACATACATACCATATAAGCATACCAGCACTAGAAAATAATACGTAAATACATCATGCATGCAGGGGAAATGGTTTAGACAAGGTCACTTGACATTGGTTGAAGAGATGGGTTCAAAGGGCTTGAATGTCGAAGGGCTGACATTCGACTCATGGCTTGACATTGCCCTAAATCGGTTCTAGGTTTGTTTTCTGGAGATGTGATAGTAGGGAATGTTGTAGAACATGGCCTAAAAGGCTTAGTGGACAAAGTGGCATTTCAATTGCTCAAAAGAAACAAGTCCAAATCATCCAATGCCACAGGTGGACATGCACTGACATAGTGTTAGACATGGCCAGAAACTAGGGCATTGCATAACTTTTGACTCAGAGCTCCAATTGATGCACAACTTTGTCTGGGGTTTAGGCATTGACAACGGCTACAAAACTCTCAACAGGCTCAAGGGCTGAAAGTGGCCGGAGGGTGGCCAATTCCGGTGAGCAAACACGGTGGCCTGGACATGAACTGAGCTACTGGACAGCAACCTTGGCATGGCTATAACTTTTGATTCAGGTCGATTTAGAGGTCGGGCTAGTAGACAAAATTGATCAGGGGGTTGAGATCTACCTAAATGATAAGGTCCCATCGGCTGGTTTGGCCGGAAAACGAACTCCGGTGATCGGGGCCGAAGACGAAGGCACCGATTTGGGGGTTTTCGTTCCAGGGCGTTTGAACTCAATTCAACGCTCGGGAAGCATCTAGGGGCTGTCACAAGGCTATTGGTGCACTCAATTTTGCCAGAGATCGGCTGGAGAAGCACAGCGGCGTGCTCCGGTGAACTACCGAGGCTCGAACATGGAAATCCGGCGCTCGGGGCAAAATTGGTGAATCCAAGCTTGCAGGTTTGTTCCTCCTAGCTCACTGATCAATATCCTCTACAGGCACGAGGATCAATTTTGCTTGAATCGCTCGGCATTGCGGGAACAGGGGATTTTCGGTTTTCCGGTGATTGCCGGCGTTGAGGTGCGCCGGGGACCAATTGATGGCTATGAAACGTACAGGGGGATGAAAGGAGCTTACTGGTGGCGTTGGTTTGGAGGGGGAAGCTTCGGGCGAAGCTGGCACCGTGAGCTCCAGAAACTGCTCGCCGGAGAAGATGAACTTCGCGGCGGCGCTGAGGACTCGGTTGCTCTCGGTTGCTAAGACTAAGGCAAGGAAGCTGTGGGGTGGTGTGAGGCAATGCTGGGCAAGGGAGGGGGTTTATATAGCCGCGGGTGAGGCTCTCGGGAGCAGCAGCAATCGCCGGGGATATCTTCTTCTGACGCCGGGACGGTCATCGATGCATTTCGGGACGCGGCGGGGCTCTGCCAGAGGCGGTGAATCGCGGGATAGCAGGATTCGGTCAGGGTGGTGGCGATGATCTACGGGATGGTGGCCAAGTGGCGTAAAGTTCCTGGCAGCAGCAGCAGCACGCGCGCGCGAGGAAGACGGTGGCACGGTGGGGCTTGAGCGCTCCACGGTGGCGGTACAGGTGCGCACGGCTGGGGGCTACGTGGCCGTGAGGTGGTAGCGCGAGGGGCTTCGCCGGCGACGAGCTCAACGGTGCGGCAAAGTGGCAGGGCGCTGGTCGAACGAGCACTGGTCGCGGTCGTGCACGCGGTCTCCTGGTCGTGGTCGAAGAAAAGGCCAGGGGCTTGTTTGCAAGGCTTTGGACTGAAACGCGAAGGTTTTGGCTCGGGAATTTGGGCCTAATTGCAATTCTGAAGATCTGAAGGGCTGATTTGAACTTTGATTTTGCAGATGAGTGCTACTAAATGTCTTGGACTCATCTAGCAGGAAAAAAGATGAAATCCGATAACATCTGGTGGTTTTGACAAAATTTGAAAACAGGGTAATTAGGGTAATTAGGGTTTGAACTTTTGTCGAGGCTGAAACTAGGGTTTTGGTCGAGATTCTGGAATTCTTCCAGAAGGGAAAAATGTTTAGAAAAATGAAAGAAAGGTTATCACTTGATCAGATTTGGATTTTGAGGTGATCTGGGACTTTTAGCCTTTTTGGGTTTTCTGAAACTTCTGAAAAGGACTAAATTGAAACGCTTTTGGACTGAAATGTGAAAACGATCTGGTCAATGAAGTTTAGCAGCCAACTTTTTAGGTTAAGGTAGTGGCATACCTAAGATCAAGATAGGGTTAAAATATCAGGGTTTCCAAAGAAGTTATGCTGATTCGCAAGCAGAAAAGATAATCAAAAACTGGGGTGTTACATTTAAGTACACAGGCTTGCTGGAAATGGCTCACTGATCATTTTTCCTCACAGGTTCGAGAGTTGATTCGAAGTAATTTGGCCTGCATTGCCGGGACAGGGCAATCGAGATTTTCCGCTGATCGCCGGCATTAGAGGTCACCGGTGAGCAATTAGATGATACTACACAGAGAGGATGAGTAGGGGAACTCACTAATAGCTTTAATTTGATGAGAGGTGCAGCAGATTGTGCTGGCACCGTGAGGCTCCTCGACGGCTCACCGGAGAAGACGACTGTAGCAGGGGTAATTTGGAGATTTGTGTTAAATCCTGGTGAAGGGGAGATGACACAGGGTACTGGTGGCTTAAATAGACCAGAGGGCGAAGCTTGCAAGGATTAAACAGCATTGAATTGGTGTCAGTTGACATGAGTTGCCGGGCGCAGATGCAACAACGGCGAGCGGTGACGCGACTGTGCACTGGCGAGGCAAAGCTGTGCTACATCGGGACTCATCAATGTCGGGCGGTGCAAGGCGATGGCGACAAGAGTTGGCAAAGCAAGCAACGTGGCAAGAGGATGCTGACAATGGTTGCTGCTAGTCGCGCACAGAAGAAAGTGCTGTTCAATGGCGCTGCCACAGCGATGGCTAGGGCGTGGACGCGTGTGCACATGCAACTCAAGTGAGCACGAGCTCAGGCGCAGGCGAGGCGTGGCCGGCGGCGAGCAAACACGGCGCAAGGAAACCACGGCGATCTCTAGTCGTGCACAGCAGCTGCCTGGTCGAATTAGGGCCTGATTGCAATTTCCAATTCTTGATTTGGACTGATCTGTAATTCTGATGATTTGGAAGGTTTGATCTGATTTTGATTCTGCTGATTTGGCAAACTTGATTCAACAGATGATTTGGCACAGATAGAAGATAAAATTTGAGACATTTGGATGATTTTTGATATGAACTGAAAATAGGGTATTTTAGGGTAATTGAAATCTGAATTTCAATTGATTTCGAATTCTGGGATTTAGGGTTTGATTTTGAGATACTCATAAAAGAAGAATTTGTGTTGAAAAGCATTTGGGAGGTGTTCCCTAAATCAGATTTGAATTTGGAGATGATTTGCAACATTTTGCCTTTTCTGGCTTTTAGAAAATCTGGAAAAAGGACTGATCTGCGATACTCTTGGACTGATTTGCGAAAAAGGTTTAGATGGTAAAATCTGGCTGCCAACTTTTTGGATTAAGGTATTGGCATACCCTTGATCATAATCCAACAATAATCTGGTCTGATCTTGGCTAAGATTTTGATTAAATCTGAATTTCTGAAACTTAGGGTAAAAGAAAGGAGTTGATAAATCTGGAAATTAGGGATAGAATTGAATCTGGGTTCTGAAGGCTTTTAGGTTTAGGATTACTGATAGATCAAATCTGGAAAGTCAGATCTTGACTTGGGGTCACAGGATAGATTTTGGAGATTTTAGGGCTAGAACAGAATAAAGCTGAGGCTGATTTGGTTGATCTAGAAGAGACATATGCATGCATGATTTTTAAGAAAGAAACTTTTCACCCCAAAACTCAGGATGTTATAGTATGTTGCAGTCGTAGCTCCGTCTAGGAGCTCGACCCGCAGTGACCGGAAGCCAATCTCCAGGGGAAGAAATGCCTCGGCCCCGTACATGAGGGAGAAGGGGGTGCGCCCCGTCGCCCGCCTTGAGGTCATACGCATGGAACAGAGGATGCTAGGGAGCTCCTCCGCCCACGCACCCCGTTTGGAGGCAGCTTGTTCGAGCCGTCGGCGTAACACCTGTAGGATTATGCCGTTCACCCTTTCGACGGCCCCGTTGCTCGGGGGGTGAGCTCCTGAGGCGAAGTGGATGGTGAGACCCAAGCCTTCACAGAATTCCCAAAAATATACCGAGTCGAATTGGGTCCTGTTATCGACAGAGATTTCTTGGGGGACCCCGAAACGACATGCGATACTCTTCTAGAAAAACTGATGTACCGCTCGAGACGTGATGCTGGCCAGAGGTTCGGCCTCTACCCACTTTATGAAATAGTCGACCGCGACCACCGCATACTTGTAGCCCCCGGGCGATGGGGGGAAGGGACCTAGGAGGTCCATCCCCCAGTGCGCGAAGGGCCAAGTGATGGGGATAGTCTGCAGTGCTACAGAGGGGAGGTTGGAACCTTTGGCCATTCTCTGGCAAGCCTCGCACGCGGAGACAAGGTCTCGTGCGTCATAAATTACCGTGGGCCAATAAAAACCCTGGCGAAGGGCCTTGGCCGCAATGGCTCGTGGGGCCAAGTGAGACCCGCAAATTCCCGAGTGAATGTCCTCCAGGAGCCGGAGCCCTTCTGGCCGTGGAAGGCAGCAGAGCAAGGCAGAAGCCCCCTGCTTGTAAAGCTTTCCCTCCAGCAGGAGGTACGCCCGAGCCTTGGCTCGGAGGCACTTGGCCTCAGTCTCGTTGGAAGGGTCTCCCTCCCCCTTGATGAAGGAGATAAGGGGGTCTATCCAAGACGAGGCTTGGGCGATCTCGGTGACTTCTGGGGCGCAGGACCCATTGTTCGCATCCGGGGAGGACACCGAGGGCTTCGCGATGATTTCCAAAAAAGCCCCCTTGGGGAGCGGTTCCCGGGCACTGCCTGCCTGGGCCAGGGCATCAGCCCAGTCGTTGTCCCTCCACGAGATGTGCCGGGCCTCTAGGCCGTCGAAGTGCTTCTCCATCTTACGTACCTCCTACAAGTAGAGGCTCAAGTTTGCGTCATGGCACAAGTAGGACTAGTCCATTTGGCAAACTACGAGTTGGGAGTCTCCTTTCACGAGGAGGCGACGAATCCCCAGGGAGCGCGCGAGGCGCAACCCAAGGAGCAAGGCCTCGTATTCGACGACGTTGTTCGTGGTGGGGAACTCGAGCCGCGCCGTGTACTCCAGTTCCCTCCCCTCGGGGCTCCAGAGGACTACTCCCGCGCCGGCCCCGGCGAGACACAAGGAGCCATCAAACATGAGCGTCCAATGGTCGCTGCGTCGGGGTGGCGCGGGGAGGCTTTCGTCCCCTGGCTCGGAGACAGGGGTCCATTCCACCACGAAGTCGGCGAGGACTTGTGACTTGATGGCGGAGCACCCAGTGATGGAAAGGCAGAAGGGAGCAAGCTCGGCCCCCCACTTTCCTATCCGGTCGGTGGCTTCCTTGTTCTGGAGTACCTCCCCCGAAGGGAGGGATGACAGGACAGTGATCGGGTGTCCCAGGAAGTAGTGACGAAGCTTCCGGGACGCCATTAGAAGGGCGTAGCAGATCTTCTCCATCTCAGTGTACCGAGTTTTAGCCCCTTGGAGGGCCTCACTCACGTAGTACATGGGACGCTGTTGCCCGTCCCGTTCCTTCACCAAAACCGCGCTTACAGCGACCGGGGTCGCGGCGAGGTAAAGGAGCAAGGGCTCTTCCGGGGATGGGCTCACGAGCATTGGGGTGCTCGTGAGATACTTCTTTAGATCTCGAAGGCCTCCTGGGCCTCGGGGGTCCATCGGAACCCTTCGAGGCCCCAGAGGATTTTGAAGAATTGGAGGCCACGTTCCCCCGACCGTGAGACAAAGCGACTTAGCACGGCCAGGCGACCGGTGAGCCGTTGGACGTCTTTGACTAAGCGTGGCGGGGGCATATCCAAGAGTGCTCGGATCTTTTCGGGGTTGGCCTCTATGCCCCGCTAGGACACGAGGAAGCCCAGGAGCTTCCCCCCACGCACGCCGAAGGCGCATATCTTCGGATTGAGCTTCAACCCGTATGCGTAGAGGTTGCGGAAGGTCTCCGCTAAATTGTTGATGTGAGTAGCCGCGCGAGGACTTTTGATGACCGTGTTGTCGACGTAGACTTCGATGTTGCGACTGATCTGGTCCTTGATGACCAGCATCACGAGTCACTGGAAGGTCGCTCCAGCATTCTTTAGCCCGAAGGGCATGTGGACGTAGCAGAAGGTCCCGAGGAGAGTTATGAAACTTGTCTTTTCCTCGTCCCCTTCCGCCATCCGGACTTGGTGATAGCCGGAATACGCGTCTAGGAAGCTCATCAACTCACACCCCACGGTCGAGTCGACCAGTTGGTCAATTCGCGGGAGCGGGAAGTTGTCTTTGGGGCAAGCCACTTACCATTTGACTTCTTCACGAGGACGGGGTTCGCAAGCCATTCGGGTTGCAAGACCTCCCGAATGAACCCTGCCTCTCTGAGTTTGACGATCTCGACCTTGATCGCCTCTTGGCGTTCATGGGAGAGTTTTCTCAACTTCTGCTTGACCGGGGGGTCATCGGGGGTCACCGCGAGCTTATGCTCGATGACTTCCCGGGTGACGCCTCGCATGTCAGAAGGCTTCCAGGCAAAAATGTTGGAGTTCTTGCGCAGGAAAACTGTGAGTTGGGCAGGAGATCCGCCCCGGTCCTGATGGTCTTGTCCCCGTCGTCTGGGGACAACCGGAACTTTCAAAGGTCCCCTTCCAGACGCGGCTTGGGGAGAGGCCTCCCGGAAGGTACCGCGCGGCGTCTGGCTCCTGGGAAGAGGTCTCTCCCCCTGGGATCTTGATCAAGTTGACACTCCCGATCATTGCGGCGGGGCGCTCGTATAGAGCGCGGGCCATGTCTTGGTCTCCCCATGCGGTGATTACGCCGTGAGGCCCGGGGATCTTCACACAGAGGTAGCTTTGGTTGACTGCGGCCCCCAAGCGGTTGATCGTGGTCCTCCCAATGATTGCGTTGTACGAGGAGGGGAGGTCCACCACATCGAACCGGACCATCTCTGTCCGGTAGTTGTCCGGGGTACCAAAGGTCATGGGGAGATCCACCTTCCCCACGGGGTGGATCGTCTTCCCAGGGACGAATCCCTGCAACGGCCCTGCTGCGGGCTGCAGTAGCTTCTCGTCGACCTGCATTTCACTAAACGCCTTTAGGTACAGGACATCAGCGAATCTTTCGCCATCGACGAGGATGCGTGCCAGGTGGCAGTTGTAGACGGTGGCGGAGACTGTGAGAGCATCGTCGTGGGGGAAGCGAACCCCATGCGCGTCTTCTGCTGTAAAAGTGAGGGGGACGTCTAACCACTTGGATGGCTGAGACGTGTGCAGCACCCCCACTACCTTTATTTCACGTGCGTAGTCCTTGCGCTAGCGCTTAGAGTCCCACCCGGAGGTGGACCCTCCCATGATGACGTTGACACGCCTTTGGGAGGTTCGGATGGGGAGCATTTCTGATGGGTCCCCTTCCCGTGTTTGTCCTGGCTGTCCCCCCGCGGGGGCAGGAAGGGCCGGTAAGGCCGGCTGAGAGGGCAAGGAGGCAGGGGTCCCCCTGCCCATGCTGGTCGAGGAATGTGGCGAAGTGTTGGAGCAGGTTGTGGCATTCCCGGGTGGCGTGGGTATTGGACTTGTGGAAGGTACACCACAGACCTTCCCTGCCTCCTGCCGCGGGGCTTTCACGGCCAAGGGACGACTGCCCTCCCCCACGACCTTTCGGCTCTGGCAAGGGGCGGTTGCCCTTGGGGGCATCGCGCGAGCCGCCTCCGCCCTCGAGGACAAAGGTGTCCCGAGGCTGTGGCTTGCTACAATTGCCCCTCTTGGGGCATTTGAGGGGGTCCCTGGCTTCCCGGTCGACGGGAGCGGGGACTCCCTGGTTTTTTTTCCAGAGGTCATCCACCTCCGCCCGAGCGTACTTCTCGAGTATTGTGAAGAGCTCGTCGGCGGAGGGACAGCTTCAAGAGAGCTTCCGGTGGAGCACCCCGGGGAGGATTCCGCTTTTACACGCCTCAATGACTGTGGAGTCGGGGACATGAGCTACTTTGCTCTTGACCTGAGCAAAGCGCTTGAAGAACCCACGGATGGTCTCCCCAGTCCTCTGCCGGACAGTGTACAGCTATGAGGAATCCAGGGGGCGCACGTAGTTCCGTGGAAGTTCGCGTAGAACTCGCGTTATAGTTACGCAAAGGACTTGATGGAGCCAGCCTTCAAGTTGTAGAACCATGAGCGGGCAATCCCAGTCAAGTAGAGAGGGAAGACATTACACTGGACTGTCTCATCCCCCCCAGCCACCGAAATGGCTATGGAATACACCTGCACAAACTCATAAGGGTCGGCCTCACCATTGTAATGCTCAATGTGCGGCGGACGGTAAGACCGCGGCCATCGAATGCACCGGAGTCAGCGACATAGTGGTTGGTTAGCCCCTTCCACCTCTCAGGGGGAGTCCCGGTCACTGTCCCCTTTGACGAAGGACGCACGTTCATTATCGGAGTCAGGGAGGGGCCCAAGAGGTCCGCCAACATGGCGGTAGCGTCATTTTTCCTCCGGGTTGGTCGAGCTGACTTCCAGGACGTCCGGGCACCCCCCAACGGCAATTGGTTCTTCAGCGGGTCTCTTGCCCCAGCCAGAGCAAGAACGGGGCTCCCCGCGTACACGACCCGGGGGCAGCTCTGGGTTACTGTGACGGGGAGCCTCCCCAAACCTGGTGGTGCACATTTGCTTGACCTCCTCCTGGGTGAAGCGGACTTGATCTACCCGGGGAGCCCTCGGGGGCGGCCCCGGGGGAGGAGGGAGCTCGTGCGCATCGACTGCGAGTGCGGGAGTTGCAACCGGGGCGTGGGCGGAATCCATTACCTGGCAGTCCCCGGGAATACCGTTCGGAACCGGAGGGTGGGGACCCTGATGGGGAAGGTCCGGCGATGGCGCGAGTGTCGTTTGGCGGGCCACCTCCAGAACGACGGGCACAACCGGCGGGGAGAAGCTGGCTTCCGGTCTCGGGAAGACCCCGGGCGCAGAGTGGATCATTGGCATGGGGAAGACTCCAGGGACGGGGTAAGTCCCCAGCATCGGGAGCACCCCCGAGATTGAGAAGGCTCCGGATGACGGGCCCGCCGGAGCATAACCCCTGTTGGAACTACAGGCCCCGGGAGCGACCTGACCTCTGAGGGTCGGAGGGGCCACCGGATGTCCCATAAATGGGGGCATTGTCCCCATGAACGGGAATTGTGGGTAGATGGGGGCCGGCGACCGCGCCAGAATTCGGAGGAGTTCGTCCATCGAGCACTGGGCGCGAAGCTGGCCCTCCACAAGAGCTTTGAGTAGCGCGTCCCAAGAGGCCGGGGGAGCCACCGGGGGAAAGCCAGTCCCCCCGGGAGCATCCGTGGTAGCCGGGTTGGACCCGGAGCCCTGTCCACCAGAAACTACCGGAAGAGTTAGAGGTGGTACCTGGGTTTGGCCATGTCCAGGTGGCAGCACCGAGACGGCGGCGCTCCGGAGGGGTGGTGCCGGGTCACTGGGACCGGCGTCACCGGGAAGGGCGCGAGCCCTCATCCTCGGGGGAGCCATGGCGATTTGTCATGGATCGCCATGGTCGGCGCCAACTGTCGTGGTATTGCGAGTACCCCGGCAGGTTTTGTTGAGGTTCCTAGCGGAGAAAAGACGACGTGAGCTGACCGCGTGACCGGTCCTCTCCCGTCGAGCAAACGCAACAAGTGACACGGAGATTTATACAGGTTCAAGCCTCGGTGGAGGCCCTAGTCCTGTCGACGTGCTCCCAACTAGAGTTGGCTAGGGGAGTCCCCTCGGGGTGAGATGGCTCCTAAGCACGCCTGTTTGATTTTGTGTATTAGAGTAAAAATGAGTTGTCCCCGTTACATGAGGGGTTACAAAGGCTTATATAGTCCCAAAAGATGCAAAAAGACTAAACTGCCCCATCCGTAACCGTTGGATCGAGGGGCACTAGCGTCCTTCTTCCGATCAGGAGGCTTAGATGCTTGACAGGTGTCCCCGCCGATTCCTGAGGCGCTTCTCGTGTGATCCTCACGTGACCCACAACCGGGGGCCCTTGTCTTCGGGAAAGCGGCGGCGCCCGGGACAAACCACTGGGGGGCCTTGTCCCCAGGCGAATGGCGGCGCCCGAGACAAGCCACCGGGGGGCCTTGTCCCCGGTGAATGGCGGCGCCCGGGATAAGCCACCAGGGGACAAGCCCACCGGACGGCCTTGTTTCCGGGCAAATGGCGGCACCCAGGAAAAGCCAACGGGGGGCCTTGTCCCCAGGCAAATGGCGGCGCCCGGGATAAGCCACCGGGGGGCCTTGTCTCCAGGCAAATGGTGGCGCCCGGGACAAGCCACCAGGGGGCCTTGTCCCTGGGCAAATGACGCTCGGGATTAGCCACCGGGGGCCTTGCCTCTTACCTGGACTTGATCCCGCGGAGATTTCCCCCAACAAACTACTACTTTATTTGGCAGCCACACCTCATGCGGTCAGCGCTGTTCTCATCCCAGTAAGAGAGGGTGTGCAACGACCCATCTATTACGTAAGCGAGGTACTTCATGGCCCGAAGGAGCGTTACCCTGAGGTCCAGAAGATACTTTACGCGCTACTGATGGCTTCTCGCAAGCTATGACATTACTTTCAGGTACATAAAATTACAGTGCCCTCGTCCTTCCCCTTGGGAGATATTATCTGAAACCCAGAGAAATCTAGTCGAATTGCGAAGTGGACTGTGGAACTTGGAGCGTTTGATATCCATTTCACCCCTCACACTGCGGTCAAGTCTCAGATCCTTGCAGATTTTGTGGTCGAATGGACTAACCCTGATCCTTCAAGGAAAGAATCCGAAGACTTGTCGTGTACCGACCATTGGACGATGTATTTTGACGGCTCTCGAAGTTTCCAACACTCGGGGGCTGGAGTTGTCTTAGTAACACCTCAAGGCGACCAACTCAAGTATGTCATTCAATTACATTTTGTTGCGACTAACAACATAGCAGAGTATGAAGGTCATATTGCAGGGCTCCGGGCAGCAAAATTTCTCGGAGTCCGTCGATTAGTGGTCAGGGGAGACTCACAGCTAGTCGTAAACCAGGTAAACAAGGAGTACAACACCTCCGATGAGACAATGGCTCATTACCTGGGGGAGGTGAGGAGATTGGAAAAACACTTTAGTCATTTCGAAGTCCAATACGTCCCGCGAAAGGACAATATTCTCACAGACCAATTATCCAAAATTGGGTCCTCACGTACATCTGCTCCGGCAAGGGTGTTCATCGAACACTTAAAGCATCCTTCGATCATGACTACAGTCGAAGATGACCAGGTAACAGTCTTCATTACCAACCTCGGACAAGAAGGGGATTGGACTCATCCATTGAGGGTCTATCTCGAACATGGGACCTTGCCCAAGGACGAAACCGAAAGCGATCGGTTGATTCGAAAAGCGCACCTATACAAACTGATAGAAGGGGTTCTGTATAGGAAGGGTACTCAAGGAGTATTCATGCATTGTATTTCTCAAGAGGAAGGTAAATCCCTCGTGAAAGAAATCCATGACGGTGTGTGATGAGGACATTGCTGACACGGTTGCGACCGCCGCTCCTTCCCCTTCTACTTCTTCGACGCAAGGAGGCCTCAATCCACAAGCCGTGCCTTTCAAGCCTTCATCAGTAGTCCAGAGCTTCATGCCAGAAGCCTCAATGCCCCAAGGAAGGTCCAACTCCAAGCCCAAGTCGCAGAAAAGCCCGTTTTGGCAGTCCCGAAGCTGTCCAACTTCAAACGGCCGTAACTTTCACGTCAGAAGTCCGTTTTGGACGATCCACCACTCCACAGAAAGCTTATCTCCTTAGCTTTCCAATGATTCTGGTCCTACTGCCAGATTTGGCTAGGAACGACAGGAATCGCCAAAATATACCACGGGACAGAAACTACCAGGTGTTGTGTCACCTCTCGTTTGGGCCAAAAGCCCATGTATTCCTAGGGTTGTGTGTGTGTGGGTACCATCGTGGCCAGTGCCCCTCCTCTGGCCACCGCTCTATTTATGGCCGCCACTACCCTTCTTCTTGCTCGGGTTTTTTTTTTTAGTTATCCACTGCTCGTGTGAAACTTCCTCGATTCCTTTTGTATCGGCTAGATCATCAGGAACGAGCTCAGAACCCCAAATTGTGTGAGCTTAATCTAATTCCAGCAAATTTAGTTGCTTTTTATCTTGTTCTTGCTGTGTTTCTTTGGTTGCATCGCAGGAATCGACCTTCATGGTCAGGTTAGCCGTGTTTGGTACAGTTCATAACAAATTGTGATCGTGGTTTGACAATTGCCGGCGTCCACGCCTGTTGGATTGGTAGCCGCTTCGTAGGTCACGTTCCGCCCAACCAAACGTACCCTCTCACCAGAAGATCAGCATCCGTTGGCGCATCAGTGTGTGTGGTGCGCATGCGTCATTTCGCACACTGGTCGGAAAAGCTTTCCGACATGGTTTTTTCTGGCCTTCGACACTCGATGATGCCAAGAATTTGGTCAAGACATGCCCCCAGTGTCAATTTCATGCCAGACAGGTTCACCAGCCCGCGTATGCCTTGCAAACTATCCCATTAGCATGGCCCTTCGCGGTCTGGGGGATGGATATTGTAGGACCTATGCCACTGGCCGTTAATGATTACAAATTTCTGTTCGTAGCCACTGACACGTTCACAAAGTGGATTGAGGCTGAGCCAGTCCGTAATGTCACCGCTGCTGCGGCACAGAAGTTCTTTCATAAGAACATCGTTACTTGATTTGGTGTTCCAAGTCGTCTCATCACTGACAACGGTTCCCAATTTTGTAGCGGCCTCTTTCTGGACTATTGCGATAATATTGGAACCAAGGTGTGCTTTGCCTCTGTAGCTCATCCACAGAGCAATGGTGCTGTCGAACATGCCAATGTGCAAATATTACAAGGTATCAAGAAACGTTTTTTTGATCGCCTTAAGATGCGCTCGGGGGCTTGGGTGGATGAACTCTACTCCATTCTATGGGCACTACGCACTACCTGTAGTCGGGCCACCGGTGAGACACCTTTCCAGTTGGTATACGGCGCCGAGGCGGTGTTACCTACGGAAATCCGTATTGGTTCTATCCGAACAGATCAATTTGACCAGATTGATCAGATTCAACAACGTACCCAGGATTTAACCATCCTCGAAGAAAAGCGTGATCGAGCATTGATACGATCAGCAGTATATTTGCAGGCTTTGCTAAAATATCACAGCAGAAGGGTGCGGCCGCATAGTATTCACGTGGGTGATCTGGTTTTACAAAAAATACAAAACCAGGATCGGCTTGGTTAGCGATGGAGGATGGTAGAATCTTATCCAATACTTGGAACATTGATCAACTGCGCAAGTTTTTGGTGTAGGTTTCCCAATCTTTTTTTCCTGTTCAATTAGCATAGTTTAACAAAAATTTCGTGAGTACTCTTCTTCAGTTCATGCTATGTCTGTTTTCTTTGTTTGCCATACCTATAATGAGCCTGGCTGCCGATGATCATCTTGTCACAAATATCTTAACCGGATTCATTGGCCGATCTCGTGGTCGCATCCAGCTAAGACATCCCTCAATAAGCCGTTTCTCAACGCACACGGGACTTACTAGCATGTTCCTGATCATTTGAGTAGCTGCTAGTTCGTAATAAGGTCGGATGTTGTATTGAGGTCAGTATCGGTTCGATCGGATGATTATATCTAAGTTAAAGCATTTCTTGGGTATTCATAATGCCCATATTTTTTTCCAAAGATTATAATACTAGATCTTCGGCATTTATGATCTCTGGAGGGGGCTAAGAGGATATGGTCATACTATGAAATGAAGAAAGTATCACTCTTTTCCAAAAGTTTAAGGCACGCATTTGCATATTATAAATGTAATTTCACAGGTATAATTACTAAGAGAGATCATTACAAGAAATCAAACAAGGCCTAACTCTTTCAGTAGATCTTCAACTAGAGGCTTGACTTCTTCAGAGATGGCCTCAAATCGATCACTCTCGATCTCTGCATTTTCTACCACCAGCTTTAGATTCAAATTTGGGCCGTGGAGAATCGTAATCTGCAGAGAATGGCAGAGGCTACAGATCTGACATTTTACCTCAGTACCTCTTCCTGCCGTTTGGTATCTTCAGGAAGATACTCGAGGAGTGATTCGGCTTGGGCCGCGACCAGTGTGGCTAACTCGCTAAGGCTAGGATTGTCCTTTTGTGACTTGATCACATCTGCTTTTAGTAGAGTAGCCACCATCTTCAGCTTTTCGAAGATGTTCGATTGAGTACCGCTACAAGAGGAGATTGTCTCCTTTAGACCTTCAATCTCTAGACTAGCGGTATCAATTCTCGAGCTTTGCAACTCGACGGTCGCCTGAAGGTTTCTTTTCTCTTCTGAAAGACGGATTATTTGATCCTCTTGTGCTGTATGAACACAGTGAACATGTACTATAAATAAAGTTCTGTCGTGGTATTGCGAATACCCGGCAGGTTTTGAGAACGATCCTAGCGAAGATTACGTGGCGCGGGTTGACCAGATGACCGGTCCTCCCCCGCCGGACAAGCACAAGAAATGACACACGGATTTATACAGGTTCGGGTCCCGGTGGGGGCCCTAGTCCTGTCGGTGCGCTCCCGACCGGAGTCGGCTGGGGAGGCTCTCTCCCGGGGAGAGGCTTCCGGAGCACACCTGTTAGTTTTTAGCTATTCCAACAAATGAATCACCTGCTTACAACTGAGGGGTACAAGGGCTATTTATAGCCCCAGAAAGAAGCAAAAAGCCTAAACTACCCCGGAAGCCACCGTCAGATTGAGGGGTAGGAACGTCTGTCTCCCGGTCAAACGTCTTGGATGCTTGACAGGTGGTCGCTGATTCCCGAGGCGCTCCTCGCGTGACCTGCACGTGATAAACAACTCGAGACTTTACCTTGAGGAGGGCGATGAGGCCCGGGATATGTGCCGGAGGCCAAGTCCTGGGGGCCAAAATACGGCGCCCGGGGAGGCACCGGAGGCCAGGTCCCCGGGCAAATGGCGGCGCCCGGGACGGCGCCGGAGGCCAAGTCCCGGGGGGCCAAAAGGCTGCGCCCGGGGAGGGGCCGGAGGCCACGTTCCCGGGCAAATGGTGGCGCCCAGGACGACACCGGAGGCCACGTCCTGGGGGGCCAAAAGGCGGCGCCAGGGGAGGCCCCGGAGGCCACGTTCCCGGGCAAATGGCGGCGCCCGGGACGGCACCGGAGGCCACGTCCCGGGGGGCCAAAAGGCGGCGCCCGGGGAGGCCCCGGAGGCCATGTCCCCGGGCAAATGGCGGCGCCCGGGACGGCGCCGGAGGCCAAGTCCCGGGGGCCAAATGGCGTCGCCCGGGGAGGGCCTGGAGGCCAGGTCCCCGGGGGGCCAGAAGGCGGCGCCCGGGGAGGGGCCGAAGGCCACGTTCCGGGGCAAATGGCGACGCCCGGGACGGCACCGGAGGCCACGTCCCGGGAGGCCAAAAGGCAGCGCCCGGGGAGGCCCCGGAGGCCATGTCCCCGGGAAAATGGCGGCGCCCGGGTTGGCACCGGAGGTCATGTCCCGGGGGCGAAAAGGCGGCGCCCGGGGAGGCCCCGGACGCCATGTTCCCGGGCAAATGGCGGCGCCCGGGACGGCGCCGGAGGCCACGTCCCGGGGGCCAAATGGCGGCGCCCGGGGAGGGCCCGGAGGCCAGGTCCCCGGGGGTCCAAAAGGCGGCTCCCGCGGAGGCCCCGGAGGCCGTGTCCCCGGGCAAATGGCGGCGCCCGGGACGGCGCCGGAGGCCAAGTCCCGGGGGCCAAATGGCGGGCCCGGGGAGGGCCCGGAGGCCAGGTCCCCGGGCAAATGGCGGCGCCCGGGACGGCGTCGAAGGCCAAGTCCCGGGGGCCAAATGGCGGCGCCCGGGGAGGCCCCGGAGGCCATGTCCCCGGGCAAATGTGGCGCAACTTACCTGGACTTAGTTCCCCGGGCAAACAGCAGCCCCCCATGCCCCCCGGGGACGATGCTCGAGTCCCCGGTGGGTATGGTACTTGTTACCGGGAAAATCTCCGGACCAAGTCACCGGAGCCGTGACGCTTCGGTTTCTGTGCTGGACGCTTATGGCCGCGCCGTTTCGCCATAAATGCGCTCGCGGTTCGAACCGGCGCCTCTATTCGTGCACCAGTCCCTTCATTTCCCGCGCGCGGTTTGAACTTCAACGGTCCAGATTGATCCGCGGGGTGCCACGTGGCGCCCATCTAGATCACGGCTCGCCTCTATAAATAGGGCCTTGGGGGGCCCAGTATCTTCATTCGAAACTTCCACGGCTCGTGAATTTTAGCTCTCCCGGTAGCTCTTCCCGGAAGCTAGCGCTCGGTAGCAAGCATCCGAGACTTTTAGGCTTAGCCTCCTGAAAAGTTAGTCACCGAAAAAACAAAACTGATGGCACCGAAGGGTCGAGCGAAGACGACCGAGGTGCCCCCGGAGGAAGTCGCTCCAGACTTCCTCTGGGCGTCCGAGTTCACGGCTGAGGACGCCGAGTCCTTGGTCGAACGCGGCGTCGTCAAGGACGGGGACATTCGGGTCCCTGTGAAGAAAGACGGAGCCCCCCACCCCAAGCCCGGAGAGGTCATGGCCTTCGAGGCCTTCATGGAGGCGGGGCTCCGGCTCCCGGTGCATCCCATGCTCCGGTAGTTCCTGAAGGAGTACGGGGTGGCGCTCAACCAGCTCACCCCGAACACCCTAGTCCGGATGGGAATCTTCATCTGGCTATTCGAGACGGTGACCGAGAGGGAGCCCACCCTGCGCGTCTTCCGGTACTTCTACGAGCCGGCGGCGCGGAGCTCCCACCTGGTGAAGGGGGCGCCCAAGTCCCCCTTCGGGTCGGTGATGGTGCAAATGCTACCGTCCCGGGTGGCCGACTACCTGGCGGCAGCCTCCCGGGACCTTTGGGGCGACTGGATCTGGAGGTGGTTCTACCTCCGGGTCCGGGACGACGAGGTGACGTACGCCCCGGAGCCCGCCTCTTACAGCCGGTCGTCCGCGCCGAAGCCTCCGGTGTGGACAGACGAGGAGCTCCAGCTCCTCGGCAAGGTGATCATCTACCGGAAGACCCGCTCTATGCAGGAAGCCGCCGAGGAGATGATGCTCCTGAGGATCTCCCCCTTCGCGCGCGGGAGGAGGGGGATCGGCATGGGCCCGGAGCAGCAGCCCCCGGTCAAGTCGGTGACCCGACGTAAGTCCCGGAAACCTGCTGTATTGCATTTACAAATTTTTGAAAATTTTGACTAACTCTTTACCTCTTGTAGTTCGGCCGTACCCGGCAGCGCGGGAGAAGGCGGAGAACCTCCTGGGGAGGTACTTCGCCGACGAGCACGAGCGCGTCGTGCGCCTCTTGGGGGAGGGCCCTCCCCGGAACCTGGTGGCTGAGGCCTACGGGCGGAAGCTCCCGGCGAGGAAGCCCCTCCCCACCCCCGGGTCACACAAGCGGGGGAAGGACGCGGCCGGGGGCTCTGAGCCTAAGAAGGCCAGAGTCCAAAAAACCCCCGACACGTCGACAACGCCGGCGGCGGCACCGGCGAAGCCCCGGGACGAGACCCCCGGGACCGAGCGCGCCCGGGCGCCGGCCCGGAAGGAAACAACCCCCCTCCCTTGACGAGCCCCGTTGCGGCCCGGGGGAAGGAGCCGGCAGCGGGCGGGGCGGCGTCCGATTCGGCGGACTACACCCCGTCGCTGCCCTCAGTAGCAGTCCTCCCGGCGCCCCTGGCACCCATGGAGCCGGAGAAACCGGAGGTGAGGTTCGCGGAGACCTCGGCTCCGCGGGTTGAATGGCCCGTGGACGAGGGGGGAGCCCCTCGGTTTACGAGGTCCCGCAGGAAGTGGGGGCCCCGGGGGCCCTCCCGCCCGGGAAGGGGAAAGGGCTGATGATCCCCCCCAGGCGCGGGACCCCCTCCGAAGCTTCCTCGGCCACTTCCTCGAGGGGGACATCGGCGACGAAGATGACGACGACCGCCACCCCGACTGGGGTCGTACCGGGCACCCATGTCCTGGAGCCCGTCACCGGCCGCGGCGGGACAAGCGCCGGGCGGGAGACCCCTCTGCTTTCCGTAGGGGAGGTCGAACGTTACGCGGAAGGCCTGCAGACCCCGAAGGTCCAGGTATTCACCCGAAGCGATTGTAGCTTTCTCTTGGTTCCCTGCATCCAAAATTTTTCTAACTCTGGAATTTGTAGGGGACGGCAATTACCTGGGGTGTCAAGCAGCGCGTCATCCGGCTGCCTCCTTCCTGGGCCAGCGGAGGACAGGGCCGCCTCCTTCCTGGGCCAGCGGGACAAAGCTCTCTAGGAGCTGGCCCGGGTCCGGGACCAAGTTCACGTCTCGGAGGCGGTGAACGGCCACCTCCGAGAGGAGGCGAAGGCGAGGGAGGAGGCCTTCCGAGAGCTCGAGGGATCGAGCGTCCGGGCGGTGGCGGATGCAGGCCACTCCGTCTGCTCGGCCCTCGAGAGCCTTGGCGTAAGCCTAGGCTCCGGGGGTGGCTCGGAGGTGCCCCCGGCCACGCTCGCGGAGGCTGTGCGTTTTCTTAACGCACAAGTCTCCGTGATCCCGGAGGCAACGGACGCCCGGGCGGGAGGCCGGGCGATCCCCGTCGTCCTGGGCGCAGCCGGGCTCATCGAGCACCAGGGAGTGGGCGCCCGGGCGATCGGGGGCCGCATCCCACGGAGCTTCCCCGAGTTCTTCGAGCCCGCGCATCGGGAGGTGGAGCAGCTCGCCGGGGGTTTCTATGACCGGATCATCCGGGTGAGATTCCCGGCACCGGCGCCTCCGGCCGTGGATGCCCCAGCTCCGGCCTCGGAGGAAGCCCCCCGGGGGGAGGACGCCAATGAAAGAGTATGAGCCTCCCCCCGGGTCTTTAGATAGGACCCTTTTGTTTTCTTAGGACTTTTGATCCCGGTAGCTTCTTAGAAGAAGCCCCGGACACTTGTAAAAAGATATTTCGGAATGCAATAGAGTTAGAAATTTTTCTAAGTCTTTGAATTGAATGCAATGTTACCAGGGTTCCCGGGAGGTTACTCCCGGGCGAAGGTCCGGGAGGGGCTCTCCGGGGGATGCCCAAGCGGCTTTCATATTGCTGAGCCTCATCTCCGGGGAGCGCAGAGGGGACACCGTCCGGGAGCCCGTCCGGCTAAGTTGTCCCCCCCGCGTCCGGGGTTCCGGATGATACCTCCTCTTCGGATACTTCCACCGGCGGGATACGAGTTCCGAAGCCCACCGGAGGGGGAAGATGTCCTCCGGGTTTTACGATGAATAAAGCTGTGTTGTTGCTTCCTTCTTTCATTGTCTTTTTATTTTTTCTTCTTGGATGGTCTGGACGACTCCTTTTCACAAGAATGAGCTAAGTTTGCTCGTGGGCGGTATGGTCCACACCCGGGGGTTCCTTATCCCCCCGCCCACAGCGGGCCGGAGGGTAGCTCCGCATGCTGTGGGGGTAGCAAGGCCCCGGGGGTGGAAGTGACCTGTAGCATAGAAATTTTTCTAACTTAGAAAATTTTAAAACGAGGTTTCCAAGGGAAAGACCTTTCGGGAGACAATCGTCCGGTCGTCGTGAGAATGGGGAGCCGGGAATAAGGCCTCATGTCGAAGAAACATCCAAGAAAACCCGATGAGATTTCTAGAGACGGGCTTCATAGGAGACAATCGTCCAGTCACCGTGAGAACGGGGAGCTGGGAATAGGGTCCCCGGGAGGCAATCATCCGGTCGCCGTGAGAACGGGGAGCCGGGAATAAGGTCGCCAGGAGGCAATCATCCGGTCGCCGGGAGGAAATCATCCAGTCGCCGTGAGAACGGGGAGCCGGGAATAGGGTCGCCGGGAGGCAATCATCTGGTCGCCGTGAGAACGGGGAGCCGGGAATAAGGTCGCCGGGAGGCAATCATCCGGTCGCCGTGAGAACGGGGAGCTGGGAATAAGGTCGTCGGGGACCAAATATCCAAGAATGCCATTAGACATCCCATTGGGGAGAGCGTCTACTCCCGGAGGAGGAAGAGATATCCATGAAGACCATTAGACGTCCCACTGGGGAGAGCGTCTACTCCCAGAGGAGGAAGTGCCCAAAGACGGGTCTTGAGTGTTTGGGCAGGGGACTAGTCTCCCAAAGTGACTCGTTACCGCGGCCGCTGGGGACCGGGTTGCCGCTTACACCCTCAGTCCACGAGGGCTGATCATAGGCCGCCCTACAGGAGGGACTTGCTGGGTCTGGGCCCACTTCCTCGCGGGGAGGGCATCCTCACGGGGAGGGCTTCCTCGCGGGGAGGGCATCCTCACAGGGAGGGCATCCTCGCAGGGAGGGCATCGCGGCTAGGGGCTGTAATGAGGAGAACCTGCAATGAGACAGTTGAAGAGCAAGACCTATGTATTGCTAATAAAATGAAGTATAGTGCCTCCCCCTGCGAAGCCGCGAAAGGGGAGGAAAAGTAAATACAGTGTCCCTCCTCCCCCTCCGGCGTGACTGCACCAGGGGAGGGGACAGGCCCGTAAGGCTAAACATAGAACTTGCGAAGTAAACGCAAGTTCCACGTGTGCTTCAGCTCCTGCTCTTGAAGGTTGGAGAGCTTGTAGGCCCCCGAGCCCAGGACTACGGAGATCCTGTAGGGGCCCTCCCACTTGGGGGAGAGCTTCCCCTGGGTTTGGGGGTCCGTGACGCGCTTGAGGACAAGGTCCCCAAGGCGGAAAGCTCTCTCGCTCACGCGCTGGTTGTACGCGCGCGCCATCTCTTGTTCGTAGATGGCGTGGCGGAGGAGCGCTCGGTCGTGTTCCTCCCCCACGAGGTCGATCTCCAGGCGCTGATTGGCCTCGTTGGCCTGGTACACTGCGGGCGTGGCTCCCTCCAGGAGCTCGACCCGCAGCGACCGGAAGCCAATCTCCGGGGGGAGGACCGCCTCCGCCCCGTAGACCAGGGAGAAGGGAGTACGTCCCGTTGCCCGGGACGGGGTCGTGCGCATGGAGCAGAGGATGCTAGGGAGCTCCTCTGCCCATGCACCCCTCTTAGAAGCGGTTTGGTCGAGTCTCTGGCGCAACCCCTATAGGATTACGCCGTTGACCCTCTCGACAGCCCCGTTGCTCCGGGGATGGGCCACTGAGGCGAAGTGGATGACGAGCCCCAGGCCTTCGCAGAAGTCCCGGAAATAAGCAGAGTCGAATTGGGTCTCATTGTCCACGGTGATTTCCCGAGGGACACCAAAACGACATACGACGTTTTTCCAGAAAAACCGCTGAACGGCCCGGGACGTGATGCTGGCCAAAGGCTCTGCCTCAACCCACTTTGTAAAATAGTCGACCGCGACTACCGCATACTTGTATCCTCCGGGCGCTGGGGGGAAGGGCCCTAAGAGGTCCATCCCCCAGCGCACAAAAGGCCAAGTGATGGGGATTGTCTGCAGCGCTATAGGGGGGAGGTTCGAGCCCTTGGCCATCTTCTGGCATGCTTCGCAAGCTTAGACAAGGTCTCGCGCGTCACGCATGACCGTGGGCCAGTAGAAGCCCTGCCGGAGGGCCTTGGCAGCGATGGCACGCGGGGCTAGGTGAGAACCACAGCTCCCCGCGTGGATGTCTTCGAGAAGTTGAAGTCCTTCCGGCCGGGGGAGGCAGCGCAGGAGGGCGGAAGCCCCCCGCTTGTAGAGCCTCCCCTCCAGCAGGAGATATGCCCGGGGTTTAGCCCGGAGGAGTTTAGCCTCTATCTCACTAGGAGGGTCCCCCTCCCCCTTGATAAAGGAGATGAGGGGGTCCATCCAAGACGGATTCTGGGTGATCTCGGCGACCTCCGGGACATGAGGCTCGTCGCCCGTGTCCGGGGAGGCCACCGAGGGCTTCGTGATGATTTCCAAGAAAGCCCCCTTGGGGAGTGATTCCCGGGCGCTTGCGGCCCGGGCCAAGGCATCGGCCCGGTCATTGTCCCTTCGCGGGATATGCCGGGCCTCGAGGCCTTTCGAAATGCCTCTCCATCTTCCGCACTTCCTGCAAATAAAGACTTAAGTTTGCGTCATGGCACAGGTAAGACTTGTCCATTTGGCAAACTACGAGCTGAGAATCTCCCTTGACTAGGAGGCCCCGGATCCCCAAGGAGCACGCAAGGCGCATCCCGAGGAGCAAAGCCTCGTATTCGGCGACGTTGTTGGTTGTGGGGAACTCGAGCCGCGCGGCATACTCGAGTTCCTTCCCCTCGGGGCTCCGGAGGACTACTCCCGCACCAGCCCCGGTGAGACACAGCGACCCATCGAACATGAGAGTCCAATGATCACTGCGTCGGGGCGGCACAGGGAGGTCTTCGTCCCCGAACCCAGAGGCGGGAGTCCACTCTGCGATGAAGTCGGTGAGGACCTACGACTTGATGGAGGAGCGGCCGGTAAGGGACAGGGAGAAGGGGGCGAGCTCGGCCCCCCACTTCCCAGTCCGGCCGGTGGCTTCTTTGTTCCGCAGTACCTCCCCCAGGGGGAGGGACGACGGGACGGTGATGGGGTGCCCCAGGAAGTAATGGCGAAGCTTCCGGGAGGCCATCAGGAGGGCGTAGCAGATCTTCTCCATCTCCGTGTACCGAGTTTTGGCCCCTTGGAGGGCCTCACTCACGTAGTACACGGGACGCTGCTGCCCCCCTTGCTCCTTCACCAAGACTGCGCTGACGGCGACGGGGGTCACAGCGAGGTAGAGGAGCAAGGGCTCTTCTGGAGACGGACTCACGAGCATTGGAGGGCTCGTGAGGTACTTTTTGAGGTCGTCGAACGCCTCCTGGGCCTCGGGGGTCCAGCGGAACCTCTCGAGCCCTCGGAGGATCTTGAAGAACTGGAGGCCCCGCTCCCCCAACCGGGAGACGAAGCGGCTAAGCGCGGCTAGGCGGCCGGAGAGCCGCTGGACATCCTTGACGGAGCGCGGCGGGGGCATATCTAAGAATGCCCAGATCTTCTCGGGGTTTGCCTCAATGCCCCGCTGGGACACGAGGAAACCTAGGAGCTTCCCCCCGCGCACCCCGAAGGCGCACTTCTCCGGGTTGAGTTTGAGCCCGAACGCACGGAGGTTGCGGAAGGTTTCAGCCAGGTCGTCGATGTGGGAGGCTGCACGGGGACTCTTGACGACCGCGTCGTCTACGTAGACTTCGACGTTGCGGCCGACTTGATCTTTGTAGACCAGCGTCATGAGGCGCTGGAAGGTCGCCCCCGCATTCTTTAGCCCGAAGGGCATATGGACATAGCAGAAGGTTCCGAGGGGAGTAATGAAACTCGTCTTTTCCTCGTTCCCTTCCGCCATCCGGACTTGATGGTAGCCCGAGTAGGCGTCTAGGAAGCTCATGAGCTCACACCCCGCAGTGGAGTCGACGAGCTGGTCAATCCGCGGGAGAGGGAAGTTGTCTTTGGGGCAGGCGCGGTTAAGGTCGGTGAAGTCCACGCACATCCGCCACCTGCCGGTTGACTTCTTGACGAGGACGGGGTTCGTGAGCCACTCGGGGTGCAGGACCTCACGAATGAACCCCGCCTCTCGGAGCCGGGTGATCTCCACCTTGATTGCTTCTTGGCGCTCGAGGGAGAGTTTCCGCAGCTTCTGTTTGATTGGGGGGTGACCGGGGGCCACTGCGAGCTTGTGCTCAATGACCTCCCGGGCGACGCCCCGCATGTCCGAAGGCTTCCACGCAAAAACATCGGAGTTTTCGCGCAGAAAAGCCGCAAGTTGCGCTGCATGCTCCTCGGGTAGCTCCGCCCCGATCCGGACGGTTTTGTCTTCGTCGCCCGGGGACAGCAGGATCTTCCGGAGGCCCCCTTCCGGACGCGGCTTGAGGAAGGGCCTCCCAGGCGGTGGCGCAGCGGCGTCTAGTTCCGGGGGAGAAGCCTCCCCCCCGGGCGTCTTTATGAGATTGATGCTTCCGATTGTGGCTGCAGCGCACTCGTATAGAGCACGGGCCATGTCTTGGTCTCCCCGGACGTTGATCACACCATGCAGCCCGGGGATCTTCATTCAGAGGTAGTTTTGATGGGTGGCAGCCCCCAGCCGGTTGATTGTGGTCCTCCCCATTATCGCGTTGTAGGAGGAAGGGAGGTCCACTACGTCGAAGCGGACCAGCTCGGTCCGGTAGTTCTCCGGGGTGCCGAACGTCATAGGAAGATCTACCTTGCCCACGGGGTGGATCGCCTTCCCCGGGACAAAACCTTGCAGGGGCCTGGCAGCGGGCTGCAGGAGCTTCTCATCCACCTGCATCTCTTTGAAGGCCTTCAGGAATAGGACGTCGGCGGAGCTCCCGCCGTCCACAAGGATACGGGCCAGGTGGCAGTTGTAGATGGTCGCGGAGACAATGAGCGCGTCGTCGTGGGGGAAGCGAACCCCTCGCGCGTCTTCCGCCGTGAAGGTGAGGGGGATGTCCGACCACTTAGGTGGCGGGGACGCGTGTAGCACCCCCACAACCTTGACCTCGTGCGCGTACTCCTTACGCTGGTGCTTAGAGTCCCGCCCTGAGGCGGACCCTCCCACGATGACGTTGATGCGGCGCTGAGAAGTTTGAAAGGGGAGAGCTTCTGAAGGCTCCCCCTCCTGCGTCTGCTGACCCCCGCGGGAGCGGGAAGGGTCGGAACAGCTGGCCGGGGGAGCAAGGAGGCCAGAGTCGCCCCCCCCTGCCTGCGCTAGTCGAGGAATGCCGCGAAGTGCTGCAGCAGCTGGCTGCAGTCTCGAGTAGCGTGGGTACTGGACCCGTGGAAGCTGCACCACGGTCCTTCCCGCCTTCTCCCCGCGGGGCCTTCCCGGCCGCGCGAAGACTGTCCTCCCCCATGGCCTTTCGGCTTGGGGAAGGGGCGATTGCCCCCCGGGGGGTCACACGAGCGGCCTCCGCCCTCGAGGACAAAGGTGTCCCGAGGCCGTGGCTCGTTACGCTTCCCCTGCCTAGGGCGCTTGAGGGGATCCCTGGCCCCCCGGTCGGCGGGGGCGGGAGCCCCCTGGGTCTTCTTCCAGATGTCGTCTTCCTCCGCCCGAGCGTACTTTTCAAGCACGTTGAAGAGCTCGTCAGCGGAAGAGGGGCAGCTCCGGGAGAGCCTTCGGTGGAGCTCCCCCGGGAGGATGCCGCTCTTGCAGGCTTCAATGACCGTAGAGTCAGGGACGTGGGCCACTTACTCTTCACCTGAGCAAAGCGCTTGAAGCAGCTTCTGATGGTCTCCCCAGCCCTCTGCCGGACAGTGTACAGCTGCGAGGAGTCCAGGGGGCGCACATAGTTCCCCTGGAAGTTCGCGCAGAACTCCCGCTTGAGCTACGTGAAAGACTTGATGGAGCCGGCCTTCAGGTAGTAGAACCAGGAGCGGGCAATGCCGGTGAGGTAGAGGGGGAAGACATTGCATTGTACCGTCTCGTCCCCCCCGGCTGCGGAGATGGCAGTGGAGTAAACCTGCACAAATTCGTAAGGGTCTGCCTCACCGTTATAGTGCTCGATGTGCGGAGGGCGGTAGGGCCGTGGCCACCGGATGCTGCGAAGTCTTCGGCACAGGGGCTGGTTAGCCCCCTGCACTTCTCGGGGGGAGTCCCGATCGCTGTCTTCTTTGACGGGGGGCACGCCCTCGTTGTCTGAGTCCGGAAGCGGTCCGAGAGGTCCGACAGAGTGGCAGTGGCGATGCTTCTCCTCCGGGCCGAGACTGAGTTCCCGGACATCCGGGCTCTCCCCCGGGGAGGCTGGGTCTTCTGCGGGTCTCTTCCCCCGACCGGTGCGAGAGCGGGGCTCCCCGCGCCCGCAGCTGGGGGGAAGTTCTTCCCCGCGCTCAGGTGAATGCATTCGCTCGACCTCCCCCGGGCGAAACGGACATGTTCCGCCGGAGGAGGGAGCTTATGCACTGTAGCTACCGGCCCGGAGGCCCCGCTGGGGGGAGCCCCCTGCGAAAACCTCCAGGACCAGAAAGGGGGAAGCCCCTGTAACATCCGGAACCGGGGAGGGGCCGCCCGTAGCGACGTTTGGAACCGAAGTGGAGGGGGCCCCAGTGGCAACGACCGGAACTGGAAAGGGGGAAGCCCCTGTAACATCCAGAACCGGCGAGGGGGGAGCCCCCGCGGCGACGTCCAGAACCGGGGAGCCCATGCGGGGGGAAATCCGCTGAGGCACGGGAGCTGCTCTGTCGACCGCCCCCGGTGCGGTAAACGCGACGCGGGGGGCGGCACTGGCTCCCGGCGTAGGGAAAACCCCCGGCATGAGGTGGGCTCCCGGCCCCGGGAATAGGCCTGGGACGGGGTACCCCCTGGTGCCACGAAGGGCCCTGGCATGAAGTAGCCTCCCAGCACCGGGACGGGCCCGGGTGCCGGGAAGGGTCCGGACGTATATCCCGCAGGGGGAGGGAACCCCCCGGCAGGATCATACAGGGCGGACAGACCCTCGGAGGCCGAAGGGGCCGCCGGGTAACCCATAAACGGGGGCATAGTCCCCGAGTACAGGTGCGACGCAAATGTGGGGGCCGGAGGCTGCGCCAACAGGCTGAGCAGCTCATCCATGGAGCGCTGGGCGCGGAGCTGGCCCTCCACTAGAGCCTCAAGCAGGGCGTCCCGAGGAGCCGGGGGAGCCGTCGGGGGGAGACTGGTCCCGGCCGAGGTCCCCACAGTCACCGGGAACGACCTGGAGGTGGAAGTACCTAAGTTAAGAGGGAAGGAGGGAGGCGGTACCTGGGCCTGACCGCCTCCGGGCGGAAGCGCCGGGACAACAGTGTCCCGGACGGGCGGCGCCGGGTCTCCGAGACCGGCGTCACCGGGAAGGGTGCGAGCCCTTGTTCATGGGGGAGCCATGGCGTCTTGTCACAAGTCCCCACGGTCGGCGCCAACTGTCGTGGTATTGTCAATACCCCGGTAGGTTTTGAGAACGATGCTAGCGAAGATTACGCGGCGCGGGTTGACCGGATGACCGGTCCTCCCCCGCCGGACAAGCACAAGAAATGACACACGGATTTATACAGGTTCGGGTCCTGGTGGGGGCCCTAGTCCTGTCGGTGCGCTCCCGACCGGAGTCGGCTGGGGAGTCTCTCTCCGGGGGAGAGGCTTCCGGAGCACACCTGTTAGTTTTTAGCTATTCCAACAAATGAATCACCTACTTACAACTGAGGGGTACAAGGGCTATTTATAGCCCCAAAAAGAAGCAAAAAGCCTAAACTACCCCGAAAGCCACCGTCGAATTGAGGGGTAGGAACGTCCTTCTCCCGGTCAAACGTCTTGGATGCTTGACAGGTGGTCGCTGATTCCCGAGGCGCTCCTCGCGTGACCTGCACGTGATAAACAACTCGAGACTTTACCTTGAGGAGGGCGATGAGGCCCGGGACATGTGCCGGAGGCCAAGTCCCGGGGGCCAAAATACGGCGCCCGGGGAGGCACCGGAGGCCAGGTCCCCGGGCAAATGGCGGCTCCCGGGACGGCGCCGGAGGCCAGGTCCCGCGGGGCCAAAAGGCGGCGCCCGGGGAGGGGCCGGAGGCCACGTTCCCGGGCAAATGGCGGCGCCCGGGACGGCACCGGAGGCCACGTCCCGGGGGGCCAAATGGCGGCACCCGGGGAGGGCCCGGAGGCTAGGTCCCCGGGCAAATGGCGGTGCCCGGGACGGCTCCGGAGGGCAAGTCACGGGGGCCAAATGGCGGTGCCCGGGGAGGGCCCGGAGGCCAGGTCCCCGGGCAAATGGCGGCGCCCGGGACGGCGCCGGGGGCCAAATGGCGGCGCCCGGGGAGGGCCCGAAGGCCAGGTCCCCAGGGGGCCAAAAGGCGGCGCCCAGGGAGGGGCCGGAGGCCACGTTCCCGAGCAAATGGCGGCGCCCGGGACGGCACCGGAGGCCACGTCCCTGGAGGCCAAAAGGCGGCACCCGGGGAGGCACCGGGGGCCATGTCCCCGGGCAAATGGCGGTGCCCGGGATTGCACCGGTGGCCACGTCCCGGGGAGCCAAAAGGCGGCGCCCGGGGAGGCCCCGGAGGCCATGTCTTCGGGCAAATGGCGGCTCCCGGGACGGCGCCGGAGGCCAAGTTCCGGGAGCCAAATAGTGGCGCCCGGGGAGGGCCTGGAGGCCAGGTCCCTGGGGGGCCAAAAGGCGGCGCCCGGGGAGGCCCCGGAGGCCATGTCCCCGGGCAAATGGCGGCGCCCGGGACGGCGCCGGAGGCCAAGTCCCGTGGGCCAAATGGTGGCGCCCGGGGAGGGCCCGGAGGCCAGGTCCCCGGGCAAATGGCGGTGCCCAGGACGGCGCCGGAGGCCAAGTCCCGGGGGCCAAATGGCGGTGCCCGGGGAGGGCCCGGAGGCCAGGTCCCCTGGCCAATGGCGGTGCCCGGGACGGCACGGGAGACCAAGTCCCGGGGGCCAAATGGCGGCGCCCTGGGAGGCCCCGGAGGCCATGTCCCCGGGCAAATGTGGCGCAACTTACCTGGACTTAGTTTCGCGGAGATTTCCCCTAACAAGTTCATATGATGAGAAGATTTCTTCGAGTCGGGGGTACACTTACAAGAGAATTTTGACTGTGCTTCGCGAAGTTCCTTCTCCAGAGAAGAATATCTCACAGCTATAGTTTCTTCTTGATTTTCTTGATCAGCCATGTTCTTGTTCAGAAAGGCATTTTCTCTGTAGCAAGAAGGACGATCAGTTACACTTAAATATGGATTCAAGTTAACATGAATAGAGAGCACTGTACTCACTGTTGCAGCTGGCTGATCTCCCGATGCACAACCTCAATATGCTTTGCTATAGCTATTGTCTTGGTCGCCACCCGGGTCAAGTCTTGGAACACGATAAGAAATTGCTCTCTAGACTTGAATATTCCTGAATTTTTTGCAGATTGGAAACAAGAGTTGTTCATACCTTTCTGTAATCACTGATCGAATCGCTCTCAACATCAGCGTGAGGTCTAACCTCAGGACTTGTTGTGTCCGCGGTAGGGGCAGCAGATGATTTTTCCTGTTGTTCCCCCTCTATGACTGGGACTTTGGTTTCTGTCCCTTGGGATCATATTTTCTCTGCCATTCCATCCACGATGGCCCGAAGAACCTCTTCGGCCATGCGAATCGGACTTGGCTCTCCCACGACCTCTGCAGTAGGTATACCATGGCTTGTCAATGTCGCCAGGGTACTGGGTGTAGCATCCCTATGCCAACAGACAGACAAACACATTGAAAGGTGAAGATGCCTCCCGACAGTCATAATTAGATGGCGTAAGGAAAAGTTCTCACTTTATTCAAAACCCCACCTATGGTTTGGGTTTCGATGATGTGCTCTCAAGAGAGAGAACCTTGATGGCTGCTCTCAGGGAAGAGTCTTCTTCTGTCCTCGTTTTCCTCCTCTTAAAAAGGACAGTATCCTCTTCTCCCTATATGAACACAATTCAATGGATGTCCACAGAGGAACGAAAACGTGCAAGATTGTGAGGATTCTTACCACAGTCGCCCCCTCTATCGGTAGGGGAGGAGTTGCAAGCCCTGGGGCCTCATGAGCTTCAGGCACTAGGGTTCCACCCAAAACCACAGGATTGTCAGTGGTCACGGGCCCACTATAGCCATTTCTGTCCCTACGGTCAGGGACAAGATTCCGTCGACCAGAAGGGAAGTCGACCTCTCTGGGACGCTTGTTCCCAGGAGGTCAGTTGTTTTTCTCTTGCAACGAACTAGAGGAATCTCGTCTTCCTCGTCCTCGCTCCCTTCGCCCTGTACGACGAAGAAGTAATTTCCGCTCGTACTTGGGGTTAAAAGAGGTATCAAAAATCTTACCGCAGTATTTTTTGCAGTGATGTTTTTCTTTTGCGAAGAAGTTTCTCCCAGGATCTTCTTGGGTTTTTGGGAGCAGACTCCTTCGCCTCATGTTTTGAAGGGGTCCTTCTCACACTTTTCGCAGTCGGTCTTCCCGAAGGACCATCGTCCTTACTTGGACACATTGCCTCAGCAAATTTTCCGAGAAGAAGTATTATTCAACATGTTTTTGGTAATACAATACAAATGGATGGTTTCCAACAGAGCTTGTTCGAATGAATTATACCTTTCAGAGTTCTTGCTTAAGATCGTCACCGGCGTTGATCAAGCTCTGGGGGCGAGGATAGCTCCCTCCACAGCGGTGTTATACGCCCGAAGGAGGTAGTTTGTCCGTTTCTCAATCTCGGACAAGGATAGCGCTGTATTACAAACAAGCATGTTAACAAACGCAATGTCTTTTAATCAGTAAAAATGTCTATTTTGTTCATTAAAGACATACCGTTATTATAGTCCAGGGTGTTGTCCGCCATGGACTTCACTTCCCAAGCTGGATGTGCCCTTTCGCGCAAGGGCTTATCCTATTCTTCACGAAGTCACGTCTGATATCACACACAGTCAAGCCTTGCTAGACTAGGTGAAGAATAGCTTGAGCTTGTTTCTTCTGTTCTGCGCTCAGAATGGGAAGGGAGTCTAACTCACTGGCTTTCTCCGGTCGGGTGTTCTCTAACCATAGTCCGCTCTCCGACGGTGGGGTGCAGTAGAACCATTTATGCTACTACCCATGAACAGAGTCTCGTAGGGGCGGGAATGGGTACTCCTTCTTCTCCCGTATACGGAAGTAGATACACCCAACGGCTTTGGCACTTTTTGACCATGCCGAAAAATAGAAGTGTCAGAAAAGCTCCACGCTTGGAAGCACTCCGACAAAGGCTTCATAGAGGTGTTGGAAAATCACCAAGATAAGGATTGCATTTGGGTGGAGATTTACTAACTCCAACCCGTAATGGTCCAAGATTCCCCTCAGAAATTTGCTTTCTGGGAATCAGAACCCACAGCGCAAGTATTCCTCGAAGATCACCAATTCGCCCTCTTGGACGATTGGGGTTTCTTGATCTTTTTCCACTGGCCACCAATTGATCAGCAGCCGTGCGGGGAGAATCTCTTCTTTCTCTAGTGCCACCAGGCTCTCTTCTGTATGGTGGACGGATTGGCTCTAGGATGCCATTTCTTATGAAGAATTGAGAAGAAAGGTGGTGACTTTGGAGATGACGAAGACGAGGAATGCAAAAGAGGGTTTTTGTGCAGCAGGAGGGTCTAAGGCAACGAAGGGTTTTTGGCTTCTTCAGTAAGCTACCTCTTCCTTTTATATGTCCGAGACAACCTTTGGCCGAGTATTTTATTAATTTCCCCTAATGGGTGTCTTTTCTCTTGGAACCCGTTATCCATACCCAGTAATGAATCTGAAATGAAATGTGTTTTTATCATTTTATTTCGCATTTGGGGGCTATGGTACCGATAAAAATATTGGAAATTCCTAAATCTTTATTATGGGAATAATTCTTTATGGCTGAGGAATAAGTTTATAGTCTCTACACTGATCACAACGTAATCCTGTGGTCATAACGGATATGTGTGATCATAACAGCTGTGGTCTCCATCTGGTCAAAAGACTGCTGTTCTCTGATCTTACTCTAGTTCTGATCGCGGTCTACGGTCTTAATGCTATTCTAAGACCAAAGAACTGAGCTAGTGTCGGACAGAAGTTTACTTGTGTATTTTTGGTCGCAGAAGCATTCTCGTGTAACTAATGTTCACAGAATGTAAAGAACCTTAACTCAGATTATAAGCTCTACATAATCCTTTTAAGGGATCAAGTATGTGAGGAAAAGAAATTCTTTATTTCTGACAATCTTTACATACGAAAGGGACACAGGTGAGTCAACTGGTCTGATAGCATTTTACAAAGTTCTCCTAGGGACATATTGTCGCGCCCCGAAACTGGGACTACGACTACTCCTATAGAGACCTAGCTCGTTGCAGCTAGTCCATATATGCATAGCATACACATACCCTTGACTTCCCAGGATAAGTCCAGCATAGGAGTATATTCACATTGCAACAGAGTAACTTACAAAATATTTAAGCAGTGTGACCTGCTGGCCTTAATATTACATAAGAAGATTACAATGCCTTCGCGGCATACTTGGTTTAGCAAAATAACACTACACAGCAGAAGATAGGTGACCCACCCACAAAGAGAAGTGGACGGCAGAACAACACATCAGGGCAATGACGGGACTGACTCTTCTCCTTCTGGATCCAAGAAGTTCTCCACGCCTTCATCTTGATCATTGAACGCTCCATCTACTGATTTGTAGGTTGCAAGGGTGAGCACTTACGTACTCAGTAAGTCATAGGTAAGAATAGATACATATAGTAGTGATGATATGAACCTAGACTAGTCAAGAATTATGGATGTTTGTAAAATAATCTTTTTCTTTCATACCTCATCTCATCTTATCTCATGGCAGCACTTTTCATAACACAACATCATTACTTATGTTCACTAGATTATAGCACTACCGCGACACGTCGACACACCACAGCCCACGGCAGCACTTCTTATCATGACAACACATGTCAATTGGGTAATCTTGATTTAACACATTTTATTTAGAAAATAATACTTGTGTCACACCCCGTGGATTTAATCCACCGCAGCAGACTCCTATAAACCCGGGAGCTCGAAGTATTCGAATACGTTTTTAACTCTACAGAGAGGTACCAATTTACCCGCAAGATATTCCACTTTCATGCCTTTCCTATCATAACATAATGATTGGACCCCTGACTCACTTCATATTGTGAGCGGCAAGGTGGAAATAACAAGAACTTTTGTTATGTATCACTCACATTTCACCCCTGACCCTGTGGCTCTCCGCGAAACACAGTTGTGGTAGGCTGTATCATAACCTCCACCCCTACATATATTTCCATTACTGGATCAACGTGCGAGATCACCTTCAGTGATATGTGTGGGAGCCGTACTCCGTGTTTTCCGTGCTTCACTACACAATTCCAGCAGGGGTGTCATGTGCGATCCACATAAGTACTTGTTCAGGCCTGTCCCATACCAGGCTTGCGGTTAGCACGTTGTTCATGCCACTAGACGCACAACACAAGGTTCTAGTCCTTATATGCCAGTGACCAAACCATCCACAACCCTGCACCTTCAGTGCCTGCATATCCTTTGCAGTCTAGTACCTCCAGTGCTACATCCTTCCATACCATTTTTCTGGTCACGGCTAGGGGTTTTATTTCATGAATATAAGTATATAAATACATATAATAGTTCATGGCTCAAAACTTGTTTATTTCACATTTCACAGATAACCAGTCAAGTATTGCCAATTCATAAATCAACCATTCTCAATCTTTCTCATGCAATATTATCTATATTCAAGGTTATGTTTTAGCAACATTTAAAATATAGGTTCAAAATGACCAAGGATATGACTTGCCTTCCGCGTCGTAAGAAACAGCAGTTGATGACGGATCAACAGCGAAGTCCTCAAACTTAGTTTCTGGATCTGCTCGGCGACAAACAAACACACAATAATTACTTATATATTAAAATGTTTTAGGATCTATATGCAGATATGCTTTACAAGAATGACTGAACGATATTAGAGATAATTGAGATTGCAAGCTGAACTGAGTCAAGATTCTAGGATTTCAAGGACTTGGCTAAGAATGGGTGTTAGATGCTCTTAGGATCTCAAGGCTACAATAAGAACATCAGTTTTGTGGTTGGTTTGATCAAAAACAGCGAATGTCAGCAGATTGACATTCAGATCAAGACTCTGACATAACTTCAAGGAAAACTAGAGAGCTTATCTCAAGTTATGATAGTAGAAGAAAGTGTAGATCATAACTCTACAAATTCAGTGGACAAAGTGGTTTTCAAAATACACAATCAGAAGTGGGTAAACAAGGCCAATGCCATTGGCTGGCATGCACTGAGACAGTGTCAAAAATTAGGGTTTAGCAGCAAATATAATTCAAGGGCTCAATTCAAGTTGTGATAGAAGAAGAAATTGTAGATCACAACTTCAGGAATCTAAGGGACAAAGTTATGCTCAAAATGCACATATGGAAGGAAGTGAAAAGGCTAATGCCACTGACTGACATAGTCTGGCATTGAACTGACATGGCCAGAAACTAGGGCTTGGCATAACTTTTGATATAGGGCTCCAAATGATGCCCCACTTTGTCTGGGAGGTAGGCATTGATAATAGGAACAAATCATTCAACAGGATCTAGGGCAAGAAATGGCTGGAAGGTGATGAAATTCAATGATGAACTCGATGAACTTCACTGCACAGGATCAGTTCTGGACAAAATATTGGCATGGCTATAACTCAAAATCTAGACAGTTTCAGGGATCGGGCTAGAAGACAAATATGCTCAGGAGGTCGAGGCACACCTGAAAGACAAGGTGGATGAAGCTGAAACGGCCGGGAATGGATTTTCGGTGAACGGTGCCGGAGAAGAAGACATGGAATTTGGGGGTTTTTGCTGTAGGAGGTTTGAACTCAATTCCAAGCTCAGGGAGTAAGAGGGAAGCATAAGGATATTACTGTATTAGTTAATTTGGTCGGAGGATGGCTGGAGAAGCCTGGCGACGATCGCCGGAGACTGGAGAAATTCAAATCTGGGAAAAGCTTCGATTCGAGCTTAATCTGGAGATTTAAGTACACAAGCTTGCTGGAAATGGCTCACTGATCATTTTCTTCCATAGAATCGAAAGCCAATTCGGGGTAAATTGGCCTGCATTGCCGGAACAGGGCAATTTGAGGATTCTGGCGATCACCGGCGATAAGAGGCAAGGAAATCCAATTAAGTGATACAGTACGATGAGGGAGATGAGTGGAACTCACTGATGCTGTTAATTTGACAGGAGATGCTGTGGATTGTACTGGCACCGTGAGGCTCCTCGACGGCTCGCCGGAGAAGACGACTGCAGCGAGGGAATTTGGAAATTTGGTTAAGTTCTGGTGAAGAGGAGATGATACAAGGTACTGGTGGCTTAAATAGATCGGTAGGCGATGCTTGCAAGGAGTAAACAGCAATGAATTGGTGTCAGTTGACATGATTTGCCGGGCGCAGATGCAACATCGGCGAGCGGTGACGCGACGGCGCACAGGCGATGCAAAGCGGTTGCTTCATCGGGACTCATCACTGTCGAGCGGTGCAAAGCGGTGGCGACAAGAGCTGGCAATGCAAAGCAACGTGGCAAGGAGTTGCTGACAACAGTTGCTGCTGATCGCGCACAGGGGCAAGCTTTGGTCGTCGGCACTGCCACGGTGTTGCCATGGCGATGGTTGAGATGCGGACACGTGCGCACAAGTATGCACGGTCACAATTGCAGGCGAGGCTCGGCCGGCAGCGAGCAAGAACGGCGCAAGGAAACCACGGCGAACTCTGGTCGTGCACAGTGGCTGCTGTCCTGGTCGAATAGGGCTGATTTGTGATATTTGATTCTTGGTTTGGACTGAATTGTAAATCTGATGATTTATATGATTTGATCTGAAATTGATTCTGCTGTTTTGGTATACTTAATTCAATAGATGATTTGGCACAACTAGGAGATAAAATTTGGCACATTTGAATAGTTTTTGATACAAACTGAAAATAGGGTATTTCTAGGGTAATTGAATCTGAGTTTCAATTGATTTCGAATTCTGGTAATTAGGAAGAGATTTTGAAATCTACACAGAAGAGAAACTTGTGTCAAATAGTATTTAGAAAAGATTTGCTGAAGAAATTCTGAATTTGGAGTTAATTTGGAGATTTTAGCCTTTTTGGGTTTCCAGATATCAAATAAAGGACTAATTTGAAATAACTCTTGGACTGATTTGCGAAAAAGGTTCAGATGGTGAAATCTGACTGCCAACTTTTTGGATTAAGGTATTGGCATACCCTTGATCATAATCCAAGAATAATCTGGTCTCAACTTAGTCAAGATTTGGATTAAATCTGGAAGTCAGAGATAGAATTGAATCTGGGTTCTGAAGGCTTTTAGATTCAGGATAACTAATAGATCACATCTGAACAATCTGATCTTGATTTGGGGTCACAGGATAGATTTGGAGATTTTACGGCTATAACAGAATAAAACTGGAGCTGATTTGGTTGATTTAGAAGAGACATATGCATGCATGACTTTTAAGAAAGAAGCTTTTCACCCCAAAACTCAGGATGTGACACATATTAACATCAGTGGGATCAACACTGGCTGCCTCTGGAGAACTGGCTATGGCTCTAAGCCTATCTACATCATCCCGAATCAAAGAAGCACTATTATTCCTTATTATATCGAAGAGTTCTTGCCACTGCCGAGCATAGTCCCTCTCCAAGCAGAATTGGCGCACCTCTTCGCGGGAGTTGTCATAACATTCTGATGTAGAATGGCCGAAGACATTTCTTCGGTCTTCTTCTCCAGGGCCTCTTTTTCTTTTTGGAGAGTTTGCTCGAGGGAAACATTCTCACCAAAAAGAGGCTAGACCTCAGTAGGCTAATCGCTGGGGGCTCCGGAGATTTTCGTCTCCTGCACATGTATGCGTTAGTTTTATGAGATAAAATGACTAGCAGAGAGAATGAAAATAATTACCAATCCTCACAGTAAGATTGGACGGGAGGATGAAGCGTTTCCCCCAGGAAGTAGATCATCCGACAAAAGTCGGGGACCATCTGGTCGCAGGAGTGCAACCTTCCCATGAGAAAATTGATCACCCAACAAAAGCTGGGGATCGCTTGATCGCAATGGAGAAAGCTGATCAGAAGAAGAAAGCTTTGAAGCATCATTATGGATCTCCAAAGGTGGAGATGAGGGTTCAACCTGCCGAGTTGCATGGACAGGAAGAACTACATGGGACAAGGAAAGAGAGTGCAATGATGCATCCCCAACCTTTGCACCCGTGAATGAAGCTCCATTGGAGGATCCCTCATCAACCTTTGGTTTCTTCCTTGGGGGAACCAGCTCCTCAGTCACCTGTGAATTCCCAAAATGCATTTGGAAACGATTAGGATATAAAACAACGACCTGAACCAAAAGTTCCAGAAAAGACTTACCTTCTGGAAGTCCTCGTCAAGTTCAGGTATCACTTCTTCTTCATCACTATCAATCTCAATGATATTCTTGGGGTCTTGATCTGCCATCGGTACAAGAACTGAGGCTTAGAGGGAGTAACTGGAGACAAGAAGTACCTCTGGAAAAGACCTAGTCGTGGTGAAAAAACTCGTGAGTATAAAGAACCGAAAGGCTCTTCAATTTATAGAGCCTGAAGGCGTCGGTTCGTTTCCACGCACGTCTCGGGTTCTTAAACCGCACTTACAGTTGCCATCACGATGAGTTGCCAAAGTCATCATTACCAGCCAAGAAAGACTCAGGGTTTTTCTCGGGATATGAACCGTCACACGGTGGAACAGTCATTTGAAGTTAAAATGTCGAGTTCATAATTCGATGTAGGATAAAAATTTGAAGTAAAAATATGAAGTTCAAATTTGGGGGCTAGCTGACGAGGATTATCACCCGAGCTAGTTCAAAGTAATACACGTCTAGTTTAAGACAGAATCAGATTGGTCGTGTGTCTGTAAATCCGTCGCTATGGTCTCAGACGACCTAAAGGGTGCGGACACAGAGATATTGCATGATCGCAGTCCCTACGCGATCATGAGGTCGCAGACAGTGCGCGATCAAGAAACTGCGGGCAGTACGCGGTCAGAGGTTCATTGATTATGTGCGACCAGAACAATTCGGGAAGGCTTAACTCTTTGAACAGGCATATCTCGAGAATCACGAAGATATTTCCACGTATGAAGACAACTTCCAGGAGGTTAACATGTGCGATTATCCCTTGATTGCACATGCTAAGCCTACATAGGAGTTAAGTGCGATTAACAAAACTTCATCTTAACAACTGTCCAAGGCCGTTTCGCATTGGCGCCCTTTTGTCCAGTATAAAAAGGTAGTTAATGCACATTCTAAGGATGGTGAATAATTTAGTCAAGCATACAAGCACTACCGGGCGTTCAGCAAACCTAAAGACTTAGATATAGTTAGGTAGTGACGAGGATCATTACTCGAGCTAGTTCAAAATAAATGCACGTCTGGTTCAAGACAGATTCGAACCAGGTGAGTGTCCGTTTTTTTTATCTCAAGCTGTCCTGGGAAGTGCGAACACATGGTCGCAACCTCTATTCGATTAGGCCGCAGATAGTGCACGGTCAGAAGCCCGTATACGATACACGGATAGAAGGCTGTAGATAGTGCACGGTCAGATGATTGCAAGCAATGCGTGGTCAGAACACCCTCGACCAGGAGACGCGGGGTTGCTTAGATCTTACAACAAGCATTTCCGAGTATCCCGAAGATTCCTCCACGTGCGAAGACAATCGTCAAGAGGTTAATACGTGCAGTTATTCCTTAATTACACGTGTTAAGCCTGCATGGAGGTTATGTGCAGTTACCAAAACTGCACCCGAGCAACTGTTCGAAGCCGTTATGCCTTGGCGCCCTTTCGACCAGTATAAAAGGGTAAGCCAATGCATAAAACGGAGAGGAGATCGAGAGATCAATAGAAGACATTAGGTTAAGTCAACTAACTTTTGTAAGCCTTTTTGGTAGTGTCTTGTATAACTACTCAGGAAAGATCTTCGCCTATGAAGATCCTTTCCGCAACCTTGTAATCTTCTTACACATAGTAAAATCTTAACAGGACGTAGGGCTGTTACTCCCACCATCGAGGGCCCAAACCTGTCTAAAACTCTCTGTGCTTCAACTAACTTTGGTTCATCATCCCTTCCCGGAGGGACACCCTGAAAGGCCTCACAACTCACAAAAATCTGCATAAGTTCGACTAAGGACCCTGAGTCCAAATCGTCGACAGCTGGCGCCCACCGTGGGGCCTTTCTCAAGGTGTTCTAATTTTCATCCGGAGGTTCGGTGAACCATGGCTGGAGCATATGATTCTGAGAATGACTTCGATCTCAAGGATTATGCCCACATCCAGATGCCTTCACCTAGTGATCCTGTTCCAATGGAGGAAACCGGAGGCGAATGATGTGAACGGTGTCCCGATCTTCCGATAGGTAGAGATAATTCGATTAATGGAGAACTCGACGTTGACGATCCGGCTTCCAATCAGAACTGATTCGAACCCCTGCAATCGCTACACCATGGCTCCGTTGGTTATCAACCATGCCAAGCACGGTTGACCTCGCCACGAAGGCTTGTTCCTGCTGCAAATCGAGAACACAAGCAAGAACGAAGAAGACGCAACTGAATTGCGAATTGTATTAAGCTCACGAGTTGGGATTTCACAAACCGAGTTCGGCGAAACTGCAATGGCAGAATAATCTAAGCAAAATCCAAATCTAAACAGTGACGGCTATTGAGTATATGAAGAGGTGACGTGGCTAGGGTTTCTCATGACCTACTAGGGAATACATGGGCCGAAGGCCCGAAACAAGGTGTCGCAGCACCGACTTGGCCCAATCAGAATCTGGTCAAAAATTATTTTGTTAATTTCCAGTGATCCAGAAGGATTTTGGACGTGGGGCCAGATCCATTGGAAAGATCTTGTCGTGGGCTTCTCTGTGGATTATAAGAACATCCCAATCGGACTTCGTATGAGGGAGTTATGGTCATTTGAAGGAAGGCTGCTCTTGGATGGCCGAACCGGACTCCAACTCGAATCCGTCTTCGACTCCAACTCGACTTGGGCTCCTTGCTGGTCCTCGCGTCCTTGCTGGTCCTCGCGTCCTTGCTGGTCCTCTCCATGGTTCCTAAGTACAATATTATCATCATTAGGTAGTAAACCATTCTCAAAACTATATATATATATAACTTGGGAATGAGTTCACCTGGCAAAGCAACAATCAGACTCGGTCGTGCGTTATTGGTCCTTGTGTAACAAGCGGAGGATTATGGTTAGTGCGTGTATCCGAAGAAGTGATGTCCTCATCATCCTCCCCCTCTTGAAGTGGAGCCGTCCTCGGCTCAAGCTCGTCTTCCTCTCCCAAGTACGGCTTCAAATCCATGGTCCAAAAGCTCTTGGACTTGTCGCTGAATTTCCTTTGTCTCCTCTGGATTTGTCCTCTAATTGGTGGCAGCCCCGGGGGTATCTCAGCGGGAAAAACATCCTCATACTCCTGCAAAAGGTTAGTGATAGGAGGGGGCAAAGTGCTAGATATATCATCAAGTGAAAACAAAGCATCTTTGCATATCAATGCATAGCACATCACATCATTCTCTTCAATTTCAGCAAGGTCAGATTTGGTTGCAAGGAGAACTCCACTCTTCAACTTAATTTCAGCGGCCTTAGAGCTAGATGGTGCAAAATTTTTCGCTATTTGTTTACTTTCAGATTTCAAAGCATTCTCCTTTTTCTCATTTTCAATTCTTTCTCTATCAAAGTGCACAATTTCAGAAGGTGTCATAGGAAGTAAAGTAATTTTCTTTCCTTTGTGCACAAAAGTATATTTGTTACTTCTACCATGATGAGTTGCATCAGTATCACATTCCCATGGCCAGCCTAATAAAAATGAACATGCTTTCATAGGTACTACATCAAAATCAGCAACATCATGGTATGATCCAATGAAAAATTGTAGTCTTGCAGTATGTGTTACCTTTACTTTACCGCTATTGTTCAACCACTGAACATGGTATGGATGGGGATGTGCAAGTGTGGTCAAGCCAAGCTTCTTGACCAAATCTAAAATCACCAAATTGTTGCAACTCCCACCATCAATTATGGTTCTAACACGTCGGTCCTTGACAACGAGGAACATCTGAAACAAATTGTGGCGTTGGGCTCTCTCTACTTGCTCCATTTGTGTGCTCAACACTCGCTGCACAATAAAGGTCTGGTAGTTATCCGTCGCCGCAGTGCCTAAAGTTTCCTCATCATCGCCGTCCGCATCATGTTCATCATCACCAGCATGGTTAGCTGCAAGAACTAATTCATCTTCCACATCACTTGCACTAATGTACCCACCATCCTTAGTAGCAATGTATGTGTGCTGACTTGGGCAATCCTTCATGACATGTCCCATGCCCTTGCAGCGGTGGCACACAATCCCTGTCGTGCGACCCGTGGAAGCAACCAATGAAGAACTATTTGCTGGCGCCTGCACATTAGAAGTTTTGCTCACCTCAGAAGTTCGTGGAGGTGGAGGTGGTGCTGTTGATCGTGTCCTATTTGTTGAAGGTGCAGCAGACCGAAAAGAAGAAGATGGGGCTGGTTTGGCTTACCCCACTAGTACAGAAATGCAGTCTACTAACCCCTATTTTCTATCGGTTATTAGCGATTTAGTTGAAAACCGATAGAAAATATGCCTCGAGGTCATAAAAGGCCATCGGGTGTATTTTTCCTATCGGTTTGTAAGAAACTTCCCGATAGAAGAAGCAGTATGATTTACTCTAGCGGTGATGAACAAATTTGCCGTTAGAAGAGATGCATAAGTACTGACGGGAGAATGTTGTGCGCCGATAGGACTGGTCGACTTCTACAACTAGACTTATTCTATCGGTACTATATGAATATACCGACAGAGTATATTAAAAATTCCTATCGGCAATATGTAGTGCGCCGATAGAACCGTTGGCCTTCTACAAATATTTTTATTCTATCGGTAATGGATTCTTGTACCGTTAGAATATATAGAAAATTGCTTAGAACTGTTCGTCTCAAATAGTTTTATTCTATCGGTAATGAATGTTTATACCGTTAGAATATAGCAAAAATATCTTAGAACTATTGGCCTTCTACAACTTGTAATATTCTATCGGTAATGAATGTTTATACCGTTAGAATATAGAAAAAATATCTTACAACTGATGGCCTTCTACAACTTGTAATATTCTATCGGGAATGTACGTACACACCGATAGAGTATGTACAAAAATTCCTATCGGTAATATGTATTGTGCCGATAGAACCATTCGTCTTCTACAGATGTTTTTATTACTAACGGTATGTTGTTTTTGTACCGATAGAAAATATATAGTTGTATAAATACACGGGTATGTCTCTTTCATTCTCACAGTTCATCTGGGGCTCGTAGTCCTAACCCGTAAGCTCCATGGACGGCCGGCGCACCTCTACAGGGGACCACTGCACCTCCGCACCTCCATCGACGCCCTCTAGACTTCGGCATCCCAAGGAAGGTACGTAAAATTTCTGCAATATTGTTAGATTATTCTAATCCGATTATGGCAATAATTCTGCTTTTTTTGTATCCTTCATTTTGATGTGTCTTCTTTTTAATATGATTATGATCTGTTCAGGTCCTTGGATGATGCTCATGAGGGGCAACGTATTTCATGGTTTTTCATCGCAGTACGCTGCCTACGTTGGCTTGTTGGCGAAAGAAACGGTGAAGATCACCGTCGAGAGCTGGAAGGACGTGAAGGGCGAGATCTTGGTTGGCTCGGTCGAGAAGATCCTTAAGCCCGGCGTGTTTCTCAAATCAGGACCTATAGAAAGCATCTTACATTTTTTTGTATGCACCAGCTTGTGGCCAGATGCTTACCTGCTTGGAGAAGAAGAATTGTTGTTATTTGCACAGCCATTCTACACCATCACTACACAGAACAACATCTTGGAAGGTAGGTTCTTTTTGTTAATGGAGTTGAGTTGAGTTGAGTTGAGTTGATCGAGTTTGAGTCCGAGGAAATCACCAATATGTACAAATGTATGTCGACGGTAGTTCCAGCTCCTCGGGCCTCTTCGAACTGAACTCCTATGGTTAAGTCCAATGTGGTTCAGACATTTGCTATTTTGGATGAATGGATTTGTGATGTATCAGGTCTAACTTGTAGTCGGTAGTTGCATTGTGGCAACCTACAAAGGTTCTATTTTATGTAAAATGTATGGGCCACTGGGTCCTCGTCGTGATCTCTTGTTAATTTCAGACGTGGCTTTTGTAATATACATCGAATGTGTGAATTGCTGTATTTGTATATTGTTGTATATTTGTGTATCATGTATTGCTAATTGGGACATGAACTTGAATGTGCAGGGAGTATTTGTGTATTTAATTGTATTGGTAGGTAGGTGTGTATTTGTACTGCTGTTTCAGACATGCACTTGAATTTGTGAACTGGCATGTGTATGTTTGTACCTAAATTTGTATTGGTGAACTGGCATGTGTATGTTTGTACCTGAATTTGTGAACTGGCATGTGTAATTTCTTTGGCAAGATGAAGTCCCAAGTACCTAAGAAAAGTATTTTTGTGTCTCCTAGTTAATCCACAAATTAGCATTTCTTGAAATATATTGCTTTATCTTCTAGTTAAGATCCATTTGATGTAAGATCTGTTTGATGTAAGATCTGTTTGATGTTACATTGATATGATTCCTTGAATGTGAGAAATGGCATGTGCATGTTTGTCCCAGTTTGGTACCAGTACCTCCTCTAACGGTAAGTACACATATTTACCGATAGGAAAACACATATATTTTCTCAGTCATGCATATTCTAACGGTAAATACACATATTTACCGATAGAAAAACTCTTGCTCGTGTGTCATGCATCATCTAACGGTTCGTACACATATCTATCGATAGAAAAACTCATGTATGTGCTGTGTCATGCATGATCTAATGGTCAATACACATATTTACCGAAAGAAGAAGTCCTGTACTTGCTCGGTAATGTACATTCTCTAACGGTATGTATGTGTTTTTACCGATAGAATATGTGAGCGGCAAATTACCTAAGTTAGTCTAATGGTTATTTCATGTATTTACCGTTAGAAAAATGTCCATTATAAGGAAAACCCCACTCGACCATTGCTGAGCTGCTCTTTAATTTGTTTTGTTGCACTCTGTGTCCCTCTGTTTGTGACGAAAGTTCCACGCCCGCAGCTACACTGCTAGGGTGATCAGCGCAGGCTGGAGGGAAGTTGATTGCGCCCCTCTCTTTAAGGTACGCTTCATTGTCGACACTTATCTCTCTCTCCCTCTAGATCTCCCTTCCTCTCTACTTGCAAGCTAGCTGTATTGTGTAGTTCCAAGTTTGTAGCTCTAAGCTTGGGAGCTTGGTAGCTGGAAATGCGTCATGTTTTAGGAGCTAACTAGCTTGTATTGTGTAGTTAGCTAGGTTAATTAGTGTTAATTTCGTCAGGCTAGGGTTCAACACATGTATCTGTTGTAAGAGGCTGTACATGTACATATACATAACTTAATCAGGCAGGTTTCATGCATGGCTTACTCGTTAAATTTTGTTAATTATAGATGGACAGGAAATATTGGATGTACTACTCTTGAATATTTGGATGGTGTGAATGAGTTTATTAAATTTGCTGAGCAACAAAAAGAGAGGAAGGGAGAGAAAAATATGCTATGTCCTTGTACAGATTGTATGAACTTGAAGAGGTTTAGCAACTCTGATCAAATTAAGAGTCATTTGATTTGTCGTGGTTTAACGCGCGATACACCCGTTGGATATGGCATGGCGAAGATCTTGAGGAAACAAGCCGGCAAGCTCATCATGCTGATATTGCGCTATCGCCGCCAGCAGTCCGGCCTTGCAATGACGTGGCTTGTGGGACCAGAGGGCGTCGAAGTGGTGGAGATGCGCCTTTCTTGAATACGTCTTGAGCTTGGGGAGGTGGCCACGGTGGAGGCCGAACTGCTGGCGGTGATAGCGCAATATCAGCATGATGAGCTTGCCGGCTGTGCACGCGACCTGGCCATGGTGCGGGTCGATGATGCCATATAGTTGATGATGACACCATAGTTGATGTAGAGGATGTCGAGGATGCTGTGAAGTGTTGCCAACTTGTCGTAGATGTCATGGAAGAAGTTACACTAATCCATGTTGGCGAAATGATCGAGGTAGCACTCGGCGACGACCATGCTGACGAAGAATTGAATGAAACTCTTGATGACCACCATGTTGATGTAGTGTTGGTCCTATCTATGATGTGCATGGTCACATCACCACTACTACCAATCAGCACGACTCGGATGTGGATTGCAATAATATCGATGATCATACGAATTTTGGTAATGTTCATTCCGATGTGCACGTAGATGATGATGATGACAATCTAGATGAGATGTTACGTGATGTAGAGAAAGATTACAACGAAAAATGACTTCTGTGAATTTGAGAAACTGATTGCTGACTCTGAGAAGCCTCTGTTCCCTGGATGTGCAACATTTACAAAACTGTCTTCTGTGCTGAGATTATATAACTTGAAGGCAGGAAACGGTTGGAGTGATAAGAGTTTCACGGCACTATTAGATCTTCTAGCGGACATGCTACCAAAGGGAAATGAGTTGCCAAGATCTACTTACCAAGCCAAAAAACTGTTGTGTCCATTGGGAATGGAAATCGAAAGAATACACGCATGCCCAAATGATTGTGTGTTGTACCGTAACGAGCACTCCAGTTTGCATGTTTGTCCAAGATGCGGCGCATCGAGGTATACGCGTAGGGACCGGATTGACAGTGAACGTCACGAGGTAAAGAAAGGACCCCCGGCAAAAACTGTGTGGTACTTGCCTGTGATACCTAGATTGAAGCGGCTGTTTGCAAATCCGAAAGTTACGAAGCACTTGCGTTGGCATGCTAAAGCCCGGAAACAAGACGAAAAACTGAGACACCTAGCTGATTCTATTCAATGGAGAAACATAAACAGAACATTTGCTGAGTTCGGCGGCGAACTTAGGAATGTAAGGTTCGGGCTGAGTACAGATGGTATGAACCCACATGGTAATATGAGCAGCCGGCACAGCACTTGGCCGGTTCTTTTATGCATCTACAATCTTCCTCCTTGGTTATGCATGAAGCGCAAGTACATCATGATGGCGTTACTAATCTCAGGACCCAGAAAACCCGGAAATGATATTGACGTGTTTCTAGCGCCTTTAATCGAGGACTTACAGAAATTGTGGAGCGAGGGTGTGCAGGTGTGGGATGCATACAAGAAAGAGAATTTCATCTTGCAGGCGCTGATATTTTGCACCATAAATGATTTTCCAGCCTACGGCAATTTGTCGGGGTATAGTACGAAAGGAGCCAAGGCTTGCCCTATTTGCCTAGATGAAACTGAGAGCATGTGGCTGCGAAACTGCCAGAAAACAGTGTACATGGGTCACCGCAGGTTTCTTCCGGTGCATCACACGTACCGTAAGAAGAGGAAATCATTTAACAGGAAGCCTGAGAAGGGATCAGCTCCAGTGTTTCTGACCGGTAAGGAGATTTACTCGCGCGTGAACGACATCAAAGTTGAGTTCGGTAAGCATTCTAAACCTTGAGAAAAAAATGTTTGGAAGAAGAGATCGATTCTCTGGGATCTACCGTACTGGGAGCACTTACAAGTTCGACATTGCATTGACATCATGCATGTAGAGAAAAATGTCTGTGACAGTTTGATTGGTTTGTTGTTGAACATTCCGGGAAAGACAAAGGATGGTGTGAAAGCTCATCGTGACATGGTGGAAATGGCGATAAGGACTGAGCTTGCACCTTTAGAGCATGGAAAGCGTACATACCTCCCTCCGGCCTGCTATACGTTGTCCAAGAGCGAAAAAAAAGATCTCTGTCGGTGCCTGCACGGTGTTAAAGTTCCATGTGGGTACTCCGCAAACTTGAAAAAACTTGTGCCCATGAAGGACCTAAGACTGGTTGGCACAAAGTCCCACGACTGTCATGTCCTGATGTCACAAATGCTTCCCATTGCTATCAGAGGCATTCTCCCAGTTAAAGTCAGAGAGACAATCACAAACCTATGTTATTTCTTCAACGCAATATCTTGCAAGGTAAGTACGTGCACTCGTACTATAAGTTCATTACCTCCATCTGTGGAGCTTAATTAGAAGATTTTTCTGATATGAATATTTGGCGCAACTGTATCCTCGTAGGTAATTGATCCGGATGGATTGGACACTTTGCAACGCGACGTGGTTACAACTCTTTGTCAGCTCGAGATGTATTTCCCTCCATCCTTTTTTGATGTTATGGTCCATCTGATTGTTCACCTTATCAGAGAAATTAAGTTTTGTGGACCCGTGTGCCTGCGCTACATGTATCCATTTGAGAGATTTATGGGTGTATTGAAGGGATACGTAAGGACTCGTCGTCGACCCGAGGGGAGTATCATGGAAGGTTATGCCGCCGAGGAGGTGATTGAATTTTGCATAGATTATATGGCCGGGGTTGACCCAATTGGCGTTCCTAGGTCCCGACACGAGGGTAGGCTTCAGGGAATCGGAACGATTGGATTCAAAGCTATCGTCCCCACTCATGATGTGTACGCAAAATCACATTTTTGGGTCCTACAACACATGACGGAGGTCGAGCCATACATACACGAGCACAAGGTAATGTTACGGTCACAGAATCCTTCGAAGTCAGACGTTTGGGTCAGCAGAGAACATAATAGAAAATTTGCTGAGTGGATCCAAGAAAGAGTCACGCGAGCTGCCGAGGGCTCCGTAAGTGAAACTGTGACATGGTTGGCTAGAGGCCCAAGATTCACTGTAGGGACTTGGCAGGGGTACGACATCAATGGGTATTCATTTTACACAAGAGCTCAAGACGCCAAGAGTAGCACGCAATGTAGCGGAGTGACACTGTTTGCTATTTCCGAGGATGCCAGGTCAGTAAGGGCGCTGAACTCATATTACGGTGCTATTGATGAAATATGGGAGCTCGATTACGGATTACTTAAGATTCCCCTGTTTCAATGCCAATGGGTCGAAATCCCTCGAGGTGTTCAAGTTGACAGTTACGGGTTTACTCTCGTCGATCTTGGTAGAGTAGGACACCAAGACGATCCATTCATACTTGCAAAGCAAGCCACACAGGTATTCTACATCATTGACCCGGCCAATCCAAACTTGCATGTTGTCCTCCACAGCAAGAGACGTATTGTTGGGGTCGAAGATGTTGTCGACGAAGAGGAGTATAACCAATTCGATGAAATACCTCCATTTTTAGAGGACATTCAATCTATCCGTACTGAAGATATCGACGAAACAACATATCTGCGAGATGACCACGAAGAAGGATTATGGGTTGAGAACCATTGATGATTAATTTCTATTTCAGGGATAAATGCCAAGCAAACAGCCCACAAGTTCTGCAGCAAGGTGAGGAACTTATCATTAATACATCAGGCAGTACATTAACTTAATGATAAGCTAGTTCACAGCATTAATATATCTCAATTTCACTCCACAGCATGAGTTCTAACATGTACAGTACCTTTATCCTGTAAATACTTAATTCTTCCCTTCAAATAGCACTTGCAAAAATCTCATCGCAGCCTCTTGCTTCTTCAAATTAAGCTCTGCAAAAATCCCTTTTTTTCTGACGGTATTTTGTTATTTCTACCGATAGAAAAGGACATCCGCTACTTTCATGTGTCTCAGGCACTTCTCTCAGGCACTTCAAAAGTTTTCGAAAAGTTTACTTTTTCTATCGGTATTATTCAAAAGACATTCAAACTTGCATGTTAGTCTCACGGTAGTTGTTGTCTGACGGTTTTTTCCTATTTTTACCAATAGAAGAATACTCTGGCGCTTTGAATTCTCAACCGTGTCGCCATGCGTCGCCTTGGAAACTCTAAAAGTACCTCGCCATGCGTCGCGGTATTTTGTTGTTTTTCTAATTCTCGAACGGTTCGACTCCTCATCTTCTCTTTCACAATGGCAACCTCCATGGGATCGTCAGCCACGCCCTCCCCGGTAAGAACTCTAAATCTCCTCGGTTTACCCCTGTATTGTTAATCCATGTTCAGTTCATTCTTGACCTGTTGATTTGCACAGGGAATGGGAGCCGTGGAAGACACTGCCAAAGTGAAGGCCGACCTGAGGGCCCTCCAGGAGGAGCACAAGCTCCTTACAGACAAGCACACTCAGCTACGGCTTGACCTTGACGATCTCTTCCAGCGCATTAAGCGCATGAAGACGGATAGTGACAATGCTAGGGCGAGGACGAGGCGTCTTCGCGAGGAGAAGAAAGCCGCGGATATGACCATCGCTGGCTGCGGTTTGACTATGAAGGATACCATAGCGAAGCTGAGGGAGGTCGCAGGCCTTCTCGACGCGGTAGTAGTTGATCCTAGGGACAACTTGTCGCTAGAGGAGTCCTGCGTCCTGGCTGTAAGTCTAACTGACTCTATTCTACATGCAGCCAGGGCTAAGACCACCCCTTGACCTAGCATTTTGGGTTTTATTTTTTTTTGTAAGTGATAAAACAACAATGAATGAACAATTTCTTTTTATGTCAATTTTCTAATTTTCCGGCTATCTTCCCTCTTTCTTTATCATTCTGCAGCTTTCAACCACGGTCTGTTTGATGTTAAATTGTGTGTACCTTTTCATTACTCTGATGGTATTTTGTTGTTTTTACCGATAGAAAAAGGGCACCCAATACTATAATCTCAAGCACTTAATTAAACAAATTTTCTGGGGAAAATTGGTCTCACGGGATTTTATTGTTTATACCGATAGAAAAAGGCATCCACTACTTCAAATATTTTCCGGGAAATTTACTTGTTCTATCGGTACTATTTTGTTGTACCGATAGAAAAGTACATAATTCTATCGGTATCATATTTTTGTACCGATAGAAAAGTTCCTCCACTACTTTATTACTCGTACAAGGCCGTTGAGTTTCCCTCCACTCGAAGAGTTCCACCTTAGAGCACTGCGTCTCTTTGAGAGCGAAGAAAACCACAACCTCCGCTGTGACCACTCACTTCCTCTCTCCCACATGACAATCGCCGGCTGGACACTGGTTCGCCACTGCCACCGGTTCTTATTTTCGTCCTTCGCCGGCCGCCGCTGCGTTCTACACCGCCTCTCCATCACGAGAACTGATCGCCGCCGTAAATACCCTAATTCGTCGTTCTATTTCCAGCATCTTCCTTATTTGATCCTAGTGTTTTGCACGTACTAATTCTTCGAGTTTTGCAATTACACTAGGGTTCCCTATTGTGTTGGATTATGTACATTCCGCAGGCAATGTTGATTTAAATTAGGATTTACATAATATGTTCCAGTGCTGTAATGAACCTGTTTTGATATTTTAACTTATCTATACTGCTGTCACGTCTGCCACGACAGTGACATCACCTGTGAGGAGCCCAGCTCGGTGCAGCTGGCCCTTTAACCACTTGACTTCCCAGGATGAGTCAATCACAGGATTACATTGCAGCAGCAAAATAGTACAATAGTCATAATTGTATGGCCATCAAGCCTTAGTACAAAACGAGGTACAGTGCCGTACAAGGCACAAGGGTCTAACAAAATAACACATCTAGTCGGCGGAAGCTAGGCCCAAAAGCAATCCACAGGAAACAGAGGTTGACAGCAAGATAGCACCACATCAGGGCTCCGAAGGGAACTGCTCATCTTCTCCTGGGTCCGCAGCATCTTCAGGGTATCCTCCAAGGTCGTAGAACGCTCCATCTATTGATGAGTTGTTGCAAGGGTGAGTACTCACGTACTCAGCAAGTCATAGGGAAGGTAGAGATACATATATATATATGACATGAACCTATGCTATTGGGGAAAGAGTGAAAGGTTTTTCCCAAAATACATTTCTTTCTCAATTCTTACTCAACTTCTGATCATACCCAAGGCAGTAAATAAATCGTATTGATGGTGATACATATATCCCATATCCAAGGCGATATATCCTCATATCACACTACTCTTATTCAAGCCTTTCAATCATATATTCTTAGCAATATTTCATAACTTAGGGCATAAACCACATGCCTCTTAATTATCATGTGTTTGCTAGATTATGGTATTACCGCGACACGTCAACACATGACAGCCCACGGCAATGCCCCTTATCGTGACAACACATGCCACTTGGGTAATCTTGAGCTAACAAATTTTAGTTTATAAAACAATACTTGTGTCACACCCCATGGATTTAATCCACCGCAGCATACTCCTAGAACTCGGGAGCACGAAGTATTCGAATACATTTTTAAACTCTGCAGAGATGTACCTCTTTTTTAAATCCACTTTTTCACTCGACTTCCAAGTCGGGCCAACTCCATGCGACTTATACGCATGTGACAAGGCCGAGATCACACAACGTTTTTGCAGTCTAGTATTAACAGTATCCCTGCCCGGTAAATGGACAACACCATCCCAAGTACCGTTGAGGGTCCTCCCCACTGCCTTACTTCCTAGCCTGGGTCTATGTTCCCGCAGGACACATAACCTCTTTTGATTACAGTCGCGCACGACTTAATCTGGCGTAGGGCGTCTTCCTTCTTTACACCTTATCCTCTCATAATTTTTCTGATCTCACATCACTCATGGACGAACTGCGTCCCACCAGTTTCCACGCGAGAAACCGGATCGACAAGCCATGCAGGGAACTGATAATACTAAGAAAGCTACTAGGTTGCGCCTGTCCCATACCAGGTAAGTGGTTGGTACGTTTTTCATGCCACTAGACGCATAACACAAGGTTCTAGTCCTTACATGCCAGTGACCAGATCATACCACAACCATGCACCTTCAGTGCCTGCACATCCAGTGCAGCCAAGCACCTCCAGTGCTACCACCATTCCATACCAAAATACTGGTCACGGCTAGGGGTTCTATTTCATGAATATAATTGTACATGTTTATACTTTTATTAGTTCGTGGCTTGCTATCTTATCAAGTTCACATTTCTCAAGTATTCAATCTATCACTGCCATAATATCATTGATCTCAACATGTGCAATATTAATGAAATATCTACTCATGGAATAGCATAGCAATTCATAAAATATGGGTTTCAATATGTTCAAAGTATGACTTGCCTTCCGCGTCGTAAGTATCAGCAGTCGATGACGGTTCAGCGACAAGATCTTCAACCCCGGACTCTTGCTCTGAACAAGATCAAACAAGCAAACAGGCATTACAATCAATCCTATTCTTACTAATTCACTACATGCAAAGATGCAAGGAGAAAATACTCTGGTGATACAAGGTTTGAAAGCGATGTGGTTTTAATTATGGAAACCAGGGTTAAAGTTAGCTGTTAAGGTTTACAAGGTTCCAAAATATCAGGGTAATATCAAGGTGGTGACTGGTTCGCCCAAAAGCAGCGAATGTCTTTAGGTTGGCATTCGGTTCAAGACATCGACATAAGGTTGATGGGTGATAGAGGGCTCAACTCAAGTTGTGACAGTAGAGAAAAGTGTAGATCACAACATCAGGAGTCTAAGGGACAAAGTTATTTTCAAGGTGCATGGCTGGAAGTGGGTGAAAAGGCTCAATGCCACTGGCTGACATAGTCTGGCATAGTCTTGACACGGCCAGAAACTAGGGTTAGCCATATCTTTTAACTCAGGGCTCCAAATGATGCACCACTTTGTCTGGTGGTTAGGCATTTGTAACAGGAACAAATGTCTCAACAGGACCTAGGGCAGGAGATGGCCGGAAAGTGATGAAAACCGGCGAAGAAGTTGGCTGGCCTGGAGCACATGCAGTGTGAACAGTACAGCAAACTAGGGCATAGCTATATCTCACAATCTAGGCCGAATTAGAAGTCGTGATAGAAGACAAAGTTGCTCAGAATGGTCCAAAGCATCTAGATGGCAAGGTTTCCATGGCTGTATTGGCTGGATTTAGGAGATATTGGCCGGAGAAAAGATTAACTCAAGCTTGATTTGGGCATTACTGATCTAGGGCAAATAAACTTAATTCCTTGCTTGAGGATGGTCTCTGGGGCATAAGAGTGCTACTGGTAAGGTTAGATTAACTAGAAATGCACCAGAAAAGCTTGAACAGCAAGCTCAGTTCACAAGCAAAGTTCCAATTTGGGGTTTTTCATATTTTAGCAAATTCTTCGATTCTGGTTGCTTAGATGTGTTCTAAATAGTCCACTGATCATGTTTGATTACAGGCTCGAGAGCTAATTCACTCTGGTTAGAGTTTAATTGCTCGCCGGAGCTGTTGGAGAGAAACGGGAATTGCCGGCGACCGGAGAGGTTTGAAGTCAATTACATGCTCGAGTACGATGAGGGAGGTAAGAGGAGCTTACTAGAGTAGCTAGAATCGAGGAGGAAGCAGTGTAGAGGCTTGGCACCGTGAGCCTCTTCTCGAGCTCGCCGAAGAAGAAGAAGACACGGTGGAGTGTGGCGATTTCTGGTGCTTCGTTAAGTGGTGAAGTTGGCTAAGTCCTGAGGGTTATTTATAGGGGAATTGGGGAGGCTGCAACGGCTGGAAAATGCCTGGAGACTTGGAGCGGTGAATCGACGGCGAATTGACCGGCCGGGCGGGACAGCAGCGAAGCGACGTGCTCCAGCGGCCGTGCCGGCTTTGCAGGTTGGCGTGTGCTGTCCCAGGTGATGCAACGGCGAACTGACGGGCTCCTCCGGCATGCTTGCAACGTGGCATCGTGCTTCTGCCGTGGCTGCAGCGATGGAGTGCGCGCGCGGGCAAAATTGGCGATGCTGGTGCGGCCGCGGTGGCTCCAAGGTGGCGAACGGCGTGCGCACACGTGGCAGGAACGCGGTGGCAGAGGTGGCGACCACGGGGCTTCACCGGCGACGAAGTTCCTGGCGTGGCAGCGCGGTGGTCGCGGTCGTGCACGGCTGCTGGTCGTGCACAGCGTCTCTGGTCGAACCAGGGACCAAAATGCAAGGATTCTTATTTGAAATCTGGACTAATTTGTAATTTCTGTCTTAGAGATGGTTAATTTGAGAATTGATTTCATGGCTGAGTATAACATTTCTATTAGTACTCATCCAGCTCAAATTTAGCGAAAATTTGACAAGATTTGAGGGATTTCACCTATTTTCGAAAATAGGGTAAAATTAGGGTAAAATAAGTCTGGATTTTGTCGATTTCGAATTCTGGTGATTGGAGAGAGATTTTGAAGTCTGATCAAAAGGGAGATCTGTATCAAATAGTATTTGGAAGGTGTTTCCTGAAGAAATTCTGAAGTTGGAATTGATTTGCAGATTTTAGCCTTTTCAGGCTTCCAGGTAAACAGAAAAGGACTTATTCGCAGTAAAATTTGGACTAAACTGCGCAAAGTGTTTAGATGAATTAATTTGGCTCCCAACTTTTTGAAGTGGGTTGAGGCTAAACCTAGGAACATATTCCAGGGGTTACTTGAGTCTGAATAGGGTTAAATCAAAATAATTCAATCATCTGGAAACCGGGGTACTTAGGGTAAATCTGAATTTTCCTGTTTTCGAAAACAGAGAGGGGCTTAGGTACTGAGAGTTAGGGTCAGAATTTGATCTGGCTCCTGAAGACTTTTATCCTCAGGGTAACTGGTAGGCTAAATCTGTATGGTCAGATCTTGATCTGGATCTAGAGAATAGATTTGGAGATTTTTAGGGTATTGGGAGAGATTAGAGTTCAACTGATCTGGCTACTACTACAGGGATACATGCATGCAGGATTTTTATGCAAAACTTTTCACCCCCAAAACTAGGGTGTTACAACTGCTGTATGTGTGATCAATTGTATCCAACTGCCATGTAATGCACATTATATGTTGGAGGTGTTCTTACACATATTCTATCGGCAGCTCATGTGTTTACCGACAGAAAATATTTCTACACAAGTAGTAAAACTTAATTTGGATCTGGAAGGACATGAGCCATGCAATGTACTAGTTTGGTTGGGAATTTTTACTCACTTGGTATGAATATATGGCAATGTGGATGGGTCTTCGATGTATATGTTTCAAATGCCTATACACGACTTTTCCCAACCTAATAGATGTGAAGTCCTGATGACTCACATATAGGCTAAAGATTATGCACAGTGGCACTTAGATGCTTGCGTGCATATTTACGTGTGAAATAATAATGCTGGCCCATGAATATTACTATAGCAAATCATCGAGAATGTTATGTGATGACAGTGAATGGTGGCTTGTCAACAAAATTCCATATGTAGAGAACATTGTTATGTTCTATCGATATATCACGAGTTTGCCAATAAAAAAATTGTCTTCTATGGAGGTAATTGTTATGGTCTATCGGCAGCTCATGTGTTTACCGATAGAAAATATTTCTGAACAGTTCAGGAAGTAATTTATGCATGTCTTTCTTTTTGTATTATTTTCCCTTTTGCCGCCCTAGTTAGTTTCCAGTCCTGGGCTGAGTTATGGAACTCCAAGGCGAATTAATTGCCATATGGTTTGTTGATGGTTGTCGTGGTATTGCGAATACCCCGGCAGGTTTTGAAAATGATCCTAGCGAAGATTACGCGGCGCGGGTTGACCGGATGACCTGTCCTCCCCCGCCGGACAAGCACAAGAAATGACACACGGATTTATACAGGTTCGGGTCCCGGTGGGGGCCCTAGTCCGGTCGGTGCGCTCCCGACCGGAGTCGGCTGGGGAGGCTCTCTCCGGGGGAGAGGCTTCCAGAGCACACCTATTAGTTTTTGGCTATTCCAACAAATGAATCACTTGCTTACAACTGAGGGGTACAAGGGCTATTTATAGCCCCAGAAAGAAGCAAAAAGCCTAAACTACCCCGGAAGCCACCGTCGGATTGAGGGGTAGGAACGTCCTTCTCCCGGTCAAACGTCTTGGATTCTTGACAGGTGGTCGCTGATTCCTGAGGCGCTCCTCGCGTGACCTGCACGTGATAAACAACTCGAGACTTTACCTTGAGGAGGGCGATGAGGCCCGGGATATGCGCCGGAGGCCAAGTCCCGGGGGCCAAAAAGGCGGCGCCCGGGGAGGGGCCGGAGGCCAGGTCCCCGGGCAAATGGCGGGGCCCAGGACGGGGCCGGAGGCCAGGTCCCGGGAGCCAAAAGGCGGCGCCCGGGAAGGGCCCAGAGGCCACGTCCCCGGGCGCATGGCGGCGCCCGGGACGGCGCCAGAGGCCATGTCCCGGGAGCCAAACGGCGGCGCCCGGGGAGGGGCCGGAGGCCACGTCCCCGGGCGCATGGCGGCGCCCGGGACGGGGCCGGAGGCCAGGTCCCGGGAGCCAAAAGGCGGCGCCCGGGACAGCGCCGGAGGCCGGGTCCCGGGAGCCAAAAGGCGGCGCCCGGGACAGCGCCGGAGGCCGGGTCCCGGGAGCCAAAAGGCGGCGCCCGGGGAGGGGTTGGAGGCCACGTCCCCGGGCACATGGCGGCGCCCGAAACCGCTCCGGAGGCCACGTCCCGGGGGCCAAAAGGCAGCGCCCTGGGAGGGGCCGGAGGCCAGGTCCCCGGGAAAATGGCGGCGCCCGGGACGGCGCCGGAGGCCAGGTCCCGGGAGCCGAAAGGCGGCGCCCGGGACGGTGCCGGAAGCCAGGTCCTGGGAGCCGAAAGGCGGCGCCCGGGACGGCGCCGGAGGCCAGGTCCCGGGAGCCGAAAGGCGGCGCCCGGGACGGCGTCGAAGGCCAGGTCCCGGGAGCCAAACGGCAGCGCCCGGGGAGGGGCCGGAAATAGGCCTGGGACGGGGTACCCCCCTGGTGCCACGAAGGGCCCTGGCATGAAGTAGCCTCCCGGCACCGGGACGGGCCCGGGTGCCGGGAAGGGTCCGGACGTATATCCCGCAGGGGGAGTGAACCCCCCGGCCGGATCATACGGGGCGGACAGACCCCCGGAGGCCGGAGGGGCCGCCGGGTAAACCATAAACGGGGGCATAGTCCCCGAGTACGGGTGCGACGCAAATGTGGGGACCGGAGGCCGCGCCAACACACTGAGCAGCTCATCCATGGAGCGCTGGGCGCGGAGCTGGCCCTCCACTAGAGCCTCAAGCAGGCGGTCCCAGGGAGCCGGGGGAGCCGTCGGGGGAAGACTGGTCTAGGCTGAGGTCCCCGCGGTCACCGGGAACGACCTGGAGGTGGAAGCACCTAAGTTAAGAGAAAAGGAGGGAGGCGGTACCTGGGCCAGGCCTCCTCTGGGCGGGAGCGCCGGGACAGCAGTGTCCCGGACGGGCGGCACCGGGTCTCCGAGACCGGCGTCACCGGGAAGGGTGCGAGCCCTTGTTCTTGGGGCAGCCATGGCGTCTTGTCACGAGTCCCCACGGTCGGCGCCAACTGTCATGGTATTGCGAATACCCCGGCAGGTTTTGAAAATGATCCTAGCGAAGATTACGCGGCGCGGGTTGACCGGATGACCGGTCCTCCCCCGCCGGACAAGCACAAGAAATGACACATGGATTTATACAGGTTCGGGTCCCGGTGGGAGCCCTAGTCCTGTCGGTGCGCTCCCGACCGGAGTCGGCTGGGGAGGCTCTCTCCGGGGGAGAGGCTTCCGGAGCACACCTATTAGTTTTTGGCTATTCCAACAAATGAATCACTTCCTTACAACTGAGGGGTACAAGGGCTATTTATAGCCCCAAAAAGAAGCAAAAAGCCTAAACTACCCCGGAAGCTACCGTCGGATTGAGGGGTAGGAACGTCCTTCTCCCGGTCAAACGTCTTGGATACTTGACAAGTGGTCGCTGATTCCCGAGGCGCTCCTCGCGTGACCTGCACGTGATAAACAACTGGAGACTTTACCTTGAGGAGGGCGATGAGGCCCGGGATATGCGCTGGAGGCCAAGTCCCGGGGGCCAAAAAGGCGGCACCCGGGGAGGGGCCGGAGGCCAGGTCCTCGGGCAAATGGCGGCGCCCGGGACGGTGCCGGAGGCCAGGTCCCGGGAGCCAAAAGGCGGCGCCTGGGGAGGGGCCGGAGGCTGGGTCCCGGGAGACAAAAGGCCGCGCCCGGGGAGGGGCCGGAGGCCACGTCCCCGGGCGCATGGCGGCGCCCGGGACGGCGCCGGAGGCCAGGTCCCGGGAGCCAAACGGCGGCGCCCGGGACTGCGCCGGAGACCAGGTCCCGGGGGCCAAAATGCGGCGCCCGGGGAGGGGCCGGAGGCCACGTCCCCGGGCGCATGTGGCGCAACTTACCTGGACCTAGTCCCGCGGAGATTTCCCCCAACAATGGTTTTGTAGGGGAAGACATGTCGTCGTCTTCATCGGATGGTACTAGTGGTTCAACTAGGGCCAACCCTATCGTAACTACTGAAGATGCAGCTGTTACATCCCAGCGCAAGAGGGTGGGGCGAGGCGCGACGATGTTGGGTCGTTTGGCCAAACGCATGAATATTTCTTTTGAGTTCAACCAATTTGGGAGGCCGATTGGAAAGAATGCTGGGAGGTACGCGGCCTACGTTGGGCTGTTGGCGAAAGAAAGGGTGAAGATCACCGTCCAGAGCTGGAAGGACGTGACGCCGGACGAGAGGGATAGGTTGTGGGCGGAAGTGAAGGTTAAATTAACTGAAATCGCTGAACTCTTTCATAATCACGTTCTCTTGGCTTATACTAAAGTTTAACTAACTCGTGATTAATTGTATGCATTTTTCGGAAACAGGCTAAGTGGAACATCCCCGACGATACACCTAGGACTGCCTGCTTGAAGGACATGAACGGAACATGGAAAACCTTTAATAGCTGGCTTGTCAGTAACTTCCTCGCTGCGGGGAAATCTCCTTGCAAGAAGTACCCCTTCATATCGGAGGAGGTATGGGAGGAATTCACCAAGCAGAAGGGGACTGAGGAGTTCAAGGCCCTTAGCGAGAAGAATAGGGCGATCCAGAAGAGAAACGACCACCCGCATCGGCTCGGATCCCGGGGCTATGCGGGGAAAGAGGAGCAGTGGAAGAAGGAAGACGAGCAAAATCCTGTCATCGACACCCCTGAGTTGCCGCTCTCCGAGATCCGGGATGAGAGGTGCAAGCGATGGTGGGGGGGAGGGGGTCCGTGTCGTCCACGGGGTCTGTGCAGTTCGCAACCCCTGGGGACGCCGACGTTGTGAGGCGAATGGTAAGTTGGCTAACCTCATAAACTGTGTGCGCACAAGTGTATATAAGGCAATTTGTCTCACAAGGTACCTTTAAATGTAGAAAATCTCTTTTGAGAAGGAGGCAGCGGAGGGATTGTTTACCCCGCAAAGGGAGAACGACATCCTCACCCAGGCTCTAGGAAATAAGGAGCATCCCGGGCGGACACGGGCCGTGGGAGCCATTGTGTCGTGGAAGGCCGGTTTCGTAGATCCGGCTCCACCGAGGAAGAAGGCCCGCTCCTGGAAGGAAAAGGAAGCTGACCTCTCCGATAAGATACAGGCTGAGGTACGGGCGGAGATACGGGCGGAGATGCGGGCTGAGGTACGGGCGGAGATACGGGCGGAGATGCGGGCGGAGATGAGGTGCAGTCTGAGGTGCAGTCCGAGGTCGCACAACTGAGGGAAGAGTTTGCACGGTTGAGAGAAGCATTGCTGGCCAAGAGTCCAGATGCGGATCCCCAGGACGACGGTACCCCGCGGGGTCGGATAAGCAGTTGCGCTTCGAAGGTACTCGCGGATCCAGTGGATCTAATTGAGGTACTGCAAGCCTTCATCTGTGCACTTAAGTTGATGCCACTCCCATTCTGTTAGAGTTGTTTCGCTAACCTGTTTTAATTGTTACAAATTTGCAGAAGCCGGAGGGCTGCATCCTACAGAATCACGTAGGCGCCGGGCAGGAAGTGGTTGGACACGGCTTCGTATATCCGTCTGGGCCGGATGTCCGGGTCCACTGTGTACCTCTGCGGTTGGGGTTCGCAAAGGTACAGGTGGACATGGCCATGCCGGGCTACAACGATTCTCCGTTGCCAGTCCCAACGGAGGAACTGCAGACACTTGCTGAGGCAGTGGGCTCCTACGTACAGTGGCCCAAGAAGTGTCTTCTAATACAACCGGTAAATCCTACACATTTCAGATTACATCCTACTCAGTACACTCAACTTGCATAATCTAACATACGTTCTCATTAATTGAAGTGGCCTGCCGCTGGGCTACCAGGGGACTGCGCCCCCAGCTCGGGGCATGAGGCCCGATCTCGTGCGACCCTGGACACATCAAAGACGGCCTCAACCCCACCCAGCGCATCCACGCCTTCACCTCGGAAGGAAGCCGCCATCACCTCGCCCTTGCCTTCGAAGGTACGAGCTCAGTCCCCGGCAAAAGGCAAGGGCAAAGGCAAGGGAAAAGGGCGACAGGGACAGTCGGAGAGGTTCAGGAACGGGTTCCCACTCATGTGGGAGGCAGCTTTGCGCAAATTGGATCGATCAACCAGAGACCTCCACGAGTGGTACCTACACCGAGCTCGGCGCAATCTGAACTTCTTAGTTCCCTACAGGCCTGGGCAGTTCCACCGTGAGCCCGGGAGTATATCCGTGGCACACGAGGATCTGTTCGACCTCTACAACTGGCGGGAGCTCGATATGTCCATCATACGGACTGGAGTCCTGTGAGTTTGCTGATGCTATGTATTGCTGTTTTCTAACTCTGTTTGCTAACTCTGCATTGTTATAGTTCATTTGAAATGTAGTAACTTTCTGTGCAATACTAATGTTGTCCTTTGCATGCAGGTGCATGTACAGGCTAGCATCGGAGGCTGCGTGTGACAAGTTGGGTTTCCTCGACCCAGAGAAAATAAGCCTCACGATGCTAGAGCACGACGCCGCGCATGCTGAGCAGTACATATCCAAGGCGCAGATGGCGCAGCAGGACAGGGAGTTCATTCTGGTGCCGTACCACCAAAGGTTAGTGCATTTCGTACTAATTTAACTCGATCTTGTATGTTACACCTGAGATATACTTTGAGCTAGCGGTCCTCTTTTACGTACAATGCAGGGGCCACTGGATCCTCATCGTGATCTGTCCGCCGAGGAACGAGGTGTACTACCTCGATTCGATGCGTGACAGATTATCGATCGAATATGTGGTCAAGGGGAATATGGAGGCGTAAGTAACTTATATGTTTGATTTAAATTTTCACCTCACTAGCTAATGATAATACATTAACCGGCAATACTAACTGAAATGCAGGGCTTTTGATAAATATGTGTCCGCTAGAGGGAGGCATGCCGCACCGCAGGGCTCCCTACTAGCTTGGAAAGAATATGAGGTACTCACGAGACTTTTTGTTTATGCTTAATTAGTTTATGGAAACAATAGCTAACATGTCTTCGCATATGCAATTATCTCAGTGCCATCAGCAGTCGCAATCGTGGGAATGCGGATTTTATGTGTTGCGCTACATGTACGACCTAGTGCAGACAAACTTTGCCCAATTCCCCCAGGTAAGCATCGATAGCTAACTCAAATTTGAAAATTGGGTGTCACGTTCTAAATTAGGAAGTTAGTTACTAAGTATTCACACATGCTTGCAGATCGCCATGTCGAAAGACTCATACGAAAATGCAAAGATTAGAGATCTTCGACAAATCTGGGCTCAATATGTCATGGAGGAAGTTGCGCCCAACCATCCGCCATGATAGTTTTCTTTTTTTCGTGTACTCTGTGCATAGACTGTTTATATACATGTGAATAAATATATATGTCAATAAATGTCCACATTGGATTGCAATTTGTATTTGTCCATATATATGTGAATAAATGTGAATAACTGTCTAATGTGTCAATCTGTTCTGTGAATTTACCCTTCTTTGCATCTGTACTGTATTGTGTATCCAATCTATAATGTATTGCATCTGTACTGTATATGTGAATGTACTGTGTTGTGAATGTAAATAACGTACTGTATATGTGAATGTTCTATCGGTAAATTCATTCACAGCCGACAGACTACTATAAATTTTCTATCGGTAACCTCATCCACAACCAAGAGACTACTACCCATTTTTCTATCGGTAAACTTGAAATTAACCGTCAGAATAGTGTGACTTTTCCGGCCGGTGAACTCATCCACAACCGAGAGACTACTGTAGTTTTTTCTATCGATAAACTTATAATTAACCGTTAGAAGAGTGTGATTTTTCCTGCCGGTGACTCATACACAACCGAGAGAGTACTAAGATTTTTTCTATCGGTAATCTCCTTTCCAACCGAGAGAGTGCTAAACTTTTTTCTGTCGGTAAACTTGTAATTAACCGTTAGAATATCGGTATTTTTCCCAACACTAAACGTCATACGACGACGGGTTTTATATCGGTACAATCATAAGGTGCCGATAGAATAATAATATTTTCCTGTCGGTAATCATGTAATTAACCGTTAGAATAGTGGTACTTTTCCCACCGTTAATCGTCAGACTACGATGGGTTTGCTATCGGTACACTCCTAATATGCCGATAGAATTGTTAATTTCTTCTGTCGGTTATTTACCGATATAAAATGTTCTATCCTGTTCTATCGTGTCTATCTCTATCGGTACGAAAACCGATAGTAGAAGGGTTTTTTTTACCGATAGAAGAAAGCTTTTCTGTACTAGTGCCCCTACGTCGGCCTTGATGCGGAGGTACCACCGAAATTGCTTCTTGTCCTTGGTTGTCCGTGTCATCCCTGCAATTCTTTTTCTGCCAACATAGCAAGCTGGAACAACCTATTGATATTATTATAATCATTGTAATCAATAATGTCCTGAATTTCACGTCGTAAACCCCCATAAAAATGAGCCATCTTTTCCTCCTGAGCCTCCACTACTCCACAACGTAACATGCCTATTTGCAGCTCTTGGTAGTATTCCTCTACAGATTTATTCCCCTGAGTCATGCGTTGTAATTTCTTAAGTAAATCACGTTTATAAGAAGGAGGAACAAATCTATTCTGCATAGCTCGCTTCAAACTATCCCAAGTATCAGGCTCTACCCCAAGGTTCACTATTTCGTTCCACCAAATGATAGCAAATCTTTAAACTCACTGGTGACTTGCCTTACTCTATGAATTTCAGGAACCAGATGGGAATTAAATTTCTGTTCAACAGTCATCTCCCATCAACTTCAACTTCATGGGAGGCAGCTTGCTCATTTTCTTCTTCATCTCCATGAGGTGGACGCTGCTGCTCCATATTGTCCAACCTGGTAGCAAGGTCGGAGATGCACCGGTCCATCCTCTCAAATGCAGTATGGTTCTCACGGTTGGTTCAAGCCATGTCATCAATGTGTTTATCGAGTTTTGCACTGATGTCGGCCAACATCTTGCGGATTTCATCTTCCTCTTCTGCAGCTCGAGCTCTTGTTTGCAGTCTGCCATGGTTAGTAGTAGAAAACAGAAGACAACACAGGAGTATTATCCCCATGACTACTAGGTGGGGGCAAGTGGGACTCTCACAAAGTGTCTTACCACGCACTTACAAGTGTTCTTACCAAGACAGTAGGGGTGCAACCGGTGGCTGGTTCGTGATACCATGACGAGCGTGAGTGAGGCGATTGCAAGGTAAATCTGTAATTGAGTTGGAAGAAAGTGGAGCTCGGAATGCTAATATATGTGTAGCAATAATTCAATATTAATAATGCAAAGTTGAAAATTAGTCCAAAGTAATAATCAAAGTGCTAGAACTAGCCTAGACTCAGATCTAGCTCAAGCAAGCAACTAGAATTACAAAGGACTAGAACCCAAGATGCGCCACCGAAAATTTTCTTCTTTGCTACACATATTTTTCTTCTATGATTTTTTTTCCTTTTTTTTTTAATAAACAGTGTGTCTTTTTTTTTGCACTTGCCTCTTTCTTTTGCAACTGTACACCGAAACAGAAACGTTGTTCGGCAACTTCACGCTCCAAAAGCTCCGAACCTGAAGATCTACCCAACAGAAAAGTTGTAGATAATTTTTTTATCTTTCTAACAAGTACAAGAACGTCAAAAACGGAGTTGGGAATCAAAAGAATGGTAATTTTACAGAAGCTGCTCAGATTGAGCAATTTGAATCCGAATTGGACTAGAGTTTGAAGATTATACAACTAATTTTGCCCAAATTTTAGCGTGATAAAAACAGCTGAATTTGAAGATTACCCCAACTAACTTTTTGTGGGATTTCTCGCAACGATTCCAGAAAGTATAAGTTTATCCCAATCCGAACTCAGATGAAAGAATTATAATTAAAATACCAAAACAGACGTATTAGATTCAAACTCTACACCATCGACATTAATGGCCCAATATCTTATAGATGGAAGCCGAATCTGACTTTGACCTCAACAAAAAAGTTGTAGATCATGATCTGATGTTTCCAGCAAGTACAAGAATATGAAAATCTGAGTTTGTATGAGGAAGATATGATGAAAACAACGAACTGGACAGTGGCAGATTCGAATTGGACGCGACGACGAGGAGATCGACATGCAATTCGACTCCGCGACGAGATGCAAGACTAAAACTAAAAACCAGCACTCGACAACGATGGAAAAAACTTCAAATACGCAAACTAACAAGAATGATGCAAGGCTAATGGCTAGGGTTTGGACAAGGTAAACAATTTTTTTTGTACGGCAAATTTCTGGACTCTAGGACGAAGAACATAATCAATCTCAACAAAGAGGGGATACAGTGTTACCTATCGGGCAACCATCGCTCTGATACCAATTGATGTGAACGGTGTCCCGATCTTCTGATAGGTAGGGATAAATCGATTAATGGAGAACTCGACGTTGACGATCCGGCTTCCAATCAGAACTGATTCGAACCCCTGCAATCGCTACACCACAGCTCCGTTGGTTATCAACCACGCCAAGACACGGTTGACCTCTCCACGAAGGCTTGTTTCTGCTGCAAATCGAGAACACAAGCAAGAACGAAGAAGAAGCAACTGAATTGCGAATTGTATTAAGCTCACGAGTTGGGATTTCACAAACTGAGTTCGGCGAAACTGCAATGGCAGAATAATCTAAGCAAAATCCAAATCTAAACAGTGACGGCTATTGAGTATATGAAGAGGTGGTGTGGCTAGGGTTTCTCATGACCTACTAGGGAATACATGGGCCGAAGGCCTGAAACAAGGTGTCGCAGCACCGACTTGGCCCAATCAGAATCTGGTCAAAAATTGTTTTGTTAATTTTCGGTGATCCAGAAGGATTTTGGATGTGGGGCCAGATCCATTGGAAAGATCTCGTCGTGGGCTTCTCTGTGGACTATAAGAACATCCCAATCGGACTTCGTATGAGGGAGCTATGGTCATTTGAAGGCAGCTGCTCCTAGATGGCTGAACCGGACTCCAACTTGAATCCGTCTTGGACTCCAACTCGACTTGGGCTCCTTGCTGGTCCTCGCGTCCTTGCTGGTCCTCTCTATAGTTCCTAAGTACAATATTATTATCATTAGGTAGTAAACCATTCTCAAAACCATATATATATATAACTTGGGAATGAGTTCACCTGGCAAAGCAACAATCGGACTCGGTCATGCGTTATTGGTCCTTATGTAACAAGCGGATGATTATGGTTGGTGCGTGTATCCGAAAGAAGTGATGTCCTCATCAGCAAAGACGTCCCGGAGGTCGATTCGACCACTCAGGTCATGTCTATCGACCAGGAGGCGACCAACGCAGAGCCAGAGCCTACTGAGGTTCTTGATGCGTTAGAGGGTGAATCCGGTCCGTCGTATGACCCTGCTAAGGGTAAGAATGATGTTGACCAAGAGATCAACCCGGGGAGGTTTGACCCTGATAACCTCCATCGTCTTTTTGATTTCGAGTCTAACTCAGAACAAACAGAGATGTTTTCTCCCTCGGCGACCTCTCTCCCTAGACAGTTCGCTGCTTTATCGAAAGAAACTCCCGATCAACGGGCTACTAGGGAAGAACAGGAACACAAGCAGAAGAAAGATCAAGATCGCGAGCAACAAGACAACGAACTTCGCAGAACAGCCCTAGAGGCTCTTCAAAATGCGTAGGCTCGTTACGATGCTGCTCCGAGTTCTTCCCGGCGATCACGTGGTCGTAGACGCGACCAGACACCATCCTTACCCCTGGAGAATTTCCCGGTGGATGAGGAAATGGTAACACCTGGTGCCAGCTTCAATCTATCGCAGTAGTCCTGCGTAATTTTCCTCCTACAGTCACAGATGCGCAGAAACCGGCCTTCACCAGAATCCTGACAGAGAGGTTGGACGAGGTCGCATCTGAGGCGACCCCAACGGCTTCTTCACTGTCAGCGACATGTTCCCATAACCGAGAATACTTTAATTCTGGTTCTGGTAGATGGAGTCGCCCGCCACCCGTCCCGTCTCGGCAGGACAAAGCCAGACGGGCGGAGAATTCTCGTGATAGGGAACGAATTCCTATCCACTCTCGTTTGGGACCACGAGTGACTTCTCCTTTGTGTGAGGTCGCACGTGATCAGGTCGAGAGTCGCAGGTCAATTCACGGTCCCTATGTTGGTTGTAAAGCTTTCTCGCCCGGCCTTCGTGCAGTCATTTGGCCAGACAAGTTTAAACCAAGGGCCATAGAGAGGTTTGATGGAACTCAGAACCCATCCGAGTTCCTCCAAATCTACATTACTGCCATGCAGGCAGCAGGCGGCGATGACTGGGTCATGGCTAACTATCTGCCTACAGTCCTCAAAGGACCGGCGAGAACCTGGTTGTTCAATCAACCTGAGGGTTCGATCTATAACTGGGAAATGTTGTGTGATGCCATCCTCAACAACTTCCAGAATTGTTATCAGAAGCCGAGCAACGAGGACGACCTCCATTGACTATGGCAAACTTCGACCGAAACCCTTCGTCAGTTTGTCAAGAGATTTGTCGGGGTGAGAAATACCATCCCGAACATATCTGATAGCTCCGTTATCAGGGCATTTAAACATGTCGTGGTATTGCGAATACCCAGGCAGGTTTTGTGAACGATCCTAGTGAAGAAAACGCGACGTGGGCTGACCGGGTGACCAGTCCTCCCCCGTCGGACAAACACAAGAATTGACACGAGGATTTATACAGGTTCGGATCCCGGTGGGGGCCCTAGTCCTGTCGGCGTGCTCCCGACCGGAGTCGGCTGGGGAGGCTTTCTCAGGGGAGAGGCTTCCGGAGCACACCAGTGAGTTTTGGCTATTCCAATAATGAATCACTTGTCTCTACAACTAAGGGTACAAGGGCTATTTATAGCCCCAAAAAGAAGCAAAAAAGACTAAACTACCCCGGACGCTATCGTCTGATTGAGGGGTAGCAACGTCCTTCTCCCGGCCAAGCCCCTTGGATGCTTGACAGGTGGTCGCTGATTCCCGAGGCGCTCCTCGCGTGACCTGCACGTGATTAACAACCAGAGACTTTACCTTTAGAAGGGCCATGAGGCCCGAGACATGCATCGGAGGCCAGGTCCCCGGGCCAAAGGCGGCTCCCGGGACCGGCACCGGAGGCCCGGTCCCAGGAGCCAAAAGGCGGCACCCGGGGCAGGCACCGGAGGCCACGTCCCCGGGCGCATGGCGGCGCCCGGGACCGGCACTGGAGGCCAGGTCCCGGGAGCCAAAAGGCGACGCCCGGGACCGGCACTGGAGGCCCGGTCCCGGGAGCCAAAAGGCGGCGCCCGAGGCAGGCACCGGAGGTGTCGCGTCCCGAAACTGGGACAACGACTACCCCTGTAAAGTCCTAGCTCGCTGCAGCTAGTCCCATTCTCACAAACCTTTGACTTCCCAGGATGAGTCAAACACAGGAGTATATTACATTACAACAGAGTACTAACAAAATATTAAGCAGTGTGACCTGCTGGCCTTAATATTACATAAAGGATTACAATGCCTACAAGGCATTCAGGGTTTAGCAAAATATTTAACTACACAGCAGAAGATAGGTGACCGTCCCACAAAAGAAGTTGACGGCAGAACAACACACTTCAGGGTTCTGGCGGAACTGATTCTCCTCCTTTTGGATCCACGAAGTACTCCATGCCATCATCTTGATCAAGGTATGCTCCATCTATTGAGTTGAATGTTGCAAGGGTGAGCACTTACGTACTCAGCAAGTCATAGGTAAGAATAGATACATATAGTAGTGATGATATGAACCTAGACAAGTCAAGAATTATGGATATTTGTAAAATAATCTTTTTCTTTCTCATCTCATCTTATTTCAGCTCATGGCAGCACTTTTCATAATATAACATCATCATTCATGTTCACTAAATTATAGCACTACCGCGACACGTCGACACACGATAGCCCACGGCAGTACTCCTTATCATGACAACACATGTCATTTGGGTAATCTTGATTAAAACATATTTTATTTAGAAAATAATACTTGTGTCACACCCCATGGATTTAATCCACCGCAGCAGACTCCTATAAACCCGGGAGCTCGGAGTATTTGAATACGTTTTTAACTCTGCAGAGAGGTACCAATTTACCCGCAAGATATTCCACTTTCAAGCCCATCCTATCAAAATGATTAGACCCCTCCTCACAACCATGTGTGAGTGGCAAGGTGGAGATAACAAGAACTTTTGTTATGTCTCACTCACAATTCACCCCCGACCCTGTGGCTCTCAGCGAGACACAGTTGTGGCAGGTTGTATCCAAACCTCCACCCCTTTGCTTATTCCCATTACTGGGTCAGCGTGCTTGATCACCTTCAGTGATATGTGTGGGAGCCGCACTCCGTGTTTATCGTGCATCACTACACATCTCATGCAGGGGTTTCATTTGCGATCCACATAATTACTTGTTCAGGCCTGTCCCATACCAGGCTTGCGGTTAGCACGTTGTTCATGCCACTAAACGCACAACACAAGGTTCTAGTCCTTATATGCCAGTGACCAGACCATCCACAACCCTGCACCTTCAGTGCCTGTATATCCTTTGCAGTCTAGCACCTCCAGTGCTTCCGCCATCCATACCATTTTTCTGGTCACGGCTAGGGGTTTTATTTCATGAATATAAATATATAGATACATATATAATAGTTCATGGCTCAAAACTTGTTTATTTCACATTTCACAGATAACCAGTCTAGTACTACCAACTCATAAATCAATCATTCTCAATCTTTCTCATGCAATATTATCTATATTCAAGGTTATATTATAGCAACATTTAAATTATAGGTTCAAGATGACCAAGGATATGACTTGCCTTCCGCGTCGTAAAATACAGCAGTCGATGACGGGTCAACAGCAAAATCTTCAAAGTCAGCTTCTGAATCTGCTCAACGACAAACAAACACACAATGATTACTTATAATATTAAAATGTTTTATGACTTATATGCAGAAATGCTCAACAAGCATGATTGAACTATACTGGAGATAATTTGAACTGCAACTGAACTGAGTCGAGATTCTAGGGTTTCAAGGAATTTGGGCTAAGGATGGTGATTAGATAATCTTAGGGTTTCAGGATTACAATAGGGATAACAATTTTGTGGCTGGTTTAATCAAAACAGTGAATGTCAGCAGATTGACATTTAGATCAAGGCTTGGACATAGCTTTAAGAAAAGCTAGAGTGCTTATCTCAAGTTGTGGTAGTAGAAGAAAATGTAGATCACAACTCTACAAATTCAGTGGACAAAGTGGTTTTCAAATTACACAACCAGAAATGGGTAAACAAGGTCAATGGCACTGGCTGACAAGCTCTGGCATAGAGCTGACAATGCCAAAAAATAGGGCTTGGCATAACTTTTGATCTGGAGCTCCAAATGATGCACCACTTTGTCTGGGAGGTAGGCTTGAGTAATAGGAACAATTAAGTCAACAGGATCTAGGGCTGAAAAATGGCTGGACAGCAAGAAATCTGATGATGAACTGAGATGAACACACTGCACTAGATCATTTCTGGACACAATCTTGGCAAAGCTATATCTTTTGATCTAGGCCGATATAGGTGTCAGGCTAGAAGACAAAAATGCTCAGGAGGCTAAGGCGCATCTAAAAGACAAAGTGATTTGGGCTGAAACGGCTGGAACAAGCTTTCCGGTGATCGGCGCCGGAGAAGAAGCACTGCCAAGTGGGGGTTTCTGCTACAGGCCAAAAGAACTTAATTCCTTGCTTGGAGAGTATCTAGGAGGTATAAGAAAGCTTCTGGTAACATCAAATTGACCGGAGGATCACCGGAGAAGCCTGGCGACGATCGTCGGTTTCTGGTGAAGCTCGGTTTAGGGAAAAGCTTCGATTCTTGCTCAATTTTGAAATCTAACTTCACAGGCTTGCTTGATTTGGCTTACTGATCAATTTTGTTTACAAAATCGAAAGCTAATTTGTACTGGATTGAGCCACATTACAGAAACAGGGCAAAAGACAATTCCGGTGATCGCCGGCGTTAGGGGTCACCGGTGAGCAATTAAATAGTACTACACAGAGAGAATGAGTAGGGGAACTCACTGATGGATTTAATTTGAAGGCTGATGCAGCGGATGAAGCTGGCACCGTGAGCTTCCTCGATGGCTCGCCGGAGAAGATGACTGAAACAGCGAGATTTGGAATTTGGCTGGTTTCTGGTGAAGTATGGAGAAGCTGCTGCACACAGGAGCGCTTAAATAAGCCAGGCGAAGCTTGCAAGGAGGAGACAACGAAGTAATTGGCAGCTGTGATGAGATGGATTGCGTGAAGAACATCAGCGGCGAAGACTCAGTGAAGAACGGTGATTGCGACGGCGACAGGACTGCAACTGTCCACATTGTCGTTCATCGGGACTTTGCAAAGATGGAGCAAGCGGTGGCGACAAGTACTGGCACGGCAAAGCGATGTGGCGAGGAGTTGCTGACAAAAAGCCGTTGATCGCGCGCGGGAGCAGGCGATGGTCGTCGACGTAGCAGCGACCTTGCCACGGCACCAGCTGGAGCGAGGACACGTGCGCACCGGCATGCACGGTCACAAGTGTGGCGAAGCTTGGCCGGCGGCGAGCGTGCACGGCGCAAGGAAACCACGGCGAGCCCTGGTCGTGCGCACAGTAAACGGCCTGGTCGAATGCTTGCTGCTGTCCTGGTCGAAATGGGCTGAGTTGCAATTTCAAATCTTTGAGTCTTGGACTGATCTGTAAATCTGGAATTCTGGAAGGTTTAAACTGAATTTGCTTTCACTAATCTGGCAGATATATTCAACAAAACATTTGGCAAAGATAGTTGATAAGATTTGACACATTTGAATAGTTTTTGATACAAACTGAAAATAGGGTAAATTAGGGTAAAGTAAGATTTGAGTTTTGTCGATTTCGAATTCTGGCATTTAGGGTTTGATTTTGATATCTGCACAGAAGAGAAACTTGTGGCGAATAGCATTTTGAGAAGATTTGCTGAAGAGATTTTGAGTTTGAAGTTAATCTGGAGATTTTAGCCTTTTTGGGTTTTCAGATATCAGATAAGGACTAATTTGCGATAACTCTTAGACTGATTTGTGAAAAGAGTCTAGATGATAAAATCTGGCTGCCAACTTTCTGGTTTAAGGTATTGGCATACCCATGATCATATTCCAGGAATAATCTGGTCTGAACTTGGTCAAGATTTAGATTAAATTTGAATTCAGAGTATTTAGGGTAATATAAGGTATTTCTGTTTTCAAAAATAGAATGGAGTTGATAATTCTGAAAGTTAGAGATAGAATTGGATCTGGGTTCTAAAGGCTTTTAGATTCAGGATAACTAATAGATCCCATCTGAACAATCTGATCTTGATTTTGGGGTTAACAAGAAAGATTTGGAGATTTTAGGGTTTAAGATAGATACTGATCTGGCTACTACTACTGATACATGCATGCATGCTATTGATGAAAAAGGAAATTTTCACCCCTAACTCAGGGTGTTACAGGAGGCCACGTCTCCGGGCGCATCTGCGCCCGGGACCGGCACCGGAGGCCAGGACCCGGGAGCCAAAAGGCGGCGCCCGGGGCAGGCACTGGAGGCCACGTCCCCGGGCGCAAGGCGGCGCCCGGGACCGGCATCGGAGGCTAGGTCCCGGGAGCCAAAAGGCGGCGCCCGGGACCGGCACCAGAGGCCACGTCCCCGGGAAAATGGCGGCGCCCGGGCCGGCACCGGAGGCCAGGTCCCGGGAGCCAAAAGGCGGCACCCAGGGCAAGCACCGGAGGCCCGGGGCCGGCACCGGAGGCTAAGTCCCGGGAGCCAAAAGGCGGCACCCGGGGCAGGCACCGGAGGCCACGTCCCCGGCCCATGGCGACGCCCAGAACCGGCACCGGAGGCCAGGTCCCGGGAGCCAAAAGGCGGCGCCCGGGACCAGCACCGGAGGCCAGGTCCCGGGAAAATGGCGGCGCCCGGGCCGGCACCGGAGGCCAGGTCCCGGGAGCCAAATGGCGGCGCCCGGGGTAGGCGCCGGAGGCCATGTCCCTGGGCAAATGGCGGCGCCCGGAGCAGGCACCGGAGGCCACGTCCCCGGGCGCATATGACGCAACTTACCTGGACTTAGTCTCGCGGAGATTTCCCCCAACAGCAGCCCCCATGCTTCCCGGGGACCATGCTCGAGTCCCCGGTGGGTATGGTACATGTCACCGGGAAAATCTCTGGACCAAGCCACCGAAGCCGTGACGCTTCGATTCCCGTGCCGTGCGCTTATGACCGAGCCGCTTCGCCATAAATGTGCTCACGATTCGAACCGGCACCTCAGTTTGCGCGCCAGTCCCTTCGTTTCCCGCGCACGGTTTGACCTTCGACGGCCCAGATGCACCGCAAAGTGCCATGTGGCGCCCATCTAGGCCGCGCTTCTGTGGGACCCTCATTTGAGGAATCTGGTGGCAACCGCCCAGGTGGGTTGCACTCAGAAAAGGTACATTGCAGCTCACAACAACAAGATGCATTATATAAAAATGCGAGTAATTAAAAACAAGTGCTGATCACAAGGACCAACATTACAATAACTTAGCGCCAAAATGACGCATTGAAGTGTTGATACAAATTAAGGAGTTTTCGACACAAAGGTCGGCACAAAATGAAACAACAATAATAAGCAAAAGGACTTCATCAGTCTTCTTCTTCTGCAGCAGTGGTGTACGGGCCTTCTCCACATCTGACTCCACCTTGGTACATAACCCTTTAACAAGTTTGGTCTTCAGTTTCTTCTTCTTGTTCCACATTGGGTTCAAGACCGTAAGATTCAGGGTCGACGAATCCTTCTTCTAAATTTGTTTGTAAAAGCAAGGGTGAGCACATTGTCCACATGGTGCTCAACAAGTCCCAAATAAGAATGCAAGTGTATATATAGATGAGGGGGAAATTTCTCAAAGAATAGCTCCTTGGCTTCATATATGTATATAGAATAGATTTTCACACTTAGTCTTTGGAGAAAAGACCTTTATTTCCGAAAGCGGTGCTTTTGAAACCCTAAGCTAATTCTCAGAAAATGTTGTGTGTGGCGGTCTTTCATGAGTCACCACTTTATTCTCATTTTGTGAAAACTTTCCCAAAAGCTACTTGTGCTGCATCGACGTGAATAGAATCCACAGCGCGCAGACTCCATAACCTGGGAGCTCAGAGTATCCGATACTTTTTAAACTTTGCAAAAGTGTACCACCTTAATCCACCGATCATTCGGCTTTCAAGTCGGTACCTCTCCATGCTACTCTTACGCATGTGACAAGGCCGAGATGACACAACAGTTTACAGTCCTAGCATAAACTATTCCCTGCCCGGTAAATAGACAGTCAAGTCTCAAGTACCGTTGTGGGTCCTCCCCACTGCCTTACTTCCTAGCCTGGGTCTATGTTCTCGCAAGACACATAGCCTCTCTTGATTACAGCCGCGCACGACTTAATCTGGCATAGGGCGTCTTCCTTCTTTCCACCTTTTCCTCTCATGATTTTTCTGAACTCACATCACTCATGGCCTTCTGCGGCCCACCAGTTCTCGCAAGACACTGGATCGACAACCATTGCAGGGAGGAGCTAATACTAAAGAAAGCTACTAAGTTGCGCCCGTCCCATAAACAGGCAAGTGGTTGGTACGTTTTTCATGCCGCATAGAAGCACAACACAAGGTTCTAGTCCTTATGAATCTCTAGTGAGGAGTCTGTCACATTCCCAGTGCGCACACAGCACCATCCAATCAAACCATCCTCACTATCGATTCCAATCATATTTTCTTTCACAAAAAGGGTTTTGAATATACTTTTCTCACATGTGACCATTCAACATTTAACATATAATCTTGAGCATAGTATAGCCTAAGCATGATATTATAGGGTGACAAGGGTGCAGGGATATTCAATGTCAAAAGGGGCTTTACAATCTTTTAGGTCATATCTAATCACTTTATTGAAACATAGTTCTTATTCGAATTTAAGGCATGCATATATTTGAAAACAGTTAACGTACTTCATTTCAAAATAGTAGGCTAGACATGATCAAGGGTTTGAGACTTGCCTTGCAGTGATGGGTCTAGCTGCTCAGATGAATCCTCGAAGATCTCCTCTGTTCCTTCAACGTCTGGTTCTACGGCGGACACAAACAACACATACACACTATATAAGCATACAAGCACTAGAAAATATTATGTAAATACATTATGCATGCAGGGGTAAGGGTTTGGACAAGGTCACTCGACATTGATCGAAGAGATGGGCTCAAAAGGACTTGAATGTCGAAAGGCTGACATTCGGCTCATGGCTTGACATAGCCCTAAATTGGTTCTAGGTCTGTTTTCTGGAGATGTGGCAATAGGGAATGTTGTAGAACATGGTTCAAAAGGCTTAGTGGACAAAGTGGCATTTAAATTGCTCAAAAGTAACAAGTCTAAATCATTCGATGCCACTGGTGGACATGCACTGACATGGTGCTAGACATGGCCAGAAACTAGGGCATTGGATAACTTTTGACTCAGGACTCCAATTGGTGCACAACTTTGTCTGGGGTTTAGGCCTTGATGACAGCTACAAAACTCTCAACAGGCTCAAGGGCAGAAAGTGGCCGGAGGGTGGCCAAATCCGGTGAGCAAACACGGTGGTCTAGACATGAACTGAACCACCGGACAGCAATCTTGGCATGATCATAACTTTTGATCTAGGTCGATTCAGGGTTCGAGCAAGTGGAGTAAATTGCTCAGGGGGTTGAGGCCTAGCTAGATGACAAAGTTTTATCTGCTGGTTTGGCCGGAAAACGAACTCCGGCGATCGGGGCCGAAGACGAAGGCACCGATTTGGGCGTTTTCGTTCCAGGGCGTTTGAACTTAATTCCACGCTCGGGAAGCATCTAGGGGTCATCACGAAGCTATTGGCATACTCAATTTTACCAGGGAATGGCTGGAGAAGCACAGCGGCGTTCTCCGGCGAACTGCTGAGGCTCGAACATGGGATTTCGACGCTCGGGGCAAAATTGGTGATTCTAAGCTGACAGGCTCGTTCCTCCCAGCTCACTGGTCATTATTCTCTACTGGCACGAGGATCAATTTGCCTTGAATCACTCGGCATTAGGGGAACAGGGGATCACGGCTTTTCCGGTGATTGCCGGCGTTGAGGTTCGCCGGGGATCAATTAATGGCTATGAAACATACAGGGGGATAAGGTGACCTTACTGGTGGTGTTGGTTTGGAGGGGGAAGCTTCGGGCGAAGCTGGCGCCGTGAGCTTCAAAGGTTGCTCGCCGGGGAAGAAGGCCTTCGCGGCGGCGCTGATGAACTGGATTACTCTCTGGTGGAAGAAGCTAAGGCTTGAAGTTGCGGAATGGTGTGAAGAGATGCTGGGCGAAGGGGGGCTTTATATAGCCGCGGGATTGAGCTCTCGGGAGTTGCAGCAATCGCCGGGGAGATTTCTTCTGGCGCTGGAGCGGTCAACGAGGCACGTCGGGACATGGCGGGGCTCTACCAGAGGCGGAGCATCGCGCGAAATCGGGATTTCGTCAGGAAGGCGAGATGATGATCTCCGGGATGGCAGCCATGTGGCGTGAAGCTCCTGACAACAGCAGGCACGCGTGCGCGCGGGGAAGAACACGGCACAGCGCGGGTGAACTGCTTCCACGGTGGCGTTATAGTTGTGCGCAGGTGGAGGCTACGTGGCTGCGAAGGTGGCAGTGCAGGGAACTTCGCCTGCGGCGAGTTCAACGGCCAGGCAAAACGGCGGGGCGCTGGTCGAACGAACGCTGGTCGCGGTCGTGCACGCGGTCTCCTGGTCGTGGTCGAAGAAAAGGCCAGGGGCTTGTTTGCAAGGTTTTGGACTGAGTTGCGAAGATTTGGACTAAACTGCGAGGGTTTTGGCTCGGGAATTTAGGCCTATTTGCAATTCTGAAGATCTGAAGGGCTGATTTGGATTTTGACTTTGCAGATGAGTGTTACTAAATGTCTTAGACTCATCCAGCAGAAAAATGGTAAAATCCGATAAGATCTGGTGGTTTTGACAAAAATCGAAAACAGGGTAATTAGGGTTTGAAACTTTTGTCGAGGCTGAAACTAGGGTTTCGGTTGAGATTCTGGAATCCTTCCAGAAGGGAAAAATGTTCAGAAAAATGAAAGAAAGGTAATCACTCAATCAGATTTGGATTTGGAGATGATCTGGGACTTTTAGCCTTTTTGGGCTTTCTGAAACTTCTGAAAAGGACTAAATTGAAACACTTTTGGACTGGAATGTGGAAACGATCTGGGAGATGAAGTTTAGCTGCCAACTTTTTAGGTTAAGGTAGTGGCATACCTAAGATCAAGATAGGGTTGAGACATCAGGGATTCCAAAGAATATATGCTGACTCGCAAGCAGAAAAGATAGCGAAAACAGGGATGTTACAACCTACCCTCCTTAGGAATAATCTCGTCCTCGAGATTCCAATGAGTCTGAGAATAGGTAGGGAAAATTCTGATGCAGTTCTTCTTCTCTTTCCCAAGTCGATTCTTCTTCGGTGTGGTTATTCCATTGGACTCTGCAGAATTTTATGGTCCTTGATTTTAACCTCCTTTCACTGACCTCTAACACCTTGACTGGGTATTCCTGATATGTCAGATCTGGTTGAACCTCTGTTTCTGTGGGAGACACTTGCTCCGTTGGTTCTCTCAAGCATTTCCTTAGTTGGGATACGTGAAAGACATCATGGACTCCTGCTAATTCAGGCGGTAGCTCCAGTTTGTATGCTACTTCTCCTCGTCTTTCCAAAATCTTGTATGGTCCTACGTATCTCGGACTTAGCTTTCCTTTTATTTGAAATCGTCGAACTCCCTTGTAGGGTGTTACTTTGAGATATACGTAATCACCTATCTCGAAGGATAATTCTCTCCTTCTTCTGTCGACGTAACTTTTCTGTCGAGACTGGGCCGTTTTCAATCTCTCTTGTATGATCTTCACGTGGGCTATGGCATCCTCCACTAATTGCGGTCCTAAAAATTGTTTCTGTCCCACTTCGGTCCAATATAGTGGCGTGCGGCACTTTCTTCCATAAAGCGCTTCATAAGGAGCCATTTGTAGACTCACTTGCACTAGTACAGAAAAGCTTTCTTCTATCGGTAAAAAAAACCCTTCTACTATCGGTTTTCGTACCGATAGAGATAGACACGATAGAACAAGACAGAACATTTTCTATCGGTAAATAACCGACAGAAGAAATTAACAATTCTATCGGCATCTTAGGAGTGTACCGATAGCAAACCCGTCGTAGTCTGACGATTAACGGTGGGAAAAGTACCACTATTCTAACGGTTAATTACATGATTACCGACAGGAAAATATTACTATTCTATCGGCACCTTATGATTGTACTGATAGAAAACCCGTCGTCGTCTGACGTTTAGCGTTGGGAAAAATACCCATATTCTAACGGTTAATTATAAGTTTACCGACAGAAAAAAGTGTAGCACTCTCTCGGTTGGAAATGACATTATCGATAAAAAAAATCACAGTAGTCTCTCGGTTGTGGATGAGTTCACCGGCAAGAAAAGTCACTCTATTCTGACGGTTAATTTCAAGTTTACCGATAGAAAAGTGGGTAGTAGTCTCTCGGTTGTGGATGAGTTTACCGATAGACAAAACCGCAGTAGTCTCTCGGTTGTGGATGAGTTCACCGGCAGGAAAAGTCACTCTATTCTGACGGTTAATTTCAAGTTTACCGATAGAAAAATGGGTAGTAGTCTCTCGGTTGTGGATGAGTTCACCGGCAGGAAAAGTCACTCTATTCTGACGGTTAATTTCAAGTTTACCGATAGAAAAATGGGTAGTAATCTCTCGGTTGTGGATGAGTTTACCGATAGAAAATTTGTAGTGGTCTGTCGGCTGTGGATTAATTTGCCGATAGAACATTCACATATACAGTACATTATTTGCATTCACAATACAGTACATTCACATATACAGTACAGATGCAATACATTATAGATTGGATACACAATACAGTACAGATTGACACATTAGACAGTTATTCACATTTATTCACATATATATCGACAAATACAAAGTGCAATCCAATGTGGACATTTATTGACATATATATTTATTCACATGTATATAAACAGTCTATGCACAGAGTACACGAAAAAGAGAAAATTATCATGGTGGATGGTTGGGCGCAACTTCCTCCATGACATATTGAGCCCAGATTTGTCGAAGATCTCTCATCTTTGCATTTTCGTATGAGTCTTTCGACATGGCGATCTGCAAGCATGTGTGAATACTTAGTAACTAACTTCCTAATTTAGAACGTGACACCCAATTTTCAAATTTGAGTTAGCTATCGATGCTTACCTGGGGGAATTGGGCAAAGTTTGTCTGCACTAGGTCGTACATGTAGCGCAACACATAAAACCCGCATTCCCACGATTGCGGCTGCTGATGGCACTGAGATAATTGCATATGCGAAGACATGTTAGCTATTGTTTCCATAAACTAATTAAGCATAAACAAAAAGTCTCGTGAGTACCTCATATTCTTTCCAAGCTAGTAGGGAGCTCTGCGGTGCGGCATGCCTCCCTCCAGCGGACGCATATTTATCAAAAGCCCTGCATTTCAGTTAGTATTGCCCGTTAATGTATTATCATGAGCTAGTGAGGTGAAAATTTAAATCAAACATATAAGTTACTTACGCCTCCATATTCCCCTTGACCACATATTCCATCGATAATTTGTCACGCATCGAATCGAGGTAGTACACCTCGTTCCTCGGCGGACAGATCACGATGAGGATCCAGTGGCCCCTGCATTGTACGTAAAAGAGGACCGCGTGCTCAAAGTATATCTCAGGTGTAACATACAAGATCGAGTTAAATTAGTACGAAATGCACTAACCTTTGGTGGTACGGCACCAGAATGAACTCCCTGTCCTGCTGCGCCATCAGCGCCTTGGATATGTACTGCTCAGCGTGCGCGGCGTCGTGCTCTAGCATCGTGAGGCTTATTTTCTCTGGGTCGAGGAAACCCACCTTGTCACACGTAGCCTCCGATGCTAGCCTGTACATGCACCTGCATGCAAAGGATGACATTAGTATTGCACAGAAAGTTACTACATTTCAAATGAACTACAACAATGCAGAGTTCGCAAACAGAGTTAGAAAACAGCAATACATAGCATCAGCAAACTCACAGGACTCCAGTCCGTATGATGGACATATCGAGCTCCCGCCCGTTGTAGAGGTCGAACAGATCCACGTGTGCCACGGATATACTCCCGGGCTCACGGTGGAACTGCCCAGGCCTGTAGGGAACTAAGAAGTTCAGATTGCGCGGAGCTCGGTGTAGGTACCACGCGTGGAGGTCTCTGGTTGATCGATCCAATTTGCGCAAAGCTGCCTCCGACATGAGTGGGGACCCGTTCGTGAACCTCTCCGGCTGTCCCTGTCGCCCTTTTCCCTTGCCTTTGCCCTTGCCTTTTGCCGGGGACTGAGCGCGTACCTTCGAAGGCAAGGGCGAGGTGATGGCAGCTTTCTTCCGAGGTGAAGGCGTGGATGCGCTGGGTGGGGTGGAGGCCATCTTTGATGTGTCCAGGGTCGCACGAGATCGGGCCTCATGCCCCGAACTGGGGGCGCAGTCCCCTGGTAGCCCAGCAGCAGGCCATTTCAATTAATGAGCACGTATGTTAGATTATGCAAGTTGAGTGTACTGAGTAGGATGTAATCTAAAATGTGTAGGATTTACCGGTTGTATTACAAGACACTTCTTGGGCCACTGTACGTAGGAGCCCACTGCCTCAGTAAGTGTCTGCAGTTCCTCTGTTGGGACTGGCAACGGAGAATCGTTGTAGCCCGGCATGGCCATGTCCACCTGTACCTTTGCGAAACCCAACCGCAGAGGTACACAGTGGACCCGGACATCCGGCCCAGACAGATATACGAAGCCGTATCCAACCACTTCCTGCCCGGCGCCTACGTGATTCTGTAGGATGCAGCCCTCCGGCCCCTGCAAATTTGTAACAATTAAAATAGGTTAGCGAAACAACTCTAACAGAATGGGAGTGGCATCAACTTAAGTGCACAGATGAAGGCTTGCAGTACCTCAAGTAGATCCACTGGATCCGCGAGTACCTTCGAAGCGCAACTGCTTATCCGACCCCGCGGGGTACCGTCGTCCTGGGGATCCGCATCTGCACTCTTGGCCAGCAATGCTTCTCTCAACCGTGAAAACTCTTCCTTCATTTGTGCGACCTCGGTCTGCACCTCAGACTGTACCTCAGCCCGTATCTCAGCCCGCATCTCCGCCCGTATCTCCTCCCGTACCTCAGCACGTATCTTATCGGAGAGGTCAGCTTCCTTTTCCTTCCAGGTGCGGGCCTTCTTCCTCGGTGGAGCCGGATCTACGAAACCGGCCCTCCACGACACAATGGCTCCCACGGCCCGTGTCCGCCCGGGATGCTCTTTATTTCCTAGAGCCCGGGTGAGGATGTCGTTCTCCCTCTGCGGGGTAAACAATCCCTCCGCTGCCTCCTTCTCAAAAGAGATCTGTTACATTTGAAGGTACCTTGTGAGACAAATTGCCTTATATACACTTGTGCGCACACAGTTTACAAGGTTAGCCAACTTACCATTCGCCTCACAACATCGGCGTCCCCAGGGGTTGCAAACTGCACAGACCCCCTCCCCCTCCACCATCGCTTGCACCTCTCATCCCAGATCTCGGAGAGCGGCAACTCAAGGGTGTCGATGACAGGATTTTGCTCGTCTTCCTTCTTCCACTGCTCCTCCTTCCCCGCATAGCCCCGGGATCCGAGCCGATGCGGGTGGTCGTTCCTCTTCTGGATCGCCCTATTCTTTTCGCTAAGGGCCTTGAACTCCTCAGTCCCCTTCTGCTTGGTGAATTCCTCCCATACCTCCTCCGATATGAAGGGGTACTTCTTGCAAGGAGATTTCCCCGCAGCGAGGAAGTTACTGACGAGCCAGCTCTTAAAGGTTTTCCATGTTCCGTTCATGTCCTTCAAGCAGGCAGTCCTAGGTGTATCGTCGGGGATGTTCCACTTAGCCTGTTTCTGAAAAATGCATACAATTAATCACGAGTTAGTTAAACTTTAGTATAAGCCAAGAGAACGTGATTACGAAAGAGTTCAGCGATTTCAGTTCATTTAACCTTCACTTCCGCCCACAACCTATCCCTCTCATCCGCCGTCACGTCCTTCCAGCTCTGGACGGTGATCTTCACCCTTTCTTTCGCCAACAGCCCAACGTAGGCCGCGTATCTCCCAGCATTCTTTCCAATCGGCCTCCCAAATTGGTTGAACTCACAAGAAAGATCCGTGCGTTTGGCCAAACGCCCCAACGTCATCGCGTCTCGCCCCACCCTCTTGCGCTGGGATGTAACAGCTGCATCTTCGGTAGTTACGATGGGGTTGGCCCTACTCGAACCACTAGTACCATCCGATGAAGACGACGACATGTCTTCCCCTACAAAACCTTCAACAAATCATATATATGGCAATTAATTCGCCTTGGAGTTCCATAACTCAGCCCAGGACTGGAGACTAACTAAGGCGGCAAAAGGGAAAATAATACAAAAAGAAAGACATGCATAAATTACTTCCTGAACTGTTCAGAAATATTTTCTATCGGTAAACACATGAGCTGCCGATAGACCATAACAATTACCTCCACAGAAGACAATTTTTCTATCGGCAAACCCGTGAGATACCGATAGAACATAACAATGTTCTCTACATATGGAATTTTGTTGACAAGCCACCAATCACTGTCATCACATAACATTCTCGATGATTTGCTATACTAATATTCATGGGCCAGCATTATTATTTCACACGCAAATATGCACACAAGCATCTAAGTGCCACTGTGCATAATCTTTAGCCTAGCCTGTATGTGAGTCATCAGGACTTCACATCTATTAGGTTGGGAAAAGTCATGTATAGGCATTTGAAACATATACATCGAAGACCCATCCACATTGCCATATATTCATACCAAGTGAGTAAAAATTCCCAACCAAACTAGTACATTGCATGGCTCATGTCCTTCCAGATCCAAATTAAGTTTTACTACTTGTGCAGAAATATGTTCTATCGGTAAACACATGAGCTGCCGATAGAATATGTGTAAGAACACCTCCAACATATAATGTGCATTACATGGCAGTTGGATACAATTGATGTAACATCCTGAGTTTTGGGGTGAAAAGTTTCTTTCTTAAAAGTCATGCATGCATATGTCTCTTCTAGATCAACCAAAGCAGCCTCAGCTTTATTCTGTTCTAGCCCTAAAATCTCCAAATCTATCCTGTGACCCCAAGTCAAGATCTGACTTGCCAGATTTGATCTATCAGTTATCCTAAACCTAAAAGCCTTCAGAACCTGGATTCAATTCTATCCCTAACTTCCAGAATTTTCAACTCTTTTCTGTTTTCGAAAACAGAATATCTGTTATTACCTTTTACCCTAAGTTTCAGAAATTCAGATTTAATCAAAATCTTAGCCAAGTTCAGACCAGATTATTCCTGGATTATGATCAAGGGTATGCCAATACCTTAATCCAAAAAGTTGGCAGCCAGATTTTACCATCTAGACTCTTTTCGCAAATCAGTCCAAGAGTATCGCAGATCAGTCCTTTTCCAGATTTTCCAGAAGCCTGAAAAGGCAAAATGTTGCAAATCATCTCCAAATTCAAATCTGATTCAGGGAACACCTCCCAAATACTTTTCGACACAAATTCTTCTTTAATGAGTATCTCAAAATCAGACCCTAAATCCCAGAATTCGAGATCAATAAGATTCAGACTTATTTTACCCTAATCTACTCTGTTTTCAGTTCATATCAAAAATCATCCGAACATCTCAAATTTTATCTTCAATCTGTGCCAAATCATCTGTTGAATCAAGTTTGCCAAATCAGCAGAATCAAAATCAGATCAAACCTTCCAAATCTCCAGATTTACAGATCAGTCCAAATCAAGAATTGGAAATTGCAAATGAGTCCAGATTCGACCAGGACAGCAGCTGCTGTGCACGACCAGAGATCGCCGTGCATTTGCGCCGTGCTTGCTCGCCGCCGGCCACGCCTCGCCTGCGCCTGAGCTCATGCTCACTTGAGTTTGCATGTGCACACGCGTCTGTGTATTAGCCATCGTCGTGGCAGCGCCGTTGAACAGCCTTGCTCCCGTGCGCGATCGTCGTCAGCAACTCCTCGCCACGTTGCTTGCTTTGCCAGCCGTTGTCGCCACTGTTTTGCACCGCCCGACACCATTGCGTCCCGATGAAGCAACAGTAGCATCAACCGTTCCATCGCCTGTGCGCCATCGCTTCACCGTCACTGTTGCCGCGCCTGCGCCCGGCCAGTCAAGTCCCCGGCGCCAATTTCCTTGCTGCTACCTCCTTGCAAGCTCCGCCTCTAGCCTATAAAAGCAACCCCATACCTTGTAACAGCTTCACTTCATCAGGACTTAGCCAATTTTGCAAATTCTCTCGCTGTCGTCGTCTTCTCCGGCGAGTCCAGCAAGAAGCTTCACGGTGGCAGCCTCGACCGTAGCATCTCCTGCCAAATTGAAGCTAGCAGTGAGTACCTCTCATCCTCCTGATTGTACTGTTGCATTGAATTGCTCTCCGGTGGACCCTAACGCCGGTGATCGTCGGAATTGCTAAATGCCCTGTTCCGGCAATGCAGGCCAAATTACCCCGAGTTAGTCTTTGAATCTGTGAAACAAATTGATCAGTGAGCTCTAATTAGCAAGCCTATGCATCCAGATCTCCAGATTGAGCTTCAATCGAGGCTTTCCCCAATTTTGAGCTCCACCAGTCGCCGGCGATCGTCGCCAGGCCACACCGGCCATCCTCCGGCCAAATTGATTGTCCAGATAGCTTACTCATATCTCTCTTTCACTCCCCAAGCTTGGAATTGAGTTCATTCGGCCTAAATCGAAAACCCCCAAATGGCAGTGTTTCTTCCCCGGCGTTGATCACCGGAAAACCTATTCCTGGCCGTTTCAGCTTCATCCACCTTGCCATTCAGGTGTGCCTCAACCTCATGAACATAATTGTCTTCTAGCTCGATCTTTGAAACTGTCCAGAATTCCAGATACAGCCATGCCAAAAACCTTGTCCAGTGGCTTCACTGTGCCGTGTCGCCACCACCTTTCTTCACCAATTTTCATCATCTTCCAACCATTTTCAGCCTTGGATCCTATTGAATGATTTGTTCCTGTTATCAATGCCTATCTCCCAGACAAAGTGGTGCATCATTTGGAGCTCTAGATCAAATCTAGTCCAAGAGTAGATTAGGGTAAAATAAGTCTGAATCTTATTGATCTCGAATTCTGGGGTTTAGGGTCTAATTTTGAGATACTCATAAAAGAAGGATTTGTGTTGAAAAGCATTTGGGAGGTGTTCCCTGAATCAGATTTGAATTTGGAGATGATTTGCAATATTTTGCCTTTTCAGGCTTCTGGAAAATCTGGAAAAGGACTGATCTGCGATACTCTTGGACTGATTTGCGAAAAGAGTCTAGATGGTAAAATCTGGCTGCCAACTTTTTGGATTAAGGTATTGGCATACCCTTGATCATAATCCAGGAATTATCTGGTCTGAACTTGGCTAAGATTTTGATTAAATCTGAATTTCTGAAACTTAGGGTAAAAGGTAATAACAGATATTCTGTTTTCGAAAACAGAAAAGAGTTGAAAATTCTGGAGATTAGGAATAGAATTGAATCTGGGTTCTGAAGGCTTTTAGGTTTAGGATAACTGATACATCACATCTGAACAATCTGATCTTGATTTGAGGTCACAGGATAGATTTTGGAGATTTTAGGGCTTAGGACAGAATAAAGCTGAGGCTGATTTGGCTGATCTAGGAGAGACATATGCATGCATGATTTTTAAGAAAGAACTTTTCACCCCAAAACTCGGGATGTTACAAAAAGATATGGCAAACCCTAGTTTCTGGCCATGTCAAGATCAATGCCAGGCTATGTCAGTCAGTGGCATTAGTCCTTTTCACTTCCTTCCAAATGTGCATTTTGAGCATAACTTTGTCCCTTAGATTCCTGAGGTTGTGATCAGCAATTTCTTCTTCTATCACAACTTGATTTGAGCCCTTGAACTGCAGTTTATGCTAAAACCCTAGATTTTGGCATTGTCAGCCCTATGCCAGAGCATGTCAGCCAGTGGCATTAGCTCTTTTCACCTCTTTTCAGTTGTGCAAACTGGAAATAACCTTGTCCCTTAGACTTGTGGAGTTGTGCTCTACATATTATTCTACTACCACAAGTTGAGATAACCCCTCTATGATCCATCGACCCTATGTCGATGCCTTGAACCGAATGTCGACCTAAAGACGTTCGCTGTTTTTGAGCGAACCAGTCGCAACCTTGATATCATTCTGATATTTTGAGACATTTGGAACCTTGTAAACCTTCAGCAACTAACCTAATCCTAATCAATTTCTAACCCAATCATTTCAGAATCATCAAGACTTCATCTTTGCATTATTGCATATAGTATAATAGTGTATTGAAAAGATTGTGATTATTGGTTGTTTGTTTGATTGGAAAGCAGATCAAGAGCCCCAGTTCGAGGACTTCACTGTTGACCCGACATCAGCTGCTGTATTTTACGACGCGGAAGGCAAGTCATATTCTTGGTCATCTTGAACCTATATTTTAAGAGTTGCTATAACATAACCTTGAATATAGATAATATTGCATGAGAAAGATTGGAAATTGTTGATTTATGAATTGGCAGTACTGGACTGGTTATCTGTGAAATGTAAAATAAACAAGTTTTGAGCCATGAACTATTATATATTTATATACTTATATTCATGAAATAAAACCCTAGCCGTGACCAGGAAATGGTATGGAATGGTGGTAGCACTGGAGGTGCTAGACTGCAAAGGATGTGCAGGCACTGAAGGTGCAGGGTTGTGGATGGTCTGGTCACTGGCATATAAGGACTAGAACCTTGTGTTGTGCGTCTAGTGGCATGAACAAACGTACTAACCGCAAGCCTGGTATGGGACAGGCCTGAACGAGTACTTATGTGAATCGTACATGAAACCCCTGCATGAGATGGACAGTAATACACTAAACTCACGGGGTTCAGCTCCTCCACGTATCACTGAATGTGATTTGATCAAGCACGTTGACCCAGTAATGGGAAGAGGCTTATGGGTGGGGGTATAGCCTGCCACAACTGCGGTTTGTGTGAAGAAAACTGCAGGGTCAGGGGTGAATTGTAAGTGAAACATAACAAAAGTTCCTGTTATCTCCACCTTGCCGCTCACAGTATGAAGTGAGTCAGGGGTCCAATCATTCTGATAGGATGGGCTTGAAAGTGGAATATCTTGCGGGTAAATTGGTACCTCTCTGCAGAGTTAAAAATGTATTCGAATACTTCGTGCTCCCGAGTCTTAGGAGTCTGCTGCGGTGGATTAAATCCACGGGGTGTGACGCAAGTATTATTTTCTAAATAAAATATATTAAATCAAGATTACCCAAATGACATGTGTTGTCATGATAAGGAGTGCTGCCGTGGGCGGTCATGTGTTGACGTGTCGCGGTAGTGCTATAATTTAGTGAACATGAATGATTATGTTATTTTATAGAAAGGTGCTGCCATGAGTTGAGCCAGGAAAGAGAAAGATTATTTTACAAACATCCATAATTCTTGACTAGTCTAGGTTCATATCATCTCTACTATATGTATCTACCCTTACCTATGACTTGCTGAGTACGTAAGTGCTCACTCTTGCAACCTACAATTCAGTAGATGGAGCGTTCTACAACCAAGACGAAGGCATGGAGTACTTCGTGGATCCAGAAGGAGGAGCGTCAGTCCCGTCATTTCCCTGATGTGTGTTGTTCTGCCGTCCACTTCTCTTTGTGGGTGGGTCACCTACCTTCTGCTGTGTAGATGTTATTTTGCTAAACCATGAATGCCGTGAAGGCATTGTAATCTTCTTATGTAATATCAAGGCCAGCAGGCCACACTGCTTAACTATTTTGTAAGTTACTCTGTTGCAATGTGATATACTCCTGTGCTTGACTTATCCTGGGACGTCAAGGGTATGTGTATGCTATGCATATATGGGACTAGCTGCAGCGAGCTAGGTTTCTATAGGAGTAGTCGTAGTCCCAGTTTCGGGGCGCGACAATTGATCACACATACAGCAGTATAGATAAGTTAAAATCTCAAAACAGGTTCATTACAGCACTGGAACATATTATGTAAACCCTAATTTAAATCAACATTGCATGCGGAATGTACATAATCCAACACAATAGGGAACCCTAGTATAATTGCAAAACTCGAAGAATTAGTACGTGCAAAACACTAGGATCAAATAAGGAAGATGCTGGAAATAGAATGACGAATTAGGGTATTTACGGCGGCAATCAGTTCTGGTGATGGAGAGGCGGTGTAGAACGCAGCGGCGGCCGGCGAAGGACGAAAATAAGAACCGGTGGCAGTGGCGAACCAGTGTCCAGCCGGCGATCGTCGTGTGGGAGAGAGGAAGTGAGTGGTCACGGCGGAGGTTGTGGTTTTCTTCGCTCTCGAAGAGACGCAGTGCTCTAAGGTGGAACTGTTCGAGTGGAGGGAAACTAAAGGGCCGTGTACGAGTAATAAAGTAGTGGAGGCACTTTTCTATCGGCATAACAAAATGATACCGATAGACTTATGTACTTTCCTATCGGTACAACAAAATAATACCGATAGAAAAAGTAAATTTCCCGGAAAAATATTTGAAGTAGTGGGTGCCTTTTCCTATCGGTATAAACAATAAAATCCCGTGAGACCAATTTTCCCCAGAAAAATTTTCTAAAGTGCTTGAGATTATAGTATTGGGGTGCCATTTTTCTATCGGTAAAAACAACAAAATAGCGTCAGAGTAATGAAAAGGTGACTTTTCTATCGGTATAAACAATAAAATCCCGTGAGACCAATTTTCCCCTGAAAAATTTTCTAAAGGGCTTGAGATTATAGTTTCTATCGGTAAAAACAACAAAATACCGTCAGAGTAATGAAAAGGTGCCTTTTCCTATCGGTATAAACAATAAAATCCCGTGAGACCAATTTTCCCCAGAAAAATTTTCTAAAGTGCTTGAGATTATAGTTTCTATCGGTAAAAACAACAAAATACCGTCAGAGTAATGAAGAGGTGCCTTTTTCTATCGGTATAAACAATAAAATCCCGTGAGACCAATTTTCCCCAGAAAAATTTTTTGATTAAGTGCTTGAGATTATAGTATTGTGTGCCCTTTTTCTATCGGTAAAAACAACAAAATACCGTCAGAGTAATGAAAAGGTACACACAATTTAACATCAAACAGACCGTGGTTGAAAGCTGCAGAATGATAAAGAAAGAGGGAAGATAGCCGAAAAATTGGAAAACTGACATAAAAAGAAATTGTTCATTCATTGTTGTTTTATCACTTACAAAAAAAAAACCCATAATGCTAGGTCAAGGGGTGGTCTTAGCCCTGCCTGCATGTAGAATAGAGTCAGTTAGACTTGCAGCCAGGACGCAGGACTCCTCTAGCGACAAGTTGTCCCTAGGATCAACTACTACCGCGTCGAGAAGGCCTGCGACCTCCCTCAGCTTCGCTATGGTATCCTTCATAGTCAAACCGCAGCCAGCGATGGTCATATCCGCGGCTTTCTTCTCCTCGTGAAGACGCCTCGTCCTCGCCCTAGCATTGTCACCATCCGTCTTCATGCGCTTAATGCGCTGGAAGAGATCGTCAAGGTCAAGCCATAGCTGAGTGTGCTTGTCTGTAAGGAGCTTGTGCTCCTCCTGGAGGGCCCTCAGGTCGGCCTTCACTTTGGCAGTGTCTTCCACGGCTACCATTCCCTGTGCAAATTAACAGGTCAAGAATGAACTGAACATGGATTAACAATACATGGGTAAACCGAGGAGATTTAGAGTTCTTACCGGGGAGGGCGTGGCTGACAATCCCATGGAGGTTGCCATTGTGAAAGAGAAGATGAGGAGTCAAACCGTTCGAGAATTAGAAAAACAACAAAATACCGCGACGCATGGCGAGGTACTTATAGAGTTTCCCAGGCGACGCATGGCGACACGGTTGAGAATTCAAAGCGGCAGAATATTCTTCTATCGGTAAAAACAGGGAAAAACCGTCAGACAAAAATACCGTGAGACTAACGAATTTATTCTAACGGTAAAATAGAACAATACCGATAGAAAACATTTTGAAGTGCCTGAGAGAAGTGTGAAAGTAGCGGATGTCCTTTTCTATCGGTATAAATAACAAAATACCGTTAGAAAAAAGGGATTTTTGCAGAACTTAATTTGAAGAAGCAAGAGGCTGCGATGAGATTTTTGCAAGTGCTATTTGAAGGGAAGAATTAAGTATTTACAGGATAAAGGTACTGTACATGTTAGAACTCATGCTGTGGAGTAAAATTGAGATGTATTAATGCTGTGAACTAGCTTATCATTAAATTCTAAAGAAAAATGTACTGCCTGATGTATTAATGATAAGTTCCTCACCTTGCTGCAGAACTTGTGGGCTGTTTGCTTGGCATTTATCCCTGAAATAGAAATTAATCATCAATGGTTCTCAACCCATAATCCTTCTTCGTGGTCATCTCGCAGATACGTTGTTTCGTCGATATCTTCAGTACGGATAGATTGAATGTCCTCTAAAAATGGAGGTATTTCATCGAATTGGTTATACTCCTCTTCGTCGACAACATCTTCGACCCCAACAATACGTCTCTTGCTGTGGAGGACAACATGCAAGTTTGGATTGGCCGGGTCAACGATGTAGAATACCTGTGTGGCTTGCTTTGCAAGTATGAATGGATCGTCTTGGTGTCTGACTCTACCAAGATCGACGAGAGTAAACCCGTAACTGTCAACTTGATCACCTCGAGGGATTTCGACCCATTGGCATCGAAACAGGGGAATCTTAAGTAATCCGTAATCGAGCTCCCATATTTCGTCAATAACACCGTAATATGAGTTCAGCGCCCTTACTGACCTGGCATCCTCGGAAATAGCAAACAGTGTCACTCCGCTACATTGCGTGCTACTCTTGGCGTCTTGAGCTCTTGTGTAAAATGAATACCCATTGATGTCGTACCCCACCAAGTCCCTACAGTGAATCTTGGGCCTCTAGCCAACCATGTCACAGTTTCACTTACGGAGCCCTCGGCAGCTCGCGTGACTCTTTCTTGGATCCACTCAGCAAATTTCCTGTTATGTTCTCTGCTGACCCAAACGTCTGACTTCGAAGGATTCTGTGACCGTAACATTACCTTGTGCTTGTGTATGTATGGCTCGACCTCCGTCATGTGTTGTAAGACCCAAAAATGTGATTTTGCGTACACATCACGAGCGGGGACGATAGCTTTGAATCCAATCGTTCCGATTCCCTCAAGCCTACCCTCGTGTCGGGACCTAGGAACACCAATTGCGTCAACCCCGGCCATATAATCTGTGCAAAATTCAATCACCTCCTCGGCGGCATAACCTTCCATGATACTCCCCTCGGGTCGACGACGAGTCCTTACGTATCCCTTCAATACACCCATAAATCTCTCAAATGGATACATGTAGCGCAGGCACACGGGTTCACAAAACTTAATTTCTCTGATAAGGTGAACAATCAGATGGACCATAACATCAAAAAAGGATGGAGGGAAATACATCTCGAGCTGACAAAGAGTTGTAACCACGTCGCGTTGCAAAGCGTCCAGTCCATCGGGATCAATTACCTACGAGGACACAGTTGCGCCAAATATTCATATCAGAAAAATCTTCTAATTAAGCTCCACAAATGGAGGTAGTGAACTTATAGTACGAGTGCACGTACTTACCTTGCAAGATATTGCGTTGAAGAAATAACATAGGTTTGTGATTGTCTCTCTGACTTTAACTGGGAGAATGCCTCTGATAGCAATGGGAAGCATCTGTGACATCAAGACATGACAGTCGTGGGACTTCATGCCAACCAGTCTTAGGTCCTTCATAGACACAAGTTTTTTCAAGTTCGCGGAGTACCCACATGGAACTTTAACACCGTGCAGGCACCGACAGAGTTCTGTTTTTTCGCTCTTGGACAACGTATAGCAGGCCGGGGGGAGGTATGTACGCTTTCCATTCTCTAAAGGTGCAAGCTCAGTCCTTATCCCCATTTCCACCATGTCACGACGAGCTTTCACACCATCCTTTGTCTTTCCCGGAATGTTCAACAACAAACCAATCAAACTGTTACAGACATTTTTCTCTACATGCATGACGTCAATGCAATGTCGAACTTGTAAGTGCTCCCAGTACGGTAGATCCTAGAGAATCGATCTCTTCTTCCAAACATTTTTTTCTCGAGGTTTAGAATGCTTACCGAACACAATACAGCTAGCTTGCAAGTAGAGAGGAAGGGAGATCTAGAGGGAGAGAGAGATAAGTGTCGACGATTAAGCGTACCTTAAAGAGAGGGGCGCAATCAACTTCCCTCCAGCCTGCGCTGATCACCCTAGCAGTGTAGCTGGAACTTTCGTCACAAACAGAGGGACACAGAGTGCAATAGAACAAATTAAAGAGCAGCTCAGCAATGGTCGAGTGGGGTTTTCCTTATAATGGACATTTTTCTAACGGTAAATACATGAAATAACCGTCAGACTAACTTAGGTAATTTGCCGCTCACATATTCTATCGGTAAAAACACACACATACCGTTAGAGAATGTGCATTACCAAGCAAGTACAGGACTTCTTCTTTCGGTAAATATGTGTATTGACCGTTAGATCATGCATGACACAACACGCACATGAGTTTTTCTATCGGTAGATATGTGTACGAACCGTTAGATGATGCATGACACTCGAGCATAAGTTTTTCTATCGGTAAATATGTGTACTTACCGTTAGAATATGCATGACTGAGCAAATATATGTGTTTTCCTATCGGTAAATATGTGTACTTACCGTTAGAGGAGGTACTGGTACCAAACTGGGACAAACATGCACATGCCATTTCTCACATTCAAGGAATCATATCAATGTAACATCAAACAGATCTTACATCAAACGGATCTTAACTAGAAGATAATGCAATATATTTCAAGAAATGCTAATTTGTGGATTAACTAGGAGACACAAAAATGCTTTTCGTAGGTACTTGGGACTTCATCTTGCCAAAGAAATTATATATGCCAGTTCACAAATTCAGGTACAAACATACACATGCCAGTTCACAAATTGAAGTGCATGTCTGAAACAGCAGTACAAATACACACCTACCTACCAATACAATTAAATACACAAATACTCCCTGCACATTCAAGTTCATGTCCCAATTAGCAATACATGATACACAAATATACAACAATATACAAATACAACAATTCACACATTCGATGTATATTATAAAAGCCACGTCTGAAATTAACAACAGATCACGACGAGGACCCAGTGGCCCATACATGCATTTTACATAAAAGGGAACCTTTGCAGGTTGCCACAATGCAACTACCGACTACAAGTTAGACCTGATACATCACAAATCCATTCATCCAAAACAGCAAATGTCTGAACCACATTGGACTTAACCATAGGAGTTTAGTTCGAAGACGCCCGAGGAGCTGGAACTGCCGTCGACATACATTTGTACGTATTGGTGATTTCCTCGGACTCAAACTCGATCAACTCAACTCAACTCAACTCAACTCCATTAACAAAAAGAACCTACCTTCCAAGATGTTGTTCTGTGTAGTGATGGTGTAGAATGGCTGTGCAAATAACAATAATTCTTCTTCTCCAAGCAGGTAAGCATCTGGCCACAAGCTGGTGCATGCAAAAAAATGTAAGATGCTTTCTATAGGTCCTGATTTGAGAAACACGCCGGGCTTAAGCATCTTCTCGACCGAGCCAACCAAGATCTCGCCCTTCACGTCCTTCCAGCTCTCGACGGTGATCTTCACCATTTCTTTCGCCAACAAGCCAACTAGGCAGCGTACTGCGATGAAGAACCGTGAAATACGTTGCCCCTCACGAGCATCATCCAAGGACCTGAACAGATCATAATCATATTGAAAAGAAGATACATCCAAATGAAGGATACAAAAAAAGCAGAATTATTGCCATAATCGGATTAGAATAATCTAACAATATTGCAGAAATTTTACGTACCTTCCTTCGGATGCCGACGTCTAGAGGGCGTCGATGGAGGTGCGGAGGTGCAGCGGTCCCCTGTAGAGGTGCGCCGGCCGTCCATGGAGCTTACGAGTTAGGACTATGAGCCCCAGATGAACTGTGAGAATGAAAGAGACATACCCGTGTATTTATACAAATATATATTTTCTATCAGTACGAAAACAGAATACCGTTAGTAATAAAAACATCTGTAGAAGGCGAATGGTTCTATCGGCACAATAAATATTACCGATAGGAATTTTTGTACATATTCTATCGGTGTGTACGTACATTGCCGATAGAATATTACTAGTTGTAGAAGGCCAACAGTTCTAAGATATTTTTTGCAATATTCTACCGGTATAAACATTCATTACCGATAGAATAAAACTATTTGAAGACGAACAGTTCTAAGTAATTTTTTATATATTCTAACGGTAAAAGAATCCATTACCGATAGAATAAAAATATTTGTAGAAGGCCAACTATTCTATCGGCGCACTACATATTGCCGATAGGAATGTTTAATATACTCTGTCGGTATATTCATACAGTAGCGATAGAATAAGTCTAGTTGTTGAAGTCGACCAGTCCTATCAGCATACAACATTCTTCCGTCAGTACTTATGCATCTCTTCTAACGGCAAATATGTTCATCACCGCTAGAGTAAATCATACTATTTATTCTATCGGTAAGTTTCTTATAAACCGATAGGGAAAATACAGCCGTCGGGCTTTTATGACCACGAGGCACATTTTCTATCGGTTTTCTGCTGTTTCGCTAATAACCGATAGAAGATAGGGGTTAGTAGACTGCATTTCTGTACTAGTGTTGATAACTATTGTTGTAGGTAAATTCCACGTACGGTAGAAATTGTTCCCAAGAGTTTCCATAATCTAAGGCACACGCTCTCAACATGTCTTCCAAGATCTGGTTCACTCTTTCCGTTTGACCTCCAGTTTGCGGGTGGTAAGCTGTACTGAACTTCAACTTCGTTCCCAGGGACTTTTGTAATTCTCCCCAAAATCTTGATACAAATTGTGCTCCTCTGTCTGAGACGATTGTTTTTGGCACTCCATGTAGCGTGACAATTCTTGTAAGATATAGTTCTGCAAGCTTTTTCGTCGTGTATTGCGCTCTCACAGGTAGAAAATGAGCTACTTTCGTCAATCTATCGACTATAACCCATATAGAATCGTATCCTTGCTGGGTTCTTGGTAAACCAACTACGAAATCCATTCCAATCTCGTCCCATTTCCACTCCGGGGTTGGTAGGGGTTGTAGCGGTCCTGCAAGTTTCTGGTGTTCTGTTTTCACTCTTTGACAGGTGTCACAAGAGGCTATAAACTCGGCAATTTCCTTTTTCATTCCTTTCCACCAAAACCGATCCTTTAGATCTTGGTACATCTTTGTACTGCCCGGGTGAATAGAGTACGGGGTATAATGGGCTTCTTGCAGTATCATGTTCTTGATTTCCTTGTCTTCTGGGACACAGATTCGGTTATGATACCACAAAATTCCTTCCTCGTCCTCACGAAGGTCAATTACATCTTCGTATTTCATGTCCTCTTTCATCTTTTGGACACTCTGATCTGCTTCCTGAGCTTTTCGGATTTGGTCCTTCAGCTCGCAATTCATTGTTAACGCGGCGACGGTTCCTTGTTCAACAAACTCTAAATTCAACTTCTCGAAATCTCTAAGCAATTGGGGTGGTATTCCTAATGTCTTCTCTTGATTGCAGTAGGATTTTCTGCTCAAGGCATCTGCTACTACATTTGCTTTTCCAGGGTGGTAGTGTATTCCAAGGTCATAATCTTTAATTAGCTCTAGCCATCTTCGCTGTCTCATGTTCAAGTCTTGTTGGGTGAAGATGTATTTCAAACTCTTGTAGTCCGTGTAGATTTCACATCTATTTCCAAGTAGATAGTGTCACCAAATATTTAACGCATGAACAACGGCGGCTAATTCCAAATCATGAGTTGGATAATTCTCCTCATGTGGTCGCAATTGTCTCGATGCGTAAGCTACGACTCTCCCTTCTTGCATAAGGACACAGCCTAGTCCTTGCTTTGATGCATCGCAGTAGACTTCAAAATCCTTTTTGTTATCTGGTAACGTAAGGACAGGTGCGGTTGTTAATATCTTGTTTAATTCCTCAAAGCTCTTTTCACATCCTTCTGTCCAGTCGAATGGAACATCTTTCTTTAGTAGTCTGGTGAGTGGCTTTGTAATCTTGGAGAATCCTTTGACAAATCTCCGGTAATATCCGACTAATCCTAGGAAACTTCTTACTTCAGTTACTGTCTCCGGTTGTTTCCATTCCAAGATAGCTTGAATTTTTGATGGATCCATTGAGATTCCTTTGCCAGAGATAATGTGGCCTAAGAATGAGATTTCTTTTAACCAAAAGGCACACTTATCGAATTTGGCATACAGTCGATGTTCTACTAACTTTTCCAGCACCATCCTAAGATGTTGTGCGTGCTTTTCCTCTTACTCTGAAAAGATGAGAATGTCATCGACAAACACAATGACAAACTTGTCCAGAAATTCCATGAGAACCTTGTTCATTAAATTCATGAACACTGCTGGTGCATTCGTTAAACCAAATGGCACCATGGTAAACTCATGCAATCCATATCTCGTTATGAATGCAGTTTTTGGAATATCTTGTTCTCGAATCTTCAGTTGGTGGTATCCGGACCTCAGGTCGATCCTTGAAAATATCTTTGCTCCTCTCAGTTGATCAAAGAGATCATCGATCCTTGGCAAAGGGTACTTGTTCTTGATCGTCATATCATTCAGTTTCTGGTAGTCGACACAAAGTCGTAGACTGCCGTCTTTCTTTTTAGTGAAAAGTACAGGGGCTCCCCAAGGTGAGGAACTTGTTCTAACAAATCCCTTTCTTTCCAATTCTTCCACTTGCTTTCTTAATTCTTCTTGTTCTTCACTTGTCATACGTGCAGGCTTTCTTGCGTAAGGGGCAGATCCGGGTTTTAATTCGATTGAGAATTCAATGTCCCGATCTGGTGGCATTCCAGGAAGCTCTTCAGGAAAAACTTCTGGATATTCGTTTACCATTGGAACTCCTTCGAACTCAACTCCTTCTAAACTGTTCAAACTACACACTCGGTTGTTCACCATTGATCTCTTTGCGTGGAATATGACTTGTTTCCCTTCAGCATTCATCAGGGTTATTGCTTTCTTTTCACAGTCCATCTGACCTTTATGCTTGGCTAACCAATCCATTCCAAGGATGACGTCTAATCCTTGAAGGTCCAAAACTAGCAAGTTTGCTAGGAATCCTAGATTGCCAATACTAAAGGTGATATTTCTATAGATAGAGTTGACAGGCATCCGAGCTCCAGGGGATTGAATTAAAATAGGGAACTCTAATGTGGATACTGGCAACTTATTTCTGAGCACGAAAGGTCTTGACACAAATGAATGAGTAGCACCAGGGTCAAATAATGCAACTGAAAGTTCAGAGTGAATAAAGATCCTACCGATCACGACGTCTGATGCTTCTCCTGCTTCAACGGCAGATGCATAGTTGAGTCTTCCGCGACCTGCAGCAGGCATTCCTCTCCCTCGGCCATTCTGGAACCTTCCTCCTCTGGAGGGTGGAGCATTTCTGGCGAAGCCTTGGGTTGGAACAGGGGGTCTTGCAGCTTGCAATCGAGCGACATTAGATGGTAGGTGTTGTAGCGGACAAGTGTTCCTGCAATGTCCCTTTCTTCCACAGTGAAAGCACTCTTCATTCTTCAGGGGACAATCCTTCAAGAAGTGGTTTCCTCTACATCCGGTACATTGTGCTATTGCAGTAGGCGCAGACCTTTGGGGTCTTTGAGGCGGTCTGAAGGCGGGTCGGTAAGTAGGCATTGGTCTCCCTCGACTAGCACTTCCTTGGTAAGAGTTGGGCAAAGCCTTCCTCTTTCGGTCTTCTTCAATTATTCCCCTTTTCTCCTCCATCTTAAGCAGCCGGTTTATCAGGACGTGGAAGTCGGTAAATTCATGAGATGATAGCTGGTATTGCAAGGAGTTTTGTAGTCCTTCGCAAAACCTGTCGATCTTCCTTTCCTCTGTCGCAATATCTTCAGGGGCATACCTTGCCAGTTGAATAAATTCATGCAGGTACTGTTTCACGGTCTTGCTTCCTTGTCGCAGATTCACTAACTCTTGGCGTTTTGCTTGGACAACACCTTTTGGGACGTGGTATCTACGGAATTCCTCCTTGAACTCGTTCCAGGTGATTGAATCTCTGTTGGAATGTACGGTCTGGTAATTCTCCCACCAAGCAGCAGCGGGTCCAGCTAATTGATTTGATTCATACAGAAGCTTCTCTTCGTCGCTGCACCTAACAGTATTCAATTTCCTCTCCACGTCTCTTAACCAATAGTCTGCTACTATAGGGTCTTCTGTACTCGAAAAGGTTGGGGGTCGTGTTTTCTGAATGTCAGTTAACTTTGCACCCGTTGCGGATCCTTCAGCTTGTCCAGATGCGATATGTTGCATCAACTGTCCCAAAATTTGGTTCTGTACAGTTACTGATTCCTGTCGGTTTCGCTCCATCCATAGCAGTACATCATTGATGTCACCTCCTTGTGGCATCGTCGAAGATCCTGGTCTATCTGGGTTGGTGCGGCTTCTCGCTCCGGGTGTAGCCCTTGCATTGCTAGGGTTTCCCTCTAGCTCTCCTTCTTGGGGTCTTGCTCGCGTGTTAACCATCCTACTCAAACAGGAGGTTAAGAATAGAGACATTGATTCGGAAAGAATCATTTACACAGGTGCTAGCAGAATGCTGGCATTAACTCAAGAAGTAAGAATAAGGATATGCAAAATGACTTTTTCATAAATCAGCTTTTCAAAAGATACAAAGCTTCTAGCCTCATCGGCTTACAGAGCTCTTCTAACATCCAGCATACATCAACCATACTAAAACAACTACTACAACAAAAGGAAATCTAGCGTCTGCTGGGTTAGGCACAAAAGGTCGAATCGAAGGAAGTCTGCAGTCACTCCTCAGCATCATCAGAAGAATCACAAGGCTCTACCTCCTCGGGATCCTCCTCCTCATCGTCATCTGCATCCATCGGATCATCTTCCTTGTCGTCGTTGATGTTGACAATCTCCTTCCCTTTTCCCTCAGGGGACTTCTACTTCTTTGCAGTGCAGGGAAGCTCGATCGTCTGACCGTTGATGACTATGCCACGCGACGCAGGCATGAAACCGCTGAGATACTCCTTCAAGTTTCCTACCTTCTTGCGAGCGGTGATCTTGAGCTTTGGGCGACTCTTCTTGGTTACTGACTCTGCAGCTTCGAGGTCCTTCTCTCCACTTGATTCAGCCAATTCTTGAATTTGTCTTTCCTTTTCTTGGAGACTCGCACGAGCCCTAATAAGCATGCCCTCAAGGTAGTGGCGATCATCGCGAACACGCTCGTAGTCTCGAAGTAGGCGGGTGTATCCGATCTCCGAAGCACGAACGACGTCTCGAGTCTTCATCAGAATAGCATCCTCCCGGTCGCTGGACGGAAGAACAACTCGGTGCTCTGATCCGGGGACCTGGTAAGGCAGGAAGCGGTAGGGGGAATCTGAAAGGTAGTCGCTGTACAACTGCCGAACGGTACCTACGGCACGACAGGCAGCGTCTAAGATAGCATCTTCTTCTTCCTCTCTGCGGGCTTGACGTCTTACTGAGCCTCTCCCATGCTCGGGTATCTCATAGACAATCACTGAAGCCTGACAACCAATGGGTCGTCCGTTGATCTCATCCTACCAGACACAATATACTGGCCTCTGACTGTCCCGTGCTCCAAGAAATTGCAGCATCATCCACAGCAACAGTGCCCACGAACCGAGCTCGTCTCTGTGAAGGTATCTCCTGTCGGAAGCCATCTGAAGACAGAACGAAAGGCATCTATGAGTTTAAAGAGAAGTCTAAAGCCCTTTTCCAAAAATCGAAAATAACATTTTTCTTAAAAAAAATAGGTTTTCGTAAACAAATTTTTGATCAAGAACTAGCGAACTTTTCTTCTAGGGACGCCAAAGTCTATCTAAGGGTTATGACCTACAGTCGAGCCTTTTGCTCTGATACCAGATTCTGTGGGACCCTCATTTGAGGAATTCGGTGGCAACCGCCCAGGTGGGTTGCACTCAGAAAAGGTACATTGCAGCTCACAACAACAAGATGCATTATATAAAAATGCGAGTAATTAAAAACAAGTGCTGATCACAAGGACCAACATTACAATAACTTAGAGCCAAAATGACGCATTTAAGTGTCGATACAAATTAAGGAGTTTTCGACACAAAGGTCGGCACAAAATGAAACAACAATAATAAGCAAAAGGACTTCATCAGTCTTCTTCTTCTGCAGCAGTGGTGTACGGGCCTTCTCCACATCTGACTCCACCTTGGTACATAACCCTTTAACAAGTTTGGTCTTCAGTTTCTTCTTCTTGTTCCACATTGGGTTCAAGACCGTAAGATTCAGGGTCGACGAATCCTTCTTCTAAATTTGTTTGTAAAAGCAAGGGTGAGCACATTGTCCACATGGTGCTCAACAAGTCCCAAATAAGAATGCAAGTGTATATATAGATGAGGGGGAAATTTCTCAAAGAATAGCTCCTTGGCTTCATATATGTATATAGAATAGATTTTCACACTTAGTCTTTGGAGAAAAGACCTTTATTTCCGAAAGCGGTGCTTTTGAAACCCTAAGCTAATTCTCAGAAAATGTTGTGTGTGGCGGTCTTTCATGAGTCACCACTTTATTCTCATTTTGTGAAAACTTTCCCAAAAGCTACTTGTGCTGCATCGACGTGAATAGAATCCACAGCGCGCAGACTCCATAACCTGGGAGCTCAGAGTATCCGATACTTTTTAAACTTTGCAAAAGTGTACCACCTTAATCCACCGATCATTCGGCTTTCAAGTCGGTACCTCTCCATGCTACTCTTACGCATGTGACAAGGCCGAGATGACACAACAGTTTACAGTCCTAGCATAAACTATTCCCTGCCCGGTAAATAGACAGTCAAGTCTCAAGTACCGTTGTAGGTCCTCCCCACTGCCTTACTTCCTAGCCTGGGTCTATGTTCTCGCAAGACACATAGCCTCTCTTGATTACAGCCGCGCACGACTTAATCTGGCATAGGGCGTCTTCCTTCTTTCCACCTTTTCCTCTCATGATTTTTCTGAACTCACATCACTCATGGCCTTCTGCGGCCCACCAGTTCTCACAAGACACTGGATCGACAACCATTGCAGGGAGGAGCTAATACTAAAGAAAGCTACTAAGTTGCGCCCGTCCCATAAACAGGCAAGTGGTTGGTACGTTTTTCATGCCGCATAGAAGCACAACACAAGGTTCTAGTCCTTATGAATCTCTAGTGAGGAGCCTCTCACATTCCCAGTGCGCACACAGCACCATCCAATCAAACCATCCTCACTATCGATTCCAATCATATTTTCTTTCACAAAAAGGGTTTTGAATATACTTTTCTCACATGTGACCATTCAACATTTAACATATAATCTTGAGCATAGTATAGCCTAAGCATGATATTATAGGGTGACAAGGGTGCAGGGATATTCAATGTCAAAAGGGGCTTTACAATCTTTTAGGTCATATCTAATCACTTTATTGAAACATAGTTCTTATTCGAATTTAAGGCATGCATATATTTGAAAACAGTTAACGTACTTCATTTCAAAATAGTAGGCTAGACATGATCAAGGGTTTGAGACTTGCCTTGCAGTGATGGGTCTAGCTGCTCAGATGAATCCTCGAAGATCTCCTCTGTTCCTTCAACGTCTGGTTCCACGGCGGACACAAACAACACATACACACTATATAAGCATACAAGCACTAGAAAATATTATGTAAATACATTATGCATGCAGGGGTAAGGGTTTGGACAAGGTCACTCGACATTGATCGAAGAGATGGGCTCAAAAGGACTTGAATGTCGAAAGGCTGACATTCGGCTCATGGCTTGACATAGCCCTAAATTGGTTCTAGGTCTGTTTTCTGGAGATGTGGCAATAGGGAATGTTGTAGAACATGGTTCAAAAGGCTTAGTGGACAAAGTGGCATTTAAATTGCTCAAAAGTAACAAGTCTAAATCATTCGATGCCACTGGTGGACATGCACTGACATGGTGCTAGACATGGCCAGAAACTAGGGCATTGGATAACTTTTGACTCAGGACTCCAATTGGTGCACAACTTTGTCTGGGGTTTAGGCCTTGATGACAGCTACAAAACTCTCAACAGGCTCAAGGGCAGAAAGTGGCCGGAGGGTGGCCAAATCCGGTGAGCAAACACGGTGGTCTGGACATGAACTGAACCACTGGACAGCAATCTTGGCATGATCATAACTTTTGATCTAGGTCGATTCAGGGTTCGAGCCAGTGGAGTAAATTGCTCAGGGGGTTGAGGCCTAGCTAGATGACAAAGTTTTATTGGCTGGTTTGGCCGGAAAATGAACTCCGGTGATCGGGGCCGAAGACGAAGGCACCGATTTGGGCGTTTTCGTTCCAGGGCGTTTGAACTTAATTCCACGAAGCATCTAGGGGTCATCACGAAGCTATTGGCATACTCAATTTTACCAGGGAATGGCTGGAGAAGCACGGCGGCGTTCTCCGGCGAACTACCGAGGCTCGAACATGGGATTTCGACGCTCGGGGCAAAATTGGCGATTCTAAGCTGACAGGCTCGTTCCTCCCAGCTCACTGGTCATTATTTTCTACTGGCACGAGGATCAATTTGGCTTGAATCACTCGGCATTCGGGGAGCAGGGGATCACGGCTTTTCCGGTGATTGCCGGCGTTGAGGTTCGCCGGGGATCAATTAATGGCTATGAAACATACAGGGGGATAAGGTGACCTTACTGGTGGTGTTGGTTTGGAGGGGGAAGCTTCGGGCGAAGCTGGCGCCGTGAGCTTCAAAGGTTGCTCGCCGGGGAAGAAGGCCTTCGCGGCGGCGCTGATGAACTGGATTACTCTCTGGTGGAAGAAGCTAAGGCTTGAAGTTGCGGAATGGTGTGAAGAGATGCTGGGCGAAGGGGGGCTTTATATAGCCGCGGGATTGAGCTCTCGGGAGTTGCAGCAATCGCCGGGGAGATTTCTTCTGGCGCTGGAGCGGTCAACGAGGCACGTCGGGACATGGCGGGGCTCTGCCAGAGGCGGAGCATCGCGCGAAATCGGGATTTCGTCAGGAAGGCGAGATGATGATCTCCGGGATGGCAGCCATGTGGCGTGAAGCTCCTGACAACAGCAGGCACGCGCGCGCGCTGGGAAGAACACGGCACAGTGCGGGTGAACTGCTTCCACGGTGGCGTTATAGTTGTGCGCAGGTGGAGGCTACGTGGCTGCGAAGGTGGCAGCGCGGGGAACTTCGCCGGCGGCGAGTTCAACGGCCAGGCAAAACGGCGGGGCGCTGGTCGAATGAACGCTGGTCACGGTCGTGCACGCGGTCTCTTGGTCGTGGTCAAAGAATAGGCCAGGGGCTTGTTTGCAATGTTTTGGACTGATTTGCGAAGATTTGGACTAAACTGCGAGGGTTTTGGCTCGGGAATTTGGGCCTATTTGCAATTCTGAAGATCTGAAGGGCTGATTTGGATTTTGACTTTGCAGATGGGTGTTACTAAATGTCTTAGACTCATCCAGCAGAAAAATGGTAAAATCCGATAAGATCTGGTGGTTTTGACAAAAATCAAATACAGGGTAATTAGGGTTTGAAAGTTTTGTCGAGGCTGAAACTAGGGTTTCGGTTGAGATTCTGGATTCCAGAAGGGAAAAATGTTCAGAAAAATGAAAGAAAGGTAATCACTCGATCAGATTTGGATTTGGAGATGATCTGGGACTTTTAGCCTTTTTGGGCTTTCTGAAACTTCTGAAAAGGACTAAATTGAAACACTTTTGGACTGGAATGTGGAAACGATCTGCGAGATGAAGTTTAGCTGCCAACTTTTTAGGTTAAGGTAGTGGCATACCTAAGATCAAGATAGGGTTGAGACATCAGGGATTCCAAAGAATATATGCTGACTCGAAAGCAGAAAAGATAGCGAAAACAGGGATGTTATAGCTTCGCTCCTATAAATAGGGCCTTGGGGGGCCCGGGAGGTTCATTCCAAACTTCCAAACTTCAGCGTCTTGAGCTCTCCCGGTAGCTAGGTCCCGGTAACCAAGTGTCCGGAACTTTTAGACGTAGCCTCCTGCAACATTAGCCACCGGAAAAAACAAACCAGATGGCACCGAAGGGTCGAGCGAAGACGACCGAGGTGCCCCCGGAGGAGGTCGCTCCGAACTTCCTCTGGGCGTCCGAGTTCACGGCCGAGGACATGGAGTCCCTGGTCGAACGCGGAGTTGTTGGGGACGGGGACATCCGGGTCCCCGTGAAGAAGGACGGAGCCCCCCGCCCCAGGCCCGGAGAGATCCTTGAGGCGGGGTGTAACATCCCAAATTTTGCCATCTCTTTAGCTTGCCAGTCAGCGTATCTTCATTGGATTCTCAGATGTCTCAACCCCATTTTTGATCCTTATCCCAGAATTATGATCTTAGGTGTGCCACTACCTTAATTTAAAAAGTTGGCAGCCAAACTCCGCTTTTCAGATCATTTTCGCTTTTTAGTCCAAAAGTATCGCAGACCAGTTCTTTTCATATTTGTCAGAAGCTCAAAAAGACCAAAAGTCTCAGATCACCTTCAAATTCTGATCTGATTCAGTGAATATCTCCCATTCACTATTCTAAACATTTTTCCCTTCTGGAAGAATTCCAAAAGCTCAACCGAAACCCTAGTTTCAGCCTCGCCAAAGTTTCAAACCCTAATTACCTTGTTTACCCTAATTACCCTATTTTCGATTTTTGTCAAAATCACCAGATCTTATCGGATTTTACCATTTCTCCTGCTGGATGAGTCCAAGTGATTTAGTAGTACTCATCTGCAAAACCAGATCTCAGATCAGCCCTCCAGATCTCCAGAATTGCAAATAGGCCCAAATTCCCGAATCAAATTCCTTACAGATTGGTCCAAATCCTTGCAGAACAGTCCCTGGTGAAGGTTTCTGAAATTACAAATCAGCCCTAGCTTTCCAGCCCCTGGTCGTTGCTCTCGACCAGAGCTCTATTCGTTCGACCAGTGCCCCGCCACCTCACCTCGCCGTAGGAACTTGCCGCTAATAAAGTTTCCCACGCCGCCACCCCCGTCACCGCCACGTAGCACCACCTGTGCGCAACCGTGCCGCCACCGTGGAGCAACTTCAACCGCGCTGTGCAGTGATTCTCCCGCGCGCGCGCGTGCTCCAGCAGCAGCAAAGCAATGCCACGTTGCAGCCATGCCGAAGCCAGTGATCTCGTCGCCCTGCTCTAGCCGGATTTTGGCGTGATTCCCCCTCGCCTGGCACAGTCGTTGCCGTGTCCCAACATCACCTCGAACCCTTCTCCAGTGTCAGCAGCGAATCCCCCCTGATATGCTTCAACTCCCGAGAGCCCCAGGCCTTCGCCTATATAAGCTCCCTCCCTTGCCCAGAATCACTTCGCACCACCTCGTAGCTTCATTGCTTCAGCTTCTAGCACCAGAGAGCAACCAATTCCTTAGCGCCGCCGTGAGCACGTTCTTCTCCGGCGAGCTGCTTTTGAGGCCACCATCGCCAGCTTCGCCCGCAGCTTCTGACTCCAAACCAAGGCCACCAGTGAGTTACTCTCATCCCCCCCTCCGTATCATATCATTTAATTGGCCAACGGCGAACCTCAACGCCGGCGATCACCGGAAAAGCCCAAAACCCCTGTTTCCTCAATGTTGCCCGATTCGATCTAAATTAGCCCTCATGCCAGTGGAAGAAATTGATCAGAACACTCCTTTGAGCAAGCCTACTAATTTGGATTTCGAAATTGAGCTGTGATCATAGCCTTCCCGTAGTTTGCGCACCACCAGCAAACCAACTCTCGCCGCCGAGCCACTCCGGCCATCCCTCGACCAAATTAGCTTCACCAATAGTTCCCTCACCTCACCCTCTCACTCCCTGAGCAATGAATCGAGTTCAAACTCTTTAAATCGAAAACCCCCAATCTTCAGTGTCGTCTTCTCCAGCGCCGGTCACCAGAATTTCTCCCCAGCCGATCTAGCCCCGTACACTTTGTCCCTTAGATAGATCTCAGTACCCTAAGCAACATTGTCTACTAGCTCGACTCCTGAATCGACCTGAATCAAGAGATATTCCAATGCCAAGATTATTGTCCAGTAGTTCAGGCCACCGTGTTTACTCGCCTGATTTGGCCACCCTCCGGCCACTTTCTGCCCTTGAGCCTATTGAGTACTTTGTTCCTGTTATCAAGGCCTAACTCCTAGACAAAGTGGCTCATCAATTGGAGTTCTGAGTCAAAAGTTATGCCATGCCCTAGTTTCTGGCCATGCCCAGCACTATGTCAGTGCATGTCCACCAGTGTCATTGAGTGATTTAGACCTATTACACTTGAGAAATTGAAATGCCACCTTGTCCATTAGATTCCTGGAGTTGTACTCTACATCTTTCTCTACTGCCACTTCTCCAGAAAACCTGCCTAAGACCAACTTAAGGCTATGTCTTGCCATAGACCGAATGTCAGCCTTTCTACATTCAACCCCTTTTTAGCCCATCTCTTCAATCAGCATCCAAGTGACTTTGTCCAAATCTCTCCCCTGCACGCATGATATATTTTACGTATCATTTCCCATAAAGGCTATCTTCTGTATGCTTATATAGCGTGTGTGTGTGTGTGTGTATTATTTGTATCCGCCGTGGAACCAGAGATTGAAGGAGCGGAAGAAATCTTCGAAGAACCGTCCAAGTAACTAGACCCAGCATTGCAAGGCAAGTCTCAATCCCTTGATCATGTTTCGCCTATTATTTTGAAATGAAGTATGTTAACTGTTTTCAAGTATATGCATGCCTTATATTCAAATAAGAACTATATTCAAATAAAGTTATTACATATGACCTAAATGATTGTAAAGCCCCTTTTGACATTGAATATCCCTGCACCCTTGTCACCCTAGAATATCATGCTTAGGCTATGCTATGTTCGAGATTATATGTTAAATGCTGAATGGTCACATATGAGAAAAGCATGTTCAAAACCCCTTTTTGTGAAAGAAAAAGTGATTGGAATCGATAGTGAGGATGGTTTGATTGGATGGTGCTGTGTGCGCATTGGGAATGTGAAAGACTCCTCACTAAAGATTCATAAGGACTAGAACCTTGTGTTGTGCTTCTATGCGGCATGAAAAACGTACCAACCACTTGCCCGGTTATGGGACGGGCGCAACTTAGTAGCTTTCTTTAGTATTAGCTTTTCCCTGCAATGGTTGTCGATCCAGTTTCTTGCGAGAGCTGGTGGGCCGCAGAAGGCCATGAGTGATGTGCGTTCAGAAAAATTATGAGGAAAAGGTGGAAAGAAGGAAGACGCCCTATGCCAGATTAAGTCGTGCGCGGCTGTAACCAAGAGAGGCTATGTGTCTTGCGAGAACATAGACCCAGGCTAGGAAGTAAGGCAGTGGGGAGGACCCACAACGGTACTTGAGACTTGACTGTCTATTTACCGGGCAGGGAATTGTTAATGCTAGGACTGTAAACTGTTGTGTCACTTCAGCCTTGTCACATGCGTAATAGTCGCATGGAGCTGGCCTGACTTGAAAGCTGAGTGATCGGTGGATTAAGGTGGTACACCTTTGCAAAGTTTAAAAAGTATCAGATACTCTGAGCTCCCAGGTTATGGAGTCTGCGCGCTGTGGATTCTATCCACGTCGATGCAGCACAAGTAGCTTTTGGAAAGTTTTTCACAAAATCTGAGTAAAGTGGTGACTCATGAAAGACCGCCACACATAACATTTCTGAAAATCTAGCTTGGGATTTTAAAAGCCTCGCTTTTGAAAACAAAAACATTTTCTTCAAAACTGAGAGTGAAAATCTATTCTATTCCTATATATAAAGCCAAGACCTCTTTCCTGGAAAACCCCTCATCTATATATCTGCATTCTCATAACGAGACTTGCTGAGCATCGTGGAAAAATATGCTCACCCTTGCCTTTACAAACAAATTCAGAAGGAGAAAGGATTTGAGGATCCTAATCCCTTTAGCCTTGAGCACCAAGAAGAGGAAGGAACATGTCCAGACGATTTGAGCTTCTAGGAGGGTCATGCGCCAAGTTGAGTTCGATGTGGTGAAGGCCCGAGCCGAACCGCTGCAATAGGAGATGAAGACCCTTGTTGTTGCTTTTGTGTATTCGATACCTCGATACCGTTTCTTTTGATTCTTGATTTTGAAAAACTCCCTACTTTTGTATCAACTTTAATTAATGCCATTCTTGGCTTTATGATAATGTAATAGTGGTCCTCGTGACCTTGTACTTGTTTTATCTATTTCACTTATTGTTTAAAGTAAATCCTGTTGTTGTGAGCTTGTGATGTACCTTTCTGTGTGCAATCCACCTGGGCGGTTGCCATCGGAATCTTCAAATGAGGGTTCCACACGGGGCTCCGGCTCCCGGTGCATCCATTGCTCCGGGAGTTTTTGAAGGAGTACGGGGTGGCCCTAAACCACCTCACCCGGAACGCCATCATCCGGATGGGCCTCTTCATTTGGCTCTTCGAAATGGCGACCGGGCGGGAGCCCACCCTATGTGCCTTCCGGTACTTCTACGAACCGGCGGCGAGGAGCTCCCACCTGGTGAAGGGGGGACCTAAGTCCCCCTTCGGCTCGGTGATGGTGCAGATTATGCCGTCCCGGGTAGCTGATTACCCGGCGGTGGCCTCCCGGGACCACTGGGGCGACTGGATCCAGAGGTGGTTCTACCTCCGGGTCCGGGACGATGGGGTGGCGTACGCCCGGGAGCCCCCAGCCTACAGCAGATCGTCCGCGCCGAAGCCTCCGGTGTGGACGGACGAGGAGCTCGAGCTCCTTGGCAAAGTGATCATCTCCCGGGGCACCCGCTCTATGCGGGACGCCGCCGAGGAGATGATGCTCCTGAGGATCACCCCCTTCTCACGCGGGTTAAGGGGGATCGGCATGGGCCCGGAGCAACGGCCCCCGGTCAAGCCGGTGACCCGATGTAAGTCCCGGTTACCTGATGCATTGCAGTAACAAATTTTTGGAAATTTGACTAACTTTTTACCTTTTGTAGTCCGGCCGTACCCGGCGGCGCGGGAGAAGGCGGAGAACCTCCTGGGGAGGTACTTCGCCGACGAGCACAAGCGCATCGTGCGCCTCGTGGGGGAGGGCCCTCCCCAGAACTTGGTAGCCGACGCCTTCGGGCTGAAGCTGCCGGAGAGGAAGCCCCTCCCCACCCCCGGGTCGCACAAACGGGGGAAGGACGCCGCCGGGGGCTCTAAGCCTAAGAAGGCCAAAGTTCAAAAAGCCCCCGGCCCATCGACGACGCCGGCTTCGACACCGGCGAAGCCCCAGGACGAGACCCCCGGGACTGGGCGCGCCCGGGCTCCGGCCCGGAAGGAGGCAATGCCCCCTCCCCCCGAGAGCCCCGTTGAGGTTCGGGGGAAGGGGCCGGCCGCAGGCGGGGCGGCGTCCGATTCAGCGGACTACGCCCCCTCGCCGCCTTCGGTAGCGGCCCTCCCGGCGCCCCCGGCACCATTGGAGCCGGAGAACCGGAGGTGAGGTTCACGGAGGCCTCGCCTCCGCGGGTGGAGTGGCCCGTAGACGAGGGGGGGAGCCCCTCGGTCTATGAGGTCCCTCCGGAAGTGGAGGTTCTGGGGGCCCTCCCGCCCGGGAAGGGGAAAGGTCTTATTATCCCCCCCGGAAAGGGACCCCCTCTGAAACGTCCTCGGCCACTTCCTCGGGGGGCACTTCTTCGGCGACGAAGACGACGACTACTGGCACCACGATCGAGATCATGCCGGGCGCCCAGTTCTGGGGGCCCGTCACCAGCCGCGACGGGACCAGCGCCGGGCGGGAGTCCCCCCTGGTTTCCGCAGGGGAGGTTGAGCGTTGCGCTGAAGGCCTGCAGACCCCAAAGGTCCAGGCCTACATCGTGGAGGGGACACTCCACGAGCGCTTCAGGGAGCTCCGGTCCCTCCAAGTCCAGGTATTCACCCGAAGCGGTTGCCGCTTCCTTTTGGCTTCCTACATCCAAATTTTTCTAACTCTGGAATTTGTAGGGGGCGGCGATTACCTGGGGCGTCGAGCAGCGCATCGTCTGACTGCTCAAGGACACGGAGGACAAGGCCGCCGCCTACCTGGGTCAACGGGACGAAGCTCTCGGGGGGCTGGCCCAGGTCCATGTCTCGGAGGCCATCAACGGCCGCCTTCGGGAGGAGGCGAAGTCGAAGGATGAGGCGTTCCGGGAGCTCGAGGGGTCGAGCGTCAGGGCGGTGGTGGACACGGGCCGCTCTGTCCGCTCGGCCCTCGAGAGCCTTGGCGTAAGCCTAGGCTCCAGGGGTGGCTCAGAGGTGCCCCCAGCCACACTCACGGAGGCTGTGCATTTTCTTAACGCACATGTCTCCGTGATCCCGGAGGTAGCGGACGCCCGGGCACGAGTCCGGGCGATCCCCGTCGTCGCGGCCGCGACTAGGTTCGTCGAGCACTGGGGGGTGGGCGCCTGGGCGATCGGGGGCCGCATCCCCCGGAGCTTCCCCGATTTCTTCGAGCCATCGCGCCGGGAGGTCGAGCAGCTCGCGGGGGGCTTCTACGACAGGATCGTCCGGGTGAGATTCCCGGCACCGGCGCTTCCGGCAGCGGATGCCCCGGCCCCGGCCCCGGTGGAAGCCCCCCGGGGGGAGGACACCAATGAAAGAGTATGAGCCTCCCCCCGGGTCGTAGATAGGACCCTTTTGTTTTCTTAGGATTTTGATCCTGGTAGCTTCTTAGAAGAAGCCCCGGACACTTGTAAAAAGACATTCGCAATAGAATTAGAAATTTTTCTAAGTCTGGAATTGAATGCAATGTTACCAGGGTTCCCGGGAGGTTACTCCCGGGCGAAGTTCCGGGAGGGGTTCCCCGAGGGCGAGGCCTTCAAGCCCCGACAGGTGCCCCCCGGGGGAAGCCCAAGCGGCTTTGATCTTGCTAAGCCTCATCTCCGGGAAGCGCAGCGGGGACGCCGTCCGGGAGCCGATCCAGTTGAGGTGGCATCCGGAGTGGCACTTGGACAATTTTGACAATCATCGCGCCGAATTGTCCCCTCCGCGTCCGGGGTTCCGGATGATACCCCCTCTTCGGATACTTCCACCGGCGGGCTACGAGTATTGGCCCGAAGATGTGCTCCGGGAAGCTCGGCGCCGCGTACGCGCATTGTACCGGGACCTGGCCCGGGAGCTAGCGGAGGGCCTCCGGGAGTATTAGGCGTAGGAGCCTTAGGATGTAGAGAACTTCTGGGTTTTGACCCGGGTTGTATCGTTTCCGATGCCCACCGGAGGGGGAAGATGTCCTCCGGGTTGGATGATCAATAAAGTTGTGTTTGCTTTCTTCTTTGAGTCCCTTTTTTTTTGTTTTTTCTTGGATGGTCTGGATGACTCCTTTTCATAAGAATGAGCTAAGGTTGCTCGTGGTCGGTGCGGTCTACACCCGGGGGTTCCTTATCCCCCCCACCCATAGCGGGCCGGAGGGTAGCTCCGCGCGCTGTGGGGGTAACAAGGCCCCCGGGGTGAAGATGACCTGTAGCATAAGAATTTTTTCAAGTTAGAAAATTCTAAAACGAGGTTTCCAAGGGAAAGACCTTCCAGGAGACAATCATTCGATCGCCGTGAGAACGGGGAGCCGGGAATAAGGCCTCGTGTGGAAGAAACCCAAGAAAACCCGATGAGATTTCCGGAGTCGAGCTTCCTGGGAGACGATCGTCCGGTCGCCGTGAGAACGGGGAGCCGGGAATAGGGTCTCCGGGAAAGAGATGTCCGAGAAATCCGTAATTTCTCCGGGAGGCAATCGTCCGGTCGCCGTGAGAACGGGGAGCCGGGAATAAAGTCTCCGGGAAAAAGAAATCCAAGAAAGCCAGAGACGTCCCACTGGGGAGAGCGTCAACTCCCGGAGGAGGAAGTGCCCGATGAAGGGTCTGAGTGCTTGGGTAGGGGACTAGTCTCCCAAAGTGACTACGTACCACGGCCGCTGGGGACCGGGTTGCCGCTTACACCCTCAGTCCACGAGGGCTGATCGTAAGCCGCCTACAGGAGGGACCTGCTGGGTCTGGGCCCACTTCCTCATGGAGAGGGCATCCTCACGGGGAGGGCATCGCCGTTAGGGGCGGTAATGAGAAGAACCTGCAATGAGAGTTGAAAAGAATCCAGTTGTATTGATAACGAAATGAAATACAGTGCCTCCCCCCGAAGCCGCGAAGGGGGAGGGAAAAGTAAATACAGTGTCCCTCCTCCCCCTCTGGCGTGATCGCTCCGGGGGAGGGGACAGGCCCGTTAGGCTAGACATAGAACTTGCGAAGTAAACGCAAGTTCCACGTGTGCTTCAGCTCCTGCTCTTGAAGGTTGGAGAGCTTGTAGGCCCCCGAGCCCAGGACGGCGGAGATCCTGTAGGGGCCCTCCCACTTGGGGGAGAGCTTACCCTGGGCTTGGGGGTCCGTGACGCGCTTGAGGACAAGGTCCCCAAGGCGGAAGGATCTTTCACGCACGCGCTGGTTGTATGCGCGCGCCATCTCGCGTCGTAGATGGTGTGGCGGAGGAGCGCTTGGTCGTGTTCCTCCTCCACGAGGTCGATCTCCAGCCGCTGGTTGGCCTCGTTGGCCTGGTACGCTGCGATCGTGGCTCCTTCCAGGAGCTCGACTCGCAGCGACCGGAAGCCAATTTCCGGGGGGAGGACTGCCTCCGCCCCGTAGACTAGGGAGAAGGGAGTATGTCCCGTCGCCCGGGACGGGGTCATGCGCATGGAGCAGAGGATGCTAGGGAGCTCCTCTGCCCAAGCACCCCACTTAGAAGCAGTTTGTTCGAGTCTCCGGCGCAATCCTTGTAGGATCACGCCGTTGACTCTCTCGACGGCCCCATTGCTCCGGGGATGGGCCACTGAGGCGAAGTGGATGACGAGCCCCAGGCCTTCGCAGAATTCCCGAAAATAAGACGAGTCGAATTGGGTCCCGTTATCCACAGTGATTTCCCAGGGGACACCAAAACAACAAACGACGTTTTTCCAGAAAAACCGCTGAACGGCCCGGGACGTGATGCTGGCCAAGGGTTCCGCCTCTACCCACTTTGTAAAGTAGTCGACCGCGGACCACCGCATACTTGTATCCTCCGGGCGCTGGGGGGAAGGGCCCTAAGAGGTCCATCCCCCAGCGCACGAAGGGCCAAGTGATGGGGATGGTCTGCAGCGCTATAGGGGGAGGTTCGAGCCCTTGGCCATCTTCTGGCATGCCTCGCATGCGGAGACAAGGTCTCGCGCGTCGCGCTTGACCGTGGGCCAATAGAAGCCCTGTCGGAGAGCCTTGGCCGCGATGGCACGAGGGGCTAGGTGAGAACCACAGCTCCCCGCGTGGATGTCTTCGAGAAGTTGGAGTCCCTCCGGCCGGGGGAGGCAGCGCAGGAGGGCGGAAGCCCCCTGCTTGTAGTGCCTCCCCTCCAGCAGGAAGTATGCCCGGGCTTTAACCAGGAGTTGCTTAGCCTCGGTCTCGTTGGGAGGGTCCCCCTCCCCCTCGATGGAGGAGATGAGGGGGTCCATCCATGACGGAGTCCGGGTGATCTCGGCGACCTCCGGGATGCGAGGCTCGTCGCCCGTGTCCGGGGAGGCCACCGAGGGCTTCGTGATGATTTCCAGGAAAGCTCCCTTGGGGAGCGATTCTCCGGCGCTGGCCGCCCGAGCCAGGGCGTCGGCCCTGTCATTGTCTGTAACATCCTGAGTTTTGGGGTGAAAAGTTTCTTTCTTAAAAGTCATGCATGCATATGTCTCTTCTAGATCAACCAAATCAGCCTCAGCTTTATTCTATTCTAGCCCTAAATCTCCAAAATCTATCCTGTGACCCCAAGTCAAGATCTGACTTGCCAGATTTGATCTATCAGTTACCCTAAACCTAAAAGCCTTCAGAACCCAGATCCAATTCCATCTCTAACTCCCAGATTTTTCAACTCCTTTCTGTTTTTGAAAACAGAATTTCTTTTACCCTAAGTTTCAGAAATCCAGATATAATCAAAATCTTAGCCAAGATCAGACCAGATTATTCTTGGATTATGATCAATGGTACGCCAATACCTTAATCCAAAAAGTTGGCAGCCAGATTTTATCATCTAGCCCTTTTCGCAAATCAGTCCAAGAGTATCGCAAATCAGTCCTTTTCCAGATTTTCCAAAAGCCTAAAAAGGCAAAATGTTGCAAATCATCTCCAAATTCAAATCTGATTCAGGGAACACCTCCCAAATGCTTTTCAACACAAATTTTTCTTTTATGAGTATCTCAAAATCAAACCCTAAATCCCAAAATTCGAAATCAATTGAAATTCAGATTTCAATTACCCTAATCTACCCTATTTTCAGTTCGTATCAAAAATCATCCGAACATCTCAAATTTTATCTTCAATCTGTGCCAAATCTTCTGTTGGATTAAGTTTGCCAAATCAGCAGAATCAAATTCAACTCTAACCTTCCAAATCTCCAGAATTACAGATTGGTCCAAATTCGAAAATCAAATATTGCAATCAGGTCCCTAATTCGACCAGGGAAGCAGCCAGTGCACGACCAGAAGCCACGCCTCGCCTGCGCCTGAGCTCGTGCTCACTTGAGTTTGCATGTGCACACACGTCTGTGTACTAGCCATCGTCGTGGCAGCACCGTTGCACAGCCTTGCTCCCGTGCGCGATCGTTGCCAGCAACTCCTCGCCACGTTGCTTGCTTTGCCAGCCATTGTCGCCACTGTTTGCACCGCCCGACACCATTGCGTCCCAATGAAGCAACAGTTCCATCAACCGTTCCATCGCCTGTGCGCCATCGCTTCACCGTCACTGTTGACACCCCTGCGCCCGGCCAGTCAAGTCCCCGGCACCAATTTCCTTGCTGCTACCTCCTTGCAAGCTCCGCCTCTGGCCTATATAAGCAACCCCATACCTTGTAGCAGCCTCACTTCACCAGAACTCAGCCAATTCGAAAATCCTCTCGCTGTTATCTTCTTCTCCGGCGAGACCAGCTCGAGGCCTCACGGTGCCAACTCACTTCACTGCATCTCCTGCCAAATTGAAGCTAGCAGTGAGTACCTCTCATCCTCCTGATTGTACTGTTGCATTGAATTGCTCTCCGGTGGACCCTAACGCCGGTGATCGCCGGAATTGCTAAATGCCCTGTTCCGACAATGCAGCCCGATTTACCCCGAATTAGTCTTCGAATATGTGAAACAAATTGATCAATGAGCTCTAATTAGCAAGCCTATGCATCCAGATCTCCAGATTGAGCTCGAATCGAAGGTTTCCCCAAATTTGAACTCCACCAGTCGCCGGCGATAGTCGCCAGGACACACCGGCCATCCTCCGGCCAAATTGATTGTCCAGATAGCTTACTCTTACCTCTCTTTCACTCCCCAAGCTTGGAATTGAGTTCAAATCTCCTGTATCAAAAACCCCCAATATCAGTGTCTTCTTCTCCGGCGCCGATCACCGGAAAGCTTTTCCCGGCCGTTTCAGCTTCAGCCACCTTGTCCAGAAGATGTGCTTCAACCTCCTGAGCATATTTGTCTTCTAGCCCGATCTATGAAACTGTCCAGATTTCAAGTTATAGCCATGCCAAAAAACCTTGTCCAGTGGCTTCACTGTGCCGTGTCGCCACCACTTTTCTTCACCGATTTTCATCATCTTCCAGCCATTTTCAGCTTTGGATCCTGTTGAATGATTTGTTACTGTTATCAATGCCTACCTCCCAGACAAAATGGTGCATCATTTGGAGCTCTAGATCAAAAGATATGGCAAGCCCTAGTTTCTGGCCATGTCAAGATCAATGCCAGGCTATGTCAGTCAGTGGCATTAGCCCTTTTCACTTCCTTCCAGATGTGCATTTTGAGCATAACTTTGTCCCTTAGATTCCTGAGGTTGTGATCAGCAATTTCTTATTCTATCACAACTTGATTTGAGCCCTTGAACTACAATTTATGCTAAAACCCTAGATTTTGGCATTGTCAGCCCTATGCCAGAGCATTTCAGCCAGTGGCATTAGCTCTTTTCACCTCTTTTCAGTTGTACAAACTGGAAATAACCTTGTCCCTTAGACTTGTGGAGTTGTGCTCTACATTTTATTCTACTGCCACAAGTTGAGATAACTCCTCTATCATCCATCGACCCTATGTCGATGCTTTGAACCGAATGTCGACCTAAAGACGTTCGCTGTTTTTGAGCGAACCAGTCGCAACCTTGATATCATTCTGATATTTTGAGACATTTGGAACCTTGTAAACCTTCAGCAACTAACCTAATCCTAATCAATTTCTAACCTAATCATCTCAGAATCATCAAGACTTCATCCTTGCATTATTGCATATAGTATAATAGTGTATTGAAAAGATTGTGATTATTGGTTGTTTGTTTGATTGGAGAACAGATCAAGAGCCCCAGTTCGAGGACTTCACTGTTGACCCGACATCAACTGCTGCATTTTACGACGCGGAAGGCAAGTCATATTCTTGGTCATCTCGAACCTATATTTTAAGTTGCTATAACATAACCTTGAATATAGATACTATTGCATGAGAAAGATTGGAAATGGTTGATTTATGAATTGGCAGTACTAAACTGGTTATCTGTGAAATGTGAAATAAACAAGTTTTGAGGCATGAACTATTATATATATTTATATATTTATATATTTATATTCATGAAATAAAACCCCTAGCCGTGACCAGGAAATGGTATGGAATGGTGATAGCACTGGAGGTGCTAGACTGCAAAGGATGTGCAAGCACTGAAGGTGCAGGGTTGTGGATGGTCTGGTCACTGGCATATAAGGACTAGAACCTTGTGTTGTGCGTCTAGTGGCATGAATAAACGTACTAACCGCAAGCCTGGTATGGGACAGGCCCGAACAAGTACTTATGTGAATCACACATGAAACCCCTGCATGAGATGGAAAGTAATACACTAAACTCACGGGGTTCAGCTCCTCCACGTATCACTGAATGTGATTTGATCAAGCACGTTGACCCAGTAATGGGAAGAGGCTTATGGGTGGGGGTATAGCCCGCCACAACTGCGGTTTGTGTGAAGAAAACTGCAGGGTCAGGGGTGAATTGTAAGTGAAACATAACAAAAGTTCCTGTTATCTCCACCTTGCCGCTCACAGTATGAAGTGAGTCAGGGGTCCAATCATTCTGATAGGATGGGCTTGAAAGTGGAATATCTTGCGGGTAAATTGGTACCTCTCTGCAGAGTTAAAAATGTATTCGAATACTTCGTGCTCCCGAGTTTTAGGAGTCTGCTGCGGTGGATTAAATCCACGGGGTGTGACACAAGTATTATTTTCTAAATAAAATATATTAAATCAAGATTACCCAAATGACATGTGTTGTCATGATAAGGAGTGCTGCCGTGGGCTGTCATGTGTTGACTTGTCGCGATAGTGCTATAATTTAGTAAACATGAATGATGATGTTATATTATAGAAAGGTGCTGCAATGAGTTGAGCCAGGAAAGAAAAAGATTATTTTACAAACATCCATAATTCTTGACTAGTCTAGGTTCATGTCATCTCTACTATATGTATCTACTCTTACCTATGACTTGCTGAGTACGTAAGTACTCACTCTTGCAACCTACAATTCAGTAGATGGAGCATTCTACAACCAAGACGAAGGCATGGAGGACTTCTTGGATCCAGAAGGAGGAGCGTCAGTCCCGCCAGAGCCCTGATGTGTGTTGTTCTGCCGTCCACTTCTCTTTGTGGGTGGGTCACCTACCTTCTGCTGTGTAGATGTTGTTTTGCTAAACCATGTATGCTGCGAAGGCATTGTAATCTCCTTATGTAATATTAAGGCCAGCAGGCCACACTGCTTAAGTATTTTGTAAGTGACTCTGTTGCAATGTGATATACTCCTGTGCTTGACTTATCCTGGGAAGTCAAGGGTATGTGTATGCTATGCATATATGGGACTAGCTGCAGCGAGCTAGGTCTCTACAGGAGTAGTCGTAGTCCCAGTTTCGGGGCACGACATTGTCCCTTCGTGGGATATGCCGGGCCTCAAGGCCGTCGAAATGCCTCTCCATCTTTCGCACCTCCTGCAAATAAAGACTCAAGTTTGTGTCATGGCACAAGTAAGACTTGTCCATTTGGCAAACAACGAGCTGAGAATCTCCCTTCACTAGGAGGCGCCGGATCCCCAGGGAGCATGCAAGGCGCATCCCGAGGAGCAAAGCCTCGTACTCGGCGACGTTGTTGGTTGCGGGAAACTCGAGCCGCGCGGCGTACTCGAGTTCCTTCCCCTCGGGTCTCCGGAGGACTACTCCCACGCCAGCCCCGGCGAGACACAGCGACCCATCGAACATGAGGGTCCAATGGTCACTGCGTCGGGGCAGCACAGGGAGGTCATCGTCCCCGGACCCGGAGGCAGGAGTCCACTCCGCGACGAAGTCGGCGAGGATCTGTGACTTGATGGCGGAGCGGCCTGTGAGGGACAGGGAGAAGGGGGCGAGCTCGGCCCCCCACTTCCCAATCCGGCCGGTAGCTTCTTTATTCCGCAACACCTCCCCCAGGGGGAGGGACGACGGGACGGTGATGGGGTGCCCCAGGAAGTAGTGGCGATGCTTCCGGGGCGCCATCAGGAGGGCGTAGCAGATCTTCTCCATCTCCGTGTACCGAGTTTTGGCCCCATGGAGGGCCTCACTCACGTAGTACACGGGGCGCTGCTGCCCCCCTTGCTCCTTCACCAATACCACGCTGACGGCGACCGGGGTCGCGGCAAGGTAGAGGAGCAAGGGCTCTTCTGGAGAAGGACTCACGAGCATTGGAGGGCTAGTGAGGTACTTCTTGAGGTCGTCGAAGGCCTCCTGGGCCTCGGGGGTCCAACGGAACCCCTCGAGCCCCCGAAGGATCTTGAAGAACTGGAGGCCTCGCTCCCCCGACCGCGAGACGAAGCGGCTTAGCGCAGCTAGGCGGCCAGAGAGCCACTGGACGTCCTTGACGGAGTGCGGCGGGGGCATGTCCAGGAATGCCCGGATCTTTTTGGGATTTGCCTCTATGCCCCACTGGGACACGAGGAAACCCAGGAGCTTCCGAGGGGAGTTATGAAACTCGTCTTTTCCTCATCCCCTTCCACCATCCGGACTTGATGGTAGCCCGAGTAGGAGTCAAGGAAGCTCATCAGCTCACACCCCACGGTGGAGTCGATGAGCTGGTCAATCCGCGGGAGCGGAAGTTGTCTTTGGGGCAGGCGCGGTTAAGGTCGGTGAAGTCCTCGCACATCCGCCACTTGCCGGTTGACTTCTTCACGAGAACGGGATTCGCGAGCCACTCGGGGTGCAGGACCTCCCGAATGAACCCCGCCTCTTGGAGCCGGGCGATCTCCCCCTTGATTGCCTCTTGGCGCTCGAGGGAGAGCTTCCTCAGCTTTTGTTTGACGGGGGGGGTGACCGGGGGCTACCGCAACCTTGTGCTCAATAACCTCCCGGGCGACGCCCCGCATGTCCGAAGGCTTCCACCAAAAACATCAGAGTTTTCGGGCAGAAAAGCTGCAAGTTGCGCTACATGGTCCTCGGGGAGCTCTGCCCCGATCCAGACGGTTTTGTCCCCGTCGCCCGTAGACAGCAGGACCTTCCGGAGGCCCCCTTCCGGACGCGGCTTGAGGAGGGGCCTCCCGGGAGGCGGTGCAGCGACGTCTGATTCCGGGGGAGAGGCCTCCCCCCCGGCCGCCTTAATGAGGTTGACGCTTCCAATTGTGGCGGCGGCGCGCTCGTATAGAGCACGGGCCATGTCTTGGTCTCCCCAGACGTTGATCACGCCGTGCGGCCCGGGGATCTTCATGCAGAGGTAGTTTTGATGGGTGGCAGCCCCCAGCCGGTTAATTGTGGTCCTCCCCATAATCACGTTGTAGGATGAGGGGAGGTCCACTACGTCGAAGCGGACCAGCTCGGTCATGTAGTTCTCCGGGGTGCCGAATGTCATAGGGAGATCTACCTTGCCCACGGGGTGGATCACCTTCCCCGGGATGAACCCTTGCAGGGGCCCTACCGCGGGCTGCAGGAGCTTCTCATCCACCTGCATCTCTTTGAAGGCCTTCAGGAATAGGACGTCGGCGGAGCTCCCGCCGTCCACGAGGATGCGGGCCAGGTGGCAGTTGTAGATGGTCGCGGAGACGATGAGCGCGTCGTCGTGGGGGAAGCGAACGCCTCGTGTGTCTTCCGCAGTGAAGGTGAGGGGAACGTCCGACCACTTGGGTGGCGGGGACGTGTGTAGCACCCCCACAACCTTGACTTCGCGCGCGTACTCCTTCCACTGGCGCTTAGAGTCCCCCCTGGAGGCGGACCCTCCCACGATGACGTTGATGCGGCGCTGAGAAGTTTGGAAGGGGAGAGCTTCTGAAGGCTCCCCCTCCTGCGGCTGCCCCTGCGGACCCCCTGCGGGAGCGGAAAGGGCCGGAACAGCTGGCCGAGGGGGCAAGGAGGCCGGAGTCCCCCCCTGCCCGCGCTGGTCGAGGGAACGCCGCGAAGTGTTGCAACAGCTGGTGGCAGTCTCAGGTAGCATGGGTATTGGACCCGTGGAAGCTGCACCACGGTCCTTCCCGACTTCTCCCTGTGGGGCCGTCCCGGCCGCGCGAAGACTGTCCTCCCCCATGGCCTTTCGGCTTGGGGAAGGGGCGGTTGCCCCTTGGGGGGTCCCGCGAGCCACCTCTGCCCTCGAGGACAAAGGTGTCCCGAGGCCGCGGCTCGCTATGCCCCCCTGCCTGGGGTGTTTGAGGGGATCCCTGGCCCCCCGGTCGGCGTGGGCGGGAGCCCCCTGGGTCTTCTTCCAGATGTCGTCTTCTTCCGCCCGAGCGTACTTTTTGAGTAAGTTGAAGAGCTCATTGGCGGAGGAGGGGCAGCTCCGGGAGAGCCTTCGGTGGAGCTCCCCCGGGAGGATCCCGCTTTTGCATGCTTCGATGACCGTAGAGTCGGGGATGTGGGCCACTTTTCTCTTTACTTGAGCAAAGCACTTGAAGAAGCTTCTAATGGTTTCCCCAGTCCTCTGCCGGACGGTGTACAGCTGCGAGGAGTCCAGGGGACGCACGTAGTTCCCCTGGAAGTTCGCGCAGAACTCCCGCTGGAGCTGCGTGAAAGACTTGATGGAGCCGGCCTTCAGGTTGTAGAACCAGGAGCGGGCAATGCCAGTGAGGTAGAGGGGGAAGAAGTTGCACTGTACCGTCTCGTCCCCCCCGGCCGCGGAGATGGCTGTGGAGTATACCTGCACAAATTCGTAAGGATCGGCCTCACCGTTATAGTGCTCGATGTGCGGAGGGCGGTAGGGCCGCGGCCACCGGATGCTGCGAAGTCTTCGGCATAGGGGCTGGTTAGCCCCCTGCACTTCCCGGGGAGAGTCCCGGTCGCTGTCTTCTTTGATGGGGGACACACCCTCGTTATCGGAGTCTGGGAGCGGTCCGAGAGGTCCGCCGGAGTGGCGGTGGCGACGCTTTTCTTCCGGACCGGGGCTAAGTTCCCGGACGTCCGGGCTCTCCTCCGGAGAGGCTGGCTCTTCAGCGGGCTCTTCCCCCGACCGGTGCGAGAGCGAGGCTCCCCACGCCCGCGGCCAGGGGGAAGTTCTTCCCCGCGCTCAGGTGAATGCATTCGCTCAACCCCCCTGAGAGAAACGGACCTGTTCCGCCGAGGGAGGGAGCATATGCACTGTAGCTGCCAGCCCGGAGGCTTCCGGGGCCGGCTGGGGGGAGGTCCGCTGAGGCACGGGAGCTGCTCTGTTGACCGCCCCCGGTGCGATAAATGCGACGCACGGGGCGGGACTGGCTCCCAGTGTAGGGAAAACCCCCGGCACGTAATGGGCCGCCGGCCCCGGGAACGGGCCCGGAACGGGGTATCCCCCAGGCGCCACGAAGGGCCCTGGCAAGAAGTAGCCCCCCGGCACCGGGATGGGCCCGGGTGCCGGGAAGGGTCCGGACGTATAGCCCGCAAGGGGAGGGAACCCCCCCCGGCAGGGTCATACGGGGCGGCCAAACCTCCGGAGACCGGAGGGGCCGCCGGGTGACCCATAAACGGGGGCATAGTCCTCGGGTATGGGTGCGGCACAAATGTGGGGGCCGGAGGCCGCGCCAACACGCTGAGCAGCTCATCCATAGAGCATTGGGCGCGGAGCTGGCCCTCCACTAAAGCCTCAAGCAGGGCATCCCGGGGAGCCGGGGGAGCCGTCAGGGGGAGACTGGTCCCAGCCGAGGTCCCGGCGGTCACCGGGAGCGACCTGGAGGTAGAAGCACCTAAGTTAAGCGGGAAGGCGGGAGGCGGTACCTGGGCCTGGCCGCCTCCGGGCGGAAGCGCCGGGACGGCCGTGTCCCAGACGGGCGGCGCCGCGTCTCCGAGACCGGCGTCACCGGGAAGGGTGCGAGCCCTTGTTCTTGGGGGAGCCATGGCGTCTTGTCACGAGTCCCCACGGTCGGCGCCAACTGTCGTGGTATTGCGAATACCCCGACAGGTTTTGTGAACAATCCTAGCGAAGAAAACGCGACGCAGGCTGACCGGGTGACCGGTCCTCCCCCGCCGGACAAACACAAGAATTGACAGGAGGATTTATACAGGTTCGGGTCCTGGTGGGGGCCCTAGTCCTGTCGGCATGCTCCCGACCGGAGTCGGCTGGGGAGGCTCTCTCGGGGGAGAGGCTTCCGGAGCACACCAGTGAGTTTTGGCTATTCCAATAATGAATCACTTGTCTCTACAACTGAGGGTACAAGGGTATTTATAGCCCCAAAAAGAAGCAAAAAAGACTAAACTACCCCGGACGCTACCGTCGGATTGAGGGGTAGCAACGTCCTTCTCCCGGCGCTGATTCCCGAGGCGCTCCTCGCGTGACCTGCACGTGATTAACAACCAGAGACTTTACCTTTAGAAGGGCGATGAGGCCCGGGACATGCACCGGAGGCCAGGTCCCCGGGCCAAAGGCGGCTCCCGGGACCAGCACCGGAGGCCAGGTCCCGGGAGCCAAAAGGCGGCGCCCGGGGCAGGCACCGGAGGCCACGTCCCCGGGCGCATGGCGGCACCCGGGACCGGCACCGGAGGCCACGTCCCCGGGCACATGGCGGCGCCTGGGGCAGGCGCCTGGTACCAGCACCGGAGGCCACGTCCCGGGAGCCAAAAGGCGGCGCCCGGGACCGGCACCGGAGGCCCGGTCCCGGGAGCCAAAAGGCGGCGCCCGGGCCTGGCACAGGAGGCCACATCCCCGGGCGCATGGCGGCGCCGGGGACCGGCACCGGAGGCCATATCCCGGGAGCCAAAAGGCGGCGCCCAGGACCTGCACAGGAGGTCAGGTCCCGAGAGCCAAAAGGCGGCTCCCGGGACCGGCACCGGAGGCCAGGTCCCGGGAGCCAAAAGGCGGCGCCCGGGGCTGGCACCGGAGGCCACGTCCCCGGGCGCATGGCGGCGCCCGGGACCGGTACCGGAGGCCAGGTCCCGGGAGCCAAAAGGTGGCGCCCGGGGCCGGCACCGGAGGCCACGTCCCCGGACAAATGGCGGCGCCCGGGCCGACACCGGAGGCCAGGTCCCGGGAGCCAAAAGGCGGCACCCGGGGCAGGCACCGGAGGCCACATCCCCGGGCAAATGGCGGCGCCCGGGGCAGGCGCCGGAGGCCATGTCCCCGGGCAAATGGCGGCGCCCGGGGCAGGCACCGGAGGCCACGTCCCCGGGTGCATGTGACGCAAGTTACCTGGACTTAGTCTCACGGAGATTTCCCCCAACAAAACACGTCGTTTGATATCGAAGATTCATCGAAGATTTGCTCATCCATCCTCCTCGATGAGTAGCCGATCATTTTGATATGGTTGATCGATATTCCGACGCAGCTGAGGCTGTTGAATGGAATCAGATGGTGGATAAAGGTAACCTACCACCTCAGCCAGGTCTCAAGGACGTTAAGAGGGAGGATTCAAGCAAGAAGCCAAAATCTTCATCAGGCGGGAGGTCGAAGAAGTCAAAAAGGAGTCGATCTGGATAGTACCGAGAGGTCGCGGTCGAAGAGAAGCCTCCATCGACCAAAGGTAACAAGTATTCGTTTAAGAATAAAACTGCTTCTGGTGGTCGTAGTGCCGACCCGCCAGAGAAGTCAACTAACCCGCAGGAAGGCAAGAAGTGGTGTCCACTCCACAACTCTGCAGGCCATGACCTCAAGAACTGTAGGAGTTGGTTGAAGCAGCTAGATGACTTCTACCAGGGTATAGGACCTAAGCCGACCTTACCAACTAAGGAACAAGCTTGCGGGCTAAGAGACGCCGATAGGGATGAAGAGATGTCTTACCAGGTACCTCGTAATCATGTTAATGTTATTTTCGGAGGTTCCTCCTCTTTTGTTTCTAAGAGGCAATTTAAAGCCTTTTATCGAGAGGTTAACCAAACGGAGACTTCCCTTGGTGAACCCCAGTACCCCCGTTGGTCGGACACACCTTTAACATTTTATGGCTCTGATTGTCCTATGGGGCTCACTCGACCATTGAGGCTTCCTCTGGTCATTACCCGGATTATCAGTAATGCGAGAGTCGAGAGGGTCCTGATCGACGGAGGTAGCTCCTTGGACATCTTATTGGTCAAGGGGCTTGACGAGATGGAGATTCCTCATTCGAAAATCAAGCCCATAATCCATCCATTTTATGGGATAATTTCTGGTCCCTCTATAATGCCGTTGGTACAGGTGGTGCTCCCGGTCACGCTGGGAGAACCCGATAACTTCTGAACGGAATTAGTTACTTTTGATGTAATTGATTGTGATTCGGCTTACAACGCAATCTTTGGCAGGCCAACTCTTGCTAAGTTCATGATGGCTACGCACTACGCTTACCAGTGCGGCAAGTTGCCTGGCCCCAAGGGTGTTATTTCGGTCCGAGGTAGTCATAATGTGGCATTGACGTGTGATCGACTATCCCTGGAGAGGGTGGATCAGCTTCCCCTCCGAGACGCCCAGATCGCCACAGTGTCCACTGATACGATCAAAGCTGCTCCTCGACCAGATGAAACACTCAAACTAGTTCCATTGTACCAAAATAACGCCCTTGGGGCCAGGCAACTTGCCGCACTGGTAAGCATAGTGCATAGCCATCATGAATTTAGCGAGAGTTGGCCTGCCAAAGATTGCGTTATAAGCCAAATCACAATCAATTACATCGAATGTAACCAATTCTGTTCGGAAGTTATCTGGTTCACCCAGCGTGACCGGGAGCACCACCTATCCCAACGGCATCATAGAGGAACCAGGAATTATCCCATAAAACGGATGAATTATTAGTTTGATTTTCGAACGAGGAATTTGCATCTCGTCCAGTGCCTTAACCAATAAAATGTCCAAGGAACTACCTCCGTCGATCAAGACCCTTTCGACTCTCACATTAGTGATAATTGGGGTTATGACCAAAGGTAGCCTCAATGGTCGAGTAAGCCCCACAGGGCAATCAAAGCGATCAAATGTCAAAGGAGTATCCGACCAACGGGGGTACTAAGGTTCGCCAAGGGGAGTCTCCGCTTGGTTCACCTCTCAATAAAAAGCTTTAAATTGCCGTTTAGAAGCAAAAGAGGAGGAACCTCCAAAAATAATATTGACATGACTACAAGGTACCTAGTAGGACATCTCTTCGTCCCCGCTGGGGTCTCTTAGCCCGCAAGCCTGTTCTTTTGGTGGTAAGGTCAGCATTGGTCCGATCCCCTGGTAGAAGTCATCCAACTGCTTCAACCAATTCTAGCAATTCTTAAGGTCGTGGCCCGCAGAGTTGTGGAGTGGACACCACCTATTGTCTTCCTATGGGTTAGTCGACTTCTCTGGCTGGTCGACACTGCGACCACCAGAAGCAGTTTTATTTTTAAACGAAGATTTGTTACCTTTGGTCGACGGAGGTTTCTCTTTTACCGCGACCTCTCGGTATTGTCCAGTTCGACTCCTTTTTTATTTCTTCGACTTCCCGCCTGATGAAGATTCTGGTTTCTTGTTCGAATCCTCTCTCTTCACGTCCTTGAGACCTAGTTGAGGCGGCAAGTTACCTTTGTCCACCATCCGATTCCACTCAACGGCCTCGACCGCGTCGGAATATCGATCAGCCATGTCAAAAAGATCGGCTACTGATCGAGGGGGATGGATGAGCAAATCCTCCGTAAACCTCCGATATCAAACGGCGTGTTTAAACGCCCTGATAACGGAATTATGAGATATGTTCGGGATGGTATTTCTCACCCCGACGAATCTATTGACAAACTGACGAAGAGTTTCAGTCGATGTTTGTCGTAGTCGATGGAAGTCGTCCACTTTTCCCGGCTTCTGATAACAATTCTGGAAATTGTTGAGGATGGCATCACACAACATCTCCCAGTTATATATCGAACCCTCGGGCTAATTGAACAGCCAGGTTCTTGCCAGTCCCTCGAGGACTGTAGGCAAATAGTTGGCCATGACACGGTCATCACCACCTGCTGCCTGAATAGCAGTGATGTAAATTTGAAGGAACTCTGATGGATTCTAAGTTCCGTCAAATCTTTCAATAGCCCCCGATTTAAACTTATCCAGCAAAATGACCGCGCGAAGGCCGTGCGAGAAAGCTTTACAACCGACATAAGGACCATGGATGGATCTGCGACTCTCGACCTGATCTTGAATGACCTCACACGAAGGAGAAGCCACGCGTGGTCCCAGGCGAGAGTGGACAGGAATTCGTTCCTGATCACGAGAATTTCCCGCTCGTCTGGCATTGTCATGCCGAGACGGCACTAGTGGTGGACGATTCCGTCTACCAGAACTTGGGTTAGAGTATTCTCTTTCATGGGAACGTATCGCCAATCGGGAAGAGGCTGTGGGGTCGCCTTGGATGCGACCTCGTCTAACCTCTCCACCGAGATTCTGGCGAAAGCCGGTTTTTGCGCATCTGTGATAGTAGGAGAAAAATTATGCAGGACCTCTGCGATGGATCAAAGCCGGCCGTGCGTAGTCCTCCTGGGTGCGCCAGGCGTCACCGTCTCTTCGTCCGCCGGTAAATGACCCAGGGGTAAAGAAGGTGTCTGGTCGTGTCTGCGACCATGCTGACGACGGGAGGAACTCGGAGCAGCGTCATAACGAGCTTGCGCATTTTGTAGAGCCTCTAGGGCTATTTTGCGGAGCTCATTATCTTGCTGCTCGTGATCCTGATCCTTCTTTTGTCTGCGTTCTTGTTCTTCTTTCTGCTCGCGCTCCTGTTCTTCCCAAGCAATTCGCTGATCGGGAGTTTGTTCTGATAAGACAGTGAATTGCCTAGGGAACGAGGTCGCCGATGGAGAGAACATCTCTGTTTGTTCTGAGTCAGACTCGAAATCAAAGAGACAATGGAGGTTATCGGGATCAAACCTCCCCGGGCTGAATTCCTGGTCAACATCGTCTTTGCCCTCGGCGGGGTTATGCGATGGGCCGGATTCAACCTCTAATGCAGTAGAACCAACATTGCGTTCCGGTTCTGCGTCTGTTGTCTCCTGGTCGAGAGACATGACCTGAGTGGTTGAATCGACCTCTGGGACGTCTTCGCCTCTGGTTTCCTCCATTGGAACAGGATCACTAGGTGAAGGCATCTGTATGTGGGCATAATCCTCGAGATCGAAGTCGTTCTCAGAATCATATGCCCCAGACATGGCTCACCAAACCTTCGGATAGAGAAAAGAACGCCTTGAGAAAGGCCCCACGGTGGGCGCCAGCTGTCGACAATTCGGACTAGGGGTTCTGAGTCGATCTTATGCAGAATTTGTGAGTTGTGAGGCCTTTCAGGGTGTCCCTCCGGGAAGGGATGACGAGCAATGTCAGTTGGGGCACACAGAGATTTATATAGGTTCGGGCCCTCGATGGTGGGAGTAATAGCCCTACGTCCTGTTGTGATTTCACTATGTATGAAAAAAGGTTTACAAGGTTGAAGAAAAGATCATAACAAGCGAAGATCTTTTCTGTATGATTGTCTAAAACACGACTAAAACTAGCCTATGAAAGCTTGTCTTCTCGTATATCTTGTCCTCCTTCGTTTTGTACATTTGCTCACCCTTTTATACTGGTCGAAAGGGTGCCAATGCACAACGGCTTTGAACGGTTGCTTGGGTGCAGTTTTGATAACCGCACTTAACTTCCACGCAGGCTTAACACGTGCAATTGAGGGATAACCGCACATGTTAACCTACTGGCAGTTGTCTTCATACGTGGAAGGATCTTCGTGATTCTCGTGATATGCTTGTTGCAGAGCTTAAGCAATCCCGAGTTATCCTAGTCGATAGTAGTCAACGACCTTCTGACCTCGCATTTTCTGTGGCCTCCTGACCGCATAACGTCTGCAATCTCATGATCGGGCAAAGCCTGCGACCATACGTCCGCGCTTCTCAGATCATCTAAGATCATAGCAACGGACCTCCAGACACTTGTCTGGTTCGAATCTGTCTCGAACCATATGTGCATTACTCCGAACTAGCTCGGGTAACAATCCTCGTCAGTAAGTGTTTACTGCGTTCATACAGCACAAGAGGATCAAATAAACCATCTTCAGAGATGGCCTCAAGTTAGCCACATTGGTCACGGCCCAAGCTGAATCACTCCTCGAGTATCTTCTTGGAGATACAAAATGGCAGGAAGAGGCAATGAAGTCAAATGTACGATCTATAACCTCTGCCATTTTCTGCAGATTATGATTTCACCATGGCCCAGATCTGAATCTGAAGCCGGTGGTAGAAGATGCAGAGATCGAGAGTGATCAACTTGAGGCCATCTCTGAAGAAGTCAAGCCTTTAATCGAAGATCTGTTGAAAGAACTAGGTCTTATTTGATTCCTTGTAATGATCTCTTTTAGTAATTGTACCTGAGAAATTACATTTATAACATGCAAATGCGTGCCTTAAATTTTGGAAAAGAGTGATACTTTCTTCGTTTCACATTATGATTATATTCTCTTAGCCCCCTCCTGAGATCATAAGTGCTGAAAATCTAGTATTATAATCTCTGGAAAAATATGGGCGTTATGACTATCTAAGAAATGATTTAACTTAGATACGGTCATCCGACCATACCAACATTGACCTTAATACAACACCCGGCCTTATTATGAACTGGCAGCCACTCGAATGATCAGGAACATACCAGTAAGTCCCGTGTGTGTTGAGAAACGGCTTATTGAGGGATGTCTTAGCTGGATGTGACCATGAGATCGGCCAATGAATCCGGTTAGGATATTGTAGCAAGATGATTATCGGCAATCAGCCCCCGAGCAGGGCTCGGTATAGGTAGGCAAATAAAGAAATGAACATAGCATGAGCCGAAGAAAAGTACTCACAAAGTTTTTGTTAAACCATGCTAATTGAACAGGAAAAAAGATTGGGAAACTTACACTAAAACTTGCGTAGTTGATCGATGTTCCAAGTATTGGACAAGATTCTACCATCCTCCATCGCTAACCGAACCGATCCTGGTCGCGGTACTGAAACAACAATGTAAGGGCCTTCCCACTGAGGAGAGAACTTATTGCGGTTAGACTGGTTTTGTATTTTTCGTAAAACCAGGTCACCCACATGAAGACTACGCGGCCGCACCCTCTTGCTGTGATATTTTTGCAAAGCTTGCAAATATATTGCTGACCTTATCAACGCTCGATCACGTTTTTCTTCGAGGAAGGTTAAATCCTGAGCTCGTTGTTCGATCTGATCAATCTGGTCAAATTGATCTGTTCGGACAGAACCAATACGAATTTCCGTAGGTAACACAGCCTCGGCGCCGTATACCAATTGGAAAGGTGTCTCACCGGTGGCTCGACTACAAGTAGTACGTAATGCCCATAGAACGGAGAAGTGTTCATCTACCCAAGCCCCGAGCGCATCTTAGGCGATCGAAAACACATTTCTTGATGCCTTGTAATATCTGTCTGTTGGCACGTTCGATGACACCATTGCTCTGTGGATGAGCTGCAGAAGCAAAGCACACCTTGGTTCCAATATTATCGCAATAGTCCAGGAAGAGACCGCTAGCGAACTGGGAACCGTTGTCAGTGATGAGATCACTTGGAACACCAAATCGAGTGACGATGTTCTTATGAAAGAACTTCTATGCCGCAGCGGCAGTGATATTGTGGACTGGTTCAATCTCGATCCACTTTATAAACGTGTCAATGGCTACGAACAGGAATTTGTAACCATTGACCGCCTGTGGCATAGGTCCCACAATATCTATCCCCCAGACAGCAAAGGGCCACGTTAAAGGGATAGTTTACAAGGCACATGCAGGCTGATGAACCTGTCTTGCATGAAATTGACACTGACGGCATGTCTTGACCAAGTACTTGGCATCATCGAGTGCCGAAGGCCAGTAAAAACCCTGTCGGAAAGCTTTCCCGACCAGTGTGCGAAATGACGTGTGCGCACCACACACACCGTCATGGATTTCTTTCAAGAGGGATTTTCCTTCCTCTTGAAAAATACAACGCATCAATACTCCTTGAGTACCCTTCCTATACAAAACCACTTCTATAAGTTTGTATAGGCAAGCTTTTCGAATCAATCGATCGCTTTCGGTTTCATCCTTGGGCAAGGTCCCATGTTCGAGATAGACCCTCAATGGATGGGTCCAATCTCCTTCTTGTTAAAGTTTGGTAACGAAGACTGTTACCGAGTCGCCTTCGACTGTAGTCATGATGCGAGGGGTGAAATGGATGTCAAATGCTCCAAGTTCCATAGTCCACTTTGCGATTCGACCAGATTTTTTCGGGTTTCGGATAATATCTCCCAAAGGGAAGGACGAGGGCACTGTAATTTTGTGTGCCTGAAAGTAATGCCGTAGCTTGCGGGAAGTCATCAGTAGCGCGTAAAGTATCTTCTGAACCTCAACGTAACGCTCCTTAGGACCATGAAGTACCTCGCTTATGTAATAAACGGGCTGTTGCGCACCCTCTCTTTCTGCGATCAGAACCGTGCTCACCGCATGAGGAGTGGCTGCCAAGTAAAGAAGTAGTGGTTCCCCTACGACCGGAGAAACCAACACCGACGGACTGGATAAGTACGCTTTAACCTCCTGGAATGCTTTCTAGGCTTCATCCGACCAAGTAAAACCATGGTGTTTTCAAAGATCTTTGAAATAAGGTAATCCCCTCTCGCCTAGTCGTGATATAAACCGACTTAAAGCCGCCATGCGACCTGCCAAGCACTGGACATCCTTCATGGTCGAAGGAGACCTCATTTGCACGATGGCCCTAATTTTTTCGGGATTAACCTCGATTCCTCTAGAACAGACGAGAAAGCCTAGAAGTTTACCAGATGAAACCCCAAAAGAACACTTTTCTGGGTTTAATTTTATTCCAAATCAGTTCAAATTACAGAAGGTTTCAGCAAGATCATCTAAATGAGTAAGGCTTTTTAAGCTTTTTACAACCAAATCATCTACATAAGCTTCAAGATTACGCCCTATCTGGGAAAGAAAGGTCTTTTGCACCAAGCGCTGGTACGTGGAACCGGCATTCTTGAGACCAATTGGCATTCTGACGTAGCAGTAGGTGCCAAATGGTGTGATGAAGGCAGTCTTCTCTTCATCTTCTTCTGCCATGCTAATTTGAAGATATCCTGAGTAAGCATCAAGAAAACTCATCAGTTCACAACTCGCAGTAGAATCGACCAACTCATCGATCCAGGGAAGGGGAAGTCATCCTTCGGGCAGGCACTGTTTAGGTTGGTGTAATCGACGCACATGCGCCACTTACCATTTGACTTACGGACCATGACCGGATTTGTAAACCATTCCGGATGATCGACTTCTCGAATAAACCCGGCCGTTTGGAGTTTGTCTAACTCCACGCGGATAGCTTCTTGCCGATCAACAGCAAAGCGTCTGAACTTCTGCTTTATTGGTCGCTGTCCAGGTCGAATTGCTAACCTGTGCTCAATTACCTCCCTTGGGACACTGGGCATGTCGGATGGTTTCCACGCAAACACATCTGCATTAGCTCGGAGGAAAGTAATTAGTTCGAGTTCTTGTTTGTCATCCAGGCCTGATCCAATCCGAATTGCTCTAGATGGATCATCTGGGCATAACGGAACCAGTTTTAGCTTTTCCTTTGGTCGAAGGGCGACCTTGATCGTATCTGCAGCTGTGGTGGTGATCTTGACATCCCGAAGGGGAAGTTGATCCACGAGCTCCAGTGATAACCGATCGCAAGTCAATGCCACATTACGACTGCCTCGGACCGAGATAACGCCTTTGGGGCCAGGTAACTTACTGCACTGATAAGCATAGTGCGTTGCCATCATGAATTTAGCAAGAGTTTGCCTGCCAAAAATCGCGTTATAAGCCGAATCACAATCAATTATGTTGAAAGTAACTAACTCTGTTCGAAAATTATCTGGTTCACCCAGTGTGACTGGGAGCACCACCTGTCCCATCGGCATCATCGAGGGATCAAGAATTATCCCATAAAACGGATGGATTATGGGTTGGATTTTCGAATGAAGGATTTGCATCTCATCCAATGCCTTGACCAGTAAAATGTCCAAGGAACTACCTCTATCGATCAGGACCCTTTCGACTCTCGCGTTACTCATAATTGGGGTAATAACCAGAGGTAGTCTCAATGGTCGAGTAAGCCCAAGGGGACAATCTGAGTGATCAAATGTCAAAGGAGTGTCCGACCAACAGGGGTATTGAGGTTCGCCAAGGGGAGCTTCCACTTGGTTAACTTCTCGATGAAACGCTTTAAACTATCGTTTAGAAACAAAAGAGGAGGAACCTCCAAAAATGACATTAACATAATTATGAGGTACCTGGTAGGACATTTCTTCATCCCCGTCGGTGTCTCTAAGCCCGCAAGTCTGCTCTTTTGATGGCAAAGTTGGCATCGGCCCAATTCCCTGGTAGAAGTCATCTAGTTGCTTCAACCAGCTCCGGCAATTCTTGAGGTCGTGTCCCGAAGAGTTGTGGATCAGACACCACTTCTTGCCTTCCTGCGAGTTAGTCGGTTTTTCTGCCTGGTCGGCGTTGCGACCACCAGAAGCAGTTTTATTTTTAAATGAAAACTTGTTACCTTTTACCGGTGGAGGCTTTTCCACGACTGCGACCTCCCGGTACTGTCCGGTTCGATTCTTTTTGGACTTCTTCGACTTCCCACCTGATGAAGACTTCGGCTTCTTGCTTGCATCCTCTTTTTTCATGTCTTTGAGACCTGGTTGGGGCGGTAAATTCCCTTTATCCACCATCCTATTCCATTCAACGGCCTCGGCAGCGTCTGAGTAGTGATCAGCCATATCAAAGAGATCAGCTACTGACCGAGGAGGGTGGATAAGTAAATCTTTCGTAAACCTCCGATATCGAACAGCGTGCTTAAACGCCCTGATAACAGAGTTATCGAATATGTTTGGGATGGTATTTCTCACCCCGGCAAACCTTTTGAAAAATTGTCGAAGAGTCTCCGTAGAGGTTTGTCGTAGACGATGAAGATCGTCCCCTTTCCCGAGTTTTTGATGACAATTTTGGAAATTGTTGAGGATAGCATCATACAACATTTCCCAGTTATATATCGAACCTTCGGGCTGATTGAATAGCCAGGTCCTTACCGGTCCCTCAAGAACTGTCGGCAAGTAGTTGGCCATGACGCGATCATCCCCACCAGCCGCTTGGATAGCGGTGATGTAAATTTGAAGGAACTCCGACGAATTCTGGGTCCCATCGAACCTCTCAATAGCCCCTGGCTTGAACTTATCCGGCCAGACGACCGCACGGAGGCCTGGCGAAAAAGCTTTACATCCCACATAAGGACTATGGAGAGTTCCGTGGTTTCCAGCATGACCACGAGTGATTTCACGCGATGGTGATGCGCCACGTGGCCCTAGACGAGAATACACGGGAATCCGATCCCGATCACGAGAACTTCCCACGCGTCTGGATTTGTCATGCCGAAGTGATCCGGATGATAATCGATTACGTCTACCATGACTAGAGTGGGAATACTCCTTTTCATGGGAACGTATCGTAGACTAAGAGGAAGCTGTAGGGGTCTCATCAGATGCGACCTCGTCCAGCTTCTCCGCTAGGATCCTAGCAAAAGCCGGTTTGTCCGCATCTGTGAGGGTAGGAGGAAAATTACGCAAGACCTCCGCGATAGATCAAAGTCATCCATGCGTACTTCTCTTTGGCGCGCCGGGTGTAATCATTTCTTCATCCGCCGGTAAATATTCCGGAGGTAAAGAAGGCGTCTGGTCGCGCCTGTGACCATGTGGGTAACGGGAGGAACTAGGGGCGGCGTCATAACGAGACTACGCATTTTGCAGGGCCTCTAAGGTTGTTCTGCGGAGTTCGTTATCTCGTCGCTCATGGTCTTGGTCCTCCTTCTGCTTGCGTTCTTGTTCCTCCTTTTTTCTGCGCTCCTGTTCTTCCCTAGCAATTCGCTGATCGGGGTTTTCCTCCGACAAGGCAGTGAATTCTCTGGGGAGCGAAGCTACAGAAGAAGTGAACATCTCTGTTTGTTCTGAGTCGAACTCGAAATCAAAGAGAAAGCGGAGGTTGTCAGGATCAAACCTCCTTGGACTGAGTTCCTGGTCACTGCCATCCTGGTCCTCGACGGGGACACATGGTGACCGAGACTCGATTTTGCATATGGTGGAACTAACATCAAGTTCCGGACCTGTCTCTTCCATCCCCTGGTCAATGGACATGACCTGGATAGGGGAAGACGTGTCCTCTTGACGTTCCTTTAGAATGTCTTCGCAATCGATTTCTTCTATTGGAACAGGATCACTAGGCAAAGGCATTTGTATATGGGCATAATCGTCAAGATCGAAGTCGTTCTTGGAATTATATGCCCCAGACATGGCTCACCAAACCTCCGGATGAAGGGAAAGCACCTTGAGAAAAGGCCCCACGGTGGGCGCCAACTATCGACGATTTGGACTCGGGGTCCTTGGTCGATCTTATGCAAATTTGTGAGTTGCAGGACCTTTCAAGGTGCTCCTCCGAGAAGGTAGGATGAATAATATCTGAATGGGCACAAAAGAATTTATATAGGTTCGGGCCCTCAAAAGTGGGAGTAATAGCCCTACCATGACTAGAGGTATCATAAATAGAGAAGATTTTGGCTCAATTCTTTTTCTCTAGTATGCTATTTTTTAGGGTTTTAATTTAGTTTAGTTTACTTTAGTTTTAGTAGAGTCCCTTCTCTATTTTCTGCGTTTGTAAGCCGGCAAAGACGGCAAACTTAATTTTGAAGCAATCGAATAAGTTTTTATTTATTTCTTATTATTTATGTATTTTTATGGCTTTTTGCGAGTAATTTACTTCTAAGGTTAGGGATGACCTAATCCGGAAGGCATAATTCCTCCTCGGTCTCGACCTTAAGTTTTGCAGTTAGCTCCTTATGTTTTCTTCCTCTAAACCCTAAATTCTCGTTTCAGCAACAGACGTAACAGTTGAGCCTTAATAAGAATTTAGGGGAGTTCTTGAGTCCTTAGTGCTTTGACGCAAGATCCTGAACAGAAGAGAGACTCTCGCCAAACATAACAGTGGAAGCGATCCTCTTACCGTTGTACCACCGACCGTACTAACAACTTAATCTATCTTGGAAAACAATTGAAACTAACTTGCAATTCTCAAACCTTGAATAGAATTACGCCTGATGGTTATGGAATTCCTGAAACCCTAGATTTTCCTTTCTGCTCTTTAAAACTTAGTTTTCATACTTGCTCTTTACTACTTTAAAACCTAGATTGATAGCCTTAGTAGTAGATTTAGTGGTAGAAAAATAACCCCCAAAATCCTTCAGACTTAATCAGTAATCTGTTAACGTAAAAGACGAATACGCTTATTCCTCGTGGATTCAACCCTCAAGTGCTCAACATTCAACCGCTCACTTGCGGTTATTACTTACACACAGCCGCGCTCGCACCACACCCTCGGGGCACGATCAAGTACCCGACGACACGATCGCGTAGGAACAACCGCGCTGAAATCGGAGACTCCAAGGGCTCAAAATCTCATGCCGAATATTCGAGGACATATTTCGTGAATTCCAGAAAGGGGATAAGCTGGGATATAAAAATCCCAAGTCATATTCATCTCAGCTTGGGGACCTGCAAGTAATTTCTTTAAACCCTAAGCTCCAAACTACAAAAACCCCTAAACACTATTTCTCCTAAAAAAGGAGAAATAGTAGGAAAACTCTATTGTACGAAATATATTATCAAGAAGATAATGAAAAAGTTACGAATGAAAACAAAGGCAGAACAAAAGAAAATTACAAAAGATCAATCCATCTACTTAAACCAGGTTTTTAGCTGGTTTAATTCTGAATAAAACAATGTGTATATCAGAAACGAAGATCTTCAACCAATCTGCTACTACTCTTGAATGATTTTGAAATATAATCTCATTTCTGATTTTCCATAAGTTCCACAGAATTGTGATCATCACTTCCCAATAGAAATCTTTAATTTCCTTAAATTGAACTTTAGCTCTTAATAATATGTTCCACATATTATCATCCATAGTCCAAGATATACCAATTCTCCTCCAACAAGAAATAGCAAATGGACAAAGAAAAAATAAGTGGACTTGTGTTTCTAAAACATTACTTTGACAACAAACACAATCCTGATTATCCAAGTTAAAATGTTTTCTTACTAATAAATCTCTTGTATTCAATATATTAAGCAAGAATATTCAAAAGAAAGTCTTTTGTTTAAGAAGACAACTGTTCTTCCAACAAAATCTGAAAATTCTATGTACTCGTGATTGACCCAACATGGTCGAATAAACCTTTTTTTGTTGAGTATTCCTTTCCTTGGGATTCATTGAAACACCATTCATCATTTACTCCCCCAACTTGTTGAAGATTCTGATACAAGTGAGATAGAAGAATGAATGTTGATGCGCAATTGGCGACAAAGAGAGCGAAAAATAATCCACTAACTCTTCTACTACCACGAAATTCTCTACTGAAACTTCTTGATTTGCGAAAGAGTATAACTCTGCCCATCCCTGAGATAATACATTGCGGTGCCATAGGTCTGTCCAAAGACTACACGTTGATCCATTACCTATGACACATTTAAAAAATCCTTGAAAAAATGTAAGATTTTGCAGCACATCTTTCCACTAGAAGGATCCTTTGACCATAGACCATTGAGGTAGATTTTGCGAATAATAATTTTTTCTATAACAAGTTAATCCAAGGAATATCCTTCCGATTGAAGAACTTAATCAATAGAGCCAAGTTTTGAACTTTAAGGTTCAACACCCCTAATCCTCCCTCTTTTTTTTGTTCTACAAACTCTAGACCAAGCAACTAAGCAATTATCTCCAACACATGAAGCTTGGCCTTTCCATAAGAAGACTCTTCTGATTTTATCAATTCTATCAATTACCTTCTCCGGTATTTTTAAAGTACTCATAAAAAATATTGGCAAAGAAGATAATACCGAATTTAATAAGGTTAATCTTCCTCCTAGAGAAATGAAAGAAAGATGCCATCCTGTAAGTCTTTTCTCAATTCTATTAATCAATCCATTGAATTTTGTCACTTTTGGTCATGAAGTTCCTAGAGGCAGCCCTAAATAAATGAAAGGGAAAGAGCCCAATTTACACCCAAGGATTTCGGCTAAATTGACCCCTGTATCATGATCACAATGCACTAGAACTAAAAAAGATTTATCAAAATTCACTTTTAGTCCTATTGAAGATGCAAAAGATTGCAGAAGAGCTTTTAATAAGAAAATTTCTTTAGACGAGGCTCTTAGGATTATGAGAGTGTCATCTACATACTAAATGATGCGAAAATCTTGACAAGATAAGTTATCAATTGAAAGTTCCAGTAGACCTTTTCTTTTAGCAAGATTAAAAATACTTTGTAGAAGGTCTGCCACCATCACAAAAAGCAATGGAGAGAGAGATCTCCTTGTCTAACACCTCTTTTACACTGAATAATTTTCCCAGGAATATTGTTCAGAAGTATGTTAGAAGATCATGTTTGTAGTATTGCTGAAATCCAATTCAGCCATTTATTATAAAATCCTTTAACTTTTATGACTTCCAGAATTGAATTATGTTCAATAGTATCAAAAGTTTTCTCAAAATCTAGTTTGAGCAACACTGTTGGACATTTCATCACTTTACAAATATGTAAATATTCAAAAGTCCAAGCCAAACAATCTTGAATAGAACAACTTTGAATGAATCCATATAGATTATTATGAACTGTAGTTTTAATCTCTTTCTGAAGTCTAGAGGCAAGGATCTTTATAATTAATTTGATAACACTATTAACAGGTGAAATCGGTCGAAAGTCATTAACCTTCATAGTTTCATCCTTTTTTGGCAAAAGAATAATCCATGAGGAATTTACTCTTTGTAAATCCACTGATCCTTCATAAAAAAGCTGAAAAAGTTTGTAGAAGTCTGACTTAATGATTTCCCATCAAGATTTATAGAATTGACCATTGAAACCATCTGGACCAGGGCTTTTATTAACAGGCATTTGACGAATAACCCAATCAATTTCATCTGGAAGAATAGGACTTTCTAGCTGAGGAAAATCCCTCTTAAAGTCTTCAAATAATTCATCCAAATTAAAATCAACATTAGAAGAATTTGAAACACCAAATTTAATCTTGAAAGTAGACCACAAATGTTCAGCCATTTCCTGATGTGTTTTTAAAACACAATCCGAGTCATTCTTTAGAGGCAATAAAATTATTTCTGAAATTTTTTGAAGCCACTGAATGGAAAATTTTTGTATTTTCGTCACCAAATTTATCCCACCTAAATTTTTCTCTTTACTCTAATATTCATTATCAGCTTTCAACAAATATCTCAAATGAGCATTTAGAATAATTCAAAAATTAAATTCCAGAGCACTTAGAGTTCTTTGCTCCTCCTATCCATCTGGTTAGAAGCAAGTTAAGAGTTATCAATCCAGATTTTCAATTGATAAGTTTTGCTAAAACACTAGAAAGCCTAGTTGCCATGTTCAAGGACGCCAATTGAAAACTCTGTATAATCGGAGGGCCTTGTTGCAAAACAGCCAAAACAATGACAAGCCCTACCCGACCGCCATTTTTCCTTGGCCTGTCATACTCCAACACTTTAACCCTCGCTTCTTCACCCTCGACGAGCTGTCAACGGCGACCAAGTCCACGCCGCCCGGCACCGCCGTCTCTACCTCCTCTGTTCTTCCTCAGGCCCGGACGCTTTTCTTGCTCCCCTCTCCCTATGTTCTAAAAATCCCCCAAAACCCCCAATTTATCATCTCCAATGCTGGCGGTCGGGAAATCACTAGCGACGTGCCCCTTCGTCTTCCTCAGCCTCCCCAGGTACTTCCGTCCCAAATCCGACCTACCGAAGCCCTAGCACCACCACCATCCGCTCGCCACCTTGTTGCTGCCTCACCACCGCAATCTGCACTCCGCCGTCGATGACTACCTCCGATCGTCACATCGACAGCGTGATTCTATCCTCTAGCCCCGTGCTTGCCCTCTCAGCCCCCATTGCTGCCTCGCCGCCGCCTTGCCGTGAAGGAGATTGACACCTACACCTCCACCACCACTCTAGATCCGGCTCCACATAGCCAACACCGCAGGCACGCCACCAAAGCTCTAGATCTACCGCGTCCCAGCTGCCGCGCCGCCCGAGCTCATCCCATGCCGCGCCGCCTTGCCCTCATCTCCAGCCGTGCCACCACTTGCACGGCCGCACGCTGGTTCATCCTCGCCGACCGTGTGCCGCTTGGCTGGCATCACCTTCACCAACACAAAGACAAGTGCCCGAGCCCCAGCTTTCTTCCTCGGCCTCCGCCACTGTGGTTTGCTTTTTCTTCACCAACCCGCTTCATTCTCCACGCCAACGCCAGGCTCCTTCCTCGACTACCAACTGCCTCCAGAAGCCCTCTAGCAGTTCTAGCTTTGACCTGAGCCCCCAACTCGAGGGCCGTGCAGCACTACAATTGACACGCCCGAAACGAGTGCATTTAATAATAATTGCAAGTGAATTGTTGAGCATTGAGTACTTGATGATTGAATCATGAGTAATAACTGTATTAGTATTTCAGATTAAAAAGTACCAAAAAATTAGAGTGATTTTGAGAGTTGACAGTTACAACTAAGATTTACAACTAAAATCTATCAAATTAGGGTTTTGAAAGCAAGAAAGTTGCAAGTTTTAAAAACTAGGGTTTTAGAAAGCGAGAAATAATAAAATTATGGTTTTAGAATTTGAGAGAGAAAATCTAGCGTTTCAAGAATTCCTTATCATCGGATGTAATTTCTAACCAAGACCAGTGAATTACAAATCAATTTCAAGTGTTTTTAAAATAGATTAAGTTGCTGATATGGTCGCCTGTACAACAGTCAGAAAATCGCTTTAACGGTTAAGTCTAACGAGAACTCCTCTCTTGTTTAGGAGTTCGACATTAGAGTGCAATTTCATTCTCTAGAAAATCGAATTGAAAACTTATTCGGTCAAAAGAATTCAAGAATTTCTCTAAATTCTCATCTAAGCTCAGCTGTTATGCATGTTGCTTAGCTGAGAAATTAGGGTTTAAAGGAAGAAAACTCAAGTTTTGCAACTTAAATTTTTGAGTTTTCTTCTTCTAAACCCTAATTTCTCTACTAAGCAACATGCGTAACTGCTGAATTTAAACGAGAACTTATGAGAGTTCTTGAGTTCTTTTAACAGAGTAATTGTGCCTAAATGTGGAACTCTGAGTGAGAGGTTCTCGTAAGACTTAACCGTTGAAGCAATCATCTGATTGTTGTACAGGCGATCATACCAGCAACTTAATCTATCTTAGAAAACACTTGAAATTGATTTGCAATTCACTGGCCTTGATTAGAAATTACACCTGATGGCAAGGAATTCTTGAAACTTTAGATTTTCTCTCTCAAATTTTAAAACCTTAATTTTGTATTTTCTCGCTTTCTAAAGCTCTAGTTTTTAATACTTGCAGCTTTTTAGTTTGATAAATTTAAGTTGTAGATCTTGGTTGTAGCTCTCATACCTCAAATTCACTCAAAAATTTGACATGTCTGAAATGGATACGTTTAGTAATAATTGTAAGTGAACAATTGAATATTGAACACTTGAGAGTCGAATTCATGAAGGATATAAATGTATTCATCTTTCAGATTAAAAATTTACCAACTAAATCAAAATGATAACATGAGAAGCTTCAAGTAGTTAGCAATATTTTGCGAGCTCAGCATATGGTTGTTTCTTCCTAGGAAAGACTTTCTTTGCTTGCAATAAGGCAATTTGGAAGTCTTAAGCCCCCGCAGAGGCAAATTCTTTGTGTGGCTCGCAACCTTGTGCAAGATTCTTACGGCAGATAATTTGGCAAAGAGGGCTTGGCCTCACCCAACCTCATGTTACTTTTGTAATCTTCAGCAGGAGACTTCGCCCCATCTGCTTTTATCTTGCAACTACTCCATAAATGTTTGGGAAGGAGTGCTGCAATGGTGGGAATTGCGAGCTATAGCTCCTACGTTGCAGGGTACAAGTGGGAGCAGAGGAAGGAAAACTGTGAGAAGAGCTAATAGGAAAGCAACTGACAGCCTAATGATCTTGGTCCTTTGGGTGGTTTGGAAGGAAAGAAACGAGTGTATCTTTCGACAGGAGTGCAAATCTGCAGGAAACTTGATCACCAATATCAAAGAGGAATACAGTTCATGGTATAAGGTGAAAATTATACAAGTGTAACTATCAGGGCATACGAAGGAATAGTTTAGATGTTTTGGGCCTGGACTTCTGCTTTTTATGTTGTTGGAAACGGCTTTGTAAACACGGACTATAAATAATCCCTATTCTTTTCCTCTACTTAATGCAATGGAAAGCAGGTCTTCTGTTTTCCCTTCAAAAAAAAAAAATAACACCTGCCATAACAAAGTCTCAAGAGCAAGACAAACAATAAAATACATCAATGTCATCGCCAGAATCAGAACCACTCAAACTTGATGAAGTGAATGACAACGCCTTGGTTGTCATCGTGAAGAAACCAACTTGTCAACCAGTTCAAGAGCTGGAGAAGTTGGAGATTGACGAACTGAACCACAAATTTGAAGAATTCATCCAAAGATGAATGAAGAGGCCTTGCAGTTGCAACAAGAGAAGGCCTTGCCACTGTAGCAAAACTGCAAAAGGCAATCCAGCTAGTTAAAGAGGTTGTAACTTCTCTTGCAGTATAGATGACTAATGATTGAGCTGAGCCGAGCACTTCCATTCCACCACCCCCCCCCCCCCCCCCCCCCCCTTCTTTTTGGCCCTTCTACACACTTCCTGCGGAGGTGTATGGTGTCAGCGTTCTGAAATTTAACTGGCATAGATGACACATCAAACTTGCACTACAAGAAAATACAAGCAACAACTCAATCGCAAATCGAGGTACAAGTTTTGGACTCGCACCAAATCACAAGCATGCTAATTTAACTGATAACAACCATGCCCAAAACACTCAAATCATTTCCTCAAACCACAGAAGGATTGATCAAGGAAACCAATAAACAAAAATAATTAAGAGTTACAGCAGCACCAAAACAATTCGGGGCTAAAATGTTCACATGTTATTCAAACCTAAGAAGTACTGTTTGGTACAGATGCCACAACAATTTCAGAGTTTTGGACATCATTTGCAAATCTAGAAACAAGAGTGCCTAGGAGCGCCTCCCCAATAGTAGTCAGCTTAGAGGTGTGAGGTTGGCTAGTTTCGGCATACAGGGAAGTTTTTGTGGACAAGGATGGACAATAATTAACGGACTGCCCATTCAGGCAAAACAGAGGCATACATGTAAGTACTAGATAATTAACAGTGAGTGCTACAACTATGGGTTTTACAACTTTTCAGGCTTCAACCTCCTCCACTTGATGCTCTGGTTGTTTCTTCTCAACATCCTTCTCATCTTCATCCTCATCAGCCTCCTCCGACAACTTGGTCAACTCTTCTTGAATCATGAGTTTGATAGATGCTTTTCTTGGAGTCATGTCCATCTTGTAATGTTTATCTGGAAGATGATGTTTGTTAGAATGTCAAGCATGACGACAGATATTACAATCCAATAAACTCAAATGGCTTACCAAGCTTCTTAAGGATGTCACTAAATGTAGCCTGGAAAATCAGATCCAAACAAACTGTTAGGTCTGACAAAAAAAAAACTACGCATTAAATGTACAAATAAAAATAGAGAAGAGTTAGCAACTAGAGCAACCAAAATAAAAGGGGAAAATAAACCAAGTCAGCAGTAACACTATAAAAGTGCATTGGAAATGTAATCCTGGAAAAGATGAACTGAAGGGGCGGTGGTGGGGCACCACCACAGCCAAAAAGCCTTTAAACCATTTTACTCATGCTGTTTAAACAGAAATGGTGTTAAGTGTATGAAGTAGCATTTTTGTTCTTATGACTGCCCTACCTCAAAATCTGGTTGCAGTTCACATATAGTTGTAGTCCACTATAGTTCATTGTATATGGCTACTGTCAAATAATGTAACTCACCGTGTTAAAGTCAACTTTTTTGAGAATTTCAACAATGGTCGTTCTCAGTTTGTCCATGCTGGGTAGGGCTTTTTCTGCTTCTGCTGATTTCCCTCTATCATTTGTCACCCTTTTTCCTAGATAAAACAGAAATGTTAAGATCTATACCAGAATCTGAAAATTTCCCAACATGATGTACATTTAAATGAAGGAAACTACTGCTGTAAAATATTCTGAAAGCAGATTTCCCAAGTTACATATGGCACAGATTTACAAAGCAGCAAAAGAAAGGTTCTTGCAGTGGACTACTTGTGCAGGAGATGTGTTTTAGTGATCAAATTTTATCAAGCTCCCATACCTAATAACGTAAATGCAAAACCAACTAAAACTGTGACCCCATTAAATACAACTCTGGCCAAATTAACTACAACCCATGAATATTGGCATAAATCCTAAAGGTATAATGTAACTTCTATCCTTTTGACATACATCAATTTTGTCACTCCTTGAGTAATGAGTCCAATGACAGCTCATGGAACAACAAAAAATGTTCAGCTAGTGCAGCTGTTTTATGAATAGAACATGTGGGTGAACACATAGTTCTTGTATGACAATGCATTTCAAATCCCAGATAAATAAAATAGAAACTAATAGGCCACTAGTCCATTACACAACCAGAAAGTTTGAGAGGGACAACTAGAAATTCAGGATTTATAATAACCAAACAGCAAAGGAAAGGGAATATTTGGGGTATCAAGTGCAAAGTACCCTACAGTGGAATCTAGTTTCTAAGATGACAAGTATACCTGACGATTTTTTTTCTTTTATATCCTTTCCAGATCCTGAAGCACGCTTTGGTGTAATGGATTTCCTCTTCCTAGAGAAGACCTTTGCACCATCATCAGGGCTCTCCTTATCCTTAGAAATTCTGGGTGATGATGCTTTACTTTGACTCTTGCTAACTGTAGCTACAGGAGCTGTCTTAGGGCCACTCCCAGTGACTGCCTTCTTTTTACCTGCAGAACCTTTTCCTTCTGAAGACTTCTTACTTGCCTTATCTTCCCCAGAGTCATGGTCATCTTCCTCTTCATCATCAACTTCTTCATCTACATCTTCATCTTTGTTTTCCTCGCTATCAGAATCCATGTGTTCATCCTCATCAACCTCTTCTTCATCAGCATCTGACGCCAGATCTTTCGTCTGCCTTTTACTTGGAGCGTCTTCATCAAGAAGTCTCTGAAGCAGTAAAAACAAGGAGAAAAACACAGGTAACAACAACAATGAAGAGGATGATGACGATGGTGGTGATAATAGAGACAGACATCACAAGTACAATTTGGGACAAGCAACCAGATACAAAACAGTACTTTGGTGTACATGTACATGCTCAATGCAACATCAAGAATACAATAGCTATTAATAAAAGGTTAAATATAATAAATCTTACTTGAACTTCCCAAATAAAGAAAAATAATTAAAAGCTTGCATCCAACAAATATGGCACCATACCTTCCTAGACCTCTTGGGTGTGCCACCCAGATTCTTAGTTGCACTTCCACCCCCTCTCTTGCGCTTTCTAGAATTTGATCCCTGGACAGTTGAAAAAACAAAAAAAAAAAGAAGGGGGTGGTGGTGGTTTGGCATTGAGAGTGGCGTTCTTATAACTTCCATATGTTATAATGAAACCATAAATATCAAGACATTATAGCATACCCAATGGTTAATAGATAACATCTCATTCTCACCTGGTCATCAAAAAGTGCAGAATCATCCATTGCATGAGGTTCAGCAATGAAGTCCAACAGCTTCGCCACAATGTCTTCCTACATGAGTCATCTCAATTGCATATTAGAATGTCGGGTATGTCACTATAACCAATGCTGCATCACACTGCAGCTTGGAGTCAGCAGAGCACCATTCTAAGGAAAAAAGAAACATTTACGAACCTTTCTACTGTTTGTTTTTGGAACTGGAATAGCAAGCACACCAGAAAGATCTACTAAGGTGTCTTTCACACATTTGTCAAGCTTCTCCTTTGCCTTGGCTCTCTGCTTTTCCTACAATAAAGAAAGAAACCAAAGTTCAAATCAATGCTATAAGTTAAATAGTGTTGACTACATCAAATTTTCATAAAGAGGTGCTTACGTCACTTTCATGCCAAACAAATCCAGAGAACTGGAGTATATGGCTTTTAAAGTCAACAACCTGAAACAGTAAACAACTACTTGTCAGGATATGTATGTTAAGACGTGAGAAACCAAAGAGCAAAAGTACACCAATTACATCAGTTATGGCAGTCAGAAAATGAGTTCAAAGTTATAGCAAAACATGGAAAAGGAACAACACAGCATCATATCTTATTTAAAATCTAAATGAAAATGAATATAGCCTACTTCTGACCACTTAAATGTTCAGAATTTGAAGGAAGCAAATCATATAAAAGGAAATGACAGCTATCTTCAACTGAACTTCAAAAACTGCACTCCCAGAACTTATCCTTTGTATGTTTCAGCTAAACTCCTAATGCACCACACCTTAGCTTTGCAGCCCTCTCTTCGGAAGTTTGATAAGTCATGCAACCAGCTACAAGGCTTTAGACACTGAACAGTTCACATTTTTCTAAATTAGCACTCGCATCTTGAAACAACAGGCTAATCGCTTAGGTTTTATGTTGTTCTCATGGCATTTTGTTCACTGGGGGTGCGGCGGCACTTAGCAGCTTCAACTTCTCAATTCAAATGGAGCTTAGGCTTATCTAAGAAGCTAATCTAAAAATTTGGCATGTTAAGATAGGCTTAAGCTTGTGAGAGTTTTAGGTGCAAACTTAAGCCCCTCCAAACATGTCTTTAGCAAATGTTATGATTTTCCAGCAAATACTCTTACAAGCTGAACAGTGCGCATCTCAACAGAAGTGTTCCATAATAATGCTTAGGCTGGACCACATGCTTACAGATATGATCTGCATACATGGAATGGCTCAGTAGAAGAAAGGATTTGCTTTATGTGAAGCAAAATCCTGATGGAAAACCAACATAAGATTTCAATATTCTTTATGTGATTAAAGATCATGTCTAGAGTTAGCATCAGCAATACTGAAAGAAAACTTCTAATGTTTAAAATTACCTTTCAAAAACTTCTAATGTTTAAAATTACCTTTCCTCTCCTCCCAAAAAGAATGTGATGAAGAAATTTAAGATCCGTCGGTTTCTTTCTTGATATTCTATGTGCCACTGAAAATATAATAAAAAAATCTGATCAGAAGAGAAATTTTAAATCACTAGACACTACTACAAATCTATAATAACTAAGAGACTGTTGTGCAAATAATTGAATTCACTAAGCACAATGATACAAATCATTCAGCAATAGAATGTACCATTGGAAATGAAAAGCAAATTCCAATTCAATGTTATAGAAAGAAAATGATTTACAAACCGCAATATCACCCAAAGCCCTGACAACAGAGACAGTGAAAATGGTATGTTCTTATAAGAAGAACATTGGCAAAATAAGAAATCTGTTGATGTCTTTAATTTTTTTTTTTCTAAGGAACACATTTGTGTTGAATTTGAAGATAGTGAAGCAGTGATACTATTTATTTATGTCTGAAGCAATGCTAATCTGTATTCTTTATCCCATTGCAAAAGCAAAACACAGGCAATTTACCAGATAGTTTTTTAACATGTAGCTGACATAACCAAATACAAATCTACAAAACTGTTAGGTCAAGTTAAGCTTAGAATATCCTTAAATAACAACTGGAGAAGTAAAACGGAAATAGCAGAATCAGTCACTAAGCATAATATTGACATAAGCACGTCAAAAGAGAACCTAATACACACTTGTTGATTCAACTGACAGATAAGGAACAAGTTGATCATAATTTTTGCTGCCAAAGGCATAACTTAGGACAAAAAATTCAATTAGAAATCAGGTTTGGAGTTAACACTTGCACCAACTACCAGGTAGCCAATATAGAACATGGAGAACCCAAAGAAAAAGAAAAGAGCATTTCAAAAGGACCAGCAAACAATCTAGTTTTATAGCATTTGCCCAATGCCAATTTACTATCTGTCTTGCATAACCAAGAAAACATCACATCATTGAGGGAAGTTTTTCAGACACTTAATGCAAAAAACAAAGAACCATTATGAATTAACGACTGTAGAGAAGGCCTACCAATCACACCCAAAAAGTAATAAAAAAAAAGAAAGCAAATAGTAAGACAGGACATCCATACCACTTGATATATCCTTCAAAGGAGTTCCACGGCCCTACAATTCAAATGTTTATGAAGAGATACTGGAAGCAAACCAAGTTAAATGAGAGAACATGGGTTTGAGGAAAGAACCTTCTCAACAACAAAGTTCCTGCTTGGCTCCTTTTCAATTACTTCAACCAACCTCTCCACTGTTTTCCTCTCACGTACAGGGCGATCAAGAGCATAGGGGCTTGGGGTGCTCAACAAATCCTTGGCTTCCCTAGATTTGGATCCATCTTGTTTCCTATCCTTTCCCTGGCTTCTTTCCCTAACACTCCTTGCCTTCTTGTTCTTAGGTGTTTCCTCCTTATTCTCTTCCACATTCTTGTCTGCTTCACTGACTTGCTCTTCTGTTGCCTCACCATCTTTCTCTTTTTTTTTTGCACTGTCCTTTCCTAGCTTTTTCTTATTGGCATTTGGCTTTTTCTTCCCTTTATCTTCTTCCTCTTGCATTTTGCTATCCACCCTTTTTCCCTCTTTCTCCACCTCTTGCTTGTCAGCAGCACCCTTTCCATTCGCTTTCTCCTCCTCATTCTCAGCATCCCCCTTCCCATCCATTTTCTCTTCCTCTTGCTTGTCAGCAGCTCCCTTCTCTACCAATTCCTTTTCCTCTTGCTCAGCCACACTACCTTTTCCTTCCTCCTTCAATTCCTCCTGCCTCTCAGAGCCAGTTTGTTCTCCATATTTCATTTCTTGTTTTTCTTCCCCTGTTAGCTGTGCCTTGTCTTCTCCTTGCTTCTCCACATTTGTGTTTTCTTCCTTATCTTGCTTTTGCTTCTCTGCTGTCTTTCCCTCCTCTCCTTCCTTCTGCTCTTTATCTTTGAACTCTGCATTGATGGCCTCAGCCTCAACTTCATCCATCTTGGCATCCTCACCTTCTGCTGGCTTAGCATGTTGACTATCCTTATTTACCTCCTTATCTTCCTTTTTGTCTGTGCCTTTTGCATCAATCATTTTTACATCCTCAGCTTCGTTATTGACGGCAACTTCTGTGTCAACCATTTTGACATCCTCGGGAGCTGCATCTTTAGCACCATCCTCATCAACTTCTTTGCCATCTTCAGACTCAGCCATCTTCACACCGTCAACTGCTTTGTCCTTCGTGCCATTTTCACAACCTTCCTTCTGTTCTCCAGAATCCTTATTTTTAACTGCCACCTCCTTGCTCTCTCCGGACTCATCCTTCTTGGTATTATCCTTCTTATTAGAAGCAGCAGCATCAGCATTTGCTCCTTCATTCACCAATGGAACCCCCTCCTCCATTACTGGTGCTTGGTCTGCCTTGGACAACCAAACCGGAACGCTAACCCTCCACTACTGCAGATGAACAATTAACCCAAATAAAGAATTCTGAGATTTTGCAAGCTAAAAAGAAATCCCAACACAAAAAGAAGACTTGGACACTGTTGCATGGGTGCGCACTGTAAAGACTAAAAGTTTACATTTTTCATACAAATCTAGTAAAGAAATGAACAAAAATCCCCAAAGCCCTGAGCAAGAGTTATACATTCCAATGCCCGATAAATCACCAGAAACAATGCCAAAAGCCCCATGTAGCCAGAACTGAACAGGAAGCCCCGAGCAAGAGTTACATGTCCCAATTCCCCATAGCTCACCACAAACAATGCCAAAAGGCAAAAGCTCCAGGTAGCAACGAGCAGAAGAAATTAAATGGAGGCTGTTGGGAAGCCCAACCAACAATTAGTTAGACCATTTTGTTCCATCAAGCGACTCAGTTAACTAACCATGAGTGGTTTTGGATGCTAAGGACTCCCCCTATGGCATACAAAACAACTCAAACATTCCCAGCAAAGAAGCAAAAAGCACCAATTTGACCATTAATAGAACAAACCCTAAAAATTTAAAAGCTTACTCAAGGAGCTTTCCTAGGTCACAGTGGTGGGCTGCCATCATGCCAAAGATCCCAGCTTTTTCCAAATTCCAACCTAATCCTCTCTAAAACGCACTAATTTTAAGCCCCTGAAAGCAAGAAACCCCAACCGAATGCGCTTGACCAAGCGAATTCAGAAACCCTAAAAAGCTTCAGCTGCTTATCTGCTGTGAAATGATTGACGAATCCAACAGATTTGGACGAGGAATCGAGACGAACAAGAGTCACACACCTGGAGATAGATGAATTCCAACCTCAGGGGGAAGAACCAAAAAAAACTTTTTTTTTCTCCCTCTTTGCTCTGGCGCTGGGGCTTAGGCAGGCGTCCGGGTATTAGTTTGGGGTGGTGTTTTTTGTTTTTTTTCTTTTTTTTTATGTCGTCGATGGGTCCCAACCTTCTAGTAGGTCATGTCGATCAGTAACACTATCTGTGGGTCCCACTTCTTTTTCTGGTCCGACTGCATGTTCAAATTCTCCCTCCCGCAGTACTTTCTTTCATAGGCATTCAAAGGAAACCAGTCTCTCATCTAGATAGCTATATCTAGTATAAAAACTACTTTAATGCAATGGAGAAACCGGCCGACCACACTAGAAATGCCAAGATTTTGTGAGCCTGAGCATCAGCACACGGAAAAAAAAAAGAAAAAAGTGTATGCCTTCTCATCTTTCTTGGTTTGTTGATTGTTATTTATTAGTTTTGGGACAAACACATAAGATTTTGTAGATCGAGAATGCCGATTAGAAGGAGGTAAATAAAAAGTTAAAAAAAAAATTAGCTCAAATTGATTTTTTGCAAGTAAAGAAATCAAGTTTTTTGTAAGTAAAACCTAAAATAAATTAAGGATCGGGTGCTCTAAAAACATGTTATCAAGAAATACAAGCAAGGATGAGCAAAAGAAATAACCGAGACACAAGGATGTATTATGAGGTCTTGGAGACTCACCAGCCTCTTCTACTTTTCGTTGAAACGCTCTCAAATGAGTTTTGCTTCAATTTTCACTATGATTGCTTTTCTCTACTTCGGATAGGTGAGTACCAACCTTCACAACCACTTACCAAATCTCTTCGACAAATTTCGACAATGAAGAGATAACCAAATCAACCAAACTGTCTAGGTGTCAACGAACACCAAGAGTAATAAACTCAGAAAACTTGCTTGACTTCGATCAAGCACCAAGAAACTCAAGTGATAGAGGAGGCACACAAGTGTAGTGGCACTCAACTCTCTAATGTAATGAACATACAAGCGCTTGACTAAAATGTGAGATCTTTAAGCTCAAGAGTATAAGATTGAATTCAAGCTCAAGTGTATACAATAGATGCTTAGATGAATGTCGACGATTGGGACTCTCGTCCTTAGTCGAACTTACATAAATGTTAAAGAAGAATGTGAACCAATCTAAGGTGAATCTCAGGTAAGTTATGGTATCTCTGTCAGAGGAAAAAATGAGTTTATACAGGTTCGGGCCCTCTGATAATGAATAATAGCCCTACGTCCTGTTAGGATTTCACTATATAAATCGAGGATTACAGAAAGAGAATCAAGGATGTTTTTAGGTAGACTAAAAACAATCTTGTACTCTTTAGCTTGCAGTCAATATAAATCTATTGTGGCTAGTTCTAAAGTGTTGTGTTTTGAATCTCTTGTTCGATCCCCTGATCTCTCCCGGCGATCCTTCTTTTATAGCTCGTCACCAATCATCGGTTACGGGATTTGAAAGGTTGCTGAGAGACAGACGTGCTCCGGCCATAATATGTAATTATGCCCGTTTATGATTACACATTTATCGCCTTGTCAATTACAAGGAACTTAAAGAGCTGAAACACCCAGGCGGCGGTAGTGGTAAAACAGGCTCAACTACTATATATGATTGAATGAGGCTAATCATATAACTGTTGGATGTTTTAACTCTTTAGTATGCCAAGGTCGCGTATGAACCACAACAGTACATGGCTATCTTTATGTCTTCCACTACTCGGGTGACCATGGGAAAATATCTCCATGTGCACAGTATTCGTGGGTATGTGAGACCGTGGTCTCTGCGACTTCGGTCATTGCAAACATCTAAATACTACAGGGCCCGCGACATCACAGAGTGAGACCATGGAATGAGTCATGTCCAGAATATCTTGGATCAATCTATTGTCTTCCTCTTATGCTCTTGAGACTATAGAGAGGTAGAAAATCTCGCTCTGTAGTCCTTGCGACTACAGAACGGCAAAGGTGACTAACTCGGGTTATAATCCTCGTCAATGAATGCTAGAAAGCAAACAAAAAGGTGAATATATACCCCTCCTACAGAATTTAGCCGTTGCAAAAGTTATGTGCAAAAAATAGTATTACTAGACAATCCTAAACACAAGCGGATGGTTCAGAGTAGTTGTAACGGTTACTAACAAACTTTAGAACTAGCTGTTGACACTACTACAGAAATGTAGTCTAATAACCCCTATCTTCTAACTATTTTACACAATTTGGAAGAAAACCGTTAGTGTACATGATGAGCAGTTTGATTGGGCATTTGTACTAACGGTTGGGTTGTGAGAAACCATCAGTAAAACGACATGATTTTTTCTAACGGTTCTAAATATATTAACAGTTAGAAGAAATATACTTATAGTAACGGTGGCATTTTGGGAACCGTTAGAATAGATTTTATTTTATTCTGTCGTGCTATAAATGATACCACTGGCAGATTTTTCGGACATGCGTAACATGTGTACAACGGCGCGAGCTGACCGAGTGACCGGTCACCTCCCGCCGAGCAACACAGGGATTGACACGGTGATTTTTATACACGTTCAGGTCCCGATGGGGGCTCTAGTCCTGTCGGCACCCTCCGGACATGAGTCCGCTGGGGAGGTGCTCTCTCGGGGAGAGAGGTCTCCAAAAGATGCCTGTTGTTTGTGTGTAAGAATGGAATTCGGATTTGCTTACAAATGAGATACAAGGGAGTATATATAGGCCCCAAAAGATGCAAAAAGACCAAAAAGCCCTAACTACAGCCATCGAATTGAAGGGCACCGATGCCATTTCACCGACTGAAGGACTTGCATGCTTGACAAGTGTCCTCGCTAGTTCCCGAGACGCTCCTCACGTCGCCCGCACGTTACCTTGCACGGGAAACCCCCGTGGCTTTTCCCGGGAGGCCTCCGTGACATTTCACGGGAGGTGTTCGGGGTTTGCCATGGGGGGTGTCCGGGGCCTAGAGTGGAGCCCGCGGCCTTCTACGGGAGACCCCCGTGGCTTTTCCTGGGAGGCTTCCGCGATATTCCACGGGAGGCGTCCGGGTTTTCCACGGGAGCCCTTCGGGACTTTCCACGGGAGGCGTCCAGGACTTCTACGGAAGCCCTCCGTGGCTTTTCCCAGGAGGCTTCCGTGATATTTCACGGGAGGCGTTGGGGGTTTGCCATGGGAGCCCTTCAGGACTTTCCATGGGAGGCGTCCGTGGTCTTCTACGGGAGCCCTCCGTGACTTTTCCCGGGAGGCCTTCGTGATATTTCACGGGAGGCATCCGGGGTTTGCCACGGGAGCCCTTCGGGACTTTCCACGGGAGGCGTCTGGAACTTTCCACGGGAGGCATCCGGGGCTTTCCCCAGTAGCCCTCCAGGATTTTCCACAGGAGGCATCCGGGACTCTCTCCGATAACCCTCCGGGACTTCCCATAGAAGGCACCCGTGGTCTTCTACGGGAGCCCTCTATGGCTTTTCCTGGGAGGCCTCCGGGACTTTCCTTGGTAGCCCTCCAAGACTTCCCACGGAAGGCGTCCGGGCCAAATCCCGGGAAACATCCGAAATTTCCCCCAACAGCAGCCCCCCAGACTCCCGGGGACATGGGGTGGCCCTAGAGGGTATGCGCAGGACTTGGCCTCGGACGACGCTTTGCCTTCTGGGACATGCCCCGGGCCGCGCGCAACGCTTCGGCTCCCAAGCCATTTTCCCACGCGAACCCTCGATTCATGCGCACGCGCGCCGTACGGCGCGTCAATCTTTGTGCAACTCTTCGATATCCACGTGACGGTGCCCATTTGAGGCCCCCTCCGTCACTTATAAATAGGAGGAGGGGGGCCCGGTCCGGGACATGCCACTTCAAACTCCTAACTTTCGCTCTCCCAGTAACTCACTTTGCTCTTCCGAAGAGTTGATTTCCCGGTAGCTTTCTTCCTTTTTTGTCTTTCTCGGAGACTTCCACTTCCCGATGATGGCACCGAAAAGCCGAATGAAGGCATCCGAACTACCCCCGGAGGAGGTCACCTCCGACTTTCTCGAGGCCACTGAGTTCTCCCCCTGGGACCTTGAGATCTTCCTTGACTGGAAGTTGTTTGCGACCGGGGACATCAGGATCCCCAGGCCGGAGGAGATGGTGCCGAGCCCCCGGGAGGGAGAGGTGGTGGCCTTTTAGGCCTTTGTGGAGGTTGGGCTCTGGCTCTCGGTGCATCCACTGCTCCGGGAGTATGGCCTCTCGCTCAACGACCTCACCCCAAACACCCTCGTCCTGATGGGGTTGTTCATGTGGCTATGCGAGACAGCCACCGGGGAGAAGCCCACCCTCCGACTTCTCTGGTACTTCTTTGAGCCCTCGGCGAGGGGCTCATTCGTGATGAAAGGCGGTCCCAAGTCCCCCTTCGGCTCGGTCATGATCCAACTCATGCCCGGCCGGACAGATGAGTACCCAGTCCAGGCCTCCCGGGACCACTACGGAGATTGGCTCCGGAGGTGGTTCTACCTCCAGGTGAGCGACCCAGAGGTGACTTACTCCCAGGAGCCATCGTCCTACTGCCGGTCGACTGGCTCGGTGGCCTCGGAGTGGACCGAGCGGGAGATGGACCTCCTCACCTGGATGGCGGAGGTCCGGCTCAGGAGGTCCATGCGAGACCTCGTGGAGGAACTGGCGCTTCTCCGGGTGGCGTCCTTCAGCCTGCGTCGGGGAACAGGGGTGAGCACGGGCTCACCGCCCGCCCCGGACGGCGGTGGATCAGCGTAAGTCTCCGGACTCGATCCCTCGGGGAGGGGTAGCCCCCTGGAGGTGGTGACCTCTGACTTTTTTCTAACTTGTTCTTTTCCTTTTTGCAGTCCGGTCCTACGATAGCTCTCGGGAGGTGGCGGTCAACCTCCTCGGGAGGTATTATGTGGACGGGCACGAATGAGTCGTGCGCGTCATCTGGGAGGCCCCCCCCCCCAACCTCGTGGCAAAGGCCTTCGGCCTGCAACTCCCCATCCGGGTGCCCCTCCCCACCCGCAGCTCACACAAGAGGGGGAAAGAGGCAGCCGGGGGGCCTCTGAAGCACGCTCGCGAGCAAAAGAGCCCCATGAAGACCCAGGTGAAGCCCCCGGGCCCCTCGGTGGGGACTCCCATGAAGACGCTAGTGAGGGCACTGGCCACGTCCCCGATGGTGCTATCGGCGACCCCGGTGGCTGCATCCCCGGATGCGGGTCCCTCTGGGCCATTCGGGGGTGTAGTGGCTGGGGAGAGCCAGGAGTCGGACTGGGAGATGTACGCCTCGACTCCCTCTCCGACACCGGTGGCCCCAGAGGCTCGCCCGCAACCGCTACGCAGAGGGGTCTCCGTTCGGTTTAAGACATCAGGGGCCCTCTGTGGAGACCCTCATTTGAGGAATCCGGTGGCAACCGCCCAAGTGGGTTGCACTCAGAAAGGTACATCACAAGCTCACACCAACAGAATTTACATTAAACTGCAATGCAAGTAAATCAAACAAGTACAAGGTCACGAGGACCAATATTACAGTATCATAACGACAAGGATGACGCTAATTAAAGTTGATACAAAAATAACAAGTTTCTCTACACAAGAGTCGACACTACAGTACCGAACACACAGGACAACACACAAAGCGATCACGAAGATCTTCACTTCCTTCGGCAGCTGCTCAGCATGGGCTTGCACCACATCGGACTCCACTGGGTGCATGACCCTCCTAGAAGGCTGAATCATCTGGAACAATTCCTTCCTCTTCTTGTTGCGCAAAGCCAAAAGAATCGGGGTCAACGAATCCTTCTTTTGGATTTGTGTGCAAAGGCAAGGGTGAGCACGTTGTCCACACGATACTCAACAAGTCTCATTTTATGAATGCAGGTACATAGATGAGGGGATTCTCAAGGAATGAGGCATTTGGTTTATAGATAAGAATAGAATAGATTTTCACTCTAAAGCTTTGAAGAAAGGTTTTACTTTCAACAGCGAGACTTTGAAAATCCTAAACTAGATTTTAGAAAATGTTATGTGTGGCGGTCTTTCATTAGTCACCACTTTATTAACCAATGTTATAAAAATCTTCCAAATACTACTTGTGCTGCAACAACGTGGATAGAATCCACCGCGTACAGACTCCATAACCTGGGAGCTCAGAGTATCCGATACTTTTTGAAACTTTGCAAAGGTTTACCACTTTTAATCCACTTCATCATTCAGCTTTCAAGTTGGTACCTCTCCAAGCGAATTTTACACATGTGACAAGGCCAAGATCACACAACAGTTTTGCAATCCTAGTATTAATAATTCCCTGCCCGGTAAATAGATAGTTAAGTCTAAGATACCGTTGTGGGTACTCCCTAGAGCCAATTCTACCTAGCCTTGGTCTATGGTCCCGTGAGACACATAGCCTGTGGATTCAGCCGCGCACGACTCAGAATCCAAGCGTAGGGCAACTTCCTTCTAACACCTGATTCACTCATTAACCACACCACTCGTGGCCCTCTGTGGCCCACTAGTTTCCCTTGAGAAACCGAACCGACAACCATTGCAGGGAACAACTAATACCAAGAAAGCTACTATGTTGTGCCCATCCCATACCGGGCAAATGGTTAGTACATTTTTCATGCCGCATAGAAGTACAACACAAGGTTCTTGTCCTTATGAATCGCTAGTGAGGAGCAATCACATTCCCAATGCGCACACAGCACCAACCATACAAACCATTCTCACTATCGATTCTAACTCATATTTTCACAAGAGAGGTTTTTAAGCACACTTTTCATATAAATGACCATTTAGCATTTAACACACATATTTAGGCATAAGCGTGATTTAAGTATAACATCCTAGGGCGACAATTAGTACATAGGATGTTGGGGCAAAACCTTGGAGGTCTACCGGGAAAAAGCCTGGAGGACCACCAGGCAAAACCCCGGACGTCTACTTGGAAAAAGCCCAGAGGACTATCGGGCAAAACCCCAGACGTCTACCGGGAAAAAGCCCGGAGGACCACTGGGCAAAACCCCAGACGTCTACTGAGACAAACCCCGGAGGACTACCGGGGAAAATCTAGGACTTTCACCGGGAAAAACCCCAGAGAACTACCAGGGAAAATCTCAGACGTTCACCGGGAGAAGTCACAGAGGCCTCTTGTACGAAGTCACGGGAGGTCATGTGCGAGTGACGTCAAGAGCATCTCGGAACTGGCGAGGACACTTGTCAAGAATCCAAGCTCTTTGGCCGGTGAAATGGTGTCAATGCCCCTCAATCCGACGGCTGTAGCTAGGGATTTTTAGTCTTTTTGCATCTTTTGGGGCCTATATATACCCCCTTGTATCTCATTTGTAGAAGGGGACAATTCATTTTCACATACTCGAAGAAATAGACTCCCTCGGAGACCTCTCTCCCCGAGAGAACCTCCCCCGTGGACCCGAACCTATATAAAACTCACGTGTCAATTGCTGTGTTGCCCGGTGGGAAGTGACCGGTCGCTCGGTCAGTTCGCACCGACGTTCCCTTTTCAAGTCTCTTCGCAAAATCTACCGGTGGTATCTTTCATACCACGACAGTTGGTGCCGTCCGTGGGGACTCGTGACGAATCGCCATGGCTCCCCCAAGAACGAGAGCTAAAACCCTCTCCCTTTCTGGTGGTGCTGGTTCTAGTGATCTAGCGCCGCCCCCGCGAGAAGATTCCGCTACAACACCCTTGTTGCATCTAGGCCTTTATGCCTGATTTTGATGATTAACGAAAACAAGCGTTTCAGACTAATTGTGTTTTTGAGATATTTGTTACAGAGCTTTATTGGGAAGATATGCAAGATGATCAAACCGAACCCAACGTGAAAAAGAAAAAGCACAAATCGCAAAGTACAAAGACGAGACGTAAATCGCAGGATTAAAGATGCAAAGGATCTAAAATAAAATTTGTTTTTATTTTTACCTATCTCGGTGTTTGGAGGTTGATCAGTTTAGGAAATTATTTCTTAGTTTTAACCGTACTATAAAGAGGGGTTGCAAGTCCTCTCTATATTTCCAACATAAATCGAGAAACTCTTAGATCACTACATTGCATTCTTTTTGGTTGGATTTGTTTTGAAAAGATTTTGTTTTCAGATAAGTTTTTGACAGCAGAAGAGTTTTTGCAGTTTCTAGAAAGATCTTGGCATATCTGTCTTGTGCTTTTGTTGACAAAAAGATGGCCCTTTTAATTATCTTTCAAACAAGTTATTAAACTCTTAAATCGGATCACTGGATTAAAATTTATAGCTGTTTTTATCCATGCTGATTGTCAGTTTGCTATGCTGACTGTCAGTTTGAATTGTCAGTTTTGTTAACTGATAGTTGTCCAGAGAAGGTGCTTTTTGAGCGCAAATTATTTTGACCTATACTGACTGTCGGTATGAGGTTCGACCTTGAGCTCTTTGTTTTGAGTTTTTGTTTTAATTGGTTGCTTTTGTGTCGATACTGACTGTCAGTTTGTGATACTGACTGTCAGTATGTGGTGTCAGTTTCCTTATACGACAAACAAAGTTTTATCCGTGATTTTTGTCAGTCGTTGAGGTAGAAACTGACTGTCAGTTTGACACATTGACTGTCAGTTTGTGTTATTTTATTTCCATATACGAGCTCAAACGGTTAGCAGAGTTTTCTCCAGATTTTACTTCTTTCTGGTCGTGACCCAAACTGACTGTCAGTTTGCACTGTTGATTTTCTAGCTCGTGCACAATGGCTCTTTTGCTTCTTTGGTCTATAAATAGAGGCTTTGAGCAGTTGTTTTATACACCAAGCAGCGGTCTTCTCATACATACACTTGAGTATTTGTTTTGGAGTTAAAATCTTGATCTTTTGATCAAGTCGTGAGCTTTTGAGATCCGCTGAGTTTTTTTGTTTGCCTCATTCTTGCATATCTAGAGTTTCTCGGTGTGTGTTGGAGGTCTAGAAGAGACCTTGTAGTTTGTTACTCTTGGTGAACGCCCTCACCTAGACGGTTTGGTGGCATGGCCGTTGATCTCTCCAGTTTAGAGATTGTTGGAGAGACTCGGCATCATTGTAAAAGGCATCGATGCTCGCCTTTCCGGAGTGGACAAGGAGCAGCCACTAGTGAGAAATATCCTTCGTGGATATTGAAGCAAGACTCATTCATTTCAGTGCTTCAACGAGGAGTAGGGGAGACCGGGCGAGTCTCCGAGACCTTGGGAAAAATTTTGTGTTTGTCTTCTTCTCTCTTCCTTTTATTTGTGCTATATTGATTTTGTTCTTATTCTTTGCAAAAGTTGTTTTTAATTGAAAAGTTTTAAAGCCTCCTATTTGTAAGATCGAGGATGCCGACTAGAGGGGGGGGTGATTAGGAGGCTTTTAAATTTTCTTCCCCGCTAAGCAATTTTGATCACGATAATTGTTTGAGTTAAATTATAGAATGAGGTTTAAAGGCAATTTAAACAATTTATTGCATTCAACTAAATGAACTATTCAATATGACAAGCAAGAATGATGAATTTAGCAATTGTGTCAAGATGAATATAAAGCAAGTATGAAATACGCAATTGACACAATATTTTTACCGAGGTCTCGGAGACTCGCCCAGTCTCCCTTACTCCTCGTTGAAGCGCTCTCTCAGAGCCTCGCTTCTATATCCACGAAGGATATCTCACTAGGGTTGCTCCTTCTCCACACCGGATAGGCGAGCACCACACCTTTCACAATCCTTTGCCGGCCTCTCCGACAAACTTTAATTGGAGAGATCTCGGCTCTCCTCCGGCACCGTCTAGGCGAAGGCGATCGCCAAGAATAACAAGTCAGATGCACTTTCACTTGAATCAACCACGTGCTAGAAGCTCAATGATGCAAATGATATGCTCAACACTCTAGCACTAGCAATCTAATGGAAATGAAGTGCACTAAACACTCACACAATCTCCCTCAAGCTCTCTCTCAAATCTACTCAAGATTTGGGCTCAATTCTAGCCTCTAAATGCAATAACACATATGCAACTCAATTGGCTAGGTTTTCAGCTGAAGAATGAAGTCTTTGAGCACCCAAAAATGAAGCCAAACACGAAGTATTTATAGCCTCAATGAAAAACTAGCCGTTTGCAAGAAACCGGGCCAAAAGTTGTACAGGCCGGACATTGTCCGGTCACTTCAGACACTGTCCGGCCAGTACAAAAATTTTAGCCGTTGCAAACGTGTCAGTGACCGTTGGGTGAAATTTGTGAAGGCCGGACGGATACTATTTGTCCGGACAAAATGTCCGGACAAATGGATATGTCTCTGTTAACTCTCGGCTCAAAAAAACTTGTACAGGCCGGACAATGTCCGGTCATTTCAGACAAAGTCCGGCCACTCCGGACAAATAGCTCCGGACGGATGCATTTGTCTGGCCACTGCACACTGACAGTAAAACAAGCATAACTTTTGATCCAGAGATCCTATTGAGGTGATTTTTAGCTTGTTAGAAAGATAACTCAGAGCTCTACAATTTTGCCAACAGGAGCAAGACCTAGAAAGATCTAGAAACTTCTAGAAAACTCAGAAATTTTCCTACTTTCAAAATGTTCAATCCAAAAAATCATCTCAAATGCAATTTTAGAGTATTTGCACATACGGATTTGCCGTTTTCTCGCGGATGTGATTTGTGTCACTTAGCAATGGCCACGACCACACAGGTCTTGACATCCAATCAAAAATAGGTGGTCGATTTGGTTTGGTCGAGCGTACGCAAGCGAGTCAAAGACTAGTACGACCAGTTCGAACTCCTACGACCATGCCCAAACCCTAAACAGAAGGCCGGCAAACAAGCGACACGAACACGACCACATGTCAACACTGATACGATCAGAATATGCAAATACGACCACGACCAGCTCTAGATAAACAAACCAATTTAAACAGCTGGCGATCACGACTAAGTGCAGTTTTCAAAACATTTAATCTAATGCACATGAACTACACTTAGACTCACTAGCAATGCAAGACACTAGTGCAAGATGATATGAATGCATCTGAGCTTCCGCACTAGATGGATTCAAGCTACTAGTTTCTGACCCCTCTTAATAGTACGGTCAAACTAGTAAAAAGAAACCTGTCAACCCGGTCTATCTACAAACACCGAGACCGGTAAAACCCTAAGAAAACAATCCTTAATCTTGGATTTTACCTTAGGTGGAGTTTGACCTCGCGAAGCTCGATCGCTCGACGCTCATCATCGCAAAGCTCAATCTCGTTAAGCTTGACCACGCGAAGCTCGACATCTTGACGCCTGTCTTCTCAAAGCTCGTCCTCGCTAAGCTTAACCTTGCTCGGGATGTCTCATCTCGTCTTCATCCTCTTCACGCCCTTGCTTGCTTTCATCCTGCAACCATTCTGAGACTAGAACATATACACTCAATGCGCAAACGTTAGTCTCATTTGCAGTTCATCATTAATCACCACCAGATAAATCACTCCACATAGGAGTTCACTCAACAATTTCTTTCTTCGGTGAAATGACAAAACCAATTTCAATGAACAACAAATGAGTAATGGATGAATCTCACAATCATATAGATCCATATATGATACAAGAAATGCGCACACGATCCATACTACTCAAGTTATGATATCAATCAATATGGATGACTAATATCATGAGCTCTCTCTCAATCATACATAGAGATATCAAATCCAGAACACGGAGTCATCAACCTTTTGTACAAACATGGATAACTAATCATCCTGAGCTCTCCCTCAACATGTGCATCGATATTAAATCCATAATTGAGGAAAACATCCAATTCAGGGTTTACTGATAATAAATTCAATATACTTGTGCTAAATCAGGATTTATCTAAATTGTCATTTAATCATCAAATCTGATATCTTCAGATTAACTTTAATCATCATGGATTTATCCAAAACGTCATTAATCATCAAAACCTAGATACTAAGATCTACCTAGATCCAACACTATTCACCCCCTCTAGTCGGCATCCTCGATCCTACAACCCTCACCTCCCGAAGACACCAGGAGAGAGGTACCACCTCCCCCTCCCGAAACCTCCGGTGCAGGTGTTCCTGTATGATGAGGACATCACCTCTTCAGATACACGCACCAACCAGCTGCTGTGTCGCCAACTCCGCTGCATTTGTTGGCCTCGACCCTATCGCCCGCCGCGCATCGAACACTACAACAGTGAGGCCGACCCTTACGAGTTTGTGCAGGTTTACTCCACAACTATCTCAGCAACTGGGGGGACGAGACAGTGCAGTGCGACGTCTTCCCCCTCTATCTCACCGGAATTGCCCGCTCATGGTTTTACAACCTGAGGGCCGGTTCCATCAAGTCCTTTGCGCAGCTCAAGCGCGAGTTCCGTGCGAACTTCCACGGGAACTACGTGCGTCCCCTAGACTCCTCACAGCTGTACATTGTTCTGCAGAAGACGGGGGAGACCATCTGCAGCTTCTTCAAGCGCTTTGCCCAAGTCAAGAGCAAAGTGGCTCACGTCCCTGACTCCACAGTCATTGAGGCGTGCAAGAGCGGGATCCTCCCTGGGGAGCTCCATCAGAGACTCCCGGAGTTGTCCCTCCTCTACTAACGAGCTCTTCACCGTGCTTGAGAAGTACGTTCGGGCAGAGGAGGATGACCTCTGGAAGAAGAACCAGGGGGCCCCTACCCCCACTGACCGGTGATATCGGCCTAGACCGTCTCGCAAGAGAACGAGGATGGAGTAGTAAGGCAAGTATTCTATATCGTTCTTTCCACAGGGACTAGAGAAGCGAAACGTGAAGAACTAAACTAAATCGAATGACAAAGGAAAATAAACTAAACGAAAGAAAGAGGGAAAAAATGTCAGAAGAATTGCGAAGAGAGAAAGAGGTGGTCACACCATGACTATCGATCGATGCTAAGTCTGTACGCATATCCGTGAGTACAAGTGATGGAATTGTAATCATCTAGTAGTCTCACGAGAGAAGGACGAAAGCGACTAAGATGAATACGTCCATCAACGGTATCAACGAATGAGTGTGTAAAGAATTAACACAAATCACTCTCCGACTCCTTTCAACCACGACCACACCAAAAAAGAAACCAGAGAAACAACCCCACAATCAGCACGCACAAAGACCCAAAGTCTTAGATATTGATGTCAGCCTCAAAATACTAAGATACCAAAGACATAGAAGGCAAAAGCAGCAGCTAAACAGTAGCAATTTGCAACTAACCTACATTGGAATGACACAGATAAGGAATTGCATAACAATAAGCTTGACTTACCAGAGACAGATTTCGACAATCACAATCAGTTGGAGGAAAAGAATTAAACATATATCATTCAGAAATCAGTGCAATCAGGTGTTGATCAATACAAGTCATCACACTAGACTCAGAACTAAGGCATTCAAAACAATGCAATCAATCACAAGGTAGAAATTAATTCAACATAGTTTCAATTTATCAATCTACAGGAACCATTCATCTTCAAAGCTAGCACTTGATCCTGAAAAGGAGTTTCAATCCCAGAATTGCATTAACAAGATTACAGAGCCCAGTTCATTTGTACTCTCAGAAATCAACACAAGTTAACACTAAATTGCAAGCAATGGCTGAGAGCCAGGTGTATTCGGAAGATACAACCTGTTAGGAAGGTTTAATATCATCTCTATGATACAATCATGTGACGGGGATTATCACCCGAGCTAGTTCAAAATATGAAAGAATCAGTTTAGACATGTGCCTATAAGTCCGTCGTTATGGTCTCAGACAACCTGAAGGGCGCGGACACAAAGATAATTCATGATCGCAGCCCTTGCGCGATCATGAGGTCGCAGACAATACGCGGTTAGAAGACTGCAAACAATGCGCGGTCAGAGGGTCATTGACTATTTGCGACCAGAATAACTCGAGAAGGTCTAACCCTTTGAACAAGCATATCCCAAGGATTGTGAGGATCTTTCCACGTATGAAGACAACCGCCAGGAGGTTAACATGTGCGGTTATCTCTTGATTGCATGTGTTAAGCCTGCGTGGAAGTTAAGTGCAGTTAACAAAACTGCATCCAAGCAACCATCCAAAACCGTTTCGCATTGGCGCCCTTTTGTTCAGTATAAAGAGGTGGTCAATGCACGTTATAAAGGACGGCTAAGCATACAAGCATTACCAAGAGTCAGAATAAGCCTGAAGATTTAGATATAGTTAGATAGACACTAATATAGGAGAGATCTTCGCCTGTGATCATCTCTTCCTTCCCTTTGTAAACACTTTTCTCATATAGTGAAATTATAACAGGACGTAGGGCTATTACTCCCACCATCAAGGGCCCGAACCTGTATAAATCCTCTTGTGCCCATACAGATATTACCCATCCTACCTTCCCGGAGGAGCGCCTTGAAAGGTCCCGCAACTCACAAATTTGCATAAGATCGACTAAGGACCCTGAGTCCGAATCGTCGACAGCTGGCGCCCACCGTGGGGCCTTTTCTCAAGGTGCTTTCCCTTCATCCGGAGGTTTGGTGAGCCATGTCTGGGGCATATAATTCCGAGAACGACTTTGATCTCGACGATTATGCCCATATACAAATGCCTTCGCCTAGCGATCCCGTTCCAATGGAAGAGATTGATTGCGAAGACATTTCGAAGGAACGTCAGGAGGACACATCTTCCCCTACCTGGGTCATGTCTATCGACCAGGGGATGGAAGAGACAGGTCCAGAACTTGATGTCAGTTCCGCCGTACATAAAATCGAGTCTCGGTCACCATGTGTCCCCGTCGGGGACCAGGATGGCAGCGACCAAGAACTCAGTCCAGGGAGGTTTGATCGTGACAATCTCCACTCTCTCTTTGATTTCGAGTCCGACTCGGAGCAAATAGAGATGTTCTCTCCTTCTGTAGCTTCACTCCCCATAGAATTCGCTGCCTTGTCGGAGGAAACTCCCGATCAGCGGTTTGCTAGGGAAGAACAGGAGCGCAGACAAAAGGAGGAATAAGAACTCAAACAAAAGGAGGATCTAGACCATGAGCGACAAGATATCGAACTCCGCAGAACAGCCCTAGAGGCCCTGCAAAATGCGCAGTCTCGTTATGACGCCGCCCCTAGTTCCTCCCGTTGCCCACATGGTCGCAGGCGCGACCAGATGCCTTCTTTACCCCCAGAATATTTACCGGCGGATGAAGAAAAGATTACACCTGGCGCACCAAAGAGGAGTACGCATGGCCGACTTCGATCTATCGTGGAGGTCTTACGTAATTTTCCTCCTACCCTCACAGACGCGGACAAACCGGCTTTTGCTAGGATGCTGGCGAAGAAGCTGGATGAGGTCACATTTGTTGCGACCTCTACAGCTTCCTCCCAGTCTATGATATGTCCCCCTGAAAAGGAGTATTCCCACTCTAGTCATGGTAGACATAATCGATTACCATTTGGATCACTTCGGCATGACAAATCCAGACGCGTGGGAAGTTCTCGTGATCGAGATCAAATTCCCGTGCATTCTCGTCTGGGACCACGTGGCGCGTCTCCATCTCGTGAAATCACTCATGGTTATGCTGGAAACCGCGCAACTCTCCATAGTCCTTATGTGGGCTGTAAAGCTTTTTCGCCAGGCCTCCGTGCGGTTGTCTGGCAGGATAAGTTCAAGCCGGGGGCTATTGAGTGGTTTGATGGGACCCAGAATCCGTCAGAGTTCCTTCAAATTTACATCACCGCTATCCAAGCGGCGGGTGGGGATGATCGCGTCATGGCCAATTACTTGCCAACGGTCCTTGAGGGACCGACAAGGACCTGGCTATTCAATCAGCCCGAAGGTTTGATATATAACTGGGAAATGTTGTACGATGCTATCCTCAATAATTTCCAGAATTGTTATCAGAAACCAGGGAAAGAAGACGATCTTCATCGTCTATGACAAACCTCTACGGAGACTCTTCGACAATTTGTCAAAAGGTTTGTTGGGGTGAGAAATACCATCCCAAACATATCCGATAACTTCGTTATTAGGGCCTTTAAGCACGCTGTTCGATATCAGAGGTTCACGAAAGATTTACTCATCCACCATCCTCGGTCAGTCGCCGATCTCTTTGATATGGCTGACCATTACTCTAACGCAGCCGAGGCTGTTGAGTGGAATAGGATAGTGGATAAAGGGAATTTACCTCCCCAACCAGGTCTCAAGGACGTGAAAAAAGAAGATACGGGCAAGAGGCCGGAGTCTTCATCGGGTGGGAAATCAAAGAAGTCTAAAAAGAATCAAACCGGACAGTACTGGGAGGTCGCAGTCACAGAAAAGCCTCCATCGGCAAAAGGTAATAAGTTTTCATTTAAAACTAAAACTGCCTCTGGTGGCCGCAACGCCGACCAGCTAGAGAAACCTACTAACCCGCAGGAAGGCAAGAAGTGGTGTCCGATCCACAACTCTCCGGGACACGACCTCAAGAATTGCAGGAGCTGGTTGAAGCAACTAGATGACTTCTACCAGGGAATTGGGCCGATGCCAACTTTGCCATCGAAAGAGCAGACTTGTGGGCTTAGAGACGCCGACGGGGACGAAGAAATGTCCTACCAGGTACCTCATAATTATATTAATGTCATTTTTGGAGGTTCCTCCTCTTTTGTTTCTAAACATCAGTTTAAAGCATTCCATCGAGAAGTTAACCAAGAGGAAGCTCCCCTTGTCGAACCTCAATACCCCCGTTGGTCGGACACTCCTTTGACATTTGATCACTCTGATTATCCCGTTGGGCTTACTCGACCACTGAGACTACCTCTGGTCATTACCCTAATCATCAGTAATGTGAGAGTCGAAAGGGTCCTGATCAACGGAGGCAGTTCCTTGGACATTTTATTGGTCAAGGCATTGGACGAGATACAAATCCCTCGTTCAAAAATCAAACCCATAATCCATCCGTTTTATGGGATAATCCCTGGTCCCTCGATGATGCCGATGGGGCAGGTGGTGCTCCCAGTGACATTGGGCGAACAAGATAATTTCCAAACAGAATTGGTTACTTTTGACGTAATCGATTGTGATTCGGCTTATAACGCGATTTTTGGCAGGCCAGCTCTCGCTAAATTTATGATGGTGACGCACTATGCTTATCAGTGTAGTAAGTTACCTGGCCCCAAAGGCGTTATCTCGGTCCAAGGCAGCCGCAATGTGGCATTGACTTGTGATTGGTTATCCCTGGAGCTCGTAGATCAACTTCCCCTTCGAGATGTCAAGATCACCACTACAGCTGCGGATACGATCATGGTCACCCCTCGACCAGAGGAAAAGCTAAAACTGGTTCTGTTATGCCCAGATGATCTATCTAGAACAATTCGGATTGGATCAGCCTGGATGACAAATAGGAACTCGAACTCATTACTTTCCTCCGAGCTAATGCAGATATGTTTGCGTGGAAACCATCCGACATGCCCGGTGTCCCAAGAGAGGTAATTGAGCATAGGTTAGCAATTCGACCTGGACAACGACCAATAAAGCAGAAGCTCAGACGCTTTGTTGTTGATCGGCAAGAAGCTATCCGTGCGGAGTTAGACAAACTCCAAACGGCCGGGTTTATTCGAGAAGTCGATCATCCAGAATGGCTTGCAAATCCAGTCATCGTCCGAAAGTCAAATGGTAAGTGGCGCATGTGCGTCGATTACACCAGCCTAAACAGTGCCTGCCCGAGGGATGACTTTCCCCTTCCCCGCATCGATCAGTTGGTCGACTCTACTGCGGGTTGCGAACTGATGAGCTTCCTAAATGCTTACTCAGGATATCATCAAATTAGCATGGCAGAAGAAGATGAAGAGAAGACTGCCTTCATCACACCATTTGGTACTTACTGCTACGTCAGAATGCCATTTGGTCTCAAGAACGCCGGTTCCATGTATAGGAAGGGGTTTTGTATAGGAAGGGTACTCAAGGAGTATTCATGCGTTGTATTTCTCAAGAGGAAGGTAAGTCCCTCTTGAAAGAAATCCATGACGGTGTGTGTGGTGTGCACGCGTCATTTCGCACACTGGTTGGGAAAGCTTTCCGACAGGGTTTTTACTGGCCTTCGGCACTCGATGATGCCAAATACTTGGTTAAGACATGCCCTCAGTGTCAATTTCATGAAAGACAAGTTCATCAGCCCGCATATGCCTTGCAAACTATTCCTCTAACGTGGTCCTTCGTGGTCTGGGGGATAGATATTGTGGGACCTATGCCACAGGAGGTTAATGGTTACAAGTTCTTATTCGTAGCTATTGACACGTTTACAAAGTGGATCGAGCCTGAACCAGTCCGCAATATCACCGCTGCTGCGGCACAGACGTTTTTTCATAAGAACATCGTCACTCGATTTGGTGTTCCAAGTCGTCTCATCACCGATAACGGTTCCCAATTCGCTAGCGGTCTCTTTCTGGACTATTGCGATAATATTGGAACCAAGATGTGCTTTGCTTCTATAGCTCATCCACAGCGCAATGGTGCCGTTGAACGTGCCAATGGGAAGATATTACAAGGCATCAAGAAGCAGATTTTCGATCGCCTTAAGATGCGCTGGGGGGCTTGGCTAGATGAGCTCTACTCCGTTCTGTGGGTGTTACGAACTACCTGTAGTCGAGCCACCGGTGAGACACCTTTCCAATTGGTATATGGTGCCGAGGCTGTACTACCTATGAAAATTCGTATTGGTTCTGTCCGAACAGATCAATTCGATCAGATTGATCAAGTCGGACAACGTACTCAGGATTTAACCCTCCTCGAAGAAAAATGTGATCGAGCGCTGATAAAGTCACCAGTATATTTGCAAGCCTTGCAGAAGTATCACAGCAAGAGGGTGCGGCCACTTAGCCTTCACGTGGGTGATCTGGTTTTACGAGAAATACAAAACCAGTCTAACCGCAATAAGTTCTCTCCTCAATGGGAAGGCCCTTACACTGTTATTTCAGTACTGCGACCAGGATCGGCTCGGTTAGCAATGGAGGATGGTAGAATCTTGTCCAATACTTAGAACATCGATCAACTACGCAAGTTTTATGTGTAAGTTCTCCAATCTTTTTTCCTGTTCAATTAGCATGGTTTAACAAAAACTTCGCGAGTACTTTTCTTCGGCTCATGTTACGTTCGTTTCTTTATTTGCCATACCTATATCGAGCCTTGCTCGGGGGCTGATTGCCGATAATCATCTTGCTACAATATCCTAACCGGATTTGCTGGCCGATCTCATGGTCGCATCCAGCTAAGACATCCCTCAATAAGCCGTTTCTCAACGCACATGGGACTTACTGGCATGTTCCTGATCATTCTAGTGGCTACCAGTTCGTAATAAGGCCAGGTGTTGTATTAAGGTCAGTATCAGTATGATCGGATGATCATATCTAAGTTAAAGCATTTTTTAGATATTCATAACGCCCATATTTTTTCGGAGATTATAATACTAGGTCTACAGTACTTATGATCTCAGGAGGGTGCTAAGAGAATATGGTCGTAACGTGAAATGAAGAAAGTATCACTCTTTTCCAAAATTTAAGGCACGCATTTGCATGTTATAAATGTAATTTCTCAGGTACAATTACTAAAAGAGATCATTGTTCATTACAAGGAATCAAATAAGGCCTAGTTCTTTCAATAGATCTTCGACTAGAGGCTTGACTTCTTCATAGATGGCCTCAAGTTGATCACTCTCGATCTTTGTGTCTTCTACCACTGGCTTCAGATTCAGATTTGGGCCATGGTGAAATCGTAATCTGCAGAGAATGGCAAAGGTTATAGATCGTACATTCAACTTCATTGCCTCTTCCTGCCGTTTTGTATCTCCAGGAAGATACTCGAGGAGTGATTCTGCTTGGGCCGCGACCAATGTGGCTAACTCACTAAGGCTTGGATTGTCCTTTTGTGACTCGATCACATCTGCTTTTAGCAGAGTAGCCACCATCTTTAGCTTTTCGAAGATGTTTAGTTGAGTACTGCTGCAGGAGGAAATTGTTCTGTTTAAGCCTTCATTCTCCATGCTGATAGTATCAATCTTCGAGCTTTGTAACTCGATGGTCGCCTGAAGGTTTTTCTTCTCTTCTGAAAGATGGCTTATTTGATCCTCTTCTGCTGTATGAACGCAGTAAACGCTTACTATAAACAGTTCATACGATGAGATGATTTCTTTTGGTCGAAAGTAGACTTACAAGAAAGCTTTGACTACACTTCGCAAAGTTCCCTCTCTAGAGAAGAATATCTCGCGGCTGCAGCTTCTTCTTGATTCTCCTGATCAGCCATGCTCTTGTTCAAAAAGGTATTTTCTCTGTAACAAGAAAGACAATCAACTACACTTAAATACGGATTCAAGTTAGCACGAATAAGAAGCACCACACTTACTATTGCAGCCAGCTGATCTCCCGTTGCGCGACCTCAATATGCTTTGCTATAGCTATCGACCTGGTCGCCACCTGGGTTAAGTCCTGAAACACGATAAGGAATTGCTCTTAAAACTTGGATATTCCTAAATTTCTGCAAGCTCAAAAATAATAAAAAGAGTTTTTTGCGTACCTCTACGTAATCGCTGAATGAGCTGCTCACAACATCAGCGTGAGGTCGAGCCTCAAGACTTGCTGTGTCCACAGCAGGGGCAGTAGATGCTCTTTCCTGCTGATCCCCCTCCGTGGCCGGTGCTGTGGGTTCCGTCCCTTGGGATTGGATCTCTGCTGCTATTCCCTCCACGATGGCCTGAATAACTTCTTTGACCATGGAAGTAGGACTTGGCTCTTCCGCGACCTCTACTGTAGGTATTATGTCAAGGCTTGTCGAGGTCGCCAGAGTACTGGGTGCAGCATCCTGCGCCTAAAGACAAACAAACATATTGTATCATCTTTAGATGGCGATAGGAGAAATTCTTACTTTATTCGAAAACCCACCCATGGTTTGGGTTTCGATGATGAGCTCCCAGGAGAAAGAAGCCCACTGGGTGCTCCGGGGAAAGAATCCTCTTCTGTCCTTGTCTTCCTTTTCTTAAATAGGACAGTATCCTCTTCTCCCTGTATATACACAATCCTATGAGTATGTGCAGAGGAACGACAACATACAAGACTGTGAAGATTCTTACCACAGTCGCTCCCTCGATCAGTAAGGGAGGAGTTATTAGTCCTGGGGCTTCACAAGCCTCAGGCACCGGGGTTTCGCTCGTAACCACAGGATTGTCAGTGGTCGTGGGCCCGTTGTAGCCATCCCTGTCCCTGCAGTCAGGGACAAGACTTCGTCGGTTGAAGGGAAGCTGACCTCTCTGAGATGTTTGTTCCCAAAAGGTCAGTCGCCTTCCTCTTGCGACGAACTAGAGGAATATCTCTTCCTCATCCTCGCTCCCTTCACCCTGTACGACGAAGAAGTAATTTACACTCGTACTTGGGGTTACAGGGGGTATGGAAAATATTACCGTAGTATTTTTTGCGGTTATAGTTTTCCTTCGTGAAGAAGCCCCTCCCAGGATCTTCTTAGGTTTTTCTGGAGCAGGCTCCTTCATTTTGCGCTTCGAAGGGGTCTTCTTCGCCTTCTTCGCAGCTGGTCTCCCCGAAGGACCAGCGTCTTCGCTTGGACACATCGCCCCAACAAATTTTCCCAGGAGCTGTATTATTTAAAATGCTTTTGGTAATACTAGACAAGTGGATGATTTACAACAGAGCTTGTTGGGAAGATCATACCTTTCGGCGCTCTTGTTTAAGATCGTCGCCGGCATTAATTAAGACTTGTGGGCTTAGAGGCGCGATTGGAGGCGGCCCAGGTGAGGTGAGATCGGCGGTGGCAAATCCGGTGTGGGAGCTTCGCGCGGCAGCGTGGAAAGCGATGCTGTGATGGCGCGCGTGGGATGCGGAGGCGGTGGCGCAGCAAGAACGGCGAGATCGGGCACAAGAGGCGCGGCTGTGCTGGATTTGGGGCTTTTGATGCTCCGGATTTGGGTGTTGTGGAGGCGACGTGGGAAAATTTGGTGGCGTAGTGGAAAAAGGGAGGAAGAAGCCAGGAAGTAGAGAGAGAGAGGAAAGAAACCGGCTAGCGCCGGAGGTGGACGGAGGTGTGGATCACTTTGGAGTAAGGCAGAAAAGAAGCTCGAGTGAGGAGAAGAGGAGGAGACACCAGCCGTCACCGCCGCTGTCACTACAGCGGCGAACGGCGCCGGAGAAGAAGAACCAGGAGTGGAGGATGCTGGAACAGAGGATGGAAAACAGAGAAGAAAGGAGAGGGAAAGAAAAAGGAGGAAGGTGAAGAAGCTGCATTGCGGCGTACGGCCTGGCCGCCGGCGGTGAGTTGGGACGGAGGTGTGGAAACGGTGAGGGGGAAGAAGAGGAGGAGAAGGAAAAAAGGAAAACTAGGCTCAAAGGGAAACAATGGCCGGCGGTTGGGTTTAGAGAAGAAAGGCAATTTTGTAAAAAGGCCCTCAGGGTTTTAAAAAATTACAGTTAAGTCCTCCCCGAGTTAGGGTTTAGATTTCTGAGTGTAGGCTGTTTTGCAAAAGGGTGATTGAGGTTTAAAGAATTTATAGGAAAGTCCTGGGCTGAAAGGAATGGAGATTCTGGGCCCCCAGAGACTCCAATTTTGGCACAGTCAGTTCCTACGCCTCCGTAGGTACACGTGCTTCTAGCCGGAATCAATCGAAGGTCAGGTAAAGTCAAAGAAACATGTTCCATCAACCAAAATCCACCCAAATCGAGTCGACCTGCAATAAAATCACACAACGAATAATACGGTCGATTTGACGATAAAAATGTATATGATTAATGCAAATGCCGCCTTATATGACTAAATGTGCATGATTGGGGGTTAAACATATGGAAAATATGCACATATATGACAATTATCAACCGAGAAGCTAGGGACCCCCCCAGCAAGCGCCCCAAGAGGAGCAATCGCCCCAAGAGGAGCAATCGCGGTGAGCTACAGCCTCGGGACACCTTCATCCTCAAGGGCGGAGGCGGCTCGTGCGACGGTGGCTAGGGCAACCGCTCCTTCCCCAATCCCAAAGGGCAGGGGGGACAGTCGTCCCGTGGCAGGGAAGGCCCCGCGACGGGAGGCAAGGAAGGCACAGCCAACTTATGGTGCGCCATTCACAAATCCAACCCCCAGCCTACTCGGGAATGCAATCAACTCCTGCAGCACTTTGCCGCATTCCACGACTAGCGCGCGCGGGGGGGGGGGGGGGGGGGGGGGAGGGAGCCCTGCCTCCTTGCCCCCTCCGCCAGCTTTGCTGGCTCTCCCCGCTCCTCTGGGGGAGTAGCAAAGACAGGCTCAGGAAAAGGGCCCAGCCGAAGAACTCCCCTTCCAAACCTCCCAAAGACGTGTAAACGTCATCACTAGGGGATCCGCCTCGAGGCGAGACTCCAAGCGCCAGCTAAGGAGTACGTGCGGGAGGTAAAGGTCGTGGGGATGCTACACACGTATCGGTCACCAAAATGGTTAGACGTCCCCCTCACCTTCACAGCGGAAGACGCGCATGGGGTTCACTTCCCCCATGACGACACGCTCATCGTCTCCGCCAACGTCTACAACTGCCAGCTGGCGCGTATCCTCGTCGACAGCGGAAGCTCCATCGACGTCCTGTACCTGAAGGCGTTCAGGGAGATGCAGGTCGATGAGAAGTTGCTACAACCTGCAGCCGGCCCCCTGCAGGGCTTTTTCCCGGGGAAGACCATCTACCCTGTGGGGAAGGTTGATCTCCCCTTGACCTTCGGCACCCCAGACAACTACCGGACGAAGATGGTCTAATTCGACGTAGTGAACCTCCCCTCTTTGTACAACGCGATCATGGGGAGGACCACAATCAACCGTCTGGGGGTGGCAATCCACCAGAACTATCTCTGCGTGAAGATCTCTGGGCCTCACTGTGTGATCACAGCTCGAGGTGACCAGGACGTGGCCCCGCGACGATCGGGAGCATCAACCTGATCAAAGCCCTGGGAGGAGAGAGATTCCCCCCGGCTTCGAACGCCCCGGTCGTCCCCTCCGGGAGGTCTCTATCTAGATCACGTTCGAGGGGGACCACCGGAAAGTTCAGCTGTCCCCGGAGGACGGGGAGAACACCGTCAAGATTGGCGTGGACCTCTCTGAAGAGCACGCAGACCAGCTCGTGACTTTTCTCCGCAAAAACTCTTGACGTTTTTGCATGGAAGCCCGCCGACATGTGGAGCGTCACTCGGGACGTTATCGAGCACAAGCTCGCTGTAACTCTTGGCCGCCCCCCAGTCAAGTAGAAGCTGAGGAAGCTCTCCCCTGAGCGTCAAGAGGCCATCAAGGCCGAGATGGCCAAGCTCTGAGAGGCGGGGTTCGTTCGGGAGATCTTGCACCCTGAATGGCTAGCGAACTCCGTCCTCATGAAGAAGTCAAGTGGCAAGTGGCGAATGTGCGTGGACTTCACCGACCTTAGCAAGACTTGCCCAAAAGACAATTTCCCACTCCTGCGGATCGATCAGCTGGTTGATTCAACCGTGGGGTGCGAGCTGATGAGCTTTCTTGATGCATGTTGGGGCTACCATCAAGTCTAGATGGCAAAGGAGGATGAGGAGAAGACGAGTTTTATAACTCCCCTCGGCACCTTCTGCTACGTCCATATGCCCTTTGGGCTGAAGAACGCTGGAGCAACCTTCCAGCGCCTTATGTCTCTGGTCCTCAAGGATCAAATGGGCCGCAACTTAGAAGTCTACATTGACGACGCGGTTGTCAAAAGCCTCCGCGCAGCCGCGCATATCGATGACCTAGCGAAGACCTTCCGCAACCTCCGCAAGTATGTGTTGAAACTCAAACGGGAGAAGTGCACCTTCGGCATGCGCGGGCGGAAGCTACTTGTGTCGTAGTATTGTGAATACCTCGGCAGGTTTCGTGGACGATCCTAGCGAAGAGAACGCAACGCGAGCTGACCGGGTGATAGGTCCTCCCCCGCCGGACAAACACAAGAAGTGACACGAGGATTTATACAGGTTCGGGTCCCGGTGGGGGCCCTAGCCCTGTCGGCGTGCTCCCGATCGGAGTCAGCTGGGGAGGCTCTCTCGGGGGAGAGGCTTCCGGAGCACACCTGTGAGTTTCGGCTACTTAGCAATAATGAATCACTTGTCTTTACAACAGGGGGTACAAGGGCTATTTATAGCCCCAAAAAGAAGTAAAAAAGACTAAACTACCGCGGACGCTACCGTCGGATTGAGGGGTAGCAACGTCCTTCTCCCGGTCAGACGCCTTGGATGCTTGACGGGTGGTCGCTGATTCCCGAGGGGCTCCTCGCGTGACCTGCACGTGATCAAGAACCAAAGACTTTTACCTTTAGAAGGGCGACAATGCCCGGGACATGCACCGGTGGCAATGTCCCCGGGCAAAAGGCGGCGCTCGGGACCGGCACCGAAGGCCAGGTTCCTGGGCGAAAGGCGGCGCCCGGGACCGGCACTGGAGGCCAGGTCCCGGTAGCCAAAAGGCGGCGCCCGGGGCTGGCACCGAAAGCCAGGTCCCCGGGCGAAAGGCGGCGCCCGGGACCGGCACCCGAGGCCAGGTCCCGGGAGCCAAAAGGTGGCGCCAGGGACATGCCCCGGAGGCCAAGTCCCCGGGCGAACCTCGAGCGAAAGGGGCGGGCACCGGAGGCCAGGTCCCCGGGTGAAAAGCGGTGCCCGGGACAGGCACCGGGGGCCAGGTCCCAGGAGCCAAAAGGCGGCGCCCGGGGCTGGCACCGGAGGCCAGGTCCACGGGCAAAAGGCGGTGCCCGGGACCGGCACCGGAGGCCAGGTCCCGGGAGCCAAAAGGCGGCTCCCGAGACATGCCCTGGAGGCAATGTCCCTGGGCGAAAGGCGGCACCCGGGACCGGTACCGGAGGCCAGGTCCCGGGAGCCAAAAGGCGGCGCCCGGGACATGCCCCGGAGGCAAGGTCCACGGGAGAAAAGCGGCGCCCGGGGCCGGCACCGGAGGCTAGGTCCCGGGAGCCGAAAGGTCCCCGGGCAAATGTGATGCAACTTACCTGGGCTTAGCCTCGCGGAGATTTCCCCCAACAGCAGCCCCCCATGCCCCCTGGGGCCGGCACTGGAGGGTATGGTACATGTCACCGGGAAAATCTCCGGGCCAAGACACCGGAGCCGCGACGTTTCGATTCTCGTGCCGCGCGCTTATGATCGCGCCGTTGGGCCATAAATGTGCTTGTGGTTCGAACCGGTGCCTCGGTTTGCGCGCCAGCCCCTTCGTTTCCCGCGCACAGTTTGAACTCCAATGGCCCAGATGTACCGCAAAGTGCCACGTGGCGCCCATCTGGGCCATGCTTTGCCCCTATAAATAGGGCCTTGGGGGGCCCAGGAAGCTCATTCGAAACTTTCCAACCCTAGCGCCTTTAGCTCTCCCGGTAGCTAGGTCCCGGTAGCCAAGCGTTCAGAACCTTTAGGTCCCTCCTGCTTCCGAAACTTTAGCCACCGGAAAAACTTAATGGCGCCTAAGGGCCGTGCGAAGACAACGGAGGTGCCCCGGGAGGAAGTCACTCCAGACTTTCTCTGGGCTTCCGAGTTCACGGTCGGGGACTTAGAGTCCCTGGTCAAACGGGGAGTCGTAGAGGACGGGGATGTCCGGGTCCCCTTGAAGAAGGATGGAGCCCCCCGCCCTAGGCCCGGAGAGATCGTGGCCTTCGAGGCCTTCCTCGAGGCGGGGCTTCGGCTCCCGGTGCATCCATTGCTCCGGGAGTTTTTGAAGGAGTACGGGGTGGCACTGAACCACCTCACGCCGAACGCCATCGTCCGGATGGGCCTATTCATATGTCTCTTCGAGACGGCGACCGGGCGGGAGCCTACCCTGCAAGCCTTCCGATACTTCTACGAACCGGCGGTGAGGAGCTCCCACCTGGTGAAGGGGGGACCCAAGTCCCCCTTTGGCTCGGTGATGGTGCAGATGCTACCATCCCGGGTAGCCGATTACCCGGTGGCGGCCTCCGGGGACAACTGGGGAGATTGGATCCGGAGGTGGTTCTACCTCCGGGTCCGGTTCGACGGGGTGGTGTACTCCCCGGAGGCCCCCACCTACAGCAGGTCGTCCGCACCGAAGCCCCCGGTGTGGACGGACGAGGAGCTGGAGCTCCTTGGGAAGGTCATTGTCTCCCGGCGCACCCGCTCTATGCGGGACGCTGCTGAGGAGATGATGTTGTTGAGGATTTCCCCCTTCTCGCGTGGGAGAAGGGGGGTTGGGATGGGCCCGGAGCAACGACCCCCGGTGAAACCGGTGACCCGACGTAAGTCTTCGTTACCTGGTTCATTGCATTTACAAATTTTACAAAATTTGACTAACTCTTTACCTTTCACAGTCCGGCCGTACCCGGCGGCACGGGAGAAGGCGGAGAACCTCCTGGGGGGGTACTTCGCCGACGAGCACGAGCGCGTCGTGGGGGAGGGCCCTCCCCGGAACCTGGTAGCCGAGGCCTTCGGGTTAAAGCTACCGGAGAGGAAGCCCCTCCCTACCCCCGGATCACACAAGCGGGGGAAGGAAGCCGCCGGGGGCTCTGAGCCTAAGAAGGCCAGAGTTCAAAAAGCCCCCGGCCCATCGACGACACTGGCCTCGACGCCGGCGAAGGCCCGGGATGAGACCCCCGGGACCGGGCGCGCCCGGGCGCCGGCCCGGAAAGAAGCAACACCCCTTCCCCCGGAGAGCCCCGTTGAGGCTCGGGGAAAGGAACCGACCGTGGGCGGGGCGGCGTCCGATTCGGCGGACTACGCCCCCTCGCCGCCTTCAGTGGTGGCACTTCTGGCGCCTCCGGCACCTTTGGAGCCGGAGAAGCCGGAGGTGAGATTTGCGGAGGCTTCGCCTCCGCGGGTGGAGTGGCTGGTAGACGAGGGGGGGAGCCCCTCAGTCTACGAGGTCCCTCCGGAAGTGGAGGTCCCGGGGGCCCTCCCTCCAGGGAAGGGGAAGGGCCTGATGGTTCCTCCCCGGAGAGGGAGCCCTTCCGGGAGCTCCTCGTCCACTTCCTCGGAGGCCACCTCTTCGGCGACGAAGACGCCGACCACACTGCCGGAGGCTCAGGTTCGGGGACCCCTCATCGGCCGCGACGGGATCGACGTCGGGCGGTAGACCCAGAAGGTCCAGGCCTACGTCGCGGTGGGGATGCTCCATGATCGTTTTGGGGAGCTCCAATCTCTCCAGATTCAGGTACTTACCCGAGTCGATTACGCTTTCTTTCGGGCCCCTACATTTGAATTTTTCTAACTCTGGAGTTTGTAGGGGGCGGCCATTACCTGGGGCCTTGAGCAGCGGATCAGCCGGCTGCTAAAGGATGCGGAGGAGAGGGCCGCCACCTACCTGGGGCAGTGCGACGAAGCCCTCCAGGAGCTGGCCCGGGTCCGGGCCCAAATCCACGTCTCCGAGGCCGTCAACGGCCGCCTTCGGCAGGAGGCCAAGGCGAAGGAGGAGGCCTTCCGGGAGCTCGAGGGTTCGAGCATCCGGGCGGTGATGGACGCGGGCCGCTCCATCCGCTTGGCCCACGAGAGCCTTGGCGTGAGCCTGGGCTCCGGGAGCAGCTCGGAGGTGCCCCCGGCCACCCTCGCGGAGGCTGTGCGTTTTCTTAACGCACAGGTCTCCGTGATCCCGGAAGCCGCAAATGCCCGGACACGAGGCCGGGCAATCCCCGTGGTTGCGGCCGCGGCCGGGCTCGTGGAGCACCAGGGGGGGGCCGCATTGCCCGGAGCTACCCCGAGTTCTTCGAGCCCTCACGCCGGGAGGTGGAGCAGCTTGCCGGGGGCTTCTACGATCAGATTGTCCGGGTGAGATTCCCGGCACCGGCCCTCCGACAGCGGATGCCCCGACCCCGGCCCCGGTGGAAGCCCCCCGGGGGGAGGACGCCAACGAAAAAGTATGAGCCTCCCCCCGGGTCTTAGATAGGATCCTTTTGCTTTCTTAGGATTTTGTTCCCGGTAGCTTCTTAGAAGAAGCCCCGAACACTTGTAAAAAGACATTTTGAAATGTAATGGAATTAGAAATTTTTCTAAGTCTTAAATTAATACAATGTTACCAGGTTTCCCGGGAGATTACTCCCGGGCGGAGGTTCGGAAGAAGTTCCCCGGGGGCGAGGCTTTTGAGCCCCGGTAGGTGCCCCCCGGCGGAAACCCAAGCGGCTTTGATCTTGATGAGCCTTGTCTCCGGGGAGCGCAGCGGGGACGCCGTCCGGGAGCCGATCTGATTGAGATGGCATCCGGAGTGGCACTTGGACAATTTTGACAATCATCGCGCCGAATTATCCCCTCCGCGTCCGGGGTCCCGGATTATCCCCCCTCTTCGGATACTTCCATCGGCGGGCTACGAGTATTGGCCCGAGGATGTGCTCCGGGAAGCTCAGCGCCGCATACGCGCCTTGTACCGGGACTTGGCCCGGGAGCTAGCAGAGGGTCTCCGGGACTATTAGGCGTAGGAGCCTTAGGAGCCTTAGGACAGAGAATTTCTGGGTTATCACCCGGGTTGTACCGTTTCCAATGCCCACCGGAGGGGGAAGATGTCCTCCGGTTGAATTATTAATAAAGCTGTGTTTGCTTCTCGTTGCTTTGAGAGTCTTCTTTTAATATTTTTCTTGGATGGTCTGGACGACTCCTTTTGATAAGAATGAGCTAAGTTTGCTTGTGGATAGTGCGGTCGACACCCGGGGGTTCCTTGTCCCCCCCGCCCACAGCGGGCCGGAGGGTAGCTTCGCGCGCTGTGGGGGTGACAAAGCCCCCGGGGTGAAGATGAAGACCTGTGACATAAGAATTTTTCCAAGTTAGAAAATTCTAAAACGAGGTTTTTGGGGAGAAACTTTCCGAGAGACAATCGTCCGGTCGCCGTGAGAACGGGGAGCTGGGAATAGGGTCTCCGGGGAAGAAATATCCAAGAAAGCCAAAGAAAAATATTATGTGAACGGGGAGCCGGGAATAAGATCTCCGGGAAAGAAATATCCAGGAAAGCCAAAGATTTCCGGAAATAAACCTCCCGGGAGACAATCGTCCGGTCGCCGTGAGAACGGGGAGCCGGGAATAAGGTCTCCAGGGAAGAATGTCCAAGAATTCCGTCCCGCTGGGGAGACCATCGACTCCCGGAGGAGGATGTGCCCGATGACGGGTCTGAGTGTTTGGGTAGGGGACTAGTCTCCCAAAGTGACTCGTTACCACGGTCGCTGGGGACCAGGTTGTCGCTTACACCCTCAGTCCACGAGGGCTGATCGTAAGCCGCCCTACAGGAGGGACTTGCTGGGTCTGAGCCCACTTCCTCACGGGGAGGGCATCCTCGCGGGGAGGGCATCACCTTTAGGGGAGGTAATGTGAAGAACCTGCAATGATAGTTGAAGAGAAAGATCCAGTTGTATTGATAATGAAACGAAATACAATGCCTCCCCCCATGAGGTCGCCAAAGGGGAGGGAAAGGTGATTACAATGTCCCCCCTCCCCCTCCGGCATGATCGCTCCGGGGGAGGGGACAGTGAGTACGAGGTCCCCCTTCCCCCTCCGGCGTAATCGCTCCGGGGGAGGGGACGGGCCTGTGTAGGCTAGACGTAAAACTTGCGAAGTAAACACAAGTTCCACGTGTGCTTCAGCTCCTGCTCTTGGAGGTTGGCGAGCTTGTAAGCCCCCGAGCCCAGGACCGCGGAGATCCTATAAGGGTGATACCGGCCTAGACCGTCTCGCAATAGAACGAGGACGATGCAGTAGGCGAGTATTCTATCGTTCTTTCCACAGGGACTAGAGAAGCAAAATCGTGTAAAACTAGACTAAATCGATGGCAAGCGAAACTAAAATAGTCGAGAGAATGAGAAAGAGAATGTCAGAGGAAAAGCGAAGAGAGAAAAAGGTGGTAGGCTTGCGACGTTTGGTCATTGTTTAATCCGTACGCGTAGTCGTGAGTACAAGCGATAAAGTGGTATCGTTCAGCAATCTCACAACAAAGAAGCAAAACGTTGAAACACACACACCTATCGACGGTATCAACGAATTTAACACGCAAGGGATTAACAAGGACCATTCTCCATCAGCCTCTCAGCTACAACCTACATGGCAAATCCGGAGAACAACCACACCAACTCAAGACAACGAGAGCGAGACAAAGCAATTCATGACAGAATGAGAATTTAATACACAACTTCAATCACCCCAGTCCTGTCCATTTACACAGAAACAACAAAGATATAGAAATTGAAGCACAACATGCTCAGCCTCTGAAATATCCAATTTAATCCAGTCAAGAATTACAGGAATAATCTAAATCTATATGAGCACAAAGCACAAACGAATTCAAGCAATCAACCAGGATGAAAGAAACTAATTTCAGAAGCTAGTTTCAATTTGATTTGACATACTTCAATACATTCCAATGCCATAGCAGCTCACACAAGCATCACAGAAACTGAACATTCAACAATCATATCACAGAAACTTCTATTCACTCATTTCTCCATCTGTTCATCAGACAAATGTTGGAACTCAAGCAATTTCATCTATTATCTCATACAACGATTCCATTTCAGTTCATCACAATTCAAGAATAAAGAAAGTGAGAAGAAGTTGAACCAGAAATGATGGCCGCTGGAATAGCTGGAGAAGCACTGGGAGTCTTGCTGAAGCTTGCAAAGGTTGGAGGAGCTAATCGCCGTGTCGAAGTAGCTGGAAAGGAGGTCGTGGAAGAGGAACTTGGCCGTCGGCCCGAGAGGAAGGAGGTGCCGGAGTTGGTGAAGACGGCGGCTATGGCGCGAGGAACAAGCTGCGCCGGCTGTGCAGCAGGCGGTGGTGGCCGAGGGAGAGGAGGCTCCGGCGCGGGATGGTCTTGTGGTGGTGCGCCGAGGAGACCGGGGAGGAGGCGTGGCGACGCGGGAGTCTTGGAGGCGCAGATCCGGCGCCTGGCGGGATGTGTGGGCGGCGCCGGAGAGAGGGAGTGCGGGGAGGCGCGAGGAGAGCGGCGGCTTGGGCGGCGCCGGCTCCGGCCGATGGAGCAGCGGCTGGATCCGGCGAAGGCGGCGCCGTGGAGCGAGTGGATCACGGCGTGGAGTGGCGAGCTCGGGGGCGCAGCACGGCGAGCGGCCGCTGGATCTAGGCGGTGGAGGCGTGGCGGCACAGCGCCGGAGCAGATCAGCGCGGGATGGAGATCGGGGACGGCTCTGGGCGTGGATCTGGTGGTGGAGGTCACGAGGGGCGGCGCCGACGCAGGATCAATGGCCACAACCGCCGGCGTACAGGCTGATCGGTGGCGGGGGCGGCTGCTCCAATGTCGTGGCGGGAAGTGGAGGCGGTGCGCCGTAGCGCTGGAGTAGATCGGCGCGTGGTCGATCCGGCAGCGGCGCAGCACACAAGAATGGCGAGTTGTGAGAGCAGTGGCGGCAACGTGGAGCGGATTGAGGATGGAGCACCGCCGGCGTATGGCCCGGCCGCCGGCGGCGAGGTGGAGGGAGGTGTGGAAGAGTAGTTTGGGGAAGAAGAAGAACAAAGTAAAAAAATAAAAGCCGGGCTCAAGTTTCCTCTGATGGCCGGCGGCTGGGTAAATGGGAATTTGGCACTTTTACACTTAGGTCCCTGGATTTATCAGAAATTGCAGAATAGACCTGGTGGCTAGGGTTTGGGATTCCGGGCCCCCGGAGACTCCGATTTCGGTGCAGTCAGTTCCTATGCGACCGCGGGAACGCGCACTTCCATCCGGAATCGACCGATGGTCAGAAAAAGTCGATGAGGCGCGACCGCTAGCCAGAAATCCATCCGATTCGCGCCGACCTGTGATAAAAATTGGAAAAACAAGTAATCTGGTCGATTTGGCGACAAATCTGGAATAATCTAGACATATGCCGAGGTTAATGACTGATATGCGCAAAAATCATGGGGAAAATATACAGAAATATAAGACGAATCAAGTAAATATCAAAGGGCCCTCCCATCTGGGGGAGAGCTTACCCTGGGCTTGGGGGTCTGTGACCCGCTTGAGGACAAGGTCCCCAAGGCGGAAGGCCCTCTCGCGCATGCGCTGGTTGTATGCGCGCGCCATCTCGCGCTCGTAGATGGCGTGCGGAGGAGCGCTCGGTCGCGTTCCTCCTCCACGAGGTCGATCTCCAGCCGCTGGTTGGCCTCTTTGGCCTGGTACGCTGTGGTCGTAGCTCCGTCTAGGAGCTCGACTCGCAGCGACCGGAAGCCAATCTCCGGGGGGAGGACTGCCTCCGCCCCGTAGACTAGGGAGAAGGGAGTACGTCCCATCGCCCGGCTCGGGGTCGTGCGCATGGAACAGAGGATGCTAGGGAGCTCCTCTGCCCATGCACCCCGCTTAGAAGCGGCCTGCTCCAGTCGTCGGCGTAACCCCTGTAGGATCACGCCGTTGATTCTCTCAACAGCCCCATTGCTCCGGGGATGGGCCACTGAGGCAAAGTGGATGACGAGCCCCAGGCCTTCGCAGAATTCTCGGAAATAAGCCGAGTCGAATTGGGTCCCGTTATCAACAGTGATTTCTCAGGGGACACCAAAATGACAAACGACGTTTTTCCAGAAAAACCGCCAGACGGCCCGGGACGTGATGCTGGCCAAGGGTTCCTCCTCTACCCACTTTGTAAAGTAGTCGACCGCGACCACCGCATACTTGTATCCTCCGGGCGCTTGGGGGAAGGGCCCTAAGAGGTCCATCCCCCAGCGCACGAAGGGACAAGTGATGGGGATAGTCTGCAGCACTACAGGGGGGAGGTTCGAACCCTTGGCCATCTTCTGGCAGGCCTCGCACGCGGAGACAAGGTCTCGCGCGTCGCGCATGGCCGTGGGCCAATAGAAGCCCTACCGGAGAGCCTTGGCCGCGATGGCACACGGGGCTAGGTGAGAGCCACAGCTCCCCGCGTGGATGTTTTCGAGAAGTTGGAGTCCCTCTGGCCGTGGGAGGCAACGCAGGAGGGCGAAAGCCCCCTACTTGTAGAGCTTCCCCTCCAGCAGGAGGTATGCCCGGGCTTTGGCCCGGAGGCGCTTAGCCTCGGTCTCGTTGGGAGGGTCCCCCTCCCCCTTGATGAAGGAGATGAGGGGGTCCATCCATGACGGAGCCCGGGTGATCTCGGCGACCTCCGGGATGCGAGGCTCGTCGCCCGTGTCCGGGGAGGCCACCGAGGGCTTCGTGATGATCTCCAGGAAGGCCCCATTGGGGAGAGATTCCCGGGCGCTTGCTGCCCGGGCCAAGGCGTCGGCCCGATCGTTGTCCCTTCGCGGAATATGCCGGGCCTCGAGGCCATCGAAGTGCCTCTCCATCTTTCGCACCTCCTGCAAATAGAGACTCAAGTTCGCGTCATGGCACAGGTAAGACTTGTCCATTTGGCAAACTACGAGCTGAGAATCTCCCTTCACTAGGAGGCGCCGGATTCCCAGGGAGAGCGCAAGGCGCATCCCGAGGAGCAAAGCCTCGTACTCGGCGACGTTGTTGGTTGCGGGGAACTTGAGCCGCGCTGCGTCCCCTCGGGGCTCCGGAGGACTACTCCCGCACCAGCCCCGGCGAGACACCGCGACCCGTCGAACATGAGTGTCCAATGGTCACTGCGTCGGGGCGGCGCGGGGAGGTCTTCGTCCCCGGGCCCGGAGGCAGGAGTCCACTCCGCGACGAAGTCGGCGAGGACATGTGACTTGATGGCGGAGCGGCCTGTGAGGGACAGGGAGAAGGGGGCGAGCTCGGCCCCCCACTTCCCAATCCGGCCGGTGGCCTCTTTGTTCCGCAGCACCTCCCCCAGGGGGAGGGACGACGGGACGGTAATGGGGTGTCCTAGGAAGTAGTGGCGAAGCTTCCGGGACGCCATCAGGAGGGCGTAGCAGATCTTCTCCATCTCCGTGTACCGGGTTTTGGCCCCCTGGAGGGCCTCACTCACGTAGTACACGGGACGCTGCTGCCCCCCTTGCTCCTTCACCAATACCACGCTAACGGCGACCGGGGTCGCGGCAAGGTAGAGAAGCAAGGGCTCTTCTGGAGACGAACTCACGAGCATTGGAGGGCTCGTGAGGTACTTCTTGAGGTCGTCGAAGGCCTCCTGGGCCTCGGGGGTCCATCGGAACCCCTCTAGCCCCCGGAGGATCTTAAAGAATTGGAGGCCTCGCTCCCCCGACCACGAGACGAAGCGGCTTAGCGCGGCTAAGCGGCCGGAGAGCCGCTGGACGTCCTTGACGGAGCGCGGTGGGGGCATGTCCAGGAACGCTCGGATCTTTTCGGGATTTGCCTCTATGCCCCGTTCGGACACAAGGAAACCCAGGAGCTTCCCCCCGTGCATGCCGAAGGCGCACTTCTCCGGGTTGAGCTTCAGCCCCTAGGCGCGGAGGTTACGGAAGGTCTCCGCCAGGTCGTCGACGTGCGCGGATGCGCGGGGACTTTTGACGACCGCGTCGTCTACGTAGACTTTGACATTGCGGCCGACTTGGTCTTTGAAGACCAGCGTCATGAGGCGCTGGAAGGTCGCTCCCGCGTTCTTCAGCCCGAAGGGCATGTGGACGTAGCAGAAGGTTTCGAGGGGAGTTATGAAACTCGTCTTTTCCTTGTCCCCTTCCGCCATCCGGACTTGGTGGTAGCCCGAGTAGGCGTCTAGGAAGCTCATCAACTCGCACCCCGCGGTGGAGTCGACCAGTTGTTCAATCCGCGAGAGTGGGAAGTTGTCCTTGGGGCAAGCGCGGTTAAGGTCGGTGAAGTCCACGCACATCCGCCACCTGCCATTTGATTTTTTCACGAGGACGGGGTTCGCGAGCCACTCGGGGTGCAGGACCTCCCGAATGAACCTCGCCTCTCGGAGTCGGGCGATCTCCCCCTTGATTGCCTCTTGGCGCTCGAGGGAGAGCTTCCTTAGCTTTTGCTTGACGGGGGGGTGACTGGGGGTCAACGCGAGCTTGTGCTCAATGACCCCCCGGGCGACGCCCCGCATGTCCGAAGGCTTCCACGCGAAAACATCGGAGTTCTCGCGCAGGAAAGCCGCCAGTTGCGCTGCATGCTCCTCATGGAGCTCCGCCCCGATCTGGACGGTTTTGTCCCCATTGCCCGGGGATAGCAGGACCTTCCGGAGGCCCCCTTCCAGATGCGGCTTGGGGTGGGGCCTCCCAGGAGGTATCACCGTGATGTCTTGTTTCGGGGGAGAGGCCTCCCCCCCGGGCGTCTTAATGATGTTGACGCTTCCGATTGTAGCGGCGGCGCGCTTGTATAGAGCCCGGGCCATGTCTTGGTCTCCCCGGACGTTGATCATGTCGTGCGGCCCGGGGATCTTCATGCAGAGGCAGTTTTGATGGGTGGCAGCCCCCAGGCGGTTGATTGTGGTCCTCCCCATGATCGCGTTGTAGGAGGAGGGGATGTCCACTACGTCAAATCGGACCATCTCGGTCCGGTAGTTCTCTGGGGTGCCGAATGTCATGGGGAGATCCACCTTCCCCATAGGATGGATCGCCTTCCTCGGGACGAACCCTTGCAGTGGGCCCGCTGCGGGCTGCAGAAGCTTCCACCTGCATTTCCTTGAAGGCCTTCAGGAAGAGGATGTCGGCGGAGCTCTCGCCGTCCACGAGGATGCGGGCCAGGTGGCAGTTGTAGATGGTGGCGGAGACGATGAGCGCGTCGTTGTGGGGGAAGCGAACCCCACGCGTGTCTTCCGCCGTGAAGGTGAGGGGGACGTCTGACCACTTGGGTGGCGGAGACGTGTGCAGCACCCCCACAAGCTTGACTTCGCGCGCTACTCCTTCCGCTGGCGCTTAAAGTCTTGCCCGGAGGCGGACCCTCCCATGATGAAGTTGATGCGGCGCTGAGAAGTTTGGAAGGGGAGAGCTTCTGAAGGCTCCCCCTCCTGCGTCTGCCCCTGCTGACCCCCCACGGGGGCAGGAAGGGCTAGAACAGCTGGCCGAGGGGGCAAGGAGGCCAGAGTCCCCCCCTGCCCATGCTGGTCGAGGAACGCTGCGAAGTGTTGCAGCTGTTGGTGGCACTCTCGGGTAGTGTGGGTACTGGACCCGTGGAAGCTGCACCACGGTCCTTCCTTGCCTCTCCCCGCAGGGCCTTCCCGGCCGCGGGAAGACTGTCCTCCCCCATGGCCTTTTGGCTTGGGGAAGGGGCGGTTGCCCCTCGGGGGGTCGCGCAAGCCGCCTCCGCCCTCGAGGACAAAGGTATCCCGAGGCCGTGGCTCGTTACGCCCCCTGTCTGGGGCGCTTGAGGGGGTCCCTGGCCCCCCGGTCGGCGGGGGCGGGAGCCCCCTGGGTCTTCTTCCAGAGGTCGTCTTCCTCCGCCCGAGCGTACTTTTCGAGTACGTTGAAGAGCTCATCGGCGGAGGAGGGGCAGCTCCGGGAGAGCCTCCGATGGAGCTCCCCTGGGAGGATACCGCTTTTGCACGCTTCGATGACCGTAGAGTCGGGGACGTGAGCCACCTTGCTCTTCACTTGGGCGAAGCGCTTGAAGAAGCTTCGGATGGTCTCCCCCGTCCTCTGTCGGACAGTGTACAGCTGCGAGGAGTCCAGGGGATGCACGTAGTTCCCCTGGAAGTTCGCGCAGAACTCAAGCTTGAGCTGCGCGAACGACTTGATGGAGCCGGCCTTCAGGTTGTAGAACCAGGAGCGGGCGATGCCGGTGAGGTAGAGGGGGAAGACGTTGCATTGCACCGTCTCGTCCCCCCTGGGCGCGGAGATGGCTGTGGAGTATACCTGCACAAACTCGTAAGGGTCGGCCTCACCATTATAGTGCTCGATGTGCGGCGGGCGGTAGGGCCGCGGCCACCGAATGCTCCGAAGTCTACGACATAGGGGCTGATTAGCCCCTGCACTTTCCAGGGAGAGTCCCGGTCGCTGTCTTCTTTGACGGGGGGCACGCCCTCGTTATCGGAGTCGGGAAGCGGCACAAGAGGTCCGCCGGTGTGGCGGTGGCGACGCTTTTCTTCCGGACCGGGGCTGAGTTCCTGGACGTCCGGGCTCTCCCCCGGAGAGGCTGGTTCTTCGGCGGGTCTCTTCCCCCGACTGGTGCGAGAGCAAGGCTCTCCGCGCCCGCTGCCAGGGGGAAGTTCTTCCCCGCGCTTGGGTGAATGCATTCGCTCGACCTCCTCCCGGAAGAAACGGACCTTGTCCGCTGAGGGCACCCTCGGGGGCTACCCCGGGGGAGGAGGGAGCTCATGCACTGTAGCTGCCGGCCCGGAAGCTATCGGGGCCGGCTGGGGGAGCCCCCTGCGAGGACCCCGGAACAGGAAAGGGGGAAGCCCCTGTATCATCCGGAACCGGGGAGGGAGCGCCCGCGGCGACGTTCGGAACTGAAGTGGAGGGAGCCCCTGTGGTGACGGCCGGAACCGGAAAGGGGGAAGCCCCTGTAATATCTGGAACCGGAGAGGGGGGAGCCCCCACGGTGACGTCCGGAACCGGGGAGCCGATGCGGGGGGGAATCCGCTGAGGCACGGGAGCTGCTCTGTCGACCTCCCCCGGTGCGGTGAACTTGACGCGCGAGGCGGGACTGGCTCCCGGCGCATGGAAAATCCCCGGCATGCATTGGGCCCCCGGCCCCGGGAACTGGCCCGGAATGGGGTATACCTCCGGTGCCACGAAGGGCCCATGCATGAAGTACCCTCCCAGCACCGGGAAGGGCCCGGGTGCCGGGAAGGGTCCGGACGTATGATCCACAGGGGGAGGGTACCCCCCACTGGGGTCATACGGGGCGGATAAACCTCTGGAGACCGGAGGGACCGCCGGGTAACCCATAAACGGAGACATGGCCCCCGGATATCGGTACGGCGCATACGTGGGGGCCGGTGGCCGCACCAACACGCGAAGCAGCTCATCCATGGAGCGATGGGTGCGGAACTGGCCCTCCACTAAAGCCTTGAGCAGGGCGTCCCGGGGAGCCACGGTAGCCGTCGGGGGGAGACTGGTCCCGACCGAGGTTCCCGCGGTCACCGGGAGCGACCCGGAAGTAGAAGCACCTAAGTTAAGAGGAAAGGCGGGAGATGGTACCTGGGTCTGGCCACCTCCAGGCGAAAGCGCCGGGACAGTCGTGTCCCGGACGGGCGGCGCCGGGTCTCCGAGACCGGTGTCACCGGGAAGGGTGCGAGCCCTTGTTCTTGGGGGAGCCATGGCGTCTTGTCACGAGTCCCCACGGACGGCGCCAACTGTCGTGGTATTGCGAATACCTCGGCAGGTTTCGTGGACGATCCTAGCGAAGAGAATGCGACGCGGGCTGACCGGGTGACCGGTCCTCCCCCGCCGGACAAACACAAGAAGTGACACGAGGATTTATACAGGTTCGGGTCTCGGTGGGGGCCCTAGTCCTATCGGCGTGCTCCCGACCGGAGTCGGCTGGGGAGGCTCTCTCGGGGGAGAGGCTTCCGGAGCACACCTGTGAGTTTTGGCTACTTAGCAATAATGAATCACTTGTCTTTACAACAGGGGGTACAAGGGCTATTTATAGCCCCAAAAAGAAGCAAAAAAGACTAAACTACCTCAGACGCTATCGTCGGATTGAGGGGTAGCAACGTCCTTCTCCCGGTCAGACGCCTTGGATGCTTGACATGTGATCGCTGATTCCCGAGGCGCTCCTCGCGTGACCTGCACGTCATTAAGAACCAAAGACTTTTACCTTTAGAAGGGCGACAATGCCCGGGACATGCATCGGAGGCAATGTCCCCGGGCAAAAGGCGGCGCCCGGGACCGGCACCGGAGGCCAGGTCCCCGGGCGAAAGGCGGCGCCCAGGACCGGCACCGGAGGCCAGGTCCCGGTAGCCAAAAGGCGGCGCCCGGGGCTGGCACCGGAGGCCAGGTCCCCGGGCGAAAGGCGGCGCCCGGGACCGGCATCGGAGGCCAGGTCTCGGGAGCCAAAAGGCGGCGCCCGGGACATGCCCCGGAGGCAATGTCCCCGGGCAAAAGGAGGCACCCGGGAGCGGCACCGGAGGCCAGGTCCTAGGAACCAAAAGGCGGCGCCCGGGGCTAGCACAGGAGGCCAGGTCCCCTGGTGAAAGGCAGCGCCCGGGACCGGCTCCAGAGGCTAGGTCCCGGGAGCCAAAAGGCGACGCCCGGGGCGGGCACCGGAGGCCAGGTCCCCGGGCGAAAAGCGGCGCCCGAGACCAGCACTGGAGGCCAGGTCCCGAGAGCCAAAAGGTGGCGCCCGGGGCTGGCACAGGAGGCCAGGTCCCTGGGCGAAAGGCGGCGCCCAGGACCGGCACCGGAGGCCAGGTCCCAGGAGCCAAAAGGCTGCACCCGGGACATGCCCCGGAGGCAAGGTCCCCGGGCCAAAAGCGGCGGCCGGGGCCGGCACCGGAGGCTATGTCCCGGGAGCCAAAAGGTGGCGCCCGGGGCGGGCATCGGAGGCCAGGTCCCCGGGAAAATGTGACGCAACTTACCTGAGCTTAGCCTCGCGGAGATTGCCCCCAACAGCTTGGCTTCCTCGTGTCCCAGCGGGGCATAGAGGCCAACCCCAAAAAAATTTGGGCTCTGCTGGACATGCCCCCGTTGCACTCCATTAAAGACCTGCAGCAGCTTATCGGTCGCTTGGCCGCGCTGAACCGCTTCGTCTCGCGGTCAGGGGAACGCGGTCTCCAGTTCTTCAAAATCCTCCGGGGCCTAGAGGGGTTCGAGTGGACTCCTGAGGCCCAGGTGGCCTTTGACGACCTGAAGAAGTACCTCATGAGCCCTCCAATGCTCATGAGCCCGTCTCCAAAGGAACCCCTGCTCCTTACCTTGCTGCGACCCCGGTCGCTGTAAGCACAGTGCTGGTAAAGGAGCAGGACGGGCAGCAGCGCCCTGTGTACTACGTGAGCGAAGCCCTCCAAGGGGCTAAGATACGGTACACAGAGGTAGAGAAGATTTGCTACCCCCTCCTCATGGCGTCCCGAAAGCTCTGCCACTACTTCTTGGGTCACCTAATCACTGTTCTATCATCTCTCCCCCTGGGGGAGGCGCTGCGGAACAGAGAAGCCACCGGCCGCAGCGGGAAGTGGGGAGCCGAGCTGCCCCTTTCTCCCTCTCCCTCACGAGCCGTTCCGCCATCAAATCACAATTCCTAGCCGACTTTGTGGCGGAATGGACCCCCGCCTCCGGGACGGAGGAGGGAGCTCTCGCCGAGCCGCCCCGGCATAACAACCATTGGACACTCATGTTCGATGGCTCATTGTGTCTCGCTGGGGTCGGCGTGGGGGTAGTCCTCCGAAGCCCCGAAGGAAGGATGCTGGAGTACACGACAAGGCTCGAGTTCCTCACCACGAACAACGTCACTGAGTACGAGGCATTACTCCTGGGGCTACACTTCACGCGCTCCTTTGGAATCTGTGGCCTCCTGGTCAGGGGAGACTCCCAGCTCGTGGTTTGCTAAATGGGCAAGTCATACTTGTGCCATGATGCGAACCTGAGCCTTTACATAGGGGAGGTGCGCAAGATGGAAAGGCACTTCGAGGGCTTGGAGGCCCGGCACATCCCCTGGAGGGATAACAACTGCGTCGACGCCCTGGCCAAGGCGACCAGCATCCGGGAACCTCTCCCCGAGGGCGCCTTCCTTGAGATCATCGCGAAGCCCTCGGTGACTCCTCCAGGCGCGGACTCCGAGTCTTGCGCCCCGGAGATCTCCGAGATTACCCGACCTGCGTCCTGGATGGATCCCCTCATATCTTTCATAAGGGGGGAGGGGGAGCCTTTCGGCGACGGTGATGCGAAGCGCCTCCGTGCTAAGGCACGGGCATACCTCCTACTGGAGGGGAAGCTATACAAGCGGGGGGCTTCCGCTCTGCTCCGCTGTCTCCTGCGGGTGGAAGGCCTCCAGCTTCTCGAGGACATTCACTCGGGAAGCTGCGGGTCTCACTTGGCCCCGCGCGTAGTCGCGGCGAAGGTCCTCCGCCAACGTTTTTATTGGCCCACTATGGTCCGCGATGCAGGAGACCTTGTCTCCGCATGCGAGGCCTGCCAAAAAATGGTGAAGGGCTTCAACTTGCCCTCCACAACGCTGCAGACCATCCCCATCACTTGGCCCTTCGCGCGCTGGAGGATGGACCTCCTTGGTCCTTCCCCCCAGCGCTGGGGGGCTACTGTTGGATCTAGGTTGATCTAAGTATCTGTTGGGGGAAATCTCCGCGAGACTAAGTCCAGGTAAGTTGCGTCACACGCGCCCGGGGACGTGGCCTGCGGTGCCTGCCCCGGGCACCGCCTTTTGGCTCCCGGGACCTGGCCTCCGGTGCCGGTCCTGGGCGCCGCCTTTCGGCTCTCGGGACCTGACCTCCGGCGCCGCTCCCAGGCGCCGCCATTTGCCCGGGGATGGCCTTCGGTGCCGGTCCCAGGCGCCGCCATTTGCCCGAGGACGTGGCTTCCGGTGCCTGCCCCGGGCGCCGCCTTTTGGCTCCCGGGACCTGGCCTCCGGTGCCAGTCCCGGGCGCCGCCTTTTGGCTCCCAGGGACCTGGCCTCCGGTGTCGGTCTCGGGAGCCGCCTTTTAGCTCCCGGGACCTGGCCTTCGGAGCGGGTCCTGGGCGCCGCCTTTTCGCTCCCAGGACTTTGCCTCCAGTGCCGGTCCCGAGCGCCGCCATTTGCCCGGGAACGTGGCCTCTGGTGCCTGCCCCGGGCGCCGCCTTTTGGCTCCCGGGACCTGGCCTTCGGTGCCAGTCCCGGGTGCCGCCTTTTGGCTCCCAGGACCTGGCCTCCGGAGCTGGTCCCGGGCGCCGCCTTTTCGCTCCCGGGACCTGGCCTCCGGTGCCGGTCCCGGGAGCCGCCATTTGCCCGGGGACGTGGCCTCCGGTGCCTGCCCCGGGTGCCGTCTTTTGGCTTCCGGGACCCGGCCACCGGTGCCGGTCCCGGGAGCCGCCTTTGGCCCGGGGACCTGGCCTCCTGTGCATGTTCCGGGCCTCATCGCCCTTCTAAAGGTAAAGTCTCTGGTTGTTGATCACGTGCAGTGTGGGACCCTCATTTGAGGAATCCGGTGGCAACCGCCCAGGTGGGTTGCACTCAGAAAAGGTACATTGCAGCTCACAACAACAAGATGCATTATATAAAAATGCGAGTAATTAAAAACACAAGTGCTGATCACAAGGACCAACATTACAATAACTTAGCGCCAAAATGACGCATTTAAATGTTGATACAAATTAAGGAGTTTTCGAAACAAAGGTCGGCACAGAATAAAACAACGATAGTAAGCAAAAGAACTTCATCAGTCTTCTTTTTCAGCAGCAGTGGTGTTGTACGGGCCTTTTCCACATCTGACTCCACTTTGGTACATAACCCTCTAACAAGCTGGGTCTTCAGTTTCTTCTTCTTGTTCCACATTGGGTTCAAGACCGTAAGATTTAGGGTCGACGAATCCTTCTTCTAAATTTGTTTGTAAAAGCAAAGGTGAGCACATTGTCCACATGGTGCTCAACAAGTCCCAAATAAGAATGCAAGTATGTATAGATGGGGGGAAATTCTCAAAGAATGGCTCTTTGGCTTTAAATATGTATATAGAACAGATTTTCGCACTTGGTTTTGAAGAAAAGATCTTTACTTTCGAAAGCGGTGCTTTTTAAAACCCTAAGCTAAATTCTTAGAAAATGTTGTGTGTGGCGGTCTTTCATGAGTCACCACTTTATTCAGATTTTGTGAAAAACTTTCCAAAAGCTACTTGTGCTGCATCGACGTGAATAGAATCCACAGTGCGCAGACTCCATAACCTGGGAGCTCAGAGTATCCGATACTTTTTAAACTTTGCAAAGGTGTACCACCTTAATCCACAGATCATTCGGCTTTCAAGTCAGTACCGCTCCATGCGACTCTTACGCATGTGACAAGGCCGAGATGATACAACAGTTTACAGTCCTAGCATTAACTATTCCCTGCCCGGTAAATAGACAGTCAAGTCTCAAGTACCGTTGTGGGTCCTCCCCACTGCCTTACTTCCTAGCCTGGGTCTATGTTCTCGCAAGACACATAGCCTCTCTTGATTACAGTCGCGCACGACTTAATCTGGCATAGGGCGTCTTCCTTCTTTCCACCTTTTCCTCTCATGATTTTTCTGAACTCACATCACTCATGGCCTTCTGCGGCCCACCAGTTCTCGCAAGACACTGGATCGACAACCATTGCAGGGAAGAGCTAATACTAAAGAAAGCTACTAAGTTGTGCCCGTCCCATAACCGGGCAAGTGGTTGGTACGTTTTTCATGCCGCATAGAAGAACAACACAAGGTTCTAATCCTTATGAATCTCTAGTGAGGAGTCTTTCACATTCCCAGTGCGCACACAGCACCATCCAATCAAACCATCCTCACTATCGATTCCAATCACATTTTCTTTCACAAAAAGGGGTTTTGAACATGCTTTTCTCATATGTGACCATTCAACATTTATCATATAATCCTTAAGCATAGCATAGCCTAAGCATGATAATCTAGGGTAACAAGGGTGCAGGGATATTCAATGTCAAAAGGGGCTTTACAATCTTTTAGGTCATATCTAATCACTTTATTGAAACATAGTTCTTATTTGAATTTAAGGCATGCATATACTTGAAAACAGTTAACATATTTCATTTCAAAATATTAGGCTAGACATGATCAAGAGTTTGAGACTTGCCTTGCAGTGATGGGTCTAGCTGCTCAGATGAATCCTCGAAGATCTCCTCTGTTCCTTCAACGTCTGGTTCCACGGCGGATACAAACAACACATACACACTATATAAGCATACAAGCACTAGAAAATATTATGTAAATATATCATGCATGCAGGGAAAGGGTTTGGACAAGGTCAGTTGACATTGATCGAAGAGATGGGCTCAAAAGGACTTGAATGTCGAAGGGCTGACATTCAGCTCATGGCTTGACATAGCCCTAAATTGGTTCTAGGTCTGTTTTCTGGAGATGTGACAATAGGGAATATTGTAGAGCATGGTTCAAAAGGCTTAGTGGATAAAGTGGCATTTCAATTGCTCAAAAGTAACAGGTCCAAATCATCCAATGCCACTGGTGGACATGTACTGACATAGTGCTAGACATGGCCAGAAACTAGGGCATTGCATAACTTTTGACTCAGGACTCCAATTGGTGCACAACTTTGTCTGGGGTTTAGGCCTTGATAACAGCTACAAAACTCTCAACAAGCTCAAGGGCAGAAAGTAGCCGGAGGGTGGCCAAATCCGGTGAGCAAACACGGTGGCTTGAACTACTGGACAGTAATCTTGGCATGATCATAACTTTTGATCTAGGCCGATTCATGGTTCAAGCCAATGGAGTAAATTGCTCAGGGGGTTGAGGCCTAACTAGATGACAAGGTTTCATCGGCTGGTTTGGCCGGAAAATGAACTCCGGCGATCGGGGCCGAAGACGAAGGCACCGATTTGGGCGTTTTCGTTCCAGGGCGTTTGAACTTAATTCCACGCTCGGGAAGCATCTAGGGGTCATCACAAAGCTACTGGCGTACTCAATTTTGCCAAAGATTGGCTGGAGAAGCACGGCGGCGTTCTCCGGCGAAGTGCCGAGGCTCGAACATGGGGATTCGACGCTCGGGGCAAAATTGGCGATTCTAAACTTGTAGGCTTGTTCCTCCTAGCTTACTGATCATTATTCTCTACTGGCACGAGGATCAATTTGGCTTGAATCACTCGGCATTAGGGAAACAGGGGATTACGGCTTTTCCGGTGATTGCCGGCGTTGAGGTTCGCCGGGGGTCAATTAACGGCTATGGCACATACAGGGGGTTAAGGGGGTCTTACTGGTGAAGTTGGTTCGGAGGGGGAAGCTGCGGGCGAAGCTGGCGCCGTGAGCTTCAAAGGTAGCTCGCCGGGGAAGAAGGCCTTCGCGGCAGCGCTGAAGAACTGGATTGTTCTCTGGTGGTGGAGGCTAAAGCTTGCAACTGCGGGATGGTGTGTGAAGAGATGCTGGGCAAAGGGGGGGCTTTATATAGCCACAGGGTTGAGCTCTTGGGAGTTGCAGCAATCGCCGGTGAGATATCTTCTGGCGCTGGAGCGGTCAACGAGGCATATCGGGACATGGCGGGAGCTCTGCCAGAGAAGGAGCATCGCGCGAAATCGGGATTTCGTCAGGGCGACAGGATAGCGATCTCCAGGATGGCAGCCATGTGGTGTAAAGCTCCTGACAACAACAGGCACGCGCGCGCGGGGAAGAACACGGCACAGCGCGGGTGAGGTGCTCCACGGTGGCGGCACGGGTGAGGTGCTCCACGGTGGCGGCACGGTGGTGGCTACGTGGCTGTGGTTGTGGCAGCGCGGGGAACTTCGCCGGCGACGAGTCCAGCGGTGAGGCAAAGCGGCGGGGCGCTAGTCGAATTGCTCTGGTCGTGGTCGAAAATGGCACAGGGACCTGGTTGCAAACTTTGGGCTGATTTGCGAAGGTTTGGACTAAACTGCGAGGGTTTTGGCTCGGGAACTTGGGCCTATTTGCAAATCTGAAGATCCGGAGGGCTGATCTGAAATCTGGTTTTGCGGATGAGTGTTACTAAATGTCTTAGACTCATCCAGCAGGAAAAATGGTAAAATCCGATAAGATCTGGTGGGCTTGACAAAAATCGAAAACAGGGTAAAATAGGGTAATTAGGGTTTGACATTTTGTCGGGGCTGAAACTAGGGTTTCGGTTGAGATTTTTGAGTTCTTCCAGAAGGGAAAAACGTTCAGAAAAGTGAAAGAAAGATAATCACTTGATCAAATTTGAATTTGGAGATGATCTGGGACTTTTAGCCTTTTTTGGGCTTTTTGAAAATTCTGAAAAGACTAAACTGAAACACTTTTGGACTGAAATGTGAAAATGATCTGGGAGATGAAGTTTAGCTGCCAACTTTTTAGGTTAAGGTAGGGGCATACCTAAGATCAAGATAGGGTTGAGACATCAGGGATTCCAAAGAAGATATGTTGATTCGCAAGCAGAAAAGATAGCCAAAAATAGGGATGTTACATGCAGGTCACGCGAGGAGCGCCTCGGGAATCAGCGACCACCTGTCAAGCATCCAAGGCGCTTGACCGGGAGAAGGACGTTGCTACCCCTCAATCCGACGGTAGCGTCCGGGGTAGTTTAGTCTTTTTGCTTCTTTTTGGGGCTATAAATAGCCCTTGTACCTCCTGTTGTAAAGACAAGTGATTCATTATTGGAATAGCCAAAACTCACAGGTGTTCTCCGGAGGCCTCTCCCCCGAGAGGGCCTCCCTAGCCGACTACGGTCGGGAGCACGCCGACCGGATTAGGGCCCCCACCGGGACCCGAACCTGTATAAATCCTCATGTCAATTCTTGTGTTTGTCCGGCGAGGGAGGACCGGTCACCCGGTCAGCCCGCGTCGCGTTTTCTTCGCTAGGATCGTTCACAAAACCTGCCGGGGTATTCGCAATACCACGACAGTATCTGGGTTTTGATGATTAATGATGATTTGGATAAATCCTTAATGATTAATATTGATCTGGATAATGACAGCTTTGAGGATTAAATGACAACTTGTATAAATCCTAGTTTAGCACATGATGAAACACGGGGTGCCCGATCTTCCGTCAGGTAGATGATAAGTCGATTTGGTGGAGATCTCGACGTTGACGATCGGGCTTCCGATCAGAACTGATCGAACCCAGCAATCGCTATACCACTGCTCCGTTGGTTATCAACCGTGCCAAGACGCGGTTGACCTCGCCAAGAAGGCTAATTCCTGCAAGCGAATCGAGAGCACAAGCAAAAATGTAGAAGAAGCAATCTGGAAATTGCAAATCAAATTGAATGAAGCTCACAAGTTGGGGTTCCACAAACCGATCTACGGTGAAACTGCAAAGGCAGAATAATCTAAGCAAAACCCAAGTCTCCCTGTGATGGCTATGGAGTATATATATGAGAGAGAGAGAGGCGGCGGCTAGGGTTTAGGTCGCAGCCTAACTAAGATACATGGACCGAAGGCCCAAAAAGAGGTGACGCAGCACCAGTCCGACTCTGTCTCGTGCGCACTGTTTGGACGATTCCTGGTGACTTGGAAAGATTTTGGCGGCGGGACCAGATGCGTTGGAAAGCTTATCTCCTAAGCTTTCCGTGAAGTGGTAGAATGTCGAAAACGGACTTCGTATGTGGCCTGGGTGTCCGTTTGAAGACAGACGTGTCACTGCAGTCCGAACCGGCGTCCATCTCGGGATCAACTCGAACCTTGGCTCGTCTCGGTGGGTCGTGACATCCTCGCTGATCCAAACCATGATTCCTAAGTACAAGAACAATATCATTAGGTAGTAACTCGCCCTCTACGGTAGTTTCACATAAACTTAGGAACAAGTTCACTTGGTAATTTAGCTGACGTGCGCGTGCCCTTGTAATTGGTCCTTGCACAAGCGGTGTTGGAGAAGTTGACACATCCATAGGAGTGATGTCCTCATCAGCACAAGTACATTGAATTGTTAATGTTAAACCCTAGAAGTCGATGACTCCCGGTTATGGTTTAACAATTGATGCATATGTTGAGGAGGGACTCTGTGGTTGCATCAATCTTGTGCTAAGTGTAAATTAGAATGTCATGTGATAAATCCGAAAGTTTGATAACTCCTTCATTTGTGGTATCGAGATCGATGCATGTGTTGAGAGGGAGCTCGGTGGTTGCATCATGCTTATCTTTATCATGACATGAGTAGTATGGATCGTGTGCGTATGTCTTCATCATATATAGATCTATATGATTGTGTGATTCATCTCTTACTCATTTGTTGCTTATTGAAATTGGTTTTGTCATTTCGCCGAAGAGAGAAATCATTGAGTTAACTCCTGTGTGGAGTGATTTCTCTGGTGGTGATTAATGACGAACTGTATATGAGACTAACGTTTGTGCATTGAGTGTATGTGTTCTAGTCTCAGAATGGTTGCAGGATGAAAGCAAGCAAGGGCATGAAGAGGATGATGCCGACATGAGTCATCTTGAGCGAGGACAAGCTTCGAGGGATCGAGCTTCACGAGGTCGAGTTTCACCGAAGGTAAAATCCAAGATTAAGGATTATTTTCTTAGGATTTTACCGGTCTCAGTGTTTGGAGATAGACTGGGTTGATAGGATTCTTTTTACTAGTTTGACCGTACTATTAAGAGGGATCGGAAACTAGTAACTTGAATCTATCTAGTACGGAAGCTCATATACATTCATATCATCTTGCACTAGTGTTTTATCGCCTCTTGCATTGCTAGAGAGTTTAAGTGTAGTTTGTGGTGCATTAGAGAAAATGTTTTAAAAACTACACTTAGTCTTGATCGCCAGCTACTTAAATTGGTTTATTTTTCTAGAGCTGGTCATGGTCGTATTTGCACATTCTGATCGTATCCTTGTTTGGTACGTGGTCGTGGTCGTGGACGTTTCGCCGGTTTGGCTATATCCTTGATTACGGTTTGGTCGTGGTCGTAGGAGCTCAAGCTAGTCGTACCAGTCTTCAGCTCGCTTGTGTACGCTCTACCAAACCCACTCGACCGCATGTTTTCTATCGGATGTTAGACCTGTGTGGTCGTGGTCGTTGTTGAGTGACAGCTGACACATCCGCGAGAAAATAGGAACTTCGTATGTGCAAATACCCTAATCAAGTTTAGAGTAAAATTGATAAGCTCCTGTTTTCGGTTTGCATAGGACTGACAATGTCTGTGGTGGTCGGACATTGTCTGGCCAGTACACAACTCCTGTGGCTTAGGCAAATCGAAAACATAGACATATACTCCTGTCCGGTGCTTCTGTTCGGGGTAGGCCGGACATTGTCCGATGTGACCTGACAATGTCCTGGCTGTTTAATAGTTGTGAGGTTTTGTTTTTAAATGAAGCACGGACGTTTAAACCATCCGGGGGCTTTTGTCCGGGACGGGCCGGACCTTGTCCGGGCATGGCCGGACAGTGTCCAGCATGTACAAATATTGTAAGCCTCATTTAAAAACATGTAACCAGAGACAAATGCATCTGTTCGGGCTTTTGTCCAGACATATGATGATTTGTCTGGGCTTCTGAAATGTTGCCCAACGGTCACTGACAACGCTTGCAATGGTCGTTTTTGTTGTATTGGCCGGACAGTGTCTGGCCTGTACAAAAATGTCGCACCTGGTTGCAAACGGCTAGTTTTCTTTGAGGGCTATAAATACTTCGTGTTGGCCAGCATTTGAGCGTGCTCAAGAAGTTGTTTTCACTGTTGAAAAGCTAGCCAAGTTCATTGCATATGTGTTATTGCATCTAGAGGGTAGATTTGAGCCCAAATCTTGAGAGGATTTGAGAGAATAGCATTTGAGAAAGGTTGTGAGTGTTTAGTGCACTTCATCTCCATTTGCAAGCTAGTGCTAGAGTGTTGAGCATCTCATTTGCATCATTGAGCTTCTAGCACGTGATTCGTTCAAGTGAAAGTGCATCCAACTTGTTACTCTTGGCAATCACCTTCGCCTAGACGGTGTCAGAGGAGAGTTGCAATCTCTCCATTGAAGTTTGTCGGAGAGACCGGCAATAACTTGTGAAAGGTATGGTGCTCGCCTATCCGGTGTGGAGAAGAAGCAACCCTAGTGAGATATCCTTCGTGGATATAGAAGCGAGGCTCACGCGTGAACGCTTCAACGAGGAGTAGGAGAGACTGGGCGAGTCTCTGAGACCTCGGTAAAAATCATTGTGTCAATTGTCTTTCTTTTGTATTTCTTGTATTCATCTTGACACAATTGCTAAATTTACCATTGTTGCATTAGTTTCATATTTACCTTGAAACAATTGTTTACATTACTCTAGTTGCAAGTTGAATTGTGTTTTCATATTGATTAATTGCAACTAGTTGTTAGATTGTTGATAAGCCTCATTGCAAAATTTAGGTTTCATAATCATCTTGTTAAAATTGCTTAGTGGGGAAAGAATTTTTAAAAGCTTATTATTCACTCCCCCTCTAGTCGGCATCCTTGATCCTACAATTGGTATCAGAGCGAGGTCTCTCTTTTATCGGCTTTACCGCTAGAGAGAAAGGATGAATTCACTAGAGAATTTTGGATCGATTGCTCCTCACTGTTGTGAGGGACCCACCCGCTGCAGTGGGCCCCAGGTGTGCACTTACCTCGACTGTCCAGGATGCAGTCGTGCACAGAGTAATAAACAGACAGCCAGCTCCATTTGGTTCATATACAAAAACAATATATAGCCTTTAGGCCTTAAAACACATCGATATGCAAAGGCCAGCAAGGCCATCTACTAGATTTTATGAAAGTAGTTTTATCTGGTCTCCGAGACCATCCCACAGGCAAAAACTTGAGTGCAGCACGTAACCCTTCTAAACTCTGGGCGATCCTGCTTTGCTCATCTCTAGCTTCTCTTCAACTGTATTTTCGTTATTGAGCAAGGGTGAGTACAAAGTATTCAGCAAGTCTCTATATAAGAATTTATCTAATGCATGATAGGCTATGTCTACTTTAACAGTCTATGTGATACATAATAGTAAATTTCACAAACACATTTCCCAAGGACATTGAAATACAATTGATTAGCAAAATGTTGGTAGAAAACATTTATATGATCCAAGAGTTAAATCCGGGCAAAACCTCTGTTTGCCCCTTTTTGTCTAATACTTTATTACTATTGTGCTATCCAGTTATTACCCATGGCATACCCCTGTCAGGGGGTACGGAGTACTCGAATACTTGTTAACACTCTGCAGAGGGGCACCGCTTTACCCACGAGTCCATCAATCTTCCCAGTCAGGCCAATCATACCATCCTCACCACCAATATTCATTGGTTTTCAAATAAGCATCATTATTCAAAATACTTTTAAGGCCTAGTAAGGATGTTTCACCCAAGGTAGCCTCGGATCCTTACTGCCTCAACCAATCAGCAAGGATATTCCACTCACGGTGGCCCGGATCCTTGCTATCTCAACCGATCAGTAAGGATGTCCCACTCAAGGTGGTTCGGATCCTTACTATCTCAACTGATCAAATTCATTTGTAAAAATCCTACCATCAACTGCTTGTGATTAATCATTTTCATGCAGGTATACTTATACTTTATCAAAACAACATACATAAGTCTTTGAAATATAGGGTTCAATATGATCAAGAAATAGGGACTTACCTTGCTTTTCACGGGATCCAGCTAAGAGAACTACCAGGGCACTGACGTCTTGAAGCTCACTTCACTTGGTATTTATTTTGACGTCAAACAATAAGCAAGCAAAAATAATAGTGAGTACATTTGTTTATAAATACATATGTTTATAACTGATAGGGTTCAAGTGGTCGAATGCTGAAATAGGATTAAAAGAATGGTCGAAAGGTGATTGATAAGCTTGGTCTAGGTTGGATTAATTTAGAAAATAGGGAAAACTTTATCTAGTGTTTGGATGGACGATCAGATTATATATATATAAGGTTAGAGATAAGGCGGACAAAGTGACGCGAACGGATTTTTGATCTGAGGTTCCTAGGATTGCAAATGACATAAGCATGTCGACGAGAGCGACATTGGACATATGCTGACAAAGCTTAGGTTGGCCTTTTAGGGTTTTCTTCGAGGCTCGAATACATAACTAGGGATTTGGTTGGATGGTCGAAATTTGGTGCTTTGGTTGAGAGTCACGATTACTAGGGTGAAGACAAATTCTAGGTCGAACACGAACGCGGCGACACGGCGAAATGCGGTGTCACTGGACAGATTTTGGTTATTGGATGTTCCTCACCAGCTAAATCCAGCTCTCGGTCGATTTCAGATAGAAGTGCACGATTCTATGGTCGCGTAGGAACCGACTGCGCTGAAATCGGAGTTCCCGGGGCTTCAAATGGAATTATAACTCAGAAAGACTTGGTCGATATTTCTTACCTCTTCGGGGGCTTTTCCGCAAAGTCGCCAAAATCTCCAAAACCCTACCAGCCGCCATCTCTCTGCTGTGTTCTTTTTCCTTTTCTTTTTCTCTTCTTCCTTCTTCTTCTTGCCTGTTTTTTTTCTTCTTTCTTCTCTTTTTCCCCCAAACCTTCCTCTTCCACTTCTCTGCTCACGTCGCTGCCGGTGGCCGAGCCGCACCCCGACGGCGCACCACCGCCACCCGGTCGGCCTCCGCGCCTGATCCGGCCGCTGCCTCCTGCGCGCGACGCGACGCCGCCATCGCCGCTGATCCTGCGCGCGCCGCCGCCGGTCTGGCCTTCGCCCCGCGCTACAGCCACCGCCCCGCGCCGACCTCGTGCTCACCAGTGCCCGATCTACACCATCGCGCGCCGCCTTTGATCCCGCCGGGGTGCGACGCCGCCGTCACCACGCCGCTGGTGGCCGAATCTCCATCGTGCCGGTGCCTCCCTACGCCGGCGGCTCGTGGTGACTCTGCTTCTTCCACGCGGCCGAGGAAGGAGGTGAGCAGTACCCGAGCTGTTGTCTGATGGTTAATCCTCAATTTCTACTGTCTGGCTGAATTTGTGATTGTGCTGCTGTTTTGGAACACTGTTGTAGGTAATTTCTAGAGGAAGGAGATGAAGAGGAGGAAGAAGAAAGCAGAGAAGAATGGAAAGGAGGAATTGCTGTGGTTGCTGCTAGGTTGAGTTGAGGAGAAGTAAAGGTTATCCAAGCTGCTGCGTGGAAGTTTGATTGTTGCTCAGGTGGGAAAAGGAACAAGTGCAAAAGAGTGTGGAATTGCAGCCTTTGACGTGTGTATGCTTGCTGTTTTGGATGGCTTCAGAGTTAAGTAATGGTAGTGTATGTACATGTGTACAGTTAGGTGTAGATAGATACATGAGTAGTTCTGTATATTTGTGGTCTGATTGTGTCTGTAGAGTTAAAAGAATTTGTGTATGTGTGTTCTCATGTATTTGTATATGTGTGTGTGTGTGGATTGTTGTCTACATGTATATGTCTTTGTACATGTATGACTATGTGTATGGGTATATATATATATTTGCAATACATGTGTGTATATTTGTGTATATGTATATTGAACTATATATATATATGGCTGGGCTGTGTGTGTATACACCTATGTATATGAAGGTGCCATCAAGGAGTTTGAGTCTTGGATTAAATTGCAAATAATAATCATTTGGAGGTTAGCTTGGATTTAGTTCAATATATAGGTTCTGATTGAGTAATCAATTTAGGGATGAATTGGATTAAGGTGAGAACGAAACGAAAACGAAAACGAAAATAGAATTAGGGTAAAAGTGAATAGTATTTTTACCGAAAACGAATGAAAATGCGAATAACTAGGTTTCGGGGCCGAATCTGAACTTGGTACAATTGGGGGACTTGTATTGAATAGCTGAAGAAACCTGATGGTTCAATCATATTGGAATTCGGAGATGAATTGGAGAATTTAGCCATTTTGGGCTTTTGGAAATAGGAAAAAGACTGATTTGTGATGAAATCTGGACTGAATCGTGAAAAGTGGTCAAATGAACTTGTTTGGCTGAGAAGTTTTAGGACTGGTATGCAAGCACATTGAGGCTTAAGATTTCAGAAAAATCTAGGAGGAAGCTCTTCTGGAATTAGTTGAACTGAAGTCTGAAAATGTTAAGTAGGGTAGTTAGGGTAATTAGAAATTCTGGTTTTCGAAAATAGAACTAGGGTTTAGGTTTTGGGGTTAAAACAAAAGGAAATCATTTAGGAGTAGGTCTTTAAAAAAAAAATTTATGCTCTATTTTTGGGATATTATAACTTTGATGGCTCAAATTATTCACGTTGGAAAATTATGATGAGTACTCATCTTGAGGCATTAAATTTAAAATTGTGGTGGTTAGTGCAAAAGGGTATAACCAATTCATCATCTTCGGATAAGCACATTCACCTCTTAGACTCAAAAGCCAAAGACATGCTCCTTAATTCACTTAGCCATGATGTGCTAGAACTAGTGAGTGATTGTTCGACCGCTCATGATGTTTGGATGACTCTTGAGTCTTTATTTGTAGGTACATCTAGTTTTGAGCATGTTAAGATGCGCTTGCTATTGCGGGACTATGAGGCATTTGTGATGTTGGAGCATGACACACTCTCCACCATATATGATCACTTGATCAACATCACAAATGAGCTCAAAACCCTTGGTGCTAATATTTACGATCTAGATATTTGTAGGAAATTGCTCCAGGTGTAGCCGGAGGGTTGCTATGGAGATTTCATCACCAATCTTGAAAATGGTGACCTTTCCGACACTTCACCGAGCGAGCTCATTGACATGCTTATGTCAAATGAGACAATGTGCAAAGAAAAGGACATGTGTTCCACCTTCGAGCACATCGAGGACAATGATTTAAATGCGGAGGATCAGGAGCTTTCGAGCGAGCTCAAGGACGTAAATGATATGGTTTGCCTAAGCATAACAAAGGCGAAACCTTGCAAGAAGAGCTCAAGAAAAGCTAGAAGGAAAGCGTCGAAGTCAAAGTCTTCTTCTCAAGACAATCCTATATGCCCTACGGCATGTTACTCGACGGTATCAAACTCTTACCTCTCTAATAATGAGCTTATGGATATAATTGTAGAGTTAAAAGATTTGCTTGGCAATATGACTAAAAATTTTAGCACTTTAAAGAATAATTATTCATCTTTAAAAGTGCAATATCAAGAGTTGAAGAAATCACATGATTCTTTGCTTGCCAAGGATACTATTAGCTCTACATGTATTTTAGATATTAGAGTTGCTTGTGACTCTACTATTGATCCATTTTTAAAGTCACACACTTCTACTTCACATGCTAGCAATAATTCAAGTGTTGATTCGTGGTTAGATTCTATTGCTAGCTTTGTGAACACTAGTACTTCATGTGATAAGTTGTCAAATGATTCATCTTTATGCCATGGTGATAGTACTAGTTGTTCTACTTTTGATATGCCTAACTCATCTAGTGATTTTTGTGCTATGCCTTCTAGTTCATCTACTTGTGATGAGATGCCGTCATGTTCTTTTCGTAATTCATGTGTTAACTCGGAATCATCCCAAGCACCTAAAGTCGAAAATGATGAACTTAGGAGTAAAGTAAATAGATTGAGCAAAAATCTTACTAGATGTCATGTGGGTAATACTATGCTTGTTAAACCCTTTTAGAACATAAATATTCTTTTAAAAAGGGAAAATTAAATCATGCACACTCATCTAGTAAGAGGCATAATATACTTTATCATACTCATACAAATTCATTCAAAAAGCCCTCTCGTACTTCATGTTTAGCATATCACTTAAAAGGGCAATATTCGTATAAGTGTGCATCTAATGTTTTTGAAATTGGTTCTTTTGGCTCTTATTTGATTTCTTGCTCTAAAAAGGGTTTAACTGCAAAACCTATTCATTATCATTTTCAAAAACCTAAAGATAAAGCAATTTGGGTACCAAAAGACCTATGCGACAAGACCAGAGGGTCTCGTATGGTTTGGGTACCAAAAAGGGCTTAACTATTTTTGAAGCTTTTATAAAAAGAAATCCCATTTTAAAAGGAGAAAATTGCATTGCATTCTCTTCTTGTGTTCTTTGTTGTTTTAAATCTTCATGGCCAACAATTTTGTAAAAGAATAAAAATTTGAAACTTATGTTGCTACATCTTTAGGGGTAATAATTTATGAATGCTTCCGTTTCTCATCATACCCCTATATGTGAAATATTTCAAATTACAATTATAAGTTTTAAATTGAGCTCATTTGGTCAAAAAGATAATTTTCCATCCAAAAGGCCAAAAATCATCAATTCTTATCAAAATGGTCTTCAAAATGTATTTAAAAGGTTTTTAGAGGCTTTAAATGAAAAACAATGTCAAAAAGTTCTTTCTGGAAGAACGTCGTGTGTCGTTTTGGGGTCCCCCGAGAAATCACCGTTGACAACGGGACCCAATTTGACTCAGCGTACTTCCTGGAATTTTGTGAAGGCTTGGAGACCACCCTCCACTTCGCCTTTGTGGCTCACCCACAGAGCAACAGAGCCGTCAAAAGGGTCAACGGCTTGATCCTACAGGGGTTACGCCGGTGACTCAAGCAGGCCTCTTCCAGGCGGGGCACGTGGGTAGAGGAGCTGCTGAGCATCCTCTGTTCCATGCACACGACCCCGAGCCAGGCGACAGGGCACACACAATTCTCGCTCGTGTACAGAGCAGAAGCAGTCCTCCCCTCGAAGATTGGTTTTCGGTCACTGCGGGTGGAGCTTTTAGACGGCGCTATGACCGCAACACACCAAACCAGCGAAGCAAATCGGCGACTGGAGGTCGACCTCATCGAGGAAGAGCGTGACCGAGCACTCCTCTACCACGCCATCTACGAGCGCGAAATGGCGTGCGCATATAATCAGCGCATCCACGAGAGAGCTTTTCGTCTTGGGGACCTTGTCCTCAAGCACGTGACTGACCCTCAGGCTCAAGGCAAACTTTCCCCCAAGTGGGAGGGCCCCTACAAGATCTCAACGGTCCTGGGCTCAGAGGTTTATAAACTCTCAAACCTTGAAGACCAGGAGTTAAAGTGTACTTAGAACGTCGCTCTGCTCCGCAAGTTCTACATCTAGTCCCCGGGCTCACTCCCTCCCCCGTTGCGACTTCGCAGGGGGACGCGCTGTACTCATCATTCCCTCCCCCGCCGCGGTTTTGAGGGGGGAGGCGTTGTATTGGCTGTTCCCTCCCCTGTTGCGTTTCCGCGAAAGGAGGAGTTGTAGATCTTCATTAATACAAATGGCTTTTCATGCAACTTTGGAGTTTTCGCAGATTTTTATCTCTTCGCCCCCGAGGAGATACCCTCTTTACGAGGATGCCCTCTCCGCGAGGATGTAGACTATCTCAGTTTAAAAGTCCCTACGGTAGGAGCTCCGCTCCCGTAGGGTGGCTTACGGTAACCCCTCGTGGACTGAGGGGGTAAGCGGCAACCCAGTTCTCATGAACTGTGGTAGCGAGTCACTTTGAGAGACTAGTCCCCCCTCAAATACTCTACACCCGCCGCCGGGTCACGGAACCCTCCTCCAAGAGCGGCCTTCGCCTTTTACGGGTCGTCAGCCCATTCTCCTCCGGGAGTGAGTTTCCTCCTCTGTGGGTCAAGGGATTCTCGGCTTTCGGGATTCTTAAGTATCCTCCGGTAATTTTTGACCGGGAGTTTCTCGACCGGTTCCCTGTTTTCACGGCGACCAGGGGAAAATTCTTACTGGTCTCCGAAATTTTTCGACAGGGAATTTCTCAACCGGATCCCTGTTTTCACGGTGACCGGGGAAAATTCTTACCGGCTTCCGGAATTTTCGACCGGGAATTTCTCGACCGGCTCCCCTTTTTCACGGCAACCGGGGGAAATTCTTACCGGTCTCCGAAATTTTTCAACCGGAAATTTCTCAACAAGATCCCTGTTTTCACGTCGATCGGGGGAAACTCTTACTGGCATTCGGAAATTTTTGACCGGGAATTTCTCGACCGACTCCCCGTTTTCATGGCGACCGGTGGAAATTCTTACTGACCCCGGGAATTTCTGACCGAGAATTTCTCGACTGGATCCCCATTTTCACAGTGACCAGGGGAAAATTCTTACCGGTCTCCAAAATTTTTCGACCGGGAATTTCTCGACAGGATCCTTGTTTTCACGGCGACCGGGGGAAATTCTTACCTGCTTCCGGGAATTTTCGACCAGGAATTTCTCGACCAGATCCCTATTTTCACGGCGATCGGGGGAAATTCTTATCGGCTTCTGGAAATTTTCGACCGGTAATTTCTCGACCGGCTCCCCATTTTCACGGCGACCGGGGGAAATTCTTATTAGCCCTCGGGAATTTCCGACCGGGAATTTCTCGACTGGATCCCCGTTTCACGGCGACCGGGGGAAAATTCGTACCGGTCTCCAAAATTTTTCGACTGGGAATTTCTCGACCGGGAATTTCTCGACCGGATCCTTGTTTTCACGGGGACCGAGGGAAATTCTTTCCAGCTTTTGGAAATTTTTGACCGGAAATTTCTCGATCAGCTCCCCGTTTTTATGGCGAGCGGGGGAAATTCTTACTGGCCCCTGGGAATTTTCAACTGGGAATTTATCTACCGGCTCCCCGTTCTCACGACGATCGACGAAAATTCTCATCAAAAGTTTTCCGGCCGGGATAGTTCTTGGTCGTGTTTCAGAACTTTCGACTGGGGACTATGTGATCCCGGCAGTTATTGACGTCCGGGCCTGTTCGTTCCTTACCCATAGCGCGCGGAGCCAAGGTGCACCTCGCTGGGGGGGGGGAGAGGAGATAGATTGGGCCCGGAAAATTTTGAAGACAAGTTTGAAAGAATTTCAAAGACATCACAAAGAACCAAATTCAAACTTGAAGAACGGATAAGGAATGCCTAGAAGGAAGATGGGGAAATTTGCAAAATCAAGAACCGAATCAAGTTAGGAAAAGCTCAGGATTTTACTGAAGAGGACCAAGGGATTGTGTGGTATCGAGGAAGGATCTGTGTACCTCAAAGCGCAGACCTTAAGGAATTAATTCTCCATGAAGCGCATAAACTCCATACTCGATACACCCCAGTAATACAAAGATGTATCAGGACCTGAAAACTCGATTTTGGTGGGATAATATGAAGAGAGAGATCGCAGAATATATTGCAAACTGTGATACATGTTAGCGAGTTAAAGCAGAACACTAGAAGATAGCCGGAAAGTGACAACCTTTACCAATACCATTATGGAAATGGGAAGAAATTGGTATGGATTTCATTACAGGATTACCAAAAACTCGAGGAGGATATAACTCCATATGGGTCATTGTGGACAGACTCACCAAGGTAGCTCACTTTATACCAGTCAAAAAGGTCTACGATGGCAGTACATTGGCAGAGTTATACATGCAAAGAATAGTAGCATTGCATGGTATCCCAAAGAAGATTGTCTCAGATCGCGGAGCACAGTTTACATCCAAGTTTTGGAATAGACTGCATGAAACCCTAGGAACTCAGTTGGATTTCAGTATTGCATATCACCTGCAGACAGGAGTACAAACAGAGAGAGTAAACCAAATTTTGGAAGATCTCCTAAGAGCTTGTATACTAGATTATGGAACATCATGGGACAAATGTTTACCATTTGCAGAGTTTACATACAATAACAGTTATCAAGCTAGTATACAGATGGCACCATTTGAAGCTTTATATGGACGGAAATGCAGAACCCCATTGCATTGGAATGAGCCAGGAGAACAAAGAGTCATAGGACCAGAGATAGTAGAAGAGGTAGAGGCTCATGTCAAACTCATTAGAGAAAGATTGAGGACAGCACAATCACGACAAAACAGTTATGTGGACAATCGACGGAGAGAATTATCATTTGAACCAGGAGATTTTGTTTATCTCAAGGTCACGCCATTTAAGGGATTGCAGAGATTCCAAGTGAAGGGAAAGCTATCTCCCAGATATATTGGACCATTTAAGATAATCAAGAGGAAAGGAGAAGTATCATATAAACTGGAATTACCCTCCGGATTAATAGGACTGCATGATGTGTTTCATGTCTCCCAACTCCAGAAATGCTTAAAGGACCCAACTGACCAGATAAAAGCACAAGATATATCACTACAGAAAAATCTTACGTACCTTGAGCATCCAATCAAAATCTTAGCTACTGATGAACGTCAGCTCAGAAGAAAGAAGATCAAGCTATGTAAAGTTCAGTGGGGAAATCATTTAGAACAAGAAGCCACCTGGGAGAAGGAAGAAGATCTCTAGCAAACCTACCCTTATCTTTTCTTGTCTTAGGTAAATCTCGGGGCGAGATTTCTTTAAGGAGGTAAATCTGTAACACCCTGGGTTTAGGGGTGAAAACTTCCTTTTTCATGAACATCATGCATGCATGTATCTGTAGTAGTAGCCAGATCAGTCAGACCCTAATCTATCTCAAGTCCTAAAATTTCCAAATCTATCCTGTAGACCCAAATCAAGATCAGATTGCTCAGATGAGATCTATCAGTTACTCTAAACATAAAAGCCTTCAGAAGCCAGATTCAATTCCATCTCTAACTCTCAGAACTTGCAATCTTTTTCTGTTTTCAAAAACAGGAATTTAATTAATATCCTAATTACCCTAAATACTCTGAACTCAGATTTAGCCAAATCTTGACCTAATCCAGACAAGATTATTCTTGGATTATGATCATGGGTATGTCAATACCTTAATCCAGAAAGTTGGCAGCCAAATTTCTTCATTTAAGCCTTTTTCACAGATCAGTCCAAATTGTATCGCGAGTCAGTTCTTTTTCTAATATCTAGAAACCCAAAAAGGCTAAAATCCTCAGATCAACTACAAATTCAGAATTTCTTCAGCTAATCTCTTCCGAATGCTATTTGAAACAATTTTCCCTTCTGTCAAGATTCCAAAATCTCATCCTAGATGCCAGAATTCGAAATCGACCAAAACTAACATTTTAATTACCCTAAAATACCCTATTTTCAGTTTATATCAAAAACCATCAAATCATGCCATATTTCACCAAATTTCTTGCTAGATGAGTACAAGGAATAAGTTTATACTCATCTATGAAATCAGATTGCAGATTACCCCTCTCTAAACCAGAAATTACAAATGAGTCCAGAGTTCAATAAAAAATCCTTGCAATCAGGTCCCTGGTTCGACCGGAGCTGCAGTTCACGACCAGAGCACTTCGACCTCGACCACAGCTAGCACAGTGCATACTGTTCGACCACTTTGACCAGCACCGTTGCGACTGCGACCAGGAGCGCCGTGTCGCCTTGCCTTTTGCCGCCGATCAGCGCCGCGCTCGCCTATACTCGTTCACGGCCGTGCTTGCATGCGCACACGTGTTTGCACCTCAGTTATCACCGTGGCAATCTTTGTCCAGCACATCAGTAGCTCGCGCAGCTAAACCTGCTTGTTTGCTCGCCGTTGCTTCAACTCGAAGGCTTCATCGGTGCAAGCACCTTAGCCTCCAAGCAGTGAGCTTCACTTTATCTTGTCTTGCCTTTAAATAGCAACCCAAAGCAGCTTCTTCATCTCCAGCACTGCCCTCCAGAAATTCTTATCCAATTAAACTAAATCCTCTCGACTTGTCTTCTTCTCCGACGAGCCGCCGAGGAGGTCGACGACACCAACACGCCCCACTGTACCAACCTTCAAATTGAAGCCATCAGTGAGTTCCCCTCATCAAACTCTCTGTGATGTACCATTTAATTGAACTCCTGTGCCCCTCATCACTGGTGATCCGGAATTGCTAAAACCCCTGTTCCAGCTTTACAACTCGATTCAATCCAAATTAGCCCTCGATTCAGTAAAACAAATTGATCAGTGAGCTATCCTTAGCAAGCGTGTGCATCAAGATTTAAAAATTGAGCTCGAATCGAAACTGTTCCCAAATTGGAACTTCACCAGTCACCGGCTCTCATCGCCAGGCTACTCTGGTGATGCTCCGGCCAAATTGATCGTGCCAATAGCTTCCTTATGCTCTCCTCTTACTCCTCGAGCAAGGAATTGACTTCAAACCTTGTATAGCAAAAACCCCCAAATCCAGTGTCATCTTCTCCTGCGCCGGCCACCGGAAATCTGTTCCCGGCCGATTCAGCTCCAGCCACCTTGTCCCTTAGATGCATCTCGACTTCCTGAACAATTTTGTCTAATAGCTCGACATCTAATTCGGTCTAAATCAACAGTTACGGCTATGCCCTAATCTTTATCTAGTGCCATGACATGTAATTCCAGCCACCGTGTTCTTCATCATTTTTCTTCGCCGTCCAGCCATCTTCAGCCTTGGAACCTGTTGTATCATTTGTTCCTGTTATCAAGGCCTATCTCCCAGACAAAGTAATGCATCGATTGGAGCCCTAGATCAAAAGATATGGAAAACCCTAGTTTCTGGCCATGTCAGCCCCAGTGCCAGTCTATGCCAGCCAGTGGCATTAGCTCTTTTCACATCTCTCCAGACATGAATTTTGAAAATGACTTTGTCCCTTAGACTCCTGATATGGTGATCTACATTTTCTTCTTCTATCACAACTTGTTATCAACCATTAACCCTATGTCGACGCCTTGAACCGAATGTCGACCTGAAGACATTCGTCGATTTTGGGCAAACCAGCCACGGACTTGATGTCCATATTGCAGCCTTGAAGCCCTAAGAATTTCTAACACCATCCTTAGCTCAGATTCTATAAGTTCCAAGGTTTCGACCCAATCAGCTTGCAATCTCAGTCTGTTTCAACATCGCCAAGATCTTTTCTCTTAAGAGCATGTTGCATATAGATTTTAGAGTATTTAAAATAGTTTGTGATCTTTGTTTGCTTGTTTGTTGGAGAATAGATCAAGAGCCCAAGTTCGAAGACTTCATCACTAACCCGACATTGATTGCTGTTTCTTACAACGCGGAAGGCAAGTTATAGTCTTGATCATCTTGAACCTATATTTTATGAGTTGCTATGATATGGCCTTGAATATAAATAATATTGCATGTGAAAGAATGGTTGCATTATGAATTGGCAGTACTAGGTAGGATGCCTGTGAAATATGAAATGATCAAATAGTGAGCCATGAACTATTATATATACTTATATACATTCATGAAATAAAACCCCTAGCCGTGACCAGAATTTTGGTATGGAATGGTGGTACTAGCACTGGATGTGCATGGTTTGTGGTATGATCTGGTCACTGGCATATAAGGACTAGAACCTTGTGTTGTGCATCTAGTGGCATGAAACACATGCTAACCGCAAGCCTGGTATGGGACAGGCCTGAACAAGTACTTATGCGGATCGCATATGAAACCCCTGCATGAGATGTAAAGTGATGCACGATTTACACGGAGTACGGCTCCTACACATATCACTGACTGTGATCATGCACACTGACCCAGTAATGGGAAGATGCAATAGGGGTGGTAGATAGTACCCGCCACAACTGTGGTTCGCGAGAGATCCACAGGGTCAGGGGTGAATTGTGAGTAAAACATAACAAAAGTTCTTGTTATCTCCACCTTGCCACTCACAGTATGCAGTGAGGAAGGGTCTAATCATATTGATAGGATGGGCATGAAAATGGAATATCTTGCAGGTAAATTGGTACCTCTCTGCAGAGTTAAAAACGTATTCGAATACTCCGAGCTCCCGGGTTTATAGGAGTCTGCTGCGGTGGATTAAATCCACGGGGTGTGGCACAAGTATGTTTTCTAAATAAAATTTGATAAGTCAAGATTACCCAAATGACATGTGTTGTCATGATAAGGGGTGCTGCCGTGGGCTATCCTGTGTCGACGTGTCGCGGTAGTGCTATAATTTAGTGAACATCAATAGCGATGCTATGTTATGAAAAGTGCTGCCATGAGATGAGATATGAAAGAAAAGACTATTTTACAACCATCCACACTTCTTTACTAGCATAGGTTCATATCATCCCTACTCTATGTATCTACTCTTACCTATGACTTGCTGAGTACATAAGTACTCACCCTTGCAACTTACAACCCAGTAGATGGAGCGTTCCATGATCAAGAAGAAGGCGTGGAGAACTTCTTGGACCCAGATGAAGGAGAGCCAGTTCAACCAGAACCCTGATGTGTGTTGTTCTGCCGTCAACTTCTTACTGTGGAAGGGACACCCATCATCCGCTGTGTAGATGTTTTTATTTTGCTATAGCTAAACCTTGTATGCCACGAAGGCATTGTAATCTCTTTATATTGTATTAAGGCCAGCAGGCCACACTGCTTAAATATTTGTAAGTTACTCTGTTGTGATATAAATATACTCCTGTGCTTGACTTATCCTGGGAAGTCAATGGTATGCATGTATGGGATCAATTGTAGTGAGTTGGGTCCCCACGGGAAAAGTCGTTGTCCCCAGGTCGGGGCGCGACAGAACCTCTGCTACTGTCATCGTTGGGGCGCTCCGTCCGAGTCCATCGCTCCGGAGACCTGGTGGAGGAGAACCCCGGCCAACTCCTCGAGCCCCTGTCGCCGGGCTTCAAAGTAGCCGGGGAAGGTCCGGGGAAGCAGCTCCCCCGATGACCCGGGCGCCCGCTCCACGATGCTCTACGAGAGCGGCCGCGAGAGCGATCGCCGAGATGGCGAGGCCCCGGATCCGGATGTTAGCGGCCACCGGGATCAAAGAGACCTGCGTATCATTGAAATACGCAGCCTCTTGGACCGACGATGGCACCAGGTCGTGGCTGCTCCCCGATCCAAGCTCGACCCCGAGGCCCTCGAGGGCCGAGCGGATCGTCCTCCCACTGGTGGTCACCGTGGCAGCGCCCGAGGCCTCCTCCTCCTGGAGAGCTTGCCTCTCCGTGCGCAATTCCCTCCAGAGCCAGGACGCGGTGTCTTCGACGGTGACGAGCCGCGCCTGGCTCGTCTCCAGCTCCCCGAGCCCCTGGTCCTTCTCGGACCGCTCGGTGAGCGTGGCCTCCTTGGCCACTGCCAAGTCCCCGAGAGCTTTCTCCTTTTCAGAGCGCTCAGAGGCTAGGGCCTCCTCGGCGGCCCGAAGGCGCTCAGAAACCCGGGCCTGGAACTCCTGGACCGATGTGATGGCCCAAAGCAAAGGAAGGATTAGGTGATATACAAAAACCAAGTGAAGCGCCCGCACAGGCAGAACTTACCCAGAGTTCAGAGGAGAGATCTCCTCGTAGGCCCCCCCCCCGGCGCGCTCCGGGGAGACTCCCGCCAGGGGATTTCCTTGCCCTTCACGCCGACGCCCTCAGAGCTCCCACTGCTGAAGGAGTTGGACAACAGGTCCATCGTGGGGCCCGGGACCCCGGGGCTGATGAAGAGCCCCTTGCCCTTCTCGGGCGGGAGGGGCGCTGAGACCTCCGGGGGAGGGGCCTCTGGGGCGGTGAAGGATGCCATCGGGAGGGCCCCTCCCGGGGTCTTGAAGCGGACTGAGACCCCCCCGCACGGCGGTTGTGGGCGGTTGTCCGGAGATGCCACCAAGGGAGAGGGGCTCGGAGCGTACATCTCCAAGTCCGACCCGTGTCCTTCCCCGGGACGGTCGGTGATGAAGACATGGATGCTGAATCTTCGGCGATCCAGCTACCAACCAAACAAGACTAGACGTCCTGGCAATCGCTAAACCACACTCACGAGTCGTTATCAACTGTGCCAAGATGTGGCTGACCTAATCACGAGGATCAATTCCAGCAAGCAATCGAAGAACAAGCAAGAACAAGATAAAAGCAATCTGAAATTGCAAATATAAAATTGAGGTTGTGTAATTTGTAGTTGTTGGTCTAGTCAACACAAGAATACAAGGATGAAGTTTCACACATGGGGAAAACTAATCTAAACAAAACCTGAGGAAGAATTGGAGGGGTGACGGCCATATGTAACAGGGGTGGCGGCCAAGGAGGTGGACGTGAAACCCTAGGGGTACACAGGCCTTGGGCCCAAAGTAGAGGTGGCACAGCACCTGGCAGAATCCAGATGTAATTTGGCAGTGGGGCCAGTTCCATTGGAAAGGTGGCGTAATGGGCTTCTCCGTAAAGTGCTCATTAGCCCCAAAAGGACTCCGTATGTGGCCTGGGCATCCGTTTGAAGTTGGACTACTGCTGGATGGCCGAGCTGGACTCGCGGATGAGTTGGGCTTGATCTTGGGCTGGGCTTGATGCGTCGTGGGTTGCTCCACCTTTGATGTAGCTTGCTGATCCTCCGGTGTGGGCGTAGTGAATGGCTCAGAACATGGATTCATGCCGACTCGCCATTCTCCTTGATCTTCTCGTGGCGGTGAGGAAGTAGTGGAAATAGTGGAAGGAGTGGATGGATCCTTGTTCATATCTGAGCTAGTGATGTCCTCATCATTCTCCCCTTCTTGAATTTGAGTCATCGTCGACTCAAGCATAATCTCCTGCAAAATGTTAGTACTAACACAAGGCAAAGCAACATTCATATACTCCCCTTCTTGAAAGCTAAACTGTAGGTTCAAAGGAAAACTAGAGGAACTTGATGTGAAATGATTAGTGCTATGGAAATCCTCTAGTTGATCACATTGTTGCTTGTTATCACTTTCCTGCAAAAGATTAGTCACAAGTGGGGATACGGCAAGAGGCCATTTTTCCAAGAAAATTCTTCACCCTTGCAATTATAGACATTAATTTCAGATATATGTCTTTCATGTTCAATTTGATTTTCAACCTCACAAGCAAGATTGAACAATTGAGACAAAGAATTATATTCCTTAGCAACAAAAATGTCCTGAATTTCCTTATCAAGCCCACCTATGAATCTAATCTCCTTAGCTTCCTTGGTTTCCTCTAAACCACAACGCAACAAGCATGTTTCTAATTCTTGGTAGTATCCTGTTACAGTGTTATTACCCTGTTTTACATGTTGTAGTTTCTTAAACAAAAATTCAGCATAGAGTTTACTGACAAATCTATCTCTCATAATCCTTTTCATGTCTTTCCAGGTGTGAAGTAACTTATTACATGCACACAAATCCTTCCACCACATTGACGCAAAAATAGTTAACGTACTAGCGGCACTCCTAATCTTTCATTTATCACATATTTTATATTGAGCAAAAATTTTGTGTACCGCTAATCAATATATGCATCAGAACGAAATCTGTTATAAGAAAGATGGGTTGGAATGATTTTACCCGTACTCGTGGGGAACGATGCAGCATTGGTGGTGTGGCTCTCGTGCATGGTGATCTTAGAAAACCCTTCAACAAATCTTTGGTAATATCCATCCAATCCTAAGAAACTTCTAATTTCCGTGCAGCGCTGGTCGCCGATGTTGCCACGGCGATGATCTAGGCAAAGACACATGCGCTCATGCACGACCAAAAGATGACGAGAACGGGCAATAGTGGGATTTGGCCGGCGGCGAAGAAACACGGCGAAGAAGCACGGCGGAGATCTGGTCGAATGGGTGCTGGAGCTCTATTCGAAAGCTACTGGCGGCTCTGGTCGAAAAGGGCTGGAAAAATAGACTTAGGACTGATCTGCAATTACAAAAACTTGATTCTGGACTGATTTGCAAATCTGGCAAAAGACTTAGATACAAAGGGGTTTGGTTTCACCAAATGGGCACACTAAACTTAGCAAGTAGTTTAGTAGCGACAGATGACAAAATCTGGGGTTTTGATTAGGTTTTGAGTTGAAATGAAAACATGGTAGTTTAGGGTAATTAGGGTTTGGGTTTTGGCGAGGCTGAAAACTAGGGTTTAGGATGAGATTTTGGAATTCTCACAGAAGGGAAACTTGCTCAGAATAGTGAATGGGAGATATCCCCTGAATCAAATCAAGATTTGGAGATAATCTGTGGCTTTTAGCCTTTTTGGGCTTCTGGAAAATCTGAGGACTAATCTGCGATACTTTTGGGCTGATTTGTGAAAAAGGTCCAAACGATGGAGTTCTACTGCCAACTTTTTGGGTTAAGGTATTTGCATACCATGGATTACAATCCTGAGATAATAGACTTGGATTGGGAAAGATTTGGGGAAAAACAGGGATGTTACACATGGCGCAACGACCATTGGACGCTCATGTTCGATGGCTCCTTGTGTCTTGCTGGGGCCGGCGGAGGGGTAGTCCTTCGGAGCCCCGAGGGAAGGGCGCTGGAGTATGTGGCAAGGCTCAAGTTCCCTGCTACAAACAACATCACCGAGTCTGAGGCCCTGCTCCTAGGGCTGCGTCTTGCGCACTCCCTGGGGATCCGCCGCCTCCTGGTCAAAGAAGACTCCTAGCTCGTGGTTTGCCAGATGGACAAGTCCTACTTGTGCCATGACACAAACCTGAGCCTCTACTTGGGGGAGGTGCATAAGATGGAGAAATACTTCGATTTCCTGGAGGCCCGACATATCCCCCGGAGGGATAGTGATCACGCCGACACCCTGGCCCGGGCGGCTAGCGCCAGGGAACCTCTCCTCAGAGGCGCCTTCCTTGAGATTATCGCGAAGCCCTCGGTGACCCCTCCGGGTGCGAACTCTGAGTCCCACACCCCAGAGGTCTCTGAGATCATCCGGGCCACGTCCTAGATGGATCCCCTCGTCTCCTTCATAAGGGGGGAGGGGGAGCCTCCCGGCAACACCGAAGCGAAGCGCCTCCGCCCCAAGGCACTGGCATATCTCCTGCTGGATCGAAAGCTCTACAAGCGGGGGGCTTCCGCCTTGCTTTGCTGCCTCCCGCGGGTGGAAGGACTCCGGCTCCTTGAGGACATTCACTCGGGGAGCTGTGGGTCTCACCTGGCCCCACACGCAGTCGTGGCGAAGGTTCTCCGCCAAGGCTTTTATTGGCCCACTGTGGTCCGCGACGCGCGAGACCTTGTCTCCGCGTGCGAGGCCTACTAGAAAATGGCAAAGGGCACCAAGCTGCCCTCCGCGACATTGTAGACCATCCCTATCACTTGACCCTTCGCGCGTTGGGGGATGGACCTCCTTGGTCTTTCCTGATGAGGACATCACTTCTTTGGATACACGCACTAACCATAATCCTCTGCTTGTTACACAAGGACCAATAACGCGCAGCAAAGCCCGACTGTTGCATTGCCAGGTGAACTCATTCCTAAGTTTATATATATATATATGATTTTGAGAATGGTTTACTACCTAATAGTGATAATATTGTGCATAGGAACCATGGAGAGGACCAGCAAGGAGCCCAAGTCGAGTTGGAGTCTGGTTCGGCCATCCAGGAGGAGCCTGCCTTCAAATGACCATAATGCCTCATACGAAGTCCTATTGGGACGTTCTTATAGTCCACGGAGAAGCCCACGACGAGATCTTTCCAATGGATCTAGCTCCACATCCAAATTCCTTCTGGATCTCCGGAAATTGACAAAACAAATTTCGACCAGATTCTGATTGGGCCTAGTCGATGCTGCATCACCTTTTTGGTTGGGTCAAGGCCCATGTATCAAGTTAGAGTCCGAGTAGGGAAAGAGTCCATGTCGGTTTCAGGTTTCCTTACCTGGCCACCGACCTCTTTTACCTCTATATAATCTGGCCGAACCATTAGGGTTCTGCGGGTTTTGTTTAGTCATAGTCTTTCCTTCGTGAAGCTATTGAGATATTCTTCTTGGTCAGCTAGATCAACATCAATATCTGTATTCGGAAACCCAACTCTTTTTCGTGATTCAATCTATATTTGTAATTTCAGATTGCTTGTTTATCTTGTTCTTGCTTGTTCTTCGATTGCTTGCAGGAATAGATCTTCGTGATCAGGTCGATCGTGCTTCTAGTTCGGTCGATAACAATCTGAAGTTGGTTTAGTGATTGCCAGGGTGTATCATTCGTGTACGGTTGGTAGCCAGATCGTGAGAGTCGTCTTCACAAATCAATAATTGTTGTTCTCATCGAAAGATCGGACTGCCCGCGTCACATCACTTCCCCCCAGCGCCCAGGGGCTACAAGTATGTGGTGATGGCAGTGGATTACTTCTGCAAGTGGGTGGAGGCTGAGCCCCTAGCCAGCATCACCTCCCGCGCGGTACAACGTTTTTTTGGAAGAACATCGTATGTCGCTTTGGGGTCCCCCAAGAAATCACCATCGACAACGGGTGCCAATTTGACTCAGCATACTTCCGGGAGTTCTGCGAAGGCTTGGGGGCTACCCTCAACTTCGCCTCCGTAGCTCATCCTCAGAGCAACGGAGCTGTCGAAATGGTCAACGGTGTGATCCTACAGGGATTGCATCGGCGACTCGAGAAAACCGCCTCCAAGCGGGGCGCATGGGCAGAGGAGCTCCCGAGCATCCTCTGCTCCACGCGCACAACCCCGAGCCGAGCAACAGGGCGTAGTCCCTTTTTGCTCGTGTACGGGGCTGAGGAAGTCCTCCCCTCGGAGATTGGTTTCCGGTCGTTGCGGGTCAAGCTCTTAGATGGAGCTACGGTTGCAGCGCACCAAACCAATGAAGCAAACCAGCGATTGGAGATCGACCTCATCGAGGAAGAGCGCTACCGGACGCTCCTCCGCCAAGCCATCTACGAGCGCGAAATGGCGCGCGCATACAACTAGCGCATCCACAAGAGAGCTTTCCGCCTTGGGGACCTTATCCTCAAGCGCGTGACTGACCCCCAGGCCCAGGGAAAACTCTCCCCCAAGTGGGAAGGCCCCTACAGGATCTCTACAGTCCTGGGCTCGGGGGCTTATAAGCTCTCCAACCTTGAAGACCAAGAGCTGAAGCATACTTGGAATGTAGACTTGCTCCGCAAGTTCTACATCTAGCCTCCGGGCTCACTCCCTGCCCCATCACTTCCCAGGGGGAGGCGTTGCAGTTCGTCTTCATTAATACAAATGGTTTTTTGTTCAACTATGAAATTATTGCAGATTTTTACCTCTCCGCCTCCAAGGCAATGCCCTCTCTATGAGGATGCCCTTCTTGCGAGGATGCCCTCTCCGTGAGGATGTAGGCTATCGCAGCCTGGAAGTCCCTACGACGGGAACCCCGCTCCCGTAGGGCGGCTTACAGTAACCCCTCGTGGACTGAGAAGGTAAGCGGCAACCCAGTCCTCATGAACTGCGGTAGCGAGTCACTTTGAGAGACTAGTCCTCCTCAAATACTCTACACCCGCTGCCGGGTCATGGAAGCCTCCTCTGGGAGTGGCTTTATCCCTTTACGGGTCACCGGCTCGTCCTCCTACGGGAGTGAGTTTCCCCCTCCGGGGGTCATGGGATTCTCGATTTTCAGAATTCTTGATTACCTTCAGAATTTTTTGACTGGGAAATTCTCTACCGGCTCCTCGTCCTCATGGCGACCGGGGAAATTTCTGACCGGCCTTCGGAATTTTTTGACTGGGTAGTTCTCTACCGGCTCCTCGTTCTCACGGTGACCAGGGGAATTTCTTACCGGCCTTCGGAATTTTTCGACCGGGAAGTTCTCTACTGGCTCCTCGTCCTCACGGCCACTGGGGGAATTTCTTATCGGCCTTCTGAATTTTCGACTGGGAAGTTCTCTACCGGCTCCCTGTTCTCACGATGACAGAGAGAATTTCTTACCGGGCTTCAGAATTTTTCGACCGGGAAATTTTATTCCGGCTCCTCGTTCTCACGGTGACTGGGGGGATTTCTTGCTGGGTCTCCGGAATTTTCGCTCGACTCCTGTTTTCACGATGACCGTGTGTGCCTCTCCCCTTGTCCCTTTTCAACCGGGGGCTAGGAGACCGCGGTAGTTATCGGCGTCTGGGCCCTTTTGTTCCTTACCCACAGCATGCGGCGCCAAGCTGCACCCCGCTGTTGGGGGGGGGGGGGGTGAACCCGGGCGCCCGGACGAGAGAATAATTTTTGGAAAATTTTGAAGACAACATTCAAGCAAGCTCAAGCAAATTCAACGAACAAGCAAGCTCAGATAGCTTTATTGATGAAACATTTAGCCGGGGGACAACCCCCGGTGGGTTAAGGTGTCCGCAGAACAGCAATTCCCGGGCACAGACGAGATACAACCTGGGGAGTTAGCCTCCCACGGAAAACTACCCCGGAGGACAACCCCCTCCGATGGGCAACCACCCCTAATATTCCCGGAGTCCTTCCGATAGCTCCCGGGAAAGGTCCTTGTACAAGCCCCTTATGCGCCTTTGGGCCCTTCGAAGGAGGTCCTCAGGCCAGTACTCGTAGCCAGCCGGGGGACGTATCTGAAGAGGCGGGACCCTCTGGGACCCCCATTTCGGAGGGGACAACTCGGCGTGACAATTATCAAAATTGGCCAAGTGCCACTCCGGGAGCCATCGCAGCTGGATCGGCTCCCGGAGAGCACTCTCCGGCATGCCCCTGGAAGGAGGTTTGGGGGCTAGACAGTTGGCACGCCCCCCAGTGGTGAGGCTCAACAAAGCAAAAGCCAGTTGGGCACTCCCCGGACTACACCTTGCGGGGCTTCGAAACCCCTCGGGAATCGACTCACGGGTCACCGGGGAACCCCCGGGGTGTGCCTCTGGGAGCTCATAAACTCCTTGCGAATAAGCCCCCAGGCCACCTGGGCATTACCTGGGCCACGCCCCCTGGGCCTCGGAAACTCTCTCTCGGGAGCAAGCTCCTGGGACGCCTGCTTTTAGAGAAACAAGACTTAGCAAAAAATCTTCCCATTCTATTCCATTGAAGATAATAGTTACAATTCTCCAGGCTTCCTCTAAGAAGCTACCGGGAGCAAAAGCCTAACAAAAAAAGAAAGGGACCTATCTAAAGGCCAGGGGGGGGGGACTCATACTTGCCCAATGTCGTTCCCCCCCAGGGGGCCTCCCTCACTGCCGGGGCATCCGCCCTCGGGGGCGCCAATGCCGGGGCCTGGGCCCGGATGAGCCGGTCGTAGAATACCCTCGCCAGCTCCTCCAACTCTCGCCGCTGCGGCTTGAAGAAGCCAGGGAAGCCAGCCCCCGACTGCCCGGGCACCGGTCCCCTGGTGCTCCGCGAGGGCCGTGGCCACAGCGATCACCGGGGCCGCTAGGCCACGAGCTCGGGGGTCAGGCGGCCTCCGGGATCAAGGAAACTTGCGTGTTGAGAAAGCGCATGGCCTCCGCGAATGATGCCAGCGCCGAGCCGGAGCCTCCCCCTTGCCCGAGGCTGATCCCGAGCCCTTCGAGGGCCAAACAAATAGAGCGCCCTGCCTCGGCGACCGCCCGGGAGCTAGAGTTTTTGAACTCCCGGTAGGCACTCTCCTTCACCTTCGCCTCCCTCCAGAGGCGGGAGTTGGTGTCCTCTGAGGCGAGGAGCTAAGCCCAGACCTTGGCCAACTCCCCGAGGGCCTTGTCCCTCTCGGCGCAGAAGGCGGCGGCCTTGTCCTCAGCCTCCTTCAACGCCTCCTCAAAACACTCTTCGACCCCCCAAGAGATGGCCACCCCCTGCGGACCCAAGAGTTAGACCTTCATGACGCACAAGGTGAACCTTCGAGGGAAAGTCCCTGGATGCTACGGGGGAGAACTCACTTGGAGGTGGAGGGAAATTAGTTCCGAGCAACGCTTGCCAAGAGTCCCCAACGGGACATAGGCCCAGACCTTTGGGGTTTGGAGGCCCACGACAAATCTCTGAGACTCGCCTGAGGATAGCAGGGGGGTCTCCCTCTCGACGGCACCAGACCTGTCCCCGTCGGCGGGCCCCCTCCATTCGACCCCGGGGGTGATGTGGACCTGTTCGCCCCCGGTCACGGCCTCCACCATCGGGGACTCATCGTCCGAGGAGTCGGACGTCAGCTCCTCTGGGGGAATGTGGCCCTTGGGGGGGATGAAAAGTCTCTTCCACTTCCCGGGCTGCGGGACTGCCGAGACCACCGGGAGCGGCCCGGCCGAGGGATTTGCTCCCTCGTCCACCGGCCAGTCGAAGCGCGGCGAGGACACCACCGGGAATCGTACCTCCGGGAGGTCCAGGCTCGCCGGGTCCGGAACCGCCGGAGGCATAGCCATTGGAGAAGGCGAGGACCGTAGTCCGCCGAGTCGGACTCCCCTCCATCACCGGTTGCCCTCCCCTTCTCACCCGACTTGGCGGGAGCTTCAAGGAGGCGCATGAACTCCCCGGTCATCCCTCGACCGGTGGAGAGTTCTCCCTCCAGGAGGGGCGAGGTCGCCCCAGTTGCCGGGGGGGCCTGTGCGTGCCCCGTCCCAAGAGCTGCCCCACGGGCCGAGGGAGGAGTGTCCGCCCCCGTCGGGGGGGCCAGAGTCCCCGTGGCCGTAGGGCTCGGTGTTGTGATCGGGCCCGGGGCTTTGTGCGCCTTAGCGCGTTTTGTCTCCGGGCCCCCAGCGGCCTCTTTCGATAGGCTCCCTCCCCGGCAACGTCAGCCCGAAGGCCACCGCCACCAAGTTATGGGGGGGGGGGGCTCCCCAATGACTCACATTCGTCGCTGTAGTAGCTCCCGAGGAGGTTTTCCGCCTTCTCCCAGGAGGCCGGGTACGCTCGGACTGCAAATGCAAAAAGTGTTAGCCAAAATAATAGGGACTAGGATGCAAGTCACCGAGCACTTACGTCGGGCCACCGGCATCTGCGGAGGCCGGTGCGTTGGGCACATCCTGATCCCCCTTCGCCCGTGCATGAAGGGGGTGATTCGGAGCAGCACCAGCTCCTCCGCAAGGTCCCTCATCGACCTCCGGGTCCGGACACCCACCATCTTGTCGGGGAGCCCCAAGTCTTCGGCGGTCCAGACCGGCGCTTTGGGTGCGGACAACCGGCAGTAGGAGGGGGGCTATGGGGAATAAGTTATCCTGGAGTCTCAAACCCGGAGATAGAACCATGTCTGGAGCCAGTCCCCCCAACAGTCTCGGGAGGCCACCACTGGGTAATCGTCTACCTGGGCCGGTAGCAGCTGCACCATGATAGAGCTGAAGGCGGACTTCGGCCCTCCATTGATCACCTGCGAGCTCCTCGCCGAGGGCTTATAGAAGTACCGAAGCAACCGGAGCATCGGCTCCCGTCCGGTGGCTATCTCGCACAGCCAAATGAAGAGGCCCATCCGCATGAGGGTGTTGGGCGTTAAGTGGTTTAATGCCACCCGTACTCCTGAAGGAACTCTTGGAGCAACGGGTGCACCTGGAGCCGGAGGCCGGCCTCCACGAAGGCTTCAAAAATGACCACCTCCCTAGCCAGGGGGCGAGGGGTCATCTCGTTCCTCCCGGGGATCTGGACGTCCCTGTCCGCGAAGACCTTTCGGTCCACGAGGGACGCGAGATCCCCGACGTAAACTCTGTCGCCCCAAGGAAGTCCATGGTGACTTGCTCCGGGGGCATCTCGGCTGCTTTCGCATGTCCTTTAGGGGCCATCTGTTTGGGTGAGGACCACCCGGCAAGTGCTACCGGGAGTTAGATCTCTGGAATAAGCTCCGTGCACCGGTGAGGATTGTGGGGCTGTTTGGGTGTAAGCCCTCTAGGCCCCCTGTGGCCCTACTTATAGGGTCTGATCCGGCCATGATGGACGACACGTGGCCCTTCGAGGTTAATCTGAGCCGTTGATCTCAAACTTCACGTGAGAATTGAAGAGGCGTGCAGGAAACGAAGCGCCAAAAATGGAAGTACATGAAGCCATGATGGCCAGCGGCGTGAGAGAATCGAGACTCGCGGGGTCATAATGACCAGTGGCACCATCATTTAATGCGAGGTGCGGGAACTGAAGCACCCCCATGCTCTGGAGGTTCCCTTCGAGCAGAGATTTTATCGGCGATCTAAGTCATCCCCCCCAGGGGCCCATATGTGTCCCCAGAGGGTATGGGGGGCTGCTGTTGGGCGAAATCTCCGACCTAAATGTCCCCTTCGTCTCGGGTGCCGCCACTCGGTGATCATGGTCCCGGTGAGCGAAGCCCTGGGGACAGGCGTCCCCGTGACCCGGGCGCCCCCTCCTGGTGACCACTGTCCCGGTGAGCGGAGCCTCGTAACAGGAGTCCCAGCGTCCCGGGCGCCGCCACCCGGTGATCACGGTCCCGGGGAGAGGAGCCTCGGGGATAGGCGTCCTCGCGTCCTGGGCGCCGCCACCTGGCGACCACGGTCCCAGTGACTGGGGCCTCAGGGGGAAGTTTCCCTCGGGAACTAGCGAGGACACTTGTCAAACATCCGGGCCCTTCGGCTGGTGAATTGACGTCGGTGCCCCTCGATCCGATGGTGGCAGATAGGGTAGTTTAGTAATTTGCATCATTTAGGGTCTATAAATACCCTTGTACACCCTCTTGTAAAAGGGATTAGCTCATTCTTACCCAATACAAACAAAGCAATAGGCATCCCTTGGAGACCTCTCCCCATGAGAGAACCTTCACAGCGAACTCACATCCGGGGGGTGCCAACAAGAGTAGGGTCCCCACTGGGGCCTGAACCTGTATAAATCCTTGTGTCAATCTCTTTGTTTGCTCGACTGGAGGTGATCGGCCGCACGGTCAGCTCACGTCACTGTTCGTTTCCTAGGAACTTTCGTAAAACCTGCCGAGGTATTCCTAATACCACGACATTCATAAGGGTTGGTCTCACCGTTGTAGTGTTCGATGTGCGGCGGACGGTAGGGCCGTGGCCAGCAGATGCATTAGAGGCGGCGGCACAGCAGCTAGTTGGTGATGAAGTCATGTATGCCCGATCTTCTGGTGAGAAGGATAACTTCGATTTGATGGAGAGTGACCTTGGCGATCCAGCTACCAACCAAACAAGACTAGACGTCCTGGCAATCGCTAAACCACACTCACGAGTCATTATCAACTGTGCCAAGACGTGGCTGACCTAATCACGAGGATCAATTCTTGCAAACAACCGAAGAACAAGATAAAAGCAATCTGAAATTGCAAATATAAATTTGAGGTTGTGTAACTTGTAGTTGTTGGTCTAGCCAACACAAGAATACAAGGATGAAGCTTCACACATGGGGAAAACTAATCTAAACAAAACCTGAGGAAGAACGGGAAGGGTGTCGGCCATATGTAACAGGGGTGGCGGTCAAGGAGGTGGACGTGAAACCCTAGGGGTACACGGGCCTTGGGCCCAAAGTAGAGGTGGCACAGCACCCGGCAGAATCTATCCGCAAATTTTTTCATCGATTGTTGGTGATCCAGATGGAACTTGGCAGTGAGGCTAGATCCGTTGGAAAGGTGGCGTCGTGGGGTTCTCCGTAAAGTGCTCATTCACCCCAAACGGACTCCGTATGTGGCCTGGGAATTCGTTTGAAGTTGGACTACTGCTGGATGACTGAGCTGGACTCGCGGACGAGTTGGGCTTGATCTTGGGCTGGGCTTGATGCGTCGTGGGTTGCTCCACCTTTTATGTAGCTCGCTAATCCTCCGGTGTGGGCGTAGTGAATGGCTCGGCACATGGATTCATGCTGATTCGCCGTTCTCCTTGATCTTCTCATGGCTGCGAGGAAGGAGTGGAAGTAGTGGATGGAGCCTTGTTCATATCTGAGCTAGTGATGTCCTCATCATTCTCCCCTTCTTGAATTTGAGTCAATCTCGACTCAAGCATAATCTCCTGCAAAAAGTTAGTACCAACATGAGGCAAAGCAACATGCATATACTCCCCTTCTTGAAAGCTATCCTGTAGGTTCAAAGGAAAACTAGAGGAACTTGACGCAAAATGATTAGTCACAAGTGGGGACACGACAAGAGGCCGTTTTGCAAAGAAAATTTTTCACCCTTGAAATTACAGATATTAATTTCAAATATATGTCTTTCATGTTCAATTTGATTTTCAGCCTCACAAGCAAGATTAAACAATTGAGACAAAGAATTATATTTCTTAGCAACAAGAATGTCTTGAATTTCCTTATCAAGCCCACCTATGAATCTAATCTCCTTAGCTTCCTCGGTTTCCTCTAAACCACAACGCAACAAGCATGTTTCTAGTTCTTGGTAGTACCTATTACAGTGTTATTACCCTATTTTACATGTTGTTGTTTCTTAAACAAAAATTCAGCATAGGGTTTATTGACAAATCTATCTCTCATAAGCCTTTTCATGTCTTTCCAAGTGTGAGGTAACTTATTACATGCACACAAATCCTTCCACCACATTGATGCAAAAATAGTTAAAGCACTAGCGGCACTCCTAATCTTTCATTTATCACAGATTTTATATCGAGCAGAATTTTTTTCTATCGCTATTTCCCAATCAATATATGCATCAGAACGAAATACGTTATAAGAAAGATGGGTTGGAATGATTTTACCCATATTCGTGAGGAACAATGCAGAAATGGTGGTGTGTCTCTCTTGCAATCTCTCCCTGAGGTGGAACATATCAATTTGTATTTCAATCTCCTTCTTAAATTCATTAACTACCATTATTAGTAGAATACAAGAAACACACAAGAGTATATTTCCCTATCAACTACTAGGTGGTGGACAAGGAACAAAAGTCACTCTTGCTCAAGCTTCTTACCTAGCTCGTACAAGTTCTTACTGAAGCATGCTGGCGGTGCAACCGGTGGCTGGTTTGTGATAACTTAAACTCGAGTATGAGCAAAGTGATTGCAAGGTGCCGTACCTGTATGGTTAGTAGATGGTGGAGCTCGGAAAGGCTATTACATGTGTAGCAACAATTCAAGATCAATAATGCAAGATTGAAAATTAGTCCAAAGTAATAGTCAATGTGTTGGAACAAGCCTAGACTCAGACCTAGCTCAAGCAAGTAACTAGTAACACAAAGGACTGGAACCAAAAGATGCACCACAGAAAAGTCTCCTCTTTTGCTGCCACATTTTTATTCTCTGATTTTTTATTTTTTTTTGTTGTGCGGCTCTTTTTTTTTTCACTTGCCTTTTTCTTACATCTTTTCTTTTTATGAACAGTGTGGCTTTTCTTGCACTTTGCCTTTTTCTTTTCGGCTGAACAACTAGGACAAAAATGTTGTTTAGCAATTTCAGGCCCCAAGAACTCCGAATTAGAGGATCTGGTCAACAGAAAAGTTGTAGAGGATCGTTTTGTCTTTCCAACAAGTATAAGAGCGTCAAAAACAGTGCTGGAAATCAAAAGATATGACAGTTTTACCGAAGCTGTCTCAGATTGAGCAATTCGATTAATCCGAATTGGACTAGAGTTTGAAGTTTACCCCAACTAATTTTGAAGATTACCCCAACTAACTTTGCCCAAATTTTAGCATGATGAAAACAGCTGAATTTCAAGATTACCCCAACTAACTTTTTGTGGTATTTCTCGTAACAATTCAAGAAAGTATAAATTTATCCCAATCCGAGTTCGGATGAAAGAATTATAATAAAAATACCGAAACAGATCTATTAGATTCAAACTCTACTCCGTTGACATTGACGGCCCAATATCTCGTATAGATGGAAGCCGAATCTGACTTCGACCACAATAGAAAAGTTGTAGAGCATGATCTGAGGTTTCTAGAAAGTACAAGAATGTGAAAATCAGAGTTTGTATGAAGAAGATATGATGAAAACAACGAACTGGATAGCGACAGATTAGAATTGGATGCGACAACGAGGAGATCGACGTGGAATTCGACTCCGTGATGAGATACAAGACTAAAATTAGACCAACACTAAAACTAAGAACCAGCAGTCGACAACAATGGATGAAAATTCAAAGATGCAAACTGACAAGAACGATGCTAGGCTAATGACGATGGTTTGGACAGCGGAAAATAAATTTTTTTGTAGGAAAATTTTCTGGACTGTAGGTATGAAATCAATCTATTAAACTAAGATAGATAAATTCTCACCAGTCAACCAGAAGCTTTGATACCAACTGATGAAGTCACGTATGCCCGATCTTCTGGTGAGAAGGATAACTTCGATTTGATGGAGAGTGACCTTGGCGATCCAGCTACCAACCAAACAAGATTGGATGCCCTGGAAATCACTAAACCACACTCACAAGTTGTTATCAACCGTGCCAAGATGCGGCTGACCTGATCACGAGGATCAATTCCTGCAAGAAACTGAAGAACAAGCAAGAACAAGATAAAAGCAATCTGAAATTGCAAATATGGATGAAGCACGCAATAAATTTGAGGTTGTGTGTAACTTGTAGTTGTTGGTCTAGCCGACACAGGAACACAAGGATGAAGTTTCACACATGGGGAAAACTAATCTAAACAAAACCTGAGCAAGAACGGGAAGGGTGTCAGTCATATGTAACAGGAGTGGTGGCCAAGGAGGTGGATGTGAAACCCTAGGGGTCCACGGGCCTTGGGCCCAAAGTAGAGGTGGCACAACACCCGGCAGAATCTATCCACAAATTGTTTCATCGATTTTGGGTGATCCAGACAGAATTTGGCAGTGGGGCCAGATCCCTTGAAAAGGTGGAATCGTGGGCTTCTCTGTAAAGTGCTCATTCACCCCAAATGGACTCCGTATGTGGCCTGGGTATCTGTTTGAAGTTGGACTACTGCTAGATGGCTGAGCTGGACTAGCGGACGAGTTGGGCTTGATCTTGGGCTGGGCTTGATGCGTCGTGGGTTGCTCCACCTTTGATGTAGCTCGTTGATCCTCCGGTGTGGGCGTAGTGAATGGCTTGGTACATGGATTCATGCCGACTCGCCGTTCTCCTTGATCTTCTCGTGGTGGTGAGGAAGTAGTAGAAGGAGTGGATGGAGCCTTGTTCATATCCGAGCTAGTGATGTCCTCATCAGTTGGCCCCCTCAACCACCCGACGAGACTCCCGGTCGCTGTCCCCTTTGACAGGGGACGCGCGCTCATTGTTAGAGTCAGGGAGGGGTCCCAGCGGTCTGCCGGCACGACGATAATGCCTCTTCTCCTCGGTGTTAGTCGAGCTAACTTCTTGGATTTCCAGGTACCCCCGGAGGTGGCGGTATCCTCTTCGACCAGTCTCCTCCCCTGGTCGAGCCGGGAGCGTGGCTCACCGCGGCCGCGAGCCGGGGGGAGTTTCGATCGGTGACTGGGAGGGAGCCTCCCCAGATTTTGCAGTACACATTCGCTCGACCTTCTCCCAGGTGAAATGGGTCTAATCCACTGGGGGAGCCCAAGGGTGGTCCCGGGGGAGGAGGGAGCTGATGCGCGTTGGTCGCCGGCCCAGAGGATGCCACCGGCGCGCGAGACTGGCTCGGCACTGAGTGAGCGTCCGGGCCGGTGATGGGAGCTGATGCGGGGAGGGTTACCGGAGCAACCGCTGGCTCTGGCGCAGGAGCAGCCCTGGGCATTGACCCGGGGAGGTCTTCGGACACATGGGCGGCCATGGGCGCGGGGAAGGCTCCCAGTGTGGGGGGCACCCCTGGCGCGATGGTAGCCGCTTGAGGAGGTTGCGGGCCCAATGTTGGATAACCCCCCGGAACGGGGAAGGTTCCGGGCATAGACCGGCCTCCCAGCGTGGGAAACACTCCCGGTGTGAGGAAGGCTCTGGGCACAAGCAGTCCCCTCGGCGCGGGAAACATTCCCAGCACAGGGAAGGCGGCCGGGTGCACCATGAAGAACGGAGGCGGTGCCCCCATAAACGAGTTTGGGGGCGGGTAAACAGGAGCTGGCGGCCATGCTAAGACTCGCAACAACTCCTCCAGGGTGTGCTGGGTACGGAGTTGACCCTCGACCAAAGCCCCAAGCAAGGGGTCGCCGGAGATTGGGACTGCTAGTTGGGGGGGCACTAGGCCCCGCAAGCGCGGTCGTGGTCGCCGGGCTAGGAACGGGGACACTTTTACCGGAGACTAGGGGAAAAGAAAGTGGTACCTCTGCTCGGGTGTCCCCGGACGACAGGGTTGTGACAGCAGCATCTTGCGGGGGCGGCGCCGGGTCACTGGGACCGGCAGCACCAGAAAGGGAGAGAGCTTGAGCTCTTGTTCTCGGGGGAGCCATGGAAAATAGTCATGCTTCCCCACGGATGGCGCCAACTGTCATGGTATAAATGATACCACCGATAGATTTTCTGGACGTGCATAACATGTGTACAACGGCGCAAGCTGACTGAGTGACCGGTCACCTCCCACCAGGCAACACAGGGATTGACATGGTGATTTTTATATAGGTTCGGGTCCCGGTGGGGGCCCTAGTCCTGTCGACACCCTTTGGACGTGAGTCCACTGGGGAGGTGCTCTCTCGGGGAGGGAGGTCTCCAAAGGATGCCTCTTGTTTGTGTGTAAGAATGGAATTCGGATCTGCTTACAAATGGGATAGAAGGGGGTATATATAGGCCCCAAAAGATGCAAAAAGACCAAAAAGCCCTGGTTACAGCCGTCAGATTGAAGGGCACCGACGCCATTTCACCGACCGAAGGGCTTGGATGCTTGACAAGTGTCCTCACTAGTTCCCAAGGTGCTCCTCACGTCGCGCGCACGTGACCTTGCGCGGGAGACTCCCGTGGCTTTTCTCGGGAGGCCTCCGTGACATTTCATGGGAGGCATTCGGGGTTTTCCACGGGGGGCGTCTGGGGCTCGGAGAGGAGCACGCGGCCTTCTACGGGAAACCCCTGTGGCTTTTCCCAGGAGGCCTCCGGGATATTCCACGGGAGGCGTCTGGGGTTTGCCACGGGAGCCCTTCGGGACTTTCCATGGGAGGCATCCGGGACTTCTACGGGAGGCGTCTGGGACTTCTACGGGAGCCCTCCATGGCTTTTCCCGGCAGGCTTTCGTGATATTTAACGGGAGGCGTCCAGGGTTTGCCACGGGAGCCCTTCGGTACTTTCCAAGGGAGGCGTCCGGGAATTTTCCCGGTAGCCCTCTGGGACTTTCCACGGGAGGCGTCCGAGACGCTCCCCGATAGCCCTCCAGGACTTCCCATGGAAGGTGGCCGTGGTATTCTACGGGAGGCCTCTGTGGCTTTTCCCGGGAGGCCTCCGTGATATTTCACGGGAGGTGATCCGTTTGAGACTTAGCCTTGGTTTTCGCACTAGGCTCGCCCAGATTCTAATATGCGGAATAACGGGATCTTACTCGGAAATACCGAAACCCAAAGGTTGATCAAAAACACAACTCAAAGTAATTACACAACTCTTTATTTCAAAGAGGGCTTTACACGTCGAACGTTAGGTCGCACTCGCCTACGTCGAGGGAACTATGTGTCTAAGACTTCAATCTAGACTCGATTGTATTCGATAATCTAAACTAGACCTATTACAAGGTATTTATAGTCCAATTGTATGAGTACGTATCAGACTCAATAACCTAAACGTATTAGACTTATATAACTAACTAATCCTAAACGGATAAGCTTAGTTATATATATATATATATATATATATATATACGGATCGGATTACAATTCTGAACAGGGAACGAATTCCTTTTCATGGTCGCGAACCAATCCATGGTCGCTGACCCATCCATGGTTGCGAAACCTTTCCGAACACAGTTAAGGTGGCGAAGCCGTATGCGATCAGGACTTGAAGATCCTCCCGGATCATGACTCTCTTTTTGAGAAGGAGCCAACCCTGTTGTGACCCCTCGATCAAACTGGAGATGCGGAAACTGATCTTGTCCATCTTCTCTGGTGTACCACTTTGCTGCACGTGCTCGTTGATCTTTCCGACCGATTCGAAAAGTCTCCTTTATGCCACTGCGGGTGGTAGTCACCTTCTTCTCCAGAATCACATCTTCATGTAGAGGTTCGTCTCGTTGATAGACCAAATCTTCAACAGATGGTACTATAGTATCTGACTCATCATCCAGCATTGAACACTCAAAGAGTTTGAGGTGCTCAACACTGACAAACGAGTGCTTAATTAAAAGCAAACTGCAGGTACAGTATGCTTTCATCCCAGGTCTTCGGGTGCTTCGAGTTATATCCTCTCAAAATATGAACGACTGTGAAATTTACCACCTCGGTTTGACCATCAGTTTGCGGATGAAAAGCAGTACTCCTCTTTAGCTTGGTGTCCATCATTGTCCAGAGCGATCGCCAAAAGTGACTAAGGAACCAGGTATCGCTATCAGACACAATAGAAGTCGGCAGTCCGAAGTGTGTTCAAACGTTTTGAAAGAATACCCGAGCTGCTTCTTCTCCTGTGATAGTCTTTCGACAAGGTATGAGAATAATCATTTTGGAGAACTGATCAGCGATCACGAATAGATAGTCGTTGCCATGTCGGGTCTTAGGCAATCCTCCCAAGAAATCCATGGATATGCTCTCCCATGGTTGCGATGGAACTGGCAAAGGAGTGTACAAACCTAATTTTCAGTTTGCCGATTTCAAGATGCTGCAGAGACCACATCCTCGAACAAAACTAGCCACATCGTGCTGCATACGCGGCCAGAACACATGTCGGTGAAGATTTTGCAATGTCTTTGTAACCCCAAAGTGACCAGCTACCTTCGATGTATGCGCTTCTCGTAACCATTGAATTCGAGGTGCTCCATGAGGTATGCAAAGTAAGTTGCCTTGTACAAGAGTCCTTCTCGACGAACGAACTCCGTAGGTTTCCCTGTTTCGAGCTCATTCAGTGCTGGTTGAAAATCAGTGTCTTCACTGTACATAGTGGCATAGTCATCATGACATGAGGGCTCGATCTGCATGAACGCTGATAAGCAGGGGGTCATAACTGGTGGTCACGACAACATGTTCACCAATTTGTTGTGTACGCCCTTCTTATACTTAATCACCAGATTAAACTGCTACAGATACGACATCCACTTCATGTGCTGAGCTTGCTAGAACTTGGATTGAGTTTGCAAATATTGCAACGGTTGATGGTCGGTGTGGACAACAGTCTTTTTACCCAAGAGATAACACTGCCAATGTTTCACGGCCTGATGCAGTGCACATAACTCCTTATCATAAGTCGGGTAGTTCTTCTGAGCTCCTTGGAATAACTCAGAGTGATATGCCACTGGTCGACCTTCTTGCATGAGCACTGCGCCCATCGCATAACCTGAGGCATCGGTTTCTAACTCAAATGGTTTATGGAGATTTGGCAAAGCTAACACAGGCGCCTTGCTAATATTCCTTTTTAGCAAGAGAAACGTGTCCTCATGTTTCCCTGTCCACTCGAAGTTCTGATCGATCCTGGTTAATGCATGCAATGGAGAAGCCACAATCGAGAAGTGTCGGATGAACTTCCGAAGGTACTGGCATGCTCCCACAAAACTGCTCACATCCGTAACTATTCGTGGTCGCGGCCACTCGTGAATCACTTTTACCTTATCTGGGTTGATTTGTAATGTACAGTTGCCAACCATGAATCCTAGGTAAAGTAGAGTTCGCTGGCCGAACTCACACTTCTTACGGTTGAGGCGAAGTAGATGTTGCCGAAGCTGTTCGAACACCTTTTCGACATGAATGAGGTGCTCATCCCACGAACGACTATAAACTAGTATGTCGTTGAGGTAAACGATCACAAAGTCATCGATGAACTGTCTTAATACGTCATTCATAAGATGCATGAAAGTTGCCGGGGCATTGCAGAGACCAAACGGCATGACCAGCCATTCGAACAGACCTTGTCATGTTTTGAACGCAGTCTTCCAAGTATCCTCCTCTCGGATGCTGACTTGATGATATCCTGACTTAAGATCCAACTTAGAGAAGGCAACAGCATGCTTCAATTGGTCTAGCAGGTCATCAATATGAGGAAGGGGGTATCGGTTCTTGATGGTAATCTTGTTCAGTACTCGGTAGTCGATGCACATACGCCAAGTCCCATCTTTCTTTGGCACTAACACCACAGGAGATCCACAAGGTGAACTACTCGGTTGAATGACACCATCGTTCAGCAACTCACCAAGTTGTCTCTTGATCTCTTCATTCTCCAATACTCAGTTGTGATACATACTAAGATTGGGCAGTGTCGCATCGGAAACAAGCTGAATTTTGTGCTCGATTGGACGTTTTGGCGGACGACCCTGGGTAGTCTCGAATAGATCACTGTATTCCTCCAGCAGTCCCGACAAACGACCAGAATCCTCTCGGCAAGTCAACGACAATGATGGTCGAGTACTCTCACCTTGACCAATGGGTCAAATCATGACAAGTACATACTTGTGACATGCATTAACAATTCGTTTGGCTTGATTTGTGATAATCAAGTTCGAAGTGTTGACGTGGATGTCTCTATTGATCACGAACTTAACTCTATCTTTGGTGAGGTCATACTCTTGCACTCGCCGGTGGAAGTGAGTGTCTCGATCATACAGATATGGACTCCCAAAGATCACCAGACAGATATCGATAGGGACAACATCGCATTGCACCTCATCGATATATCGTGCAGAGATAGCAAAATTCAACACACACTGACTCGTAATCTATTGGTTCACATCGGATGTAAACCAACCCAGCGGATATGGTCGCGGGTGTGTGGTTGTCTTCAAACCAAGTCGCCGAACCAGTCTAGCGGAGACCAGATTCTTTTGACTTCCGGGATCGAATATCACTGCGACCACTTCGTGCTTCACCTGGATGTTGATGGTGAACAAGTCCTCCGTTGGTGATCCGGGAGGATCTTCAAGTCCTGATCGCATACGGCTTCGCGACCTTAACCGTGTTCGGAAAGGTTTCGCGACCATGGATGGGTCCGCGACCATGGATTGGTTCGCGACCATGAAAAGGAATTCATTCCCTGTTCGGAATTGTAATCTGATCCGAATATATAACTAAGCTTATCTGTTTAGGATTAGTTAGTTAGTTATAGGAGTCTAATACGCTTAGGTTATTGAGTCTGATACGTACTCATACGATTGGACTATAAATACCTTGTAATAGGACTAGTTTAGATCATCGAAAATCTATCAAATTTTATTACAGCCTTGGATCATATATCCAGCTTATAGTCCCTTCGACGTAGGCGAGTGCGACCTAACGTTCGATGTGTAAAGCCCTCTTTGAAATAAAGAGTTGTGCAATTACTTTGAGCTGTGTTTTCGATCAACTTTTGGGTGTCGGTATTTTCAAGTAAGATCCCGTTATTCTGCATATTAGAATCTGGGCGAGCCTAGTGCGAAAACCAAGGCTAGGTCTCAAACGGATCAAGTTGATATCAGAGAAACTTTCCTATCCTGTGGATGGTGAAGACTTGCCAGGGTTACAAAACCTCCGGTGAAACTCCAGGCAATCAATTGACGGTTCCTACAGCCGTGTCTCCGACAATGTCTGACGATACCTCCGTTCAAGCTAACCTAGCTGAACAAGTGGCTAAGCTCTCCACCGACATGGAAACTGTGCTTGCTTGGATTAAGCAGTAGGCCATGATTGTACCTCCTGAAGTAGGGAAGGTTATGGGTATGAAGACTGGTGAAGACTTGCGCAGGACAGACAAAAATGAAGACGAAGGTGACCACAAGACCGACGACCTCGCCAACACCTCCTTAGCTATCGGATCTTTTAAGGTCGACGCTAAGATTGATATACCCATATATGATGGGGTGATCGATGCCGAGAAATTGGATTCTTGGATCGACCAGCTTGAGACCTACTTTTACCTGAAAGGGCTCAGTAGCGCTCAAAAGGTTAAATTTTCACCTTTGAAGATGAAGAACCACGCCAAGACATGGTGGAAGGCCCTTGTCGCCAGTGGTGAAGCTGACGACCTTGCGTGGGGTCAATTCAAATGACTTCTGTGACAAGAATTCTATCTGATGGGTTACCTTGAGGAGAGATGGGAGCGTTGGCACAGATTGTACCAACAGTACGACCAGACTGTCCAAGACTATACGACGGAGTTTCGGCGACAAGCAATGGTCATTGGCATCTCACTGCCTGATCCTCAGGTATTTTGGAAATACACATCTGGACTTCAGAAATCGATCAGTACTGAGTTAAGTCTGTTCAGCGTCCAAGACATCGTGACTGCAAGCACAACTGCTATGGCGATCGAGAAGAAGAACAAAGGCATTAAGGACAGTGCGACCTCGACAAAAAGAAAACCGAGTCCGAAGAAAAACACTTCGAAGCCAGGCATGGGTACTTTTTGTGAACATTGTCAAGTCGCGGGACACACCAAGGACAAATGCTATAAGCTTCATCCTGAACTTCGACCAAAGAAAAATGGATCAGGGAAAAGAACAACCACAGCTACTGCGACTTCACTCGACGAAGAAGTTGTTCGAGTCAATTCGGTTAATGAGGCGGATACGACCTTGTCTCTGATGGCAATGCCGAAGGATAAGGGTTTGGATCCACCGAACGACTATCACCCAACGGAGGACTTGTTCACCATCAACATCCAGGTGAAGCACGAAGTGGTCGCAGCGATATTCGATCCCAGAAGTCAGAAGAATCTGGTCTCCGCTGGACTGGCTCGGTGACTTGGTTTGAAGACAACCACACACCCGCGACCATATCCGCTAGGTTGGTTTACATCCGACGTGAACCAACAGATTACGAGTCAGTGTGTGTTGAAGTTTGCGATCTCTGCACGATATATCGATGAAGTGCTATGCGATGTTGTCCCTATCGATATATGTCAGGTGATCTTTGGGAGTCCGTATCTGTATGATCGAGACGCTCACTTCCATCGGCGAGCGCAAGAGTACGACCTCATCAAAGACGGAGTTAAGTTCGTAATCAGTAGAGACATCCACGTCAACACTTTGAACTTGATTACCCGCAAATCAGGCCAAACGAATTGTTAATGCATGTCACAAATATGTGCTCGTCATGATTCGACCCATTGGTCAAGGTGAGGGTACTCGACCAGCAATATCGTTGGCGTGCCGAGAGGATTCTGTTTTTTGTCGGGACTGCTGGAGAAATACAGTGATCTGTTTGAGACTACCCAGGGTCGTCCGTCGAAACGTCCAGTCGAGCACGAAATTCACTTGTGTCTGATGCGACACTACCCAATCCGAGTATGTATCACAACTCAGTATTGGAGAATGAAGAGATCAAGAGACAACTTGGTGAGTTGCTGAACGATGGTGTCATTCAACCGAGTAGTTCACCTTGTGGATCTCTTGTGGTGTTAGTGCCAAAGAAAGATGAGACTTGGCGTATGTGCATCGACTACCGAGCACTAAACAAGATCACCATCAAGAACCGGTACCCCTTTCTCGTATTTATGACCTACTAGACCAATTGAAGCATGCTGTTGTCTTCTCCAAGTTGGATCTTAAGTCAGGATACCATCAAGTCAGCATTCGAGAGGAGGATACGTGGAAAACCGCGTTCAAAACACGACAAGGTCTGTTCGAATGGTTGGTCATGCCGTTTGGTCTCTGCAACGCCCCGGCAGCTTTCATGCGTCTTATGAATGACGTATTGAGACAGTTCATCGATGACTTTGTGATTGTTTACCTCGATGACATACTAGTCTATAGTCGTTCGTGGGATGAGCACCTCATTCATGTCGAAAAGGTGTTCGAATAGCTTCGGCAACATCGACTTCACCTCAACCGTAAGAAGTGCGAGTTTTGCCAGCAAACTCTACTTTACCTAGGATTCATGGTCGGCAATGGTACATTGCAAATCGACCGGATAAGGTAAAAGTGATTCGCGAGTGGCCGCGACGGCGAACATTTACGGACGTGCATAGTTTTATGGGAGCATGCCAATACCTTTGAAAGTTCATCCGACACTTCTTGATTGTGGCTTCTCCATTGCATGCATTAAACAGGATCGATCAGAAGTTCGAGTGGACAGGGAAACATGTGGACACGTTTCTCTTGTTGAAGAGGAACATCAACGAGGCGCCTGTGTTAGCTTTGCCGAATCTCCAGAAACCATTCAAGCTAAAAACCGATGCCTCAAGTTATGCCATGGGCGCTGTGCTCATGCAAGAAGGTCGACCAGTGGAATATCACTCTGAGTTATTCCAGGGAGCTCAGAAGAACTACCCGACTTATGACAAAGAGTTGTGTGCACTGTATTAGGCCGTGAAACATTGGCGGTGTTATCTCTTGGGTAAAGAGACTGTTGTCCACACCGACCATCAACCGTTGCAATATTTGCAAACTCAGTCCAAGCTACAACAAGCTCGGCACATGAAGTGCATGTCGTATCTGCAGTAGTTTAATCTGGTGATTAAGTACAAGAAGGGCGTACACAATAAATTGGCGGACATGTTGTCGCGACCACCAGTTACGACCCTCTGCTTATCAACGTTCATGCAGATCGAGCCCTCATGTCATGATGACTATGCCAATCTGTACAGTGAAGACCCTGATTTTCAGACAGCATTGATTGAGCTCGAAACAAGGAAACCTACAGAGTTCGTTCGTCGAGAAGGACTCTTGTACAAGGGCAATTTACTTTGCATACCTCGTGGAGCACCTCGAATTCAATGGTTGTGAGAAGTGCACACATCAAAGGTAGCTGGTCACTTTGGGGTTACAAAGACGTTGCAAAATCTTCACCGACATGTGTTTTGGCCACGTATGCAGCATGATGTGGCTAGTTTTGTTCGAGGCTGTGGTCTCTGCAACATCTTGAAACCGGCAAACCGAAAATTAGGTTTGTACATTCCTTTGCCAGTTCTATCACGACCATGGGAGAGCATATCCATCGATTTTTTGGGAGGATTGCCTAAGACCCGGCGTGGCAACGACTATCTATTCGTGGTCGTTGATCGGTTCTCCAAAATGATTATTCTTATACCTTGTCGAAAGACTATCACGGGAGAAGAAGTAGCTCGGGTATTCTTTCAACACATTTGGACACACTTCAGACTATCGACTTCTATTGTGTCTGATCGCGATACCCGGCTCCTTAGTCACTTTTGGCGATGGCTCTGGACGATGATGGACACCAAGCTAAAGAGTAGTACTGCTTTTCATCCGCAAACTGATGGTCAAACTGAGGTGGTAAATCGCATAGTCGTTCATCTTTTGAGAGGATATAACTCGAAGCACCCGAAGACCTGGGATGAAAGCATACCGTACCTGCAGTTTGCTTTTAATCGAGCAGTGCATGGTTCGACTGGAAAGTCACCGTTTGAGGTCTGTTTAGGATTTCTACCACAAAGTCCATTTGACATGGAGTTTGTGATCCCTACCTCAGCACATAACAGCTAGGAAGCATCTGATCAGGACCGAGCACAAAAGTTCCTAGAAGGTATTCAACGACTCCATCGTGAGGTTGAACAGAACTTGCTGAAAACTCAACTCAAGTACAAGGCGCGACATGATCGGCACCGAGTTGATGCGCAAGTTCAAGAAGGTGATATGGTATGGGTACATCTGAGTAAGGAGAGACTTAAAGGTGAAGGTAAGAAACTCAAACCCATTCATTATGGTCCTTCTCAGATTTTGCGAAAAGTGGGTAATAATGCTTGTCAACTCGAGTTACCTCCATACATGGATATTTACTCGGTTGTCAATGTTGAGCACCTCAAACTCTTCGAGCCTTCAATGCTGGATGATGAGCCAGATACCATAGTACCATCTGTTGAAGACTTGGTCTATCAACGAGACGAACCTCTATGTGAAGATGTGATTCTGGAGAAGAAGGTGACTACCATCCGCAGTGGCACAAAGGAGACTTTTCGAATCGGTCGGAAAGATCAACGAGCACGTGCGGCAAAGAGGTACACTAGAGAAGATGGACAAGATCAATTTCCACATCTCCAGTTTGATCGAGAGGTCGCAACAGGGGTTGGCTCCTCCTCAACAAGGGAGTCATGATCCGGGAGGATCTTCAAGTCCTGATCGCATACGGCTTCGCGACCTTAACCGTGTTCGGAAAGGTTTCGTGACCATGGATGGGTCTGCGACCAGACCATGGATGGGTCCACGACCATGGATTGGTTTGCGACCATGAAAAGGAATTCGTTCCCTATTTGGAATTGTAATCCGATCCAAATATATAACTAAGCTTATCTGTTTAGGATTAGTTAGTTAGTTATAAGAGTCTAATACGTTTACGTTATTGAGTCTGATACGTACTCATACGATTGGACTATAAATACCTTATAATAGGACTAGTTTATATCATCGAAAATCTATCGAATATTATTACAGCCTTGGATCATATATCCAGCTTATAGTTCCTTTGACGTAGGCGAGTGCGACCTAACGTTCGACATGTAAAGCCCTCTTTGAAATAAAGAGTTGTGCAATTACTTTGAGCTGTGTTTTCGATCAACCTTTGGGTTCGGTATTTCTGAGTAAGATCCCGTTATTCTGCATATTAGAATCTGGGCGAGCCTAGTGCGAAAACCAAGGCTAGGTCTCAAATAGATCAGTTGGGTGATGGTCGTTTGGTGGATCCGAATCCTTCTCCTTCGGCATTTCCATCAGAGACAAGGTCGTATCTGCCTCATTAACCGAATTCACTTGAACAACTTCTCCGTCGGGTGAAGTTGCAGTAGCCGTGGCTATTCTTTTCCCTGGTCCATTTTTCTTTGGTCGAAGTTCAGGATGAAGCTTGTAGCATTTGTCCTTGGTATGTCCCACGACTTGACAATGTTCACAAAAAGTACCCATGCTCGGCTTCAAAGCATTTTTCTTCGGACTCGGTTTTCTTTTTGTTGAGGTCACACTGTCCTTCGTGCCTTTGTCGCTGCAGGATTTGTTCTTCTTCTTGATCGCCATAGCGGTTGTGCTTGCGGTCACGATGTCTTGGACGCCGAACAGACTTAGCTCAGTACTGATCGATTTTTGAAGTCTAGATGTGTATTTCTGAAATACATGAGGATCGGACAGTGAGATGCCGATGACCATTGCTTGTCTCCGGAATTCCGTAGTATATTCTTGGACAGTTTGGTCGCGCCGTTGGTACAACCTGTGCCAACGCTGCCATCTCTCCTCAAGGTAACCCATCGGATAGAATTCTTGTCGCAGAAGTCGTTTGAATTGACCCCACACAAGGTCGTCGGCTTCACCACTGGCGACAAGAGCCTTCCATCATGTCTTGGCGTGGTCCTTCATCTTCAAAGGTGCAAATTTGACCTTTTGAGCGCTACGAAACCCTTTCAGGTCAAAGTAGGTCTCAAGCTGATCAAGCCATGAATCTAACTTCTCAGCATCGATCACCCCATCATATATGGGTATATCAATCTTAGCGTCGACCTTAAAAGATCCAACAACTAAGGAGGTGTTGGCGAGGTCGCCGGTCTTGTGGTCGCCTTTGTCTTCATTTTCGTCTGCCCTGCGCAAGTCTTCACCAGTCTTCGCACCCATAACTTTCCCTACTTCAGGAGGTACCATCATGGCCTGCTGCTTAATTCAAGCAAGCACAGTTTCCATGTCGGTGGAGAGTTTACCCACTTGTTCGGCTAGGTTAGCTTGAACGGAGGTATCGTCAGACATTGTCGGAGACGCGGCTATAGGAACAGTTGATTGATCGCCTGGAGTTTCACCGGAGGTTTTGTAACCCTGGCGAGTCTTCACCATCCACAGGATAGGAAAGTTGCTCTGATACCAACTTGATCCGTTTGAGACCTAGCCTTGGTTTTCGCACTAGGCTCACCCAGATTCTAGTATGCGGAATAACGGGATCTTACTCGGAAATACCAAAACCCAAAGGTTGATCGAAAACACAGTTCAAAGTAATTGCACAACTCTTTATTTCAAAGAGGGCTTTACATGTCGAACGTTAGGTCACACTCGCCTACGTCAAGGGAACTATGTGTCTAAGACTTCAATCTAGACTCGATTGTATTCGATGATCTAAACTAGGCCTATTACAAGTTATTTATAGTCCAATCGTATGACTACGTATCAGACTCAATAACCTAAATGTATTAGACTCATATAACTAACTAATCCTAAATGGATAAGCTTAGTTATATACGGATCGGATTACAATTCCGAACAGGGAACAAATTCCTTTTCATGGTCACGAACCCATCCATGGTCACAGACCCATCAATGATCGCGAAACCTTTCCATGGTCGCGAAACCTTTCCGAACACGGTTAAGGTTGTGAAGCCGTATGCGATCAAGACTTGAAGATCCTCCCGGATCAGGAGGCGTCCGGGATTTTTCACGGGAGCCCTTCGGGACTTTCCACGGGAGGCCTCCGAGACTTTCCCCGATAGCCCTTTGGGACCTCCCACGGAAGGCGTCCTGGCCAAATCCCGGGAAACATCCGGGATTTCCCCCAACATATTCTAACTGTTTTTAATAAATAACAGTTAGAAGAAATATTCTTATAGTAACGGTTCTTATTTGTGAAGCGTTAGAATAGATTTTTTTTATTCTAACTGATATAGATATATAACCGTTAGAAAAATTGTGCTATCTTCTAACTGTTCTAGTGTTACAAACCGCTAGTAAATGTTCCACTGTAAGTCAAACCCACTCGACCCTTGCTGCCCATCTCACTCTCTGTTTCCTTCTATTGCACACTTCAAGCTAGAGTGATCAGGGCAAGGTGGAAGGAAGTTCGACCCCTCTCTCTAATGTAAGCTTCTCATCACCTTTCTCTCTCTCTACTTGCAAGCTAGCTGTAGCTTTATCTAGCTAGCTAGCTCTTACAATACATCATGGTTTATGAGCTCACTAACTTGCATTGTGTAGTTAGGTTAGTGTTTCATCAAGTTAAGGTTTCATATATCGGTTGTAAGTAGCTGTATATATATATAGCTTAATTGGCCAGATTTCATGCATGCCTGACTCATCGTTTTTTTCAGTTTGTCAATTTTGTGAATTGTAGGTGAACCGGGAATATTGGATGTATGGAATAAAATTGACAAGGATTATTAGCTACTCTTTTAGGCCTCAAAGGTCACACCAACACTACGTGGTCGTGCGTGACCATGGTAGCAGTCTTAACCATGGTCGCCAAAGGCCGGAAAGAAGGAAATAGGGTAACCCAAGGGCGTTCTGGATATAACAAAAAAAACCAAACCTAATTCATGCAAAATTCAAGACATTTGTTATCACAAGAGCTTATGTTTTATACCGTATCTAATAGCAACAAGGTTGCGGAGGCAATTCTTGTAGCCCTCGCTTTCATAGATACAAGAACTAATCTCATTACCGTGTCGTAGTACTACGCGGGCACTCTTAAAATGTTAATTCACTTTGGTCCCTTATGATTGACCCCGAGACAATCACGTGTCTCTGGCAAGGTAACTGTCGAAGGAGGTCAAGACGGTAAGGCGGTTCTACAACAACCCAGTCAAGACTATCCAAACCTCCATGTACCCATGATTCATGGCAACCGCCATCCATGACCTCACTACCCCCGCCTCCGGACGGTTAAAGAGAGATAGTGGGGCACGCCTTCAAGAGAACAACCGGCAACCTCTTTGACAAGTACAAAAAGGCCTTCAAAGGGAGGATTAGGGGACGAACAAATCGACTGAGAGAAGACTAAGCTTTGTAAATAGGATTAGCTAGCTACTTACTGTAAACAACCGCTCTGTAACCTTTTTCCACATAATCAATCTCATAGGACGTATGGCTATTACCCAACTTAAAGGGGGCCCGAACCTGGATAAACCCTGCTCCCGTGTCCTTAGATACATTAATACCTTGAACATCTCGAGAATTTTTCTGATTGGATCTATCTTTCCTCACGCCCTTCTTTGCATAAGCTCGATAGAGGGACCCTCGATTCCAATCGTCGACAGTAGGCCCCCACCATGGGGCCCTGAAGACATTTTCATCAGGGTTGATTGTATTCATGGATCATTTCCCTTGCTTACATGGTTCTGAGAATGATTTCGATCTCGAGGATCACGTAGATGCAATGGATGAAGATACTGTCCCTGCTAATGGTGACAATGATGCCCTTACAGTTTGTCTTGGGGAAGCATTCGCTTCGGTCCCAACCACGTCTGCCGAAAAGGAATCGGGTCAGGTGATTCACTTACCCTCAGTAGAGGGCGAGTATATGCTAGAACCGATTACTTTGGCCAACTTGGAAGGGGATGAGCTCGACATCCGTTTGGAAAACTTCTCCCCAGACAATCTAAAATCTCTCTTTGATTTCGAGTCCGACTCAGACAAAGATGAGATGCTTTCTCTGTCTGTGAACTTGATCCCTAGAGAAATCGCTGCACTTTTGGAGGAAACTCCAGAGCAGTGTGATGCTAGGCAGGAACAAGAACGTAGACGGAAAGAGGACCAAGAACATGAATGGCGAGAGGCCAAGGTTCGCAAGGTCGCAGAAGATCTTCTATGACCAGGAACCACATGCTGAGGTACCGTGTTTCGCGACCCCGGTCCTGGAATGTCTCGACAACCCTCCCCGGGAGATCGTGGGCATAATTATATGCCTATTCCCTCTCCAAACTACTCACCATCGACAGAGGCGACCTCACCAGGAACTCTACTAGCACCTCACAGGAATCTGGAGGATCGTCTCCGGAGGATTGCATATGCACTCCGTAATCCGCCCTCCAGTCTCACGAACGATGACAGGATTATATTCATAAGAGTGCTTGTAGATAATCTTGACAAAGTCGCCCTTGGGTTTACTCCAGAGGCGTCATCACCTTCAACGACCAGAGGAAAGGCCGGTTCACTCCAAGGGCATAAGAGACATAACCTTACACAGCCCCGGCATGACAAGACTAGACAAATAGGTACTTCACGCGACCATGGTCGCATACTAGTAAACTCACGTTTGGGATCACGTCGTGAACCTCCCTAGGTCGACCGCTTCCACGACCAAGGCATTAGTCGTGACGATCAACGACCACGTAGTACGTATGTGGGTTCCAAAGCTTTTTCACCAGGACTGCAAAATGTAGTCTGGCCTAATAAGCTTAAACCCGATACGATTGAGAGATTCGATGGGACTCAAAACCCAACCAAATTTCTCCAGATCTACGTCACGGCCATCCAAGCGGCCGGGGGAGATGAGCGGGTCATGGCAAACTATTTGCCAACGGTCCTAGAAGGTCTAGCACGGACCTGGTTGTTCAACCAACCGGAAGGATCGATCTACAACTGGGAGATGTTGTGCGACGCTATCCTTAACAACTTCCAAAACTGCTATGAGAAACCTGGCAAGGAAGATGATCTTCATCGCTTGCGCCAGACTTCAACAGAGACCCTTCGGCAGTTTTTTAAAAGATTTGTAGGAGCAAGGAATACTATTCCTAACATCTCTAATTCTTCAGCCATCAGGGCTTTCAAACATGGTGTTCGATACCGACGGTTCATAGAGGACCTTAGAATGCATCCTCCACCATCTGTGTCAGACCTATTCGACATGGCCGATCACTGTTCTGATGCAGCGGAAGCTATGGAATGGAATAGGATGGTGGATAAGGGAAACTTACCTCCTCAACCGGGCCTAAAAGCCAAAAAGAAAGAAGATTCCACGAAGAAACCCGAATTCTCTACAGGTGGACGATCTAAGAAGCCAAACAGGAGTGGAGCATGCCGATTCCGCGAGGTCACAATCTTGGACAAGCAACCACAAGAGAAAGGTAAAAAAGTTCTATTCAAATCTAATAAACTTCCCTCCGGAGGTCCCACTCGCGATCATCTGGAGAAACAAACTAACATGTAGGGAAACAAAAAATGGTGTCCATTGCATGACGCCTCTGGACATGATCTCAAGAATTGCCGCACTTGGTAAAAGAGCCTGGACAATTTCTATCAAGGAATCAGCCCCATGCCAACTGTACCAGAAAACGGACAATCTCGAGACACAAAAGACACCGACGGAGATGAGGTAATGCCATACCAGGTACCTAGCAATCATTTTAATGTCATTTTTGGTCGTTCTTCCTCTTATTACTCTAAGCGTCAATTCAAAGCTGTTCACCATGAGGTAAATAGCGTTGAAGCTCCATTAGGAGAGCCTCAGTTCCCTCGTTGGTTGGAGACTGCTTTGACATTCAACAGGGAAGCTTATCCTAAAGGAATGTCCAACCCGAGATGACTCCCTTTGGTGATCATCCCCATTATTAGCAATGCTAAAGTAGGGCGCGTATTGGTTGATGGCGGTAGCTCGATCGACCTGTTGTTCGCCAAGGCTCTTGATGAGATGCAGATACCTCGTTCCAAGATCAAATCGATGGCCCACCCATTTTTTGGGATCGTACCTGGCTCCACGATGATGCCCATCGGGCAAATAGTGTTACCCGTAACACTGGGAGAACCAGAAAACTTCTGAACAGAATTAATTACTTTCGATGTGATTGATTTTGATTCAGCTTACAATGCCATTTTTGGCAATCCATCACTCACCAAGTTCATGGCGGCAACACACTACGCCTACCAGTGTGTCAAATTGCCAGGCCCAAAAGGCGTCATCATAGTGAGAGGCAATCAACATATGGCCTTAACCTGTGATCGCATATCTTTGGAATTGGTCAATCAGTTACCCCTACGGGATGACAAGCTGGCTACCAAGAAGCCTGATGCGGTCAGGATGACTCCGCGACCAGATGAAAAGCTAAAACAAGTTCCTCTCTTCCCAGACCACTCATCTAAGACTTTCCAAATCGGGTCATCACGCGATGCCAAATAGGAACTTGAGCTCATTACTTTCCTCCGAGCCAACGCAGATGTGTTTGTGTGGAAACCATCCGACATGCCCGGAGTCCCAAGGGAGGTGATCGAGCACAGGCTAGCAATTCAGCCTGGACAACGACCAATAAAGCAAAAGCTTCGACACTTTGCTCCTGGTCAACAAGAATCCATCCATGCGGAGTTATCCAAACTCCAAGACGCTAGTTTCATCCGTGAGGTTCACTACCCCGAATGGCTCACGAACTTGGTCATGGTCCTCAAGTCCAATGGTAAGTGGCGCATGTGCGTCAACTATGCCAGTCTCAACAATGCCTGCCCCAAGGATGACTTTCCCCTTCCTCGCATCGATCAGTTGGTCGATCCCACAGTGGGTTGCGAATTGATGAGCTTCCGGGATGCTTACTCAGGCTACCATCAAATTAGCATGGCAGAAGTAGATAAAGAGAAAACTGCCTTCGTCACACCCTTTGGCACCTACTACTACATCAGAATGCCATTTGGGCTCAAGAATGTTGGTCCCACGTACCAGTGCTTGATGTAGAAGACCTTTTTATCTCAATTAGGGCGTAATTTAGAAGCTTATGTAGAAGACCTAGTTGTAAAGAGATTACAAGGCTCTAATCATGTAAATGATCTCACTGAGACTTTCTACAATTTGAATAAACATGGAATCAAATTAAATCCAAAAAATTTTATTGTTTGTTCTCGAGGCATTGAGGTTAATCCCGACAAAATATGAGCAATTGAGCAAATGCGATCTCCTTCCTCCACGAAGGACGTCCAAAGCTTAACTGGTTGAATGGCGGCCCTAAGTCGTTTCATATCACGGTTAGGCGAATGTGGGTTACCTTTCTTCAAGGTACTACGTAAGCACAATGGTTTCCAGTGGTTGGATGAAGCCGAAACAACTTTCCAGGAAGTGTACTTATCAAGTGCTCCAGTGTTGGTCTCCCCAAACATTGGAGAACCATTGCTCATTTACTTAGCTACAACCCCATGTGCGGTCAGTGCGGTATTGGTCGCAGAAAGGGATGGCATGCAGCGACCAGTCTATTACATCAGTGAAGTACTCAATGGACAAAAGGAGCATTACCCTGAGGTCCAAAAACTACTTTATGCCCTCCTAATGGCTTCCCGTAAGCTGCGACATTACTTTCAAGTGCACAAAATTTCCTTGCCATCGTCCTCGTCCTTCCCTCTAGGGGACATACTCCGTAACCCGGAGTAACAGGTCAAATTGCAAAATGGGTAGTAAATATGGGGGTTTTCGACCTCCACTTCACTTCCCGGGTTGCAATTAAGTCTCAAATTCTTGTTGACTCCGTAGTCGAGTGGACTAATCCCGAACCGCTACCACAAAAGTCACCAGATTTAACAACTACTAATGTCTAGACAATGTACTTCGATGATTCTCACGGTTTTTCACACTCGGGGGTTGAAGTGGTCTTGATTACGCCTCAGGGCGACCACCTCTAGTACATCATACAACTCCACTTTGTTGCGACCAACAATGCAGTAGAGTATGAAGGTCTTCTAGTTGGGCTCCGAACAGCCAAATCCCTTGGAGTCCATCGGCTAGTGGTGAGGGGAGACTCACAGCTAGTTGTAAACCAGTTAAACAAGGAGTACAGCACCTCCGGCGAGACAATGGGTCGTTACTTAGGCGAGGTGAGGAAACTGGAAAAATATTTATGAATTTTGAAGTCCAGTTCATGCCAAGAAGAGATAATGCTCTTGCCGACCAGTTATGGAGACTTGGATCCTCACGCGCATCCGCTCCAGTAGGAGTGTTCATTGAGCACTTAAACATCCCTCAATCACTAAGATGAGTGAAGTGATCCCTAACGTCACCATCCTCAAGCAAGAAGCAGATTGGATTACACCATTGAGAATCTATCGTGCGAATGGGACCTTGCCCGTAGACGAAACCGAAGCTGATCGGTTAGTTAGAAAAGCATGCATGTATCGACTGGTTGACGGCACTCTATACGAGAAAAGTACGCAAGACAGACCCATGCGTTGCATCCCTCAAGAAGAAGGCAAATCCCTTCGGAGAGAAATTCGTGATGGCATATGCGGCGCACATGCCTCTTTTCGAGCACTGGTTGGCAAAACTTTTCGCCAAGAGTACTACTGACCTATGGCAGTTAATGAGGCCAGACATTTGGTCAAGACATGCCCCCAGTGTCAATTCCATGCTCAGCAAAATCACCAGCCAGCATACACGTTACAAACTATCCCATTAGCATGGCCATTCACCGTTTGGGGGATAGATATTCTGGGACCAATGCCCCAAGCTGTCAATAGATACAAGTTCTTGTTCGTAGCCATTGATACATTCACAAAATGGATCGAGGTTGAACTAGTCCGCACCATTACTGCCTCGGCGGCCCAAAAGTTCTTACATAAGAGCATTGTAACATGATTTGGCTTCCCAAACCGCCTTATCATAGACAACGGTTCCCAATTCGTCAGTGGTCTTTTCTTAGACTATTGCGATGATATTGGCACAAAAGTCTGCTTTGCATCCATTGCTCATCCGCAAAGTAATGGAGCAGTTGAACGAGCCAACGGGCAGATCATTCAAGGGGTTAAGAAACATGTCTTCGACCGCCTTAAGATACGCTCGGGGGCTTGGGTAGATGAACTCTACTCGGTTCTCTGGGCCATACGCACTACACCGAGTAGAGCGATAGGTGACACACCTTTCCAACTGGTGTTCGGTGCCGAAGCCATGTTACCAAGTGAAATACAGCTTGGGTCTCCTCGCGTAACTAACTTCGATACAATAGATTCATCCCAAACCCGTGGAGATGAACTTGCTCTCCTAGAAGAAAAGTGAAATCAAGCATTATTCAGGTCTGCGGCATATTTACAAGCCCTACGTAAATATCATTCCAAAAGGGTACGACCACATAGCCTTCGCGTGGGTGACCTGGTTTTGCGAAAAATCCATAATCAGTTCAATCGCAATAAGTTTTCCTCCCAATGGGAAGGACCCTGCACTGTAACCTCACTATTGTGACCTAGATCAGCAAGATTATCTATGGAAGACGGCCGAGTTCTCTCCAATACTTGGAATATCGACCAACTACGCAAGTTCTACGTGTAAGCCTTTCCTTTCCCTTCTCTTGTTTCAATTATTTAACATATTTGCTTAATACTACAAGTTACATTTGTAGGATCAAGGATGCCGACTAGAGGGGGGGGTGAATAGGAGGCTTACAAACTTTGAATTATTTTAAAGACAAGAAGAACAAAATGCAATAAAAGAGAGAAGAGAGAACAAACACCACGATTTTTACCGAGGTATCGGAGACTCGCCCTGTCTCCACTAATCCTCGTTGAAGCACTCAAGTCACTTGAGATTTGCCTCAATATCCACGAAGGATATTATCACTAGTGGTTGCTCCTTGTCCACTCCGAAAAGGCGAGCACCGATGCCTTATACAAACTTGCCGAGCCTCTCCGACAATCTCTGAACGGACGAGGTCAACGGCCACGCCACCAAACCGTCTAGGTGAGGGCGCTCACCAAGAGTAACAGGCAGCAAGGTCTTCTCAAGACCTCCAAACACGCACCGAGAAACTGATAGGATGCAAATGCACTCAAATGAAAATACTCGGTGGATCGAAAAGCTCTCGACTTGATCAAAATATCAAGATTTAGTATAAGAAACTAAAACTCAAGAGAGAATATGAGAAAGGCTGCTTTTTTTCAATGAAGAAACACATGCTCCAGTCCTCTATTTATAGCCTCAAGCCTCAAAAGAGACATTGGAGCTCGAGCTGAAAATCAGTAGTACAAACTGACAGTCAGTTCACCTAACTGACAGTCAGTTTAGTACACGACCAGAGAGAAGAAAAATCCGGAGAAAATAGTGCTAGCCGTTTGCGGTCGAAAAAGGAAACAAATTAGTGCAAACTGACAATCAGTATGAGGAACTGACAGTCAGTTCCAAAACCAACGGCTGACAAAAATCTCGGATAAAAATAGCTAGCTGTTTATGGTTTTAAAAGGAAACTTGAAACCCCAAACTGACAGTCAGTTATCCAAACTAACAGTCAGTTCGACCAGAAAGCGACCAGATCAAATAGAAGATCAAATAAAACCAACTGAGGTCGAAATGCAAACTGACAGTCAGCATGGGCATACCAACAGTCAGTTTAGTACAAAAAATTTCGGACCAAAAAACACACTCTCTGGACAACTGTCAGTTTAACTAAACTGACATTCAAACTGACAATCAGCATGAACTAAAATAGTGATAACTTTAAAACAACAAGTCCAAATTGAGAGTTTAATAGCTCATTTGAAAGATATTTTTATGGGCTACATTTTTCTCAACAGAAGTAAAAACCAGATCTGCCTAGATATTTCCAGAAAATTCAAAAACCCTTCTGCTGTCAAAAACACAATATAAAATCCAAATCTTTCAAAACAATTTTCAAAACCAAATCCAGCCAAAAAGAATGCAATGCAATATCCTAAGTTTCTCGGTTTATGTAGGAGATGTAGAGAGGACTTTTGCATACCCCTCTTTATAGTATGGTTAAAACTAAAAATAATTTTCCTAAACCGATCAACTCCAAACGCCGAGGTCGGTAAAAAATAGAAACTCATAATACCTTAGGTCTTTCACATCTTCATGATCTTTACATCTTGTCAATGTTCTTTGCGACTTGTGCTTTTATTTTACGTCGGGTTCGTCTTGTATACCGTGCATTTCTTCCCAACACAACTCTGTATCAAATAAACTCAAAAACACAACTAGTCCGAAACACTTTATTTTCATTAATCACCAAAATTAGGGTTAGGCATGAAGGCCTAGATGCAACAACATTTTCATTCACCCCTCCTCGAACCACTCTCGGGGGCTGATCGCCACAACGCACCCACCTACGATGATTAAGCGGATTCGTTGGCCGATCTCATGGTCGCATCTAGCTAAGCCTTTCTTCGTAAGCCGTTTCTCAACACCTTAGAAACTTACTAGCGTGTTTCTGACCATTAGAGTGGTTGTCAGTTAGAAATAAACTTATGACTTCGTATTCACGTGCTCCGTAAGCTGATCATATTCTGGCATATGTTTTGCTACATCCTGCGATCAACATACTAGGTTCAACTAACACCGATCGCAGGAGGGGGCTAGGCGAAATGTGATTAACCATGACATCAGCTTACAAGAATTTCATGTAGTTTATAGTCTTCCTTTCTTACTCAGCATTATACTAACTATGTGCATTTGCAAGGTACCATACTTAAAGAAAACTCGTTGTATATTCGTTTTCTAAAAAAAAAGCTCAAAGAATACAGAAAAACAATCAAGCGTCAAGGAAGGCCAAGATCATGCAACAACGTTTCCACAAGTATCTTGACCTTGGCCCTGGTCGCATCCAGTTGATCCTCGCTGTCAAAGACAACTTATCCCACTGCAGGCCTCAGGCCCAAATCCAGACCATGGTGTTGCCTTAGTTTGCAGAGCATAGTAGAGGCCACCTCACTGACATCAGTCTTCAGTGCCTCCCCACTCTTCGTCACAAACTCTAGGATATTGGCGAAAAGAGAATCAGCCTGTGCTGCCACCAGGTCGCAGGACTTGGAAAGTTTTAAGTCATCTCCCTCGGGGACGACGGTTGTTGCCTCAAACGAGTCCGCGACCTCCTTCAGCTTACCCAAAGTGCTTTTCTCAACAAGAAGGCAGCTACTGATGATCCCTTCCAAACGCGCCTTCTCGTCGACAACTGCCTTGGCCTTTTCCTTGGCCTTCTCATGTACCGACCGAATAGAGCCAATAGTCTCATGAAGTTTCTTGAGGTCGCTGCCTCACCGTATGAACTTCTTTTCGAATTGGTCCCTCTCCTTGGTCAGCTTTTGCATTACTTCCCTTTGACCTGATCGGGGAAAAGAAACAAATTCAGGGTAATTCACTCTTGCGTGGTCCAAATAACTGTCATCAGTATAGTCGAGATGGACTCACAATCAACATCAGCTTGCAACTTATTGCACGCCGACACAAGGCTCTCATTTTCCCTCAGAGCCTCGACCACTGCAGTGTTCTCGTTGCTACGCACGGTGGTGATCTTTTCTAATAAAGAAGAGTTTTCCCTGCCACAAACAACCATGAAAGGTCAGTACAGGTCATTACACGGGCTAAACAGTACAGCAAAAGCACTTACTGCTTTACATGATCACACTCTACTTGCGCGACCTTGAACTGTTCTATCAGCCGACCAATCATGGCCACGCCGCAAATAGGATCCTGCAACAAACATAAGGTCACACAAAAGACAATCCAACATGACTGGCATGGGGTAAAGGTGTTATCTACCTCCAAAAGTCAGAGAATAACCTCTCAGACCCCTCGCCTGAGCTACGAGAGGTTGATGTTGAATCTTGAGCCCTAATTAGGGTTTTGGTGATTCATGACATCCAGAATACACGCAACTAACCTTTGCAATTGAGATTTAGGTTAAGGCGTGGTGAAAACAACACAGAAGTGAAAAATGAAGATCGTCAAGACCTCTCGAAGCGTGATCGACGATGCAACTCAGCATAAGGGCAAAATACTGAGTAATACGCGCCGTTTCTTTTGAAAATTTCTAGTTTAGATGGTCGTACTATTAAGAGGGGCCTTAGCACAAGAAATTTGATCAAACACAGTGTTTTGAAAACAAATTTGCTTTTGCATATAGTCACATATCAATTTTGAGTAAAATACCAAAGTCCTATTTTCGTTTTGCACAAGCCGAACATTGTCTGTGATGGCCGAACAATGTCTGGTCAGTACAAAATTCTTTTAGCAATTGCAAAATGAAACCAGAGACAGATAGATCTATCTGGAGCTTTTGTTCGGTATAGGCCGGACATTGTCCGTGATGGCCAGACAATGTCTGGCCAGTACAAATCTATTGAGGATTTGATTTAAAATGAACCAGAGACATTTGTAACCGTTCGGGGGCTTTTGTCTAGGGTGGGCTGGACATTGTCCGGCCCTCTATAAATCTTGTGAGCTATAATTGAACATGTAAACAGAGACATATGCATATGTCCGGTGATTTTTGTCCGGACAAAAGGCTTTTGTCCAGCCTTCACAAAAGTTGTTGAACGGTAACTGACAAGTGTGCTATTGTGAGTAACGGTTACTATTGAAATGTACTGACCGGACATTGTCCAGCATGGCCGGACAATGTCTGGCCTGTAAAAAATTGGCTCAGTTTCTTACAAACGGCTAGTTTCCTTTAGAGCTCTATATATATCTCGACTTTGGCAGCTTTTTGCAAGTTTATTATTTCAAAAACTCTGTGCAAAAGCTTGCTAAACTTCTCTCACTTACTCTCTTGCATTTAGAGCAAATCTTTGAGCAAATTGTTGAGAGAAAATTGAGTAGAGTTGCATTTGAGCCATTTGCACTTGCATGCTTGTTTTTCAAGCTTTGTGTTTGATCAAGTGAAGTGCTAGTCTTATTACTCTTGGTGATTGCCGTCACGTAGACGACTCGGAAGGTTCGGCGATCTCTCCATCTTCGGTGTGTGTCGGAGAGGCCAGGCGGTTGGGTGTAAAGGCTCAGAGCTCGCCTATCCAGAGAGGAGAAGGGCTACTGCTTGTGGAATGGAAGCAAAATCTCTTGTGTAGAGTGCTTCAACGAGGATTAGTGGAAATCGGCAAATTTTTGATACTTCGGGAAAAATTTGATCTCGTTCAATTATTTCTATTACTTGCTTATATTTCTAGAAATTGTGATATTGTGATTTGTCACCCTAGGATTGCAAAACTTAATTTGTGTCATCATCTAAATTATTTGTGAGTTGATATTGCAATCTAGGATCAAGTTATTGAAACAAAATTAAAATTTGAAAAACCACTATTCACCCCCTCTAGTCGGCATCCTTCGATCAACACGTGGTATCAGAGCTTAGGTCTCTCTTTATTAGGACTTAACCGTCTAGAGAGAGGATGTCGTCAATCAAGGAAAATTACAATGGAAAGGTCCCCTTCTTTAAGGGTGAAAATTATTGTTATTGGAAATTAGGATGGCGATATATCTTGAGTCTATTAGCCTTGATGTTTGGAGGGTCACTAGAGACAGATTTAGAGCTCCTGTCAATTTAGAAAATCTTACCCCTCTAGAAACAAAAAATCTTTAAGCAAATGCTCAAGCAAAAAATGCTATATTCAATGGACTAGATTTAAATGAGTTCAACTGCATTAGTAATCTTTAAATCTCATATGAAATGTGGAAAACCTTAGAAGTAATTCATGAAGGAACCTCTAAGGTTAAGGAAGCTAAGTTAATTAAATTAACTAGAGAATAAAATTCTTTCATCATGCTTGAAAATGAAAATGTGAGTGACATGTTCACTCGACTTAACCTTTTAATCAATTATCCCACGCGAACCCTCGATTCACACATGTGTGCGTCGTACGGCGTGTCGATCTTCGTGCAACTGTTCGATATCCACACGACGGTTCGAATCAATGGTCCGGATGGGCCTGGGGACACGTGGCACCCATCCGGGGCCCCCTCCGTCACTTATAAATAGCCAGGGGGGGGGCCTCCAGTCTGGGACACTTTATGTAACATCCTAATTTTTGCTACCTTTTAGCTTGCCAGTCAACATATCTTCATTGGATTATCGGATGTCTCAACCCCATTTTTGATCTCTTATCTCAAAATCATGATCTTATGTATGCCACTACCTTAATTTAAAAAGTTGGCAGCTAAACTCCACCTTTCAGATCATTTTCGCTGTTTAGTCCAAAAGTATTTCAGATTGGTCCTTTTCAGATTTGTCAGAAGCCCAAAAGGACTAAAAGTCTCAGACCACCTCCAAATTCTAATATGATCCAGTGAATGTCTTCCCTTTATTTTTTTGAACATTTTTCCCTTCTGGAAGAATTCCAAAATCTTAACTGAAACCCTGGTTTCAGCCTTGCCAAAGTTTTCAAAATCCTAATTACCCTGTTTACCCTAATTATTCTGTTTTCGATTTTTGCCAAAACCACCAGATCTTATCGAATCTTACCATTTTTCTTGCTAGATTAGTCCAAGTGATTTAGTGACACTCATCTGCAAAATTAGATCCCCAAATTTGCAAACAGGTCCAAGATCCCGAACTAAATCCTTGCAGATCAATCCAAATCTTCGCAGATCAGTCCCTGGCCACTTTTTCGACCTCGACCAGGGTTGAGCCCGTTGCGACCAGAACCAGACACCTCTTCGACCGTGACCAGTGCGGTTCGCCGTGATTCACCGCCGCGATCTTCACCGCCGGCCAACATCTATCCCCACCTTCGGTCGTGTCCGACGTGTCCGCACGTGGTGCTCACGTCGCGCCAAAACCCTCCACTGTGGCGACGACTAATGACCGCCAGCAACGCTGTTCGTTCTATGCGCGCACGTGCCTATTGTTGTCAGAATCTTTTTGCCACTTCGCCGCCATGCCGAAACCAGCCACCTTGTCGCTCCACCCCCGCCAGATATGGCGCAATCTTCTCCTCTGGCAGAGCCACTGTCGCGTCCCAACGCCGTGCATGCCGTCACGATCTCGCTCCAGTGCCAGTCAAGCGTATCCCATTCAATTCTCTTCAACTCTCGAGAGCCCAGCCACTGCCTATATAAGCTTCCCCTCGCCCAGAGTTTCTTCACACCACTCCAGCAGCCACAAAGCCTCAGCGCTCGCGTCTCTTCTTCGTCTCCGGTGAGCCCAGTTCGGGGAGCATGGTGACAGCGCTCTCCACTGCATCTTCTTCCTAACTGACCACACCCGTGAGTAGTCCTCATCTCTCTATTCATGCTGTAGCACTTAATTGAGTTCTCTTTCACCTCATCACCGGTGATCGCCGAAATCTCCTTTTTCTCTGTTTCAGCAATGCACTTTGATTTAGCTCGAATTAGCCCTCGAATCTGTAGTGTAATATGGTCAGTAAGCCAAACCTAGCAGGCCTGTAAGCTTGGATTTCAAAATTGACCTCAAATCGAAAGCTTTCCCCTTTTTGCGCGCCACCAGTGACTGAGCTCACGTCGCCAGGCCACACCGGCAACCCTCTGGGCAAATTGGCTGTGCCTGTAGCTTCTCCATATCCCTCAACTACTCCACAAGCTTGGAATCGAGCTCAGATACTTTAAATCAAAAATGCCCAATTTCTGTGTCTTCGTCTCCGGCACAGTTCAACGGAGTTTGCTTTCCGGCCGATCTAGCCAATGCCACTTTGTCACTTAGCTAGGTCTCAGCCCCCTGAGCATTTCATTCCACTAGCCCGATCTCTGAATCTTCCCAGATCAAGAGTTATGCTCTTGCCAAGTTCCTGTCCAGAGCCATGCTTGTGCCGTGTCACCGACGTGGTTCATCGCCACCGTTCGTCATCGTCTAGCCGCCCCAGCCCCTGAAACCACTGCCAATGTGTCCCTGGCATCCACGCCTACCTCCTAGACATAGTTGGCGAAGTATTTGAAGCCCAGAAACAGACTTGCCCCTCTGCCCTAGTTTTTGACAGTGCCAGTGCATGTCAGCCACTGGCATTAGCCTTGTTTGACCCCTTCTGTTTGAGAAATTGAAATACCACTTTGTCCGCTAAATTCTTGGAGCCATGTTCTACAATTTTCTCTACTGTCACATCTCCAGAAAACCCACCTAGAGGCAACCTAAGGCTATGCCTAGCCGTGAACCGAATGTCGACCCTTCGACGTTCGACCTCTTTGAACCTATCTCTTCGAGCAGCTCTCGAGTAACCTTGTCCAAAGCATCTCCCCTGCACGCATGTTATATTCTACTTATTATTTCCTATAGAAACTATTTTCTGTATATTTCTGTGGTGCGATGTGTTGATTTGCCTCGTTGTTGTGTGCGCGAGTAGAGCAAGGAGTAGAAGTGTCAACAGAAGACTTCGAAGAATCGTCTGAGCAGCTAGACCCCTCACTGCAAGGCAAGTCTCAATCCCTTGATCATGTCTCGCCTATTATTTTGAAATGAAGTATGTTAGTTGTTTTCAAGTATATGCATGCCTTACATTCAAATGAGAATTATGTTCAAATAAAGTGATTAGATGTGACCTAAATAATTGTAAAGCCCCTTTTGTGATTGAATATACATGCACCCTTGTCACCCTAGAATACCATGCTTAGGCTATGCTTATACTCAAGAGTACATGTTAAATGCTAGATGGTCACATGTGAGAAAAGTATATTCAAAACTCTTTTTGTGAAAGAAAATGTGATTGGAATCGATAGTGAGGATGGTTTGGTTGGTTGGTGCTGTGTGCGCACTGGGAATGTGAAAGACTCCTCACTAAAGATTCATAAGGACAATAACCTTGTGTTGTACTTCTATGCGGCATGAAAAATGTACCAACCATTTGCCCGGTATGGGATGAGCGCAACATAGTAGCTTTCTCAGTATTAGCTTTTTCCTGCAATGGTTGTCGGTCCGATTTCTCGAGAGGAAACTGGTTGGCCACAGAGGGCCATGAGTGATGTGAGATTAGAAAATAAAGAGAGGATAAGGTGTAAGAAGGAAGACACCCTACGCCTGGACTAAGTCGTGCGCGACTGTAATCAAGAGAGGCTATGTGTCTTGCGGGAACATACGCCAAGGCTAGGAAGTAAGGCAGTGGGGAGGACCCACAACGGTAACAAGGACTGGAATGTCTATTTACCGGGCAGGGAATTCTTAATGCTAGGATTGTAAACTATTGTGTGATCTTGGCCTTGTCACATGCGTAAAAGTGGCATGGAGAGGTACCGACTTGAAAGCTGAGTGATCGATGAATTAAGGTGGTACACCTTTGCAAAGTTATAAAAAGTATCAGATACTCTAAGCTCCCAGGTCATGGAGTCTGCGCGTGGTGGATTCTATCCACGTCGATGCAGCACAAGTAGCTTTTGGGAAAGTTTTTCATAAAATGTGAATAAAGTGGTGACTCATGGAAGACCGCCATGCATAACATCTTCTGAAAATCTAGTTTAGGATTTTAAAAGTCTCGCTTTTGAAAACAAAAACCTCTTCTTCAAAATTAAGAGTGAAAAGTCTATTCTATGAGCCAAAGAGCCATCCTTTGAAAATCCCCCCCATCTATGTACCTGCATTCTTATTTGAGACTTGTTGAGCACTATGTGGACAACGTGCTCACCCTTGCTTTTGCAAACAAAAATCTAGAGGAAGGATTCATTGATCCCGAATCCTACGGTCTTGAGCCCAACATGGAGGAAGAAGAAACCGCTCCGGAAGATCCAGCTTATTAGAGGGGCACTTACCAAGTTGAGTCCGATGTGGAGGAAGTCCTTTTGCTTGTTGTTGTTGTCTTATTCAGTGCCGACCTTTGTGTCGAAGAAAACTCCTTAATTTTGTATCAACACTAAAGTGCGTCATTTTGGCGCTATGTTATTGTAATGTTGGTCCTTGAGATCAGCACTTGTTTTAATTACTTTCATTTTTATATAATGCATCTTGTTGTTGTGAGCTTGCAATGTACCATTTCTGAGTGCAACCCACCTGGGTAGTTGCCACCGGATTCCTCAAATGAGGGTCCCACACTTTACCTCATCCCACAAAACTTTGTCTCCCGATAGTTAGGTTTCCGGTAGCTTGATTCCAGGTGACCTCACTCCTGGTAGCTCATTTCTGGTAGCTTGACTCCCGGTGACTCGGTTTCCGGTAGCTTGGTTCCAGTAGCTTAGCTTCCGGTAGCTTGGCCCCGGTAGCTCAGTTTCCGATAGCTTGGCCCCGGTGACCTCACTCTCGGTGACTCCTTCCACCTACCAAACTCCTTCCGTTGCGATGGCGTTGAAGAGCCGCACCAAGGCGTCTGAGCTGCCCCCAGAGGAGGTGACCTCGGATTTCCACGTGGCCACCAAGTTCTCCTCCGAAGACCTCGAGGCCTTTTTGGAGCGGAGGTTCTTCGCTGTCGGAGACATCAGAGTTCCTGGGCTGGAGGAGCTGGTGCCGAGCCCCCGGGAGGGGGAGGTGGTGGCCTTCGAGGCATTCGTGCAGGCGGGCCTTTGGCTCCCGGTGCACCCGCTGCTTCGGGAGTTTCTACAGCTATACGGCCTCTTGCTCAACCATCTTACCCCAAACACCCTTGTTTTGATGGGGTTGTTTGTGTGGCTGTGCGAGACGGCCACCGGGGAGGATCCCACCCTCCTACTTCTTCGGTACTTCTATGAGCCCTCGGCGAGGGGTCCGCTGGTGATGAGGGGAGAACCCAGGTCGGCCTTCGGCTTGATCATGATCCAGCTGCTGCCGGGGCACACCGACGAGTACCCAGTGCTAGCCTCTTGGGACCACTTGGGGACTGGCTTCGGCGATGGTTTTACCTCCGGGTGGGCGACCCGGGGGTAACATATTCCCCAGAGCCTTCTTAGTACTATCGGTAGGGCGGCCCGATCAGCCCTGAGTGGATCGAGGGGGAGATGGACCTCCTCACCATGATGGCGGAGGCCTAGTTCCGGAGGTCCATGCGGGATCTCGCGGAGGAGATGGCACTCCTCCCGGTGGTGCCTTTCAACCCCCGCCGGGGAAGGGGGATGTCTGCAACACACCGGCCGCCCTAGATGGCAGTGGCAGAGCATAAGTCTCCGGGCTTGTTCTTTTTGAAGGGAGGCGTTTTCTAACCCCTCCCCTTCTATTTTTTCTTTTTGCAGTTAGGTCCTACAACCGGGCCTAGGAGATCGCGGTGATTCTCCTTGGGCGATACTACGGGGGCGAGCATGAGCGGATCGTGCGCGTTATCAGGGAGGGTCCTCCCCGAAACATCGTTGCTGAGGGGTTCAGGCTGAGGCTCCCGGCCTGGGTGCCTCTCCCCACTCCCACTTCGCACAAGCGGGGAAAGGAGGCGGCTGGGGGGTCCTTGAAGCGCCCCCGATCGCAGAAGAGCCCCATGAATTCTCGGGCTCGGAGGAGCCCCGTGTGGGCACGGACGTCTCCTCCAGCTTCGCCCACGGAGACCCCGATCGTGACGCCAGTGAACGCGCTGTGTGCTGCCCCATCCACTCCCCACGAGGCGGGTATGCCCCTGGGGGCAGGTCCCTCCGGTGGCATGATGGCCGAGGGGGCAGGGCTCCGACTCGGAGATGTATGCTTCGAGTCCCTTGCCACCCCCTGCTTCCGCGGGGGTCTGGCCGCAGTCGTCGCCGGGCGAGGTCTCTGTCTAGTACAAGATGCCGGGGGGCCTGCCGATGGCCTCGATCTTCGCACTGGAGGCAGGCCCCTCGGCAGCTTGGCTGGTGGTAGCGGCTCCTGCTCCGCCGGGGAGGGGCAAGGGCCTCTTCATCCATCCCAGGGTCCCGGCCCACCGATGGACCTGACTTTCGGTTCCTCCAAGGGCGGGACCCCGGAGGATGGCGCCTTGTTGGGCGGAGAGGTCTCCCGGGGAGCGACCTGGGGAGCGACGTGGGAGATTTCGAGGAAGTGATCTCCTCCGGACTTCAGGTAAGTCACCTGCTTCTTGTTTTCACCTTTGCTTTCATTTTTTGATCATTTTTTCCTCCAGACGGTGGTGCTGTCCTGGGGCCTCCGGGCGCGATTCGCCGCACGCCTCCGGGTTGCGAAGGAGATGGCGGCCTTTGAGCGCTCCAAGAAGGAGAAGGCGCTCGGGGACCTAGCCTTTGAGCAGTCTGAGAAGGAGCAGGCACTCGGGGAGCTTGTTACGGTCCAGGCTTGGCTCGCGGTCGTCGAGGACGCCGCTTCCCGGCTCCGCTCGGAGTTGTAGGCTGAGTGGGGGGTTGCCCGGGCGGCCAAGGGCTCGGGTGCCCTGGCCATCGTCTCCGGGGGGAGGATGATTCACTCTGCCCTGGAGTAGCTCAGTGTCGAGCTCGGGCAGGGGGTGAATCCCGACCCGGCATCGGCGTCGATCAGGGTGGCCACGTATTTCACGATACACAGGTCTCCCTCATACTGGTTGCGGTGGATGCCCTGGCGCGAGGCCTCACTGTTTCGGTCATAGCCCTGGCGGCAACTCTTGTCGAGTTTCGCGGAGCGGGCTGCCGGGTCATCGGGGAGCTGGTCCCCTGGAGCTTTCCTACCTTTTTCAGTCCCCAATGGTGAAGCTAGAGGGGTTCACCGAGGCCCTCTTCGACCGGATCACCGGTGCAATGGAGGCGGGTGGTAGGCGCCCGGCGCAGGAGGCGATAGTCGCTGCGTCTCCCCGGGGGGGGACAAGGACGGGCAAGTATGAGCCTCCCCCCGGTTAGATTAGATTTTGCTTTTTAGGCTTTTTGCTCCCGACAGCTTCTTTAGAAGAAGCCCCAGAAACTTGTAAATCTTTTATTATTTGAAATGAAAATATCTTTTTGCTAAGTGTCTTCCGCTTGCCAGCAGGTATCTCTAGATATTGCTCCCGGGGGGTTTTACAACCTCTAGAGGCGTAGCTCGGAGAGTGCCCAAGCGGCCTCCGGGAGACATAGCCTGGGGAGTGCCCGAGCGGCCTTTGGGGGGTGTAGCCCGGGGAGTGTCCGAGCAACCTCCAGGAGACGTAGCCCGGGGAGTGCCCAAGTGGCCTCGATTTTGCTTAGTCTGGCCGCCGGGGGAGCAGCCGGAGGGCCAGCCCCTGGGCCTGTTCTCGATGTTTCTGTGACAGGGGGTGCCCTCCGGGAGCCAATCCGGCTGCTGTGGTTCCCGGAGTGACACTTAGACAACTTCGACAATTGCCATGCCAAGTTGTCTCCACCGAAGCTGGGGTCCTGGAAGGTCCCGCCGCGCCGGATACTTCACCCAGCCGGTTACGAGTACTGGCTGGAGGATCTCCTTCGGAGGGCCCTTTGACGTGTGAGGAGCTTGTACAAGGATCTTTCCAGGGAGATCTCAGAAGGCCTCCGAGATTATTAGGCATAGTTGCTCACAGGAGGGGGTTGTCCTTCAGGGTAGTTTCTTGTGGGAGCCTAACTCCTCGGGTTGTATCCTATATGTGCTTGAGCATTGTTGTCCCAGGGATACCTTAGCCCACCGGGGGGGGGGGGGGGGTTGTCCCCCGGTTCAATGTCCAATCAATAAAGATGTTTGGATTTGCTTCAGTTGTCTTGAAATTCTTCCGAAAATTATCTTCCGTTCGGGTCTGGGTTGTCCCCTCCCCCCCCCCCCACAGCGGGGTGAAATATAGCGACGTGCGTTGTGGGTAAGGAACTGAGGGCCCGAACGTCCATAAATATTGGGGGATCACTTAGCCCCCAGTTGAAGAGGGATAACGGTGGGAAGTCCCCCAGTCGACGTAAAAATGGGAGCCGGTCGAGGATTTCGAGATACGACCATGGCTTTTCTCAGTCGAAAAATTGCAGGGCCTGGTAGCCAGTCGAGAATTTTCTGGTCGAAAAATTCCGGTCCGGTAAGGAATTCCCCCGGTCGCCGTGAGAACGAGGAGCCGGTCGAGAATTTTGCGGTAGAAAAATTCTGAGGTCTGGTAAGAAATTCCTCCGGTCGCTGTGAGAACGAAGGGTTGGTTGAGAATTTCGAGGTTGAAAAATTCCAAGTCCGGTACGAAATTCCCCCGGTCACCATGAGAATGGGAGCCGGTCGAGAATTCAATGACCCACTGAGGGGGAAGCTCTCTCCCGGACGAGGATGAGCCCGATGACAGGCTTGAGTATTTGAGGTGGGACTAGTCTCTCAAATTTACTTGCTACCGCAGTTCATGGGAACTGGGTTGCTGCTGACCCCCGAGTCCACGAGGGGTTACTGTAAGCCACCCTACGGGAGCAGGGCTCCCGTCGTAGGGACTTTTAGGCTGTGATAGCCTACGTCCTCGTAGAGAGGGCATCCCCAAAGAGAGGGCATCACCTTGGAGGCAGAAAGATAAGAATCTGCAAAAACTCCAGAGTTGAACAAAAAACCATTTGTATTAAAGAAGATAGATACAACGCCTCCCCCAGCTCTCCGGTCCCCCAGTAGCCCTCTGGGATTTTCCCGGGGAGATCTCTGGCCCCCGGTAGCCCTCCGGGATTTTCCTTGGGAGCCCTCCAAGGTTTTCCTCGGGAGCTCTTCGGTTCCCCGGTAGGCCTCCGAGATTTTCCCCGGTAGCCCTCCGAGATTTTCCCCGGGAGCTCTCCGGTCCCCTGGTAGGTGTCCGGGATTTGCCAGAAAAGTGTTCAGGATTTCCCCCAACAATTTTCAACACAATAATCGGATGCATTGAAGAAACTAGCAATGTTGAATTTGATGAAACTGATGGCTCTCAAGAAGAGCATGAAAATCTTGAGGATATAGGAAATGAGGAACTACGGGAAGCAATGAAGAATATGATGGTTGGGGACATCAAGCCTAAAGATGAAGATTCAAAGTCACCCCGTCAAGAAAATGAAGTAGCCCCTATGATTCCAGAGGCCGCTACTCAAGTCGTTCTTGATCCAGAGATAAAGGAAAATGAAGATCAAACATTGCAAAATCCAAGACTTCATCAAACCATCACTAAGGATCACCCCGTCAACCAAATAATAGGTGATGTCGGTAAAGGTGTTCAAACTCGTTCTAAAATCACATCTTTTTGTGAGCATGCATCATCCATTTCTAGTCTTGAGCCTAAATGCATTGATGAAGCTCTAGCAGACCTAGATTGGGTAAATGCCATGCATGAGGAATTGAGCAATTTTACTAGAAATAATTTATGGAAACTTGTAGAATAACCTCTTGATCACAATGTAATTGGTACAAAATGGGTCTTTCAAAATAAGCAAGATGAAAATAGCATATATAGTTGTAAGGAATAAAGCTAGATTGGTAGCACAAGGTTATTCTCAAATTGAAGGATTAGATTTTGATGAAACCTTTGCTCCCGTGGCTAGACTAGAAGCCATTCGTATCTTATTTGCATTTGCATCAAGTTTTGAAATCAAACTATTTCAAATGGATGTTAAAAGTGCCTTCTTAAATGGTGAAATTTCGGAACTTGTATTTGTAAAGCAACTGCGGGCTTTGAAGATCCAAAATATCCTAATCATGTCTATAATCTTTCAAAAGCCCTCTATGGTCTTAAGCAAGCTCCTAGGGCTTGGTATGAACTGTTGTGAAATTTTCTAATTTCACAAGGATTTAAAGTTGGAAAAATTGATACAACCCTCTTTACCAAAATTATAGATGACGATTTCTTTGTATGTCAAATCTATGTTGATGATATAATTTTTGGTTCTACTAACGAATTCCTTTGCCGAACTTTTGGTGAAACCATGTCAAAGGAATTCGAGATGTCCATGATCGGCGAATTGAGCTTTTTCCTCGGACTTCAAATCAAGCAAATCAAAGAAGGTATATTCGTGAGCCAAAGCAAATACGTGAAGGATTTGCTCAAGAGATTTGGAATGGAGGATGCAAAGCCAATCAAGAACCCCATGGCTACAAATGGTCATTTGGACATGGGCGAGGGAGGTAAACCGGTGGAACTTAAATTATATCGTTCTATGATTGGTAGTTTATTATACCTCACTACTTCTAGACCAAACATTATGTTTAGTGTATGCATGTGTGCTAGATTTCAAGCTGCCCCTAGAGAAATTCACTTGATTGCGGTAAAAAGAGTATTTAGGTACTTAAAACATACACCAAACATAGGTCTTTGGTATCCTAAAAATGCTAGCTTTGATCTCCTTGGATATTCGGATTCGGATTACGCCGGCTGTAAAATTGATAGAAAAAGTACTTCCGGTGGATGTCAACTTCTAGGAAGATCATTATTCTCATGGACTTCTAAGAAACAAAATTCGGTTGCACTTTGAACCACCGAGGCGGAATATGTTTCGACCGGTAGTTGTTGTGCACAATTATTATGGATGAAGCAAACATTACTAGACTATTGCATAAAGGTCAATTGTGTTCCGCTTTTATGTGATAATGAGAGTGCCGTTAAAATTGCAAACAATCCCATTCAACACTCTCGAACTAAGCACATTGACATTAGACATCATTTCTTAAGGGACCATGTATCAAAAAGGGACATAGTGATTAGTCATGTTTCAATCGACAATCAATTAGCGCACATATTCACTAAACCCTTAGATGACTCAAGATTTAGCAAGTTAAGAAATGAATTGAATGTTATTGACATTGCAAATGTTATTTGAATTCTTTCTTGCTTAGAATGGTCCTTTATTGTGCTCTTATCTAGTATATATATACTTATACTTATATATATGTATGTATATAAGTAATGTAGCCATCTATGTCAATCACTTCCTATTTTGAAGAAAAAGACCAAAAGATCACCTCTTCATCTCTTTTCAACAAAACTTGGATGACACATTAAGGGGGAGCAACTTCAAGCTCATTGAAAATTTGTATACCCCAAATTGTGTACATGAATGAAAATTATGCATGTATTTTGTTCAAAGGGTCATTTTCGAACAAAAAAGGTGAAAAAGTGTTCAAAACATTCAAAATGTTCAAAATTACCACAAAACCTTCTAAGATGTTTCAAATATGTTTTCAAAGGTTTTGAAAGTCAAACAAAAGAATTTAGAGTTAAAATGCCGAATTTTGACAAAATTGGAGATTTTAGAATCTTGTTTTGGCCCAAAATGACTTATTTCTATAAAACAAGATAGATTGAGTTTAGCAAAATCTTTCTACAGGAAACACTTAGAACTCAATCATCCGAAGATAGTTCGTGTTGAACTTTTTCTCAAAAGACCTATGGTTTTGAAGTTATCACATATTCTAGGTCGCCCGAAAATGAGTCAAATAGACTAGTCGCCGCTGTGGCTCCGGTTCTTCCAAACCGGCTCAACCCATCGATTGGGATGCATTGGCGGTAGACGAGGATGATGTTGCTCAAGATCCTCACATGGGCTCCCCTGTTGTGAGCTCAGATTCAGATGATAGTAGCAGTGACGATGATTAGCAGCCTAGGGGCGCTCAGACCTATTCAGCTAGCGTGGTTCGATGGCTTCGTCGAAAGAACCCATATGAGCACCCACGGACATGCACAGAGCAAAACTTCTGGAATGCCTTCCAGATGTCTCAATTCAGCACTCGGTTCTCCTCCGCCAAGGTTTTCGGACCACAGGCAGTTGATTGGAACCCAATCGAGTGCAAAGTCCACTATCCTCTGAAGGGAAAGTTCCTAGCGATTAGCATGTGTTTGTTCACTGAGATGTAGGAAGAGTGGAAATGGAATGAGGACATCGTTCGATCTTTCTATGCACCCTTCACATCGCCTCGGACCGATCTCATATCATCTTCATGCACAACAATTCCAAGAAGACACTGACCAAGACATAGTTCAAGGAAGCTCTTCAGATTGAGCACGTTGACCATAGCCTCTTTGCGTTGGATGAGGTACGAGTTGAGGATGTTGCCCATCTCTTTGATAGTCTAGACCCAAACATCGGCAAAGTCTCTTAGTTGATTCCCCAGTTGTGATCCTTCAGAAGATCAACCGAATGACTATTCTACCTAAGATCAGGGATCCAGGGGCCATCACCACTACCATGCTACGCCTTCTGAAGGCTCAGGTAGACGAGACCCTGTTTGACATTATTGAGTTTATGTTCCATGAGATGCAGGAGGTTTAGATGGATCCGAAGAGGCTTTTGCCCTTTGCTCCTTTTATTGCTCACACCTTATCCTACGTTGGCCTGCACCGAGCATCTCATCCTACTTTGATGGAGTACTACCGGATGAAGAGTCTTGGGATTCTCATTCGTTTTGAGACTCAAGTAGGGCAACCGGCTGGTGACGATGAGCAGATGGCAAACATTTCAGCTGAGGTAGGTGCGCCTTCTCCCCTTCAGTCCTATTCTATATCAACTGGCCCAGATGTCTCTGCCCCCTATATGATGATCATGGACCATCTCGACCAAATGTCCATGCGCTTCGAGGCCCATTTTGATGCAGTTGACTCCCGTCTCAATTCCATCGATCATCGGCTGAACATCATCGAGCCTCGACTAGATTCCATGAGCCAGGACTTCTCTGAGCTGCGTGGGCATTTTGATGTAGGACTGTATCAGCATCGCCATCGTGGTGACTCTTCCTCCGAACATCCTCCACAGCCTTAGATCATATAGTGATCGATAGACTTATTTGAGTTGTGTGTGTATATGGGCTTATATCTCTTATGGTAGTTGTATGCTTGTATGGACTACTCTCAGCTATACTATTATATGCATGTATGCCTTTCTCCTTTTGTGGTTGCTTAATGACAAAGGGGGAGAGTTATCTCATATATATATGTGTGTGTATGCTTGTGTTTGATAGATTGTTATGTTGTTACATGGTCACATATATATATATATATATATATATATATATATATATATATATATATATTTGGTTTGACTCATATATGCTTGAATGTTGTTTTACTGCATGTATGCATATGATTCAGGGGGAGCACTGTATGCATATCTTTATTCTTGATATCCCTGTGTTTTATGTATATTGGTTGTCATCAATCACCAAAAAGGGGGAGATTGTTGAATCTAGAGCCCTAATAAGGGTTTTGGGGACTAATGACATCCGTAATACACGCAACTAACCTTTGCAATTGAGATTTAGGTTAAGGCTTGGTGGAAACGACACAAAAGTGAAAAATGAAGATCGTCAAGACCTCTTGAAGCGTGATCGACGACGCAATTCAGCATAAGGGCAAAATACTAAGTAATATGCGCCGTTTCTTTTGAAAATTTCTAGTTGGATGGTCATACTATTAAGAGGGGTCTTAGCATGAGAAATTTGATCAAACAGTGTTTTGAAAACAAAATTGCATTTGCATATAGTCACAAATCAAGTTTGAGTAAAATAGCAAAGTCCTGTTTTCATTTTGAACAGGCCAGATATTGTCTGTGATGGCCGAACAATGTCTAGCCAGTACAAAATTCTTTTAACAATTGCAAAACAAAACCAGAGATAGATAGATCTGTCCGGAGCTTTTGTCCAGTATAGGCCGGACATTGTCCGTGATGGCCAGACAATGTCTGGCAAGTACAAATCTTGTGAGGATTTGATTTAAAATGAACCAAAGACATTTGTAACCATCCGGAGGCTTTTGTCCGGGATGGGCCGGACATTGTCCGGGAATGACCTGACATTGTCCGGCCTGTATAAATCTTGTGAGCTATAATTGAACATGTAAACAGAGACATATGCATATGTCTGGTGTTTTTGTCTGGACAAAAGGCTTTTGTCCGGCCTTCACAAAGGTTGTTGAACGGTAACTAACAAGTGTGCCATTGTGAGTAACGGTTACTATTGAAATGTACTGACCGGACATTATCCGGCCTATACAAAATTGGCCCAGTTTCTTGCAAACAGCTAGTTTCCTTGAGAGCTCTATATATATCTCGACCTTGGCAGCTTTTTGCAAGTTTATTATCTCAAAAACTCTATACAAAAGCTTGCTAAACCTCTCACATTTACTCCCTTGCATTTAGAGCAAATATTTGAGCAAATTGTTGAGAGCAAATTGAGTAGAGTTGCATTTGAGCCATTTGCACTTGCATCCTTGTTTTTCAAGTTTTGTGTTTGATCTAGTGAAGTGCTAGGTTTATTACTCTTGGTGATTTCCGTTACGTAGACGACCCGGAAGGTCCGGTGATCTCTCTATCGACAGTGTGTGTCGAAGAGGCCCAACAGTTGGGTGTAAAGGCTCGGAGTTCGCTTATCCGGTGCGGAGAAGGGCTACCCCTAGTGGAATGGAAGCAAAAGCTCTTGTGTAGAGTGCTTCAACGAGGATTAGTAGAAATCGGCAAATTTCCGATACCTTGGGAAAAATTCGATCTCGTTCGGTTATTTCTATTACTTGCTTCATATTTCTAGAAATTGTGATATTGTGATTTGTCACCCTAAGATTGCAAAACATAATTTGTGTCATCATCTAGATTATTTGTGAGTTGATATTGAAATCTAGGACAAGTTATTCAAACAAAATTAAAATTTGAAAAACCGCCTATTCACCCCCCTCTAGTCGGCATCCTTCGATCAATAGTTGACACTTCAAGCATCTGCCTCTCCGCAGCAGATTGCTTGGGGTCCACGGGCTATACGACTCTCAATATCTTGGTTGCCGCCGCGACCTCGGTATCACCATCCCTGCAGGCCTCGGTGTCCGCAATATTTGGCACCACCTCGCTTAGGATGTGCACCAGGTCTGCCAGGTCACTCAGCGGTGGGGTGGCGTCAGTAGCCGCAACACCTTCACCGGTCGCTGTCGGATCTACCGCGCAACGGTGCATGGCAGCCTCAACTCTCGTTGCGACCTCCTCCTCAGAGACTTGGCACAGCCACGGTCGAAGGAATCCTATAAAGCCATTATGTGATCAAAACCAACCTTGTACAAAGCACAATGACTCAGTTAGCTATTAAACTCCTTACTTGATGCTGAGTCCCAGAGGTTTATGGGAGCTCAACGCCCTACTTTGGGGAGACAGTAGTGAGGACAGTGCTTTCAGTGCAGGCTTCTTCGACGGCTCTGCTAATCTTCTCCTTTGAAGGATTAGGGAAGTCTCATCGTCCTCGTCCTCCTCGCTCCCTTCCTCTTGTATTAGCAAAATATAACTCCCCATCCTCCTTGTTGGGGCGTAAGAAGTAGAGATGTTTACCGCTGTCGCCTTGCCGCTGGTCACCGTCGCCTTGGGCAAGGATGCCCCAATAGATAGTACATTTACTTTACTAGGGGCTGAAGCCCTGGCTTTGGACTTTGGGGTTGTCCTTGCTTTCTTGGAGGAACTACCGGAAGGCCCTTCATCGCCCAGAGGCCTCTTCATCCTCGCCAATTGGCCCTCGGCTAGCTACACAAGCCATGAGAATTATTGGTTGATTTACATCAACACCGTGACTTGTATCGGCAAACATACCTTTCGGCACACCTGCAAAAGATTGTTGGTGCCCCCGACCAGGCTCTCCAGTCTTGACATACTTGGATCGCCTTCCTCCACCTGGTTAAAAGCCTTCAGCAAATAACTAGCTCTAACCGTGACATCGGAAGGGGACAGCTCTGGACAACATTACATATTCAACGATACATCTAAAACAGTCAAATTCAAAAAGCGATAACCCATCAACGTACCAGGGCTACCATCCCTCGTTGCGTCCTCCTTGGCCTTGATCTCCCATGTAGGGTGATCCCTCTTCTTCAACGGACTGACTTGATTTTTCACAAAATCAAGGATCACATCCAGGGCAGTCAAGCCCGCATCAATGAGGCACCTTAGCGCCTGGACTTGCCTCTTCTGCTCTTCATCAAGGGCAGGGGCAACATCTTTCTCCTTGCTCTTCTCTGGCCGCCGATCGGCGAACCAAAGATGACTTTCCTTCGGCGCGGCACAATAACACCATCTTTGGTACCATTTATGCACCGAATCGCGCAGAGGAAAGGGGAGAAAGTCCTTCTCCCGCAGGCGAAAGTACACACAACCTGGCACCGTCGTGCCCTTTGACATGGCCAATAAGTAGTACTGGCGGAATAATGCCACGCTGAGCAAAACACCAAGAAATGCCCCGCACAGATGTTGAAATGTTGCAAGGATCAACACAGAGTTGGCATTTAGGTTCACTAGCTCCAAGTTGAAATGGGCGAGAACCTCCTGCAAAAAGTCGCTCTGCGTTAGACGAAAGCCACAGTGTAAAAAGTCATCGAACAACACCAGCTCGCCCTCCCGCACAACAGGGCTCTCTTCATTCTCCCCGGTAGGCCGCCATGGTATCAGCGACCTTGTGGGAAGAAAACCATCAGCTTGCAATGTTGGCAAGCTCTCCGACGATTGGTGGCTCGATTTTGTCCAGCACGCCATCAAGATGGATTTTTGAGGGAAACACACAGAAGACTGCGACTTTCAGCTCTCACAGCAACTTTGCTAACGCTCGAAATTGCGATAAAGCTTTTGTGGGAAGCTAGGGCTTACGATGAAGGATTTAAAAACCCACTTCACTCGGTTCCTTCACCACAGTTCATGCCGCGCGGCGAAAGGTGTTTTTGCATTAAATGCAGGTCAAAACAAACCTGAGACGCGCACTCACAATCCCGCGTGCGTTCAACGGGAAGTCGAACAGACAAGTCACCTTTTCAAAAATTGAAACGCCTTTTTTTACAGAGAAAACGCCTTTTCCAGTAATACACAGTATTTTCACTTTGACTTCGGGGGCTAGTAGATAAAGATTGCCGATCTCATGATCGCACGTAACCACGCTACAACAAAAATGATCGTGAGTCTTTCTGTGATCGCGTGTAGTACACTTACCTATCCATGATCGAGATAATCATTCTATGATCGCACATACCCATCTATGGTAGCCAAAAGCTAAGGAAAGAGATAATACAACGGTCTAAGAAAATACTAAATGACATTCATAAATAGAAAATGAAAATTCAGCATAAGGAAAATTAATTCTTTATTAAATTTTTTCACTTACAAAAAATACAAGAGGCCCAACTAAGGATCGGCCTTAGACCTAACTGCATGTAAAATGAAGTCAGTTTAGCTGGCGGCCAGGACGCAGGACTCCTCCAGCGACATGTTGTCCTTCTTAGGGTCAACCACGTATGCCTCGAGAAGCCCCTCGACCTCCCTCAATCTTGCCAGGGCGTCCTTCATAGTGAGACCACAGCCAGCGATGGTTACATCTGCGGCGTACTTATCCTCGCACACAAGCTGCTCCTTTTGTCGAGCAAGCTTTGCAGTCTCCTTGGACTGGTCAAAACTTACCTTCAAGCACTCGACACGCTTGAAGAAGTCATCCAAGTAGAGCCCCCGCCAAGCATACTTCTCCCCAAGGAGTTTGTGCTCCCCTTGGAGCGCTCGGAGCTCGGCCTTCACCTTGTCTAGCTCATCCCGGGAAGCACGGCTCTGTTCGACGCCATCAACTTGTGTTAAGGAAAAAATCTACCAACCATAATGGGTCTAAAAAGTTAGAAAATCCTTACCAAGGAGGACAAGGGCGAAGATATTTCATCCTCTGTTGAGAGACGAGGAAGATGCAAAACTTGTGTGGCCGTGGACTGCACCAGAGCCACATCAGGGCCTAGAGCTTCCTCATCCTCCATTGAGAAGGAAGGATGATGCGAAGCTTGTGTATCCCTAGATGGATATGCTTGGGATGAAGCCTGGTACGCATCAGACATTAGCCTTTTCGATGGAGGTCCAGCAGATAACCCAAAATCATCCCCAACTCGCTTTCTTGAGGAATTCGAACACTCAGGTAACTGCATAAGGCAACGAACCTTATGAAAAGCCACATTCTACAAGAGAAGCTCACACTACCAAGAGAGCATCACCTCTTGAGGACCACTAAGCTTCGTCTCATCTCCTTTGTCAAAACGCTCTCAGCTGGGAGATGCCATTAGAATAGAGGCGAAGAAGCTGGAAAGTTTTTTGTACTTAGAAAAATTTTGAGGAAGAAGTTGAAGTTTCCACCACAGGTGGGCAACTATTTATAGACTCCTCAGGCGACGCTTCGACTTCCCAAGCCTCGGGCCTGAGGCAATAGTCTCAAAATGTTCCCTAGTGCCTATAGCTCGCTCCCCAAAGTGCATCCCAACTGCCGTCAGTGCAAGCAGCATAGGGATTCAAAACGACAAAGCATTGTTATGAATTTGAAGTGACACGCTGTTGAATAAGCCTTTTGTCACTTCAAATTCAGGGGCTAGCTGACGAGGATTATTAGCTACTCTTTTAGGCCTCAAAGGTCACACCAACGCCACGTGGTCGTGCGTGACCATGGTAGCAGTCTTAACCATGGTGGCCAAAGTCTGGAAAGAAGGAAATAGGGTAACCTAAGGGCATTATGAATATAACCAAAAAACCATACCTAATTCATGCAAAATTCAAGACATTTGTTATCAGAAGAGCTTATGTTTTATGCTATATCTAAGAGCGACAAGGTCGCAGAGGCAATTCCTGTAGCCCTCGCTCTCACAGATACAAGAACTAATCTCAGTACTGTGGTCGCAGTACTACGTGGGCACTCCTAAAACGTTAATTCATTTTGCTCCTTATGACTGACCACGAGACAATCATGTGTCCTTGGCAAGGTAACCGTCGAAGGAGGTCAAGACGGTAAGGCGGTTCTACAACAACCCAGTCAAGATTGTCCAAATCGCCATGTACCCATGATTCACGCAACCGCCATCCACGACCTCACTACCCCCACCTCCGTACGGTTAAAGAGAGATCGTGGGGCACGCCTTTAGGAGAACAACCGGCAACCTCTTCGACAAGTACAAAAAGGCCTTCCAAGGGAGGATCAGGGGACGAACAAATCAACGGAGAGAAGACTAGGCTTTGCAAATAGGATTAACTAGCTACTTACTGTAAACAATCTCTCTGTAACCTTTTTCCACATAACCAATCTCACAGGACGTAGGGCTATTACCCATCTTAAAGGGGGCCCGAACCTGGTAAACCCTACTCCCGTGTCCTTAGATTCATTAATACCTTCAACATCTTGAGAATTTTTTTGATTGGCTCCATCTTTGCTCACTCCCTTCTTTGCATAGGCTCGGTAGAGGGACCCTTGGTTCCAATCGTTGACAAAAATGTACTACTCTTGAGTATTTGGAGGGTGTAAACGGGTTTATTAAATTTGCTGAGCAAGAAAAGGCGAAGAAGGGAGAAAAAGATATGCAGTGTCCTTGTACAAATTGTATGAACTTAAAGAGGTTTAGCAACTCTGATCAGATTAAGAGCCATTGGATTTGTCATGGTTTTAACGCATGATATACCTGTTAGATATGGCATGGTGAAGATCTTGAGGAAACAAGTACCGCTACCAATCAACAGGACCCAGAAGTGGATGGCAGTAATGATGATCATCAGAATTTTGATAATGTTCATTCGGATGTGCATGTAGATGATGATGACAAGGATTATAACCTGAGTTAGTCACCTTTGCCATTTTATAGTAGCAAGGACTACAGAACGAGATTTTTACCTCTCTATGGTCTCAGGAGCCCAAGACGGAGACAATAGACTAGTCCAAGTTATTCTTAACATAAACTATTCCATGGTCTCGCTTTGTGATGTCGCGGGCTTTGTGGTCTCTAGATATCCACAAAGACCGAAGTCGCAGAGATCATGGTCCCACATACCCACGAATATTGTGCACATGGAGATATTTTTCCCGTGGTTGCCTAGATCGTGGAGGACAAAAAGATAGCCATGTATTGTTGTAGTTAATACACGACCTTGGCAAACTAAAGAGTTAAAATGTCTAACGGTCATATGATTAGTCTCATTCAATCATATGTAGTAGTTGACCACTACCGCCGCCTGGATGTTTCAGCTCCTTAATTCCTTGTAACTGACAAGAAGATGAAAGTGCAATCATAAACGGGCATAATTACACATTATGGCTGTAGTACGTCTGCCTCTCAGTGACCCTTCAATCCTGTAACCAACAACTGGTAACAAGCTATAAAAGGAGGATTGGCGGGAGAGATCGGGGAACGAGCAAGAGATTCAAGATACAATACTTTAGAACTAGCCACAGTAGATTTACATTGACTACAAGCTAAAGAGTACAAGATTATTCTTAGTTCATCTAAGAATACTCTAGGTTCTCTTCTTGTAACCCTCAATTTACATAGTGAAATCCTAACAGGATGTAGGACTATTACTCATCATCAGAGGGCCCGAACCTATATAAGTTCCTTTCTTCCTCTGGCATAGATATCGTAATTTACCTGAACTTCACCGTAGATTGGCTTCACATTCTCCCTTTACATTTATGTAAGTTTGACTAAGGACGAAAGTTCCAAATCGTTGACAGCTGGCACCCACCATGGGGCCTATTTCAAGGTGTCTTTCTTCATCAGGAATATCGGTAAGCCTGTCAGGAGTTTACGATTCCGAAAATGATTTTGATCTTGCAGATTATGCTGATCTTAAAATGGAGGATGAGACTCTCTACATGGAAGAAATGAAGTTCCCTCAGAGACTGCTACTGAGGAGTATCCTTAGGACTTGATCCGTGATCAAGAACTTGAGCTGGAGGTACGTTCACCTCCTATGAGTCCTACCACATGTGAATATGTGCCAAAACCCATCATCCCATATGATACAGGAGATAAGGACCTTCAGTTCAGACTGGAAGGTATTGCTCCAGTAAACTTGAACTCTATCTTTGATTTTGAGTCTGAATCAGATGAGGAGATGCTCTCCCAGTCTGCGACTTTAGTTCCCCGGGAAGTTGCTGTGCTTTTTGAGGAAACCCCTGAGCAACGTGCTGCCAGGGAGGAAGAAGAACGAAAGTGGGAAGAAGATGCAGGTTGTGAGTAGCGAGAGGCAGAGGTTCATAAGGTCACAGAGCAAGCTCTGCAACTTGCGCAATCTCACCATGATTCCAAAGCTTGCGACCTGGCCCCTGGAACCTCTCGTCTATGACATCATCATGGTCGCAGGTGGGACCAAACTCCTTCATCATTTCCAGCCTGTCCTCCGATGGATGAAGCTACGAAAACTCCCATGGCGCCTCGAAGGAGCACACAAGAGCGTATTCGTGTGATTGCAGATACTCTTCGCAATCCTCCTTCTGATTTGGCGAATGATGACAGAATTTTGTTTGCAAGGACTTTTGGTGGACAACCTCGATGAGGTAGCAACTGTTGTGACTCCAACATCGTCCTCGCGATCAGCAACTCGTTCTTGTGAGCGGGACAGTTATCACTCGAGCCAGGGACATTCCTGTGGACACACTCCATCGGCCCGCTATCGCAAAACCAGGTGTATAGGTAATTCCATTGACCTTCGTCGTGAACTAGTACATTCGCGATTAGGACTGCGAGTAGATTCTTCTTGCGATCGTAATCGTGAACTGGTGCATTCGCGCTTGGGGCCACAGGTTAATTCATTCTGCGACCTTAATGGATGCCATGAGGAACAGCAGCCACGTCCTTCATACGTAGGTTGCAAGGCTTTCTCGCCAGGATTTCGTGCAGTAATCTGGCCAAATAAGTTTAAACCCAGAACAATTGAGCGATTCGATGGGACCAAAAATCCTTCTGAGTTTCTATAGATTTACATTACTGCCATCCAAGTGGCTAGCGGTGATGAACAGGTTATGGAGAATTATTTGCCAACTGTTATGGAAGGTCCGGCACAGACTTGGCTATTTAATCAGCCTGAAGGATCCATTTACAATTGGGAAATGTCATGTGATGCAATCCTCAATAATTTCCAAAATTGTTATCAAAATCCTGGCAAGGAGGATGATCTTCATCACTTGCACCATACTTCTACAGAAACTCTTCGTCAATTTGTCAAAAGATTTGTGGGAGTAAGAAATACTATTCCTAACATTTTCGACAGCTCCATCATTAGGGCATTTAAACATCCTGTTCGATATCGGAGGTTTACTGAAGATTTGCTTATTCATCCACCACTATCAATCGCAGATCTTTTTGACATGGCTGATCATTATTCCGATGCGGCCGAGGCCGTTGAATGGAATAAGATGGTGGACAAGGGAAATTTGTCGCCTCAACTAGGTCTCGAATCTGACAAGAAGGATGATTCATGCAAGAAACCTGAGTCATCCTCGGGCAGGAAATCAAAAAAGGTGAAGAAAGCCAGAACCAACCAATTCCGAGGGGTTACCGTCATCGACAAACTGCCTCAAGGGAAAGGTAAGAAGGTTCCATTTAAAACTAACAAGGTTTCTCCTGCTGGTGGCAACGACCAAGTAGAAAAGCAAGTAAAACCGCAGGGATCGAAGAAATGGTGTCCGTTCCACAACATTTCATCACATGATCTTTAGAATTGTCGGACTTGGTTAAAGAAGCTAGATGATTTTTATCAAGGTAAAACTCCTATGCGTATAGTACCATGTGAAGGACAAACTGGTGGGAACAAAGGCGCTGATGCAGATGAGGACATGCCATATCACGTATCTAATAATTACATTAATGTTATTTTTGGTGGTTCTTCATCTTATTTTTCTAAGCGTCATATAAAAACATTTGCCGTGAGGTAAACAGTACTGAGGTTCCTTTGGGAGAGCCTCAGTCGCGAATGGTCAGAGGTTTCCCTGACCTTTAGTCGGGAAGATTGTCCTTAGGGGTTGACGCGTCCTCGGTGCCTCCCTTTGGTAATATCCCCTACTATTAGCAATGCTAAGGTAGGGCGAGTATTGGTTGATGGAGGGAGTTCGCTCGATCTCCTGTTTGCCAAGGCTCTCGACGAGATGCAAATTCCTCGTTCGAAGATAAAGCCAGTGGCTTTTGGGATAATCCCAGGTTCCTCTATGTTAACAATTGGACAAATTGTGCTGTCGGTACCACTTGTGGAGCCAATGAATTTTTGAATGGAATTAATTGCTTTCGATGTAATTGATTTTTATTCAGCTTATTATGCCATTTTTGGCAGGCCTTCTCTCGCTAAGTTTATGGCGGTGACGTATTATGCCTATCAATGCGTCAAGGTCCCAGGTCCTCATGGCGTGATCACAGTGAGGGGTAGTCAGCATACGGTCTTAACTTGTCATCGAATTTCCCTAGAACTGGTCAATCAACTTCCTTTACGATATGTCAAGGTTGCGACCTCAGCACCAGATGCGGTCGAGGGATCCCCGCGACCAGAAGAAAAACTCAAGCAGGTTCCTTTATTCCTAGATAATCCATCTAGAACTGTTCAGATTGGATCAAACCTGGATGATAAATAGGAACTAGAGCTCATTGCTTTCCTCAAGGCTAACGTGAATGTGTTTGCGTGGAAAACCTCAGACATGCTTGGAGTCCCAAGGGAAGTAATTGAGCATAGGCTAGCCATTCGGCCTAGACAGTGACCAATAAAGTAGAAACTCAGACATTTTGCTCCTAATCAGCAAGTAGCTATTAGTTCATAGTTAGATAAACTCCAGTAGGCTGGTTTCATTCGTGAAGTTGATCACCCTGAGTTGCTCGCGAATCCGATCATGGTCTTGAAATCAAACGGTAAGTGGCGCATGTGCGTTGATTACACCAGTTTGAACAATGCTTTCCCGAAGGATGATTTTCGTCTTCCCCGCATCGATCAGTTGATTGATTCCACAGCAAGTTGTGAAATGATGAGCTTCTTGGATGCTTACTCAGGCTACCATCAAATTAGCATGGCAAAAGAAGATGAAGAGAAGACTGCCTTCATCACCCCATTTGGTACTTACTGTTATATCAGAATGACATTTGGGCTCAAGAATGTTGGTTCCACGTACCAGTGCTTGATGCAAAAGACCTTTCTTTCTCAGATAGGGCGTAATTTAGAAGCTTATGTTGATGATTTGGTTGTAAAGAGCCTTAAGAGCTCTAGTCATATAGACGATCTTACTGAAACTTTTTGTAATTTGAATAAACATAGAATATGTCGTGGTATTACAAATATTCCGGCAGATTTTGCGGAAGATCCTAGCGAAGAAAAGACGACGCGAGCTGACTGTGCTACCGGTCCTCTCCCGTCGGGAAAACTCAGCGAGTGACACGAAGGGTTATACAGGTTTGGGCTTCGGTGGAGGCCCTAGTCCTATCGGTGTGCTCCCACTTGGAGTTGGCTAGGGGAGCCCTCTCGGGGGAGAGGTGGCTCCAGAGCACACCTATTTGATTGTCTATTAGAGTAAAAAATGGATTCTCCCCCCCCCCCACACGAGGGGTTACAAGGGCTTATATACCCCCAAAAAATGCAAAAAGACTAAACTACCCCGCCTGCCACCGTTGGATCGAGGGGCAGTGACGTCCTTCTTCCGGTCAGGAACCTTGGATGCTCGACAGGTGTCCGCCAGTTTCCGAGGTGCTTCTCGCGTGACCCGGGACCGGAGACCCCTGTCTTTTGGAAGAACAGCCCGGGACAAGCCACCGGGGGCCTTGTCCCCGGGCAAAGGGATGCACCTCTTACCAGGACTTGGTCCCATGGAGATTTCCCCCAACAGCAGCCCCCCATGCCCTCTGGGGACAATGCTCGAGTCCCCGGGGGGATGGTCCCTTGTTACCGGGAACATCTCCTCCGGGACATATCTCCGGGACTGTGACGCTTCGATTCCCGCGCCAAACGTTTATGGCCGCGCCGTCGTTCATTAAGGCTTCGTCTCGATGGGAGCGCGCCGTTTGGCCATAATGGCCGCTCACGGTTCGAATCGGCGATGTCTCATTTCGTGCGCTCGTCCCTTCGTTTCCCGCGCGCCGTTTGAATTGGGCGGCATGGATGCATCACGAGGGGCCATGTGGCACCCATCGGGGCCACGTCCAAGCCCTATAAATAGGGGCTCGAGGGACCCGGAGAAGTCACTCCAGCCCTTAATCCTCAAACTCCACCGGTGCTCTTAGCTCTCCCGGTAGCCCTCTCCCGGAAACTCGGTCCCAGAAGCTCAGCCACCGGAAAACCAAGCCCCTCTCTTTCAGAACCTAAGCCACCGGAGGAATCAAATGGGACCCAAGGGCCGTGCCAAGGCTGCTGAGGTGCCTCCGGAGGAAGTCACCGCGGACTTCCTTTGGGCCTCGGAGTTCACATCCGGGGACTTGGAGTCCCTTGTGGACGGGGGGGTGGTCGCGGACGGGGACGTCCAGATCCCCTCGAAGAAAGACGGCGCCCCCCGCCCTAAGCCCGGGGAAGTGGTGGTCTTCGAGGCTTTCCTTGAGGCCGGGCTCCGGCTCCCGGTGCACCCGTTGCTCTGGGAGTTCCTCAAGGAGTATGGGGTGGCACTCAACCACCTGACGCCGAACGCCTTCGTTCGAATGGGCCTCTTCATATGGTTGTTCGAGACAGCCACCGGATGGGAGCCAACGCTCTGGCTGTTCTGGTACTTCTACGAGCCAGTGGCGAGGAGCTCCCACCTGGTGAAGGGAGGGCCGAAGTCCCCGTTCGGCTCGGTGATGATCCAGTTGCTGCCGTCCCGGGTAGCGGAGTACCCGGTAGCGGACTCCCAGGACCACTGGGGGGACTGGGTCCGGAGGTGGTTCTACCTCCGGGTCCAGGAGGACGAGGTGATGTACTCACCTGATCCCCCCTCCTACAGCCGATCGTCCGCTCCCAAGCCCCCAGTCTGGACTGAAGAGGAGCTGAAGCTTCTCAGCAAGGTGGTGGGCTCCCGAGGCGTCCGTTCTTTGAGGGACTCCACCGAGGAGCTGACGCTGCTGAAGATCTCCCCCTTCTCGCACGGGAGGAGGGGGATCGGGATGTGTCCATCCCAACGGGCCCCGCAAAAGCCGGTGACTCGACGTAAGTCCCCGGCTGCTTCACTCGTTTCTTTCATTAATTTTTCTAACTCTTTACCCCTTGCAGTCCGGCCGTATCCGGCCGCCCGAGAGAAGGCGGAGAACCTCCTCGGGAGGTATTACGCCAACGAGCACGAGCGGATTGTGTGCGTCATCGCGGAGGGTCCTCCTCAGAACTTGGTGGCCAAGGCCTTCGGGCTGAGGCTACCGGTGAGGACGCCTCTCCCCACCCCCAGTTCCCACAAGAGGGGGAAGGAGGTTACCGGGGGTGTCGACGATTCGGACTCGGGGTCCTTAGTCGAACTTATGAAAAATTTGTAGTTCGTAAGACCTTTCAGGGTGTCCCTCCGGGAAGGTATGTTGAATTATGGAGAACTAGAGCACAGAGAGATTTATATAGGTTCGGGCCCTCGATGGTGGGAATAATAGCTCTACGTCCTATTGGGATTTCACTACGTATAGTAAAAGGATTTACAAAGTGACAGAAAAGATCTTCACAGGCGAAGATTTTCCCTGTATGTTTGTACAAGTCAAAGCTTGAAGGGCTTTGTGAAAACTATCTAACTTAGACTACTATCTTCGGGTTGTTTTTGTCTGGTCAGGTTCGATCAATCGACCACTGGATGGCTTAGTGTTTTGATCTCTCGATTCTTCGATCTGATGCCCCTGTTTGATGCATCGGGCTGTCCCTTTATACTGGTTGAAAGGGCACCAAATCGTAACGGCATCAAACGGTTGCTTGGATGTAGTTTCGTCAACCGCTCTTAACTTCCACGCAGGTTTAACACATGTTATTCGTGGATAACCGCACGTATTAACCTCCGGACGGTTGTTCTCCTACGTGAAAGAATCTTCGGGGTACTCGGGATATCCTATTACGAGGGCAGATTAATCCCGCGTTCCCTAGTCGAAAGTGCTCTGACTGCGCGATGTTGGCTGACCGCGCAACATCTACAGCCTTCTGTTCGCGTATAGCATACGAACTCCTGACCGCGCACTAACTGCGGTCTGATCGTGTAAAGCCTGTGACCTCGGGCTTGTACTCCTCAGAATGACTTGAGTTCGAGCCGCCAGGCGCGTGTCTGGTTCGAATCTATCCTGAACCAATCGTACATTTATTTGAACGGACTCGGGTATCAATCCTCGTCAGCTAGCCCCCAAATCTGAAGAAAACGAAGGGACGTGTTAACTTCAGATTTCAGGACTTACATCGGATTTTTAACCCGTTGCTTCAAATCTTCCACTTAGTGGCGCACTAAGTGTGACGGTTGGTTCTTCGAGACGAGCTCTGGGTAATGTGTGATGGGTAATGATGGCGCCGTTTGAAACATTTTTTAACCCGAGGTAAAATTGTAAATGCTTTAAAAACTCGAGGCTTTCAGAAAGTGAAACGTCACCCTGGCGGCTATAAATACCAAAGCCTTTGGATTTCAAAGCTTCACAATTCCTCTTCTCGACCAAGTCTCTTTGAAATTCATCTTCACCTTTCTTCTCATACACCTCTCGATGGCAGACCACAACATCATCGAGATTGAAAGTGATGAAGAAGTTTTCGAACAAGAACCACAGATGCCCGAAGATCCATCACCGGCAAAGAAACCCAAGGTTGATGAACGATCCTCCAGTAGAACAAAGGTGAAAGATGCATTGTAACACCCTAGTTTTGGGGGTGAAAAGTTTTGCATAAAAACCCTGCATGCATGTATCTCTATAATAGTAGCCAGATCAGTTGAACTCTAATCTCCCCCAAACACTAAAAATCTCCAAAATCTACCATTTGGATTCAGACTAAGATCTGCCTATCCAGATCTAACCTACCAGTTACTCTGAAGATAAAAGTCTTCAGGAGCCAGATCAAATTCGAACCCTAACTCTCAGTACCTAAGCCTTTCTCTGTTTTCGAAAACAGGAAAATTCAGATTTACCCTAAGTACCCCAGTTTCTAGATAACTGAGTTATCTTGATTTAACCCTATCCAGACTCAAGTGTCTCTTGGATTATGTTTCCAATTATATCCTCAACTTACTTCAAAAAGTTGGTAACCAGATTAATTCATCTAAACACTTTTCGCAGATTAGTCCAAATTTTACTACGAATAAGTCCTTTCTATTTACCTGGAAGCCTGAAAAGGCTAAAATTTGCAAATCAACTCCAACTCCAGAATTTCTTCAGGGAACACCTCCCAAATGCTGTTTGATACAGATCTCCCTTTTGATCAGACTTCAAAAGCTCTCTCCAATCACCAGAATTCGAGATTGACAAAATCCAGATGTATTTTACCCTAATTTTACCCTATTTTCGAAAATGGGTGAAATCTCTCAAACCTTATCAAACTTTCTCCAAATTTGAGCTAAATGAGTATTAATGGAAATATTATACTCAGCCATGGAATCAAATCTCAAATTAATCCTCTTTAAGACTAGATTTACAATTTAGTCCAAAGCCCATCAAAAATCATCACAATCAGGCCCCTGGTTCGACCACGGGCTACTGTTCACGACTAGATCACTCAGTTTGACTTCGACCAGGGCCATTCAATCAACCTCACCTACCACACACGACCACTGGCTTGAACACTGTAGCATAGACCTGTTACTGTTCACTTGACCAGCTGTTGTCGTTGCTTCGACCTCCAGCTACAGTACCTAATCCACTCGCCTGCCGCCACGTGTGTGCTCGATGATTGGCACTGTGGATCTTCTCGGGCTCACCTCACGGCCAGCTGATCCTCCCCGATTGTGCATGCCACCGGCAACGTTTCAAACAGGAAAACCCAGCCACGTGGAGTCCATGCCGAAGCCAAACATCTATTCACCTTCACCTCCACCAGAGCAGCAGGTTAAAGCCCCTAATCCAGCTGCAGGCCATCACTTCGCCGGGATTCAGCCGAGTTGTCACCTCCAGCAGCTCCGACGAGCAATTAAACCCTAACCAGAGTGAATTAGCTCTCGAGCCTGTGATCAAACATGATCAGTGGACTGTTTTGAACACATCTAAGCAACCAGAATCACCAATTTTGCTAAAACTTGAAAAACCCCAAATTTCAACCTTGCATGTTCACTGTGCTTGCTGATTTAGCTTATCTGTTGAATGTTTAGCTAATCCAACTTCACACCTAGCCTTGTTATACCCCAGAGACCATCCTCAAGCAAGGAATTAAGTTCATTTGCCCTAGAACAGAAATGCCCAATTTCTGTGGCTTCTTCCCTAGCTCTGGTCGCCGGATTTTGTTTCCGGCCGTTTCAACCCTAACCACCTTGTCTAGTAGATGTGCCTTGACCCCATGAGTATTTTTGTCTTCTAGCTCGACACCTGGATTGGCCCAAGTGAAGAGGTATCGCCATGCCAAAGTTTTGTCCAGAGACTGTTTGGAACAGTTCGGCCACCGTGTTCTTCGCCGAATTTCCTTGCCTTTCGGCCATCTCCTGCCCAAGACCTTGTTGAATAGATTGTTCCTGTTGCAAATGCCTAACCGCCAGACAAAGTGGTGCATCATTTAGAGCCTTGAATCAAAAGATATGGCTAACCCTAGTTTCTGGCCATGTCGACCCTATGCCAGGCTGTGTCAGCCAGTGGCATTAGCCCTGTTCCCCCACCTCTGGTCATGTAAGACAGAAATTACTTTGTCAAATAGCTACCTCACTACTGTGTGCACCATATTCTTGAATCAAAACCTACTTTGGCCACTGGAAACTATTCAAACAATGCCAATGCCATTCTTGGGCACTGTCAGCCTATGTCAGCCAGTGGCATTGAGCCTTTTCACCCACTTCCAGCCATGAACTTTGGAAATAACTTTGTCCCTTAGACTCCTAACGTTGTGATCTACACTTTTCCCTACTGTCACAACTTGAGTTGAGCCCTCTATCACCCATTGACCTTATGTCAATGCCTTGAACCGAATGCCAACCTAAAGACGTTCGCTGTTTTTGGGCGAAACAGTCACAACATTGATATTACCCTGATATTTTGGAACCCTGTAAACCTTGACAACTAATCTTAACCCTAATTTCCATAGTTTAACTCTAATCGCTTCCAAACCTTGTATCACTAAAGTGTTTCCATCTTGCATTATTGCATGTAGTGGATTAGTAAGAATAGGATTGATTGTAATGCCTGTTTGCTTGTTTGATCTTGTTCAGAGCAAGAGCCCGAGGTTGAAGATCTTGTCGTTGAACCGTCATCAACTGTTGATACTTACGACGCGGGAGGCAAGTCATACTTTGAACATATTGAACCTATATTTTATGAATTGCTATGCTATTCCATGAGTAGATATCTCATTAATATTGCATATGTTGAGACCAATAATATTATGGCAGTGATAGATTGAATACTTGAGGAATGTGAACTTGTTAAGATAGCAAGCCATGAACTAATAAAGGTATATACATATACATTTATATTCATGAAATAAAACCCCTAGCTGTGACTAGTATTTTGGTATGGGATGGTGGTAGCACTGGAGGTGCTTGGCTGCACTGGATGTGCAGGCACTGAAGGTGCATGGTTTGTGGTATGATCTGGTCACTGGCATATAAGGACTAGAACCTTGTGTCGCGCGTCTAGTGGCATGAAAAATGTACCAACCACTCACCTGGTATGGGACAGGCACAATCTAGTAGCTTTCTTAGTATTATCAGTTCCCTGCATGGCTTGTCGATCCGGTTTCTCGCGTGGAAACTGGTGGGACGCAGTTCGTCCATGAGTGGTGTGAGATCAGAAAAATTATGAGAGGATAAGGTGTAAAGAAGGAAGACGCCCTACGCCAGATTAAGTCGTGCGCGACTGTAATCAAAAGAGGCTATGTGTCCTGCGGGAACATAGGCCCAGGCTAGGAAGTAAGGCAGTGGGGAGGACCCACAACGGTACTTGGGACGGTATTGTCCATATACCGGGCAGGGATACTGTTAATACTAGACTGTGAAAACATTGTGTGAGCTCGGCCTTGTCACGTGCGTATAAGTCGCATGAAGCGGGCCCGACTTGAAAGCCGAGTGAAAAAGTGGATTTAAAAAGAGGTACACCTCTGCAGAGTTAAAAATGTATTCGAATACTTCGTGCTCCCGAGTTTTAGGAGTATGCCACGGTGGATTAAATCCACGGGGTGTGACACAAGTATTGTTTTATAAACTAAAACTTGTTAGTTCAAGATTACCCAAATGGCATGTGTTGTCACGATAAGGGGCGTTGCTGTGGGCTGTCATGTGTTGACGTGTCGCGGTAATACCATAATATAGTAAACATGTGTTAGCTAAGAGGCATGTGGATTTTGCCGTAAGCATATGATAACTAAGAGGCATGTGGATTATGCCCTAAAGTATATGAGATACTGCTATGAGTATAAGATTGAAAGGCTTGAATAAAAGTAATGTGATATGAGGATATATCGCCTTGGATATGGGATATATGCATATTGACATCAATATGATTTATTTACTGCCATGAGTATGATTGGAAGTTGAATAAGAAATGAGAAAGAAATGTATTTTGAAAAACCCTTCACTCTTTTCCCCAATAGCATAGGTTCATGTCATTTATACTATATGTATCTCTACCTTCCCTATGACTTGTTGAGTACGTAAGTACTCACCCTTGCAACAACTCATCAATAGATGGAGCGCTCTACCACCTTGGTGAATATCCTGAAGATGTTGCAGACGCAGGAGAAGATGAGCAGTTCCCTCCGGAGTCCTGATGTGGTGCTGTCTTGCTGTCAACCTCTGTTTCCTGTGGATTGCTTTTGGCCCTAGCTTCCGCCGATTAGATAATTTATTTTGTTGTACCTTTGTGCCTTGTAAGGCACTGTACCCCATGTTGTACTAAGGCCTGATGGCCATACAATTATGACTACTGTAATATTTTGCTGCTTCAATATATTCCTGTGTTTGACTCATCCTGGGAAGTCAAGTGGTTCATGGGACCAGCTGCACCGAGCTGGGCTCCTCACAGGTGATGTCACAGTCGTGGCAGACACGACAAAAAAAAGTGGTATCAGAGCAGCACAGACCTTGACTGTAGGACGGTACCCTTTAAGGATTGGCTCGCCAGGAAGGCGTAATTTATCTAAAAACTATTTTCTACAACCTTATTTTTGAAAAAGGGAGCCTTGTAGCTTCTAAAATTTTTGATTTCAAAGTCTTACTTGGCTTCTTCTAAAAATTCAGTAAGGTGTCGAGAGCGCGTTTTGTTTTCATAGATTGCCTCAGGAGTTGGGCTACGTTGCTACGGCACATAACCTAGTTCTTTGGGAAGAACCCTGTTCGAGTAGTTAGCCGACCGTCGTGGAGGATTAGCCGGGAAAGGGTAATGTAGATAAAGTAGGTGGATGCTCTTGCTAGCTTCTGTGCTCCGCTGTTGCTTTCGCAATGGTTAACTTGTTTACTATGGCTAGAAGCCTAAGTGTTTGTGCATTAAAATAGTTGCATTAATTTCTGCATTAGTACCCTAGTTCTCTCTTAGTTAGTTAGACCTATCTGCTTCTCTCTTCAGAAGATCAGAATGGTTCACACAAGGAGAAGGACCCAAGATGACCAAGAGGGTCAAGACCCAGCTACACCACGAAGAGGATCCACATCTCATCCAGGAGCTCAAAGCTCACTACCACCACAAGCAGATCTCCAAGAAATCCTTCTTTCAATGGAGAGGAACCGCCAAGAAGCCCAGGCTGCACATACCCAGTTGCTAGCTCAAGTCATTCAGAAAATGCCAGGGACTGCTGAAGGTACCGCCGTCGGAACACGACTCTCGGACTTCCAAAAGACACGAACGCCAACCTTCACAAGCGCGACCGATCCAATCTTCGCAGACGACTGGCTGCGAGACATCGAAAGGAAGCTGGACACTATTCGTTGCAATGATCGAGAGAAGGTGCTATTCGGGTCACACCAACTCACTGGAGCAGCAGCTGCTTGGTGGATGAATTATCAAGAAGCACACTTGGACAAAGACAACATCACTTGGACGGAATTTAAGGACCAGTTCCAAAAATTCCATATCCCTACAGGCGTCATGGCAGCTAAACGCTGAGAATTCCGGAACTTGACTCAAGGGAACCGGACCGTCACTGAGTATCTGCACCAGTTCAACCATTTAGCTCGGTATGCGTCCGACGACATCGACACGGAAGATAAGAAGATTGAACGCTTCACTAAGGGACTTCAGCACTATTTGCAGTACCAGATTGCCTCCCATGAGTTCTCAGAATTCCAGACCCTGGTGAATGGGTATTGAAGATAGAGGAAAAACGGGGCATCGGAGAAGAAAGCCGGAAGAGGAAGATGATGCAACAGTCGCCACTGCCAGCCAGCTCATCTAGGGGAAGAGCCCCGACATCTCCAAACTTTCGTCCGACCTACCCGGCGCCAAGACCACCATTCACGCCGACATGCCCCAACTGCAGAGGAGCGCATTATCAAAGGGATTGCCCTCAGACAAGGACTCAATGCTATCATTGCGGACAAATTGGACACTGCAAAGACAGTTGCCCGTGGATTCAACTCCCTATGGCGATAGCAAGATCACAAGCTGAAACACAAACGATGGCACCCAGAACCACAGCTTCACCATCATTGCAGAGGCCCAGAGGAGGTTTGCCCAACAGAGGTGGAATCGTAGCAGGCCGAGGACGAGGGCGAGGAAGAAGACAAATGGCAGGCCGAGGAGGCCGATTAAACTTCACCTCCCTTCAAGAAGCGGACAATGCCACCGACATTCTCCTAGGTAGATTCTTGATCCAGTCTGCATCTGCTTTAATATTGTTTGATCCTGGAGCTACAAACTCATTCATATCAGAAGATTTTGCATTTAAAGCGGGAATACCTATAGTACCTCTAAAGTACTCTATGGCTGTACAGACCCCAGGAGCTAAGCTTCTTGTATATTCAGCTTGTCGTCATATAACCTTCAGAATAGATGGGGTAGAGTTCTTGGCTAACCTATTAGTCCTAGAACTGCAAGGCCTAGACATTATAATAGGACTGGATTGGTTATCTCAGCATAAAGGTCTAGTGGATTGTGAGAAGAAAACTCTAAGCCTTGTTAGTAACCAAGGGAAGGAAGTCCTGTTCCATGCAGAAAGATCATCGGTCGAAAAACTGCAAGGATCAGTCCATGCACTTCCGGAAGTATGCTTGGATCAAGTGCCCACAGTACAGGAATACCCAGACGTATTCCCAGAAGAATTTCCAGGGATGCCACCTGATAGGGAGATAGAGTTTACCATTGAGCTTAAACCAGGAGCGGCACCTATAGCTAAGAGACCATATAGGATGCCGGTAACAGACTTAGAAGAGTTAAAGAGCCAGTTAGAGGAACTGGAGGGTAAAGGATTTATCCGACCAAGCGCTTCACCTTGGGGAGCCCCGGTTTTGTTCGTGAGGAAGAAGGATGGAACCTTAAGGACGTGTGTGGATTACCGAGCATTGAATGAGGTAACCATTAAGAATAAGTATCCATTGCCGTGGATAGATGACTAATTCGACCAGCTACGAGGAGCTCGAGTATTTTCCAAGATAGACCTAAAGTCAGGCTATCATCAGCTGAAGATCCGAGAAGGGGACATACCAAAAACCGCCTTTACCACGAGGTACGGGCTATATGAATTCACTGTAGTACCCTTTAGATTGACCAATGCTCCAGCGGCATTTATGAACGTCATGAACAATACCTTCATGGACTTCTTGGACAAGTTTGTCATCGTGTTCATTGACGATATCTTGATCTACTCGAAGAGCCCTGAGGAACATGAGCAACACCTACACTTAGCCCTCGGGAGACTAAGAGAGCGTCAGTTCTACGCCAAATTCGATAAATGCGAATTTTGGATGACCAAGATTTCATTCCTTGGGCATGTGCTAACCAAAGAAGGAATCTCGGTGGATACAGCTAAGATTGCGGCAATCAGAGAGTGGAAGCAGCCGACCACTGTACCAGAAATTAGGAGCTTTTTGGGATTGGCAGGCTATTACCGGAGATTTATTGAGGGATTCTCTCAGATAGCCAAACCTCTCACCAATTTGTTGAAAAAGGATGTTGTTTTCGAATGGACTTGATTAGGAATAACAGTGCGTCTCTTGTTCGGGGTGACGTAGATAGGCTTAGATTAGTTGCTAGTTCTCTGAGGGTCGCCAATGTAGACCCTACGGATGACAACATGTCCCTAGGAGAACTTTGCAAACTGCTTTCGGATCAGGTCGACGCTCTGGTCGCCGGTATCCCTTTTGTATGTAAAGAACGTCAGAAATAAAGATTTCTTTTTCTTTATATGATATGAATGTTCTTTACAACTTCTGTGCGAAAACATGGCCATAAGAAACGTCTTTACGACCACTCATACACAGGCAAACTTCAGCTTTGCGACCAGAATCTCATTTTAACTTTGTACCGCGACCAGTACTGATACTGCGATCAGACTTAAAACTGCGGTTAGAACCGAGGTTCGATTTGAAAGATTACTGCGATCAGAACCGAAACTCGATCAGACCATCACTTCGATTAAAATCGAAGCTTAGTCCAAGACATAATTCTGATTACGCAGTGTTCCGATGAAAAAATACTCATACGTCCAATAACTGGGTTATAGGATATTTTCATGATCAATTTGTGAAAGTTTACAAGAAACATGAAGGAAAATGTCCTCCGAAAACCTTTGTAGAACTTTTCACGTTTCTGTTCCCTCAAATCTAAAACAAAGAAGTCCTTTCGTTTCGGATTTGATACAAGGGACGCTTAACGGGTCCGCCAGAGAGAGTATCCATTATGGGAAATGAATAGAATATTAAATGAAAAATTACTCACAGTAGTGCGCCTCCTCGGGTCTATAAAAGGAGTAGATAACTTCTTGAAGAAGCCACACAGCCAGAAACCCTACCTTAGAACTTTCGCAGCACAAAACCCTCATTCTCCACAGCCTTCATCTTCCCCAAAGTCGCCACCTTTCCTCGCAATCTTTCGCAAGAAATGGCGTCCTGGAGCCGATCGGTCCACCACACCGAGGAGAGCCTCATGGCATTGGAGAAGGAAGATATCCTTCCTCCACGGCTGCTAATCAACTGGCGGCCCGCGGAGAAGGACCAAGAAACCCCAGTCATCCGAGGGGGCGAACTGGTGGCCTTCAAAGAATACCTGCGATGCGGGTTCCGATTCCCCGGGAGTCGGTTCCTGAAGGGTATTCTGGAGCATTACGGGTTGGAATTGATAAATATCCACCCGAATGCGATCTTGATCTTGGCGGTGTTCCAGCATCTGTGCGAAGCTTACGTCGGAGTGTATCCCAGCGTGGATCTCTTCCGGCGTTTTTACTACTCGGTGTGGTCGAAGAGCTCCAACGCCGCCGGATGCATCTACTTCCTGATAAGGAAGAAGAAAGAGTATCCCTTCCCACCCCTGCGAGACTCTGTGCACGGGTGGCACCAGAAGTGGTTCTACTGCACCCCTCCATCCGAGAGTGGGCTGTGGTTCGAGAACTCGCAGCCAGAGAAGCCGAGAGAGTTGGATTCTCTCCCAGCCATTAATGCAGAATACATGAAGCACGCCGAAGTGATTCTTCACTTGGTCCAACAAGGACTAACGGCTCGCGACATTATACTCGACTTTGTGAAGAATCGGGTGAGCCCCCTGCGTGAAAGGGCTCATCCGACTTGGGAGATAAAGTCCATGGCGGACAACACCCTGGACTATAACAATGGTACGTGATTTTGACACCAAAACCTTATACCTCTGCTCTATGCTTTCTAACTGGTTTTTTGGGAACAGTCCTGCCTTCATCCGAGATCGAGAGGCGAACAAATTACCTCCTCAGGGCCTATAGTATCGAAGTGGAGGGCCCCAAGGGATCGCCTCGCCCATAGAGCTTAATTCACGCCGGCGATGACCTCAAGCAGGAACGCCAAAAGGTATGTCAACTTTCGCTCAGTTCTCATTCGTAGGTCTTATGTACATCTAGTACTGATAAGTACATCGGAATGACATAGCTCTTGGGGAGATTTGCCGAGGCGACGTTCCCGAGCTAAAACGTCGGTCTCTTGGGAAAGCCGACAATGAAGAATGTGAAGAAGGTCTCTTCGAAGCCCAAGACGAGAAATCCAGCCCCCAAGAAATCCAAGAAGATCCTCGGGGAAGGGTCTTCGTGCAGGACTCCCCTTACCGCAAGGAAAACTGTGGTAAGATATCATATACCTCCTGTTCCTCCAGGTACAAACTGGAATCACTTCTTCGTTGTACAGGACGAGAGGAGCGAGGAGGAGGAGGAGGAGGATGACATTCCACTAGTCCGCCGGAAGAGGAAAGTAGCAGACTCTCAATCCGGCAAGACACTACCTCGTCTTGCCGAAACAGAGGCAACCGCAGTGAACCCTGCGGCCACTGGGAGTCCCATGGTCGCGGGCGAGATCCCTGCTCCCGAAGCGCTAGAAGCTTCAGGGTCAGTCACTTCTCCCTCCCTGGTCGAAGGGACGACCACGGTAAGACTCACTCGTGATCTTGATTTCTCAATTTCATCTATACGTGTGTTTACCGGATCTACACTCATACAGGGAGAAGAACTTCCCCTCGCGACTCCTGTGAGTCCCAGGGAGGTGAATCCTCCACTCCTGGGGACAGGAGCGGAAGTGACAGAACAAGACTCCGCGACCAACCTCAGGGTTGCGGATGAGGCGCCAGCTCTAGCAGTCCAGGAGCCATCCAGACCTTCGGGAGTATCCCCGTCAATCGAACAGGTCACCCCGGTACGAATTCTTACCACTTAGGTCTTCATCATTCCTCATGCATATGCTTACAAGAAAATATACTTAGGGAGAAAAGGCCCTGTTCACGAAGAGAAAAACCCAGATGGACAATGACTATCCTCTTTCTCTCGGGGAACCATCCTTGAAGTCCCAAAAGCTAATGGGATTTCAGATAAGGTAAGAACTCCATTCTGTTTATTCTGGATCAGGTTGTGGCAACCATCAATGTGATCAACGACTTCTTTTTTTCTTCGTAGGCGCAAAGAAGTAGCATCGAGCCCCCAATCTCCCCAGGGAGGGTTGAAGTCTCTACCGGTGCTGAAGCCTCCGGCGAAGAGTGCTCTGTCCCTTCGGTCCAGGAAGTCTTTCGGGCCGTTAGGGACGAGTCAGGCGCGGAGACCCAGTTGCAGGCATTGAAACCTGCAACTGAGGCCCAGCAGGCTGTCCCCCTACTGCTCTTGTCGAGGATGAGGCGAGTCCCTCGACTAGGCCTCCAGTAATCCCGGATGACAAGTCATTCCTGGAATATACAGAGGTATAATGAGCATCTCTTATGATACCTGAATTGTGCATAGGACACCACTGATTTCTCCCTGTATCATAGGAACTATCCTGTATAAAGGCCAGATCGATTGCTATGGTGGAAAGCATCGAGGCCATTCAAGAGGAGAGAAACTGCTTGCGAGAGTAAGGATAAATGCCCTTTAGTTTGTATAGATACAAATTTGTTATGACAATTATCTTTTTTGTCGCAGGGAGGTTGCTTCTCTGAACAAGAGCCTGGCCGATGACAAGCTCAGGGCGGCCACCGCGATTTCGAATCGAGAGGCCGAGCTCAAAGAACTGCGGTCACAGCTCTGGGAAGTCAATTCCCGACCAGAACAACTAGACCTTGTCGTTTAGATTGTTTCTAACAATCTCCTTTTCGGAGCGCAAGCGAATCAAATAAAACTACTCGGGCAGGATAAGACAATCCTCCAGTATACCATCACCTCTATCCGGAGGGCGAACAGAGACCTGAGCCAATCCATCTTCGAAAAGCTAAAGATGGTGGCCCGTCTCCTAAGGGCTGATGTGGTCGAAACCACAAAAGACGACCTCAGCTCGAGCGACTGGTCTACACTGGTCGTAGCCCAAGCGGAGTCACTACTCGAGTATGTTCCTGAAGATACACGGCGACAGCAAGAGGTGATCAGAACAAGGGTTTGATCAGTAACCTCCGCCATTCTCTACCTGTTTCGTCTCCACCATGGCCCAGATCTGGACCTGAATCCACTGGTGGGAACGGTAGAGATCGAGAGTGAAGAGCAACTTGAGGCCATCATGGAGGAAGTCAGTCCTCTCGTAGATAAACTCCTGACTGAGCTCGGGATTATGTAACCCCCATAGCTGTACAGACATAAATTATAGAATGCAATGCATGTATTTTTTTATTTTGAAAGAAAGCACTTTTTTGTTGTTTCATATTATAAGCATATCCCCCTAGCCCCCCGCCTGTGATTATAGATACTGAAGGCTTAGTATTATAAACACAGGAGAAGTACGAGTGCAACGACCAGGGGTGTGCGATCAGGCCAGCAATTATGATCAATATAACGCCTAACCTTGTTGCAAACCGGCAGCCACTCAGGTGACTAAGGAAATACCAGCAAGCCCCATATGAGTTGAGAAACGGCTTATTTAGGAGTGACTTATCTGGAAGTGGTCATAAGATCGGCCAGCGAATCCGATTAGAATGTCGTAGTGATATAACTGCCGGCGACCAGCTCCCGAGTTAAGTTCACAACACACGGGCATGAAAGGAGATGTTCATTGTATGAAACCAAAAGACTTCTTGTTTTATTAAACAATGCTAATTGAAAAGGAAAAAGGATTGAATACTTACACTAAAACTTGCGTAGTTGATCGATGTTCCAAGTATTGGACAAAATTCGACCATCCTCCATGGCTAATCGAGCTGATCCTGGTCGCGGCACCGAAACAACAGTGTAAGGGCCTTCCCACTTTGGGGAGAATTTGTTGTGGTTGGACTGGTCTTGAATTTTTCGTAAAACCAGATTGCCCACGTGGAGACTACGTGGTTGCACCCTTTTGTTATGGTACTTGCGCAAAGCTTGCAAGTATACCGTGGACTTGATCAAAGCGTGATCACACTTTTCTTCTAAGAGGATGAGATCCTGTGATCGCTGTTCGGTCTGATCAACTCGTTCGAATTGTTCTGTCCGAACAGATCCAATACTAACTTCCATAGGCAGTACGGCCTCGGCCCCATAGACTAGATGGAAGGGCGTCTCACCGGTGGCTCAACTAGAAGTAGTTCGTAGTGCCCATAGAACGGTGTAGAGCTCGTCTGCCCAAGCCCCCGAGCGAGTCTTAAGGCGATCGAAAACACGTTTCTTGATGCCTTGCAGTATCTGCCCGTTGGCACGTTCCACTGCACCATTGCTCTGTGGATGTGCCACAGAAGAAAAGATCACCTTGGTCCCAATCTGATCGCAGTAATCCAGGAAAAGACCACTGGCGAACTGGGAACCATTATCCGTAATGAGACAGTTTGGAACACCAAATCGAGCAACAATGTTCTTATGGGAGAACTTTTGTGCTGCTGTTGCGGTAATATTTCTTACCGGTTCGGCCTCAATCCATTTTGTAAATATGTCAATGGCTACGAATAGAACCTTGTATCCATTGACTGCTTGTGGCATAGGAACGACAATATCTATCCCCCAGACCGCGAAAGGCCATGCAAGGGGAATGGTTTGTAACGCATAGGCAGGTTGATGAACCTATCTTGCGTGGAACTGACACTGAGGACACATTTTGACCACATGCTTGGCATCGTCGAGTGCCGAAGGCCAGTAGAATCCTTGTCGAAAAGCTTTTTCGACCAGTGTCCGATATGACGCGTGCGCACCGCATACACCGTCATGTATTTCTTTCAAGAGGGATTTGCCTTCCTCCTGAGATATGCAGAACATGAATACTCCTTGAGTACCCTTTCTATACAAAACTCCTTCTATGAGCTTGTATAGATGCGCTTTTTGAATCAACTGATCGCTTTCGGTTTCATCCTCGGGTAGGGTCCCATGTTCAAGATAGACTCTCAATGGATGAGTCCAATCCTATTCCTGACCGAGGTTGGTAACATAGACTGTTACCGGATCATCCTCGACCGAAGTCGATCATAATCGAAGGATGTTCCAAGTGTTCAACGAACACTCCTGCCGGAGCGGATGTGCGTGAGGATCCAATTTTGGATAATTGGTCTGTGAGAATGTTGTCCTTTCGCGGGATGTATTGGACTTCGAAATGACTGAAGTGTTTTTCCAATCTCCTCACTTCCCCTAGGTAATGAGCCATTGTCTCATCGGAGGTGCAACACAGGAATTTACACAGTGGTTTATACAGGTTCGGGTCCCAGTGGGGGCCCTAGTCCTGTTGGCTCTCTTCGGACACGAGTCCGCTGGGGAGCTATGCTCTTGAGGAGAGGTCTCCAAGAGAGCCGGATATCACGTTAATACAAATGAGTTCGAATCCCCTGAAAAGAGGTACAAGAGGGGTATATATAGCGCCTAAGAAATCAAAAGACCGAAAAGCCCTTGCTGCGACCGTTGGATCGAAGGGCGCGGACGTCCTTTGGCCAGGAGGATGGCTCGGATGCTTGACACGTGGCCTCGCCGGCTTCCCAGAGGCTTCACGGTCAGCAGCCGCCCTTCCAGGGCTCCGGATGCCACCGGGAGCCCGGAGACTCTTCGGGACTCACCGGGGGTCCGGTGACCCTTCGGACCTCACCGGGCGCCCGGTGACCCTCCCGATCTCACCGGGGCCCCGGTGGCTCCCCGGGTCTCACCGGGGCCCGATGGTTCTCCGGGACTAACCGGGGGCCGGTGACCCTCCGGGTGTCACCGGGGGCCAGGTGACTCTTCGGGACTCTCCGGGGGCCCGGTGATGCTTCGGATCTCACCGGGGGCCCGGTGACCCTCTGGGTCTCTCCGGGACCTGGTGACCCTCCGGGTCTCACCGGGGGCCGGGTGACTCTTCGCGACTCCCCGGGGGCCCGGTGATGCTTCGGATCTAACCAGGGGCCCGGTGACCCTCCGGGTCTCTCCGGGACCCGGTGACCCTCCAGGTCTCACCGGGGCCCGGTGACCCTCCAGGTCTCACCGGGGGCTCGGTGACTCTCTGGGACCCGGTGACTCCCTAGGACCCGGGGCCCAGGGACTCTCCGGGACCCTACGGGACCCGGTGATGCTCCGGGTCTCACCTGGGGCCCGGTGACCCTCCGGGACTCTCCGGGACCCGGTGATGCTCCGGGTCTCACCGGGGGCTCGGTGACTCTCTGGGACCCGGTGACTCCCTAGGACCCGGGGCCCAGGGACTCTCTGGGACCCTACGGGACCCGGTGATGCTCCGGGTCTCACCTGGGGCCCGGTGACCCTCCGGGACTCTCCGGGACCCGGTGATGCTCCGGGTCTCACCGGGGGCTCGGTGACTCTCCGGGACCCAGTGACTCCCTGGACCCGTGGCCCAGGGACTCTCCGGGACCCTATGGGACCCGTTGATGCTCCGGGTCTCACCGGGGCCCGGTGACCCTCCGGGACTCTCCGGGACCCGGTGATGCTCCAGGTCTCACCGGGGTCCCGGTGACTCTCCGGGACTCACCAGGGACCATCTCCGCACGAAGGACCGAGGCACTCCGAAGACCCCGCGGGACCCGAGGCCCGGACGCCCAGGACCCGCCAAGAACCTTCGCCGCACGACGAACTGAGGCACTCCGAAGACCCCGCGGGACCTGGGGCCCGGACGCCCAGGACCCGCCAGGAACCTTCTCCGCACGAAGGACCGAGGGCGCTCGGGAGCTCCCTTCGAAGACTACCGGGAGGTACAGGATTTGGCCCAACAGGAGCCCCCCAGGCCCTCGGGGACATGTCGTGGCCCTGGAGGGTATGTGTAAAACTCTTCCCCTAATGACACTGAGGTCTCCGGGGTAATTTTCCTGCACACTGCTACAATAGAACTCTTTCGCTTCTGAGGGACCGGGGATCTCCGGGCGGAAGGATCTGAACTTGGGATGTAAAGTCGCTGAGGAAGAGAAAACTGCCCCCGGGAGGCTTGGAGCCCCAAATCGGAAGAAGTCCTCCCGGGACAAAGTTTACCGGGGAGAGAATGTTACCGCGTCCGAGAAGCGCGGAGCCCTTGGACGGGAAAAACCTTCTCCCTGGACAAAGTCCCCCCGGGAGAGAACGTTGCCGCGTCTGAGCGGCGCGATGGAGGAAAACCTCCTCCCGGGACCAAGTCCACCCGGGAGAGGAAGTTACCGCGTCCGAGCAGCGTGGAGCCCTTGGACGGGAAAAACCTTCTCCCGGGACAGAATCTCCCCGGGAGAGAACGTTACCACGTCTGGGCGGCGTGGTTGAGAACAACCTCCTCCCGGGACCAAGTCCACTCGGGAGAGGAAGTTACCGCGTCTGAGTGGCGCGGAGCCCCCAGACGGAAAAAACCTTCTCCCGGGACAAAGTCCACCCGGGAGAGGAAGTTACCGCGTCCGAGCGGCGTGGAGCCTCCAGACAGGAAAAACCTTCTCCCGGGACAGAGTCCCCCCGGGAGAGAACGTTACCACGTCTGGGCGGCATGGTTGAGAACAACCTCCTCCCAGGACCAAGTCCACTCGGGAGAGGATGTTACCGCGTCTGAGCGGCGCGGAGCCCCCGGACGGGAAAAACCTTCTCCCGGGACAAAGTCCACCCGGGAGAGGAAGTTACCGCGTCCGAGCGACGCGGAGCCCTTGGACGGGAAAAACCTTCTCCCGGGACAGAGTCCCCCCTGGAGAGAACGTTACCACGTCTGGGCGGCGTGGTTGAGAACAACCTCCTCCCGGGACCAAGTCCACTCGGGAGAGGAAGTTACCGCGTCTGAGCGGCGCGGAGCCACTGGACGGGAAAAACCTTCTCCCGGGACAAAGTCCACCGGGGAGAGGAAGTTACCGCGTCCGAGTGACGCGGAGCCCTTGGACGGGAAAAACCTTCTCCCAGGACAGAGTCCCCCCAGGAGAGAACGTTACCACGTCTGGGCGGCGTGGTTGAGAACAACCTCCTCCCGGGACCAAGTCCACTCGGGAGAGGAAGTTACCGCGTCCGAGAGGCGTGGAGCCCCCAGACGCGTAGGAGCCTTAAGATGTAGAGTGCTTCTGGGTTTTGACCCGGGTTGTACCGTTTCCGATGCCCATCGGAGGGGGAAGATGTCCTCCGGGTGAATGACTAATAAAGGTGTGTTTGCGCTTCTTCTTGTTTTAAGAGTCTTCTTTTGATATTTTTCTTGGATGGTCTGGATGACTTCTTTTGCTAAGAATGAGCTAAGTTTGCTCGTGGGTGGTGCGGTCGACACCCGGGGGTTCCTTATCCCCCCCGCCCACAGAGGGCCGGAGGGTAGCTCCGCGCGCTGTGGGGGTGACATAGCCCCCGGGGAGAAGATGAAGACGAGAAAACCCGATGAGATTTCCGGAGATGAACTTTCCGGGAGACAATCGTCCGGTCGCCGTGAGAACGGGGAGCCGGGAATAGGATCTCCAGGGAAGAAACATCCGAAAGAACCCGACGAGATTTCCGGAGATGGACTTTTCGGGAGACAATCGTCCGGTCGCCGTGAGAACGGGGAGCCGGGAATAGGGTCTTCGGGGAAGAAATATCCAAGAAATTCATAATTTTTCCGGGAGACACTCATCCGGTCGCCGTGAGAACGGGGAGCCAGGAATAAGATCTCCGAGAAAGAAATATCCAAGAAAGCCTGAAATGAGATTTCCGGAGATAGACCTTCCGGGAGACAATCGTCTGGTCGCCGTGAGAACGAGGAGCCGGGAATAAGGTCTCCAGAGAAGAATATCCAAGAAATCCGTCCCGCTGGGGAGACTACCGACTCCTGGAGGAGGATGTGCCCGATGACGGGTCTGAGTGTTTGGGTAGGGGACTAGTCTCCCAAAGTGACTCGTTACCACAGTCGCTCGGGACCGGGTTGCCGCTTACACCCTCAGTCCACGAGGGCTGATCGTAAGCCGCCCTACAGGAGGGACTTGTTGGGTCTGGGCCCACTTCCTCACTGGGAGGGCATCCTCGTGGGGAGGGCGTCCTCGCCGGGAGGGCATCCTCGCAGGGAGGGACGCCCCCCCCAGCGAATTCGCGGAAGGGGAGGTAAAGGTGATTACAATGCCCCCCTCCCCCTCCGGCGTGATCGCTCCGGGGGAGGGGACAGGCCTGTGTAGGCTAGACGTAAAACTTGCGAAGTAGACGCAAGTTCCACGTGTGCTTCAGTTCCTGCTCTTGGAGGTTGGAGAGTTTGTAAGCCCCCGAGCCCAGGACCGCGGAGATCCTGTAGGGGCCCTCCCATTTGGGGGATAGCTTACCCTGGGCTTGGGGGTCTGTGACGCGCTTGAGGATTGCCTCGGCTCGCAGTGACCAGAAGCCAATCTCTGGGGGGAGGACTGCCTCGGCCCCGTAGACACGGGAGAAGGGAGTACGTCCCGTCGCCCGGCTTGGGGTCGTGCGCATGGAGTAGAGGATGCTAGGGAGCTCCTCTGCCCATGCGCCCCGCTTAGAAGCGGCCTGCTCGAGTCGCCGGCGTAACCCCTGTAGGATTACGCCGTTGACCCTCTCGACAGCCCATTGCTCCGGGGATGGGCCACTGAGGCGAAGTGGATGACGAGCCCCAGGCCTTCGCAGAATTCCGGGAAATAAGCCGAGTCGAATTGGGTCCCGTTATCCACGATGATTTCCCGGGGGACACCAAAAAGACATACGACGTTTTTCCAGAAAAACCGCTGGACGGCCCGGGACGTGATGCTGGCCAGGGGTTCCGCCTCAACCCACTTTGTAAAGTAGTCGACCGCGACCACCGCATACTTGTATCCTCCGGGCACTGGGGGGAAGTGTGGGACCCTCATTTGAGGAATCCGGTGGCAACCGCCCAGGTGGGTTGCACTCAGAAAAGGTACATTGCAGCTCACAACAACAAGATGCATTATATAAAAATGCGAGTAATTAAAAACAAGTGCTGATCACAAGGACCAACATTACAATAATTTAGTGCCAAAATGACGCATTTAAATGTTGATACAAATTAAGGAGTTTTCGACACAAAGGTCGGCACAAAATGAAACAACGATAACAAACGAAAAGACTTCATCAGTCTTCTTCTTCTGCAGCAGCGGTGTACGGGCCTTCTCCACATCTGACTCCACCTTGGTGCATAACCCTCTATCAAGCTTGGTCTTCAGTTTCTTCTTCTTGTTCCATATTGGGCTCAAGACCGTAAGATTCAGGGTCGACGAATCCTTCTTCTAAATTCATTTGTAAAGGCAAGGGTGAGCACATTGTCCACATGGTGCTCAACAAGTCCCAAATAAGAATGCAAGTGTATATATAGATGGGGGAAATTTCTCAAAGAATAGCTCCTTGGCTTCATATATGTATATAGAATAGATTTTCACACTTAGTCTTCGGAGAAAAGACCTTTATTTTCAAAAGCGGTGCTTTTAAAACCCTAAGCTAAATTCTCAGAAAATGTTGTGTGTGGCGGTCTTTCATGAGTCACCACCTTGTTCTGATTTTGTGAAAACTTTCCAAAAGCTGCTTGTGCTGCATCGACGTGAATAGAATCCACAGCGCGCAGACTCCATAACCTGGGAGCTCAGAGTATCCGATACTTTTTAAACTTTTCAAAGGTGTACCACCTTAATCCACCGATCATTCGGCTTTCAAGTCGGTACCTCTCCATGCGACTCTTACGCATGTGACAAGGCCGAGATGACACAACAATTTACAGTCCTAGCATTAACTATTTCCCTGCCCAGTAAATAGACAGTCAAGTCCCAAGTACCGTTGTGGGTCCTCCCCACTGCCTTACTTCCTAGCCTGGGTCTATGTTCTCGCAAGACACATAGCCTCTCTTGATTACAGTCGCGCACGACTTAATCTGGCATAGGGCGTCTTCCTTCTTTCCACCTTTTCCTCTCATGATTTTTCTTAACTCACATCACTCATGGCCTTCTGCGGCCCACCAGTTCTCGCAAGACACTGGATCGACAACCATTGCAGGGAAAAGCTAATACTAAAGAAAGCTACTAAGTTGCGCCCGTCCCATAAACAGGCAAGTGGTTGGTACGTTTTCCATGCCGCATAGAAGCACAGCACAAGGTTCTAGTCCTTACGAATCTCTAGTGAGGAGTCTTTCACATTCCCAATGCGCACACAGCACCATCCTATCAAACCATCCTCACTATCGATTCCAATCATATTTTCTTTCACAAAAGGGGTTTGGAACATGCTTTTCTCATATGTGACCATTCAACATTTATCATATAATCTTGGGCATAGCATAACCTAAGCATGATATTCTAGGGTAACAAGGGTGCAGGGGTATTCAATGTCAAAATGGGCTTTACAATCATTTAGGTCATACCTAATCATTTTATTGAAACATAGTTCTTATTTGAATCTAAGGCATGCATATACTTGAAAACAGATAACATACTTCATTTCAAAATAATAGGCTAGACATGATCAAGGGTTTGAGACTTGCCTTGCAGTGATGGGTCTAGCTGCTCAGATGAATCCTCGAAGATCTCCTCGGTTCCTTCAACGTCTGGTTCCACGGCGGATACAAACAACACATACACACTATATAAGCATACAAGTACTAGAAAATAATACGTAAATACATCATGCATGCAGGGGTAAGGGTTTGGACAAGGTCACTTGACATAGGTCGAAGAGATGGGCTCAAAGGGCTTGAATGTCGAAGGGCTGACATTCGACTCATGGCTTGACATTGCCCTAAATTGGTTCTAGGTCTGTTTTCTGGAGATGTGGTAGTAGGGAATGTTGTAGATCATGGCTCAAAGGGCTTACTGGACAAAGTGGCATTTCAATTGCTCAAATGAAACAAGTCTAAATCATCCAATGCCACTGGTGGTCATGCACTGACATAGTGCTAGACATGGCCAGAAACTAGGGCATTACATAACTTTTGACTCAGGACTCCAATTGATGCAAGACTTTGTCTGGGGTTTAGGCATTGATAACAGCTACAAAACTCTCAACATGCTCAAAGGCAGAAGGTGGCCGGAAGGTGGCCAAATCCGGTGAGCAATCACGGTGGCCTGAACATGAACTGAACCACTGGACAGCAACCTTGGCATGCCCATAACTTTTGATCCAGGTCGATTCAGGGTTCGGGCCAGTAGAGTAAATTGCTCAGGGGGTTGAGATCTATCTAAGGGGCAAAGTGAGCGGAGCTAGATCGGCCAGGGAAAAATTCCGGCGATCGGCGCTGGAGAAGATGACCCTAAATTGGGCGTTTTTGGTTTAAAGGGTTTGAAGTCGATTCATTGCTCAGGGAGTGAGAGGGTGAGGTGAGGGGGCTATTTGCAGGGTTAATTCGGCCGGAGAGTGGCCGGAGAAGCTTGGCGACGAGGACCAGTTCACGGGTGGCGCGCAAACTTCAGAAAGGCTATGATTGTTGCTCGATTTTGAAATCCAAGTTTGTAGGCTTGCTCAAATGGGTGTACTGAACAATTCTCATCACTGGCACGAGGATTAATTCAGGTAGAATTGGCCAGCATTGAGGAAACAGGGCATTTGGGTGTTTTCCGACGATTGCCGGCACTAGGGTTCGTCGGGGATCAATTAATGGCTATGAAACATACAGGGGGACAAGGGGACCTTACTGGTGGTGTTGGCTTGGAGAAAGAAGCTTCGGGCGAAGCTGGCGCCGTAAGCTTCGGGCGAAGCTGGCGCCGTAAGCTTCAGGAACTGCTCGCCGGGGAAGAAGACCTTCGCGGCGGCGCTGGAGAACTGGACTACTCTCTGGTGAAGGAAGCTACGGCTTGAAGTTGTGGAATGGTGTGAAGAGATGCTGGGCGAAGGGGGGGCTTTATATAGCCGCGGGTGAAGCTCTCGGGAGCAGCAGCAATCGCCGGGGATTTTTCTTCTGGCGCTGGGGCGGTCAACGAGGTGCTTGGGGACACGGCTGGGCTCTGCCAGAGACGATGAATCGCGGGAAATCAGGATTCCGTCAAGGTGGTGTGGCGATGATCTCCGGGATGGCAGCCATGTGGCGTGAAGCTCCTGACAACAGCGGGCACGCGCGCGCGCGGGGAAGAACATGGCACGGTGTGGTTGAGGCGTTCCACGGTGGTGGTACAGTTGTGCAAGGTTGGTGGCTACGTGGCCGTGAAGGTGGCAGCGCGAGGGGCTTCGCCGGCGGCGAGTTCAACGGCGAGGCAAATGGCGGGGCGCTAGTCGAACGAGCACTGGTCGCGGTCGTGCACGCGGTCTCCTGGTCGTGGTCGAAGAAAAGGCCAGGGGCTTGTTTGCAACGTTTTGGACTGAAACGTGAAGGTTTTGGCTCGGGAATTTGGGCCTATTTGCAATTCTGAAGAACTGAAGGGCTGATTTGAATTCTGACTTTGCAGATGAGTGCTACTAAATGTCTTAGACTCATCCAGCAGGAAAAATGGTAAAATCTGATAAGATTTGGTGGTTTTGACAAAAATTGAAAACAGGGTATTTGGGGTAAACAGGGTAATTAGGGTCTGAAACTTCTGTCGAGGCTGAAACTAGGGTTTCGGTCGAGATTCTGGAATTCTTCCAGAAGGGAAAAATGTTCAGAAAAACAAAGGAAAGGTAATCACTTGATCAGATCTGGGTTTGGAGATGATCTGGGACTTTTAGCCTTTTTGGGTTTTCTAAAAGGACTAAACTAAATCACTTTTGGACTGAATTGTAAAAACGATCTGGGGAATGAAGTTTAGCAGCCAACTTTTTAGGTTAAGGTAGTGGCATACCTAAGATTAAGATAGGCTTGAGACAACAGGGATTCCAAAGAATATATGCTGACACGTAAGCAGAAAAGATAGTCAAAAATAGGGATGTTACAGGAAGGGCCCTAAGAGGTCCATCCCCCAGCGCACGAAGGGCCAAGTGATGGGGATAGTCTGCAGCGCTACGGGGGGAGGTTCGAACCCTTGGCCATCTTCTGGCATGCCTCGCACGCGGAGACAAGGTCTTGCGCGTCGCGCATGACTGTGAGCCAATAGGAGCCCTGTCAGAGAGCCTTGGCCGCGATGGCACGCAGGGCTAGGTGAGAGCCACAGCTCCCCACGTGGATGTCTTCGAGAAGTCAGAGTCCCTCCGGCCGGGGGAGGCAGCACAGGAGGGCGGAAGCCCCCCGCTTGTAGAGCCTTCCCTCCAGCAGGAGATATGCCCGGGCTTTGGCCCGGAGGCGCTTAGCCTCGGTCTCGTTGGGAGGGTCCCCCTCCCCCTTGGTGAAGGAGATGAAGGGGTCCATCCATGACGGAGTCCGGGTGATCTTAGCGACCTCCGGGACGCAAGGCTCGTCGCCCATGTCCGGGGAGGCCACCGAGGGCTTCGTGATGATTTCCAAGAAGGCCCCCTTGGGGAGCGATTCCCAGGCGCTGGCTGCCCGGGCCATGGCGTCGGCCCGGTCATTGTCCCTTCGCGGGATATGCCGGGCTTCGAGGCCATCGAAGTGCCTCTCCATCTTTCGCACCTCCTGCAAATAAAGACTCAAGTTTGCGTCGTGGCACTGGTAAGACTTGTCCATTTGGCAAACTACGAGCTGAGAATCTCCCTTCACTAGGAGGCGCCGGATCCCCAGGGAGCGCGCAGGGCGCATCCCCAGGAGCAAAGCCTTGTACTCGGCGACATTGTTGGTTGCGGGGAACTCGAGCCGCGCCGCGTACTCGAGTTCCTTCCCCTCGGGGCTCCGGAGGACTACTCCCGCACCGGCCCCGGCCAGACACAGCGACCCGTAGAACATGAGCGTCCAGTGGTCACTGCGTCGGGGCGGCACGGGGAGGTCTTCGTCCCCCGGCCCGGAGGCAGGAGTCCACTTTGCGACGAAGTCGGCGAGGACCTGTGACTTGATGGCGGAGCTGCCTGTGAGGGACAGGGAGAAGGGGGCGAGCTCGGCCCCCCACTTCCCAATCCGGCCAGTGGCTTCTTTGTTCCACAGCACCTCCCCCAGGGGGAGGGACGACGGGACGGTGATGGGGTGTCCCAGGAAGTAGTGGCGAATCTTCCGGGACGCCATCAGGAGGGCGTAGCAGATCTTCTCCATCTCCGTGTACCGAGTTTTGGCCCCCTGGAGGGCCTCACTCACATAATACATGGGACGCTACTGCCCCCCTTGCTCCTTCACCAATATCGTGTTGACGGCGACCGGGGTCGCGGCAAGGTAGAGGAGCAAGGGCTCTTCTGGAGAAGGACTCACGAGCATTGGAGGGCTCGTGAGGTACTTCTTCAGGTCGTCAAAGGCCTCCTGGGCCTCGGGGGTCCAGCGGAACCCCTCGAGCCCCCGGAGGATCTTGAAGAATTGGAGGCCTCGCTCCCCCGACCGTGAGACGAAGCGGCTTAGAGAGGCTAAGCGGCCGGAGAGCCGCTGGACGTCCTTGACGGAGCGCGGCGGGGGCATGTCCAGGAATGCCCGGATCTTTTCGGGATTTGCCTCTATGCCCCGTTGGGACACGAGGAAACCCAAGAGCTTCCCCCCGCTCACGCCGAAGGCGCACTTCTCCGGGTTGAGCTTCAGCCCGTACGCGCGGAGGTTGCGGGAGGTCTCCGCTAGGTCGTCGATGTGGGAGGCTGCGCGGGGACTTTTGACGACCGCGTCGTCTACGTAGACTTCAACGTTGCGGCTGACTTGATCTTTGAAGACCAGCGTCATGAGGCGCTGGAAGGTCGCCCCCGCGTTCTTGAGCCCGAAGGGCATGTGGACATAGCAGAAGGTTCCGAGGGGAGTTATGAAACTCGTCTTTTCCTCGTCCCCTTCCGCCATCTGGACTTGATGGTAGCCCGAGTAGGCGTCTAGGAAGCTCATAAACTCGCACCTGCGGTGGAGTCGACTAGTTGGTCAATCCGCGGGAGTGGGAAGTTGTCCTTGGGGCAGGCGCGGTTAAGGTTGGTGAAGTCCACGCACATCCGGCACTTGCCGTTTGATTTCTTGACGAGGACGGGGTTCGCGAGCCACTCGGGGTGCAGGACCTCCCGAATGAACCCCGCCTCTCGGAGTCTAGCAATCTCCCCCTTGATTGCCTCTTGGCGCTCAAGGGAGAGCTTCCTCAGCTTCTGTTTGACGGGGGGTGACCGGGGGCTGCCGCAAGCTTGTGCTCAATAACCTCCCGGGCGACGCCCCGCATGTCCGAAGGCTTCCACGCGAAAACATCAGAGTTCTCGCGTAGGAAAGCCGCCAGTTGCACTGCATCCTCCTCGGGGAGCTCCGCCCCCATCCGGACGGTTTTGTCCCCGTCGCCCGGGGACAGCAGGACCTTCTGGAGGCCCCCTTCCGGGCGCGGCTTGAGGAGGGGCCTCCCGGGAGGCGCCGCCCTTAGCCCGGGGACACGGCCTCCAGTGCCAGTCCCGGGCGCCGTCTTTTGCGACACGGCCTCCGGTGCCTATCTCGGGAGCCGCCTTTCGCTCGGGGACAAGGCCCCCGGTTCCTGTCCCGGGCGCCGCCTTTTGCCCAGGGACAGGGCCTCCGGTGCCTATCCCAGGTGCCGCCATTTGCTCGGGGACATGGCCTCTGATGCTTGTCCCGGGCGCCGCCTTTCGCCCGGGGACAAGGCCTCTGGTGCTTGTCCCGAGCGCCGCCTTTCGATCAGGGACAAGGCCCCTGGTGCCTGTCCTGGGCTCCGCCATTCGCCCGGGGATTAGGCCCCCGGTGCCTGTCCCGGGCGCCGCCTTCAGCCCAGGGACATGGTCTTCGGTGCCTGTCCCAGGCAGCGCCTTTCGCCCGGGGACATGGCCCTAGGTGCCTGTCCCGGGCGCCGCCTTTAGCCCGGGGACACGGCCCCCGGTGCCTGTCCCAGGCACCGCCTTTCGCTCAGGGACAAGGTCCCCGGTGCCTGTCCCGGGTGCCGCCATTCGCCCGGGGATTAGGCCCCCGGTGCCTGTCCCGGGCGCCGCCTTTGGCCCGGGAACATGGCCTCCGGTGCCTGTCCCGGGCACCGCATTTAGCCCGGGGACACGGCCTCCGGTGCCTGTCTTGGGTGCCGCCATTTGCCCGGGGACATGGCCTCCGGTGCCTGTCCCGGGCGCCGCCTTTGGCCCAGGGTCATGGCCTTCGGTGCCTGTCCCGGGCGCTGCATTTAGCCCGGGGACACGCCCTCCGGTGCCTCTCCCTGGAGCCGCCTTTCGCCCGGGGACACGGCCTCCGGTGCCTGTCCCGGGCGCCACCTTTCTCCCGGGGACATGGTCCTCGGTGCCTGTCCCGGGTGCCGCCTTTCGCCCGGGGACATGGCCCCCGGTGCCTGTCCCGGGCGCCGCCTTTCGCCCGGGGACATGGCCCCCGGTGCCTGTCCCGAGGCGTCATCGTCCTTCCGGGGACAGGAGCCCTTGACACCATGTCACGTGTGGGTCGCGTGACGAGCGCCTCGGTCACGTGCAGGTCGCGTGGCAAGCGCCTCGGGAATCAGCGGCCACTGTCAAGCATCCGAGGCACCTGGCCGGGAGAAGGACGTTGCTACCCCTCATCCGACGGTAGCGTCCGGGGTAGTTTAGTCTTTTTGCTTCTTTTGGGGCTATAAAGGCCCTTGTACCCCCTCTTGTAAGAACAAGTTGCTCATTATTGCTAGAATAGACAATCTCACAGGTGTGCTCCGGAAGCCTCTCCCCGAGAGAGCCTCCCCAGCCGACTCCGGTCCGGAGCACACCGACAGGACTAGGGCCCCCACTGGGACCCGAACCTGTATAAACCCTCGTGTCATTTGTTGTGCTTGTCCGGCGGGGGAGGACCGATCACCCGTTCATGCTCCTCAGCAGGTCGAACCTTCATCTTTGCTTTTGGAGGTCCATGATAATCCTTCAAGGCCTTCCCACCTTTCTCCATTTCATCCTAATAATTCCCATCTTATGACGGGTGATCAATTTTCTGGTTGGCAAGCTGTACTTCCGCAACCAGATAATCCTCAACTTGTGTTGGGGAAACAATCTTCTGGTGGGAAGGTCGCACTTCCACCATATGATGATCCTCGGCCTTTGTCGGGTGATCTACTTTTTGGGGGAAATACTTCAGCCTCTCACTTGCGAGGATGGGTAATTATTTTCATCTCCTTTGCTTATTGCTTTAATTTGTAAAATTAACACATTCATGTGCAGGAGACGAAAATTGTTGGAGCCCCCAGCGACCAGCCTGCTGAGATTCAACCTCCTTCCCTCGAACATACTCTCCAAGGGAAAAAAGAGGCCTTGGAGAAGAAGACCGAAGAGATGTCTTCAGCCATTCTGCACCTGGCAGAATGTTTTGACAGATCCCGCGAAGAGGCGCACCAATTCCGCCTGGAGACGGACTACGCTCGACAACAGCGAGAACTCTCCGATTCGATCAGGGATGGTAGTGCGTCTCTTATTAGGGATGATGTAGATAGGCTTAGAGTAGCTGCTAGTTCCCTTGGGGCCGTCAGTGTAGATCCTACTGACGCCAATATGTGATACCGGCCTAGACCGTCTCGCAATAGAACGAGGACGATGCAGTAGGCGAGTATTCTGTCGTTCTTTCCACAGGGACTAGAGAAAATAGATCATGTAAAACTAGACTAATTTGATGGCAAATGAAAATAAATAGGACGAAAGAGAGAGATGTCAGAAGAATGCAAAGAAATGGAGGTGATCTCGCCACAACAGGCGACTAATGTTTATTCTGGACTAGTGTTCGCAATACAAGCAATAAAAAGAAATCGTGTAGTAGTAGCGCGCGAGGCAGCGCAAACTACCATCATCGATCGCAATCTACGGCGAGTATCTACGAAACACAAGTACAAAGTAAACACTAAAGCCCAGCCAACTCCACTCGACAACTCAACCTCAAACAGCCAACTTTGTGAAAAACACAATCCAAAATAATTTGCAAATAGATTCAGCACAGGAGAGGATCAAGTCAATTCAATGCAGAAATGCAATTCAATTAAACTACAGCTCAATGCCAATTGCAACAATGAACAGTTAACCAGAAGATGGATCAAAGAACATGTAATACAACTCAAATATGTAGATCATTACTCAAGCATCACACAGAGATTCAACAGTGAGACAATCATAAGAATTCAGTTCAACTCAGCCCAAAACACACTGGTGCAGGAATCGACACATTGATTAATCATCAATTACTAACAGCAATCAAAGGTACATAAAAAGGTGATCAACAATTTACCATCACAATTTATCATCATAGAGAGGAACCTGTCAAGCTCATTCAACAGAACTCTGAACTAAGCCACTCAGAACATTTCAAATCAAATAGAAGGTGGAAATTAATCCAGCACAGTTTCATTTTGATTCAACTCAGAAACAGAAAACAGATTCCATCCAAGACCCCAAATCTTATACATAGTGAGCAGAAGACATTCACAACACTTGGAGGTAAAGAATTGACCACTGGTTCATTCAGAAATAAATGTAATCAAGGTCTTGATCAATAGAAGTCATCAAACAAGAACCAATGAAGATTGAGGCAATAATATGGAAGCAACAGAGACAATGAACTCGATTCAGTTTAATCTAACCTTGCTATTTGCATTTGATTTAGAAATTGTATCTTGATTCTCAACATATACATTCATTCAACATCTCATACAGTGATTCCAGTTCATCTTAATTCAAGCACTGAGAAGGTGAGAAGAAATAGAACCAGTGTGATGGCTGCTGGAGTAGCTGGAGAAGAGGTCGTCGGTGCCGAGGTTGAGGATGAAGCCCGTGGCAAAGGGGACCGGCGAGCTCGGAGGCGGCCCTGTAGAAGGGGGCGGCGCGCACTGGTGTGGAGACCGGGGAGGAGGCGTGGCGACGTGGGAGCCTTGGAGGCGCAGATCCAGCGAGTGGCTGCTGGATCTAGGCGGTGGAGACGCGGCGGCGCAGCGCCGGAGCGGATCGGCGCAGTGAGAAGCAAAGCGCGGCTCGGCGGCACCGTGGAGATGGCCGAGAGGGAGGCCACGGCTCGGGACCGTGGAGATGGAGGCGCGGCGCGGTGGCGCGCGGCCAGATCGGCGGCGGCTCAGTGGACGATGGAGAGGCTTTGGTGGCGGCGTGGCCAAGGAAGGCGACGCGAGACCGAAGACGGCGGGGATGTTCGGCGGCGCGAGCTTGGATCGACACCAGCTCGGCGGTGGCGGCTGGGGTGGTGCGCCGTGATCGCACGTGAAGACGCGGTGCGCTGGGGGAGGCGTGGATCTGAAGGCGGAGGTCACGAGGGGCGGCGCCGACGCAGGATCAATGGCCACAACCGCCGGCGTACAGGCTGATCGGTGGCGGGAGCGGCTGGGGTGGTGCACCGTAGCGCTGGAGTAGATCGGCGCGTGGTCGATCCGGCAGCGGCGCGGAGATGGTGGGGTCACGGGATCGCGAACGTGGAGGCGCGGCTCGGCGGCGCCGTGGAGATGGCCGAGAGGGACGAGCGGCTCCGGCGGCGTGGAGTGGAGAGGAGGCGCGGCGCCGGTGGAAAGTGGCGGCGTCAAGCGGCGCTGCGACGCCGGCGGTTTGTGGGCGGCGCTGGAGGCGGGATCGGGCAAGATCCATGATGGTGGCGCGAGGAAGCGGCGCGCAGCAGATGTGGCAGCGCGGTGGTGGCCACGAAGGGGAGATGCGGCGGCGCCGTGGCAGATGGCCGAGAATGGAGGAGCGGCTCCGCGGCGCCGTGGATCTGGAGAGTTTGTGGAGATTTTTAGGGAGTAGAGAGGCAGAGGATCTGGGGAAAAGAAGAGGCAGGAAGAAGAAAGGAGGAAAAAGAAAAAGAAGGGGGAGGAGAAGGGAAGTTGAGGGAGGTAGAAGAGGGTGGAGCGCCGCCGGCGTACGGCCCGGCCACCGGCGGCGAGGTGGAGGGAGGTGTGGAAGAGTGGTTTGGGGAAGAAGAAGAACGAAGTAAAAAACTAAATGCCGGGCTCAACTCTACTGGTGGCTGGCGGCTAGGGTTAAAACCCCAATTTGGCATTTTTACACTTAAGTCCCTGGGTTTTTCAGAAATTGCAGAAAGGACCTGGTGGCTAGGGTTTGGGGTTCCGGGCCCCCGGAGACTCCGATTTCGGTGCGGTCAGATCCTATGTGTTCGCGAGAATGCGCACTTTCATCAAGAATCGTCCGATGGCCAGATTAAGTCGAGGACGCGCATCCGCTAGCCGAAAATCCATCCAATCCTCGTCGACCTGCGATAAAAATTGGAAAAACAAGTAATCCGGTTGATTTGGCGACAAATCTGGAATAATCTAGACATATGCCGAGGGTAATGACTGATATGCGCAAAAATCATGGGGAAAATATACAGAAATATAAGACGAATCAAGTAAATATCATCCCCCCAAGCTTAATTCTTTGCTTGTCCTCAAGCAATGTGACAAGAAATAAATCCAAGGAGTCAAGCAAGCAAACAGATGTCATGAAAGAGTAAAATGCAGCGTATAGTAAGCTCGGCAAACTAAGATATGTTTCAAGCGCTCAACCATCTAATAATTGCACTGAAATTGCAAGTAACTAGCTTAGTTCTAGATACGGAGGAAATAAGAATGCTTAATTCTACTCATACCACCTACATCCATACATGTATATAGAAATTCAAAGTGAGCATAAACAATACACAAGCATCGAAGAACTACAGTCTCCATAAACATCAAATAAACAGATTCAACCTTATTAATTTCTGAGCTCTCTTTATTTGAAAAACAAAATCTGGTGCACATGTAAGTCTCTACCCTTCGACTTATTTAGGCGGATCTCTCCGTACTTCGCTCTAGGGTAGGTAGTCCACTAGAGTGTTTATAAACATGCTCATGAGTCAAAAGATGTAGCGGGAAGGCTTGTGCACTTATTAGATTTCAAAATGTGCAAACCATGCTTACATACCAAAGACCCAGAGGAGCAACGAAGCAGAAGAGCTTTTATTCAAAAGAAAATTTGGCAGTGTCTACAAGGTAGAAAACGAACAATTGCGACCTTATTAGCAAGATTTTTTTTTTTTTTTTTTTCAAATCTGGTTTACACAAGTTAAATGATTGTTTAGGAGACTCGTGTTCTAAACATGTGTGTAGAGATTAGGTTCACAATTGACATTTCAGTATACAAGATAGAATGCGGTAATAAAGATATCAGTAAGCATTCGAATTTCCACAATATCCACAACTAAACTAAGTACAAGCAGTTTTAGTACCATTAGAAGATCGTTAATCACAATTCAACCTATAATAGATCGTCGAGCCACTAAAGCATGCATACAACTCAACACAACATCCAAGAGGCTCCAAAAGCCAAATGAGGACAGTGAAACGCAAAATGAAAGCACATATAGTCATAACCACAATAATCACATATAGATACAAATCCGCACAAGTCTAGAATTTCCAGAAAATTTTGACATGACCTTTCTAGATTTTTCTTGCAATCCAAACAACACAAGTATGCAACAGGTCATATCACAACATAAACAAGCCCACAAGGCTGGATAAAGATCATTCACACATAAGAAAGGCAGGATAAGCAAGTCCATACAACATATCTCATACATAAGCACAAACTTGCACAATTTTGAAAAATTTGACCCAGATTTTCAGAATTACAGCACAACAAAAAAATGCATTCCCCCCCCCCCAAGCTTAAATGGTTGCATAGTCCACAATGCAACAACATGAGATGAACACATGGAGATGGGAACACAAAATAAATTTCATGCACAAGGGTCATGAGAGGTCCGCAATAGCTCACCGGGTGAAAAATGGAGACGATGATGCTGCGATGAGCCATCTAGAGTATCCCAATTGTGCCAAGCCGCCATATGAGGATGATGCCCTGAAAGAACAACCAAAGAAGAAACTAAGAACAATCCTACAAAATAAAGGAAAATAAATAACGAAAAGAAAGAGAGAAAACACTCGGGTTGCCTCCCGAGAAGCGCTTCTTTTAGGTCGGAAGCTCGACCCTCAAAGGATATGGCGTTGAAGCGCGAGTGAAGGAGAGGCAAGCATGGGACGTAGTGGAAGCTCCACGTCCACCCTCCTGTCGAAAGCAGCATACTGTCGAAAGCAGCATACTTGGGAATCCACCAGGATTCCAAGGAATGTCGACTCGGAGCAAGTTTGCTCGCGGTCGAGAAGCCACACGCGCTAACCTGCAAATAAGATAAACAAAGACCAAGCACGTGTGTATGGTAGGGACAAAGCCCTCCAGAAAGTCAGCTGACGAAGATCCTTTCCCGAAGATTGACTGACTATACATATCATGAGGATGGCATATAATGATGCAGGATGAATGACAACTCAAAGGAATATGAATAACCTCGTCAGAACTAGACAACTCATAATGATACGAGAGGGGTTTTGAGTCTACCTGAATAGTGGATGGCGTGAAGTCTGGGGTAGGAAGGACCTCCACGGGGGTCGTATCTGATAGATCAGGATGAACCGGCACCCCTATGTCAGAAGGAAGTCCCTTATCAGCAAATGAGAATGTCTCCCTCTCGATCTCGTGGCTCAAGGATTGCTTAATCAAACCCTCCATCAGTGCCTCAAGTCTGGATGCATCCTCAACTTCGGGAGGCGACTGTGGTGGCGGATGTAGAAACTCGTTCATCTTTTCCAAATGGCGCTCAAACAGCACCTCAAGTCTAGATGGTGTATCCTCATATGTAGGAGGGTGTTGTGAGTACTGCTGATGTGTCAAGTATGGAGACTGATGTGATGTACATGGAAGCTGCTCTCCGTACCTAAAACCCTGCGAAAGATGACTAGGAGAAGATGATGAGATAACAGGGTGGTTGTTCCTATATGATGAATTTGGGTATGCAGGCCATCCAGGATGATATATAGTGGATGCTCGACCACACTGACAAGCGGCGGGCGAATGACCTCGAATACCGCAAATAGAACATATAGGAGCAACACTAACATGAGCAAATAGTCTACGAAGAGCTATATCCATCTGACGAGGCAAATCATCTAGTTTAGCACTGAGATTGTCACATGCATCACAAAAAGACTGCGAACCCTCCATAGCCTCAATCAGAGAAAATCAATCAACGAGAAAAGGACAAGAGGAAGTGCGAGAAATAAAAGAACTGGGAGGGAAAAAGGGGCGGGAAAAGATGCAAACAAAAACCGAAAAGAAAAACAAAAACAAAATGATTTAATCTAGTCAAACACATTCACTTTCATCTAATCCCCGGCAACGGCGCCAAAAATTGATACCGGCCTAGACCGTCTCGCAATAGAACGAGGACGATGCAGTAGGCGAGTATTCTGTCGTTCTTTCCACAGGGACTAGAGAAAACAGATCATGTAAAACTAGACTAATTTGATGGCAAATGAAAATAAATAGGACGAAAGAGAGAGATGTCAAAAGAATGCAAAGAAATGGAGGTGATCTCGCCACGACAGGCGACTAATGTTTATTCTGGACTAGTGTTCGCAATACAAGCAATAAAAAGAAATCGTGTAGTAGTAGCGCGCGAGGCAGCGCAAACTACCATCATCGATCGCAATCTACGGCGAGTATCTACGAAACACAAGTACAAAGTAAACACTAAAGCCCAGCCAACTCCACTCGACAACTCAACCTCAAACAGCCAACTTTGTGAAAAACACAATCCAAAATAATTTGCAAATAGATTCAGCACAGGAGAGGATCAAGTCAATTCAATGCAGAAATGCAATTCAATTAAACTACAGCTCAATGCCAATTGCAACAATGAACAGTTAACCAGAAGATGGATCAAAGAACATGTAATACAACTCAAATATGTAGATCATTACTCAAGCATCACACAGAGATTCAACAGTGAGACAATCATAAGAATTCAGTTCAACTCAGCCCAAAACACACTGGTGCAGGAATCGACACATTGATTAATCATCAATTACTAACAGCAATCAAAGGTACATAAAAAGGTGATCAACAATTTACCATCACAATTTATCATCATAGAGAGGAACCTGTCAAGCTCATTCAACAGAACTCTGAACTAAGCCACTCAGAACATTTCAAATCAAATAGAAGGTGGAAATTAATCCAGCACAGTTTCATTTTGATTCAACTCAGAAACAGAAAACAGATTCCATCCAAGACCCCAAATCTTATACATAGTGAGCAGAAGACATTCACAACACTTGGAGGTAAAGAATTGACCACTGGTTCATTCAGAAATAAATGTAATCAAGGTCTTGATCAATAGAAGTCATCAAACAAGAACCAATGAAGATTGAGGCAATAATATGGAAGCAACAGAGACAATGAACTCGATTCAGTTTAATCTAACCTTGCTATTTGCATTTGATTTAGAAATTGTATCTTGATTCTCAACATATACATTCATTCAACATCTCATACAGTGATTCCAGTTCATCTTAATTCAAGCACTGAGAAGGTGAGAAGAAATAGAACCAGTGTGATGGCTGCTGGAGTAGCTGGAGAAGAGGTCGTCGGTGCCGAGGTTGAGGATGAAGCCCGTGGCAAAGGGGACCGGCGAGCTCGGAGGCGGCCCTGTAGAAGGGGGCGGCGCGCACTGGTGTGGAGACCGGGGAGGAGGCGTGGCGACGTGGGAGCCTTGGAGGCGCAGATCCGGCGAGTGGCTGCTGGATCTAGGCGGTGGAGACGCGGCGGCGCAGCGCCGGAGCGGATCGGCGCAGTGAGAAGCAAAGCGCGGCTCGGCGGCACCGTGGAGATGGCCGAGAGGGAGGCCACGGCTCGGGACCGTGGAGATGGAGGCGCGGCGCGGTGGCGCGCGGCCAGATCGGCGGCGGCTCAATGGACGATGGAGAGGCTTTGGTGGCGGCGTGGCCAAGGAAGGCGACGCGAGACCGAAGACGGCGGGGATGTTCGGCGGCGCGAGCTTGGATCGACACCAGCTCGGCGGTGGCGGCTGGGGTGGTGCGCCGTGATCGCACGTGAAGACGCGGTGCGCTGGGGGAGGCGTGGATCTGAAGGCGGAGGTCACGAGGGGCGGCGCCGACGCAGGATCAATGGCCACAACCGCCGGCGTACAGGCTGATCGGTGGCGGGAGCGGCTGGGGTGGTGCACCGTAGCGCTGGAGTAGATCGGCGCGTGGTCGATCCGGCAGCGGCGCGGAGATGGTGGGGTCACGGGATCGCGAACGTGGAGGCGCGGCTCGGCGGCGCCGTGGAGATGGCCGAGAGGGAGGAGCGGCTCCGGCGGCGTGGAGTGGAGAGGAGGCGCGGCGCCGGTGGAAAGTGGCGGCGTCAAGCGGCGCTGCGACGCCGGCGGTTTGTGGGCGGCGCTGGAGGCGGGATCGGGCAAGATCCATGATGGTGGCGCGAGGAAGTGGCGCGCAGCAGATGTGGCAGCGCGGTGGTGGCCACGAAGGGGAGATGCGGCGGCGCCGTGGCAGATGGCCGAGAATGGAGGAGCGGCTCCGCGGCGCCGTGGATCTGGAGAGTTTGTGGAGATTTTTAGGGAGTAGAGAGGCAGAGGATCTGGGGAAAAGAAGAGGCAGGAAGAAGAAAGGAGGAAAAAGAAAAAGAAGGGGGAGGAGAAGGGAAGTTGAGGGAGGTAGAAGAGGGTGGAGCGCCGCCGGCGTACGGCCCGGCCACCGGCGGCGAGGTGGAGGGAGGTGTGGAAGAGTGGTTTGGGGAAGAAGAAGAACGAAGTAAAAAACTAAATGCCGGGCTCAACTCTACTGGTGGCTGGCGGCTAGGGTTAAAACCCCAATTTGGCATTTTTACACTTAAGTCCCTGGGTTTTTCAGAAATTGCAGAAAGGACCTGGTGGCTAGGGTTTGGGGTTCCGGGCCCCCGGAGACTCCGATTTCGGTGCGGTCAGATCCTATGTGTTCGCGAGAATGCGCACTTTCATCAGGAATCGTCCGATGGCCAGATTAAGTCGAGGACGCGCATCCGCTAGCCGAAAATCCATCCAATCCTCGTCGACCTGCGATAAAAATTGGAAAAACAAGTAATCCGGTTGATTTGGCGACAAATCTGGAATAATCTAGACATATGCCGAGGGTAATGACTGATATGCGCAAAAATCATGGGGAAAATATACAGAAATATAAGACGAATCAAGTAAATATCATCCCCCCAAGCTTAATTCTTTGCTTGTCCTCAAGCAATGTGACAAGAAATAAATCCAAGGAGTCAAGCAAGCAAACAGATGTCATGAAAGAGTAAAATGCAGCGTATAGTAAGCTCGGCAAACTAAGATATGTTTCAAGCGCTCAACCATCTAATAATTGCACTGAAATTGCAAGTAACTAGCTTAGTTCTAGATACGGAGGAAATAAGAATGCTTAATTCTACTCATACCACCTACATCCATACATGTATATAGAAATTCAAAGTGAGCATAAACAATACACAAGCATCGAAGAACTACAGTCTCCATAAACATCAAATAAACAGTTTCAACCTTATTAATTTCTGAGCTCTCTTTATTTGAAAAACAAAATCTGGTGCACATGTAAGTCTCTACCCTTCGACTTATTTAGGCGGATCTCTCCGTACTTCGCTCTAGGGTAGGTAGTCCACTAGAGTGTTTATAAACATGCTCATGAGTCAAAAGATGTAGCGGGAAGGCTTGTGCACTTATTAGATTTCAAAATGTGCAAACCATGCTTACATACCAAAGACCCAGAGGAGCAACGAAGCAGAAGAGCTTTTATTCAAAAGAAAATTTGGCAGTGTCTACAAGGTAGAAAACGAACAATTGCGACCTTATTAGCAAGATTTTTTTTTTTTTTTTTTCAAATCTGGTTTACACAAGTTAAATGATTGTTTAGGAGACTCGTGTTCTAAACATGTGTGTAGAGATTAGGTTCACAATTGACATTTCAGTATACAAGATAGAATGCGGTAATAAAGATATCAGTAAGCATTCGAATTTCCACAATATCCACAACTAAACTAAGTACAAGCAGTTTTAGTACCATTAGAAGATCGTTAATCACAATTCAACCTATAATAGATCGTCGAGCCACTAAAGCATGCATACAACTCAACACAACATCCAAGAGGCTCCAAAAGCCAAATGAGGACAGTGAAACGCAAAATGAAAGCACATATAGTCATAACCACAATAATCACATATAGATACAAATCCGCACAAGTCTAGAATTTCCAGAAAATTTTGACATGACCTTTCTAGATTTTTCTTGCAATCCAAACAACACAAGTATGCAACAGGTCATATCACAACATAAACAAGCCCACAAGGCTGGATAAAGATCATTCACACATAAGAAAGGCAGGATAAGCAAGTCCATACAACATATCTCATACATAAGCACAAACTTGCACAATTTTGAAAAATTTGACCCAGATTTTCAGAATTACAGCACAACAAAAAAATGCATTCCCCCCCCCCAAGCTTAAATGGTTGCATAGTCCACAATGCAACAACATGAGATGAACACATGGAGATGGGAACACAAAATAAATTTCATGCACAAGGGTCATGAGAGGTCCGCAATAGCTCACCGGGTGAAAAATGGAGACGATGATGCTGCGATGAGCCATCTAGAGTATCCCAATTGTGCCAAGCCGCCATATGAGGATGATGCCCTGAAAGAACAACCAAAGAAGAAACTAAGAACAATCCTACAAAATAAAGGAAAATAAATAACGAAAAGAAAGAGAGAAAACACTCGGGTTGCCTCCCGAGAAGCGCTTCTTTTAGGTCGGAAGCTCGACCCTCAAAGGATATGGCGTTGAAGCGCGAGTGAAGGAGAGGCAAGCATGGGACGTAGTGGAAGCTCCACGTCCACCCTCCTGTCGAAAGCAGCATACTGTCGAAAGCAGCATACTTGGGAATCCACCAGGATTCCAAGGAATGTCGACTCGGAGCAAGTTTGCTCGCGGTCGAGAAGCCACACGCGCTAACCTGCAAATAAGATAAACAAAGACCAAGCACGTGTGTATGGTAGGGACAAAGCCCTCCAGAAAGTCAGCTGACGAAGATCCTTTCCCGAAGATTGACTGACTATACATATCATGAGGATGGCATATAATGATGCAGGATGAATGACAACTCAAAGGAATATGAATAACCTCGTCAGAACTAGACAACTCATAATGATACGAGAGGGGTTTTGAGTCTACCTGAATAGTGGATGGCGTGAAGTCTGGGGTAGGAAGGACCTCCACGGGGGTCGTATCTGATAGATCAGGATGAACCGGCACCCCTATGTCAGAAGGAAGTCCCTTATCAGCAAATGAGAATGTCTCCCTCTCGATCTCGTGGCTCAAGGATTGCTTAATCAAACCCTCCATCAGTGCCTCAAGTCTGGATGCATCCTCAACTTCGGGAGGCGACTGTGGTGGCGGATGTAGAAACTCGTTCATCTTTTCCAAATGGCGCTCAAACAGCACCTCAAGTCTAGATGGTGTATCCTCATATGTAGGAGGGTGTTGTGAGTACTGCTGATGTGTCAAGTATGGAGACTGATGTGATGTACATGGAAGCTGCTCTCCGTACCTAAAACCCTGCGAAAGATGACTAGGAGAAGATGATGAGATAACAGGGTGGTTGTTCCTATATGATGAATTTGGGTATGCAGGCCATCCAGGATGATATATAGTGGATGCTCGACCACACTGACAAGCGGCGGGCGAATGACCTCGAATACCGCAAATAGAACATATAGGAGCAACACTAACATGAGCAAATAGTCTACGAAGAGCTATATCCATCTGACGAGGCAAATCATCTAGTTTAGCACTGAGATTGTCACATGCATCACAAAAAGACTGCGAACCCTCCATAGCCTCAATCAGAGAAAATCAATCAACGAGAAAAGGACAAGAGGAAGTGCGAGAAATAAAAGAACTGGGAGGGAAAAAGGGGCGGGAAAAGATGCAAACAAAAACCGAAAAGAAAAACAAAAACAAAATGATTTAATCTAGTCAAACACATTCACTTTCATCTAATCCCCGGCAACGGCGCCAAAAATTGATACCGGCCTAGACCGTCTCGCAATAGAACGAGGACGATGCAGTAGGCGAGTATTCTGTCGTTCTTTCCACAGGGACTAGAGAAAACAGATCATGTAAAACTAGACTAATTTGATGGCAAATGAAAATAAATAGGACGAAAGAGAGAGATGTCAAAAGAATGCAAAGAAATGGAGGTGATCTCGCCACGACAGGCGACTAATGTTTATTCTGGACTAGTGTTCGCAATACAAGCAATAAAAAGAAATCGTGTAGTAGTAGCGCGCGAGGCAGCGCAAACTACCATCATCGATCGCAATCTACGGCGAGTATCTACGAAACACAAGTACAAAGTAAACACTAAAGCCCAGCCAACTCCACTCGACAACTCAACCTCAAACAGCCAACTTTGTGAAAAACACAATCCAAAATAATTTGCAAATAGATTCAGCACAGGAGAGGATCAAGTCAATTCAATGCAGAAATGCAATTCAATTAAACTACAGCTCAATGCCAATTGCAACAATGAACAGTTAACCAGAAGATGGATCAAAGAACATGTAATACAACTCAAATATGTAGATCATTACTCAAGCATCACACAGAGATTCAACAGTGAGACAATCATAAGAATTCAGTTCAACTCAGCCCAAAACACACTGGTGCAGGAATCGACACATTGATTAATCATCAATTACTAACAGCAATCAAAGGTACATAAAAAGGTGATCAACAATTTACCATCACAATTTATCATCATAGAGAGGAACCTGTCAAGCTCATTCAACAGAACTCTGAACTAAGCCACTCAGAACATTTCAAATCAAATAGAAGGTGGAAATTAATCCAGCACAGTTTCATTTTGATTCAACTCAGAAACAGAAAACAGATTCCATCCAAGACCCCAAATCTTATACATAGTGAGCAGAAGACATTCACAACACTTGGAGGTAAAGAATTGACCACTGGTTCATTCAGAAATAAATGTAATCAAGGTCTTGATCAATAGAAGTCATCAAACAAGAACCAATGAAGATTGAGGCAATAATATGGAAGCAACAGAGACAATGAACTCGATTCAGTTTAATCTAACCTTGCTATTTGCATTTGATTTAGAAATTGTATCTTGATTCTCAACATATACATTCATTCAACATCTCATACAGTGATTCCAGTTCATCTTAATTCAAGCACTGAGAAGGTGAGAAGAAATAGAACCAGTGTGATGGCTGCTGGAGTAGCTGGAGAAGAGGTCGTCGGTGCCGAGGTTGAGGATGAAGCCCGTGGCAAAGGGGACCGGCGAGCTCGGAGGCGGCCCTGTAGAAGGGGGCGGCGCGCACTGGTGTGGAGACCGGGGAGGAGGCGTGGCGACGTGGGAGCCTTGGAGGCGCAGATCCGGCGAGTGGCTGCTGGATCTAGGCGGTGGAGACGCGGCGGCGCAGCGCCGGAGCGGATCGGCGCAGTGAGAAGCAAAGCGCGGCTCGGCGGCACCGTGGAGATGGCCGAGAGGGAGGCCACGGCTCGGGACCGTGGAGATGGAGGCGCGGCGCGGTGGCGCGCGGCCAGATCGGCGGCGGCTCAATGGACGATGGAGAGGCTTTGGTGGCGGCGTGGCCAAGGAAGGCGACGCGAGACCGAAGACGGCGGGGATGTTCGGCGGCGCGAGCTTGGATCGACACCAGCTCGGCGGTGGCGGCTGGGGTGGTGCGCCGTGATCGCACGTGAAGACGCGGTGCGCTGGGGGAGGCGTGGATCTGAAGGCGGAGGTCACGAGGGGCGGCGCCGACGCAGGATCAATGGCCACAACCGCCGGCGTACAGGCTGATCGGTGGCGGGAGCGGCTGGGGTGGTGCACCGTAGCGCTGGAGTAGATCGGCGCGTGGTCGATCCGGCAGCGGCGCGGAGATGGTGGGGTCACGGGATCGCGAACGTGGAGGCGCGGCTCGGCGGCGCCGTGGAGATGGCCGAGAGGGAGGAGCGGCTCCGGCGGCGTGGAGTGGAGAGGAGGCGCGGCGCCGGTGGAAAGTGGCGGCGTCAAGCGGCGCTGCGACGCCGGCGGTTTGTGGGCGGCGCTGGAGGCGGGATCGGGCAAGATCCATGATGGTGGCGCGAGGAAGTGGCGCGCAGCAGATGTGGCAGCGCGGTGGTGGCCACGAAGGGGAGATGCGGCGGCGCCGTGGCAGATGGCCGAGAATGGAGGAGCGGCTCCGCGGCGCCGTGGATCTGGAGAGTTTGTGGAGATTTTTAGGGAGTAGAGAGGCAGAGGATCTGGGGAAAAGAAGAGGCAGGAAGAAGAAAGGAGGAAAAAGAAAAAGAAGGGGGAGGAGAAGGGAAGTTGAGGGAGGTAGAAGAGGGTGGAGCGCCGCCGGCGTACGGCCCGGCCACCGGCGGCGAGGTGGAGGGAGGTGTGGAAGAGTGGTTTGGGGAAGAAGAAGAACGAAGTAAAAAACTAAATGCCGGGCTCAACTCTACTGGTGGCTGGCGGCTAGGGTTAAAACCCCAATTTGGCATTTTTACACTTAAGTCCCTGGGTTTTTCAGAAATTGCAGAAAGGACCTGGTGGCTAGGGTTTGGGGTTCCGGGCCCCCGGAGACTCCGATTTCGGTGCGGTCAGATCCTATGTGTTCGCGAGAATGCGCACTTTCATCAAGAATCGTCCGATGGCCAGATTAAGTCGAGGACGCGCATCCGCTAGCCGAAAATCCATCCAATCCTCGTCGACCTGCGATAAAAATTGGAAAAACAAGTAATCCGGTTGATTTGGCGACAAATCTGGAATAATCTAGACATATGCCGAGGGTAATGACTGATATGCGCAAAAATCATGGGGAAAATATACAGAAATATAAGACGAATCAAGTAAATATCATCCCCCCAAGCTTAATTCTTTGCTTGTCCTCAAGCAATGTGACAAGAAATAAATCCAAGGAGTCAAGCAAGCAAACAGATGTCATGAAAGAGTAAAATGCAGCGTATAGTAAGCTCGGCAAACTAAGATATGTTTCAAGCGCTCAACCATCTAATAATTGCACTGAAATTGCAAGTAACTAGCTTAGTTCTAGATACGGAGGAAATAAGAATGCTTAATTCTACTCATACCACCTACATCCATACATGTATATAGAAATTCAAAGTGAGCATAAACAATACACAAGCATCGAAGAACTACAGTCTCCATAAACATCAAATAAACAGATTTCAACCTTATTAATTTCTGAGCTCTCTTTATTTGAAAAACAAAATCTGGTGCACATGTAAGTCTCTACCCTTCGACTTATTTAGGCGGATCTCTCCGTACTTCGCTCTAGGGTAGGTAGTCCACTAGAGTGTTTATAAACATGCTCATGAGTCAAAAGATGTAGCGGGAAGGCTTGTGCACTTATTAGATTTCAAAATGTGCAAACCATGCTTACATACCAAAGACCCAGAGGAGCAACGAAGCAGAAGAGCTTTTATTCAAAAGAAAATTTGGCAGTGTCTACAAGGTAGAAAACGAACAATTGCGACCTTATTAGCAAGATTTTTTTTTTTTTTTTTTTTCAAATCTGGTTTACACAAGTTAAATGATTGTTTAGGAGACTCGTGTTCTAAACATGTGTGTAGAGATTAGGTTCACAATTGACATTTCAGTATACAAGATAGAATGCGGTAATAAAGATATCAGTAAGCATTCGAATTTCCACAATATCCACAACTAAACTAAGTACAAGCAGTTTTAGTACCATTAGAAGATCGTTAATCACAATTCAACCTATAATAGATCGTCGAGCCACTAAAGCATGCATACAACTCAACACAACATCCAAGAGGCTCCAAAAGCCAAATGAGGACAGTGAAACGCAAAATGAAAGCACATATAGTCATAACCACAATAATCACATATAGATACAAATCCGCACAAGTCTAGAATTTCCAGAAAATTTTGACATGACCTTTCTAGATTTTTCTTGCAATCCAAACAACACAAGTATGCAACAGGTCATATCACAACATAAACAAGCCCACAAGGCTGGATAAAGATCATTCACACATAAGAAAGGCAGGATAAGCAAGTCCATACAACATATCTCATACATAAGCACAAACTTGCACAATTTTGAAAAATTTGACCCAGATTTTCAAAATTACAGCACAACAAAAAAATGCATTCCCCCCCCCCCAAGCTTAAATGGTTGCATAGTCCACAATGCAACAACATGAGATGAACACATGGAGATGGGAACACAAAATAAATTTCATGCACAAGGGTCATGAGAGGTCCGCAATAGCTCACCGGGTGAAAAATGGAGACGATGATGCTGCGATGAGCCATCTAGAGTATCCCAATTGTGCCAAGCCGCCATATGAGGATGATGCCCTGAAAGAACAACCAAAGAAGAAACTAAGAACAATCCTACAAAATAAAGGAAAATAAATAACGAAAAGAAAGAGAGAAAACACTCGGGTTGCCTCCCGAGAAGCGCTTCTTTTAGGTCGGAAGCTCGACCCTCAAAGGATATGGCGTTGAAGCGCGAGTGAAGGAGAGGCAAGCATGGGACGTAGTGGAAGCTCCACGTCCACCCTCCTGTCGAAAGCAGCATACTGTCGAAAGCAGCATACTTGGGAATCCACCAGGATTCCAAGGAATGTCGACTCGGAGCAAGTTTGCTCGCGGTCGAGAAGCCACACGCGCTAACCTGCAAATAAGATAAACAAAGACCAAGCACGTGTGTATGGTAGGGACAAAGCCCTCCAGAAAGTCAGCTGACGAAGATCCTTTCCCGAAGATTGACTGACTATACATATCATGAGGATGGCATATAATGATGCAGGATGAATGACAACTCAAAGGAATATGAATAACCTCGTCAGAACTAGACAACTCATAATGATACGAGAGGGGTTTTGAGTCTACCTGAATAGTGGATGGCGTGAAGTCTGGGGTAGGAAGGACCTCCACGGGGGTCGTATCTGATAGATCAGGATGAACCGGCACCCCTATGTCAGAAGGAAGTCCCTTATCAGCAAATGAGAATGTCTCCCTCTCGATCTCGTGGCTCAAGGATTGCTTAATCAAACCCTCCATCAGTGCCTCAAGTCTGGATGCATCCTCAACTTCGGGAGGCGACTGTGGTGGCGGATGTAGAAACTCGTTCATCTTTTCCAAATGGCGCTCAAACAGCACCTCAAGTCTAGATGGTGTATCCTCATATGTAGGAGGGTGTTGTGAGTACTGCTGATGTGTCAAGTATGGAGACTGATGTGATGTACATGGAAGCTGCTCTCCGTACCTAAAACCCTGCGAAAGATGACTAGGAGAAGATGATGAGATAACAGGGTGGTTGTTCCTATATGATGAATTTGGGTATGCAGGCCATCCAGGATGATATATAGTGGATGCTCGACCACACTGACAAGCGGCGGGCGAATGACCTCGAATACCGCAAATAGAACATATAGGAGCAACACTAACATGAGCAAATAGTCTACGAAGAGCTATATCCATCTGACGAGGCAAATCATCTAGTTTAGCACTGAGATTGTCACATGCATCACAAAAAGACTGCGAACCCTCCATAGCCTCAATCAGAGAAAATCAATCAACGAGAAAAGGACAAGAGGAAGTGCGAGAAATAAAAGAACTGGGAGGGAAAAAGGGGCGGGAAAAGATGCAAACAAAAACCGAAAAGAAAAACAAAAACAAAATGATTTAATCTAGTCAAACACATTCACTTTCATCTAATCCCCGGCAACGGCGCCAAAAATTGATACCGGCCTAGACCGTCTCGCAATAGAACGAGGACGATGCAGTAGGCGAGTATTCTGTCGTTCTTTCCACAGGGACTAGAGAAAACAGATCATGTAAAACTAGACTAATTTGATGGCAAATGAAAATAAATAGGACGAAAGAGAGAGATGTCAAAAGAATGCAAAGAAATGGAGGTGATCTCGCCACGACAGGCGACTAATGTTTATTCTGGACTAGTGTTCGCAATACAAGCAATAAAAAGAAATCGTGTAGTAGTAGCGCGCGAGGCAGCGCAAACTACCATCATCGATCGCAATCTACGGCGAGTATCTACGAAACACAAGTACAAAGTAAACACTAAAGCCCAGCCAACTCCACTCGACAACTCAACCTCAAACAGCCAACTTTGTGAAAAACACAATCCAAAATAATTTGCAAATAGATTCAGCACAGGAGAGGATCAAGTCAATTCAATGCAGAAATGCAATTCAATTAAACTACAGCTCAATGCCAATTGCAACAATGAACAGTTAACCAGAAGATGGATCAAAGAACATGTAATACAACTCAAATATGTAGATCATTACTCAAGCATCACACAGAGATTCAACAGTGAGACAATCATAAGAATTCAGTTCAACTCAGCCCAAAACACACTGGTGCAGGAATCGACACATTGATTAATCATCAATTACTAACAGCAATCAAAGGTACATAAAAAGGTGATCAACAATTTACCATCACAATTTATCATCATAGAGAGGAACCTGTCAAGCTCATTCAACAGAACTCTGAACTAAGCCACTCAGAACATTTCAAATCAAATAGAAGGTGGAAATTAATCCAGCACAGTTTCATTTTGATTCAACTCAGAAACAGAAAACAGATTCCATCCAAGACCCCAAATCTTATACATAGTGAGCAGAAGACATTCACAACACTTGGAGGTAAAGAATTGACCACTGGTTCATTCAGAAATAAATGTAATCAAGGTCTTGATCAATAGAAGTCATCAAACAAGAACCAATGAAGATTGAGGCAATAATATGGAAGCAACAGAGACAATGAACTCGATTCAGTTTAATCTAACCTTGCTATTTGCATTTGATTTAGAAATTGTATCTTGATTCTCAACATATACATTCATTCAACATCTCATACAGTGATTCCAGTTCATCTTAATTCAAGCACTGAGAAGGTGAGAAGAAATAGAACCAGTGTGATGGCTGCTGGAGTAGCTGGAGAAGAGGTCGTCGGTGCCGAGGTTGAGGATGAAGCCCGTGGCAAAGGGGACCGGCGAGCTCGGAGGCGGCCCTGTAGAAGGGGGCGGCGCGCACTGGTGTGGAGACCGGGGAGGAGGCGTGTCGACGTGGGAGCCTTGGAGGCGCAGATCCGGCGAGTGGCTGCTGGATCTAGGCGGTGGAGACGCGGCGGCGCAGCGCCGGAGCGGATCGGCGCAGTGAGAAGCAAAGCGCGGCTCGGCGGCGCCGTGGAGATGGCCGAGAGGGAGACCTCATCTGTTCGATAGCCCTTATTTTTTCAGGATTGACTTCGATTCCTCTGGAACAAACAAGAAAACCAAGGAGTTTTCCTGATGAAACCCCGAAAGAACATTTCTCCGGGTTTAGTTTTATTCCATATCGATTTAAATTACAGAAGGTTTCAGCTAGATTGTCTAAATGAGACAATCTTTTGGTGCTCTTTACAACCAAGTCATCTACATAAGCTTCAAGATTACGCCCCATCTGGGAAAGAAAGGTCTTTTGCATCAAGCGCTACTATGTGGAACCCGCGTTCTTGAGACCGAACGGCATTCTGACGTAGCAGTAGGTGCCAAACGGTGCGATGAAGGCAGTCTTCTCTTCATATTCTTCTACCATGCTAATTTGATGATATCCTGAGTAAGCGTCCAGGAAACTCATCAGTTCGCAGCACGCAGTAGAATCGACCAACTGGTCGATGTGGAGAAGGGGAAAATCATCCTTCGGACAGGCACTATTGAGGCTGGTGTAGTTGACGCACATGCGCCACTTGCCATTCGACTTGCGGACCATGACCGGGTTTGCAAGCCATTCCGAGTGATCGACCTCGCGAATGAACCCGGCTTTTAGGAGTTTGTCCAACCCCTCTCGAATGGCTTCCTACCGATCGATGGCAAAAACGTCTGAGCTTCTGCTTTATCGGTCGCTGTCCAGGTCGAATCGCCAACCTGTGCTCGATTACTTCCCTTGGGACATCGGGCATGTTGGATAGTTTCCACGCAAACACATCTGCGTTACCCCAGAGGAAAGCAATGAGCTCGTGTTCCTATTTGTCATCCAAGCCTGATCCAACCCGAATTGTCTTGGATGGATCATCTGGGTACAATGGAACCAGTTTGAGGGTTTCATCTGGTAAAGGAGCTGCTTTGATCGTATCAGTGGTCACTGTGACGATCTGGGCGTCTCGGAGGGGAAGTTGGTCCACCATCTCCAGGGATAGCCAATCACATGTTAATGCCACATTGCGACTGCCTCGGACCGAAATAACGCCCTTGGGACCAGGGAACTTGCCGCACTGGTAAGCATAGTGCGTAGCCATCATGAACTTAGCAAGAGTTGGCCTGCCAAAGATCGCGTTGTAAGCCGAATCACACTCAATTACATCAAAAGTAACTAATTCCGTTTGGAAATTATCTGGTTCTCCCAACGTGATCGAGAGCACCACCTGTCCCAATGGCATCATGGAGGGACCAGAATTATCCCATAAAATGGATGGATTATGGGCTTGATTTTCGAACAAGGGATCTACAACTCGTCGAGTGCCTTGACCAATAAGATGTCGAAGGAGCTACCTCCGTCGATCAGGACACTTTCGACTCTCGCATTGCTGATAATCGGGGTAATAACCAGAGGTAGCCTCAATGGTCGAGTAAGCCCCGCAGGACAATCAGAGCGATCAAACGTCAAAGGTGTATCCGACCAACGGGGGTACTAGGGTTCACCAAGGGAAGTCTCCGTTTGGTTAACCTCTCGATAGAAAGCTTTAAATTGCCTCTTAGAAACAAAAGAGGAGGAACCTCCGAAAATAACATTAACATGATTATGAGGTACCTGGTAAGACATCTCTTCGTCCCCGTCGGCGTCTCTTAGCACACAAGCTTGTTCCTTAGTTGGTAAGGTCAGCATAGGTCCTACCCCCTGGTAGAAATCATCTAGCTGCTTCAACCAACTCCTGCAGTTCTTGAGGTCGTGGCCTGCGGAGTTGTGGAGCGGACACCACTTCTTGCCTTCCTGCGGGTTAGTCGACTTCTCTGGCTGGTCTGCACTACGACCACCAGAAGCAGTTTCATTCTTAAACGACGGCTTGTTACCTTTGGTCGATGGAGGCTTCTCTGCGACCGTGACTTCTCGGTACTGTCCAGATCGACTCCTTTTTGACTTCTTCGAGCTCCCGCCTGATGAAGATTCCGGCTTCTTGCTTGAATCCTCCCTCTTAACGTCCTTGAGACCTGGTTGAGGTGGTAGGTTACCTTTATCCACCATCCGATTCCATTCAACAGCCTCAGCTGCGTCGGAATATCGATCAGCCATATCAAAGAGATCGGCTACTGATCGGGGACGATGGATGAGCAAATCTTCAGTGAATCTCTGATATCCAACGGCGTGTTTAAATGCCCTGATAACGGAGCCATCAGATATGTTCGGGATGGTATTTCTCACCCCGAAAAATATCTTGACAAACTGACAAAGGGTTTCGGTCGAAGTTTGCCGTAGTCGATGAAGGTCATCCTCCATGCCCGGCTTCTGATAACAGGGCTGGAAGTTGTTGAGGATGGCATCACACAACATTTCCAAGTTATAGATCAAACCCTCAGGTTGATTAAACAACCAGGTTCTTGCCGGCCCTTCGAGTACTGTAGGCAGATAGTTGGCCATGACACGGTCATCACCGCCTGCTGCCTGGATGGCAGTAATGTAGATTTGGAGGAACTCGAAAGGGTTTTGAGTTCCATCAAACCTCTCTATGGCCCCTGGTTTAAACTTGTCTGGCCAAACGACCGCACGAAGGCCGGGCGAGAAAGCTTTGCAACCAACATAGGGACCGTGAATTGACCTGCGACTCTCGACTTGATCTCGTGCAACCTCCCGCAAAGGAGAAATCACTCGTGGTCCCAAGCGAGAGTGGACAGGAATTCGTTCCCCATCGCGAGAATCCTCTGGCCGTCTGGCTTTGTCCTGCCTAGATGGGACGGGTGGCGGGCGACTCCGTCTACCAGAACCAGAATTAGAGCATTCTCAGTTATGGGAATGTGTCGCTGACCGGGAAGAGGCCGTTGGGGTCGCCTCAGATGCGACCTCGTCCAGCCTCTCCGCCAGGATTCTGGTGAAGGCCGGTTTTTGCGCATCTGTGACCGTAGGAGGAAAATTACGCAGGACCTCTGTGATAGATCGAAGTCGGCCATGCGTACTTCTCCTAGGGGCACCAGGTGTTATCGTCTCTTCATCCGCCAGGAAACGCTCAGGGGGAAAAGACGGTGTCTGGTTGTGCCTGCGACCACGTGATCGTCGGGAAGAACTCGGGGCAGCATCGTAACGGGCCTACACATTTTGAAGAGCCTCTAGGGCTGTTCTGCAAAGTTCGTTGTCTTGTTGCTCACGATCTTGATCTTCCTTTTGTTTGCGTTCCTGTTCTTCCTTGGCAGCCCGTTGATCGGGAGTTTCTTCTGATAAGGCAGCGAATTGTCTAGGGAGCGAGGTTGTCAACGTAGAAAACATCTCCGTTTGTTCTGAGTCAGACTCGAAATCAAAGAGACGATGGAGGTTGTCAAGGTCAAACCTCCCGGGCTGATTTCCTGGTCCACATCGTTCTTACCCTCAGCAAGGTCGTACGATGGACCGGATTCAACCTCTAACGCATTAAGAACCTCAGTAGGCTTTGATTCTATGTTGGTCGCCTCCTGGTCGATAGACATGACCTGAATGGTCGAATCGACCTCCGAGACGTCTTCGCCTCCGGTTTCCTCCATCGGAACAGGATCACTGTGCGAAGGCATCTAGTTGTGGGCATAAGCCTCGAGATCGAAGTCATTCTCGGAATCAAATGCTCCATCCATGATTCACCGAACCTCCGGATGAAAATTAGAACGCCTTGAGAAAGGCCCCACGGTGGGCGCCAACTGTCGACGATTCGGACTCGGGGTCCTTAGTCGAACTTATCCAGAATTTTGTGAGTTATGAGGCCTTTCAGGGTGTCCCTCCTGGAAGGGATGATGAATCCAAGTAAGTTGAAGCACAGAGAATTTTAGACAGGTTCGGGCCCTCGATGATGGGAGTAACAGCCCTACGTCCTGTTGGGATTTACTATGTGTAGGAAAAAGAGTTACAAGACTATGGAAAGGATGTTCATAGACGAAGATCTTTCCTGTGTAGTTATACAAGACAATGCCAAAAAGGCTTATGAAAGTTCACTGACTTAATCCCCTGTCTTCTGTTGATCTTCTAATCCTTTTATATTGGTCGAAAGGGTGCCAAGGCATAACGGCTTCAAACAGTTGCTCGGGTGCAGTTTTGGTAACTGCACTTAACCTCCATGCAGGCTTAACACGTGTAATTAAGGAATAACTGCACGTATTAACCTCTTGACGGTTGTCTCCGCACGTGGAGGAATCTTCAGGATACTTGGGATATTCTTGTTGTAGAGCTTAAGCAACCCCGCGTCTCCTGGTCAAGGGTGTTCTGACCGCGCATTGTCTATAGTCATATGGCCACATATTATCTGCGATCTTCTATCCGCACATCACATACAGGCTTCTGACCGCGCACTATCTGCAGCCTGATCACGTAAAGCCTGCGACCATGTGTCTGCACTTCTCAGGACAGCTTGAGATCACATCAATGGTCACTCCCATTGTCTCTTTGATTTTGAATCTGTCTTGAACTAGACGTGCATTTATTCTGAACTAGCTCGGGTAACAATCCTCGTCAGCCACTTGCCGTTTGACTTCTTCACGAGGACGGGGTTCGCGAGCCACTCGTGGTGCAGGACCTCCTGAATGAACCCCGCCTCTCAGAGCCTGGCAATCTCAACCTTGATCGCCTCTTGGCGTTCTAGGGAGAGTTTCCTCAGCTTTTGCTTGACCGGGGGGTGGCCAGGGGTCACCGCGAGCTTGTGCTCGATGACGCCCCGGGTGACACCTCCAGGCAAAAACGTCGGAGTTTTCACGCAGGAAAGCCGTGAGTTGCTCCGCGTGCTCCTCATGGAGATCCGCCCCGATCCTAACGGTTTTGTTCTCATCGTCCGGGGATAGTGGGATCTTCCGGAGGTCCCCATTCGGACGTGGCTTGGGGAGGGACTTCCCGGAAGGTATCGCGGCGGCATCTGACTCCGGGGGAGAGGCCTCCCCCCTTGGGTTTTGATGATGTTGACGCTCCCGATCATTGCGGTGGAGCACTCGTATAAAGCGCGGGCCACGTCTTGGTCTCCCCGGGTGGTGATCACACCGTAAGGCCCGGGGATCTTCACACAGAGGTAGTTCTGGTGGATTGCGGTCCCCAAGCGGTTGATCGTGGTCCTCCCCATGATCGCATTGTAAGAAGAGGGGAGGTCTACCACATCAAACTGGACCATCTCTGTCCAGTAGTTGGCCGGGGTGCCAAAGGTCATGGGGAGATACACCTTCCCCACGGGGTAGATCGTCTTCCCCGGGACGAATCCCTGCAAGGGCCCTGCTGCGGGCTGCAAGAGCTTCTCGTCCACCTGCATCTCCCTAAACGCCTTTAGGTAGAGGACGTTGGCGGAGCTCCCGCCATCCACGAGGATGCGGGCTAGATGGCAGTTGTAGATGGTAGCGGAGACGATGAGTGCGTCGTCATGGGGGAAGCGAACCCCACGTGCGTCTTCTGCTGTAAAAGTGAGGGGGACGTCCGACCACTTGGGTGGCCGGGACGTATGCAGCACCCCCACCACCTTTACTTTGCGTGCGTACTCCTTGCGCTGACGCTTAGAGTCCCGCTCGGAGGCGGACCCTCCCGTGATGACGTTGACATGCCTTTGGTAGGTTTGGAAGGGGAGAGTCTCTGACGTCTCCCCCTCTCGCGTTTGTCCCCGCTATCCTCCCGCGGGAGCAGGAAGGGCTGGTAAGGCCGGCAGAGGGGACAAGGAGGCCAGAGTCCCCCCTGCCCATGTTGATCGAGGAATGAGGCGAATTCTTGGAGCAGTTGGTGGCATTCCCGGGTGGCATGGGTATTGGACTTGTGGAAGGTGCACCACATGCCTTCCCTGCCTCCTGCCGCGGGGCTTTCGCGACTGTGGGACGACTGTCCTCCCCCACGGCCTTTCGGCTTGGGGAAGGGGTGGTTACCCCTCGAGACGTCGCGTGAGCTGCCTCCGCCCTTGAGGACAAAGGTGTCCCGAGGCCGTGGCTCACTACGATTCCCCCCCGTTGGGGCGTTTGAGGGCGTCCCTGGCCCCCCAGTCGATGGGGGGCGGGGGCCCCCTGGTTCTTCTTCCAGAGGTTAACCTCCTCCGCCCGAGCGTACTTTTCAAGTACGTTGAAGAGCTCATCGGCGGAGGAGGGGCAGCTTCGTGAGAGTCTCCGGTGGAGCTCTCCCGGGAGAATCCCGCTCTTACACGCCTCAATGACTGTGGAGTCAGGGACGTGAGCTACTTTGCTCTTGACCTGAGAAAAGCGCTCGAAAAAGTTGCGGATGGTCTCCCCCGTCCTCTGCCGGACGGTGTACAGCTGCGAGGAATCCAGGGGACGCACATAGTTTCCTTGGAAGTTTGCGCAGAACTCGCGTTTGAGCTGCGCGAAGGACTTGATGGAGCCAGCCTTCAAGTTGTAGAACCACAAGTGGGCAATCCCGGTCAGGTAGAGGGGCAAGACGTTGCACTGTACTATCTCGCCCCCCCAGCCGCCGAGATGGCTGTGGAATACACCTGCACAAATTCATAAGGATCGGCCTCACCGTTGTAGTGTTCGATGTGCGGCGGGCGGTAAGGACGCAGCCATCAAATGCATCGGAGTCTGCGGCACAGCGACTGGATAGCCCCCTCCACTTCTTGGGGAGAGTCCTGGTCATTGTCTCCTTTGACAGGGTACGCATGCTCGTTGTCGGAGTCGGGGAGGGGCCCGAGAGGTCCGCCGGCATGGCGGTAGCACCGCTTTTCTTCCGGGTTGGTGAAGCTGACCTCCAGGACATCCGGGCGCTCCCCAGGAGCGGTTGGTTCTTCGGCGGGTCTCTTCCCCTGACCAGATCGGGAGTGAGGCTCTCCGCATCCACGACCCAGGGGAAGCTCCTCCCCATACTTGGTGGTACGCATTTGCTCAACCTCCTCCAGGGTGAAGCAGACTTGGTCCACCGGGGGTGCCCTCGGGGGTGGCCCCGGGGGAGGAGAGGGCTCATGCGCTGCAGCTATCGGCTTGGGTGCTACCGGGGCCGGTGAGGGGGAAACCCCTGTGGCGGCGTCCGAAACCGGAAAGGGGGAACCCCTGTGACGATGTTCGGAACCGGGGCGCCGTTGCGGGGGGAGCCTGCTGTGACGCGGGAGCTACTGTGTCGACCTCCCTTGGTGCAGTAAACGCGACCCGTGGGACGGGACTGGCTCCCGGTGCAGGGAAAGCCCCCGGCATGAAGTGGGCCCCCGGCCCCGGGAAAAGACTCGGAGCAGGTTGACCCCCAGTACAGCGAAGGCCCCAGGCATGAGGTAACCCCCCTGCATCGGGAAGACTCCTGGCGTCGGGAGAGCTCAGGACGAGGGACCCGCTGGGGGAGGATATCCTCCGACGGGGTCGTACGGAGCGACCGGCCCTCCGGGGACCAGAGGGGCCGCCGGGTGAGCCATAAACGGGGGAATGGCCCCCATGAACGGGAACTGTGGGTAGGTGGGGACCGGTGGCCGGGCCAGAATGCGGAGGAGCTCGTCCATCGAGCGCTGGGCGCGGAGCTGGCCCTCTACTAGAGCTTCGAGCAGCGTGTCCCGGGAAGCCGGCGGAGCTACCGGGGGAAAGCTGGTCCCTCCGGAAGCGTCCGAGGTCGTCGGGTGGGACCCGGAGCCCTGTCTGCTGGAGGTAACCGAGAGAGTCAAAGGTGGTACCTGGGTTCGGCCATGTCACCGGGAAAGGTGCGAGCCCTCGTTCTTGGGGGAGCCATGGCGATTCGTCATGTCGCCACGGTCGGCGCCAACTATCGTGGTATTACGAATATTCCGACAGGTTTTGTGGAAGATCCTAGCGAAGAAAAGACGACACGAGCTGACCGAGCAACCGGTCCTCTCCCGTCGGGCAAACTCAGCAAGTGACACGAAGGGTTATACAAGTTCGGGCCTCGGTGGAGGCCCTAGTCTTGTCGGCGTGCTCCCACCCGGAGTTGGCTAGGGAAGCCGTCTCGGGGGAGAGGTGGCTCCGGAGCACACCTATTTGATTGTCTATTAGAGTAAAAAATGGATTCTCGCCCCCACACGAGGGGTTACAAGGGCTTATATACCCCAAAAAATGCAAAAAGACTAAACTACCCCGCCTGCCACCATTGGATCAAGGGACAGCGACGTCCTTCTTCCGGTCAGGAACCTTGGATGCTTGACAGGCGTCCGCCAGTTCCCAAGGTGCTTCTCGCGTGATCTTCATGTGACCCGGGACCAGAGACCCCTATCTTTTGGAAGAACAGTGATGCCCGGGACAAGCCACCGGGGGGCCTTGTCCCTGGCCAAATGGAGGCGCCCGGGACAAGCCACCGGGGGCCTTGTCCCCGGGTGAAAGGCGGCGCCCGGGACAAGCCACCGGGGATCCTTGTCCCCGGGCGAATGGCGGCGCCCAGGACAAGCCACCAGGGGGCCTTGTTCCCGGGTGAAAGGCGGCGCCCGGGACAGCGCCACAAGCCACCGGGGGCCTTGTCCCTGGGCAAAGGGACACGCCTCTTACCAGGACTTGGTCCCGTGGAGATTTCCCCCAACAAAATAAAGGTAAATCCTAAAATGTGCTCTTTTGGGGTTTCTTCGGGTAAGATTTTAGGTTTCCTTGTTTGTTCAAGAGGCATTGAGATTAATTCCGAAAAAATTTGGGCCATTGAGCAAATGCGATCCCTTCAACGACGAAGAAAGTGCAAAGTCTAACTGGTCAAATGGCGACTTTAAGTCATTTCATTTCACGGTTAGGAGAACGTGGTTTACCTTTCTTTAAGGTTCTATGTTAACACAATGGTTTCCGATGTTTGAATGAAGCCGAAAAAGCCTTTTAAGAAGTGAAAGCATACCTCACCAGTGCTCCGGTGTTGGTTTCCCCTGTTAAAGGAGAATCATTAATCATCTATTTGGCTGCTACCCCTCATGTAGTCAATGCAATGTTGGTCACAGAACGGGAGGGAGTACAACGACCAATTGATTATGTAAGCAAAGTGCTTAATGGACCGAAGGAGCGTTACCCTAAAGTCCAAAAGCTCCTTTATGTTCTCTTTATGGCTTCGAGAAAGCTTTGACATTACTTTCAAGCACACACACAATTTCTGCGCCGTCATCTTTTCCTTTAGGGGACATTCTCCGGAACCCTGAAGTTTCTGGTCGAATTGCGAAGTGGGCAGTTGAACTTGGAGCATTCGATCTTCGTTTCACTGCTCGAGTAGCAATCAAATCCCAAGTTCTTACAAATTTTGTGGTCGAATGGTCTAATCTCGAACCACAGAACCAAGAAAAGATGGATTTGAACAATTCCGACTGTTGGACGATGTATTTTGATGGTTCTCGCAGTTATCAACACTCGGGGGCTAGAGTAGTTTTAATAACACCTCAGGGTGATAAACTTTGGTAGATCATACAATTACACTTTGCTGCTACCAATAATGTAGCAGAGTATAAATATCTTCTTGCTGAGCTTCGAGTAGCCAAATCCCTTGGAGTCTGTCCATTAGTGGTGAGCAGAGACTCACAGCTAGTCGTAAGCCAGGTAAACAAGGACTACAGCATCTCCGATGAGACAATGGGTCATTACCTGGACGAGGTGAGGAAATTGGAAAAATACTTCAGTAATTTCGAAGTTCAATTTGTTCCACAAAGAGACAATATTCTCGCAGACCAATTATCAAAAATTGGGTCCTCACGTACATCTGCTCCGGTAGGAGTATTCATTGAGCACTTAAAATCCCCTTCTATCAAAGAAGGGTCAGAAGCGACCTTAGAGCAAGAAGCGGATTGGATTCATCCATTGAGAATCTATCTTGCGCATGGGACCTTGCCTGAGGATGAAACCGGCAATGATTGCTTAGTTAGAAAAGCACGCATGTATAGACTCATTGAGGGAACTATATATAGACAGGGCAATCAAGGGGTACTTATGCAGTGTATTTCTCAAGAAGATGGAAAATCCCTTCTAAGAGAAATACATGGCGGCATATGTGGAACTCATGCTTCTTATCGAACACTGGTTGGAAAAGCTTTTCGATAGGGTTATTACTGGCCTATGGCACTTAATGATGCTATGCAATTGGTCAACACATGCCCACAGTGTCAATTCCATGCTCGGCAAGTTCACCAGCCAGCATATGCTTTGCAAGTCATTCCCTTAACTTGGTCATTTGTTGTTTGGGGAATAGATATTGTAGGACCAATGCCTCAAGTTGTCAATGGGTACAAGTTTTTATTTGTAGCCATTGATACATTCACTAAGTGGATCGAAGCTGAGCCAGTTCACAATATTACGGCTGTTGCTGCAAAGAAATTCTTTCATAAGAACATAGTGACACGATTTGGAGTCCCAAGTCGTCTCATTACCAACAATGGTTCACAATTTGTCAGTGGTCTTTTCTTAGACTATTGCGATGATATTGGAACCAAAGTTTGGGTCGACGATCGGGACTCAGATCCTTAGTCGATCTTATGCAGTTTAGTTATGTAGGAAGTAGAGACCTTTTGAGACACCAATCAAGTAAGTAAAGATAATTATGTACTAGTGACACGGAAGATTATACAGGTTCGGGCCCTCAAAGATTTGAGTAATAACCCTACGTCCTGTGATGTTTTCACTATGTATGTAAGTAATTACAAAGGGGGGAGATTGTTACAAAGGAAAGCTAGGGGGAGATTGTTACAGAGGAAAGCTAACAATCTCTTTATATATATATATATATATATATATATATATATGTATATATATGTATATATGTATATATATATATCTATTCTGTTTCTTCATCTGACCTTTGGTATGCTTGTTGTCCTTTTATAGTGATTGAAAGGGTGTCAACATGGAGTAGTTTCAGGAGGTTAGACAGTTGCCAATATAGTTTCCAGATAACTGCATATCTTAACTCCCTAGTGGTTATCTTCACAAATAGGAGAGGAAGTTATCTTATCCTGGAACCGTGACTGGAAGACTTAGTCACTACTCAGGTTATACATGACTCTCTTGATGTTATGGTCGCATACAGTCTGCGACCATAGGTCAGTACTAAGGTCGACATTGGTCATGCGACCTTCTGGTTCACAGGAAACTGAGCTCTGCGACCATGGAGCCATATATCATATCCGAAATATCTTAAACATGATATATTTAATAAACAATTGACTAGTCCAAGTAACATTCATCGTCAGCTAGCCCCAAAATTTGAAGGAATAAAAAGTTTATTACTTCAAATTTAAAAATTCAAGAATATATCATCTGACGTTTCGCCTTCTTTTGTTGTTTTGAAGACGTTGCTTCCAACGTGTGTCAGTTTGTTTCCCAAGAAGAACTTTGAGGTAAATTCAACAAGTAATCATAAAGCCTTTTGCAACAAATCAAGGAAAAAACTTAAGTGCATTTTTAAGAACTCGAGGCTTCTGTGAATATGAACCGATGCCTCCAAGCCTTATAAATAGTGAGGCCCTTTGTTATAAGACTTACAAGCTTTCATTTGCTAAGTCTTTAGAACTTCTTCTCAACTTCTTACTTCAATTCTCCTTCTCTGTTCTCATCTCAATGGCGAACTGAGACTCCAAAAAGATTGTTGAGAGTGATGAAGAAGAAATGGCAATAGAAGATGAGATTGAACAAGCACTTCAGAAGGTAATTCTCTTTTGAAGAATCTGCATGAATCTTTCCTTTTGATTGGATGTTTCCAAAGTAACACATTTTGGAATTCTTTAGATGTTCAAGGATTCAACATATTCAAAGAAGCGGTTTGGGGGTGATGCAGGATCATCCAGTGGAACTTCATCTAAGAAGCTAATGGGAACTGAAGTCTGGGTTGCCACATTACCCTAAGTTTCTGTTTTGCATCCAACTTCTGTTCTACCCTCAGCTTTTTCCACCCAGGTTATAATCCTCATCTTTTATCCTTGTTGCATAGTCCTGTAAATAATCCATGTACATACAGGAGGACAATGCCCTGTGGGTCCTCAGCGAACAGCTTGCACAGATGGAGGTTCTTCTGAAGGAGAAGACTGCTTTGTGCAGAACTCTCCAAGAAGAAAAAGAAAGGATTGAGGAGCAATCCCTCAAGCAAGGACGCAACCTTGATACTGTCTGCATGGTTGTCGATCACCTGAGGGAGAGCCATAACAGGGCTATTGAGGATGCGAGGTTAGCTCGCGAAGAGGTTGACCTCATGTGAGGGCATAGGGATATCTCTAATTCACTTAGGACCAGATGTAGTCTCGTTATAAGATACGATATTGATAGATTGAGGGACGTTGTAGAGTCCCTTGGGGCAGCTAGTGTTAATCTCACTTGCAACATGTCCCTTGGAGAAGGTTGTACATTACTTTTGGGACAGGTTGACGCTTTGGTCACCTGCATCCCTTATGTATGTAAAGAATGCAAAAAATAAATTTCTTTTTCTTTATAATGATTATGCATAATCTATAATCATTTGTGAATTCTCAATTTGATTTTGAGTGAATGTCTCTGTGTGAAAAATGGTTACAGGTAAATGTCTCTGTGACCATGTAACACCCTGAGTTTAGGGGTGAAAACTTCCTTTTTCATGAACAGCATGCATACATATATCTGTAGTAGTAGCCAGATCAGTATCTATCTCAAACCCTAAAATCTCCAAATCTAACCTGTGAACCCAAATCAAGATCAGATTGTTCAGATGTGATTTATCAGTTACTCTGAACCTAAAAGTCTTCAGAAGCCAGATTCAATTCCATCTCTAAATCCCAGATTTGTCAAAACTTCTGTTTTTGAAAACAGAATTAAGTTAATTACCCTAAATACTCTAAACTCAGATTTAGCCAAATCTTGACCTAATTCAGAGCAGATTATTCTTAGATTATGATCATGGGTATGCCAATACCTTAAACCAGAAAGTTGGCAACCAGATTTCATTATCTAGACTCTTTTCACAAATCAGTCCAAGAGGTATTGCAGATCAGTCCTTTTCCAGATTTTCCATAAGCCTAAAAAGGCTAAATGTTGCAAATCATTACCAAATTTAGAATTTCTTCAGCAAACCTCTTCCAAATAAGATTTGAAACAATTTTCCCTTCTGTCCAGATTCCAAAATCTCATCCTAAATGCCAGAATTCGAAATCGATCAAAACTCAGATTTGAATTACCCTAAAATACTCTATTTTCAATTTATATCAAAAACTATTCAAATGTGCCAAATTTTATCAAATATCTTTACCAAATATTTTGTTGAATATAGTTTACAAATCAATACAATCAAATTCAATTTTAAATCTTCCAAATCTCCAGATTTGCATATCAGTCCAAAACTCAAAGTCTGAAATTGCAACTCAGTCCAATTCGACCAGAGCTCTCAGCTGATTTTCGACCAGAGCCTCGCCGTGATTGTGCGCCGTGTTTGCTCGTCGCCGGTGAAGCTTCACCTACGCTTGTGGCCATGCATGCTTGTGTGTACGTGTCCTCGTTTCAGCCCTCATCGTGGCAACGCCGATGAACAGCCACCGCCCCCGTGCGCGACCAGCAGCAGCAACCACAGCTTTGTCAGTAGCTTTAGTGCCGCGCCAGTTATTGTCGCCACTGCCTGCTTCAGCTAGCGCTAAGTCCTGATGAAGCGACAATGTGATCAGCTGCAGAACCGTTGTCGCCGTCGCATCACCGTTCATCGCTGTTTCTTCACCGCTGTTGCTTCTGCGCCCAACCAGTCTCGTCACTGGCGCCAATCTCTTCGCTATTCCATCTTCACAAGCTTCACCATGCCTATTTAAGCACTCCTGTACTCAACAGCTTATTCACACTTCACCGGAAATCAGCTAAGTCCCAGATTTTTCTGTTTTTGTTTTCTTCTCCGGCGAACTGTCGAGGAGGCTCACGGTGCCAGCACGCCCTATCGCACCAACCTTCAAATTGAAGCCACCAGTGAGTTCCCCTTATCCTTTTATCTGTGTGATAGCATTTAATTGCTCATCGGTGACCTCTAACGCCGGCGATTTACCCTGTTCCAGCAATGTAGCCCGATTCAGCCCAAATTAGCTTTCGAGTTTGTAGATTAAAATGATCAGAGAGCTATTTTGAGTATGCCTGTGAACCTAGAATCAAAAATTGAACTCCAATTGAAGTTTTCCCCAAAATTGAACATCAACAGTCACCGGCTCTCATCGCCAGGCCACACCGGCGATCCTCCAGCCAAATTGACGTCACCAGTAGCTTACTAATATCCTTCTATCACTCTCCAAGCAAAGAATTGAGTTCAAACCTTCTGTATCAAAAATGCCCAATTCCAGTGCCTTTTTCTCCGGCGCCGGCCATCGGAAAGTTTTTCCCAGCCGTTTCAGCCCTAACCACTTTGTCCAGTGTGTGTGCCTTGAACTCCTGAGCATTTTTGTCTTCTAGCCCGACACCTAGATCGGTCTAGATTGAGAGTTATAGCTTTGCCAAGAACTATGTCCAGAACTATTCCAATGCAGTGAGATCACCGCAGTTCATCGTCGGATTTCTTGTCGTCCGGCCATCTTCAGCCATGGATCCTGTTATGTATTTTGTTCCTGTTACTTAAGCCTACCTCCTAGACAAAGTTAGCATACCAGTTGAGCCCTTGAACAGCATTTTATGCTTAGCCCTAGATTTTGACATTGTCAGCCCTATGCCAGAGCTTGTCAGCCAGTGGCATTAGCTCTTTTCACCTCTTTCCAGTTGTGCAAATTGAAAATAACTTTGTCCACTGAAATTGTAGAGCTATAATCTACATTTTATTCTACTGCCACAAGTTGAGATAATCCCTCTATCATCCATCGACCCTATGTCGATGCCTTGAACCGAATGTCGACCTAAAGACGTTTGCTATTTTTGAGCGAACCAGTCACAACCTTAATACCATTCTGATATTTTGAGACATTTGCAGCCTTGAAACCCTAAGAACATCTAACACCTACCCTTAGCCCAGATTCCTTGAAACCCTAGAATCTCGACTCAATTCAGCTTGCAATCCAAATTATCTCCAGTATCGTTCAGTTATTTTTGTTAAGCATATAAGTTATAAAACATTTTAATATAATAAGTAATCATTGTGTGTTTGTTTGTCGTCAAGCAGATCCAGAAGCTGACTTTGAGGATTTTGCTGTTGACCCGTCATCAACTACTGTATCTTACGACGCGGAAGGCAAGTCATATTCTTGGACATCTTGAACCTATATTTTAAAAGTTACTATAATATAACCTTGAATATAGATAATATTGCATGTGAAAAATTAAGAATGGTTGAATTATGAATTGGCAGTACTAGACTAGTTATCTGTAAAATGTAAAATGAACAAGTTTTGAGCCATGAACTAATATATATTTATGTATATACTGATATTCATGAAATAAAACCCCTAGCCGTGACCAGAATTTTGGTATGGATGGCTGTAGCACTGGAGGTGCTTAACTGCAAAGGATAGCAGGCACGGAAGGTGCATGATTTGTGGATGGTCTGGTCACTGGCATATAAGGACTAGAACCTTATGTTGTGCATCTAGTGGCATGAACAACGTGCTAACCGCAAGTCTGGTATGGGACAGGCCTGAACAAGTAATTATGTGGATCGCACATGAAACCCTTGCATGAGATGTGTTGTGATGCACGATTTACACGGAGTACGGCTCCCACACATATTACTGAAGGTGATCTTGCACGCTGACCCAGTAATGGGAATATGCAAAGGGGTGGAGGTTTGGGTACAACCTGCCACAACTGTGGTTCGCAGAGATCCACAGGGTCAGGGGTGAATTGTAAGTGAAACATAACAAAAGTTCTTGTTATCTCCACCTTGCCACTCACAATATGAAGTGAGCCAGGGGTCCAATCATTTTGATAGGAAGGGCATGAAAGTGGAATATCTTGTGGGTAAATTGGTACCTCTCTGTAGAATTAAAAACGTATTTGAATACTCCGAGCTCTCGGGTTTATAGGAGTCTGCTGCCGTGGATTAAATCCACGGGGTGTGACACAAGTATATTTTCTAAATAAAATTTGTTAAATCAAGATTACCCAAATGACATGTGTTGTCATGACAAGGAGTGTTGCCATGGGCTGTCATGTGTCGACGTGTCGCGGTAGTGCTATAATCTAGTGAACATGAATAGCAATGCTATGTTATGAAAAGTGCTGCCATGAGATAAGATGAGTTGAGATATGAAAGAAAAAGGTTATTTTATAAACATCTATAATTCTTGACTAGTCTAGGTTCACATCATCACTACTATATGTATCTACTCTTACCTATGACTGAGTACGTAAGTGCTTACCCTTGCAACATACAACTCAGAAGATGGAGCGTACCCTGATCAAGATGAAGGCGTGGAGAACTTTGTGGATCCAGAAGGAGGAGAGTCAGTTCCGCCAGAGCCCTGATGTGTGTTGTTCTGCCGTCAACTTCTTTTGTGGGAGGGTCACCTATCTTCTGCTGTGTAATTATTATTTTTCTAAACATTGAATGCCGTGAAGGCATTGTAATCTCTTTATGTAATATTAAGGCCAGCAGGCTACACTGCTTAAATATTTTGTAAGTTACTCTGTTGCAATGTAATATACTCTTGTGCTTGACTTATCCTGGGAAGTCAAAGGTATGCATATATGGGACTAGCTGCAGCGAGCTAAGTCTCCACGGGAGTAGTCGCAGTCCCAGTTTCAGGGCGCGACAGACCATAACATCCACAGGTAATCAATACTATGTCCATGGTTACTGTGATAACAAATCAAAGTAATAGAAAACCAGGACAAAATCTCTGTATGAATAAAATGATTACAGGTAAATACTTCTAAAATCATAATATTCATAGGTAAGATATTATGACTATGGTCTTTGCATCTATAAAGTACTAAAATCACATGATTGCATTAAGACCATAGGGAACACTGAGGTCACAGCATTGCAATGAGACCATAGGGAACACTAAGGTCATAGGATTGCATTGAGACCACAGGTAGCATTGAGATCTTAAGATTGCCTGAGACCATAGAGTAGCACTAAGATCACAAAATCCCATTATAATATGATTATTTGTACCGTAGCCCCCGAATGTGAAATAAAATGACCTTCCAGTTTCCAAAAAGATTCAATTTGTTTCAAATTGTAATAGGGTTAACGATATGGTTTCAATCCGTGAAAACCCACCATGAGAAAACATTAAAATAATGAATGTAGCAGGTAGTGGCCTTGGGCACATAAAAGGAGTTACCTTCGTTGAGAAGCTTCAAAGAACCCTCTTTTACATCTGCCACTCCGCCGCAAAAAATCCTCATCTTCCCAAAAATCTTCACAGCGATGGCATCCTGGAGCCAATCAAGCCATTGCGACACTGAGAGTTTAGTAGCACAAGAGAAAGAGGAAATTCTTCCCCCTCAGCAGCTGATCAACTGGTGGCCCGCGGGGAAACGTGAAGAAACCCCAATCGTCCAAGAGAACGAAATGGTGATTTTTGAAGAATTTCTTCAGTGCGGATTCCATCTACCAGAAAGCAAGTTTCTTAAAGACATCCTTGCACACTTTGATTTAGAGCTGGTATACCTCCACCCCAATGCAATTCTCATTCTGGCTGTCTTCCAACACCTATGCGAGGCATTTGTTGGAGTGCTGCCGTGCGTAGATTTGTTCCGCTGATTCTATTTCTCGGCATGGTCAAAGAGTTCCAGTGCAGCAGGATGTGTTTATTTCCGACTGAGGGAGAAGAAAGATTATCCTTCTTTCCGGCTACGTGACTCTGTGCATGGATGGAATCAGTGATGGTTCTACTGTGCCATGCTGGCGGAGAGTAGTCTCTGGTTTGAGAATCGGAGACCAGTGAAGAGCAGTGAAATGGACGCTGCTTCCACTTTAAATCAAGACATACAGAAGCAATCCCAGGCCATTCTTCACTTAGTCCATCAAGGACTGATGGCACGAGACATTATCCGTGACTTCATGAAGAACAGGATGAGCCCTCTAAAGAAGAGGGAACATCCAGCCTGGGAGGTGCGTTCTATTATGAACAACACCTTGGATTATAACCAGGGTAAGTAAGTTTGTTTACTTAAAAGATATGTGAAATTGTTGACAATCTGATGTTTATACTAAATGATTGGCATGACAAATAGCTATGTCCCTACCTGAGATCAATAGGAGGACAAACAACATTCTGAAGTCGCACAACATGGTAACAGAAGGAGCACCAGGCTCAACCCGACCGCAGAGCCTGCTCAACAGTAGCGACAACATCAAAAGGTAAATCTTCTTTCGAGAATTTGTTCAATGATTGTCATGACAAATAGCTATGTCCCTACCTGAGATCGATAGGAGGACAAACAACCTTCTGAAGTGGCACAACGTGGTAACAGAAGGAGCACTAGGCTCAACCCGACCGCAGAGCTTGGTCAACAGTAGCGACAATGTCAAAAGGTAAATCTTCTTTCGAGAAACTTGTTCAATGATTGTCATGACAAATAGCTATGTCCCTACCTGAGATCGATAGGAGGACAAACAACCTTCTGAAGTCGCACAACGTGGTAACAGAAGGAGCACTAGGCTCAACCCGACCGCAGAGCTTGGTCAACAGTAGCGACAATGTCAAAAGGTAAATCTTCTTTCGAGAAACTTGTTCAATGATTGTCATGACAAATAGCTATGTCCCTACCTGAGATCGATAGGAGGACAAACAACCTTCTGAAGTCGCACAACGTGGTAACAGAAGGAGCACTAGGCTCAACCCGACTGCAGAGCCTAGTCAACAGTAGCGACAACGTCAAAAGGTAAATCTTCTTTCAAGAAACTTGTTCATGTATGTCTATTGATATGAATCATCAAGAAACAAATTATCAAGAAACAAATTGTTCATGTATGTCTAATGATACAGCTGCTAGAAGGGCAAGTTATCAGCATGAAGCATCTTGTTGATGATGTTGGACCTTCTGGGAGGTCCTCATCAAAGAGAGTAAAGGTTATCTCTTCCAAAACCAAGAAGATGAAGAAGCCAACCCCTAGTGCAACCAAAACGAAGACCATAAGAGGGGCTTCATCAAAAACAAAGAAAACCGAAGCAAAAAATGTTGTGGTAAGGTTTTCTCTTCCCCCTGTTATACCATGTACGAATAGGAGTCATTTCTTAATCGTACAGGGTGAGGGGAGCGAGGATGAGGAAGATGAAGTTCCTCTGATCCGTCGAAGGAGAAAAATGGTAAATCCTCTGGAGATAACCATTCCAGATGTACCATCATCCCCCAAGACTCCTAATGCACCGACCACAATAGTAGAAAAAGCTATTGTGGTTGCGTATTGTGTGGCCACGGAGAAGCATGCGGCCACTAGGGTAGTTTCTAGTACTGAGGCCAGAACTCCTACAACTATGGTCGCAGAGGACTCTGCGGCCATAGTTTTACCAAGCCTAGACTTGGTGACTCCCCTACAAATGTAGAAGGAACTGTTGCGGTAAGAATGTCATACTTTGCAAAATTTACATCATTGCAAGTACAAATCATCTTGTGAATATGCAGGAAGAGGAGTCTACTATCCTGTTTAAGAAGAGGCAAACAAGGACAGGCTCCGATGATGTCGCGACTAAATCGCTGGCTTCACTTTTGTCGCCCAGAAGCGCAACATCGAGCCCCCAAAGCTTGCTGGGGCTTCGCATCAGGTAAAGCATCTTTTCCTACTAACTTTTAATTTGGCGCAAAATTGGATTCACATTTTTGTAAATTGCAATCTTCTCAGAAATCCTGTGCCCATCACTTTGTTGACTCCACCTGTACCAAGCAATTTACCTGCAAGGGAGGTCTCAAAGGATGCGGACATGAACACAATGGCTGAGGGAAATCTCCAGACCATCGTTGAAGAAATAATTGCAGACATTCAATCCGAAAGGGTTGAAGCTATATTTGTTGACCCGACCATAGGAGTATTACCACAAGGAACAACACCCATTCTTCCCTTGGTCGAGGAAAGGACTTCTGTCCAGGTTCAGCCTACTGATGAACCCGAGCCTCTAGAGAAAACACTTAGCAAATTCTTAGAGGTTAGTAAAGAAAAATCTTTACCTTACTTTTCATGCAAATCCTTATGAAATTTCAGGCTTGAACAACAAAATCTACTTTGTTTCAGGGCCTGACTTAGGTGTCGACCACATCCAAAATGATAGCAGATCAAGTCAAGGTCGCACAAGAGGAGATCATCCATCTGAAGTAGTAAGTGTTGAAACATTGTTGGTACTGACCTAAGTTTCATCCAAGGATTGCATTTACCTCTATGTTTTGCAGGAAAAATTCTTCATTAATGAAAACCATTGCTGATCAACAAGGTCAAGAAGAGACTGCGGCCATAGAGCTTTCCTCCCTGAAGAAAGAACTCAACGAGGCTCATAAGAAACTAGCCTGTAAGTTCACTTTGAAGTAAAAATGTTATTTCCTTACATGAACTCCTGTAATCTCATTACCTTGTTCATGTAGCACAAGAATAACAAATAAAGAGCCTTTGGAAGGAGAGAAATGACTTCAAGCAGAAGTGTGTCCAGACAGAAACTCAAGTTGGACAACTTCTCGCGATCATCAATCACCAACATGCAACCATTGAAGAATTCAAGAAAACTATTGAAACTGTCTACAAGGAAAAGAAGGCCCTAAAGGGAACAATCTCAGACTGTAGCAGTATTCAATCAGAAGCTTTCAAGAAATTGAAGATAGTTACGGATCTACTGAAGGCTGATATCATCGATCCTCAAAAGGAAACCTTAAGCCTTAGTGAATCCTGTAAGTTGGTCGTGGCTTAGACTAAATCCCTCATCGAATATATTCCTGAGGACATGAATAGGCAGAAAGAGGCACTGAAGACCAATGTTGATTCTATAGCCTCTGCCATTCTGTGCAAACTTAGGCATCACCATGGCCCAGATCTGAATCTGAAACCAGTGGCGGAAGATGCCATATTTGAGAGTGAGTGATCAGCTGAGCGCTATTATGGATGACGTCAGGCCATTGATTGAAAACCTCCTGAAAGATCTTAATCTGGCCTAATGTACTTTATTCCCCTTTGTTTGTTTTTTTACCTTTGTAAAGAAAACAATGATAAACACAAAGTTCTTTAATTTGTTTAAATTTGTGTACATGCACACATAGAATTCTAATAGAAAATATGCAGATGCATGATTTTTTGAGATATAAAAATATTTCCATCTAAATGTCATAGTTGTATTCTCCTAACCCCCTCCTGATATTACTAATACTGAGAACTCAGTATAGTAATTGCAGGACAATAAATATGCCCAGCAAAACCTCTTATGCATTGAGAAATGGCTTATAAAGAAAATTTTGAACTAAAGCTTATTATAAAATCACAAGTATAGACAGCTCAATGTGAGTGCTTAAAGCTTTCTGCGAACTAACAGCCACTCGAATGATCAGAAACATGCTAGTAAGTCTCGTGTGCGTTAAGAAATGAATTATTTAGAGATGTCTTATCTAGATGCGACCATGAGATTGATTAGCGAATCCACTTTAAACACTGTGATGAGATGACCATCCATGATCAAATCTATGGTCACAGTCTGCATGCAACCATAGTATTGAACCTCAAACATGGCTTGAATAGATCCAAAGGACATCAATTGAGAATATGCTTATAACATAAAAATGAAAGAAAGTTTTATTGTAAAAAACATGCTAATTGAATAGGAAAATGGAAATGAAAAAACTTACACGTAGAACTTGCGCAATTGATCTATATTCCAAGTATTGGATAAGATCCTTCCATCATCCATCGCTAATCGAGCTGACCCTGGCCGCGGCACTGAGACCACAGTATAGGGGCCTTCCCACTGAGGGGAGAATTTGTTGCGATTGGATTGGTTTTGAATTTTTCATAAAACCAGGTCACCCACACGAAGACTATGATATTTATGTAAAGCTTGTAAATATGCTGCTGACTTAATCAACACTCGTTCACGTTTCTCCTCAAGAAGAATAATGTCTTGTACACTGTCGACGATTCGGACTCGGGGTCCTTAGTCAAACTTATGCAGAATTTGTGAGACCTTTCAGGGTGTCCCTCTGGGAAAGGATGATGAACAATGTCAGTTGGAACACAGAGAGATTTATACAGGTTCGGGCCCTCGATGGTGGGAGTAATAGCCCTACGTCCTGTTGTGATTTCACTATGTGTGGGAAAAAAGGGTTACAAAGTTGGGAAAAAGATCATCACAGGCGAAGATCTTTTCCGTGTGATTGTCTAAAACAAGGCTAAACTAGCCTATGGAAGCTTGTTGTCGCTGATCAAGATGTATTCGAGATCTCTTCTAGATGTATCTCAAATGTATCCAGGATGTGTCGTGTCCCTTGTTGTACATCCGCTCACCCCTTTTTATACTGGTCGAAAGGGCGCAAATGCACAACGGATTTGAATAGTTGCTCGGGTGCAGTTTTGATAACCGCACTTAACTTCCACGTAGGCTTAACACATGCAATTAAGGGATAACCGCACAAGTTAACCTCCTGGTAGTTGTCTTCATATGTGGAAGAATCTTCGGGATACTCGGGATATGCATGTTGCAGAGCTTAGACAACCCTAAATTACTCTGGTCGAGGGTAGTCCATGACCCTCTGACCGCGCACTGTCTGCGGCCTCCTGACCGCACACTGTCTGCGGTCTCATGATCGCTCAAAAGCCCGCGACCATGTATCTGCGCCTCTTAGGTCGTTTGAGATCATAGTAGCGGACCTACGAACATGGATCTGGTTCAAATCTGTCTTGAACCAGATGTGCATTGCTCCGAACTAGCTCGGGTAACAATCCTCATCAGCTAGCCCCCAAATTTGAAGAAAATGAAGAGACATATTTACTTCAAATTTTACTCCTGCATCGGATAAGTGACTCGATGCTTCAACTCCTCCACTTAGTGGCGCACTAAGTGTGGCGGTTTATTTCCCAAGACATGCTCTGGGTTGTATTTGACAGGTAATGATGGCGCCGCGGAATTGTTTTAACCAGAGATAAAACTGTAAATATATTTTAAGAACTCGAGGCATCAAAAAACGGACCGTCACCCTTGGGGGCTATAAATACCGAAGCCTCTTAGCCCTAAAACATCACAAGTCTTTTTCTCGGCTAAGTCCTTCCCAAAGCTATCTTTCCCTCTCTTCTATTTTCACCTCAATGGCAGATCAAGACACCATTGAGATTGAAAGTGATGAAGAGGACATGACACTTGAACTCGACCAGGACCTGCAGAAGGTAAGTCTTTTCTGGAACTCTTGGTTCAAGTTATCAGTTGATATTCCGATCATTTCCAAAAAATGACTTTTGGAAATTCACAGTAACCAAAGAGTTGGCTCCTCCAGGGAAGAAACCCAAGGTTGACGAGGGATCCTCCAGCGGCACAAGGGTTAGGGACGCATCATTGCTCTCTCTTCCTTTGGCCCCTATAGTCCTTCTTGTCCATGCAACTCGGTAGGTCGAACCTTCATCTCCACCTTCGGAGGTCCATAATAATCCTTCAAAGCCTTCTTCTCAGCTTTCTCCATTGCAATCAAATGATCCCCATCTTTTGACGAGTTATCAATTTTCTGGTGAGAAGGTTGCATCCCCGCGACCAGATAACCCTCGATTTGTGTTGGGGAAGCAATCTTTTCGTGGGAAAGTTGCACTCCCGCGACCTGCTGGTTCCCTACTTTTGTCGGGTGATCTACTTCTGGGGGAAATACTTCATCCTCTCACTTGCGAGGATTGGTAATTATTTTCATCTATCCTGCTGGTCGTTTTAACTTGTAAAACTAACACATGCATATGCAGGAGATGAAAATTTCTGAAGCCCCCAGCGACTAGCTTGCTGAGACCCAACCTCTTTCCCTCGAACAAACCCTTCAGAAGGAAAAAGAGGTTCTGGAGAAGAAGACCGAAGAGATGTCTTCAGCCATTCTGCACCTGGAAGAATGTTTTGACAGATCCCGCGAAGAGGCGCACCAATTCCGCTTGGAGAGGAACTATGCTCGGCAGCAGCGAGAACTCTCCGATACGATCAGGAATAGTAGTGCTTCTCTGATTCGGGATGATGTAGATAGTCTTAGAGTAGTTGCTAGTTCTCTTGGGACGGTCAGTGTAGACCCTACTGACGTCAATATGTCCTTAGGAGAACTTTGTAAACTTCTCTCGGATCAGGTCGATGCTCTGGTCGCCTGTATCCCTTTTGTATGCAAAGATTGTCAGAAATAAAAATTTCTTCTACCTTACATAACTTGCCTTTTCCAGAAGAATTATGCAAGAGTTAATTTGCATTGAAACTCTTCTCAATCTATGTGCGAAAATATGGTCATAAAGAATGCCTTCACGACCAAACATACACAGGTAAACCTGAAGTAAGAAGTATCTCGATCAGAAACGCATTAATGTGTTATACCGCGACTAGTACTAGAACTGCGATCAGAACTAAGGTCGCGATCAGAACTGAAGTCGAGATAACATAATGCCTTGATCGGATGATAACCATATATGTTGCGATTACCTACTTGCAGCGATCACATAATTACGTTGCGACCACCATGCAAATATTGAGATGATCACAGAACTACATTGTGATCACCACACGAAAATTAATTCACAAAAAACGGGAAGGATCATTTCTTCCATAATCTTTGCAAAATTTTCATGTTTTTGTGTGCACCCCAGCCCCCGAATTCAAAACAGAAAAAATAAAAAATATTTTGTTGTTCCAGATTTACTGTACGGAGTGCATAACGGGTTGCCAGAGAGAAGGCACCCATTATGGGAAATTAATAAAATACTCGACGAAGGGTTGCCTCAGGCATATAAAAGGAGAAGGTAGCTTCCTGAGGAAGCCACACAACCAGAAACCCTTCACCTGCCTTAGAGTTTCTCGCCGCACAAAACCCTCTTTTGCATTCCTCATCTCCATCGCCTCCAAAGTCACCACCTTTCCTCTCAATCTTTCGAAAGAAATGGCATCTTGGAGCCGATTTGTCCACCATACCGAAGAAAGCTTGGTGGCCCTTGAGAAGGAGGAGATTCTCCTGCTGCGGCTGCTGATCAACTGGCGGCCAGTGGAGAAAGACCAAGAAACCCCAATCATTCAAGAGGGCGAGTTGGTGGTCTTTGAGGAATACCTGCGATGCGGGTTTTGATTCCCGGAGAGCCAATTCTTGAAGGGAATCTTGGAGCATTATGGGTTGGAGTTGGTGAATCTCCACCTAAATGCCGTTCTTATCCGGGTGATCTTTCAGCATTTGTGCGAAGCCTTCGTCGGAGTGCTCCCAAGTGTGGAGCTTTTCTAACGCTTTTACTATTCGGCATGGTCGAAGAGCGCCAATGCCGCCGGATGCATCTACTTTCGGATAAGAGAGAAGAAGGAATACCCCTTCCCGCCCCTCCGGGATTTTGTCCACGGGTGGTACCAGAAGTGGTTCTACTGCACCCCTTCGTCGGAGAGCGGGTTGTGGTTTGAAAACTCTCGCCCAGAGAAGTCCAGCGAGTTGGACTCCCTTCCTGCTCTGAGCGCAGAGCAGAAAAAGCAAGCCCAAGTTATTCTTCACCTAGTCCAGCAAAGAATGACTGCGCGTGACATTATACGAGACTTTGTGAAGAACCGGATAAGCCCCCTACGTGAAAGGGCTCATCCGGCTTGGGAAATCCAGTCCATGGCGGATAGTACCTTGTACTACAATAATGGTACGTCTTCTAGTCAACAAAACATACATTTCTACTGAAAAAATGTCATTCTCGTGAACATGCTTGTCTGTGATGCAGCCCTGCCTTTGTCCAAGATTGAGAAACGGACAAATTATCTCCTCAAGGGGTACAACGCCGTTGTAGAGGGAGCCAAGGGATCGCCTCACCCCCAGACCCTAATCAATGCCGACGACGATCTCAAACAGGAGCACCGAAAGGTATGGCCTTTCTTAACGAGCTCTATTGTAGATCATCCATCAGTCCTGTATTAACAAGAACATTTGGAATGACATAGCTCCTAGGGAAGTTCACAGAGGTGACGCGTCCAAGCGAGGACATTGGTCTCTTGGGGAGACCGGCTACGAAGAGGGTGAAGAGGACCTCTTCGAAGCGTGCGGTGAAGGAACCTGCTCCCAAGAAGTCCAAGAAGATTCTAGGAGAGGCCTCTTCACAGAAGACATCCCTTACCGCAAAAAGGACTGCGGTAAGATACTCAATGCCTCCTGTAACCCCAAGTATGAGCAGGAATTATTTCTTCATCGTATAGGGTGAAGGGAGCGAGGATGAGGAGGATGACATTCCTCTGGTTTGCCGCAAGAGGAGGACGATCACTCCTACGACCAGCGAGGTCCTGTCCCCGACCGCAGGGACAGAGATGACCACTATGGGCCCTGCGACCACTGATAACCCCAATGTCTGAAGCTCATGAAGCTTCAGGATTTGCAACACCTCCCCTTATGACAGAAGGGGCGATTGTGGTAAGACTTCTCACAATCCTAAATGTTTTTGCTCGTCTGTGCACATCCATTAAGTTATGTTATGTTCAAATAGGAAGAGGAAGACGATATTCCCCTCATCCACCGCCCAATGATTCCTGCCAGTCCCAGGGTGGTGAGTACTCCACTCCTACTGACAGGAGTGGGGATGGCCGAACAAGATCCTGCAACCACAACCGATCTTGTGATTGCGGACGAAGTTCCGGTGCCAGCAGTCCAAGAAGCTTCAGGACCAAGGACTTCCTCTGTACCGACAGAAGAAGTCACCCCTGTAAGGTCCATTACATCCTTGGTTTTCATCATTCCCCATGTGTATCCTTATAGATTTGCATGCACACAGGGAGAAAAGGTCAAGGTGTTATTTAGGAAGAGGAAGACCAAGACAGATGATGACTGTCCTCTTTTCCCCGGGGAACCCTCCTCAAAATCCCAGAAATTGGCAGGATTTCGAGTAAGGTAAGAATCTCTCCTGTTTGGACGGGGTCGTATTACAATAATCGATTAAAGAGACTTTAACCGATGATTCTCCTATTTTCTGATGTTAGGCGCAAGGATACAGCGCCAAGCCCCCAGTGACCTCTGCAAGTGTTGAAGCCTCCCCTGCTACCGAGGTCACGGGCGAGCAAAGTTCCATCCCTTCGGCCAGGGAAGTTCTTCGGGCCGTTATACATGGGATGGCCGCAGAAGTCCAATCGCAGAGACTGGAATCTACGACCCCAGCTATGGAGGATGCTCAACAGGCAAATTCATCTGCCGCTCCAACTGGGGATGAGGCGAGTCTAGCGACCCAGCCTCCAGCTGAACCAGAAAGTGGCTCATTCAGCGAGTATATTGAGGTATGCCGAACACCCCTTGTGGTTTTTAAGTTTGCATTTGGATAGGAATGTTCAAACTTTGAAACTGATCCCCTTTCATGTCATAGGAACTGACTCGTCTGGCGACCAAGTCGATGGCTATAGCAAATAGCATCGAGGTCACGCAAGAGGAAACGAGTCACCTGCAGCGGTAAGGAAGATGTTTCTTTATTTGCCTGAACGTAAGTCCTATCTTGACAATTGTTTCTTTTGTCACAGAGAGAACGCCTTTCTGATCAAAAGCCTCGCTGATCGGGAAAATCAGGAGTTCAGGGCAGTTGCCAAGATCTCATTTTTGGAGACCGAACTCCAAAAATTGCAGTCGCAGCTCTCCTGTAAGTATTCTTCCGACCAGAGTGAATTATTCTTGTCATGCGAACTATTCGTGATGGTCTCTTATCGCAGCCCGAGATGACCAAATAAGCCAGCTCGGCCAAGAGAACAAGGATCTCCAAGCGACCATCGAGTTGCAAAACTCAAAAGTTGATTCTGTCTGCAGGGAGAACAAAGACTTGAAATCATCACTCTCAGCCTGCAGCAGTATTCAACAAGACATCTTCGAGAAGCTGAAGATGGTGGCCGGTTTGCTAAGGGCTGACGTGGTCGAAACCGAAAGGGACGACCTTAGCCTTAGCGACTGGACCACACTGGTCACGACCCAAGCAGAGTCACTACTCGAGTATCTTCTTGAAGATACGAGGCGGCAAAAGGAGGCAATCAAGACAAGAGTTCGATCAGCGGCCTCCGCCATCCTCTACTGGCTTCGTCTTCACCATGGCCCAGATCTTGATCTGAATCCAGTGGTGGGAGAGGCAGAGGTCAAGAGTGAAGACCAGCTTGAGCTCATAATGGAGGAAGTCAAACCTCTCGTAGAAGATCTCTTGAAAGAGCTTGGTCTGATGTAAATCTTGTACCTGTAGAGATACAATGTATACTATGCAAATGCATGCCTTATTTTTAAAAGAAAAGCACTTCTTTTTGTTTCATGTTGCGACCATATTCGCCCAGCCCCCTCCTGTGATTATGTATTCTGAAGACTTAGTATTATAAACACAGGAAAAATATGGGTGTAACGACAACCAGGAACATCCAACCAGACCTACAATCATGTTCGATATAACACCTAACCTTATTGCGAACCGGCAGCCACTCTGATGACCAAGGACATGCCAACAAGCCCCATGTACGTTGAGAAATGGCTTATTGAGGGGTGTCTTGTCTGGAAATGATCAAGAGATCGGCCAGCGAATCAAATCAAGGTATCATAGTGACGTAGTTCTCGGCGATCAGCCCCCGAGCCAGACTAGTAACATACAGGCAAAAAGAATAATTATCACATGAAACAACCAAGAGTACTAATTTTGTTCGATCATGCTAATTGAAAAGGAAAAGGGATTTGGAACTTACATGTAGAACTTGCGTAGTTGATCGATGTTCCATGTATTGGATAAGATCCGACCATCTTCCATCGCTAACCGAGCTGATCCTGGTCGCAGCACCGAGACGACAGTGTAGGGACCTTCCCATTGATGGGAGAATTCATTGCGGTTAGACTGGTTTTTTATTTTACGTAAAACCAGATCACCCACGGGAAGGCTACATGGTCGCACCCTTTTGTTATGATATTTGCGCAAAACTTGCAAATACACCGCAGACGAAAACTTGATCACGCGTTTCTTCTAGGAGGATTAGATCTTGTAACCGTTGTCCGTTCCGATCAACTCATTCGAATTGATCTGTTCGGACAGAACCAATACTGATTTCCATGGGAAACACAACCTCAGCTCCGTACACCAGATGGAAAGGCATCTCACCGGTGGCTCGACTAGAAGTAGTACGTAGTGCCCATAGAACGGTATAGAGCTCGTCTACCCAAGCCCCCGAGCGTGTCTTAAGGCGATCAAAAACACGTTTTTTGATGCCTTGCAATATTTGCCCATTGGCACGTTCAACGGCACCATTGCTCTATGGATGAGCTATAGAGGCAAAGCACACCTTGGTTCCGATCTGGTCACAATAGTCCAGAAATAGACCGCTAGCGAATTGGGAACCGTTATCAGTAATGAGACGATTAGGAACACCGAATTGAGTCACAATGTTCTTATCAAAGAACTTTTGTGCGGCAGCAGTAGTAATATTGCGTACTGGTTCGGCCTCAATCCACTTTGCAAACGTATCAATGGCTACGAATAAGAACTTGCACCTGTTGACAGCTTGTGGCATAGGACCAACAATATCCATCCCCCAAACCGCGAAGGGCCATGACAGAGGGATGGTTTGTAGAGAATATGCAGGCTGATGGACCTGTCTTGCATGAAATTGACACTGAGGACATGTTTTGACCATATTCTTGGCATCATCAAGTGCCGAAGGCTAGTAAAATCCTTGTCGGAAAGCCTTTCCAACCAGTGTACACAATGACGAGTGCGCACCGCATACACCGTCATGAATTTCTTTCAAGAGGGATTTACCTTCCTCCTGGGATACACAGCGCATGAATACTCCTTGAGTACCTTTTCTATACGAAACTCCTTCTATAAGTTTGTATAGACACGCTTTACGAACCAATCGATTGCTCTCAGTTTCGTCCTCAGGCAAGGTCCCGTGTTCGAGATAGACCGTCAATGTATGGGTCAAATCCCGTTCCCGTCCAAGGTTGGTAACACAGACAGTTACCGGATCATCCTCGACCGTAGTCATGATCGAGGGATGTTCCAAGTGTTCGACGAACACTCCTGCCGGAGCGGATGTGCGTGAAGACCCAATTTTGGATAATTGGTCTACAAGAATGTTGTCCTTTCGTGGGATGTATTGGACTTCGAAATGACTGAAGTGTTTTTCCAATCTCCTCACTTCCCCCAGGTAATGAGCCATTGTCTCATCAGAGGTGCTGTACTCCTTGTTTACCTGGTTTACGACCAGCTGTGAGTCTCCCCTCACCACTAATCGATGGACTCCGAGGAATTTTGCTGCCCGGAGCCCTACAATAAGACCTTCATACTATGTTGCATTATTGGTCGCAACAAAGTGTAGTTGAATGACATACTTCAGCTGCTCGCCCTAAGGCGTAACTAAGACCACTCCAGCCCCCGAGTGTTGAAAACTATGAGAGCCATCAAAATACATTGTCCATTGATCAGGGCATTCCAAATCTTCGGACGCCTGCACGGGTGGCTCAGGATTAGTCCATTCAACCACGAAGTCGGCCAGGATCTGAGACTTGACCGCGGTGCGGGGCGTGAAATGGATGTCGAACGCTCTGAGTTTGACGGCCCATTTGGCGATCCGACCAGATTTCTCCGGATTACGGAAATGTCCCCCAATGGAAAAGATGAGGGCACTGTGATCTTATGTGCTTGAAAGTAATGTCGTAGCTTACGGGAAGCCATCAGTAGTGCGTAAAGTATCTTCTGGACCTCAGGGTATCACTCCTTAGGACCATGAAGTACTTCGCCTATGTAGTAGACGGGTTTGTGCACACCTTCTCTTTTGGCGATCAGAACAGTGCTGACCGCGTGAGGTGTAGCCGCCAAGTAAAGGAGTAATGGTTCCTCTTTGTTAGGAGATACCAAGAATGGCGGACTGGATAAATATGCTTTAACCTCCTGAAATGCCTTTTCGGCTTCATTGGACCATGCAAAATTATGGTGTTTACATAGGGCCTTGAAGAAAGGTAGTCCCTTCTCGCCTAGTCGTGATATGAACCGGCTTAATGCCGCCATGCGACCTGCTAGGAGCTGAACATCTTTGATGGTCGAGGGAGACCTCATCCACTCGATAGCCCTGATCTTTTCGGGGTTAACCTGGATCCCTCTCGAACAAACAAGAAAACCAAGAAGTTTTCTAGATGAAACACAGAAAGAACATTTCTCCGGGTTTAACTTTATTCCATATCGATTCAATTTACAGAAGGTTTCAGCAAGATCGTCTAAATGTGATGAACTTTTTAAACTTTTTACAACCAGGTCGTCTACATAAGCTTCAAGATTACGCCCCATCTGGGAAAGAAAGGGTCTTTCGCATCAAACGCTGGTACGTGGAACCTGCGTTCTTGAGACCAAACGGGCATTCTGACGTAGCAGTAGGTGCCGAATGGGGTGAAGGTAGTCTTCTCTTCATCTTCTTCTGCCATGCTAATTTGATGATACCCTGTCTAAGTGTCCAGGAAACTCATCAGTTCGCAACCCGCAATAGAGTCTACCAGCTGGTCGATGCGGGGAAGGGGAAGTCATCCTTCGGGTAGGCACTATTTAGGCTGGTGTAGTCGACGCACATGCGCCACTTGCCATTTGACTTGCAGACCATGACCGGATTTGCAAGCCATTCCGGGTGATCGACTTCGTGAATAAACCCGGCCTTCTGGAGTTTATCTAACTCCACTTGGATGGCTTCCTGCCGATCAACAACAAAACGCCTGAGCTTCTGCTTGATTGGTCGCTGTCCAGGTCAAATTGCTAACCTATGCTCGATTACCTCCCTAGGGACATCGGGCATGTCGGATGGTTTCCACGCAAACACATTTGCATTAGCTCGAAGGAAGGCAATGAGCTCGAGTTCCAATTTGTCATCCAGGCCTGATCCAACCCAAATTGTCTTGGATGGATCATCTGGGTACAATGGAACAAGTTTTAGTGTTTCATCTGGTCGAGGAGTGGCTTTGATCGTATCAGTGGACACTGTGGCAATCGGGTTTCTCGGAGGGGAAGCTGATCTACCATCTCCAGGGACAACTGATCACATGTCAATGCCACGTTGTGACTGCCTCGGACCAAAATAACGCCTTTGGGGCTAGGCAACTTGCCGCACTGGTAAGCATAGTGCGTAGCCATCATGTACTTAGCAAGAGTTGGCCTGCCAAAGATCGCGTTATAAGCTGAATCACAATCAATTACATCAAAAGTAACTAATTCTGTTCGGAAGCTGTCTGGTTCACCCAGCATAACCGGAAGGACCACTTATCCCAATGGCATCATAGAGGGACCAGGAATTATCCCATAAAACGGATGAATTATGGGTTTGATTTTTGAACGAGGAATTTGCATCTCGTTGAGTGCCTTGACTAATAAAATGTCCAAGGAACTACCTTCGTTGATCAGGACCCTTTCGACTCTCGCATTACTGATTATTGGGGTTATGACCAAAGGTAGCCTCAATGGTCGAGTAAGCCCCACAGGACAATCAGAGCAATCAAACGTCAAAGGTGTATCCGACCAATGGGGGTACTGTGGTTCACTAAGGGGAGTCTCCATTTGGTTCACCTCTCGATAAAAGGCTTTAAATTGCCATTTAGAAACAAAAGAGGAGGAACCTCCGAATATAACATTAACATGATTACGAGGTACCTGGTAGGACATCTCTTCGTCTCCGCTGGCGTCCCATAGCCCGCAAGTCTGTTCTTTTGGTGGCAAGGTCGGCATGGGTCCGATCCCCTGGTAGAAGTCATCCAACTGCTTCAACCAACTCCGACAATTCTTGAGGTCGTGACCTGCAAAGTTGTGGAGTGGACACCATCTCCTGCCTTCCTGCGGATTAGTCGACTTCTCTGGCTAGTCGGCATTACGACCACCAGAAGCAGTTTTATTTTTAAATGAAGGTTTGTTACCTTTATACGGTGGAGGTTTCTCTGCGACTGCGACCTCTCGGTATTGTCCACTTCGATTCCTTTTTGATTTCTTCGACTTCCCGCCTGATGAAGACTCTGGCTTCTTGTTCGAATCCTCCATCTTCACGTCCTTGAGACCTGGTTGAGGTGGTAAGTTACCCTTATCCACCATCCGATTCCACTCAACGGCCTTGGCCGCGTCAGAATATCGATCAGCCATATCAAAGAGATCAGCTAGTGATCGAGGAGGATGGATGAGCAAATCTTTGGTAAACCTCCGATATCGAACAGCGTGTTTAAACACCCTGATAACGGAGTTATCAAATATGTTTGGGATGGTATTTCTCACCCCGACAAATCTCTTGACAAACTGACGAAGGGTTTCGATCAAAGTTTGTCGTAGTCGATGGAGGTCGTCCTCTTTACCCGGCTTCTAATAACAATTTTGGAAATTGTTGAGGATAGCATCACACAACATTTCCCAGTTATAAATTGAACACTTGGGTTGATTAAACAACCAGGTTTTTGACGGTCCCTCGAGGACTGTAGGCAAATAGTTGGCCGTGACCCGGTCATCGCCACCTGCTGCTTGAATAGCAGTGATGTAAATTTGGAGGAACTCCTCGAGGATTCTAAGTTCTGTCAAATCTCTCAATGGCCCCCGGTTTGAACTTGTCTGGCCAAACGACCACACGAAGGCCGGGCGAGAAAGCTTTACAACCGACATAAGGACCATGAATAGACCTGCGACTCTCGACCTGATCTCAGGCAACCTCACGCAAAGGAGAGGCCACGCGTGGTCCCAGGCGAGAGTGGACAGGAATCCGTTCCCGATCACGAGAATTTCCCACCTGTCTGGCTTTGTCATGCCGAGACGGTGCTAGTGGTGGACGATTCCGTCTACCAGAACTATAGTTAGAGTATTCTCGGTCATGGGAACGTATCGCTGACCAGGAGGAGGCTGTAGGGGTCGCATCAGATGCGACCTCGTCCAACCTCTCCTCCAAGATTCTGGCGAAAGCCGGTCTCTGCGCATCCGTGACGATAGGAGGAAAATTACGCAGGACCACTGCGATGGATCGAAGCCGGCCATGCATGCTCCTCCTGGGTGTGCCAGGTGTCACCGTCTCTTCATCCGCCGGTAAATTTTTTGAGGGTAAAGATGGTGTCTAGTCGCGTCTGCGACCACGTGGTCGACGGGAGGAACTCGGAGCGGCGTCGTAATGAGCTTGTGCATTTTGAAGAGCCTCTAGGGCTATTATGCGAAGCTCATCATCTTGCTGTTCGCGACCTTGACCTCCTTTTGTTTGCGTTCCTGCTCCTCCCTAGTAGCCTGCTGATCGGGAGTTTCTTCCGATAAGGCAGTGAATTGCCTAGGGAGCGAGGTCACCGATGGAGAAAACATCTCGGTTTGTTCTGAGTCAGACTCGAAATCAAAGAGGCGGTGGAGGTTATCAGGGTCAAACCTCCCCAGGCTAAATTCCTGGTCGACATCGCCCCTACCCTCAACTGGGTCGTGCAATGGACCGGACTCAACCTCTAACGTAGTAAGAACCACAGTGCATTCTGGTTCTGCGTCTGTTGTCTCCTGGTCAATGGACATGACCTGAGTGGTCGAGTCGACCTCCGGGACATCTTCGCCTTCGGTTTCCTCCATTGGAACAGGATCACTAGGTGAAGGCATCTGGATGTGGGCGTAATCCTCGAGATCAAAGTCGTTCTTGGAATCATACGCCCCAGACATGGCTCACTGAACCTCCGGATAGAAATAAGAACGCCTTGAGAAAGGCCCCACGGTGGGCGCCAGCTGTCGACGATTCAGACTCGGGGTCCTTAGTCGAACTTATGCAGAATTTGTGAGTTGTGAGACCTTTTAGGGTGTCCCTCCAGGAAGGGATGGTGAGCAATGTCAGTTGGAACACAGTGAGATTTATACAGGTTCGGGCCCTCGATGGTGGGAGTAATAGCCCTACGTCCTGTTGTGATTTCACTATGTGTGGGAAAAAAGGGTTACAAAGTTGGGGAAAAGATCATCACAGGCGAAGATCGTTTCCATGTGATTGTCTAAAACACGGCTAAACTAGCCTATGGAAGCTTGTTGTCGCTGATCAAGATGTATTCAAGATCTCTTCTAGATGTATCTCAGACGTATCCAAGATGTGTCATGTCCCTTGTTGTACATCCACTCACCCCTTTTTATACTGGTCGAAAGGGCGCAAATGCACAACGGATTTGATCAGTTGCTCGGGTGCAGTTTTGATAACCGCATTTAACTTCCACGCAGGCTTAACACGTGAAATTAAGGGATAACCGTACAAGTTAACCTCCTTGCAGTTGTCTTCATACGTGGAAGAATCTTCGGGATACTCAGGATATGCCTGTTGTAGAGCTTAGACAACCCCGAATTACTCTGGTCGAGGGTAGTCCACGACCCTCTGACTGCGCACTGTCTATGGCCTCCTGACCGTGCACTGTCTGCGATCTCATGATCGCGCAAAAGCCCGCGACCATGTGTCCGCGCCTCTCAGGTCGTCTGAGATCATAGCAGCCGACCTACAAACACGGATCTGGTTCAAATCTGTCTTGAACCAAATGTGCATTGCTCTGAACTAGCTCGGGTAACAATCCTCGTCAGCTAGCCCCCAAATTTGAAGAAAATGAAGAGACATATTTACTTCAAATTTTACTCCTGCATCGGATAAGTGACCCGACGCTTCAACTCCTCCACTTAGTGGAGCACTAAGTGTGGCGGTTTATTTCTTGTTGGGGGAAATCTCTGCGAGACTAAGTCCAGGTAAGTTGCGTCACATTCGCCTGGGGACGTGGCCTCCGGTGCCTGCCCCGGGCGCCGCCATTTGGCTCCCAGGACCTGGCCTCCGGTGCCGGTCCCCGGCGCCGCCATTCGCCCAGGGATGTGCCCTCCGATGCCTGCCCTGGGCGCCGCCTTTTGGCTCCCGGGACCTGGCCTCCAAGTGCCGGTCCCGGGCGCCGCCGTTTGCCTGGGGACGTGGCCTCCAGTGCCTGTCCCGGGCGCCGCCTTTTGGCTCCCGGGACCGAGCCTCCGGTGCTGGTCCCGGGCGCCGCCTTTTGGCTCCCGGGACTAGGCCTCCGGTGCCGGTCCCGGGCGCCGCCTTTTGGCTCCCGGGACCTGGCCTCCGGTGCCGGTCCCGGGCGCCACCATTCGCCCGGAGATGTGGCCTCCGGTGCCTGCCCCAGGCGCCGCCTTTTGGCTCCCGGGACTTGGCTTCCGGTGCCGGTCCCGGGCGCCGCCATTCGCCCGGAGATGTGGCCTCCGGTGCCTGCCCCGGGCGCCGCCTTTTAGCTCCCGGGACCTGGCTTCCAGTGCCGGTCCCGGGCGCCACCATTTGCCTGGGGACGTGGCCTCCGGTGCCTGCCCCGGGCGCCGCCTTTTGGCTCCTGGGACCGGGCCTCCGGTGCCGATCCCAGGCACCGTCTTTTGGCTCCCGAGACCTGGCTTCCGATGCCAGTCCCAGGCACCGCCATTTGCCCGGGGACGTGGCCTCTGGTGCCTACCCCTGGCACCGCCATTTGGCTCCCGAGACCTGGCCTCCTGCGCCGATCCCGGGCGCCGCCATTCGCCCGGGGATGTGGCCTCCGGTGCCTGCCCCGAGCGCCGCCTTTTGGCTCTCGGGACCTGGCTTCCGGTGCCGGTCCCAGGCGCCGCCATTTGCCCGGGGACGTGGCCTCCGGTGCCTGCCCCGGTCGCCGCCTTTTTACTCCCAGGACCTGGCCTCCGGTGCCGGTCTCGGGCGCCGCCTTTGGCCTGGGGACCTGGCCTCCGGTGCATGTCCCGGGCCTCATCGCCCTTCTAACAGGTAAAGTCTCTGGTTGTTGATCACGTGCAGGTCACGCGAGGAGCACCTCGGGAATCAGCGACCACCTGTCAAGCATCCAAGGCGCTTGACCGGGAGAAGGACGTTGCTACCCCTCAATCCGACGGTAGCGTCCGGGGTAGTTTAGTCTTTTTTGCTTCTTTTTGGGGCTATAAATAGCCCTTGTACTCCCTGTTGTAAGACAAGTGATTCATTGTTGTTAAGTAGCCAAAACTCACAGGTGTGCTCCGGAAGCCTCTCCCCCGAGAGAGCCTCCCCAGCCAACTCTGGTCGGGAGCACGCCGACAGGACTAGGGCCCCCACCGGGACCCGAACCTGTATAAATCCTCGTGTCAATTCTTGTGTTTGTCCGGCGGGGGAGGACCGGTCACCCGGTCAGCCCACGTCGCGTTTTCTTCGCGAGGATCGTTCACAAAACCTGCCGGGGTATTCGCTATACCACGACATTTCCCAAGACGTGCTCTGGGTTGTATTTGACAGGTAATGATTGGTTCAAATCCATCGCTAATCGAGCTGACCCTGGCCGCGGCACTGAGACCACAGTATAGGGGCCTTCTCACTGAGGGGAGAATTTGCTGCGATTGGACTGGTTTTGAATTTTTCGTAAAACTAGGGCACCCACACGAAGACTATGAGGTCGCACCAGTTTACTATGGTATTTATGTAAAGCTTGTAAATATGCTGCTGACTGAATCAACGCTCGATCACGTTTCTCCTCAAGGAGAATAATGTTTTGTACACGTTGTTCATGTTGGTCAGAATGCTCAAATTGATCCACACGAACAGACCCGATATGAATTTCTGTAGGTAATACGGCTTCAACATCGTATACCAATTGAAAAGGCATCTCTCCCGTAGCTCGACTGCATGTAGTGTGTTCTCCATAAAACGGAGTAGAGTTCGTCTACCCAAGCCCCCGAGCGTAACTTAAGGTGATGAAACACTCATTTTTTAACGCCTTGCAATATATGCCTGTTGGCACGTTCAACGGCGCCATTTCTCTGTGGATGAGCAACGGATGCAAAACATACTTTGGTCCCGATATCGTTGCAATAATCCAGAAAAAGACCACCAACGAATTGGGATCTGTTGTCGGTAATGAGATGACATGGATCACCAAATCGTGTTACAATATTCTTATGAAAGAATTTCTTCGCCGCAGCATGTCGCGCCCCGAAACTGGGACTACGACTACTCCCGTGGAGACCTAGCTTGCTGTAGCTAGTCCCATATATGCATACCTTTGACTTCCCAGGATAAGTCAAGCACAGGATTATATTCACATTGCAGCAGAAAAACTCACAAAATATTTAAGCAGTGTGGCCTGCTGGCCTTAATATTACATAAAGAGATTACAATACCTTCGCGGCATTCAAGGTTCAGTTAAAGCAAAATAAAAACTTCTACACAGCGGATGATGGCTGTCCCTTCCACAGTAAGAAGTTGACAGCAGAATAACACACATCAGGGTTCTGGCGGATCTGGCTCTCCTTCATCTTGGTCCAAGAAATTCTCCACGCCTTCTTCTTGATCATGGTACGCTCCATCTACTGGGTTGTAGGTTGCAAGGGTGAGTACTTACGTACTCAGCAAGTCATAGGTAAGAGTAGATACATATAGTAGTGTTGTTATGAACCTAGACTAGTCAAGAATTATGGATGTTTGTAAAATAATCTTTTCTTTCATATCTCATCTCATGACAGCACTTTTCATAACATAGCATCGCTATTCATGTTCACTAAATTATAGCACTACCGCGACACATCGACACACGACAACCCACGGCAGCACCCCTTATCATGACAACACATGTCATTTGGGTAATCTTGACTTATCAAATTTTATTTAGAAAACATACTTGTGTCACACCCCGTGGATTTCATCCACCACAACAGACTCCTATAAACCCGGGAGCTCGGAGTATTCGAATACATTTTTAACTCTGCAGAGAGGTACCAATTTACCCGCAAGATATTCCACTTTCATGCTGTGAGTGGCAAGGTGGAGATAACAAGAACTTTTGTTATATTTCTCTCACAATTCACCCCTAACGTTGTGGATCTCTCGCGAACCACAATTGTGGCGGGCTATAACCCCACCCCTAAGTCTCTTCCCATTACTGGGTCAACGTGCATGATCACATTCAGTGATACGTGGAGGAGCCGCACTCCGTGAAATTCTTGTACTGTTTTCCATCTCATGCAGGGGTTTCATGTGCGATCCACACAAGTACTTGTCCAGGCCTGTCCCATACCAGGCTTGCGGTTAGCATGTTGGTCATGCCACTAGACGCACAACACAAGGTTCTAGTCCTTATATGCCAGTGACCAGATCATACCACAAACCATGCACCTTCAGTGCCTGCACATCCAGTGCAGCCAAGCACATCCAGTACTAGTACCACCATTCCATACCAAAACCATGGTCACGGCTAGGGGTTTTATTTCATGAATATATATAAGTATGTATATATAATAGTTCATGGCTCAGTATTTGATCATTTCACATTTCACAGGCATCCAGCCTAGTACTACCAATTCATAATTCAACCATTCTTTCACATGCAATATTATTTATATTCAAGGTCATATCATAGCAATTCATAAAATATAGGTTCAAGATGATCAAGACTATGACTTACCTTTCGCGTCGTAAGAAACAGCAATTGATGTCCGGTCAGCAGTGAAGTCCTCAAACTCTGGCTCCGACTCTGTGCAAAGATCAAGCAAACAACCAAGAATCACAACCTTTTCAATACATTATTATACTACATGCAATAATGCAAAGATGAAATGTCTCGATGATTCTGGAATAATTGGATTTAGAAGCTAATTAGGGCTAACTCATAGAATTAGGGTTGAAAATGGGTGCTAGGGACTTTTAACGTTTCAGGGTAAGGAACTGACATTAAGTCCGTGGCTGGTTTGCCCAAAATCGACGAATGTCTTCAGGTTGACATTCGGTTCAAGGCATTGACAAAGGATCAATTATTGATATAGGGCTCAACTCAAGTTGTGATAGAAGAAGAAATTGTAGATCACAACATCAGGAGTCTAAGGGACAAAGTTATGCTCAAAATGCACATCTGGAAGGAAGTGAAAAGGGCTAATGCCACTGGCTGGCATAGACTGGCATTGGGCTGACATGGCCAGAAAATAGGGCTTGCCATAACTTTTGATCTAGGGCTCCAATTGATGCACCACATTGTCTACAAGATAGGCCTTGATAACAGGAACAATTCACTCAACAGGATCTAGGGCAGGAGATGGCTGGAAAGTGATGAAAACCGGCGAAGAACACGGTGGCTGAAGTTTCAAATCACAGCACTGGACAGAGGTTAGGGCATAGCTATAACTTTTGATTTAGACCGAATTGGAAGTCGAGCTAGTAGAGAAAAGTACTCAAGGAGATTGAGGCACATCTAACAGACAAGGTTGCCGGAGCTGGATCGGCCGTAATTATTTTTCCAGTGAGCGGCGCCGGAGAAGATGGCACAGGAATTGGGCATTTTTGATACAGGTCGATTGAACTCAATTCCTTGCTCAGGGAGTATCTAAGAGGTATAAGGAAGCTGTTGGCATGATTAATTTGATCGGAGGATCACCGGAGAAGCCTGGCGACGAGAGCCAGCGACTAGTGAAGTTCCAATTTGGGAACAGCTTCGATTCAAGCTCAATTCTACAATCTGGATTCACTGGTTTGCTTAAAATAGCTCACTGATCCTTTTACTCTACTGGATTGAAGGCTAATTCTGTCGATGATTCTGACTCGGAGTCCTCAGCCGAACTTATGCAAAATTTGTAATAGCGAGAACTTTCAAGATGACCCTCCGGGAAGGTATGTAGAAAAATGGAGAACAAGAGCACAAAGAGGTTTATACAGGTTCGGGCCCTCGATGGTGGGAGTAATAGCCCTACGTCCTGTTGGGATTTCACTATAGGTGATAAAGGTTTACAAGATGGCGGGAAAACACCTTCACAGGCGAAGAGTTTTTCCTATGTCAATGTACAGAATGAAGCCAAAAAGGCTTATAAAAGACTATCTAATCAAGGTCGTAGACTTGGCTGTTTGAGTGGTTGAGATGTGTTGTATCTCGCTTGTATCAGAGATGTTGATCTCCCTCTCTCCTGTTTGATGCACCTTGCCACCCTTTTATACTGGTTGAAAGGGTGCCATGCCGTAACTGCATCAGACAGTTGCTTGGATGGTTGGATGCGGTTTTTAGAGAACCGTTCTTAACCTCCACGCAGGTTAAACACGTGTTATTCATGGATAACTGCACGTATTAACCTCCTGACGGTTGGTCTTCCACGTTGAGGAATCTTCGGGATACTTGGAATATTCCCGCTATAGGGACAGCCAGACAGATGAACTCCAAGTACCCTGGTCGAGAATGTTCTGACCGCGGGATGTTGGCTGATCGCGCAACATCTCCGACATTCTGTTCGCGTATAGCATACGAACTTCTGACCGCGCGAAGCCTGCGGTCTGATCGCGCAAAGCCTGCGACCTGATCGCGCAAAGCCTGCGACCTCGGGCTGATGCTTCTCAGAATGACTTGAATTCGCACCGCCGGGCACGTGTCTGGCTCGAATCTATCTTGAACCAACAGTGCATTTATTTGAACTGTCCCGGGTGTCAATCCTCGTCAAATTCGGATTGATTTGAATTGCAAAGCTGGAATAGGACATTTTTGAAATTCGGCAATTGCCGGTGATCACCAGCGATGAAATGCATGAGAGTTCAATTAAATGATACAGAACGATGGAGGAGGATGAGAGATACTTACTGGTGGCTTCAATTTAGGGTTTGATGCAGTGGGTGAAGCTGGCACTGAGCCTCCTTCTGTGCTCGCCGGAGAAGACGATTGCAGCAAGGAGAATTTTTGTTTAAATGCTGAGAAGCTCTGGAGAGCAGTACTGGTGACATGGAAGCTACTCAGGACTGCTATCTAAGGGCAAGGCGAAGCGAAGCAAGGCAAAGTTTACTGCTTAGCGGTTATGTTGCCTTCGCCAGTGTATCTTCGGGCTGAAGCAACAACGAGCAGGTGAAGCTGTACAAGCTGCTGGTGAGCAGTAGCTAAGGTGCAAACACGTGTGCGCATGCAAACACGGTTGCGAGAAGCACGGGCTAGAGTGGTGCTCGATCGGCGGCGAAACACGATGACGAAGTGCTCCTGGTCGCGGTCGCACGGCGTTGATCGAAGCAAAGTACTGCGCGTTGTGGTCGCGATCACAAATAGTTGCTCTGGTCGTGAACTGCTGCTGCTGATTTGGTGAGCTCTGGTCGCAAGCAACTCCTCTGGTTGTGAACAAGAGATGTGCTCGAGCCAAGGACTTAATTGCAAGATTCTTTGTTTGCAACTTGGACTGATTTGTAATTTCTGGTTTAGAGATAGTTGATTTGCAATCTGATTTCATAGATGAGTATAAACATATACCTTATACTCATATAGCAAGAGATTTGGTAAAATCTGGCATGATTTGATGGTTTTTGATATAAACTGAAAATAGGGTACTTTAGGGTAAATTAAGATCTGAGTTTTGATCGATTTCGAATTCTGGCATCTAGGATGAGATTTTGGAATCTAGACAGAAGGAAAAATTGTATCAAATAGCATTTAGAAGAGATTTGCTAAAGAAATTCCGAATTTGAAGTTAATCTGAAGATTTCAGCCTTTTTGAGTTTCCAGATATCAGATAAAGGACTAATTTGCAATATAATTTGGACTGATATGTGAAAAAGGCTTAGATAATATAATTTGGCTGCCAACTTTCTGGATTAAGGTATTGGCATACCCATGATCATAGTCCAAGAGTAATCTAGTCTGAATTAGGTCAAGATTTGGCTAAATCTGAGTTCAGAGTATTTAGGGTAATTAGAATATTAAGTAAAATCCTGTTTTCGAAAACAGAAAAGGATTGATAGATCTGAAAGTTAGAGATGGAATTGAATCTGGCTTCTAAAGGCTTTTATGCTCAGAGTAACTGATAGATCATATCTGAGTAATCTGATCTTGATTTAGGTCTACAGGATAGATTTGAAATTTTATGGCTTAAGATAGATTAGGGTTGAACTGATCTTGCTACTACTACAGATTTATGCATGCATGATGTTCATGAAAAAGGAAGTTTTTACCCCTAAACTCAGGGTGTTACAGGATGTACCAGCAAGGATGTAATTCTTCACCAAGCCAAGCTTTGGACCATGTTGTACACGAGATAGAGTCCAGTTCGGCCACCAGGGAGCAGCTCACCTTCAAACGAACATAAAAGCTGCATACCGAGTCCATTTGGAATGCTTGAGTACTTGATGGAAAGCTTATTCTAAGACCTTTCCAATGGATCTGGCCCTACCTTCAGATTCCTTCTGGGACAGCCACAATCATCAAAACAAGTTGACATACAAAACCTGGACTCTTAGGTGCTGCGTCACCTCTCTTTTGGCCCACAGCCCATGTACCCTGCCTAGGGTTGCGAGCCAACCCTAGCCACCACCCCTCTCTCCTTTATATGGCTGAACTCCTCAAGTTCTTCCTTAGGTTATTTGCTACATTGTTTCCCGTTGCGTGAGATACAATTATTCATCGGAGTAGTGTCGAAAGACCTGGTTTAGTGAAAGATAACCTCAGTGTTCATTCTGAAATTTCAGATTGCTTTGCATCTTGTTCTTGCTCATTTCTTCTACTGCATGCAAGAATTAACGTTCGTGGTAAGGTCATCCTGGCGTGAGCATGGTTGATAACGATAGGTGCGTGGGTGTAGCGATTGCAAGGACTCCATCCCCGCTGATTAGAAGCCTTAAAACGCGAACGTCTCTGTTCCGCAAAGTAGAACCTATCGGAAGATCGGGTCACTGTCGCATCAATTGGTATCAGAGCCACAGTTGCCCGTTAGGTATCACCATTTTTTCCCTTTATTTTGTTGCTGTTTTCCATCACCTAGAATCCAAAAAAAAATAAGGTTCACAAAAATATTTGTTTTTCCCCTTCCAAACCTGTTTGTGTCTTTCGATCTGTTAATTTTTTTTTGTTAAATAGAGTTTGCGTCCATTCTAGCATTGTCTAGTTTCTAGTCATAACTTTGATCCTTTAAAAAAACAAAAAAAATCCCACGCCAACAACCCATCCAACAACCCAAACCCTAATTTCCAATCTCGGCCAGATAAACCCCTTTCCTACCGCCGCCACCAAAAACACCATAACTTTTGATTCTGTGATCCTTTTCGACTGAAACCAAAGAGCGAAGATTCATAACTCAATTTTCCATCTTACTGTAAATTTTCACGTCCATCCATTCAGGGAGTAAAACGTTATGCACTTCGCAATCCGAGGTGCTTGCTGTTTTTCAGATCTGCAACCACGCGCACTTGTGAAGTTTGTGCGAATTTTTCTGCCAGTTTTCAGAGAGTTGTCCTAGAAGAAAAGTTGTGGGAAAAGCTGTCAGAAAACAGTGAAAAAATGAATCATTGAAAAAGAGGCATCTGAAAAAAAGATATGGCCAAAATACCGACGTGCTGTCACGCTGACAGAAATCTGCAGTTTCCAAATTTGGTGTGATCTCGTGTTTTTCAAGTTCCATATTCCATATCTTTGAGTTTTTTTTTTTGTGTCTACCACTCGTATCCACTGCCATATACTTCCATTAGCCTATTCTCCATCCTTGGTTGATCAGCAACTTAGGCTAAGTGCTAGATACGAACAAAATTCAATTCTATGCAAGTGTGAGATTAATTGATTGTTTAATCCTTGCTACTCATACCTAGCCTTCCGAACTCCACTTTCTTCCAACTTAGTTACAGATTTACTTTGCAATCGCGAGCTCCATCACTATCACAAGTTGTCACGAACCAGCCTACCAGATTGCCTCGCCTGTCGCAGTTGGTAAGAAACTTGCAAGAGCTTGGTAAGAAGTTTGAGCGAGAGCGACTTTTACTCCTTGTCCACCACCTAGTAGTTGATAGAAAGAATATACACTGTGATTTCTCTTGTCTTCTACTAACAATGACAGGATCAGGGACTGGAGATCCGGATGGAGACGAGTGTGTTACAAGAATTAAGCTCATGAAGTATGTGGAGGATGATCAAAGTTTGTTGAGAGGAATCGACGCCAACCTCACCAAGCTTGCTCAAGACAATGAGAATAGGATGGAGCGAATCAAGCGGACCATCACCAACATCGTCACAAGAATGGAGCACCTTGAGATGCAGCCACCTCCACCTACGGCTCTTGGCCCTCTCAATGGAGGTCGAAGGGTGGTAAACCTTGCTGCCCATGGAGATGAAGAAGCATCACTAGCCGATGACATAGAGGATGTTGAAGGTGAAGAGAGTGTCGGCATTCCGGATGATTGTGCTGCTGAATGGGATGCACGGCTACGCCATCATATTCGCCGCAATCGTCATGGTATGGGAGGTAACAATGGTAATGTTAATCGACATCATGGTAATGTTAATGACGCATTTTCTAAAGTTAAATTTACCATGCCATCTTTTGCGGGTCGTTATAATCCGGATGAATATTTAGAATGGGAGTTAACCGGGATAAAAAATTCTCATGTTTTGAAGTGCTGGAAGAACATAGAATTAAACTTGCCACTAGTGAATTTACTAACTTTGCATCATATTGGTGGCATGAAATTAAACAAACGGATAATGTCCCTACCACTTGGAGTGCCTTGAAAGAAATAATGCGAGCTAGATTTGTACCCTCATATTATGCTAGAGATTTATTGAATAACTTGCAGCACTTGAACCAAGGTAATAAGTCTGTAGAAGAGTATTATCAGGAGTTACAAATTGGTATGTTGCGTTGTAATAGATTTTTTGGGGGTTTAAACCGTGAAATCTGGGATATATTAGAGTATAAGGATTATCATAATATCACTCGTTTGTTTCATCTTGCTTGTAAAGCTGAAAGTGAAGTACAGGGACGACAAGCTCGATCACGGGGAGGTCTTTTTGGAGGATTTACTTCAGCTCGGTCCACACCTACACCCAGGGCGCCACCTGCACCCTTTGCTGGTTGTTCTACTTCATCTACTTCCCGTGCACGTCCCGCTGATTCTACACTACCATCAAGTGTTCCCGCAGCAAGCAAATCAGCGATGGTGCAAGCACCGGCGAAGAGCGCTTCATTGGTGGCTTCCACGGGGAGGACCCGTCACACGCAGTGCTACCGTTGCAAAGGATGGGACCATGTCATGAAGGATTGTCCAAATCAGTGAGCCCTCATTGCAAAAGAGGACGGTGAGTATACTAGTGCTAGTGATATTAAGGACGAAGATTTGGCTTGTCGTGGTATAAAATACACCACCGACAGATTTCACGGACGTGTTTGACACAAGAACGACGGCGCGAGCTGACCGTGTGATCGGTCACCTCCCGCCGAGCAACATAGAGATTGGCAAAGTGATTTTTATACAGGTTCGGGTCCCGGTGGGGGCCCCAGTCCTGTCAGCGCCCTCCGGATGTGAGTTTGCTGGGGAGGTGCTCTCTCGGGGAGAGAAGTCTCCAAGGGAGCCTGTTGTTTGAGTGTGTTAAAATGAATTGGAATTGGTCACAAATGAGGTACAATGGGGGTATATATAGGCCTCAAAAGAAGTAAAAAGCCTAAAAAGCTCTAGCTACGTCCGTCGGATCGAGGGGCATTTACGCCATTTCATCAGTCGAAGGGCTTGGATGCTTGACAAGTGTCCTTGCTAATTGCTGAGGCGCTTCTGACGTCGCCTGCACGTGAGCTGGCACGGGAGACCTTCGTGGCTTTTCCCGGGAGCCCTCTGTGACTTTTCCTGGTAAACGTCCGGGATTTTCCCCGGTAGCTCTCGGGGACTTTGTGGGGACCACCATTCGGTACCGAACACCACGATACAGAACAGCGCTCCCCTATCGCAACTTCCCAGGATTCAGTTGCGAACCAGGAATGAGTATCACAACAACCAGCACAATACATAAATAGTTAACAAACCATTACAGGTTGACAGTCGATGGCACTAAGACCTTACATAAGTAGCACAACCAAGTACAAAATAACCTTTCAAGTTTTTAGCAAAATGCAGAAGCAGCGGAACACTAATCTTCTCCCACAGTCGCTCAACCGGGGTACGCGACACCAAGAAGCTTGGATCATACTCGAAGAAGTATTCAAAGGGCTCAGGCTCATACTCATGAGAGCCCAAGTCACTGGGTTCTTCAACCTCTGATGGAGTAATTCAGTCATGGGTGAGTACAGGGTACTCAGCAAATCACCACTTAACAAATACAAGTATATATAACATGACAGGGAATTCAAAGAAGGTATTTGGGGTTCTTTTCCAAACCTTATTCACAACCTAATAGTTGATAATCATGAAAAGCATTCAAAACATTCTTTGAAAACTTACCTTGCATAGTAGTTCAAGAGTGAAGAACTTAAGTCAATTTATAAAACAATTCATTTAAAACTACTTGCGCCTTGCAACATGGATAAAATCCATTGACCATAACATGCTCCTAAAACCGGGAGCACGGAGATTTAAATACATTTTAAACTCTACCGAGGGGTACCGCTTTACCCACAAGATTCCTCAACTAACCACTGTTGACCCCAACCACAGGCTTTTGCTCAATCACGCTACTTTAAGCATATGAGACTCCTATGGCAGGTTCGATCACGCTGCTTTAAGCGCGCCACTGAGTTGAGAATAACACGCTTTTCACCCTGCCTTGCCATTATACTAGCTCTGTCCTGTAAAAGGTTCACCACCAGGTGTCAACGATTCGGACTCGGGGTCCTTAGTCAATCTTATGCAGAATTTGTGAGTTGTGAGACCTTTCAAGGTGTCCCTCCAGAAAGGGATGATGAGCAATGTCAGTTGGGGCACAGAGAGATTTATACAGGGTCGGGCCCTCGATGGTAAGAGTAATAGCCCTACGTCCTGTTGTGATTTCACTATGTATGGAAAAAGGTTTACAAGGTTGGAGAAAAGATCATCACAAGAGAAGATCTTTTCTCTGTGATTGTCTAAAAAATGACTAAACTAACTTATAGAAGCTTGTGCTTGACCTGTCGTCTTCTTGTATATCTTTGTCTTGTACATTCGCTCACCCTTTTTATACTGGTCGAAAGGGCGCCAATGCACAACAGTTTTGAACGGTTGCTTGGGTGCAGTTTTGATAACCGCACTTAACTTCTATGCAGGTTTAACACGTGCAATTAAGGGATAACTGCACATGTTAACCTCCTGGTAGTAGTCTTCATACGTGGAGGAATCATCACGATCCTAGGAATATGCCTGCTGCAGAGCTAGGCAATCCCAAATTATTCTTGTCGAGGGTAGTCCACGACCTTCTGACCGCGCATCGTCTACGGCCTCCTGACCGCATAGCATATGCGATCTCATGATCGCGCAAAGCCTGCGACCATAAATCATTCTTGTGTCCGCGCTTCTCAGGTTGTCTGAGATCATAACAGCGGACTTTTAGACACTCATCTGGTTCGAACCCGTCTTGAACCAAATGTGCATTATTCCGAACTAGCTCGGGTAACAATTCTCGTCAACTAGCCCTCAAATTTGAAGAAAATGAAGAGACATATTTACTTCAAATTTTAATCCTGCATCGGATAGGTAACCCCACGCTTCAACTTCTACACTTAGTGGCACACTACGTGTGGCGGTTTATTTCCCGAGACAGGTTCCAGGTTGTTTTTGACAAGTAATGATAGCGCTGCTGACTTGTTTTTTAACCAGAGATAAAATCGTAAATATGTTTTAAGAATTCGAGGCGTTCGGCAATACGAACCGTCACCCTTGGGTGCTATAAGTACCAAAGCCCCTTAGCCCTAAAACTTCATAAGTCTTTTTTCGGCTAAGTCTTTTCCAAAGCTATCTCTTCTTCTCTTCCGTTTCCATCTCAATGGCAAATCAGGACTCCAAGAATATCATTGAGATTGAGAGTGATGAAGAGGAAGTGATACCTAAACTTGACCAGAACTTCCAGAAGGTAAGTCTTTTCTGGAACTTTTGGTTCAAGTTGTCATTTTATATTCTGATTATTTCCAAAATGCTTTTTGGGAATTCACAGGTGACCGAAGAGCTGGTTCCTCCAGGGAAGAAACCCAAGGTCGATGAGGGATCCTCCAGTGGTACAAAGATTGGGGATGCATCACTGCGCTCTCCTTCCTTGTCCCATGTAGTTCTTCCTGTCCATGCAACTCGGCAGGTTGAACCCTCATCTCCACCTTTGGAGATCCAAAATACTACTTCAGGGCTTTCTCCTTCTTTTGATCAGCTTTCTCCATTGCGATCAAGCGATCCCCATCTTTTGATGGGTTATCAATTTTCTGGTGGGAAGGTTGCATTCCTGCGACCAGATGACCCTCAGCATTTGTTGGGTGATCAATTTTCTCGTGGGAAAGTTGCACTCCCACGACCTGATGGTCCTTGACTTTTGTCGGGTGATCTACTTTCTGGGGGAAACACCTCATCCTCCCATCCAATCTTACCACGAGGATTTGTAATTATTTTCATTTCCTCTGCTGGTCGTTTTATCTTGTAAAACTAACACATACATTTGCAGGAGATGAAAATTTCTGGATCCCCCAGCGACCAGCCTGCTGAGGTCCAACCTCTTTCCCTCGAACAAACTCTCCAGAAGGAAAAAGAGGCTCTGGAGAGGAAGACCGAAGAAATGTCTTCGGCCATTCTGCACCTAGCAGAATGTTATGACAACTCACGCGAAGAGGCGCACCAACTTCACCTGGAGAGAGATCACGCTCGGCAGCAGTGAGAACTCTCCGATACGATCAGGAGTGGTAGTGCTTCTTTGCTCTGGGATGATGTAGATAGGCTCAGAGTAGTTGCTAGTTCTCTTGGGGCGGTCAGTGTAGATCCTACTGACACCAATATGTCCTTAGGAGAACTTTGTAAACTTCTCTCAGATCAAGTCGATGCTCTGGTCGCCTGTATCCCTTTTGTATGTAAAGATTGCCAGAAATAAAAATTTCTTTTACCTTACACACCTTGATTTCTCAAGAAGGATTATGTAAAACTTATAATCCCGAGTTGAAGCTCTTCACAATCTCTGTGTGAGAACATAGTCACAAAAAATGCCTTTGCGACCAAACATACTCAGGTAAATCCTTATCCGAAGTATGGCTTCGTAACAACTTTTTCGATCAGAAATGCATTGATGTGCTATACCGCGATCAGTACTGGTATTGCGATCAGAACTGAAACCGCGATCAAAACATAACACGTAGACCGAGTGATAATCGTATACGTTGCGATTACCCACTTGTAGCGATCACAGAATTGCATTGCGATCAACATGCAAATCTCGAGATGATCACAGAACTGCATTGTGATCAGCACATAAAAATTAATTTACAAAAGACATGAGGGATCATTTCCTTCATAATCTTTGCAAAATTTTCATGTTTTTGTATGCACCCTAGCCCCCGAATTTGAAACAAAAAATAATGAAAATATATTTTGTTCCGGATTTACTGTAGGGAGTGCATAACAGGTTTCTAGAGAGAAGGCACCCATTATGGGAAATTAATAAAATATTCAGCGAAGGGTTGTCTCGGGCATATAAAAGGAGAAGGTAGCTTCTTGAGGAAGCTTCACAACCAAAAACCCTTCGTCTATCTTAGAGTTTCTCGCCGCACAAAACCCTCTTTTGCATTCCTCATTTTCGCTGTCTCCAAAGTCACCACCTTTCTTCCCAATCCTTCACAAGAAATGGCATATTGGAGCCGATCCGTTCACCATACAGAAGAGAGCCTGGTGGCACTAGAGAAAGAAGAGATTCTCCCTCCACGGCTACTGATCAACTGGCGGCCAGCGGAGAAAGATCAAGAAACCCCAATCGTCCAAGAGGGCGAATTGGTGATCTTTGAGGAATACCTGCGCTGCGGGTTCCGATTCCCAAAAAGCGAGTTTCTGCGGGAAATTTTGGAACACTATGGGCTGGAGTTAGTGAATCTCCACCCAAATGCAGTTCTTATTTTGGCGATTTTCTAGCACCTCTGTGAAGCCTTCGTCGGAGTGCTTCCAAGCGTGGAGCTTTTCCGATGCTTCTACTTTTTGGCATGGTCGAAGAGTGCCAATGCCGCCGGGTGCATCTACTTCCGTATAAGGGAGAAGAAAGAGTACCCCTTCCCGCCTCTACGGGACTCTGTACATGGGTGGTACTTGAAATGGTTCTACTGCACCCCTCCGTTGGAGAGCGGACTATGCTTCGCGAACACCCGATCGGAGAAAGCCAGTGAGTTGGACTCCCTTCCGGCTCTGAGCGCAGAACAGAAGAGACAAGCCCAAGAAATTCTTCACCTATTCCAGCAAGGCTTGACCACACGTGATATTATACGCAACTTCATGAAGAATCGGATAACTCCCCTGCGTGAACAGGCACATCCTGCTTGGGAAGTTAGGTCCATGGCGGATAGCACCCTGGACTATAATAATGGTATGTCCTCTGTTGAATCTTGAGCCCTAATTAGAGTTTTGGTGATTAATGACAGCCGTAAGATTTGCGACTAACCTTTGTGTGTGAGACTCAGGTTAATCAGAGGAGAAAGCATCAAGAAAGAGCAAAGCAAGGTTATCAAGACTCCATGAAGCGAAAACGACGAAAACCCCGACAAAAGTACAAGTATCTAAACCTAGCGTTTTTACTTTTTGAAATTTTCTAGGTTAGATGGTCGTACTATTAAGAGGGGTCTTAGCACAAGTCTCTTGATCAAACTTGAAGTCTTTAGAAACACATTTGCATATGCATTTATTCTCAAATCAAAATTGAGTAAAAATTCAGCATTTCTGTTTTCGTTTTGTACTAGCCGGACAGTGTCTGAAGTGACCGGACAATGTCCGGCCAATACAAATAACTTCTGAATATTGCAAAACATTAAACAAAGACAAATACACTTGTCCGGTGCATCTGTCCGATGTAGGCCGGACATTGTCCGAAGTGACCGGACAATGTCCGGTCAATACAAATTTTCATGGCAAGTCAAGTTGAGACAAATGTATTTGTCTGGAGGCTTTTGTCTGAAATGCACCGGACATTGTCCGAAGTGACCGGACAATGTCCGGCCAATACATTTTCTGAGAAATTGAATATGCATGTGTTAACAGAGACATATGTATTTGTTCGGACATTTTGTCCGGATAAATCCCATTTGTCCGGCCTATACAGTTGATGGATTGTTTTAATTCAAGTGTCAACAGAGACAAATACATTTGTCTGGACAAATCGATTTGTCCGGTGTGTACATGTACTGCCGAACAGGGGTGTTAACAGAGACAAATGCATCTGTCCGGACAAATCCATTTGTCCGGCCTTCACAAACTTGTTCAAACGGCTACTGACACTTGAAATACACGTGAGTAACGGTCAAGTTTTGTGTACTGACCGGACAATGTCCCATTACATGCTTAAGAAAACCAAGTACGGAAAAGTAATTGCTAAATTCATTGGTTTACCTTATCAAAATAAACATAAAAAGAGAATTTGGGTCCCAAAAACCCTTGTTGCTAACTTCCAAGGACCCAAACAAGTTTGGGTACCTAAAAGCGTCTAACCTTTCTTTTAGGTGAACTACAAAATCGGTGGGAGGCATTGGGTGCTTGATAGCAGGTGCACTCAACACATGATCGGTGATGGAAGTCATTTCTCCTCATTTGAGAATGGTTGCAATGACATTGATAAAATCACATTTGGTGATAATAGCAAAGGAAAGGTAATTGGGTTAGGTAAAGTTGCAATCACAAACAACCTTTCCATCTCAAATGTACTCCTTGTTGAATCCTTGAATTTCAATTTGCTTTCGGTTGCAAAAATTTGTGATTTGGGTCTTAGATGCATTTTCGAACCAAATGGCGTTATCATTGAAAGTTTAGAAGACAAATCTTTAATTTTCAAAGGTTTTCAATATGGAGATTTGTATTTAGTGGATTTCGGTTCAAAAGATTCTTGCATTTCAACTTGTTTGGTTGCTAAAAATTCTTTGGAATGGTTTTGGCATCGTCGTTTGGCTCATGTTGGGATGCATCAATTAAACAAACTTTTAAAAAGAGATTTGATCTTAGGTATGAAAAATGTAAAGTTTGAAAAGAATAAACTTTGTAGTGCTTGTCAAGCGGGAAAACAAGTTGCTAGTACTCATCCCGCTAAAAACATTTTGTCAACATCTAGACCACTTGAGCTTTTGCATATGGATTTGTTTGGTCAATCGGAAACTCAAAGTATTGGAGGTAGTAACTATTGTTTTGTCATTGTTGATGATTTCTCCCGATTTACTTGGATTTTCTTCTTAAATCATAAATCTGATGCTCCAAGTGTGTTTAAAAGATTTGCAAAACGTGTTGAAAATGAATTTGAATTCCCCATCAAGAAACTTCGAAGTGATCATGGTAGAGAGTTTCAAAATTCAGATTTTATTGAGCTTTGTGATGAATCTGGAATTAAACACGAATCTTCCGTACCATATACTCCTCAACAAAACGGTGTTGTGGAAAGGAAAAATCGAACATTAATCGAAATGGCTCGAACTTTGTTGGATGAATATAAAACCCCCACTAGGTTTTGGGCCGAGGCAGTCAATACTGCTTGTTATGCCATAAACCGGCTTTATACTCATCCATTGTTAAACAAAACTCCCTACGAGCTAATTGTTGGAAGAAAACCGAATATTTCATATTTTTGAGTGTTTGGTTGCAAATGTTACATTCTTAAAAAACGCATGCATCTTGGAAAATTTCAAAGACGTGTTGATGAGGGTTTTCTTGTTGGATATTCATCAACTAGTAAAGCTTATCGTGTTTTTAACATCATAACTGAATGCATTGAAGAAACGTGCAATGTTGAGTTTGATGAATCTAATGGCTCTCAAGAAGAGTATGAAGATTTTGAGAATGTAGGAAATGAGGAACTACAAGAAGCTATGAAGAACATGACGATTGGGGACATCAAGCCCAAAGATGAAGATTCAAAGTCACCCGATCAAGAAAATGAAATAGCTTCTATGATTCCGGAGGCTACTACTCAAGTTGATCTTGATCCGGAAATGAAGGAAAACGAAGATCAAGCATTGTAAAATCCAAGACTTCATCAAACCATCACTAAGGATCATCCCGTCAACCAAATAATAGGTGATGTTCGTAAAGGTGTTCAAACTCGCTCTAGAATCGCATCTTTTTGTGAACATGCATCTTTCATTTCTAGTATTGAGCCTAAATGCATTGATGAAGCATTAGCAGACCCGGATTGGGTAAATGCTATGCATGATGAATTAAATAACTTTACTAGAAATAATGTTTGGGAACTTGTAGAACAACCTCTTGATCACAATATAATTGGTACAAAATGGGTTTTTCGAAATAAGCAAGATGAAAATGGCTTAGTTGTAAGAAATAAAGCTAGATTGGTAGCACAAGGTTATTCTCAAATTGAGGGATTAGATTTTGATGAAACTTTTGCTCCTGTAGCTAGACTAGAAGCCATTCATATCTTACTTGCATTCGCATCATGTTTTGAAATCAAACTATTTCAAATGGATGTTAAAAGTGCTTTCTTAAATGGTGAGATTTCGGAACTTGTTTTTGTAAAGCAACCACCGGGTTTTGAAGATCCAAAATATCCAAATCATGTCTATAAACTCTCAAAAGCCCTTTATGGTCTTAAGCAAGCCCCTAGGGCTTGGTATGAATGATTGCGAGATTTCCTAATTTCACAAGGTTTTAAAGTTGGAAAAATTGATACAACTCTCTTTACCAAAATCATAGACGATGACTTCTTTGTTTGCCAAATCTATGTCAATGATATAATTTTTGGTTCCACTAACGAAACTCTTTGTCAAGCTTTTGGTGAAACCATGTCCAAGGAATTTGAGATGTCTATGATAGGAGAATTGAGTTTTTTCCTCGGACTCCAAATTAAGCAAATCAAAGAAGGTATATTTGTGAGTCAAAGCAAATACGTGAAGGATTTGCTCAAAAGATTCGGCATGGATAATGCAAAGCCAATCAAGACTCCCATGGCTAAAATGGTCATTTGGATTTGGACGAGGGAGGTAAACCAGTAGAACTCAAATTATATCGTTCTATGATTGGTAGTTTATTATATCTTACTGCTTCTAGACCAGATATTATGTTTAGTGTATGCATGTGTGCTAGGTTTCAAGCTGCTCCTAGAGAGTGTTACCTAACTGCAGTAAAAAGAATCTTTAGATACCTAAAACATACACCAAACATAGGCCTTTGATATCCTAAGAATGCTAGCTTTGATCTCCTAGGATATTCGGATTCTGATTATGCCGGTTGTAAAATTGATAGAAAAAGTACTTCTGGTGGATGTCAACTTCTAAGAAGATCATTAGTCTCATAGACTTCAAAGAAACAAAATTCGGTTGCACTTTCAACCGCCGAGGCGGAATATATTTCGGCCGGTAGTTGTTGTGCACAACTTCTTTGGATGAAGCAAACTCTGTTAGATTATGGCATAAGAGTCAATTGTGTTCCACTTTTATGTGATAATGAGAGTGCTGTTAAAATTGCTAACAATCCCGTTCAACACTCTCGAACAAAGCACATTAACATTAGACATCACTTTCTAAGGGATCATGTATCAAAAAGGGATATAGTGATTAGTCATATTTCAACCGAAAATCAATTAGCAGACCTATTCACTAAACCCTTGGATGAGTCAAGATTTAGCAAGTTAAGAAATGAATTGAATGTTATTGACATTTCAAATGTTATTTGATCTCTTGCTTGTCTTGAAATGGTTCTTAGTTTGATTGTGTCTAGCATATATACTATTGCCTATATGTATATAAATATATATATTCAATCAATGTAGGCATCTATGCCAATCACTTCCTATTTTGAAGAAAAAGACCAAAAGTTTACCACTTTGTCGTTTCTCAACAAAACTTGGATAACACATTAAGGGGGAGCAACTTCAAGTTCATTGAATGCTTGCATACCCAAAATTGTGTACAAAAAGAAAAAATATGCATGTCTTTTATTAAAAAGGGTCATTTTTAAATCAAAAGGGTGAAAAAGTGCTAAAATATTCAAAATATGTAAAAATAACACAAAATCTTCAAAAATACCTTTCAAATATATTCTCAAAGGTTTTGAAAGTGAAAAGAAAGGATTTCGAGCTAAAATATAGAATTTTGACAAAATTGAAGATCTAGGGATCTTGTTTTGACCAAAATGACTTATTTTCATAAATTAAAATCGGTTGAGTTTTGACAAAAAATTTTGTACATGAAACACTTAGAGATCAATCATTCGAAGATAGTTCATGTTGAACTTTTTCTCAAAAAACCAACGGTTTGCTAGTTATCACATTTTTCAAGTCGCCCGAAAATGAGCTTTGACACGAAAATACCCAAAACGTGCATTTTGTGAATTTCGCTGTTTGAGCCAAAATCTCTTCCATGTTTTGGCTTGAAATAATATTTCAAATTCATACAAGTCGAAACATCTCAGAAAAATCCAAGTTTCATGAAGATTTGACAATTTGGTGAAAACCTGTTCTGTTTTACTCGTTTTACCCGAAAACGTGCTTCGGAGGCTCATTTTTAAGATCTTCTTCTCTCATATCCAACTCAAGGCTATCTGGCTATCTTCCCAATATGGTATTTGAGTTTATACTGGAATCAAACCCCTGTTTGAGTCAAATTTGCGAAAAATTGAAAAATTCAGAAGCAACAGGAATTTATCTGAACTGACCGGACTTTGTCCGGCCATATCGGACATTGTCCGGTGTGTGCATACCTGTTCGGTTATTAAAATCTCCCGAAGCCTTCTTCTTCCCCAAATCGTGCTTTATCTTCTTTTTGCTTCCCTGTGCACCCTCTCTCCACTGTTCATCCCTTCTCCTCCGGACACAAGATCTCGTCCGATCTCTTCTCGTCCGGCCTCGGATTTGAGCTCCTGTGCATCTCCTCTTTCCTTGGTTTGGGTCAGTTTTTTCCTATTCCCTTCTCTGAATCATGCATTGCACTTCATTGTCATACTAGGGTTTGAAATTGCCTAAATGCTTTTGCATGTCTAAATTGCCTATAGATTCATGAAATTGACATCTAGGAGTGATCACATCTAAGTTGATTTTTGCAAAATTGAAGCTTTTCATAGACATGCATGGTATGAGCAACAATATGCTTTCTAGGGTTAGATTTTGTGACAAAAACTAGTATGGTTCTTATGGAAATGTGATAATCTAGTTGGATCAACTGTTAAAACATGGATTATCATCAAATTTGTTAAGTTTTTACCATGCACAAGGCGAATGTATAGATGAGTTTATAGAGGATGACTTTTTTTCTTGGCTTGCATTAGACATCTAACTATGAACAAAGCAAATTGACTAGAGCCAAATTGAATCAAATTGCATAAAGTGATGATATGAAGACTAAACAAGCCTCTATTAGTGAATGCATGAGTGTATGTTAGGTCAACTTGAGTAACATGAGGATTAGGTCATGCTTTCATATACATATGAACACTAGTTCATGCATCTCATGACACTTTCATCAAGTCATATCATGATCAAATTCTCTATCTACCAGAGTCATCATGTCAGGAAGAATGAAACAAACCAGCCGTCGCCATAGACCTGGATCTTCCCAACAGGCACAACCTATTGATTGGGATTCCCTGGTAGTCGATGAGGATAATGCAGCTCCAGCATCTCCCATAGGGTCTCCCATTGCTGATTCAGACTCGGATGACAGCAGCAGTAGTAGCGGTGATCAGCAACCTAGGGGACATCAGACTTTCACCGCTAGTGCTATTCGGCGGCTTCGTCGAAAGAATCCATATGAGCATCTGAGGACCTGTACTGAGAGGAACTTCTGGAATGCTTTTCAGATGTCCCAGTATCACACTCGATTCTCCTCCGCCAAAGTCTTTGGGCATCAGGCCATTGATTGGAACTTGATCGAAAGCAAAGTGAACTATCCATTAAGGGGCAATTTCTTGGCAGTCAGTTTGTACTCCTTCACCGAGATGAAGGAAGACTGGAAGTGGAACGTGGATATCATCCGATCGTTCTTCTCATCTCTCCATGTAGCCTCGGATCGATCCCACATCGTCTTCATGAACAACAACTCTAAGAGGACTCTCACGAAGGCACAGTTCGAAGAGGCTCTACAGATTGAGCATGTCGACAACAGCCTCTTCGCCTTCGATGAAGTTCGAGTTGAAGATGCCGTTCACCTCTTCGACAATCTAGATCCCAATATCGGTAAAGTCTCTCAACTGATCCCCCCAGTGGCAATTCTTGAAAAGCTTAATCGCATGACCATCTTGCCCAAAACCGGAGATCGCGGGGCCGTCACATTTACCATGCTACGACTGCAGAAGGCCCAAGTTGACGAGACTCCGTTCGACATCGTGGAGTTCATGTTCCATGAGATGCAGGAGGTTCAGATGGACTCGAAGAGGCTCTTGCCCTTCGCACCCTTCATAGCTCATACCTTGACCTACTTTGGGCTGCTTCGAGCATCTCGCCCCACTTCGATGGAGTACTACCGGATGAAGAGCTTGTGGATCCTTATTCGCTACGAGAACCAAGTTGGATCATCAGCTCATGAAGATGAGCACATGTCTCCGGTCACGGGAGCTCCTTCTCCACTTCAGTCCTACTCCATCTCTCAGAGTCCTGACGTCTCGGCTCCATACATGATGATCATGGAGCGTCTAGATCAGATGTCCATGAGATTCGAGACTCGCTTCGATGAGGTCGACTCCAGATTGAGCTCCATCGACCATCGCCTCAACGTCATCGAGCCTCGCATCGATTCTATGAGTCAGGACATCTCTGAGCTACGGGGACACTTCGACGCAGGCCAGTATCAGCGTCGTCGTCACGGCGATTCTTCTTCTGATCATCCTCCGCAGTCTTAGATCGTTTTACTCTTGTATCTATGCTACTTGTATATATGCCTTCTCCTTTTATGGATGTTTGATGACAAAGGGGGAGAGTTATGTTATGGAGTGCTTATGGTTGTGGATATGTGTTATGTCGTTGGTTATGTCATACTATGGATATATATTGCTATGTATTGATGTATGAATGTATGAACATGGATATGGATATGTTATGAAATTGTTGTTTGGATATCTCTCTTATGGATGTGTATGTGTTGATACGTATGGATATCTTGTTATGGACGTATGGATATCTTGTTATGGATATGTTTATGAACTTGGATGTAAGATTCAAGGGGAGTACTATATGCTTATGTTCATTCTTGTTCATTCTTGATATCTATGTGTTTTATGCATAACGGTTGTCATCAATCACCAAAAAGGGGGAGATTGTTGAATCTTGAGCCCTAATTAGGGTTTTGGTGATTAATGACACCCGTAAGATTTGCGACTAACCTTTGTTTGTGAGACTCAGGTTAATCAGAGGAGAAAGCATCAAGAAAGAGCAAAGCAAGGTTATCAAGACTCCATGAAGCGAAAACGACGAAAACCCCGACAAAAGTACAAGTATCTAAACCTAGCGTTTTTACTTTTTGAAATTTTCTAGGTTAGATGGTCGTACTATTAAGAGGGGTCTTAGCACAAGTCTCTTGATCAAACTTGAAGTCTTTAGAAACACATCTGCATATGCATTTATTCTCAAATCAAAATTGAGTAAAAATTCGGCATTTCTGTTTTCGTTTTGTACTGGCCGGACAGTGTCTGAAGTGACCGGACAATGTCCGGCCAATACAAATAACTTCTGAATATTGCAAAACATTAAACAAAGACAAATACACTTGTCCGGTGCATCTGTCCGATGTAGGCCGGACATTGTCCGAAGTGACCGGACAATGTCCGGTCAATACAAATTTTCACGGCAAGTCAAGTTGAGACAAATGTATTTGTCTGGAGGCTTTTGTCTGAAATGCACCGGACATTGTCCGAAGTGACCGGACAATGTTCGGCCAATACATTTTCTGAGAAATTGAATATGCATGTGTTAACAGAGACATATGTATTTGTCTGAACATTTTGTCCAGACAAATCCCATTTGTCCGGCCTATACAGTTGATGGATTGTTTTAATTCAAGTGTCAACAGAGACAAATACATTTGTCCGGACAAATCGATTTGTCCGGTGTGTACATGTACTGTTGAACAGGGGTGTTAACAGAGACAAATGCATCTGTCCGGACGTTTTGTCCGGACAAATCCATTTGTCCGGCCTTCACAAACTTGTTCAAACGGCTACTGACACTTGAAATACACGTGAGTAACGGTTAAGTTTTTTGTACTGACCGGACAATGTCCGTCCAGTACAACTTTCGCCTAATTTTTTTGAAAACGACCTTTTTGCTGAGAGTATAAATACCCCACTGTTTGTAGATGTTGTACACACACGAATTTCAGCTCTCAACACTTGTGTAGCAACTTGCAAAGCCTCTCACACTCATACTCTTGCATTTCAAGTCAAAACCCTAGAAAACCATTGAGTGCTAGTTGAGAGGAGTTGAATTCAAGCCAATTGCATTTGCATATTTGTTCTTCAAGCTTTGAGGTTGATCAAGCAAGGTGCTAGGCTTGTTACTCTTGGTGATTGCCGTCACCTAGACGACCCGGGAGGTCCGGCGATCTCTCCATCGACGGTGTGTGTCGGAGAGGCCCGGTGATTGATTGTAAAGGCTTGGAGCTCGCCTATCCGGAGAGGAGAAGGGCTACCCCTAGTGAAATCGAAGCATAAGCTCTAGCGAAGAGCGCTTCAACGAGGATTAGTGAAAATCGGCAAATTTCCGAGACCTCGAGAAAAATTCGATCTCTTCGGTTATTTCTATTACTTGCTTTATTTTCTTAGAGATTGAATTGTTGCTCTTAATCCTTTAGAAATTGCAAAACTTGTCTTGAATTGTCATTCATATCTTTAGAGATTTGTTATTGCAATTTAGTTTGTTAATCACTAGTTTAAAAGTAAAAATTTAAAAACCGCCTATTCACCCCCCCTCTAGACGGCATCCTTCGATCAACATCCTCTAATCAACAAAACATACATTTTTTCTGACTAAAAAATGTTGTATTTGTTAACATGCTTGCTTGTGACACAGCTCTATCTTTGTCCGAGATCGAGAAACGGACAAACTACCTCCTTCGGGCGTATAATGCCACTGTGGAGGGAGCTAAGGGATCGCCTTGCCCCCAGAGCTTAATTAACACCGGCGACGATCTTAAGCAGGAGCACTGAAAAGCATGACCTTTCCTAACAAGCTCTTGTTGTAAATCATCCACTTGTCCTGTATTACCAAAAGCATTTGGAATAATACAGCTTCTGGGGAAGTTTGCTAAGGCGATGCATCCAAGCGAGGACGTTGGTTCTTCGGGGAGACCAGCTGCGAAGAGGGTGAGGAGGACCCCTTCGAAGCACGAAGTGAAGGACCCTGCTCCCCAAAAACCCAAGAAGATCCTGGGAGGGGCTTCTTCACAAAAGAAAATCACAACCGCAAAAAAGACTGCGGTAAGATATTCAGTACCCCCTGTAACCCAAGTACGAGTGGAAATTACTTCTTCGTCGTACAGGGTGAAGGGAGCGAGGACGAGGAGGATGACATTCCTCTAGTTCGTCGCAAGAGGAAGGCGATTGACCTTTTGGGAACAAGCATCCCAGAGAGGTCAGCTTCCCCTCAAATTGGCGAAGTCTTGTCTCTGACTGCAGGGACAGAGACGGCTACAATGGGCCCCGTGACTACAGTCAGTCGTGTGGTTATGGGTGAAACTCTGGTGCCTGAAGCTCATGAAGCCTCAGGACTTACAACACCTCTCCTTCCGATAGAAGGAGCGACTGTGGTAAGATTTCCCACAATCCTGCACGTTTTCATTCCTTTGTACACATCTATTGAGTTGTGTTCGTACAGGGAGAGGAGGATACTGTCCTCTTTAAGAGAAGGAAAACGAGGACGGATGAAGCCTCTTCCCTGAGAGCAGCCATCAAGTCTTCTCCCTCAGGAGCACATCATCGAAACCCAAATCATGGGTAGGGTTTCGAATAATGTGAGAACTTTTCTAATCGTCATCTAAATATGACCGACCAGAAGTTTCTTCATCTTTCAATATGTCTGTCTGTTGGTGCAGAGATGCTGCACCCAGTACCTCGGCAACCTCGACAAGCCATGGCTCACCCACTACAGAGGTCGCGGGAGAGCCAAGCCCGATTCCCGTGGCCGAAGAGGTTCTTCGGGCCATCGTGGATGGAATGGCAGAGGAAATCCGTTCCCAAGGGACGGAAATCAAGGTCCCAGTCATGGAGGGGGAACAATAGGAAAAATCTTCTGCTGCCCCTACCACGAACACAATAGGTCCTGAGGTTAGACCTCATGCTGATGTTGAGAGCGACTCAATCAGCGATTACATAGAGGTATAAACAATTTTTATTTTTCAATCCACAACAAATTCTAGAACATTCAAGTCTCAAGAGTGACTTCTTATTGTGTTCTAGGACTTGACCCATGTGGCTACCAGATCAACAGCTATTGCAAAGCATCTTGAGGTAGCACAACAGAAGATCAGCCGGCTAGAACAGTAAGTATAGTGCTCTTCATTCATGTTAACTTGAATCCATATTTAAGCGTAACTGGTTGTCCTTCTTGACACAGAGAAAATGCCTTTCTGCACAAGAGCATGGCTGATCGAGAGAATCAAGAAGAAGCTGCAGCTGCGAGATATTCTTCTTTGGAGAAGAAACTTCGCGACGCGCAGTCAAAACTTGCTTGTAAGTACACTCCCGACCAGAAGAAAACTTCACATCATATGAGCTTTACTTATAGTAAATATTAACTGTGTTCGTACAACACAAGAGGATCAAATAAGCCATCTTTCAAAAGAGAACAGAAACCTTCAGACGACCATCGAGTTGCAAAGCTCGAGAATTGATACTGCCAGCATGGAGAATAAGGGACTGAACGAAACAATCTCCACCTGCAGCGGTACTCAATTAGACATCTTTGAAAAATTGAAGATGGTGGCCACTCTGCTAAAAACAGACGTGATCGAGTCGCAAAAGGACAATCCAAGCCTTAGCGAGTTGGCCACACTAGTCACTGCACAAACCGAATCACTCCTCAAGTATCTTCCAGAAGATACAAAATGGCAAGAAGGGCGCTAAGGTCAAATGTCAGATCCGTAGCCTCTGCCATTCTCTGCAGATTACGATTCCACCACGGCCCAAATTTGAATTTGAAACAGGTGGTAGGAGATGCAGAGATCGAGAGTGGTCGATTGAAAGCCATCTCTGAAGAAATCAAGCCTCTAATCGAAGATCTACTGAAAGAGCTAGGCCTCATTTGATTTTCTTGTAATGATATCTCTTAGAAACTATTCCTGTAAAATTACATTTATAACATGCGAATGCGTGCCTTAAATTTTTTGAAAGAAAAGCACTTCTTTTTGTTTCATGTTGCGACCATGTTCCCCTAGCCCCCTCCTGAGATTATGTATACTGAAGACACAGTATTATAAGCGCAGGAAAAATATGGGTATCACTCCGACCAGACCGATAATCATTTTCAATACAACATCCGACCTTATTGCTAACCGGCAGCCACTCTAATGACCAAGGACATACCAGCAAGCCCCATGTGCATTGAGAAACGGCTTATTGAGGGGTGTCTTGTCTGGAAGTGATCACGAGATCGGCCAGCGAATCCGATCGAGGTATCATAGTGATACAATTATCGGCGACCAGCCCCCGAGTCAGACTCGTAACATGTGGGCAAAAGTAATGATTATCACATGAAACAACTAATAGTACTGATTTTGTTAAAACATGCTAATTGAAAAGGAAAAGGGCTTGGTAACTTACACATAAAACTTGCGCAGTTGATCAATGTTCCATGTATTGGATAAGACTCTACCATCCTCCATTGCTAGTCGAGTCGATCCTGGTTGCGGCATCGAGACAACAGTGTAGGGACATTCCCATAGAGGGGAAAATTTATTGCAATTAGATTAGTTTTGTATTTTACGTAAAACCAGATCACCCACGTGAAGGCTACGTGGCCGCACCCTTTTGTTATGGTATTTGCGCAAAGCTTGCAAATACACCGCAGACTTGACCAGAGCTCGATCACGTTTTTCTTCTAGGAAGATTAGATCTTGTAATCGTTGTCCGTTCTGATCAACTTGTTCGAATTGATTTGTTCGGACAGAACCAATACTAATTTCCATGGGTAACACAGCCTCAGCTCCGTATACCAGATGAAAAGATGTCTCACCAGTGGCTCGACTAAAAGTAGTACGTAGTGCCCACAGAACGGTATAGAGCTCATCTACCCAAGCCCCCGACGTGTCTTAAGGCGATCAAAAACGCGCTTTTTGATGCCCTGTAATATTTGTCCATTGGCATGTTCAACGGCACCATTGCTCTGCGGATGAGCTATAGAAGCAAAGCACACCTTGGCTCCAACATTGTCGCAATAGTCCAGAAAGAGACTGCTAGTGAATTGGGAACCATTATCAGTGATGAGACGATTTGGAACACCGAATCGAGTTACAATGTTCTTATGAAAGAACTTTTGTGCAGCCACAACAGTGACATTGCGTACTGGCTCGGCCTCAATCCACTTTGTAAACGTGTCAATGGCTACGAACAAGAACTTGTATCCATTGACCGCCTGTGGCATAGGACCAACAATATCCATCCCCCAAACCGCGAAGGGCCATGATAGAGGGATAGTTTGCAGAGCGTAGGCAGGCTGGTGGACCTGTCTCGCATGAAATTGACACTGAGGACATGTTTTGACCACATTTTTGGCATCATCAAGTGCCGAAGGCCAGTAAAATCCTTGTCAGAAAACTTTCCCGACCAGTGTACGGAACGACGCGTGTGCACCGCATACACCGTCATGAATTTCTTTTAAGAGGGATTTACCTTCCTCTTGGGACACATAGCACATGAATACTCCTTGAGTACCTTTTCTATACAAAACTCCTTCTATAAGTTTGTACATGCGCGCTTTTTGAATCAACCGATCGCTCTCGGTTTCATCCTTGAGCAAGGTCCCATGTTCGAGATAGACCCTCAATGGATGGGTCTAATCTCGTTCATGTCCAAGGTTGGTAACGTAGACTGTTACCGGATCATCCTCGGTCGTAGTCATGATCAAAGGATGTTCCAAGTGTTCAACGAACACTCCTGCCGGGGCGGATGTGTGTGAGGACCCAATTTTGGATAATTGGTCTGCGAGAATATTATCCTTTCGCGGGATGCATTGGACTTCAAAATGACTCAAGTGTTTTTTCAATTTCCTCACTTTCCCCAGATAATGAGCCATTGTCTCATCAGAGGTGCTGTACTCCTTGTTTACCTAGTTTACGACCAGTTGTGAGTCTCCCCTCACCACTAATCGACGGACTCCAAGAAATTTTGCAGCCCGGAGCCCTGCAATAAGACCTTCATACTCCGCTGTGTTGTTGGTCGCAACAAAGTGTAGTTGAATGACATACTTCAGTTGGTCACCCTGAGGTGTGACTAAGACCACTCCAGCCCCCCGAGTATTGAAAATTGCGAGAGCCATCAAAATACATCGTCCAGTGATCGGTGCATTCCAAAGCTTCAGACTCCTGCACGGGCGATTCAGGATTAGTCCATTCGACCACGAAGTCGGCCAGGATCTGAGATTTGACCGTGGTGCGAGGCGTGAAGTGGATGTCGAACGCTCCGAGTTCCACAGCCCATTTCGCGATCCGACCAGATTTCTCCAAATTCCAGACAATGTCTCCCAAAGGAAAAGATGAGGGCACTGTGATCCTATGTGCTTGGAGTAATGTCGTAGCTTACGGGAAGCCATCAGTAGTGCGTAAAGTATTTTCTGGTTGAAAGGGCGCCAATGCACAACGGTTTTGAACGGTTGCTTGGGTGTAGTTTTAATAACCGCACTTAACTTCTATGCAGGTTTAACACGTGCAATTAAGAGATAATTGCACATGTTAACCTCCTGGCAGTTGTCTTCATACGTGGAGGAATAATCACGATCCTAGGAATATGCCTACTGCAGAGCTAGGCAATCCCGAATTATTCTGGTCGAGGTAGTCCACGACCTTCTGACCGCGCATCGTCTACGGCCTCCTGACCGCATAGCATCTGCGATCTCATGATCGCGCAAAGCCTGCGACCATAAGTCATTCTTGTGTCCGTGCTTCTCAGGTTGTCTAAGATCATAACAGCGGACTTTCAGACACTCATCTGGTTCGAACCCATCTTGAACCAAATGTGCATTATTCTGAACTAGCTCGGGTAACAATCCTCATCACTAGGTAGTGCCTCAAGGAAAATCCACCTCCGGTTGGGGTTCCTAATACAGTTGTGAAGTATTGTAGGGATCTTCCCTCTCATACCTTCACCCTAACCCTCACTCAGTATTGGCCCGCGGTGGGAGGGATCTTCCCTCTCCTCCAATAGTGAGCGAACACGAGGGGTTTGTGCTGGGAACCACATCCAGCACTCGTGTACGGGAACCACATCCGCCATGATTCTCAGACGATTCGGCAGGGATCTTCCCAAAGCCGTCCGTGTAAAGTGCCGTCAAGCGGGATCTCCCCTCACCGACCATGTGCCAAATTGGTGCAACTTATTATTATTGTTATTGACTCTATGCAGAGCTAGAGCAATAGTTTGGTAAGTACACTTGGTCGTGCCCGTCCCATACCATGCTTGTGGAAGTACGATAACATGCTACTGGATGTTTAGCACAAATTGATTAGTCCTTAAATATTCTAGAGAGGAGTTCACTTTACTCATCTTTACACAATGATCACAACATTATCATGTTAGCAACATTATCATGCTTCCAACATTACTGACTCACATTACCTCTCCTCCCTAGAATAGACATTTTTAAAAGGAATCATTAGTTTTGGAAAACTATTTTATTTGTTCATGTGGATAACTCATACTACTATTATAGCTTAACCTTGGACTTCAAGGATGTTATACATGGCTTGAGAATCAAGAATGGCTTTTCAATGTGGGACAATAACTAAGCAGGTATATTGAAACATACACAATTTACTCAAATAATATGTATAATATTTACAAAACAAAATACTTAACTAATTTGAAAGCATAGGATCAACATGATCAAGGAGATGGTGACTTGCCTTGATTTTCTGTGACAAAATCTTCTGTAATGTCTTCGATCGGCTGCTCCTCGATCACTGAATGAGCGGTTTCTAAGCACGATAAGAACACCGATTCAATCAAACATGCATAAGTATGAGACTATAAAATGCAGTTCTAATTCCTAATAAGTCTAGGTACTTTAGCCCAAGAATTCGATTCGACTAAGGTTGGAAGGCTGAAGTTTCAAAAACAAAGTAAGAACTCGATCTAAAAAAGATAGAAATGAGATCCAAGATTTGGATCTGAGAGAAAACTACAGATTTGGAAGGTTTGAGATGAGTCGAATCAAATGGCGCAAACATATCTTTGATCAGAAGCCTCTACGCTGGATTCGACAAAATCAAGCCGAGGGCACAACACTGCTTAACACAGCGAAACCGAGATCTGGACAGCAGATGGAAAAACAAATCACAGATCTTGGAAGGAAACGACAAGGCAGACAAAACGACGCAGTCGGATTTTCAATCGGAGCATCACAAGGCTGCTAATGGAATTGCATGTCAGTGACACATACACACATGCACACACTGTAGCAGTGTCTGGGGCTGGCACTGGACAGGGCCGCTGGCACAGGCGGCGCACAGGCACGCCGGCGGCTAGCCGGACCATGGCTGGGGCTGAGCTTCAAGGGCGATGGAGCTGGAACAGAGGGGGAGGCGAAGGACACAGATGGCGAAGGCGGCGCTCGGCCGACGAGCTCCAAATCGGCGACGAAGTTCACGCGGCGACGGCCGGCGACGAAAAAGACGGCGAAGCAACCAAACACAGAGGAAAGATTGTCTAGGAGTGTGCTGGTGGGATGGGAAAGGTGATGGAGGGGCTGGATAGGCCGGCGAAGTAGCCACGACGGCTCTCCACGGCGAGGCGGCACGGCACGGTGCATGCCGCAACCAGGGCGACGATGGCAGCTCACTGGAGGCGATGGAGAGGTCGAAGGGGCTCGGGAAGGTGATAAGGAATATTCTGGAGATGGGGGAACAGGAGGAAATCGACAAATGGCGGTCGGGATCGACGAGAGCTCCACGGCGGCCGGAGACAGGGAAGAAGGAGAGCTCGACGGTGGAACTCCGGCGAGACGCCACGGGCGAAGCTGAGACTCAACAGGAATGCGATTGCGGACAAGGCGAAGCTGGTGGAGCGGGTGGTTTTGGAAATGCGCGGCCGGAGCAACAAGGCGTCACGGCGGCCGGCGGTAACAAACTTGCATGCAACGAAAATGGAGCTCAGGCGACCAAATGTGCGGACTCCAGTGAGGAAGAACACTCAGGGAGGTGATGAGAACACGAAAGACATACCAAGACAAGCAGACGGCGACCGGAGCTGGGAGAACGACGACGAATGCCACGGCTGCCGGCGCTGGAGCGCGCTCTGGCCTGCTGACAGAGCGGCAGAGAGCTTCAAACTGTCACTTTATGTGTGAAAAATGCATGGAATGCAAAATTTTCAAAGGCAAATATTTTCTAAGTGCAAGAACTACTAACCTACTGCTGTGTTCTGTGCAAATGAGTTGAAGTGAGGTGAAATGCTCCGTATCTTTGCTTATATACAATGGCATTGAGGGTGTTGCTTGTTGGAGAAGGTTTGTTCAGAGGTGTAATGCATCTAACAAGGGTATTTTGGTCTCTACACTGCAGTGGCTATGCAAATGGTGAGGTTAGAAGGGTAAATGCATATAAAATAATACTAAAGTCTTGTCTAGGGACTCGTTTGTGATTTTAAAAAGCTGTGGGGGCTGATTTGCAAAAAGTGCTAGCATGGGAAACAGAAATTCTGGTTACTTGTGCCAATTAAAATATTATAAAATATTTTAAAGAATTTTTCTATACATTTTGGAAATTAAAACAATTCTTATATGCATGTTTTTAAATAAAAGAGTGTCATTTCATGTCGCTTATAAATAGGAGGAGGGGGGCCCCGACCTAGGACACAATCGCCACCTTCAAACTCTCGCTCTCCCGATAGCACGCTTTCGCATTCCCGGTAGCTTCCTATTATAAGCGACGGAGGGAGAGGTGGTGGCCTTTGAGGCCTTCGTGGAGGCCGGGCTCTGGCTCCCGATGCATATGCTGCTTCGGGAGTTTCTCCGGGAGTACGGCCTCACGCTCAACCACCTCACCCCGAACACCCTCGTGCAGATGGGGTTGTTCGTGTGGCTGAGCGTGACAGCCACCAGGGAGAAACCCAATCTCCGGCTCCTCTGGTATTTTTAGAGCCCTCGGTGAGGGGGCCATCAGTGACGAAGGGTGGCCCGAAGTTCGCCTTCGGCTCGGTCATGATTCAACTCATGCCAGGCCGGACAGACGAGTACCGGTCCAGGCCTCCCGGGACCACTGGGGGGACTAGTTCCGGAGGTGGTTCTACCTTCGTGTGAGTGACCTGGAGGTGACCTAATCGCCGGAGCCAGCATCCTACAGCCGGTCTACCAGCCCGGTGGCTCCGGAGTGGACGGAGCGGGAGTTGGACCTCCACACCCGGATGGCAAAGGTCTAGCTCTGGAGGTCCATGCGGGACCTCACGGAGGAGCTGGCGCTCCTCCGGGTGGCGCCGTTTAGCTTGCGCCGGGGGACAGGGGTGAGCGCGGCTCACCGCCCGCCCCAGACGACGGTGGACCAGTGTAAGTGTCCAGACCCGAGCCCCCGGAGAGGGGGTGATCTCAAACCTTTGTAACTCCTTTTTTCTTCTTTGCAGCCCGGTCCTACGATGGCTCCCAGGAGGTGGCGGTCAACCTCCTTGGGAGGTATTACACCGACGAGCACTAATGGGTCATGCGCGTCATTGGGGAGGGTCCACCCCACAACCTCGTGGCTGAGGCCTCCGGCCTGAAGCTCCCTGTCCGGGTGCCCCTCCCCACCCCTAGCTCGCACAAGAGGGGGAAAGAGGCAGCCGGGGGGCAATGAAGCGCGCTAGCGCGAAGAGCCCCACGAAGGCCTGGGTGAAACCCCCGGGCCCCTCGGCGGGAACTTCCGTGAAGACGCCAGTGAGGGCATCGGCTGCGCCTTTGACGGTGTTACCGGCAACCCTGGTGGCTGCGTCCCCGATGGTGCTACCGGCGACCCCTGTGGCTGCGTCCCCGACGACGCTACCGGCGACCCCAGTAGCCGCGTCCCTAGGTCCAGGTCCCTCTGGGTCATCTGGGGGTGTAGCGGCCAGGTAGGGCCAGGAGTCAGACTAGGAGATGTATGCTCCCACTCCTTTTCTGACACCAGCGGCACCAGAGGCTCGCCCGCAACCACCGCGCGGAGGCTCCATGCGGTTCAAGACCTTAGGGGCCCTCACAATGGCCTCCTTCACGGATCTGGAGGTCCCCCCCCCTCCCCCACTGTGTCGGCGCATCCCCCGCACGGGAAGGGCAAAGGGCTCTTCGTCCGCCCAGGTGTCTCGCCCCTGCTGATGGACCTGACGTCCGGCTCCTCCGACGGCGGGACCCCGGAGGATGGCCCAATGATGGGCGGGGAGGTCTCTCGGGGGGGCCACCCCAGGGTGTTCTGGGGGGGGGGATGCGAAGAGGTCATCTCCGCCAGGCTTCGGGTAAGCACTTCTCAACGAGGCCTTAGGCCTTGTGCTTTTGTTTTATATAACGCCTCTTTTTCCAGATCGTTACATTGGTCTGGGAGTTCGAAGCCAGGGTCTCCGAGCGTCTCCAGGCTGCCGAAGTGGCGCTAGCCTCCGAGCGCTCCGAGGAGAGGGCGCTCCGGGACTTGGTGGCTGAGCGCTCCGAGAAGGACGAAGCACTCAGAGAGCTAGAGGCGACCTGAGCGTGTTTGGCGGCCGTTGAGGACACCACATCCTGGCTCCGAAGGGAGCTGCGCGCCGGGCGAGAGGCCCTCTGGGAGGCGGAGGCATCGGGCACCCTCGCGGTTATTGCCAGGGGGAGGATGATCCACTCCACCTTAGAGGAGCTCGGCCTCGAGCTTAAGGCAGAGGGGAGTTTCGACCCGGACCAGTCGTCGATTCAGGAGGCCACATATTTTCATGATACGCTGGTCTCCCTGATCTCGGTGGCAGCCGACGTCTGGGCCCGGGGCCTTGCCGTTCTGGCGATTGCCCTTGCAGCTGCTCTCGTCGAGCATCGCAGGGAAGGCGCTCGGGTCATCTGAGACCTGCTCCCCCAGAGCTTCCCCGGCTACTTTGAGGCACGGCGAGGAGAGCTCGAGGAGTTGGTCGGGGTCCTCTTCGACTGGGTCTTCGGGGCGATGGAGCCGGGGGGCGTGAACCCGGCAGGGGCAGCGACGGCGGCCAAGGCTCCCCCCCGGGGGGGGGGGGAACAACGGGCAAGTATGAGCTCCCCCCCGGTCTTTAGATAGATTTTTCTTTTAGGATTTTTGCTCCCGGTAGTTTCTTAGAGGAAGCCCCAGAAACTTGTAAATCTTTGATTGATGAAATGAAATGATCTTTTGCTAAGTCTTGTCCGATTGTGAGAAGGCGTCCAGTGGACTAACCCCCGAGAGGGAGTTCCCCAGCCCCGGGTGGTGTAGCCCAGAGAGTGCCCAAGCGGCCTCTACCTTGCTGAGCCTCACCACCGGGGGGCACGCTAGTGGCCCAGCCCTTGGGATTCTTTTTGAGGGCACGCCGGGGGGGTGCTCTCCGAGGGCCGATCCGACTGCGGTGGCTCCCGGAGTGGCACTTGGACAATTTTGACAATTGTCGCCCCGAGTTGTCCCCTCCGAGTCCGGGCTGTCGGAGGGTCCCACCACTTCATATATGCCCTCCGGCTGGCTACGAATATTGGCCAGTGGACCTTCTCTGGAGCGCATTTCGAAGGGTTCGGAGCTTATACAAGGATCTTTCTCGGGAGCTCAAGGAAGGCCTCCGAGACTACTAGACGTGGTTGCCCACTGGAGGGGTTGTCCTCTAGGGTAGTTTCCCGTGGGGGCGTAACTGTGGGGCCCCGCTACCCCGTACCGAACACCACGATACCGAACAGCTCTCCCCTGTCACAACTTCCCAGGATTCAGTTGCGACCAGGAAATGAGTATCACAACAACCAACTAGATACATAAATAGTTCACAAAACATTGCAGGTTCATAGCCAATGGCACTAGGGCCTTACATAAATAGCACAACGAGGTACAAAATAACCTTTCAAGTTTTTAGCAAAGAGCGGAATGAGCGAAACTCTAATCTTCTCCCATAGTGGCTCGACGGGGGTACACGACTCCTAGAAGCTTGGATCACTCGAAGAAGTCTTCAAAGGGCTCAGGCTCACACTCATGAGAGCCCAAGTCACTGGGTTCTTCAGCTTCTGATGGAGTAATTCAGTCACCGGTGAGTACAGGGTATTCAGCAAATCACCACTTAACAAATGCAAGTATACATAGATAAGCGTTTCTCAATAGATGAGGGTTTTGTCTCATATGTACAAGAATAATATAGATCCTCAAACAGGATTGAAGAAAAGAGTTTTTAGCTTTGAAAGCGATACATTGAAATCTTAAGTTATACTTTAGAAAACGTTATGTGTGGTGGTCTCCCATGAGTTACCACTTTCATTAACCAATATTATGAAAACATTCCAAAAGTTACTTGTGCTGAAACCCATGGATAAAATCCACTACGAACAGACTCCTGAACCTGGGAGTACAGAGTATCTGATACTTCTTTTACACTTTACAAAGGTGTACCTCTTTTTAAATCCACTTCTTCACTTGACTTTCAAATCAGGCCAACTCCATGTGGCTTATACGCATGTGACAAGGCCGAGATCACACAACAGTTTTGCAATCTAGTATTAACAGTATCCCCGCCCGGTAAATAGACAGTTAAGTCTCAAGTACCGTTGTGGGTCCTTTCCACTGCCTTACTTCCTAGCCTTGGCCTATGTCCTCCCAAGACATATGACCTAGCCGCACACGACTTAATCCAGGCGTAGGGTGTCTTCTTTCTATCCACCTGATCCTCTCATTATTTTTCTGATCTCACATTACTCATGGCCGAACTGCGGCCCACTAGTTTCCACGCAAGAAACCGGACCGACATACCATGCAGGGGCCTGTTAACAACAAGAAAGCTACTAGGTTGCGCCAGTCCCATTCCAGGCAAGTGGTTGGTACGTTTTCAATTCGCATAGAGACACAGCACAAGGTTCTCGTCCTTATGAATCAATAGTGAAGAGACATCCACATTCCCATTGCTCACACAGCGGTCAACCAATCAAACCATCCTCACTACCAATTCCTATTTCACATTTTCTTTCACAAAAAGGGGTTTTCAACCATGTTTATCATGTAATTGACCATTGAACACTTAACACATGTATTTAAGCATAAGCATAATTCTAAGAATATGTCCTAGGGTAGCAAGGGTGCATGAAGATTCAATCATAAGGGGGCTTCACAGACATTTAGGTCATATCTATTCACATTCTTCAAATATAATTCTCATTTGAATATAAAGCATGCATATACTTGGAAAATAATTAATCTACTTCATTTCAAAATATTGGGAGAGACATGATTAAGGGGTGGGTGACCTGCTTTGATTTCCCGCGATAAAATTTTCTGCAACGTCTTTGATCGGCTGCTCCTCGATCTCCGGATAAGTGGTTTCTAAACGCGAAAAGCACACCGACCAATCAAACATGCATAAGTATGAGACTACAAAATGCAAGACCTAAATCCTAATAAGTCTAGATACTGCAGCCCAAGAATTAGATTCGATCAAGGTTGGAAAGCTGAAATTCCGAAAATAAGATATTTAGGGTAAAAGTGAAAGGGATTATTTTCAAAAACGGCTAAGAATAAAGAAACAGAGTTTTAGGGCTGGAATCTGAAGTGGTGGTAAAAGGAGAATATGTGTTAGGGTTGTATAGTGGTAGGATGGTTCAGACGGATTTGGGTTTGGAGGTCGAACGAAGAAAAATCACTTTTGGTGAGATTTTAGGGCAAAACAGAGTAAGAAATTGATCTGGAAAAAAGGTGGACATGAGATCCGAGACTTTGATCTGAAAAAAAACTACATATTTGTAAGGTTGGGACTGAGACGAATCTGATGGCGCAGACGGATCTTCGATCAGAAGCCTCTACGCTAGAGTTGACAAGATCAAGACGAGAGCACAACACTGCTTAACACAGCGGATGGAAAACAAAACTCAGATCTTGAAAGAAAATGACAAGGCGAACAAAACGACGCGGTCGGATTTTCAGTCGGAGCACCCTAGGGCTGAGAACGACATTGCATGTCACTGACACTAACACACAGACACACATGCACACATTGTAGCAGTGTCTAGGGTTGACACTGGCCACGGCCACGGGAACAGGCAGCGGACAGGCACGCCGGCGGCTAGCTGGACCTCTGCTGGGGCTGAAACTCGAGGGTTATGAAGCTGGGACGAAGGGGAAGAAATGGCGAGGTGGGATCGGCCGACGACGTAGCCACGGCGGCTCTCCACGGTGAGGCGGCATGGCGCGGCCACAGCTACGGCGTGAGCTAGCTGGAGATGACGAAGTGGCCGGAGAAGCTCGGGGAAGTGGTGGGAATCTGCTGGAGATTGGTGGCCGGAATCGACGGCATGGGCATGGCGGCCGGAGGTAGAGAAGAAAAGGGCTCGACGGTGGAACTCCGGCGAGGGGCTACGGCTCGAGCTAAGACTTGATAGGAGCACGATTAAGAGCGAGGTGAATCTGGTGACACGGTTGGGACAAGGAACGCACGGTCGGAGCGACGAGGCGACAACGGCGGCCGGCGGTGACAAACAAGCAACGGCGAGGAGGGAGCTCCAGTGACCAAATGGCCGGACTCCAGTGGAGAAGAAGACTCTAAGAAGTGAGGCACACATGAATGACAAACCTGGGCAAGCAAAGATGGCCGGGGCCGGGAGTTTGACAACGAACGCCGCAGCTTCCGGTGCTGGAGCGCGCCCTGGACTGCGGCTGAGCAGCAGAGGGGATTCCAGATGACATTTTATGTGTGAAAGATGCTCCAAATGCAAAAATTCGAAATGCACTAAGTGTCTAAGTGTTAGAACTACTAGCCTACAGCTGCATTCTGCGTAGAAGTGTTGGAATGAGCTGGTTTCACCCATGTCATTGCATATATGGAGTGGCATAGAGGTGGTAGCTTGTGGAAGAAGCAATCTTCTGAGGTGTAATGCATCTAACAGGGGTATTTTGGTCTCTACACTGTGTTGGTAGTGAAATGGGTGAGGGTAGAAGTGGAAATGCACATAAAATATTACTTTTGTCATGTCTAGGTGCTTGTTTGGAATTTCTAAAAACAATGGGGGCTGAAATGCAAAGTGCACATGCATGGGAACCTGAAATTCCTGGTTACATGTGCCAATTAATGAATTTTCTATGATATGTATAATTTTTAATAGAAAGGGTGTTATTTCATGTGAGGAATTTACTTCGTTTTATGCATAAAATCATGATATGATGGATTTTTAAATATGCATGCATTAGGATAAGATCGGGCAGATGATTTGGGAATTTACAGATGAAAAGAATTAGCTGATCGGGAAGAGATAAAAGAAATTAGCTGAAATTGTAATCGAAAGGAACTGAAATTGGGATTGATTAATCTGAGGGAAAGTCTGAGGGGAGGGGGGGGGGTGAAAAGTCAGATTTTCGGGGCGTTACAGTAACTCCCCGGGTTGTATCTTGTATGTGCCCGGGGCTTGTTTCTCGGGGACACCTTAGCCCACCGGGGGGGAGTTATCCCCCAGTTCAATGTTGTATTAATAAAGCTATTTGAATTTGCTTGAGGTTGCTTGAGGGTTGTCTTCAAAATTTTCCAAAAATTATTATCTCCTGTTCGGGCCTGGGTTATCCTCCCCCCCACAACGGGGTGCAGCTTGGCGCCACGCGCTATGGGTAGGGAGCAAAAGGCCCGGACGCTGATAACTACCGGGGTCACCTAGCCCCCGGTCGAAGAGGGACAAGGGTAGGAATTCCCCTAGTTGCCGTGAAAACGGGAGCCGGTCGAAACTTTCCTGGTCGAAAAATTCCGAGACCTGATAAGAAATTAGCCCGATCGCCGTGAGAACGGGTAGCTGGCCAAGAATTTCCTGGTCGAAAGATTCCGAGACCCGGAAAGAGGTTTCCCCGGTCGAAAAATTCCAAGACCTGGTAAGAAATTAGCCCAGTCACCGAGAACGGGAGTCGGTCGAGACTTTCCCGGTCGAAAAATTCTGAAGACCGGTAAGAAATTCCCCCGATCGCCATGAGAACGTAAAGCCGGTCAAGGATTTCCCAGTCTAAAGATTCCAAGACCTGGAAAGAAGTTTCCCTGGTCCAAAACTTCTGAGACCCGGTAAGAAATTCCCCTGGTCGCCGTGAGAACGGGGAGTCGGTTGAGAATTTCCCGATCAAAAAATTCCGAAGATCGGTAAGAAATTCCCCTGGTCGCCGTGAGAATGGGGTGTTGGTCGAGAATTTCCCGGGATAATTGAGAATTCCATGATCCACAGAGGGGGAAACTCTCTCTCAGAGGAGAATCAGCCCGATCACGGGCTTGAGTATTTGAGGGGGTACTAGTCTCTCAAATTGACTCGTTACCGCAGTTCATGGGAACTGGGTTGCCGCTTACCCCCTCAGTCCACGAGGGGTTACAATAAGCCGCCCTACAGGAGTGGGGCTCCCGTCGTAGGGACTTTTAGGCTGTGATAGCCTACATCCTCACGGAGAGGGCATCCTCGCAAGGAGGGCATCCTCATAGAGAGGGCATCGCCTTGGTTGCAGAGAGATAAAAATCTACAAAAATTCCAGAGTTGAACAAAAAACCATTTGTATTAATGAAGATGAAATACAGCACCTCCCCCCACGGAATCGCGACGAGGGAGGGAACAGTGAATACAACGCCTCCCCTTGCGAAGTCGCGACAGGGGAGGGAGTGAGCCTGAAGGCTAGATGTAGAACTTGCGGAGCAAGTCTACATTCCAAGTATGCTTCAGCTCCTGGTCTTCAAGGTTGGAGAGCTTATAAGCCCCCGAGCCCAGGACTGTAGAGATCCTGTAAGGGCCTTCTCACTTGGGGGAGAGTTTGCCCTGGGCTTGGGGGTCAGTCACGTGCTTGAGGACAAGGTCCCTAAGGCGGAAAGCTCTAAGGCGGATGCGCTGGTTGTACGCGCCTGCCATTTCACGCTCGTAGACAGCGTGGTGGAGGAGCTCTCGGTCGCGCTCTTTCTCGATGAGGTCGACTTCCAGTCGCCGGTTCGCTGCGTTGGTTTGGTGCGCTGCGGTCGTAGCTCCATCTAAGAGCTCGACCCACAGTGACCGAAAATTGATCTCCGAGGGGAGGACTGCCTCAGCCCCGTACACAAGCGAAAAGGGGGTGCACCCTGTTTCTTGGCTCGGGGTCATGCGCATGGAGCAGAGGATGCTCGGGAGCTCCTCTGCCCATGCGCCCTGCCTAGAGGCGACCTGCTCGAGTCACCAGCATAATCCTTGTAGGATCACATCGTTGACCCTTTCAACGGCTCCGTTGCTCTGGGGATGAGCTACAGAGGTGAAGTGGAGAGTAGCCCCCAAGCCTTCGCAGAACTCCCGGAAGTATGCCGAGTCAAATTGGGTCCCGTTGTCGACGGTGATTTCTTGGAGGACCCCAAAGTGACATACGATGTTCTTCCAGAAAAAAGCTGTACCGCTCGGGAGGTGATGTTGGCCAAGGGCTCAGCCTCCACCCACTTGGAGAAATAATCCACTGCGACCACCGCATGCTTGTAGCCCCCAGGTGTTGGGGGAAGGACCAAGGAGATCCATCCCCCAGTGCACAAAGGACCAAGTGATAGGGATGGCCTGCAGCATCGCGGAGAGCAGTTTGAAGCCCTTTGCCATTTTTTGGCAGACCTCGCAAGCGGAGACAAGGTCTCACGCATCGCGGACCACAGTAGGCCAATAAAAGCCCTGGGAGAGAACCTTCGCCGTGATTGCCCGCAGGGCCAGGTGACGAGGATTATTACCCGAGCTAGTTCGGAATAATGCACATTTGGTTCAAGACGGGTTTGAACCAGATGAGTGTCTGAAAGTCCGCTATTATGATCTCAGACGACCTGAGAAGCGTGAACACAAGAATGACTTATGGTCGCAGGCTTTGCGCGATCATGAGATCGCAGATGCTACGCGGTCAGGAGGCCGTAGACGATGCGCGGTCAGAAGGTCGTGGACTACCCTCGACCAGAAAAATTCGGGATTGCCTAGCTCTGCAGCAGGCATATTCCTAGGATCGTGATGATTCCTCCACGTATGAAGACAACTGCTAGGAGGTTAACATGTGCAGTTATCCCTTGGTTGCACGTGTTAAACTTGCGTGGAAGTTAAGTGCGGTTATCAAAACTGCACCCAAGCAACCGTTCAAAACCGTGTGCATTGGCGCCCTTTCGACCAGTATAAAAAGGGTGAGCAAATGTACACGACGAAGATATACAAGAAGAAGACGACAGATCAAGCAAAAGCTTCCATAAGTTAGTTTAGTCGTTTTTTAGACAATCACACAGAAAAGATCTTCGCTTGTGATGATCTTTTCTCCAACCTTGTAAACCTTTTTTCATACATAGTGAAATCACAACAGGACGTAGGGCTGTTACTCCCACCATCAAGGGCCCGAACCTGTATAAATCTCTCTATGCCCCAACTGACATTGCTCATCATCCCTTTCCAGAGGGACACCTTGAAAGGTCTCACAACTCACAAATTCTGCATAAGATCGACAAAGGACCCCGAGTCTGAATCATCGACAGCTGGCGCCCACCGTGGGCCCTTTCTCAAGGCGTTCTTTTTTCTATCTGGAGGTTCGGTGAGCCATGTCTGGGGTATATGATTCTGAGAATGATTTTGATCTCGAGGATTATGCCCACATACAGATGCCTTCACCCAGTGATCCTGTTCCAATGGAGGAAACTGGGGGCGAAGATGTCCCAGAGGTTGATTCGACCACTCAGGTCATGTCTATCGACCAGGAGACAACAGATGCAGAACCGGAACCCAATGTTGTTCCTAATGCGTTAGAGGTTGAATCCGGCCCATCGCACGACCCAACCAAGGGCAAAGGCAATGTTGACCAAGAATTCAGTCCAGGGAGGTTCGATCCTGATAACCTCCACCGTCTCTTTGATTTCGACCTCGTTCCCTAGGCAATTCGCTACCTTATCAGAAGAAACGCTCGATCAGCGGATCCCCAGGGAAGAACAGGAGCGAAAGCAGAAAGAAGAGCAAGAGCGCAAACAAAAGGAGGATCAAGATCGCGAGCAGCAAGATAATGAGCTCTGCAAAACAGCCCTAGAGGCTCTACAAAATGCCCAAGATCGTTACGACGCTGCTCCTAGTTCCTCCCGGCGTCTGCGTGGTCGCAGACGTGACCAGACACCTTCTTTACCCCCGGGACATTTACTGGTGGACGAAGAGACAGTGACACCTGGCGCACCCAGGAGAAGCACGCATGGCCGGCTTCGATCCATCGCAGAGGTCCTGCGTAATTTTCCTCTTACTGTCATAGATGCACAGAAACCAGCTTTCGCCAGAATTTTGGCGGAGAGGTTAGACGAGGTCGCATCCGATGTGACCCCCACAGCCTCTTCTCGATCGGCGATACGTTCCCATTAAAGAGAATACTCTAACTCTAGTTCTGGTAGATGGAATCGTCCACCACTAGTGCCGTCTCGGCATGACAAAGCCAGACAGGCAGGAAATTCTCGTGATCGGGAATGAATTCCTGTCCACTCTTGCCTGGGGATTTGCACATCCACCCCCCTCGATCAGTAGCTGATCTTTTTGATATGGCTGATCAATATTCCGACACGGCCGAGGCTATTGAGTGGAATCGGATGGTAGACAAAGGTAACTTACCGCCTCAACCAGGTCTCAAGGATGTAAAGAGAAAAGATTCAAACAAGAAGCCAGAATCTTCATCAGGTGGGAAGTCAAAGAAATAAAAAAGGAGTCTAACTGGATAATACTGAGAGGTCGTGGTCACAGAGAAACCTCCATTGACCAAAGGTAACAAATTTTCATTTAAAAATAAAATTGTGTCTAGTGGTCGCAGTGCCGACCAACCAGAGAAGTCGACTAATCCGCAGGAAGGCAAGAGGTGGTGTCCACTCCACAATTCTGCAGGCCACAACCTCAAGAATTGCCGGAGTTGGTTGAAGCAGTTGGATGACTTCTACCAGGGGATCGGACCAATACCGACCTTGCCACCGAAAGAACAGGCTTGCGGGCTAAGAGACGCCAGCAAGGACGAAGAGATGACCTACCAGGTACCTCGTAATCATGTCAATGTTATTTTTCGGAGGTTCCTCCTCTTTTGTTTCTAAACGGCAATTTAAAGCTTTTTACCGAGAGGTGAACCAAGCGGGGACCCCCCTTGGTGAACCTCAGTACCCCCGTTGGTCGGATACTCCTTGGACGTTTGATCGCTCTGATTGCCCTATGGGGCTTACTCGACCATTGAGGCTACCTTTGGTCATTACCCCAATTATCAGTAATGCGAGAGTCGAAAGGGTCCTGATCGACGGAGGTAGTTCCTTGGACATTTTGTTGGTCAAGGCACTGGACGAGATGCAAATTTCTCGTTCAAAAATTAAACCCATAATTCATCTGTTTTATGGGATAATTCCTGGTCCCTCTATGATGCCATTGGGATAGGTGGTGCTCCGGGTCACGCTGGGCGAACCAGATAACTTCCGAACAGAATTGGTTACCTTTGATATAATTGACTGTGATTCGGCTTATAATGCAATCTTTGGCAGGCCAACTCTCGCTAAATTCATGATGGCTACGCACTATGCTTATTAATGCGGTAAGTTGGCTGCCCCCAAGGGCGTTATTTCGGTCTGAGGCAGTCGCAACGTGGCATTGACATGTGATCGGTTATCCCTGGAGATGGTAGATCAGCTTCCCCTCCGAGAAGCCCAGATTGCCACAATGTCTACTAATACGATCAAAGCTGCTCGTTGACCAGATGAAACATTAAAATTGGTTCCGTTGTAACCAGATGATCCATCCAGGACAATTCGGGTTGGATCAGGACTGAATGACAAATAGGAACTCGAGCTCATTACTTTCCTCCGAGCTAATGCAGATGTGTTTGCGTGGAAACCATCCGACATGCCCGGTGTCCCAAAGGAGGTAATTGAGCAAAGGTTAGCAATTCGACCTGGACAGCGACCAATAAAGCAGAAGCTCAGGCATTTTGTTGTTGATCGGCAGGAAGCCATCCGAGTGGAGTTAGATAAGCTCCAAAAGGCCGGATTTATTCGCGAAGTCCACCATCCGGAATGGCTTGCAAATCCGGTCGTGGTCCGTAAGTCAAATGGCAAGTGGCGCATGTGCGTCGACTACACCATCCTAAATAGTGCCTGTCCGAAGGATGATTTTTCCCTTCCCCGCATCGACCAGCTGATCGATTCTACTGTGGGTTGCGAATTGATGAGTTTCCTGGACGCTTACTCAGGATATCATCAAATTAGCCTGACAGAAGAAGATGAAGAGAAGACTGCCTTCATCACGCCATTCGGCACCTACTGCTACGTCAGAATGCCGTTTGGTCTCAAGAACACTGGTTCCATGTACCAGCGTTTGATGTAAAAGACCTTTCTTTCCCAGATGAGGCATAATCTTGAAGCTTATGTAGATGACTTGGTTATAAAAAGCTTAAAAAGTTCGTCTCATTTAGACGATCTTACTGAAACCTTCTGTAATTTGAATCGATTTGGAATAAAATTAAACCCGGAGAAATGTTCTTTCGGGGTTTCATCTGGAAAACTTCTAGGTTTTCTTGTTTGTTCCAGAGGAATAGAGGTCAATCCTGAAAAGATCAGGGCTATCGAACAAATGAGGTCGCCCTCGACCATCAAAGATGTTCAGCGCTTAGCACGTCGCATGGCGGCATTAAGCCGATTTATATCGTGGCTGGGCGAAAAGGGACTACCTTTCTTCAAAGCTCTACACAAACACCATAATTTTACTTGGTCCAATGAGGCCGAAAAAGCATTTCAGGAGGTCAAAGCATACTTGTCCAGTCCGCCAGTCTTGGTTTATCCTGATAAAGAGGAACTATTACTCCTTTACTTGGCGGCCACACCTTACGCGGTCAGCGCTGTCTTGATCGCAGAAAGAGAAGGTGTACACAAACCCGTCTACTACGTAAGCGAAGTACTTCATGGTCTTAAGGAGCGATACCCTGAGGTCCAGAAAATACTTTACACACTACTGATGGCTTCCCGTAAGCTACGATATTACTTCCAAGCACATAGGATCATAGTGCCCTCATCTTTTCCTTTGGGGGACATTGTTCGGAATCTGGAGAAATCTGGTTGGATCGCGAAATGGGCTGTGGAACTCAGAGTGTTCGACATTCATTTCATGCCTCGCACCGCGGTCAAATCTCAGATCCTGGTCGACTTCATGGTCGAATGGACTAATGCTGAACCGCCCTTGTAGGAATCCGAAGATTTGGAATGCCTCGATCACTGGACGGTGTATTTTGATGGCTCTCGCAGTTTTCAACACTCGGGGGTAGGGGTGGTCTTAGTCACGCCTCAGGGTGACCAGCTGAAGTATGTCATTCAAATACACTTTGTTGCGACCAACAATGCAATAGAGTATGAAGGTCTTATTGCAGGGCTCCGGGCAGCAAAATTCCTCGGAGTCCATCGATTAGTGCTGAAGGGAGACTCACAGCTGGTCGTAAACCAGGTAAACAAGAAGTACAGCACCTCCAATGAGACAATGGCTCATTACCTGGGGGAAGTGAGGAGATTGGAAAAACACTTCAGTCATTTTGAAGTCCAATACATCCCGCGAAAGGACAATATTCTCGCAGACCAATTATCCTAAATTGGGTCCTCACGCACATCCGCCGCAGCAGGAGTGTTCATCGAACACTTGGAACATCCTTCGATCAAGACTACGGCCGAAGATGATCCAGTAATAGTCTGCGTTACCATCCTTGGAAAAGAACGAGATTGGACCCATCCAATAAGGGTCTATCTCGAACACGGGACCTTGCCCAAGGATGAAACCGAGAGCCAATGCACAACGGCTTTGAACGGTTGCTTGGGTACAGTTTTAACAACCGCACTTAACTCCCACGCAAACTTAACACGTGCAATTAAGGGATAACCGCACATGTTAACTCCCTGGCAGTTGTCTTCATACGTGGAAGGATCTTCTTGATACTCGGGATATGCCTGTTGTAGAGCTTAAGCAATCCCGAGTCATCCTGGTCGAGAGTAGTCAGCGACCCTCTGACCGCGAATTGTCTACGGCCTTCTGACCGCACACTGTCTGCGATCTCATGATCACGTAATGCCTGCGACCTCCTGACCGCGTAGCATCTGCGATCTCATGATCGTGCAAAGCCTACGACCATGTGTCCGCGCTTCTCAGGTCGTCTGAGATCATAGCAACGAACCTCCAGACACTCGTCTGGTTCGAATCTGTCTTGAACCAGATGTGCACTACTCCGATCTAGCTCAGGTAACAATCCTCGTTAGCTAGCCCCCAAATTTGAAGAAAATGAAGAGACATATTTACTTCTAATTTTAATCATACATCAGATAAGTGACCCGATGCTTCAACTTCTCCACTTAGTGGCGCACTAAGTGTGGCGGTTTATTTCCTGAGGTGGGTTCTGGGTTGTTTTTGACAGGTAATGATAGCATTGCTAAATTGTTTTTTAACCAGAGATAAAACTGTAAATATATTTTAAGAACTCGAGGCATTTGAAAAATGAACCGTCACCCCTGGGGGCTATAAATATTGAAGCCTCTTAGCCCTAAAACTTCACAAGTTTTTTCTCGGCTAAGTCCATTCCAAAGCTATCTTTCCTTCTCTTCTGTTTCCACCTCAATGGCAGATCAGAGCTCCAAGAACATCATTGAGATCGAGAGTGATGAAGAGGAAGTGACACTCGAACTCGACCAGGACTTCCAGAAGGTAAGTCTTCTCTAGAATTTTTGGGTGCAAGTTGCCATCTTATATTCTGATCATTTCCAAAAAATGCTTTTTGGGGAAATCATAGGTGACCGAAGAGCTGGCTCCTCCAGAGAAGAAACCCAAGGTTTACGAGGGATCCTCCAGCGGCACAAAGGTTGGGGATGCATCATTGCTCTCTCTTTCCTTGTCCCATGTAGTTCTTCCTACCCATGCAACTCAGTAGGTCGAACCCTCATCTCCACCTTTGGAGACCCATAACAATCCTTCGAAGCTTTCTTCTCAGTTTTCTCCATTGCGATCAAACGATCCTCAGCTTTTGTTGGGTGATCAATTTTCTGGTGGGAAGGTTGCACTTCCACGACCAGATGATCCTCGAATTTTGTCGGGTGATCTACTTTCTGGGGGAAATACTTCATCCTCTCACCTGCGAGGATTGGTAATTATTTTCATCTCCTCTGTTGGTCGTTTTATCTTGTAAAACTAACACATTTATGCACAGGAGACGAAGATTTCTGGAGGCCCCTGCGACCATCCTGTTGAGATTCAACCTCTTTCCCTCGAATAGACTCTCCAGAAGGAGAAAGAGGTTCTGGAGAAGAAGACCAAAGAAATGTCTTTGGCCATTCTGCATCTGGCAGAATGTTTTGACCACTCCTACGAAGAGGCGCACCAATTCTGCTTGGAGAGGGACTACGCTTGACAGCACGAGAACTCTCCGATACGATCAGGAATAGTAGTGCTTCTCTGATTCGGGATGATGTAGATAGACTTAGGGCAGTCGCTAGTTCTCTTAGGGCGGTCAGTGTAGATCCTACTGATGCCAATATGTCCTTAGGAGAACTTTGTAAACTTCTCTCGGATCAAGTCGATGTTCTGGTCACCTGTATCCCTTTTGTCTGTAAGGACTGCCAGAAATAAAAATTTCCTTTACCTTACATACCTTGGCTTAAGAGGGATTATGCAAGACTTATAATCCAAATTGAAACTCTTCACCATCTTTGTGTGAAAACATGATCACAAGAATGCCTTTGCAATCACCCATACACAGGTAAATCCGAAGTAACAATCTTTCCGATCAGAAATGCATTGATGTGTTGTACCACGACCAGTACTGGTATTGCGATCAAAACTGAAACCGCGATCAAAACGTAATACCTTGATCGGATGGTGTCGTGGTATTACGGATACCCCGGCAGGTTCGGACGTGCGCAGCACGAGTACAGCGGCGCGAGCAGACCGAGTTACTGGTCTCCTCCCGCCGGGCAACACAAAAAGTGACACGGAGGTTTATACAGGTTCGGGTCCCAGTGGGGGCCCTAGTCCTGTTGGCTCTCTCCGGACGCGAGTCCGCTGGGGAGGTGAGCTCTCGGGGAGAGGTCTCCAAGAGAGCCGGGAATTGTGTTTATATGAAATGAATTCGAATCCCTGAAAGAGGGTACAAGAGGGGTATATATAGCCCCCAAGAAATGCAAAAGACGAAAATGCCCTTGCTGCGACCGTTGGATGGAAGGGCGAAGACGTCCTTTGGCCTGACGGACGGCCTGAATGCTCGACACGTGGCGCCACGGGCTTCCTAGAGGCCCCACGGTCAGCAACAGCTCTCCATGAGCCCGGAGGCTCTCCGGGCCTCACCGGGGAGACCCTCCGGATCTTACTGGGTGTCACCGGGGTCCCGGAGACCCTCCGGATCTCCCGGAGACCCTCCGGATCTTACTGGGTGTCACCGGGGTCCCGGAGACCCTCCGGGTGTCACCGGGGGCCCGGGGACCCTCCGGGTCTCACCGGGTGTCATCGGGGGCCGGGGACTCTCCGGGTCTCACCGGGAGTTACCGGGGTCCCGGAGACCCTCCGGGTGTCACCGGGTGTCACCGGGGGCCCGGGGACCCTCCGGGTCTCACCGGGAGTCACCGGGGTCCCGGAGACCCTCCGGGTGTCACCGGGGGCCCGGGGACCCTCCGGGTCTCACAGGGAGTTACCGGGGTCCCGGAGACCCTCCGGGTGTCACCGGGGTCCCGGAGACCCTTCGGGTGTCACCGGGTGTCACCGGGGGCTGGGGACGCTCCGGGTCTCACCGGGAGTTACCGGGGTCCCGGAGACCCTCCGGGTGTCACCGGGGGCCCGGGGACCCTCCGGGTCTTACCGGGAGTCACCGGGGTCCCAGAGACCCTCCGGGTGTCACCGGGTGTCACCGGGGGCCCGGCGACCCTCCGGGTCTCACCGGGAGTTACCGGGGTCCCGGAGACCTTCCAGGCCCCACCAAGGGCCCGATGCCTTCGGGTCTCACCGGGTTCCACCGTGGCCACCTTGGGACTACGTGGGACCGCTGGGGATTCCCCCAACAGCAGCCCCCCAGCCCCTCGGGGGCACTTGGTGCCTTCAACGGGTATGTGAACCTCCCTTGCAACGCTTCGTATCCCGCGAAGTCCCACGCGCCCCGTGGCGCTTCGGCTCCCGAACCGTTTCTCCGCGGGACGCGTCTATTCGCGGACCGACGCATCGCCCCGATGCGCCCGCGTTCGCGTCGCTTCGTTCCGCGCGCGACGGTTCGACTCCGCGGCTCTGATGGCTTTGTGGACACGTGTCGGGCATCCGGGCCCCCTCGCTCACCTATAAATAGGTGAGGGGGCCCTCCACTTGAGCACGTTCACAAGCCCTCAAAACTCCCACAAACCATAGTTCTCCCGGTGACTTCCGGTAGTTTCCGGTGACTGCCCGGTGGTTTCCGGTAGCCTCCGGTGACTTCGCCCGGTGATTTCCGGTAGTTTCCGGTGGCTTCCGGAGACTTCGCCCGGAGACGCCCGGTAGTTCCCGGTGACATTTCTGCCCGGAGGCGTCCGGTGGTTTCCGGTAGTTCCCGGTAGCCCCCGGTAATTCCCGGTAGGTTCCGGTGATTTCCGGTGACTTCCGGTAATCTCCGGCAGTTTTTGGCGATTTCTGCAATTTGCTCGTGATGGCGCCGAAGAGCCGCGCCAAGGTCTCCGAGTTGCCTGCGGAGGAGTTGACCTCCGATTTCCTTGGGGCCACCGAGTTCTCCTCGGGGGCCCTTGAGGCCTTCTTGGAGCGCGGCTACTTCCAGGCGGGGGATATCAGGATCCCCTGGCCCGGCGGAGCAGGTGCCGAGCCCCCGGGACGGGGAGGTGGTGGCCTTTGAGGCGTTCGTGGAGGTCGGCCTTCGGCTTCCCGTGCACCCGCTGCTCCGCGACTTCCTGCAGTTGTACGGACTCGCGCTCAACCACCTCACCCCGAACACCCTCGTCCGGATGGGGGTGTTCATATGGTTGTGCGAGACGACCGCAGTGACGCCCAACATGCGGCTTCTGCGGTACTTCTACGAGCCGGCGGCGAGGGGCCCGGTAGTGAGGAGAGGCGGCCCTAGATCGGCCTTCGGCTCCATCATGATCCAGCTGACTCCGGGCCGCGCCGACGAGTACCTGGTGGCGGCCTCCCGGGACCATTGGGGGGACTGGCTCCGGCATTGGTTCTACCTCCGGGTAGGAGACCCGGGGGTGACCTATTCCCGGGAGCCGTCCACGTACTCGAGGTCTAGTGCTCCGGTGGCCCTCGAGTGGACCGAGGCGGAGATGAACCTCCTCACCGTGATGGCGGAGGTTCGATTCCGGCGGTCTATGCGGGACCTCGCGGAGGAGATGGCTCTTCTCCGGGTGGCGCCGTTCCAGACCCGCCGAGGGAGGGGGATGTCGCCGGCGCACAGACCACCCCGGATGGCGGTGGCGAACCGTAAGTATTCAGATTCCTTCTCCCCGCTAGGGGGTTCTCCCTAACACTTGCTTCCTTTTTCTTGCTCCTTCAGTTAGGTCCTACGGTCGGGCCAAGGAGGTCGCGGTGAACCTCGTCGGCCGATACTACGAGGACGAGCACGAGAGGGTGCTGCGGGCTATCGGGGAGGGCCCTCCCCGAAACGTCGTCGCGGAGGCGTTCGGGCTGAGGCTCCCAGCCCGGGCCCCTCTGCCTACCCCTGCTTCACGCAAGCGGGGGAAGGAGGCCGCCGGCGGGCCGTCGAAGCGGTCTCGTCCGTCTGGCAGCCCCGCGGGGTCCCGACCCCGGAGGAGTCCGGCGAGGCCCCGGTCTTCTCCACCGCCTTCTCTCGCGAAGGAGGCTGCGGCGGCAGTTGCCGGGCCATCTGCCGCCGCTCTCGACACCTCGGGCGGGCCGGATTCGATGGGCGGCGTCCCGGCCGAGGAGGGTTAGGGCTCGGACTCGGAGATGTACGCCCCGAGCCCTTTGCCGCCTCCGGCCCCCGCGAGGCCCCGGCCGCAGCCCTCGTCCAGCGAGGTCTCCGTCCGGTTCCGGATGCCGGGCGGCCTTCCGATGGCCTCGATTCTGGCCCCGGAGATGGGTTCATCGGCGGTTCGGCCCGCGACGGCGGCGCTCCCTGTACCCGGGAGGGGTAAGGGCCTGTTCGTTCGCCCCGGGGTTCCGACACCGACGGATCAGGCCTCCGGCTCTTCCGACGACGGAACTTCGGAGGATGCTCTGCCCGGGGGGGAGGCCTCCCGAGGGAGTGACCCAGGGGGCGACGAGGGCGACGTCGACGCGGTCATCGCCTCCGGGCTTCGGGTAAGTTACTTGAGCCCTATGCTTTTTTTGTTGATTGCATCCTGATAACGGTTTCTCTGCAGACGGTCGCCTTAGCCCAGGGCTTTAGGGCCCGGCTCACTACGCGCCTCCGTGCTGCCGAGGACATAGCGGCCTTCGAGCGCGCTGGGAAGGAGAAGGCGCTCAGGGAGCTGGCCGCGGTGCAGGCTCGTCTCGCCGCCGCCGAGGATGCGGCTTCCCGGCTACGGGGGGAGTTGCAGGCGGAGCGAGAGGCCGCAGCCTCGGGCGTCCAGGCCGTGGTCGCGGGGGGCCGGGCGATCCGCACCACTCTCGAGGGGCTCGGGATCGAGCTTGGTCGTGGGGCCAGCCCTGACCAGGCTCCGACATCGGTCGGGGAGGCCGCGCACTTTCATGGTGCGCAGGTCGCCCTGATCCCAGTTGCCGTGGAGGCGCGGGCGCGCGGGCTCGCCGTCCCGGTGATTGCCTTGGTGGCGGCCCTCATCGAGCACCGCGGGGAGGGCGCTCGAGTTATCGGGGATCTGGTCCCCCGGAGCTTCCCCGCCTTCTTCGACCCTCGGCGGCCTGGGCTGGAGCAGTCCGCCGAGGTTCTCTTCGACCGCATCACTGGCGCCATGGAGACGGGCGACCGGCGCCCGGGCCAGGGCGCATCGGCCAGCACTGACGTCCCCCCTGGGGGGAACAAGGACGGGCAAGTATGAGCTCCTCCCCCCCCGGTTAGACTAGGCTTCTTTTTTTTTAGGCTTTTTGCTCCGGACGGCTTCTTTAGAGAGAGCCCCGGGAACTTGTAAATACCTTTTGACTGAAATAAAGTAGTTCTTTCGTTAAATGTGTTCAATTTGTCAGCAGGTATCTTTGGACGTCGCTTTTCCAGGGCTTTCTTGCCCTGAAGACCATCTTTTGGAGAGTGCTCGAGGGTCGCCCGGGGGGTCTAGCCCAGGCGGTGCCCGGGCGGCCTTGATCTTACTAAGTCTGGCAGCCGGGGGAGCATCCTCCGGGCTGGACTCCGAGTTTGCACATGATGACTTTGCGAAGGAAAGTGCCTCCGGGGAGCCAGCCCTTCTGCGTTGGCTCCCGGAGTGGCACTAAGGAAACTTCGACGATTGTCGCGCTGAGTTGCCTCCTTCGAGGTCGGGGGCTTTGAAAGTCCCCCCGCTCAGGATACTCCCCCCGGCCGGCTACGAATGTTGGCCAGAGGATCTCCTTCGGCGGGCTCTTCGGCGTATGAGGAGTTTGTACAAGGACCTCTCCCGGGAGATCTCAGAGGGTCTCCGGGATTATTAGTTGTAGTTGCTTGTTGGGAATCATTCCCATACTCGCGCGCTCGGGTTTTGCCCGGAGGGTGCTTTAACTGGGGGGGGTTGTTCCCTAGTGTGATGTATCAATTAAGACCGTAGATCTGTTTGTTCGTCGTGCCTTTGCTTCAGAAACTTTGAAGCCTTTCGCATAAAGCCGTTGTTTTTCTGTTCGGGTCCAGGGTTTTCCTCCCCCCCCCCCCACAGCGGGGTGCAGCTCAGCTCCGCGCGCTGTGGGTAAGGAGTGAAGGGGCCTGGACTGCATGGGGTGCTTAGTTTGCGTAGTCCCTCGTCGGGTCCCGGGGGTTGGCGGGGGTGTCTACCGGAAACCTTCGCGGTTCCCCGGCGGGACTTCTGGGGGTTTACGGATGGTGCGTGACCGAGGAGGGGCTATGCTTTGAGAGCAAACTCCAAAAGCCGAGTTTTCTGTGTGCCGCGGAAGGCAACGTATATTCCCCTAGGAGGGCTTCGCAACCCGGTAGTGGGTGTAGAGTGTTCGAGGGGGGGACTAATCTCTCGAAGTGACTCGTTACCGCAGTTTGTGAAAACTGGGTTGCCGCTTACCCCCTCAGTCCACGAGGGGTTACCGTAAGCCGCCCAATGGGAGCTGTGCTCCCGTCATAGGGACTTTAGGCTGCGGTAGCCCACTTCCTCACAAAGAGGGCATCCTCACGGAGAGGGGATTTTTATAGAGGAGAAAAACTCCTGTAAAAGAATTCCAGCGGTGAAGTAGAAAAAAGCCATTCAATTTAATGAAGACGTAAAAATTCCAGAGTTGAGCACAAAATCCACTTGTATTAACATGCGATGAGATACAACGCCTCCCCCCGCGAAGGCGCGGCCGGGGAGGGAATTGAGTACATAAGCCTCCCCCCGCAGAAGCGCGGCGGAGGAGGTTGCGAGCCCGGAGGCTAAACATAGAACTTGCGGAGCAAGGTTATATTCCAGGTGTGCGTGAGCTCTTGGTCTTCAAGTGTAGAGAGCTTGTAGGCTCCCGAGCCTAGGACTGCGGAGACCCTGTATGGGCCCTCCCACTTGGGGGATAGTTTGCCCTGGGCTTGGGGGTCTGTCACGCGCTTGAGGACCAGATCCCCAAGGCGGAAAGCCCTTTCGCGCACGCGCTGGTTGTACGCGCGTGCCATCTCGCGCTCGTAGATGGTGTGGTGGAGAAGCGCTCGGTCGCGTTCTTCTTCGACGAGGTCGACCTCCAACCGTTGATTATCCTCGTTGGTTTGATGCGCCGCGGTCGGAGCTCCGTCGAGGAGCTCGACCCGCAGCGATCGAAAACTAATCTCCGAGGGGAGAACTGCTTCGGCCCCATAGACGAGCGAGAAAGGCGTTCGCCCTGTTGCTCGGCTAGGGGTCGTGCGCATGGAGCAGAGGATGCTTGGAAGCTCTTCTGCCCACGCGCCTCGTCTGGAGGCGGTCTGTTCAAGCCGTCGGCGCAGGCCTTGCAGGATCATGCCGTTGACTCTCTGAACGGCTCCATTGCTTTGGGGATGTGCCACGGAGGCAAAATGGAGGGTAGTGCCTAAGCCTTCGCAGAATTCCCGGAAATATGCCGAGTCGAACTGGGTCCCATTGTCGACGGTGATTTCTTGGGGGACCCCGAAGCGACATACGACATTTTTCCAGAAAAACCGTTGCACTGCGCGGGAAGTGATGCTGGCCAAGGGCTCAGCTTCCACCCACTTGGAGAAGTAATCCACGGCGACCACCGCGTACTTGTAGCCCCCAGGTGCCGGGGGGAAGGGACCAAGGAGATCCATCCCCCAGCGCGCGAAGGGCCAAGTAACAGGGATAGTTTGCAATATCGCGGAGGGGAGCCTGGTGCCCTTTGCCATATTTGGGAGGCCTCGCACGCGGAGATTAGATCCCGCGCGTCGCGAACCAACGTGGGCCAGTAAAATCCTTGGCGAAGGGCCTTCGCCGCGACCGCCCGCGGAGCCACGTGGGATCCGCAGCTCCCCGAGTGTATGTCCTCGAGAAGCTGGAGTCCGTCGGCCCGCGGGAGGCAGCGAAGAAGGGCGGAAGCCCCCTGCTTGTAAAGCTTCCCGTCCAGCAGGACGTACGCCCTGGCTTTAGCGCGGAGACGCTTCACCTCAACGTCACTGGAAGGTTCCCCCTCGTCCCTTATGCAGGAGATGAGGGGATCCATCCTCGAGGCAGCCCGAGTGACCTCGGAAACCTCCGGGACGCGAACCTCAGGATTCGCGTCCGGGAGGGTTATCGAGGGTCTTGTGATGACTTCCAGAAAGGCGCCCTTGGGAAGAGGTTCCCGGGCGCTGGCCGCCCGGGCCAACGCGTCGGCCCGGTTATTATCCCGTCGGGGGATGTACCGGGCCTCCAAGCCTTCGAAGTGTCTCTCCATCTTCCGCACTTCGCCCAAGTATAGACTCAGGTTCGCATCGTGGCACAAGTAGGACTTGTCCATTTGGTTGACCACTAGCTGGGAGTCTCCTTTCACTAGGAGGCGGCGGATTCCCAGGGAGCGCGCGAGGCGCAATCCCAGGAGGAGGGCCTCGTACTCGGCGACATTGTTTGTAGCCGGGAACTCAAGTCTGGCGGCGTATTCCAGCATCTCCCCTCCGGGACTCCGGAGAACCACCCCCGCGCCGGCCCCGGCAAGGCACAAGGAGCCATCGAACATGAGTGTCCAATGGTCCTGGCACCGGGGAGGGGCGAGGGGAGTCCCTTCGTCCGCTTCGGCGGTCGGGGTCCATTCCGCCACGAAGTCAGCGAGGACTTGTGACTTGATGGCGGAGCGGCCCGTGAAGGTGAGGGAGAAGGGAGCGAGCTCGGCTCCCCACTTGCCAATCCGGCCGGTGGCCTCCTTGTTCCGCACCACTTCTCCCAGCGGGAGAGATGACGGGACCGTGATTGGGTGCCCGAGGAAGTAGTGGCGGAGCTTTCGCGACGCCATGAGGAGGGCGTAGCACAGCTTCTCCACCTTAGTGTACCGCATCTTAGCCCCTTGAAGGGCCTCGCTGACGTAGTACACAGGACGTTGTTGTCCATCCTGGTCTTTCACGAGCACCGCGCTCACTGCGACGGGGGTCGCGGCGAGGTATAGTAGCAGGGGTTCCCCCGGGGACGGGCTCACGAGCATCGGAGGGCTCGCGAGGTACTTGTTTAGCGCGTCGAACGCCGTCTGGGCCTCGGGAGTCCACCTGAACCCCTCGAGATCCCGAAGGATTTTGAAGAATTGGAGCCCGCATTCTCCTGACCGCGAGACGAAACGACCCAACGCGGCCAGGCGGCCTGCAAGCCTCTGCACGTCTTTCACGGAACGTGGGGGAGGCATGTCCAGCAGGGCCCGAATTTTTTCGGGATTCGCCTCAATGCCCCGCTGGGACACCAAGAAGCCAAGCAGCCTCCTGCCGCGTACGCCGAAAGCGCATTTTTTCGGGTTGAGCTTCAACCCGTACTTGCGGAGGCTGCAAAAGGTCTCCGCCAAGTCGTCGATGTGTGCGGCCGTGCGGAGGCTTTTGACGACCGCATCGTCAACGTAGACCTCGACATTGCGGCCGATTTGATCCTTCAGGACCAGCGTCATGAGACGCTGGAAGGTTGCCCCGGCGTTTTTCAACCCGAAGGGCATGTGGAGATAGCAGAAGGTGCCGAGGGGAGTTATAAAACTCGTCTTTTCCTCGTCCTCTGCAGCCATTCGAACCTGATGGTATCCCGAATACGCATCGAGGAAGCTCATCAGTTCGCACCCCGCGGTCGAATCGACCAGTTGGTCTATCCGCGGGAGTGGATAGTTATCTTTTGGGCAAGCGCGGTTGAGATCAGTGAAATCCACGCACATCCTCCACTTGCCACTTGATTTCTTCACGAGGACGGGGTTTGCCAACCATTCGGGGTGGAGGACCTCTCGCACGAACCCCGCCTCTAGAAGCTTGGAGACCTCTACCTTGATGGCGTCTTGGCGCTCGAGAGATAACTTCCTCAACTTCTGCTTGACCGGGGAGCGGCCGGGGATCACAGCGAGCTTATGCTCAATGATGTCCCGGGCGACGCCTTGCATGTCCGAGGGTTCCCATGCGAAAACGTCTGAGTTTTCGCGAAGGAAGACCGCGAGCCGCTCGGCGTGCTCCTCGGTGAGGTCTGCTCCGATCCTGACGGTTCTCTCTTCACCTCCCGCGGACAGTCGGACTTTCTGAAGGTGTCTCCCTCGGGGCGTGGCCTCGGAAATGGCCTCCCGAGGGGAACGGCCGGGGCTGCATGAGATTCAGGGGGAGGTGCCCCCCCCGGGGTCTTGATCACGTTGATGTTCCCGACGGCGGCGGTGGCGCGTTCGTAAAGAGCGCGGGCCACGTTCTGATCGCCTCGAACGGTGATTGCGCCGTGAGGCCCAGGGATTTTCACGCAGAGATAGTTCTGGTGAATCGCCGCCCCCAGGTGGTTGATCGTAGTCCTCCCCATAATAGCGTTGTATGAAGAGGGGAGGTCCACCACATCGAATCGGACCATCTCCGTCCGGTAGTTCTCCGGGGTGCCAAAAGTCATTGGTAGATCGACCTTCCCCACCGGGTGGACGGTCTTCCCGGGAACGAAGCCTTGTAACGGCCCGAGTGCGGGCTGCAGTAGCTTCTCATCGACTTGCATTTGCCTGAACGCCTTCAGGTATAATACGTCGGCGGAGCTCCCACCGTCGACGAGGATACGTGCCAGTTGGCAGTTGTAGACTGTAGCTAAGATGATGAGCGCGTCGTCGTGCGGGAAGCGAACCCCGCGCGCATCTTCCGCCGTAAAGGTGAGGGGGACGTCCGACCACTTTGGTGGCGGAGACGCATGCAGCACCCCCACTACCTTCACTTCTCGCGCGTACTCCTTGCGCTGGCGCTTGGAGTCCCGTCTCGCGGCAGATCCCCCCGTAATGACGTTTATGCGTCTTTGGGAGGTTTGGAAGGGGAGCTCCTGAGCTGGGCTCCCTTCTTGCGTTTGTCTTTGCTGCTCACCCGCGGGAGCGGGGAGCGCGGGCAAAGTTGTCGGGGGAGGCAAGGAGGCAGGGCCCCCTCCCCCCTGGCTGCGCTGGTCGAGGAAGGCCGCGAAGTGTTGTAGAAGCTGATGGCATTCTCGAGTAGCGTGGGTACTCGACTTGTGGAAGGTGCACCACACGTTGGCTGTGCCCTCCTTGCTCTCCTTGGCGCGGTTTTCGCGCCCGCGGGAGGATTGTCCAGTGTAACCCTTTGACTTAGGAGGGGCGCGACTGCCTTTGGCGCTGTCGCGCGAGCCGCCTCCTCCCTCGACGACGAAAGCATCCCGAGGCCGTGGCTCGCGACGATCACTTCTTCGGGGACGTTTGCTGGAGGGGTCCCTTGGCTCCCGGTCGGCGGGGGCAGGAGCCCCCTGGTTCTTTTTCCAAAGATCGTCCTCCTCCGCGCGGGCGTACTTCTCAAGTACGGTGAAGAGTTCGTCGGCGGAGGTGGGGCAGCTCCGAGAGAGCCTCCGGTGGAGCTCCCCGGGGAGTATCCCGCTCTTGCACGCTTCGATGACCGTGGAGTCAGGGACATGCGCCACTTTGCTTTTTACCTGAGCGAAGCGCTTAAAGAAGCTGCGGATAGTCTCCCCCGTCCTCTGCCGGACGGTGTAGAGCTGGGACGAGTCCAAGGGCCGCACAAAGTTGCCTTGGAAGTTCGCACAAAATTCGCGCTTCAGCTGCACGAAGGACTTGATGGATCCCGCCTTCAGGTTGTAGAACCATGAGCGTGCGATGCCCGTGAGGTAGAGGGGGAAGACATTGCATTGCACTGTCTCGTCCCCCCCGGCCGCTGAGATGGCCGTCGAGTACACCTGCACAAACTCGTAAGGATCGGCCTCACCATTGTAATGCTCGATGTGCGGCGGGCGGTAAGGCCGCGGCCAGCGTATGCAGCGGAGACGGCTGCACAACGGTTGGTTGGTCCCTTCAACTTCCTTGGGGGATCCATGGTCACCGTCATCGCTTGCCGGGGACGCGTGCTCATTGTCGGAGTCTGGAAGGGGTGGCAGCGGTCCGCCGGTTTGGCGGTGTCGTCTCTTTTCTTCCGGGTTGGTTGAGCTGACCTCTTGGGCATCAAGGTATCCCTCAGGAGTGGTGGCAGCTTCTTTGAACGGTCTTTTCCCCCGGACGATTTGGGAGCGCGTCTCCGCGCGCCCGTGGGTTCGGGGGAGTCCTGACCGATGACGGGAGGTGGTTTCTCCGGACCTGGCGGTACGCATTCGCTCGACCTCCTCCCTTGTGAAGCGGGTCTGATCCGCTGGGGGCGCCCGCGGGGGCGGCCGTGGAGGGGGAGGGAGCTGATGCGCGTTTGCCACAGTCCCAGTGGACGCTGCCGGCGCGCGGACCGGGCCATGCGCCGGGTCCGCGCTCGGTTCGGCGGCGGGAGTGGTCCCAGCTCGAGTCCCCGGGGCGTCCGCGGGAGCGGGCGGTGCACCGATCACGGGCGTCGGCCCACGGAGGCTGCCGGGCTCAGGCGCCGGGGTTGTGCCCGGCGCGGCGGTAGCCGCTCGCGGGGGTTCTGGACCCGGGGCCGGGCGACCCCCAGAGGCAGGGGAGGGCTCGGAGACGAGTTGACTCCCCAGCGCGGGAAGTGTCCCCGGGATCGGATATGGCCCGGGCGCACCCCCGGGAACGGGGAACATCCCCGGCCCGGGAAAGGCGGGGTTCCCCATGAAGAATTGGGGCGGGGCCCCCATGAACGGATACGGAGGCGGATAGACAGGAGCCGGGGGCCGCACCAGGATGCGCAGCAGCTCTTCCAGGGTGTGCTGGGTACGAAGCTGGCCCTGGATCAAAGCCCCCAGCATGGAATCTCCGGAGACCGGAACGGAGAGTTGGGGCGCACTAGGCCCCGGAAGCTCGGTTGCGGCCGCTGGGTCGGAAACGAGGGCCCTTTGGCCGGAGGCCGCGAGTAGAGGAAGCGAGTCCTCCGCCCGTGCACTCCCGGGCGGCAGGGCCGCAGAGGCCTCATCTCGCGGATGCGGAGCCGGGTTACTAGGACCAGCGCTCTCGGGAGATGAGAGGGCTTGAGCTCTGGTGGTTGCGGGAGCCATGGCGATTCGTCGCGAAGTCCCCACGGTCGGCGCCAACTGTCGTGGTATTACGGATACCCCGGCAGGTTCGGACGTGCACAGCACGAGTACAGCGGCGCGAGCAGACCGAGTTACTGGTCTCCTCCCGCCGGGCAACACAAAAAGTGACACGGAGGTTTATACAGGTTCGGGTCCCAGTGGGGGCCCTAGTCCTGTTGGCTCTCTCCGGACGCGAGTCCGCTGGGGAGGTGAGCTCTCGGGGAGAGGTCTCCAAGAGAGCCGGGAATTGTGTTTATATGAAATGAATTCGAATCCCTGAAAGAGGGTACAAGAGGGGTATATATAGCCCCCAAGAAATGCAAAAGACGAAAATGCCCTTGCTGCGACCGTTGGATGGAAGGGCGAAGACGTCCTTTGGCCTGACGGACGGCCTGGATGCTCGACACGTGGCGCCACGGGCTTCCTAGAGGCCCCACGGTCAGCAACAGCTCTCCATGAGCCCGGAGGCTCTCCGGGCCTCACCGGGGAGACCCTCCGGATCTTACTGGGTGTCACCGGGGTCCCGGAGACCCTCCGGATCTTACTGGGTGTCACCGGGGTCCCGGAGACCCTCCGGGTGTCACCGGGGGCCCGGGGACCCTCCGGGTCTCAGCGGGTGTCATCGGGGGCCGGGGACTCTCCGGGTCTCACCGGGAGTTACCGGGGTCCCGGAGACCCTCCGGGTGTCACCGGGGTCCCGGAGACCCTCCGGGTGTCACCGGGTGTCACCGGGGGCCCGGGGACCCTCCGGGTCTTACCGGGAGTCACCGGGGTCCCGGAGACCCTCCGGGTGTCACCGGGTGTCACCGGGGACCCGGGGACCCTCCGGGTCTCACCGGGAGTTACCGGGGTCCCGGAGACCCTCCGGGTGTCACTGGGGTCCCGGAGACCCTCCGGGTGTCACCGGGTGTCACCGACGCTCCGGGTCTCACCGAGAGTTACCGGGGTCCCGGAGACCCTCCGGGTGTCACCGGGTGTCACCGGGGGCCCGGGGACCCTCCGGGTCTTACCGGGAGTCACCGGGGTCCCGGAGACCCTCCGGGTGTCACCGGGTGTCAACGGGGGCCCGGGGACCCTCCGGGTCTCACCGGGAGTTACCGGGGTCCCGGAGACCTTCCGGGCCCCACCAAGGGCCCGATGCCTTCGGGTCTCACTGGGTTCCACCGTGGCCACCTTGGGACTACGTGGGACCGCTGGGGATTCCCCCAACAGATGGTAACCGTACATGTTGCGATTACCTGCCTACAGCGATCACAGAATTGCATTGCGATCAGCACACGAATCTTGAGACGATCACAAAAATGCATTGTGATCAACATATGAAAATTAATTTACAAAAGACGGGAGGGATCATTTCCTCCATAATCTTTGCAAAATTTTCATATTTTTGTGTGCACCCTAGCCCCCGAATTCGAAACAAAAACTAATAAAAATATATTTTGTTCCGGATTCACTATATGGAGTGCATAACGGGTTTCCAGAGAGAAGGCACCCATTATGGGAAATTAATAAAGTATTCGACGAAGCGTTGTCTCGGGCATATAAAAGGAGTAGGTAGCTTCCTGAGGAAGCCACACAACCAGAAACCCTTCATTTGCCTTAGAGTTTCTCGCCGCACAAAACCCTCTTTTGCATTCCTCATCTCCATCGCCTCCAAAGTCACCATCTTTCTTCTCGATCCTTTGTAAGAAATGGCATCCTAGAGCCGATCCGTCCACCATACTGAAGAAAGTCTGGTGGCACTTGAGAAGGAAGAGATTCTCCCTCCACGGCTGCTGATCAACTAGCGGCCAGCGGAGAAAGACAAGAAACCCCAATCGTCCAAGAGGGCGAGTTGGTGATCTTCGAGGAGTACCTGTGCTGTGGGTTCCGATTCCCAGAGAGTAAGTTCCTGAAGGGAATCTTGGAGCATTATGGGTTGGAGTTAGTGAATCTCCATCCCAATGCTGTCCTCATTCTAGCGATCTTCCAGCATCTGTGTGAGGCTTTCGTCGGAGTGCTTCCAAGCGTGGAGCTTTTCCGGTGCTTTTATTTCTCACCTTGGTCAAAGAGTGCCAATGCCGCCGGGTGCATCTACTTCCGAATAAGGGAGAAGAAAGAGTACCCCTTCCCTCCCCTCCTGGATTCAGTACACGGGTGGTACCAGAAATGGTTCTACTGCACCCCTCCGTCGGAGAGCGGACTGTGGTTTGTGAACTCCCGACCAGAGAAGGCCAGCGAGTTGGACTCCCTTCCTGCTCTGAGCGCAAAGCAGAAGAAGCAAGCCCAAGTCATTCTTCACCTAGTCTAGCAAGGCTTGACTGCGCGCGACATCATACGGCTTGTGAAGAACCGGGTAAGCCCCCTGCGTGAAAGGGCTCATCCGGCTTGGGAAATCCAGTCCATGGCGGATAGTACCTTGGACTACAATAATGGTATGTCCTCTAACAAAACACACATTTTTACTGACTAAAAATGTTGTATTTGTTAACATGCTTGTTTGCGACGCAGCTCTACCTTTGTCCGAAATTGAAAAACGAACAAACTACCTCCTCAAGGCATACAGCGCCACTGCGGAGGGAGCCAAGGGATCGCTTCACCCCTAGAGCTTGATCAACGCCGACGACGATCTTCGGCAAGAGCGCCGAAAGGTTTGACCTTTCCTAACAAGCTCTGTTGTAAATCATCTACTTGTCCTGCATTACTAAGAGCATTTGAATGATACAGCTTCTGGGGAAGTTTTCTGAGGCGACGCGTCCAAGCGAGGATGTTGGTCCCTTGGGGAGACCAGCTACGAAGAGGGTGAGGAGGACCCCTTCGAAGAGTGCAGCAAAGGAATCTGCTCCCAAGAAACCCAAGAAGATTCTGGGAGAAGCTTCTTCACAGAAGAAAACCCTTACCGCGAAAAGGACTACGGTAAGATATTCTGTACCCCCTGTAACCCCAGGTACGAGTAGAAATTACTTCCTCGTCGTATAGGGTGAAGGGAGCGAGGACGAGGAGGATGACATTCCTCTAGTTCGCCGTAAGAGGAAGGCAATTGTTCCTCAAACCAGTGAGGTCCTGTCTCTGACCGCAGGGATAGAGACGAATACGAGGGGCCCCGTGACCAGTGATAATCCTGTGGTCGCGGGTGAAACCCTAGTGCCTAAAGTTTATGAAGCTTCAGGACTTACAACACCTCCCCTTCTGATAGAAGGGGTAATCGTGGTACGATTTCTCACGATTCTGAATGTTTCCATTCATCTATGCACATTTGTTGAGTAATGTTCATACAGGGAGAAGAAGACGACATTCCTCTTGTCCACCACGAAAAGACTCCTGCTAGTCCTGGGGCAGTGAGTACTCCAATCCTGTTGACAGGAGTAGGAATAACTGAACATGATTCTGCGATCACTACCAACCTCATGGTCACGGATGAAGTTCCAGTGCCCGTGGTCCAGGAAGCTCCAGGACCAACGACTTCATCCCTACTGACAGAAGAAGTCACCCCGGTAGGGACCCTTACAGTTTTGGTTTCCGTCATTTCTCATGTGCGTTCTTATAGATTTGCATGCACACAAGGAGAAAAGGACAAGGTCTTATTCCAGAAAAGGAAGACTAGGACAGATGACGACTGTCCTCTTTTTCTCGGGGAACCATCCTCGAAATCCCAGAAATGGGCAGGGTTTCGAGTAAGGTAAGAATCTCTCCCGTTCGAACAGGGTCGTATCATAATGATGAACTGAAGAGATTCTAACCGACGATTCCCTTGCTTGCTTTAGGCGCAGAGATGCAGCGCCAAGCACCCCAGTGACCTTTGCAAGTGTTGAGGCTTCTCCTGCTACAGAGGTCATGGGCGAGCAAAGTCCCATCCCCAGGGCCGAGGAAGTTCTTCGTGCCATTATAGATGGGATAGCTACAGAAGTCCAATCTCAGAGATTGGAATCTATAACCCCAGCCACGGAGGAGGCTCAGCAGGCAAACTCATCTGCTACTCCAGCTGGGGATAAGGCGAGTCTAGAGACTCAGCCTTTGGCTGAATTGGAAAGCGGCTCGTTCAGCGAGTATGTCGAGGTATGTGGAACACCTCATGTACTTCTTAAGTTCGCATTAGAATAGGAATACCCAAGTTTTGAAACTGATCTCCTTCCATATCATAGGAACTGACTCGTGTGGCAACCAGGTCGATAGCTGTCGCGAAGCATATCGAGGTCGCTCAACAAGAAACGAGTCGCCTACAGCGGTAAGAAAGATGTTTCCTTATTTGCATGAATTTCAGCCCTATTTTAACAATTGTCTCTTTTGTCATAGAGAAAATGCCATTCTGATCAAGAGCCTCACTGATCAGGAAAGCCAGGAGGTCAGGGCAGTCGCCAGGATCTCCTACCTGGAGGAGGAACTCCGACAGTTGCAGTCGCAGCTCTCCTGTAAGTATACTTCCGACCAGGATGAACCAACTTGTTATACGAATTGTTTGTGATGGTCTTTTATTACAGCGCGAGATGACCGAATAAGCTAGCTCAGCCAAGAGAAGAAAGATCTCTAGGTGACCATCGAGTTACAAAACTCGAAAGTTGATTCTGTCTGCCAAGAGAACAAGGACTTGAACTCATCGCTCTTAGCCTGTAACAGCGTTCAGCAAGACATCTTCGAAAAACTGAAGATGGTGGCCGGTTTGCTAAGGGCTGATGTAGTCAAAACCGAAAAGGATGACCTTAGCCTTAGCGACTGGACCACACTGGTAGCGACCCAAGCGGAGTCACTCCTCGAGTATCTTCCTGAAGATATAAGGCAGAAAACAGAGGCGATGAAGACAAAAGTGCAATCTGCAGCCTCCGCCATCCTCTGCAGACTTCGTCTTCACCATGGCCCGGATCTTGATCTAAATCTAGTGGTGGGGAAGCAGAGGTCGAGAGTGAAGACCAGCTTGAGGTCATTATAGAGGATGTCAGACCTCTAGTAGAAAATCTCTTGAAAGAGCTTGGCCTATTGTAAATCTTGTATCTGTATAGATGTAATTCTACAATGCATTTGTATGCCTTAATTTTTGAAAAGCATTTCTTTTTGTTTCATGTTACGACCATATTCCCCTAGCCCCCTCCTGAGATTATGTATACTGAAGAGTTAGTATTATAAGCACAGGAAAAATATGGATGTAACGACGATCAAGAATACCTAGAGAGTACTGTGACTTTAGGTATTAATAGCCGATCAGGTCGATAATCATGTTCGATACAACCCCCGACCTTATTGCAAACTGGCAGCCACTCTAATGACAAAGGACATGCCAGCAAGCCCCGTGTGCGTTGAGAAACGGCTTATTGATGGGAGTCTTGTGTGGAAGTGATCACGAGATCGGCCGGCGAATCCGATCAAGGTATTATAGTGATATAATTATCTATGACCAGCCCCCAAATCAGACTCGCAACATGTGGGGAAGAGGAATAATTATCACATGAAACAACTAAAAGTACCGGTTTTGTGAAATCATGCTAATTGAAAAGGAAAATGGTTGGGAAACTTACATGTAGAACTTGCGTAGTTGATCGATGTTCCATGTATTGGATAAGATTCGACCATCCTACATCGCTAGCTGAGCCGATCCTGGTCGCGGTACTGAGACAACAGTGTAGGGACCTTCCCATTGAGGGGAGAATTTATTGTGATTAGATTGGTTTTGTATTTTACGTAAAACCAGATCACCCACGTGAAGGCTACGTGGTCGCACCCTTTTGTTATGGTATTTGCGCAAAGCTTGCAAATACACCGCGGACTTGACCAAAGCTCGATCGCGCTTTTCTTCCAGGAGGATTAGATCTTGTAATCATTGTCCGTTCTGATTAACTTGTTCGAATTGATCTGTTTGGACAGAACCAATACTGATTTTCATGGGTAACACAGCCTCAGCTCCGTATACCAGATGAAAAGGTGTCTCTCCGGTGGCTTGACTAGAGGTATTACATAGTGCCCACAGAACGGTATAGAGCTCATCTACCCAAGCCCCCGAGTGTGTCTTAAGGCGATCAAAAACACGCTTTTTGATGCCCTGCAATATTTGCCCGTTAGCACGTTCAACGGCACCATTGCTCTGCGGATGAGCTACAGAAGCAAAGCACACGTTGGTTCCATTGTTGTCGCAATAGTCCAAAAATAGACCACTAGCGAATTGGGAACCGTTATCAATGATGAGACGATTTGGAACACCGAATCGAGTCACAATGTTCTTATGAAAGAACTTTTGTGCAGCAGCATCAGTGATATTGCGTACTGGTTCGGCCTCAATCCACTTTGTAAATTTGTCAATAGCTACGAACAAGAACTTGTAACCATTGACCACCTGTGGCATTGGACCAACAATATCCATCCCCCAAACCTCGAAGGGCCATGATAGAGGGATAGTTTGTAGAGCGTAGGCAAGCTGATGGACCTGTCTCGCATGAAATTGACACTGAGGACACGTCTTAACCATATCTTTGGCATCATCAAGTGCCGAAGACCAGTAAAATCCTTGTCGAAAAACCTTTCCGACCTGCGTACGAAATGACGCGTGCGCACCACATACACTGTCATGAATTTCTTTCAAGTGGGATTTACCTTCCTCTTGGGACACACAGCGCATGAATACTCCTTGAGTACCCTTTGCATACAAAACTCCTTCGATAAGCTTGTATAGATGCGCTTTTCGAATTAACCGATCGCTTTCGATCTCATCCTCGGGCAAGGTCCCATGTTCGAGATAGACCCTCAATGGATGGGTCCAATCTCGTTCTTGTCCGAGGTTGGTAACGCAGACTGTTACCGGATCATCCTCGGCCGTAGTCATGATCGAACGATGTTCCAAGTGTTCGACGAACACTCCTGCCAGGGCGGATGTGCGTGAGGACCCAATTTTGGATAATTTGTCTGCGAGAATGTTGTCCTTTCGTGAGATGTATTGGACATCGAAATGACTGAAGTGTTTTTCCAATCTCCTCACTTCCCCTAGGTAATGAGCCATTGTCTCATCGGAGATGCTGTACTTCTTGTTTACCTGGTTTACAACCAGCTGTGAGTCTCCCCTCACCACTAATTGACGGACTCCGAGGAATTTTGCTGCCTGGAGCCCTGCAATAAGACTTTCATACTCTGCTGCGTTGTTGGTCGCAACAAAGTGTAGTTGAATGACATATTTCAGTTGGTCGCCCTAAGGCGTGACCAAGACCACTCCAGCCCCTGAGTGTTGAAAACTGTGAGAGCCATCAAAATACATTGTCCAATGATCGGGGCATGCCAAATCTTTGGATGCCTGCACGGGTGGTTCAGGATTAGTCCATTCGACCACGAAGTCGGCTAGGATCTGAAACTTGACCGCGGTGCGAGGCGTGAAATGGATGTCAAACGCTCCGAGTTCGACAGCCCACTTCGCGATCCAACCAGATTTCTCTGGATTCCGGACAATGTCCCCCAAAGGAAAAGACAAGGGCACTGTGATCTTATGTGCTTGAAAGTACTGTCGTAGTTTATGGGAAGCCATCAGTAGTGCGTAAAGTATCTTTTGGACCTCAGGGTATCACTCCTTAGGACCATGAAGTACTTCACTTATGTAGTAGACGGGTTTGTGCACACCCTCTCTTTCTGCGATCAAGACAGCACTGACTGCGTGAGGTGTGGCCGCCAAGTAAAGGAGTAATGGTTCCTCTTTGTTGGGGGAAACCAAGACCGGCGGACTGGACAAATATGCTTTAACCTCCTGAAATGCTTTCTCAGCCTCATCAGACCAAGTAAAGTTATGGTGTTTGCGCAGAACTTTGAAGAAAGGTAGTCTCTTCTCGCCTAGTTGCGATATGAACCGGCTCAATGCTGCCATGTGACCTGCTAGGCGCTGAACATCTTTGATGGTCGAGGGAGACCTCATTTCTTCAATAGCCCTGCTTTTTTCAGGATTGACCTCGATTCCTCTGGAACAAACAAGAAAACCGAGAAGTTTTCCAGATGAAACCCCAAAAGAACATTTCTCCGGGTTTAGTTTTATGCCATATCGATTCAAATTATAAAAGGTTTCAGCAAGGTCATCTAAATGAGACGAGCTTTTTAAGCCTTTTACAACCAAGTCGTCTACATAAGCTTCAAGATTACGCCCCATCTGGGAAAGAAAGGTCTTTTGCATCAAGCGCTGGTACGTGGAACCAGCGTTCTTGAGACCAAACGTCATTATGATGTAGCAGTAGGTGCTGAATGGTGTGATGAAGCTAGTCTTCTCTTCATCTTCTTCTACCATGCTAATATCCTGGGTAAGCGTCCAGGAAACTCATCAGTTCGCAGCCCGCAGTAGAATCGACCAGCTGGTTGATGCGGGGAAGGGAAAATCATCCTTCGGACAGCACTATTTAGGCTGGTGTAGTCGACGCATATGCGCCACTTGCCATTTGACTTGTGGACCATGATCAGATTTGCAAGCCATTCTAGATGATCGACTTCGCAAATAAATCCAGCCTTTTGGAGCTTATCTAACTCCGCTCGGATGGCTTCCTGTCGATCAACAGCAAAACACCTGAGCTTCTGCTTTATTGGTCGCTGTCCAGGTCGAATTGCTAACCTGTGCTCAATTACCTCCCTTGGGACACCGGGCATGTCGGATGGTTTCCACGCAAACACATCTGCGTTAGCTCAGAGGAAAGTAATGAGCTTGAGTTCCTATTTGTCATCCAGGCCTGATCCAATCCAAATGGTCTTGGATGGATCATCTAGGTACAATGGAACCAACTTTAATGTTTCATCTGGTCGAGGAGCGGCTTTGATCGTATCAATAGACATTGTGGCGATCTGTGCTTCTCAGAGGGGAAGCTGATCTACCATCTCCAGGGATAACCGATCACATGTCAATGCCACGTTGCGGTTGCCTCAGACCAAAATAACGCCCTTGGGGCCAGGCAACTTGCCGCATTGGTAAGCATAGTGCGTAGCCATCATGAACTTAGCAAGAGTGGGCCTGCCAAAGATTGCGTTATAACCTAAATCACAATCAATTACATCAAAAGTAACCAATTCTGTTCGGAAGTTATCTGGTTCTCCTAGCGTGACCGGGAGCACCACCTGTCCCAATGGCATCATAGAGGGATCAGGAATTATCCCATAAAACGGATGAATTATGGGTTTGATTTTTGAACGAGAAATTTGCATCTCGTCGAATGCCTTGACCAATAAAATGTCCAAGGAACTACCTGCGTCGATCAGGACCCTTTCGACTCTCGCATTACTGATAATTGGGGTTATGACCAAAGGTAGCCTCAATGGTCAAGTAAGCCCCACAGGGCAATCAGAGCGATCAAACGTCAAAGGAGTATCCGACCAACGGGGGTACTGAGGTTCACCAAGGGGAGTCTCCATTTGGTTCACCTCTCGATAGAATGCTTTAAATTTCTGTTTAGAAACAAAAGAGGAGGAACCTCCGAAAATAACATTGACATGATTACGAGGTACCTAGTAAGACATCTCTTCGTCCCCGCTGGCATCTCTTAGCCCACAAGTTTGTTCTTTTGGTGGCAAGGTCGGCATAGGTCTGATCCCCTGTTAGAAGTCATCCAACTGCTTCAACCAGCTCCGGCAATTCTTGAGGTCGTGGCCTGCAGAGTTGTGGAGTGGACACCATATCTTGCCTTCCTACGAGTTACTTGACTTCTCCGGCTGGTCGGCACTGCGACCACCAAAAGCATTTTTATTTTTAAATGAAGGTTTGTTACCTTTGGTCAGTGGAGGTTTCTCTGCGACCGCGACCTCTCGGTACTATCCAGATCGACTCCTTTTTGATTTTTTCGTCTTCCCGCCTAATGAAGATTCCGGCTTCTTGTTCGAATCCTCTGTCTTCACGTCCTTGAGACCTAGTTGAGGTGGTAAGTTACCTTTGTCCACCATCCGATTCCACTCAACGGCCTCGGCCGCGTCGGAATATCGATCAGCCATATCAAAAAGATCGGCTACTGATCGAGGAGGATGGATGAGTAAGTCCTCAGTGAACCTCCGATATCGAACGGCGTGTTTAAACGCCCTGATAACGGAATTATCATATATGTTCGGGATGGTATTTCTCACCCCGACAAATCTCCTGACAAACTGACAAAGAGTTTCGGTCGATGTTTGTTGTAGTCGATGGAGGTCGTCCTCTTTTCCCGGCTTCTGATAACAATTCTTGAAATTATTGAGAATGGCATCGCACAACATTTCCGAGTTATATATCGAACGCTCGGGCTGGTTGAACAGCCAGGTTCGTGCCGGTCCCTCGAGGACTGTAGGCAAATAGTTGGCCATGACCCGGTCATCGCCACCCGTTGCCTGAATAGCAGTGATGTAAATTTGAAGGAACTCCGATGGATTCTGAGTTTCGTCAAATCTTTCTATGGCCCCTGGTTTAAATTTGTCTGGCCAAACGACCACACGAAGGCCAGGCGAGAAAGCCTTATAACCAACACAAGGACCATTGATGGATCTGCGACTGTCGACCTGATCTCGGCGACCTCACGCAAAGGAGAAGCCATGCGTGGTCCCAAGCGAGAGTGGACAGGAATTAGTTCCCGATCACGAGAATTTCCCGCCCATCTGGCTTTGTCATGCCAAGATGGGTCTAGTGGTGGATGATTCCGTCTACCAGAACTAGAGTTAGAATATTCTCTTTCGTGGGAACGTATCGTCGACCAGGAAGAAGCTGTAGGGGTTGCTTCGGATGCGACCTTGTCTAACCTCTCCACCAAGATTCTAGCGAAGGTGGGTATCTGTGGGACCCTCATTTGAGGAATTCGAGGGCAACCGCCCAGGTCGGTTGCACTCAGAAATGGCACATTGCAGCTCACAACAACAAGATGCATTATATAAAAATGCGAGTAATTAAAAACAAGTGCTGGTCACAGGGACCAACATTGCAATAACTTAGCGCCAAAATGACGCACTTAAATGTTGATACAAAATTAAGGAGTTTTTGACACAAAGGTCGGCACAAAATAAAACAATAGCAGTAAGCAAAAGGACTTCATCAGTCTTGGTCTTCAATTGCAGCGGTGTTGTACGGGCCTTCTCCACATCGGACTCCACTTGGTACGTAACCCTCTAACAAGCTGGGTCTTCAGTTTCTTCTTCTTGTTCCATATTGGGTTCAAGTCCGTAGGACTTAGGGTCAATGAATCCTTCTTCTAAATTTGTTTGTAAAGGCAAGGGTGAGCACATTGTCCACATGGTGCTCAACAAGTCCCAAATAAGAATACAAGTATACATAGATGAGGGGGGAATTCTCAAAGAATGGCTCTTTGGCTTTATATATATATATATATATATATAGAATACATTTTCACACTTAGTTTTGAAGAAAAGGTCTTTATTTTCAAAAGCGAGGCTTTTAAAACCCTAAGCTAGATTTTCAAAAAATGTTGTGTGTGGCGGTCTTTCATGAGTCACCACTTTACTCAGATTTTGTGAAAAACATTCCAAAAGCTACTTGTGCTGCATCGACGTGGATAGAGTCCACAGCGCACAGACTCCATGATCTGGGAGCTCAGAGTATCCGATACTTTTTAAACTTTGCAAAGGTGTACCACCTTAATCCACCTATCATTCAGCTTTCAAGTCGGTAGCTCTCCATGCGACTTTTACACATGTGACAAGGCCGAGATGACACAACAGTTTACAGTCCTAGCATTAACAATTCCCTGCCCGGTAAATAGACAGTTAAGGCTCAAGTACCGTTATGGGTTCTCCCCACTGCCTTACTTCCTAGCCTGGGTCTATGTTCTCGCAAGACACATAGCCTCTCATGATTACAGCCGCGCACGACTTAATCTGGCATAGGGTGTCTTCCTTCTTTCCACCTTATCCTCTCATAATTTTTCTGAACTCACATCACTCACGGCCCTTACTAGCCCACCAGTTCTCACAAGAACCGGACCGACAACCATTGCAGGGAAAAGCTAATACTGAGAAAGCTACTAAGTTGCGCCCGTCCCATAACCGGGCAAGCGGTTGGTACGTTTTTCGTGCCGCATAGAAACACAACACAAGGTTCTAGTCCTTATGAATCGTTAGTGAGGAGTCTTTCACATTCCCAGTGCACACACAGCACCATCCAATCAAACCATCCTCACTATCGATTCCAATCACATTTTCTTTCACAAAAAGGGGTTTTGAATATGCTTTTCTCACATATGACCATTTAACATTTAACATATAACCTCGAGCATAGCATAGCCTAAGCATGATATTCTAGGGTGACAAGGGTGCATGGATATTCAATGTCAAAAGGGGCTTTTACAATTATTTAGGTCATATCTAATCACTTTACTTGAATATACACTTATTTGAATATAAGGCATGCATATACTTGAAAACAACTAACATACTTCATTTCAAAATATTAGGTGAGACATGATCAAGGGTTTGAGACTTGCCTTGCAGTGATGGGTCTAGCTGCTCAGATGAATCCTCGAAGATCTCTTCTGTTCCTTCAACTTCTGGTTCCACGGCAGATACAAACAACACATACACACTATATAAGCACACAAGTACTAGAAAATAATACGAAAATATATCATGCATGCAGGGAAAAGGTTTGGACAGGGTCACTTGGTGTTGATTGAAGAGATAGGCTCAAAAGGACTTGAATGTCGAAGGGCTGACATTCGGTTCATGGCTTGACATAGCCCTAAACTGGTTCTAGGTACTTTTTCTGGAGATGTGACAGTAGGGAATATTGTAGAACATGGCTCCAAAGACTTAGTCGACAAAGTGGCATTTCAATAGCTCAAATGTAATATGTCTAAATCAGTCAATGCCACTGGTGGACATGCACTGACATAGTGCTGGGCATGGCCAGAAACTAGGGCATGGTACAACTTTTGATCCAGGGCACCAATTGATGCACAACTTTGTCTGGGGGTTAGGCCTTGATAACAGGAACAAGTTTTTCAACAGGCTCAAGGACAGAAAGTGGCCAGACAGTGATGAACGGCGTCGATGAGCCATGGTGGCGACACGGCATAGACAGGGTTCTGGACAAAACTTGGCATGATCATAACTTTTGATCCAAGCCGATTCAGGGTTTGAGCCAGTGGAGTAAAATACTCAGGGGGTTGAGGCCTAGCTAGATGACAAGGTTGCATCAGCTGGTTTAGTCGAAAAACAAACTCCGGTGATCGGAGCCGAAGACGAAGGCACTGATTTGGGCATTTTTGATCTAGGGCGTTTGAACTCAATTCCATGCTCGGGAAGCATCTACGGGTCAACACGAAGCTACTGGTGTGCTCAATTTTGCCAGGGAATGGCTGGAGAAGCTCGGTGGCGTTCTCTGGCGAACTGCCAAAGCTCGAACTTGGGGATTCGACGCTCGGGGAAAAATTGAAGATTCTAATCTTGCAGGCTTACTTCTCCTAGCTCACTGATCGGCTTTCTCTACTGGCACGAGGATCAATTAAGCGAGGTACTTCATGGTCCTAAGGAGCGTTACCCTGAGGTCCAGAAGATACTTTACGCGCTACTGATGGCTTCTCGTAAGCTACGACACTACTTCCAAGCTCACAAGATCACAGTACCCTCCTCCTTTCCTTTGGGGGATATTGATCTAGAAAAATCTGGTCGAATGGCTAAATGGGCAGTCGAACTCGGTGCCTTTGATATCCATTTCACGCCCCGCACGGTGGTTAAGTCTCAGGTTTTGGCCGACTTTGTGGTCGAATGGACCAACCCTGAGCCACCCGTGCAAGTGTCGGAGGAATTGGAATGCCCCGATCACTGGACAATGTACTTTGACGGCTCCGGTAGTTTTCAACACTCGGGGGCTGGAGTGGTCTTAGTTACGCCCCAGGGCAAACAGCTTAAGTATGTCATCCAACTACACTTTGTTGCGACTAACAACACGGCAGAGTATGAAGGTCTTCTTGCAGGGCTCTGGGCAGTAAAATTCCTCGGAGTCCATCGATTAGTGGTGAGGGGAGACTCACAGCTGGTCGTAAACCAGGTAAACAAGGAGTACAGCACCTCCGATGAGACAATGGCTCATTACCTGGGGGAAGTGAGGAGATTGGAAAAACAATTCAGTCATTTCGAAGTCCAATACATCCCGCGAAAGGACAACATTCTCGCAGACCAATTATCCAAAATTGGGTCCTCACGCACATCCGCTCCGGCAGGGGTGTTCATTGAACACTTGGACCGTCCTTCGATCATGACTTCGGTCGAGGATGATTCGGTAATAGCCTGCGTTACCAACCTCAGTCAGGAACAGGATTGGACTCATCCATTGAGAGTTTATCTTGAACATGGGACCCTACCCGAGGATGAAACTGAAAGCGATCGGTTAATTCGAAAAGCGCGTCTGTACAAGCTCTTAGATGGGATTCTGTACAGGAAGAGTACTCAAGGAGTATTCATGCGCTACATATCTCAGGAGGAAGGAAAATCCCTCTTAAAAGAGATACATGACGGTGTATGCGGTGCGCACGCGTCATATCGGACACTGGTCGGAAAAGCTTTTCGACAAGGATTCTACTGGCCTTCGGCACTCGATGATGCCAAGCATATGGTCAGGATGTGTCCTCAGTGTCAGTTCCACGTGAGACAGGTTCATCAACCAGCCTATGCGTTACAAACCATTCCCCTCGCATGGCCTTTTGCGGTCTGGGGAATGGATATTGTTGGCCCTATGCCACAAGAGATCAATGGGTACAAGTTTCTGTTCGTAGCCATTGACACGTTTACAAAGTGGATTGAGGCCGAACCGGTACGAAATATTACCGCGTCAGCAGCACAAAAGTTCTTTCATAAGAACATTGTTGCTCGATTTAGTGTTCCAAACCGTCTTATCACCGGTCTCAGTTCGCCAGTGGCCTTTTCCTAAACTACTGCGATCAGATCGGAACCAAGGTGTGCTTTGCTTCTGTGGCACATCCACAAAGCAATGGTGCTGTACAACGGGCCAATAGGCAGATATTGCAAGGCATCAAAAAACGTGTTTTTGATCGCCTTAAGACTCGCTCGGAGGCTTGGGCAGATGAGATTTATACAGTTCTATGGGCACTACGAACTACCTCTAGTCGAGCCACCGGTGAGACGCCCTTCCATCTGGTCTACGGGGCCGAGGCTGTGTTGCCTATGGAAGTTAGTATTGGGTCTGTTCGGACAGAACGATTCGAACAAGTTAATCAGTCCGAACAGCGATCACAAGATCTCCTCCTCTTAGAAGAAAGGTGTGATCACGCTTTGATCAAATCGGTGGCATACTTACAAGCTTTGCGCAAGTATCACAGCAAAAGGGTGCGACCACGTAGTCTTAACGTGGGTGACTTGGTGTTGCGAAAAATCCAAGATCAGTCTAATCGCAATAAATTCTCCCCGAAGTGGGAAGGCCCTTATACTGTTGTCTCAATGCCGCGACCAGGATCCGCGCAGTTAGCCATGGAGGATGGTCGAATTTTGTCCAATACTTGGAAGATCGATCAACTTCGCAAGTTCTACGTGTAAGTATTCAATCCCTTTTCCTGTTCAATTAGCATTTTTTCATAAAACAAAAAAATTTTTTGGTTTCATACGATGAATATTTCCCTTTATGCCCATGTGTTGCGAATTCGGCTTGGGGGCTGGTCGCCGGCGGTTAGATCATTACAACGTTCTAGTTGGATTCGCTGGCCGATCTCATGACCGCTTCCAGGCAAGTCACTCCTAAATAAGCCGTTTCTCAACGCACACGGGGCTTTCTGGCAAGTTCTCGGTCATTTGAGTGGCTGTTAGTTTTCAAACAAGGCTAGGCGTTACATTGATCATAATTGTTGGTTCGATCACACATCCCTGGTCGTTATATTCACTTCTCTCCTGCGTGTGTAATACTAAGTCTTCAGTATCTACAATCACAGGCGGGGGCTAGGGGGATATGTTTATAAATATGAAACGACATAAAACAAGAATATATATATTCATTTTCAAAAATGGGTTTCAACATACATCGTATTACATATAACTGCTTCTATACGGATGTAGGGATCACTCGATCCCAAGCTCAGTCAGGAGTTTATTTACAAGGGGTCTGATCTCCTCCATGACGGCCTCTAACTGTTCCTCACTCTCGACCTCAACCGGTCCCACCAATGGATTCAGATCTGCATCTGGGCCATGGTGAAGTCGAACCCGGCTGAGAATGGCGGAAGCGGCTGACCGAACCCTGGTTCTGATCGCCTCTTCTCGTCGCCGTGTATCTTCAGGAAGATACTCAAGAAGTGACTCTGCCTGGGCAATGACTAGCGTAGACCAGTCATTTAGGATGAGGTTATCTCTTGTGGTTTCGACCACATCAGCCCTCAGGAGACGAGCCACCGCCTTCAGTTTTTCGAAGATTGAACGGCTCAGCTCTCTGTTCGCCCTTTCGGAGGTTTGAATAGAGCCCTGGAGGATCACCTTGTCCTGACTGAGTTGTCTTATTTGACCCGCTTGTGCTGCAGTAAGAGAAAAGATTACTCACGTGTTATGAAGTTAAGTCTTCCTAATCAGGAATTGACTTACCAGAAAGTTGTGACTGCAGCTTGTTGATTTCGATCCCTTGGTGTGCAGTCACTGAGATTGAATGAAGTTTGACTGTGGCCACTTCTTTCTTCAGGAATGCCACCTCTCTGTGATGGAACAGAAGGAGTGGTCATAACCGATTTGTATCTATACAAGTTGAAGAGTAATGATCCTTACCTGCGCAAGTTGTCTCATTCTTTTTGTATGGCCTCAACGCTCGTTATCATAGCACGCGACTTGGCCGCCATCTGGGATAGCTCCTATAACGCAAAAAGAAGTTAAAGGTGTCTTATGTACAATCCAGGCACCAAAGGAGAAGTTCAACATACCTTTGTGAATTCCCGGAAGGAAATGTTTTCTGGGATAACAGGAGGACTCGTTGAGGGCCCCGTTGCGGCCACAACAGAGGCAGCCAGTGGCAGTGCCTGCTGGGCACTACCCCCAGTCGCCGTTGCTTGCGACTGGGTCTCCGCGCCTGCTTCTCCCCTCACGAACCGGACGACTTCCTGGACCAAGGGGGCGGAGCGCTCCTCACTGGAGGCTCCTGCGCTAGCAGCAACTTCAACCCTCCCTGGAGCGGTTGAAGGGCTGGATGCTGTCTCTTTTCGCCTGACAAAGAAAAGATGAACCAAGCAATCACAATTTGTGATCATCACAACTTATTTTAATACAACCAAGATAAATGTTCTTACCTTATCTGAAATCCCATCAGCTTTTGGGATTTCAGGGAAGGCTCTCCTCGAGAAAGGGGACAATCGTCGTCTGTCCTGGTCTTCCTCTTGGTGAACAAGGCATTTTCCCCCTAGGTGTGCTCATCTGTAAGCACATTCCTAAGGGAAGATAAAGACAAATGGTAAGAGTTTTTACCTGGGCAACCTGTCCAGTTGGAGGGGTTGCATCCGAAGGCCTGGAGGGCTCCTGGACTTCTGGGGCCGGCACCTCGTCTGCAACTACCACAGGGTCTTGTTCGACTGCCTCCACTCCTGTCCGCAGGGGTGGAGGATTTTCCTCCCTGGGACTCACAGGAGTCGCAGGGGGAAGCTCTTCTCCCTGGATAAGTATCAACTTGATGAATATACAGGGGGAATTGAAGAAAACAAGACTGTGAAAGAATCTCACCATGGTCGCCCCTTCGACCAGGGAAGTAGAGGCAACTGGCCCTGAAGCCTCGGGGGCTTCAGGAGCTGGGGTGTTATCCGCGACCACGGGGCTTTCGGTGGCCGCGGAGTCTACTATAGCCGCCTCTGTGGTAGTAGTTGTTTCTGCAGGACGAGTTGGGGCGTCATCGGATGGAGAGCCCGCCATCTTCCTCCTCCGGCGAACTAGGGGGACATCATCATCCTCCTCCTCCTCGCTCCCCTCTCCCTGTACGACGAAGAAGTGATTCCAGTCCGCACCTAGAAACATAGGAGGGACGTGATATCTTACCGCAGTTTTCCTTGCGGTAGGAGAAACGCTCCATGAAGACCCTTCCCCGAGATTTAGCCTGGTTTTCTTGGGGGTTGGATTCCTTGTCCTGGGTTTCGAAGAAACCTTTTTCACGTGTTTCATTGTCGGCTTCCCCAGGGAACCGACGTTCTCACTTGGGAACGTCGCCTCGGCAAACCTCCCTAAGAGCTGTTATCATTCCAATGGAATCGTTAGACATACATAAGACCTGTAAAACAGAGGCCAAGTGGAAATGTACCTTTCGGCGCTCCTGTTTAAGGTCGTCGCCGGTGTGAACCAAGCTCTGGGGGCGAGGCGATCCCTTGGGGCCCTCTACCTCGGTGTTGTAAGCCCTAAGGAGGTAGTTAGTCCGCCTCTCAATCTCGGATGAGGGCAGGACTGTTCCAAAATGCGAGTTAACTGGTGTATTTCAAAGATAAAAAGATTTTAGTGCCAGAGATGGGTACCTTCATTGTAGTCCAAGGTACTGTCCACCATGGATTTGATCTCCCAAGCTGGATGAGCCCTTTCACGCAGGGGGCTCACCCGATTCTTCACAAAATCACGAATGACGTCGCGAGCTATTAGTCCCTCTTGGATTAGGTGAAGAATGACCTCGGCGTGTTTCATGAACTCCGCGTTCATCGCCGGGAGAGAATCCAACTCGCTCGGTTTCTCCCGCCACGAGTTCTCGAACCACAGCTCGCTCTCAGACGGAGGGGTGCAGTAGAACCATTTCTGGTGCCACCCGTGCACTGAGTCTCGCAGGGGTGGGAAGGGATACTCCTTTTTCTCTCTTAGCCGGAAGTAGATGCATCCGGCGGCGTTGGCGCTCTTCGACCACGCCGAGTAATAAAAGCGCCGGAAGAGATCCACGCTAGGATACACTCCGACGAACGCCTCGCACAGATGCTGGAACACCGCCAGGATCAGCACGGCATTTGGGTGGAGGTTGATCAGCTCCAACCCATAATGCTCGAGGACGTCCTTCAGAAACCAACTCTCGGGGAATCTGAACCTGCACCGCAGGTACTCCTCAAAAACCACCAGTTCGCCCTCTCCGACGACTAGGGTTTCTTGGTCCTTCTCCGCTGGCCGCCAGTTGATTAGCAACCGTGGAGGAAGGATCTCCTCCTTCTCCAACGCCAACAAGCTCTCCTCAAAGTGGTGGATTGATCGGCTCCAAAACGCCATTTTTGGTGAGGAATTGGGGGGAAAGTCGGCGGCTTTGGGAAGATGAAGATTGAGAAGCGTGAGGGTTTTGTGCGGCGGAAATCGTGAGGGTTTTGGTTGTGTGGCTTCCTCAAGAAGCTACCTGCTCCTTTTATAGACCCAAGGAGACGCACTAATGTGAGTAATGTTCCATTCAAACGTTCCACTGAGTATTTTATTCATTTCCCATAATGGATACTATCTCTGGCGGACCCGTTAAAGTATTCCAGGCATCGGATCTGAAACAAAAAGACTTCTTTGTTTCAGAGTCTGAAAGTACAAAAGCCTGAAAAGTTTTTCAGAGCTTTTCAAAGGACGTTTTCCTTTATATGCCTTGTATATTTTCATGAAAAAATCCTATGGCCAAGTTTTTGGACGTATGGATATATTCTGATCGGGTTGTGGTATGATCGAGACCATGCTTTCGATTAAGCTCCGATTCTAATCAAAGCAACGGTCTGACCGAGCCTCAATTCTGGTCGCAGTAAGCTTCAGTTTTAACCATGGCTTTAAGTCTGATCGCGGTATCAGAGCTGGTCGCGGTACTTTTATAAAAGCGTGATTCTGATCACAGAACTGAAATTTCCCTGTGTATGAGTGGACGCGAAGACATTATTTACGGCCATATATTCGCACAAAAGATGCAAAGAATATGTAGAAAGAGATTTTATTTCTTGCATTCTTTACATACAAAAGGGATACCGGCGACCAGAGCGTCGACCTGATCCGAAAGAAGTTTGCAGAGTTCTCCTAGGGACATATTGTTGTCAGTAGGATCTACACTGACAACCCCTAGAGAACTAGCAACTAATCTAAGCCTATCTACATCATCCCTAACGAGAGATACACTACTGTTCCTAATCAAATCGGAGAGTTCCCGCTGTTGCTGAGCGTGGTCCCTCTCTCGACGGAACTGGTGCGTGTGAGACCCCCATTTGAGGATCGCCTTGGTAACCGCCCAGGTAGGTTACACACAGCAGGATGTCACAAGAGCTCCAAACCACACAAGCGTAGTAATATCATTAAACAAGTATCAGGCCAACATGGCCAATATTACATAGCCAAAGCACCGAAAATGGCGCTAAGTAGAGTTGCTAAGAAAATAACTAGTTTATCAGAACCAGAATCGGTATCCAAGTACCGAACACACAACATAAAACACAAAGCGACGACGAACAGCTTGGCTTCCATCAGCAGCGGAGTTGGAGAGGCTGCTCCCACATCTGACTTGACTTGGTGCATAATCCTTCTAGAACGTGGGCTCGTCCGGGGCACTTCCATCCTCGGTTGGGTACTCATAACTGCAGGAATCAGGATCCTCGAATCCCTCTTCTACAGTTGGATATAAATGCAAGGGTGAGCACTTGGTGCTCAGCAACACTCACTCCAGGGATTAATGCAATTGTACATACATGAGGGTGAAACATATGATTCCGGGGTTTCAGTTTCATATGGATAGAGATATATAGATTTTCAAGTCATTTGTTCAGTAAAACAGTACTTTATCGTGAAGATGATGCTTTAAACATTAAACAGGTTTTCAATAAAACATTAGATGTAGTGGTCTCCCATGAGTCACTACTTTGTTAACCACATTATGAAAACATTCCAAAACACTACTTGTGCTATAACCCATGGATAACATCCACTACGAAAAGACTCCTGAACCTGGGAGTACAGAGTATCCGATACTTCTTTTACGCTTTGCAAAGGTGTACCTCTTTTTAAATTCACTGGTTCACTCGGCTTTCAAGTCGGATCAGCTCCATGTGACTTATACACATGTGACAGGGCCGAGATCACACAACGCTTTTACAGTTCAGTATTAACAGTATCCCTGCCCGGTAAATAGACAGTTAAGTCTCAAGTACCGTTGTGGGTCTTCCCCACTGCCTTACTTCCTAGCCTCTCTGGTCTATGTTCCCGCAGGACACATAGCCTTGGTCTATGTCCACGCGAGACATACGACCATTTAAGATTACAACCGCTCACGGCTTAATCAGGTCTAGGGCGCCTTCCTTCTTTTACGCCTTTTCCTCTCATTATTTTTCTGAACTCACATCACTCATGGCCGAACCTTGGCCTACCAGTTTCCACGCGAGAAACCAGATCGACAAACCATGCAGGGAACTGCTAATACCAAAAAGCTACTAAGTTGTGCCTGTCCCATACCAGGCAAGTGGTTGGTACGTTTACAATTCGCATAGAGACACAGCACAAGGTTCTTGTCCTTATGAACCAATAGTGAGGAACATTCACATTCCCTGGTGCGCACCGCACCCTCTCCATACAATCCAATCCTCACTACTGATCCCTTTTATCAGTTTTCTTGACAAAGCGGTTTTGATCATAACTTCTCATGTATTTGACCATTTCAAGTTTAATGTGAATATTCAGTATATGAGTCCTAGGGTGACAAAAGCATATATATAAAGGTTCAATAACAAAAAGGGGTTTCATGATCCATTAGGTAATATCTACTCATGTCATTTAAACATAACTTGTATTTCAAATAAGCATGCATAGTAAGAAACAGTGAATATACTTCATATGAAAATATTGGGTGAGACATGATCAAAGGAATGAGGCTTGCCTTGCGATGTTAGGTCTAAATACTCAGACGGATCTTCAAAGACTTCTTCCGCTCCTTCCGCTTCTGACTCTGCGGCAATCAACCAACACACAAACACATACCACATAAGCATACTGAAAATAGTTTCTATAGAAAGTATTAAGTAAATAAGTCATGCATGTAGGGGAAAAGGTTAGGGTAAGGTCACAAGGGCTCTGGTCGAAGAAACGGCTAAAAAGGATTGAACGTCGAAGGGTCGACATTCAGTTCATGGCTTTGGCATGGCTTCAAACTAGTCTTAGGATGGTTTTCTGGAGAAGTGATAGAAGGGAAAGATGTAGATCTCAACTCCAGGAATCTAGGGGACAAAGTGGCACTTCCATTGCTCAACCAGAAGGGGTCAAACAAGGCTAATGCCAGTGGCTGACATGCACTGACATAGTGCTGGACATGGCCAGAAACTAGGGCATGGCTTAACTTTTGATCCAGGGCTCCAATTGATGCAACACTTTGTCTGAGAGGTAGGCATTACTAACAGGAACAATATACTCAACAGGGACAAGAGCTGAAAGTGGCCGGAGGGTGGCCAAATCCGGCGATGAACTGCGGTGGCGACACGGCACAGACATTGATCTGGACAAGAACTTGACAAAGGCATAACTCACAATCTAGGCAGATCCAGGTGTCGAGCTAGTGGACGAAATTGCTCAGGAAGGTGAGGCGAAGCTAAGGGACAAAGTGGTGTCAGCTGAATCGGCCGGGAACGAATTCCGGCGACCGGCGCTGGAGAAGATGACACTGGAGTCTAGGGGATTTCGCTACAAGGCGAATGAGCCTAATTCCAGGCTTGGGAATGATCTCTAGGGCACAACAAGGCTACTGGAGGGGTCAATTTTGCTGGGAGATGGCCGGAGAAGCTTGGCGCCGAAGTCCGGCGAACGGCTGAGGTTCCAGTTTGGGATTTCTTCGATTTGAACTCAATTGAAGATTTTGATTCTACAGGCTTGCTCTACTAAGCTTACTGATCAATTCCTTCTACAGAATCGAGGGTTAATTTGGGGTGAATCGAACGGCATTGGGGAAACAGGGCAAATCGGGAATCCGGCGATCACCGGCGATGGGGATCGATCTGGTGCAATTGGCTGCTATGACACAGAGAGGGGAAAGGGAGGAACTCACTGGTGAACTTGGATCAAAGAGAGGGGCTGTGGAAAGGGCTAGCACCGTGAGCTCACTCACTGGCTCGCCGGAGAAGAAGGTGAAAACGGCGAGAGCTCTGGAAAAATGGCTAAGTCCTGAGATGAGGCTTAAGCACAGCACTGGAGGGTTTAAATAGGTCCAGGGGCGAAGCTAGTGAGGGATTAAGCGACAGTGGTTGCTTGCGCCGGGGAGAAGTTTGTCGGGCGCAGAAACGGCGATGTGATCGCGCTCAGGCGGTGCTGCAGCTTTGCCAGCGACGCCAGGGTGCCTTGGAACTTCGTCCGGGACGGCGCAGATGCGGAGGCGACAACGTAGCTCCGGCAACGACACGTACACGCATGCAATTGCCACGGCAACGGGAGCGCACGCGCGATACGCTACTGGAGCGCGGTCGTTTAACCGCTGGGCAAGGCGAAGCAATGGTGCTGGCACGTGCGCGGGAGGTGGCTCGGTTGTTCACAACACAGGCAACACGAAGCGGTGGCCGGCGGCGAGCAAACGCGGCGAGAACCACAGAGCGGCAACGGCGACTCGCGCTGGTCGTAGGCCACGACCAGGTGCTGGTCGAAAGGACCTGAAAAGAAGTTTGGGCCGTTCTGCAATTTTTGAAACTTGCTCCAGGGACTGTTCTGCGAGGAAAATTTGAATAGAACTTGGGCCTGATTGCAAATCTGGAGATCTGAGGGTCCGATCTGAAATCTGATTTCGCAGATAAGTTGTAAAAGATTATTAGAACTTATCTGGCCAAAGTTTGGTAAGATCAGGCAAGATCTGAAGGGTTTCGACAAAATTAGGGAAAACAGTTTAGGGTAAAATAGGGTAATTAGGGTTTTAAAGTGGCAAAGGTTGAAACTCAGCTTTAGGATGAGATTTTGGGGATGATCCCGAAGGGAAAAATGTTCTGAACAACATTTAGAAGGGAATGGCTGAAGCAGATTAGGGTTTGGGGTCAAGATGTGGATTTTGGCTATTTTAGGGTTTGGCAAAACAGGGGTGTTACAAATCTACCCACCTTAGAAACAATCTCGTCCTCGAGATTAGGGCAGGTCAGAGAATAGGAAGGGAAATTCTCGGCGGAGATCTTCTTCTTTTTCCCAAGTTGACTCTTCCTCTGAGTGATCGTTCCACTGGACTCTGCAGAATCGGAGGGTTCTTGACTTCAGCACTTTCTCTCTGGTTTCCAGAATTCTAACAGGGTATTCTTGACAAGATAAGTCTGGTTGAATCTCAATCTCTGCAGGAGATATTTGTTCTGTTGGTTTTCTCAAGCATTTCTTCAGCTGAGATACATGAAATACGTCATGAATTCCGGTCAGTTCTAGTGGCAATTCCAACTTGTATGCCATTTCACCTCGCTTTTCCAGAATTCGATATGGTCCCACATATCTAGGTTTTAACTTTCCCTTCATCTGGTATCTTCGAACTCCTTTGTATGGCATAACCTTGAGATACACATAATCGCCCTCTTCAAATGATAGCTCTCTTCTACGATTATCTGCATAGCTTTTCTGTCTAGATTGAGCTGTTTTCAGTTTTTCTTGTATGATCCTGACGTGGGCTGTGGCTTCTTCTACCAACTGGGGTCCTAGATGTTGCTTTTGACCAATTTCTGTCCAGTACAGAGGCGTGCGGCATCTTCTTCCATATAGAGCTTCATATGGTGCCATTTGTAGGCTTGCTTGGAAACTGTTGTTATATGTGAACTCTGCATACGGTAGAAATAACTCCCAAGAGTCTCCATAATCCAAAACACAAGCCCTCAACATATCTTCCAAAATTTGGTTTACCCTTTCCGTTTGACCTCCAGTTTGAGGGTGGTAAGCGGTACTGAACTTTAACTTTGTGCCCAGGGCTTTCTGCAACTCTTGCCAAAATCTTGAAATGAACTGGGCTCCTCTGTCGGAAACGATAGCCTTCGGCACTCCGTGCAGGACAACTATTCTGTTGAGATACAGCTCTGCTAAGCCCTTAGCTGTATATAGGGTCTTTACTGGGAGGAAATGTGCTACCTTTGTTAATCTATCTACTATGACCCATATAGAATCGAATCATTTTCTTGTCTTTGGTAGTCCCACAATAAAATCCATTCCGATTTCATCCCACTTCCACTCTGGGATTTGTAGAGGTTGTAGCGGTCCCGCAGGCTTTTGATGTTCTGCTTTCACTCTTTGGCATGTGTCACAAGTTGCGACAAACTTGGCAATTTCTCTCTTCATTCCTTTCCACCAAAAATTTTTCTTCAAGTCCTTGTACATTTTGGTGCTGCCTGGGTGTATGGAATATGGGGTTTGATGAGCTTCTTGCATGATCAGGCCTTTGATCTCGTTGTCATTTGGAATGCAGATACGGTCATCGTACCATAGGATTCCCTGTTCATCTTCTCGAAGGTTGGTTGTATCTTTGTTCCTCATGTCCTCCTTCATCTCTTGAAGGTCTGGGTCAATCGCTTGAGCTTGTCGGATCTTATCCTTCAACTCACATTCCATCTTTAGGGTAGTGATGGTTCCTTGGTCCACTAATTCCAATTGCAACCTTTCGAAGTCCTTGATCAGTTGTGTTGGCACTTCTAGCTGTGTTATCTGGTTGCAACGAGACTTCCTGCTCAAGGCATCAGCTACTACATTGGCTTTTCCCGGGTGATAGTGGATCTCTAGATCATAATCTTTGATCAGTTCTAGCCATCTTCTCTGCCTCATATTCAACTCCTGTTGCGTGAAGATATATTTCAGGCTCTTATGATCCGTGTAAATTTCGCACTTACTGCCTAGTAAGTAGTGTCTCCATATCTTTAGTGCATGTACGACCGCAGCTAGTTCCAAATCATGTGTTGGATAATTCTCCTCATGAGGTCGTAGTTGTCTTGATGCATAAGCTATCACTTTCCTTTCTTGCATAAATACGCATCCCAATCCTTGTTTGGAGGCGTCACAGTAGACTTGAAAATCCTTTTTGACGTCCGGTAGTATCAGGATTGGTGCAGTTGTCAGTCTTTTCTTCAATTCCTCAAAACTTCTTTCGCACTCCTCGGTCCAATTAAAAGAGGCGTTCTTCTTCAGTAGCTAGGTCAGCGGTTTGGTGATCTTCGAGAATCCTTCTACGAATCTTCGATAATATCCCGCCAATCCCAAGAAACTTCTAACTTCTGTTGCGGTTTCAGGTTGTTTCCATTCAGTAACAGCTTGTATCTTCAACGGGTCCATAAATATTCCTTCTCCTGAGATGATGTGTCCTAAGAAAGAGATTTTCTTCAGCCAAAAAGCACATTTGCTGAACTTGGCATATAGCTGGTGGTCTGCTAGTCTCTGTAGCACTATCCTCAGGTGGTGTGCGTGCTCCTCCTCTGTCTTGGAATAGACGAGGATATCATCTACAAATACAATGATGCACTTATCCAGGAATTCCATAAGGATCTTGTTCATTAGATTCATGAATACCGCGGGTGCATTAGTTAATCCAAAGGGCATCACTGTAAACTCATGCAACCCGTATCTAGTCACGAAAGCAGTTTTAGGGATGTCCTGTTCTCGGATTCTTAACTGGTGGTATCCCGATCTCAGGTCTATTCTTGAGAACACTTTCGCTTCTCTGAGCTGGTCAAAAAGGTCATCTATCCTTGGTAAGGGGTATTTGTTCTTAATGGTCATGTCGTTCAGCTTACGGTAGTCTATGCAAAGTCGCATGCTACCATCTTTCTTCTTAACAAAGAGCACTGGGGCTCCCCATGGTGATGAGCTTGATCTGATGAATCCTTTTTCTTCCAATTCAGCTATCTGCTTCTTCAGTTCCTCTTGCTCATGACCTGTCATCCGAAACAACTTCCTAGCATATGGAGCAGATCCGGGTTTCAGTTCAATAGTGAACTCTATGTCCCTATCTGGTGGCAATCCGGGAAGTTCTTCTGGAAAGACTTCTGGGTACTCATTGACAATCAGTACCTCTTCAAGCTTCACTTCTTCAATGCAGTTCAATCTCTGCAGGTGGTCGCAGATTGGAGTTCTGTCTGCATGGAATGTAACTTGCTTTCCAATAGCATTTGTCAGGGTGATTGTTTTCTTCTCACAATCCATCAATCCCTTATGCTTGGCCAGCCAATCCATTCCAAGAATGACATCCAATCCTTGAAGGTTTAGAACTAGCATGTCTGCCAGGAATTCTAGATTGCCGATACAGAAGGCAACATTTCTACAGATAGAATTAACAATCATCCTAGCACCAGGTGACTGAATGATGATAGGATGCTCTAAAGCAACCACAGGAAAGTTATTATTCAACAAGCGATCTTTTGACATGAATGAATGAGTTGCACCGGGATCAAATAAAACAACTGAAATCTGAGAGGAGATCAAGAGTCTACCGATCACGACGTCAGTTGCCTCTCCTGCTTCTGCAGCAGTCACGAAGTTGAGTCTTCCTCCGGCGGTTGGTGTTCCTCTCCCTCTGCTGGTTTGGAATCTTCCTCCTCTGGCTTGTGGTGCTCCTCTGGCAATAGTCCGTGTAGGTGTAGGGGATTTGGCTGCCTGAGCTTTAGCAACGCTGGGAGGTAAATGTCGAAGTGGACAAGTCTCTCTGTGGTGTCCTCTTCTGCCACAATGGAAACACTCTGCATTCTTCAGTGTACAATCTTTATAGAGGTGACTCCCTTTGCATCCGGGACATGTTAGAGTTGTTGGTGATGAAGTCCTCTGGGGTCTTGGAGGTGCGGGTGCTCTGAAAGTGGCTCTGGCATATGGCGCTGGTCTTCCTCGGCTAGAATTTCCTTGAAAAGGATATGCTATACTTTTCCTCTTGCGGTCCTCTTCTACTATGCCTCTTTTCTCCTCCATTTTGAGCACTCGATTCACAAGGACTTGGAAGTCCGTGAACTCGTGCGTTGACAAGTGGTATTGATATGAGTTTTGTAGGCCTTCACAAAATCTGTCGATCTTCCTCTCTTCTGTCATGATATCTTCAGGTGCATACCTGGCCAATTTGATGAATTCATGCAAATACTGTTTCACCGTCCTTCCTCCTTGCCTTAAATTCAAAAATTCTCTGCGTTTGGCTTGGATAGCTCCTTTGGGGACATGGTACTTACGGAACTGTTCCTTGAATTCATTCCAGGTAATGGAATTTTGATTAGGGTGTACCGTCTTGTAATTTTCCCACCATGCTGCAGCCGATCCTGTGAGCTGATGGGGTCCATACAGCAGCTTCTCTTCATCATTACACCTGACAGTGTCTAATTTCCTCTCAATTTCTCTTAACCAATCATCTGCCACGATCGGGTCTTCAGTGCAGGAGAAAGTTGGAGGACGCGTCTTTTGAAAGTCTGTCAGTCTTGCTCCAATGTTCGAACCTTCCTCGCGTCGTGTTGCGGAGTTTTGCATCAACTGTTCCAGAATTTGACTCTGTACCTCTGCAGATCTCTGTCGGTTTTGTTCCATCCATATCAGTATTTCTGTCAGATTTCCCCCTTGCGGTACTGAGGTCGATGAATTTGGCTGATCTGCGGTATCTCTAGTCCTTCTCATTGATGTGTTCCTTGGGACTTCTTCCGAGCCTTGGATTCTACCTCTGGTGTTCACCATTCTGTTCTGACAAGATAATTGAGAAAAGACTACTAATTCAAAAGAGCACAGATTGAACACAAGCTGAAATGAAAGATCAACCCAAGAGATTGGATTGGAACATGCGATTGCTATTTTCAAGGGTTTTCAAAAGATACAAGGCTTTCACCTTTACAGCCTTAGAGTTACCAACAAACAATACAAACAAAGCAACTACCACAACAAGAGCTAAAAACTAACTATTACAAGGGCTAGAGCAGAAGGGTCAAGCTGAAGAGAAAACTAGGATCTCCTGTCGGTCCTGGAAGAACTGCAAGGTTCCACTTCTTCAGGGTCTTCCTCTTCTTGATCTTCGTCGGCATCCATAGGGTCCCATTCCATATCATTGTCCTCTTCTTCCTCAGATGAATCGTTGGTGTTGCATATAGCAATCTCTTTTCCTTTGCCTTCAGGAACTTCCTTCCCTTTCGCGAGAGTAGGATATTCTGGTGCAGGGGTGTTGATCACAATGCCACGCGAAGCAGGTGTGAAATAACCCAGGTAATCCCTAGGTCTTCCCACACTCTTGCGGGCTGTGAGTCTTATCTTCAAGCGGTTCTTCTTGTTCACCGATCCTTCGTCTTCGACTTCTCGTGCTCTGCTAGGTTCAGCCAACTCCTGAATCTGTTTTTCTTTCTCTTGGAGTTCTGAGCGAACCTTCGCAAGCGCTCCTTCGAGATAGTGACGGTCATCCCGAGCATTTTCATGCTCACGCAACAACCGAGTGTAGCTTGACTCCAAGACTTGGACTACATCTCTGGTTTTGGTCAGGATGGCGTCTCTCTGGTTGGTGGAGGGATGAACAGTTCGACGATCCGATCTGGGAACTTGGTAGGGTACAAAGCAGAAAGGAGAACCTATAAGAAAATTATCGTACAGCTGGCGGATGGTACCTATAGCACGACGAGCGGCGTCTTGGATGGCATCTTCTTCTTCTTCTCTACGAGCTTCCTTTCTTGTTGATCCTCTCCCGATCTCTGGAATCTCGTACACAATCACCGAGGCACGGAAACCAAAAGGTCTACCATCTATTTCTTCTCGACGGACGTAGTAGACTGGTCGCTGATTGTCTCTTGCTCCCAGAAATTGTAACATCATCCAAAGCATCAACGCCCATGATCCCAAGTATCCCGAAAATTCTTCCACGTGGAAGGCTAACCGTCAGGAGGTTAATACGTGCGGTTATCCGTGAATAACACATGTTAAACCTACATGGGGGTTAAGAGCGGTTTTCTAAACCGCATTCAAGCAACTGTTTGGTGCAGTTACAACTTGACGCCCTTTCAAACAATATAAAAGGGCGGCATGATGTATCAAACAGGGGGAGGAGCGAAGATACAAGCGAGATACAACACATCTCAATCGCTCAAACAGCCAAGTCTACTGCTTAGATTAGATAGCTTTTATAAGCCTCCCTGGTTTCTTTCTGTATGCTTACATAGGAAAAACCCTTCGCCTGTGAAGGCTTTTTCCCGCCATCTTGTAAATCTTTACCTCTTATAGTGAAATCCCGACAGGACGTAGGGCTATTACTCCCACCATCGAGGGCCCGAACCTGTATGAACCTCTCTGTGCTCCTGTTCTCCATATTTCTACATACCTTCCCGGAGGGTCACCTTGAAAGGTCTCACTATTATAAATTTTGCATAAGTTCGGCTGAGGACTCCGAGTCCGAATCGTCGACAGGTGGTAAGCAGTACTGAACTTTAATTTTGTTCCCAGGGATTTCTGTAACTCTCCCCAAAATCTTGATACAAATTGTGCTCCTCTGTCTGAGACAATTGTTTTTGATACTCCATGCAGCATGACAATCTTGGTAAGATATAGTTCTGCCAGCTTTTTCGTCATGTACTGCGTCCTCACAGGTAGAAAATGAGCCACTTTTGTTAATCTATCGACTATAACCCATATAGAATCATATCCTTGCTGGGTTCTTGGTAAACCAACTACGAAATCCATTCCAATTTCGTCCCATTTCCACTCCGGGGTTGGTAGGGGTTGCAGCGGTCCTACAGGTTTCTGGTGTTCCGCTTTCACTCTTTGACAGGTGTCACAAGAAGCTATAAACTTAGCAATTTCCTTCTTCATTTCTTTCCACCAAAATCGATCCTTTAGATCTTGGTACATCTTTGTACTGGCTGGGTGAATAGAGTATGGGGTACAATGGGCTTCTTGCAGTATCATGTTCTTGATTTCCTTGTGATCCGTTTGAGACCTAGCCTTGGTTTTCGCACTAGGCTCGCCCAGATTCTAATATGCGGAATAACGGGATCTTATCCTGAAACCCAAAGTAATCGCACAACTCTTTATTTCAAAGAGGGCTTTACATGTCGAACGTTAAGCACACTTGCCTACATCGAAGGAACTATGTGTCTAAAACTCAAATAAGTTCTATAACTCTTCGATGATCTAAACTAGACCTATTACAAGGTATTTATAGTCCAATCGTATGAGTACGTATCAGACTCAATAACCTAAATGTATTAGACTCATATAACTAATCCTAAACAGATAAGCTTAGTTATACACATTTGGATCGGATTACAATTCCGAACAGGGAACGAATTCCTTTTCATGGTCGCGGACCAATCCATGGTCGCGGACCCATCCATGTTCGCGGATCCTTTCCAAACACGGTTAAGGTCGCGAAGCCGTATGCGATCAGGACTTGGTCGCGAAGCCGCATGCGATCAGGACTTGGAGATCCTCCCGGATCACCTTGTCTTCTGGAACACAGATTCGGTTATGATACCACACAATTCCTTCCTCGTCCTCATGAAGGTCAATTGCATCTACGTATTTCATGTCCTCTTTCAACTTCTGAATGCTCTAATCTGTTTCTTGACCTTTTCGAATTTGATCCTTCAGCTCGCAATTTACTATTAATGCGGCGATGATTCCTTGTTCAACAAATTCTAAATTCAACTTTTCAAAATCTCTAAGCAATTGGGGTGGTATTTCCAATGTCTTTGCTTGATTGCAGTCGGATTTTCTGCTCAAGGCGTCTGCTACTACATTTGCTTTTCCAGGGTGGTAATGTATTCCAAGGTCATAATCCTTAATCAGTTCTAACCATCTTCGCTGTCTCATGTTTAAGTCTTGTTGGGTGAAGATGTATTTCAAACTCTTGTGGTCCGTGTAGATTTTGTCGTGGTATTGCGAATACCCCGGCAGGTTTCGTGAACAATCCTAGCGAAGAAAATGCGGCGTGGGTTGACCGGGTGACCGGTCCTCCCCCGCCGGACAAACACAACAAGTGACACAAGGATTTATACAGGTTCGGGTCCCGGTGGGGGCCCTAGTCCTGTTGGCGTGCTCCCGACCGGAGTCGGTTGGGGAGGCTCTCTCGAGGAGAGGCTTCCGGAGCACACCTGTGAGTTTGGCTATTCTAGCAATAATGAATGACTTGTCTTTACAACAGGAGGTACAAGGGCTATTTATAGCCCCAAAAAGAAGTAAAAAAACTAAACTACCCCGGACACTACCGTGGGATCGAGGGGTAGCGACGTCCTTCTCCCGGTCACATGCCTTGGATGCCTGACAGGTGGTCGCTGATTCCCGAGGCTCTCCTCGCGTGACCTGCACATGATTAAGAACCAAAGACTTTACCTTTAGAAGGGCGACGATGCCCGGGAAAAGCACCGGAGGCGAGGTCCCCGGGCCAAAGGCGGCGCCCGGGACAAGCACAGGATGCCACGTCTCCGGGCAAACCGGAGGCCAGGTCCCAGGAAAATGTGATGCAACTTACCTGGACTTAGTCTCGCGGAGATTTCCCCCAACAGCAACCCCCCATGCCCCCCGGGGACGATGCTCGAGCCCCCGGTGCGTATGGTACATGTCACCGGGAAAATCTCCGGACCAAGCCACCGGAGCCGTGACGCTTCGGTTCCCGTGCCGCGCGCTTATGACCGCGCCGCATGGCCATAAATGCGCTCGCGATTCAAACTGGTGCCTCGGTTTGCGCGCCAGTCCCTTCGTTTCCCGCGCATGGTTTGAATTCCAACGGCCCAGATGCACCGCGAAGTGCCACGCGGCGCCCATCTGGGCCACGCTTCGCCCCTATAAATAGGGCCTTGGGGGGCCCGGGAAGCTCATTCCAAACTTTCAAACTTAAGCGCCCTTAGCTCTCCCGGTAGCCCTCTCCCAGTAGCTAGCTCCCTGTAGCCAAGCGCCCGGAACCTTTAGGCGTCTAGTTCCCGAAAGCCTTAGCCCCCGAAAAAAACCAAAGCTGATGGCGCCCAAGGGTCGAGCGAAGACCACGGAGGTACCCCCAGAGGAAATCGCTCAGGATTTCCTCTGGGTGTCGGAGTTCACGGCCTGGGACTTGGAGTCCCGGGTCAAACGCGGAGTCGTCGAGGACGGGGACATCCGGGTCCCTGTGCAGAAGGACGGAGCCCCTCGCCCCAGGCTCGGAGAGATTGTGGCCTTCGAGGCCTTCCTCGAGGCGGGGCTCCGGCTCCCGGTGCATCCCTTGCTCCGGGAGTTTCTGAAGGAGTATGGGGTGGCGTTGAACCACCTAACGCCGAACGCCATCGTCCGGATGGGCCTCTTCATTTGGATCTTCGAGATGGCGACCGGGCGGGAGCCCACACTACGAGCCTTCCAGTACTTCTACAAGCCGGCGGCGAGGAGCTCCCACTTGGTGAAGGGGGGACCTAAGTCCCCCTTTGGCTCGGTGATGGTGCAGATGCTACCGTCCCGGGTAGCCAATTACCCGGCGGCGGCCTCCCGAGACCACTGGGGCGACTGGATCCGGAGGTGGTTCTACCTCCGGGTTCGGGACGACGAGGTGGTGTACGCCCCGGAGGCCCCCGCCTACACCAGGTCATCCGCGCCGAAGCCTCCGGTGTGGACGGACGAGGAGCTGGAGCTCCTTGGCAAGGTCATTATCTCCCGGGGCACCCACTCTATGCGGGACGCCGCCGAGGAGATGATGCTCTTGAGGATCTCCCCCTTCTCGCGAGGGAGAAGGGGGATCGGGATGGGCCCGGAGCAGCGGCCCCCGGTCAAACCAGTGACCTGACGTAAGTCTTCGTTACCTGGTTCATTGCAGTTACAAATTTTTGAAAATTTGACTAACTCTTACCTTTCGTAGTCTGGCCATACCCGGCAGCACGGGAGAAGGTGGAGAACCTCCTGGGTTGGTACTTCGCCAACGAGCACGAGTGCATCGTGCGTGTCGTGGGGGAGGGCCCTCCCCAGAACTTGGTAGCCGAGGCCTTCGGGCTGAAGCTGCCGGAGAGGAAGCCCCTCCCTACCCCCGGATCGCACAAACGGGGGAAGGACGCTGCCGGGGGCTCTGAGCCTAAGAAGGCCAGGGTCCAAAAAGCCCCCGGCCCATCGACGACGCCGGCCTCGACGTCGGCGAAGGCCCGGGACGCGTCACCCCCTCCCTCGGAGAGCCCTGTTGAGGCTCAGGGGAAGGAAACGGCCGCGGGCGGGGCGGCGTCTGACTCGGCGGACTACGCCCCCTCGCCGCCTTCGGTGGTGGCCCTCCCGGCGCCCCCGGCACCTTTCGAGTTGAGGTTTGCGGAGGCCTCGCCTCCGCGGGTGGAGTGGCCGGTGGACGAGGGGGGGAGCCCCTCAGTCTACGAGGTCCCTCCAGAAGTGGAGGCCCCGGGGGCCCTCCCGCCAGGAAAGGGGAAAGGGCTGATGGTTCCTCCCCGGGCAGGGACCCCTTCCGAGAGCTCCTCGGCCACTTCCACGGAGGCCACCTCCTCGGCGACGAAGACGCCGACCACACTGCTGGACGCTCAGGTCCGGGGACCCCTCACCGGCCGCGACGGGACCGGCGTCGGGCGGGAGACCCCCTGCTTTCCGTGGGGGAGGTCGCCCACTACACGGAGGGCCTACAAACCCGGAAGGTGCAGGCCTACGTTGCGAAGGGGACACTCCATGAGCGTTTTGGAGAGCTCCAGTCTCTCCAGATTCAGGTACTTACCCGAGTCGATGACGCCTTCTTTCGGGCACCTACATTTGAATTTTTCTAACTCTGGAGTTTGCAGGGGGCGGCCATTACCTGGGGGCTTGACAGCGGATCAGCCAGCTGCTAAAGGACGCGGAGGAGAGGGCCGCCACCTACCTGGGGCAGCGCGACGAAGCCCTCCAGGAGCTGGCCCGGGTCCAGGCCCAAGTCCACATCTCCGAGGCCGTCAACGGCCGCCTTCGGTAGGAGGCCAAGGCGAAGGAGGAGGCCTTCCGGGAGCTCGAGGGTTCGAGCGTCCAGGCGGTGATGGACACGGGCCGTTCTATCCGCTCAGCCCTCGAGAGCCTTGGCGTGAGCCTGGGCTCCGGGAGCAGCTCGGAAGTGCCCCCGGCCACCCTCGCGGAGGCCGTGCGTTTTCTTAACGCACAGGTCTCCGTGATCCCGAAGGCCGCAGATGCCCGGGCACGAGGCCGGGCAATCCCCGTGGTTGCGGCCGCGGACGGGCTCGTGGAGCACCGGGGGGTGGGCGCCCGGGCAATCGGGGGCCGCATTCCCCGGAGCTTCCCCAAGTTCTTCGAGCCCTCGTGCCGGGAGGTGGAGCAGCTCGCCGGGGGCTTCTACGACCGGATCATCCGGGTGAGATTCCCGGCACCGGCGCCTCCGACAGCGGATGCCCCGGCCCTGGCCCCGGCGGAAGCCCCGGCCCTGGCCCCGGCGGAAGCCCCCCGGGGGGAGGACGCCAATGAGAAAGTATGAGCCTCCCCCCAGGTCTTAGATAGGACCCTTTTGCTTTCTTAGGATTTTGTTCCCGGTAGCTTCTTAGAAGAAGCCCCGGACACTTGTGAAAAAGACATTTTGAAATGCAATGGAATTAGAAAATTTTCTAAGTCTTGAACTAATGCAATGTTACCAGGATTCCCGGGAGGTTACTCCCGGGCGAAGGTCTGGAAGAGGTTCCCCGGGGGCGAGGCCTTCGAGCCCCGGCAGGTGCCCCCCTGGGGAAGCCCAAGCCGCTTTGATCTTGCTAAGTCTCATCTCGGGGAAGCGCAGCGGGGACGCCGTCTGGGAGCCGATCAGGTTAAGATGGCATCCGGAGTGGCACTTGGACAATTTTGACAATCATCGCGCCGAATTATCCCCTCCGCGTCCGGGGTCCCGGATGATCCCCCCTCTTCCGATACTTCCACCGGCGGGGTACGAGTACTGGCCCGAGGACGTGCTCCAGGAAGCTCAGCGCCGCGTACGTGCATTGTACCGGGACTTGACCCGGGAGCTCTCGGAGGGCCTCCAGGACTATTAGGCTTAGAAGCCTTAGGGCGTAGAGGATTTCCGGGTAGAGCCCGGGTTGTACCGTTTCCGATGCCCACCGGAGGGGGAAGATGTCCTCCGGGTTGAATGATCAATAAAGCTGTGTTGTTGCTTTGAGTCTTTTCTTGATACTTTTCTTGGATGGTCTGGACGACTCCTTTTGATAAGAATGAGCTAAGTTTGCTCGTGGGTGGTCCAGACGACACTCGGGGATTCCTTATCCCCACCCCCCCCCCCCCCCCCGCCCACAGCGGGCCGGAGGATAGCTCCACGCGCTGTGGGGGTAACAAAGCCCTCGGGGTGAAGATGAAGACCTGTAGCATAAAAAAATTTTCCAAGTTAGGAAGTTCTAAAATGAGGTTTTCGGGGAGAAACTTTCCGGGAGACGATCGTCCGGTCGCCGTGAGAACGGGGAGCCGGGAATAAGGTCTGCGGGGAAGAAACATCCGAGAAAACCCGACGAGATTTTCGGAGGAGATTTCCGGGAGACAATCATCCAGTCGCCGTGAGAATGGGGAGCCGGGAATAAGGACTCCGGAGAGGATTATCCAAGAAATCCGTAATTTTTTCGGGAGACAATCATCCGGTCGCCGTGAGAACGGGGAGCTGGGAATAGGGTCTCCGGGGAAAAAATGTCCGAGAAATCCGATATTTTTCCGGGAGACAATCATCCGGTCGCCGTGAGAACGGGGAGCCGGGAATAGGGTCTCCGGGGAAGAAATATCCAAGAAAGCCCAAGATGTCCCGCTGGGGAGACTGTCGACTCCCAGAGGAGGATGTGCCCGATGACGGGTCTGAGTGTTTGGGTAGGGGACTAGTCTCCCAAAGTGACTCGTTACCACGGTTGCTAGGGACCGGGTTGCCGCTTACACCCTCAGTCCACGAGGGTTGATCGTAAGCCGCCCTATAGGAGGGACTTGCTGGGTCTGAGCTCACTTCCTCACGGGGAGGGCATCCTCACGGGGAGGGCTTCCTCGCGGGGAGGGCATCTTTGCAGGGAGGGCATCCTCGCGGGGAGGGCGTCCTCGTGGGGAGGGCATCCTCGCGGGGAGGGCATCGCCGTTAGGGGCGGTAATGAGAAGAACCTACAATGAGATTGTTGGGGGAAATCTCCGCGAGACTAAGTCCAGGTAAGTTGCGTCACATTCGCCCGGGGACGAGGCCTCCGGGGCCCCCCGGGCACCGCCTTTCGGCCCCCGGGACTTGGCCTCCGGCGCCGGTCCCGGGCGCCGCCATTTGCCCGGGGACAAGGCCTCCGGTGCCTCCCCGGGCGCCGCCTTTTGGCTCCCGGGACCTGGCCTCCGGTGCCGGTCCCGGGCGCCGCCATTTTGGCCCCCGGAACCTGGCCTCCGGCGCCGGTCCCCGGAGCCGCCATTTGCCCGGGGACGTGGCCTCTGGGGCCTCCCCGGGCGCCGCCATTTTGGCCCCCGGAACCTAGCCTCCGGCGCCGGTCCCGGGCGCCGCCATTTGCCCGGGGTACATGGCCTCTGGTGCCTCCCCGGGCGCCGCCTTTTGGCTCCCGGGACCTGACCTCCGGTGCCGGTCCAGGGCGCCGCCATTTTGGCCCCCGGGACCTGGCCTCCGGTGCCTCCCCGGGCGCCGTCATTTGCCCGAGGACGTGGCCTCCGGGGCCTCCCCGGGCACCGCCATTTTGGCCCCCAGGACCTGGCCTCCGGGGCCGATCCCGGGAGCCGCCATTTTGGCCCCTAGGACCTGGCCTCCGGCGCCGGTCCCGGGCGCCGCCATTTGCCTGGGGACGTGGCCTCCGGTGCCTCCCCGGGCGCCGCCTTTTTGCTACCGGTACATGGCCTCCGGCGCATGTCCCGGGCCTCATCGCCCTTCTAAAGGTAAAGTCTCGAGTTGTTTATCACGTGCAGGTCACGCGAGGAGCGCCTCGGGAATCAGCGACCACCTGTCAAGCATCCAAGGCGTTTGACCGGGAGAAGGACGTTGCTACCCCTCGATCCGACGGTGGCTTCCGGGGTAGAAAGGTCTTTTTGCTTCTTTTTGGGGCTATAAATAGCCCTTGTACCCCTCAGTTGTAAGCAAGTGATTCATTTATTGGAATAGCCAAAACTCACAGGTGTGCTCCGGAAGCCTCTCCCCCGGAGAGAGCCTCCCCAGCCGACTCCAGTCGGGAGCACGCCGATAGGACTAGGGCCCCCACCGGGACCCGAACCTGTATAAATCCTCGTGTCAATTCTTGTGTTTGTCCGGCGGGGGAGGACCGGTCACCCGGTCAGCCCGCGCCGCGTAATCTTCTCTAGGATCGTTCACAAAACCTGCCGGGGTATTCGCAATACCACGACAGAGACAGTTGGAGAGAAGAGTCCAATTGTATTGATAATGAAATGAAATACAACGCCTCCCCCTGCGAAGTCACGAAAGGGGAGGGAAAGGTAATTACAATGTCCCCCTTCCCCCTCCGGCATGATCGCTCCGGGGGAGGGGACAGTAAGTACGAGGTCCCCCTTCCCCCTTCAGTGTAAACGCTCCGGGGGAGGGGACGGGCCTGTGTAGGCTAGACGTAAAACTTGCGAAGTAAACGCAAGTTCCACGTGTGCTTCAGCACCTGCTCTTGAAGGTTAGAGAGTTTGTAAGCCCCCAAGCCCAGGACCGCAGAGATCCTGTAGGGGCCCTCCCACTTGGGGGAGAGCTTGCCCTGGGCTTGGGAGTCTGTGACGCGCTTGAGGACCAGGTCCCCAAGGCAGAAGGATCTTTCGCGCACGCGCTGGTTGTATGTTCGCACCATCTCGCGCTCGTAGATGGCGTGGCTGAGGAGCGCTCGGTCGCGTTCCTCCTCCACAAGGTCGATCTCCAGTCGCTGGTTGGCCTCATTGGCCTGATACGCTGCAGTCGTAGCTCCGTCTAGGAGCTCAACTCGCATCGACCGGAAGCCAATCTCCGGGGGGAGGACTGCCTCCGTCCCGTAGACTAGGGAGAAGGGAGTACATCCCGTCGCCCGGCTCGGGGTCGTGCGCATGGAGCAGAGGATGCTAGGGAGCTCCTCTGCCCATGCACCCCGCTTAGAAGCGGGTTGCTCAAGTCTCCGGCGCAATCCCTGTAGGATCACGCCGTTGACCCTCTCGATAGCCCCATTGCTCCGGGGATGGGCTACTAAGGCGAAGTGGATGACGAGCCCCAGGCCTTCGCAGAATTCCCGGAAATAAACCGAGTCGAATTGGGTCCCGTTATCGACGGTGATTTCCCGAGGGACACCAAAATGACAAACGACGTTTTTCCAGAAAAACCGTTGGACGGCCCGGGACTGATGCTGGCCAAGGGTTCCACCTCTACCCACTTTGTAAAGTAGTCGACCGTGACCACCGCATACTTGTATCCTCCGGGCGCTGGGGGGAAGGGCCCTAAGAGGTCCATCCCCCAGCGCACGAAGGGCCAAGTGATGGGGATAGTCCGCAGCACTACAGGGGAGAGGTTCTGTCGCGCCCCGAAACTGGGACTACGACTACTCCTGTAGAGACATAGCTCGCTGCAGCTAGCCCGTACACACAAACCTTTGACTTCCCAAGATGAGTCAAACACAGGAGTATATTACATTGCAACAGAGTACTTACAAAATATTTAAGCAGTGTGGCCTGCTGGCCTTAATATTACATAAGAGATTACAATGCCTTCATGGCATTCAAGGTTTAGCAAAATAACAACTACACAGCAGAAGATAGGTGACCCTCCCACAAAAGAAGTTGACGGCAGAACAACACACTTCAGAGCTCTGACAGAACTGACTCTCCTCCTTCTGGATCCACAAAGTTCTCCATGCCTTCATCTTGATCAAGGTACGCTCCATGTACTGAGTTGAATGTTGCAAGGGTGAGCACTTACGTACTCAGCAAGTCATCGGTAAGAGTAGATACATATAGTAGTGATGATATGAACCTAGACTAGTCAAGAATTATGGATGTTTATAAAATAATCTTTATCTTTCATACCTCATCTCATCTTATCTCATGGCAGCACTTCTCATAATATAACATTTATCTTCTTGTTCACTAGATTATAGCACTACTGCGACACGTCGACACACGACAGCCCACGGCAGCACTCCTTATCATGACAACACATGCCATTTGGGTAATCTTGATTTAACACATTTTATTTAGAAAATAATACTTGTGTCACACCCTGTGGATTTAATCCACCACAGTAGACTCCTATAAACCCGGGAGCTCGGAGTATTCAAATACATTTTGAACTCTGCAGAGAGGTACCAATTTACCCGCAAGATATTCCACTTTCAAGCCCATCCTATCAAAATGATTAGACCCCTCCTCACAACCATATGTGAGTGGCAAGGTGGAGACAACAAGAACTTTTGTTATGTCTCACTCACAATTCACCCCCGACCCTGTGGCTCTCCGCGAACCACAGTTGTGGTAGGTTGTATCCTAACCTCCACCCCTTTGCTTATTCCCATTACTGGGTCAGCGTGCTTGATCACCTTCAGTGATATGTGTGCGAGCCATTCTCCATGCTTATCGTGCATCACTACACATCTCATGCAGGGGTTTCATGTGCGATCCACATAAGTACTTGTTCAGGCCTGTCCCATACCAGGCTTGCGGTTAGCACGTTGTCATGCCACTAGACGCACAACACAAGGTTCTAGTCCTTATATGCCAGTGACCTGACCATCCACAACCCTGCACCTTCAGTGCCTGCTATCCTTCGCAGTTTAGCACCTCCAGTGCTACAGCCTTCCATACCATTTTTCTGGTCACGGCTAGGGGTTTTAATTCATGAATATAAATATATACATATATAATAGTTCATGGCTTAAAACTTGTTTATTTCACATTTCACAGATAACCAGTCTAGTACTGCCAATTCATAAATCAATCATTCTCAATCTTTCACATGCAATATTATCTATATTCAAAGTTATGTTATAGCAACATTTAAAATATAGGTTCAAGATGACCAAGAATATGACTTGCCTTCTGCGTCGTAAGATACAGCAGTTGATGACGGGTCAACAGCAAAATCTTCAAAGTCAGCTTCTGGATCTGCTCGACGACAAACAAACACACAATGATTACTTATAATATTAAAATATTTTATGACTTATATGCAGAAATGCTCAACAAGAATGATTGAACTATACTGGAGATAATTTGAACTACAAACTGAACCGAGTCGAGATTCTAGGGTTTCAAGGAATCTGGGCTAAGGATGGTGGTTAGATAATCTTAGGGTTTCAGGATTACAATAGGGATAACAATTTTGTGGCTGGTTTAATCAAAATAGCGAATGTCAGCAGATTGACATTCAGATCAAGGCTTTGACCTAGCTTTAAGAAAAGCTAGAGTGCTTATCTCAAGTTGTGGTAGTAGAAGAAAATGTAGATCACAACTCTACAAATTCAGTGGACAAAGTGGTTTTCAAATTGCACAACGAGAAGTGGGTAAACAAGGCCAATGCCACTGGCTGACAAGCTCTGACATAGAGCTGACAACCCCAAAAACTAGGGCTTGGTATAACTTTTGATCTAGAGCTCCAAATGATGTATCACTCTGTCTGGGAGGTAGTCATTGACAACAGGAACAAATAAGTCAACAGGATCCAAGGCTGAAAATGGCTGGACAACAAGAAATCCGATGATGAACTGCGGTGAACTCACTGCACAGGATCAGTTCTGGACAAATTCTTGGCAAAGCTATAACTTTCGATCCAGGCCGATCTAGGTGTCGGGCTAGAAGACAAAAATGCTCAGGAGGTCAAGGCATACACACTAGACAAGGTGGTTAGGACTGAAACGGCTGGGAAAAGTTTTCCGGTGATCGGCGCCGGAGAAGAAGCACTGTCATTTGGGGGTTTTCGATACAGGCTAAAAGAACTCAATTCCAAGCTTGGTGAGTATCTGAGAAGTATAAGGAAGCTATTGGCACAGTTAGTTTGGTCAGAGAATCACCGAAGAAGCCTGGCGACGATCGCCGGCGACTGGTGGAGTTTGGATTTGGGGAAACATTCGATTGAGGTTCAATTCTAAAATCTGGATGCATAGGCTTGCTTAAAAAGGTTCACTGATCATTTATTCCACAGATTCGAAAGCTAAAACGAAGTGAATCGGGCTGCATTGCCGGAACAGGGCATATTGCATTTTTGGCGATCACCGGTGTTAGGGTCCACCGGAGAGCAATTAAGTGATACTACACAGAGAGGATGAGTAGGGGAACTCACTGATGGCTTTAATTCGAAGGTTGGTGCAGTGGATGAAGTTGGCACCGTGAGCCTCCTCGACGGCTTGCCGGAGAAGAAGACGAAAACAGGAGAATTTCAAGACTTAGCTGATTTCCAGTGAAGCAAAGAAGTTGCTGCGGTACAGTGGTGTTTAAATAGGCCAAGCGAAGCTTGCAAGGAGGGAGCAGCGAAGTGATTGGAAACTGGGGATGAGACTGGTTGCGTGCAGAAGTAACAGCGGCGAAGACACAGCGAAGAACGGTGATTGCGACGGCGACAGGACTGCAACCGATCACATTGTCGCTCATCGGGACTTAGTGATGCTGGAGCAAGCGGTGGAGACAACAACTGGCACGGCAAAGCAACGTGGCAGGAAGTTACTGACAAAAAGCTGCTGGTCGCGTGCGGGAGCAGGCGCTGGTCGTCGACGTTGCAACGGCGTTGCCACGGCGATGGCTGAGGCGAGGACACGTACTCACAAACATGCACGGTCACGAGCGCGGGCGAAGCCTCACCGGCGATGAGCAACCACGACACACAGGCACGGCGAGCTTTGGTCGTGAACAGCTAAGTCCTCTGGTCGAATTTGGACTGGTTTGTGATTTCAAAATCTTGATTTTGACTTATCTGTAAATCTGATGATTTAGAGGGTTTAAACTGAAATTGATTTCACGGACCTGGCAGATTATACTCAACAAAATATTTGGCAAAGATGTTTGATAAAATCTGGCACATTTGAAAAGTTTTTGATATGAACTGAAAATAGGGTATTTTAGGGTAATTGAAATCCGAATTTCAATTGATTTCAAATTCTGGCACTTAGGATGAGATTTTGAAATCTGAACAGAAGAGAAAATTGTGTCAAATAGCATTTAGAAGAGATTTGCTGAAGAAATTCTGAGTTTGGAGTTAATCTGAAGATTTTAGCCTTTTTGGGTTTCCAGATATCAGATAAAGGACCGATTTGCGATAACTAAAGGACTGATATGCGAAAAGAGTCTAGATGATAAAATCTGGCTGTCAGCTTTCTGGATTAAGGTATTGGCATACCCATGATCATAGTCCAAGAGTAATTTGGTCTGAATTAGATCAGGATTTGGCTAAATCTGGGTTTAGAGTATTTAGGGTAATTAACTTAATTTCTGTTTTCGAAAACAGAAGTTTTGACAAATCTGGAATTTAGAGATGGAATTGAATCTGGCTTCTGAAGACTTCTAAGTTCAGAGTAACTGATAGATCACATCTGAATAATCTGATCTTGATTTGAGGTCACAGGTTAGATTTGGAGATTTTAGGGCTTAAGATAGATACTGATCTGGCTACTACTACAGATACATGCATGCATGCTATTTACTAAAAAGGAAATTTTCACCCCTAAACTCAGGGTGTTACAGGTTCGAACCCTTGGCCATCTTCTGGCAGGCCTCACACGCGGAGACAAGGTCTTGCGCGTCGCGCATGAGCGTGGGCCAATAGAAGCCCTGCCGGAGAGCCTTGGCCTCTATGGCACGCGGGGCTAGATGAGAGCCACAGCTCCCCGCGTGGATGTCTTCGAGAAGTTGGAGTCCCTCCGGCCGGGGGAGGCAGCACAGGAGGGCGGAAGCCCCCCGCTTGTAGAGCCTCCCCTCCAGCAGGAGATATGCCCGGGCTTTGGCCTGGAGGTGCTTAGCCTCGGTCTCGTTGGGAGGGTCCCCCTCCCCCTTGATGAAGGAGATGAGGGGGTCCATCCATGACGGAGTCCGGGTGATCTCGGCGACCTCCAAGACGCGAGGCTCGTCGCCCGTGTCCGGGGAGGCCACCGAGGGCTTCCTGATGATTTCCAAGAAGGCCCCCTTGGGGAGCGATTCCAGAGCGCTTGCTGCCCGGGCCAAGGCGTCAGCCCGGTCATTGTCCCTTCGCGGGTTATGCCGGGCCTCGAGGCCATCGAAGTGCCTCTCCATCTTTCGCACCTCCTGCAAATAAAGACTCAAGTTTGCGTCATGGCACAGGTAAGACTTGTCCATTTGGCAAACTACGAGCTGAGAATCTCCCTTCACTAGGAGGCGCCGAATCCCCAGGGAGTGCGCAAGGCGCATCCCGAGGAGCAAAGTCTCGTACTCGGTGACGTTGTTGGTTGCGGGGAACTCGAGCCGCGCTGTGTACGCGAGTTCCTTCCCCTCGGGGCTCCGGAGGACTACTCCCGCACTAGCCCCGGTGAGACACAGCGACCCGTCGAACATGAGCGTCCAATGGTCACTGCATCTAGGCGGCGCGGGGAGGTCTTCGTCCCCGGACCCGGAGGCTGGAGTCCACTCCGCGACGAAGTCGGCGAGGACCTGTGACTTGATGGCGGAGCGGCCTGTGAGGGACAGGGAGAAGGGGGCGAGCTCGGCCCCCCACTTCCCAATCCGGCTGGTGGCCTCTTTGTTCCGCAGCACCTCCCCCAAGGGAAGGGACAACGGGACAGTGATGGGATGTCCCAGGAAGTAGTGGCGAAGCTTCCGGGACGCCATCAGGAGAGCGTAGCAGATCTTCTCCATCTCCGTGTACCGAGTTTTGGCCCCCTGGAGGGCCTCACTCACGTAGTACACGGGACGCTGCTGCCCCCTTGCTCCTTCACCAATACCGCGCTGACGGCGACCGGGGTCGCGGCAAGGTAGAGGAGCAAGGGCTCTTCTGGAGACGGACTCACGAGCATTGGAGGGCTCGTGAGGTACTTCTTGAGGTCGACGAAGGCCTCCTGGGCCTCGGGGGCCTAGCAGAACCCCTCGAGCCCCCGGAGGATCTTGAAGAATTGGAGGCATCGCTCCCCCGACCGCGAGACGAAGCGGCTTAGCGCGGCTAAGCGGCCGGAGAGCCGCTGGACGTCCTTGATGAAGCGCGCCAGGGGCATGTCCAGGAACCCCGGATCTTTTTGGGATTTGCCTCTATGCCCCGCTGGGACACGAGGAAACCCAGGAGCTTCCCCGCGCGCACGCCGAAGGTGCACTTCTCCGGGTTGAACTTCAGCCCGTACGCGCGGAGGTTGCGGAAGGTCTCCGCCAGGTCGTCGATGTGGGCGGCGGCGCGGGGACTTTTGACGACCGCGTTGTCTACGTAGACTTCGACGTTGCGGCCGACTTGATCTTTGAAGACCAGCGTCATGAGGCGCTGGAAGGTTGTTCCCGCGTTCTTCAGCTCGAAGGGCATGTGGACGTAGTAGAAGGTTCCGAGGGGAGCTATGAAACTCGTCTTTTCCTCGTCCCCTTCCGCCATTCGGACTTGATGGTAGCCCGAGTAGGTGTCTAGGAAGCTCATCAACTCGCACCCCGCGGTGGAGTCGACCAGTTGGTCAATCCGCGGGAGTGGGAAGTTGTCCTTGGGGTAGGCACAGTTAAGGTCGGTGAAGTCCACGCACATCCGCCACTTGCCATTCGATTTCTTGATGAGGACGGGGTTCGCGAGCCACTCGGGGTGCAGGACCTCCCGAATGAACCCCGCCTCTCGGAGTCGGGCGATCTCCCCCTTGATTGCCTCTTGGCGCTCGAGGGAGAGCTTCCTCAGCTTCTGTATGACGGGGGGGTGATCGGGGGTCACCGCGAGCTTGTGCTCAATGACCCCCCGGGCGACGCCCCGCATGTCCGAATGTTTCCATGCGAAAACATCGGAGTTCTCTCACAGGAAAGGCACCAGTTGCGCTGCATGCTCCTCGGGGAGCTCCGCCCCGATCCGGACGGTTTTGTCCCCGTCGCCCGGGGACAGCAGGACCTTCCGAAGGCCCCCTTCCGGACGCGGCTTGGGGAGGGGCCTCCCAGGAGGTACCGCCGCGATGTCTGGTTCCGGGGGAGAGGCCTCCCCCCCGGGCGCCTTAATGATGTTGACGCTTCCGATTGTAGCGGCGGCGCGCTCGTATAGAGCCCGGGCCATGTCTTGGTCTCCCTAGACGTTGATCACGCCGTGCAGCCCGGGGATCTTCATGCAGAGGTAGTTTTGATGGGTGGCAGCCCCCAGCCGGTTGATCGTGGTCCTCCCCATGATCGCGTTGTAGGAGGAGGGGAGGTCCACTACATCGAATCGGACCATCTCGGTCCTGTAGTTCTCCGGGGTGCCGAAGGTCATGGGGAGATCCACCTTCCCTACGGGGTGGATCGCCTTCCCCGGGACGAACCCTTGCAGTGGGCCCGCTACGGGCTGCAGAAGCTTCTCATCCACCTGCATTTCCTTGAAGGCCTTCAGGAAGAGGACGTCGGCGGAGCTCCCGCCATCCACGAGGATGCGGGCCAGGTGGCAGTTGTAGATGGTGGCGGAGACGATGAGCGCGTCGTCGTGGGGGAAGCGAACCCCGCGCGCGTCTTCCGCCGTGAAGGTGAGGGGGACGTCCGACCACTTGGGTGGCGGAGACGTGTGTAGCACCCCCACAACCTTGACTTCACACGCGTACTCCTTACGCTGGCGCTTAGAGTCCCGCCCGGAGGCGGACCCTCCCACGATGACGTTGATGCGGCGCTGAGAAGTTTGCAAGGGGAGAGCTTCTGAAGGCTCCCCCTCCTGCGTCTGCCCCTGCTGACCCCCCGCGAGAGCAGGAAGGGCCAGAACGGCTGGCCGAGGGGGCAAGGAGGCCAAAGTCCCCCCTGCCCGCGCTGGTCGAGGAACGCCGCGAAGTGCTGCAGCAGCTGGTGGCACTCCCGGGTAGCATGGGTACTGAACCCGTGGAAGCTGCAACACGGTCCTTCCCTGCCTCTCCCAGCGGGGCCTTCCCGGCCGCACGAAGACTGTCCTCCCCCATGGCCTTTCGGCTTGGGGAAGGGGCGGTTGCCCCTCGGGGGGTCACGCGGGCCGCCTCCGCCCTCGAGGACAAAGGTGTCCCGAGGCCGTGGCTCGTTACGCCCCTCTGCCTGGGGCGTTTGAGGGGGTCCCTAGCCCCCCGATCGGCGGGGGCGGGAGCCCCCTGGGTCTTCTTCCAGAGGTCGTCTTCTTCCGCTCGAGCGTACTTTTCGAGTATGTTGAAGAGCTCATCAGCGAAGGAGGGGCAACTCCGGGAGAGCCTTCGGTGGTGCTCCCCCGGGAGGATCCCGCTTTTGCACGCTTCGATGACCGTAGAGTCGGGGACGTGAGCCACCTTGCTCTTCACTTGGGCGAAGCGCTTGAAGAAGCTTCGGATGGTCTCCCCCGTCCTCTGTCGGACGGTGTACAGCTGCGAGGAGTCCAGGGGACGCACGTAGTTCCCCTGGAAGTTCGCGCAGAACTCCCGCTTGAGCTGCGCGAACGACTTGATGGAGCTGGCCTTCAGGTTGTAGAACCAGGAGCGGGCGATGCCGGTGAGGTAGAGGGGGAAGACGTTGCATTGCACTGTCTCGTCCCCCCCGGCTGCGGAGATGGCTGTGGAGTATACCTGCACAAATTCGTAAGGGTCGGTCTCACCGTTATAGTGCTCGATGTGCGGCGGGCGGTAGGGCCGCGGCCACCGAATGCTCCGAAGTCTGCGGCATAGGGGCTGATTAGCCCCCTGCACTTCCCGGGGAGAGTCCTGGCCGCTGTCTTCTTTAACGGGGGACATGCCCTCGTTATCGGAGCCGGGAAGCGGCCCAAGAGGTCCGCCGGAGTGGCGGTAGCGACACTTCTCTTTCGGGCCGGGGCTGAGATCCCGGACGTCCGGGCTCTCCCCCGGAGAGGCTGGCTCCTCGGCGGGTCTCTTCCCCCGACCGGTGCGGGAGTGAGGCTCTCCGCGCCCGCGGCCAAGGGGAAGTTCTTCCCCGCGCTTGGGGGAATGCATTCGCTCGACCTCCTCCCGGGCCGGGGGCACCCTCGGGGGCGGCCCCAAGGGAGGAGCGAGCTCATGCACTGTAGCTGCCGGCCCGGAGGCTATCGGGGCCGGCTGGGGGGAGCCCCCTGCGAAGACCCCCAAAACGGGAAAGGGGGAAGCCCTTGTATCATCCGGAACCAGGGAGGGGGCGCCTGCGGCGACGTTCGGAACCGAAGTAGAGGGAGCCCCCGGGGTGATGACCGGAACCGGAAAGGGGGAAGCCCCAGTAATATCCGGAACAGGCGAGGGGGGAGCCCCCGCGGCGACGTCCGGAACCAGGGAGCCGATGCGAGGGGAAGTCCGCTGAGGCATGGGAGCTACTCTGTCGACCGCCCCCGGTGTGGTAAACGCGACACGCAGGGCGGGACTGGCTCCTGGCGCAGGGAAAACCCCCGGCATGTATTGGGCCCCCGGCCCCGGGAACTGGCCCGGAACGGGGTATCCCCCCAGTGCCACGAAGGGCCCGGGCATGAAGTACCCTCCCAGCACCGGGACGGGCCCGGACGTATGACCCGCAGGGAGAGGGTACCCCCCGCTGGGGTCATACGAGGTGGATAAACCTCCGGAGACCGGAGAGACCACCGGGTGACCCGTAGACGGGGGCATGGCCCCCGAATATGGGTACGGCGCATATGTGGGGGCCGGTGGCCGCACCAACACGCGAAGCAGCTCATCCATGGAGCACTGGGTGCGGAGCTGGCCCTCCACTAAAGCCTCGAGCAGGGCGTCCCGGGGAGCCGAGGGAGCCGTCGGGGGGAGACTGGTCCCGGCCGAGGTTCCCGCGGTCACCGGGAGCGACCCGGAGGTAGAAGAACCTAAGTTAAGAGGAAAGGTGGGAGGCGGTACTTGGGTCTGGCCGCCTCCGAGCGGAAGTGCCGGGACAGTAGTGTCCCGGACGGGCGGCGCCAAGTCTCTGAGACCGTCGTCACCGGGAAGGGTGCGAGCCCTTGTTCTTGGGGGAGCCATGGCGTCTTGTCATGAGTCCCCACGGACGGCGCCAACTGTCGTGGTATTGCGAATACCCCGGCAGGTTTCGTGAATGATCCTAGTGAAGAAAACGCGGCGCGGGTTGACTGGGTGACCGGTCCTCCCCCGCCGGATAAACACAACAAGTGACACGAGGATTTATACAGGTTCGGGTCCCGGTGGGGGCCCTAGTCCTGTCGGCGTGCTCCCGACCGGAGTCGGCTGGGGAGGCTCTCTCGGGGAGAGGCTTCCGGAGCACACCTATGAGTTTGGCTATTCTAGCAATAATAAATGACTTATCTTTACAACAGGGGGTACAAGGGCTATTTATAGCCCCAAAAAGAAGCGAAAAGACTAAACTACCCCGAACGCTACCGTCGGATTGAGGGGTAGCGACGTCCTTCTCCCGGTCACATGCCTTGGATGCTTGACAGGTGGTCGCTGATTCCCGAGGCGCTCCTCGCGTGACCTGCATGTGATCAAGAACCAAAGACTTTACCTTTAGAAGGGCGACGATGCCCAGGACAAGCACCGGAGGCGAGGTCCCTGGGCCAAGGCGGCGCCCGGGACAAGCACTGGAGGCCACATCTCTGGGCAAATGTGATGCAACTTACCTGGACTTAGTCTCGCGGAGATTTCCCCCAACAGATTTCACATCTATTTCCAAGTAGATAGTGTCGCCAAATCTTTAGTGCATGAACGACGGCGGCTAATTCCAAATCATGAGTTGGATAGTTCTCCTCATGTGGTCGCAATTGTCTTGATGCATAAGCTACGACTCTTCCTTCTTGCATAAGGACACAACCTAGTCCTTGTTTTGACGAATCACAATAAACCTCAAAATCCTTTTTGTTATCTGGTAACGTAAGAACAGGTGCGGTTGTTAATATCCTCTTCAGTTCCTCAAAGCTCTTCTCACATCCTTCTGTCCAGTTGAATGGAACATCCTTCTTTAGTAATCTGGTGAGTGGCTTTGTAATCTTGGAGAATCCTTTGACAAATCTCCGGTAATAACCGGCTAATCCTAGGAAACTTCTTACTTCAGTTACTGTTTCCGGTTGTTTCCATTCCATGACAGCCTGAGTTTTTTACGGATCCATGGAGATTCCTTTGCCAGAGATAATGTGGCCTAAGAATGAGATTTCTTTTAACCAAAAGGCACACTTATCAAATTTGGCATACAACCGATGTTCTACAAACTTTTATAGCACCATCCTGAGATGTTGTGCGTGCTTTTCCTCTGACTCTGAAAGGATGAGGATGTCATTGACAAACACAATGACAAACTTGTCTAGAAATTCCATGAGAACTTTGTTCATCAGATTCATGTACACTGCTGGTGCATTCGTTAAACCAAACGGCACCACGGCAAACTCATGCAATCCATATCTCGTTATGAATGCATTCTTTGGAATATCTTGTTCTCGAATCTTTAATTGGTGGTATCTAGACCTCAGGTCAATCCTTGAAAATATCTTCGCTCCTCTTAGTTGATCAAAGAGAACCGATCCTCGGTAAAGGGTACTTGTTCTTGATCGTCATATCATTCAGTTTCCGGTAGTCGACACAAAGTCGTAGACTGCCGTCTTTCTTTTTAGCAAATAGCACAGGGGCTCCCCAAGGTGAGGAACTTGTTCTAACAAATCCCTTTCTTTTCAATTCTTCTACTTGCTTTCTTAATTCTTCTTGTTCTTCACTTGTCATACGTGCAAGCTTTCTTGCATAAGGGGCAGATCCGGGTTTTAACTCGATTGAGAATTCAATATCCCGGTCTGGTGGCATTCCAGGAAGCTCTTCAGGAAAAACTTCTGGATATTCATTTACTATTGGGACTCCTTCAAACTCAATTCCTTCCCAGCTGTTCAAACTACACACTCGGTTGTTCACCATTGATCTCTCTGCGTGGAATGTGACTTGTTTTCCTTCGGCGTTTGTCAGGGTTATTGCTTTCTTTTCACAGTCCATCTGACCTTTATGCTTGGCTAACCAATCCATTCCAAGGATGACATCTAATCCTTGAAGGTCCAAAACTAGCAGGTTTGCTAGGAATCCTAGATTGCCAATACTAAAGGCTATATTTCTACAGATAGAGTTGACAGGCATCCGAGCCCCAGGGGATTGAATTAAAATAGGGAACTCTAATACAGATACTGGTAACTTATTTCTGAGCACGAAAGGTCTTGACACAAATGAATGAGTAGCACCAGGGTCAAATAATGCAACTGAAAGTTCAGAGTGAATAAAGATCCTACCGATCACAACGTCTGATGCTTCTCCCGCTTCAATGGCAGATGCGTAGTCGAGTCTTCCGCGACCTGCAACAGGCATTCCTCTCCCTCGGCCATTCTGGAATCTTCCTCCTCTAGAGGGTGGAGCACTTCTGGCGAAGCCTTGGGTTGGAACAGGGCGTCTTGCAGCTTGTGCTCGGGCAATGTTGGATGGTAAGTGTAGTAGTGGACAAGTGTTCCTGCGATGTCCCTTCCTCCCACAATGAAAGCATTCTTCACTCTTCATGGGACAATCCTTCAAGAAGTGGTTTCCTCTACATCCGGCACACTGTGGTATTGCAGTAGGCGTAGGCCTTTGTGGTCTTTGCGGTGGTCTGAAGGCTGGCCGGTAAGTAGGCATCGGTCTTCCTCGACTAGCACTTCCTTGATAAGAGTTGGGCAAAGCCTTCCTCTTTCAGTCTTCTTCAATTACTCCCCTCTTCTCCTCCATCTTAAGCAGTCGATTTATCAGGACATGGAAGTCCGTAAACTCATGAGATGACAGCTGGTATTGCAAGGAGTTTTGCAGTCCTTCACAAAATTTGTCGATCTTTCTCTCCTCCGTTGCAATATCTTCAGGGGCATACCTTGCCAGTTGAATAAATTCATGCAGGTACTGCTTGACTGTTCTGTTTCCTTGTCATAGATTCATGAACTCTCGGCGTTTTACTTGAACAACGCCTTTCGGGACGTGGTACTTGCGGAATTCTTCCTTGAACTCGTTCCACGTGATTAAATCTTTGTTGGAGTGCACAGTCTGGTAATTTTCCCACCAAGCAGCAGCGGGTCCAACTAGTTGATTTGATCCATACAGAAGCTTCTCTTAGTTGCTGCACCTAACGGTGTTCAACTTCCTTTCTACGTCTCTTAGCCAATCGTCGGCCACGATAGGGTCCTCTGTACTTGAAAAGGTCGGGGGACGTGTTTTCTGAAAGTCGGTTAATTTCGCACCCGTTGCGGATCCCTCAGCTAGTCCTGATGCTATGTGTTGCATCAACTGTCCTAAGATCTGATTCTGCACAGTTGCTGACTCTTGTCGGTTTCGCTCCATCCATAGTAGCACGTCATTGATGTCGCCTCCTTGCGGCATCGTTGAAGAAGATCCTGGTCTATCAGGGTTAGTACGGCTTCTTATTCCAGGTGTAGCCCTTGCATTGCTGGGATTTCCCTCGCGTTCTCCTTCTTGGGGTCTTGCACGCGTGTTAACCATCCTACTCAAACAGGAGGTTGAGAATAGAGACATTGATTCGGAAAGAATCATACACAGGGATGCTAGCAGAATGCTGGCATTTACTCAAGAGATAAGAGTAAGGATATGCAAAATGACTTTTTCATAAATCAGCTTTTCAAAAGTACAAAGCTTTTGGCCTCATCGGCTTACAGAGCTCATCTAACATCCAGCACATAGACATACATCAACCAAACTAAAACAACTGCTCCAACAAAAGGAAATCTAACGTCTGCTGGGTTAGGCACAAAAGGTCGAATCGAAGGAAGTTTGCCGTCACTCATCATCATCAAAAGAATCACAAGACTCTACCTCCTCGGGATCCTCCTCCTCATCGTCATCTGCATCCATCGGATCATCCTCCTTGTCATCGTCAATGTTGACAATCTGCTTCCCTTTTCCTTCAGGGGTCTTCTCCTTCTCCGTAGTGCAGGGAAGCTCAATCTTCTGACCGTTGATGATTATGCCGCGCGACGCAGGCGTGAAACCGCTCAAATACTCCTTCAAGTTTCCTACTCTCTTGCGAGCGGTGATCTTCAACTTTGGGCAACTCTTCTTGACAACTGACTCTGAAGCTTCGAGGTCCTTCTCTCCACTTGATTCAGCTAACTCTTGAATTTGTTTCTCCTTCTCTTGGAGACTTGCACGAGCCCTCATCAGCATGCCCTCAAGGTAGTGGCAGTCTTCGCGAACACGCTCGTAGTCTCGAAGTAGGCGGGTGTATCCAATCTCTGAAGCACGAACGACGTCTCGGGTCTTCGTCAGAATAGCGTCCTCTCAGTCGCTGGACGGAAGAACAACTCGGTACTCTGATCCGGGGACCTGATAAGGCACAAACCGGTAGGGGGAATCAGAAAGGTAGTCGCTGTACAACTGCCGGACGGTACCTACGGCACGACGGGCAGCGTCTAAGATAGCATCTTCTTCTTCTTCTCTGCGGGCTTGACGTCTTACTGAGCCTCTCCCGTGCTCGGGAATCTCATAGACAATCACTGAAGCCCGACAACCAATGGGTCGTCCATTAATCTCATCCTGCCAGACATAGTATACTGGCCTCTGACTATCCCGTGCTCCAAGAAATTGCAACATCATCCACAGCAACAGCGCCCATGATCCAAGCTCGTCACCATGAAGGTATCTCCTACCGGAAGCCATCTGAAGACAGAACGAAAGGCACCTATGAGTTTAAAGAGAAGTCTAAAGCCTTTTTCCAAAAATCGAAAATAACATTTTTCTTAAGGAAAATAGGTTTTCGTAAACAAATTTTTGTCAAAGAACTAGCGAACTTTTTCTTCTAGGGACGCCAAAGTCTATCTAAGGGTCACGACCTACAGTCGAGCCTTTGCTCTGATACCAGATTCTGTGGGACCCTCATTTAAGGAATCTGGTGGCAACCGCCCAGGTGGGTTGTACTCAAAAATGGCACATTGCAGCTCACAACAACAAGATGCATTATATAAAAATGCGAGTAATTAAAAACAAGTGCGGGTCACAGGGACCAACATTACAATAACTTAGCGCCAAAATGACGCACTTAAATGTTGATACAAAATTAAGGAGTTTTCGACACAAAGGTCGGCACAAAATATAACAACAGTAGTAAGCAAAAGGACTTCATCAGTCTTGGTCTTCAATTGCAGCGGTGTTGTACGGGCCTTCTCCACATCGGACTCCACTTGGTACGTAACCCTCTAACAAGCTGGGTCTTCAGTTTCTTCTTCTTGTTCCATATTGGGTTCCAGTCCGTAGGACTCAGGGTCAATGAATCCTTCTTCTAAATTTGTTTGTAAAGGCAAGGGTGAGCACATTGTCCACATGGTGCTCAACAAGTCCCAAATAAGAATGCAAGTATATATAGATGAGGGGGAAATTCTCAAAAAATGGCTCTTTGGCTTTATATATATATATAGAATAGATTTTCACACTTAGTTTTGAAGAAAAGGTCTTTATTTTCAAAAGCGAGGCTTTTAAAACCCTAAGCTAGATTTTCAGAAAATGTTGTGTGTGGCGGTCTTTCATGAGTCACCACTTTACTCAGATTTTGTGAAAAACATTCCAAAAGCTACTTGTGATGCATCGACGTGGATAGAATCCACAGCGCACAGACTCCATGACCTGGGAGCTCAGAGTATCCGATACTTTTTAAACTTTGCAAAGGTGTACCACCTTAATCCACCGATCATTCGGCTTTCAAGTCGGTACCTCTCCATGCGACTTTTACGCATGTGACAAGGCCGAGATGACACAACAGTTTACAGTCCTAGCATTAACAATTCCCTGCCCGGTAAATAGGCAGTTAAGACTCAAGTACCGTTATGGGTCCTCCCCATTGCCTTACTTCCTAGCCTGGGTCTATGTTCTCGCAAGACACATAGCCTCTCTTGATTACAGTCGCGCACGACTTAATCTGGCATAGGGCGTCTTCCTTCTTTCCACCTTATCTTCTCATAATTTTTCTGAACTCACATCACCACGGCCCTTACTGGCCCACCAATTCTCGCAAGAACCGGACCGACAACCATTGCAGGGAAAAGCTAATACTGAGAAAGCTACTAAGTTGCGCCCGTCCCATAACCGAGCAAGCGGTTGGTACGTTTTTTGTGCCACATAGAAGCACAACACAAGGTTCTAGTCCTTATAAATCGTTAGTAAGGAGTCTTTCACATTCCCAGTGCGCACACAGCACCATCCAATCAAACCATCCTCACTATCGATTCCAATCACATTTTCTTTCACAAAAAGGGGTTTTGAATATGCTTTTCTCACATATGACCATTTAACATTTAACATATAATCTCGAGCATAGCATAGCCTAAGCATGATATTCTAGGGTGACAAGGGTGCATGGATATTCAATGTCAAAAGGGGCTTTTACAATTATTTAGCTCATATCTAATCACTTTACTTGAATATACTCTTATTTGATATAAGGCATGCATATACTTGAAAACAGCTAACATACTTCATTTCAAAATATTAGGTGAGACATGATCAAGGGTTTGAGACTTACCTTGCAGTGATGGCTCTAGCTGCTCAGATGAATCCTCGAATATCTCTTCTGTTCCTTCAACTTCTGGTTCCACGGCAGATACAAACAACACATACACACTATATAAGCACACAAGTACTAGAAAATAATACGTAAATATATCATGCATGTAGGGAAAAGGTTTGGACAGGGTCACTTGGTGTTGATTGAAGAGATAGGCTCAAAAGGACTTGAATGACGAAGGGCTGACATTCGGTTCATGGCTTGACATAGCCTTAAATTGGTTCTAGGTACTTTTTCTGGAGATGTGACAGTAGGGAATATTGTAGAACATGGCTCCAAAGACTTAGTGGACAAAGTGGCATTTCAATAGCTCAAATTTAATATGTCTAAATCAGTCAATGCCACTGGTGGACATGCACTAACATAGTGCTGGGCATGGCCAAAAACTAGGGCATGGTACAACTTTTGATCCAGGGCACCAATTGATGCACAACTTTGTCTGGGGGTTAGGCCTTGATAACAGGAACAAGTTTCTCAACAGGCTCAAGGGTAGAAAGTGGCCGGACGACGATGAACGGCGTCGATGAACCACGGTGGCGACACGGCACAGACAGGGTTCTGGGCAAAACTTGGCATGATCATAACTTTTGATCCAGGCCGATTCAGGGTTCGAGCCAGTGGAGTAAAATACTCAGGGGGTTGAGGCCTAGCTAGATGACAAGGTTGCATCAGCTGGTTTGGCCGGAAAACAAACTCCGGTGATCAGAGCCGAAGACGAAGGCACTGATTTGGGCATTTTTGATCTAGGGCGTTTGAACTCAATTCCACGCTCGGGAAGCATCTAGGGGTCAACACGAAGCTACTGGTGTGCTCAATTTTGCCAGGGAATGGCTGGAGAAGCTCGGCGGCGTTCTCTGGAGAACTGCCAAAGCTCGAATTTGGGGATTCGACGCTCGGGGCAAAATTGAAGATTCTAATCTTGCAGGCTTACTTCTCCTAGCTCACTGATCGGCTTTCTCTACTGGCACGAGGATCAATTTGACTTGAATCACTCGGCATTAGGGGAACAAGGCAAAAGACGATTTCGGCGATCATCGGCGTTAGGTCTCGCCGGGGTTCAATTAAAAGCTATGGCACAGACAAGAAGGTGAGGGGAACTCACTGGTAGCTTTGGATTGGAGAGAGATGTTGCGGTTGAGGCTGGCACTGTGAGCTCTAGAAGCGGCTCGCCGGGGAAGAAGACGAAGGCAAGCTCTGGTGCTAATGCTACGGGGTTGCTGGTGAAGTGTGGGTGTGGAGTGAAGCACTGGCGAGGGGGGGCTTTATATAGCCGTGGGGTTGAGTCCTCGGGAGCGGCAGCAAATTGACGAGGATACTCTCTGGCGCCGAAGCAGTCAACGAGGCGTATTGGGACACGGCGGGAGCTCTGCCAGAGACGAAGGTATCGCGCAAAATCTGGATTCGGCAGAACGACGAGATGGCAAGTCTCGGCATGGCAGCAAAGTGGCGAAAAGTTTCTAACAGTGGCAGGCACACGCGCGCGAACGGTGAAGCTGCGGTCTCCGGTCATCGCCACAGTGGAGCTTCTTGGCGCGACGTGAGCACGTGCGGTACACGTAGGATTCGGCCGTTGGTGGTGGCGAATCTGGCTGGCGGTGAAGGCTACGGTGGTTCACGGCGAACGGTGGCAGTGGCTGCGGTCGAACGTCCTCAGGTCGTGGTCGTGCACGCGGGCTCTGGTCGTGGTCAAAGAAAAGAAGCCAGGGACTAAACCGCAAGGCTTTGGACTGAATTGCGAAGATTCTTCTCGGGATTTAGGACTTGGTTGCAAATTTGGGATTCTGAAGGGCTGATTTGCAATCTGATTCTGCAGATGAGTGTTACCAAAATACTTGGACTCATCTAGCAGGAAAAATGGTAAAATCCGATAATATCTGAGGGTTTCAACAAAAATCAAAAACAGGGTTAAATAGGGTAATTAGGGTTTGACATTTTTGTCGGGGCTGAAATTAGTGTTTCGATTGAGATTTTTGAGTTCTTCCAGAAGACAAAAAAGTTCAAAAAAGTGAAGGAAAGATAATCATTTGATCATATTTGAATTTGGAGATGATCTGATACTTTTAGCCTTTTTGGGCTTTTTGAAAATTCTGAAAAGGACTAAACTGAGATACTTTTGGACTGAAACGTGAAAATGATCTGGGAGATGAAGTTTAGCTGCCAACTTTTTAGGTTAAGGTAGTGGCATACCTAAGATCATGATTCTGAGATAAGAGATCAAAATAGGGTTGAGACATCTGGGATTCCAAAGAAGAAATGATGACTCGCAAGCAGAAAAGATAGCGAAAACTGGGATGTTACACGACCCTTTCAAACACAATGTCTATGTCCTTCACCCGTGAGTAAACTTATTTCCCGCTCATAGGCTTCGGGGCTGAACCATCTTCCTTGTGGTCGTCAAATTCCCTCTTCCTCTTACGATATGCGCCATTCACTAGTACAGAAATGCAGTCTACTAACCCCTATCTTCTATCGGTTATTAGCGAAACAGCACAAAACCGATAGAAAATGTGCCTCGTGGGCAAAAAAGCCCGACGGATGTATTTTCCCTATCGGTTTCTAAGAAACTTACCGATAGAATAAATAGTATGATTTACTCTAGCGGTGATGAACATATTTGCCGTTAGAAGAGATGCATAAGTACTGACGGAAGAATGTTGTGCGCCGATAGGACTGGTCGACTTCAACAACTAGACTTATTCTATCGCTACTATATGAATATACCGACAGAATATATTAAAAGTTCCTATCGGCAATATGTAGTTCGCCGATAGAATAGTTGACCTTCTACAAATATTTTTATTCTATCGGTAATGGATTCTTTTACCGTTAGAATATATAGAAAATTGCTTAGAACTGTTCGTCTTCTAATAGTTTTATTCTATCGGTAATGCATGTTTATACCGGTAGAATATTGCACAAAATATCTTAGAACTGTTGGCCTTCTACAACTAGTAATATTCTATCGGCAATGTACGTACAGACCGATAGAGTATGTACAAAAATTCCTATCGGTAATATTTGTTTTGCCGATAGAACCATTCGGCTTCTACAGATGTTTTTATTACTAACGGTATTCTGTTTTCTTACCGATAGAAAATATATAATTGTATAAATACACGGGTATGTCTCTTTCATTCTCACAGTTCATCTGGGCTCGTAGTCCTAACCCGTAAGCTCCATGGACGGCCGGCGCACCTCTACAGGGGACCGCTGCACCTCCGCACCTCCATCGACGCCCTCTAGACGTCGGCATCCCAAGGAAGGTACGTAAAATTTCTGCAATATTGTTAGATTATTCTAATCCGATTATGGCAATAATTCTGCTTTTTTTGTATCCTTCATTTTGATGTGTCTTCTTTTCAATATGATTATGATCTGTTCAAGTCCTTGGATGATGCTCGTGGGGGGCAACGTATTTCACGGTTCTTCATCGTAGTACGCTGCCTATGTTGGCTTGTTGGCGAAAGAAAAGGTGAAGATCACCGTCGAGAGCTGGAAGGACGTGAAGGGCGAGATCTTGGTTGGCTCGGTCGAGAAGATGCTTAAGCCCGGCGTGTTTCTCAAATCAGGACCTATAGAAAGCATCTTACATGTTTTTGCATGCACCAGCTTGTGGCCAGATGCTTACCTGCTTGGAGAAGAAGAATTGTTGTTATTTGCACAGCCATTCTACACCATCACTACACAGAACAACATCTTGGAAGGTAGGTTCTTTTTGTTAATGGAGTTGAGTTGAGTTGAGTTGAGTTGATCGAGTTTGAGTCCGAGGAAATCACCATTACGTACAAATGTATGTCGACGGCAGTTCCAGCTCCTCGGGCGTCTTCGAACTGAACTCCTATGGTTAAGTCCAATGTGGTTCAGACATTTGCTGTTTTGGATGAATGGATTTGTGATGTATCAGGTCTAACTTGTAGTCGGTAGTTGCATTGTGGCAACCTGCAAAGGTTCCCTTTTATGTAAAATGCATGTATGGGCCACTGGGTCCTCGTCGTGATCTGTTGTTAATTTCAGACGTGGCTTTTGTAATATACATCGAATGTGTGAATTGTTGTATTTGTATATTGTTGTATATTTGTGTATCATGTATTGCTAATTGGGACATGAACTTGAATGTGCAGGGAGCATTTGTGTATTTAATTGTATTGGTAGGTAGGTGTGTATTTGTACTGCTGTTTCAGACATGCACTTCAATTTGTGAACTGGCATGTGTATGTTTGTACCTGAATTTGTATTGGTGAACTGGTATGTGTATGTTTGTACCTGAATTTGTGAACTGGCATGTGTAATTTCTTTGGCAAGATGAAGTCCCAACTACCTACGAAAAGTATTTTTGTGTCTCCTAGTTAATCCACAAATTAGCATTTCTTGAAATATATTGCTTTATCTTCTAGTTAAGATCCGTTTGATGTAAGATCTGTTTGATGTTACATTGATATGATTCCTTGAATGTGAGAAATGGCATGTGCATGTTTGTCCCAGTTTGGTGACAGTACCTCCTCTAACGGTAAGTACACATATTTACCGATAGGAAAACATATATATTTGTTCAGTCATGCATATTCTAACGGTAAATACACATATTTACCGATAGGAAGCACATATATTTGTTCAGTCACGCATATTCTAACGGAAATGCACATATTTACCGATAGAAAAATACATATATTTGTTCAGTCATGCATATTCTAACGGTAAATACACATATTTACCGATAGGAAACACATATATTTGTTTAGTCATGCATATTCTAACGGTAAATGTACATATTTACCGATAGAAAAATACATATATTTGTTCAGTCATGCATATTCTAACGGTAAATACACATATTTACCGATAGGAAGTACATATATTTGTTTAGTCATGCATATTCTAACGGTAAATGCACATATTTACCGATAGAAAAATACATATATTTGCTTAGTAATGTATATTCTCTAACGGTATGTGTGTGTTTTTACCGATAGAATATGTGAGCGGCAAATTACCTAAGTTAGTCTGACGGTTATTTCATGTATTTACCGTTAGAAAAATGTCCATTATAAGGAAAACCCCAGTCGACCATTGCGGAGCTGCTCTTTAATTTGTTCTGTTGCACTCTGTGTCCCTCTGTTTGTGACGAAAGTTCCAGCTACACTGCTAGGGTGATCAGCGCAGGCTGGAGGGAAGTTGATTGCGCCCCTCTCTTTAAGGTATGCTTAATCGTCGACACCTATCTCTCTCTCCCTCTAGATCTCCCTTCCTCTCTACTTGCAAGCTAGCTGTATTGTGTAGTTCCAAGTTTGTAGCTCTAAGCTTGGGAGCTTGGTAGCTGGAAATGCGTCATGTTTTAGGAGCTAACTAGCTTGTATTGTGTAGTTAGCTAGGTTAATTAGTGTTAATTTCGTCAGGCTAGGGTTCAACACATGTATCTGTTGTAAGAGGCTGTACATGTACATATACATAACTTAATCGGGCAGGTTTCATGCATGGCTTACTCGTTAAATTTTGTTAATTGTAGATGGACAGGAAATATTGGATGTATGGAATAAAACGTACTACTCTTGAATATTTGGATGGTGTGAATGAGTTTATTAAATTTGCTGAGCAACAAAAGGAGAGGAAGGGAGAGAAAAATATGCTCTGTCCTTGTACAGATTGTATGAACTTGAAGAGGTTTAGCAACTCTGATCAAATTAAGAGTCATTTGATTCGTCGTGGTTTTAACGCGCGATACACCCGTTGGATATGGCATGGCGAAGATCTTGAGGAAACAAGCACCACTACTACCAATCAGCACGACTCGGATGTGGATTGCAATAATATCGATGATCATCCCAATTTTGGTAATGTTAATTCCGATGTGCACGTAGATGATGATGATGACAATCTAGATGAGATGTTACGTGATGTAGAGGAAGATTACAACGAAAATGACTTCTGTGAATTTGAGAAACTGATTGCTGACTCTGAGAAGCCTCTGTTCCCTGGATGTGCAACATTTACAAAACTGTCTTCTGTGCTGAGATTATATAACTTGAAGGCAGGAAACGGTTGGAGTGATAAGAGTTTCACGGCACTATTAGATCTTCTAGCGGACATGCTTCCAGAGGGAAATGAGTTGCCAAGATCTACTTACCAAGCCAAAAAACTGTTGTGTCCGTTGGGAATGGAAATCGAAAGAATACACGCATGCCCAAATGATTGTGTGTTGTACCGTAACGAGTACTCCAGTTTGCATGTTTGTCCAAGATGCGGCGCATCGAGGTATACGCGTAGGGACCGGATTGACAGTGAACGTCACGAGGTAAGGAAAGGGCCCCCGGCAAAAACTGTGTGGTACTTGCCTGTGATACCTAGATTGAAGCGGCTGTTTGCAAATCCGAAAGTCGCGAAGCACTTGCGTTGGCATGCTGAAGCCCGGAAACAAGACGGAAAACTGAGACACCCAGCTGATTCTATTCAATGGAGAAACATCAACAGAACATTTGCTGAGTTCGGCGGTGAACTTAGGAATGTAAGGTTCGGGCTGAGTACAGATGGTATGAACCCACATGGTAATATGAGCAGCCGGCACAGCACTTGGCCGGTTCTTTTATGCATCTACAATCTTCCTCCTTGGTTATGCATGAAGCGCAAGTACATCATGATGGCGTTACTAATCTCAGGACCCAGACAACCCGGAAATGATATTGACGTGTTTCTAGCACCTTTAATCGAGGACTTACAGAAATTGTGGAGCGAGGGTGTGCAGGTGTGGGATGCATACAAGAAAGAGAATTTCATCTTGCGGGCCCTGATATTTTGCACCATAAATGATTTTCCTGCCTACGGCAATTTGTCGGGGTATAGTACGAAAGGAGCCAAGGCTTGCCCTATTTGCCTAGATGAAACTGAGAGCATCTGGCTGCGAAACTGCCGGAAAACAGTGTACATGGGTCACCGCAGGTTTCTTCCGGTGCATCACACGTACCGTAAGAAGAGGAAATCATTTAACGGGAAGCCTGAGAAGGGATCAGCTCCAGTGTTTCTGACCGGTAAGGAGATTTACTCACGCGTGAACGACATCAAAGTTGAGTTCGGTAAGCATTCTAAACCTCGAGAAAAAAATGTTTGGAAGAAGAGATCGATTCTCTGGGATCTATCGTACTGGGAGCACTTACAAGTTCGACATTGCATTGACGTCATGCATGTAGAGAAAAATGTCTGTGACAGTTTGATTGGTTTGTTGTTGAACATTCCGGGAAAGACAAAGGATGGTGTGAAAGCTCGTCGTGACATGGTGGAAATGGGGATAAGGACTGAGCTTGCACCTTTAGAGAATGGAAAGCGTACATACCTCCCCCCGGCCTGCTACACGTTGTCCAAGAGCGAAAAAACAGAACTCTGTCGGTGCCTGCACGGTGTTAAAGTTCCATGTGGGTACTCCGCGAACTTGAAAAAACTTGTGTCTATGAAGGACCTAAGACTGGTTGGCATGAAGTCCCACGACTGTCATGTCTTGATGTCACAGATGCTTCCCATTGCTATCAGAGGCATTCTCCCAGTTAAAGTCAGAGAGACAATCACAAACCTATGTTATTTCTTCAACGCAATATCTTCCAAGGTAAGTACGTGCACTCGTACTATAAGTTCACTACCTCCATTTGTGGAGCTTAATGAGAAGATTTTTCTGATATGAATATTTGGCGCAACTGTGTCCTCGTAGGTAATTGATCCCGATGGATTGGACGCTTTGCAACGCGACGTGGTTACAACTCTTTGTCAGCTCGAGATGTATTTCCCTCCATCCTTTTTTGATGTTATGGTCCATCTGATTGTTCACCTTATCAGAGAAATTAAGTTTTGTGGACCTGTGTGCCTGCGCTACATGTATCCATTTGAGAGATTTATGGGTGTATTGAAGGGATACGTAAGGACTCGTCGTCGACCCGAGGGGAGTATCATGGAAGGTTATGCCGCCGAGGAGGTGATTGAATTTTGCACAGATTATATGGCCGGGGTTGACCCAATTGGTGTTCCTAGGTCCCGACACGAGGGTAGGCTTGAGGGAATTGGAACGATTGGATTCAAAGCTATCGTCCCCGCTCGTGATGTGTACGCAAAATCACATTTTTGGGTCTTACAACACATGACGGAGGTCGAGCCATACATACACGAGCACAAGGTAATGTTACGGTCACAGAATCCTTCGAAGTCAGACGTTTGGGTAAGCAGAGAACATAACAGGAAATTTGCTGAGTGGATCCAAGAAAGAGTCACGCGAGCTGCCGAGGGCTCCGTAAGTGAAACTGTGACATGGTTGGCTAGAGGCCCAAGATTCACTGTAGGGACTTGGCAGGGGTACGACATCAATGGGTATTCATTTTACACAAGAGCTCAAGACGCCAAGAGTAGCACGCAATGTAGCGGAGTGACACTGTTTGCTATTTCCGAGGATGCCAGGTCAGTAAGGGCGCTGAACTCATATTACGGTGTTATTGACGAAATATGGGAGCTCGATTACGGATTACTTAAGATTCCCCTGTTTCGATGCCAATGGGTCGAAATCCCTCGAGGTGTTCAAGTTGACAGTTACGGGTTTACTCTCGTCAATCTTGGTAGAGTCGGACACCAAGACGATCCATTCATACTTGCAAAGCAAGCCACACAGGTATTCTACATCGTTGACCCGGCCAATCCAAACTTGCATGTTGTCCTCCACAGCAAGAGACGTATTGTTGGGGTCGAAGATGTTGTCGACGAAGAGGAGTATAACCAATTCGATGAAATACCTCCATTTTTAGAGGACATTCAATCTATCCGTACTGAAGATATCGACGAAACAACGTATCTGCGAGATGACCACGAAGAAGGATTATGGGTTGAGAACCATTGATGATTAATTTCTATTTCAGGGATAAATGCCAAGCAAACAGCCCACAAGTTCTGCAGCAAGGTGAGGAACTTATCATTAATACATCAGGCAGTACATTTTTCTTTAGAATTTAATGATAAGCTAGTTCACAGCATTAATACATCTCAATTTTACTCCACAGCATGAGTTCTAACATGTACAGTACCTTTATCCTGTAAATATTTAATTCTTCCCTTCAAATAGCACTTGCAAAAATCTCATCGCAGCCTCTTCAAAAATCCCTTTTTTCTGACGGTATTTTGTTATTTATACCGATAGAGAAGGACATCTTCTCTCAGGCACTTCAAAACGTTTTCTATCGGTATTGTTCTATTTTACCGTTAGAATAAATTCATTTGTCTCACGGTATTTGTTGTCTGACGGTTTTTTCCTGTTTTTACCGATAGAAGAATACTCTACCGCTTCGAATTCTCAACCGTGTCGCCATGCGTCGCCTTGGAAACTCTATAAGTACCTCGCCATGCGTCGCGGTATTTTGTTGTTTTTCTAATTCTCGAACGGTTGGACTCCTCATCTTCTCTTTCACAATGGCAACCTCCATGGGATCGTCATCCACGGCCTCCCCGGTAAGAACTCTAAATCTCCTCGGTTTACCCCTGTATTGTTAATCCATGTTCAGTTCATTCTTGACCTGTTGATTTGCACAGGGAATGGTAGCCGTGGAAGACACTGCCAAAGTGAAGGCTGACCTGAGGGCCCTCCAGGAGGAGCACAAGCTCCTTACAGACAAGCACACTCAGCTACGGCTTGACCTTGACGATCTCTTCCAGCGCATTAAGCGCATGAAGACGGATGGTGACAATGCTAGGGCGAGGACGAGGCGTCTTCGCGAGGAGAAGAAAGCCGCGGATATGACCATCGCTGGCTGCGGTTTGACTATGAAGGATACCATAGCGAAGCTGACGGAGGTCGCAGGCCTTCTTGACGCGGTAGTAGTTGATCCTAGGGACAACTTGTCGCTAGAGGAGTCCTGCGTCCTGGCTGCAAGTCTAACTGACTCTATTCTACATGCAGCCAGGGCTAAGACCACCCCTTGACCTAGCATTTTGGGTTTTATTTTTTATGTAAGTGATAAAACAACAATGAATGAACAATTTCTTTTTATGTCAATTTTCCAATTTTCCGGCTATCTTCCCTCTTTCTTTAACATTCTGCAGCTTTCAACCACGGTCTGTTTGATGTTAAATTGTGTACCTTTTCATAACTCTGACGGTATTTTGTTGTTTTTACCGATAGAAAAAGGGCACACAAATCTCAAGCACTTAATCAAAAAAATTTTCTGGGGAAAATTGGGCTCACGGGATTTTTTTGTTTATACCAATAGAAAAGGGCACCTTTTCATTACTCTCACGGTATTTTGTTGTTTTTACCGATAGAAAAATGGCACCCAATCTCAAGCACTTTAAAAAAATTTTCTGTGGAAAATTGGTCTCACGGGATTTTATTGTTTATACCGATAGAAAAATGCAATCACTAATTCGAATATTTTTCCGGGAAATTTACTTTTTCTATCGGTATTATTTTGTTGTTTCGATAGAAAATTACATAAGTCTATCGGTATCATTTTGTTATACCGATAGAAAAGTTCCTCCGCTACTTTATTTCTCGTACACGGCCCTTTAGTTTCCCTCCACTCGAACAGTTCCACCTTAGAGCACTGCGTCTCTTTGAGAGCGAAGAAAACCCCAACCTCCGCCGTGAGCACTCACTTCCTCTCTCCCACACGACGATCGCCGGCTGGACACTGGTTCGTCACTGCCACCGGTTCTTATTTTCGTCCTTCGCCCGCCGCTGCTGCGTTCTACACCGCCTCTGCATCACCAGAACTGATCGCCGCCGTAAATACCCTAATTCGTCGTTCTATTTCCAGCATCTTCTTTATTTGATCCTAGTGTTTTGCACGTACTAATTCTTGGAGTTTTGCAATTACACTAGGGTTCCCTATTGTGTTGGCTTATGTACATTCCGCAGGCAATGTTGATTTTAATTAGGGTTTACATAATATGTTCCAGTGCTGTAATGAACCTGTTTTGAGATTTTAACTTCTCTATACTGCTGTATGTGTGATCAATTGTATCCAACTGCCATGTAATGCAGATTATATGTTGGAGGTGTTCTTACACATATTCTATCGGCAGCTCATGTGTTTACCGATAGAAAATTTTCTGCACAAGTAGTAAAACTTAATTTGGATCTGGAAGGACATGAGCCATGCAATGTACTAGTTTGGTTGGGAATTTTTACTCACTTCGTATGAATATATGGCAATGTGGATGGGTCTTCGATGTATATGTTTCAAATGCCTATATACATGACTTTTCCCAACCTAATAGCTGTGAAGTCCTGATGACTCACATACAGGCTAGGCTAAAGATTATGCACAGTAGCACTTAGATGCTTGTGTGCATATTTACGTGTGAAATAATAATGCTGGCCCATGAATATTAATTAGTGTAGCAAATCATCGAGAATGTTATGTGATGACAGTGAATGGTGGCTTGTCAACAAAATTCCATATGTAGAGAACATTGTTATGTTCTATCGGTATCTCACGTGTTTGCCGATAGAAAAATTGTCTTGTGTGGAGGTAATTGTTATGGTCTATCGGCAGCTCATGTGTTTACCGATAGAAAATATTTCTGAAGAGTTCAGTAAGTAATTTATGCATGTCTTTCTTTTTGTATTATTTTCCCTTTTGCCGCCCTAGTTAGTCTCCAGTCCTGGGCTGAGTTATGGAAGTCCAAGGCGAATTAATTGCCATATATATGGTTTGTTGAAGGTTTTGTAGGGGAAGACATGTCGTCGTCTTCATCGGATGGTACTAGTGGTTCGACTAGGGCCAACCCCATCATAACTACTGAAGATGGGGCTGTTACATCCCAGCGCAAGAGGGTGGGGCGAGGCGCGACGACGTTGGGGCGTTTGGCCAAACGCACTGATCTTTCTTGTGAGTTCAACCAATTTGGGAGGCCGATTGGAAAGAATGCTGGGAGGTACGCGGCCTACGTTGGGCTGTTGGCGAAAGAAAGGGTGAAGATCACCGTCCAGAGCTGGAAGGACGAGACGGCGGACGAGAGGGATAGGTTGTGGGCGGAAGTGAAGGTTAAATGAACTGAAATCGCTGAACTCTTTCGTAATCACGTTCTCTTGGCTTATACTAAAGTTTAACTAACTCGTGATTAATTGTATGCATTTTTCGGAAACAGGCTAAGTGGAACATCCCCGACGATACACCTAGGACTGCCTGCTTGAAGGACATGAACGGAACATGGAAAACCTTTAAGAGCTGGCTCGTCAGTAACTTCCTAGCTGCGGGGAAATCTCCTTGCGAGAAGTACCCCTTCATATCGGAGGAGGTATGGGAGGAATTCACCAAGCAGAAGGGGACTGAGGAGTTCAAGGCCCTTAGCGAGAAGAATAGGGCGATCCAGAAGAGGAACGACCACCCGCATCGGCTCGGATCCCGGGGCTATGCGGGGAAGGAGGAACAGTGGAAGAAGGAAGACGAACAAAATCCTGTCATGGACACCCCTGAGTTGCCGCTCTCCGAGATCAGGGATGAGAGGTGCAAGCGATGGTGGAGGGGGAGGGGGTCCGTGTCGTCCACGGGGTCTGTGCAGTTCGCAACCCCTGGGGACGCCGATGTTGTGAGGCGAATGGTAAGTTGGCTAACCTCGTAAACTGTGTGCGCACAAGTGTATATAAGGCAATTTGTCTCACAAGGTACCTTCAAATGTAACAGATCTCTTTTGAGAAGGACGCAGCGGAGGGATTGTTTACCCCGCAGAGGGAGAACGACATCCTCACCCGAGCTCTAGGAAATAAGGAGCATCCCGGGCGGACACGGGCCGTGGGAGCCATTGTGTCGTGGAAGGCCGGTTTCGTAGATCCGGCTCCACCGAGGAAGAAGGCCTGCACCTGGAAGGAAAAGGAAGCTGACCTCTCCGATAAGATACGGGCTGAGGTACGGGAGGAGATACGGGCGGAGATGCGGGCTGAGATACGGGCTGAGGTACAGTCTGAGGTGCAGACCGAGGTCGCACAAATGAGGGAAGAGTTTGCACGGTTGAGAGAAACATTGCTGGCCAAGAGTTTAGATGCGGATCCCCAGGACGACGGTACCCCGCGGGGTCGGATAAGCAGTTGCGCTTCGAAGGTACTCGCGGATCCAGTGGATCTACTTGAGGTACTGCAAGCCTTCATCTGTGCACTTAAGTTGATGCCACTCCCATTCTGTTAGAGTTGTTTCGCTAACCTATTTTAATTGTTACAAATTTGCAGGGGCCGGAGGGCTGCATCCTACAGAATCACGTAGGCGCCGGGCAGGAAGTGGTTGGACACGGCTTCGTATATCCGTCTGGGCCGGATGTCCGGGTCCACTGTGTACCTCTGCGGTTGGGTTTCGCAAAGGTACAGGTGGACATGGCCATGCCGGGCTACAACGATTCTCCGTTGCCAGTCCCAACAGAGGAACTGCAGACACTTGCCGAGGCAGTGGGCTCCTACGTACAGTGGCCCAAGAAGTGTCTTGTAATACAACCGGTAAATCCTACACATTTTAGATTACATCCTACTCAGTACACTCAACTTGCATAATCTAACATACGTGCTCATTAATTGAAGTGGCCTGCCGCGGGGCTACCAGGGGACTGCGCCCCCAGCTCAGGGCATGAGGGCCGATCTCGTGCGAACCTGGACACATCAAAGACGGCCTCGACCCCACCCAGCGCATCCACGCCTCCACCTCAGAAGAAAGCCGCCATCACCTCGCCCTTGCCTTCGAAGGTACGCGCTCAGTCCCCGGCAAAAGGCAAGGGCGGCAAAGGCAAGGGCAAAGGGCGACAGGGACTGCCGCGGACGTTCACGAACACGCTCCCACTCCTGTCGGAGGCATCTTTGCGGAAATTGGATCGATCAACCAGAGACCTCCACGACTGGTACCTACATCGAGCTCGGCGCAGCCTGAACTTCTTAGTTCCCTACAGGCCTGGGCAGTTCCACCGTGAGCCCGGGACTATATCCGTGGCACACGAGGATCTGTTCGACCTCTACAACTGGCGGGAGCTCGATATGTCCATCATACGGACTGGAGTCCTGTGAGTTTGCTGATGCTATGTATTGCTGTTTTCTAACTCTGTTTGCTAACTCTGCATTAATGTTGCAGTTCATTTGAATACTGAGTAACTTTCTGTGAAATTAATATTAATCTCGTCCTTCGCATGCAGGTGCATGTACAGGCTAGCATCGGAGGCTGCGTGTGACAAGGTGGGTTTCCTCGACCCAGAGAAAATAAGCCTCACGATGCTAGAGCAGGACGCCGCGCACGCTGAGCAGTACATATCCAGCGCGCTGATGGCGCAGCAGGACAGGGACTTCATTCTGGTGCCGTACCACCAAAGGTTAGTGCATTTCGTACTAATTTAACTCAATCTTGTATGTTACACCTGAGATGTACTTTGAGCTAGCGGTCCTCTTTTACGTACAATGCAGGGGCCACTGGATCCTCATCGTGATCTGTCCGCCGAGGAACGAGGTGTACTACCTCGATTCGATGCGTGACAGATTATCGATGGAATATGTGCTCAAGGGGAATATGGGGGCGTAAGTAACTTATATGTTTGATTTAAATTTTGACCTCACTAGCTAATGATAATACATTAACCGGCAATACTAACTGAAATGCAGGGCTTTTGATAAATATGTGTCCGCTGGAGGGAGGCATGCCGCACCGCAGGGCTCCCTACTAGCTTGGAAAGAATATGAGGTACTCACGAGACTTTTTGTTTATGCTTAATTAGTTTATGGAAACAATATATAGCTAACATGTATTCGCATATGCAATTATCTCAGTGCCATCAGCAGCCGCAATCGTGGGAATGCGGGTTTTATGTGCTGCGCTACATGTACGACCTAGTGCAGACAAACTTTTCCCGATTCCCCCAGGTAAGCATCGATAGCTAACTCAAATTTCAAAAATGGGTGTCACGTTCTAAATTAGGATCGAAGTTAGTTACTCAGTATGCACACATGCTTGCAGATCGCCATGTCGAAAGACCAATATGGAAATGCAAAGATTATATATCTTCGACAAATCTGGGCACAATATGTCATGGAGGAAGTAGCACCCAACCATCCAGCATGACAATTTTCTCCTTTTGGTGTACTCTGCATAGACTGTTCATATACATGTGAATAAATATATATATGTGAATAAATGTCCACATTGGATTGCAATCTGCATTTGTCCATACATATGTGAATAAATGTGAATAACTGCCTAATGTGTGAATTTGTTCTGTGAATTTACCTTGCATCTGTACTGTATTGTGTATCCAATCTATACTGTATTGCATCTGTACTGTATATGTGAATGTACTGTATTGTGATGCAAATAAAGTACTGTATATGTGATTGCTCTATCGGTAAATTCATCAACAACCGAGAGACTACTGTCCTTTTTTTCTATCGGTACAATCAAAATTAACCGTTAGAAGAGTTTGACCTTTCCTGCCGGTGAACTCATACATATCCGATAGAGTACTAAGTTTTTTTCTGTCGGTAATCTTGTAGTTAACCGTTAGAATAGTGGTACTTTTCAATCGCTATTGACGAGTTTTCTATCGGTAAACTTGTAATATGCCGATAGAATAGTGTGAGTTTTCCTGTCGGTAAACTTATAATTAGCCGTTAGAATAGTGGTACTTTTCAATCCGCTAGCGACAAGTTTTCTATCGGTATACTCCTAATATGCCGATAGAGTACTAAGCTTTTTTCTGTCGGTAATCTTGTAGTTAACCGTTAGAATAGTGGTACTTTTCAATCCGCTAGCGACGAGTTTTCTATCGGTACACTCCTAATATGCCGATAGAGTACTAAGCTTTTTTCTGTCGGTAATCTTGTAGTTAACCGTTAGAATAGTGGTACTTTTCGAACTGCTGGACGTAAGAATACGACGGGTTTTCTATCGGTAGATTCATAATATGCCGATAGAATAGTGAACTTCTTCTGTCGGTTATTTACCGATAGAAAATGTCCAGTCTTGTTCTATCGTGTCTATCTCTATCGGTACAAAAACCGATAGTAGAAGGGTTTTTTTTACCGATAGAAGACTGCATTTCTGTACTAGTGATTCTTCGAAAGAAACCTACGGTGACTCATGTACACTATTTTCCTGCAATTCTTCAGCCACACGCTCTCAGTCTCATCTTCGCAGTGAGGACAAGCTTTGGCTCCTTTCGTACTAAGGCCCTACAAATTTCCAAGGGTAGGGAAATCATTGATGGTGCAGAATATCATAGTACGTAGGATGAAGTTCTCTCGTTTGAATGCGTCCCATACTTGCACCCCCTTCATTCCACATTGTTAGCAAATCCTCTATCAATGGTGTTAGGTATACATCAATATCATTTCTGGGTTGTTTTGGTCCTGAGATAAGTAGCGACATCATGATGTACTTGCACTTCATACACAACCAAGGAGGAAGGTTGTAGATACACAAAAGAACCGGCCAAGTGCTATGCCGACTGCTCATGTTACCAAAAGGATTCATTCCATCGGTACTCAACCCAAACCTTATATTCCTTAATTCCGCTCCGAAGTTAACAAATTCTCTGTCGAATCAGCAGGGTGTCTCAGCTTTCCATCCTTCTTCCGATCTTCCGAATGCCAATACAATAATTTTGCCTCTTTACGGTTTGCAAACAAACGCTTCAAGCGGGGAATGACGGGCAAATACCACAACACCTTAGCAGGAGGTCCTTGCTTTATCTCAGCGCAATCACCATTGTCGGTTCGGTCCTTATGCTTATAGCGGGATGCGCCGCACACCAGACAAACATGCATATCCTTGTAGTCATTACAGTAAAGGATGCAATCGTTAGAGCATGCGTGTATCCTTTCTACTTCCATTCCCAAGGGACACAACAACTTTTTTGCTTGGTAGGTGTTTTTTGGCAACTCGTTTCCTTCTGGAAGTATGTCCACTAAAAGATCTAACAGTGCCGTGAAACTCTTGTCGGTCTAGCTGTTACTTGCCTTCAATTTTAGCAGTTCAAGCACGAAGGCCAACTTTGTGTATTTAGGCTTGCAACCAGGGAACAACGGCTTTTCTGAGTCCTCAATCATGCTCTTGAATTTACCAAACTCTCTTTCATTGTAATTTCCTTCCACATCACGCAACATGCCATCTAAATTTTCATCCTCTTGCATACCCTCATCGAAATCGTCATTGCGATCCGACATGTCATGTGCCTCAACTTGAGTGGCACTTGTTTCTGTAGTTTGCTCTTTACCATGGTGGATCCAACACATGTACTGATGAAGACACGTATGTCCGATCTTCTAGTGAGAAGGATAACTTCGATTTGATGGAGAGTGACCTTGGCGATCCGGCTACCAACCAAACAAGACTGGACGCCTTGGCAATTGCTAAACCACACTCACGAGTCATTATCAACCATGCCAAGATGCGGCTGACCTGATCACGAGGATCGATTCCTGCAAGCAACCGAAGAACAAGCAAGAACAAGATAAAAATAATCTAAAATTGCAAATATGGATGAAGCACACAATAAATTTGAGGTTGTGTAACTTGTAGTTGTTGGTCTAGCCAACACAAGAATACAAGGATGAAGTTTCACACATGGGGAAACTAATCTAAACAAAACCTGAGGAAGAACGGAAGGTTGACGGCCATATGTAACAGGGGCGGCGGCCAAGGAGGTGGACATGAAACCCTAGGGGTACACAGGCCTTGGGCCCAAAGTAGAGGTGGCACAGCTCCCGGCAGAATCTGTCCGTGAATTGTTTCATCGATTGTGGGTGATACATGTGGAATTTGGCAGTGGAGCTAGATCCATTGGAAAGGTTGCATCATGCGCTTCTCCGTAAAGTGATCATTCACCCCAAATGGACTCCGTACGTGGCCTGGGCATCCGTTTGAAGTTGGACTGCTTCTGGATGGCTGAGCTGGACTCGTGGACAAGTTGGCTTGATCTTGGACTGGGCTTGATGCGTCGTGGGTTGCTCCACCTTTGATGTAGCTCGCTGATCCTCCGGTGTGGGCATAGTGAATGGCTCAGCATATGGATTCATGCCGACTCACCGTTCTCCTTGAGCTTCTCATGGCGGCGAGAAAGTAGTGGAAGGAGTGGATGGAGCCTTGTTCATATCCGGGCTAGTGATGTCCTCATCATGTATCCCTTTTCGAAACCACATCGAATCAAGTGGGTGACAATTTGAGATGAGTTGATGAACATCTTAAGATTGTCGCAGTCTATGCAAAGACAGTACATGTTGGGGGAATTCCCAGCGGTCCCACGAAATCCCAAGGAGTCCCCGGTGAAACCCGGTGAGACCCGGTGAGATCCGGAGGGTCACCGGGCGCCCGGTAAGATCCGGAGGGTCTCCGGGACCCCAGTGAGATCCGGAGGGTCTCCGGGACCCCGGTGAAACCCGGTGAGACCCAGTGAGACCCGGAGAGTCACCGGGCCCCCGGTGAGATCCGGAGGGTCACCGGGCGCCCGGTGAGATCCGGAGGGTCTCCGGGACCCCGGTGAGATCCGGAGGGTCTCCGGAACCCCGGTGAAACCCGGTGAGATCCGGAGGGTCTCCGGAGACACGGTGAGACCCGGAGAGTCACCGGGCCCCCGGTGAGATCCGGAGGGTCTCCGGGACCCCGGTGAGACCCGGTGAGGCCCGGAGAGCCTCTGGGCTCATGAAGAGCTGTTGCTGACCATGGGGCCTCTAGGAAGCCCATGGCGCCACGTGTCGAGCATCCAGGCCGTCCATTAGGCCAAAGGACGTCTTCGCCCTTCCATCCAACGGTCGCAGCGCGGGCATTTTTGTCTTTTGTGTTTCTTCGGGGCTATATATACCCCTCTTGTACCTTTTTTCAGGGATTCCAATTCATTTCATATAAACGCAATATTCGGTTCTCTCGGAGACCTCTCCCCGAGAGTTCACCTCCCCAGCGGACTCGCGTCCGGAGAGAGCCAACAGGACTAGGGCCCCCACTGGGACCCGAACCTGTATAAACCTCTGTGTCACTTTCTGTGTTGCCCGGCGGGAGGAGACCAGTAACTCGGTCTGCTCACGCCGCTGTACTCGTGCTGCGCACGTCCGAACCTGCCGGGGTATCCGTAATACCACGACAGTTGGCGCCGTCCGTGGGGACTTCGCGACGAATCGCCATGGCTCCCGCAACCACCAGAGCTCAAGCCCTCTCATCTCCCGAGAGCGCTGGTCCTAGCAACCCGGCTCCGCACCCGCGAGATGAGGCTTCTGCGGCCCTGCCGCCCGGGGGTGTACGGGCGGAGGACTCGCTTCCTCCACCCGCGGCCTCCGGTCAAAGGGTCCCCGTTTCCGACCCAGCGACCGCAACCGAGCTTCCGGGCTTCCGGGGCCTAGTGCGCCCCAACTCTCCGGGGCGGTCTCCGGAGATTCTATGCTGGGGGCTTTGATCCAGGGCCAGCTTCGTACCCAGCACACCCTGGAGGAGCTGCTTCGCGTCTACCCGCCTCCATATCCGTTTATGGGGGCACCGCCCCAATACTTATGGGGCACCCCACCCTTGCAGGGCCGGGGATGTTTCCCATTCCCGGAGGTGCGCCCGGGCCATATCCGGCTCCGGGGATGCTCCCCGCGCCGGGAGGCCAACTCGTCTCTGAGCCCTCCCCTGCTTCGGGGGGTTGCCCGGCCCCGGGTCCGGAACCCCCGCGAGCGGCTACCGGCGCGCCAGGGACAACCTCCGCGCCCGAGCCCAAGAGCTTTCGAGGGCCGACGCCCGGAGCCGGCGCAACGCCCGCTCCCGTAGACGCCCCGGGGACTCGAATCGCAACTACTTCCGCCGCCGCACCGAGCACGGACCCGGCGCGTGGCCCGGTCCGCGCGCCGGCAGTGTCCACTGGGATGGCGGCAAACTCACATCAGCTCCCTCCCCCACCGGGGCCGCCCCTGCGGGCGCCCCCAGCGGATCAGACCCGCTTCACCCGGGAGGAGGTCGAGCGAATGCGTACCGCCAAGTCCGGAGAAACCACCTCCCGTCACCGGTCAGGACTCCCCCGAACCCGCGGGCGCGTGAAGACGCGCTCCCAAATCGCCCGGGGGAAAAGACCATTCAAAGAAGCTGCCACCACTCCTGAGGAATACCTTGACGCCCAAGAGGCAGCTCAACCAACCTGGAAGAAAAGAGACGACACCGCCAAACCGGCGGACCGCTGCCACCCCTTCCAGACTCTGGCAATGAGCACGCGTCCCCGGCAAGAGATGACGGCGACCATGGATCCCCCAAGGAAGTTGAGGGGACCAACCAACCGCTGTGCAGTCGTCTCCGCTGCATACACTGGCCGCGGCCTTACCGCCCGCCGCACATCGAGCATTACAATGGTGAGGCCGATCCTTACGAGTTTGTGCAGGTGTACTCAACGGCCATCTCGGCGGCTAGGGGGGATGAGACAGTGCAATGCAATGTCTTTCCCCTCTACCTCACGGGCATCGCGCGCTCGTGGTTCTACAACCTGAAGGCTGGGTCCATCAAGTCCTTAGCGCAGCTGAAGCGCAAATTTTGTGCGAACTTCCAGGGAAACTATGCGCGCCCCTTAGACTCGTCCTAGCTCTACACCATCCGGCAAAAGACTGGGGAGACTATCCGCAGCTTTTTTAAATGCTTCGCTCAGGTGAAGAGCAAGGTGGCGCATGTCCCTGACTCCACGGTCATAGAAGCATGCAAGAGCGGGATACTCCCCGGGGAGCTCCACCGGAGGCTCTCCCGGAGCTGCCCCACCTCTGCTGACGAACTCTTCACCGCACTTGAGAAGTACGCCCGCGTGGAGGAGGACGACCTTTGGAAGAAGAACCAAGGGGCTCCTGCCCCCGCCGAGCGAGAGGCCAGAGATCCTCCCAGCAAACGCCCCCGAAGAAGCGATCGCCGCGAGCCCCAGCCTCGGGACGCTTTCGTCCTCGAGGGCTGAGGCGGCTCGCGAGACAGCAGCAAAGGCAGTCGTGCCCCTCCTAAGTCAAAGGGTTACGCGGGAGGACAATCCTCCCGCAAGCGCGAAAGCCGCGCCAAGGAGAGCAAGGAGGGCACAGCCAACGTGTGGTGCACCTTCCACAAGTTGAGTACCCACGCTACTCGAGAATGCCATCAGCTTCTACAACACTTCGCGGCCTTCCTCGACCAGCGCGGCCAGGGGGGAGGGGGCCCTGCCTCCTTGCCTCCCCCGACAGCTTTGCCCGCGCTCCCCGCTCCCGCGGGTGAGCAGCAAAGACAAACGCAAGAAGGGAGCCCAGCTCAGGAGCTCCCCTTCCAAACCTCCCAAAGACGCATAAACGTCATCACCGGGGGATTCGCCGCGAGACAGGACTCCAAGAGTCAGCGCAAGGAGTACGCGCGAGAGGTGAAGGTGGTGGGGGTGCTGCATACGTCTCCGCCACCAAAATGGTCAGACGTCCCCCTCACCTTCACAGCGGAAGACGCGCGCGGGGTTCGCTTCCCGCATGACGACGCGCTCATCGTCTCGGCTACAGTCTACAACTGCCAACTGGCATGCATCCTCGTCGACGGTGGGAGCTCCGCCGACGTCTTATACCTAAAGGCGTTCAGGGAAATGCAAGTCGATGAGAAGCTACTGCAGCCCGCACTCGGGCCGTTACAAGGCTTCGTTCCCGGGAAGACCATCCACCCGGTGGGAAAGGTCGATCTACCAATGACTTTTGGCACCCCGGAAAACTACCGGACGGAGATGGTCCGATTCGATGTGGTGGACCTCCCCTCTTCATACAACGCTATTATGGGGAGGACCACGATCAACCACCTGGGGGCGGCGATTCACCAGAACTATCTCTGCGTGAGAATCCGTGGGCCTCACGGTGCAATCACCGTTCGAGGCGACCAGAACGTGGCCCGCGCTCTTTACGAACACGCCACCGCCGCCATCGGGAACATCAACGTCATCAAGACCCCGGGGGGAGCGCCCCCCCCCCCCCCCCGAACCTCATGCTGCCCCGGTCGTTCCCCTCGGGAGGCCATTTCCGAGGCCACGCCCCGAGGGAGACCTTCGGAAAGTCCAACTGTCCGTGGGAGATGAAGAGAGAACCGTCAGGATCGCAGCAGACCTCACTGAGGAACACGCCGAGCAGCTCGTGGTTTTCCTTCGCGAAAACTCAGACGTTTTTGCCTGGGAACCCTCGGACATGCAGGGCGTCGCCCGGGACATCATTGAGCATAAGCTCGCTGTGATCCCCGGCCGCTCCCCGGTCAAGCAGAAGTTGAGGAAGTTATCCCTCGAGCGCCAAGACGCCATCAAGGTAGAGGTCTCCAAGCTTCTAGAGGCAGGGTTCGTGCGAGAAGTCCTCCATCCCGAATGGTTGGCAAACCCTGTCCTCGTAAAGAAGTCAAGTGGCAAGTGGAGGATGTGCGTGGACTTCACCGATCTCAACCGCGCTTGCCCAAAAGATAACTACTCACTCCCGCGGATCGACCAACTGGTCGATTCGACCGCAGGGTGCGAACTGATGAGTTTCCTCGATGCATATTTAGGGTACCATCAGGTTCGGATGGCTGCAGAGGACGAGGAAAAGACGAGTTTTATAACTCCCCTCGGCACCTTCTGCTATCTTCACATGCCCTTAGGGTTGAAAAACGCCGGGGCAACCTTCCAGCGTCTTATGACGCTGGTCCTGAAGGACCAAATCGGCCGTAACGTCGAGGTCTACGTTGACGATGCGGTCGTCAAAAGCCTTCGCACCGCCGCACACATCGATGACTGGGCGGAGACCTTCTGCAGCCTCCGCAAGTACAGGTTGAAGCTCAACTCGGAAAAATGCGCCATCGGCGTACGCGGTGGGAGGCTGCTTGGCTTCTTGGTGTCCCAGCAGGGCATTGAGGCGAATCCCGAAAAAATTCGGGCCCTGCTGGACATGCCTCCCCCGCGTTCCGTCAAAGACATGCAGAGGCTTGCAGGCCGCCTGGCCGCGTTGGGTCGTTTCGTCTCGCGGTCAGGAGAACGCGAACTCCAGTTCTTCAAAATCCTCCGGGATCTCGAGGGGTTCAGGTGGACCCCCGAGGCCCAGACGGCGTTCGACGCGCTAAAGAAGTACCTCGCGAGCCCTCCGATGCTCGTGAGCCCATCCCCGGGGGAACCTTTGCTACTATACCTTGCTGCGACCCCCGTCGCAGTGAGCGCGGTGCTCGTGAGAGAACAGGATGGGCAACAACGCCCTGTGTACTACGTCAGTGAGGCCCTTCAAGGGGCTAAGATGCGGTACACTAAAGTGGAGAAGCTGTGCTATGCCCTCCATATGGCGTCGCGAAAGCTCCGCCACTACTTCCTAGGGCACCCGGTCACAGTCCCGTCATCTCTCCCGCTGGGAGAAGTGGTAAGAAACAAGGAGGCCACCGGCCGGATTGGCAAGTGGGGGGCCGAGCTCGCTCCCTTCTCCCTCACCTTCACGGGCTGCTCTGCCATCAAGTCGCAAGTCCTCGCTGACTTCGTGGCGGAGTGGACTCCGACCACCGAGGCGGACGGAGGGACTCCCCTCGCCCCCTCCCGGTGCCAGGACCATTGGACACTCATGTTCGATGGCTCCTTGTACCTTGCCGGGGCCGGTGTGGGGGTGGTTCTTCGGAGTCCCGAGGGGAAGATGCTGGAGTACGCTGCCAGGCTCGAGTTCCCGGCTACCAACAATGTCGCCGAGTACGAGGCCTTGCTCCTGGGATTGCGCCTCGCGCGCTCCCTGGGAATCCGCCACCTCCTGGTGAAAGGAGATTCCCAACTGGTGGTCAACCAAATGGACAAGTCCTACTTGTGCCACGACGCGAACCTGAGTCTATACTTGGGGGAAGTGCGGAAGATGGAAAGACATTTTGAAGGCTTGGAGGCCCGATACATCCCCCGACGGGATAACACTCGGGCTGACGCATTGGCCCGGGCAGCCAGCGCCCGAGAACCTCTTCCCAAGGGCGCTTTTCTGGAAATCATCACGACGCCCTCTATAACCCTTCCGGACGCGAACCCGAGGGTTTGCGTCCCGGAGGTGTCTGAGATCACTCGGACTGCATCATGGATGGATCCCCTCATCTCCTGCATAAGGGACGAGGGGGAACCTTCCGGTGACGCTGACGCCAAGCACCTCCGTGCCAAGGCCAGGGCATATGTTCTGCTGGACGGAAAGCTCTACAAGCAGGGGGCTTCCGCCCTTCTTCGCTGCCTCCCGCGGGCCGACGGACTCCAACTCCTCGAGGACATACACTCGGGGAACTGCGGATCCCACTTGGCTCCACGGGCGGTCGCGGCAAAGGCCCTTCGCCAAGGGTTTTATTGGCCCACGTTGGTTCGCGACGCACGGGATCTAATCTCCACGTGCGAGGCCTGCCAGAAGATGGCGAAGGGCACCAGGCTCCCCTCCGCAATATTGCAAACCATCCCTGTTACTTGGCCATTCGCGCGCTGGGGGATGGATCTCCTTGGTCCCTTCCCCCCAGCACCCGGGGGCTACAAGTACGCGGTGGTCGCCGTGGATTACTTTTCTAAGTGGGTGGAGGCTGAGCCCTTGGCCAGCATCACTTCCCGGGCAGTGCAACGTTTTTTCTGGAAAAATGTTGTATGTCGCTTCGGGGTCCCCCAAGAAATCACCGTCGACAATGGGACCCAATTCGACTCGGCATATTTCCGGGAATTCTGCGAAGGCTTGGGCACTACCCTCCATTTTGCCTCCGTGGCTCATCCCCAAAGCAACGGAGCCGTCGAAAGAGTCAACGGCTTGATCCTGCAAGGCCTGCGCCGACGGCTTGAACAGACAGCCTCCAGGCGAGGCGCGTGGGCAGAAGAGCTTCCAAGCATCCTCTGCTCCATGCGCACGACCCCCTAGCCGAGCGACAGGGCGCACGCCTTTTTCGCTCGTCTACGGGGCCGAAGCAGTTCTCCCCTCGGAGATTGGTTTTCGGTCGCTGCGGGTCGAGCTCCTTGACGGAGCTACGACCGCAGCGCATCAAACCAATGAGGATAACCAACGGTTGGAGGTCGACCTCGTCGAAGAAGAACGCGACCGAGCGCTTCTCCACCACGCCATCTACGAGCGCGAGATGGCACGCGCGTACAACCAGCGCGTGCGCGAAAGGGCCTTCCGCCTTGGGGATTTGGTCCTCAAGCGCGTGACAGACCCCCAAGCCCAGGGCAAACTATCCCCCAAGTGGGAGGGCCCGTACAGGATCTCCGCGGTCCTGGGCTCGGGAGCCTACAAGCTCTCCACACTTGAAGACCAGGAGCTGACGCACACCTGGAACATAACCTTGCTCCGCAAGTTTTATGTTTAGCCTTCGGGCTCGCCACCTCCTCAGCCGCGCTTCCGCGGGGGGAGGCTTATGTACTCAATTCCCTCCCCAGCCGCGCTTTCGCTGGGGGAGGCGTTGTATCTCATCGCATGTTAATACAAGTAGATTTTGTGCTCAACTCTGGAATTTTTACGTCTTCATTAAATTGAATGGTTTTTTTCTACTTCACCGCTGGAATTCTCTTACAGGAGTTTTTCTTCCGCCTAAAAGGCGACGTCTCCTCTATAAAAATCCCCTCCGTGAGGAAGTGGGCTACCACAGCCTAAAGTCCCTACGACGGGAGCACAGCTCCCATTGGGCGGCTTACAGTAACCCCTCGTGGACTGAGGGGGTAAGCGGCAACCCAGTTTTCACAAACTGCGGTAACGAGTCACTTCGAGAGATTAGTCCCCCCTCGAACACTCTACACCCGCTACCGGGTTACGGAACCCTCCTAGGGGAATATACGTTGCCTTCCGCGGCAGACGGAGAACTCGACTTTCGGAGTTTGCTCTCTCAAAACATAGTCCCTCCTCGGTCACGCACCATCCATAAGCCCCCGGGACTCCCGCCGGGGAATCGCGATGGTTTTCGGTGGACACCCCCGCCAACCCCCGGGACTCCCGACGAGGGACTATGCAAACTAAGCACCCGGCGCAGTCCGGGCCCCTTCACTCCTTACCCACAGCGCGCGGAGCTGAGCTGCACCCCGCTGTGGGGGGGAGGAGGAAAACCCTGGACCCGAACAGAAAAACAACGGCTTTACGCGAAAGGCTTCGAAGTTTCTGAAGCAAAGGCACGACGAATAAACAAATCTACATCTTAATTTATACAACGTCACGCTAGGGGACAACCTCCCCAATAGGATGAAAGCGCCCCCCGGGTGAGACCTGGGCGCGCGAGTATGGCCCGGGGAGTTACACTCCCGCAGGAAGATGTCTCGAAGAACGATCCCCGAGAAGCAACTACACCTAATAATTCCGGAGACCCTCTGAGATCTCCCAGGAAAGATCCTTGTACAAACTTCTCATACGCCGAAGAGCCCGCCGAAGAAGATCCTCCGGCCAACACTCGTAGCCGGCCGGGGGGAGTATCCCGAGCGGGGGGACTTTTAGAGCCCGCGACCTCGGTGGAGACAACTCGGCACGACAATTGTCAAAGTTTCCCAAGTGCCACTCCGGGAGCCAACGCAGTAGGGCCGGCTCCCCGGAGGAACCTTCCTTCGCGAAGTCGGCATGAACGGACTCGGAAACTGACCCGAAGGATGCTCCCCCGGCTGCCAGACTTAGTAAAATCGAGGCCGCCCGGGCACCACTGGGGCTAGACCCCCCGGGCGACCCTCGATCGCTCTCCAAAATATGGTCTTCAGGGCAAGAAAGCCCTGGAAAAGCGACGTCTAAAGATACCTGCCGACAAGTTGAACACATTTAACGAAAGAACTACTTTATTCCAGTTCAAAGATATTTACAAGTTTCCGGGGCTCTTTCTAAGGAAGCCACCCGGAGCAAAAAAGACCCAAAAATAGAAGCCTAATCTAACCGGGGGGGAGGAGCGCATACTTGCCCGTCCTTGCTCCCCCCCGGGGGGACGTCCATGCTGGCCGACGCGCCCTGACCCGAGCGCCGCCCGCCCGTCTCCATGGCGCCAGTGATCCGGTCGAAGAGGACCTCGGCAGACCGCTCCAGCTCAGCCCGCCGAGGGTCGAAGAAGGCAGGGAAGCTCCGGGGGACAAGCTCCCCGATGACTCGGGCACCCTCCCCGCGATGCTCAATGAGGGCCGCCGCCAAGGCGATCACCGGGACGGTGAGGCCTCGCGCCCGCGCCTCCGCAGCGACCGGGATCAAGGCAACCTGCGCACCATGAAAGTGGGCGGCCTCCCCGACCGACGTCGGAGCCGGGTCAGGGCCTGCCCCCCGACCGAGCTCGATCCCGAGCTCCTCGAGGGTAGTGCGGATCGCCCTACCCCCCTTGACCATGGCCTGGACGCCCGAGGCTGCGGCCTCTCGCTCCACCTGCAGCTCCCTCCGTAGCCGAGAGGCCGTGTCCTCAGCGGCGGCGAGTCGAGCCTGCACCGCGGCGAGCTCCCCAAGCGCCCGCTCCTTCTCGGAGCGCTCCGAGGCCGCATCCCTGAGCGCCTTCTCCTTCCCGGCGCGCTCAAAGGCCACTATGTCCTCAGCGGCCCGGAGGCGCGTGGTGAGCCGGGCCCTGAAGCCCCGAGCTAAGGCGACCGTCTGCATAGAAACCGTGATTAGAGCACAACTAACGAAGGAGTATGAGACTCAAGTAACTTACCCGAAGTCCGGAGGCAATAACCGCGTCGACGTCGCCCTCGTCGCCCCCCGGGTCGCTCCCTCGGGAGGCCTCCCCACTGGGCAGAGCACCCTCCGAAGTCCCACCGTCGGAGGAGCCGGAAGCCTGATCCGGCGGCGCCGGAATCCCGGGGCGGACGAACAGGCCCTTGCCCCTCCCGGGCACAGGGAGTGCCACCGTCGCAGGCTGAACCACCGATGAACCTGTCTCCGGGGCCAGAATCGAGGCCATCGGCAGGCCGCCTGGCATCCGAAACCGGACGGAGACCTCGCTAGACGAGGGCTGCGGCCGGGTCCCCGCGGGGGCCGGAGGCGGCGAAGGACTCGGGGCGTACATCTCCGAGTCCGAGCCCTGACCCTCTCCGGCCGGGACGCCGCCCAAGGGATCCGGCCCACCCGGGGTGTCGGGAGCGGCGCCAGATGGCCCGGCAACCGCCGTCGTAGTCTCCTTCGCGGGAGAAGGTAGAGGAGAAGACCGAGGCCTCGCGGGACTCCGGGCTCGGGACCCCGCGGGGCTGCCAGACGGACGAGACCGCTTCGAGGGTCCACCGGCGACCTCCTTCCCCCACTTGCGTGAAGCGGGTAGGCAGAGGGGCCCGGGCCGGGAGCCTCAACCCGAACGCCTCCGCGACGACGTTTCGGGGAGGGCCCTCCCTGATGATGCGCAGCACCCTCACATGCTCGTCCTTGTAGTACCGGCCAACGAGGGTCGCCGCGACCTCCTTGGCCCGACCATAGGACCTAACTGCAAGAGCAAAAAATGAAGCAAATGTTAGGAAGAATCCCCCGGCGGGGAGAAAGAGTCCGAATACTTACGGTCCGCCACCGCCATCCGGGGTGGTCTATGCGCCGGCGACATTCCCCTCCCTCGACGGGTGTGGAACGGTGCCACTCGGAGGAGGGCCATCTCCTCTGTGAGATCCCGCATGGACCGCCGGGATCGAGCCTCCGCCATCGCGGAGAGGAGACTCATCTCCGCCACAGTCCACTCGGGAGCCACCGGGCCACTAGATCGAGAGTACGTCGATGGCTCCCGAGAGTAGGTCACCCCTGGGTCTCCTACCCGGAGGTAGAACCAATGCCGGAGCCAGTCCCCCCAGTGGTCCCGGGAGGCCAGCACCAGGTACTCGTCGACGCGGCCCGGAGTCAGCTGGATCATGATGGAGCCGAAGGCCGACCTAGGGCCGCCCCTCCTCACCACCGGGCCCCTCGCCGCCGGCTCGTAGAAGTACCGTAGGAGCCGCATGGTGGGCGTCACGGTGGTCGTCTCGCACAACCATATGAACAAACCCATCCGAACAAGGGTGTTCGGGGTGAGGTGGTTAAGCGCGAGGCCATATACCTGCAGGAAGTCGCATAGCAGCGGGTGCACCGGAAGCCGAAGGCCTCGAAAGCCACCACCTCCCCGTCCCGGGGGCTCGGCATCTGCTCCGTTGGGCCGGGGATCCTGATGTCTCCCGCCTGGAAGTAGCCGCGCTCCAAGAAGGCCTCAAGGGCCCCCGAGGAGAACTCGGTGGCCCCGAGGAAATCAGAGGTCACCTCCTCCGCAGGCAGCTCGGAGACCTTGGCGCGACTCTTCGACGCCATCAGGGATGAACTTTGAAGAAACCGCCGGAAATTACCGGAAACCACCGGAAATTACCGGGAACCACCGGGCGCTTCCGGACAAAAGTCACCGGAAACTACTGGCCGTTTCCGGACAAAGTTACCGGAAACTACCGGGCGCTTCCGGACGAGGTCACCGGAAACCACCGGAAATCACCGGGAGACAACTGGAATTTGTGGGATTTCAAGGGCTTGTGGGCATGCTCAAATTGAGGGCCCCTCCCCCCTATTTATAGGTGATGGAGGGGGGCCCGGATGCCCGACACGTGTCAACGAAGCCATCAGAGCCGCGGAACTGAACCGTCACGCGCAAAACGAGGCGACGCGGGCTTGGGCGCATCGGAACGATGCGTCGGTTCACAGATAGACGCGTCCCGCGAAGGAACGGTTAGGAAGCCGAAGCGCCGCTGGGAGCGTAAAGGACTTCATGGAATACGAAGCATCACAGTTTGGAGATTCACATACCCATCGGAGGCACCAAGAGCCCCCGAGGGCCTGGGGGGCTGCTGTTGGGGGAATTCCCAGCGGTCCCACGAAGTCCCAAGGAGTCCCCGGTAAGACTCGGTGAGACCCGGAGAGTCACCGGGCCCCCGGTGAGATCCGGAGGGTCACCGGGCGCCCGGTAAGATCCGGAGGGTCTCCGGGACCCCGGTGAGATCCGGAGGGTCTCCGGGACCCCGGTGAAACCCGGTGAGACCCGGTGACCCGGAGAGTCACCGGGCCCCCGGTGAGATCCGGAGGGTCACCGGGCGCCCGGTGAGATCCGGAGGGTCTCCGGGACCCCGGTGAGACCCGGTGAGCTCCGGAGGGTCTCCGGAGACACGGTGAGACCCAAAGAGTCACCGGGCCCCCGGTGAGATCCGGAGGGTCACCGGGCGCCCGGTGAGATCCGGAGGGTCTCCGAGACCCCGGTGACACCCGGTGAGATCCGGAGGGTCTCTGGGACCCCGGTGAGACCCGGTGAGGCCCGGAGAGCCTCCGGGCTCATGAAGAGCTGTTGTTGACTGTGGGGCCTCTAGGAAGCCCGTGGCGCCACGTGTCGAGCATCCAGGCCGTCCATCAGGCCAAATGACGTCTTCGCCCTTCCATCCAACGGTCGCAGCGAGGGCATTTTTGTCTTTTGTGTTTCTTGGGGGCTATATATACCTCTCTTGTACCCTTTTTCAGGGATTCCAATTCATTTCATATAAATGCAATATTCGGTTCTCTCGGAGACCTCTCCCCAAGAGCTCACCTCCCCAGCGGACTCGCGTCCGGAGAGAGCCAACAGGACTAGGGCCCCCACTGGGACCCGAACCTGTATAAACCTCTGTGTCACTTTCTGTGTTGCCCGGCGGGAGGAGACCAGTAACTCGGTCTGCTCACGCCGCTGTACTCGTGCTGCGCACGTCCGAACCTGCCGGGGTATCCGTAATACCACGACAGTACATATATCATAAACCCTTCTTCGCCATGTTTTGCTCAGCAACTTTTTGGAAATCTAAAATACCTTTCATGTATTCTTCACTCACTCGGTTGTCATTATACATCCAATCTCGATGGACCATCTGCAATTAAATTCATACACATGCTAAATAATACTCTACGTACGGTCAACACGCAATACATTATAAATATAGCTAGCTAGTGTTTGTGGAGTTTGTGGGTATAACTACTACAACTGCAAGCAATTAATTATAACTAATTGGGCGCATAGATAATACACATCATAAAGCGAATAGCTAGAGGTGGGACAAATGAGAGTTACAACTAGGATGTGCTACTCTAGCTTCCCCTCCCTCTCCCTCTAATTTGATCAATCAATGGAGATCGATATTGATGATGAAATTAAGTAATGTGTATGCCTTAGGAGCAAATACCAACCTTGGATCTTCAAATTGTTATCCCCTAATGCTCCCTTTTTGAGATATTGCTCTTCCTTACCCCAGATCTCTTCCAACTGGACAGTATGTCGAGCAAGATTGTATGACTAGCTCGAAACAACTGTTAAAAGACCTTTTGTACCCTGCGGGCTCAATACAGACGGTTCTAGCACTATAACCGTCTGTAATAACAAACTATCACTGACAGTTGTCATGTCAAAACCGTCTATAATAACACTACCATGGAAGCTACCAACTCTAACTGTTGGAAGCTCAGAACCATCTATAATACAGTACTAGCACAGACGGTTTTGAGGTAAAACCCGTCTGTGATAGTCTAGCACTATCACAAACGGTTTTTAGATAAGAATCGTTTGTGATAATTAGAATATCACAGACGGTTTCGAGGTCACAACCGACTTTGATAGTCCAGCATTATCACAGACAATTTTTTACCTCAAAACCGTCTGTGATATTCTAAATATCACAGACGGCTCAATGGGAAAAACTACCTATCACACTATCATAGTCATTTCTTAGGTGAGAACTGACCAGAATAATTTTACCTGTTCTACCGACAGGCCTTCACAGGCGCTTTTCCATTGAAAATTTCATAACCGTCTGTGATGTGCCGTCCTGGATATCTGTTTCTGTGGTAGTTCAAGTCGACCACCACCGTACAGGGTGGTAAAGCCTCAGGACCCTGCCCCCATGGAACGTCGAGAGGATCATCTTGATCCTCCAAGCGATGCTAGCTCTGACAATCCGGTAGTTCCTTTGGATGATGTGGCCTTAATCCGGCGAGGCCGCCTTGGAGTCTTTGCATTGATGGTCCAGGGGAGGCTTCGAGGAAAATGTATAAGCTCTCCCCTCGTACCTTTAGCTTTTCTTAGGTTTTTTTTCTTTGGTCTTTTGTAATCCCGGAGCGTTTGTTAGACAGAACGCCTGGAACACCTATAAAAAGAAGTTTTTGTTAAATGAAAATGTAATTGAAATTCTTATCTCATGTCTTTGATGTCTTTTTCTTTTGGCCTTGACCCAGATTTCTAGAGGTAGCTTGACGTTGATCCAAGGGGGGGCTCTGAATTTGGGCGCACCAACGATAGCAAATGTCCCACGATGCTCTTGGCTGAACGAGGCGGGGCGCTCCAGATGAACGAAGGAAAAACGATGAGTGCCAAACCAATTGTTAGAAGGATCGATCGAAGCCTGATGCGAAGAGGATGACACCAGATTTATACAAGTTCATGATCTAGCAGGATCCTTACTCCTGTTGTACACCCCTAATGTCGAGACAATTAGGATCAATCTTTGAGGGAAGATAGTTGCAAGGCGTACCTATTTGTTTAGCTATATTTATGTGGAATTTGCGTACAAGGTAGGTTGTTACAAGCGATGCTCTCAGAAATGTCACAGGTGATCATCCTAGAGAGCTCGAAGTGCTCGTAGGTTCTATTGTTATCAATTGATATTGTGATCCCCCTCTAGCAAGGCCTAAGGGGTCTATTTATAGACTTATAAAAGATGCGAAAGGACCGAAATGCCCCTTACCAATTGAAAAGGGTGAGGGCAAAGGTGTCTTCTGAGTCTTAGACAAGTGGGCCCTAGAGCCCCAGAGGATCTGCTCTCTGCACCCAGGACAAGCTCCCCGAGACGCTTGGCCAGGTGAAGAAAACTCCAGACACGCTAAATCGCTCGAATGCTCCTTGACTTAGTTGGTTGAAGGCAGCTCCCGGAGGCTCCGGGAGGGGTCCGGTGATAACTTTACTTGCATAAAGCATATGGACTTCCATCTCTGGGAGCCCGAGGTGTAGTCCGAACGTAACCTTACCTACAATCCTTTCACAGATCACTATGCTTTGGGGACCTAGGAGGGCCCCGGACAATAATTGTCTGGGTCAACATCCCCCGGTTCTCCGGGAGAATCCCGGACATTGCCCTTCCGGGGGTATGCTTACGACTTTTGCGCTAAGGACCTCCGGGAGGGACTCGAACAATTGCACCCTTGGTGTAGGCCCAAGTCTCTGTGCTCTAGGGCTCCCAGGATGGTCTTGGTACAGAAAGAGACCTTGCTTTACCCTCTCTATTTATGTGAATGCCAAGACAACAATACTGGCCTTGTGATCGAGGTGGTGAGCTTGATGTCAACCTGAGGGATGTATGTGCCTTGCCTGTGCTCCTTGATCGAGTCCATGCAAGTTTTCTCTTGGTTGATCGCAACAATTTCCTCTTAGGTAGTAGCGATGGAGGGGCACTTAATTTCTCGAAAAAGACTCCATAAGGTATCTTCTTCTCCCCCCACTAGCGCTAGCCAAGCGGGTGAGCTTTTTGGTCACTTGGTTGTCACAGTGCGGAATATGTTGTACTTCAAAGCCAATGAAGTGTTTTTAAACTTTCGAACTTTAGCCACATAGTCCTCCATCATTGGCTCAAAGCACTGGTACTACTTGCTTACTTGGTTAGCAACAAGCTTTGAGTCTCCTTTGGCCAACACAGAGTGAACTTCTAAAGCTCAAGCCGCTCGTAGGCTAGATAGGAGAGCTTCATATTCAGTGACATTATTGGTCATGGGAAAGTCCAGCTTGGTGGCATATCGAAATTGTCCTCCCCTGGGGCTGACTAGGAGTCAAGCAGCGCCCGTGCCCGAGAGACAATAGGAGCTATCGAATTGGGGCGCTGTCAATGCTCAATGAGGCAATCCACTTGGGCACAAAGTCAACTAAGACTTTAGATTTAATTGCCATTCAACAAACCAATCAGAGCTCAAAAGCTCCTAAGTCAACAGCCCACTTGGAAATGCACCCAATTGCTTCTTTGTTGTGAAGCACCTGCCCCAATGGGTATGAGGACGACAACATAATGGGGTGGGCTTGAAAGTATTGCCTTAGCTTATGTGATGCCATCAGGTGTGCATATAGGAACTTCTGCAACTCCTAGTAGCACTCCTTGGGACCATGGAGTGCCTCGCTGATGAAGTACACAAGCCACTACTTGCCATCTCGATCGACCATGAGTGCTATGATGGCGACAATGCTCATAATCAAGAGATACAGTAGCATGTATTCGCCCTGAATAGGGCTAACCAATACAGGTGGTGTCGTCAATTAGCTCTTGAGTTGCGCGAACGCGTCCTTTGCTTCAGTGATCCACTCGAAGTGGTCGCTTTTGTGGAGCAAAGGAAAAAAGGCAGTCCTTTGTCTCCCAACATGCTGATTAACGTAAAAAGGGCCACCATACGCTAATCCTGACAAGGATAGAGCCATCGAGGAGATGCGCTCGTCAACGTCAGTGTAGGAGGTCTGGCAGCTAGCATCTTTGCGATGGCTCTAACCTTGTCAGAATTAGCTTCCAGCTTTCCCAACTTAACCCCAAACACGCATTTCTTTGGATTGATATTGACACCATACCTCTGGAGGATGGAAAATGTCTCAGTGAAGTCCTTGAGATGGTTAGAACTCTTTGCGCTCTTGACAACCAAATCATCGACATAAGTTGAGAGGTTTTGACCAAGTTGATCCTAAAGAATCTTGGTCCTCGCCCGTTGATTGGTTGCTCAAATATAATTCACTCTATAAGAGGAGGAGAAACACCACTTTGTGATTTTTAATTAGTCAAAAGGATCTCTTCAATACATGGATTTGGTACATTTTTATAGAACTAAATTTCAGAATTCAAACTAAACTAATAGGTAAACTTGGACTTCTAAAAATACGAAAATAAACAAAATTTAAAAAATTTAGATTATGGTCCACGTTAAGGTGGGACTCACATGGATAACCAATGTAGCACATGATGACACAGCCATAACTCTTTCCATAGATTTTTAAATGATGCATTATTTGATGTTTGCGAAAATTGACTTAACAAGCTTTTCAAATATATATGAATTGGACACTAGAACCTTCCAAATTGATGCAGATTTGATTGAGAATATTTGACAAGCACATTGCTGAACTTAATTGGGGCTTGCCAACCTGGTTCATATCATCATCCATCCCCTTGGAAAAGAGTCATTATCGACTTGGGCACGTTGTTGTAGCTGTAGGGTAGTGATGATGGACATGACTAAAAAAATATACACGAACACTCTTTTTTTATTCTCTCATTATAGAAAAAACTCAAAAATAAAGACTCGATGACGACTAATAACTACAAACTTAATTGCACACTAAAATACAATTCTGTCTCATGAGAACTATACCATCTTATTGACTAGACATGATGAGAAGAAACATCCAACCAACAACTAGAGAGTATGAGTTGCTATTTAAAAAGTCTCACCCAACTCATCAGCATTGTGGAAAGACCTTACACCAATATAAGAATTGAAATCCTAATATACGAATACAAGTTTGCAAAGATACAAACATAGTCTATTGTGTCAACCAAGAATCTACTACCAAATAACACGAATTGAAGTTTGTGACTGGCCAGAATTTCACATCATAGGTTGTGCGAGATAGTTGGACAGGTAATTCATGACCTGATGAAAGAAGTAGTCAATCAATACAATTCAGCACATGATCTGAAACACTCATCTGATCATGAACACAACATAGATAAAAAGATAAGCACCACACTATATTATTTATGATCATGGCAATAAGTCAAATATAATTTATTCCATAAGAGGAGAAGAAGCACCACTTAGTACACTTTTTATTAATCAAGGACCTCTCGTAGAGTTAAAATTCAAAATTCAAGTTAGATCAAAAGATAAACTTGGACTTCTAAAAATAAGAAAATAAATCAAAATTTAAATTATTTGGATTCCTATATATATAATATGAATTTATATAAATAACCAAACACATCCTATAAAAGAGTAACAAAACAGGAAAATAACAATTTTTTAACCCGTAAATAACATTATTCTGATAAGGCTTTTTTTTTTCGCGAGGGCGTTGACAATATTATTAAAAATGATTATCTTGTGAAAAAAATGCCCAATCATCGTACTAAGATTCAAGGGGAAAAAAATGAACAGAGCAATATTCTGCTTAATTCTGAGCAGAAGCACATAGATACAAGAACTCCACAGCCTTCTCCATTTCTCCTTTAATCGGAAACCCGTATCACCCTCGCCTCCCGATTCCTTTCCCCTACTCCTTTGAGCTTCTCTTCCTCGATTGCCTCACCCATCACTTTTCGTGGCCCCTAGGGTTTCCCTGCACCACCTAGGGTTCCCGAGCCCCATTCCTCGACGGTCTCCCGAGTTTTGGGGTTTCGGCATGTCCCCCGCGCTGGGCCTGCGGTGCGCGGAGTTCTGGCTGCGGAGCGCGGCCGAGAAGCAGCCGGTCGCCGCGTGCGGCGCGCTGCTGGGCATGGTTCGGTCGCTGTGCCGCGATTCGCGGACAGCCGTCATCAGGGGGGACGAAGGGTGGAGAGAGGTAAGCGACTTCCTTGGGATCCGGGAAGGGCCGGCCGGAGGGGACGGCAGGGTCGGCCGGTGGCTCTTGTGCGCTGCGAGCAGCGTTTTCAGGCCGGGCCTGTTGGTAGAGCAGTTTGTGAAGGAGTCGCTCACGCCGCTGCAGTTTGCGTCGTGCTCCGCCGGGGTGGCTCCGGATGTGCTGTTCGTTGGTGCTACCTGCGAGGCTAGGGACCAGCAAGTCGAGAAATCCGTGGGATCGTCGGATAAGGATAAGTATGCCCTTCCCTTTTCCTTCTTGTTTTGGATAATCACGCCTTTCTCATTTCAAACCCGCAATAACACACGTAAGGTTCGAAGATTCTGCATCGTCTTCATTTTGTGCAAATGAATGCTTCAAATCATTGTAGAATTGCTCTTCAAATTGTGAACGCAGAGGTTGTTTGAAATTCACTGTTGACTGTCCTATGTTGTGAAATGAGCACATTAGTTGATATTAGGTGTACAACTGACTATTGGTCAAACCTAATATTTCAGCTTGTCTGAGTGTCAATATATCAAAGTACATGTGGCTTCTGTCCTGTGCAGTTTACTCTAGTTTTGAGTGCCAGATCTGTAATGTTCCAGTATGATGAAATTAGTAAGTATAAGTAAAATTATTGAAGGATTGTTTTCCAATAGCGAAAGTTTGCTAGCGTTCCAAGTCAAGTCGTACATGAGTCGTGAATCAAAGATCACAATCGTAGGCCACAAGCACACTTCTGGATAAGAAGCGACCTTGCTATGGGCCGCTTCTTATTGTGAGAGAGAAATAAACACAAGTATTTATACATATTCAGGCCCAGAGGGAGACCCGGGGAGATTCTACTCCTCTTGATGTGCTCTCGACTTGAAGTTAGCTGGGAGAGGATGCCTCGATGGTGAGGGATCCACAAGGTGCACCTGTTGAGAGGTTTCTTGTATTGATTAGCTTGTAATGTTACAAATGAGATGGTGCATGGTTATTTATGGCGGCCTAGCTTAGGTTAAGTTTGTAAGCTGGCATAAGCAAGCCTAATAAACTGGTGGGGAGGGGTTTAAGTTTATTTTAGGGCTTGTAATTCAAAGGGGTCTTCAGTTTAAAGGATAAATCGGAAATTTAAATCTCTCATTTGGTCTGGTTTTAGCTATCCGAGAAGCTGGAAGTCCTATCCAGCTAGGCCTAACAGGCCCTAAAATGTAGGATGAAGGATAAAATCGTCCTTTGAGTCTTTGACGCATGAGCCCCAAATCGCCATGGATTGCATATATCCTGGTGGTCTCCATGTCTTGGATGGTTTGGGGATATGAGGGCCAATCCCCTTCAGGTCGCGGCTCAAAGTCCGTTCGAGTCTATTTGTGGTCTCCGTCATGTCTAGGCTCCAAAGTCTTACTGTAGGACGAAGGATAAAATCGTCCTTTGAGTCTTTGATGCATGGGCACCAAATCGCCTTGGATTGCAGCCATATGGCCTAGCGGTCTCCACGTCTTGGATGGTTTGGGGACCTGAGGGCTAATCCCCTTCAGTTGAGACTCAAAGTCCCTTCGAGTCTATTTGTGGTCTCCTTGATGTCTAGGCTCAAAGTCCCTTTGAGTCAGGGTCGAAGTTCCTTGGAGTGGAGACTTGAAGTCCTCTTCAAGTCGATGCCTGAAGGTTTGAAGGATCACCCTGGTACATTGTATAGTGTTTGGTGATGAGTAGGCTACACTAGTAAAATTTTAAAAATTTCTACTCGAAAATTATAAGTAATAGATTACAGATTAGATTGTTACTGGTAGCGAAAGGAGAGTTGGAGTAGCGACTGACCCAGCAATGTGCACATCGAGCAACCGACAATCGCTCATGGAACATAGGAACCGCTCGTGGATCACTGAGACGACTCGTGGATCATATTGATTAATGTAGCAATGGCAGCAGCACCTCTACCAGTATCCACACATTCTAGGATGAAATGTCGTGCATTGGTGTGCTAGCACCGACACACATGACAAGAGTTTAGTGGTTGTGGTTTTGGTGGAGGTGGCGGCTAGGGTTCTCTTAATTTGTCTATTGCTTCTTTAAGGTTGTGAGCCATCACTAGTCTCGGATGCTTCAACAACTAATTTCCATGTAAGCCCCGTACTCAGCTCAACTTCATCGTCATCGTCATCATCATCCACACCATCAACCATCTGTCCATGAGCATGAGTAGCATCTGAACCTAGTAGGACATCTATATTATTATTTTTTCTCCCTCTTTTGTTTGTTCAGCAACTTTGCATTGAACTGAAAGTAGACTAAATTGTTTAGGCGATTCACATCTAGTCTATTTCTTTTCTTTGTATGTATCTATAAAATAAAGTTGAATTAAATTAAATACAAGGCTGTAAAAACTAAAAATGTGCTTTTGAGTGTTTATGGACTAACCCCTTCAAAAGTGCTCTAGTTTCTTTTGCATCCAGATGAACTAGTGGTTAGGGAGATGATTCTCAAGGCTAATCTTTGCAATAGTGGTGTATTACATCCAAAAGTTTTCCACCAATTAGTTGCACATCACAAACAACAACAAATGAACATATTATATACGCTATACACTAATGCAAACAACATAAATGCACAATTTTACGTCGAATAAAATTTAAATTTTGACATCCAGATTTTGCCAAATTATTACCAAAGCCCCTTTTTGTCCTAGAAGTTTTTACAACTCTTCATTTATTACTTGATTTTGCTTCTTAAAGCCTCCATGATAGAAAACCTCAATACAGTTGAGTACCCCTTCTATAATAGTTACATCCAAATGAATGGATGGATCCGATAACTAATATGGATTCCAACAGGTAGGCTGTCACATGCAACGGAGAATCAAGTCTATTTCATCCCTGCATCAATAATTTCCAGGAAAGCTTTATAGTTCTCCAAATTATTCATGGGCTCGTTGATTTCTCTTTTTGCTTGTAGAAGTTCTCCATAAAAAAAGCCCATAGATGGCTTACTATCTGCATCAACCATTCACCATTCGAAACACATTCACCAAAGGTTCAAAGACCTTTAACTACAACGACACACCGTTCCAAAAGCTCACACTCATCACGGTAGACATTGCCACTTTGCCTTTTCCCGTTTTAGACCACTTACAAGTATCCCACTTTGAACTACCCATCATTGTCCTTAGCTGTGCCTTTTTCTCCATCAAACTCTGCAAAGTAAGATAAGAGGAAGCAAATCTCGTTATTCCCGGTCTTATTATATCTTTCTTCTTTGTAAATGATCTCATCAAGGCCAAGGTCTTATGGTTTGATAGATGAAAATGGTAATGCCTTGCTCAAAGTGTTTTCTTAAATCTTGCCAACTTTCCTATAGCTTCTAGCATCAAGTTAATGGTGTGAGTTGCACATGAGCTCCAAAAGATATTTGGCCTTTTCTATTTCAGTAATGTCTTCGCTCCCATATTATTTGTAGCATTGTTTGTATCTACTCGAACAACATGTTTCGGCCCTACTTGTTCAAGACAAGCATCGACATAATCAAATATAAGTTGACTTGTATGCGACTCCTCTGATGCCTTCTTCGAAGAAAGAAAATATGTTCCAACATTGCAATTCACACACAAGTTCATTATACTTCTTTTTTTGTCAGTCCACACATCAGTGATTATGGAGCACCCAGTCATGGCCCTCTCTGTTTCATGACTCTTCAATAATGTCTTGGTTCTTTCCACTATCTCCAACGATCGCTCTTGAAGCTCGTATTGAGTAGGAGGCATAAAGTCAGCTCTAAATTGGCCAATCGCTTCAACCATTTGCTTGAAGCTATCATTGTTGATAGCGTTGAACGGTATACCTGATTCATACACCCATCTAGCAACATATTGTTTAGTGTGAAAGGTTCTCTCGTTAAATACTGCTTTACTAATATCTTGTTGTCGCTTCAACTTTCTCAAAATCACATAAGCTTCAAGACCAATAGGATCTGCAAATTTATCCATGGGGCTTAAAAGTACAACGTTCTAAGCTTCCGATTTCTTGCAGTTCATCATCCATCCTTTTATCAATGTTTATTTTTTCTAATCTCATCATCTTTTGCTTTCTTGGTTTTCTTGTTCTTTGCCTTACGGATGCAGTTCTTGCACTTTGCTTGATCTTCAGGTGAAGTCTTTGGGCATTCAGCAACATTTCCAATTATTTGAGCAATGTGTTGCTTAAGACCATATAGCCCTCCAGAAACAATCTTTCTACACAAAATGCACTTCACTTTATCCAAATTTATAGGGTTAACTAGCAATCCATACTCCCACCCTACATCATTTGACTTCCTCTTAAGGCTAGAACTCTCAAATGATGGTCTCAACACTTTGGTAGTTGCAGTTGATGACATTCTATGATATCAAAAGAAAAAATGAAGTCAAGACTCAAGAATGGTCTACAAATTTTTGGATTTTACATGTGCAAAGTGATCTGGAGTGGAGGAGCACAGAGCCACAGAGCATTGATGAATGATGACAAACAGAGCTTTGAGCAAAGTCAAGGAAAAAAAAAATCGAACCCTAACCCCGAGCATATGTTTTTGAAGCCCGATTCTTCTCCAACTTGCTTCGCCTTGGACCGCCTAGGTGGGTCGACCACCAAGACTGTCGATTGTGGCAAAATAGCCGCGGTCAGGCTTTGTCGAGCGCATAGGTGGCCGCCTAGGCCGCTTTTTAGAACACTGCCTCTAGGACATATCTAACATAGAGACCTTTGGAGACCTCTGAAAGGGATCTAGGATATCGACTAGAGGGGGGTGAATAGGCGATTTTAACAAATTATCAATAAAACAAACAATTAATAGTAAAAGAGCAAATAAATAACACAAAATGAACAATGGACAATTTCAACACAAGGATATATCTCATGGTCTCGGTGATTTGCCGATCACCCCTAATCCACGTTGAGGCAAACCCAAATCTCTAACCGCTCCTCTATCTAGTCAACTTTCTCTCGAGAAGTGACCTAGATCTTGAGCCGGATTAGTGTGATGAGTTATCCAAACCTCGATTTCACTAAGGATGCACTTTACCGCTCCGGCAAGGCGTGCTCAACCCTTCCACAAGACGTTCTGAGGCTTCTTCACAATCTTCCTTGAAGAGCTCACCAAAACCTTTCTCCTAGCCGTCTAGGAGCCGGTAAACTCCAAGAGTAACAAGCCGGTGATGATCACTTAGCCTTCTTCTAATGCCACAAGATTGATTTAATGATCTAAAAGCAATGCACTATAAGATCTCAAATGCACTCTCACAAATTCGAGAATTTGAACCCTAGAGTGTATGAAACTTGCTTAAGTTCTCAAGGATGATGACAATGCTCAAAATTATGCCAAAAGTTGTGAACAGGGCCGTGCATGGGAGTATATATATCTCCCACAATAAATATAGCCGTTACAGGCCGTTGGGAGAAAAAGATCACTTGGCGGTCAGACCGCAGTTATATGCCCGGTCAGACCGCCGCAATTGCAACGGCATTAAACAGGCGCAATAAATGCTCAACTGCCCCTGTCAGGCACACACACGGTCAGACTGGAGCCAATTTCGGTCAGATCGTGAAACTGTCTAGAGACGACAGTTTCTGGACACATTATACGGTCAGGCCGATAAATACGGACAGACCGGCCATACGGTCAGACCGTAGTTCAAAAACACGGTCAGACCGATTTCTTGGTCAGACCGGTCTAATCAAACGGTCAGACCGTCATAGCTCAAAAACAACAGAAGGATAAATCAAGAAGTTCCAGGAGACTGACCTAGGACTTAACTACGGACAGACCGACCTTATTAAGGAATAAACTACACTTAGACATAATGTCGGTCAGTCCGAGATCCTATTCGGTCAGTCCGTGTATTCGGTCAGACCGGTTTAACACACGGTCAGACCGACTGAGACAGTGCTGAGCAGAAATGAGCGGAAACAAGCATTTTCAAAGTATATGACCTTCTAGTATGCAATGCAAGTTGATTTTATGATTTGTAGCACATAAATGAAGTATTTCGTGATACACCACATGCTCCTCTTAATAGTATGGCAACTATCCTAAAATCCGGTCAAAATTCTTCTGTAATCACCTTAGACCGGTAAAAATGGAAAAGACCCTATTTCGTACCTTTGCCTTTTTGATCAATGTCCTTTCTTCATCATGAGGCTCTTTCTTTGCCTTTCATTAACCTGTCTTTTAAGTTTCTTCTTGACACAACTTAGCAGGTATCGTTAGTATAGCATTTGTAGTTGTCATTAATTACTAAAACACTCTTTAGGGGCCTAGAAGCTACAATCTCCCCCCTTTTTGGTAATTGATGACAACATAAAGAGTAGATGAATGAGTTTTAAGCATAAAAGGAATTGACAATAAGCATCGAAGAGAGACACTCCCCCTAAATGTATGAATAAGAGAATTTTGACATTTTGGTGGAGTTCAAGCATGTGTAAAAGATGCTATCTCAATCCATTCATTATATAGGCATGAGGTATCACAAGTAAGACATTCAATTCTACACATGATATCATCACAAGGTCATATGAAAATAACATAAGCATATCTCATATATCATGAAGTAACAATCTCATACAAGAGTCATCCAACATAAATGTCATCCACATAGATCATAGAAGAGATATTCAACTAAACAAGTTAATTAAAACTTTACACCAAAAGTTTTCATTTAAGGTTCATCTCTCCCCTACTCTTCTACTTCTACTCTCTTCTCTCCCCCTTTGGCATCAATTGCCAAAAAAAAGCTAAGAATCGGCGGGAGCATCATCATCGGAAGGATGGTGTGGAGGAGTCTGAGGGAAACGGGTGTAGAAGTGAGCGGAGAAGGCGTCAAAGCGCTGCTCGAACTGATCCTGGCGTGACGAGAAGGTTTGGAACTGATCATTCAATGCCACCAAGTCTGAGCGAGCGAGCTCAAGCCCCTGGAGAAGAGTAGCAAACTGATCCATCATCGGCTGATGGAACTGCTGCTGGAACTGTGTAAACCAGGCGGGGGCTTGGCTAGACTGAGCTGTCTGCTGTGCCTGAGGTGGAGGAGGCATAGGCTGAGCCTGCTGCTGCTGTTGTTGTGCTCCATGGCCTCGAGCCAAGACGCGCGGGTTGACACTAAACGGCTTATAGCCGAGATGTCCGATATCACATGAACCGCGAGGGAACTTCGTCTTCTGGAGCAGCAAGGACATGATAAATGGAGCATAGTAGAGATTCGGCAGAGTGGTTGCCGAGACATTCTCAATTGTCTTCAAGATAAATGAGACAATATTGATCCGATGACTCTTGAGGATGTGGTCGATGAAGTTCCAATAGAAATCTCGGACCGCTTCTCGATTTCCACTCTTTGGATGGATCGTGGCTCGTACGATTTTGTTGACTACAGCAGGGAGGACTTTGAGACCTGTAATGGTGCCAGGTACAATCGCTGTCCACCTCCCGGCTGCTCATAAAATTGAAGCCAGTCATCCTCATGGAGGTAATCCTCATCTTCCATGTTGATCCCCTCCATTTCCTCATAGTTTATTTTGTTTGCCGCAGCAAACTCCTCAAAGGTGGCCTCATAACGCCTAGAACCTGTCATCTACATGATCTGCTGGTCCGCCCATCTGATCTCGACCGTAGCATAAAACTGTCTGATGGCAGTGGTGTTCCATGGGCATTTGTGCTCCACAAAGTCATACAGCCCTATATCCTTGAAAATCTGCACCAAAGGAGCCATGATGGGTTGATTCACAACATAAGCCCATTCGATCCATTTGTGTTCGAAGATATTCTTGTGGATCAAGTGACCGTAGAAGGCATCCTGCTGTGTCATCGTGTGGAAGTGAGGAGTAGAGGCGTCATTCTCATGATTGTAGGCGTAGATGGTTCTAGCCTTTGTATAGTCGCTTGAAGTCCAATTCCTCTTCGCGCCTTGATAAGCGTGGACGTTTATTTCACGTCCTCACTCTCGATGTCCATGCCCATATGAGACGATCCACCACGATGTGACGACTGTTTTGTCTCTGAATCTCTGGCCGAGGGCACCCAATCATCATCCCGAGAGTCGCTACTGCTCGAGGGTTGAGCCCTTTTTGACCGCTTAGCCAATTTCTTCTTATTGGTCCGAATGGAGGCAGTGCCTTGAATACCTTGACCACTATAAGATTTGGAAGAAATGCAGAGGTAAGATACCAGAAAACAGGAAAGCATGACGAGAATAGATACGACAGCAGAACAGCACATCCTGGCTCTGCTGTTGCATTCGGTCAGACCGAAACAGGGGCGGTCAGACCGGCGCAACCGAAAAGTTAGGGTTTGACAAGAATCTTGAGATTTACTAGAATTTAGGGCACAATTTGGTCTCAAATACGTGTGAAAGAACTTATAGCATCAAAGTGATGAATCAATTTCAAGAAATGACCATATTTGGACTAGATTCATCACATTTGCCCTAAACCCCAAGATGAACAGTAAAAGAAATTGAGAACGGAGAAGAATCTGAGCAATATACCTAGAAGACATGATTTGGAGATGATCTTGAACCACGGTTTGTCCGAGCTTGACGAGGGTTTGACCGGAGAGGAAGAATCCAACAAAAATTATGAGGCGCACGTGAAAGAGACAAGTGGGAAGAGGGTGAAAAGGACAGAGATTCGAGATAAAAAGGTCTCTGGTCATGAAATTTCGGTCAGACTGTAGACAAGATACCGCTCAGACCGCTGGAAGCAGGAAATTTAAGATGCTCTCTGGAGATGCATTCGGTCAGACTGCAATTGGATCGGTCCGACCGCTGGAAAGACTAAAAATCTTGGAGGATTTTTGATTGATTTGATGCTCAAGAGATTTGGATAGGGTGATATATAAATATAAGATAATTATAAGAGAGATATAGACAATATCACCAAAGGGGAAGTATTTATCTTATAACTCAACAAATTTTTGTTCACTTTACTCAATTGTCGATAAAAGAGTCTAAAATGCTCTAAGGTTGGAAGTTCAAACAAACAAGTGATACTTTAAGCACAAGCAATATGAGTTCAACATTTCAAGCCACATTTGAAATATCAATGACGTTAAGCTCATTTCGAAGTCTGCAAAAACGACTTTCATCTAAGGGCTTAGTGAATATATCCGCTAATTGATCTTCGGTTCTCACATTATCCACCACCACATCACCTTTGCTAACATGATCTCTAAGGAAGTGGTGTCAGATATCTATATGCTTGGTCCGAGAGTGTTGAACTGGATTTGTGGATATTTTCACCGCACTCATTATCACACAAAAGAGGCACTTTTTCAAATTTTATTCCATAATCCAACAATGTTTGCCTCATCCAAAGCAATTGTGCACAACAACTACCCGCGGAAACATATTCCACTCCGGCGGTTGATAAAGCTACAGAGTTTTGTTTCTTGGAGGACCAAGATACTAAAGATCTTCCTAACAGTTGACAACTGCCAGAGGTGCTTTTTCTATCCACTTTACATCCCGCATAATCGGAATCAGAATATCCAATTAATTCGAATTTAGCACCTTTAGGATACCACAACTCTATGTTGATGAATATTTTAGATACCTCAAAATGCGCTTAACGGCCATTAAATGACTTTCTTTAGAAAAGGCTTGAAATCTTGCACACATACAAACACTAAACATAATATCGGGCCTAGAAGCAGTAAGATATAATAAACTACCAATCATAGATCTATAAAACTTTGAGTCTACCGGTTTACCTCCTTCGTCAGAGACAAGGTGACCGTTTGTGGCCATTGGTGTCGTGATTGGCTTTGCTTCTTCAAGTCCAAACTTCTTGAGTAAGTCCTTCACATATTTGCTTTGACTGATGAAAGTTCTTTCCTTGAGTTGTTTAACTTGTAGTCCGAGGAAGAAACTTAGTTCACCTATCAAAGACATCTCAAATTCCCTAGACATCATATTACCAAATCCCTCACAAAAATCTTGGTTAGTAGATCCAAATATGATGTCATCAACATAAATTTGACATACAAAGAAATCATTTCCAATTTTCTTAGTAAATAAGGTAGTATCAACTTTCTCAATTTTAAAGCCTTTTGAAATTAAGAAGTCTCTAAGTCTTTCATACCAAGCACGAGGTGCTTGTTTAAGACAATAAAGAGCCTTGGAGAGTTTATACACATGATTCGGCTTTGTAGGATCTTCAAATCCGGGAAGTTGTTTAACAAATACTAATTCATTAATTTTTCCATTTAAAAATGCACTTTTGACATCCATTTGATAAAGTCTAATATTATGAGATGAAGCAAAAGCAAGCAAGATTCTAATAGCCTCAAGTCTAGCTACGGGAGCAAAGGTTTCACCGAAGTCCAAACCTTCAACTTGAGTGTATCCTTGAGCCACCAATCTTGCCTTGTTTCTTACTACCACTCTGTTTGCATCTTGTTTATTCTTGAAAATCCATTTGGTTCCAATGACATTGTGTTCATCCGGATTTGGTTCTTCTACTAATTCCCAAACATTGTTGCGGGTGAAGTTGTTTAATTCTTCGTGCATAGCATTCACCCAATCCGGATCTTTTAATGCTTCATCTACAAGTGTGGGCTCAAAAGAGGAAATAAAAGAGTAATTTTCACAAAATGAAGCAAGACGAGAACGAGTTTGGACACCCTTACGCAAGTCACCAACAATTTGATCAACGGGGTGATCTTTGGAAATTGAGTGATGAATTCTTGGATGATCAACCGGGATTTGTGAAGTAGAGGTAGAAGGTAATTTCGGTTGTTGTTGAGAGGAGTCTTCCACATTGACCACTTCAACTATTTGATCTTCATTTTGAAGAGTTGATGAAGAGGGGATAGCTTGAGTGGATGGATCTTCATCTTGATCACTATCTTCTTTTGGCTTGATATCCCCAATGGTCATGTTCTTCATTGCCACTCTCAACCCTTCATTACCTACATCATCCAAATTGTCTTGCTCCTCTTGAGAGCCGTTAGTCTCATCAAATTCAATATCATGTGTCTCCTCAACCAAACCGGAGTTTTGGTTGTAGACACGATATGCTTTGCTATTTGATGAGTATCCTAATAAAAATCCTACATCACATTTACTTTGAAATTTAGATAAGCGTGTACTTTTCCGCAAGATATAGCACTTACATCCAAACACTCGGAAGTAGGAAATGTTTGGCTTCCTTCCAATGAGCAGCTCATAAGGAGTTTTCTTTAGTAGTCGATGACAATAAAGACGATTTGATGCATGGCACGCGGTGTTGATTGCTTCGGCCCAAAAGGTGTCGGAAACATTGTACTCCGAAAGCATAGACCTTGTCATGTCTATCAATGTCTGGTTCTTTCGTTCGACTACTCCATTTTGCTCCGGTGTATACTTGGCCGAAAACTCATGTTTGATACCTTTATCATAACACTAATTTTCAACCTTGGTATTCTTGAATTCGGAGCTATTGTCACTTCTCACTTTCTTGATGTTGAAACTAAATTCATTTTTGGCCCTTTGAGCAAAGCTTTTGAAAGTGTTAAACATAATTGACTTATCATGTAAAAAGAATATCCATGTATATCTAGAAAAATCATCTACAACGACAAGACAATAACTATTGCCACCAATGCTCACAAAAGTAGTTGGTCCAAATAAATCCATATGCAATAATTCAAGTGGACTAGAAGTTGACATTGTGCTTTTAGTTGGATGTGAGTTTGCAACTTGTTTTCCGACTTGGCAAGCACTACATAATTTATCTTTTTCAAACTTTACATCCTTTAATCCAACAACTAAATCATGTTTAACTAGTCTATTTAGTTGTTTCATTCCAACATGCCCAAGCCTTCTATGCCATAGCCAACCTTCAGATGATTTAGTGAACAAGCATGTACCAAGATTAGTATTATTTGAATTGAAATCAACTAAATAGAGGTTGCCATGTCTAAAACCTTTGAAAATCAACCTATTATCATCAATACTAGTGATAATCACTTCTTTTGAAATCCAAGATCACAAAGTTGAGCTACGGATAAGATATTGAAATTTAGAGATTCAACAAGCAATACATTAGATATGGAGAGATCGTTTGAGATGGCAATTTTACCTAAACCTTTTACCTTTCCTTTGCTATTGTCTCCAAACGTGATCTTGTCATATTCCGCATCTTCGTTATTTAGAGAGAACATGTTGTGATTACCGGTCATATGTTGAGTGCATCCACTATCGAGTACCCAATGTTGTCCTCTGGCCTTATAATTTACCTACAAAACAAAGTTAGGTCCTTTTAGGTACCCAAATCTTTTTGGGTCCTTGGAGGTTAGTTACCAAGGATTTTGGGACCCAAATGGCTTTCTTTTTGGCACCAATGATCGGGGTTCCAACAAATTTGGCTTTAATATCGCCATTGTTCATTTTCTTTAAAACATAGCAAGAGTTGAATATAATAGATGAATCACTTTTTCTAGCATGGCAATTTTTCTCAATGTGACCTAAACTTTTACATTTATTGCAATATCCCTTTTCTTTTACAAATATGGTTTTAGATGGAATAAATGCATGTTTTCCCTTTTTAGGAATGTAGCCTAGTCCTTCTTTTCTTAAGGAGAACTTTTGACTATCTAGAAGATGTCTTAATTTTGATTCTCCTACATAGCATTTAGTTAGATCATTGGTTAGTTTTTCAATTTTGTCCTTAAGTTCATTGTTTTCAAGACTAAGCACATTATCATCAATTTTAGGTCTAGATGAGAATTCAATTAAATCTTCACAAGATGTAGATATGCTAGAAGTAGACATCATGGGCAAGTCATTCAAAATATTGCAAGTGATGCCTATTTCATTACCCGTTTTGTTGGCTTTATGAGTAATTAGTGAGTCATGAGCTTCCTTAAGCATCTCATGAGTTTCTTTGAGACTCATAGATGTGTTTAGCTCCTCATAGGAATTTTGAAGAGTTTTGTATCTCTTCTTCAATTCCTTGAATTTTTCTTTTTCTTTACTCATATAGTCATCAAAACCGGTGATCATCTCAACTAAGTCATCATAAGTATATTCATCTTCGTCACATGATACCTTCGATTCTCCTTTAGCCATGAGGCAATGAGGAGTGGAGAATAGAGATGGAGCTTCCTTGATAGCCACCCCGGCGAGTCCTTTGGGTGATGCTTCATCTTCGGAATCGGAACTTGAGGCATCCGAATCCCATTCAATGAAGCAAGCTTGTCCATCCTTCTTATAATATTTCTTGAAAACCTTCTTCTTGCTTTCTCCTTCCTTTTCGTACTTCTTCTTCTTCATCGATTTTTCTTCTTCCTTGTTTTTGCATTGTGTGGAGATGTGACCCTTTTCACCGCAATCAAAGTATCTTCTTTCTTCAAATGGGTTCCTATTGGATGATTGTCCTTTCTTGAAGGACTTTCCTTGATATCTCTTCTTCATAAACCGCTTGAATCTTCTCACAAAGAGAGCCATTTCCTCATCGGTGTCTCTCTCATCACTTTCTTCTTCATTATCTTCCCTTTTGGAGGCTTGAACTTTTAGTGCTATGTTCTTCTTGGAGTCGGAAGCCTCATCTTTCACTTCTTGAGATTTCTTGAATATGTCATGAGTGAGAATCTCACTCAAGACTTCCAACGGAGTCACACTCTTCAAGTTCGAGCGCACAAGTAAGGTTACAATAGTATCAAATTTTGAAGGTAAAGCTCTAAGAAACTTATGACAAAATTCCACATTTGTGACATCCATACTAAGCCCTTTTAACTCATTTACTATGTTATTTAATCGGTTAAACATCTCCGATACATCTTCATTGGGCAATATAACAAACTTTTCAAATTGGCCCTTATGGATAAATAATTTAGCATCCTTGACCATCGAGGTTCCTTCATGAATATCCATAAGATTTCTCCAAATATCATGGGCCGTTTCAAGTTTACAAATTCTATTAAATTCACCTAGATTTAGAGCACTATAAAGAACATTCATGGCTTAAGCATTTGCTAAGGCATTATCTCTATCTAGGTTAGACATGTCATCATCATCAAGAATTGCAAAGCCCTCATCCACCACTTTCCAAATCTTTCCACCCATGGCTTTAAGATAAACCATCATTCTAGTTTTCCAATAAGTATAGTTAGATCCATCAAAGAGTGGTGGTTTGCCAATATTGATCTGACCCTCACTAGCCATCTTTATCCTATTCCGGGATGGTTAAATCCTCTAAAAATGGAGTCCTAGCTCTGATACCAATTGAAAGGGATCTAAGATATCGACTAGAGGGGGGTGAATAGGCGATTTTAACAAATTATCAATAAAACAAACAATTAATAGTAAAAGAGCAAATAAATAACACAAGATGAACAATGAACAATTTCAACACAAGGATATATCCCGTGGTCTCGGTGATTTGCTGATCACCCCTAATCCACGTTGAGGTAAACCCAAATCTCTAACCGCTCCTCTATCTAGTCAACCTTCTCTCGAGAAGTGACCTAGATCTTGAGCTGGATCAGTGTGATGAGTTATCCAAATCTCGATTTCACTAAGGATGCACTTTACCGCTTCGGCAAGGTGTGCTCAAGCCTTTCACAAGACGTTCTGAGGCTTCTTCACAATCTTCCTCGAAGAGCTCACCAAAACCTTTCTCCTAGCCATCTAGGAGCCGGCAAACTCCAAGAGTAACAAGCCGGTGATGATCACTTAGCTTTCTTCTAGTGCCACAAGATTGATTTAATGATCTAAATGCAATGCACTATAAGATCTCAAATGCACACCCTCACAAATTCGAGAATTTGAACCCTAGAGTGTATGAAACTTGCTTAAGTTCTCAAGGATGATGACAATGCTCAAAATTATGCCAAAAGTTGTGAACAGGGCCGTGCATGGGAGTATATATCTCCCACAATAAATATAGCCGTTACAGGCCGTTGGGAGAAAAAGATCACTTGGCGGTCAGACCACAGTTATATGCCCGGTCAGATCGCCGCAATTGCAACGGCATTAAACAGGCGCAATAAATGCTCAACTGCCCCTGTCAGGCACACACACGGTCAGACCGGAGCCAATTTCGGTCAGATCGTGAAACTGTCCAGAGACGACACAGTTTCTGGACACATTATACGGTCAGGCCGATAAATACGGACAGACCGGCCATACGGTCAGACCGTAGTTCAAAAACACGGTCAGACCGATTTCTTGGTCAGACCGGTCTAATCAAACAGTCAGACCGTCATAGCTCAAAAACAACATAAGGATAAATCAAGAAGTTCCAGGAGACTGACCTAGGACTTAACTACGGACAGACCGACCTTATTAAGGAATAAACTACACTTAGACATAATGTCGATCAGTCCGAGATCCTATTCGGTTAGTCCGTGTATTCGGTCAGACCGGTTTAACACACGGTCAGACCGACTGAGACAGTGCTGAGCAGAAATGAGCTGAAACAAGCATTTTCAAAGTATATGACCTTCTAGTATGCAATGCAAGTTGATTTTATGATTTGTGGCACATAAATGAAGTATTTCGTGATACACCACATGCTCCTCTTAATAGTACGGCAACTATTCTAAAATTCGGTCAAAATTCTTCTCTAATCACCTTAGACCGGTAAAAATGGAAAAGACTCTATTTCGTACCTTTGCCTTTTTGATCAATGCCCTTTCTTCATCATGAGGCTCTTTCTTTGCTTTTCATTAACCTGTCTTTTAAGTTTCTTCTTGACACAATTTAGCAGGTATCGTTAGTATAGTATTTGTAGTTGTCATTAATTACGAAAATACTCTTTAGGGGTCTAGAAGCTACAACCTACCTGGAGCATTCTCTGCTTGGTGGTTATAATCCTCGAGGAAAGTCATCGTGGCGGGGTTACTTCCCGGGTGGTCATGATCCTTCGGAGAAGGTCATCCTATAGAGGTTACTTGCTGAGTGGTCATAACCTTCCCTGTCTTCTATGAAGTTCTCAACACTTGGGGGAACGACTTCCACAAGTATTTCCAAGTAATCACTGGAGTAGTTTGTTCTGAGGGCCAAATTTTTTTGGTTCCAGCAATTATATCTATCCTTTTTTCATTTTTTGCTTCATGATTTTTTCAATTGGAGTCTTCTTTATAGAAGGGTATGAATTCATGATGTACGACATGTAGGATCAGGTCTGAGGAAGTAGGCTATGACACTTGTTAAATATAGTCTCGGAGGAAGCTAGAAGTAACTGATACTTATGAGAAACTATGGTAGACTATGGCATGGTTTGGAAAGTTTCGCAATGAGGATTCTTATGGAAGTTTTTATGTTTATCCATGTGGGTTTTTTCAACTTGATTTCATCGTTAGTTCTGTTTAACTGTAGGCTTAGAGTGCCTCAAGTATCTATAGCACCAATAATACAATGTACAAAATTACGTTTCGTATAACTGAAATGAATCCTATTACTTGTATTCACCTCTAACATCTTTTGTTGTTGTCTAATAATTAAACTTAGTACTTGGACTCACTTGGTTTTGTATATTCTACATATAGCAGAAGTTCAGCTAAGCAATATCAAGATTTAGGGTGTGCTTGGTTTGAAGCCACAAAAGGCTGCACTTGAGTTAGATACTGCCACAGTTAGATAGGCATTTTTGGCCAGAGTTGTGGCTTGCTACAAAACTTAAGCGAGTGGCCCACCTATCATAGACACAAATATGTGGCCTTTTGTGGCCAAAGTTGGACAGCCCAAACACTTTCTTAGGCATGCCACCTTTTGCAGTCTCAAACCAAATACGCCATGAAATATGTACTTTTTTGGTCAAACTTATCTAGGAAAAGTATTAGGATTTGTCTGAATCCGAACATGTTTCTTGGGGGAAGAATTTGTCTAAGCTTCTTGTAGTTATAATCAAATTCCATGGAATTGGGTGTGGAAATCCACTTCCAATTCCCGGCATATGTCAAACACAAGAATTTGATATTAGGGCTTTAATTGCAATTCAATTCCTTAATTCCAGTTCCAATTCCTGTGATCTAAATGTGGTGTTACAGTTTTTTCTTTTCGCATTAATTTACTTATGTAAAGCTAGAACATAAGTGAATCTTTATCTCCATGTAACTCCAAGGGACTACTCTTAACTCCAAAATTTTCCCATTGAGGCAGTGCTGGATGTGGAGTAATCTTGGATAAATACCAAATTTGGTTGTTCTAGAAAAGAGGAAAGAGAAGAGAGAGAAGACTGCATGGTTTTCAGTCTTTCCTTTTCTTTTTTTTTTTTGCAAAAAAAAAATCTTTTTTATGGCTATATGAGACTCAAGATATGGCTTAGAGTATTCATCTATGTACCCATCTCAAGTGCTTTCTAGATAAATTTTTAGATGGTTTAGGTTTGCCTCCTAATAGTTTCTGTGGAAATTAGTGAGGTGCTCACTAGATATAGAACAATATCCCCCTCTTCTCATTAGCTATTTGTAGAAGGAAGATTTGATGGAGTTTGTGACGCAGCACATGTTATTGGAGGATCTACTCCAATTTGCAAAATGTTGAAGTAACAGCTTCAACGTGCTGTGATAGATTATCACTATATGGGTGGTCTGAATCCATGGACAACAAGCGCTTTGTTCAGAGTTTGATACACAAGATCTAATCCTAGATATAGAGAAAGCACATGCTCCCTTGTGTGGTAGAATCGTTGTAAAATCTGCTTGTAAACAAGAGGTTCTATTCCTATTTGTAGGATCCTTGTAGGTTCCTTGCAACCCATGGCCCCATTGCCTTAGCAACTAAGTAACTTAACAACTAAGGAAGCTGAAATCCTTAGGAACTAAGCAATATGACATCATTTACTAAGCAGCTGAGCAATATGACATCACATCCTTAGCCACTAAGCAATATGACATCATTTCCTTAGCACCTAAGTATCTTAACAACCGATGGAGGTGCTGCACCTTCCATGTCTCATCAGTTTGCTAATGATAAGGAGAATGTGTAGAATCAATAAACTTGGGGCTTTTTCATCAGAATCTGTTTACCATTAGATATGATCACTTTGTAACACCTATTTGAGGTTCTTATTTGATAATTGTTCTTTCTGTGCTCACCTATCTTGCTCCTCTTTTAAAAGGTACAAGAAAATTTCTTTATTTCTTCCTCTAATTTTGCATAAGAAAAGTGATATTCCTATTGATACTGTTGCTTGCTCTTGCTGGAGGGTGGGTTGCATGCACATCCTCATGCATAGTGTTTGGATTAACTGGGCGTTGAGAATGTTTTTCGAATAACATAGTTACCAGGTCAGAATCACATTTACAGTAATCATGAAGTTAATCTGGTGATTTTTGCAGCTGAACTTCCACTTGATAAGAGTGTTTAGGTTATGAATGAACTAGAAATTTTGATAGTTTGATCCCATCACTTCGTTGCTGAGTTGTATCCATTCTGTACCAACTATGACATTTTGAGTTTGTTTCTTCAATCATCACAACTTGTAAAGAATTCAAAAATGACACTCTGTTTCTTTCAGTTACTTGCCCAGAAGTTAAGCTCTTAGTTTGATTAATGGATGAACATTGGGAAACTGTAAGATAAAGTGCTTTCTATCAATTCATGAAATATTCCAAGGGGGCATGTTCTTATCGTAAGTCCTTTCTAGAATTTAGAACAAAATAAGTTCAATTATATTTAGTTTCCATTTTTGTATTAGATTTTATTTAATCATGAATCACTTGGGCTATAGGGCCTGTTTGGAAAGGTAATTAAGAGGGTTATCTTCCAATTTATTGCCAAAATTGACTTATCTATGGAGCACTGGGCTTCAAGGCCTGTTTGAAAGGGTTTAAGCTTGAGCTTAAAGTTAGTACACATGTAAAAAACCTTGCAGATGGCCTGCTGTTGGTGTGGATTCTTGGAGAAGCTTAAGCCCATTTGGTCATTTGTATGGACTATTTAGAAGTTGAAAGCTGCGTTCTCTGGCATATGGGCTCATGGGCTCATGTGGTCTATGCACAAGCCTCTTTGTACAGGGCCATAATTATTGAATGAACCAACTGCGAAGGTAGTGTGGCAAAATAGTTATGTTCACTGGTTGGGCTAACTATTTCCTTGCAATGTAAATCAGCTAATGACCAAAGTGTTGTAGCAGTGGTGATCTTTTGCCATTTTTAATCATACCTGGATATTTCGCAACTGTGTCATTTCTGATGTTTTTCACTGAGACTTTCACAGTATTAAAGCTATCATAAGAAACACATTTGCCTGTTAGTTTTTCTTAGTGCAAATGCAGTCACATTTTTTGGCTAAAAGATGAACGATGCCATCATGGACGGTTCATATTGTGCACTTTTTTTTCCCTCTGCGGTACAATTGTTTCTCCTTTTTGAACCTTTAAATGTAGCAAAGCTGTAGATTTCTATCAACTAATTCTTATGTGAATGATTGTCTAAATATAACATATTTTATTTCTAAAGTATTACTCTTCATTACAGGAATAAGCTAGGGGATAGGTCCCTGAAGCTTCTCTCAGGATCATGTTGTCTGCCACATCCAGATAAGGAGGAAATTGGTGGTGAGGATGCACATTTTATTTGGGATGAGCAGGCTATAGGGTTAGCTGATGGTGTTGGTGGTTGGGCAGGCTATGGGGTTGATGCAGGCCAATATGCTAGGGATCTTATGTCTCATGCAGTAACTGCAATACAAGAAGAGCCAAAGGATTCCATTGATCTAGCAAGGGTACTAGAAAAAGCTTATAAGAGCACAAAAGTAAAAGGTTCATCAACGGCGTGCATCATTGCTCTAACAGATCAGGTTTGTAATTGATCTTGTTTATGTTTCTATGATATTATTATATGCTTCCTTCTCTATGGCTTTGGCACTAATATGAGAAGTTGAGACTCTTGTTTGTTAAATGATTTTGTTATATAATTAGTGTTATTGAATACATTGCACATTTTAATAGAGGTCTCTTGTGTGATCCATGCTGTGCATTGAGTAACTCATCTGAGTTCAAGGAAACTGTGGAGTATTGGATAAAGTTCCTTTCATAATTGTGTATTATGCCAGGCAACTAGATATTGGTGATTTAAGTCTCATACCAAAAGAAAGTCCTTTTGGTTTTTCAATTACCAATGGAAAATTAAGTACAACTTATACACACACGTGTGAGTTGGATTTGAAATGGGGAATTGAACTGAGGAATCTAATTGCTCCTATTTGAATACTACAGGGGTTTATTTACTCCAATTTTAAGTGGAGGGATCCGATTGTACAAAAACTAATAGTAGAGGAGTCTCAGTTGCTATTTTTCCAATTTGAAATCATTCAATTGGTTTTGAGTCATTAAGAGGCTCAATCTGCACTAAAATAAACCCTCTTGACTCTTAGTGAACAAAAAGCGATGTTATATAATTCTAGGTCATGGACTTTCAGACCATTTATTGTTCATGTTGTAGGTTTTGAAGACTTGGTTTTCTGCAACTAGGCCTTTTGGATTGTATGGACATCTCTTTGACATTTGGATACGATTGTTGCTCTGGATGGAACTTGTACCAAAATAATAGGAAAAAAAAAATGTAGCACCCCTCATGGTTTCATTGTTTGATCACTAGGTCCTCAGTTTGTATTTGCATCTATTCAATGAGTCTATTGGATCGTTCTGAACATATACATGTGATATATGCCATCAACATCCAAATATTGCACAAATTGACGCATATGAGCCCCCTGCTGCTGTTCTCATGTGTAGACCTATTTTGTGGGACCCAAGAACAACAATTTTCAATTTTGGGATTCTTGGGGATCGGCAGGGATTCTTGCTCATATGCAATATTATTTGAAGTATTAAGTAGTCCTTCCTGTTTTTTTTTTTTATTGAGGAAAAACAGTAGGAAAGCTACCTACTGTAAAATCTGATAAATCAAAGAGTTTATATACAATCGAAGATGAGAAAAGTAAAGAAGGAAGAAGAGAAGTTACGTACAATTTTAGCAATTTATAGAAACCAAATCAACCCAATTCAAAATATCTTGTTTTTTCTTTTCAGGAGCTCTCTCAGCTACTAATCTCAGATCAATAGCATAGTTTCTCAACCATTGTGTAGGCATCTTTTTTTGTTGGAAAATAAGATAATTTCTGATCTTCCAAATATTCCAGAGGGTTAGAATGATCGATTCCATATAAAATGTCCAAAAATGTGCACAATAGTGTCGATCCCTCATTAACTTCTCAAAAATTGAAAGATCAGAAGCCCAAGACACACCAATCAACCTCCAGCACATTTTTGTGAAGGTACAATCAAAAAAGAGGTGGTGGTGTATTTCCAAATTATTTGATTGACATTACTCACAGGTATATGATGCCGCCAAAATTTTTTTCCTTCTCAGTATATCTCTAGCATTTAATCTATCACAGAGAAACACCCAGAAAAATACTTTATGCTTCATCATGCAAATATTTTTCCAGCATTCCTTAAAAATGGTGTGACTTTCAGTTTGTCCAGCTAGATAGCGATAGACCTTCTTGGTTGAAAACCAAATTTGTTCCTCACCAAGAATAACCCATTTGTCCTCAACACTGACAGTGTATCTATATTCATGATGCATATTTTGTAATAGCAAAAATTATTAGTAAGTAGTCCTTCCTTTGCAAAATATAAGGCATATTTTGATCATACACATAGATTAAAAAAGTTCTAAAAGAATATTGAGCGAACATGACTAAGCTACCCTCATTCATTGATACCTTGAAAATGAGAGAGAATGGTTGTGTGAGAGATTAGTCATAAATAACAAAGATAATAGAGAAGTAAATAAGAGGATAATAGAACATATAGCAATAAATGTGTATTAATGTCTTATATTTTGCAACAAGATTGAAAAAATTATGTCTTTTATTATGCAAAAGAGGGAGTAAAATTGTTTGCAAGTTTTGAGCCCTTCATGTTAGATTAGTAAGCATGCATGTGCACACAACAGATTGTTGATGGTACTGTCACTATTTGCTGCATAATAGATTGGCAAAGTATTAGTCTGCTGTTTCTTGTAAACGAGGTAGATCAATATACTTGCCCTTTTTATTTGGTCAAGACTATCAGGAGAATAAGGGCCCAATGTTTAGACCCCTTGTTGTGAATGTACTTATAAAATACTTTTATTTCAAATAGATTGGCAAGCATGGGCTGTGCCTATGTCCCACTGTCTCTAATACATAATATTTGTATGACAGATATTTTTATATGATACTTTTTTTTAAAAGAATGCCTAGACACCATGGGTACATAAATAGAAAAGCATAAAACAGTCTTTTTATTTTCAAAAACTTAGAAGTAAAATATTGGGGCATGATCTAATTGTGTTGATGGCTTTCTAGGAAAAGAAATTGAAAGTATCATCAAAATTTTTAGAGCTATATACAACATGCAAAAAGTGGGGTTTTTTTTGGGAGTGGGTGGGGCGGATGGGTAGTGATGTGAAATCAGGAGTTGGTCCCAATATTCATGACGTAGCAACAAAAAAAAAAAACTAGGGTTGTGACTTGATGAAAGAAGTAGCCAATCAATGTGACTTGACATATGACCTACTATTGAGACATTTACCCAACCACAAATCAGCAAAGAACCAATCCACACAAGAACACACCTGGGCTGAGTATGAATTGGGGGCTTTGTGCAACTTGATCACCAATCTACGTCGGAGACCAGCAAAGCAAGATAAGAAAAGAGCTATAGATTGGTAATTCTCTCTATGAGATATGCAAAAGCATAATTGTATTAATAAAAGTTATTCCCCAACTAACATGCAATTGATACATATAGAAATAACCTTCAGAATTGAACTAGACTTTGAGATAAATTAGGACTCCAGAAAAAAAAAAAGAAACAAATAGATAACTTCGGATTACTACTAAAGTGAACAGTACTGTGCTACAGTATTAGGATTTGACCTAGTCAACATGTGTGTGACTTCGATAATATAGGCAGCAATTCAAATTAGAATTGGATGAGACTTTAAACTCAAAGTACAATAGACTTCTTCTGTGACTCATCTTTGACTTCTATTTGGATTAGAATTCTACTCCATCTCGGATTGTTGTTGTAGTTCAATTTCCAATTGTAACTTGGTTTGAATCTTCACCTCCAAGTTGGATTGGGATTGTTTGCAGCAACTTGGTGCTGAATTGGACTCGATTGGAAACACCGAGTACGAATCCTAGTGGAACTTGGATTCGTCTCCAACTCATGTTCTCCCACTTTTGTTTCCAACTTCAATTTCCAGTGGAATTAACAACTTGCTTGGCTTCCATAGCAGGAGCCCTAGCAACTTCATCCAACCTTTAGATATCATTGGCATCATGAACTTGTCCTATTTGTGTGTAGATCCTTGCAAGATTGGTTCTTGTTTAGTTGCAATGATCTCTTGTGCTTGTTGTTCTAGAGCATCATGGTTCATATCAGGCAGTGCAACCATATCTGCCAAAAAATTTTATTTTGGAAATTCACTAATATTTATGTGGTGTTTATTGCAGACATTTCATATTCCCATATTAGTAGGTTTTGGTATTGGAAATTAGAGTTGTGAATGTGCCAGGTCAAGTTAGGTCATGCAGCACGATTCTTACATGGGTGTTGTAATAGTAACCTGAACACAACTAGATTATTGAACATGCTACACAACTAGATTATTGGTTACTCTTTTTCACAACTTGTGCTATGATTATTTATGTCATCTTTAGGAGACAGTTTTATTTAATTACTTTTTGATACTAGTAAGACTCATAGTCTTCCTTGATTAACCTAATTGTGAGCATTGAGAAATAGAAAGGGACATTTCTACTGGCTGAACTTGGTCATTGGCACATTGTCCTTTGCAGTGAAAATTTCTTAGTTAGTAATATAATTATACAATTCCCTTGTTTTTCCCACCCATGTTGGAAAATAAATTCATGGTTGATCCTGATTCATTTCTTCTTAGATATATGTGGTGTTATTATTTGATAGGGATTGGCTGTAAACTGACTCTTGTTTCAGGGAATACAAGCAATCAATCTTGGAGACAGTGGCTTTATTCTTATCCGTGACGGTTGCACTCTGTTTAGGTCACCTGTACAGCAGCACAATTTCAATTTCACCTACCAACTTGAGAGTGGCAACTCAAGTGACCTGCCTAGTTCTGCACAGGTAAGTTCTTGTTTCCTGCCGCTTTCGTTATCCAAATTTAAATTGCTTTCATGTTTCCTACTCAGATGTGCTGGACATTAAACATTTATAATTTTCTTGTAATTTTATTTGCTATCTGAATAATCAGTATGGCATATGAATTACTAGCACTTCCTTGGGGTTGTAGAATGACAATTATTGTCTACAGTACCAAAGTTGCATTGAAATTGTAAAATTTTGGTAATTCTACCTACTTCTGGAGTGTACAAGGTCATTTCTCCTAAAATATAGTGGCAGTTTAGTAAATCTTGCTTCAGAGCTCATATATACTGCTATGATTGGTTATAACTGAAAACTTGTTGAAGATAGAAATCTGTGGTCGGTCCTACTGTTGAGCTGAAGGCCTCTATTTGGGCATTTTTTAAATCAGGAAAAATACTCAAGATATTTCATGAAGTTTGACGAGAAAAATGCGTGAGAATAGCTTCAAGGCACTCTATTAATAACCCATTAGCCCTATTTTCAAAGTTCATTTGATTTTTCTTTTTGTTTATTTCATATAAATTATTGCAGAGGGTCATTTTGTCTTGAATAGTGTATTGAGATGATGTAGGCATTAAGAAAGATGTACAGGTTAATGTTGTAAAGTTGATTAGAGAAGCCTTTCTTGCGTTGTTACTGAAATTTGCTTAAAATCCCATCATCCGGGAAGAAAAGATTTATTATAGTCAGCAGGCTATGAGTCCTGTAGTCCAAATACTTGCCCTTGTGTTTAGAGGATAAAAGCACTTTTAGAAGGGAATGTTTTGTTTCTCAGTAGTGTATGAGCACAGGAGAGTTCAGCACTTGCCAGAACATTCTTTCCTTCTTAAGATCCATGTACTTTCACAACGACGAGAGTTCACTTGGAAATGTCAGAAATGATCATTTGCAACGTTAGCTTTGCATGATCATCAGTTATGAGTTTGTTATGCTGGCTTTATGTGCTACTTGATTATTTTTATGCATAATTGTGAGCCCGAGAACTGTGGTATCTTTTCTGCTTGTACAGATACTAAGCTCAAGAAAGTTACACCTAATTTTTCCTTCTCCAGGTGTTCAAGGTGTCTGTTGCATCTGGTGATGTAATTGTTGCTGGAACGGATGGGTTGTTTGATAACTTGTACAACAATGAGATTACAGCAGTTGTTGTCCATGCAATCAGAGCTGGTCTGGAACCTCAAGTGACGGCTCAGAAGATAGCAGCACTTGCACGCCAACGGGCACAGGACAAAAACAGGCAAACACCATTTTCAAGTGCGGCCCAAGATGCTGGATTTCGATATTATGGTGGGAAGTTGGACGACATCACTGTTGTTGTTTCTTACATAACCGCTTTTGGCACTTGACAAGGTGCTTCCTGTTTGCTTGCTCTGTAGATAGCCACACCTGCATCGTAAATTCTGTAGTATGTAATGAGAATATCCTTTCTTTTGCTGACCTTGTATAAGACATTGATGATCTTCCTCCAATGATACATCGGCATCAATTGTAGTCTGTTTTGTTTAATATGCTTAGAAGATTATTCAGGAGAATGAAGCACAGCAGACCTAAATTCCATTTCCCTTTTGTGGATCTTACCTGATATTTAGGAGTTATTACTCAAAGAACACATGGAACTAAATCATTGTTTTCTCTCAAACTTATGAACCACTAAATTTACTATTCTTGTAGTTGCGATAGTCATATAGTAGTTTGCTATACTAAATGAGTTAATTTATTTTATATTTGTAAAATATTACTTGCATTTTTTTCATGCTCTTCGTCAATCTCAATTTATTATGTTGAAATTTTCTACTATACTACAGAAGAAACCAAGGGACAAAGTAATTTTCTGTAAATTCCTTAAAATCTGATCACCAAATTGCAAATTCTCTTAGACTTAGAGAAACCCTAACCGCACCTCGGAAGAGCTTCCTTGCAATTTCCCAAAAAATTGAGGGCTAACACACAAAAATGCCAGAACTGATAGATGCCCACACTCTACTTTCTCATCTCCAACTTAGGCCGCCGTCGGTGGCCGAGCCTCCTAACTCTGGGGCGTGCCATCGTGCCACCCATACACACCACCATACCACCACCATCTCCTCTGCTGTTCACCGCCCACCACAGCCACATCTCGCCGCGCCACTGCAAAACCCTAATTTGCTTCTTCCTTCTTCCTCTTTCTTCTTGCCCCCCGCCGGCGAGTGCACCGCCAACGAGTTTCCTACCCCTCTCGCCTTCTAGCCTCCAAGCCCCCCTCTTCTTCTCTCCTTCCTCCTAGATCTGAGCCCCTCAAACCCTAGATCTCTTCCCTCGTCGCCGCAGATCTGAGCCGCCGCGGTCGACACCACCGCCGCCGCTCTTCCTCCTCCTTTGGTGAGCCACCCCGTGCACCGTCGCCTCTACCTCTGCGCGCCCCTGCATGAGTCAACTCCTCTCCACCCAGGTTTTCACTGCGTCGCCTTGAGGAACGTGACACCACCGAGGTGCGCCGCCCAATTCTCCCCTTCTCCTTCTCCGGCGCCACCACAGTGTGCCGCGTCCTCTCCTCTAACGACAAAAACGACGCTTCGGCGACCGCTTCGGCACGCTAGCGACGACTTCCTTGACTTCGGCGACCTCTGCTTCGACGTCGTTCGGTCGCTCTCGGCCAAGATGGAGACCGGCGACCTTCTTCGTCCTCTTCTTCGACAACTCCAAGTGCAGCGAAGGTTTGTTCAACGGCAGCCACCCTGGTTCCTCCCCAGCTCATCCCTCGGCCGCCATGGCGGAACACTAGTGCAGCAGTGCAGTGCTACCCTGGCCAATGGTTCCCCCTTCGCTTACATCCAACAACAACCAGCACGTCTGGCCATCTCCAATTCCCTTCTTCTTCCCTTTTTGCTCTGAATTGTCAATGCTTTGTACATAATTAACAAATGCTTGAACAAGTGGATTTAATCAGTTGTAAACCAATTTCAATTTTATGTCTATTTTGCTTCTTCTGTTCTCCCATGCGATGTCTTGTGATGCAATTTTGATAACATATACTGCCGATCAGAACACTGATGAATTGAGCTCAAATTTTAATCAAATTGCTTGCCTCAGTTCTTGAGTGGTATCACTTCTGGGGTCAACTTCTAATTTTAAATCTTGTTTGCTGTCTGTCGATTTGGATGATGGATGCTCTAATTCTGGAAATCCTTTGATCATACTGTTTGTGCTTCTATTGTTGTGACACAGGGATTGCAGGACTGGAAATAGCAATTCAGAAATCAGTGCTACCTTTGTCCACTTAGTGTTCTGAGCTTCAGTGTAGAATTCATTTCCTTTGCTAAACCTGAGAATTGGTGCTGGTTTCTGTGTGCTAAAATTCCAGTTGGTTTGGCAATAGGTTAAGTGACCAGGGATTTCCAGGTTTTGAAAGTTGCTGTTTTCAATTGTTTCGTCATGTGAAATTGGAACCTAGAGGTGTAATCACAGTGTTTTCCAGTGTTTGAAACCAATTTATATAATCAGTAAGGCCCATTGTGTAATTGTTCAAGGTTCAATGCTTTTGGTTAGAGATGCTGGAGAATTGCACTTCCACTAATCTTTTCCATGTTTGTGCTTGTGTGGAAGTCCCTGAAATGGTTGTGTAATTCTCCAATGATTCTGAGGTCCTGAGTATGTGCTCTAAATTTAATGTATTTGGGGGGTTTTGTACTCAGGACAGCAGCAGGATCAGGTTGATTTCTATGTTCATCCATTTTGCTAGATGGTTCAATCTGGGCATACTTCTTTGAATTGAATTTATGTCGTGTTGTAGTCCTGCAAATCCCAGAAAAATAGAGGTAAAGAGGTCTTTTTCTCACGAGGATCTCTTTGAGAGCCCAAGGGCACGGTGACCCGGGCCTCAATCAAGCTTCGGCCCCTCCTAGAGGCCCAAGGCACGAGGAACATCCAATGTGCCCTTTGACGGAGCCTCACTCGGATTTCTCTGGAGACCCGGGAGAGTTAGACTCGGACAAATGTGGTCTGGATCTCTCCCGGACCCCTGGAGCCTTAGTAGTCCGGAAAGTTCAAGTAAGTTATGTTTGGAAGCTATCTGGACCCCTTGGGATCAGTAGTCTAGACGTTTTATGCAGATAAGGTTTGTCCCCAGTGACCCCTTGAGCCTTTGGAGGTGCTCTTTAACGTAGTAGCCAAGTAGCGATAAGGTGTTCGCCACTCTTTGGAGCTTTCTGCACCAGGCCAATTGATTTTGAGATTGTCGTGGTATTACGTATACCATGGTAGGTTTTGCGAAGGTTCCTAGCGAATGAACAACGACGCGAGCTGACCGTGCGATCGGTTACCTCCCGTCGGGCAAGCACAGAGAGTGACATAAAGATTTATATAGGATCAGGCCCCAGTAGGGACTCTAGTCCTGTCGACACCCCGGACGTAAGTCCGCTAGAGAGGTTCTCTCGTGGGGAGAGGTCTCCAAGGGATGTGATACGGGGTGTCCGATCTTCACGACGTAGGATCGTTGATAACTCGTTGATTCGTGTAACCTGACGAACCGATAGCACCAATCACTGTCAATACAGCAACCTGCAACAAAAGAATTCGCCTAACCACACGTCAATATCATTTCCGGGTTGTCTGGGTCCTGAGATTAGTAATGCCATCATGATGTACTTGCGCTTCATGCATAACCAAGGAGGAAGATTGTAGATGCATAAAAGAACCGGCCAAGTGCTGTGTCGACTGCTCATATTACCATGTGGGTTCATACCATCTGTACTCAGCCCGAACCTTATATTCCTAAGTTCGCCGCTGAACTCAGCAAATGTTCTGTTGATGTTTCTTCATTGAATAGAATCAGCTGGGTGTCTCAGTTTTCCGTCTTGTTTCCGGGCTTCAGCATGCCAACTCAAGTGCTTCGCGACTTTCGGATTTGCAAACAGCCGCTTCAATCTAGGTATCACAGGCAAGTACCACACTGTTTTCGCCGGAAGTCCTTTCTTTACCTCGTGACGTTCACTGTCAATCCGGTCCCTACGCGTATACCTCGATGCGCCGCATCTTGGACAAACATGCAAACTGGAGTACTCGTTACGGTATAACACAATCATTTGGGCATGCGTGTATTCTTTCGATTTCCATTCCCAATGGACACAACAGTTTTTTGGCTTGGTAAGTAGATCTTGGCAACTCATTTCCCTCTGGAAGCATGTCCGCTAGAAGATCTAATAGTGCCGTGAAACTCTTATCACTCCAACCGTTGCCTGCCTTCAAGTTATATAATCTCAGCACAAAAGACAGTTTTGTAAATGTTGCACATCCAGGGAACAGAGGCTTCTCAGAGTCAGCAATCAGTTTCTCAAATTCACAGAAGTCGTTTTCGTTGTAATCTTCCTCTACATCACGTAACATCTCATCTAGATTGTCATCATCATCATCATCTACGTGCACATCAGAATGAACATTATCACAATTCGGATGATCATCGATATTATTGCAATCCACATCCGAGTCCTGCTGATTGGTAGTAGTGGTGCTTGTTTCCTCAAGATCTTCGCCATGCCATATCTAATGGGTGTATCGCGCGTTAAAACCACGACGAATCAAATGACTTTTAATTTGATCAGAGTTGCTAAACCTCTTCAAGTTCATATAATCTGTACAAGGACAGAGCATATTTTTCTCTCCCTTCCTCTCCTTTTGTTGCTCAGCAAATTTAATAAACTCATTCACACCATCCAAATATTCAAAAGTAGTACGTTTTATTCCATACATCCAATATTTCCTGTCCATCTACAATTAACAAAATTTAACGAGTCAGTCATGCATGCATGAAACCTGCCCGATTAAGTTATGTATATGTACATGTACAGCCTCTTACAACATATGTGTTCAACCCTAGCCTGACGAAATTAACACTAATTAACCTAGCTAACTATACAATACAAGCTAGTTAGCTCCTAAAACATGACGCATTTTCAGTTACCTAGCTCCCAAGCTTACAGCTACAAACTTAATTGGAACTACACAATACAGCTAGCTTGCAAGTAGAGAGGGAGGGAGATCTAGAGGGAGAGAGATAACTGTCGACAATTAATCTTACCTTAAAGAGAGGGGCGCAATCAACTTCCCTCCAGTTTGCGCTGATCACCCTAGCAGTGTAGCTGCGAGCGTGGAACTTTCATCACAAACAGAGGGACACAGAGTGCAACAGAACAAATTAAAGAGCAGCTCAGCAATGGTCGAGTGGGGTTTTCCTTATAATGGAGCTTTTTCTAACGGTAAATACATGAAATAACCGTTAGACTAACTAAGGTAATTTGCCTCTCACATATTCTATCGGTAAAAACACACATATACCGTTAGAGAATGTACATTACTGAGCAAGTATAGGCCTTGTTCTATCGGTAAATATGTGTATTTACCGTTAGATGATGCATGACAGAGCAAGTACATGAGTTTTTCTACCGGTAAATATGTGTATTAACCGTTAGATGATGCATGACACACGAACATGAGTTTTTCTATAGGTAGATATGTGTATTTACCGTTAGAGGAGGTACTTGTAACGCACATGACACCAGTTCTCACATCCAAGGAATCATACCAATGTAACATCAAACATATCTTACATCAAACAGATCTTAACTATAAGATAAAGCAATATTTCAAGAAATGCTAATTTGTGGATTAACTTGGAGACACAAAAATACTTTTCTTAGGTACTCGGGACTTCATCTTGCCAAAGAAATTAGACATGCCAGTTCACAAATTCATGTACAAACATACACATGCCAGTTCACCAATACAAATTCAGGTACATGTCTGAAACAGCAGTACAAATACACACCTACCAACCAATACAATTAAATACACAAATATTCCCTACACATTCAAGTTCATGTCCCAATTAGCAATACATGATACACAAATATACAACAATATACAAATACAACAATTCACACATTCGATGTATATTAGAAAAGCCACGTCTGAAATTAACAACAGATCACGACGAGGACCTAGTGGCCCGTACATTTTACATAAAAGAGAACCTTTGCATGTTGCGACAATGCAACTAGCGCCTACAAGTTAGACCTGATACATAACAAATCCATTCATCCAAAACAACAAATGTCTGAACCACATTGGACTTAACCATAGGAGTTCAGTTCGAAGACGCCCGAGGAGCTGGAACTGCCGTCGACTTACATTTGTACGTATTGGTGATTTCCTCGGACTCAAACTCGATCAACTCAACTCAACTCAACTCAACTCAACTCCAATAACAAAAAGAACCAACCTTCCAAGATGTTGTTTTGTGTAGTGATGGTGTAGAATGGCTTTGCAAATAACAACAATTCTTCTCCTCCAAGCAGGTAAGCATCTGGCCACAAGCTGGTGCATGCAAAAAAATGTAAGATGCTTCCTATAGGTCCTGATTTGAGAAACACGCAGGGCTTAAGGATCTTCTTGACCGAGCCAACCAAGATCTCGCATTTCACGTCCTTCCAGCTCTCGACGGTGATCTTCACCGTTTCTTTCGCCAACAAGCCAACGTAGGCAGCGTACTGCGACGAAGAACCGTGAAATACGTTGCCCCTCATGAGCATCATCCAAGGACGTGCAAAGATCATAATCATATTGAAAAGAAGACACATCAAAATGAAGGATACAAAAAAAGCAGAATAATTGCCATAATCGGATTAGAATGATTTACGTACCTTGCTTGGGATGCGGAAGTCTAGAGGGCGTCGATGGAGGTGCGGAGGTGCAGCGGTCGCCTGTAGAGGTGCGCCGGCCGTCCATGGAGCTTACGGGTTAGGACTACAAGCCCCAGATGAACTATGAGAATGAAGAGATATACCACTATATTTATAGTACTAGATAAATTCTATCGGTACACAAACCGGTACCGTTAGTCATTTTATATATATTCTAACGGTAAAAAATCACATACCTGTAACAGCCGCAAAATTCCATTCTTAAACTCTCTACTTCTCAGATTTTCTTTCCGGTCTAAATCTTCCGAAATTTTGTTTAATTATCTTTTTATTCCGATCAGCGAAATTCTTTCACCTGTTCAATCCTAAATCATCCCCCCCAATATTTTCTCATGCATGCATATTTTTAAGTTCATGGCATCATGATTTTACGCATCAAACAAATCATTTTTCCACATGAAATAATGATTTTCCTATTTGGAAATTGCATAAAGGAATATATTTAATTTAAAGTAATGCATTAAAAATTCTGTGAAAATATTTAACATATTTTATTTGCACAAGTAACCAGGTTCCACAACTTCCCATGCACTGACATTTTGCATTTCAGCCCTCCTATTTTCAGAAATTTCCAAACAAGCCCCTAGAATGACAAAAACAATATTTTATGCACAATTACCCTTCTACCCTCACCCATTCCACAGCAAACACAGTGTAAAGACCTGCATGACCCTGTTAGATGCATTACATGTCAGCATGCCACTGTTACACCTCGTTTCCACCTGAATGTCATTCTTTATAAGCTTTGGCATGGCTGTAAAACAGCTGAAACCAGAATATTTTCACAAGTTCTTCTGTAGAGTGGTAGAGGAAACACTTAGACACGCAGAGCATTCAAGAGTTTTGAATTTGGTTGAAAAATTTCACATAAAATATCAAAGGGGGTGATTTCTGCTTCTTCAGCCGCTGGTTTGGCCGCGCTCCAGCGCCGGCCGCCATCACCTCGTCATCGTTCCCTCGCTGCAGACGTCTTTTGCTTGTCCGAGCTTGTCCATCAGGTGTGCCTCCTCACTCTCTTCCTTTTTCTCTTCTGGATCTCGGCGAAATGGTCGCCGGAGCTCCCTCCACCGGCGCTTCTTGTTTTTCCTGCCGCCGGCGAGCTCGTCTTCCTCGCGGCCGGCCGTGCGCCACCTTCTCCATTTCCGGCCGCCTCTTGCTGCCATTGTTGGCCCCCAGCATTCCCCCTTGTAGCCTCCATCACCTCCCAAACTCCCCGGCCTTCTATCCTCTCCGGCGAGACCCACCGGAGCTCAAACCACCCATGCTGAAATCCCGCTGCTACAGTACTCGTACGCTACAGTAATTTCAGCCTTTCTTATTAGTGATTCTTTTAACTGTTCAATGCTCTAGAGGTCTCCGATCGAAGATCCGTCTTCGCCATCAGATTCGCCTCAACTCAAATCTTCCAGATCTGAAATTTTTCTTCAGATCCGAGTCTCGGATCTTGTTTTCACCTTTTTCCAGATCCGTCTGAACCATCCTACCACAAATTGCTCCTGCCACATATTCTCCTTCAGGAACCACCTCAGATTCTAATCCTAAAACCTTGATCTGCCGTTTTCAGAAACTCTCGTTTTTCAGATCCAACTCCGAGGCTGTTTTGCCTAGACTTATTAGGTTTTAGATTTTGCATTTGTTAGTCTCATATTTGTGCATTTTGTTTGATCGGTGCTCTTTTCGTGTTTAGAAATCGCCCGTCCGGAAGCCGACGAGCAGCCGATCGAGGACGTCGCTGAAGATCTTATCGCGGGAATTCAAGGCAAGTCACCACCACCTTGATCATGTTGACCCTATGTTTTCCAGTTAGCTAAGTATTTTGTTATTTGAGTATTATGCATGCTAATTAAGTAAACTGTGTATGTTCAAATATACCTGTTTAGCTATTGTCCCACATTGAATAGCCATTCCTGATTCTCAAGCCATGTGTATAATATTCTTGATGCCCTAGGTTAATGCTAAAGCATAACATTGGTAATATGGGTTATTCACATAAATGAGCAAAAATGGTTTTCAAAACTAAAAATGCCTTTTAAAATGTCTATCCTAGAGAGGAGAGGTGTGTCAGTCGGAACATGGAAAATGCTGTGATGCTTATGATGATGATGTAATAACATGGTAATGTTGTAAATATGAAATGTTGTGAATTGTGAAAAATGTGAATAGGGAAACTCCTCTCTAGAATAGCTTAGGGACCCACCAATTTGTGCTAAACATCCAATAACATGTTAACGTACCTCCACAAGCCTGGTATGGGACGGGCGCGACCAAGTATCCTTGCCGAACTATTGCCCTAGCTCTGCATAGAGTCTATAACCTAAATAATAATGTGCACTAATACTGTTCACTGGTCAGGGAGGGAAGATCCCTCTTGGCCCACTTACACTGACGGTTGGGATGAGCCCAACCGATTCGTCTGAGTGAAAGATCGTGCAACTGATGTGGTTCCAGGGCACGAGTGCTGGATGTGGTTTCCCAGCACAAACCCCTCGTGTGTCCGCTCACTATCGGTAGAGAGGGTCTCCCACCGCGGCCCAATACTGAGTGAGGGGTAGGGTGAAGGTATGAGAGGGAAGATCCCTACAATGCTTCACAACTGTATTAGGAACCCCACCAGGAGGTGGAATTCCTGGGCCACTGACCGGTGGTGAACCTTTTACGGGGCAGAGCTAGCATAATGGCAAGGTAGGGTGAAAAGCGTGTTATTCTCAACTCAGTGGCGCGCTTAAAGCAGCGTGATCGAACCTGGCATAGGAGACTCATATGCTTAAAGTAGCGTGATTGGGCAAAAGGCCTATGCTCGTGGTCAACAGTGGTAGTTGAGAAGTCTTGTGGGTAAAGCGGTACCCCTCTGCAGAGTTTAAAATGTATTTAAATACTCCGTGCTCCCGGATTTTGGAGTGTGTTATGGTCAATGGGTTTTATCCATGTTGTGAGGCACAAGTAGTTTTTATGAACTGTTTTATCAACTGCTTTAAATTCTGCACTCTTGAACTGTTATATATATATAAGGTAAATTTTCAAAGAATGTTTTGAATGCTTTTCATGACTATCAACTGTTAGGTGACGAAAAAGGTTTGGAAAAGAACCTCAATCATTTCCTTGAATTCCTTATCATGTTATATATATTGCATTTGTTAAGTGGTGATTTGCTGAGTACTCTGTACTCACCCGTGACTGACTTTCTCCATCAGAAGTTGAAGAGCCAAGCGACTTGGGTTCACATGAGTGTGAGCCTGAGCCTTGTGAAGACTTCTTCGAGTATGATCCGAGCTTCTAGGCGTCGCGTACCCCGGTCGAGTGACTGTGGGCGAAGATTAGTGTTCCGCTCCTTCGCGTTTTGTTGAAAAACTGAACCGTTATTTTGTACCTCGTTGTGTTACTATTGTAAGGCCCTAGTGCCGTCATCTGTGAACCCTGTAATATTTTGTGGATTATTTATGTATTGTGCTGGTTGTTGTGATATTCATTTCTGGTTCGCAACTGACTCCTGGGAAGTTGCAACAGGGGAGTGCTGTTCCGTACCGTGGTGTTCGGTACGGGGCGGGGTTCCCCACAATACCGATAGAACAAAAACATCTGTAGAAGTCAAATGGCTCTATCGGCACAATACAAATTACCGATAGGAATTTTTGTCCACACTCTGTCGGTATATACGTACATTGCCGATAGAATCATACTAGTTGTAGAAGGCGAACAGTTCTAAAATATTTTTTCTATATTCTAACGGTATAAACATTCCTTACTGATAGAATAAAACTATTTAAAGACGAACAGTTCCAAGCAATTTTTGATATATTCTAACGGTAAAAGAATACATTACCGATAGAATAAAAATATTTGTAGAGGGCGAACGGTTCTATCGGTACACTACATATTGCCGATAGGAATTTTTGAGATATTCTGTCGGTATAGACATACATTACCGATAGAATAAGACTAGTTGTAGAAGTCGACCAGTCCTGTCGGCGCACAACATTCTCCCGTCAGTACTTATGCATCTCTTCTAACGACAAATATGTTCATCACCACTAGAGTAAATCATACTGCTTCTTCTATCGGTAACTTTCTTACAAAGCGATAGGAAAAATACACCCGTTGGCCTTTTTTGGCCGCGAGGCACATTTTCTATCGGTTATCTACTAAAGCGCTAGTAACCGATAGAATATATGGGTTAGTAGACTGCATTTCTGTACTAGTGTTCCTTGTCTCATGTAGTTCTTCCTGTCCATGCAACTCGGCAGGTTGAATCCTCATCTCCACCTTTGGAGATCCATAATAATCCTTCAAAGCTTCCATCTGCTTCTGGGGAAAGTCCCACATTTCTGCGATCAGACGATCCTCAGCTTTTGATGGGTGATCAATTTTCTGGTGGGAAGATTACACTTCCGCGACCAGATGGTCCTCGACTTTTGTCAGGTGATGGAAGCTTCACTGCGAGGCATCAATTCTCAGGGGCAGTACCTCAACCTCCCATCCAACTTCACTGCGAGGATTGGTAATTATCTTCATTCTCTCTGCTAGTCATTTTATCTTTAAAACTAACGCATATATGTGCAGGAGACGAAAATCTCTGGAGCCCCCAGCGATCAGCCTGCTAAAGTCCAGGCTCTTTTTGGTGAGAGTGTATCCCTCGAGTGAACTCTCCAAAAAGAAAAAGAGGCTCTGGAGAAGAAAATCGATGAGATCTCTTCGGCCATTCTGCATCTTCCAGAATGTTACGACAACTCTCGCGAAGAGGCGCGTCAATTCCGCTTGGAGAGGGACTATGCTCGGCAACAGTGAGAACTCTCTGATATGATAAGGAGTAACATCGCTTCTTTACTTCGGGTTGATGTAGATAGGCTTAGAGCCATAGCCAGTTCCCTGGGGCAGTCAGTGTTGATCCCACTGATATTAACATGTCTTTGGGAGAACTTTGTAAGCTGCTATCGGACCAGGTCGACGCTTTGGTCGCCTGTGTAACTTTTGTATGTAAAGATTGCCAGAAATAATAACTTCTTCTCCTTACATACTCGATCTCTTAAAAGGATTATGTAAAACTTATAATCCGAATTAAGGTTCTTTATAGTTTGTGCGAAGAAATGGTTACACAAGAGTGCCTCTGCGACCAAAAAAACACAGGTAGGTTTCTGTCCGAAACCAGCTCAGGACAGTTCTTCGGTCTCAGAATAGCATTGAGATCGTATACCGTGGTCGGAACTAGAGTAACAATCACAGAACAGTATCTTGACCATATGGTGACCACAGCTGTTATGATCACACATATCCGTAGCGATCACAGAATTGCATTGCGATCAGTATACAGGATATAAGTTTATTCCAAAGTCATAAGGGATTATTTCCTTAATAAACTTTTAAGAATTTCTCATATTTTTATCTGTACCATAGCCCCCGAATGTGAAATAAAATGATAAAGATACATTTTATTTCGGATTCATTACTGAGTATGGATAACGGGTTCCAAAAGAAAAGGCACCCATTATGGAAAATTAATAAAATATCCAGCGAAGGGTCTCGGGCATATAAAAGGAAGAGGTAGCTTATTGGGTGGCGCTAGAGAAAGAAGAGATTCTCCACACAGAGGAAAGTCTGGTGGCGCTAGAGAAAGAAGAGATTCTCCCCCCATGGCTGCTAATCAATTGGCGGCCAGCGGAGAAAGATCAAGAAACCTCAATCGTCTAAGAGGGCGAATTGGTGATCTTTGAGGAGTACTTGCGCTGCGGGTTCCGATTCCCAGAGAGTGAGTTCCTGCGAGGAATCTTGGACCACTACGGGTTGGAGTTAGTGAATCTCCACCCAAATGTTGTCCTCATCCTGGCGATTTTTCAACATCTATGTGAAGCTTTTGTCAGAGTGCTTCCAAGCGTGGAGCTTTTCCGACGCTTCTACTTCTCGGCATGGTCAAAGAGCGCCAATGCCGCTGGGTGCATCTACTTCCGCATAAGGGAGAAGAAGGAGTACCCATCCCCGCCTCTACGGGATTCTGTGCATGGGTGGCACCATAAATGGTTCTACTACACCCTTTATGCGGTTCGCGAACACCCGACCGGAGAAAGACAGTGAGTTAGACTCCATTCCTTCCCTGAGTGCAGAACTGAAGAAACAAGCTCAAGACATTCTTCACTTAGTTCAACAGGGCTTGACTGCGTGTGACATTATCCGCGATTTTGTGAAGAATAGGATGAGCCCCCTGCGTGAGAGGGCACATCCGGCTTGGGAGGTGGAGTCCATGGCGGACAACACCCTGGATTATAACACTGGTATGTCCTCTAACCAAAAAAATACGCATTTTTACTGATAAAAAATGTCGTATCAAGTAATATGCTTGTTTGTGACACAGCGCTATCTTTGTCCAAAATTGAAAAAAGGACAACTTACCTCCTACGGGCGTATAATGCCACGGCGGAGGGAGTTAAAGGATCACCTCGCCCCCAGAGCTTAATTAATGCCGGCTATGATCTTAAACAAGAGTGCCGAAAGGTATGATCTTTCCCAACAAGCTCTGTTGTAAATCATCCACTTGTCTTGTATTACCAAAAGCATTTTAAATAATACAGCTTCTGGGAAAATTTGCTGGGGCGATGTGTCCAAGCGAGGACGCTGGTCCTTTGGGGAGACCAGCTGCGAAGAGGGCGAAGAGGACCCCTTCGAAGCGCAAAATGAAGGAGCCTGCTCCCGAAAAACCTAAGAAGATCCTGGGAGGGGCTTCTTCACGAAGGAAAACTATAACCGCAAAAAAGGTTGCGGAAAGATTTTCCGTACCCCTTGTAACCCCAAGTACGAGTGGAAATTACTTCTTTGTCGTATAGGGTGAAGGGAGCGAGGATGAGGAAGACGACATTCCTCTAGTTCGTCGCAAGAGGTGATCCGGGAGGATCTCCAAGTCCTGATCTCATACGGCTTCGCGACCAAGTCCTGATCGCATACGGCTTCGCGACCTTAACCGTGTTCGGAAAGGTTTCGCGACCATGGATTGGTCCGCGACCAGGAAAAGGAATTCGTTCCCTGTTCGGAATTGTAATCCGATCCGAATGTGTATAACTAAGCTTATCTGTTTAGGATTAGTTATATGAGTCTAATACGTTTAGGTTATTGAGTCTGATACGTACTCCTATGATTGGACTATAAATATCTTGTAATAGGTCTAGTTTAGATCATCGAATACAATCGAGGAGTCATAGAACTTATTTGAGTTTTAGACACTTATAGTTCCTTTGACGTAGACAAGTGTGTCTAACGTTCGACGTGTAAAGCCCTCTTTGAAATAAAGAGTTGTGCAATTACTTTGAGTTGTGTTTTCGATCAACATTTGGGTTTCGGTATTTCTGAGTAAGATCCCGTTATTCCGCATATTAGAATCTGGGCGAGCCTGGTGCGAAAACCAAGGCTAGGCCTCAAATGGATCAAGTTGGTATCAGAGCAACTTTCCTATCCTGTGGATGGTGAAGACTCGCCAGAATTACAAAACCTCCGGTGAAAATCCAGGCGATCAATCGACGGTTCCTACAGCCGCGTCTCCGACAATGTCTGACGATACCTCCGTTCAAGCTAACCTAGCCGAACAAGTGGCTAAGCTCTCCACCGACATGGAAACCGTGCTTGCTTGGATTAAGCAGCAGGCCATGATTGTACCTCCTGAAGTAGGGAAGGTTACGGGTGAGAAGACTGGTGAAGACTTGCGTAGGGCAGACGAAAATGAAGACGAAGGCGACCACAAGACTGACGACCTCGCCAACACTTCCTTAGCTGTTGGATCTTTTAAGGTCGACGCTAAGATTGATATACCCATATATGATGGGGTGATCGATGCCGAGAAGCTGGATTCTTGGATCGATCAACTTGAGACCTACTTTGACCTGAAAGGGTTCAGTAGCGCTCAAAAGGTGAAGTTTGCACCTTTGAAGATGAAGGACCACGCCAAGACATGGTGGAAGGCCCTTGTCGCCAGTGGTGAAGCTGACGACCTTGCGTGGGGTCAATTCAAACGACTTCTGCGACAAGAATTCTATCCAATGGGCTACCTTGAGGAGAGATGGGAGCGTTGGCACAGATTGTACCAACGGCGCGACCAGACCGTCCAAGACTATACGACAGAGTTTCGGTGACAAGCAATGGTCATTAGCATCTCACTATCCGACCCTCAGGTATTTCGGAAATACACATCTGGACTTCAGAAATCGATCAGTACTGAGCTAAGTCTGTTCAGCGTTCAAGACATCGCGACCGCGAGCACAACTGCTATGGCGATCGAGATGAAGAACAAATCTCGCAGCGACAAAAGCACGAAGGAAAGTGCAACCTCAATAAAGAAACAGCCGAGTCCGAAGAAGAACGCTTCAAAATCAGGCACGGGTGCTTTTTGTGAACATTGTCAAGTCACGGGACATACGAAGGACAAATCCTACAAGCTTCATCCTGAACTTCGACCAAAGAAAAATGGACCAGGGAAAAAACAGCCACGGCTACTGCGACTTCACCCGACGAAGAAGTTGTCCGAGTGAATTCGGTTAATGACGCGGATACGACCTTGTCTCTGATGGCAATGCCGAAGGAGAAGGGTTCGGATCCACCGAACGACCATCACCCAACAGAGGACTTGTTCACCATCAACATCCAGGTGAAGCACGAAGTGGTCGCAACAATATTCGATCTCGGAAGTCAGAAGAATCTGGTCTCCGTTGGACTGGTTCGGCGACTTGGTTTGAAGACAACCACACACCCGCGACCATATCCACTAAGTTGGTTTACATCCGACGTGAACCAGCAGATTATGAGTCAGTGTGTATTGAAGTTTGCGATTTCTGCACGATATATCGATGAGGTGAAATGCGATGTTGTCCCTATCGATATCTGTCAGGTGATATTTGGGAGTCCGTATCTGTATGATCGAGACGCTCATTTCCATCGGCGAGCGCAAGAGTACGACCTCACCAAAGATGGAGTTAAGTTCGGGATTAGTAGAGACATCCACGTCAACACTTCGAACTTGATTACCGCAAATCAAGCCAAACGGATTGTTAATGCATGTCATAAGTATGTGCTTGTCATGATTCGACCCATTGGTCAAAGTGAGAGTACTCGACCAGCATTGTCGTTGGCGTGCCGAGAGGATTCTGGTCGTTTGTTGGGACTACTGGAGAAATACAGTGACCTGTTCGAGACTCCCAGGGCCGTCCGCCGAAACGTCCAGTCGAGCACGAAATTTAGCTTGTGTCCGATGCGACACTGCCCAATCTGAGTATGTATCGCAACTCAGTATTGGAGAATGAAGAGATCAAAAGACAACTTGGTGAGTTGCTGAACGATGGTGTCATTCAACCAAGTAGTTCACCTTGTGGATCTCCTGTGGTGTTAGTACCAAAGAAAGATGGGACTTGGCGTATGTGCATCGACTACCGAGCACTAAACAAGATCACCATCAAGAACCGGTACCCCCTTCTTCGTATTGATGACCTGCTCGACCAATTGAAGCATGCTGTTGTCTTCTCCAAATTGGATCTTAAGTCAGGATAGCATCAAATCAGCATCCGAGAGGAGGATACGTGGAAGACCGCGTTCAAAACACGACAAGGTCTGTTCGAATTGCTAGTCATGCCGTTTGGTCTCTGCAAAGCCCCGGCAACTTTCATGCGTCTTATGAATGACGTTTTGAGATAGTTCATCGACGACTTTGTGATCGTTTACCTCGACGACATACTGGTTTATAGTCGATCGTGGGATGAGCACCTCATTCATGTCGAAAAGGTGTTCGATCAGCTTTGGCAACATCGACTTCACCTCAACCGTAAGAAGTGCGAGTTCGGCCAGCAAACTCTACTTTACCTTGGATTCCTAGTCGGCAACGGTACATTGCAAATCGACCCAGATATGGTAAAAGTGATTCGCGAGTGGCCGCGACCACGAACAGTTACGGATGTGCGTAGTTTTGTGGGAGCATGCCAATATCTTCGGAAGTTCATCCGACACTTCTTGATTGTGGCTTCTCCATTGCATGCATTAACCAGGATCGATCAGCAGTTCGAGTGGACAGGGAAACATAAGGACACCTTTCTCTTGCTGAAAAGGAAGATCAGCGAGGCGCCTGTGTTAGCTTTGCCGAATCTCCAGAAACCATTCGAGCTAGAAACTGATGCCTCAGGTTACGCGATGGGCACAGTGCTCGTGCAAGAAGGTCGACCAGTGGCATATCACTCCGAGTTATTCCACGGAGCTCAGAAGAACTACCCGACTTATGATAAGGAGTTATGCGCACTGCATCAGGCCGTGACACATTGGCGGTGTTACCTCTTGGGTAAAGAGACGGTTGTCCACACCGACCATCAACCATTGCAATATTTGCAAACTCAGTCCAAGCTACAGCAAGCTCGGCACATGAAGTGGATGTCGTATCTGCAGCAGTTTAATCTGGTGATTAAGTACAAAAAGGGCGTACACAACAAATTGGCGGACATGTTGTCGCGACCACCAGTTACGACCCTCTGTTTATCAGCATTCATGCAGATCGAGCCCTCATGTCATGATGACTATGCCACTATGTACAGTGAAGATCCCGATTTTCAAACAGCATTGACTGAGCTCGAAATAGGGAAACCTACGGAGTTCGTTCGTCGAGAAGAACTCTTGTACAAGGGCAATTTACTTTGCATACCTCGTGGAGCACCTCGAATTCAATGGATGCGAGAAGCGCACACATCGAAGGTAGCTGGTCACTTTGGGGTTACAAAGACGTTGCAAAATCTTCACCGACATGTGTTCTGGCCGCGTATGCAGCAAGATGTGGCTAGTTTTGTTCGAGGCTGTGGTCTCTGCAGCATCTCGAAACCGGCAAACCGAAAATTAGGTTTGTACACTCCTTTGCTAGTTCCATCGCGACCATGGGAGAGCATATCCATGGATTTCTTGGGAGGATTGCCTAAGACCCGACGTGGCAACGACTATCTATTCGTGGTCGTTGATCGGTTCTCCAAAATGATTATTCTTATACCTTGTTGGAAGACTATCACGGGAGAAGAGGCAGCTTGGGTATTCTTTCACCACGTTTGGACACACTTCGGACTGCCGACTTCTATTGTGTCTGATCGCGATACCCGGTTCCTTAGGCACTTCTGGCGATCACTCTGGACGATGATGGACACCAAGCTGAAGAGGATACTGCTTTTCATCCGCAAACTGATGGTCAAACCGAGGTGGTAAATCGCACGGTCGTTCATCTCTTGAGAGGATATAACATGAAGCACCCAATTTCCACATCTCCAGTTTGATCGAGAGGTCGCAACAGGGGTTGGCTCCTTCTCAACAAGGGAGTCATGATCCGGGAGGATCTCTAAGTCTTGATCGCATACGGCTTCGTGACCAAATCCTGATCGCATACGGTTTCGCGACCAAGTCCTCATCGCATATGGCTTCGCGACCTTAACCGTGTTCGGAAAGGTTTCGCGACCATGCATTGGTCCGCGACCAGGAAAAGGAATTCGTTCCCTGTTTGGAATTTTAATCCGATCCGAATGTGTATAACTAAGCTTATCTGTTTAGGATTAGTTATATGAGTCTAATACGTTTAGGTTATTGAGTCTGATACGTACTCATAGGATTGGACTATAAATATCTTGTAATAGGTCTAGTTTAGACCATCGAATATAATCGAGGAGTCATAGAACTTATTTGAGTTTTAGACACTTATAGTTCCTTCGACGTAGACAAGTGTGTCTAACGTTCGACGTGTAAAGCCCTCTTTGAAATAAAGAGTTGTGCAATTAATTTGAGCTGTGTTTTCGATCAACCTTTGGGTTTCGGTATTTTCAAGTAAGATCCCGTTATTCCGCATATTAGAATCTGGGCGAGTCTAGTGCAAAAACCAAGGCTAGGTCTCAAACGGATCAAGAGCAAAGCGACTGACCTTTTGGGAACAAGCATCCGAGAGAGATCAGCCTTCCTTCAAACCGACAAAGTCTTGTCCCTGACTGTAGGGACAGGGACGGCTACAACGGGCCCCGTGACCACTGACAATCCTGTGGTTACGGGCGAAACCCTGCTGCTTGAGGCTTGTGAAGCCCCAAGATTAATAACTCCTCCCTTATTGATCGAGGGAGCGACTGTGGTAAGAATCCTCATAGTCTTGTATGTTGTCGTTCCTCTGCACATACTCATAGGATTGTGTATATACAAGGAGAAGAGGATACTGTCCTTTTTAAGAAAAGGAAGACAAGGATAGAAGAGGATTCTTTCCCCGGAGCACCCAGTGGGCTTCTTTCTCCCGGGAGCTCATCATCGAAACCCAAACCATGGGTGGGGTTTCGAATAAAGTAAGAATCTCTTCTATTTCCATCTAGAGATAGCCAACAGGAGGCATTTTACCCTACAATATATTTGTTTGTTTTAAGGTGCAGGGATGCTGCGCCCAGTACTCCAGCGACCTCGACAAGCCATGCCACAACACCTACAGCAGAGGTCGCGGAAGAGCCAAGTCCTACTCCCATGGTCGAAGAAGTCCTTCAGGCCATCGTGGAGGGAATTACAGCGGAGATCCAACCCCAAGGGATGGAAACCGCAGTCCCGTCCACATAGGGGGATCAACAGGAAAGATCATCTACTACCCCTACCGTGGACACAGTAAGTCTTGAGGCTCGACCTCACGCTGATGTTGAGAGTAGCTCATTCAGCGATTACGTAAAGGTATGCAAAAAACTCTTTTTATTATTTTCGAGTTCGCAAAAATTTAGGAATATCCAAGTTTTAGGAGCAATTCCTTACGTGTTTCAGGACTTGACTCGGGTGGCGACCAAGTCAATAGCTATAGCAAAGCATGTCGAGGTCACGCAACGGGAGATCAGCCGGCTGCAACAGTAAGTGTGGTGCTCTTTACTCGTGTTAACTTGAATCCGTATTTAAGTGTAGCTGATCGTCCTTCTTGTTACAGAGAAAATGCCTTTTTGAATAAGAGCATGGCTGATCGAGAGAATCAAGAAGAAGCTGCAGCCGCGAGATATTCTTCTCTAGAGAGGGAACTTCGCGAAGCGCAGTCAAAGCTTTCTTGTAAGTATACTTCCGACCAGAAGAAATCATCTCATCGTATGAACTGTTTATAGTAAGTGTTTACTGTGTTCATACAGCACAAGTGGATCAAATAAGCCATCTTTCAGAAGAGAAGAAAAACCTTCAGGCGACCATCGAGTTACAAAGCTCAAAGATTGATACTGTTAGCATGGAGAATGAAGGCTTAAACAGAACAATTTCCTCCTGCAGCAGTACTCAACTGAACATCTTCGAAAAGCTGAAGATGGTGGCTACTCTGCTAAAAGCAGATGTGATCGAGTCACAAAAGGACAATCCAAGCCTTAGCGAGTTAGCCACATTGGTCGCGGCCCAAGTCGAATCACTCCTCGAGTATCTTCCTGGAGATACAAAACGGCAGGAAGAGGCAAAGAAATCGAATGTACGATCTATAGCCTCTGCCATTCTCTGCAGATTACGATTTCACCATGGTCCAGATCTGAATCTGAAACCAGTGATAGAAGACACAAAGATCGAGAGTGATCAACTTGAGGCCATCTCTAAAGAAGTCAAGCCTCTAGTCGAAGATCTGTTGAAAGAACTAGGCCTTATTTGATTCCTTGTAATGAACAATGATCTCTTTTAGTAATTGTACCTGATAAATTACATTTATAACATGCAAATGCGTGCCTTAAATTTTGGAAAAGAGTGATACTTTCTTCATTTCACATTATGACCATATTCTCGTAGCCCCCTCCTGAGATTATAAGTACTAGAGACCTAGTATTATAATCTCCGAAAAAATATGGGCGTTATGAATATCTAAGAAATACTTTAACTTAGATATGATCATCCGATCATACCGATACTGACCTTAATACAACACCCGGCCTTATTACGAACTGGCAGCCACTCGAATGATTAGGAACATGCCAGTAAGTCCCGTGCGCGTTGAGAAATGGCTTATTGAGGGATGTCTTAGCTGGATGCGACCATGAGATCGGCCAGCGAATCCGGTTAGGATATTGTAGAAAGATGATTGTCGGCGATTAGCCCCCAAGCAAGGCTTGGTATAGGTATGGCAAATAAAGAAACAAACGTAACATGAGCCGAAGAAAAGTACTCATGAAGTTTTTGTTAAACCATGCTAATTGAACAGGAAAAAAGATTGGAGAACTTACGCGTAGAACTTGCATAGTTGAACAATGTTCCAAGTATTGGACAAGATACCGAAACAGCAATGTGAGGGCCTTTCCACTGAGGAGAGAACTTATTGCGGTTAGATTGGTTTTGTATTTTTCATAAAATCAGATCACCCACGTGAAGACTACATGGCCGCACCCTCTTGCTGTGATATTTTAAGAAAAGCTTGCAAATATACTGCCGACCTTATCAGTGTTCGATCACACTTTTCTTCGAGGAAGGTTAAATCCTGAGTTCGTTGGTCGATCTGATCAATCTGGTCGATTTGATCTATTCGGACAGAACCAATACGAATTTCCGTAGGTAACACAACCTCGGCGCCGTATACCAATTAGAAAGGTGTCTCACCGGTGGCTCGACTACAGGTAGTACGTAGTGCCCACAGAACGGAGTAGAGCTCATCTACCCAAGCCCCCGAGTGCATCTTAAGGCGATCGAAAACACATTTCTTGATGCCTTGTAGTATCTGCCGGTTGGCACGTTCGACGGCACCATTGCTCTGCGGATGACCTACAGAAGCAAAGCACACCTTGGTTCAAATATTATTGCAATAGTCCAGGAAAAGACCGCTAGCAAATTAGGAACCGTTATCAGTGATGAGACGACTTGGAACACCAAATCGAGTGACAATGTTCCTATGAAAGAATTGTTGTGCCGCAGCAGCGGTGATATTGCGGACTGGTTCAGCCTCGATCCATTTTGTAAACTTGTCAATAGCTGTGAACAGGAATTTGTAACCATGGACAGCTTGTGGCATAGGTTCCACAATATCTATCCCCCAGACTGCAAAGGGCCACATTAAAGGGATAGTATGCAAGGCATATGCGGGCTGATGAACCTGCCTTGCATGAAATTGACACTGGGGGCATGTCTTGACCAGGTATTTGGAATCATCGAGTGCCGAAGGCCAGTAAAAACCCTATCGGAAAGCTTTCCCGACCAGTGTGCGAAATGACGCGTGCGCACCACACACACCATCATGGATTTCTTTCAAGAGGGACTTACCTTCCTCTTGAGAAATATAACGCATGAATACTCCTTGAGTACTCTTCCTATACAAAACCCCTTCTATAAGTTTGTATAGGTGCGCTTTTCGAATCAATCGATCACTTTTAGTTTCATCCTTGGGCTAGGTCCCATGTTCGATATAGACCCTTAATGGATGGGTCCAATCTCCTTCATACCCAAGGTTGGTAACGAAGACTGTCACCGGGTCATCTTCGACTGTAGTCATGATTGAAGGATTTTCTAAGTGTTCGACGAACACTCCTGCCGGAGCAGATGTACGTGAGGATCCAATTTTGATAATTGGTCTGCGAGAATATTGTCCTTTCGCAGGATGTATTGGACTTCGAAATGACTGAAGTGTTTTTCCAATCTCCTCACTTCCCCCAAGTAATGAGTCATTGTCTCATCGGAGGTGCTCTACTCCTTGTTTACCTGGTTTATGACCAGCTGTGAGTCTCCCCTCACCACTAATCGACAGACTCCGAGGAATTTTGCTGCCCGGAGCCCTGCAATAAGACCTTCATATTTTGCTGCATTGTTAGTCGCAACAAAATGAAATTGAATGACATACTTGAGTTGGTCGCCCTGAGGCGTGACTAAGACTATCCACCCCCCGAGTGTTGAAAACTACGAGAGCCGTCAAAATACATCGTCCAGTGGCCGGTACATGATAAGTCTTTAGATTCTTGCATAGGTGGGTCAGGGTTAGTCCATTCGACCACAAAGTCTGCAAGGATCTGAGACTTGACTTCCGTGCGAGGGGTGAAATGGATGTCAAATGCTACAAGTTTCGCAGTCCACTTCGCGATTCGACCAGATTTCTCCGGGTTTCGGATAATATCTCCCAAAGGGAAGGACGAGGGCACTGTAATTTTGTGTGCCTGAAAGTAATGTCGTAGCTTGCGGGAAGCCATCAGTAGCACGTAAAGTATCTTTTGGACCTCAGGATAATGGTTCTTAGGGCCATGAAGTACCTCGCTTACATAATAGACGGGCTGTTGCACTCCTTCTCTTTCTGCGATCAGAACCGCGCTGACCACATGAGGTGTGACCACCAAGTAAAGAAGTAGTGGTTCCCCTGTGATCGGAGAAACCAACACTAGTGGACTGGATAAATATGCTTTAATCTCCTGGAATGCTTTCTCGGCTTCATCCGATCAGGTAAAACTATGGTGTTTTCGAAGAGCTTTGAAAAAAGGTAATCCTCTCTCACCTAGTCGTGATATAAATCGACTTAAAGCTGCCATACGACCTGCCAAGCACTGGACATCCTTCATGGTCGAAGGAGATCTCATTTGCTTGATGACCCTGATTTTTTTGGGATTAACCTTGATTCCTCTAGAACAGACAAGAAAGCCTAAAAGTTTACCAGATGAAACCCCGAAAGAACACTTTTCTGGGTTTAATTTTATTCCAAATAAGTTTAAATTACAGAAGGTTTTAGCTCATCTAAATGAGTCAAGCTTTTTAAGCTTTTTACAACCAAGTCATGTTGGGGGAAACCCCCAGGGGCCCCACAAAGTCCTGAGGAGTCCCCCCCGGGTGAGACCCGGAAAGCCACCGGTCCCCGGTGAGATCCGGAGGTTCACCGGGCGCCCGGTGAGATCCAGAGGGTCACCGGAATCCCGGTGAGACCCGGAGAGCCACCGGGCCCCCGGTGAGATTCGGAGGGTCCCCGGGCACCCGGTGAGATCCGGAGGGTCACCGGAACCCCGGTGAGACCCGGAGAGCCACTAGGCCCCCGGTGAGATCCGGAGGGTCACTGGAACCACGGTGAGACCCAGAGGGTCACCGGGCACCCGGTGAGATCCGGACGGTCACTGGAACCACGGTGAGACCCAGAGGGTCACCGGGCCCCCGGTGAGACCCGGAGAACCACCGGAACCCCGGTGAGACCCGGAGAGCCACGGACCCGGAGAGCTACCGGGCCCCCGGTGAGATCTGGAGAGTCACCGGGCGCCCGGTGAGATCCGGAGGATCACCGGAACCCCGGTGAGGTCCGGAGTGCCACCGGACCCCCGGTGAGTCCCGAAGAGTCTCCGGGCTCCCGAAAGGCGGCTGCTGACCGTGAAGCCTCTGGGAAGCCGGCGAGGCCACGTGTCAAGCATCTGAGCCGTCCCCTGGCCAAAGGACGTTCGCGCCCTTCCATCCAACGGTCGCAGCGAGGGCTTTTCGGTCTTTTGTATTTCTTAGGGGCTATATATACCCCTCTTGTACCTCTTTTGAGGGGATTCGAACTCATTTGAACCAACGTAATATCCGGCTCTCTTGGAGACCTCTCTCCGAGAGTATACCTCCCTAGCGGACTCGCGTCCGAAGAGAGCCAATAGGACTAGGGCCCCCACTGGGACCCGAATCTGTAAAAACCACTGTGTCAATTTCTGTGTTGCCCGGCGGGAGAAGACCAGTAGCTCGGTCTGCTCGCACCGTTGTACTCGTGCTGTGCACGTCGGAACCTGCTGAGGTATCCGTAATACCACGACAGTTGGCGCCGTCCTTGGGGACCTCGTGACGAATCGCCATGGCTCCCGCAACAACCAGAGCTCAAGCCCTCTCATCTCTCAATGGCGCTGGCCCTAGCAACCCGGCTCCGCCTTTGCGAGATGATGCCTCCTTGGCCCTGCCGCCTGGGGGCGTCCGGGGGGAGGACCCGCCTCCTCCACCCGCGGCCTCAGGTCGAAGGGTCCCCGTTTCCAACCCGGTGACCGCCATCGAGCTCGTGGGGCCTAGCGCGCCCCAACTCTCCGTTCCGGTCTCCGGAGATTCTATGCTGGGGGCTCTGATCCAGGGCCAGCTTCGCACCCAGCACACCCTGGAGGAGCTACTGCGCGTCCTGGCGCAACCCCCGGCTCCCGTCTACTCGCCCCCATATCCGTTTATGGGGGCACCGCCCCAATTCTTCATGGGGCACCCCACCTTTACCGGGCCAGGGATGTTCCCCGCTCCAGGAGGCGTGCCCGGGCCGTACTCGGTCCCGGGAATGCTTCCCGCGCCGGGGGGTCAACTCGTCCCCGAGCCCTCCCCTGCCTCGGGGAATCGCCTGTCCCCGGGTCTGGAACCCCCGCGAGCGGCTACCGACGCGCCGGGGACAACCTCCGCGCCTGGGCCCAAGAGCCTTCGGGGGCCGACGCTCAGAGCCGGTACGATGCCCGCTCCTGCGGACACCTCGGAGACTCGAGCCGCGACTGCTCCTGCCGCCGCACCGAGCACGGACCCGGCGCGTCGCCTGGCCCGCGCACCAGCGGTGTCCACTGGGACGATGGCGAACGCGCATCAGCTCCCTCCCCCTCTGAGGCCGCCCCCGTGGGCGCCCCCAGCGGATCAGACCCGCTTCACCAGGGAGGAGGTCGAGCGAATGTGTACCGCCAAGTCCGGGGAAACCACGTCCTGTCATCGGTCAGGACTCCCCCGAACCCGCGGGTGCGTGGAGACGTGCTCCCAACTTGCCTGGGGGAAGAGACCGTTTAGGGAAGCTGGTATCCTCCCCGCAGAATATCTCGATGCTCTAGAGGTCAGCTCAACCAACCCCGAGGAAAAGAGGCGATACTGTCGCACCGGTGGACCGCTGGCACCCCTCCTAGACTCCGGCAATGAGCATGCGTCCCCGGCGAGAGAAGACAGCGACCATGGATCCCCCAAGGAAGTTGAGGGGGCCAATCAACCGCTGTGCAGTCGCCTCCGTTGCATCCACTGGCCGCGGCCTTACCGCCCGCCGCACATCGAGCATTACAAAGGTGAGGCTGATCCTTACGAGTTTGTGCAGGTGTACTCCACGGCCATATCGGCGGCTGGGGGGGACGAGATAGTGCAATGCAATGTCTTCCCCCTCTACCTCACGGGCATCGCCCGCTCATGGTTCTACAACCTGAAGGCTGGGTCCATCAAGTCCTTCGCGCAGCTGAAGCGCGAATTTTGCGTGAACATCCAGGGGAACTATGTGCGCCCCTTAGACTCGTCCCAGCTCTACACCGTCCGGCAAAGAACGGGAGAGACTATCCGTAGCTTCTTTAAGCGCTTCGCTCTGGTGAAGAGCAAAGTGGCACATGTCCCTGACTCCACAGTCATCGAAGCATGCAAGAGCGGGATACTCCCCGGGGAGCTCCACCGGAGGCTCTCTCGGAGCTGCCCCACCTCCGCCGACGAAGTCTTCACCGTACTCGAGAAGTACGCCCGCGAGGAGGATGATCTTTGGAAGAAGAACCAGGGGGCTCCCGCCCTTGCCGACCGGGAGGATAGAGATCCCCCCAGCAAACGTCCCCGAAGAAACGATCACCGCGAGCCACGGCCTCGGGATGCTTTCGTCCTCGAGGGCGGAGGCGGCTCGCGCGACGGCGGCAAAGGCAGTCGTGCCGCCCTAAGTCAAAAGGCTACGGGGGAGGACAATCCTCCCGCGGGCGCGAGGGCCACCCCAAGGAAGGCAAGGAGGGCACAGCCAATGTTTTGTGCACCTTCCACAAGTCGAGTACCCACGCTACTCGAGAATGCCATCAGCTTTTACAACACTTCACGGCTTTTCTCGACCAGCGCGGTCAGGGGGGAGGGGGCCCTGCCTCCTTGCCTCCCTGGACGGCCTTGCCAGCACTTCCTGCTCCCGCGGGCGAACAGCAAAAACAGACGCAAGAAGGGGGCTCAGCCCAGGAGCTCCCCTTCCAAACCTCCCAAAGACGTATAAACGTCATTACGGGGGGATCCACCTCGAGACGGGACTCCAAGCGTCAGCGCAAGGAGTATGCGCGAGAGGTGAAGGTTGTGGGGGTGCTGCATACGTCTCCGCCACCGAAATGGTCAGACGACCCCCTCACCTTCACAGCGGAAGACGCGCGCGGGGTTCGCTTCCCGCACGACGACGCGCTCATCGTCTCGGCTATAGTCTACAACTGCCAACTAGCGCGCATCCTCGTCGACAGCGGAAGCTCTGCCGATATCTTATACCTGAAGGCGTTCAGGGAAATGCAGGTCGACGAGAAGCTGCTGCAGCCCGTACTCGGGCTGCTACAAGGCTTCATTCCTGGGAAGACCATCCACCTGGTGGGGAAGGTCGACCTACCGATGACCTTCGGCACCCCGGAAAACTACCCGACATTGATGGTCCGGTTTGATGTCGTGGACCTCCCCTCTTCATACAACGCCATTATGGGGAGGACCACGATCAACCATCTAGGGGCGGCAATTCACCAGAACTAACTCTGCGTGAAGATCCCTGGGCCTCACGGTGCGATCACCGTTCGAGGAGACCAGAATGTGGCCCGCGCTCTTTACGAGCATGCCGCCGCTGCCATTGGAAATGTCAACATGATCAAGACTCCGGGGGGAGAGAACCCCCCCGAGTCTAATACCGCCCCGGCCGCTCCTTCTGGAAGGCCACTCCCGAGGCCACGTCCCGAGGGGGACCTCCGGAAAGTCCAACTGTCCTCGGGAGACGGAGAGAGGACTGTCAGGATCGGGGCAGACCTCCTCGAGGAGCACGCCGAGCAACTCGCGGCCTTCCTTCGTGGAAACTCAGACGTTTTCGCGTGGGAACCCTCGGACATGCAAGGCGTCGCCCGAGATGTCATTGAGCATAAGCTCGCAGTGACCCCCGGCTGCTCCCCGGTCAAACAAAAGTTGAGGAAGCTATCCCTCGAGCGCCAGGACGCCATCAAGGTCGAGATCACCAAGCTTTTAAGGGCGGGGTTTGTGTGGGAAGTCCTCCATCCCGAATGGTTCGCAAACCCTGTCCTCGTGAAGAAATCAAGTGGCAAGTGGAGGATGTGTGTGGACTTCACCGACCTTAACCACGCTTGCCCGAAGGATAACTACCCACTCCCGCGAATTGAGCAACTGGTCGATTCGACCGCGGGGTGTGAATTGATGAGTTTCCTCGATGCATACTCGGGGTACCATCAGGTTCGAATGGCAACAGAGGACGAGGAAAAGATGAGTTTTATAACTCCCCTCGGCACCTTCTGCTATCTCCACATGCCTTTCGGGTTGAAGAACGCCGGGGCAACCTTCCAGCGCCTCATGACGCTGATCCTGAAGGACCAAATCGGCCGCAACGTCGAGGTCTACGTCGATGACGCGGTCGTCAAAAGCCTTCGCGCGGCCGCCCACATCGACGACCTGGCGGAGACCTTCCGTAGCCTTCGCAAGTACGGGTTGAAACTCAACCCAGAAAAATGCGCCTTTGGCATACGAGGCGGGAGGTTGCTTGGCTTCCTGGTGTCCTAGCGGGGCATTGAGGCGAACCCTGAAAAAATTCGGGCCCTGCTGGACATGCCTCCTCCGCGTTCTGTCAAAGACGTGCAGAAGCTTGCCGGCCGCTTAGCCGCGTTGGGTCGCTTCGTCTCGCGGTCGGGGGAACGCGGACTCCAGTTCTTCAAAATCCTCTTGGGCCTCGAGGGGTTCAGGTGGACCCCCGAGGCCCAGATGGCGTTCGATGTGCTGAAGAAGTACCTCGCGAGTCCTCCAATGCTCATGAGCCCATCTCCGGAGGAACCTTTACTCCTCTACCTTGCTGCAACCCCAGTCGCTGTGAGCGTGGTGCTCGTGAGAGAGCAAGACGGGCAACAACGCCTTGTGTACTACGTAAGCGAGGCCCTTCAAGGGGCTAAGACACGGTACACGAAGGTGGAGAAACTGTGCTATGCCCTCCTCATGGTGTCCCGGAAGCTCCGCCACTATTTCCTCGGACACCCAATTACGGTCCCATCATCTCTCCCGCTGGGGGAAGTGGTGAGAAACAAGGAGGCCACCGGCCGAATTGGCAAGTGGGGGGCTGAGCTTGCTTCTCTCTCACTTACCTTCACGGGCCGCTCCGCCATTAAGTCACAAGTCCTCGCTGACTTCGTGGCGGAATGGACCCCAACCACCGAGGCGGACGGAGGACCCCCCTCGCCCCTCCCCGGTGCCAGGACCACTGGACACTCATGTTCGATGGCTCCTTGTGCCTTGCCGGGGCCGGCGCGGGGGTGGTTCTCCGGAGTCCTGAGGGGAAGATGCTGGAGTACGCTGCCAGGCTCGAGTTCCCGGCTACGAAAAATGTTGCCAAGTACGAGGCCTTACTCCTGGGATTGCCCCTCGCGTGCTCCTTGGGAATTCGCCGCCTCTTGGTGAAAGGAGATTCCCAGCTTGTGGTCAACCAAATGGACAAGTCCTACTTATGCCATGACGCAAACCTGAGTCTTTACTTGGGGGAGGTGCGGAAGATGGAAAAATACTTCGAGGGCCTGGAGGCCCGACATATCCCTCGGCGGGATAACGACCGGGCTGATGCCCTAGCTCGGGCAGCCAGCGCCCGAGAATCCCTTCCCAAGGGCGCTTTTCTAGAAATCGTCACGAAGCCCTCGATAACTCTCCCGGATGCAAACCCTGGGGTTTACGTCCCGGAAATTTCTGAGATCACTCGGACCGCATCATGGATGGATCCCCTCATCTCCTGCCTAAGGGACGAGAGGGAACCTTTCGGTGATGCCGAGGTGAGGCGTCTCCGCGCCAAGGCCAGGGCATTCATTTTGCTAGAAGGAAAGATTTACAAGCAGGGAGCCTCTGCCCTTCTCTGCTGCCTCCTGTGGATGGAGGGACTCCAGCTCCTCGAGGACATACACTCGGGGAGCTGCAGATCCCACTTGGCTCCGCAGGCGGTCGCGGCGAAGGTCCTTCGCCAAGGATTCTACTGGCCCACGCTAGTCCGCGACGCACGGGATTTGATCTCCGCATGCGAGGCCTGCCAAAAGATGGCGAAGGGCACCAGGCTCCCCTCCGCGATACTGCAGACCATCCCTGTTACTTGGCCCTTCGCGCGCTGGGGATGGATCTCCTTGGTCCCTTCCCCCCAGCACCTGGGGGCTACAAGTACGCGGTGGTCGCCGTGGATTATTTCTCCAAGTGGGTGGAGGCTGAGCCCTTGGCCAGCATCACTTCCCGCGCAGTGCAACGTTTTTTCTGGAAAAATGTCGTATGTCGCTTTGTGGTCCCCCAAGAAATCACCGTCGACAATGGGACCCAGTTTGACTTGGCATATTTCCGGGAATTCTGTGAAGGCTTAGGCACCACCCTCCATTTTGTCTCCGTGGCTCATCCTCAGAGCAACGGAGCTGTTGAAAGGGTCAACGGTGTGATCCTACAAGGCCTGCGTCGACGGCTTGAACAGACCACCTCCAGGTGAGGCGCACGGGCAGAAGAGCTTCCAAGCATCCTCTGTTCCATGCGCACAACCCTTAGCCGAGCGACAGGGCGCACGCCTTTTTTGCTCGTCTACGGGGCCGAAGCAGTTCTCCCTTCGAAAATTGGTTTTTGATCACTGCGGGTCGAGCTCCTGGAAGGAGCTACGACAGCGGCGCACCAAACCAACGAGGCCAATCAACGGCTGGAAGTCGACCTCGTCGAAGAAGAACGCGACCGAGCGCTCCTCCACCACACCATCTACGAGCGCGAGATGGCGCGCGCGTATAACCAGCGCGTGCGCGAAAGGGCCTTCTGCCTTGGGGACTTGGTCCTCAAGCGCGTGACCGACCCCCAAGCCCAGGGAAAACTATCCCCCAAGTGGGAGGGCTCGTACAGGATCTCCGCGGTCCTGGGCTCAGGAGCCTACAAACTCTCCACACTTGAAGACCAGGAGCTGATGCACACTTGGAACATAAACTTGCTTCGCAAGTTTCATGTTTAGCCTCCGGGCTCGCCACCCCCTCCGCCGCGGTTCCGCGGGGGGAGGCTTATGTACTCACGGTTCCCTCCCCCGCCGCGCTTTCGCCGGGGGAAGGCGTTGTATCTCGCCCTCTATTAATACAAGTGGATTTTTTGTTCAACTCTGGGATTTTTTGTCTTCATTAACTTGAATGGCTTTTTTCTACTTCACCGTTGGAATTCTTTTACAGGAGTTTCTTCTTCCGCCTAAAAGGCGACGTCTCCTCTATAAAAATTCCCTCCCCGTGAGGAGGTAGGCTATCACAGCCTAAAGTCCCAACAACGGGAGCCTATATCCCATAGGGCGGCTTACCTTAACCCCTCGTGGACTGAGGGGGTAAGCGGCAACCCAGTTCTCACGAACTGCGGTAACGAGTCACTTCGAGAGATTAGTCCCCCCTCGAACACTCTACACCCGCTACCGGGTCATGGAACCCTCCTAAGGGAATATCCGTTGCCCCCCGCGGCAGACAGGGAACTCGGCTTTCGGAATTCATTATCTCAAAAGATAGACTGTCCGGTTTCTTGATCGGGCACCCGCACTAACCCCCGGGACTCCCGACGGGGGGCTACGCAAATTAAGCACCCAATGCAGTCCGGGCCTCTTTACTCCATACCCACAGCGCGCGGAGCCAAGCTGCACCCCGCTGTGGGGAGGGGGGAGGGGGAAAACCCTGGGCCCGAACAGAAAAACAACGGCTTTACGCGGAAGACTTCGAAGTTTCAGAAACAGACATAGCAAATAAACAAGTCTACGACCTTATTGATACAACATCACACTAGGGGACAACCCCCCAGTAGGACGAAAGCGCCCCCTGGGTGAGACCCGGGCGCGCGAGTATAGCCCGGGGAGTTAGGCTCCCGCGGGAAGATACTTCGAAGAACGATCCCCGAGAAACAACTACACCTAATAATCCCCGGGCCGAGGCCGGGGGGAGTATCCTAAGCGGGGGGACCTTTAGGGCCCCTGGCCTCGGTGGAGATAACTCAGCGCGACAATCATCGAAGTTCCCCAAGTGCCACTCCGGGAGCCATCGCAGCAGGGCCTGCTCCCCAGAGGCACCTCCCTTCGCGGAGTTAGCATGAACGAACCCGGAGACTAGCCCGCCGGATGCTCCCCCGACTGCCAGACTTAGTAAAATCGAGGCCGCCTGGGCGCTACCTGGGCTAGACCCCCCGGGCGACCCTTGAACACTCTCCAAAAGATGCCCCTCAGGGCATGGAAACCCCGGGAAAGTGATGTCTAAAGATACCTGCCGACAAGTTGAACACACTTAGCAAAAGCACTACTTTATTCCAGTTGAAAGATATTTACAAGTTCCCGGGGCCCTCTCTAAAGAAGCCACCCGGAGGAAAATAGATCTAAAAAGAAAAGCCTAATCTAACCGGGGGGGGGGGGGAAGGAGCTCATACTTGCCCATCCTTGTTCCCCGCCGGGGAGGCGTCCGCGTTGGCTGACGCGTCCTGACCCGAGCGCCGGCCGTCCGTCTCCATGGCACCGGTGATCCGGTCGAAGAGAGCCTCGGTGGACCGCTCCAGCTCTGCCCGCCGAGGGTTGAAGAAGGCAGGGAAGCTCCGGGGGACAAGCTCCCCGATGACCCGGGCGCCCTCACCTGCGGTGCTCAACGAGGGCCGCCGCCAACGCAATCACCGGGACGGCGAGACCTCATGCCCGAGCCTCCGCAGCGGCCGGGATCAGGGCAACCTGCGCACCATGGAAGTGCGCGGCCTCCCCGACCGACGCCGGCGCCGGGTCGGGGCCTGCCTGTGAGACCCCCATTTGAGGATCGCCTTGGTAACCGCCCAGGTAGGTTACACACAGCAGGATGTCACAAGAGCTCCAAACCACACAAGCGTAGTAATATCATTAAACAAGTATCAGGCCAACATGGCCAATATTACATAGCCAAAGCACCGAAAATGGCGCTAAGTAGAGTTGCTAAGAAAATAACTAGTTTATCAGAACCAGAATCGGTATCCAAGTACCGAACACACAACATAAAACACAAAGCGACGACGAACAGCTTGGCTTCCATCAGCAGCGGAGTTGGAGAGGCTGCTCCCACATCTGACTTGACTTGGTGCATAATCCTTCTAGAACGTGGGCTCGTCCGGGGCACTTCCATCCTCGGTTGGGTACTCATAACTGCAGGAATCGGGATCCTCGAATCCCTCTTCTACAGTTGGATATAAATGCAAGGGTGAGCACTTGGTGCTCAGCAACACTCATTCCAGGGATTAATGCAATTGTACATACATGAGGGTGAAACATATGATTCCGGGGTTTCAGTTTCATATGGATAGAGATATATAGATTTTCAAGTCATTTGTTCAGTAAAACAGTACTTTATCGTGAAGATGATGCTTTAAACATTAAACAGGTTTTCAATAAAACATTAGATGTAGTGGTCTCCCATGAGTCACTACTTTGTTAACCGCATTATGAAAACATTCCAAAACATTACTTGTGCTATAACCCATGGATAACATCCACTACGAAAAGACTCCTGAACCTGGGAGTACAGAGTATCCGATACTTCTTTTACGCTTTGCAAAGGTGTACCTCTTTTTAAATCCACTGGTTCACTCGGCTTTCAAGTCGGATCAGCTCCATGTGACTTATACACATGTGACAGGGCCGAGATCACACAACGCTTTTACAGTTCAGTATTAACAGTATCCCTGCCCGGTAAATAGACAGTTAAGTCTCAAGTACCGTTGTGGGTCTTCCCCACTGCCTTACTTCCTAGCCTCTCTGGTCTATGTTCCCGCAGGACACATAGCCTTGGTCTATGTCCACGCGAGACATACGACCATTTAAGATTACAACCGCTCACGGCTTAATCAGGTCTAGGGCGCCTTCCTTCTTTTACGCCTTTTCCTCTCATTATTTTTCTGAACTCACATCACTCATGGCCGAACCTTGGCCTACCAGTTTCCACGCGAGAAACCAGATCGACAAACCATGCAGGGAACTGCTAATACCAAAAAGCTACTAAGTTGTGCCTGTCCCATACCAGGCAAGTGGTTGGTACGTTTACAATTCGCATAGAGACACAGCACAAGGTTCTTGTCCTTATGAACCAATAGTGAGGAACATTCACATTCCCTGGTGCGCACCGCACCCTCTCCATACAATCCAATCCTCACTACTGATCCCTTTTATCAGTTTTCTTGACAAAGCGGTTTTGATCATAACTTCTCATGTATTTGACCATTTCAAGTTTAATGTGAATATTCAGTATATGAGTCCTAGGGTGACAAAAGCATATATATAAAGGTTCAATAACAAAAAGGGGTTTCATGATCCATTAGGTAATATCTACTCATGTCATTCAAACATAACTTGTATTTCAAATAAGCATGCATAGTAAGAAACAGAGAATATACTTCATATGAAAATATTGGGTGAGACATGATCAAAGGAATGAGGCTTGCCTTGCGATGTTGGGTCTAAATACTCAGACGGATCTTCAAAGACTTCTTCCGCTCCTTCCGCTTCTGACTCTGCGGCAATCAACCAACACACAAACACATACCACATAAGCATATTGAAAATAGTTTCTATAGAAAGTATTAAGTAAATAAGTCATGCATGCAGGGGAAAAGGTTAGGGTAAGGTCACAAGGGCTCTGGTCGAAGAAACGGCTAAAAAGGATTGAACGTCGAAGGGTCGACATTCAGTTCATGGCTTTGGCATGGCTTCAAACTAGTCTTAGGATGGTTTTCTGGAGAAGTGATAGAAGGGAAAGATGTAGATCTCAACTCCAGGAATCTAGGGGACAAAGTGGCACTTCCATTGCTCAACCAGAAGGGGTCAAACAAGGCTAATGCCAGTGGCTGACATGCACTGACATAGTGCTGGACATGGCCAGAAACTAGGGCATGGCTTAACTTTTGATCCAGGGCTCCAATTGATGCAACACTTTGTCTGGGAGGTAGGCATTACTAACAGGAACAATATACTCAACAGGGACAAGAGCTGAAAGTGGCCGGAGGGTGGCCAAATCCGGCGATGAACTGCGGTGGCGACACGGCACAAACATTGATCTGGACAAGAACTTGACAAAGGCATAACTCACAATCTAGGCAGATCCAGGTGTCGAGCTAGTGGAAGAAATTGCTCAGGGAGGTGAGGCGAAGCTAAGGGACAAAGTGGTGTCGGCTGAATTGGCCGGGAACGAATTCCGGCGACCGGCGCTGGAGAAGATGACACTGGAGTCTAGGGGATTTCGCTACAAGGCGAATGAGCCAAATTCCAGGCTTGGGAATGATCTCTAGGGCACAACAAGGCTACTGGAGGGGTCAATTTTGCTGGGAGATGGCCGGAGAAGCTTGGCGCGAAGTCCGGCGAACGGCTGAGGTTCCAGTTTGGGATTTCTTCGATTTGAACTCAATTGAAGATTTTGATTCTACAGGCTTGCTCTACTAAGCTTACTGATCAATTCCTTCTACAGAATCGAGGGTTAATTTGGGGTGAATCGAACGGCATTGGGGAAACAGGGCAAATCGGGAATCCGGCGATCACCGGCGATGGGGATCGATCTGGTGCAATTGGCTGCTATGACACAGAGAGGGGAAAGGGAGGAACTCACTGGTGAACTTGGATCAAAGAGAGGGGCTGTGGAAAGGGCTAGCACCGTGAGCTCACTCACTGGCTCGCCGGAGAAGAAGGTGAAAACGGCGAGAGCTCTGGAAAAATGGCTAAGTCCTAAGATGAGGCTTAAGCACAGCACTGGAGGGTTTAAATAGGTCCAGGGGCGAAGCTAGCGAGGGATTAAGCGACAGTGGTTGCTTGCGCCGGGGAGAAGTTTGTCGGGCGCAGGCGCAACAGCGGCGAACGGCGATGTGATCGCGCTCAGGCGGTGCTGCAGCTTTGCCAGCGACGCCAGGGTGCCTTGGAACTTCGTCCGGGACGGCGCAGATGCGGAGGCGACAACGTAGCTCCGGCAACGACACGTACACGCATGCAATTGCCACGGCAATGGGAGCGCGCGCGCGATACGCTACTGGAGCGCGGTCGTTTAACCGCTGGGCAAGGCGAAGCAATGGTGCTGGCACGTGCGCGGGAGGTGGCTCGATTGTTCACAACACAGGCGACACGAAGCGGTGGCCGGCGGCGAGCAAACGCGGCGAGAACCACAGCGCGGCAACGGCGACTCGCGCTGGTCGTAGGCCACGACCAGGTGCTGGTCGAAAGGACCTGAAAAGAAGTTTGGGCCGTTTTGCAATTTTTGAAACTTGCTCCAGGGACTGTTCTGCGAGAAAAATTTGAATAGAACTTGGGCCTGATTGCAAATCTGGAGATCTGAGGGTCCGATCTGAAATCTGATTTCGCAGATAAGTTGTAAAAGATTATTAGAACTTATCTGGCCAAAGTTTGGTAAGATCAGGCAAGATCTGAAGGGTTTCGACAAAATTAGGGAAAACAGTTTAGGGTAAAATAGGGTAATTAGGGTTTTAAAATGGCAAAGGTTGAAACTCAGCTTTAGGATGAGATTTTGGGGATGATCCCGAAGGGAAAAATGTTCTGAACAACATTTAGAAGGGAATGGCTGAAGCAGATTAGGGTTTGGGGTCAAGATGTGGATTTTGGCTATTTTAGGGTTTGGCAAAACAGGGGTGTTACACTGCCCCCCGCCCGAGCTCGATCCCGAGCTCCTCTAGGGTAGAGTGGACGCCCGAAGCCACGGCCTCCCGCTCTGCCTGCAGCTCCCTCCGGAGCCGAGAGGCCGTGTCCTCGACGGAAGCGAGCTGAGCCTGCACCGCGGCGAGCTCCCCGAGCGCCCGCTCCTTCTCGGAGCGCTCCGAGGCTGCGTCCCTGAGCGCCCTCTCCTTCCTGGCGCGCTCGAAGGCCACTATGTCCTCGGCGGCCCGGAGACGCGTGGCGAGCTGGGCCCTAAAGCCCCGGGCTAATGCAACCGTCTGCACGAAACCCATGATCAGAATACAAAAGACGGAGGAGCGTGAGATTCAAGTAACTTACCTGAAGTCCGGAGGCGATCACCGCGTCAACGTCACCCTCGTCGCCCCCCGGGTCGCTCCCTCGGGAGGCCTCCCCACCGGGCAGAGCACCCTCCTCCGGACTCCCATCGTCGGAGGAGCCGGAAGCCTGATCCAGCGGAGGCGCCGGAACCCCGGGGCGGACGAACAGACCCTTACCCCTCCCAGGTACAGGGAGCGCCGCCGTCGCTGGCCGAACCACCGAGGAGCCCGTCTCTGGGGCCAAGATCGAGGCCATCGGCAGGCCACCCGGCATCCGAAACCGGATGGAGACCTCGCTGGACGAGGGCTGCGGCCCGACCCCCGCGGGAGCAGGAGGCGGTGAAGGACTCGGAGCGTACATTTCTGAGTCTGAGCCCTGGCCCTCTCCGGCAGGAACGCCGCCCATGGGATCCGGCCCGCCCGGGGTGTCTGGCGCTGCGCCCGACGCCCCAGCAACCGCCGCCGCAGAGTCCCTTGCGGGAGAGGGCGGAGGTGAAGACCGGGGCCTCGCGGGACTCCTCCGGGCCCGGGATCCCGCGGGGCTACCAGACGGACGAGACTGCTTCGAGGGTCCGCCGGCAACCTCCTTCCCCCGCTTGCGCGAAGCAGGGGTGGGCAGAGGCACCCGGGCTGGGAGCCTCAGCCCGAACGCCTCCGCGATGGCGTTCCGGGGAGGACCCTCCTCGATAACGTGCACAACACTCTCGTGCTCGTCCTCGTAGTATCGACCAAGGAGGGTTGCCGCGAGCTCCTTGGCCCGACCATAGGACCTAACTGCAAGAGTAACAAATGAAGCAAGATTTAGGAAAAAACTCCCAACAGGGAGAAGGGGTCCGAATACTTACGGTTCACCACCGCCATCCGGGGTGGCCTATGCGCCGCCGACATCCCCCTCCCACGGCGGGTGTGGAATGGCGCCACTCGGAGGAGTGCCATCTCCTCTGCAAGATCCCGCATGGACCGCCGGAATCGGGCCTCCGCCATCGCGGTGAGGAGGTCCATCTCCGCCACGGTCCACTCTGGAGCCACTGGGCCGCCGGACCGCGAATATGTCGAGGGCTCCCGAGAGTAAGTCACCCCTGGGTCTCCTACCCGGAGGTAGAACCAGTGCCGGAGCCAGTCCCCCCAGTGGTCCCGAGAGGCTAGCACCGGGTACTCGTCGGCGCGGCCCGGGGTCAACTGGATCATGATGGAGCCGAAAGCCGACCTAGGGCCGCCCCTCCTCACCACCGGGCCCCTCGCCGATGGCTCGTAGAAATACTGTAGAAGCCGTAGAGTGGGCTCCGTCACGGCTGTCGTCTCGCACAACCAAATAAACAAGCCGATCCGAACGAGAGTGTTCGGGGTGAGGTGGTTGAGCAAGAGGCCGTATACCTGCAGGAACTCGTGTAGCAGCGGGTGCACCGGAAGCCGAAGGCTTGCCTCCACGAAGGCCTCGAAAGCCACCACCTCCCCGTCCCGGGGGCTCGGCACCTTCTCCGCCGGACCGGGGATCCTGATGTCTCCCACTCGAAAATAGCCGCGCTCCAAAAAGGCCTGAAGGGCCCCCGAGAGAACTCGGTGGCCCCGAGGAAATCAGAGGTCACCTCCTCCGCGGGCAGCTCGGAGACCTTGGCGTGACTCTTCGGCGCCATCAGGGATGAGCTTGTCGAAGACTGCCGGAACTCACCGGGTGCTACCGGAGAGACGTCACCGGGTCCTTCTGGAAAAGTCACCAGGAACTACAGGGCACTTCCGGAGAAGTCACCGGATATTACCGGAAATCACCAGATAAAAGTGCCGGGAGCTACCGGGAGAAAATCGAGATTTGTGGGACTTGAGGGCTTGTGGGCATGCTCAAACTAAGGGCCCCCTATTTATAGGTGGTGGAGGAGGACCTGGATGCCCGCCACGTGTCCACAAGGCCATCAAAGCTGCGGGGATGAATCGTTGCGCGCAAGACGAAGCGACGCGAAGGTGAACGCTTTGAAACGATGCGTCGGTTCACGGATAGACGCGTCCCACGGAGAAATGGTTCGAAAGCCAAAACGCCACCAGCGGCGTAAGGGACTTCGTGGAAGACGAAGCGTCATCGTCGGGAGCTTCACATACCCATCGGGGGCACCAAGTGCCCCCGAGAGCCTGGGCGCCTGCTGTTGGGGGAAACCCCCAGGGGCCCCACGAAGTCCTGAGGAGTCCCCCCCCGGTGAGACTCGGAAAGCCACCGGGTCCCCGGTGAGATCCGGAGGTTCACCAGGCGCCCGGTGAGATCCAGAGGGTCACCGGAATCCTGGTGAGATCCGGAGGGTCACCGGGCCCCCGGTGAGACCCAGAGAACCACCGGGCCCCCGGTGAGATCCGGAGAGTAACCGGGCGCCCGGTGAGATCCGGAGGATCACCGGAACCCCGGTGAGGTCCGGAGGGTCACCGGACCCCCGGTGAGTCCCGAAGAGTCTCCGGGCTCCCGAAGGGCGACTGCTGACCGTGAAGCCTCTGGGAAGCAGGCGAGGCCACGTGTCAAGCATCTGAGCCGTCCCCCTGGCCAAAGGACGTTCGCGCCCTTCCATCCAACGGTCGCAGCGAGGGCTTTTCGGTCTTTTGTATTCCTTAAGGGCTATATATACCCCTCTTGTACCTCTTTTGAGGGGATTCAAACTCATTTGAACCAACGTAATATCCGGCTCTCTTGGAGACCTCTCTCCGAGAGTATACCTCCCCAGCGGACTCACGTCCGGAGAGAGCCAACAGGACTAGGGCTCCCACTGGGACCCGAACCTGTATAAACCGCTGTGTCAATTTCTATGTTACCCGGCGGGAGAAGACCAGTAGCTTAGTCTGCTCGCGCCGTTGTACTCGTGCTGTGCACGTCCGAACCTGCCGAGGTATCCGTAATACCACGACAAGTCATCTACGTAAGCTTCAAGATTACGCCCCATCTGGGAAAGAAAGGTCTTTTGCATCAAGCGCTGGTATGTGGAACCGGAACAGGCGTTCTTGAGACCAAATGGCATTCTGATGTAGTAGTAGGTGCCAAATGGTGTGATGTAGGCAGTCTTCTCTTCATCTTCTTCTGCCATGTTAATTTGATGATATCCTGAGTAAGCATCCAGGAAACTCATCAATTCACAACCTGCAATAGAGTCGACCAACTGACCGATGCGGGGAAGGGGAAAGTCATCCTTCGGGCAGGCACTGTTTAGGCTGGTGTAGTCGACGCACATGCGCCACTTACCATTTGACTTACAGACCATGACCGGATTTGCAAGCCATTCTGGATGATTGACTTCTCGAATAAACCCGGCCGTTTGGAGTTTGTCTAACTCCGCGTGGATAGCTTCTTGCCGATCAACAGCAAAATGTCTAAGCTTCTGCTTTATTGGTCACTGTCCAAGTCGAATTGCTAACCTGTGCTCAATTACCTTCCTTGGGACATCGGACATATTGGATGGTTTCCACGCAAATACATCTGCATTAGCTCGGAGGAAAGTAATGATTTTGAGTTCCTATTTGTCATCCGGACCTGATCCAATCCGAATTGTTCTAGATGGATCATCTGGGCATAACAGAACCAGTTTTAGCTTTTCCTCTGGTCGAGGGGTGACCTTGATCGTATCTGCTGCTGTAGTGGTGATCTTGACATCCTGAAGGGGAAGTTGATCTACCAACTCTAGGGATAACCGATCGCAAGTCAATGCCACATTGCGGCTGCCTCGGACCGAGATAACGCCTTTGGAGCCTGGTAACTTACCACACTGATAAGCATGGTGCGTCGCCATCATAAATTTAGCGAGAGTTGGCCTGCTCGCAGATCGTGTTATAAGCCGAATCACAATCAATCACGTCGAAAGTAACTAACTCTGTTCGGAAATTATCTGGTTCACCCAGCGTGATTGGGAGCATCACCTGTCCCATCGGCATCATCGAGGGACCAGGGATTATCCCATAAAATGGATGGATTATGGGTTTGATTTTTGAACGAGGGATTTGCATCTCATCCAATGCCTTGACCAATAAAATGTCCAAGGAACTGCCTCCATCGATCAGGACCCTTTCGACTCTCACGTTACTGATGATTGGGGTAATGACCAGAGGTAGTCTCAGTGGTCGAGTAAGCCCAATGGGACAATTAGAGTGATCAAATGTCATAGGAGTATCTGACCAACGGGGGCATTGAGGTTCACCAAGGGGAGCTTCCGCTTGGTTAACCTCTCGATGGAATGCTTTAAACTGACGTTTAGAAACAAAAGAGGAGGAACCTCTAAAAATGACATTAACATAATTACGAGGTACCTGGTAGGACATTTCTTCGTCCCCGTCGGCGTCTCTAAGCCAGCAAGTCTGCTCTTTCGATGGCAAAGTTGGCATCGGCCCAATTCCATGGTAGAAGTCATCTAGTTGCTTCAACCAGCTCCGGCAGTTCTTGAGGTCGTGTCCTGGAGAGTTGTGGATCGGGCACCACTTCTTGCCTTCCTGCGGGTTAGTCGATTTTTCTAGCTGGTCAGCGTTGCGGCCACCAGAAGCAATTTTATTTTTAAATGAAAACTTGTTACCTTTTGCTGATGGAGGCTTTTTCACGACTGCGACCTCCTGGTACTGTCCGGTTCAATTCTTTTTAGACTTCTTTGATTTCCCGCTCGATGAAGTCTCCGGCTTCTTGCCTGCATCCTCTTTTTTCATGTCCTTGAGACTTGGTTGGGGTGGTAAATTCCCTTTATCCACCATCCTATTCCACTCAACGGCCTCGGCCGCGTCAGAGTAACGGTCAGCCATATCAAAGAGATCAGTGACTGACCAAGGAGGGTGGATGAGTAAATCTTCCGTGAACCTCTGATATTGAATAGCGTGTTTAAACGCCCTGATAACGGAGTTATCGGATATGTTTGGGATGGTATTTCTCACCCCGATTTGACATATTGTCGAAGAGTCTCCGTAGAGGTTTGTCGTAGACGATGAAGATCGTCTTCTTTTCTGAGTTTCTGATAACAATTCTGGAAATTGTTGAGGATAGCATCGCACAACATTTCCCAGTTATATATCGAACCCTCGGGCTGATTGAATAGCCAGGTCCTTGCCGGTCCCTCAAGGACCGTTGGCAAGTAATTGGCCATGATGCGATCATCCCCACCCGCCGCTTGGATAGCGGTGATGTAAATTTGAAGGAACTCTGACGGATTCTGGGTCCCACCCCCAGTTTGAACTTATCCAGCTAAACGACCGCACGGAGGCCGGGCGAAAAAGCTTTACAGCCCACATAGGGACTGTAGAGAGTTCCGCGGTTTCCAGCATAATCACGAGTGATTTCACGCGATGGCGATGCGCCACGTGGTCCTAGATGAGAATGCACGGGAATTTGATCTCGATCACGAGAACTTCCCACGCGTCTAGATTTGTCATGCCGAAGTGATCCGGATGGTAATCTATTACGTCTACCATGACTAGAGTGGGAATACTCCTTTTAATGGAAACGTATCATAGACCGGGAGGAAGCTGTAGGGGTCGCACCAGATGCGACCTCATCCAATTTCTCCGCCAGGATCCTAGCAAAAGCTGGTTTGTCCGCGTCTGTGAGGGTAGGAGGAATATTACGCAAGACCTCCGCGATAGATTGAAGTCGGCCATGCGTACTTCTCTTTGGTGCATCAAGTGTAGTCGTTTCTTCATCTGTCGGTAAATATTCCAGGGGTAAAGAAGGCGTCTGGTCGCGTCTACGACCATGTGGGTGATGGGAGGAACTAGGGGTGGTGTCATAACGAGACTGCGCATTTTGCAGGGCCTCTAGGGCCGTTTTGCGGAGTTCGTTATCTCGTCGCTCACGGTCTTGATCATTGTCAACGATTTGGACTCAGGGTCCTTAGTTGAGCTTATGCAATTTTTTGAGTTGCGGGACCTTTCAGGGTGCTCCTCCAGGAAGGTAGGATGAGTCAAATCTGTAGAGGCACAAGAGATTTTATACAGGTTCGGGCCCTCGATGGTGGGAGTAATAGCCCTACGTCCTGTTGTGATTTCACTATATGTAATAAGATATTTACAAGAGGGAAGAAGAGATGATCACAGGCGATGATCTCTTTAATGTTAGTGTCTATCTAACTATATCTAAGTCTTCAGGTTTGTTGAATGCCTGGTAGTACTTGTATGCTTGACTGAATTCTTCACCCTCCTTAGAACGTGTATTGACTACCTTTTTATACTGGACAAAAGGGTGCCAATGCGAAATGGCCTTGGACAGTTATTAAGATGCAGTTTTGTTAACCGCACTTAACTTCCATGCAGGCTTAACACGTGCAATCAAGGGATAACCGCACATGCTAACCTCCTGGCAGTTGTCTTGATACGTGGGAATATCTTCGTGACTCTCGGGATATGCCCATTCAAAGAGTTAGGCCTTCCAGAATTATCCTGGTTGCAGATAATCAACGACCCTCTGACCGTGCACTGTCTGTAGTTTCCTGACCGTGCACTGTCTGCGACCTCATGATCACACAGGGGCTGCGACCATGAAATATCTCTGTGTCCGTGCCCTTTAGATCATCTGAGACCATAGCGACGAACTTATAGAGACACGTCTAATTTTATTTTGTCTTAAACCAGACGTGTATTACTTTGAACTAGCTCGGGTGATAATCCTCGTCAGCTAGCCCCCAAATTTGAAGAAAAATGAAAGAACATATTTACTTCAAATTTTCATCCAATTATGAACCCGACGTTTTAACTTCAGCTGATACTGTTCCGCTGTATGACGGTTCATATCCCGAGAAAAACCTTGAGTCTTTCTTGGCTGGTAATGAAGACTTAGGCGACTCATCATGATGGCAACCGTAAGTGCGATTTAAGAACCCGAGACGTGTGTGGAAACGAACTGACACCTTCAGGCTCTATAAATTGAAGAGCATTTCAGTTCTTTGAACTTACGAGTTTCTCACCACGTGTAAGTCTTTTTTAGAGTTGTCTCTGCTTCCCCAGCCACTCCTTCTGAGCCTTAGTTCTTGTTCCGATGGCAGATCAAGACCCCAAGAACATCATTGAGATTGAGAGTGACGAGGAAAGAACAGAAGTGCTGTTAGAAATTGATGAAGACTCTCAGGAAGTAAGTCTTTTTCTGAAAGTCCTGGTTCAACTTTTTTCCTGCATTCTGGTCGGTTCCAAAGTAATGCTTTTTGAAACTTACAGGTGTGCGAAGAACTAATTCCTCCAAGGAAAAGATTGAAGAATGACGAAGGATCCTCCAGTGGGACTGCATCAAAATTGGTAAAAGGAGCCGAGACCTGGGCTGTCACATTACCCTACTCTTCAGCCCCATCAGCTCCTTCAGTCGCATCATCTCCACCTTTGGAGATCCATAAGCTTTCTTCTGATTAGCTTTCTCTATTGAGACCAAGAGATCCCCAGCTTTTGTTGGATGATCAATTTTCTGGTGGGAAGGCTGCATTCCCGCGACCAGATGGTCCTCGACTTTTGTCGGGTGATCTATTTCCTGGGGCAAGCACTTCATCCTCCCGTCCAATCTTACTGCGAGGATTGGTAATTATTTTAATTCTCTCTGCGGGTCGTTTTATCTTGTAAAACTAACGCATACATGTGCAGGAGATGAAAATCTCTGGAGCCCCCAGCGATCATCCTGCTGAGGTCCAACCTCTTTTTGGTGAGAGTGTTTCCCTCGGGCGAACTCTCCAAAAAGAAAAAGAGGCCCTGGAGAAGAAGACCGATGAAATGTCTTCGGCCATTCTGCATCTGGCAGAATGTTATGACAACTCCCGCGAAGAGGCACGCCAATTCCGCTTGGAGAGGAACTATTCTCGGCAGCAGCGAGAACTCTCCGATACAATAAGGAATAATAGCGCTTCTTTGATTTGAGATGATGTAGATAGGCTTAGAGCCATATCCAGTTCTCTAGGGGCAGCCAGTGTTGATCCCATTGATATTAATATGTCCCTGGGAGAACTTTGTAAAAGGCTTTCAGACCAGGTTGATGCTTTGGTCGCCTGTGTCCCTTTTGTATGTAAAGATTGTCAGAAATAAAGAATTTCTTTTCCTCACATACTTGATCTCTCAAAAGGATTATGTAGAACTTATAATCCAAATTAAGGTTCTTTACATTCTGTGAGCAATAGTTACACGAGAATGCTTCTGCGACCAAAAAATACACAAGTAAACTCTTGTCTGAAACTGGCTCAGTTCTTCAGTCTGAGAATAACATTAAGGCCGTAGACTGCAATCAGAACTAGAGTAACGATCACAGAACAGTTTTTTGGTCACAGAATAGCACTGAGGCCGTAGACTGCGATCAGAATGATCACAAAACAATTTTTTGGTCTCAGAAGAGCATTGAGACCATAGACTGTGATTAGAATGATCACAGAATTGTATCTTGACCATACGGCGACCACAACTGTTATGATCACACATATCCATTATGATCACAGGATTACGCTGCGATCAGTATAGAGGTTATAAACTTATTCCAAAGCCATAAGGAATTATTCCCGTTCAAAGATTTAGGAATTTAGGAATTTCTAATATTTTTATCTGTACCACAGCCCCCGAATGAGAAATAAAATGATAAAAACATATTTCATTTCGGATTCACTATTGGGTATGGATAACGGGTTCCAAGAGGAAAGACACCCATTATGGGAAATTAATAAAATACTCGGTGAAGGGTTGTCTCGGACATATAAAAGGAAGAGGTAGCTTACTGGAGAAGCCAAAAACCCTTCGTTGTCTTAGACCCTCCTGCCGCACAAAAACCCTCTTTTGCATTCCTCGTCTTCGTTGTCTCCAAAGTCACAACCTTTCTTCTCACTTCTTCATAAAAAATGGCGTCGTGGAGCCGATCCGTCCACCATACAGAAGAGAGCCTGGTGGCACTAGAGAAAGAAGAGATTCGCCTCCCACGGCTACTAATCAATTGGTGACCAGCGGAAAAAGATCAAGAAACCCCAATCGTCCAAGAAGGCGAATTGGTGATCTTCGAAGAATACTTGCGCTGCGGGTTCCGATTCTCAGAAAGCGAATTTCTGAGGGGAATCTTGGACCATTATGGGTTGGAGTTAGTAAATCCCCACCCAAATGCATTCCTTATCCTGGCGATCTTCCAACACCTCTGTGAAGCCTTTGTCGGAGTGCTTCCAAGTGTTGAGCTTTTCCGACGCTTCTACTTTTCGGCATGGTCAAAAAGTGCCAATGCCGCTGGGTGCATCTACTTCCGTATACGGGAGAAGGAGGAGTACCCATTCCCGCCTCTACGGGACTCTGTTCATAGGCGGTACCATAAATGGTTGTACTGCACGCCTCCGTCGGAGAGCGGATTATGGTTCATGAACACCCGACAGGAGAAAGCCAGTGAGTTAGACTCCCTTCCCGTTCTGAGCGCAGAACAGAAGAAACAAGCTCAAGCTATTCTTCACCTAGTCCAGCAAGGCTTGACCGTGCGTGACATCATACACGACTTCGTGAAGAATAGGATAAGCCCCCTGCGTGAAGGGGCACATCCAGTTTGGGAAGTAGAGTCCATGGCGGATAGCACCCTGGACTATAATAATGGTATGTCCTTTAGTCAACAAAACATACATTTTTACTGACTAAAATATGTTGCATTTGTTAACATGCTTGTTGGTGACACAGTGCTATACTTGTCCGAGATTGAGAAAGGGACAAACTACCTCCTTCGGGCGTATAACGCTGCTGTGGAGGGAGTTAAAGGATTGCTTCGCCCCCAGAGCTTGATTAACACCGGCGATGATCTCAAGCAAGAGCGCCGAAAGGTATAATTTATTCAAACAAACTCTGCTGGAAACCTTCCATTTGTCTTGTATTACCAAAAACATGTTGAATAATACAGCTTCTGGGAAAATTTGCTGAGGCAATGCATCCAAGTGAGGACATTGGTCCTTCGGGAAGACCAACTGCGAAGAGGGTGAGAAGGACCCCTTCAAAGCACGAAGTGAAGGAGTCTGCTCCCAACAAACCTAAGAAGATCCTAGGAGAAACTTCTTCACGAAAGAAAAACATTACTGCGAAAAATATTGCGGTAAGATTTTTGATACCTCCTGTAACCCCAAGTATGAGCGAAAATTACTACTTCATCGTACAGGGTGAAGGGAGCGAGGACGAGGAAGACAACATTCCTCTAGTTCGCCGCAAGAGGAAAACAACTGACCTCTTGGGGACAAGCATCCCAGAGAGGTCGACTTCCCTTCCGGTTGACGAAATCTTGCCCCTAACCGCAGGGACAGAAATGGATATAATGGGCCCTGTGACCACTGATAATCCTGTGGCTTCCGGTGGAACCCTAGTGCCTGAGGCTCGTGAAGCCACAGGGCTTACAACACCTCCCCTACCGATAGAGGGAGCGACTGTGGTAAGAATCCTCACAATCTCGCATGTTTTCGTTTCTCTGTACACACTCATTGAATTGTGTTCATACAGGGAGAAGAGGATACTATCCTTTTTAAGAGAAGGAAGACAAGGACAGAGGAAGACTCTTTCCCGAGAGCAACCAGTAGGCTTCTGTTGGGGGAAATCTGCGCGAGACTAAGTCCAGGTACGTTGCGTCGCCTTTAGCCAGGGGACATGGCCTCCGGTGCCTGTCCCGGGCGCCGCCTTTCGCCCGGGGACATGGCCTCCGGTGCCTGTCCTGGGCGCCGCCTTAGCCCGGGGGCATGGCCTCCGGTGCCTGTACCGGGCGTCGCCTTTTGCCCGGGGAGAAGGCCTCCGGTGCCTGCCCCGGGCGCCGCCTTTTGCCCGGGGACATGGCCTCCGGTGCCTGTCCCGGGCGGCGCCTTTTGCCCGGGGAGAAGCCTCCGGTGCCTGTCCCGGGCACCGCCTTTAGCCCGGGAACAAGGCCTCCCGTGCCTGTCCCTGGCGCCACCTTTAGCCCGGGGACCAGGCCTCCGGCGCCTGTCCCGGGCGCCGTCTTTCATCCGGGGACATGGCCCCCGGTGCCCGTCTCGGGCGCCGTTGTCCTTTTGGGGACAGGAGCCCTTGGTTCCGTGTCACGTGACAAGCGCCTCAGTCACGTGACGGTCGCGTGCCAAGCGCCTTGGGAACCAGCGGTCACCTGTCAAGCATCCGAGGCACCTGGCCGGGAGAAGGACGTTTCTACCCCTCGATCCGACGGTAGCGTCCGGGGAAGTTTAGTCTTTTTGCTTCTTTTGGGGCTATATAAGCCCTTGTACCCCCTGTTGTAAGGACATGTTGCTCATTATTGCTAGAATAGCCAATCTCACAGGTGTGCTCCGGAAGCCTCTCCCCGAGAGAGCTTCCCCAGCTGACTCCGGTCGGGAGCACGCCGACAGGACTAGGGCCCCCACCGGGACCCGAACCTGTATAAACCTCCGTGTCACTTGTTGTGTTTTTCCGGCGGGGGAGGACCGGTCACCCGGTCAACCCGCATCGCCTTTTCTTCGCTAGGATCGTCCACAAAACCTGCCGGGGTGTTCGTAACACCACGACAGCTTCTTTCTCTTGGAAGTACATCATCGGAACCCAAACCATGGGTGGGGTTTCGAATAAAGTGAGAACTTTTCCTATCGCCATCTAAATATAACTGATGGGAGGCATCTTCACCTTACAATATGTCTGTCTGTCTGTTGGCGCAGGGATGCTGCACCTAGTACCCCGGCGACCTCGACAAGCCATGGTACTCCCACTGCAGAGGTCGCGGGAGAGCCAAGTCCGATTCCCATGGCTGAAGAGGTCACTACTACAAAATTCATTATTACAGTCGGGTCAAAACAGTCATCACAGATGGTTTTGACCTGTCAGTTATATTCGAGTCAGTGATAATCGAGTACTATCACTGACGGTTTTGAATCGTCTGTGATTTTTCCCTTCACAGACAGTTATAAGATCATAATCGTCTATGATACTCATGTCGACGATTCGGACTCGGGGTCCTCAGCCGAACTTATGCAGAATTTGTAATAGTGAGACCTTTCAAGATGACCCCTCGGGAAGGTATGCTGAACAATGGAGAACAGGAACACAGAGAATTTAGACAGGTTCGGGCCCTCGATGGTGGGAGTAAAAGCCCTACGTCCTGTTGAGATTTGACTAAGTGTGGTAAAATGTTTACAAATGGGAGGAAAAGTCCTCACAGGCAAGGATTTTTCCTATAAAAGTGTACAAAAATAAGCTAAAGAAGACTTAAAAATGCTATATGAGGTGTGCCGTAGACTTGGCTAACTTGGATCTCTCCCCGATTGATACTTCATGCCATCCTTTTATACTGCTTGAAAGGGTGCCATGTGAAGGAAACTGCATCAATCGGTTGCTCGGACGGTTAGATACGGTTTTTGAAACTGCTCTTAACCTCCACGCAGGTTAAACATGTGTTATTCATGAATAACTGTACGTGTTAACCCCCTGACGGTTGATTTTCCACGTGTAGGAATCTTCGGGATACTTAGAATATCCTGTCGTATAGACAACCGAATAGATAGATCCCAGGTATCCTGATCGGTAGACGTTCTGACCGCGGGATTTGGCTGACCGCGTAATATCCCGAATGTGTAGTTCGCGTATAGGCCACGAACTTCTGACCGCGCAAGGCCTACGGTCTGACCGCGTAAAGCTGCGACTTGATCGCGTAAAGCTTGCGACCTCGTGGTGATGCCTCTCAAAATAACTTGAGTTCGCATCTCCAGACACATGCTCTGGCTCGAACCTGTCTTGAACCAGAAGTTTATTAGAAGTGACCCGGGTGTCAATCCTCGTCAGCTAGCCCCCAAATTCGAAGAAAACGAAGAGACGTGTTTATTTCGAATTAAAAAACCGTGCATTGGATTTTTAACCCGGCCCTTTAACTTCTCCACTTAGTGGCGCACTAAGTGAAAACGGTTGGTTTTTCAAGACGGGTTCTGACATTACGTGACGGGCAATGATGGCGCCGTAGAGATTTTTATCTCGAGGTAAAATTGTAAATGTCTTTAACGAAACTCGAGGTGTCTGGGAGGCGAACCGTCGACCTGGCGGCTATAAATACCAGACCCCTGGACATGTAAAGATTCACAATTTCCCTCTCACGCCTAAGTCTTTTTCTTGTTACCTGGCCTCCTTCCTTTTCACTTACTCTTCCCAATGGCAGATCACGAAATCATCGAGATTGAGAGCGATGATGGGGAAATTGTCGAACAAGGGTCTGATGAAGTCCTGTCTCCTTTAAGGAAGAAACCCAAGGTTGACGAAGGATCTTCTAGTGGAACAAAGGTGAAGAGTGTAGCGAGTTTCCTTCTTCCTTCAGTTCCTTTGACCCTCCCCGTTCATGCCTCTCGGCAAGTTAGGCCTTTATCCTTAGTGAAAGATCCCATCACATTCAATTCTCCCATCCTTATGGGTGATCAACATCCTGGTCGGCAAGCGGTGACTATCCCTCGACCAGATGATTGCCATATTGGGTTGGCGAAGCAATTTTCTTCTGGGAACGTTGCACTGGGACAGGTAACAATTCTTCTCCCCTTTTTGGTGATAATTTTAGTTAATATGACTAACTTTTTGCAAAATGCAGGAGGTAGGAGGCCCCAGCGATCAGCCTTCTGTTGCTCCATCTCTTCCTTCCGGACAGACTCTTCTGGAAGAGAAGAATGCCCTGGAGAAGAAGACCGAGGAGATGGCCTCGAAGATTCTGCGTTTAGCAGAATGTCTTGATCGATCCCGAGAGGAGGCGCACCATTTCCGTCGAGAGAGGGACTTCGCTCAGCAACAGCGAGAACTCTCCGACTTGATTAGGGACAATAGTGCGTCCGTTGTTAGGGATGATATAGATAGACTTAGGGTAGTTGCTAGTTCCCTGGGGGTTGTCAGTGTAGATCCTACTGACAACAATATGTCCCTTGGGGAACTTTGTAAACTTCTTTCGGAGCAAGTCGATGTTTTGATCGACTGTATCCCTTTTGTATGTAAAGAATGTAAGAAATAAAAAGTTTCTTATTTTTCATGAATATTCTTCACATCTTCTGTGCGAAAATATAGCCATAAACTTTACGTTTGCGACCATTCATACACAGGAAACTTTAGTTCTGCGATCAGAATCGTTTTTAAGGAAAAGGCACCGCGACCTGCCCTGATTCCGCGAGCAGTTTCAGAGCCGCGGTCAGAACTAAAGTGCGACCAGAGTTAGGACTCGGTCAGGCCGTCATTACGATTAGAATCGAAGTTTCAGCCTAAAACATGATTTCGAAAAAACCATAACCCAATTAGAAACATTCTAGTACGTCAAAAATTGAGTTATATGATTTTTTCGAAGAAAAATGTTCAAAGTATAAAAAGGAAAAACGCCTTCTGAAAAGTACTGAAAATTTTTTCAGTCCTTTTGCACTTTCAGTTTCCAAAACAAAGAAGCCTTTTTGTTTCAGATCCGATGTCTGGGTACTTTATCGGGTCTATCAGAAACAGTATCCATTATGGGAAATGAATAAAGCATTCAATGGAACGTTTGAAACGAGCTGTTTACCCATTAATGCGTCGCCTTGGGTCTATAAAAAGCAGTAGGTAGCTTCTTGAGGAAGCCACTCAGCCACGAAAAACCCTTAGAATTCCCGCCGCTCAAAACCCTCATTTTCTTCAGCCTTCGTCTTCCCCAAATCGCCAGCTTCCCCTTTGATTCTACACCATAGATGGCGTCCTGGAGCAGATCCATTCATCATTCTGAGGAGAGCCTGATGGCGCTTGAGAAGGAGGAGATCCTTTCTCTGCGGCTGCTCATTAACTGGCGACCTGCGGAGAAGGACCAAGAAACCCCAACTGTCCAAGAAGGCGAGTTGGTGGTTTTTGAGGAGTATTTTTGTTGCGGGTTCCGATTCCCTGAGAGTCGGTTCCTTAAGGATATCTTTGAGCATTATGGGTGGGAACTGATCAACCTCCACCCCAACGCGATGCTGATTCTTGCAGTATTCCAGCATCTCTGTGAAGCCTTCGTCGGAGTATATCCCAGCGTGGATCTTTTCCGACGATTTTACTTTTCGGCGTGGTCGAAGAGCACCAACGCCGCCGGATGCATCTACTTCCGGCTGAGGGATAAAAAGGAGTATCCCTCCCCACCCCTGCGAGATTCAGTGCACGGGTGGCACCAGAAATGGTTTTACTGCACCCCTCCGACCGAGAGCGGGCTGTGGTTTGAGAACTCGCGGCCGGAGAAAACAAGTGAGTTGGATACTCTCCCGGCGATGAACACGGAGTTCATGAAGCATGCCGAGGTGATCCTTCACTTAGTCGAACAAGGGCTGATGGCACGTGACGTCATCCGAGACTTTGTGAAGAATCGGGTGAGCCCCCTACGTGAAAGGGCTCATCCGGCTTGGGAGATCACGTCCATGGCGGACACTACCCTGGACTATAATGAAGGTACTTATTTCTGACATAGAAATCCTTTTGTTATTTTTGAAATGTACCAATTTAACTTGTACCCGGGAACAGTCCTGCCCTCAGCTGAGATTGAGAGGCGGACTAACTACCTCCTCAGGGCGTACAACGCCGAGGTAGAGGGCCCCAAGGGATCGCCTCGCCCCCAAAGCTTGATTCATGCTGGCGACGACCTTAAACAGGAGCGCCGAAAGGTAAACTTCTCACTTGGCCTCTGTTTTGCAGGTTTCATGTATGTCCAACACTAATCAATTTCATTGGAGTGAAAATAGCTCCTAGGGAGGTTCACGGATGCGACATTCCCAATTGAAAATGTCGGCTTTCTGAAGAAGCCGGCAGCGAAGAACGTGAAGAAGGTCTCCCAGAGACCCAGGACAAAGAGTCCTGCCCCCAAGAAGACCAAGCTGAACCCTGGGGAGGGGTCTTCACGAAGCGTCCCTCGTCCCGCAAGAAAGACTGCGGTAAGATATCACATTCCTGCTACTTTTTCAGGCGCGACATGGAATCACTTCTTCGTCGTACAGGGAGAGGGGAGCGAGGAGGAAGAGGATGACGTTCCTCTGATCCTTCGAAGGAGGAAGATCGCGGATCTTCCATCCAGCGATGTCCCAGGCTGCCCCGCAGAGACTACAGCTGCCGAAGAGGTGGCCTTGGCTGACCCTGCGACCACCGAAGATCTGGTGGTCGCGGGTGACCTTCCAATTCCTGAAGCCCCCGGGGTTTCAGGATCAGTCATCTCTGCTTCCCTGGTCGAAGGGACGACTAAGGTAAAGGATCTTTTCGATCATTCCCTCCATGACTCTTTCTGCGTATTTGACAAGTTAATGTACATACAGGAAGGAGAGCTTCCCCCTGGGTCCACTGGGGATTCCAGGGAGGAAAATCCTCCTCCTCCGCGGACAGAGGAGGAAGTAGATGAACGAAGGCCGGCTGTGACGGTTCCAGCAATTCAGGAATCGTCAAGGCCTTCGGATGAAGCCCCACCAATTAGCCCGGTGGTCTAGGTAAAGACTTATGTGTTTTTAACTGTTCCCTAAGAATATGCCTGTAACATGATATTTCCAGGGGGGTGCTGTCTTATTTACCATAAGGAAGGCAAGAACCGGAGACGGCTCTCCTTCGCAAGGGGAGTTGTCCCAGAAGTCCCAGGAACGAATGGGATTTCGAATAAGGTAAGAACTCTTATTCGACAATAATCTTATATAAAAACTGTCTGACCCACTCTTCCTGTTAGGCAAAAGAAGACAGCGTCTATACCTTCAACCGCCACTGGGGAGGTTGAAGCTAGGGCTAATGAGGGAGCCTCTAATGAAGAGCGCTCTACTCCCGTGGTTCAGGAAATCGTCCGGACCGCGGGAGGTGAATCAAGCACAGGGACTAGGTCACCACCAGTGGCCTCTGGGGGTGGCGTCCGGCCAGCACTCCCATCAACTGTCCCTGTTGCAGGCACTTCAGGCGCGCTAGCAAGGATTCCTGCTAGCATGGATGATGCTGCCTTAAATAAGTTTATGAAGGTATGATGACTCCTGTTTCGGCGTTTGAATCGCCTTTAGAGCATACTTGACTCTCTTGCTTTGTGTCACAGGGCTTGTCATGGGTGACGAGCCAGTCGCATGCTGCAATGGCTAGCATGGCGGCTGTTCAAAAAGATCGTGACGGCTTGCGCAAGTGAGTATCGTCATCCTTCTGTTAATATAAGTAGGCTTTAATTGTGACTAACCTGATTTTGCTGCAGAGAGGTTACGTTCTTGAAGAAGGAGTTAACCAAGATAAAGCTGAACTCAGTTACAGAGTTTCAGAAACTACGGACTGAAATCAATAGACTTCAGTCTGAGAATGTTGGTAAGTCGATTCCCAACTTGAGAAGACTTAAAGACATTTCTTGTTCATAACCTCTTTTCTTTGTGCAGCGCAAGCAGGTCGTATTAAACAGCTCAACCAGGACAAAATGCTTCTCGAGTCCTCGCTCGACCACACCAATCAAGTGGTCAAAGAGTTGAGTCTACTGGTCTTCGAAAAACTGAAGGCCATAGCCAGCCTTTTGAATACCAATGTGGTAGAGTTGAGGAAGGACAACCCAGATGTCAGCGATTGGGCATCACTGCTTACAACTCAAGCAGAATCACTGCTCGAATATCTCCCTGGAGATTTACGGCGACGTGAAGAGATGATCAGGACGAGAGTCCGATCAGCCGCATCCGCCGTACTCAGCCGGGTTCGACTTCACCATGGCTCAGATGCGAATCTGAGCGCGCTGGTGGGACCGGTTGAGGTCGAGAGTGACGAACTGCTTGACGCCGTTATCGAAGAAGTTAAGCCCTTCGTTGACAAGCTCTTGGCTGAGCTAAGGATCGAATGATCCTTGTATTTTGTAACCAAACAATTGTAATTACAATGCTATGTATGTAAAATCATTTTTTCAAGAGAAAGTGCATATTCACATCATAAGTTTCATACTATAAGTATATTCCTCTAGCCCCCGCCTCTGTTTTGTGAATACTGAAGCCTTAGTATCTTAAACAGAGGAAAACATAAGTATGATGACCAGGGATATGTGCTTCAAGCCGATGGTCAAGATTAAAGTAACATTTTAACCTTATTGCAAACTGGTAGCCACCCAAATGACCGAAGACTAGCCAGATAGTCCCGTGTGCGTTGAGAAACGGCTTATTTAGGAGTGACTTATCTGGAAGTGATCATGAGATTGACCAGCGAATCCGGTTGAAAAATGCTGTAATAACCTAACCGCCCGCGATCAGCCCCCAGGTCGTTTTTGTATAATTTGGGCTTAAAGAAAAACACTCATTGTATGAAAACAAGACATGCTTTTTATGAAAAGATGCTAATTGAACAGGAAAAAAGTGATTGGAATACTTACACGTAAAACTTGCGAAGTTGATCGATGTTCCAAGTATTGGACAAAATCCGACCATCCTCCATGGCTAACTGCGCAGATCCTGACCGCGGCACTGAGACGACAGTATATGGTCCCTCCCACTTTGGGGAGAATTTATTGCGGTTAGACTGGTCTTGAATTTTTCGTAAAACCAAGTCGCCCACGTTGAGATCACGTGGTCGCACCTTTTTATTGTGATACTTGCGTAGAGCCTGCAAGTATACCGCGGACTTAATCAGGGCGCGATCACGCCGTTCTTCCAGGTGGATGAGATCTTGCGATCGTTGTTCGGATTGGTTGACCTGTTCGAATTGATTCGTGCGAACAGATCCAATACTTACTTCCATAGGCAACACAGCCTCGGCTCCATAGACCAAATGGAAGGGTGTCTCACCGGTGGCTCGACTAGAGGTAGTTCGTAGTGCCCATAGAACAGTATAGAGCTCGTCTGCCCAAGCCCCCGAGCGGGTCTTGAGGCGATCAAAAACACGTTTTTTGATACCTTGCAGTACTTGCCCATTGGCCCGTTCTACGGCTCCATTGCTTTGTGGATGTGCCACGGAAGCAAAGCACACCTTGGTCCCAATCTGATCGCAGTAGTCTAGGAAAAGACCGCTGGCGAACTGAGAACCGTTGTCTGTGATGAGACGGTTTGGAACACCAAAACGTGCCACAATGTTCTTGTGAAAGAACTTTTGTGCGGCTAATGCAGTAATATTTCGTACTGGTTCGGCCTCAATCCACTTTGTGAACGTGTCAATGGCTACAAACAAAAACTTGTATCCATTGACCGCTTGTGGCATAGGACCGACGACGTCCATTCCCCAGATCGCGAAAGGCCATGCGAGAGGAATAGTTTGTAATGCATAAGCAGGTTGATGAACCTGTCTTGCATGAAACTGACATTGTGGACACATCTTGACCATAAGCTTGGCATCATCGAGTGCCGAAGGCCAGTAGAATCCCTGTCGAAAAACTTTTCCGACCAGTGTTCGGTATGACGCGTGTGCACCGCATACACCGTCATGTATTTCTTTCAAGAGGGATTTTCCTTCCTCCTGAGATATGCAGCGCATGAATACTCCTTGAGTACCCTTTCTGTACATAACCCCATCTATGAGTTTGTACAGACGCGCCTTTCGAATTAACCGATCGCTTTCGGTTTCGTCCTCGGGTAGGGTCCCATGTTCAAGATAGACCCTCAATGGATGAGTCCAATCTTGTTCCTGACCGAGGTTGGCAACGAAGGCTATTGCCGGATCATCCTTGACCGAAGTCATGATCGAAGGATGGTCCAAGTGTTCAATGAACACTCCTGCCGGAGCGGATGAGCGTGAGGATCCAATTTTGGATAACTGGTCTGCGAGAATGTTGTCCTTTCGCGGGATGTATTGGACTTCGAAGTGACTGAAGTGTTTTTCCAATCTCCTCACTTCCCCCAGGTAATGAGCCATTGTCTCATCGGAGGTGCTGTACTCCTTGTTTACCTGGTTTACGACCAGCTGTGAGTCCCCCCTCACCACTAATCGACGGACTCCGAGGAATTTTGCTGCCCGGAGCCCTGCAAGAAGACCTTCATACTCTGCTGCATTGTTGGTTGCAACAAAGTGTAGTTGGATGACATACTTAAGCTGTTCGCCCTGAGGTGTAACTAAGACCACTCCAGCCCCCGAGTGTTGAAAACTACGGGAGCCTTCAAAGTACATTGTCCAATAATCGGGGCACTCCAGCTCCTTTTCCAACTGCACGGGTGGCTCAGGGTTGGGCCATTCGACCACAAAGTCGGCCAAAACCTGAGACTTAACCGCCGTGCGAGGGGTAAAGTGGATCTCAAAGGCACCGAATTCGACCGCCCATTTGGCGATTCGACCAGATTTTTCTGGATTTCGGACAATATCCCCTAAAGGAAAAGAGGAAGGTACTGTGATCTTGTGTGCTTGAAAGTAATGTCGTAGCTTACGGGAAGCCATCAGTAGCGCGTAAAGTATCTTCTGGACCTCAGGGTAGCGCTCCTTAGGACCATGAAGTACTTCGCTCACATAGTAGACGGGTCTGTGCACTCCTTCCCTTTCCGCGATCAGAACTGCGCTGACGCGTGTGGGGTGGCCGCCAAATACAGAAGCAATGGTTCATCCTTTTCAGGAGACACCAATACTGGAGGACTGGATAGATATGTTTTTACCTCCTGAAACGCTTTTTCGGCCTCATCTGACCACGTGAAGTTATGATGTTTTCGCAAGGCTTTAAAGAAAGGTAGTCCCCTTTCGCCTAATCGCGATATGAAACGACTTAAAGCCGCCATGAGACCAGCCAGGCGTTGAACATCCTTCATGGTCAAGGGCGACCTCATTTGCTCAATAGCTCTGATTTTCTCAGGATTAACCTCAATGCCCCTGGAACACACAAGAAAACCAAGAAGCTTTCCTGAAGAAACCCCGAAAGAACATTTCTCCGGGTTCAATTTTATTCCAAAGCGATTCAAGTTACAGAAGGTTTCAGCAAGATCGTCCAAATGAGACAATCTTTTGGTACTTTTTACAACCAAGTCGTCTACATATGCTTCGAGATTACGCCCTATCTGGGAAAGAAAGGTCATTTGCATCAAGCGCTGGTACGTGGAACCAGCGTTCTTGAGACCGAACGGCATTCTGACGTAGCAGTACGTGCCGAACGGGGTGATGAAGGCAGTTTTCTCTTCATCGTCTTCTGCCATGCTAATTTGATGATATCCCGAGTAGGCATCCAGAAAACTCATCAGTTCGCAACCCGCAGTGGAGTCAACCAGCTGGTCGATGCGGGGAAGGGGAAAGTCGTCCTTCGGACAGGCACTGTTGAGGCTAGTATAGTCGACGCACATGCGCCACTTGCCATTTGACTTGCGGACCATGACCGGATTGGCGAGCCAGTCCGGGTGATTCACCTCGCAGATGAACCCGGCCTGTAAGAGTTTGTCTAACTCTTCTCGGATGGCTTCCTGTCGGTCGGTGGCAAAACGCCTGAGCTTTTGCTTTATTGGTCATTGTCCAGGTCGGATTGCTAACCTGTGCTCAATTACTTCCCTTGGGACACCGGGCATGTCGGATGGTTTCCACGCAAACACATCTGCGTTAGCTCGGAGGAAAGCAACGAGGTCGAGTTCCTATTTGTCATCCAGGGTTGACCCAACCCGAATTGTCTTGGATGGGTCATCTGGATACAAAGGAACTTGTTTGAGTTTCTCATCTGGTCGAGGAGCAGCCCTGATCGCATCGGTGGCGACAGTGGCGACCTGAGCGTCCCGGAGGGGAAGTTGATCGACCATCTCCAAAGATAGCCGGTCGCACGTGAGTGCCACGTTGCGACTACCTCGGACCGAAATGACACCTTTGGGGCCAGGCAATTTCCCGCACTGATAAGCATAGTGCGTTGCCATCATGAACTTAGCGAGAGTAGGCCTGCCAAAGATTGCATTATAAGCTGAATCACAATCGATTACATCGAAAGTAACCAATTCTGTTCGGAAGTTATCTGGTTCTCCTAGAGTGACCGGGAGGACCACTTGTCCCAATGGCATCATGGAGGGGCCTGGGATTATCCCATAAAACGGATGAATTATGGGCTTGATCTTCGAACGAGGAATTTGCATCTCGTCGAGTGTCTTGACCAATAAAAGATCAAGGGAACTTCCCCCGTCGATCAGGACCCTTTCGACTCTCGCGTTACTGATGATTGGGGTAATAACCAGAGGTAATCTCAATGGTCGAGTTAGCCCCACAGGACAGTCAGCGCGGTCGAACGTCAAAGGCATATCCGACCAACGGGGATATTGAGGTTCACCAAGGGATGTCTCCGTTTGGTTAACCTCTCGGCAAAAAGTTTTAAACTGCCTTTTGGAAACGAAAGAGGAGGAGCCTCCGAAAATGACATTAACATGATTTTGAGGTACCTGGTAAGCCATTTCTTCGTCTCCATCGACGTCTCTAACCCCGCACGCCTGCTCTTTGGGCGGTAAGGTCGGCATTGGCCCAGCTCCTTGGTAGAAATCATCCAGCTGTTTCAACCAACTCCTGCAGTTTTTGAGATCGTGGCCTGCGGAATTGTGGAGTGGACACCACCTTTTGCCTTCCTGCGGATTAGTTGATTTTTCTGGCTGGTCGGAATCCCGGCCACCAGAAGCAGTTTTACTTTTGAAAGAAAACTTATTACCTTTGGTCGAAGGTGGTTTCTCCGCGACCGCGACCTCACGGTACTGTCCAGAGCGGTTCCTCTTCGACTTTTTTGACTTCCCACCCGGTGAAGACTCCGGCTTTTTGCTCGAGTCTTCTTTCTTGGCGTCCTTGAAGCCTGGTTGGGGCGGTAGGTCCCCCTTGTCAACCATTCGGTTCCATTCGACTGCCTCGGCTGCATCGGAGTATCGATCAGCCATATCGAACAGATCGGCCACCGATCGAGGAGGGTGAATGAGCAAGTCTTCAGTGAATCTCCGGTATCGAACGGCATGCTTAAATGCCCTGATTACGGAACCATCAGATATGTTCGGGATGGTATTTCTTACCCCGACAAACCTCTTGACAAACTGCCGAAGTGTTTCGGTCGAAGTTTGCCGCAATCTATGCAAGTCGTCCTCCTTACCCGGCTTTTGGTAACAGTTTTGAAAATTGCTAAGGATGGCATCGCATAGCATTTCCCAATTGTAGATAGAACCCTCAGGCTGATTGAACAACCAAGTTCTAGCCGGTCCTACGAGGACTGTTGGCAGGTAGTTAGCCATGACCTTGTCATTGCCTCCTGCGGCTTGGATGGCAGTAATATAGATCTGAAGAAACTCGGATGGGTTTTGAGTTCCGTCAAACCTCTCAATGGCCCCTGGTCGAAACTTATCGGGCCAAACGACCGCTCGTAGGCCAGGCGAGAAAGCTTTGCAACCAACGTAAGGACCGTGGACCGTCCTGCGACTTTCGGTCAGGTTTCGAGCAAACTCACTTAACGGCGGGGTTACTCGAGGTCCCAAACGAGAATGAACGGGAACTCGATCCCTACTGCGAGAGTCCTGCATTCGCCGATATTTGTCCTGTCAGGACGGTATAGGCGGCGGGTAACTCCGTCGACCAAAGCCAGAATGAGGACCATCTCGATCATGGGAATGTGTCACTGAGCGGGAAGAGGCTGTTGGGGTCGCCTCAGATGCGACCTCGTCCAATCTTTCCGCGAGGATCCTGTAAAAGGCCGGTCTCTGCGCATCCGTGACCGTAGGAGGAAAGTTACGCATGACTTCCGCGATAGATCGCAGTCGACCATGGGTACTTCTCCTAGGGGCACCGGGTGTTATTGTTTCCTCGTCCACTGGGAAGTGCTCCGGTGGTAAGGAAGGAGTCTGGTCACGTCTATGACAACGCGACCGTCGAGAAGAACTCGGGGCAGCATCGTAACGAGCCTGCGCATCTTGAAGAGCCTCTAGGGCAGTTCTGCGTAGTTCGTTGTTTTGTTGCTCGAGATCTTGCTCCTCCTTCTGTTTGCGATCTTGTTCTTCCCTGGCAGCCTGTTGATCGGGAGTTTCCTCCGACAACGCAGCAAACTGCCTAGGGAGGGAAGTCGCCGATGGGGAGAACATCTCGGTTTGTTCCGAGTCGGACTCGAAATCAAAGAGACGGTGAAGGTTATCAGGGTCGAATCTTCCTGGGCTGACCTCGGGGTCACCATCGTACTTTCCCTCAGCGGGATCGTACGATGGGCCGGACTCATCACCTAGCACATTAAGAACCTCTGTGGGTTCTGACCCTGTGCCAGTTACCTCCTGGTCGATCATCATGACTTGGGAAGATGGTTCATCCTGTGGAAGATTCTGGCCTTCGACCTCTTCCATCGGAACGGGATCACTTGGAGAAGGCATTGGGATATGAGCATAATCCTCGAGATCGAAATCATTCTCGGAATCATATGCTCCAGCCATGTTTCGGCGAACCTCCGAATTTTAATTAGGACGCCTTGAGAAAGGCCCCACGGTGGGCGCCAGCTGTCGACGATTCGGACTCGGGGTCCTCAGCCGAACTTATGTAGAATTTGTAATAGTGAGACCTTTCAAGATGACCCCTCGGGAAGGTATGCTGAACAATGGAGAACAGGAACACAGAGAATTTAGACAGGTTCGGGCCCTCGATGGTGGGAGTAAAAGCCCTACGTCCTGTTGAGATTTCACTAAGTGTGGTAAAATGTTTACAAATGGGAGGAAAAGTCCTCACAGGCAAGGATTTTTCCTATAAAAGTGTACAAAAATAAGCTAAAGAAGACTTAAAAATGCTATATGAGGTGTGCCGTAGACTTGGCTAACTTGGATCTCTCCCCGATTGATACTTCATGCCATCCTTTTATACTGCTTGAAAGGGTGCCATGTGAAGGAAACTGCATCAATCGGTTGCTCGGACGGTTAGATACGGTTTTTGAAACTGCTCTTAACCTCCACGCAGGTGAAACATGTGTTATTCATGAATAACTGTACGTGTTAACCCCCTGATGGTTGATTTTCCACGTGTAGGAATCTTCGGGATACTTAGAATATCCTGTCGTATAGACAACCGAATAGATAGATCCCAGGTATCCTGATCGGTAGACGTTCTGACCGCGGGATTTGGCTGACCGCGTAATATCCCGAATGTGTAGTTCGCGTATAGGCCACGAACTTCTGACCGCGCAAGGCCTACGGTCTGACCGCGTAAAGCTGCGACTTGATCGCGTAAAGCTTGCGACCTCGTGGTGATGCCTCTCAAAATAACTTGAGTTCGCATCTCCAGACACATGCTCTGGCTCGAACCTGTCTTGAACCAGAAGTTTATTAGAAGTGACCCGGGTGTCAATCCTCGTCAACTCATACTACACAGACTGTTATAACATCAAAACCGTCTGTGATACTCTTACTACACAGACTGTTATAAGATCAAAGCCGTCTGTGATACTCATATTACCACAGACGGTTATAATCTCATAACCATCAGTAATAGTATGAGTATCGCAGACGGTTTTGAGGTCAAAACCACCTGGGATAGTGTCATTATCAGCGATGGTTATAATCTCAGAACCGTCTATGATAGTATGAGTATCACAGATGTTGTAAGATCAAAGCCGTCTGTGATACTCTTGCTACATAGACGGTTCTGAGATCAAAACCGTCTGTGATACTCATATTATCACAGACGGTTATAATCTTAGAACTGTCAGTAATAGTATGAGTATCGCAGACGGTTTTGAGGTCAAAACCATCTGGGATATTGTCATTATCGGCGACGGTTATAATCTCAGAACCGTTTGTGATAGTATGAGTATCGATAGTGTCATTATCGGCGATGGTTATAATCTCAGAACCGTCTGTGATAGTATGAGTATCGCAGACCGTTTTGACATTATAACAGTCTGTGATAGTATCACAAACAGTTTTCAGGTCAAAACCATGTGGAATAGTTTCATTATCGGAGACGGTTATTAGCTCAGAACGGTCTGTGATACTCTGTGATACGTACATAGTTCGAGCTATCACAGATGGTTTATAAGATCAAAACCGTCTGTGCATATTAATATATTTTTTTAATAAATTTCTTTTTTTTTTTGTGGCTAGCCTCAGGAATCATACTAGCCATGTCCTCTGTACAAATAGCATTTCATATATACAGTTCATTTCACACATGCACAGTACTCAAATATATACAGTTCATGTCATACATGCACACAACTTAGAAACATGTACAATGGCATTTCATATATGCAGTACAGAACTCAGAAATATGTACAATTGAGATTGAACAAATAAATGTAATCGACAATTAAAGTCAGTATGTTAGATGTACTATACTATCTGTACCTATATCTCAATTAGTAAGGCTACACTAATACGAAACTTGCGGGTCCCTAAACTTCCCTTTGGTTGAGATGACCTCCGCAAGGAAAAACTCAGCGAGTATCCCTCGAACCATATCAATCTGCCGAGGGTCAAAGCATTCCGAAGGAAAGTCGACCCCCTGCAGCAAGAGTTGGTACAGAAAAATTAGCTCAATGCAGCTGTAAATTCTTCCAAATCGATACAAAGGGGAGCAGTTGTATACCTTGGGGAAATCTGGCCGGTGATGGGTGATGATCAGGTCATACATGTGGCGCATCACATAGAACCCACATGATTTGTCGTCCGGCTGCTGATGGCACTGCCAATTTACATACCGAGAGTTAGTTGGGGACACGTTTTAAAGTAAAACAGATGCCAGTTGAAATTTGTACTGAAAATTGTAACCACTGAAACTTTTCGGCTCGCCGCTCGTGTTGTCGCCCTCCCTCGGCAAAGTAGTTCGTGAAAGCCCTGCAGATAGTCAAAATTGACAGTTTGAGGATAGTCGAAATTGACAATTTGAGGACAGTAAATCTAGATGCAAGACAGGTCCACATGAATATCATAACCTTTCGAATACATCTCGTGCACCGTAATACTCGTACCCTTTCCTCTGCAATGAATCTGTAACATCCTGAGTTTTGGGGGTGAAAAGTTTCTTTCTTAAAAGTCATGCATGCATATGTCTCTTCTAGATCAACCAAAGCAGCCTCAGCTTTATTCTGTTCTAGCCCTAAAATCTCCAAATCTATCCTGTGACCCCAAGTCAAGATCTGACTTGCCAGATGTGATTTATCAGTTATCCTAAACCTAAAAGCCTTCAGAACCCAGATTCAATTCTATTCCTAATCTCCAGATTTATCAACTCTTTTCTGTTTTCGAAAACAGAATATCTGTTATTACCTTTTACCCTAAGTTTCAGAAATTCAGATTTAATCAAAATCTTAGCCAAGATCAGACCAGATTATTCTTGGATTATGATCAAGGGTATGCCAATACCTTAATCCAAAAAGTTGGCAGCCAGATTTTACCATCTAGACTCTTTTCGCAAATCAGTCCAAGAGATCGCCGTGCATTTGCGCCGCGCTTGCTCGCCGCCGGCCACGCCTCGCCTGCGCCTGAGCTCATGCTCACTTGAGTTTGCATGTGCACACGCGTCTGTGTATTAGCCATCGTCGTGGCAGCGCCGTTGAACAGCCTTGCTCCTGTGCGCGATCGTCGTCAGCAACTCCTCGCCATGTTGCTTGCTTTGCCAGCCGTTGTCGCCACTGTTTTGCACCGCCCGACACCATTGCGTCCCGATGAAGCAACAGTAGCATCAACCGTTCCATCGCCTGTGTGCCATCGCTTCACCGTCACTGTTGCCGCGCCTGTGCCCGGCCAGTCAAGTCCCCGGCGCCAATTTCCTTGCTGCTACCTCCTTGCAAGCTCCGCCTCTGGTCTATAAAAGCAACCCCATACCTTGTAACAGCTTCACTTCATCAGGACTTAGCCAATTTTGCAAATTCTCTCGCTGTCGTCGTCTTCTCCGGCGAGTCCAGCAAGAAGCTTCACGGTGGCAGCCTCGACCGTAGCATCTCCTGCCAAATTGAAGCTAGCAGTGAGTACCTCTCATCCTCCTGATTGTACTGTTGCATTGAATTGCTCTCCGGTGGACCCTAACGCCAGTGATCGTCAGAATTGCTAAATGCCCTGTTCCGGCAATGCAGGCCAAATTACCCCGAGTTAGTCTTTGAATCTGTGAAACAAATTGATCAGTGAGCTCTAATTAGCAAGCCTATGCATCCAGATCTCCAGATTGAGCTTCAATCGAGGCTTTCCCCAATTTTGAGCTCCACCAGTCGCCGGCGATCGTCGCCAGGCCACACCGGCCATCCTCCGGCCAAATTGATTGTCCAGATAGCTTACTCATACCTCTCTTTCACTCTCCAAGCTTGGAATTGAGTTCATTCGGCCTAAATCGAAAACCCCCAAATGGCAGTGTTTCTTCCCCGGCGTTGATCACAGGAAAACCTATTCCTGGCCGTTTCAGCTTCATCCACTTTGTCATTCAAGTGTGCCACAACCTCCTAAACATTTTTGCCGTCTAGCTCGATCTCTGAAACTGTCCAGAATTCCAGATACAGCCATGCCAAAAACCTTGTCCAGTGGCTTCACTGTGCCGTGTCGCCACCACCTTTCTTCACCAATTTTCATCATCTTCCAGCCATTTTCAGCCTTGGATCCTGTTGAATGATTTGTTCCTGTTATCAATGCCTATCTCCCAGACAAAGTGGTGCATCATTTGGAGCTCTAGATCAAAAGATATGGCAAACCCTAGTTTCTGGCCATGTCAAGATCAATGCCAGGCTATGTCAGTCAGTGGCATTAGTCCTTTTCACTTCCTTCCAGATGTGCATTTTGAGCATAACTTTGTCCCTTAGATTCCTGAGGTTGTGATCAGCAATTTCTTCTTCTATCACAACTTGATTTGAGCCCTTGAACTGCAGTTTATGCTAAAACCCTAGATTTTGGCATTGTCAGCCCTATGCCAGAGCATGTCAGCCAGTGGCATTAGCTCTTTACACCTCTTTTCAGTTGTGCAAACTGGAAATAACCTTGTCCCTTAGACTTGTGGAGTTGTGCTCTACATTTTATTCTACTGCCACAAGTTGAGATAACCCCTCTATCATCCATCGACCCTATGTCGATGCCTTGAACCGAATCTCGACCTAAAGACGTTCGCTGTTTTTGAGCGAACCAGTCGCAACCTTGATATCATTCTGATATTTTGAGACATTTGGAACCTTGTAAACCTTCAGCAACTAACCTAATCATTTCAGAAACATCAAGACTTCATCTTTGCATTGTTCTCGGAGGAGCCATGGCGATTCGTCACGGGTCCCCACGGTCGGCGCCAACTGTCGTGGTATTAAGAATACCCCGGCAGGTTTTGAAGACGATCCTAGCAGAGATTACGCAGCGCGGGTTGACCGGGTGACCGGTCCTCCCCCGCCGGACAAACACAAGAATTGACACGTGGATTTATACAGGTTCGGGTCCCGGTGGGGGCCCTAGTCCTGTCGACGCGCTCCCGACCAGGGTCGGCTGGGGAGGCTCTCTCCGGGGGAGAGGCTTCCGGAGCACGTCTGTGAGATTAGCTATTCCTAATAATAATGAACTGATCCTTTACAACAGAGGGGTACAAGGGCTATTTATAGCCCCAAAAAGAAGCAAAAAACCTAAACTACCCCGGAAGCCACCGTCGGATTGAAGGGTAGGACCGTCCTTCTCCCGGTCAAACGTCTTGGATGCTTGACAGGTGGTCGCTGATTCCCGAGGCGTCCCTCGCGTGACTTGCACGTGATAAACAAACAGGGATTTTACCTTTTAGGAGGGCGATGACGTCCGGGACCCCTTCCGGAGAGCAGGGTCCCGGGGACCCAAAAGGCGGCGCCCGGGACATACCCGGGGGGCACGGTCCCGGGGACCAAATGGCGGCGCCCGGGACATGCCCGGGGGGCACGGTCCCGGGGACCAAATGGCGGCGCCCGGGGCAGGCACTGGCGGCCACTGTCCCCGGGCAAATGGCGGCGCCTGGGACATGCCCGGGGGCACGGTCCCGGGGACCAAATGGCGGCGCCCGGGGCAGGCACCGGCGGGCACGGTCCCGGGGACCAAATGGCGGCGCCCGGGGCAGGCACCGGCGGCCATTGTCCCCGGGCAAATGGCGGCGCCCGGGACATGCCCGAGGGGCACGGTCCCGGGGGCCAAATGGCCGCGCCCGGGACATACCCGGGGGGCACGGTCCCGGGGACCAAATGGCGGCGCCCGGGACATGCCCGAGGGGCACAGTCCCGGGGGCCAAATGGCGGCGCCCGGGGCAGGCACCGGCGGGCACGGTCCCGGGGACCAAATGGCGGCGCCCGGGGCAGGCACCGGCGGCCACTGTCCCCGGGCAAATGGCGGCGCCCGGGACATGCCCGGGGGGCACGGTCCCGGGGACCAAATGGCGGCGCCCGGGGCAGGCACCGGCGGCCATTGTCCCCGGGCAAATGGCGGCGCCCGGGACATGCCCGAGGGGCACGGTCCCGGGGGCCAAATGGCGGCGCCCGGGACATACCCGGGGGGCACGGTCCCGGGGACCAAATGGCGGCGCCCGAGACATGCCCGCGGGGCACGGTCCCGGGGGCCAAATGGCGGCGCCTGGGACATGCCCGGGGGGGCACGGTCCCGGGGACCAAATGGCGGCGCCCGGGGCAGGCACCGCCGGCCACTGTCCCCAGGCAAATGGCGGCGCCCGGGACATGCCCGAGGGGCACGGTCCCGGGGGCCAAATGGCGGCGCCCGGGGCAGGCACCGGAGGCCACTGTCCCCGGGCAATCATGAACTTACCTGGACTTGACCGCGTGGAGATTTCCCCCAACAGCAGCCCCCCATGCCCTCCGGGGACGAAGCTTGAGCCCCCGGAGGGAATGGTTACGGTACCGGGAAATTCTCCGGACGAAAACTCCGGACGAAAATCACCGGAGCCCCGGTGACACTTCGGTTTCTGTGCCAGGCGCTTTATGGCCGCGCCGTTCCCGCAATAAATGCACGCGCGGTTCGAAACGGCGTCTCGATTTACGCGCCTGTCCCTTCGTTTCCCGCGCATGGTTCGAATCAGTGGTCCAGATTGCCCCGAGGGGGCCACGTGGCGCGCATCTAGATCACGGCCAGTCTCTATAAATAGGGCCTTAGGGGGCCCCGGAAGCTCATTCCAAATCTTCAACTCCAGCTTCAGCTCTCCCGGTAGCGCTCTCCCGGTAGCTTTCTCCGGTAGCTTCTCCGGTAGTTGTTGACTTAGCCACCTGAAAACTTAGCCACCCAAAAAAGAAAGAACTGACCTAATGGCGCCCAAAGGTCGAGCGAAGACCACGGAGGTGCCCCCGGAGGAAATCCCCGTGGATTTCCTCTGGGCCTCCGAGTTCTCGGCCTCGGACGCGGAGTCCCTGGTCAAGAAGGGCGTCGTTGAAGAGGGGGACATCCGGGTCCCCCTAAAGAAGGACGGAGCCCCCCGCCCCAGGCCCGGAGAGGTCGTGGCCTTCGAGGCCTTCCTCGAGGCGGGGCTCCGGCTCCCGGTGCATCCGATGCTCCGGGAGTTTCTCAAAGAGTACGGGGTGGCTCTCAACCACCTCACCCCGAACGCGCTCGTCCGTATGGGCCTTTTTATATGGCTCTACGAGACAGGGACCGGGTGGGAGCCCACCCTCCGCGCCTTCCGGTACTTCTACGAGCCGGCAGCGCGGAGCTCCCACCTGGTGAAGGGAGGACCGAAGTCCCCCTTCGGCTCGGTGATGGTCTAGATGCTGCCCTCCCGGGTGGCGGACTACCCGGCGGCGGCCTCCCGGGACCACTGGGGGGACTGGCTCCCGAGGTGGTTCTACCTCCGGGTCCGGGACGAGGCGGTGGTCTACGCCCCGGAGCCTCCCACCTACAGCCGGTCATCCGCACCGAAGCCGCCGGTGTGGACGGACGAGGAGTTCGAGCTCCTCGGGAAGGTGGTGCTGGCGAAGAAGGCCCGCTCGATGCGGGACGCCGCGGAGGAGCTGGCGCTCCTGCGGCTTTCCCCCTTCTCACGCGGGGGAAGGGGGATCGGCATGGGCCCGGAGCAGCGGCCTCCGGTCAAGCCGGTGACGCGGCGTAAGTCCCCTGCATTTTTGTACTTGCAGTTTTTTATGAGAAATTAACTAACTTTTTACCTCTTGCAGTGGGCCCGTACCCGGCGGCGAGGGACAAGGCGGAGCACCTCCTGGGGAGGTACTTCGCCGACGAACACGAGCGCATCGTGCGCCTCGTGGGGGAGGGGCCTCCCCGGAACCTGGTGGCCGAGGCCCACGGGCTCAGGCTTCCGGAGAGAAAGCCCCTTCCCACCCCCGGGTCTCATAAGCGGGGGAAGGATGCGGCCGGGGGCTCGGAGCCCAAGAGGCCCTGGGTCCAGAAGACCCCCGCCCCGACGACGACGCCGGCGACGACGCCGGTGAGGGCCCGGGACGCGGCTCCCGGAACCGAACAAGCCCGGGCGGCGACCCGGGCAGAGGCGACGCCTCCGCCCCCGGAGGCCCCCGTCGAGGCCCAGGGGAAGGAGGTTGTTGTCGATGGGGCGGGGTCCGATTCGGCGGACTACGCCCCATCGCCAATTCGCGTGACGCTCCTCTCGCCTCTCCCGGCGGCATTGGCGCCGGAGAGGCTAGAGGTGAGGTTTTCGGAGGCGGCGCCTCCGTGCCTCTGGCCGGTTGATGAGGAGGGGGGGAGCCCCTCAGTCATCGAGGTCCCCCCGGAGCAGGAGGCTCCGAGGGCCCTCCGGCCTGGGGCGGGGAAAGATACCTCCCTCACGCCCAGATGATACCTCCCCTCCGGATACTTCCGCCGGCTGGGTACGAGTTTTGGCCCGAAGACGTACTTCGGGATTCTCAGCGTCACGTCCGGGCGCTGTACCGGGACCTGGCCCGGGAGTTGAGGGAGCGCCTCCGGGAGCTTTAGGCGTAGGGGCCTTAGGCTCGTAGAAAATCCCCCGGGTTAGGACCCGGGTTGTATCATTTCCGAAACCCACCGGAAGGGGAAGATGTCCTCCGGGTTTGTTGATCAATAAAGCGCATTGTTCTTTTTATTGCCTCTATTTTCTTCTTCTTGGATGGTCTGGACGACTCATCTTAACAAGGATGAGCTAAGTTTCTTCGTGGGTGACCCGGGGGCCCCCTGTCCCCCCCCGCCCACAGCGGGCGGGAGGAGGCCTCCGCGTGCTGTGGGGGTAACAGGGTCCCCGGGGGGAGCATAACCTGTAGAAATATTTTCTAAGTTAAAAAATTGTAAAAACAGGATTTCCGAGGGAGGGACCTTCCGGGGTGCCCGGGGGCACCGGGAGAGGTTCATCCGGCCGCCGGGAGAGCGGGGAACCGGGAACAAGGCGCGGAAGGGGCTCATGAAAAGTCAATAAGACCTCTGGAGGGGAGCTTCCTGGGAGACTTCGTCCGGTCGCCGTGAGAACGGGGAGCCGGGAATAACGTCGACTCCCGGAGGAGGAAGATAGAGCCAATCAAGCCGCAAGGGGCTGATCTTCCGGTCGCCGTGAGAACGGGGAGCCGGGAATATCGTCGACTCCCGGAGGAGGAAGATAGATCCAATCAAGCCGCAAGGGGCTGATCTTCCGGTCGCCGTGAGAACGGGGAGCCGGGAATATCGTCGACTCCCGGAGGAGGAAGATAGATCCAATCAAGCCGCAAGGGGCTGATCTTCCGGTCGCCGTGAGAACGGGGAGCCGGGAATATCGTCGACTCCCGGAGGAGGAAGATAGATCGAATCAAGCCGCAAGGGGCTGATCTTCCGGTCGCCGTGAGAACGGGGAGCCGGGAATATCGTCGACTCCCGGAGGAGGAAGATAGATCCAATCAAGCCGCAAGGGGCTGATCTTCTGGTCGCCGTGAGAACGGGGAGCCGGGAATATCGTCGACTCCCGGAGGAGGAAGATAGATCCAGAAAGCCATTAGACGTCCCGCTGAGGAGAGCGTCTACTCCCGGAGGAGGAAGTGCCCGAAGACGGGTCTTGAGTGTTTGGGTAGGGGACTAATCTCCCAAAGTGACTCGTTACCGCGGCCGCTGGGGACCGGGTTGCCGCTTACACCCTCAGTCCACGAGGGCTGTTCGTAAGCCGCCCTTCAGGAGGGACTTGCTGGGGCAGGGCCCACTTCCTCACGGGGAGGGCATCCTCGCGGGGAGGGCTTCCTCACGGGGAGGGCATCTTCACGGGGAAGGCATCCTCGCGGGGAGGGCGTCCTCGCGGGGAGGGCATCACCACTAGGGGCGGTAAACAAGAACAACCTGCAGTGAGACAGTTGAAGAACAAAGGCTATGCATTGATTAACAAAATATACAAAGCCCCCCCTGTGAAACCGCGAAGGGGGGGGGAAAAGGGGAGCTACAGTGTCCCTCCTCCCCCTCCGGCGTGATCACCCCGGGGGAGGGGACAGGCCCGTAAGGCTAGACGTAGAACTTGCGAAGTAAACGCAAGTTCCAGGTGTGCTTCAGCTCCTGCTCTTGAAGGTTGGAGAGCTTGTAGGCCCCAGAGCCTAGGACAGCGGAGATCCTGTAGGGGCCCTCCCACTTGGGGGAGAGCTTACCCTGGGCTTGGGGGTCTGTGACGCGCTTGAGGACAAGGTCCCCAAGGCGGAAAGCTCTCTCGCGCACGCGCTGGTTGTATGCGCGCGACATCTCGCGCTCGTAGATGGCGTGGCGGAGGAGCGCTCGGTCGCGTTCCTCCTCCATGAGGTCGATTTCCAGCCGCCGGTTGTCTTCGTTGGCCCGGTAGGCTGCGGTCGTGGCTCCGTTCAGGAGCTCGACCCGCAGCGACCGGAAGCCGATCTCCGGGGGGAGGACTGCCTCCGCCCCGTAGACTAGGGAGAAGGGAGCACGCCCTGTGGCCCGGGACGGGGTCGTGCGCATCGAGCAGAGGATGCTAGGGAGCTCCTCTGCCCACGCGCCCCGCTTGGAAGCGGTTTGTTCGAGTCTCCGGCGTAACCCCTGTAGGATTACGCCATTGACCCTCTCGACGGCCCCGTTGCTTTGGGGATGGGCCACTGAGGCGAAGTGGATGACGACCCCCAGGCCTTCGCAGAATTCCCGGAAATAAGCCGAGTCGAATTGGGTCCCGTTGTCCACGGTAATTTCCCGGGGGACACCAAAACGACAAACGACGTTTTTCCAGAAAAACCGCTGAACGGCCCGGGAGGTGATGCTAGCCAAGGGCTCCGCCTCAACCCACTTTGTAAAGTAGTCGACCGCGACTACCGCATACTTGTATCCTCCGGGCGCTGGGGGGAAAGGCCCTAAGAGGTCCATCCCCCAGCGCACGAAGGGCCAAGTGATGGGGATAGTCCGCAGCGCTACAGGGGGGAGATTCGAGCCCTTGGCCATCTTCTGGCATGCTTCGCACGCGGAGACAAGGTCTCGCGCGTCGCGCATGACTGTAGGCCAGTAAAAGCCCTGCCGAAGGGCCTTGGCGGCGATGGCACGCGGGGCTAGGTGAGAACCACAGCTCCCCGCGTGAATGTCTTCCAGGAGTTGAAGTCCCTCCGACCGGGGGAGGCAGCGCAGGAGGGCTGAAGCCCCCCGCTTGTAGAGCCTTCCCTCCAGCAGGAGATATGCCCGGGCTTTGGCCCGGAGGCGCTTAACCTCGGTCTCGCTGGGAGGGTCCCCCTCCCCCTTGATGAAGGAGATGAGGGGATCCATCCATGACGACGGCCGGACGATCTCGGCGACCTCCGGGACCGGAGGCTCGGGGCCTGCGTCCGGGGAGGCCACCGAGGGCTTCGTGATTGTTTCCAAGAAGGCCCCCTTGGGGAGCGTTTCCCGGGCGCTTGCCGCCTGGGCCAAAGCATCAGCCCGGTCATTCTCCCTTCGCGGGATATGCCGGGCCTCAAGGCCGTCGAAGTGTTTCTCCATCTTTCGTACTTCCTGCAAGTAAAGACTTAAATTTGCGTCATGGCACAGGTAAGATTTGTCCATTTGGCAGACAATGAGCTGAGAGTCTCCCTTCACTAGTAGGATCCGGATCCCCAGGGAGCGCGCAAGGCGCATCCCGAGGAGCAGAGCCTCGTATTCGGCGATGTTGTTGGTTGCGGGGAACTCGAGCCGCGCGGCGTACTCGAGCTCCTTCCCCTCGGGGCTCCAGAGGACTACCCCCGCGCCAGCCCCAGCGAGACACAGCGACCCATCAAACAGCAGGGTCCAATGGTCACTGCGTCGGGGCGGCACAGGGAGATCTTCGTCCCCGGACCCAGAGGCGGGAGTCCATTCTGCGACGAAGTCGGCGAGGACCTGCGACTTGATTGCGGAGCGGCCGGTAAGGGACAGGGAGAAGGGGGCAAGCTCGGCCCCCCACTTCCCAATCCGGCCGGTGGCTTCTTTATTCCGCAGTACCTCTCCCAGGGGGAGGGACGACGGAACGGTGATGGGGGTCGCGGCGAGGTAGAGGAGCAAGGGCTCTTTCGGAGACGGACTCACGAGCATTGGAGGGCTCGAGAGGTACTTCTTGAGGTCGTTGAAGGCTTCCTGGGCCTCGGGGGTCCAGCGGAACCCCTCAAGCCCTCGGAGGATCTTGAAGAACTGGAGGCCCCGCTCCCCCGAACGGGAGACGAAGCGGCTGAGCGCGGCCAGGCGGCCGGAGAGCCGCTGGACATCTTTGACGGAGCGCGGCGGGGGCATGTCTAGGAAGGCCCAGATCTTCTCGGGGTTTGCCTCAATGCCCCGCTGGGACACGAGGAAACCCAGGAGCTTCCCCCCGCGCACCCCGAAGGCGCACTTCTCCGGGTTGAGCTTGAGCCCGAACGCGCGGAGGTTGCGGAAGGTCTCTGCGAGGTCGTCGATGTGGGAGGCTGCACGGGGGCTCTTGACGACCGCGTCGTCTACGTAGACTTCGACGTTGCGGCCGACTTGATCTTTGAAGACCAGCGTCATAAGGCGCTGGAAGGTGGCTCCCGCATTCTTGAGCCCGAAGGGCATATGGCGGTAGCAGAAGGTTCCGAGGGGAGTTATAAAACTCGTCTTTTCCTCATCCCCCTCCGCCATCCGGACTTGATGGTATCCCGAGTAGGCGTCTAGGAAGCTCATCAGCTCGCACCCCGCGGTGGAGTCAACGAGCTGGTCGATCCGCGGGAGCGGGAAGTTGTCTTTGGGGCAAGCGCGGTTAAGGTCGGTGAAGTCCACGCACATGCGCCATTTGCCACTTGATTTCTTGACGAGGACGGGGTTTGCGAGCCACTCAGGGTGCAAGACTTCCCGGATGAACCCCGCCTCTTGGAGTCGGGCTATCTCCGTCTTGATAGCTTCTTGACGTTCGAGGGAGAGCTTCCTCAACTTCTGCTTGATAGGGGGGTGACCGGGGGTTACCGCGAGCTTGTGTTCAATAACCTCCCGGGCGACGCCCCGCATGTCCGAAGGCTTCCACGCGAAAACATCGGAGTTTTCGCGCAGAAAGGCTGCGAGTTGCGTTGCATGGTCTTGGGGGAGCTCTGCCCCGATTTGGACAGTTTGGTCCCTGCTGCCCAGGGACAGCGGGACCTTCCGGAGGCCCCCTTCCGGACGCGGCTTGAGGAGGGGCCTCCCAGGGGATGGCGCAGCGACGTCTACGTCCGGGGGAGGAGCCTCCCCCCCGGGTGCCTTGATCAGGTTGACGCTTCCTATTGTGGCAGCAGCTCGCTCGTATAGAGCACGGGCCATGTCTTGATCCCCCCGGACGTTGATCACGCCATGCGGCCCGGGGATCTTCATGCACAGGTAGTTTTGGTGGGTGGCAGCCCCCAGCCGATTGATCGTAGTCCTCCCCATAATCACATTGTAGGAGGAGGGGAGGTCCACTACGTCGAAGCGGACTAGCTCAGTCCGGTAGTTCTCCGAGGGGCCGAAGGTGATCGGGAGATCTACCTTGCCCATGGGGTGGATCGCCTTCTCCGGGACAAACCCTTGCAGAGGCCCTGCCGCTAGTTGCAGGAGCTTCTCATCCACCTGCATTTCCTTGAAGGTTTTGAGGAACAGGACGTCGGCGGAGCTTCCGCCGTCCACGAGGATGCGGGCCAAGTGGCAGTTGTAGATTGTCGCGGAGACAATGAGCGCGTCGTCGTGGGGGAAGCGAACCCCTCGCGCGTCTTCCGCTGTAAAGGTGAGGGGGACGTCCGACCACTTGGGCGGCACGGACGCGTGTAGCACCCCCACTACCTTAACTTCTCGCGCGTACTCCTTGCGCTGGCGCTTGGAATCCCGCCCGGAGGCGGACCCCCCTACGATGACGTTGATGCGGCGCTGAGAAGCTTGAAAGGGGAGAGCGTCTGAAGGCTCCCCCTCCTGCACCTGCTGCCCCCCCGCGGGAGAGGGAAGGGCCGGAACAGCTGGCCGAGGGGGCAAGGAGGCCGGAGTCCCCCCCCTGCCCGCGCTGGTCGAGGAATGCCGCGAAGTGTTGCAGCAGCTGGTGGCAATCTCGGGTGGCGTGGGTACTGGACCCGTGGAAGCTGCACCACGGTCCTTCCCGGCTTCTCCCCGCGGGGCCTTCGCGGCCGCGCGAAGACTGTCCTCCCCCACGGCCTCTCGGCTTGGGAAAGGGGCGGTTGCCCTTCGGGGGGTCGCGCGAGCCGCCTCCGCCCTTGAGGACAAAAGTGTCCCGAGGCCGTGGTTCGCTACGGCCCCCCTGCCTGGGGCGCCTGGGGGGATCCCGGGCCCCCCGCTCGGCGGGGGCAGGAGCCCCCTGGGTCTTCTTCCAGATGTCGTCTTCCTCCGCCCGAGCGTAATTTTTGAGCACGTTGAAGAGCTCGTCGGCGGAAGAGGGGCAGCTCCGGGAGAGCCTTCGGTGGAGCTCCCCCGGGAGGATGCCGCTTTTGCAGGCTTCGATGACCGTAGAATCGGGGACGTGGGCCACTTTGCTCTTCACCTGGGCAAAGCGCTTGAAGAAGCTTCTGATGGTCTCCCCAGTTTTCTGCCGGACAGTATACAGCTGCGAGGAGTCCAGGGGACGCACGTAGTTCCCCTGGAAGTTGGCACAGAACTCCCGCTTGAGCTGCGAGAAAGACTTGATGGAGCCCGCCTTCAGATTGTAAAACCAGGAGCGGGCAATGCCGGTGAGGTAGAGGGGGAAGACGTTTCATTGGACACTCTCGTCCCCCCCCGCCGCGGAGATGGCTGTGGAGTAGATCTGCACGAACTCATAAGGGTCCGCTTCGCCATTATAATGTTCGATGTGCGGGGGACGGTAGGGCCGCGGCCATCGGATGCTGCGGAGTCTTCGACATAGAGGCTGGTTCGCCCCCTGCAGTTCCCGGGGGGAGCCCCAGTCACTGTCTTCTTTAACGGGGGACGCCCCCTCGTTATCGGAGTCAGGTAGCGGCCCAAGAGGGCCGCCAGAGTGGTGGTGGCGACGTTTCTCTTCCGGGCCGGGACTGATTTCCCGGACGTCCGGGCTTCCCTCCGGGGAGGATGGTTCTTCGGCGGGTCTCTTCCCCCGACCGGTGCGAGAGCGAGGCTCCCCGCGACAACGACCGGGGGGAAGCTCTTCCCCGCGGCTGGGAGAATGCATTCGCTCGACCTCCCCCCAGGAGAAGCGGACCTGCTTCGCCGGGGGAGGGAGCTCCTGCACTGTAGCAACCGGCCCGGAAGCTACTGGGGCCTGTTGGGGGGAGCCCCCTGCGACGGCCCCCAGGACCGGAAAGGGGGGAGCCCCTGCACCATCCGGAACCGGGGAGGGGGCGCCCGGGGCGGCGTTTGGATCCGAAGAGGGGGCCCCTGCGGCAACGACCGGGACCGGAAAGGGGGAAGCCCCTGCGACATCCGGAACCAGTGGGGGGTGAGCCCCCTCGGCGACGTCCGGGGTTGGGGAGCCAATGCGGGGGGAAATTCGCCGAGGCACGGGAGCTGCTCTGTCGACCGGCCCCGGTGCGGTAAACGCAACGCGGGGGACGGGACTGGCTCCCGGCATAGGAATAACCCCCGCCATGAAATGACCCCCCAGCCCCGGAAGCGGGCCGGGGACGGGGTACCCCCCTGGTGCCACGAAGGGCCCGGGCATGAAATAGCCTCCCGGCACCGGGACAGGCCCGGGTGCCGAGAAGTGTCCGAAAGTATATCCCGCGGGGGGAGGGAACCCCCCAGCGGGATCATACGAGGTAGACAGCCCCCCTGACGCCGGAGGGGCCGCTGGGTATCCCATAAACGGGGGCATGATCCCCGGATACGGGTGCGACGAAAATGTGGGGGCCGAGGGCCGCGCCAACACACTAAGGAGCTCGTCCATAGAGCGCTGGGCGCGGAGCTGGCCCTCCACGAGAGCCTCCAGCAGGGCATCCCGGGAAGCCGGGGGAGCCGTCGGGGGGAAACTCGTCCCGGCCGAGGTCCCCGCGGCCGCCGGGAGCGACCCGGAGGTGGAGGCACCTAGATTGAGAGGAAAGGTGGGAGGCGGTACCTAGGAATGGTCGCCTCCGGACGGAAGCGCCGGAACAGCAGCGTCCCGGACGGGTGGCGCCAGGTCACCGGGACCGGCGTCACCGGGAAGGGCGCGGGCCATTGTTCTCGGAGGAGCCATGGCGATTCGTCACGGGTCCCCACGGTCGGCGCCAACTGTCGTGGTATTAAGAATACCCCGGCAGGTTTTGAAGACGATCCTAGCGGAGATTACGCAGCGCGGGTTGACCGGGTGACCGGTCCTCCCCCGCCGGACAAACACAAGAATTGACATGTGGATTTATACAGGTTCGGGTCCCGGTGGGGGCCCTAGTCCTGTCGACGCGCTCCCGACCAGGGTCGGCTGGGGAGGCTCTCTCCGGGGGAGAGGCTTCCGGAGCACGTCTGTGAGATTAGCTATTCCTAATAATAATGAACTGATCCTTTACAACAGAGGGGTACAAGGGCTATTTATAGCCCCAAAAAGAAGCAAAAAACCTAAACTACCCCGGAAGCCACCGTCGGATTGAAGGGTAGGACCGTCCTTCTCCCGGTCAAACGTCTTGGATGCTTGACAGGTGGTCGCTGATTCCCGAGGCGTCCCTCGCGTGACCTGCACGTGATAAACAAACAGGGATTTTACCTTTTAGGAGGGCGATGACGTCCGGGACCCCTTCCGGAGAGCAGGGTCCCGGGGACCCAAAAAGCGGCGCCCGGGACATACCCGGGGGGCACGGTCCCGGGGACCAAATGGCGGCGCCCGGGACATGCCCGAGGGGCACGGTCCCGGGGGCCAAATGGCGGCGCCCGGGGCAGGCACCGGAGGCCACTGTCTCCGGGCAATCATGAACTTACCTGGACTTGACCGCGTGGAGATTTCCCCCAACATTGTGATTATTGGTTGTTTGTTTGATTGGAAAGCAGATCAAGAGCCCCAGTTCGAGGACTTCACTGTTGACCCGACATCAGCTGCTGTATTTTACGACGCGGAAGGCAAGTCATATTCTTGGTCATCTCGAACCTATATTTTAAGAGTTGCTATAACATAACCTTGAATATAGATAATATTGCATGAGAAAGATTGGAAATGGTTGATTTATGAATTGGCAGTACTGGACTGGTTATCTGTGAAATGTAAAATAAACAAGTTTTGAGCCATGAACTATTATATATTTATATACTTATATTCATGAAATAAAACCCTAGCCGTGACCAGGAAATGGTATGGAATGGTGGTAGCACTGGAGGTGCTAGACTGCAAAGGATGTGCAGGCACTGAAGGTGCAGGGTTGTGGATGGTCTGATCACTGGCATATAAGGACTAGAACCTTGTGTTGTGCGTCTAGTGGCATGAACAAACGTACTAACCGCAAGCCTGGTATGGGACAGGCCTGAACGAGTACTTATGTGAATCGTACATGAAACCCCTGCATGAGATGGACAGTAATACACTAAACTCACGGGGTTCAGCTCCTCCACGTATCACTGAATGTGATTTGATCAAGCACGTTGACCCAGTAATGGGAAGAGGCTTATGGGTGGGGGGTGGGGGTATAGCCCGCCACAACTGCGGTTTGTGTGAAGAAAACTGCAGGGTCAGGGGTGAATTGTAAGTGAAACATAACAAAAGTTCCTGTTATCTCCACCTTGCCGCTCACAGTATGAAGTGAGTCAGGGGTCCAATCATTCTGATAGGATGGGCTTGAAAGTGGAATATCTTGCGGGTAAATTGGTACCTCTCTGCAGAGTTAAAAATGTATTCGAATACTTCGTGCTCCCGAGTCTTAGGAGTCTGCTGCGGTGGATTAAATCCACGGGGTGTGACGCAAGTATTATTTTCTAAATAAAATATATTAAATCAAGATTACCCAAATGACATGTGTTGTCATGATAAGGAGTGCTGCCGTGGGCGGTCATGTGTTGACGTGTCGCGGTAGTGCTATAATTTAGTGAACATGAATGGTTATGTTATTTTATAGAAAGGTGCTGCCATGAGTTGAGCCAGGAAAGTGAAAGATTATTTTACAAACATCCATAATTCTTGACTAGTCTAGGTTCATATCATCTCTACTATATGTATCTACTCTTACCTATGACTTGCTGAGTACGTAAGTGCTCACTCTTGCAACCTACAATTCAGTAGATGGAGCGTTCTACAACCAAGACGAAGGCATGGAGTACTTCGTGGATCCAGAAGGAGGAGCGTCAGTCCCGTCATTTCCCTGATGTGTGTTGTTCTGCCGTCCACTTCTCTTTGTGGGTGGGTCACCTACCTTCTGCTGTGTAGATGTTATTTTGCTAAACCATGAATGCCGTGAAGGCATTGTAATCTTCTTATGTAATATCAAGGCCAGCAGGCCACACTGCTTAACTATTTTGTAAGTTACTCTGTTGCAATGTGATATACTCCTGTGCTTGACTTATCCTGGGACGTCAAGGGTATGTGTATGCTATGCATATATGGGACTAGCTACAGCGAGCTAGGTCTCTACAGGAGTAGTCGTAGTCCCAGTTTCGGGGCGCGACAGAATCAAGGTAGAACACCTTGTTCCTTTTCGGAATAAGTACTAGCAGGATCCAGTGGTAGCTACATGTTACACGTAAAGAATTAACAATTTAATCTAAGTTTGGGGGTGTGCATATGGAGACACTAATCTACGGGTGAAGTATTGATGAAAGCACTCACCTCTGGTTGTAGGGTACAAGTATGTACTCCTTGTCGACCTGAGAAAGCAACCCTCTTTTGATGTAGTTTACAATGAAGTCCACGTCAGTCCTAAACATCACCTCGGCGACCATCTGGGGGTCCAAGAAACCGACAGGTTCGCCCTTAGCTTTGGCATATCTGGTCATGCAGCTGCACGGAAGTAAGCAATTAATAAATGACATATATCCGTATATGCACGAACAGGCGTAGGATAGTAGGATACTTACAGCACCCAAGACCGTAGGATTGACAAGTCGAGTGCATCTTTGTTGAGTAAATTGTGCAGGTTGATACTGGCTTGAACCGCCTCGCAATTGAACGAGGACGATGCAGTAAGGCGAGTATTCTAGTCGTTCTTTCCACAGGGACTAGAGAAATGAAACGTGAAGAACTAAACTAAATCGATGGATAATAAACTAAAACAGACGAAAGAAAGAGAGAAAATATCAGAAGAAATGAGAAAAAGAGAGGTAGTCACATCACGACCATAGTGTTAGGTCTATACATGTCGTCATGAGTACAAGCGATAGAATCGTAATCGTTTAGTAGTCTCGCAAGGGAAAGGCGAAAGCAACTAAAACGACTACCTCCATCGACGGTATCAATGAACATGCACGTAAAGATAACACAGGTCATCAATAGCGACCCCACTCCTTCAGCTACAACCATAATATATTCAATCAATACAACACGACCACTAACTCAATAGCGAACACAATTGCAAATGAAAAACTTCTTCAAAGAGCCAAGATGTTTAAGACAACAAGAATTGATCCTTTAAGATCTCGACATAACATTACAACGCAAAAGATCACTGAGCAAACAGAAAGCTGTCCCAAAACCACACAAGTGACTCAAGAGATTGATTACAAGAGTTTAAACACAAATATCAATCATAGAATGTAACACCTTGGTTTTGGGGGTGAAAAGTTTTGCATAAAATCCTGCATGCATGTATCCCTGTAGTTGTAGCCAGATCAGCTGAACCCTAATCTCTCCCAAACCCTAAAAATCTCCAAATCTATTCTCTAGATCCAGATCAAGATCTGACCATCCAGATTTAACCTACCAGTTACTCTGAAGATAAAAGTCTTCAGAAGCCAAGTTGAATTCTAACCCTAACTCCCAGTATCTAAACCTCTTTCTGTTTTCGAAAACAGGAAATTCAGATTTACCCTAAGTACCCCAGTTTCCAGATAACTGAGTTAGCATGGTCTAACCCTATCCAGACTCAAGTAACTTTTGGAATATGATCCTAGGTATATCCTCAACTTACTCCAAAAAGTTGGGAACCAGATTATTTCATCTAAGCACTTTTCGCAGTTTAGTCCAAATTTTACTGCGAATAAGTCCTTTTTTCTGTTTACCTGGAAGCCTGAAAGGGCTAAAATCCACGAATCAACTCCAAATCCAGAATTTCTTCAGAGAACACCTCCCAAATGCTATTTGATACAAATTTCCCTTCTGTTTAAACTTCAAAATCTTACTCCAATTTCCAGAATTCGAGATCGACAAAATCCAGATATATTTTACCCTATTTTCGAAAATAGGTGAAATCCCTCAAACCTTATCAAAATTTCCCCAAATTTGAGCTAAATGAGTATTAATAGAAATATTATACTCAGCCATGAAATCAAATCCCAAATTAAACCTCTTTAAAACCAGATTTACAAATCAGTCCAGACTTCAACCAAAATCATCACAATTATGCCCCTGATTCGACCTCACCTCAGTTCACGACCAGAACCAGTGCAACCGACCAGCTACTGTCTTTGACCAGGCTTCAGTTCTTGACCATAGCACTTGGGAACAATTTTGACCGCACCCGTTGCTTCGACCACGACCTGGAACAAGCGCACGAGCACGGGAGCTTTGACTTCGACCTCGCCATTGAAGTTGTTGTTGCTTCGACCTGCTGCACTGCTACAGTACTCCATGGTTGCCACCTTCGCCAGTGCCTCGACGCCGCGTGTGTGGTCGCCACTTGCCACTGTGGATCTTCTCCAGCGAGGATCGCAGCCAGCCGATTTTCTCCCGTTTGCACGCCACCGGCAACGGCTCCAGCAGCAAAACGATGCCACGTGGAGATCTCACCGTGGCCAGCCGTCAGTTCACCTTCTCATCACCTGCAAAAGCTCTCACGGCCGCTGAAACAGGTCACCTCGACGCCAGCTCGCCGTGAAGTCCAATCCAGTCACATCTTGCCGGCTACAACTCCCCGTGCACATCTAACCGTTGAGAGCCTCCAGCCACGCCTATATAAACCCACCAGAAACACCTAAGTTCTCAACCTCGCCGTCTTCTTCTTCTTCCCCGGTGAGCAGCAAAGGGAGCTCCGGTGCTAGCTTCAACCTCTGCTTCCTTCTTCGATCCAGCACCCCCAGTGAGCTTCTCTCATCTCCTTCATACTTCTCGATCTTGGAATTTAGTTTAAATGCTTTCTGTCACCGGTAATTGCCGTGTTTCATCTAGAAATCCGGTGAGCAATTAAACTCTAACTAAATCGAATTAGCTCTCGAGACAGTGATCAAACATGCTCAATAGATCATTCTTATCATCCCTAAGCAACTAGAATCATCAATTTTGCTAAAATCTGGAAAACCCCAAATTGGAACTTTGCTTGTGAACTGAGCTTACTGTTTAAGCTTTTCTGGTGCATCTCTAGCCAATCTAACTTCACCAGTAGCTTTCTTATGCCCTAGAGACCATATTCAAGCAAGGAATTAAGCTCAATCACTTTAAATCAGAAATGCCCAAATCAGATTTGAGTTCATCTTTTCTCCAGCCAGTATCTTCCAAATCCAGTCGATCTAGCCCCAGCCACTTTGCCATTTAGATGTTTTGGACCATTCTGAGCAACTTTGTCTTCTATCATAACTTCTAATTAGGCCTAGATTGTGAGATATAACTATGCCCTAGTTACTGCACTGTTTATGTTGCATGTGCTCCAGACCAGTCAACTTCTTTACCAGTTTTCATCACTTTCCGACCATGTCCTGCCCTAGATCCTGTTGAGACATTTGTTCCTGTTACAAATGCCTAACTATCAGACAAAGTGGTGCATCATTTGGAGCCCTAGATCAAAAGTTATGGCCAACCCTAGTTTCTGGCCATGTCAACTCTATGTCAAACTATGCCAGCCAGTGGCATTAGCCCTGTTCACCCACCTCTGGTCATGTAAACCAAAAACTACCTTGTCAAACAGTTTCTTCACTACCTTGTGCATCATATGCTTGAATCAAAACCCATTTTGGCCACTAGAAACTGTTCAAACCATGTCAATGCCATTCTTGGGCATTGTCAGCCTATGTCAGCCAATGGCATTGGGCCAGTTTGACCCCTTCTGGGTATGCAAACTGAACATAACTTTGTCCCTTATACTCCCGATGTTGTGATCTACATTTTATTCTACTGTTACAACTTGAGTTGAGCCCTCTATCATCCATCGACCCTATGTCGATGCCTTGAACCGAATGTCGACCTAAAGACGTTCGCTGTTTTTGAGCGAGCCAGTCGCAGCCTTGGTATCACTCTGATATTTTGGAACCTTTGGAACCTTGTAAACCTTTGACGACTAATCTTAACCCTAGTTTCCATATTTTAACCCTAATCGCTCTCAAATCTTGTATCGCCGTGACGCTTTTACCTTGCATTATCGCATATAGTGGAATAGTAAGAGTAGGATTGATTGTAATGCCTGTTTTCTTGTTTGATCCTTGTTCAGAGCAAGAGTCTGAGTTCGAAGACTTCGTCGCAGACCCGACATCAACTGCTGTTTCTTACGACGCGGAAGGCAAGTCATATTCTTGAACATCTTGAACCTATATTTTATAAATTGCTAGAATATACCTTGATTATAAAATAATATTGCATGTGAAAGATTGAGAATAGTTGAATTATGAAATGGCAGCATCAGGCTGATGCCTGTGAAATGTGAATTGATCAAATAATGAGCCATGAACTAATACATTATGTATATTTATATTCATGAAATAAAACCCCTAGCCGTGACCAGTATTTTGGTATGGAATGGTGGTAGCACTGGAGGTGCTTAGCTGCACTGGATGTGCAGGCACTGAAGGTGCATGGATTGTGGTATGATCTGGTCACTGGCATATAAGGACCTAGAACCTTGTGTTGTGTGTCTAGTGGCATGATTAACGTGCCGACCGCAAGCCTGGTATGGGACAGGCCTGAACAAGTAGTATGTGGATCACACATGAAACCCCTATCTGACAAACTCACAATTAAACACGGGGTGCGCTCCAACACATATCACAGGATGTGATCATGCACGCTGACCCTGAGGGGAAGATGCCAATTAGTGGGGGTTGTGAAACCTTGCCACAACTGTGGTTTGCGTGAAGAAAACCACGGGTCTGGGGTGAACTGTGTGTGAAACATGGCAAAAGTTCTTGTTATCTCCACCTTGCCACTCACAGTATGAAGTGAGTCAGGGGTCCAATCCTTGTGATAGGAAGGGCATGAAAGTGGATATATCTTGCGGGTAAATTGGTACCCCTCTACAGAGTTAAAAATGTATTCGAATACTTCGTGCTCCGGAGTTTTAGGAGTATGCCGCGGTGGATTAAATCCACGGGGTGTGACACAAGTATTGTTTTATAAATTAAAATTTGTTAAGTCAATATTACCCAAATGACATGTGTTGTCATGATAAGGGGTGCTGCCGAGGGCTGTCATGTGTTGATGTGTCGCGGTAGTACCATAATTTAGTGATCATATGATAACTAAGAGGCACGTGGATTGTGCCCTAAGTATATGAAATGTTGCCATGAGCTTGAGATTTGAAAAAGCTTGGAAGAAAAGTATTTTTGGAAAAACCCTCTCACCTCTTTTCGCTCAATAGCATAGGAGCATGTCATCTCTACTATACGTATCTCTACTCTTACCTATGACTTGCTGAGTACGTAAGTGCTCACCCTTGCAACTTATCAACAATAGATGGAGTGCTACAATACCAAGACGAAGGCTTGGAAGATTTCGTGGATCCAGAAGGAAGAGAGCCAATTCTGCCAGAGCCCTGAAGTGTGCTGTTCTGCTGTCAACTTCTCACGACTGTGGGGGTTTCGCCTAGCTTCCGCCGAGTAGTTGTCTTTTTGTTTTAATTAGACCATTTGTGCTGTGAAGGCATTGTATTACTCTTGTTGTATCAGGCCAGCAGGCCATACTGTTTATGAATAATATTTTGTAAGTCACTCTGCTGCAATGAACTCCTGTGCTTGACTTATCCTGGGAAGTCAATGGTATGTATGTATGAGGCTAGCTGCAGCGAGCTAGGTCTCCACGGGAGTAGTCGTGGTACCCTGTGCGGGGCGCGACATAGAACTTCACAGAAGATACCAAGACTTAGTTCAACTCGAGATGCTCCAGAACTTTGCAATGAACTCAGATTATTACACAAAGGTAGTTCTAATAGAGCAGAGCAAAACACGGGACAAGCCTCAATTCAATTCGACACTGCGTCAGCAATACATTCAGGAGAATTGAGCAGCACACAACAGGATAAACCAGGTATTAGTAGAAAGAAAATATCAATTAGTGCAACATAGGGTTTTATCCAAGACAACTAGAACTGGAGTTCAGCATCCCAATACACCAATTTCATGCAACTGATCATCCACAAACCACATAGAACACCAACAGATTCAGAACAGGCATCACAAAACAAAGTTCATCCAGTAGTAAATCCTAGACTTGCATTCACTGGATAGAGCTTAAGAGATTGTGGCTAATTTCAGTACCAATTACCATTTGTATTGAATTCAGAAAGTTAAGTTTGATTCAACACATTTAAAGAAGTGATCATCTCATACACACATCACAGGTCATTCAAAGTTGCAGAAGAAAAGAATGGGGAGAAAAATTGATCACCAATTTCTTGCTGCTCAGTTGACTGATGTTGAAGCCGAAGCCGATGGAAATGGTCGAGGCTGCTTGAAGAAGTGGTAGTAGATCGTGATCGCCAGAGAGCTGTGGCCGTGGTCGAAGACCATGAGGGAGAAGTCGAGGAAGAAGTCCTGAACTCGAGGAAGAAGACATCGAGAGTTGTAGCTGAAGTCACGGTCTTGCAGCTCGGACAGGAGATTGCCGGCGGTGAGGACGAAGAACTCAGCGGCGGCAGCACAGGATTGGGGGTGAGGGTTTTGCAGCGAGATTAGAGAGAGAGAAAGAGGCAAGAGAGGAGAAGAGAAGGCAGCGCTAGGCGAAGAAGAAGAGGAGAACGAGGGGTCGGTGGCTATGGCGCGAGGAATAGGCGGCGCTGGCTGTGCAGTAGGCGGCGGTGGCCGAGGGAGAGGAGGCTCCGGCGCCGGATGGTCTTGTGGTGGTGCGCCGGCGACGCTGAGGGAGCACGAGGGGGTGAAGGCGCACGGGAGGCGCGTGGAACACTGGGTCAGAGAAGGCGGCGTGGAGATCGGCCAGATTTGTGGAGGCGTGGTGGCGCTCCGGCGCCGTGGGGCGGAGCGGCAAGCTCGGCGGCGGCGTGCTTTGTGGGCGGCGCGTGCGAGCTCGACAACGGGACTGGAGCGATGGCAGAGGTACACGCAGGGACGGCGGCGCGGTGGATCTGTCGGTGGAGGCCATGAGGGGCGGCGTCGGCGAGGTAGATTTAGGCGGCACGCAGATCCGGTGCAATCTCGCGGCAGCATGGCACGGGAGGCGCGGATGGTGGCGCGTGGAGCACCAGCGGCGTGGATGTGAATCCAGGCGGCTAGATGGTGGTGTGGTGGAGAAATGAGAAAAGGAAGAAGGGGAGGAATGTGGTGTGGTGGAGAAATGGGGGAAGATGTAGACAGGAAAAAGGAAGAAGAAGGGGAGGAAGAAAAGGAGGAAAAAGAAAGGCAGTGAAGGAGCCCCGCCGGCGGTGTAAGGCCTGGTCGTCGCCGGTGTGGTGGACGGAGGTGTGGATCGCGAGGAGGGAGGCAGAAGAAGAAAGTAACAAAAGAAAAACCAGGCTCAGCTTCCTCTGGTGGCCGACAGCAGGAGATAAAGCCCAAATTGGTATTTTTATAGTTAGGTCCCTGGATTTTTCAAAAATTGCAGAATGGACCTGGTGGCTAGGGTTTTGGGATTCCGGGTCCCAGAGACTCCGATTTCAGTGCGGTTGGTTGACCGCGGGAACACGCACTTCCATCAGGAATCGATCGGGAGTCAAAATGAGTCAACGAAGCACATCCGTTAGCCAAAAATCCATCCAATTGTCGCCGACCTGCGATAAAAATTGCAAAACGAGTAATTCTCTCGATTTGGCGACAAATCTTGAATAATCTAGGCATATGCCGAGGTAAATAACTAATATGTACAAAAGCATGGGGAAAATGTACAGAAAAATAAGGCGAATCAAGTAAATATCACACACACTTCCATCAGGAATCGATCGGGAGTCAGAATGAGTCGATGAAGCACATCCGTTAGCCAAAAATCCATCCAATCGTCGCCGACCTGCGATAAAAATTGCAAAACGAGTAATCCACTCGATTGGCGACAAATATGGAATAATCTAGGCATATGCTGAGGTAAATGACTGATATGTGCAAAAGCATGGGGAAATGTACAGAAAAATAAGGCGAATCAAGTAAATATCACAGGTCTTCGAAGGTCACCGGGTAGGTCCCGACGTCGTTATGGAACTCTGCAATGGTGTACTTGACCATGATGTGCGTCGGACGCTGCGTCCTGGTCTGGTTTGTACTTTTCATGTACCATCCATGCAGGCTCTGGCATGCTAACCCCATGCTAGAAATTGCGGCATTGGAGGACATGGGCATCCCCAGAGCGAACGGCATGAGCGCTGGCGCACTCTTCTCACTCTCCTTTGCCGAGCTCTTCTTTGCTTTTCCCCTACTAGCCAGCTTCTTGAATGGTTACCTCCTAGTCGGAGTCTGCTTCATCATCGGACCTGTTGGTTGGCTTCTCGGAGGGGTCGGCTGGCTAGTAGGCCGAGTGTCGGTATCCGTCTGTGATGTAAGAACCTACGTATAGTAATGGACACTAACTCCGAGGGCTATTATTATAGTACGAATTATGAAACTGGTGGGGGAATTACCTCATCCAGGACGTTGTCTTTCTTGGGCCATTGCACGAACGTGTGCACCGCATCCCCGAGAGTGGTAATCTCGTCGTTCGGCGGCTTCTCCAACGGAAAACCCTTGCAATGGTCGGAGACACTGTCCACCTGGACCTGTGCAAAACCCTCAGATAGAGGGACACCGTGGATGGTGGCCCCCGCCATGCATGGTTGCGCCATCCCACGGCCAGCCTCGATCGGGAAGAGACCAGCCAGCACCATAAGCTTGCAGGAGGCGGGTTCCTACAAACAGTGCACATTAACATATTGAATTTCATCGCTTTTCACTTTCGAATGAATTAACATAGAAAAATGGTCAATACCTGTAGAAAGTCCACCGGATACTTTGGAGAGGGCTCCGTCTGTGAAGACCCCGGTGTGGACGTGCAGCTACTACGATGGCCAAGAATGGGGGTTGGTGATTTCGCTGCTATAAGGGGGGTGCCCTGGGTCGCCTGTTTTAGCTCGTCATACATGGCCCGCATCTTCGACAACTGTTGCAGGAGTGCTTTGTCCCGAGCAGTGAACTCCGATCACATCTCCTCCTTGAGCCATTCATCGCGGGCTTTGTGAGATCTCTTTCTCCTCTTAGCCGCCTCCTCATCATCAGGGAAACCATCCCTCCAAGGCACAGTGGCACTGAGGCCGCGCACGCGGCCTGGATGCTCCTTGTTTCCTAGCACCGCCGTGAGGATATCCCTGTCACTCCTTGGGTTGAACTCTCCGGATGCCGCCTGTGCACTCAGCGTCACCTACAACAGGAGAACTTAGCAATACAACCCATTGCATGCGTGTTACAAGGATAGTACGTGATCTTACAATCTTACCAGCTGGTCGATCACTTCCTTGTCCGCAGGGTTATTCACAGAGACGCTTCTGGAGGAGGTCATCGTCGATCTTGCTCGGCACCAATTGCGGGCGTGCACGTCCGTTATGCCCGCATAAGGAGCGTCGATCGAAGACTGGGAAGCCTCCTCGTCTGCTTCCTCCACAACCCCTTCTTCCCCATATACCCACTGGTGCCTTGTCTGTGTGAGTGGGTATTCTTGGCCTGGTTAGCCTGGCCCTTCGCACTAAGCTCCTGGAACTCAGGCTTGCCCTTCATCTCCACAAACTGCTGCCATGCCTCGGGAGTCACGAAAGGGTAGTCATTGAAGGGGGTCTTCGACTCCTTTACATAGTGCCTGACAAGGTAGCTCTTGAAGTTCCTCCACGCCTTGTTTATTGACATCAGTGTTGTCCGGCGGACGGTGAACTGGCGATCCTCGGGAATGTGAAACGCCGCCTGCACTTCTTCCCACAGCGCATCCTTGCACTCTGGGGGCACTTGACCCCAGTGGGAGGTTGTCGCGCCCCGAGACTGGGGCAACGACTACTCCTGTAGAGACCTAGCTCGCTGCAGCTAGTCCCATTCTCACAAACCTTTGACCTCCCAGGATGAGTCAAACACAGGAGTATATTACATTGCAACAGAGTACTCACAAAATATTAAGCAGTGTGGCCTGCTGGCCTTAATATTACATAAAGAGGATTACAATGCCCACAAGGCATTCAGGGTTTAACAAAATATTTAACTACGCAGCAGAAGATAGGTGACCCTCCCACAAAAGAAGTTGACGGCAGAACAACACACTTCAGGGTTCTGGCGGAACTGATTCTCCTCCTTCTGGATCCACGTAGTACTCCGTGCCATCATCTTGATCAAAGTAGGCTCCATCTATTGAGTTGAATGTTGCAAGGGTGAGCACTTACGTACTCAGCAAGTCATAGGTAAGAGTAGTTACATATAGTAGTGATGATATGAACCTAGACTAGTCAAGAATTATGGATATTTGTAAAATAATCTTTTCCTTTCTCATCTCATCTTATGGCAGCACTTTTCATAAAGTAACATCATCATTCATGTTCACTAGATTATAGCACTACCGCGACACGTCGACACACGACAGCCCACGGAAGCACTCCTTATCATGACAACACATGTCATTTGGGTAATCTTGATTTAACATATTTTATTTAGAAAATAGTACTTGTGTCACACCCCGTGGATTTAATCCACCGCAGCAGACTCCTATAAACCCGGGAGCTCGGAGTATTCGAATACATTTTTAACTCTGCAGAGAGGTACCAATTTACCCGCAAGATATTCCACTTTCAAACCTTTCCTGTCATAACAAAATGATTGGACCCCTGACTCACTTCATACTGTGAGCGGCAAGGTGGAAATAACAAGAACTTTTGTTATGTTTTACTCACAATTCACCCCCGACCCTGTGGCTCTCAGCGAGGCACAGTTGTGGCAGGTTGTATCCAAACCTCCACCCCTTTGCTTATTCCCATTACTGGGTCAGCGTGCTTGATCACCTTCAGTGATATGTGTGGGAGCCGCGCTCCGTGTTTATCATGCATCACTACACATCTCATGCAGGGGTTTCATGTGCGATCCACATAATTACTTGTTCAGGCCTGTCCCATACCAGGCTTGCGGTTAGCACGTTGTTCATGCCACTAGACGCACAACACAAGGTTCTAGTCCTTAAATGCCAATGACCAGACCATCCACAACCCTGCACCTTCAGTGCCTGCATTCCTTTGTAGTCTAGCACCTCCAGTGCTACAGCCATCCATACCATTTTTCTAGTCACGGCTAGGGGTTTTATTTCATGAATATAAATATATAAATACATATAATAGTTCGTGGCTCAAAACTTGTTTATTTCACCTTTCACAGATAACCAGTCTAGTACTGCCAATTCATAAATCAACCATTCTCAATCATTCACATGCAATATTGCCTATATTCAAGGTTATATTATAGCAACATTTAAAATATAGGTTCAAGATGACCAAGGATATGACTTGCCTTTCGCGTCGTAAGATACAGCAGTTGACGTCGGATCCGCAATGAAGTCCTCGAACTCGGGCTCTTGATCTGCTCTCCAATCAAACAAACAACCAATAATCATAATCTTTTCCATACATTATTATACTATATGCAATGATGCAAAGATGAAGTCTTGATGATTCTGAAATGATTTGGTTTAGAGGCTGATTAGGGTTAAGTTAAGGAAACCAATATTAAGATTAGCTGTCAAAGGTTTACAAGGTTCCAAATGTCTCAAAATATCAGAATGATATCAAGGTTGCGACTGGTTCGCTCAAAAACAGCGAACGTCTTTAGGTCGACATTCGGTTCAAAGCATCGACATAGGGTCGATGAATGATAGAGGGGTTATCTCAACTTGTGGTAGTAGAATAAAATGTAGATCACAACTCTACAAATTTAGTGGACAAAGTGGTTTTCAAATTACACAACCAGAAGTGGGTAAACAAGGTCAATGCCACTGGCTGACAAGCTCTGGCATAGAGCTGACAATGCCAAAAACTAGGGCTTAGCATAACTTTTGATCTGGAGCTCCAAATGATGCACCACTTTGTCTGGGAGGTAGGCTTGAGTAACAGGAACAATTAAGTTAACAGGATCTAGGACTGAAAATGGCTGGAAAGCAAGAAATTTGATGATGAACAGAGATGAACTGGCTGCACTGGAGCAGTTCTGGACACAAACTTGGCATGGCTATAACTTCCAATCTAGGCCGATCTAGGTGTCGAGCTAGAAGACAAAAATACTCAGGAGGCTAAGGCACATCTAAATGACAAAGTTTCGAGGGCTGAAATGGCCGAAAACACTTTTCCGATCATCGGCGCCGGAGAAGAGACACTACCAGTTGGGGGTTTCTGCTACAGGCCGAGAGAACTAAATTCCTTGCTTGGAGAGCATCTAGGAGGTATAGAGAAGCTTCTGGTAACATCAAATTGACCGGAGGATCGCTGGAGAAGTCTGGCGACGATCGCCGGTTTTCTGGTGAAGCTCGGTTTAGGGAAAAGGTTCGATTCTTGCTAAATTTCGAAATCCAACTTCACAGGCTTGCTTGATTTGGCTCACTGATCAATTTACTTCACAGGTTCGAGGGCTAATTCGAATTGGTTTGGCCTGCATTGCCGGAACAGGGCAATCTTCGATTTTCAGCCATTTCCGGTGATCGCCGGCGTTAGGGGTCATCGGGGAGCAATTAGATAGTACAGTACAATCAGGAGGATGAGAGGTACTCACTGTTAGCTTCAATTTGGCAGGAGATGCAGTGAAGTGAGCTGGCATCGTGAGCCTCCTCGACGGCTCGCCGGAGAAGAAAACGAAAATAGCAAAATCTGGAACTTGGCTGGTTTCTGGTGAAGTATGGAGAAGCTGCTGCACACAGTAGGGTTTAAATAGGCCAGGCGAAGATGACGAAGGGGAACAACGAAGTGATTGACTGTTGGTAATGAGGTTGCTTACGTGCTGGACATCAGCGGCGAAGACACAGCAAGAACGGTGATGCGACGGCGACAAGCCTTCAGCTGATCACAATGTCGCTTCATCGGGACCTGGCGAAGCTTGTAGCAAGCGGTGGCGACAAGTACTGGCGCGGCGAGGCTACGTGGCGATGGATTGCTGACAAAGTTGCTGCTGATCGCGCGCGGGAGCAAACGCTGGTCGTCGACGTAGCAACGACGCTGCCACGGTGACGGCTGAGGCAAGGACACGTGCGTACTGGCATGCACGGTCACAAGTGCGGCGAAGCTTGGCCGGCGGCGAACGTGCACGGCGCAAGAAACCACGGTGAGTCCTGGTCGCGTACAGCAAATGGCCTGGTCGAATGCTGCTGTTGACCTGGTCGAAAATGGATTCATTTGCAATTTCAATTCTTTGAGTTTTGGACTGATCTGTAAATCTAATGATTTGGAAGGTTTGCTCTGAATTTGATTCTGCTATTTTGGCAATCTTTATTCCACAGATGATTTGGCAAGGATTGAAAATAAAATTTGGCACATTTGGATAGCTTTTGATACAAACTGAAAATAGGGTAATTTAGGGTAAATTAGGATTTGAGTTTTGTCGATTTTGAATTCTGGCATTTAGGGTTCGATTTTGATATCTGCACAGAAGAGAAACTTGTGACAAATAGCAATTAGGAAAGATCTGCTGAAGAAATTCTGAATTTAGAATTAATCTGGAGATTTTAGTCTTTTTAGGTTTTCAGATATCAGATAAGGACTAATTTGCGATAACTTTTGGACTGATTTGTGAAAAGAGTCCAGATGGTGAAATATGGCTGTCAACTTTTTATATTAAGGTATTGACATACCCATGATCATATTCCAGGAATAATCTGGTCTGAACTTGGTCAAGATTTTGATTAAATCTGTATTTCTGAAACTTAGGGTATTTGGGTAATATAAGGTATTTCTGTTTTCGAAAACAGAAGGAGTTGATAATTCTGGGAGTTAAAGATAGAATTGGATCTGGGTTCTGAAGACTTTTAAGTTCAAATTAACTGATAGATCACATCTGAACAATCTGATCTTGATTTGAGGTCACAGGATAGATTTTGGAGATTTTAGAGCTTAGGATAGATACTGATCTGGCTATTACTACTGATACATGCATGCATGCTATTGATGAAAAAGGAAATTTTCACCCCTAACTCAGGGTGTTACAGATCTACCCTCCTTAAAGAAATCTCGCCCCGAGATTTACCTAAGACAGGAAAAGATAAGGATAGGTTTGCTTAAGATCTTCTTCCTTCTCCCAAGTAGCCTCTTGCTCTGAATGGTTCTCCCATTGAACTTTACACAATCTGATTTTCTTCCTTCGGAGCTGACGTTCATCAGTGGCTAGGATTCTGATTGGGTGCTCAAGATAAGTGAGATTCTTCTGTAAAGGCACATCTTGTACATCTATCTGGTCAGTAGGTTCCTTCAAACATTTCCGGAGCTGAGAGACATGAAACACATCATGCACTCCTGCTAATCCCTCAGGTAATTCCAATTTATATGATACTTCTCCCTTTCTCTTGATTATCTTAAATGGTCCAATGTATCTTGGGGATAACTTTCCTTTCACTTGAAATCTTTGTAATCTTTTGAATGGTGTGACCTTGAGATACACAAAATCTCCTGGTTCAAATGATAATTCTCTTCGTCGTTTATCTGCATAACTCTTTTGTCGTGATTGTGCTGTTTTCAACCTTTCTCTGATGAGTCTGACATGAGCTTCTGCTTCTTCTACTATCTCTGGTCCAATGACTTTTCGTTCTCCTGGCTCATTCCAATGTAATGGAGTTCTGCATTTACGTCCATATAAAGCTTCAAATGGTGCCATCTGTATACTAGCTTGATAACTGTTATTATATGTAAATTCTGCAAATGGTAAACATTTGTCCCATGATGTCCCATAATCTAGTATACAAGCTCTTAGAAGATCCTCTAGGATTTGGTTAACTCTTTCTGTCTGTCCCCCCGTCTGTGGATGATATGCAGTACTGAAATCCAGCTGGGTTCCTAGGGTTTCATGCAGTCTATTCCAAAATTTGGAGGTAAACTGTGTTCCGCGATCTGAAACTATCTTCTTAGGAATACCATGCAATGCCACTATTCTTTGCATGTATAACTCTGCTAATTTACTGCCATCATAAATCGTTTTGACTGGTATGAAATGAGCTACTTTAGTAAGTCTGTCCACAATAACCCATATGGAATCATATCCTCCGTGAGTTTTAGGTAATCCTGTAATGAAATCCATACCAATTTCTTCCCATTTCCATAATGGTATTGGTAGAGGTTGTAGCTTTCCTGCTATTTTCTGGTGTTCTGCTTTAACTCGTCGACATGTATCACAGTTTGCAATATATTCTGCAATCTCTCTCTTCATATTATCCCACCAGAATCTGGTTTTCAAATCTTGATACATCTTTGTGTTACCAGGGTGTATTGAGTATGGAGTTTTATGTGCTTCATGGAGAATTATTTCCTTAAGATCTGCGTTTTGAGGTACACAGATTCTTCCTCGATACCATACAATCCCTTGGTTATCTTCAGTAAAGCCCTCAGCTTTTCCTAACTTGATTCGACTCTTGATCTTACAAATTTCTTCATCTTTCTTCTGGGCATTTCCTATCTGTTCTTCAAGTTGAGATTTTATTGTTAAAGTGGCTACCGTTCCCTGTGGTACTAATTCCACTTGATGATTCTGCAACTCTTGTTGAAGGTAAGGGTTCTTCAACATAACCATTCCTTGTAGGTTGTAAACTTTTCTGCTTAGGGCATCAGCCACTACATTAGCTTTCCCTGGATGATACTGAATACTAAGATCATAATCTTTGATCAATTCCAGCCATCGTCGTTGACGCATGTTGAGCTCCGTCTGAGTGAAGATATACTTGAGGCTCTTATGATCGGTAAAAATCTCACATTTATTTCCAATAAGGTAGTGTCGCCATATCTTCAAGGCATGAACTACTGCTGCTAATTCCAAATCATGGGTAGGATAGTTTTCCTCATGTGGCCTCAACTGGCGTGAAGCATAGGCTACTACCCGACCTTGTTGCATTAGCACACAGCCTATCCCTTGCTTTGAAGCATCACAGTAAACTACAAAATCTTCTTTGCTATCTGGCAAGGTAAGAACTGGTATTGTTGTCAATTTTTGTTTCAACTTCTGAAAACCTTCTTCACACTTAGTGGTCCATTCAAATGCAACATCCTTCTTTAGCAGGTTAGTAAGAGACTTAGCAATTTGGGAGAATCCTTCAATGAATCTCCTATAGTAACCCGCCAATCCCAAGAAACTTCTAATTTCTGGAACCGAGGTGGGTCGCTGCCATTCCTTGATAGCTGAAATTTTAGCTGGATCCACTAAAATTCCTTCTGCTGTCAACACATGTCCAAGAAATGCAATCTTTGACATCCAAAACTCGCATTTATCAAACTTGGCATAGAATCGCCTTTCTCGTAGTCTTTCTAAGACTAGATGTAGATGTTGCTCATGCTCTTCTGTATTCCTGGAATATATCAGAATGTCATCTATGAACACTATGACAAACTTGTCAAGGAAATCCATAAATGTGCTATTCATGACATTCATGAAGGCTGCTGGGGCATTGGTTAAACCAAAAGGTACTACTGTAAACTCATACAGTCCGTATCTGGTAGTGAAAGCAGTCTTCGATATATCTTCCTTCTTAATCTTCAGCTGATGATATCCAGACTTCAAGTCTATCTTGGAGAATACTTTAGCTCCTCGAAGTTGATCGAACAAGTCATCAATTCTTGGCAATGGATACTTGTTCTTTATGGTAACTTCATTTAGAGCCCGATAATCCACACACATTGTAGGGTTCCATCCTTCTTCCTTACGAATAATACCGGGGCTCCCCATGGCGAAGTACTGGGTTTAATGAATCCTTTATCTTCCAAGTCTTCCAATTGGCTCTTGAGCTCTTCTAATTCAGAAACTGACATCCGGTATGGTCGTTTTGCTATAGGCGCTGCTCCTGGTTTAAGCTCAATAGAGAACTCTATGTCTCTATCAGGTGGCATTCCTGGAAGTTCCTCTGGAAATACATCAGAATATTGTTGTACTACAGGCACTTGTTCCAGGCATAACTTCTGCAGTGCTTGAATAGATCCTAGCGGTTCCTTGGTTGATGATCTTTCTGCATAAAATAGAACTCTCTCCCCTTGGCTACTGACAAGGCTTAGGGTCTTCTCTTCACAGTCGATTAGGCCTTTATGTTGGGACAACCAATCCATTCCCAAAATAATGTCTAGTCCTTGCAGTTCTAGAACTAGTAGATTTGCCTCAAATTCTACTCCTTCTATAATGAAAGTTACATTTGGGCAGATCGAGTAAACAGATAATCTAGCCCCTGGAGTTTGTATAACCATAGAGTACTCTAGTGGTACTTGGTCTATATGCATTTCAACTTCAGATGCAAATGCTTTTGACATGAAAGAATTTGTAGCACCAGGATCAAACAATATTAAGGCAGATGCAGATTTAATCAGAAATCTACCTAGAAGAATGTCGGTGGCGTTGCCCGCTTCTTGGATTGAAGTATAGTTTAATCTTCCTCCTTGGGTTGCAGTTGGTGCTCTACCTCTTCCTCTTCCTCGATTAGCCATGTTTCCTCCTCTTCCTGCTGAATTTCCTCTAAAATTCTTTGATGGTGATGCTCTGGTTACTACTGGCTGTGTTCCTGCTTGAGATCTGGCAATGGACATCGGAAGTTGTATCCAAGGACAGAATTCTTTACGGTGCCCACGCTGTCCACAATGATAACACTCAACACGAGGATGAGGGCAATCCTTCTGAGAATGATTTCCTCGGCAGTTGGGGCACAATGTCGTTGCTGGTCTGGGATTCTGATAAGATGGTCGGAAATTGGGAGTGATAGGAACTCTTCCTCTGATTGGGTTTGGCTGTGGTTGTGTTTGCTGGAACATTCTCCTCTTTCGGCTTTCTTCCCCCATATTCTTCTTTTCTTCAACCTTTAAAGCTCTGTTCACTAGGGTTTGAAATTCCGTAAGTTCATGAGAAGCAATTTGATACTGTAAATAGTGTTGAAGTCCTTCTGTGAAGCGCTCTATCTTCTTCTCTTCAGTATCCACATCTCCAGGTGCGTATCGAGCCAAGTGAGTAAATTGGTGTAGATACTCAGTAACTGACTTACTTCCTTGAGTTAAATTCCGAAATTCCCGACGCTTAGCTGCCATAACACCAGTAGGTATATGAAATTTCCGAAATTGATCCTTAAATTCCCTCCAAGAGATATTATATTTATCAGAGTGGGCTTCCTGGTAGTTCATCCACCATGCAGCGGCAGCTCCTGATAACTGATGAGATCCAAACAAAACTTTCTCTCGTTCGCTGCATCGGACCGTGTCTAGTTTCCTCTCAATATCCCGTAACCAATCATCGGCAACCATGGGATCGGTCGCACTAGAGAATGTTGGTGGACGGGTCTTTTGGAAATCTGTTAATCTTGCTCCTACAGCAGAAGTAGTTCCTTCTGTTGTTCCAGTAGGCAGTTTCTGAACTATCTGGGCTAACAACTGGGTATGAGCTATCTGAGCTTCCTGTCGACTTTTCTCCATTGACAACAAAATTTCCTGAAGACTGGGTTGTTCATTCTGAGGTGGATTAGAACTCTGAGATCCTTGCTGAAACAAAGGGTCTCTTGTCATAGTTTCTTCTTCCTGTGGAGTCTGACCTATATCTTCTCTTCCACTTCGAGATCTCCTTCTGGTGTCAACCATGGTGGCTCTGAAAAAGGTTTAGACGGATCTAACTCACTAAGGCCAACTAAGACAGCAATGCAGAAATTAATGCAACTACTTTAATGCATAATATTACTTAGGCTATTAGCCATAATACACAAATTAACCATTGCAAAAGCAACAGCGAATCACAAAGCTATCAAAAGCATTCACTAGCTCTGTCTACACCAACCTCTAAGACACTCTGGAACAGAACGCACTCTCACAATCTTACCGAATTTTAAAAATCCAAATAAAATTTTGAAATGAAGGTTTTTCAAGAGCTACAAAGCTCATTATTTTTACCAAAATAAAGTTTTCAACAATTAGTTTTCTGAATAAATTACGTTTTCCTGGAACGGCCAATTCCTAAAGGTGTCATCCTACAGTCAAGTTCTCATGTTGCTCTGATACCAACTTTTCTTGTCGTGCCCCGAGACTGGGGCAACGACTACTCCTGTAGAGACCTAGCTCGCTGCAGCTAGTCCCATTCTCACAAACCTTTGACCTCCCAGGATGAGTCAAACACAGGAGTATATTACATTGCAACAGAGTACTCACAAAATATTAAGCAGTGTGGCCTGCTGGCCTTAATATTACATAAAGAGGATTACAATGCCTATAAGGCATTCAGGGTTTAACAAAATATTTAACTACGCAGCAGAAGATAGGTGACCCTCCCACAAAAGAAGTTGACCGCAGAACAACACACTTCAGGGTTCTGGCGGAACTGATTCTCCTCCTTCTGGATCCACGTAGTACTCCGTGCCATCATCTTGATCAAAGTAGGCTCCATCTATTGAGTTGAATGTTGCAAGGGTGAGCACTTACGTACTCAGCAAGTCATAGGTAAGAGTAGTTACATATAGTAGTGATGATATGAACCTAGACTAGTCAAGAATTATGGATATTTGTAAAATAATCTTTTCCTTTCTCATCTCATCTTATGGCAGCACTTTTCATAAAGTAACATCATCATTCATGTTCACTAGATTATAGCACTACCGCGACACGTCGACACACGACAGCCCACGGAAGCACTCCTTATCATGACAACACATGTCATTTGGGTAATCTTGATTTAACATATTTTATTTAGAAAATAGTACTTGTGTCACACCCCGTGGATTTAATCCACCACAGCAGACTCCTATAAACCCGGGAGCTCGGAGTATTCGAATACATTTTTAACTCTGCAGAGAGGTACCAATTTACCCGCAAGATATTCCACTTTCAAACCTTTCCTATCATAACAAAATGATTGGACCCCTGACTCACTTCATACTGTGAGCGGCAAGGTGGAAATAACAAGAACTTTTGTTATGTTTTACTCACAATTCACCCCCGACCCTGTGGCTCTCAGCGAGGCACAGTTGTGGCAGGTTGTATCCAAACCTCCACCCCTTTGCTTATTCCCATTACTGGGTCAGCGTGCTTGATCACCTTCAGTGATATGTGTGGGAGCCGCGCTCCGTGTTTATCATGCATCACTACACATCTCATGCAGGGGTTTCATGTGCGATCCACATAATTACTTGTTCAGGCCTGTCCCATACCAGGCTTGCGGTTAGCACGTTGTTCATGCCACTAGACGCACAACACAAGGTTCTAGTCCTTAAATGCCAATGACCAGACCATCCACAACCCTGCACCTTCAGTGCCTGCATTCCTTTGCAGTCTAGCACCTCCAGTGCTACAGCCATCCATACCATTTTTCTAGTCACGGCTAGGGGTTTTATTTCATGAATATAAATATATAAATACATATAATAGTTCGTGGCTCAAAACTTGTTTATTTCACCTTTCACAGATAACCAGTCTAGTACTGCCAATTCATAAATCAACCATTCTCAATCATTCACATGCAATATTGCCTATATTCAAGGTTATATTATAGCAACATTTAAAATATAGGTTCAAGATGACCAAGGATATGACTTGCCTTTCGCGTCGTAAGATACAGCAGTTGACGTCGGATCCGCAATGAAGTCCTCGAACTCGGGCTCTTGATCTGCTCTCCAATCAAACAAACAACCAATAATCATAATCTTTTCCATACATTATTATACTATATGCAATGATGCAAAGATGAAGTCTTGATGATTCTGAAATGATTCGGTTTAGAGGCTGATTAGGGTTAAGTTAAGGAAACCAATATTAAGATTAGCTGTCAAAGGTTTACAAGGTTCCAAATGTCTCAAAATATCAGAATGATATCAAGGTTGCGACTGGTTCGCTCAAAAACAGCGAACGTCTTTAGGTCGACATTCGGTTCAAAGCATCGACATAGGGTCGATGAATGATAGAGGGGTTATCTCAACTTGTGGTAGTAGAATAAAATGTAGATCACAACTCTACAAATTTAGTGGACAAAGTGGTTTTCAAATTACACAACCAGAAGTGGGTAAACAAGGTCAATGCCACTGGCTGACAAGCTCTGGCATAGAGCTGACAATGCCAAAAACTAGGGCTTAGCATAACTTTTGATCTGGAGCTCCAAATGATGCACCACTTTGTCTGGGAGGTAGGCTTGAGTAACAGGAACAATTAAGTTAACAGGATCTAGGACTGAAAATGGCTGGAAAGCAAGAAATTCGATGATGAACAGAGATGAACTGGCTGCATTGGAGCAGTTCTGGACACAAACTTGGCATGGCTATAACTTCCAATCTAGGCCGATCTAGGTGTCGAGCTAGAAGACAAAAATACTCAGGAGGCTAAGGCACATCTAAATGACAAAGTTTCGAGGGCTGAAATGGCCGAAAACACTTTTCCGATCATCGGCGCCAGAGAAGAGACACTACCAGTTGGGGGTTTCTGCTACAGGCCGAGAGAACTAAATTCCTTGCTTGGAGAGCATCTAGGAGGTATAGAGAAGCTTCTGGTAACATCAAATTGACCGGAGGATCGCTGGAGAAGTCTGGCGACGATCGCTGGTTTTCTGGTGAAGCTCGGTTTAGGGAAAAGGTTCGATTCTTGCTAAATTTCGAAATCCAACTTCACAGGCTTGCTTGATTTGGCTCACTGATCAATTTACTTCACAGGTTCGAGGGCTAATTCGAATTGGTTTGGCCTGCATTGCCGGAACAGGGCAATCTTCGATTTTCAGCCATTTCCGGTGATCGCCGGCGTTAGGGGTCATCGGGGAGCAATTAGATAGTACAGTACAATCAGGAGGATGAGAGGTACTCACTGTTAGCTTCAATTTGGCAGGAGATGCAGTGAAGTGAGCTGGCACCGTGAGCCTCCTCGACGGCTCGCCGGAGAAGAAAACGAAAATAGCAAAATCTGGAACTTGGCTGGTTTCTGGTGAAGTATGGAGAAGCTGCTGCACACAGTAGGGTTTAAATAGGCCAGGCGAAGATGACGAAGGGGAACAACGAAGTGATTGACTGTTGGTAATGAGGTTGCTTACGTGCTGGACATCAGCGGCGAAGACACAGCAAGAACGGTGATGCGACGGCGACAAGCCTTCAGCTGATCACAATGTCGCTTCATCGGGACCTGGCGAAGCTTGTAGCAAGCGGTGGCGACAAGTACTGGCGCGGCGAGGCTACGTGGCGATGGATTGCTGACAAAGTTGCTGCTGATCGCGCGCGGGAGCAAACGCTGGTCGTCGACGTAGCAACGACGCTGCCACGGTGACGGCTGAGGCAAGGACACGTGCGTACTGGCATGCACGGTCACAAGTGCGGCGAAGCTTGGCCGGCGGCGAACGTGCACGGCGCAAGAAACCACGGCGAGTCCTGGTCGCGTACAGCAAATGGCCTGGTCGAATGCTGCTGTTGACCTGGTCGAAAATGGATTCATTTGCAATTTCAATTCTTTGAGTTTTGGACTGATCTGTAAATCTAATGATTTGGAAGGTTTGCTCTGAATTTGATTCTGCTATTTTGGCAATCTTTATTCCACAGATGATTTGGCAAGGATTGAAAATAAAATTTGGCACATTTGGATAGCTTTTGATACAAACTGAAAATAGGGTAATTTAGGGTAAATTAGGATTTGAGTTTTGTCGATTTTGAATTCTGGCATTTAGGGTTCGATTTTGATATCTGCACAGAAGAGAAACTTGTGACAAATAGCAATTAGGAAAGATCTGCTGAAGAAATTCTGAATTTAGAATTAATCTGGAGATTTTAGTCTTTTTAGGTTTTCAGATATCAGATAAGGACTAATTTGCGATAACTTTTGGACTGATTTGTGAAAAGAGTCCAGATGGTGAAATATGGCTGTCAACTTTTTATATTAAGGTATTGACATACCCATGATCATATTCCAGGAATAATCTGGTCTGAACTTGGTCAAGATTTTGATTAAATCTGTATTTCTGAAACTTAGGGTATTTGGGTAATATAAGGTATTTCTGTTTTCGAAAACAGAAGGAGTTGATAATTCTGGGAGTTAAAGATAGAATTGGATCTGGGTTCTGAAGACTTTTAAGTTCAAATTAACTGATAGATCACATCTGAACAATCTGATCTTGATTTGAGGTCACAGGATAGATTTTGGAGATTTTAGAGCTTAGGATAGATACTGATCTGGCTATTACTACTGATACATGCATGCATGCTATTGATGAAAAAGGAAATTTTCACCCCTAACTCAGGGTGTTACAGAGGTGGTGATGGGCACCCGCTCCCTTTCCACTTGGCCGCTTAGTGAGCGGTACTGACCGACAAGTTTGTCCGGAGCTTTCGGCACACCATTGTCGTCAAACTGTACGTGCTACTTTTCTCGCTTGTCGAGACGCGCATATGTCGTCCGGCCACGCCCCTTTCTCTTCTACGACTGGGTCACAGTGGATGCGGCGATCTCCGGCCCAAGCGTCTCATCGCCAGCGAGGTCACTCTGACTCCACGAGTGGTGCATTTCATCAGCAGACATATCAGTATCTAACATAAGTGAAAGAGAGAACAATTTAAGTAAATCTGAAACTAATAATTCTATAACAAAACCCATATACTTATAATTAACCAAGAATGACAGAAATGGTGGGGAGGCGACGGAGGTGATCGCGCCGGAAGGTGGGAGGGCGATGGAGGTGATCGCGCCTGACGGTGGAACGGCGATGGAGGTGATCGCGACATACGGTGGGGAGGAGATGGAGGTGATCGCGACGGACGGTGCCAGGGCGGAGAGAGCTAGGGCAAATAGTCGCGAAGTCTGCAAATGAGCGGGACAAAGCCCGCCTTGAACTATGTACCACGTAGAGAGATTATCACAGTCGGTCCTATATTTATAACCGTCTGTTATGGTGTATATATATGTCTGTGGATGTTCAAATAACGTTGAGACTATTACAGTCGGTCCTGACATTAAAACCGTCTGTAATGTTACTATCAGAGACGGTTTTGAGTTAAAAACCGTCTTGATCGCAGCAGTATTTTCTTGTTAACATTTTCACACAGAGAACATCATTTGGTGATTATCAGTTATACATAATCAATCGAAAAGTCAGATATATAAGGAAAAGAAATTTCTTATTTCTTACAATCTTTGCATACATAAGGGATACAAGCGACCAAAGTGTCGACCTGATCCGAAAGTAATTTACAAAGTTCTCCTAGGGACATATTGGCATCAGTAGGATCTACACTGGATGCCCCAAGAGAACTAGCAATAGCTCTATGCCTATATACATCATCTCTCAGCAAAGGAGTGCAGCTGTTCCTTATTGTACCGGAGAGTTCTCGCTGCTGCCGAGCGTAAACTCTCTCCGACCGGAACCTGCGCGCTTCTTCGCGGGAACCCTCATAGCACTCTGCCAAGTGCAGAATGGTAGAAGACATCTCCTTAGAATGCTTCTCCAACGCCTCTTTTTCTTCTTGGAGAGTTCTGCACAAGGCAGCTTTCTCCCCTGCACATGCATGGGTTAGTTTTGAAAGACATAACGACCAGCAGAGAGGGTGAAGATGATTGCCAAGCTTCGGAGTGGATTTGGACATGGAAGTGTGCGACTTACCCCAGAAAGTTGATCATCCAAGAAAAGCTGATGATCCAAAGGTGTTGAAGAGGGGATATTGGAAGGATTGTTGTGGATCTCCAAAGGTGGAGTCAATGCAACTGGAGGGGTTGCAAGGGGCAATGTGGCAACACAGGCCTCAGTACCCTCTAGAGTCTTCGCTGCAGCTCCATTGGAGGATCTTTCATCATTTCTGAGTCTCTTCTTTGGAGGGAGCATTTCCTCAGGCACCTGTGGATTTCGAAATGCATTTGTTTGGAGGTAATCAAGTCATAAAAGAAAGATCTGCATTAGAGTTTCAGAGAGGACTTACTTTCTGAAGATCCTGATCGAGTTCATTCCTTATCTCTTCCTCATCACTCTCAATTTCAACAACCTCATTGGAATCTCGGCTCGCCATCAAGGTGGGAGTTGAGGAGGGAATAAAGACATGGATTTAGGAGCAGAATTACTAAAAGACTTAGCCAAGAATTTGTAAGTCTTAAGGATTGAAGAGCCTCGCTATTTATAGAACCAGAAGGTGACGGTTCATATGCGCGGGTGCCTCGAGTTTTAAAAAGCGCACTACTGGTTTTCAAGGTCAATAAATTCATGATTATTTCTCGGGAGACAAACTGCCACACGGCGGAATAGTGCCCACTTAAGAAGTTGAAGCGTCAGATTACATAATTCGATGCAAATTAAATTTGAAGTAAATAATTAAGTCTCTTCATCTGCACAGTTGTTATGTGCGGTTATCCACGATTGCATGTTGAGAATTCTAAACGTCAGACACTGTTGGGACTATCACAGATGGTTGGGTGATCAAAACCGTCTGCTTTACTATTACAGATGGTTCTGATGTCCGAACCGTCTGTTATATGCCTGGAATTTTGAACCGTTCGACTTCTACAAATACTTGTTCCCTCCCTGGAGTTTTGCTTCTAGTCGAACCGTTCCACTTCTTTTTCTCCTTGAGCACAACAAGCCTTAACCTGTAACCTCCATTGATGGCTACCGCACCTCCATCAACGGCCACTAGTTTCTATGGTGAATCAAGTCCAAAATCGATCGTAGCTTCAACTCCCTCAGCTAGATTTCGGCATTGCAAGTAAGGCAAGTAAAATTTCGGCATTGTTAGATTATCCTAATCCTATGATGGCAATTATCCTGCGATTCCTGTATCTTTCATTTTTATGTCTTCTTTTCAACATGATTCTGTGCAGGTCCTTGGACGATGTTCACGAGGGGCAACGTATTTCACGGTTCTTCGTCACAGTATGCTGCGTACGTTGGCTTGTTGGCGAAAGAAAGGGTGAAGATCACCGTCGAGAGCTGGAAGTTAGTGCAGGGCGAGATCTTAGTTGGCTCGATCGAGAAGATCCTCAAGCCCGGCGTGTTTCTCAAACCAGGACCTATAGAAAGCATCTTACATTTTTATTAGTGATTTCCTCAGGCTCCAACTCAACTCAACTCAACTGAGTTGAGTTGATTTGCATTGATGAGTTGAGTTTGAGCCAGAAGAGATCACCAAGACAAATGTAACTCAATGCCAGTTCCAGCTCCTCGGGCGTCTCTGAACTGAACTCTTATGGTTAAGTCAAACGTGGTTCATACATTTGCTATTTCAAATGAATGGATTTGTGATGTATCAGGTCTAACTTGTAGTCGGTAGTTACATTTGTTGTTTGATTGCAAAGGTTGTCTTTCAGATGTGACTTTTGTAATATACATCGAATGTGTGAATTGGTGTATTTGTATTACAGACGGTTTTGTTGTGAAAACCGTCTGTGATAGAACTATCACAGACGGTTTTTAAATCAGAACCATCTGCGATATTCCAAGACGTGCTGGAAAATTGAAAAATTGACATAAGAACAAATTTTTAATTATTTTTTTCATCAGTAATGAAAAACAAGCTATTTATAGAATTTCCAAGGCGACACTTCATGTTCCCAGGCTAGTGCGCCACGCGAACATCAGAACCCGAAATGACACAACACACAGTTGAGAATTTGAAGCGTCAATCACTGTTGGGACTATCACAGTCGGTCCTTACATAAAAACCGTCTGTTATGTGAATCTCACAAACGGTTCTGAGGTAAAAAACGTCTGTGATAGTCACATTACAGATGGTTTTGAGTTAAAACCGTCTGTGATATTGAAAGAACGTTGAGAATTCAAAGCGTCGGTCACTGTTGGGACTATCACAGTCGGTCCTTACATAAAAACCGTCTGTAATGTGACTATCATAGACATTTTTTACCTCAGAACCGTCTGTGATATTCAAAGCACATTGAGAACTCGAAGTGTTTGGCATGCCACAATGCCATCCAGCCAAATAAGCCCAACTTCTATATTCTTTCTATATTATTTGAATGGGACCTGCGACTTCTATATTGTTTCTATATTATTTGCAGGGCTCCGATGGATTGCCCTCACGCACCAAAGATTGCCGCTTCTATGTATATGATCGCGATAGTCGTTCCTTGATCGCACACAGTGCACATACCTTTGTATGGTTGAATGTTCGCCAAAAGCTAAAGAAAGATAAAGAAAGAGGGAAGATAGCATGCAGTCCAAGAACGTGCTGGAAAACTGGAAAATTGACATAAGAACAAAGTTTTCATTAATTTTTTTCATCACTTACAAAAAAAAGTAAAAATACAGAATGCTAGGTGAAGAAGTGTTCTTAGCCCTGGCTGCATCTAGAATAAAGTCAGTTTGACTTGCAGCTAGGACGCAGGACTCCTCCAGTGACAAGTTGTCCTTCTTAGGATGAACTACTACCGCATCGAGAAGGCCTGCGACCTCCCTCAGCTTCGCGATGGTATCCTTCATTGTCAAACCACAGCCAGCAATGGTCATATCCGCGGCTTGCTTCTCCTCACGAAGACGCCTCGTCCTCGCCCTAGCATTGTCACCATCCAGCTTCATGCGCTGAATGCGCTGGAAGAGATCGTCTAGGTCAAGCCGTAGCTGAGTGTGCTTCTCCGTAAGGAGCTTGTGCTCCTCCTGGAGGGCCCTCAGCTTGGCTTTCACCTTGCCCGAGTCTTCCACGGCTCCCCTTCCCTGTGCAAATCAACAGGTCAAGAATGTACTGAACAGGGATTAACAATACAGGGGTAAGTCCAAAAGATTGAGAGTTCTTACCGGGGAGGGCGAGGCTGACGATGCCATTGAGGATGCCATTGGCGCAGAGAAGCTAAGGAGTCAAACAGTTTGAGAATTATAAAAACTTGTAAAGTAAATGGCAATTATTCCACCGTCAAGATATTTATATAATTTCCAAAGCGACGCTTCGTGTTCGCCTAAGCGCCGCGCGAAGATCGGATACCGAAATGAACACAGTTGAGAATTCGAAGCACCGGCACTATTTAGAATAGTCGGTTCTGATATTAGTACCGTCTCTAATACTACACTATCACAGTCGGTTTTGCTAACAGAACTGTCTGTGATATTCTAGTTATCACAGACGGTTCTCAGTTGAGAACCGATTGTATCTATCATAGTCTGGTTTTAGTTTAAAACCGTTTGTGATAAGTAGACTATTACAGACGGTGTTGTGTTCAGAACCGTCTGGTTGACTATCACAGTTGGTTTTGACATCAGAACCGACTATGATAACTTAACATATTCTCCCAATAGGCCTTCACAGACGGTGTTCCATGGAAAAGTTCATAACCATCAGTGATGTGCTGTCCTGGATGTCTGTTTCTGTGGTAGTGGGTTCTTCGGGGCATCGTGGATGGAATGGCAGCGGAAATCCGATCCCAAGGGACGGAAACCATTGTCCCGGTCATAGAGGGGGAACAACAGGAAAGATCATCTGCTGCCCCTACCGCAGACACAAGTCCTAAGGTTAGACCTCATGCTGATGTTGAGAGCGACTCAATCAGCCATTACATAGAGGTATGAACAACTCTTTTTTCTATTTTCAAACCCGCAAAAAATTCAGGAACATTCAAGTCTTAAGAGCAATTTCTTATCGTGTTCCAGGACTTGACCCGGCTGGTGACCAAGTCAACACTATAGCAAAGCATATCGAGGTTGCACAACGGGAGATTAGTCGGCTGCAACAGTAAGTATAGTGCTCTTTGTTCGTGTTAACTTGAATCCATACTTAAGCATAACTGATCGTTCTTCTTGTTACAGAGAAAATGCCTTTCTGAACAAGAGCATGGCTGATCGAGAGAATCAAGAAGAAGCTGCAGCTGCGAGATATTCTTCTTTGGAGAAGGAACTTCGCGAAGCGCAATCAAAGCTTTCTGGTAAGTATACTTCCGACCAGAAGAAATCTTCTCATCATATTAATTTTTTTATATTAAACGTTCACTGTGTTTATACAGCACAAGAGGATCAAATAAGCCGTCTTTCAGAAGAGAAGAGAAACTTTCAGGTGACCATTGAGTTGCAAAGCTCGAAAATTGATACCGCTAGCCTGGAGAATGAAGGTCTAAATGAAACAATTCCCTCCTACAGCGGTACTCAATCGAACATCTTCGAAAAGTTGAAGATGGTGGCTACTCTGCTAAAAGCAGATGTGATCAAGTCACAAAAGGACAATCCAAGCCTTAGTGAGTTAGCCACACTGGTCGCGGCCCAAGCAGAATGACTCCTCGAGTATCTTCCTGAAGATACCAAACGATAGGAAGAGGTACTGAGGTCAAATATTAGATCTGTAGCCTCTACCATTCTCTGCAGATTACTATTTCACCACGGCCCAAATTTGAATCTGAAGCCGGTGGTAGAAGATGCAGAGATCGAGGGTGATCGATTTGAGGCCATCTCTGAAGAAGTCAAGCCTCTAGTCGAAGATCTACTGAAAGAGCTAGGCCTTGTTTGATATCTTGTAATGATCTCTCTTAGTAATTATACCTATGAAATTACATTTATAACATGCAAATGCGTGCCTTAAATTTTTGGAAAAGAGTGATACTTTCTTTGTTTCATAGTATGATCATATTCTCTTAGCCCCCTCCTGAGATCATAAAAACTGAAGATCTAGTATTATAATCTCTCGAAAAATATGGGCATTATGAATACCCAAGAAACGCTTTAACTTAGATCATCCGATCAAACTGATGCTAACCTCGATACAACATCCAACCTTATTATGAACTGGCAGCCACTCGAATGATCAGGAACATGCCAGTAAGTCACGTGTGCGTTGAGAAACGGCTTATTGAGGGATGTCTTAGTTGGATGCGACCATGAGATCGGCCAATGAATCCGGTTAGGAAATTTGTAACAAGGTGAACATCGGGGATCAGCCCCCGAGCCAGGCTTGGTATAGGTATGGCAAATAAAGAAAACGAGCATAACATGAGGCGAAGAAAGGAACTCACGAAGTTTTTGTTAAACCATGCTAATTGAACAGGAAAAAAGATTGGGAAACTTACACGTAAAACTTGCGTAGTTGATCGATGTTCCATGTATTGGATAAGATTCTACCGTCCCCCATCGATAGTCGAGCCAATCCTGGTCGCGGTATTGAAACAACAACGTAAGGGACTTCCCACTGAGGAGAGAACTTATTGCGGTTACACTGGTTTTGTATTTTTCGTAAAACCAAATCACCTACGTGAAGACTATGCAGCCGCACCCTTCTGCTGTGATATTTTTGTAAAGCTTGCAAATACACTGCCAACCTTATCAACGCTCGATCACGCTTTTCTTCGAGGAAGGCTAAATCCTGAGTACGTTGTTCGATCTGATCAATCTGGTCGAATTGTTTCTGTTCGGACAGAACCAATACGAATTTCTGTAGGTAACACCACCTCGGCGCCGTATACCAACTGGAAAGGTGTCTCACCGGTGGCTCAACTACAGGTAGTGCGTAGTGCCCATAGAACAGAGTAGAGTTCATCTACCTAAGCCCCTGAGCGCATCTTAAGGCGATCGAAAACACGTTTCTTGATGCCTTGTAATATCTGCCCATTGGCGCGTTCAACAGCACCATTGCTCTATGGATGAGCTATAGAAGCAAAGCACACCTTGGTTCCAATATTATCGCAATAGTCCAGGAAGAGGCCGCTAGCGAACTGGTAACCGTTGTCAGTGATGAGACGACTTGGAGCACCAAATCGAGTGACGATGTTCTTATGAAAGAACTTTTGTGCCGCAGCGGTGGTGATATTACAGACTGGCTCAGCCTCAATCCACTTTGTGGACGTGTCAATGGCTGCGAATAGAAATTTGTAACCATTAACGGCCTGTGGCATAGGTCCCTCAATATCCATCCCCCAGACCGCAAAGGGCCACGTTAATGGGATGGTTTGCAAGGCATATGCGGGTTGATGAACCTGTCTGGCATGAAATTGACACTGGGGGTATGTCTTGACCAAATTCTTGGCATCATCGAGTGCCGAAGGCCAGAAAAAACCCTGTCGGAAAGCTTTCCCAACCAGTGTGCGAAACAACACGTGCGCACCACACACACCATCATGGATTTCTTTCAAGAGGATTTACCTTCCCCTTGAGAAATACAACGCATGAATACCCCTTGAGTACCCTTCCTATACTGAACTCCTTCTATAATTGGTCTGCGAGAATATTGTCCTTTCGCCGGATGTATTGGACTTCAAAATGACTGAAGTGTTTTTCCAATCTCCTCACCTCCCCCAGGTAATGAGCCATTGTCTCATCGGAGGTGCTGTACTCCTTGTTTACCTGGTTTACGACTAGTTGTGAGTTTCCCCTCACCACTAATCGATGGACTCCGAGGAATTTTGCTGCCCAGAGCCCTACAATAAGACCTTCATACTCTGCTGCGTTGTTAGTCACAACAAAATGTAATTGAATGACATACTTGAGTTGGTCGCCTTGAGGCATTACTAAGACAACTACTGCCCCCGAGTGTTGGAAACTACGAGAGCCGTCAAAATACATCGTCCAATCGTCGGTACACGCAAGTCTTCGGATTCTTTCCTTGGAGGGTCAGGATTAGTCCATTCGACCACAAAATCTACAAGGATCTGAGAGTTGATCGCAGTGCGAGGGGTGAAATGGATGTCAAATGTTCCAAGTTCCACAGTCCACTTCGCAATTCGACCAGATTTCTCTGGGTTTCGGATAATATATCCCAAGGGAAAGGACGGGGGCACTGTAATTTTATGTGCCTGAAAGTAATTTCGTAGCTTGCGGGAAGCCATCAGTAGCGCATAAAGTATCTTCTGGACCTCAGGGTAACGCTCCTTAGGACCATGAAGTACCTCGCTTACGTAATAAACAGGTTGTTGCACACCTTCTCTTTCTGCGATCAGAACAGCGTTGACCGCATGTGGTGTGGCCGCCAAATAAATAAGTAGTGGGCCCCCTACGACCGGGGAAACCAATATCGACGGACTAGATAAGTATGCTTTAACCTCCTGGAATGCTTTCTCGGCTTCATCCGACCAGGTAAAACCATGGTGCTTACGGAGAGCTTTGAAGAAGGGTAATCCCCTCTCGCCTAGTCACCATATAAATTGACTTAAAGCCGCCATACGACCAGCTAGGCATTGGATGTCCTTCATGTAGAAGGAGACCTCATTTGCTCGATGGCCCTGATTTTGTCGGGATTAACCTCAATTCCTCTAGAACAAATGAGAAAGCCTAAAAGTTTACCAGATGAAACCCCGAAAGAACACTTTTCTGGGTTTAATTTTATTCCAAATTGGTTTAAATTACAGAAGGTTTCAGCAAGATCATCTAAATGAGTCAAGCTTTTCAAGCTTTTTACAACCAGATCATCTACGTAAGCTTCAAGATTATGCCCCATTTGGGAAAGAAAGGTCTTTTGCATCAACCGCTGGTACGTGGAACCGGCGTTCTTGAGACCAAATGGCATTCTGACGTAGCTATTGGGGGAAATCTCCGCGGGATTGTCCAGGTAAAAGGTGAGGCTCCCGGTGGCCCCACGTCCTGGGCGCCGCCATTTGCCCGGAGGCAAGGCTCCCGGTGACACCTGTCCCGAGGCAGGGCCCCAGGTAACCCCTGTCCAGGGCGCTGCCATTTTCCCGGAGGCAGGGCGCCCGGGATTTGCCCGGAGGCAAGGCTTAGCCGCCATTTGCCTGGAGGCAGGGCCCCTGGTGACCCCAGTCCCGGGTGCCGCCATTTGCCCGGAGGCAGGGCCCCTGGTGACCACTGTCCCGAGCGCCGCCATTTGCCTGGCCTCTGGGCCGGTGACCCCTGTCCTGGGCGCCGCCATTTGCCCGGAGGCAGGGCTCCCGGTGGCCCCTGTCCCGGGCGCTGCCATTTGCCCAGAGGCAAGAGTACCCTGAGCCGGATCACGTGAGGATCACGCGAGAAGTACCTCGGGAATTGGCGAGGACACTTGTCAAGCATCCAAGCCCCTTGACCGAAAGAAGGACGCTAGTACCCTTCGATCCAACGGCTACAGCCAGGGTAGTTTAGTCTTTTTGCATCTTTTGGGCCTATATAAGCCGTTCTAATCCCTCTTGTAAGGGGGGACAACTCATTTTTACATCAATACACAAACAAACAGGCGTGCTTAGGAGCATTCTCTCCCTGAGAGAACTCCCCTAGCCAAGTCTTGTTGGGAGCACGTCGACAAGACTAGGGTTTCCACTGAGACTTGAACTTGTATAAATGTTCGTGTCATTCTTCGTGCTTGCCTGACGGGAGAGGACCGGTCACGCGGTCAGCTCGCGTCATTTTTTCTTCGCTAGGAACAACCAAAAAACCTGCCGGGGTATTCGTAATACCACGACAGTTGGCGCCGACCATGGTGACTTCGTGACAAATCGCCATGGCTTCCCAAAGAACAAGGGCTCGCGCCCTACCCAGTGACGCCTGTCCCAGTGACTCGACGCCACCCCTCCAAAGCACTGCCGCCCCGGCACTCCCACCCGGACATGGCCAAACCCAGGTACCACCTCTAACCCTTCCAGTAATCTCTGGTGGGCAGGCCTCTGGGTCCGACCCAGTGACCTCGGACGCCCCGAGGGGGGGGGGGGTTGGGCTTCCACCGGTGGCTCCTCCGGCTTCTCGGGACGCCTACTTGAAGCTCTTTTGGAGGGCCAACTCCGCGCCCAGCGCTCGATGGATGAACTCCTCTGCGTCTTGGCGCGGCCACCGGCCCCCATCTACCCATCGTAGTTCCCGTTCATGGGGGCAATGCCCCCGTTTATGGGACACCCGGTGGCCCCTCCGACCCTCGGAGGTCAGGTCGCTCCCGGGACCTATGATTCCACCGGGGGTTACGCTCCGGTGGGCCCGTCATCTGGAGTCTTCCCGAACTCGGGAGCATTCCCAATGCCAGGGATTTACCCCGTCCCCGGGGCCTTCCCCATTCCAGTGGTTCAATCCACGCCCGGGGTCTTCTCGAGATCGGGAGCCGGCTTCGCCCAGCCGATCGTGCTCATTGTATCGGAAGCGGCCCGCCAGATGGCTCCCGCACCGCCGCTGAATCTCCCCCGTCAGGGCCCCCATTCTCCGGTTCTGGGCGGCACTCCCGGGGACCGCTCGACAGTGCATTCCGCCCGTGCCCCAGTTGCACCTCCCGAGCTCACGACCGCTACGCATGAGCTCCCTCCTCCCCCGAGGCCGCCCCCGAGGGCTCCCCCGGCGGATCAAGTCCGCTTTACTTGGGAGGAGGTCGAGCAAATGCGTACCACCAAGTCTGGGGAGGCTCCCTCGTACGACCGACCAGAGCCTCCCCCGGGTCGTGGACATGGTGAACCATGTTCCCGTTTTGGCCGAGGAAAGAGGCCCGCTGAAGAACCAACTGCCGCCACTGGGGGGTGCCCGGACGTCCTGGAGGTTAGCTCGACTAACCTGGAGGAAAAGCGGCGCTACCGCCATGTCGGCGGACCCCTTGGGCCCCTTCCTGACTCCAACAATGAATGCGCGTCCCCCGTCAAAGGGGACAGCGACCGGGACTCTCCCCGAGAGGTGGAGGGGGCCAACCAACCGCTGTGTCGCCGGCTCCAGTGTATTTGATGGCCGCTGCCTTACAGCACGCCGCACCTTGAACACTACAATGGTGAGGCCGACCCCTACGAGTTTGTGCAGGTGTATTACACAGCCATCTCAGCGGCTGGGGGGGACAAGACAGTCCAGTGCAATATCGTCCCCCTCTACCTAACCGGGATTGCCCGCTCATGGTTTTACAACCTGAAGGCCAGCTCCATCAAGTCTTTTGCGCAGCTCAAGCACGAGTTTTGTGGGAACTTTCAGGGGAACTACGTGCGTCCCCTAGATTCATTGCAGCTATACACTGTCCGACAGAGGACATGGGAGACCATCCGCAGCTTCTTCAAGCGCTTTGCCCAGGTCAAGAGCAAAGTAGCTCACGTCCCAGACTGCACAGTCATCGAGGTGTGCAAGAGCGGGATCCTCCCAAGGGAGCTCCATCGAAGACTCTCCCGAAGCTGCCCCTCCTCCGTCGATGAGCTCTTCACTATACTTGAGAAGTACGCTCGAGTAGAGGAGGATGACCTCTGGAAGAAAAACCAGGGGGTTCCCGCCCCCGTCGACCGGGAGGCTAGGGACCCCCCTCAAGCGCCCCAAGAGGGGCAATTGGCCTCGGGACACCTTTGTCCTCGAGGGCGGAGGCGGCTCACGCGATGCCTCCAAGGGCAACCGCCCCTTCCCCAAGCCGAAAGGTCGTGGGGGGGCCATCATCCCGCAACCGTGAAGGCGCCACGGCGGGAGGCAAGGAAGGCCTGTGGTGTACTTTCCACAAGTCCAATACCCACGCTACTCGGGAATGCCACCAACTTCTCCAACACTTCGCCGCATTCCTCGACCAGCACGGGCATGGGGGGAGACCCCTGCCTCCTTGCCCTCTCAGCCGGCTTTACCGGCCCTTCTTGCCCCCGGGAGGGGGGGGGGCAGCAAGGACAAGCGCGGGAAGGGGACCCATCAGAAACGCTCCCCTTCCAAACCTCCCAAAGGTGCGTCAACGTCATCACGGGAGGGTTCGCCTCTGGGCGAGACTCCAAGCGCCAGCGCAAGGAGTACGCGCGTGAAGTAAAGGTAGTGGGGGTGCTGCAAACGTCCCGGCCACCAAAATGGTCGGACGTTGTGAGACCCTCATTTGAGGATCACCTTGGTAACCGCCCAGGTAGGTTACACATAGCAGGATGCCACATGAGCTCAAACCACACAAGCATAGTAATATCATTAAACAAGTATCAGGCCAACATGGCCAATATTACATAGCCAAAGCACCAAAAATGGCGCTAAGTAGAGTTGCTAAGAAAATAACTAGTTTATCAGAACCAGAATCGGTATCCAAGTACCGAACACACAACATAAAACACAAAGCGACGACGAATAGCTTGGCTTCCATCAGCAGCGGGGTTGGAGGGGCTTCTCCCACATCTGACTTGACTTGGTGCATAATCCTTCTAGAACGTGGGCTCGTCCGGGGTGCTTCCATCTTCAGCTGAGTACTCATAACTGAAGGAATCGGGATCCTCGAAGCCCTCTTCTACAGTTGGATAAAAATGCAAGGGTGAGCACTTGGTGCTCAGCAACACTCATTCCAGGGATTAATGCAATTGTACTTACATGAGGGTGGAGCATATGATTTCGGGGTTTTAGTTTCATATGGATAGAGATATGTAGATTTCCAAGTCAATTGTTCAGTAAAACAATACTTTTGTCATGAAAATGATACTTTAAACATTAAACAGGTTTTCAATAAAACATTAGATGTAGTAGTCTCCCATGAGTTACTACTTTGTTAACCGCATTATGAAAACATTCCAAAACATTACTTGTGCTATAACCCATGGATAACATCCACTACGAAAAGACTCCTGAACCTGGGAGTACAGAGTATCCGATACTTCTTTTACACTTTGCAAAGGTGTACCTCTTTTTAAATCCACTGGTTCACTCGGCTTTCAAGTCGGATCAGCTCCATGTGACTTATACACATGTGACAAGGCCGAGATCACACAACGCTTTTACAGTTCAGTATTAACAGTATCCCTGCCCGGTAAATAGACAGTTAAGTCTCAAGTACCGTTGTGGGTCTTCCCCACTGCCTTACTTCTTAGCCTCTCTGGTCTATGTTCCCTCAGGACACATAGCCTTGATCTATGTCCACGCGAGACATACGACCATTTAAGATTACAACCGCTCACGGCTTAATCAGGTCTAGGGCGCCTTCCTTCTTTTACGCCTTTTCCTCTCATCATTTTTCTGACTCACATCACTCATGGCCGAACCTTGGCCTTCCAGTTTCCACGCGAGAAACCAGATCGTCAAACCATGCAGGGAACTGCTAATACCAAAAAGCTACTGAGTTGTGCCTGTCCCATACCAGGCAAGTGGTTGGTACGTTTACAATTCGTATAGAGACACATCACAAGGTTCTTGTCCTTATAAACCAATAGTGAGGAGCATTCACATTCCCTGGTGCGCACCGCACCCTCTCCATACAAACCAATCCTCACTACTGATCCCTTTTATCAGTTTTCTTGACAAAACGGTTTTCATTATAATTTCTCATGTATTTGACCATTTCAAGTTTAATGTGGATATTCAGTATATGAGTCCTAGGGTGACAAAAGTATATATATGATGGTTCAATAACAAAAGGGGTTTCATGGTTCTCTAGGTAATATCTACTCATGTCATTCAAACATAACTTGTATCTCAAATAAGTGTGCATAGTAAGAAACAGTGAATATACTTCATATGAAAATATTGGGCGAGACATGATCAAAGGAATGAGGCTTGCCTTGCGATGTTGGGTCTAAATACTCAGACGGATCTTCAAAGACTTCTTCGGCTCCTTCAGCTTCTGACTCTGCGGCAATCAACCAACACACAAACACATACCATAAGCATACAGAAAATAGTTTCCATAGAAATTATTAAGTAAATAAGTCATGCATGCAGGGGAAAAGGTTAGGGTAAGGTCACAAGGGCTCTGGTCGAAGAAACGGCTAAAAAGGATTGAACATCGAAGGGTCGACATTCGGTTCATGGCTTTGGCATAGCTTCAAACTGATCTTAGGATGGTTTTCTGGAGAAGTGATAGAAGGGAAAGATGTAGAACACAACTCCAGGAATCTAGGGGACAAAGTGACATTTCCATTGCTCAACCAGAAGGGGTCAAACAAGGCTAATGCCAGTGGCTGACATGCACTGACATAGTGCTGGACATGGCCAGAAACTAGGGCATGGCTTAACTTTTGATCCAGGGCTCCAATTGATGCAACACTTTGTCTGGGAGATAGGCATTACTAACAGGAACAAAATACTCAACAGGGACAAGAGCTGAAAGTGGCCGGAGGGTGGCCAAATCCGGCGATGAATTGCGGTGGCGACACGGCACAGACATTGATCTGGACAAGAGTTTGACAAAGGCATAACTCACAATCTAGGCAGATCCAGGTGTCGAGCTAGTGGAAGAAATTGCTCAGGGAGGTGAGGCGAAGCTAAGGGACAAAGTGGTGTCGGCTGAATCGGTCGGGAACGAATTCCGGCGACCGGCGCTGGAGAAGATGACACTGGAGCTCGGGGATTTTTGATTCAGGGCGAATGAGCTCAATTCCAAGCTTGGGGATGATCTCTAGGGTACAACAAGGCTACTGGAGGGGTTAATTTCATTGGAGATCGGCCGGAGGGGCTCGGCGACGAGGTCCGGCGAACTGGCTGAGGTTCCAGTTTGGGATTTCTTCGATTTGAGCGTAATTGGTGATCCTGATTCAACAGGCTTGCTAAGAAATGGCTAAGGATCAATTTCTACTACTGGGACGAGAGCTAATTCGGGATGAAATGGTTAGCATTGGGGAAACAGGGCAATTGGGCCTTTCCGGCGATCACGGCGATGGGGATCGATCTGGTGCAATTGGTTGCTACTACACAGAAAGGGTGAAGAGGGGAACTCACTGGTGAACTTGGATTGGAGAATGGTGCAGTGAAATGGGCTAGGCACCGTGAGCTCACTCACTGGCTCGCCGGAGAAGAAGGTGAAAACGGCGAGAGCTCTGGAAAAATGGCTAAGTCCTGAGATGAAGCTTAAGCGCAGTACTGGAGGGTTTAAATAGGTCCAAGGGCGGAGTTAGCGAGGGATTAAACGACAGTGGTTGCTTGCGCCGGGGAGAAGTTTGTCGGGCGCAGGCGCAACAGCGGCGAACGGCGATGTGATCGCGCTCAGGCGGTGCTGCAGCTTTGCCAGCGACGCCAGGGTGCCTTGGAACTTCGTCCGGGACGGCGCAGATGCGGAGGCGACAACGTAGCTCCGGTAATGACACGTACACGCATGCAATTGCCACGGCAACTGGGAGCGCGCGCGAAAACAAAGCTCGGGAGCGCGGCCGTTTATCCGCTGGGCAAGGCGACGCAACGGTGCTGGCACGTGCGCACGGGGTGGCTCAGATGTTCACGACACAGGTCGACAAGAAGCGGTGGCCGGCGGCGAGCAAGCACGGCGAAAACCACGGCGCGGCAACGGCGGCTCGCGCTGGTCGTGGGCAACGACCAGGGGCTGGTCGAAAACAGCCGAAAAGAATAGAAGGGCTGATTCGCAATTTTGAAACTTGCTCCAGGGACTGTTCTGTGAGGAAAACTTGAATAGAACTTGGGCCTGTTTGCAAATTTGGAGATCTGAGGGTCCGATCTGAAATCTGATTTCGCAGCTAAGTTGCAAAAGATTATTAGAACTCATCTGGCCAAAGTTTGGTAAGATCAAGCAAGATCTGAAGGGTTTCGACAAAAATTAGGGAAAACAGTTTAGGGTAAAATAGGGTAATTAGGGTTTTAAAATGGCAAAGGTTGAAACTCAGCTTTAGGATGAGATTTTGGGGATGATCCCGAAGGGAAAAATGTTCTGAACAACATTTAGAAGGGAATGGCTGAAGCAGATTAGGGTTTGGGGTCAAGATGTGGATTTTGGCTATTTTAGGGTTTGGCAAAACAGGGGTGTTACAAATCTACCCACCTTAGAAACAATCTCGTCCTCGAGATTAGGGCAGGTCAGAGAATAGGAAGGGAAATTCTCGGCGGAGATCTTCTTCTTTTTCCCAAGTTGACTCCTCCTCTGAGTGATTGTTCCACTGGACTCTGCAGAATCGGAGGGTTCTTGACTTCAGCACTTTCTCTCTGGTTTCCAGAATTCTAACAGGGTATTCTTGACAAGATAAGTCTGGTTGAATCTCGATCTCTGCAGGAGATATCTGTTCCGTTGGTTTTCTCAAGCATTTCTTCAGCTGAGATACATGAAATACGTCATGAATTCCAGTCAGTTCTAGTGGCAATTCCAACTTGTATGCCATTTCGCCTTGCTTTTCCAGAATTTGATATGGTCCCACATATCTAGGTTTTAACTTTCCCTTCATCTGGAATCTTCGAACTCCTTTGTATGGCATAACCTTGAGATATACGTAATCGCCCTCTTCAAATGATAGCTCTCTTCTACGATTATCTGCATAGCTTTTCTGTCTAGATTGAGCTATTTTCAGTTTTTCTTGTATGATCCTGACATGGGCTGTGGCTTCTTCTACCAACTGGGGTCCTAGATGTTGCTTTTGCCCAATTTCTGTCCAATACAGAGGCGTGCGGCATCTTCTTCCATATAGAGCTTCATATGGTGCCGTTTGTAGGCTTTCTTGGAAACTGTTGTTGTATGTGAACTCTGCATACGGTAGAAATAACTCCCAAGAGTCTCCATAATCCAAAACACAAGCCCTCAACATATCTTCCAAAATTTGGTTTACCCTTTCAGTCTGACCTCTAGTTTGAGGGTGGTAAGCGGTACTGAACTTTAACTTTGTGCCCAGGGCTTTCTGCAACTCTTGCCAAAATCTTGAAATGAACTGGGCTCCTCTGTCGGAAACGATAGCCTTCGGCACTCCGTGCAGTACGACTATTCTGCTGAGATACAGCTCTGCTAAGTCCTTAGCTGTATATAGGGTCTTTACTGGGAGAAAATGTGCTACCTTTGTTAATCTATCTACTATGACCCATATAGAATCGAATCCTTTTCTCGTCCTTGGTAGTCCCACAATAAAATCCATTCCGATTTCATCCCACTTCCACTCTGGGATTTGTAGAGGTTGTAGCGGTCCGCAGGCTTTTGATGTTCTGCTTTCACTCTTTGGCATGTGTCACAAGTTGCGACAAACTTGGCAATTTCTCTCTTCATTCCTTTCCACCAAAAATTTTTCTTCAAGTCCTTGTACATTTTGGTGCTGCCTGGGTGTATGGAATATGGGGTTTGATGAGCTTCTTGCATGATCAAGCCTTTGATCTCGTTGTCATTTGGAATGCAGATACGGTCATCGTACCATAGAATTCCCTGTTCATCTTCTCGAAGGTTGGTTGTATCTTTGCTCCTCATGTCCTCCTTCATCTCTTGAAGGTCTGGGTCAATCGCTTGAGCTTGTCGGATCTTATCCTTCAACTCACATTCCATCTTTAGGGTAGTGATGGTTCCTTGGTCCACTAATTCCAATTGCAACCTTTCGAAGTCCTTAACTAGTTGCGTTGGCACTTCTAGCTGGGTTATCTGGTTGCAACGAGACTTCCTGCTCAAAGCATCAGCTACTACATTGGCTTTTCCCGGGTGATAGTGGATCTCTAGATCATAATCTTTGATCAGTTCTAGCCATCTTCTCTGCCTAATATTCAACTCCTGTTGCGTGAAGATATACTTCAGGCTCTTATGATCCGTGTAAATTTCGCACTTACTGCCTAGTAAGTAGTGTCTCCATATCTTTAGTGCATGTACGACCGCAGCTAGTTCCAAATCATGTGTTGGATAATTCTCCTCATGAGGTCATAGTTGTCTTGATGCATAAGCTATCACTTTCCTTTCTTGCATCAATACGCATCCCAATCCTTGTTTGGAGGCGTCACAGTAGACTTGAAAATCCTTTTTGACGTCCGGTAGTATCAGGATTGGTGCAGTTGTCAGTCTTTTCTTCAATTCCTCAAAACTTCTTTCGCATTCCTCGGTCCAATTAAAAGAGGCGTTCTTCTTCAGTAGCTGGGTCAGCGGTTTGGTGATCTTCGAGAATCCTTCTACGAATCTTCGATAATATCCCGCTAATCCCAAGAAACTTCTAACTTCTGTTGCGGTTTCTGGTTGTTTCCAATCAGTAACAGCTTGTATCTTCAACGGGTCCATAAATATTCCTTCTCCTGAGATGATGTGTCCCAAGAAAGAGATCTTCTTCAACCAAAAAGCACATTTGCTAAACTTGGCGTATAGCTAGTGATCTGCCAGTTTCTGTAGCACTATCCTCAGGTGATGTGCGTGCTCCTCCTCTGTCTTGGAATATACGAGGATATCATCTACAAATACAATGATGCACTTATCCAGGAATTCCATAAGGATCTTGTTCATTAGATTCATAAATACCGCGGGTGCATTCGTTAATCCAAAGGGCATCACTGTAAACTCATGCAGCCCGTATCTGGTCACAAAAGCAGTTTTAGGGATGTCCTGTTCTCGGATCCTTAACTGGTGGTATCCCGATCTCAGGTCTATTCTCGAGAACACTTTCGCTTCTCTGAGCTGGTCAAAAAGGTCATCTATCCTTGGTAAGGGGTATTTGTTCTTAATGGTCATGTCGTTTAGCTTGCGGTAGTCTATGCAAAGTCGCATGCTACCATCTTTCTTCTTAACAAAGAGCACTGGGGCTCCCCATGGTGATGAGCTTGATCTGATGAATCCTTTTTCTTCCAATTCAGCTATCTGCTTCTTCAGTTCCTCTTGCTCATGACCAGTCATCCGAAACAGCTTCCTAGCATACGGAGCAGATTCGGGTTTCAGTTCAATGGTGAACTCTATATCCCTATCTGGTGGCAATCCGGGAAGTTCTTCTGGAAAGACTTCTGGGTACTCATTGACAATCGGTACCTCTTCAAGTTTCACTTCTTCAATGCAGTTCAATCTCTGCAGGTGGTCGCAGATTGGAGTTCTGTCTGCATGGAACTTAACTTGCTTTCCAATGGCATTTGTCAGGGTGATTGTTTTCTTCTCACAATCCATTAATCCCTTATGCTTGGCCAGCCAATCCATTCCAAGAATGACATCTAATCCTTGAAGGTTTAGAACTAGCATGTCTGCCAGGAATTCCAGATTGCCGATACCGAAGGCAACATTTCTACAGATAGAATTAACAATCATCCTAGCACCAGGTGACTGAATGATGATAGGATGCTCTAAAGCAACCACAGGCAAGTTATTACTCAACAAGCGATCTTTTGACATGAATGAATGAGTTGCACCGGGATCAAATAAAACAACTGAAATCTGAGAGGAGATCCAGAGTCTACCGATCACGACGTCAGTTGCCTCTCCTGCTTCTGCAGCAGTCACGAAGTTGAGTCTTCCTCCGGTGGTTGATGTTCCTCTCCCTCTGCTGGTTTGGAATCTTCCTCCTCTGGCTTGTGGTGCTCCTCTGACAATAGTTCGTGCAGGTGCAGGGGATTTGGCTGCCTGAGCCTTAGCAACACTGGGAGGTAAATGCCGAAGTGGACAAGTCTCTCTGTGGTGTCCTCCTCTGCCACAATGGAAACACTCTGCATTCTTCAGTGTACAATCTTTATAGAGGTGACTCCCTTTGCATCCGGGACATGTTAGAGTTGTCGATGATGGAGTCCTCTGGGGTCTTGGAGGTGCGGGTGCTCTGAAAGCGGCTCTGGCATATGGCGCTGGTCTTCCTCGGCTAGAATTTCCTTGAAAAGGGTATGCTATACTTTTCCTCTTGCGGTCTTCTTCTACTATGCCTCTTTTCTCCTCCATTTTGAGCACTCGATTCACAAGGACTTGGAAGTCCGTGAACTCGTGCGTTGATAGGTGATACTGATATGAGTTTTGTAGGCCTTCGCAAAATCTGTCGATCTTCCGCTCTTCTGTCATGATATCTTCAGGTGCATACCTGGCCAATTTGATGAATTCATGCAAATACTGCTTCACCGTCCTTCCTCCTTGCCTTAAATTCAAGAATTCTCTGCGTTTGGCTTGAATAGCTCCTTTGGGGACATGGTACTTATGGAACTGTTCCTTGAATTCATTCCAGGTAATGGAATTCTGATCAGGGTGTACCGTCTTGTAATTTTCCCACCATGCTGCAGCCGATCCTGTGAGCTGATGGGGTCCATACAGCAGTTTCTCTTCATCATTACACCTGACAGTGTCCAATTTCCTCTCAATTTCTCTTAACCAATCATCTGCCACGATCGGGTCTTAGTGCAGGAGAAAGTTGGAGGACGCGTCTTTTGAAAGTCTGTCAGTCTTGCTCCAATGTTCGAACCTTCCTCGCGTCGTGTTGCGGAGTTTTGCATCAACTGTTCCAGAATTTGACTCTGTACCTCCACGGATCTCTGTCGGTTTTGTTCCATCCATATCAGTATTTCTGTCAGATTTCCTCCTTGCGGTACTGAGGTCGATGAATTTGGCTGATCTGAGGTATCTCTAGTCCTTCTCGTTGATGTGTTCCTTGGGGCTTCTTCCGAGCCTTGGATTCTACCTCTGGTGTTCACCATTCTGTTCTGACAAGATAATTGAGAAAAGACTACTAATTCAAAAGAGCACAGATTGAACACAAGCTGAAATGAAAGATCAACCCAAGAGATTGGATTGGAACATGCGATTGCTGTTTTCAAAGGTTTTCAAAAGATACAAGGTTTTCACCTTTACAGCCTTAGAGTTACCAACAAACAATACAAACAAAGCAACTACCACAACAAGAGCTAAAAACTAACGATTACAAGGGTTAGAGCAGAAGGGTCAAGCTGAAGAGAAAACTAGGATCTCCTGTCGGTCCTGGAAGAACTGCAAGGTTCCACTTCTTCAGGGTCTTCCTCTTCTTGATCTTCGTCGGCATCCATAGGGTCCCATTCCATATCATTGTCCTCTTCTTCCTCAGATGAATCGTTGGTGTTGCATGTAGCAATCTCTTTTCCTTTGCCTTCAGGAACTTCCTTCCCTTTCGCGAGAGTAGGATATTCTGGTGCAGGGGTGTTGATCACAATGCCACGCGAAGCAGGTGTGAAATAACCCAGGTAATCCCTAGGTCTTCCCACACTCTTGCTGGCTGTGAGTCTTATCCTCAAGCGGTTCTTTTTGTTCACCGATCCTTCGTCTTCAACTTCTCGAGCTCTGCTAGGTTCAGCCAACTCTTGAATCTGTTTCTCTTTCTCTTGGAGTTCTGAGCGGACCTTTGCAAGCGCTCCTTCGAGATAGTGACGGTCATCCCGAGCATTTTCATGCTTACGCAACAACCGAGTGTAGCTCGACTCCAAAGCTTGGACTACATCTCTGGTTTTGGTCAGGATGGCATCTCTCTGGTTGGTGGAGGGATGAACAGTTCGACGATCCGATCCGGGAACTTGGTAGGGTACAAAGCAGAAAGGAGAACCTATAAGAAAATCATCGTACAGCAGGCGGATGGTACCTATAGCACGACGAGCAGCGTCTTGGATAGCATCTTCTTCTTCTTCTCTACGAGCTTCCTTTCTTGTTGATCCTCTCCCGATCTCTGGAATCTCGTACACAATCACCGAGGCATGGAAACCAAAAGGTCTACCATCGACTTCTTCTCGACGGACGCAGTATACGGGTCGCTGGTTGTCTCTTACTCCCAGAAATTGTAACATCATCCAAAGCATCAACGCCCATGATCCCAACTCGTCTCCGTGAATTAGCTTCTTACCAGGGGCCATCTGCGATGATGAGACACGGAACACTTAAAAGTAGGAAAACGGTTTTGAAAATTTTCAAATAATACTCATTATGCTTTTCTTAAACAAATTAGGTTTTTCACAATTAGATTTTTACCAAATAATCTAGCGATTCTCTACTTTAGGGACGCCCATTCTAGTAAGGGTTACGACCTACAGTCAAGCTTCATGCTCTGATACCATTCGCTGTGAGACCCTCATTTGAGGATCACCTTGGTAACCGCCCAGGTAGGTTACACACAGCAGGATGCCACATGAGCTCAAACCACACAAGCATAGTAATATCATTAAACAAGTATCAGGCCAACATGGCCAATATTACATAGCCAAAGCACCGAAAATGGCGCTAAGTAGAGTTGCTAAGAAAATAACTAGTTTATCAGAACCAGAATCGGTATCCAAGTACCGAACACACAACATAAAGCACAAAGCGACGACGAATAGCTTGGCTTCCATCAGCAGCGGGGTTGGAGGGGCTTCTCCCACATCTGACTTGACTTGGTGCATAATCCTTCTAGAACGTGGGCTCGTCCGGGGTGCTTCCATCTTCAGCTGAGTACTCATAACTGAAGGAATCGGGATCCTCGAATCCCTCTTCTACAGTTGGATAAAAATGCAAGGGTGAGCACTTGGTGCTCAGCAACACTCATTCCAGGGATTAATGCAATTGTACTTACATGAGGGTGGAGCATATGATTTCGGGGTTTCAGTTTCATATGGATAGAGATATGTAGATTTCCAAGTCAATTGTTCAGTAAAACAATACTTTTGTCATGAAAATGATACTTTAAACATTAAACAGGTTTTCAATAAAACATTAGATGTAGTAGTCTCCCATGAGTTACTACTTTGTTAACCGCATTATGAAAACATTCCAAAACATTACTTGTGCTATAACCCATGGATAACATCCACTACGAAAAGACTCCTGAACCTGGGAGTACAGAGTATCCGATACTTCTTTTACACTTTGCAAAGGTGTACCTCTTTTTAAATCCACTGGTTCACTCGGCTTTCAAGTCGGATCAGCTCCATGTGACTTATACACATGTGACAAGGCCGAGATCACACAACGCTTTTACAGTTCAGTATTAACAGTATCCCTGCCCGGTAAATAGACAGTTAAGTCTCAAGTACCGTTGTGGGTCTTCCCCACTGCCTTACTTCCTAGCCTCTCTGGTCTATGTTCCCTCAGGACACATAGCCTTGATCTATGTCCACGCGAGACATACGACCATTTAAGATTACAACCGCTCACGGCTTAATCAGGTCTAGGGCGCCTTCCTTCTTTTACGCCTTTTCCTCTCATCATTTTTCTGACTCACATCACTCATGGCCGAACCTTGGCCTTCCAGTTTCCACGCGAGAAACCAGATCGTCAAACCATGCAGGGAACTGCTAATACCAAAAAGCTACTGAGTTGTGTCTGTCCCATACCAGGCAAGTGGTTGGTACGTTTACAATTCGTATAGAGACACAGCACAAGGTTCTTGTCCTTATAAACCAATAGTGAGGAGCATTCACATTCCCTGGTGCGCACCGCACCCTCTCCATACAAACCAATCCTCACTACTGATCCCTTTTATCAGTTTTCTTGACAAAACGGTTTTCATTATAATTTCTCATGTATTTGACCATTTCAAGTTTAATGTGGATATTCAGTATATGAGTCCTAGGGTGACAAAAGTATATATATGATGGTTCAATAACAAAAGGGGTTTCATGGTTCTCTAGGTAATATCTACTCATGTCATTCAAACATAACTTGTATCTCAAATAAGTGTGCATAGTAAGAAACAGTGAATATACTTCATATGAAAATATTGGGCGAGACATGATCAAAGGAATGAGGCTTGCCTTGCGATGTTGGGTCTAAATACTCAGACGGATCTTCAAAGACTTCTTCCGCTCCTTCAGCTTCTGACTCTGCGGCAATCAACCAACACACAAACACATACCATAAGCATACAGAAAATAGTTTCCATAGAAATTATTAAGTAAATAAGTCATGCATGCAGGGGAAAAGGTTAGGGTAAGGTCACAAGGGCTCTGGTCGAAGAAACGGCTAAAAAGGATTGAACATCGAAGGGTCGACATTCGGTTCATGGCTTTGGCATAGCTTCAAACTGATCTTAGGATGGTTTTCTGGAGAAGTGATAGAAGGGAAATGTCGCGCCCCGAGACTGAGACAACGACTACTCCTGTAGAGACCTAGCTCGCTGCAGCTTGTCTCAAACCCAAACCTTTGACTTCCCAGGATGAGTCAAACACAGGAGTATATTACATTGCAACAGAGTACTCACAAAATATTAAGCAGTGTGGCCTGCTGGCCTTAATATTACATAAAGAGGATTACAATGCCTACAGGGCATTCAGGGTTTAACAAAATATTTCACTACACAGCAGAAGATAGGTGACCCTCCCACAAAAGAAGTTGACGGCAGAACAACACACTTCAGGGTTCTGGCGGAACTAATTCTCCTCCTTCTGGATCCACGTAGTACTCCGTGCCATCATCTTGATCAAAGTAGGCTCCATCTATTGAGTTGAATGTTGCAAGGGTGAGCACTTACGTACTCAGCAAGTCATAGGTAAGAGTAGATACATATAGTAGTGATGATATGAACCTAGACTAGTCAAGAATTATGGATATTTGTAAAATAATCTTTTCCTTTCTCATCTCATCTTATGGCAGCACTTTTTATAATATAACATCATCATTCATGTCACTAGATTATAGCACTACCGCGACACGTCGACACACGACAGCCCACGGCAGCACTCCTTATTATGACAACACATGTCATTTGGGTAATCTGGATTTAAACATATTTTATTTAGAAAATAGTACTTGTGTCACACCCCGTGGATTTAATCCACCGCAGCAGACTCCTATAAACCCGGGAGCTCGGAGTATTCGAATACGTTTTTAACTCTGCAGAGAGGTACCAATTTACCTGCAAGATATTCCACTTTCAAACCTTTCCTATCATAACAAAATGATTGGACCCCTGACTCACTTCATATTGTGAGCGGCAAGGTGGAAATAACAAGAACTTTTGTTATGCATCACTTACAATTCACCCCCGACCCTGTGGCTCTCAGCGAGGCACAGTTGTGGCAGGTTGTATCCAAACCTCCACCCCTTTGCTTATTCCCATTACTGGGTTAGCGTGCTTGATCACCTTCAGTGATATGTGTGGGAGCCGCGCTCCGTGTTTATCGTGCATCACTACACATCTCATGCAGGGGTTTCATATGCGATCCACATAATTACTTGTTCAGGCCTGTCCCATACCAGGCTTGCGGTTAGCACGTTGTTCATGCCACTAGACGCACAACACAAGGTTCTAGTCCTTATATGCCAATGACCAGACCATCCACAATCCTGCAGCTTCAGTGCCTGCATTCCTTTGCAGTCTAGCACCTCCAGTGCTACAGCCATCCATACCATTTTTCTGGTCACGGCTAGGGATTTTATTTCATGAATATAAGTATATAAATACATATAATAGTTCATGGCTCAAAACTTGTTTATTTCACATTTCACAGATAACCAGTCTAGTACTGCCAATTCATAAATCAACCATTCTCAATCTTTCACATGCAATATTGCCTATATTCAAGGTTATATTATAGCAACATTTAAAATATAGGTTCAAGATGACCAAGGATATGACTTGCCTTCCGCGTCGTAAAATACAGCAGTCGATGACGGGTCCGCTGTGAAGTCCTCGAACTCGGGCTCTTGATCTGCTCTCCAATCAAACAAACAACCAATAATCATAATCTTTTCAATACATTATTATACTATATAAAATGATGCAAAGATGAAGTCTTGACGATTCTGAAATGATTGGGTTTAGAGGCTGATTAGGGTTAAGTTAAGGAAACCAATGTTAAGATTAGCTGTCAAAGGTTTACAAGGTTCCCAATGTCTCAAAATATCAGAATGATATCAAGGTTGCGACTGGTTCGCTCAAAAACAGCGAACGTCTTTAGGTCGACATTCGGTTCAAAGCATCGACATAGGGTCGATGAATGATAGAGGGGTTATCTCAACTTGTGGTAGTAGAATAAAATGTAGATCACAACTCTACAAATTTAGTGGACAAAGTGGCTTTCAATTTACACAACCAGAAGTGGGTAAACAAGGTCAATGCCACTGGCTGACAAGCTCTGGCATAGAGCTGACAATGCCAAAAACTAAGGCTTAGCATAACTTTTGATCTGGAGCTCCAAATGATGCACCACTTTGTCTGGGAGGTAGGCTTTGATAACAGGAATAAATCATTCAATAGGATCTAGGGCTGAAAATGGCTGGAAAGCAAGAAATTTGATGATGAACAGGGATGAACTGGTTGCACTGGAGCAGTTCTGGACAAGATCTTGGCATGGCTGTAGCTTCCAATCTAGGCCGATCTAGGTGTCGGGCTAGAAGACAAAAATACTCAGGAGACTAGGGCACATCTAAATGACAAGGTTTCGAGGGCTGAAATGGCCGGGATCAAACTTTCCCGGTCATCGGCGCCGGAGAAGAATCACTGGATTTGGGCATTTTTGCTACAGGCCGAGAGAACTTAATTCCTTGCTTGGAGAGTATGTAGGAGGTAAAAGAAAGCTTCTGGTAACATCAAATTGACCGGAGGATCACCGGAGAAGCCTGGCGACGATCGCCGGTTTCTGGTGAAGCTCGGTTTAGAGAAAAGCTTCGAATGATGTTTAATTAGGGATTCTAAGCTTACAGGCTTGTTTGAAATAACCCACTGATCAATTTTGTTTACAGGATCGAGGGCTAATTCGGGGTAAATTGGCCAGTATTGCCGGAACAGGGCATCTTCAACTTTCAGCCATTTCCGGCGATCATCGGCGTTAGAGTCCACCGGAGAACAATTAAATGCTATCACACAGAGAGGATGAGTAGGGGAACTCACTGATGGATTAATTTGAAGGTTGATGCAGCGGATGAAGTTGGCACCGTGAGGCTCCTCGACGGCTCGCCGGAGAAGAAAACGAAAACAGTAAATTCTGGAACTTAGCTGGTTTCTGGTGAAGTATGGAGAAGCTGCTGCACACAGTAGGGTTTAAATAGGCCAGGCGAAGATGACGAAGGGGAGCAACGAAGTGATTGACTGCTGATGATGAGGTTGCTTGCGTGCTGGACATCAGCGGCGAAGACACAGCGAAGAACGGTGATGCGACGGCGACAAGCCTTCAGCTGATCACAATGTCGCTTCATCGGGACCTGGCGAAGCTTGTAGCAAGCGGTGGCGACAAGTACTGGCGCGGCGAGGCTACGTGGCGATGGATTGCTGACAAAGTTGCTGCTGATCGCGCGCGGGAGCAAACGCTGGTCGTCGACGTAGCAACGACGCTGCCACGGTGACGGCTGAGGCAAGGACACGTGCGTACTGGCATGCACGGTCACAAGTGCGGCGAAGCTTGGCCGGCGGCGAACGTGCACGGCGCAAGAACCCACGGCGAGTCCTGGTCGCGTACAGCAAACGGCCTGGTCGAATGCTGCTGTTGACCTGGTCGAAAATGGATTCATTTGCAATTTCAATTCTTTGAGTTTTGGACTGATCTGTAAATCTAATGATTCGGAAGGTCTGTTCTGAATTTGATTCTGCTATTTTGGCAATCTTTATTCCACAGATGATTTGGCAAGGATTGAAAATAAAATTTGGCACATTTGGATAGCTTTTGATACAAACTGAAAATAGGGTAATTTAGGGTAAATTAGATTTGAGTTTTGTCGATTTCGAATTCTGGCATTTAGGGTTCGATTTTGATATCTGCACAGAAGAGAAACTTGTGGCAAATAGCAATTAGGAAAGATCTGCTGAAGAAATTCTGAATTTAGAGTTAATCTGGAGATTTTAATCTTTTTAGGTTTTCAGATATCAGATAAGGACTAATTTGTGATAAGTCTTGGACTGATTTGTGAAAAAGGTTTAGATGATAAAATCTGGCTGTCAACTTTTTATATTAAGGTATTGACATACCCATGATCATATTCCAGGAATAATCTGGTCTGAACTTGGTCAAGATTTTGATTAAATCTGTATTTCTGAAACTTAGGGTATTTGGGTGATATAAGGTATTTCTGTTTTCGAAAACAGAAGAAGTTGATAAATCTGGAATTTAGAGATAGAATTGGATCTAGGTTCTGAAGGCTTTTAAGTTAAGAGTAACTGATAGATCACATCTGAACAATCTGATCTTGATTTGAGATCACAGGATAGATTTTGGAGATTTTAGGGCTTGAGATAGAAACTGATCTGGCTAATACTACAGATACATGCATGCATGCTATTGATGAAAAAGGAAGTTTTCACCCCTAACTCAGGGTGTTACAGATCTACCCTCCTTAAAGAAATCTCGCCCCGAGATTTACCTAAGACAGGAAAAGATAAGGATAGGTTTGCTTAAGGTCTTCTTCCTTCTCCCAAGTAGCTTCTTGCTCTGAATGATTCTTCCATTGAACTTTACACAATCTGATTTTCTTCCTTCGGAGCTGACGTTCATCAGTGGCTAGGATTCTGATTGGGTGCTCAAGATAAGTGAGATTCTTCTGTAAAGGCACATCTTGTACATCTATCTGGTCAGTAGGTTCCTTCAAACATTTCCGGAGCTGAGAGACATGAAACACATCATGCACTCCTGCTAATCCCACAGGTAATTCCAATTTATATGATACTTCTCCCTTTCTCTTGATTATCTTAAATTGTCCAATGTATCTTGGAGATAACTTTCCTTTCACTTGGAATCTTTGTAATCTTTTGAATGGTGTAACCTTGAGATACACAAAATCTCCTGGTTCAAAAGATAATTCTCTTCGTCGTTTATCTGCATAACTCTTTTGTCGTGATTGTGCTGTTTTCAACCTTTCTCTGATGAGTCTGACATGAGCTTCTGCTTCTTCCACTATCTCTGTTCCTATGACTTTTCGTTCTCCTCGCTCATTCCAATGCAATGGAGTTCTGCATTTACGTCCATATAAAGCTTCAAATGGTGCCATCTGTATACTAGCTTGATAACTGTTATTATATGTAAATTCTGCAAATGGTAAACATTTGTCCCATGATGTCCCATAATCTAGTATACAAGCTCTTAGAAGATCCTCTAGGATTTGGTTGACTCTTTCTGTCTGTCCTCCCGTCTGTGGATGATATGCAGTACTGAAATCCAACTGGGTTCCTAGGGTTTCATGCAGTCTATTCCAAAATTTGGAGGTAAACTGTGTTCCACGATCTGAGACTATCTTCTTAGGAATACCATGCAATGCCACTATTCTTTGCATGTATAACTCTGCTAATTTACTGCCATCATAAATCTTTTTGACTGGTATGAAATGAGCTACTTTAGTAAGTCTGTCCACAATAACCCATATGGAATCATATCCTCCGTGAGTTTTAGGTAATCCTGTAATGAAATCCATACCAATTTCTTCCCATTTCCATAATGGTATTGGTAGAGGTTGTAGCTTTCCTGCTATTTTCTGGTGTTCTGCTTTAACTCGTCGACATGTATCACAGTTTGCAATATACTCTGCAATATCTCTCTTCATATTATCCCACCAGAATCTGGTCTTCAAATCTTGATACATCTTTGTGTTACCAGGATGTATTGAGTATGGAGTTTTATGTGCTTCATGGAGAATTATTTCCTTAAGATCTGCGTTTTGAGGTACACAGATTCTTTCTCGATACCATACAATCCCTTGGTTATCTTCAGTAAAGCCTTGAGCCTTTCCTAACTTGATTCGACTCTTAATCTTACAAATTTCTTCATCTTCCTTCTGGGCTTTTCCTATCTGTTCTTCAAGTTGAGATTTTATTGTTAAAGTAGCTACCGTTCCCTGCGGTACTATTTCCACTTGATGATTCTGCAACTCCTGTTGTAGGTAAGGGTTCTTCAACATAACCATTCCTTGTAGGTTGTAAACCTTTCTGCTTAGGGCATCAGCCACTATATTAGCTTTCCCTGGATGGTACTGAATACTAAGATCATAATCTTTGATCAATTCCAGCCATCGTCGTTGACGCATGTTGAGCTCTGTCTGTGTGAAAATATACTTGAGGCTTTTATGATCTGTAAAGATCTCACACTTACGCCCAATGAGATAATGCCGCCATATCTTTAAAGCATGTACTACTGCTGCTAACTCCAAATCATGAGTCGGATAATTTTCCTCATGTGGTCTCCATTGACGTGAAGCATAAGCCACTACTCGACCTTGCTGCATTAACACACAGCCTATTCCTTGCTTTGAAGCATCACAGTAAACTACAAAATCTTCTTTGCTGTCTGGTAGGGTGACGACTGGTGTTGTTGTCAATTGCTGCTTCAGCTTCTGAAAACTCTCCTCACACTTGATGGTCCATTCAAATGCAACATCCTTCTTTAACAAGTTTGTAAGAGGTTTGGCAATTTGGGAAAATCCTTCGATGAATCTCCTATAATAACCTGCTAATCCCAAGAAACTTCTAATCTCTGAAACTGAGGTAGGTTGCTTCCACTCCTTGATTGCAGAGATTTTAGCTGAGTCCACTGAAATTCCTTCTGCTGTCAACACATGTCCAAGAAATGAAATTCTTGACATCCAAAATTCACATTTGTCAAACTTGGCATAAAATTGCCTCTCTCGTAACCTTTCCAAGACTAGGTGTAAATGTTGCTCATGTTCTTCCGTACTCTTGGAATATATCAGAATGTCATCCATGAATACTATAACAAACTTGTCAAGAAAATCCATAAATGTGCTATTCATGACATTCATGAAGGCTGCTGGGGCATTGGTTAAACCAAAAGGTACTACTGTAAACTCATACAGTCCGTATCTGGTAGTGAAAGCAGTCTTCGATATATCTTCTTTCTTAATCTTCAGTTGATGATATCCAGACTTCAAGTCTATCTTGGAGAATACTTTAGCTCCTCGAAGTTGATCGAACAAGTCATCAATTCTTGGCAATGGATACTTGTTCTTTATGGTAACTTCATTTAGAGCCCGATAATCCACACACATTCGTAGGGTTCCATCCTTTTTCCTTACGAATAATACCGGGGCTCCCCATGGCGAAGTACTGGGTTTAATGAATCCTTTATCTTCCAAGTCTTCCAATTGGCTCTTGAGCTCTTCTAATTCAGAAACTGACATCCGGTATGGTCGTTTTGCTATAGGCGCTGCTCCTGGTTTAAGCTCAATAGAGAACTCTATGTCTCTGTCAGGTGGCATTCCTGGAAGTTCCTCTGGAAATACATCAGAATATAGCTGCACTATAGGTACTTGTTCCAGGCATATCTTCTGCAGTGCTTGAATAGATCCTAGCGGTTCCTTGGTTGATGATCTTTCTGCATAAAATAGAACTCTCTCCCCTTGGCTACTGACAAGGCTTAGGGTCTTCTCTTCACAGTCTATTAGGCCTTTATGTTGGGACAACCAATCCATTCCCACAATAATGTCTAGTCCTTGCAGTTCTAGAACTAGTAGATTTGCCTCAAATTCTACCCCTTCTATAATGAAAGTTACATTTGGGCAAATCGAGTAAACAGATAATCTAGCCCCTGGGGTTTGTATAACCATAGAGTACTCTAGTGGTACTTGGTCTATATGCATTTCAACTTCAGATGCAAATGCTCTTGACATGAATGAATTTGTAGCACCAGGATCAAACAATATTAAGGCAGATGCAGATTTAATCAGAAATCTACCTAGAAGAATGTCGGTGGCGTTGCCTGCTTCTTGGATTGAAGTATAGTTTAATCTTCCTCCTTGGGTTGCAGTTGGTGCTCTACCTCTTCCTCTTCCTCGATTAGCCAGGTTTCCTCCTCTTCCTGTTGAATTTCCTCTAAAATTCTGCGATGGTGATGCTCTGGTTACTACTGGCTGTGTCCCTGCCTGAGATCTGGCAATGGACATTGGAAGTTGTATCCAAGGACAGAATTCTTTACGGTGCCCACGCTGTCCACAATGATAACACTCAACACGAGGATGAGGGCAATCCTTCTGAGAATGATTTCCACGGCAATTGGGGCACAATGTCGTTGCTGGTCTGGGATTCTGATAAGATGGTCGGAAATTGGGAGTGATAGGAACTCTTCCTCTGATTGGATTTGGCTGTGGTCTTGTTTGCTGGAACATCCTCCTCTTTCGGCTTTCTTCTCCCATATTCTTCTTTTCTTCCACCTTTAAAGCTCTGTTTACTAGGGTTTGAAATTCCGTCAGTTCATGAGAAGCAATTTGATACTGTAAATAGTGTTGAAGTCCTTCTGTGAAGCGCTCTATCTTCTTCTCTTCAGTATCCACATCTCCAGGTGCGTATCGAGCCAAGTGAGTAAATTGGTGTAGATACTCAGTAACTGACTTACTTCCTTGAGTTAAATTCCGAAATTCCCGACGCTTAGCTGCCATGACACCAGTAGGTATATGAAATTTCCGAAATTGATCCTTAAATTCCCTCCAGGAGATATTATCTTCATCAGAGTGGGCTTCCTGGTAGTTCATCCACCATGCAGCGGCAGCTCCTGATAACTGATGAGATCCAAACAAAACTTTCTCTCGTTCGCTGCATCGGACCGTGTCTAATTTCCTCTCGATATCCCGTAACCAATCATCGGCAACCATAGGATCGGTCGCACTAGAGAATGTTGGTGGACGGGTCTTTTGGAAATCTGTTAATCTCGCTCCTACAGCAGAAGTAGTTCTTTCTGTTGTTCCAGTAGGCAGTTTCTGAACTATCTGAGCTAATAACTGGGTATGAGCTATCTGAGCTTCTTGTCGGCTTTTCTCCATTGACAACAGAATTTCCTGCAGACTGGGTTGTTCATTATGAGGGGGATTAGAACTCTGAGATCCTTGCTGAAACAAAGGGTCTCTTGTCATAGTTTCTTCTTCCTGTGGAGTCTGACCTATATCTTCTCTTCCACTTCGAGATCTCCTTCTGGTGTCAACCATGGTGGCTCTGAAAAAAATTTAGACGGATCTAACTAACTAAGGCCAACTAAGACAGCAATGCAGAAATTAATGCAACTACTTTAATGCATAAAATTACTTAGGCTATTAGCCATAATACACAAATTAACCATTGCAAAAGCAACAGCGAATCACAAAGCTATCAAGAGCATCCACTAGCTCTGTCTACACCAACCTCTAAGACACTCTGGAACAGAACGCACTCTCACAATCTTACCGAATTTTAGAAATCCAAATAAAATTTTGAAATGAAGGTTTTTCAAGAGCTACAAAGCTCATTATTTTTACCAAAATAAAATTTCCACAAATAGTTTCTAAATAAATTACGTCTTCCTGGCACGGCCAATTTCCTAAAGGTGTCGACCTACAGTCAAGTTCTCATGTTGCTCTGATACCAACTTTTCTTGTCGCGCCCCGAGACTGGGACAACGACTACTCCTGTAGAGACCTAGCTCGCTGCAGCTAGTCTCAAACCCAAACCTTTGACTTCCCAGGATGAGTCAAACACAGGAGTATATTACATTGCAACAGAGTACTCACAAAATATTAAGCAGTGTGGCCTGCTGGCCTTAATATTACACAAAGAGGATTACAATGCCTACAGGGCATTCAGGGTTTAACAAAATATTTAACTACACAGCAGAAGATAGGTGACCCTCCCACAAAAGAAGTTGACGGCAGAACAACACACTTCAGGGTTCTGGCGGAACTGATTCTCCTCCTTCTGGATCCACGTAGTACTCCGTGCCATCGTCTTGATCAAAGTAGGCTCCATCTATTGAGTTGAATGTTGCAAGGGTGAGCACTTACGTACTCAGCAAGTCATAGGTAAGGGTACATACATATAGTAGTGATGATATGAACCTAGACTAGTCAAGAATTATGGATATTTGTAAAATAGTCTTTTCCTTTCTCATCTCATCTTATGGCAGCACTTTTCATAATATAACATCATCAATCATGTTCACTAGATTAAAGCACTACCGCGACACGTCGACACACGACAGCCCACGGCAGCACTCCTTATCATGACAACACATGTCATTTGGGTAATCTGGATTTAAACATATTTTATTTAGAAAATAGTACTTGTGTCACACCCCGTGGATTTAATCCACCGCAGCAGACTCCTATAAACCCGGGAGCTCGGAGTATTCGAATACGTTTTTAACTCTGCAAAGAGGTACCAATTTACCCGCAAGATATTCCACTTTCAAACCTTACAATTCACCCCCGACCCTGTGTCTCTCAGCGAGGCACAGTTGTGGCAGGTTGTATCCAAACCTCCACCCCTTTGCTTATTCCCATTACTGGGTCAGCGTGCTTGATCACCTTCAGTGATATGTGTGGGAGCCGCGCTCCGTGTTTATCGTGCATCACTACACATCTCATGCAGGGGTTTCATGTGCGATCCACATAATTACTTGTTCAGGCCTATCCCATACCAGGCTTGCGGTTAGCACGTTGTTCATGCCACTAGACGCACAACACAAGGTTCTAGTCCTTATATGCCAATGACCAGACCATCCACAATCCTGCAGCTTCAGTGCCTGCATTCCTTTGCAGTCTAGCACCTCCAGTGCTACAGCCATCCATACCATTTTTCTGGTCACGGCTAGGGATTTTATTTCATGAATATAAGTATATAAATACATATAATAGTTCATGGCTCAAAACTTGTTTATTTCACATTTCACAGATAACCAGTCTAGTACTGCCAATTCATAAATCAACCATTCTCAATCTTTCACATGCAATATTGCCTATATTCAAGGTTATATTATAGCAACATTTAAAATATAGGTTCAAGATGACCAAGGATATGACTTGCCTTCCGCGTCGTAAAATACAGCAGTCGATGACGGGTCCGCAGTGAAGTCCTCGAACTCGGGCTCTTGATCTGCTCTCCAATCAAACAAACAACCAATAATCGTAATCTTTTCAATACATTATTATACTATATAAATGATGCAAAGATGAAGTCTTGATGATTCTGAAATGATTGGGTTTAGAGGCTGATTAGGGTTAAGTTAAGGAAACCAATGTTAAGATTAGCTGTCAAAGGTTTACAAGGTTCCCAATGTCTCAAAATATCAGAATGATATCAAGGTTGCGACTGGTTCGCTCAAAAACAGCGAACGTCTTTAGGTCGACATTCGGTTCAAAGCATCGACATAGGGTCGATGAATGATAGAGGGGTTATCTCAACTTGTGGTAGTAGAATAAAATGTAGATCACAACTCTACAAATTTAGTGGACAAAGTGGTTTTCAATTTACACAACCAGAAGTGGGTAAACAAGGTCAATGCCACTGGCTGACAAGCTCTGGCATAGAGCTGACAATGCCAAAAACTAAGGCTTAGCATAACTTTTGATCTGGAGCTCCAAATGATGCACCACTTTGTCTGGGAGGTAGGCTTTGATAACAGGAATAAATCATTCAATAGGATCTAGGGCTGAAAATGGCTGGAAAGCAAGAAATTTGATGATGAACAGGGATGAACTGGTTGCACTGGAGCAGTTCTGGACAAGATCTTGGCATGGCTGTAGCTTCCAATCTAGGCCGATCTAGGTGTCGGGCTAGAAGACAAAAATACTCAGGAGACTAGGGCACATCTAAATGACAAGGTTTCGAGGGCTGAAATGGCCGGGATCAAACTTTCCCGGTCATCGGCGCCGGAGAAGAATCACTGGATTTGGGCATTTTTGCTACAGGCCGAGAGAACTTAATTCCTTGCTTGGAGAGTATGTAGGAGGTAAAAGAAAGCTTCTGGTAACATCAAATTGACCGGAGGATCACCGGAGAAGCCTGGCGACGATCGCCGGTTTCTGGTGAAGCTCGGTTTAGAGAAAAGCTTCGAATGATGTTTAATTAGGGATTCTAAGCTTACAGGCTTGTTTGAAATAACCCACTGATCAATTTTGTTTACAGGATCGAGGGCTAATTCGGGGTAAATTGGCCAGTATTGCCGGAACAGGGCATCTTCAACTTTCAGCCATTTCCGGCGATCATCGGCGTTAGAGTCCACCGGAGAACAATTAAATGCTATCACACAGAGAGGATGAGTAGGGGAACTCACTGATGGATTTAATTTGAAGGTTGATGCAGCGGATGAAGTTGGCACCGTGAGGCTCCTCGACGGCTCGCCGGAGAAGAAAACGAAAACAGTAAATTCTGGAACTTAGCTGGTTTCTGGTGAAGTATGGAGAAGCTGCTGCACACAGTAGGGTTTAAATAGGCCAGGCGAAGATGACGAAGGGGAGCAACGAAGTGATTGACTGCTGATGATGAGGTTGCTTGCGTGCTGGACATCAGCGGCGAAGACACAGCGAAGAACGGTGATGCGACGGCGACAAGCCTTCAGCTGATCACAATGTCGCTTCATCGGGACCTGGCGAAGCTTGTAGCAAGCGGTGGCGACAAGTACTGGCGCGGCGAGGCTACGTGGCGATGGATTGCTGACAAAGTTGCTGCTGATCGCGCGCGGGAGCAAACGCTGGTCGTCGACGTAGCAACGACGCTGCCACGGTGACGGCTGAGGCAAGGACACGTGCGTACTGGCATGCACGGTCACAAGTGCGGCGAAGCTTGGCCGGCGGCGAACGTGCACGGCGCAAGAACCCACGGCGAGTCCTGGTCGCGTACAGCAAACGGCCTGGTCGAATGCTGCTGTTGACCTGGTCGAAAATGGATTCATTTGCAATTTCAATTCTTTGAGTTTTGGACTGATCTGTAAATCTAATGATTCGGAAGGTCTGTTCTGAATTTGATTCTGCTATTTTGGCAATCTTTATTCCACAGATGATTTGGCAAGGATTGAAAATAAAATTTGGCACATTTGGATAGCTTTTGATACAAACTGAAAATAGGGTAATTTAGGGTAAATTAGATTTGAGTTTTGTCGATTTCGAATTCTGGCATTTAGGGTTCGATTTTGATATCTGCACAGAAGAGAAACTTGTGGCAAATAGCAATTAGGAAAGATCTGCTGAAGAAATTCTGAATTTAGAGTTAATCTGGAGATTTTAATCTTTTTAGGTTTTCAGATATCAGATAAGGACTAATTTGTGATAAGTCTTGGACTGATTTGTGAAAAAGGTTTAGATGATAAAATCTGGCTGTCAACTTTTTATATTAAGGTATTGACATACCCATGATCATATTCCAGGAATAATCTGGTCTGAACTTGGTCAAGATTTTGATTAAATCTGTATTTCTGAAACTTAGGGTATTTGGGTAATATAAGGTATTTCTGTTTTCGAAAACAGAAGAAGTTGATAAATCTGGAATTTAGAGATAGAATTGGATCTAGGTTCTGAAGGCTTTTAAGTTAAGAGTAACTGATAGATCACATCTGAACAATCTGATCTTGATTTGAGATCACAGGATAGATTTTGGAGATTTTAGGGCTTGAGATAGAAACTGATCTGGCTAATACTACAGATACATGCATGCATGCTATTGATGAAAAAGGAAGTTTTCACCCCTAACTCAGGGTGTTACAGGAAAGATGTAGAACACAACTCCAGGAATCTAGGGGACAAAGTGACATTTCCATTGCTCAACCAGAAGGGGTCAAACAAGGCTAATGCCAGTGGCTGACATGCACAGACATAGTGCTGGACATGGCCAGAAACTAGGGCATGGCTTAACTTTTGATCCAGGGCTCCAATTGATGCAACACTTTGTCTGGGAGATAGGCATTACTAACAGGAACAAAATACTCAACAGGGACCAGAGCTGAAAGTGGCCGGAGGGTGGCCAAATCCGGCGATGAACTGCGGTGGCGACACGGCACAGACATTGATCTGGACAAGAGTTTGACAAAGGTATAACTCACAATCTAAGCAGATCTAGGTGTCGAGCTAGTGGAAGAAATTGCTCAGGGAGGTGAGGCGAAGCTAAGGGACAAAGTGGTGTCGGCTGAATCGGCCGGGAACGAATTCCGGCGACCGGCGCTGGAGAAGATGACACTGGAGCTCGGGGATTTTTGATTCAGGGCGAATGAGCTCAATTCCAAGCTTGGGGATGATCTCTAGGGTACAACAAGGCTACTGGAGGGGTTAATTTCATTGGAGATCTGCCGGAGGGGCTCGGCGACGAGGTCCGGCGAACTGGCTGAGGTTCCAGTTTGGGATTTCTTCGATTTGAGCGTAATTGGTGATCCTGATTCAACAGGCTTGCTAAGAAATGGCTAAGGATCAATTTCTACTACTGGGACGAGAGCTAATTCGGGATGAAATGGTTAGCATTGGGGAAACAGGGCAATTGGGCCTTTCCGGCGATCACCGGCGATGGGGATCGATCTGGTGCAATTGGTTGCTACTACACAGAAAGGGTGAAGAGGGGAACTCACTGGTGAACTTGGATTGGAGAATGGTGCAGTGAAATGGGCTGGCACCGTGAGCTCACTCACTGGCTCGCCGGAGAAGAAGGTGAAAACGGCGAGAGCTCTGGAAAAATGGCTAAGTCCTGAGATGAAGCTTAAGCGCAGTACTGGAGGGTTTAAATAGGTCCAAGGGCGGAGTTAGCGAGGGATTAAACGACAGTGGTTGCTTGCGCCGGGGAGAAGTTTGTCGGGCGCAGGCGCAACAGCGGCGAACGGCGATGTGATCGCGCTCAGGCGGTGCTGCAGCTTTGCCAGCGACGCCAGGGTGCCTTGGAACTTCGTCCGGGACGGCGCAGATGCGGAGGCGACAACGTAGCTCCGGCAACGACACGTACACGCATGCAATTGCCACGGCAACGGGAGCGCGCGCGAAAACAAAGCTCGGGAGTGCGGCCGTTTATCCGCTGGGCAAGGCGACGCAACGGTGCTGGCACGTGCGCACGGGGTGGCTCAGATGTTCACGACACAGGTCGACAAGAAGCGGTGGCCGGCGGCGAGCAAGCACGGCGAAAACCACGGTGCGGCAACGGCGGCTCGCGCTGGTCGTGGGCAACGACCAGGGGCTGGTCGAAAACAGCCGAAAAGAATAGAAGGGCTGATTTGCAATTTTGAAACTTGCTCCAGGGACTGTTCTGTGAGGAAAACTTGAATAGAACTTGGGCCTGTTTGCAAATTTGGAGATCTGAGGGTCCGATCTGAAATCTGATTTTGCAGCTAAGTTGCAAAAGATTATTAGAACTCATCTGGCCAAAGTTTGGTAAGATCAAGCAAGATCTGAAGGGTTTCGACAAAAATTAGGGAAAACAGTTTAGGGTAAAATAGGGTAATTAGGGTTTTAAAATGGCAAAGGTTAAAACTCAGCTTTAGGATGAGATTTTGGGGATGATCCCGAAGGGAAAAATGTTCTGAACAACATTTAGAAGGGAATGGCTGAAGCAGATTAGGGTTTGGGGTCAAGATGTGGATTTTGGCTATTTTAGGGTTTGGCAAAACAGGGGTGTTACAGATGTCCCCTCACCTTTACAGCGGAAGACGTGTGTGGGGTTCGCTTCCCCCATGACGACGCGCTCATCATCTCCGCCACCGTCTACAACTACCACCAGGCACGCATCCTCATCGATGGCGGAAGATCCGCCGATGTCCTGTACCTGAAGGTGTTTAGGGAGATGCAGGTCGACGAGAGGCTACTGCAGCCCGTAGCAGGGCCCTTGCAGGGATTCGTCCCGGGGAAGACGATCCACCCGGTGGGGAAGGTGGATCTCCCCATGACCTTCGGTACCCCAGACAACTACTGAACGAAGATGGTCCGGTTCGACGTGGTAGACCTCCCCTCCTCATACAACGCGATCATGGGGAGGACCACGATCAATCGCTTGGGGGCCGCAATCCACCAGAGTTACCTCTGCGTGAAGATCCTTGGGCCTCACGGTGTGATCACCGCCCGGGGAGATAAAGACGTGGCCCGCGCTTTATATGAGCGTGCCGCCGCAATGATCGAGAGCGTCAACATGATCAAGACCCCGGGGGGAGAGACCTCTTCCCTGGAACCAGACGCCACCGCGGTACCCTCCGGGAGGTCTCTCCCCATGCAGCGTCCAGAAGGGGACCTCCGGAAGGTCCAGCTGTCCCCGGACGATGGAGACAAGACCGTCAAGATTGGGGCCGATCTCCATGAGGAGCACGCGGAGCAACTCGCGGCTGTCCTACGCAAGAACCCCGATATTTTCTCTTGGATGCCCTCCAACATGCGAGGCGTCGCCCAGGAAGTCATCGAGCATAAGCTCGCGGTGACCCCTGGTCACCGCCGGTCAAACAGAAGCTAACAAAACTCTCCCTTGAACCCCAAGAGGCGATCAAGGTCGAGTTCGCTAAACTCAGAGAGGCGGGGTTCATTCGGGAGGTCTTGCACCTCGAGTGGCTCGCGAACCCCATCCTCGTGAAGAAGTCAAATGGTAAGTGGTGAATGTGCATGGACTTCACCGACCACAACCGCGCTTGCCCCAAAGACAACTACCCACTCTCGCGGATTGACCAGCTGGTCAACTCGACTGTGGGGTGCGAGTTGATGAGCTTCCTGGACGCGTATTCGGGCTATCACCAAGTCCGAATGGTGAAGGGGGACGAGGAAAAGATGAGTTTCATAACTCCCCTCGGAACCTTCTGCTACGTCCATATGCCCTTCGGGCTGACGAACGCTGGAGTGACCTTCCAGCGACTCATGATGCTGGTCCTCAAGGACCAGATCAGTCGCAACGTTGAAGTCTACGTCGATGACGCAATCATCAAAAGCCCCTGCGCGGCCGCTCACATCGATGATTTAGCGTAGACCTTCCGCAAGCTCCGAGCATACGGGTTGAAGCTCAACCCAGAAAAATGCGCCTTCGGCGTACGTGGGGAAAGCGCTTGGGCTTCCTCGTGTCCTAGCGGGGCATAGAAGCCAGCCCCAAAAAGATCTGGGCATTCCTGGATATGCCCCCGCCGCACTCGGTCAAAGATGTGCAGCGGCTCACCGGCCGCCTGGCCGCGCTGAGTCATTTCGTCTCGCGGTCGGGCAAATGTGGCCTCCAGTTCTTCAAAATCCTCCGGGGCCTTGAGGGGTTCCGATCGACTCCCGAGGCCCAGAAAGCCTTCGACGACCTGAAGAAGTACGTCACGAGCCCCCCAATGCTCCTTTACCTTTCCGCGACCCGGTCGCCGAAAGCGCGTTATTGGTAAAGAAGCAGGATGGGCAACAGCATCCCGTGTACTACAAGAGCGAGGCCCTCCAAGGGGCTAAAACTCGGTACACGAAGATGGAGAAGATCTGCTATGCCCTTCTAATGGCGTCCCGGAAGCTTCGTCATTACTTCCTGGGGCACCCGATCACTGTCCCGTCGTCCCTCCCTTTGAGGGAGGTACTCCGGAACAAAGAAGCCACCGGCCGGATAGGAAAGTGGGGGGCCAAGCTCGCTCCCTTCTCCCTTGCCCTCATTGGGCTCTCTGCCATCCAGTCACAGGTCCTTGCCGACTTTGTGGCAGAGTGGACCCCTGCCTCCGGGCCCGGAGACGAAAGCCTCCCCGAACCACCTCGATGCAGTCACCATTGGACGCTCCTGTTTGATGGCTCCTTGTGTCACACTGGGGCCGGCGCGGGGGTAGTCATCCAGAGCCCCGAGGGGAGGGAACTGGAGTATGCGGCATAGCTCGAGTTCCCTGCCACAAACAACGTCGGCGAATACGAGGCTTTGCTCCTCGGGTTGCGCCTCGCACGCTCCCTGGGGATTCGTCGCCTCCTTGTGAAAGGAGACTCCCAGCTCATAGTTTGCCAAATGGATAAGTCCTACTTGTGCCATGACGCGAACTTGAGTCTCTACTTGTTGGAGGTGCGCAAGATGGAGAAGCACTTCGACGGTCTAGAGGGCCGGCACATCCTGCAGAGGGACAATGACCGGGCCGATGCCCTGGCCTGGGCGGCCAGTGCCCGGGAACCTCTCCCCAGAGGAGCTTTTTTGGAGATCATCGCGAAGACCTCGGTGACCTCCCCGGACGTGGACAATGGGTCCTACGTCCCGAAAGTCTCCGAAATCACCTGAATCGCGTCCTGGATGGACCGCCTTATCTCCTTCATAAAGGGGGAGGGGGACCCTCCCAACGAGATCGAGACTAAGGGCCTCCGAGCCAAGGCCCAGGCATACCTCCTACAGGAGGGGAAGCTTTACAAGCAGAGGGCGTCCACCTTGCTCCGCTGCCTCCCACGGCTAGAAGGGCTCCAGCTCCTTGAGGATATCCACTCGGGAAGCTGCGGGTCTCACCTGGCTCCATGCGCCATCGCAGCCAAGGCCCTTCGCCAGGGTTTTTCTTGGCCCACGGTGGTCCGTGACGCGCGAGACCTTGTCTCCGCGTGCGAGGTCCACCAGAAGATGGCCAAAGGTTCCAACCTCCCCTCCGTAGTGTTACAGACTATCCCCATCACTTGGCCCTTCGCGCACGGGGGATGGACCTCCTAGGCCCCTTCCCCCCAGTGCTCGGGGGCTACAAGTATGCGGTGGTCGCGGTCGACTATTTTACCAAGTGGGTAGAGGCCGAACCTCTGGCCAGCATCACGTCCCGAGCGGTACAGCGGTTTTTTTGGAAGAATATCGTGTGTCCTTTCGGGGTCCCCCGGGAAATCACTATCGATAACGGGACCCAATTTGACTTGGCATATTTCTGGGAATTCTGCGAAGGCTTGGGGCTCACCATCCACTTTGCCTCGGTGGCTCACCCCTAGAGCAACGGGGCCGTTGAAAGGGTCAACGGCATAATCCTACAGGGGTTACGCCGACGGCTCGAACAAGCCGCCTCCAAACGGGGTGCATGGGCGGAGGAGCTCCCTAGCATCCTCTGTTCCATGCGTACGACCCAGGGTCGGGCGACGGGACGCACACCCTTCTCCCTTGTGTACGGGGCCGAGGCGGTTCTTTCCCCGGAGATTGGCTTCCAGTCGCTGTGGGTCCTGCTTCTCGACGGAGCTATGACCGCAACGTACCAAGCCAATGAGGCAAATCAGGACTGGAGGTCGACCTCGTCGAAGAGAGACGCGACCAAGCTTTCCTCTACCACGCCGTCTATGAGCGCGAAATGGCATGCACATACAACCAGCGCGTCTGTGAGAGAGCTTTCCACCTCAGGGACCTTGTCCTCAAGCGTGTAACCAAACCCCAAGCCTAGGGAAAGCTGTCCCCCAAGTGGGAGGGCCCCTACAAGATCTCAGTAGTCCTGGGCTCAGGGGCTTACAAGCTCTCCAACCTTCGAGAGCAGGAGCTGAAGCACACGTGGAACGTACGCTTTCTCCGCAAGTTCTATGTCTAGCCTATGGGCTCACACTACCACAGAAACAGACATTCAGGACGGCACATCATAGATGGTTATGAACTGTTCAATGAAAAACCGTCGCAGAATGCCTGTCGGGAGAATATGTTCAGATATCACAGACGGTTCTGATGTCAAAAACAACTGTGACGGTAAACCAGACGGAGCGATTACGCCGGAGGGGAGGGAGACATTGTACTCACCGTTCCCTCCCCCATCACGATCTCGCGGGGGAGGCGTTGTATCTCGACTCCTTGTTAATACAATTGGTTTTTCCTCAGCTTGGGCTCACTGCAGGTCCCTACATTATCGTCTCTCACGGCGATGCCCTCCCCGTGAGGATTCCCTCTAAGTGAGGATGCCCTCTCTGAGAGGAAGCGGGCTATCATGACCCAAAAAGTCCCTACAACGGGAGTCCCACTCCCTTAGGGCGGCTTAGGATCACCCCTCGTGGACTGAGGGTGTAAGCGGGAACCCGGTCCTCAAGGACCGTGGTAACGAGTCAAGTTGAGAGACTAGTCCTCCCTCAAACACTCAGACCCGTCATCGGGCATATCCTCCTCTGGGAGTCAATTTTCTCCTCAGCGAGATGGAATTCTAGGATATTCTTTCTCGGAGATCTCATTCCCGGCTCCCCGTTTTCCCGGCGACCGGAGGGCTTTCTCCCGGAAAATTATCCCCGGGAATTTCGGAGACTTTCTCCAGGAAAAATTATCCCCGGGGATTTCAAAGGATTTCTCACTAGGATTTTCGAAAAATCTTTCCCAGAAGTTTTTACATGGCGATTGGAGGATTTCTCATTGGGATTTTTGAAAAATAGTTCCCGGAAGCTCTCACGGAGAGCATGTGTCATACGCTTATGCAGATTTGAAAAATTGTTCCCGGAGGTAATTACCCGGCTCCCCGTTGTCACGGCGACTGGAAATTCCTCACCGGGACCTTTGGAAAATCTTGGAGAATTTTTACCCTAGGCCTTTCACTTCTCCCTCATAGCGTGCGGAGCCGGCTCCAACCCGCTGTGGATGGGGGGGGGGGTAACTCGTGCCCGGGGATTGCCCTGTTCTGGACCATCCTTTGAGAATTCGCAAAACAAGTGAACAAGAAAACTAAGCTTTATTGAAATATCTAACCGGAGGACATCTTCCCCCTCCGGTGGGTGTCGGTACATTAAACGCGAGATACAACCCGGAGGGCTCCTACACCTAATAATCCCAGATGCCCTCGGGTCAGGTCTCGATACAAGCTCCGTATGCATCGCTGGGCCTCCCGAAGCAGGTTCTCGGGCCAATACTCGTAGCCCGCCGGTGGGAGTATTTGAAGTGGTGGAACCCTCCGGGACCCCGGCCGTGGAGGGGATAATTCGGCCCGGTGATTGTCAAAATTGTCCAAGTGCCACTCTGGGAGCCACTGCAATTGGAGTGGCTCTCGGGGTGTACAATGGTGAAAGTTCCAGGTGCCGAGACTAAGCAAAACCAAGGCCACCTGGGCCTCGGTCAAATCATGCCTCACCGGGCTCGGAGGCCTCGCCCCGGGGTCGATCCCCCTTGTCACCGGGGCTTCCCCCTGGTTAAGACGCCCAGGTCCCGAAAACCCTCCCCCAGGAGCCGGTTCCCGGAGGACGTGTCACGACAAGTTGAGACTTAGCAAAAAAAAATCATCTCTATTGCATCAAAATGTCTTTTGTACAAGTCTCCGGGGCTTCTTCTAAGAAGCTACCGGGAGCAAAAATCCTAAAACAAAAAAGGACCTATCTAAAGGCCCAGGGGGGAGGCTCATACTTGTTCATTGGTGTCCTCCCGCCGGGAGGCCTCTGCTGGAGCCGTAGTGTCCGCTCTCGGAGGCGTGGACGCCAGGAATCGCACCTGCACGATCCGATCGTAGAAGCCCCTGCGAGTTGCTCCACCTCTTGCCGGAGCGGCTCGAAGAACTCGGGAAAGCCCCGGGGGATCCGGCCCCCAATCGCCCGGGCGCCGATCCCCCGGTGTTCCACAAGCCCTGTGGTGGTAGCCACCATTGGGATCGCCCGGCCCCGTGCTCAAGCATCGGCAGCCTCCGGGATCACAGAGACTTGTGCGTTGAGAAAGCGCACAGCCTCCGCAAGCGTCACCGGCGCCGGGTCAGAGCTGGCCCCCGGGCTGAGGCTTACCCCAAGCCCTTCGAGGGCCGAGAGGACGGAGCGACCTACTTCCGGCACCGCCCGGGCACTGGAGTCCTCGAGCTCCAAGGGGCATCCTCCTTTGCCCTTGCCTCCCTACGGAGCCGGTCGTTGGCATTCTTGGAGGCGTGGAATTGAGCCTGGACTCGACCCAACTCCCGGAGCGCATCATCCCACTCTTCAAAAAAGGCGGCGACCTTCCCCTCCGCCTCCTTTAGTACCTTGTCGAAGTGCGCCTCGATGCCCCAGGCGACGGCCGCCCCCTACGAACACGAAGGTTAGTCAAAGCCTGAGAGTTGGTAAAATCCTAGAAAAAACAACCCACCGGTTCGAGAACAAACCTGGATGTGTAGCGACTGCAGCTCCCTGCAATGGTCGCGGAGCGTCCCTTGCGAGACGAACTCCTGCACCTTCCGGGTCTGGAGCCCCTTCGCGAACGGGAAGACCTCCCCCACGGACAGCAGAGGGGTCTCCCTCCCAACGGCTCCAGACCCGTCCGCGCCGGTGGGCCCCCTCACGAAGGTCGCGGGGGTGGTGTGAATCGGAGTGGCAGCGGTCGGAGTCCTCGCCGCTGAGGAGGTGGCCAAAGAAGAAGTCGACGAGCTCTCCGAGGGGGTGCCCCCCCGGGGAGGGATGAGGAGCCCTTTCCTCTTTCTGGGCCGCGGGGCCCCTGGGACCTCTGTCGCCGCGGGGTCCTCGTAGACCGAGGGGCTCTCCCCCTCTTCACCGGCCATTCGACGCGCGGAGGGGAAGCCTCCGTGAAGCGAACCTCCGGTCTCTCCTGCTCCGGTAGTGCCGGTGCCACCGGGGATGCGATCGCCGGAGGTGGCGAGGGGGTGTAATTCGCCGAGTCAGATGGCCCCCCGTCATCTGCCGGCTCCTTCCCGCGGGCCTCCCGGGCCTTCACAGGTGTGGAACCTGGAGTCGTTGCTGGACTGGGGGCCTTCTGAGCCTTGGCACGCTTCGGCTCGGAACCCCCGGCGGCCTCCTTCCCCCGCTTGTGGGAGCCAGGGGTCGCGAGAGGCGTCCTCTCTCGTAGCCTCAGCTCAAAGGCCTCGGCCACCAAGTTCAGGGGAGGACCCTCCCCGATGACTCACACGATATGCTCATGCTCATCAGCATAGTACCTCCCAAGGAAGTTCTCCGCCTTCTCCCGGGCAGCTGGGTATGGTCGGACTACAAAAGTGAAGAGAGTTAGCAAAATTAACAAAAAACGAAGAAAGTCGCCAGGAGCTTACGTTGGGTCACTGGCTTTTGCGGGGGCTGCTGCGTCGGACACATTCCGATCCCCCTCCTCCCGTACGAGAAGGGGGAGACCTTCAGTAGCGTCAGCTCCTCGGCGACGTCCCTCGTGGAACGGACGCCCCGGGAGCCAACCACCTGGTTAAGGAGCTTCAGCTCCTCCTCGGTCCACACCGGGGCCTTGGGGGTGGACGATCGGCTATAGGATGGGGGCTCTGGTGAGTAGGTCACCTCGGCGTCCCGGGCCCGGAGGTAAAACCATCTCCGGACCCAGTCCCCCCAGTGGTCCCGGGAAGCCGCCACCGGGTACTCCTGCATCCGTGATGGCAGGAGCTGAATCATGACGGAGCCGAATGGAGACTTCGGCCCTCCCTTCACTAGATGGGAGCTCCTCACCGCCAGCTCATAGAAGTACCAGAACAGCCGGAGTGTCGGCTCCCGTCCGGTGGCTGTCTCGAACAGCCAGATAAAGAGCCCCATCCGAATGAAGGCGTTCGGCGTCAGGTGGTTGAGCGCCACCCCATATTCCCAGAGGAACTCTCGGAGCAACGGATGCACCGGGAGCCGAAGCCCAGCCTCGAGGAAGGCCTCAAAGATGACCACCTCTCTGGGCCTAGGGCGGGGGGCGCCATCCTTCTTGGAGGGGATCCTGATGTCCCCGTCCGCGACAACCTCCCGGTCCACGAGGGACTATAAGTCCCCCGAAGTGAACTCGGAGGCTCAGAGGAAGTCCGCGGTGACTTCCTCTGGTGGCACCTCGGCGGCCTTGGCGCGACCCTTGGGACCCATTGTTTTCCCCGGTGGCTTAGGCTCTAAGGAGACTTAGGCTTGGGTTTCCAGAGGTTAAGCTTCCGGGAGAACGCTACCGGGAGAGCTTAGGGCACTGGTGGCATTTGTGGATCGAAGGTTCGAATGACATCTCCGGGCCCCTCGAAGCCCCATATATAGGGGTCGAACGTGGCCCCGATGGGTGCCACGTGACCCCTCGTGGTGGATCTGTGCCACCCAATTCAAATGGCGTGTGCGAATCGAAGGGGCGAATGCGGGAAACGATGCATCATCGGCTCGAACCGTGTGAGGTCATTATGGCCAAACGGCGCGCTCTAACCGAGACTAGGGGACTTAATGACCAACGGCGCCGCCATAAACACTTGGCGCAAAGTTTGAAGCGTCGACAAGGCGCCGGAAATCCACCCCGGGGAAGATGTTCCCAATAATGTGAGCCATCCCCTCCGGGACTCAAACAGCGTCCGCGGAGGACATGCGGGGCTGCTGTTTGGGGAAATCTCCGCGGGATCGTCACCGGGGGCCGTGCCTCCAGGCAAATGGCAGGGCCCCCGGTGACCCTATCCTGGGTGTCGCCCTTTTGCCCGGAGGCCGAGCTCTCGGTGAGGCAATGCCCCCCGTGGCCCCTGTCCCGGGCGCCGCCATTTGCCTGGAGGCAAGGCCCCCGGTGACCCCAGTCCTAGGTGCCACCATTTGCCCGGAGGTAGGGTTCCCAGTGACCCCTGTCCCGGGCGCCGCCATTTGCCCGGAGGTAGAGCTCCCGGTGGCCCCTGTCTCGGGTGCCGCCATTTGCCCGGAGGCAAGAGTCCCCTGAGCTAGATCATGTGAGGATCACGCGAGAAGTACCTCGGGAATTGGCGAGGACACTTGTTAAGCATCCAAGCCCCTTGATCGAAAGAAGGACTCTAGTACCCTTCGATCCAACGGCTACAGCCAGGGTAGTTCAGTCTTTTTGCAGCCGTGGTGGTAATCTTGTCATCCCGAAGGGGAAGTTGATCCACGAGCTCCAGTGATAACCGATCGCAAGTCAATGCCACATTGCGGCTGCCTCGGACCGAGATTACGCCTTTGGGGCCAGGTAACTTGCTGCACTGATAGGCGTAGTGCGTTGCCATCATAAATTTAGCAAGAGTTGGCCTGCCAAAAATTGCGTTATAAGCCGAATCATAATCAATTACATCGAAAGTAACTAACTCTGTTCGAAAATTATCCGGTTCACCCAGCGTGACTGGGAGCACCACCTGTCCCATCGGCATCATCGAGGGGCCAGGAATTATCCCATAAAATGGATGGATTATGGGTTTGATTTTTGAACGAGGGATTTGCATCTCGTCCAATGCCTTGACCAGTAAAAGGTCCAAGGAACTACCTCAATCGATTAGGACCCTTTCGACTCTCGTGTTACTGATTATTGGGGTAATGACCAGAGGTAATCTCAATGGTCGAGTAAGCCCAACAGGACAATCAGAGCAATCAAACGTCAAAGGAGTGTCCGACCAACGGGGGTATTGAAGTTCGCCAAGGGGAGCTTCCGCTTGGTTAACTTCTCGATGAAATGCTTTAAACTATCGTTTAGAAACAAAAGAGGAGGAACCTCCAAAAATGACATTAATATAATTACGAGGTACCTGGTAGGACATTTCTTCATCCCCGTCGGCGTCTCTAAGCCTGGAAGTTTGCTCTTTCGATGGCAAAGTTGGCATCGGCCCAATTCCCAGGTAGAAGTCACCTAGTTGCTTCAACCAGCTCCGGCAATTTTTGAGGTCGTGTCCCAGATAGTTGTGGTTCGGACACCACTTCTTGCCTTCCTGCGAGTTAGTTGGTTTTTCTGGTTGGTCAGAATTGCGACCACCAGAGGCAGTTTTATTTTTAAACAAAAACTTGTTACCTTTCGCTGGCGGTGGCTTTTCAGCGACTGCGACCTCTCGGTACTGTTCGGTTTGATTCTTTTTGGTCTTCTTGACTTCTCGCCCGATGAAGACTCTGGCTTCTTGCCCGTATCCTCTTTTTTCACGTCCTTGAAACCTGGTTGGGATGGTAAATTTCCTTTATCGAGCATCCTATTCCATTCAACAGCTTCAGCTGCGTCTGAATAGCGATCAGCCATATCAAAGAGATCGGCGACTGATCGAGGAGGGTTGATAAGTAAATCTTCCATGAATCTCTGATATTGAACAGCTTGCTTAAACACCCTAATAACAGAGTTATCAGATATGTTTGGGATGGTATTTCTCACCCCGACAAACCTTTTGACATACTCTCGGAGAGTCTCCGTAGAGGTTTGTCGTAGACGATGAAGATCGTCTTCTTTCCCGGGTGTTTGATAACAATTCTAGAAATTGTTGAGGATAGCATCGCACAACATTTCCCAGTTATATATCAAACCCTTGGGCTGATTAAATAGCCAGGTCCTTGCCGGTCCCTCAAGAACCATCGGCAAGTAGTTGGCCCTGATGCGATCATCCCCGCCAGCCGCTTGGATAGCGGTAATGTAAATTTGAAGGAACTCCGACGGATTCTGGGTCCCACCAAACCTCTCAATAGCCCCTGGCTTGAACTTATCCGGCCAGACGACTGCACAGAAGCCTGGCGAGAAAGCTTTGCAACCTACGTAGGGACTGTGGAGAGTTCCGCGGTTTCCAGCATATCCATGAATGATTTCACACGATGGGGATGCACCACGTGGTCCCCCAGACGAGAATGCACAGGAATTCGATCTCGATCACGAGAACTTCCCACTTGCCTGGATTTGTCATGCCGAAGTGATCCGGATGGTAATCGATTACGCCTACCATGACTAGAGTAAGAATACTCCCTTTCATGGGAACATATCATAGATCGGGAGGAAGCTATTGGGGTTGCATCAGATGCAACCTCGTCCAGTTTCTCCGCCAGGATCCTAGCAAAAGCTGGTTTGTCCGCGTCAGTGAGGGTAGGAGGAAAATTACGCAAGACCTCCGCGATAGATCAAAGTTGGCCATGCGTACTCCTCTTTGGTGCGCCAGGTGTAATCATTTGTTCATCCGCCGGTAAATGCTCCGGTGGTAAAGAAGGCGTTTGGTCGCGCCTGCGACCATGTGGGCGACGGGAGGAACTAGGGGCGGTGTCATAATGAGCCTGCGCATTTTGCAGAGCCTGTTGGGCTGTCTGGCGTAGTTCGTTATCTCGTCGCTCACGGTCTTGATCCTCCTTCTACTTGCGTTCTTGTTCCTCCTTTTGTCTGCGCTCCTGTTCTTCCCAAGCAATCCGCTGATTGGGATTTTCCTCCGACAAGGCAGTGAATTCTCTAGGGAGCGAAGCTAAAGAAGGAGTGAACATCTCTATTTGCTCCGAGTCGGATTCAAAATCAAAGAGAGGGTGGGGGTTGTCAGGATCAAACCTCCCTGGACTGAGTTCCTGGTCGCTGCCATCCTGGTCCCCGATGGGAACACATGGTGACCGAGACTCAATTTTGCATATGGTGGAACTGACATCAAGTTCTGGACCTATCTCTTCCATCCCCTGGTCGATGGACATGACCCGGGTAGGGGAAGATGTGTCCTCTTGATGTCCCTTCGGAATGTCTTCGCAACTGACCTCTTCCATTGGAACGGGATCGCTAGGTGAAGGCATTTGTGTATAGGCATAATCGTCGAGATCGAAGTTGTTCTCAGAATCATATGCTCCAGACATTGCTCAACAAACCTCTGGATGAAGGGAAAGCACCTTGAGAAAGGCCCCACGGTGGGCGCCAGTTATCGATGATTTGGACTCAGGGTCCTTAGTCAAGCTTATGCAATTTTGTGAGTTGCGGGACCTTCAGGGCGCTCCTCTAGGAAGGTAGGATGAGTCAAATCTGTAGAGGCACAATAGATTTTATATAGGTTTGGGCCCTCGATGGTGGGAGTAATAGCCCTACGTCCTGTTGTGATTTCACTATATGTAATAAGATATTTACAAGAGGGAAGAAGAGATGATCACAGGCGATGATCTCTTTAATGTTAGTGTCTATCTAACTATATCTAAGTCTTCAGGTTTGTTGAATGCCTGGTAGTACTTGTATGCTTGACTGAATTCTTCACCCTCCTTAGAATGTGTAGTGACTACCTTTTTATACTGGACAAAGGGCGCCAATGCAAAACGGCCTTGGACAATTATTAAGATGCAGTTTTGTTAATCGCACTTAACTTCCACGCAGGCTTAACACATGCAATCAAGGGATAACCGCGCATGCTAACCTCCTGGTAGTTCTCTTCATACGTGGAAATATCTTTGTGACTCTCGGGATATGCCCATTCAAAGAGATAGGCCTTCCCGAATTATCCTGGTCGCAGATAATCAACAACCCTCTGACCGCGCACTGTCCGCAGTTTCTTGACCGCGCATTGTCTACGACCTCATGATCATGCAGGGGCTGCGACCATGAAATATCTCTATGTCCGCACCCTTTAGGCCGTTTGAGACCATAGCGACAGACTTATAGAGACACGTATAATCTAATTCTGTCTTAAACCAGACCTGTATTACTTTGAACTAGCTCGAGTGATAATCCTTGTCAATCCTCCTTCTGTTTGCGTTCTTGTTCCTCTTTTTCTCCGCGCTCCTGTTCTTCCCTAGCAATCTGTTGATCGGGGTTTTCTTCCAACAAGGTAGCGAATTCTTTGGGGAGAGAAGCTGCAGAAGGAGTGAACATCTCTGTTTGTTCCGAGTCGGGCTCGAAATCAAAGAGAGAGTGGAGGTTGTCAGGATCAAACCTCCCTGGACTGAGTTCTTGGTCACTGCCATCCTGGTCCCCAACGGGGACGCATGGTGACCGAGACTTGATTTTATATATGGTGGAATTGACATCAAGTTCCGGACCTGTCTCTTCCATCCCTTGGTCGATGGACATGACCCGGGTAGGGGAAGACGTGTCCTCCTGACGTTCCTTTGGAATGTCTTCGCAATCGATCTCTTCCGTTGGAACGGGATCGCTGGGCGAAGGCATTTGTATATGGGCATAATCGTCGAGATCGAAGTTGTTCTCGGAATTATATGCCCCAGACATGGCTCACCAAACCTCCGGATGAAGGGAAAGCACCTTGAGAAAAGGCCCCACGGTGGGCGCCAACTATCGACAATTCAGACTCGGGGTCCTCAGTCGATCTTATGCAAATTTGTGAGTTGCGAGACCTTTAAGGGCGCTCCTCCGGAAAGGTAGGATGAGTAATATCTGTATGGTACAAGAGAATTTATATAGGTTTGGGCCCTCGATGGTGGGAGTAATAGCCCTTCATCCTGTTATGATTTCACTATATGAAAAAAGATGTTTACAAGAGGGAAGAAGAGATGATCACAGGCGAAGATCTCTCCTATGTTAGTGTCTATCTAACTATGTCTAAGTCTTCAGGTTACTTGGACTTCTGGTAATGCTTGTATGCTTAACCACCCTTATAACGTGCATTGACTACCTTTTTATATTGACCAAAAGGGCGCCAACGCGAAACGGCCTCGGACGGTTACTAGGATGCAGTTTTTCTAACCGCACTTAACTTCCACACAGGCTTAACACGTGCAATCAAGGGATAACCGCACATGTTAACCTCCTGGCAGTTGTCTTCATACGTGGAAAGATCCTCGTGATCCTCGGGATATGCCTGTTCAAAGGGTTAGACCTTCTTGAGTTATTCTGGTCGCAAATAGTCAATGACCCTCTGACCGCACACTGACTACAGTCTTCTGATCGCGCACTATCTGTGGCCTCATGATCGCGCAAGGGCTGCGATCATAAATCATCTTTATGTCTGCGCCCTTCAGGTCGTCTGAGACCAAAATGACAGACTAATAGGCACATGTCTAATCTGATTCTGTCTTAAACCAGACGTGTATTATTTTAAACTAACTCGGGTGATAATCCTCATCAGAGAGGTTAAGTCGTTAGTCGAAAGTAATGCATCTTTGCACAAAAGTACAAAATGCATTAAATGTGGGTTATTCCTCACTCCTCTCAGATCAGATTTGGTGGCTAACATTACTAGCTTCTCTCCTTCACTTTTTGTTTTACCTCTCAAATTTGGCTTGTGGCTCTCACTCACCGATTTTTTGATCTCACTCAGATTTTTTTCGCTGTATCCTTTCCATCATTCACTCTCTGCATATAATCAGCTAAAATCTGATTTGGAGACATTGGTCGAAATGCAATGTCTTTGCCCTTCCACTTAAGGATATAAGTATTGGCGTGACCATCATGATGCACTGATCGATCAAATTGCCACGGCCTTCCCAACAGTAAGTGACAGACCGTCATTGGCACCACATCGCATTCCACTATCTACATAATCTCCAATTTGGAATTACACCTTAACCATGTACTGAATTTTGACATCTCCACAATCGCTTAACCATTGCACATGATATGGATGAGGGTGTTTGAGCAATTTTAGGCCAAGTTTAGTGCACAATTCTTGACTAGCTAAGTTATGACAACTACCACCATCAATAATGACTTTGCATACCTTATCATCAACTTTAGCCCTTGTTTGGAACAGATTGCATCGCTGTCCATTGTCTTCCTAGACTTGTACACTTAACACCTTTGTGACCAGAAGTGCGGGTCGTTGCTCAAAACCAAAATAGGTCAGCCCCTCATTCTTATCTTCTTCTTCCGGTGCTTCTTCATAGTTTTCTGGATGAGCTAGCTAATCTGGGTCATCTTCACTTGAGGAATCATACTCTCCTTCCTCGGTGACAAGCATAGCATGATTATTTGGGCATTCCTTGGTGATGTGACCACGCCCCAAGCATTTAAAGCACTGAATAGCACTACTCTTGACTGTGGAGCCAATTGATGAGGTAGTGGATGCCGAAGACTTCTTCTCACATGTAGTAGATGCCAATTTTGCAACTGAGGAAGAAGGAGCAGTAGTATTGGAACTAGTACTAGTTGAATATGTACCTCGTCCCAAATTGAAGCGTGCTTTGGTTGCATTGGATGATGGAACTATCAAGTTGAAGGATGGAATCCTCGTGGTTGATTTAGGATCTTCGAGCAATTGCTTATCCGTCTTTTGAGCTTGGTGCACCAATTACACAACAGTGTTGTAGGGCTGATATACCACAACGCGTTTAATGTTTTAGTTCAGGCCAAACAGAAAACCCGCAATGGTTTGCTCTTCATCTTCGTGCACTCGGGCCCTAATCATAGCTTGCTCCATCTCCTTGTAGTATTCCTCCACCGAGCGGCCTCCTTGTCTCAAATTCTGCAATCGATCAAAGAGATCATGCTTGTAATGTCCAGGGACAAAACGTGCTCTCATCTCTCGCTTCATCTATGCTCATGAAGCAATTGGAGGCTCCCCATTCTCGTATCTTTGGTTCAGCACTTGTTTCGACCAAATCAGCGCGTAGACATCAAACTCAAGTGAAGCCATGTGTAGTTTCTTTGCTTCCGAATAGTTATGCATTCGAAATATCTTCTACCGTGATATCCCATGTGCGATAGGCATCAGGATTAGAGTTGCCTTCAAATTTTGGGATGTTGAACTTGAGTTTGCCAAACTTCTCTTCAGGATGATCATCATGGCGGCGACCAAGGCGTTGATAGTCATCATCGCGGTGTAGCATGTAGTTTGTTGGGGGAAATCTCCGTGCAATCAATCCCAGTAAGGGACAGGCCCCGGTGTGCCGTCCCGGGCGCCGCCTTTTGCCCGGGGACAAGGGCGCTGGTGACTGCCGTCCCGGGCGCCGCCTTTTGCTCAGGGGCAAGGGCCCCAATGACCCTTGTCCCGAGCGTCGCCTTTTGCCGGGGACAAGGGCCCCGGTGACCCCCGGTGACCCAGCGCTCCATAGATGAGCTACTCCGTGTTTTGGCGCTGCCACCTGCCCCTACCTATCCGCCGCAGTTCCCGTTTATGGGGGCAATGCCCCCATTTATGGGACACCCAGTGGCCCCTCCGATCCTCGGAGGCCCAGCCGCTCTAGGGACCTACATCCCACCGGGGGTTACCTCCCTCCGGCGGGCCCATTTTCTGGAGCCTTCCCGATGTCGGGGGCTTACCTTATACTCGGAGCCTTCCCCATATTGGGGGCTCACCCCACACCGAGGATCTTCCCGAGGCCGGGAGCCGGTTTCGCCTAGCTGGTCACGTCTGCCGTGCAGGAGGCGGCCCGCCAGACGGCTCCCATGCCGCCATGGGACCTCCCCCGAGAGGGCCCCCCCTCTCCTGTTCCAGTCGTCGCTCCGGGGCCCTGCCCAGTGGTGGATTCCGCCCGCGTCCCGGTAGCACCCCCAGAGCCTGTAATCGCCGCTCATGAGCTCCCTCCTCCCCCTCGGCCTCCCCCGAAGGCTCCCCCAGTGGATCAGGTCCGCTTTACCAGGGAGGAGGTTGAGCAAATGCGCAGCACAAAGTCTGGAGAGGCTCCCTCACGTTACCTGACGGAGGCCCCCGGCTCGCGGACGCAGTGAGCCACACTCCCATCCCAGCCGAGGGAAGAGACCTGCTGAGGAAGCAACCACCGCTTCTGGGGGGTGCCCAGACGTCCACGAAGTTAGTTCGACTAACCCAAAGGAGAAGAGACGCTACTGCCGTGCAAGCGGACCTCTTGGACCCCTCCCCGACTCTGAGAACGATTGCGCGTTCGACGTCAAAGGGGACAGCGACTGGGACTCTCCCCGGGAGGTGGAGGGGGCCAACCAACCGCTGTGCCGCCGACTCTGGTGCATTCGATGGCCGCGACCTTACCGCCCGCCACACATCGAGCACTACAATAGTGAGGCCGATCCTTACGAGTTTGTGCAGGTGTATTCCACTGCCATCTCCACTCGTGGTTTTACAACCTGAAGGCCGGCTTTGTCAAGTCTTTCGCACAACTCAAGCGCGAATTCTGTGCGAACTTCCAACGGAAGTACGTGCGTCCCCTGGACTCATCGTAGCTCTACACTGTCCGGCAGAGGATGGGGGAGACCATCCGTAGCTTCTTCAGTCATTGAGGCGTGCAAGAGTGGGATCCACCCCGGGGAGCTCCATCAGAGACTCTCCAGGAGCTGCCCCTCCTCCGCCGACGAGCTCTTCACTGTGCTCGAGAAATACGCTTGGGCGGAGGAGGACGGCCTTTGGAAGAAGAACTAGGGGGCTCCTGCCCCCGTTGATCGGGAGGCAAGGGACCCCCTCAAGCACCCCAAGAGGGGCAACCGCAGTGAGCCACGGCCTTGGGACACCTTTGTTCCCGAGGGCAGAGGCGGCTCACGCGATCCTCCCAAGGGCAACCGTCTCTGCCCCAAGCCGAAAGGCCGTGGGGGGGGGGGGGAGCCGTCCCGTGGCCGTGAAGGCCCCGCGACAGGAGGCAAGGAGGGCCTATGGTGCACTTTCCACCAGTTCAATACCCACGCGACCCGGGAAAGCCACTAGCTTCTCCAACACTTCGCCGCATTCCTAGACCAGCGTGGGCAGGGGGAGGGAGTCCTGCCTCGTTGCCCCCCCAGTCGGCGGGAAGGGGGCTCAACAGAAGTGCTCCCCTTTCAAACCTCCCAAAGGCGCGTCAACGTCATTACCGGGGGGTCCACTTCAGGGCGAGACTCCAAGCACCAGCGCAAGGAGTACGCGCGAGAGGCAAAGGTTGTGGGGGTGCTACATACGTCCCGGCCACCAAAATGGTCGGACGTCCCCCTCACCTTCACAGTGGAAGATGTGAGCGGGGTTCGCTTCCCCCATGACGACGCACTCATCGTCTACAACTGCCACTTGGCGCGTATCCTCATCGACAGCGGAAGCTCCGCCGACGTCCTATACCTGAAGGTGTTTAAGGAGATGCAGGTCGATGAGAAGTTGCTGCAGCCCGTAGCCGGGCCCTTGCAAGGCTTCGTCCCGGGGAAGGCCATCCACCCGGAGGGCAAGGTGGATCTCCCCATGACATTCGGTACCCTAGACAACTACCGGACGGAGATGGTCCGGTTCGACATAGTGGACCTCCCCTCTTCATACAACGCAATCATGGGGAGGACCACAATCAACCGCTTGGGGGCAGTGATCTACTAGAGCTATCTCTGTGGGAAGATCCCTGGGCCTCACGGCGTGATCACCGCCCGAGGCGACCAGGACGTGGCCCGCGCTTTGTACGAGCGCACCATTGCGATGATCGGGAGCATCAACATGATCAAGACGCCGGGGGAGAGACCTCTTCCCCGGTGCCGGACGCCACAGCCGTCCCCTCCGGGAGGTCTCCCCCCAAGTCGCGTCCGGAAGGGGACCTCCGGAAGGTCCTGCTGTTCCCGGACGACGGAGGTAGGACCGTCAAGATCGGGGCGGACCTCTCCGAAGAGCACGCGGAACAACTCGCAGCCTTCCTACGCAAGAACTCTGATGTCTTCGCGTGGAAGCCCGCCGACATGCAGGGCATCACCCGGGAGGTCGTCGAGCATAAGCTCGTTGTGACCCCCGGTCACCCCCTGGTCAAACAAAAGTTGAGAAAGCTCTGCCTTGAACGCCAAGATGCCATCATGGTGGAGATTACAAAACTCCGAGAGGCAGGGTTCATTAGGGAGGTCTTGCACCCCGAGTGGCTAGCAAACCCTGTCCTCATGAAGAAGTCGAACGACAAGTAGCGGATGTGCATGGACTTCACCGACCTCAACCGCGCTTGCCCAAAAGACAACTTTCCCATCCCGTTGATCGACTAAGTTGTAGACTCGACCGCGGGGTGTGAGCTGATGAGCTTCTTGGACGCGTACTCGGGCTATCACCAAGTCTGGATGGCGGAACGGGACGAGGAAAAGATGGGTTTTATAACTCCCCTCGGGACCTTTTGCTACGTCTACATGCCCTTCGGGCTGAAGAATGCTGGAGCAACCTTCCAGTGACTCATGTCACTGGTCTTTAAAGACCAAATTGGCTGCAACATCGAGGTCTAGGTTGACGACGCGGTGGTCAAAAGCTCCAGCGCGACCGGTCACGTCGACGACCTAGTAGAGATCTTCCGCAGCCTCCGCGAGTACAAATTAAAGCTCAACCCAGAAAAGTGCGACTTCAGCATATGAGGGGGGAAGCTGCTCGGCTTCCTTGTGTCTCAGCGAGGCATAGAGGCCAACCCCGAAAAAATTCGGGCCATCCTAGACATGCCCCCCCCTCCGCGTTACGTCAAAGATGTGCAACGACTCACCGGTAGGCTGGCCGCCCTGAGCCGCTTCGTCTCGTGGTCGGGAGAACGTGGCGTTCAGTTTTTCAAACTCCTCCAGGGCCTCGAGGGGTTTTGAAGGACTCCCGAGGCCCAGGAGGCCTTCGATGACTCGAAGTGGTATCTCACGAGCCCTCCAATGCTCGTGAGCCCATCTCTGGGAGAACCCCTGCTCCTTTACCTCGCAGCGACCCCAATTGCTGTGAGCGCGGTATTGGTAAAGGAGCAGGACGGGCAGCAACGCCCCGTGTCCTATGTGAGTGAAGCCCTTCAAGGGGCTAAGAGTCGGTACACAGAGATGGAGAAGATCTGTTACGACCTCCTCATGGTGTCCCGGAAGCTCCACCACTACTTCTTGGGACACCCGATCACGGTCCCATCGTCTCTCCCTTTGGGGGAGGTGCTACGGAACAAGGAGGCAACTGGCCCGATCGGGAAATGGGGGGCCGAGCTCGCTCCCTTCTCCCTCTCCCTCACAGGGTGTTCCGCCATTAAATCACAAGTCCTCGCTGACTTCATGGCGGAATGAACCCCCGCTCTCGGGACGGGGGGGGGGGGGGGGACTCTCCGCGAGCTGCCCCAGCGCAATGACCACTGGACGCTCATGTTCGATGACTCCTTGTGCCTTGCCGGCGCCAGGGCGGGAGTAGTCCTCCGGAGCCCCGAAGGAAGGGCGCTGGAGTACGCAGCGAGGCTCGAGTTCCCGGCCACGAATAACGTCGCTGAAATGAGGCCCTTCTCTTGGGACTGCGCCTCGCGCGCTCCCTGGGGATCCGTCGCCTCCTTGTCAAAGGAGATTTCCAGCTCGTGGTCTGCCAGATGGACAAGTCTTACTGGTGCCATGACGCGAACCTGAGCCTGTACTTGGGGGAGGTGCGCAAGATGGAGAAACACTTCGAGGGCTTGGAGGCCCGGCACATCCCCAGAAGGGAAACGACCGGGCCGATGCCCTACCCTGGGCAGCTAGTGCTCGGGAACCTCTTCCCGGAGGTGCCATCCTAGAGATCATCACGAAGCCCTCGATGACCCCCTAGGACACGGACCCTGAGTCCTGTGTCCCAGAGGTCTCTGAAATCGCCCGGGTGGCGTCTTGGATGGATCCCCTCATCTCCTTCATAAGGGGGGAAGGGGACCCTCCCAGCGAGACTGAGACAAAGTGGCTTCATGCCAAAGCACGGGCATACCTTCTGTTAGAAGGGAAGCTCTACAAGCGGGGGGACCTCCCCCCTGCTCCGCTGCCTCCCATGGGCGGAAGGGCTTCAACTCCTCGAGGAGATCCACTCGGAGAGCGGTGGGTCTCACTTGGCTCCACGCGCCGTCGTGGCAAAAGTTCTTTGCCTGGGCTTCTACTGGTCCACAGTGGTTCGTGATGCGCGAGATCTTATCTCCGTATACGACGCCTGCCAGAAGATGGCCAAGGGTTCAATTTGCCCTCCACAGCACTGCAGACCATCCCCATCACTTGGCCTTTCGCGCGCTGGGGGATGGACCTCCTAGGTCCTTCCCCCCAGCACCCGGAGGCTACAAGTATGCGGTGGTCGTGGTCGATTATTTCTCCAAGTGGGTGGAGGCTGAACCCTTGGCCAGCATCACCTCCCGAGTAGTACAGCGGTTTTTCTAGAAGAACATCGTGTGTCATTTTGGGGTCCCCCAAAAAATCACTGTAGATAAGGGGACCCAATTCGACTCAGCGCATTTCTGGGAATTCTGCGAAGGCTTGGGGGCTGCCCTCCACTTTGCCTCGGTGGCTCATCCCAGAGTAACGGTGCTGTTGAGAGGGTCAATGGGGTGATCCTACAGGGGTTATGCCGAAGGCTCGACCAAGCCACCTCCAGGCGGGGTGCGTGGGCAAAGGAGCTTCCGAGCATTCTCTGTTCCATATGCATGACACCGAGTCGGGCGACGGGGCGCACGGCTTTCTCGCTCGTGTACGGGGCTGAAGCGGTTCTCCCCTCAGAGATCGGCTTCTGATCACTGCGGGTCGAGCTCCTAGATGGAGCTATGACCACAACATACCAAGCCAACGAAGCCAATCAATGGCTGGAAGTCGACCTCGTCGAAGTAGAATGCGACCGAGCGCTCCTCCGCCACACCATCTACGAGTGTGAGATGGCACACGCATACAACCGGCGCGTCCTCACGAGAGCTTTCTGCCTTGGGGACCTCGTTCTCAAGCGCGTGACCAACCCCCAAGCCCAGGGCAAGTTCTCCCCCAAGTGGGAAGGCCCCTACAGGTTCTCTGTAGTCCTGGGCTCGGGGGAGTACAAGCTCTCCAACCTCCAAGATCAAGAGCTGAAGCATACATGGAACGTAGGCTTTCTTCGCAAGTTCTATGTCTAGCCTCCGGGCCTACTCCCTCCCCCGTCGTGACTTCGCAGGGGGAGGTGTTGTGTTCCCCGCCACGGTTACGCGGGGGGACGTTGTATTTACTTTCCCTCCCCCGCCACAGCTTTGCAGGGGGAGGCGTTGTATTTTGAGTTCTATCAATACAAGTGGGTTTTTCTCCAACTCGAGTTCATTGCAGGTTCTTTCCTCACCGTCTCTTAAGATGATGCCCTCCTATTGAGGATGCCCTCTCCGTGAGGATGTAGGCTATCACAGCCTAAAAGTCCCTATGGCAGGAGCCCCGCTCCCATAGGGCGGCTTACAATCACCCCTCATGGACTGAGGGGGTAAGCTGCAACTCGGTCCTCAAGGACTGTGGTAACTCATCAATTTGAGAGACTAGTCCCCCCTCAAACACTCAGATCCGTAATCGGGCTTACCCTCCTCCGGGAGCAAATTGTCTCCCCAGCGAGACGGGATTCTTGAAAAACTCTCCCCAGAGAGTTTTTACCGGGCTCCCCGTTCTCACGGTGACTGGAGGATTTCTCACCGGGATTTTCGGAAAATTTTCTTCTCGGAGTTGTTGTTCGGCTACCTGTTCTCACGGCGACTGGAAGGTTTTCTTACCAGGATTCTCCAAACTTTTCCAAGTCTCAAAAATGGGCGTGACCCCGGTAATCATTAATGCCCGGGCCCTTCTCTCCTTTCCCACAATGCGTGGAGCCAAGCTACAACCCGCTGTGGTGGGGGGGGGGATAACCCTTGCCCGCACTATCCTCCAGACTCGGAAAATCCTCCGGACTGACTATCCTCTGGACTCAGAAAATTTCAAAAAAGTTTAAGGAACAAGCAAACTTAGCCTTATTGATACATTTAACCGGAGGACATCTTCCCCCCCAGTGGGTATCGGTACATCTAACCGGGGGACAACCCCCCACGATGGGCCAAGACGTCCCGGGGATCAGAGCCTCATGTAAATGCAAGATACAAAAAGATACAACCCGAGGAGTTAAACCCCCGCGGGAAAATATAATGGGGGACAACCCCCCCGGGGGGCACCTACACCTAATAATCCCAGTGGCCCTCCGATAGCTCTCGGGAGAGGTCTCGGCACAAGCTTCTTATGCGCCTCTCAAAGCAAGTCCTCAGGCCAATACTCATAGCCCGCCGGTGGGAGTATCTGAAGCGGCGGAACCCTCCGGGACCCAGGTTGCGGAGGAGACAACTCGGCGCGGTGGTTATCGAAGTTGTCAAGGTGCCACTCCGGGAGGCACCACAACCGGATCAGCTCCCAGGAGAGACCCCTACCGCTCCCTCCGGAGACGAGGCTTAGCAAAACTAAGGCCGCTTGGGCGTCCCCCGGGTGATACCCTTCGGAGCCCGGAAGCCCTATCTCCGGAGCGGCCAGTTGCACCACCGACGCACCTCTCAAGTTGAAGCGCACAGCTCTGGGGAGCCCTCCCCCGGGGGCAACCTCCCGGGGCGCCCGATAAATTCAATCCAAGACTTAGCAAGAAATCCATTTCATTTCATTAAAGCAAAAGTTTTTGTACAAGTCTCCGGGGCTTCCTCTAAGAAGCTACCAGGAGCAAAAATTCTAAAACAAAAAGGACCTATCTAAAGGCCCGGGGGGAGGCTCATACTTGGTCATTGTTCTCCTCCCCCCTGGAGATCTTTGCTGGAGCTGTGGTGTCCGCCCTCAGGGGCGCCGGAGTCGGGAACCACACCCGCACGATCCGGTCGTAGAAGCCCCCCCCCCCGAGTTGCTCCACCTCCCGCCGCAGCGGCTTGAAGAACTCGGGGAAGCCTGGGGGGATCCATCCTCCGATCACCCAGGCGCCGGTCCCCCAGAGTTCCACGAGTCTCGCGGCGGTCCTGGGCCCGAGTGTCGGTGGCCTCTGGGATCACGGAGACTTGTGCGTTGAGAAAACACACGGCCTCCACGAATGTTGTCGGCACCGCGCCGGAGCTGCCCGCCCCGGCCGATGCTCACCCCGAGCCCCTTGAGGGCCGAACGGATGGAGCAACCCGCTTCCGCCACCGCCCGGGTGCTAGAGCCCTCGAGCTCCCAGAGGGCGTCCTCCATCGCCTTCGCCTCCCTCCGGAGCCAGTCGTTGGCACCCTCTGAGGCGTGGAGTTGAGCCTGGACCAGGGCCAACTCCCAGAGCGCCTCGTCCTGCTCCTCAGAAAAGACGGCGGCCTTCCCCTCCACCTCTTTCAGCGCCTTCTCGAAGCGTGCCTCTATGCCTTGGGCAAGGGCCGCCACCTATAAATGTGAAGGTTATTCGAAGCCCAAAAGAGTTAGTGAAATCCTCGAAAGAAAGCGACCGGATGCTCCAGGAACGAACCTGGATGTGGAGCGACTGCAGCTCACCGCACCAGTTGCGGAGCGTCCCTTGTGAGAGGTACTCTTGCACCTTCCGGGTCTGGAGCCCCTAGGTGAACCAGAAGACCTCACCCACGGACAGCAGGGGGTTTCCCTCCCGACGGCTTCGGACTCATCCCCGCCGGCAGGCCCCCTTACGAGGGTCGCGGGGGTGATGTGGACCGGTGTGGCACCGGCCGTGGTCCTCGTCGCCGAAGAAGAGGTGGCCGAAGAAGAGGTGGCCGAAGAAGAGGTGGACGAACTCTCTGAGGGAGTACCACCATGGGGAGGGATGAGGAGCCCCTTCCCCTTTCCAGGCCGTGGGGCCCCTGGGGCCTCCGTAGCCACGGGGACCTCGTAGACCGAGGGGATCCCCCCTCGTCCACTGGCAATTTGACGCGCGGGGGGGGGGGGGGGGGGCACCTCCGTAAAACTCACCTTCGGGCGCTCTGGCTCCGGTAGTTCTATTGCAGCGAGAGGTGCGATCACCGGAGATGGCGAGGGGGTGTAGTTTTCCGAATCGGACGCTCCCCCGTTGCCAGTCGCCCGCTTCCCTCGGGCCTCGCCGGAGGCCTCAAGGAGGCACATGAACTCTTGCGTTCCCGCCGGCCCTCCGGAGTGCTCTTCCGGGGGTGGGCGACGTCGCCTCGCGCCTAGGGGGCGCTTGTGAGCGCCCGGACCCGGGGGCTGTGTCCTGGGCCTTCGCTTGTATAGGCCCGGTGTCATCGCTGGACCAGGGGCCTGCTGCGCCTTGGCGCGCTTCGGTTCGGAACCCCTGGCGATCTCTTTCCCCTGCTTATGAGAGCCGGGGGTCGGGAGAGGTGTCCTCTCTGGTAGCCTTAGCCCAAAGGCCTCGACCACCAAGTTCCAGGGAGGACCTTCCCTGATGACGCGCACGATGCGCTCGTGCTCGTCAGTGTAGTACCTCCCGAGGAGGTTCTCCGCCTTCTCCAGGGCGGCCGGGTATGGCCAGACTACAAAAATAAAGGGAGTTAGCAAAATTGACAATAATCGAAGTGAGTCATCGGGTACTTACGTCGGGTCACCGGCTTTTGCGGGGCCGCTGTGCCGGGCACATCCCGATCCCCCTCCTCCCGTGTGAGAAGCGGGAGAGCTTGAGTAACGCCAGCTCCTCCGCAGCGTCCCTCATGGACCGGACGCCCCGGGCTCCCACCACCTTGCTAAGGAGCTTTAGCTCCTCTTCGGTCCATACCGGGGGCTTGGGGGCTGACGATTGGCAGTAGGAGGGGGGCTCTGAGAAATAGGTCACCTCGGTGTCTTGGACCCGGAGGTAAAACCACCTCCGGGGCCAATCCCCCCAGTGGTCCTGGGAGGCTGCCACCAGATACTCCTGCACCCGCGACGGTAGGAGTTGTATCATGACGGAGCTGAACGGAGACTTTGGCCCCCCCACCAAGTGCAAGCTCCTCGCTGTCGGCTCGTAGAAGTACTAGAACAGTCGGAGCGTCGGCTCCCGTCTGGTGGCTGTCTCGCACAGCCAGATGAAGAGCCCCATTCGGACGAGGGCATTTGGCGTCAGGTGGTTGAGCGCCACCCCATACTCTCGAAGGAACTCCCAGAGCAACGGGTGCAGTGGGAGCTGGAGGCCAGCCTCGAGGAAAGCCTCCAAGACGACAACCTCTCCGGGCTGTGGGCAGGGCGCGCCATCCTTTTTTGACGGGATCTGGACGTCCCCATCCGCAACGATCCCCCGGTCCACGAGGGACTCCAAGTCCCCCGAGGTGAACTCGAAGGCCCAGAGGAAGTCCGCAGTGACTTCCTCCGGAGGCACATCGGTGGCATTGGCGCAACCCTTTGGACAAAATATCACCCTAAGTCTCAGAATTCTAGTAGTTTTTGTAGTGTAGAGAAGAGCAGGTGGATGCTCTTGGTAGTTTTTGTGCTTCGTCATTGCTTTCGCAATGGTTAACTTGTGATAATATGGCTAGAAGCCTAAGTGTTTTGTGCATTAATCTAGTTTGCATTAATTCCTGCATTAGTGCCTTAGTTGTCTCTTAGTTAGTTAGACCTATCTACCTTCTCTTCTGAGCCAGCATGGTTGATACCAGAAGAAGATCTCTGAATGGCAGGGAGGAACGAGAGCAGACCCCACCAGAAGAAGAACGAATGAGGAGAGGATCTCCTTACCAACGAGGAACTCAGAGTTTGAATCCATCCTAAGGAGAGCAGCCGAGTCTACAGGAGATTCTTTTGTCCATGGAGAGAAACCGACAGGAAGCTCATACCACCCATACTCAAGTCATTGGCCCAGATAGTCCAGAAGTTGCGTACGGGAACTACAGAGGGAACCACCGTTGGCGCTAGACTGATAGACTTTCATAAGACTAGACCACCAATCTTTTCCAGCGCAACTGACCCCATGGTTGCCGATGATTGGCTAAGGGACGTGGAGAGAAAACTAGACACAGTTAGATGCAGCGACCGGGAGAAGGTCTTGTTTGGATCTCACCAGATGTCTGGAGCCGCAGCAGCTTGGTGTATGAACTACCAAGAAGCCCATCAGGACAAGGACAATATCACCTGGGCGGAATTCAAGGACTAGTTCCAAAAATTCCATATACCTACAGGTGTTATGGCGGCTAAGCACCAGGAATTCTGAAACCTGGTACATGGTAACAAGTCAGTCACCAAGTACCTACACCAATTCACACATCTAGCTCGATATGCACCCAGAGACGTCGACACCGAGGAGAGGAAGATTGAACACTTTGCTGATGGGCTTCAGCAATACTTGCAGTACCAGATAGCTTCCCACGAGTTCACCGAATTCCAGACCTTAGTGAATAGAGCCCTGAAGGTGGAAGATAAGAGGAATAAAGGAGAACAAAGAAGGAAGCGGAGGATGCTCCAGCAGGCAAGACCACAAGCCAGTCCAACCAGAGGAAGAGCCCCAATTGCTTCCAGTTTCAGACCAACATACCAGGCGCCTAGACCACCGATAACACCGATGTGCCCCAACTGCAAGGGAACCCATCATCAGAAGGATTGTCCTCACCCTCGAGTTCAATGCTTTCAATGCGGACTATACGGACATTGTCGAGACTGCTACCCATGGATTCAACTCCCAATGTCCATTGCTAGATCTCAAGTAGGGACGCAGCCAGTAGCACCCAGAGCCGTGGCATCACCACCGCAGAACCTCAGAGGTAATTTGCTAGGAAGAGGAGGAGCCATGACTAGCAGAGGAAGAGGAAGAGGAAGAGCACCGATGGCAGAGCGGGGAGGCAGATTGAACTACACTTCCATCCAAGAAGCAGGCAAAGCCATCGATATTCTACTAGCTAGATTTTTGAGCCAGTCTGCATCTGCCTTAGTATTATTTGATCCTGGAGCTACACACTCATTCATATCAAAAGTTTTTGCATCTAAAGTGGGAATGCATACAGTACCCTTAGAGTACCCTACGGTTATACAAACTCCAGGGACTAGATTGCCTGTCCACTCGATTTGCCAAGATATAACCTTCAGTATAGAAGGGGTAGAATTCACGGCAAATCTATTAGTTTTAGAATTGTAAGGCCTAGACATTATCTTGGGCATGGATTGGTTGTCCCAACATAAAGGTCTAGTAGATTTTGAGGAGAAAACCCTAAGCCTTGTCAGTGACCGAGGAGAAAAAATTCTATTCAATGCGGAAAGATCATCAGCCAAGGAACCGCATGGATCCATTCAGGCATTACAAAGGGTATGATTGGAACAAGTGCCTGTAATACAACAGTACCCCGATGTGTTCCCAAAAGAACTACCGGGAATGCCACCCAATAGAGAAATAGAGTTCACCATTGAGCATAAACCAGGGGCTGCGCCCATCGCAAGACATCCCTACAGGATGCCAGTTACAGACTTGGAGGAGCTAAAGAGCCAATTAGAAGATTTGGAGAGAAAAGGATTCATCAGACCAAGTGCTTCACCCTGGGGAGCCCCAGTGTTGTTCGTAAAGAAGAAGGATGGAGCCCTAAGGATGTGCGTGGATTATCGAGCCTTAAATGAGGTGACCATAAAGAATAAGTGTCCATTGCCAACGATCGACGACTTGTTTGACCAACTTCGTTTGACCAACTTCAAGGAGCGAAAGTATTCTCCAAGATAGACCTGAAGTCAGGATATCATCAGCTAAAAATTAAGGAGGGAGATATACCAGAAACCTCCTTCACCACAAGATACGGGCTATATGAGTTTATAGTAGTACCATTTGGCTTGACCAATGCCCCAGCAGCTTTCATGAATGTCATGAACAGCACATTTATGGATTTTCTAGACCAATTTGTCATAGTGTTCATAGATGACATTTTGATATACTCCAAGAGCTAGGAGGAGCATGAGCAACATCTACACCTAGTCTTGGGAAGACTACGAGAGAGGCAACTCTATGCCAAGTTTGACAAGTATGAATTTTGGATGATGAAGATCGCATTTCTGGGACATGTGTTAATGGAGGAAGGAATTTTGGTGGATTCGGCTAAGATTACTGCAATTAAAGAGTGTAAGCAACCCACCACCGTACCAGAAATTAGAAGTTTCTTGGGATTAGCAGGCTATTATAGGAGATTTATTGAAGGATTCCCTCAGATTGCCAAACCTCTTACTAACCTGCTAAAGAAGGATGTCACATTTGAAAGGACCGCTAAGTGCGGAGAAAGCTTCCAGACTCTTAAACAGAAGCTGACGACAACACCAGTCCTTACATTGCCAGATAGCAAGGAAGACTTCATAGTATATTGTGATGCTTCAAAGCAAGGAATAGGCTATGTGTTACTGTAGTGTCACGTCTGCCACGACAGTGACATCACCTGTGAGGAGCCCAGCTCGGTGCAGCTGGCCCTTTAACCACTTGACTTCCCAGGATGAGTCAATCACAGGATTACATTGCAGCAGCAAAATAGTACAATAGTCATAATTGTATGGCCATCAGGCCTTAGTACAAAACGAGATACAGTGCCGTACAAGGCACAAGGGTCTAACAAAACAACACATCTAGTTGGCGGAAGCTAGGCCTAACAGCAAACCACAGGGAACAGAGGTTGACAGCAAGACAGCACCGCATCAGGGCTCCGGAGGGAACTGCTCATCTTCTCCTGGGTCCGCAGCATCTTCAGGGTATCCTCCAAGGTCGTAGAATGCTCCATCTATTGATGAGTTGTTGCAAGGGTGAGTACTTACGTACTCAGCAAGTCATAGGGAAGGTAGAGATACATATATATATATATATATGACATGAACCTATGCTATTGACGAGAGAGTGAAAGGTTTTTCCAAAAATACATTTCTTTCTCAATTCTTACTCAACTTTTGATCATACCCATGGCAGTAAATAAATCACATTGATGGTGATACATATATCCCATATCCAAGGCGATATATCCTCATATCACATTATTTTCATTCAAGCCTTTCAATCATATACTCCTAGCAATATTTCATAACTTAGGACATAAACCACATGCCTCTTAAATATCATATGATCTCTATATTATGGTATTACCGCGACATGTCAACACATGACAGCCCACGGCAACGCCCCTTATCATGACAACACATGCCACTTGGGTAATCTTGAGCTAACAAATTTTAGTTTATAAAACAATACTTGTGTCACACCCCATGGATTTAATCCACCGCAGCATACTCCTAGAACTCGGGAGTACGAAGTATTCGAATACATTTTTAAACTCTGCAGAGATGTACCTCTTTTTAAATCCACTTTTTCACTCGACTTCCAAGTCGGGCCAACTCCATGCGACTTATACGCATGTGACAAGGCCGAGATCACACAACGTTTTTGCAGTCTAGTATTAACAGTATCCCTGCCCGGTAAATGGACAATCCAGTCCCAAGTACCGTTGTGGGTCCTCCCCACTGCCTTACTTCCTAGCCTGGGTCTATGTTCCCGCAGGACACATAACCTCTTTTGATTACAGTCGCGCACGACTTAATCTGGCGTAGGGCGTCTTCCTTCTTTACACCTTATCCTCTCATAATTTTTCTGATCTCACATCACTCATGGACGAACTGCGTCCCACCAGTTTCCACGCGAGAAACCGGATCGACAAGCCATGCAGGGAACTGATAATACTAAGAAAGCTACTAGGTTGCGCCTGTCCCATACCAGGTAAGTGGTTGGTACGTTTTTCATGCCACTAGACGCATAACACAAGGTTCTAGTCCTTACATGCCAGTGACCAGATCATACCACAACCATGCACCTTCAGTGCCTGCACATCCAGTGCAGCCAAGCACCTCCAGTGCTACCACCATTCCATACCAAAATACTGGTCACGGCTAGGGGTTCTATTTCATGAATATAAATATACATGTTTATACTTTTATTAGTTCGAGGCTTGCTATCTTATCAAGTTCACATTTCTCAAGTATTCAATCTATCACTGCCATAATATCATTGATCTCAACATGTGCAATATTAATGAAATATCTACTCATGGAATAGCATAGCAATTCATAAAATATGGGTTTCAATATGTTCAAAGTATGACTTGCCTTCCGCATCGTAAGTATCAGCAGTCGATGACGGTTCAGCGACAAGATCTTCAACCCCGGACTCTTGCTCTGAACAAGATCAAACAAGCAGACAGGCATTACAATCAATCCTATTCTTGCTAATTCACTACATGCAAAGATGCAAGGAGAAAATACTTTGGTAATACAAGGTTTGAAAGCGATGTGGGTTTAATTATGGAAACCAGGGTTAAAGTTAGCTGTTAAGGTTTACAAGGTTCCAAAATATCAGGGTAATATCAAGGTGGTGACTGGTTCGCCCAAAAACAGCGAATGTCTTTAGGTTGGCATTCGGTTCAAGGCATCGACATAAGGTCGATGGGTGATAGAGGGCTCAACTCAAGTTGTGACAGTAGAGAAAAGTGTAGATCACAACATCAGGAGTCTAAGGGACAAAGTTATTTTCAAAGGGCATGGCTGGAAGTGGGTGAAAAGGCTCAATGCCACTGGCTGACATAGTCTGGCATAGGGTTGACACGGCCAGAAACTAGGGTTAGCCATATCTTTTGACTCAGGGCTCCAAATGATGCACCACTTTGTCTGCTGGTTAGGCATTTGTAACAGGAACAAATGTCTCAACAGGACCTAGGGCAGGAGATGGCCGGAAAGTGATGAAAACCGGCGAAGAAGCTGGCTGGCCTGGAGCACAGGTAATGTGAACAGTACAGCAAACTAGGGCATAGCTATATCTCACAATCTAGGCCGAATTAGGAGTCGTGATAGAAGGCAAAGTTGCTCAGAATGGTCCAAAACATCTAGATGGCAAGGTTTCCATGGCTGGATTGGCTGGATTTAGGAGATATTGGCCGGAGAAAAGATTAACTCAAGCCTGATTTGGGCATTTCTGATCTAGGGCAAATAAACTTAATTCCTTGCTTGTGGATGGTCTCTGGGGCATAAGTAAGCTACTGGCGAAGTTAGATTAACTAGAAATGCACCAGAAAAGCTTGAACAGCAAGCTCAGTTCACAAGCAAAGTTCCAATTTGGGGTTTTTCGTATTTCAGCATGTCTGTCGATTTTGGTTGCTTAGGGATGTTAAGCAAGGTCTAGTGAGCATATTTGATTACTAGTTCGAAGGTTGAATCGATCTGGTTGAGGATTAATTGCTCGCCGGAGTTACTGGAGTAAAACTGAAATTGCCGGCGACTGAGGGTATTTAGACTAAATTCCAAGCTCGAGAAGCATGAGGGGGATGAGAGAAGCTCACTGGGGGTGTTGGATCGAGGAATGAAGCAGTGGAGAAGCTTGGCACCGTGCTCCTCCTTTGCTGCTCGCCGGGGAAGAAGAAGACACAGCGAGTTTGAGGGCTTAGGTGTTTCTGGTGGGTGTGTGCTGTTTCACTGAGACCAGGGATTATTTATAGAGGATTCAGAGGTGTTGCAACGGCTAGAGCGCACGGGGAGTTGAAGCCGGCTTGAATTGACTGGGAAGTGACCGGCGGCGAAGACAGGCGGCGAAGCGACGTCTTCACCGGTCGTGTCGGCTGCGCTGCTATTCTGGTGGAGGTGAAGGCGAAGTGATGCCTCTCCAAGGCATGCTTGCGACGTGGCGCAAAGCTTCTGCAGTGGCTGCAGCAATGGCGTGCGCGCGCGGGCAAAATCGGCGATGCTGGTGCGGCCGTGGTGGCTCCACGGTGGCGAATGGCGTGCGCACACGTGGCAGGGACGCAGTGGCAAGGGTGGCGACCACGGGGCTTCACCGGCGACGAAGTTCCTGGCGTGGCAGCGCGGTGGTCGCGGTCGTGCACGGCTGCTGGTCGTGCACAGTACCTCTGGTCGAACCAGGGACCAAAATGCAATGATTCTTATTTGAAATCTGGACTGATTTGTAATTTCTGTCTTAGAGATGGTTAATTTGAAATGTGATTTCATGGCTGAGTATAACATTTCTATTAGTACTCATCCAGCTCAAATTTAGCAAGAATTTGACAAGATTTGAGGGATTTCACCTATTTTCGAAAATAGGGTAAAATTAGGGTAAAATAAGTCTGGATTTTGTCGATTTCGAATTCTGGTGATTTGAGAGAGATTTTGAAGTCTGATCAAAAGGGAGATCTGTATCAAATAGTATTTGGAAGGTGTTTCCTGAAGAAATTCTGAAGTTGGAATTGATTTGCAGATTTTAGCCTTTTCAGGCTTCCAGGTAAACAGAAAAGGACTTATTCGCAGTAAAATTTGGACTAAACTGCGAAAAGTGTTTAGATGAATTAATTTGGCTCCCAACTTTTTGAAGTGAGTTGAGGATGAACCTAGGAACATATTCCAGGGGTTACTTGAGTCGGAATAGGGTTAAATCAAAATAATTCAATCATCTGGAAACTGGGGTACTTAGGGTAAATCTGAATTTTCCTGTTTTCGAAAACAGAGAGGGGCTTAGGTACTGAGAGTTAGGGTCAGAATTTGATCTGGCTCCTGAAGACTTTTATCTTCAGGGTAACTGGTAGGCTAAATCTGGATGGTCAGATCTTGATCTGGATCTAGAGAATAGATTTGGAGATTTTTAGGGTTTGGAAGAGATTAGAGTTCAACTGATCTGGTTACTACTACAGGGATACATGCATGCAGGGTTTTCATGCAAAACTTTTCACCCCCAAAACTAGGGTGTTACATGTAGAAAGGCCAAGTAGTGGATTATGCTTCACGTCAACTGACGCCACATGAGGAAAACTATCCTACGCATGACTTGGAGTTAGCAGCAGTAGTTCATGCATTGAAAATATGGTGACATTATTTGCTTGGAAACAAGTGCGAGATCTACACGGACCAGAAGAGCCTTAAGTATATTTTCACACAAGCAGAGCTCAACATGCGTCAGCGCCGTTGGCTAGAATTGATCAAGGATTATGACCTCAGCACTCATTACCACCCAGGGAAGGCTAATGTAGTACCCGATGCCTTAAGCAGAAGAGCTTATGGTCTGCAAGGAGAAGCTTTACCAAGTAACCCACACCTGCGACGGGAAATTCAGAACCTTCAGCTAGAAGTAGCACCACAAGGAGTGTTAACCACCTTAGTAGTGGAATCAAAACTCAAGGAGCAGATAGAGGATGCCCAGAAAAAGGATGGAGAGATCGGCAAGATCAAGAACAGGATCAAGTTAGGAAATGCTCAGGGATTTACAAAAGATGAGCAAGGGACTGTATGGTATCAGGGGAGAATTTGTGTTCCCCAAGACTTAGACCTCCAGGAATTAATTCTGCATGAAGCGCATTAATCTCCATACTCAATACACCCCGGTAACACCAAGATGTACCAGGACTTGAAGAGCCAATTTTGGTGCGACAGTATGAAGAGAGAAATCGCGTAGTACACTGCCAACTGTGATACCTGTCAACAAGTCAAAGCAGAGCACCAGAAGATTGCCAGAAAGTTACAACCTCTACCAATACCACTATGGAAATGGGAAGAGATTGGTATGGATTTCATCACTGGACTACCCAAAACTCAAGGGGGATATGATTCCATTTGGGTTATTGTCGCGCCCCGAAACTGGGACTACGACTACTCCTGTAGAGACCTAGCTCGCTGCAGCTAGTCCCATACACACACCTTTGACATCCCAGGATAAGTCAAACACAGGAGTATATTACATTGCAACAGAGTAACTTACAAAATATTTAAGCAGTGTGGCCTGCTGGCCTTAATATTTCATAAGGATTACAATGCCTACAAGGCATTCAGGGTTTAGAAAAATATTAACTACACAGCAGAAGATAAGTGACCCTCCCACAAAAGAAGTTGACGGTGGAACAACACACATCAGGGCTCTGGCGGAACTGATTCTCCTCCTTCTGGATCCACGAAGTTCTCCATGCCATCATCTTGATCAAAGAACGCTCCATCTATTGAGTTGAATGTTGCAAGGGTGAGCACTTACGTACTCAGCAAGTCATAGGTAAGAGTAGATACATATAGTAGTGATGATATGAACCTAGACTAGTCAAGAATTATGGGTATTTATAAAATAATCTTTTTCTTTCATGCCTCAACACATCTATCTCATGGCAGCACTTTTCATAATATAACATAATAATTCATGTTCACTAGATTATAGCACTACCGCGACACGTCGACACACGACAGCCCACGGCAGCACTCCTTATCATGACAACACATGTCATTTGGGTAATCTTGATTTAACACATTTTATTTAGAAAAATATACTTGTGTCACACCCCGTGGATTTAATCCACCGCAGCAGACTCCTATAAACCCGGGAGCTCAGAGTATTCGAATACGTTTTTAACTCTGCAGAGAGGTACCAATTTACCCGCAAGATATTCCACTTTCAAGCCCATCCTATCAATATGATTAGACCCTTCCTCACAACCATGTGTGAGTGGCAAGGTGGAGATAACAAGAAATTTTGTAATGCATCACTTACAATTTACCCCCCACCCTGTGGCTCTCCGCGAACCACAGTTGTGGCAAGTTGTATCCAAACGTCCACCCCTCTGCTTATTCCCATTATTGGGTCAGCGTGCTTGATCACCTTCAGTGATATGTGTGGGAGCCATTCTCCGTGCTTATCGTGCATCACTACACATCTCATGCAGGGGTTTCATGTGCGATCCACATAATTACTTGTTCAGGCCTGTCCCATACCAGGCTTGCGGTTAGCATGTTGTTCATGCCACTAGACGCACAACACAAGGTTCTAGTCCTTATATGGCAGTGACCAGACCATCCACAATCCTGCACCTTCAGTGCCTGCATACCTTCGCAGTTTAGTACCTCCAGTGCTACAGCCTTCCATACCATTTTTCTGGTCACGGCTAGGGGTTTTATTTCATGAATATAAGTATATAAATACATATAATAGTTCATGGCTCAAAACTTGTTTATTTCACATTTCACAGATAACCAGTCAAGTACTGCCAATTCATAAGTCAACCATTCTCAATCTTTCTCATGCAATATTATCTATATTCAAGGTTATGTTTTAGCAACATTTAAAATATAGGTTCAAGATGACCAAGGATATGACTTGCCTTCCGCGTCGTAAGATACAGCAGTTGATGACGGGTCAACAGCAAAATCTTCAAAGTCAGCTTCTGGATCTGCTCGACGACAAACAAACGCACAATGATTACTGATAATATTAAAATGTTTTATGACTTATATGCATAAATACTCAACAAGAATGATTGAACTATACTGGAGATAATTTGAACTACAAACTGAACCGAGTCGAGATTCTAGGGTTTCAAGGAATCTGGCTAAGGATGGTGATTAGATAATCTTAGGGTTCAGGATTACAACAGGGATAATAATTTTGTGGCTGGTTTAATCAAAACAGCGAATGTCAACAGATTGACGTTCAGATCAAGGCATGGACATAGCTTTAAGAAAAGCTAGGGTGCTTATCTCAAGTTGTGGTACTAGAAGAAAATGTAGATCACAACTCTACAAATTCAGTGGACAAAGTGGTTTTCAAATTGGACAACCAGAAGTGGGTAAACAAGGCCAATGCCACTGGCTGACAAGCTCTGGCATAGAGCTGAGAATGCCAAAAACAAGGGCTTAGCATAAAATGCTGTTCAAGGGCTCAACTGATGTGCTAACTTTGTCTAGGAGGTAGGCTTGAGTAACAGGAACAAAAGTTACAATAGGATCTATGGCTGAAAATGGCTAGACAGCAAGAAATTTGGTGATGAACTGCAGTGAACTCGCTGCACTGGAACAACAAACTTGGCAAAGCTATAACTTCCAATCTAGGCTGATCTATGTGTCGGGCTAGAAGACAAAAATGTTCAGGAGATCAAAGCATACACACTGGACAAGGTGGTTAGGGCTGAAATGGCTGGGAAAAGTTTTCCGGTGATCGGCGCCGGAGAAGAAGCTCTGGATTTGGGCATTTTCAATACAGGCCGAAAGAACTTAATTCCTTGCTCTAGGAGTGATAGTAGGGTATAAGTAAACTACTGCTAGCATCAATTTGATCGGAGGATCGCCGGTATGGCCTGGCGACGAGAGCCAGCGACTGCTAAATTGCCAAATCGGGAATAGCTTCAAATTGGGATCAATTGATGATTCTAAGTTCATAGGCATGCGTAAAAAGGTTCACTGATCAATTTAGATTACAAATTCGAAAGCTAAAACGAATTGAATCGGGCTGCATTGCCGGAACAGGGCATCTTGCAATCCCGGCGATCACCGGCGTTAGGGTCCACCGGAGAGCAATTAGATAGTACTACACAGAGAGGATGAGTAGGGGAACTCACTGATGGCTGTAATTCGAAGTTTGGTGCAGCAGGGCGTCCTGGCACCGTGAGCCTCCTCGACGGCTCGCCGGAGAAGAAAGCTAAAGCAGCAGTTTCTGGGACTTGGCTGATTTCCAGTGAGGTGTGAAGGAGCTACTGAGTACAGGGATGCTTAAATAGGCAGGCGAAGCTTGCGAAGAGGGGACAATGAAGTGATTGGCAGCTGGGGATGAGACTGGTTGCGTGCTGAACAACAGCGGTGAAGACACAGCGAAGAACGGTGATTGCGACGGCGACAAGTTTGCAGCTAATCACAGTGTCGTTCCATCGGGACTTGGCAATGCTGTAGCAAGCGGTGGCGACAACTACTGGCACGGCAAAGTGGCGTGGCGGGGAGATGCTGACAAAAGGCTGCTGGTCGCGTGCGGGAGCAGGCGCTGGTCGTCGACGTTGCAACGACGTTGCCACTGCATGGGCTGAAGCGAGGACATGTACACACAACATGCAAGGTCACGAGCGCGGCAAAACTTGGCCGGCGGCGAGCGTGCACGGCGCAAGGAAACCTCGGCGAGCTCTGGTCATGAATAGCTAAGTTCTCTGGTCGATTGGGTTGAGTTGCAATTTCAAATTCTTGATTTGGACTGATCTGTAAATCTGATGATTTAGAGGGTTTAGACTGAAATTGATTTCACTGATCTGGCAGATTATATTCAACAGGATATTTGGCAAAGATGTTTGATAAAATTTGGCACATTTGAATAGTTTTTGATACAAACTGAAAATAGGGTATTTTAGGGTAATTGAAATCTGAATTTGAATTGATTTCGAATTCTGGCATTTAGGATGAGATTTTGAAATCTGAACAGAAGAGAAACTTGTGTCAATTAGCATTCAGAAAAGATTTGTTGAAGAAATTCTGAAATTGGAGTTAATCTGAAGATTTTGGCCTTTTTGGGTTTCCAGATATCGGATAAAGGACTAATTTGTAATAACTCTTGGACTGATATGCGAAAAGAGTCTAGATGATAAAATCTGGCTGCCAACTTTCTGGTTTAAGGTATTGGCATACCCATGATCATATTCTACGAATAATCTGGTCTGAACTTGGTCAAGATTTTGATTAAATCTGGATTTCTGAAACTTAGGGTATTTAGGTAATATAAGATATTCTGTTTTCGAAAACAGAAAGGAGTTGAAAAATCTGGAAGTTAGAGATAGAATTGAATCTGGGTTCTGAAGGCTTTTAGATTCAGGATAACTAATAGATCACATTTAAACAATCTGATCTTGATTTGGGGTTCACAAGAAAGATTTGGAGATTTTAGGGCTTAAGATAGATACTGATCTGGCTACTACTACTGATACATGCATGCATGCTATTTATGAAAAAGGAAGTTTTCACCCCTAAACTCAGGGTGTTACAGATCTACCCTCCTTAAAGAAATCTCGCCCCGAGATTTACCTAAGACAGAAAACGATAAGGATAGGTTTGCTTAAGATCTTCTTCCTTCTCCCAAGTAGCCTCTGGCTCTGAATGATTTCTCCATTGAACTTTACACAATTTGATTTTCTTCCTTCTGAGCTGACGTTCATCAGTGGCTAAGATTCTGATTGGGTGCTCAAGGTAAGTGAGATTCTTCTGTAATGGTACCTCTTGTACATCTATCTGGTCAGTAGGTTCCTTCAAACATTTCCGGAGCTGAGAGACATGAAACACATCATGTATTCCTGTTAATCTTACAGGTAATTCCAATTTATAGGATACTTCCCCTTTCCTCTTGATTATCTTAAATGGTCCAATATATCTAGGAGATAACTTTCCTTTCACTTGGAATCTTTGTAATCTTTTGAATGGTGTGACCTTGAGATACACAAAATCTCCTGGTTCAAATGATAATTCTCTCCGTCGATTATCTGCATAACTCTTTTGTCGTGATTGTGCTGTTTTCAACCTTTCTCTGATGAGTCTGACATGAGCTTCTGCTTCTTCTACTATCTCTGGTCCTATGACCTTTCGTTCTCCTGGCTCATTCCAATGCAATGGGGTTCTGCATTTACGTCCATATAAAGCTTCAAATGGTGCCATCTGTAAACTAGCTTGCTAACTGTTATTATATGTAAACTCTGTAAATGGTAAACATTTGTCCCATGATGTTCCATAATCTAGTATACAAGCTCTTAGAAGATCTTCTAGGATTTGGTTGACTCTTTCTGTCTGTCCTCCTGTCTGCGGATGATATGCAGTACTGAAATCCAACTAGGTTCCTAGGGTTTCATGCAATCTATTCCAAAATTTGGAGGTAAATTGTGTTCCACGATTTGAAACTATCTTCTTAGGAATACCATGCAATGCCACTATTCTTTGCATGTATAACTCTGCTAATTTACTGCCATCATAAATCTTTTTGACTGGTATGAAATGAGCTACTTTATTAAGTCTGTCGACAATAACCCACATGGAATTATATCCTCCTTGAGTTTTAGGTAATCCTGTAATGAAATCCATACCAATTTCTTCCCATTTCCATAATGGTATTGGTAGAGGTTGTAGCTTTCCTGCTATTTTCTGATGTTTTGCTTGAACTCGCTGACATGTATCACAATTTGCAATGTATTATGCAATCTCTCTCTTCATATTATCCCACCAGAATCGGGTCTTCAAATCTTGATACATCTTTGTATTACCAGGGTGTATTGAGTATGGAGTTTTATGAGCTTCATGGAGAATTATTTCCTTAAGGTCTGCGTTTTGAGGTACCCAGATTCTTCCTCGATACCATACAATCCCTTGGATATTTTCAGTAAAGCCTTGAGCCTTTCCTAACTTGATTCGACTCTTGATCTTACAAATTTCTTCATCTTCCTTCTATGCATTTCCTATCTGTTCTTCAAGTTGAGGTTTTACTGTTAGAGTAGCTACCGTTCCTTGCGGTACTATTTCCACTTGATGATTCTGCAATTCTTGTTGTAGATAAGGGTTCTTCAACATAATCATTCCATGTAGGTTGTAAACTTTTCTGCTTAGGGCATCAGCCACTACATTAGCTTTTCCTGGATGGTACTGAATACTAAGATCATAATCTTTGATCAATTCCAGCCATCGTCGTTGACGCATGTTAAGCTTTGTCTGAGTAAAAATATACTTGAGGCTTTTGTGATCTGTAAAAATCTCACACTTATGTCCAATGAGATAATGCCGCCATATCTTTAAAGCATGTACCACTGCTGCTAATTCCAAATCATGGGTCGGATAATTTTCCTCATGTGGTCTCCATTGGCGTGAAGCATAGGCTACTACTCGACCTTGCTGCATTAACACACAGCCTATTCCTTGCTTTGAAGCAGCACAGTAAACTACAAAATCTTCTTTGCTGTCTGGTAAAGTGAGGACTGGTGTTGTTATCAATTTCTGCTTCAGCTTCTGAAAACTTTCTTCACACTTGATGGTCCATTCAAATGCAACATCCTTCTTTAGCAGGTTTGGAAGAGGTTTGGCAATCTGGGAAAATCCTTCAATGAATCTCCTATAATAGCCTGCTAATCCCAAGAAACTCCTAGCCTCTGAAACTGAGGTAGGTTGTTTCCACTCCTTGATAGCAGAAATTTTTGCTGAATCCACTGAAATTCCTTCTGCTGTCAACACATGTCCAAGAAATGCAATTCTTGACATCCAAAATTCACATTTGTCAAATTTGGCATAAAATTGCCTCTCTCGTAGCCTTTCCAAGATTAGGTGTAAATGTTGCTCATGTTCTTCCATACTCTTGGAATATATCAGAATGTCATCTATGAATACTATGACAAACTTGTCAAGAAAATCCATAAATGTACTGTTCATGACATTCATGAAAGCTGCCGGAGCATTGGTCAAGCCAAAAGGTACTACTGTAAACTCATATAAACCATATCTGGTAGTGAAAGTAGTCTTCGGTATATCTTCTTTCTTGATCTTCAGCTGATGATATCCAGATTTCAAATCTATCTTGGAAAATACTTTGGCTCCTCGAAGTTGATCGAACAAGTCATCAATTCTTGGTAATGGATACTTGTTCTTAATAGTGACTTCATTCAAAGCTCGGTAATCTACACACATTCGTAGAGTTCCGTCTTTCTTCCTCACAAACAAAACTGGGGCTCCCCATGGCGAAGCACTGGGTTTGATAAATCCTTTGTTTTCCAAGTCTTCTAGTTGATTCTTGAGCTCCTCCAAATCTGTAACTGGCATCCTATAGGGACGTTTTGCTATAGGTGCTGCTCCTGGTTTAAGCTCAATACTGAATTCTATTTCTCTGTCAGGTGGCATTCCTGGAAGTTCTTCTGGAAACACATCATAATATTGTTGCACTACAGGTACTTGTTCCAGGCATAATTTTTGCAATGCTTGAATAGATCTTAGCGGTTTCTTGACTGATGATCTTTCTGCATAAAATAGAACTTTCTCCCCTTGGCTACTGACAAGACTTAAGGGTTTTCTCTTCACAGTCTACTAGGCCTTTATGTTGGGACAACCAATCCATTTCCAAAATAATGTCTAGACCTTGCAGTTCTAGAACTAGTAGATTTGCCTCAAATTCTACCCCTTCTATACTGAAGATTACATTTGGGCAGATCGAGTAGACAGATAATCTAGCCCCTGGAGTTTGTATAACCATAGAGTACTCTAATGGTACTTGCTCTATATGCATTTCAACTTCAGATGCAAATGCTTTTGACATAAATGAATTTGTAGCACCAGGATCAAACAATATTAAGGCAGATGCAGATTGAATCAGAAATCTACCTAGAAAAATGTCGGTGGCGTTGCCTGCTTCTTGGATTGAAGTATAGTTTAATCTTCCTCCTTGGGTTGCAGTTGGTGCTCTACCTCTTCCTCTTCCTCGATTAGCCATGTTTCCTCCTCTTCTTGATGAAATTCCTCTAACATTCTGTGATGATGAGGCTCTGGTTACTACTGGCTGTGTTCCTGCCTGAGATCTGGCAATGGATGGTGGAAGTTGTATCCAAGGACAGAATTCTTTGCAATGCCCATGCTGTCCACAATGATAGCACTCAACACGGGGATGAGGACAATCTTTCTGAGGATGATTTCCTCTGCAGTTAGGGCACAATGTCATTGCTGGTCTGGTATTCTGATAAGACGGTCGGAAATTGGGAGTAAAAGGAACTCTTCCTCTGATTGGATTTGTCTGTGGTCGTGTTTGCTGAAGCATTCTCCACTTTCGGCTTTCTCCCCCATATTCTTCTTCTCTTCCACCTTTAAAGCTCTGTTTACAAGTGTCTGGAATTCCATGAATTCATGAGAAGCAATTTGATACTGTAAATAGTGTTGAAGTCCTTCTGTGAAGCACTCTATCTTCTTCTCTTCGGTATCCACATCTCCAGGTGCATATCGAGCCAAATGAGTGAATTGATGTAGATATGCAGTAACTGACTTATTTCCTTGGATTAAGTTCCGAAATTCTCGACGCTTAGCTGCCATAATACCAGTAGGTATATGAAATTTCCGAAATTGATCCTTAAATTCCCTCCAAGAAATATTATCTTTATCAAGGTGGGCCTCCTGGTAGTTCATCCACCATGCAGCTGCAGCTCCTGCTAACTGATGAAATCCAAACAAAACCTTCTCTCGGTCGCTGCATCGGACCGTGTCCAATTTCCTCTCGATATCCCTTAACCAATCGTCTGCAACCATGGGGTCGGTCGCCCTAGAGAAAGTTGGTGGACGGGTCTTTTGGAAATCTGTTAATCTTGCTCCTACAGTAGAAGTAGTTCCTTCTGCTGTTCCAGGAGGCAATTTCTGAACTATCTGGGCCAACAACTGGGTATGGGCCATTTGAGCTTCTTGTCGATTCTTCTCCATTGACAACAAAATTTCCTGTAGACTGGGTTGTTCATTCTGAGGAGGATTGGAACTCTGAGATCCTTGCTGAAAAAAAGGGTCTCTTGTCATAGTATCTTCTTCCTGCGGAGTCTGTCCCATGTCTTCTCTACCGCTTCGAGATCTCCTTCTCGTATCAACTATGGTGGCTCTGAAAAAAGGTTTAGACTGATCTAACTAACTAGGGCCAACTAAGACAGCAATGCAGAAATTAATGCAAACTATTTTAATGCATAAAATACTTGGGCTATTAGCCATAATACACATATTAACCATTGCAAAAGCAACAGCGAATCACAAAGCTATCATGAGCATCCACTAGCTCTATCTACACCAACCCCTAAGACACTCTGAGACAACAGAACGCACTCTCACAATCTTACCGAATTTTTAGAAAATCCAAATAAGATATTGAAATAAAAGTTTTTAGGAGCTACAAAGCTTATTATTTTTACCAAAATAAAGTTTTCAACAAATAGTTTCTAAATAAATTACGTCTTCCTGGCATGGCCACTCCCTCAAGGTGTCGTCCTACAGTCAAGTTCTCATGTTGCTCTGATACCAACTTTTCTGTCGCGCCCCGAAACTGGGACTACGACTACTCCTGTAGAGACCTAGCTCACTGCAGCTAGTCCCATACAAACACCTTTGACTTCCCAGGATAAGTCAAACACAGGAGTATATTACATTGCAACAGAGTAACTTACAAAATATTTAAGCAGTGTGGTCTGCTGGCCTTAATATTACATAAGGATTACAATGCCTACAAGGCATTTAGGGTTTAGCAAAATATTAACTACACAGCAGAAGATAGGAGACCCTCCCACAAAAGAAGTTGATGGTGGAACAACACACATCAGGGCTCTGGCGGAACTGATTCTCCTCCTTCTGGATCCACGAAGTTCTCCATGCCATCATCTTGATCAAAGAACACTCCATCTACTGAGTTGAATGTTGCAAGAGTGAGCACTTACGTACTCAGCAAGTCATAGGTAAGAGTAGATACATATAGTAGTGATGATATGAACCTAGACTAGTCAAGAATTATGGGTATTTATAAAATAATCTTTTTCTTTCATGCCTCAACACATCTATCTCATGGCAGCACTTTTCATAATATAATATAATCATTCATGTTCACTAGATTATAGCACTACCGCGACATGTCGACACACGACAGCCCACGGCAGCACTCCTTATCATGACAACACATGTCATTTGGGTAATCTTGATTTAACACATTTTATTTAGAAAAATATACTTGTGTCACACCCCGTGGATTTAATCCACCGCAGCAGACTCCTATAAACCCGGGAGCTCAGAGTATTCGAATACGTTTTTAACTCTGCAGAGAGGTACCAATTTACCCGCAAGATATTCCACTTTCAAGCCCATCCTATCAATATGATTAGACCCTTCCTCACAACCATGTGTGAGTGGCAAGGTGGAGATAACAAGAACTTTTGTTATGCATCACTTACAATTCACCCCCAACCCTGTGGCTCTCCGCGAACCACAACTGTGGCAGGTTGTATCCAAACCTCCACCCCTCTGCTTATTCCCATTACTAGGTCAGCGTGCTTGATCACCTTCAGTGATATGTTTGGGAGCCATTCTCCGTGCTTATCGTGCATCACTACACATCTCATGCAGGGGTTTCATGTGTGATCCACATAATTACTTGATCAGGCCTGTCCCATACCAGGCTTGCGGTTAGCACGTTGTTCATGCCACTAGACGCACAACACAAGATTCTAGTCCTTATATACCAGTGACCAGACCATCCACAACCCTACACCTTCAGTGCCTGCATACCTTCGCAGTTTAGCACCTCCAGTGCAACAGCCTTCCATACCATTTTTCTGGTCACGGCTAGGGGTTTTATTTCATGAATATAAGTATATAAATACATATAATAGTTCATGGCTCAAAACTTGTTTATTTCACATTTCACAGATAACCAGTCAAGTACTGCCAATTCATAAATCAACCATTCTCAATCTTTCTCATGCAATATTATCTATATTCAAGGTTATGTTTTAGCAACATTTAAAATATAGGTTCAAGATGACCAAGGATATGACTTGCCTTCCACGTCGTAAGATACAGCAGTTGATGACGGGTCAACAGCAAAATCTTCAAAGTCAGCTTTTGGATCTGCTCGACGACAAACAAACACACAATGATAACTTATAATATTAAAATATTTTATGACTTATATGCAGAAATGCTCAACAAGAATGATTGAACTATACTGGAGATAATTTGAACTACAAATTGAACCGAGTCGAGATTCTAGGGTTTCAAGGAATCTGGCTAAGGATGGTGATTAGATAATCTTAGGGTTCAGGATTACAACTGGGATAATAATTTTGTGGCTAGTTTAATCAAAACAGCGAATGTCAGCAGATTGACATTCAGATCAAGGCTTGGACATAGCTTTAAGAAAAGCTAGAGTGCTTATCTCAAGTTGTGGTAGTAGCAGAAAATGTAGATCACAACTCTACAAATTCAGTGGACAAAGTGGTTTTCAAATTGCACAACCAGAAGTGGGTAAACAAGGCCAATGCCACTGGATGACAAGCTCTGGCATAGAGCTGACAATGCCAAAAACTAGGGCTTAGCATAAAATGCTGTTCAAGGGCTCAACTGATGTGCTAACTTTGTCTAGGAGGAAGGCTTGAGTAACAGGAACAAAAGTTACAATAGGATCTATGGCTGAAAATGGCTAGACAGCAAGAAATTTGGTGATGAACTGTAGTGAACTCGCTGCACTGGAACAGTTCTGGACAACAAACTTGGCAAAGCTGTAACTTCCAATCTAGGCCAATCTAGGTGTCGGGCTAGAAGACAAAAATGTTCAGGAGATCAAAGCATACACACTGGACAAGGTGGTTAGGGCTGAAACGGTTGGGAAAAGTTTTCCGGTGATCGGCGCCGGGGAAGAAGCTCTGGATTTGGTCATTTTCAATACAGGCCGAAAGAACTTAATTCCTTGCTCTAGGAGTGATAGTAGGGTATAAGTAAACTACTGGTAGCATCAATTTGACCGGAGGATCGCCGATATGGCCTGGCGACGAGAGCCAGTGACTGCTAAATTGCAAAATCGGGAATAGCTTCAAATTCGGATCAATTGATGATTCTAAGTTCACAGGCATGCATAAAAAGGTTCACTGATCAATTTAGATTACAAATTCGAAAGCTAAAACGAATTGAATCGGGCTGCATTGCCGGAACAGGGCATTTTGCAATCCCGGCGATCACCGGCGTTAGGGTCGACCGGAGAGCAATTATATAGTACTACACAGAGAGGATGAGTAGGGGAACTCACTGATGGCTGTAATTCGAAGTTTGGTGCTGCAGGGCGTCCTGGCACCGTGAGCCTCCTCGACGGTTCGCTGGAGAAGAAAGCTAAAGCAGCAATTTCTGGGACTTGGCTGATTTCCAGTGAGGTGTGAAGGAGCTACTGAGTACAGGGATGCTTAAATAGGCAGGCGAAGCTTGCGAAGAGGGGACAATGAAGTGATTGGCAGCTGGGGATGAGACCGGTTGTGTGCTGAACAACAGCGGCGAAGACACAGCGAAGAACGGTGATTGCGACGGCGACAAGTTTGCAGCTAATCATAGTGTCGTTCCATCGGGACTTGGCAATGCTGTAGCAAGCGGTGGCGACAACTATTGGCGCGGCAAAGCGACGTGGCGGGGAGTTGCTGACAAAAGGCTGTTGGTCGAGCGGGAGCAGGCGCTGGTCGTCGATGTTGCAACGACGTTGCCACGGCATGGGCTGAAGCGAGGACACGTACACACAACATGCACTGTCACGAGCGCGGCGAAACTTGGCCGGCGGCGAGCGTGCACGGCGTAAGGAAACCTCGGCGAGCTCTGGTCGTGAACAGCTAAGTTCTCTGGTCGAATTGGGCTGAGTTGCAATTTCAAATTCTTGATTTGGACTGATCTGTAAATCTGGTGATTTAGAGGGTTTAGACTGAAATTGATTTCACTGATCTGGCAGATTATATTCAACAGGATATTTGGCAAAGTTGTTTGGTAAAATTTGGCACATTTGAATAGTTTTTGATACAAACTGAAAATAGGGTATTTTAAGGTAATTGAAATTTGAATTTCAATTGATTTCGAATTCTGGCATTTAGGATGAGATTTTGAAATCTGAACAGAAGAGAAACTTGTGTAAATTAGCATTTAGAAAAGATTTGTTGAAGAAATTCTGAAATTGGAGTTAATCTGAAGATTTTGGCCTTTTTGGGTTTCCAGATATCAGATAAAGGACTAATTTGTAATAACTCTTGGACTGATATGCGAAAAGAGTCTAGATGATAAAATCTGGCTGCCAACTTTCTGGTTTAAGGTATTGGCATACCCATGATCATATTCCACGAATAATCTGGTCTGAACTTAGTCAAGATTTTTATTAAATATGGATTTCTGAAACTTAGGGTATTTAGGTAATATAAGATATTCTGTTTTCGATAACAGAAAGGAGTTGAAAAATCTGGAAGTTAGAGATAGAATTGAATCTGGGTTCTGAAGGCTTTTAGATTCAGGATAACTAATAGATCACATTTAAAAAATCTGATCTTGATTTGGGGTTCACAAGAAAGATTTGGAGATTTTAGGGCTTAAGATAGATACTGATCTGGCTACTACTACTGATACATGCATGCATGCTATTTATGAAAAAGGAAGTTTTCACCCCTAAACTCAGGGTGTTACAGTTATTGTGGATAGACTCACCAAGGTTGCACACTTCATACCAGTCAAGAAAACCTACAGTGTCAACAAATTAGCAGAATTGTACATGCAGAGAATAGTAGCACTACATAGCATTCCCAAGAGGATAGTCTCAGATCGAGTAGTACAATTCACATCCAAGTTCTGGGACAGACTTCATGAGACTCTAGGAACCCAGATAAGTTTCAGCATTGCATATCACCCTCAGACGGGAGGACAAATCGAAAGAGTAAATCAAATCCTAGAAGATCTCCTAAGAGCGTGCATATTGGATAATGGGACAACATGGAATAAGTGCCTACCATTTGCGGAATTCACCTACAACAACAGTTACCAAGCTAGCTTACAAATGGCATCATGCGAAGCACTATATGGATGAAAATGCAGAACCCCATTCATTGGAATGAACCGGGAGAGCGAAAAGTGATAGGTCCCTAGATTGTGGAAGAAGCAGAAGCTCATGTCAAGCTCATCAGAGAGATTGAAAGCAGCACAATCCCGACAGAAGAGTTATGTGGACCATCGATGAAGATAATTATCATTTGAGCTAGATGGTTTAGTCTATCTCAAGGTTACACCATTCAAGGGATTGAAAAGATTCCAAGTGAAAGGAAAGTTATCTCCAAGGTACATTGGACTGTTCAAGGTAATCAAGAGAAAAGGGGAAGTGTCATATAAATTGGAATTACCTTTAGGACTTGCAGGAGTGCATGACGTGTTCCATGTCTCGCAACTCCGGAAGTGCTTAAAGAAGCCCACCGATTGGATAGAAGCACAAGGGTTCCCATTGCAAGAAAATCTTACTTACTCAGAGAACCCAATTCGGATCCTGGATACTGACGAGCGTAAGCTAAGGAGGAAGAAGATCAGATTATGTAAGGTTCAATGGGAGAACCATACAGAGCAAGAAGCCACTTGGGAGAGAGAAGAAGACCTACAGCAAGCATATCCTTACCTTTTTCCTGTCTTAGGTAAATCTCGGGGGCGAGATTTCTTTAAGGAGGTTAGATCTGTCACACCCTGGTTTTGGGGGTGAAAATTTCCTTTTCATGAAAAATCATGCATGCATGTATCTTGGTAGTAGTAGCCAAATCTTCTAGTTTAAACGAGATTTGATCCCCAAAAAAATCTGAAAATCTATCCTGTAGATCCAATTCAAGATCAGATTGCTCAGGTATGACCTATCATCTATCCTGAGTATAAAAGCCTTCAAAGCCAGATCAAATTTGATCTCTAACTCCCATAATTATCAATTCCTTTCTGTTTTCGAAAAACAGAAATTATTTAAATTACCCTAAATACCCTGAGTTCAGATTCATATTTAACCAAATACTGACCTAATCCAGACCAGATTATTCTTGTATTATGATCATGGGTATGCCAATACCTTAATCCAAAAAGTTGGCAGCTAGATTCCCCCATCTAGACCCTTTTCGCAAATCAGTCCAGATTGTATCGCAGATTAGTCCTTTTCTGATTTTCCAGAAGCCTGAAAAGGCTAAAAGCCACAAATTAGTTCCAAATCTCAATCTAATTCAGGGAACACCTCCCAAATGCTATTCAATACAAAATCTCCTTTTGTTGGAACATCAAAATATCAACCTAAGTCTCAGAATTCTAGTTTCCACAAAACCCCGATTTGAAGTACCCTAAGTACCCTGTTTTCGTTTTATTTGAAAACTACTAAGATGTTCCATATTTTATCAAATACCTTTGCCAAAATATTTTTTGAATAAAGTTTTTCAAAGCTGTGAAGTCAAAATCAGCCCTAACCACCTAGATCCCAGATTTTACAATTCAGTCCAAACCAAAAATCAGCAAATTGTAGTCAGGTCCAGCCACCTGTTTTCGACTGCGACCAGGCGCATCGCTTTGCTGTGTTCTTCGCTGCCGGTGGAGCTCCGCCGTCGCCAGCTTTGCCACCACCTCGCCACCACGTGTGCGCATTTTCTCGGCTACCGTGGAGCGACTGCAGCAGCACCAGTGCTGTCTCGTCTCGTGCGCGCGCGTGCCTGCAGCTGTGTCAGGTCTTTTGTGCCACATTGTTGCCATGCCGGAGCTGCAAATCTTTTCGCCATCGCATCATCTAGAGCAGTGCACGCTAGCTGGAAAAAGCCGTCGAGGCCACCATGTGCCCTCGTGTCGTCACTGTCATGACCGTCCAGTCACTTTGCACTCGAATCAACCGCTGCAATTTTCCAGAAATTTCCAGCCGTTACTGGTCGCTGCGCCTATTTAAGCTTCCCTGTAGCTAGCAGCAACTTCACCCCACTCCAGAACCAGCAAAACCACTGTCTTCTCGTCTTCGTCTTCTTCTCCGGTGAGCCAGCGAGGAGGAGCTCGGTGCTAGCTCAAACCACTGCACCAATGTTCAAATTAACTCGACCAGTGAGTACCTCCCTCCTTCCTCTCTGTGCTGTACCATTTAATTGAACTGCGGCGACCCCTAACGCCGGCGATTGCCGAAGATTGACATTTCCCTGTTTTGGCAATGCTGATCGATTTAGCCCGAATTAGCTCACCTGTTAGTAGGGTATTATGATCAGTAGCCCCATCTTAGCAAGCCTGTGCCTTTAGATTTCAAAATTGAGCTTGGATTGAAGCTTCCCAACTTTTCGCGCACCGCCGGCAACAGGCTCACGTCGCCAGGCTGCATCACCGATTCCCCGACCAAATTAGCCCTACTAGAAGGTTCCCCTCACCACCCTATTGCTCTCACAACGAGCAATTGATCTCTAAAGCCGTGTATCAAGTTTGCCCAAATCCAGTGCCTTCTTCTCTGGTGCAGTTCACCAGAATTTGCCGTCGGCCACCGCCGTCGATGCCACCATGTCTTGCAGCTTCGCCTCAATCTCCTAAGCACATCTCTCCACTACCCCGATCTTTGGTTCCGCACGAAATCACCAGATTTATCCATGCCAAGACTTTTCCAGAAGCTGTACTGTGCTGTGTCGCCACCGTAATTCCTCGCTGCCGTTCATCGCCGTTAGGCCATCACAGCTACTGAAACCACCACCATTGGATTATTGTTGTCTTCGCCTACCTCCCAGACATAGTTGGAGAAGAAATCAAGCCCTAAATTGATCAATCACCAAAAACCCTAGAAATTGACAGTGCACAGACATCCAGTACACTGTGTCCAGGGGTATTTTTGCAAAATCTTTGACTTCCTGGACTTTCCTGTGAAAACCACTTTGTCAAATAGTTACCTTACTGCATTATGCACCATATGCTTGAATCAAACCCCTTTTTGTCCATTAGGAACTATCCAAACCTTGTCAATGCCACTTCTTGACATTGTCAGCCCTTGTCAGTTCATGTCAGCCAGTGGCATTGGGCCAGTTGGACAACTTCTGGTTGTGCTAATTGAAATCCACTTTGTCCCCTAAGCCTGTAGAGCCATGTTCTACATTTCCTTCAATGACCACACCTTGAGTTAAGCCCTCTAGCTTTCTCTGAAGCTATGTCAGGCCATGAACCGAATGTCGATCTATAGACATTCACTGTTTTTGAGCAAACCAGCCATGGACTCAATATCAATTTTGATGCCTTGAAATCCTGAGAGCCTCTAACACCCATCCTTAGCCCAGATTCAGTACATTCTAGGGTTTTGACCCAGATCAGCTTGCAAGCTCAGTCTGTTTCAGCATCACCGAGATCATTTCTCTTATGTGCATGTTGCATGTAGATTTTAAATCATTTAAAATAGTTTGTTATCCTTGTGTGCTTTGTTTGTTGGAGAGTAGATCAAGAGCTCGAGTTCGAGGACTTCGTCGTTGAGCCGACATCGATTGTTGTACCGTACGACGCAAAAGGCAAGTCATATTCTTGAACATATTGAACCTATATTTTAAAGAATTGTTAAGATATTACCTTGATTATAAAATGAGTATTGCATGTGATGAGAAAAGAATGATGGGCAGTACTAGGCTGGATGCTGTAACACCCCTGTTTTGCCAAACCCTAAAATAGCCAAAATCCACATCTTGACCCCAAACCCTAATCTGCTTCAGCCATTCCCTTCTAAATGTTGTTCAGAACATTTTTCCCTTCGGGATCATCCCCAAAATATCATCCTAAAGCTGAGTTTCAACCTTTGCCATTTTAAAACCCTAATTACCCTATTTTACCCTAAACTGTTTTCCCTAATTTTGTCGAAACCCTTCAGATCTTGCCTGATCTTACCAAACTTTGGCCAGATAAGTTCTAATAATTTTATGCAACTTATCTGCGAAATCAGATTTCAGATCGGACCCTCAGATCTCCAGATTTGCAATCAGGCCCAAGTTCTATTCAAATTTTCCTCACAAATCAGTCCCTGGAGCAAGTTTCAAAAATTGCAGAACGGCCCAAACTTCTTTTCAGGTCCATTCGACCAGCGCCTGGTCGTTGGCTACGACCAGCGCGTCTTCGCCGTTGCCGCGCCGTGTTTTCGCCGCGTTTGCTCGCCGCCGGCCACCGCTTTTTGTCGCCTGTGTTGTGAACAACCGAGCCACCCCGCGCGCACGTGCCAGCACAGTTGCGTCGCCTTGCCCAGCGGTTAAACGACTGCGCTCCAGTAGCGTTTCGCGTGCGCGCTCCCGTTGCCGTGGCAATTGCATGCGTGTACGTGTCGTTGCCGGAGCTACGTTGTCGCCTCCGCACCTGCGCCGTCCCGGACGAAGTTCCAAGGCACCCTGGCGTCGCTGGCAAAGCTGCAGCACCGCCTGAAGCGTATCACATCGCCGTCGCCGTCGTTGCGCCTGCGCCCGACAAATTTTTCCCCGGCGCAAGCAACCGCTGTCGTGTTTTCCCTCGCAAACTCCGTCCTCGTGCCTATTTAAACCCTCCCTGTACTTTGAGAGCCTCAAGCCTCCAGAAAATCGGCTAAGTCCCAAACTTCACCGTTTTCGCTTTCTTCTCCGGCGAGCTAGTGAGTGAGCTCACGGTGCTAGCCCATTCCACAGCCCCTTTCTCCAATCCAAGTTCACCAGTGAGTTCCCCTCGTCCCCCTCTCTGTTTAGTAGCAACCAATTGCACCAGATCGATCCCCATCGCCGGTGATCGCCGGAAAGGCCCAATTGCCCTGTTTCCCCAATGCTAACCATTTTATCCCGAATTAGCTCTCGTCCCAGTATTAGAAATTGATCCTTAGCCATTTCTTAGCAAGCCTGTTGAATCAGGATCCCCAATTGCGCTCAAATCGAAGAAATCCCAAACTGGAACCTCAGCCAGTTCGCCGGACCTCGTCGCCGAGCCTCTCCGGCCAATCTCCAATGAAATTAACCCCTCCAGTAGCCTTGTTGTGCCCTAGAGATCATTCCCAAGCTTGGAATTGAGCTCATTCGCCCTGTATCAAAAATCCCCGAGCTCTAGTGTCGTCTTCTCCAGCGCCGGTCGCCGGAATTATTTCCCGGCCGATCTAGCCCCTGAAACTTTGTCCCTTAGCTTCGCCTCACCTCCCTGAGCAATTTCTTCCACTAGCTCGACACCTGGATCTGCCTAGATTGTGAGTTATGCCTTTTCCAAATCTTTGTCCAGAGCTGTACCTGTGCCATGTCACCACTGCAGTTCATCGCCGGATTTGGCCACCCTCCGGCCACTTTCAGCCCTTATTCCTGTTGAGTATTTTATTCCTGGTAGTAATGCCTACCTCCCAGACAAAGTGTTGCATCAATTGGAGCCCTGGATCAAAAGTTAAGCCATGCCCTAGTTTCTGGCCACGTCCAGCACTATGTCAGTGCATGTCAGCCACTGGCATTGACCTTGTTCAGCCCCTTCTGGTTGAGCAATTGAAATGCCACCTTGTCCTTTAGATTCCTGGAGTTAAGATCTACATCTTTCCCTTCTATCACTTCTCCAGAAAACCATCCTAAGACTAGTTTGAAGCCATGCCAAAGCCATGAACTGAATGTCAACCCTTCGACGTTCAATCCTTTTTAGCCGTTTCTTCGACCAGAGCCCTTGTGACCTTGCCCTAACCTTTTCCCCTGCATGCATGACTTATTTACTTAATAATTTCTATAGAAACTATTTTCTGTATGCTTATGGTATGTGTTTGTGTGTTGGTTGATTGCCGCAGAGTCAGAAGCGGAAGGAGCGGAAGAAGTCTTTGAAGATCCGTCTGAGTATTTAGACCCAACATCGCAAGGCAAGCCTCATTCCTTTGATCATGTCTCACCCAATATTTTCATATGAAGTATATTCACTGTTTCTTACTATGCATGCTTATTTGAAATACAAGTTATGTTTGAATGACATGAGTAGATATTACCTAATGGATCATGAAACCCCTTTTTGTTATTGAACCTTTATATATATGCTTTTGTCACCCTAGGACTCATATACTGAATATTCACATTAAACTTGAAATGGTCAAATACATGAGAAGTTATAATCAAAACCGCTTTGTCAAGAAAACTGATAAAAGGGATCAGTAGTGAGGATTGGATTGTATGGAGAGGGTGCGGTGCGCACCAGGGAATGTGAATGTTCCTCACTATTGATTCATAAGGACGAGAACCTTGTGCTGTGTCTCTATGCGAATTGTAAACGTACCAACCACTTGCCTGGTATGGGACAGGCACAACTTAGTAACTTTTTGGTATTAGCAGTTCCCTGCATGTTTGTCGGTCTGGTTTCTCGCGTGGAAACTGGTGGGCCGCAGTTCGGCCATGAGTGATGTGAGTTCAGAAAAATGATGAGAGATAAAGGTGGAAAGAAGGAAGATGCCCTACGCCTCAGATTAAGCCGTGCGCGGTTGTAATCTTGAATGGTCATATGTCTTGCGTGGACACAGACCAAGGCTATGTGTCTTGCGGGAACATAAGCCAGAGGCTAGGAAGTAAGGCAGTGGGGAGGACCCACAACGGTACTTGAGACTTAATTGTCTATTTATCGGGCGGGGATACTGTTAATACTGAACTGTAAAAGCGTTGTGTGATCTCGGCCTTGTCACATGTGTATAAGTCACATGGAGCTGATCCGACTTGAAAGCCGAGTGAACCAGTGGATTTAAAAAGAGGTACACCTTTGCAAAGTGTAAAAGAAGTATCAGATACTCTGTACTCCCAGGTTCAGGAGTCTTTTCGTAGTGGATGTTATCCATGGGTTATAGCACAAGTAATGTTTTGGAATATTTTCATAATGCGGTTAACAAAGTAGTGACTCATGGGAGACCACTACATCTAATGTTTTATTGAAAACCCGTTTAATGTTTAAAGTATCATCTTCATGATAAAGTACTGTTTTACCGAACAAATGACTTGGAAATCTATATATCTCTATCCATATGAAACTGAAACCCCGGAATCATATGTTTCACCCTCATGTATGTACAATTGCATTAATCCCCGGAATGAGTGTTGCTGAGCACCAAGTGCTCACCCTTGCATTTATATCCAACTGTAGAAGAGGGATTCGAGGATCCCGATTCCTGCAGTTATGAGTACCCAACCGAGGATGGAAGTGCCCCGGACGAGCCCACGTTCTAGAAGGATTATGCACCAAGTCAAGTCAGATGTGGGAGCAGCCTCTCCAACTCCGCTGCTGATTGAAGCCAAGCTGTTTGTTGTTGCTTTGTGCTTTATGTTGTGTGTTCGGTACTTGGATACCGATTCTGGTCCTGATAAACTAGTTATTTTCTTAGCAACTCTACTTAGCGCCATTTTCGGTGCTTTGGCTATGTAATATTGGCCATGTTGGCCTGATACTTGTTTAATGTTATTAATATGCTTGTGTGGTTTGGAGCTCATGTGACATCCTGCTGTGTGTAACCTACCTGGGCGGTTACCAAGGTGATCCTCAAATGGGGGTCTCACAGATGGCTTCGAAAATGTGAATTATGGTAGTGAGCCATAAGTAATATATATAGATATATATATATATATATATATGTACATATTTTACATTCATGAAATAAAGCCCCTAGCCGTGACCAGTATTTTGGTATAGAATGGTGGAAGTAGTGGATGTGCTTGGTAGCACTGGATGTGCATGGGTTGTGGTATGACCTGGTCGCTGGCATATAAGGACTAGAACCTTTTGTTGTGTGTCTAGTAGCATGAAAAATGTACTGATCGCAAGCCTGGTATGGGATAGGCCTAAACAACTAGTATGTGGATCGCACATGAAACCCCTGCATGAGATGGAATGTGACGCACGATTAGCACGGAGTGCGGTTCCTACACATATCACTGGATGTGATTGCACGCTGACCCAGTAATAGGAAGATGCAGTATGGGGTGGGGTATAGCCCGCCACAACTGTGGTTTGAGTGAAACCACAGGGTCTGGGGTGAATTGTGTGTGAAACATGACAAAAGTTCTTGTTATCTCCACCTTGCCACTCGCACATGGTTGTCGTAGGATCGAAGATGCTGACTAGGGGGGGTGAATAGGAGGCTCTAAAACTTTTCAATTAAAAATAACTTTTGCAAAGAATAAGAGCAAAAACAATATTGCATAAATACAAGAAAGAGAGAAGAAGACAAACACAAGAATTTTTTCCGAGGTCTCGGAGACACGCCCGGTCTCCACTACTCCTCGTTGAAGCACTCAAATGAATGAGTCTTGCTTCAATATCCACGAAGGATATTTCTCACTAGTGGTTGCTGCTTGTCCACTCCAGAAAGGCGAGCACCGATGCCTTTACAATCATGCCGAGCCTCTTCAATAATCTCCGAACAGAAGAGGTCAATGGCCACGCCACCAAACCGTCTAGGTGAGGGCGTTCACCAAGAGTAATAAGCTGCAAGATCTCCTAGACCTCCAACAAATACTGAGAAACTTCTAAGGATGCAAATGATGCAAATGAATGCTCTCAAAAGATCTCTCTCAATCACACTGAATGATACTTGATCAAAAGATCAAGATTTTAGCACTTGGGCTCAAGTGTATATAAAATATATCTCTTGGTTCTTAAAAAAAACAGCTCAAAAATTGTTTATAAACAGTGATCAAAATCTGCCCAAATGTGTTTATAAAACTGATCAAAATGTGAAAAGAAACTTCTCAAAAATCTATTCTAACACTGTTTAAAAATTGCTCGAAAATGTGAACAGAAACTGCTCAAAAAAAGGTTTTAAAAACTGCTAAAAAACAGTAGTAAAAATCTGCTCAAAAGTGTTATAAAAACTGCTCAAAAACAGTAGTAAAAATCTACTCAAAAGTGTTTTAAGAACTGGTCAAAAACAGTAGCAAAAATCTGCTCAAAAGTGTTTTTAGAACTGGTCAAAACAGTGGAGAAATCTACCCAAAAGTGTTTATAAAAGAACTGATCAAAAACTGCTCAAAGACTCTTCAAAAGTGTATAGAAAATATAGCTCAAGATGTGTATGAGAATGTGGCTCAAGGATGATATAAATACTGCTCAAAACATCTGTATTTATAGCCCAACCTCTCAGCTAGCCGTTGTGGTCGAAAAGGAAAGAAATCAGGCCAGCTAACAGCCAGCTTCGACCTCTAACGGCTAGTAAATAGCCATTGGAACCTCTGGTCGAATGAACAGTATTTACTGGTCGAATGAATAGTGTTATTGGTCGTATATACAGTAACTGATCAAATGAACAGTACATGATAGTGTCTGGTCAAGTGAACAGTACTCGTGTGATCACTGGTCGAATGAACAGTACTACTGAATGAAGAGTGCTACTAGTCGAATGAACAGTACCTGGTCAAATAAACAGCACTCGGATGACCAGTTTCAGTTCCTCTTTGAGATTCTTGACCAAGATTGAATGAATGTGAATGCAACATATGACCTAAGAGTTTCTCAGTTTTTGTCGACACTAAAAAAGATTTTGCAACCCCTCTTAACAGTACGGTTTAAACTAAAAAGGAATTTCTTATAAAACCAGTCAAACTCCAAACTCTAAGACCAGTACAGTAAACTAGCACTTACCTTAGGTCTTTGTTGCTTCCTTCTTGGCGACCTTGTGCTTGCGATCTTGGTTCGCGACCTTGCGCCTTGCGACCTTTCTTCTTTTCACCTAATCTTATTGATTATACTTAAGGCAAATAGATTAGTCTAAGACACTTGTTGTCATTTATCATCAAATTCAAGATTAAGGGCCTAGAAACAACACTCTCCCCTTTTTGATGATTGATGACAACAAGTGTTTAAATGAAAAATATTTAATAATGACTCCCGCTTAGTGTATGCATAGGCATTAGATATGCAAGAACTCCCCCTGAATGCATGCATATATAAATACACATATGAGTCATTTGAGAGTCCACAAAGAATAAACAATGAGCACATAAACTATCAATAATGTCATACAAGAATCCCTTCCCAATCTCTCCCTAATCTCTCTCTAATCTCTCCCCCTTTGACATCAAGCACAAAAAGGTGGGAGGACAACAAAGCAGACATTTAACTTGCATTTGATATATCAATAATATACAATTCACTTCTAAGAAAGCAAAATCTAGTCTCATCTAAAGGTTCGGTGAAGATGTCTGTTGGGGGAAATCTCCGCGGGATCAAGTCCAGGTAATAGGCCCCCCAGTGGCTTGTCCCGGGTGCCTTGTGGTTTGTCCCGGGCGCTATCGCTTTCCTAAAGACAAGGGCCCCCGGTTCCCGGTCAGGTGAGGATCACGCGAGAAGCGCCTCGGGAATCGGCGGGGACACCTGTCAAGCATCTAAGCCTCGTGGTCAGAAGAAGGACGCTAGTGCCCCTCGATCCAACGGTTACAGATAGGGCAGTTTAGTCTTGTTGCATCTTTTGGGCCTATATAAGCCCTTGTAACCCCTCATGTAAAGACGACAACTCATTTTTACTCTAATACACAAAATCAAACAGGCGTGCTTAGGAGCCATCTCACCCCGAGAGAACTCCCCTAGCCAACTCTAATTGGGAGCACGTCGACAGGACTAGGGCCTCCACCGAGGCCTGAACCTGTATAAATCTCTATGTCACTTGCTGTGTTTGCTCGACGGGAGAGGACCGGTCACGCGGTGAGCTCGCGTCATCTTTTCTCCGCTAGGAACCTCAACAAAACTTGCCAGGGTACTCGCAATACCACAACAGTTGGCGCTGTCCGTGGGAATCCATGACAAATCGCCATGGCTCCCCCGAGGACGAGGGCTCGCGCCCTTCCCAGTGACCCGGCGCCACCCCTCCGAAGCGCGGCCGTCCAGTGCTGCCACCCGGACACGGCCAAACCCAGGTACCACCTCTAACTCTTCCGGTAGTTTCCGATGGATAGGGCTCTGAGTCCAACCCGACGACCTCGAACGCTCCTGGGGGGACTGGCTTTCCCCTGGTGGCTCCCTCGGCCTCCCGGGACACGCTACTCGAAGCTCTTGTGGAGGGCCAGCTCCGCGCCCAGCGCTCGATGCATGAACTCCTCCGCGTTCTGGCGTGGTCGCTGGTCCCCATCTACCCACAGTTCCCATTCATGGGGGCAATGCCCCCATTTTTGGGACATCCAGTGGCCCCTCCGACCCTCAGAGGTCAGGTTGCTCCTGGGGCCTGTGGTTCCAACGGGGGTTACGCTCTGGCGGGCCCATCATCCGGAGCCTTCCCGGTCTCGGGGGCGCTGCCGATGCCACGGACTTACCCCGTCCCCGGAGTCTTCCCCATGCCGTTGATCCACTCCGCGCCCGGGGGCTTCCCGAGACCGCCGGTTGTGCCAGCTGTTCCGGAGGTGGCCCGCCGAACGACTCCTGCGCCGCCGCCGGACCTTCCCCGTCAGGGTCCCCACCCTCTGGTTCCAGACGGTACTCCCGGGGACCGCCCGGTAATGGATTCCGCCCACGCCCCGGTTGCGTCTCACGCACTCGCAGTCGATGCGCACGATCTCCCTCCTCCCCCAGGGCCGCCCCAAGGGCTCCCCCGGTAGATCAAGTCCGCTTCACCCGGGAGGAGGTCAAGCAAATGCGCACCACCAGGTCTGGGGAGCCTCCCTCGCACGGTAACCCGGAGCCTCCGCCGGGTCATGGACGCGGGGAGCCCCGCTCTCGCTCTGGCTGGGGCAAGACACCCGCTGAAGAACCAATGGCCGCTGGGGGGTTCCTGGACATCCTGGAGGTCAGCTCGACCAACCCGTAGGAAAAATGACGCTACCGCCATGTCGGCGGACCTCTTGGGCCCCTCCTTGACTCCGACAACGAATGCGCATCCCCCATCAAAGGGGACAGCGACTGGGACTCCCCCCGAGAGGTGGAAGGGGCTAACCAACCACTGTGCCGCAGACTCCGGTGCATTCGATGGCCGTGGCCTTACCGTCCGCCGCACATCGAGCACTACAATGGTGAGGCCGACCCTTATGAGTTTGTGCAGGTGTATTCCACAGCCATTTCGGCGGCTGGGGGGGATGAGACAGTCCAGTGCAATGTCTTCTCCCTCTACCTGACTGGGATCACCCGCTCGTGGTTCTACAACTTGAAGGCCGGCTCCATCAAGTGCTTTGCGCAGCTAAAACACGAGTTCTACGCAAACTTCCAGGGGAACTACGTGCGCCCCCTGGATTCCTAGCAACTGTACACTGTTCGACAGAGGACGGGGGAGACCATCCACAGCTTCTTCAAGTGCTTTGCTCAGGTCAAGAGCAAAGTAGCTCTCGTCCTTGACTCCACAGTCATTGAGGTGTGTAAAAGCGGAATCCTCCCCGGGGAGCTCCACCGGAGGCTCTCCCGAAGCTGCCCCTCCTTTGCCGACGAGCTCTTCACAATACTCGAGAAGTACGCTCGGGCGGAGGAGGATGACCTCTGGAAAAGAACCAGGGAGCCCCCGCTCCCGTCGACCAGGAAGCCAGGGACCCCCTCAAACACACCAAGAGGGGCAATCGTAGTGAGCCATGGCCTCGGGACACCTTTGTCCTCGAGGATAGAGGCGGCTCGCGCAATGCCTTCAAGGGCAACCGCCCCTTCCCAAGCTGAAAGGTCATGGGGGAGGGTAGTCATCCTGCGGCCGCGAAGGCATAGCGACAGGAGGCAGGGAAGGTCTGTGATGTACCTTCCGCAAGTCCAATACCCACGCCACCCGGGAATGCCACCAACTACTCCAACACTTCGCCGCATTCCTCGACCAGCATGGGTAGGGGGGACCCCTGCCTCCTTGCCCTCTCAGCCGGCCTTACTGGCCCTTCCTGCCCTCGCAGGGGGACAGCCAGGACAAGCGCGGGAAGGGGACCCATCAGAAACGCTCCCCTTCCAAACCTCCCAAAGGCGTGTCAACATCATCATGGGAGGGTCCGCCTCCGGGCGGGACTCTAAGAGCCAGCAGAAGGAGTACGCGTGTGAAGTAAAGGTAGTAGAGGTGCTGCACACTTCTCGGCCACCCAAGTGGTCAGATGTCCCCCTCACTTTTACAGCAGAAGACGCGCGTGGGGTTCGCTTCCCCCATGATGATGCGCTCATCATCTCCGCCACCCTCTACAACTGCCACCTGCCACGCATCCACGTCGATGGCTGAAGCTCCACCAACGTCCTGTACCTAAAGGCGTTTAGGGAAATGCAGGTCGACGAGAAGCTACTACAGCCCGCAGCAGGGCCGTTGCAGGGATTCGTCCCGTGGGGAAGGTGGATCTCCCCATGACCTTTGGAACCTCGGACAACTACCGGACAGAGATGGTCTGGTTCGACGTGGTGGACCCCCCTCCTCGTACAACGCAATCATGGGGAGGACCTCGATCAACCACTTGGGGGCTGCAATCCACCAGAGCTATCTCTGTGTGAAGATCCTCAGGCCTCACGGCGTAATCACCACCCGGGGAGACCAAGACGTGGCCCACGCTCTATACAAGCACGCCGTCACAATGATCAGGAGCGTCAACTTGATCAAGACCCCGGGGGGAGAAACCTCTTCCTCGGAGCCAGAGACCGCCGCGGTACCTTCTGGGAGGCCTCTCCCCATGCCGCATCCGGAAGGGGACCTCTGAAAGGTCCCGCTGTCCCCAGACGACGGGGACAAGACCGTCAGGATCGGGGCGGATCTACACGAGTGTCGACGATTCGGACTCGGAGTCCTCAGCCAAACTTATGCAAAATTTGTAATAGTGAGACCTTTCAAGATGACCCTCCGGGAAGGTATGTAGAACAATGGTGAACAGGAGCACAGAGAGATTTATACAGGTTCGGGCCCTCGATGGTGGGAGTAAAAGCCCTACGTCCTGTTAGGATTTCACTATAGGTGATAAAAGGTTACAAAATGGCAGAAAAACTCTTTCACAAGCGAAAGATTTTTCCTATGTAAACGTACAGAATAAAGCCAGGAAGGCTTGTAAAGACTATCTAATTTAGGCCGTAGACTTGGCTGTTTTTAGTGGTTGAGAAGCGTTGTGTCTCACTTGTATCAGAAGTCTTGTTCTTCCAAATGGATCGGATCCTCTTGTTTGATGTATTTCGCCACCCTTTTATACTGGTCGAAAGGGTGCCATGTTGTAACTGCATCAAACAGTTGTTTGGACGGTTGGATGCGGTTCATTGAACCGCTCTTAACTTCCAAGTAAATTAAGCATGTGTTATTCGCGAAATAACTGCTTGTATTAACCTCCTGGTGGTTAGTCTTCTACGTGGAGGAATCTTCGGGATACTTGGAATATTCCCACTATAGGGATAACCGGTCAGATAAATACCAAGTCCCTTGGTCGAGAATGTTCTGACCGCGGGGTGTTGGCTGACCATGCAACATCTTTGACATTTTGTTCGCGTATATCATACGAACTTCTGACCGCGCAAATCCTGTGGTCTGATCGCACGAGGCTTGCGACCTGATCGCGCAAAGCCTGCGACCTTAGGCTGATGCTTCTCAGAATGACTTGAGTTCATACCGCCGGGCACGTGTCTGACTCGAATCTGTCTTGAGCCAACAGTGCATTTATTTGAACTGACTTGGGTGTCAATCCTCGTCAGCTAGCCCCCAAATTTAAAGAAAACGAAGGGACGTGTTCACTTTAAATTTAAAGAAATGCATCGGATTATTAACCCGACTCTTCAAATCCCCCACTTAGTGGCGCACTAAGTAGGTCGGTTGGTTCCCCGAGACAGGCTCTGGGTATTATGTGACAGGCAATAATGGTGCTGTTGAAATGTTTTCTAACCCGAGGTAAAATTGTAAATGCTTTGTAGAAACCCGAGGCGCCTGGAATGCGAACCGTCACCTTGGCGGCTATAAATACCAGGTCCTTGGTTTTGTAAAGCTTCACAATTTCTTCCCACGGCTAAGTCCCTTCCTAGACAACCTTGATTCTTTTCTTCATACACTTCCTGATGGCAGATCACAACATCATCGAAATTGAGAGTGATGAAGAGAAAGTTGTCGAATAGGGGCCTCAGATGCATGAAGACTTGTCTCCTTCAAGGAAGAAACCCAAGGTTGACGAGGGATCTTCCAGCGGAACGAAGGTGAAGAATGTAGCAAGTCTCTTTCTTCCTTCAGTTCCTATAACTCTTCCTGTTCATGCCTCTCGGCAAGTTAGGCCTTTGACTTTGGAGAGAAATCTTTCTCCATTTCATCCCAATACCTCCAACTTTCATTTGGGTGATCAATATTCTGGTCGGCAAGCGGTGACTATCCCTCGACCAGATGATTCCCATATTGTGTTGGCGAAGCAATCATATGGCGGGAAGGTTGCACTTCCACCATCTAATGATCCTCTTCCCAGGATGGCTATATCAACATGCCATGAGCTGGGACAGGTAATAATTCTTCTCTCCTTTTGCTGATAGTTATAGTCTGTACAACTAATTTTTGCAAATGTAGGAGGTTGGAGGCTCCAGCGATCAGCCTTCTGCTGCTCCATCTTTTCCTTCCAGAGAGATTCTTCTGGAGGAGAAGAATGCCCTGGAGAAGAAGACCGAAGAGATGTCTTCGAAGATTCTGCATTTAGCAGAATGTTTTGAACGATCCCGTGAAGAGGCGCGCCAGTTCCGTCGAGAGAGGGATCACGCTCAGCGACAGCGAGAACTCTCTGACTTGATTAGGGACAATAGTGCGTCTCTTGTTAGGGATGATGTAAATAGACTTAGGTTAGTTGCTAGTTCCCTGGGAGTTGTCAGTGTAGATCCTACCGACAACAACATGTCTCTCGGGGAACTTTGTAAACTCCTTTCGGATCAAGTCGATGCTTTGGTCGACTGTATCCCTTTTGTATGTAAAGAATGCAAGAAATAAAAATTTCTTTCTTCATATGAAAATTTTTCATATCTTCTGTGCGAAAACATGGCCATAAACTTTACGTTCGCGACCATTCATACACAGGGAATCTCAGTTCTGTGATCAGAATCACGCTTTTATAAAAGCACCGCGATTAGGCTTAAGGCAACTGTTAGAACTGAGTTGCGACCAAGATTGAGGCTTGGTCGGACCGTCACTTCGATTAGAATCGGAGCTTAATCCAAAGCATAGTTTCAACCAAACCGCAACCCGATTAGAAATACATCCGCACGTCCAAAAATTGAATCATAGGATTTTTTCGTAAAAATGTTCAAAGCATATAAAGGGAAAACGTCTTCTGAAAAGTATTGAAAATTTTTCAGTGCTTTTGCACTTTCAGTTTTCGAAACAAAGAAGTCTTTTTGTTTCAGATCCAATGCCGGAACACTTTATCGGGGCCGTCAGAGACAGTATCCATTATGGGAAATGAATACACTCAGTGCAACGTTTTGAACAAAACGTTACTCACATTAATGCGCCGCCTTGGGTCTATAAAAAGAGCAGATGTCTTTTCAAAGAAGCCACATAGCCAAAAACCCTCATCGTTTCCGCCGCACAAAACCCTCATTCTTCTCAGCTTCTGTCTTCCCCAAAAATTGCTAACTTTTCCTTTGATTCTCCACCAAAAATGGCGTTCTGGAGCCGATCCATTCACCACTCTAAGGAGAGCCTAGTGGCGTTGGAGAAGGAGGAGATCCTTCCTCCGCGGTTGCTCATCAACTGGCGGCCCGTGGAGAAGGACCAAGAAACCCCAACCGTCCAAGAGGGCGAGTTGGTGGTTTTTGAGGAGTACTTGCGCTGCGGGTTCCGATTCCCCGAGAGTCGGTTCCTCAAGGATGTCCTCAAGCATTATGGGTTGGAGTTGATCAACCTCCACCCAAATGCAGTGTTAATATTGGCGGTTTTTCAACACCTATGGGAGGCGTTCGTCGGAGTGTACCCCAGTGTGGACCTCTTCCGACGATTCTACTTCTCGGCGTGGTCGAAGAGCGCTAACGCCGCCGGATGTATCTACTTCCGGCTGAGGGATAAAAAGGAGTATCCCTTTCCACCCCTGCGAGACTCAGTGCATGGGTGGCATCAGAAGTGGTTCTACTGTACCCCGCCGAAGGAGAGCGGGTTGTGGTTTGAAAACTCGTGACCAGAGAAGCCAAGCGAGTTGGACACTCTTCCGGCGATGAACTCGGAGTTCATGAAGCACGCCGAGGTAATTCTTCACTTAGTCGAAAAGGATTGACGGCTCGGGACATCATCCGAGACTTTGTGAAGAACCGGGTGAGCCCCCTGGGTGAAAGGGCTCATCCGGCTTGGGAGATTAAGTCCATGGCAGATGGCACCCTGGACTATAACGAAGGTATTTGTTTCTGACACCGAAAACCTTCATGTCTTTCTTGAAATACATTCATTTTAACTTGCATTCGGTAACAGTCCTGTCCTCTGCTGAAATTGAGAGGCGGACTAACCACCTCCTCCGGGCGTATAACGCCGAGGTAGAGGGTGCTAAGGGGTCGCCTCGCCCCCAGAGCTTAATTCACGCTGGTGACGACCTCAGGCAAGAGCGCCGAAGGGTACATTCTCCACTTGGCCTCTGTTTTGCAGGTTTTATGTCTGTCTAGTACTAATCCCATGTGAATAGCTTCTTGGGAGGTTTGGTGAGGCGACGTTTCCCAGCGAGAACGTCGGTTCCCTGCGAAAGCCGACGATCAAAAACGTGAAGAAGATTTCCTCGAGACCCAGGACGAGGAATCCCACCCCCAAGAAAGTCAGGCTAAATCTTGGGGAAGGGTCTTCGCAAAGCACTCCTCCTACGGCCCGAAGAACTGCGGTAAGATATCAGATCCTACCGCTCTTTCCAGGCGCGAATTCGAATTACTTCTTCGTCGTACAGGGAGAGGGGAGCGAGGAGGAAGAGGATGATGATGTCCCACTAGTTCACCGGAGGAGGAAGATCGTGGGCTCTCCATCCGGTGACGCTCCAACCCGTTCCACAGGGATAACTGTTACTGCAGAGGCAGCCGTAGCAGTCCCTACGACCACTGAAAGCCTTGTGGTCGCGGATGATCCCCTAGCCCCTGAAGCTCCCGAGGCTTCAGAGCCAGTTGCCTCTACCTTCCCGGTCGAAGGGACGACCGTGGCAAAATTTTCCCACATTCCGTTTTCTTCAATTCCCGCTGTGTACTTGATGAGCTAATGCTTATGCAGGGAGAAGAGCTTCCCCCTGCGACTCCTGCTAGCCCCAGGGAGGAAAATACTTCTCCTCCGCAGACAGGAGCGGAGGTGGTTGTTCAAGATCCTGTGGCGGTTGCACACGAGGTGCCGGCCACAGAAACCCCGGAGACAGCGAGGTCTTCGGGTGGGACGTCGCCAATAGGATCGACTGCCCAGGTAAAGATCCTTCTTGTTAGCCTTTATCTTTCCCTTGAAAGGATGTTCATAGGGGAGCACATATAGGGAAGAGGGCCCTTGTTTTCCAAGAGGAAGATCAGGGCGGATGATAACTGTCCCCGTGCTCGAGGAGAACCTTCTCTGAAATCCCAAAAGCTAATGGGATTTCAATTAAGGTAAGAACCTTTATTCTGGTGGTATTAGAAATGATGATCACGAATCGTTACCATTTGATTTTTCTTTTCCTTTACCAGACGAAAAGAAATAGTACCCAATCCTCCAACCGCTTCGGGAAGGGTTGAAGTCACTGCGGGTGCAGGAGCCACCAGTGAGGAGCGCTCCACCCCCTCGGCCCAGGAAGTTGTCCGGGCCGTGGAGGGAGAAGCAGACACGAGAACCCAGTCGTAGTCACCGGCAACTGGAAGCAGTACCCAGCAGGCACTTCCTCCAACTGCCCCTACTGTAGGCACTTCCGGGCCTTCGACAAATCTTCCCATTAGTCCGGAAGATGCCTCTCTGCAGAAGTTCATGAAGGTATGTTGAATCCCTCTCTTGGTGTTCTGAATTGTACATAGGACACCTTTGACCCTTTTTTGCATCACAGGAACTATCCCGGATGATGGCCCAATCGCGTGCTACGGCGGCGAGCATCGAGGCCATACAAAGGGAACGAGACAGCTTGCGCAAGTAAGGATCATTACTCTTCAATTTGTAAAGGTACAAATTGGTTATGACCATTCCTTCTGTTTTACTACAGAAAGGTGGCATTGCAGGACAAAGAAGCGGCCACAATGAAGCTCCATTCGATCTCAGTGATTAGGAACCAAGAGATCGAAAATAACAGACTACAGTCACAAATTGCTGGTAAGTCGGCTCCTGATTTAGGAAGACTTGTCTTCGCAATATGCGAGTAACCTTTTCCCTTGTTGCAGCGCAAGCGGGTCAAATAAAGCAGCTCAGTGTGGATAATAAACTCCTCCAGGATTCTATCGAAGCCTCCACAAGGGCGATTGGAAAGCTGAGCCGTTCAGTCTTCGAAAAACTGAACGCGGTGGCTCATCTTCTGAAGGCTGATGTGGTCGAAACCACACGAGACAATCTCAGCCAAGAGGACTGGGCTGCCCTAGTTATGGCTCAAGCAGAGTCACTTCTCGAGTATCTCCCTGAGAACACACAACGACGAGAAGAGGTGATCAGAACCAGAGTTCAGTCAGCCGCTTCCGCTATCCTTAGCCGGGTTTGACTTCACTATGGCCCAGATGTAGATCTGAATCCACTAGTGGGACCGGTTGAGATCGAGAGTGAAGAGCAACTAGAGGCCGTCATGGAGGAGATTAGTCCCCTTGTAGATAAGCTCCTGACTGAGCTCGGGATCGAATGATCCCTATACCTGTACAGAAACAGCTGTATACGATGCAATGCACATGAAAAATTCATTTTTGAAAATGAATATATTTTTTTTTATGTTGTTTTATATTATAAACATATCCCCCTAGCCCCCACCTGTGATTGTAGATACTGAAGACTTAGTATTACGAACACAGGGGAAAAGTGAATATAACGATCAGGGGTGTATGATCAAACCAACAATTATAATTATTATAACACCTAGCTTTGTTTGCTAACCAGCAGCCACTCGGATAACCAAGGGCTTGCCAGAAATCCCCGTGTGCGTTGAGGAACGGCTTATTTAGGAGTGGCTTATCTGAAAGTGGTTATGAGATCGGCCAGCGAATCCAACCAGGATGTTATAATGATCTAACTGCGTGCGACCAGCCCCCGAGCCGAATTCACAGTAGATGGGCATAAAGGGAAATATTCTTCATATAAACGCAAAACATTTTTTAACTTTATGAAAAAATGCTAATTGAACAGGAAAAATGAGGTTGAGTACTTACACGTAGAACTTGCGAAGTTGATCGATGTTCCAAGTATTGGACAAAATTCGACCATCCCCCATGGCTAACCGCGCGGATCCTGGTCGCGGCACCGAGACCACAGTGTAAGGGCCTTCCCACTTCGGGGAGAATTTGTTGCGATTAGACTGATCTTGGATTTTTCGTAAGACCAGGTCGCCCACGTGAAGACTACGTGGTCGCACCCTTTTACTGTGATACTTGCGCAAAGCTTGCAAGTATGCCGCGGACTTGACCAAAGCGCGATCACGCCTTTCTTCTAAGAGGATAAGATCTTGTGACCGCTGTTCGGACTGATTAACCTGTTCGAATTGTTCTATCCGAACAGACCCAATACTAACTTCGATAGGCAATACAGCCTCGGCCCCATAGACCAGATGGAAAGGTGTCTCACCGGTGGCTCGACTAGAAGTAGTTCGTAGTGCCCATAGAACAGTATAAAGCTCGTCTGCCCAAGCCCCCGAGCGAGTCTTAAGGCGATCAAAAACACATTTTTTAATGCCTTGTAGTATCTGCCCATTGGCCCGTTCTACAGCGCCATTGCTTTGTGGATGCGCCACAGAAGCAAAGCACACCTTAGTTCCAATCTGGTCGCAATAGTCTAGGAAGAGACCACTAGCGAACTGAGAACCGTTATCGGTGATAAGGCGGTTTGGAACACCAAATCGAGCAACAATGTTTTTATGAAAGAACTTTTGTGCTGCTGATGCGGTAATATTGCGTACCGGTTCGGCCTCGATCCACTTTGTAAACGTGTCAATGGCTACGAACAGAAACTTGTACCCATTGACCGCTTGTGGCATAGGACCTACAATATACATTCCCCAGACCGCGAAAGGCCATGCGAGGGGAATGGTTTGTAATGCATTGGCAGGTTGATGAACCTGTCTGGCGTGAAACTGACACTGAGGACACATCTTGACTATATGCTTGGCATCATCGAGTGCCGAAGGCCAGTAGAATCCTTGTCGAAAAGCTTTTCCGACCAGTCTTCGATATGATGAGTGTGCACCACACACACCGTCATGTATTTCTTTCAAGAGGGATTTTCCTTCCTCCTGAGATACACAACGCATGAATACTCCTTGAGTACCCTTTCTGTACAAAACCGGTCAGATAAATTCCAAGTCCCTTGGTCGAGAATGTTCTGACCGCGGGGTGTTGGCTGACCGTGCAATATCTTCGACATTCTGTTCGCGTATATCATACGAACTTCTGACGGCGCAAAGCCTGTGGTCTGATCGCACGAGGCTTGCGACCTGATCGAGCAAAGCCTGCGACCTTAGGCTGATGCTTCTCAGAATGACTTGAGTTCATACCGCCGGGCACGTGTCTGACTCGAATCTGTCTTGAGCCAACATTGCATTTATTTGAACTGACTCGGGTGTCAATCCTCGTCAACGAGGAACATGCGGAGCAACTCGCGGTTTTCCTGCGCAAGAACTCTGACGTTTTTGCCTGGAAGCCTTCTGACATGCGAGACGTCACCTGGGAAGTCATCGAGCATAAGCTCGCGGTGACCCCCGTTCATGCCCCGGTCAAGCAGAAGTTGAGAAAACTCTCCCATGAATGCCAAGAGGTGATCAAGGTCGAGATCACCAAACTCAGAGAGATGGGGTTCATTTGGGAGGTCTTGCACCCCGAATGGCTTGCGAACCCCGTCCTCGTGAAGAAGTCGAAAGGTAAGTGGCGAATGTGCATGGACTTCACCGACCTCAACTGCGCTTGCCCCAAAAGACAACTTCTCGCTCCCGCAAATTGACCAGTTGGTTGACTCGACCGCGGGGTGAGAGTTGATGAGCTTCCTAGACGCATATTCGGGCTATCACCAAGTCTGGATGGCAGAAGGGGACGAGGAAAAGACGAGTTTCATAACTCACCTCGGGACCTTCTACTACATCCACATGCCCTTCGGGCTAAAGAATTCTGCAGCGACCTTCCAGCGAATCATGACGCTGGTCCTCAAGGACCAGATCGGTCGCCACGTCGAAGTCTACATCGACGATGCGGTCATCAAAAGTCCCCGCGCGGCTGCTCACATCAGACAATTTAGCGGAGACCTTCCGCAAGCTCCGCCCATACGGGTTGAAGCTCAATCCGGAGAAATGAGCCTTCGGCGTGCATGGGGGGAAGCTCCTAGGCTTCCTCGTGTCCCAGCGGGGCATAGAGGCCAACCCTGAAAAGATTTGGGCACTCTTGGATATGCCCCCGCCACGCTCGGTCAAAGATGTCCAACGGCTCACCGGTAGCCTAGCCGCGCCAAGTTGCTTCGTCTCACGGTCGGGGGAACGTGGCCTCCAATTCTTCAAAATCCTCCGGGGCCTCGAAGGGTTTTGATGGACCCCCGAGGCCCAGGAGGCCTTCGACGATTTGAAGAAGTATCTCACGAGCCCCCCAATGCTCGTAAGCTCATCCCCGGAAGAGCCCTTGCTCCTTTACCTCGCAGCGGCCCCGGTCGCCGTAAGCGCGGTATTGGTGAAGGAACGGGACGGGCAACAGCGACCCGTGTAGTACGTGAGTGAGGCCCTCCAAGGGGCTAAAACTCGGTACACGGAGATGGAGAAGATCTGCTACGCCCTTCTAATGGCATCTCGGAAGCTTCGTCACTACTTCCTGGTACACCCGATCACTGTCCTGTCGTCCCTTCCTTTGGGGGAGGTACTCCGGAACAAGGAAGCCACCGCCCGGATAAGAAAGTGGGGGGCCGAGCTTGCTCGCTTCTCCCTTTCCATCACTGGGCGCTCCGCCATCAAGTCACAAGTCCTCGCCAACTTCGTGGTGGAATGGACCCCTACCTCCGAGCCAGGGGACGAAAGCCTCCCCTCGCCGCCCCGACGCATCAACCATTGGATGCTCATGTTTGATGGCTCCTTGTGTCTCGCCGGGGCCGATGCGGGAGTAGTCCTCTGGAGCCCCAAGGGGAGGGAACTGGAGTACGCAGCGAGGCTCGAGTTCCCCGCCACGAACAACGTCGCCGAATACGAGGGCTTGCTCCTTGGGTTGCGCCTTGCGCGCTCCCTGGGGATTCGTCGCCTCCTCGTGAAAGGAGACTCTCAGCTCGTAGTTTGCCAAATAGACAAGTCCTACTTGTGCCATGACGCAAACTTGAGCCTCTACTTGCAGGAGGTACGCAAGATGGAGAAGTACTTCGACGGCCTAGAGGCCCGGCACATCCCACGGAGGGACAACGACCGTGCCGATGCCCTGGCCCAGGCAACCAGCACCCGGGAACCGCTCCCCGAGGGGGCTGTCGCGCCCCGAAACTGGGACTACGACTACTCCCGTGGAGACCTAGCTTGCTGAAGCTAGTCCCATACAAGCATAACATTGACTTCCCAGGATAAGTCAAGCACAAGAGTATATTTACATTGCAGCAGAAAAACTTACAAAATATTTAAACAGTGTGGCCTGTTGGCCTTAATATTACATAAAGAGATTACAATACCTTCACGGAATTCAAGGTTTAGTTAAAGAAAAATAAAACTTCTACACAGCGGATGATGGGTGTCCCTTCCACAGTAAGAAGTTGACGGCAGAACAACACATCAGGGATTTGGAGATCTAGCTCTCCTTCATCTTGGTCCAAGAAGTTCTCCACGCCTTCTTCTTGATCATGGTACGTTCCATCTTTTGGGTTGTAAGTTGCAAGGGTGAGTACTTACGTACTCAGCGAGTCATAGGGAAGAGTAGATACATATAGTAGTATTGTTATGAACCTAGACTAGTCAAGAATTATGGATGTTTGTAAAATAATATTTTCTTTCATATTTCATCTCATCTCATCTCATGGTAGCACTTTTTATAACATAGCATCGCTATTTATGTTCACCAAATTATAGCACTACCGTGACACGTCGACACATGACAGCCGACGACAGCACCCCTTATCATGACAACACATGTCATTTGGGTAATCTTGACGTATCAAATTTTATTTAGAAAATATACTTCTGCCGCACCCCGTGGATTTAATCCACCGCAGCAGACTCCTATAAACCCAGGAGCTCGGAGTATTCAAATATGTTTTTCAACTCTGCAGAGAGGTACCAATTTACCCGCAAGATATTCCACTTTCAAGCCCATCCTATCAATATGATTAGACCCTTCCTCACAGCCATGTGTGAGTGGCAAGGTGGAGATAACAAGAACTTTTATTATTTTTACTCACAATTCACCCCCGACCCTGTGGATCTCTCGCGAACCACAGTTGTGGTGGGATATACCCCCACCCCCAAACCTTTTCCCATTACTGGCTCAGCGTGCATGATTATATTACGTCGAGGAGCCATACCCCGTGAAATTAGTGTATTGTTTTCCATCTCATGCAGGGGTTTCATGTGCGATCCGTATAAGTACTTGTTCAGGCCTGTCCCATACCAGGCTCGAGGTTAGCACGTGTTTCACACCACTAGACGCACAATACAAGGTTGTAGTCCTTATATGCCAGTGACCAGACCATCCACAACCATGCACCTTCCGTGCCTGCTATCCTTTGCAGTTAAGCACCTCCAGTGCTACAGCCATTCATACCAAATTTCTGGTCACAGCTAGGGGTTTTATTTCATGAATATATATAAATACATGTATAATAGTTCATGGTTCACTATTTGATCATTTCACATTTCAGAAGCATTCAGCTTTGTACTGCCAGAATATATCTCAACCATTCTTTCACATGCAGTATTACTTATATTCAAGGTCATATCATAGCAATTCATAAAATATAGGTTCAAGATGATCAAGACTATGACTTGCCTTCTGCGTCGTAAGAAACGGCACTTGATGTCGGGTCGGTAGTGAAGTCCTCGAACTCTGGCTCTGGCTCTGAGCAAAGATCAAGCAAGAAAACAGGCATTACAATCAATCCTATTCTTACTAATTCACTACATGCAATAATGCAATGAGAACATTAAGCCGATACTAGATTCGAGAGTTCTGGAAAGCGATTAGGGTTAAGTTATGGAAACCAGGGTTAAGATTAGTTGTCAAAAGTTTACAAGGTTCCAAATGTCTCAAAATATCAGAATGATATCAAGGTTGCGACTGGTTCGCTCAAAAACAGCGAACGTCTTTAGGTCGACATTCGGTTCAAGGCATCGACATAGGGTCGATGGATGATAGAGGCATTATCTCAACTTGTGGCAGTAGAATAAAATGTAGATCACAACTCCACAAGTCTAAGGGACAAGGTTATTTTCAATTTATACAACTGGAAAGAGGTCAAAAGAGCTAATGCCACTGGCTGACATGGCCAGAAACTAGGGCTTGCATAACTTTTGATCTAGGGCTCCAATTGATGCACCACTTTGTCTGGGAGGTAGGCTTTCATAACAGTAACAAATGATCCAATAGGTTCTAAGGCTGAAGATGGCTGGATGGTGATGAAAATCAGTGAAGAAGTATGGTGGCGACACGGCACAATGAAGCAACTGGACAAGATCTTGGCATAGCAACAACTGGCAATTCTGTGCAGATTCAGGGATCAAGCTAGTAGAGGAAAGTGTTCAAGAGATCAAGGCGAAGATGCTAGACCAGGTGATATCGATGGCGGTGGCCGGCGACGACCGGGCGGCACACTAGTGGCACGGCAACGAAGGGTAAAGCACCTAAGTTGCAATCTGGTGCTGTGCTGCAGAAACTTGACGTTGTTGGAGCTAGCTAGGGCTAAGTGGTACTGTTTGATGCATTGGGCTCGACTGGAGATGGCACGGCAGTGAACGGCGACGAGCTGCGCCGGAGAAGAAGACGGCTTCAATGGCAACAGGGCGATGTGGTGAATTAAGCTTCAATTTGAAGGCACAGTTGAGTTCCTGAGCAGCTTCAGATAGTATGAATGAAGGGAATTGGCCTAAAGCGACGTCGGCGAGGAAATCAACATCGTGGTCGGAGAAGAAGACGGACTAAATTGGGCAAAACTGATACACGGCCTTAAAGCTCAATTGCTTGCTGTGAGAGCAGTAGGGAAGTGAGGTGAAGCTTCTGGTAACATCAATTCGACCGGAGGAATGGTGGTGCGGCCTGGCGACATGAGCTGGTCACCGGTGGTGCGCGAGAAAGGGAAAAACTTTAATCTGAACTGGATTTTGAAATCTTGATGCACAGGCTTACTGAGATTAGTTCACTGATCATTTCCTTCCACTACAGCGAAAGCTAATTTGATCTAGAGTAGATGCAATTGCTGGAATAGGGCGTTTGCTAATTACGGCGATCGCCGGCGATGAGATGCATATGAACTCAATTCAAATCTACAGCACGATAAGGGAGATGGGAGAACCTTACTGGTGCTGTTAATTTGGATGAAGGGGCTGCGGTTGAAGCTGTCACCGTGAGCCTTCGTGCTGAGGTCGTCGGAGAAGACGACGAAGATGGCGAGATTAGAGATTTAGTTTATTCTGGTGTAAGAGATGTTAAGCTGAGAACGGGGCGACTTTTATAGGCACGGTTAGAAGCTTGCTACGCTGGGGCTAAGGAACTTATGCCGGTGAAACTTCAAGTTGAAGCAACGGCGAGCAACAAGCTGGCGAAGCTCTCTCTGGCGCGTGAGCTATTGGTGAGCTGGACAAGGTTTGCCACGACAAAGACTGAGGTGCAGACACGTGTGCATGTACAAAGGCGGTTGCGAAAAACACGGGCTAGACTGGCGCTGATCGGCGGCGAAACACGGCGACGAGGTGCTCCTGGTCGCGGTCGCATTCGCACGACGCTGGTCGAAGCAAACACTGTGCACTGTGCCGGCTGTGGTCGAGGTCGAAGTGCTCTGGTCATGAACTGCAACTCTGGTCGAACTAGGGACCTGATTGCAAGGATTTTTGATTGAATTCTGGACTGATTTGTAATTTCTGGTTTAGAGAGGGGTAATCTGCAATCTGATTTCATAGATGAGTATAAACTTATTTCTTATACTCATCCAGCAAGAGATTTGGTAAAATCTGGCATGATTTGATGATTTTCGACATAAACTGAAAATAGGGTACTTTAGGGTAAATTAAGATCTGAGTTTTGATCGATTTCGAATTCTGGCATCTAGGATGAGATTTTGGAATTTGGACAGAAGGGAAAATTGTATCAAATAGCATTTAGAAGAGATTTGCTGAAGAAATTCTGAATTTGGAGTTAATTTGAAGATTTCAGCCCTTTTGGGTTTCCAGATATCGGATAAAGGACTGATTTGCGATATAATTTGGACTAATCTGTGAAAAAGACTTAGATGATATAATTTGGCTGCCAACTTTCTGGATTAAGGTATTGGCATACCCATGATCATAGTCCAAGAGTAATCTGGTCTGAGTTAGGTCAAGATTTGGCTAAATCTAAGTTCAGAGTATTTAGGGTAATTAGAATCCTATTTTCGAAACATAAAGGGATGGATAGATTTGGGAGTTAGAGATGGAATTGAATCTGACTTCTGAAGGCTTTTATGTTTAGAGTAACTGATAGATCATATTTGAGTAATCTGATCTTGATTTGGGTTCACAGGGAAGATTTTGAGATTTTAGGGTTTGAGATAAATATTGATCTAGCTACTACTACAGATACATGCATGCATGATGTTCATGAAAAAGAGAGTTTTTACCCCTAAACTCAGGGTGCTACAGGGGCTTTTTTGGAAATCATCGTGAAGCCCTCGGTGGCCTCCTCGGACGAGGACAATGGGTCCTGCGCCCCGGAAGTCGCCGAGATCGCCCGAGCCTCGTCATGGATGGACTCCCTTATCTCCTTCATCAAGGGGGAGGGAGACCCTCCTAATGAGACTGAGGCCAAGCGCCTCCGAGCCAAGGCTCGGGCGTGCCTCCTGCTGGAGGCAAAGCTTTACAAGCAGGGGGCTTCTGCCTTGTTCCACTGCCTTCCGCAGTCGGAAGGGCTCCGGCTCCTCGAGGACATTCACTCGGGAAGTTGCGGGTCTCACCTGGCCACGTGTACCATCGTGGCCAAGGCCCTTCGCCAGGATTTTTATTGGCCCACGGTAATTCGCGACGCGTGACACCTTGTCTCCGCTTGCGAGGCATGCCAGAGAATGGCCAAAGGTTCCAACCTCCCCTCTGTAGCACTGCAGACTATCCCCATCACTTGGCCCTTGGCGCGCTGGGGGATGGAGTTGATGATTCGGACTCAGGGTCCTTAGTCGAACTTATGCAGAATTTGTGAGTTATGAGGCCTTTCAGGGTGTCCCTCCGAGAAGGGATGATGAGCAATGTCGGATGGAACACAGAGAGATTTATACATGTTCGGGCCCTTGATGGTGGGATTAATAGCCCTACGTCCTGTTGTGATTTCACTATGTATGGGACAAAAGGTTACAAAGTTGTGGAAAAGATCATCACAGGCGAAGACCTTTTCCGTGTGATTGTGTAAAACATGACCGAACTAGCCTATGGAAGCTTGTTGTTGTTGATCTGTTCGATCTCTGTGATCTGTTGAAGATGTCTCTTTTTTTTTTCTCCCCTCGTGCACCCGCTTACCCTTTTATACTGGTCGAAAGGGCGCCAATGCACAACGGCTTTGAACGCTTGCTCGGGTGCAGTTTTGATAACCGCACTTAACTCCCACGCAGGCTTAACATGTGCAATTAAGGGATAACCGCACATATTAACCTCCTGGTAGTTGTCTTCATACGTGGAAGAATCTTCGGGATCCTCGGGATATGCTTGTTGTAGAGCTTAAGCAATCCCGAGTCATCCTGGTCGAGAGTAATAGACGACCTTCTAACAGCGCCTTGTCTGCGGCCTCCTGACGGCGCACTGTCTGTGGCCTTCTGACCATGCACTGTCTGCGATCTTATGATCGCGCAAAGCCTGCGACCATGTGTCCGCGCCTCTCAGGTCGTCTGAGACCATAGCAACAGACCTCTGGACACTTCTCTGGTTCGAATCTGTCTTGAACCAGATGTGCATTTACTCTGAACTAGCTCGGTAACAATCCTCGTCAGCTAGCCCCCAAATTTGAAGAGAATGAAGAGACATATTTACTTCAAATTTTAATCTTACATCGGATAAGTGACTCGATGCTTCAACTTCTCCACTTAGTGGCGCACTAAGTGTGACGGTTTATTTCCTGAGATAGTCTCCTGGTTGTCTTTGACAGGTAATGATAGCGTCGTTGAATTGTCTTTTAACCAGAGATAAAACCGTAAATGTGTTTTGAGAACTCGAGGCATTCGAAAAATGAATCGTCACCCCTGGGGGCTGTAAATACCGAAGCCTCTTAGCCCTAAAACTTCACAAGTCTTTTTCTCGGCTAAGTTCTTTCCAAAGCTACCTTTTCTTCTCTTTTGTCCTCACCTCAATGGTAGATCAAGACATCATCAAGATTGAAAGTGATGAAGAGGAAGTGACATTCGAACTCGACCAGAACTTCCAGAAGGTAAGTCTTCTCTGGAGCTTTTGGTTCAAGTTGCATCTTATAATCTGATCATTCCCAAAATGCTTTCTGGAAATTCACAGGTAACCGAAGAGCTGGTTCCTCCAGGGAAGAAAACCATGGTTGACGAGGAATCCTCCAGTGGTACCAAAATTAGGGATGCATCATTGCTCTCTCTTCCTTTGGCCCCTATAGTCCTTCCTGTGCATGCTACTCGACAGGTCGAACCTTCATTTCCACCCTTGGAGATCCATAATAATCCTTCAAAGCCTTCTTCTCAACTTTCCTTATTGTGATCGAGCGATCCCCAGCTTTTGTTGGGTGATCGATTTTCTGGTGGGAAGATTGCATTCCTGCTACTAGATAATCCTCAGCTTTTGTTGGGGGAGCAATCTTCTCGTGGGAAAGTTGCACTTCCACGACCTGATGGTTTCCGACTTTTGTCGGGTGATCTACTTTCTGGGGGAAATACTTCATCCTCTCACTTGTGAGGATTGGTAATTATTTTCATCTCCTTTGCTGGTCATTTTAACTTGTAAAACTAACACATGTATGTGCAGGAGACGAAAATTTCCAAAGCCCCCAGCGACCAGCTTGCTGAGACCCAACCTCTTTCCTTCAAACAGACTCTCCAGAAGGAAAAAAGGCTCTGGAGAAGAAGACCGAAGAGATATCTTCGGCCATTCTGCACCTGGCAGAATGTTTTGACAGATCCCGTGAAGAGGAGCACCAATTCCGATTGGAGAGGGACTATGCTCGACAGCAGCGAGAACTCTCCAATATGATCAGGAATAGTAGTGCTTCTCTGATTCGGGATGATGTAGATAGGCTTAGAGCTATAGCCAGTTCTCTAGGAGTAGCCAGTGTTGATCCCACTGATGCTAATATATCCCTAGGAGAATTTTGTAAGCTTCTTTCAGATCAGGTTGATGCTCTGGTCTCCTGTATCCCTTTTGTATGCAAGGATTGCCAGAAATAAATAATTTCTTTTCCTTGCACACTTTGATTTTTCAAGAAGGATTATGTAAAACTTATAATCCCAAGTTAAAAATCCTTCGTAATCTCTATGCGAAAACATGATCGCAGGAATGTCTTTGCGATTACTCATACACAGGTAAAACTGAAGTAACAAGTATTTTGATCAGAAACACATTGATGTGATATACCGCGACCAGCACTAGTACTGCGATCAGAATTGAAACCCCGATCAAAATTGAAGCCGCGATCAGAACTGAAGCCGCGATCAGAACTGAAGTCGTGATAAGATAATGCCTTGATCGGATGATAACCGTGCATATTGCGATTACCTACTTGCAACGATCACATAATGGCATTGCGACCATCATACAAATCTTGAGACGATCACAGAACTGCATTGTGATCAAGCTTTGAAAAAGATACGAAGGATCATTTCCTCCATAATCTTTGCAAAATTTTCATGTTTTTGTGTGCACCCTAGCCCCCGAATTCAAAACAGAAAATAATAAAAATATTTGTTTGTTCCGGATTCACTGTAGGGAGTGCATAACGGGTTTCCAGGGAGAAAGCACCCATTATGGAAAATTAATAAAGTATTCAACGAAGGGTTGCCTCAGGCATATAAAAGGAGAAGGTAGCTTCCTGAGGAAGCCACACAACCAGAAACCCTTCATTTGCCTTAGAGTTTCTCGCCGCACAAAACCCTCTTTTGCATTCCTCTTCTCCAATGCCTCCAAAGTCACCACCTTTCTTCTCAATCTTTCGAAAGCAATGGCATCCTGGAGCGGATCCGCCCACCATAGCGAAGAAAGTCTGGTGGCCCTTGAGAAGGAGGAGATTCTCCCTCCGCGGCTGTTGATCAACTGGGTGCCAACAGAGAAAGATCAAGAAACCCCAATCTTCCAAGAGGGCGAGTTGGTGATCTTTGAGGAGTACCTACGATGCGGGTTTCGATTCCTGGAAAGCCAGTTCTTGAAGGGAATCTTGGAGCATTATGGGTTGGAGTTGGTGATTCCCCAAATGCTGTTCTTATCTTGGCGATCTTCCAGCATCTCTACAAAGCCTTCATCAGAGTGCTACCAAGTGTGGAGCTTTTCCGACGCTTTTATTATTCGGCATGGTTGAAGAGCGCCAATGCCACCGGGTGCATCTACTTCTGGATAAGGGAGAAGAAAGAGTACCCCTTCCCACCCATCTGAGATTCTGTACACGGGTGGTACCAGAAGTGGTTCTACTACACCCCTCCGTCGGAGAGCGGACTGTGGTTCAAGAACTCTCGACCGGAGAAGTCCAGTGAGTTGGACTCCCTTCCTGCTCTAAGCGCAGAGCAGAAGACGCAGGCCCAAGTCATTCTTCACTTAGTCCAGCAAGGACTCACTGCGCGTGACATTATACGCGACTTTGTGAAGAACCGGATAAGCCCCCTATGTGAAAGGGCTCATCCGGCTTGGGAAATCCAGTCCATGGCAGACAGTACCTTGGACTACAATAATGGTACGTCTTCTAGTCAGCAAAACATACATTTTCACTGAAAAAATGTCGTTTTTGTTAACATGCTTGTCTGTGATGCAGCCCTGCCTTTGTCCGAGATTGAAAAACGGACAAATTATCTCCTCAAGGGGTACAGCGCCGCTGTAGAGGGAGCCAGGGGATCGCCTCGCCCCCAGAGCCTAATCAATGCCGGCGATGATCTCAAACAGGAGCGCCGAAAGGTATGGCCTTTCTTAACAAGCTCTGTTGTAGACCATTCATCCATCCTGTATTAACAAGAACATTTGGAATGACATAGCTCCTGGGGAAGTTCACCGAGGCGTCGCGTCCAAGCGAGGACGTTGGTCTCTTGGGGAGACTGGCTACGAAGAGGGTGAAGAGGACCTCTTCGAAGCGTGCGGCGAAGGAACCTGCTCCCAAGAAATCCAAGAATATTCTGGGAGAGGCCTCTTCGCAGAAGACACCCCTTACCGCGAAAAGGACTGCGGTAAGTATTCAGTGCATCATGTAACCCCTGGTATCAGTAGGAATTATTTCTTCGTCGTACAGGGTGAAGGGAGAGAGGACGAGGAGGATGATATTCCTCTGGTTCGCCGCAAGAGGAGGGTGATCTCTCCTCCGACGAGCGAGGTCCTGTCTCTGACCGCAGGGACAGAGACGACTACCATGGGCCCCGCGACCACCGCTAATCCTGTGGTTGCGGGTGAAACCCCAGTGCCTGAAGCTCATGAAGCTTCAGGATTTGTAACACCTCCCCTTCTGACAGAAAGGGCGATTGTGGTAAGATTTCTCACAATCCTGAATGTCTTCATTCGTCTGTGCACATCCATTAAGTTATGTTGTGTTCACACAGGAAGAGGAAGATGATGTTCCCCTCATCCACTGCCAATGACTCCCTCCAGTCCTGGGGCGGTGGGTACTCCACTCCTGCTGACAAGAGTGGGGATAGCTGAACAGGATCCTGCGACCACAACCGATCTTGTGGTCACGGACGAAGTCCTGGTGCCAGTGGTCCAAGAAATGGACTTCATCTGTACCGACAGAAGAAGCCACCCCGGTAATGATCATTACAATCTTGGTTTTTATCATTCCTCATGTGTATCCTTATAGATTTGCATGCACACCGGAGAAAAGGACAAGGTCTTATTTAGAAAGAGGAAGACCAGGACAGATGACGATTGTCCTCTTTTCCTCGGGGAACCATCTTTGAAATCCCAAAAATTGGTAGGATTTCGAATAAGGTAAGAATCTCTCTTGTTTGGACAGGGTCATATTATAGTGATCGACTGAATAGATTCTAACCGATGGTCCTTCTATTTGCTTAGGCGCAGAGATACAGCGCCAAGCCCCCCAGTGACCTCTGCGAGTGTCGAAGCTTCCCCTGCTACCGAGGTCACGGGTGAGCAAAGTTCCATCCCTTCGGCCAGGGAAGTCCTTCGGGCCGTTATAGATGGGTTGGCCGCATCGGTTCAATCGCAGAGATTGGGATCTGCAACCCCAGCAATGGAGGAGGCTCAGTAGGAAAACTCATCTGCCACTCCTACTGGGGATAAGGTGAGTCTAGTGACTCAGCCTTTAGCTGAACTAGAAAGTGGCTTGTTCCGGGAGTATGTTGAGGTATGTCGATCATCCCTTGTGATTTTTAAGTTCGTATTTGCATAGAAATATCTAGGCTTTGAAACTGATCCCCTTCCATGTCATAGGAACTGACTCGTATGGCGACCAGGTCGATGGCTATAGCAAACAGCATCCAGGTCGCGCAGGAAGAAACGAGTCGCCTGCAGCGGTAAGGAAGATGTTTCTTTATTTGCCTGAATGTAAGTCCTATCTTGACAATTGTCTCTTTTGTCACAAAGAAAACGCCTTTCTGATCAAAAGCCTCGCTGATCGAGAAACCCAGGAGTTCAGGGCAATTGCCAAGATCTAATTCCTGGAGACCGAACTCTAAAAACTATGGTCAAAGCTCTCCTGTAAGTATACTTCCGTCCAGAGTGAATTAATTTTGTCATATGCACTTGTTTGTGATGATCTCCTATCGTAGCTCAAGACGACCAAATAAGCCAGCTCGACCAAGAGAAGCAAAACTCGAAAGTTGATTCTGTTTGCAGGGAGAACAAGGACTTGAGTGCGTCACTCTTGACCTGCAGCAGTGCTCAACGAGACATCTTCGAAAAACTGAAGATGGTGGCCAGTTTGCTGAGGGCTGATGTGGTTGAAACCGAAAGGGATGACCTCAGTCTCAGCGACTGGACCACACTGGCCGCGACCCAAGCAGAGTCAATACTCGAGTACCTTCCTGAAGATACAAGGCGGCAAAAAGAGGTGATCAGGACAAGAGTGCAATCAGGAGCCTCTGCCATCCTCTGCCAGCTTCGACTTCACCATGGCCCAGATCTTGATCTGAATCCAGTGGTGGGAGAGGCAGAGGTCGAGAGTAAAGACCAGCTTGAGGTCATCATGGAGGAGGTCAAACCTCTAGTAGAAGATCTCTTGAAAGAGCTTGGCCTAATGTAAGTCTTGTACCTGTACAGATATAACTTATACAATGCAAATGTATGAAAGAAAGTGCTTCTTTTTGTTTCATGTTGCGAGCATATTCCCCTAGCCCTCTCCTGTGATTATATATATTGAAGACTTAGTATCATAAGCGCAGGAAGAATATGAATGTAACGATGACCAGGAATAACTGACCAGACCGATAATCGTGTTTGATACAACACCCGACCCTATTGCAAACCGGCAGCCACTCTGATGACCAAGGACATGCCAGCAAGCCCCGTATGTGTTGAGAAACGGCTTATTGAGTGGTGTCTTGTTTGGAAGTGATTACAAGATCGGCCAGCGAATCCAACCAAGGTATTGTAGTGATACAAGTATCGGCGACCAGCCCCCAAGCCAGACTCGCAACATATGGGCAAAAGGACTAATTAACACATGAAACAACTAAAAAGTATTGATTTTATTAAATCATGCTAATTGAAAAGGAAAAGGATTGGGTAAACTTACACGTAGAACTTGCGTAGTTGATCGATGTTCCATGTATTGGATAAGATCCGACCATCCTCCATTGCTAACCGAGCTGATCCTGGTCGCGGTATCGAGACAACAGTATAGGGACCTTCCCATTGAGGGGAAAATTTATTGCGATTAGATTGGTTTTGTATTTTACATAAAACTAGATCACCCACGTGAAGACTACGGGGTCGCATCCTTTTGTTATGATATTTGCGCAAAGCTTGCAAATACACCGCGGACTTGACCAGAGCTCGATCATGTTTTTTTTCTAGGAGGATGAGATCTTGTAATCGCTGCCCGTTCTGATCAACTTGTTCGAATTGATCTATTCGGACAGAACCAATACTGATTTCCATAGGTAACACAGCCCCAGCTCCATATACTAGATGGAAAGGTGTCTCACCGGTGGCTCGACTAGAAGTAGTAGGTAATGCCCATAGAACGGTGTAGTGTTCGTCTACCCAAGCCCCCGAGCGTGTCTTAAGGCGATCAAAAACACGCTTTGTGATGCCCTGCAATATTTGCCCATTGGCACGTTCGATGGAACCATTGCTCTGCGGATGAGCTACAGAGGCAAAGCACACCTTGGTCCCAATGTTGTCACAATAGTCCAGAAAGAGACCGCTAGTGAACTAGGAACCATTATTAGTGATGAGACAATTTGGAACACCGAATCGAGTCACAATGTTCTGATGAAAGAACCTTTGTGCGGCAGCAGCAGTGATAGTGCGTACTAGTTCTGCCTCAATCCACTTTGTAAACGTGTCAATAGCTACGAACATAAACTTGTATCCATTGACCGCTTGGGGCATAGGACCAACAATGTCCATCCCCCAGACCGCGAAGGGCCATGATAGAGGGATAGTTTGTAGGGCGTAGGCAGCCTGATGGACGTGTCTCACATGAAATTAACACTGAGGACATGTCTTGACCATATTTTTGGCATCATCAAGTGCCGAAGGTCAGTAAAATCCTTGTCGGAAAGCCTTTTCGACCAGTGTACAAAATGACGCGTGCGCACTGCATACACCATCATGAATTTCTTTCAAGAGGGATTTACCTTCCTCTTGGGACACACAGCGCATGAATACTCCTTGAGTACCTTTTCTATACAAAACTCCTTCTATCTATAAGCTTGTATAGATGCACTTTTTGGACTAACCGATCGCTTTCGGTGTCGTCCCCGGGTAAGGTCCCATGTTCGAGATAGACACTCAATTGATGGGTCCAATCCAGTTCTTGTCCGAGGTTGGTAACGCAGACTGTTACTGGATCATCCTCGACTATAGTCATGATCGAGGGATGTTCCAAGTGTTCGACGAACACTCCTGCCGAAGCGGATGTGCGTGAGGACCCAATTTTGGATAATTGGTCTGCGAGAATGTTGTCCTTTCGCTGGATGTATTGGACTTTGAAATGACTGAAGTGTTTTTCCAATCTCCTTGCTTCCCCCAGGTAATGAGCCATTGTCTCATCGGAGGTGCTGTACTCCTTGTTTAACTGGTTTACGACCAGCTGTGAGTCTCCCCTCACCACTAATCAACGGACTCCAAGGAGTTTTGCTGCCCAGAGCACTGCAATAAGACCCTCATACTCTGCTACGTTGTTGGTCGCAACAAAGTGTAGTTGAATGACATACTTCAACTATTCGCCCTGAGGCATAACTAAGACCAGTCTAGCCCCTGAGTGTTGAAAACTACGAGAGCTGTCAAAGTACATTGTCTAGTGATCAGGGCATTCCAAATCTTCGGACACCAGTACGGGCGGCTCAGGATTAGTCCATTCGACCACAAAGTCGGCCAGGACCTGAGACTTGACCGCGGTGCGGGGCGTGAAATGGATGTCGGATGCTCCGAGTTCGATAGCCCATTTAGTGATCCGACCAGATTTCTCTGGATTGCGGACAATGTCCCCCAATGGGAAAGATGAGGGCACTGTGATCTTATGTGTTTGGAAGTAATGTCGTAACTTACGGGAAGCCATCAGTAGAGGGTAAAGTATCTTCTGGACCTCAGGGTATCGCTCCTTAGGACCATGAAGTACTTCGCTTACGTAGTAGACGGGTTTGTGCACACCCTCTCTTTCCGCGATCAGGACTGTGCTGACCGCGTGTGGTGTGGCCGCCAAGTAAAGGAGTAATCACTAGTACAGAAATGCAGTCTTCTATCGGTAAAAAAAACCCTTCTACTATCGGTTTTTGTACCGATAGAGATAGACACGATAGAACAAGACTGGACATTTTCTATCGGTAAATAACCGACAGAAGAAGTTCACTATTCTATCGGCATATTATGAATCTACCGATAGAAAACCCGTCGTATTCTTACGTCCAGCAGTTCGAAAAGTACCACTATTCTAACGGTTAACTACAAGATTACCGACAGAAAAAAGCTTAGTACTCTATCGGCATATTAGGAGTGTACCGATAGAAAACTCGTCGCTAGCGGATTGAAAAGTACCACTATTCTAACGGTTAACTACAAGATTACCGACAGAAAAAAGCTTAGTACTCTATCGGCATATTAGGAGTATACCGATAGAAAACTCGTCGCTAGCGGATTGAAAAGTACCACTATTCTAACGGCTAATTATAAGTTTACCGACAGGAAAACTCACACTATTCTATCGGCATATTACAAGTTTACCGATAGAAAACTCGTCAATAGCGATTGAAAAGTACCACTATTCTAACGGTTAACTACAAGATTACCGACAGAAAAAAACTTAGTACTCTATCGGATATGTATGAGTTCACCGGCAGGAAAGGTCAAACTCTTCTAACGGTTAATTTTGATTGTACCGATAGAAAAAAGGACAGTAGTCTCTCGGTTGTTGATGAATTTACCGATAGAGCAATCACATATACAGTACTTTATTTGCATCACAATACAGTACATTCACATATACAGTACAGATGCAATACAGTATAGATTGGATACACAATACAGTACAGATGCAAGGTAAATTCACAGAACAAATTCACACATTAGGCAGTTATTCACATTTATTCACATATGTATGGACAAATACAGATTGCAATCCAATGTGGACATTTATTCACATATATATATTTATTCACATGTATATGAACAGTCTATGCAGAGTACACCAAAAGGAGAAAATTGTCATGCTGGATGGTTGGGTGCTACTTCCTCCATGACATATTGTGCCCAGATTTGTCGAAGATATATAATCTTTGCATTTTCATATTGGTCTTTCGACATGGCGATCTGCAAGCATGTGTGCATACTGAGTAACTAACTTCGATCCTAATTTAGAACGTGACACCCATTTTTGAAATTTGAGTTAGCTATCGATGCTTACCTGGGGGAATCGGGAAAAGTTTGTCTGCACTAGGTCGTACATGTAGCGCAGCACATAAAACCCGCATTCCCACGATTGCGGCTGCTGATGGCACTGAGATAATTGCATATGCGAATACATGTTAGCTATATATTGTTTCCATAAACTAATTAAGCATAAACAAAAAGTCTCGTGAGTACCTCATATTCTTTCCAAGCTAGTAGGGAGCCCTGCGGTGCGGCATGCCTCCCTCCAGCGGACACATATTTATCAAAAGCCCTGCATTTCAGTTAGTATTGCCGGTTAATGTATTATCATTAGCTAGTGAGGTCAAAATTTAAATCAAACATATAAGTTACTTACGCCCCCATATTCCCCTTGAGCACATATTCCATCGATAATCTGTCACGCATCGAATCGAGGTAGTACACCTCGTTCCTCGGCGGACAGATCACGATGAGGATCCAGTGGCCCCTGCATTGTACGTAAAAGAGGACCGCTAGCTCAAAGTACATCTCAGGTGTAACATACAAGATTGAGTTAAATTAGTACGAAATGCACTAACCTTTGGTGGTACGGCACCAGAATGAAGTCCCTGTCCTGCTGCGCCATCAGCGCGCTGGATATGTACTGCTCAGCGTGCGCGGCGTCCTGCTCTAGCATCGTGAGGCTTATTTTCTCTGGGTCGAGGAAACCCACCTTGTCACACGCAGCCTCCGATGCTAGCCTGTACATGCACCTGCATGCGAAGGACGAGATTAATATTAATTTCACAGAAAGTTACTCAGTATTCAAATGAACTGCAACATTAATGCAGAGTTAGCAAACAGAGTTAGAAAACAGCAATAAATAGCATCAGCAAACTCACAGGACTCCAGTCCGTATGATGGACATATCGAGCTCCCGCCAGTTGTAGAGGTCGAACAGATCCTCGTGTGCCACGGATATAGTCCCGGGCTCACGGTGGAACTGCCCAGGCCTGTAGGGAACTAAGAAGTTCAGGCTGCGCCGAGCTCGATGTAGGTACCAGTCGTGGAGGTCTCTGGTTGATCGATCCAATTTCCGCAAAGATGCCTCCGACAGGAGTGGGAGCGTGTTCGTGAACGTCCGCGGCAGTCCCTGTCGCCCTTTGCCCTTGCCTTTGCCGCCCTTGCCTTTTGCCGGGGACTGAGCGCGTACCTTCGAAGGCAAGGGCGAGGTGATGGCGGCTTTCTTCTGAGGTGGAGGCGTGGATGCGCTGGGTGGGGTCGAGGCCGTCTTTGATGTGTCCAGGTTCGCACGAGATCGGCCCTCATGCCCTGAGCTGGGGGCGCAGTCCCCTGGTAGCCCCGCGGCAGGCCACTTCAATTAATGAGCACGTATGTTAGATTATGCAAGTTGAGTGTACTGAGTAGGATGTAATCTAAAATGTGTAGGATTTACCGGTTGTATTACAAGACACTTCTTGGGCCACTGTACGTAGGAGCCCACTGCCTCGGCAAGTGTCTGCAGTTCCTCTGTTGGGACTGGCAACGGAGAATCGTTGTAGCCCGGCATGGCCATGTCCACCTGTACCTTTGCGAAACCCAACCGCAGAGGTACACAGTGGACCCGGACATCCGGCCCAGACGGATATACGAAGCCGTGTCCAACCACTTCCTGCCCGGCGCCTAAGTGATTCTGTAGGATGCAGCCCTCCGGCCCCTGCAAATTTGTAACAATTAAAATAGGTTAGCGAAACAACTCTAACAGAATGGGAGTGGCATCAACTTAAGTGCACAGATGAAGGCTTGCAGTACCTCAAGTAGATCCACTGGATCCGCGAGTACCTTCGAAGCGCAACTGCTTATCCGACCCCGCGGGGTACCGTCGTCCTGGGGATCCGCATCTAAACTCTTGGCCAGCAATGTTTCTCTCAACCGTGCAAACTCTTCCCTCATTTGTGCGACCTCGGTCTGCACCTCAGACTGTACCTCAGCCCGTATCTCAGCCCGCATCTCCGCCCGTATCTCCTCCCGTACCTCAGCCCGTATCTTATCGGAGAGGTCAGCTTCCTTTTCCTTCCAGGTGCGGGCCTTCTTCCTCGGTGGAGCCGGATCTACGAAACCGGCCTTCCACGACACAATGGCTCCCACGGCCCGTGTCCGCCCGGGATGCTCCTTATTTCCTAGAGCTCGGGTGAGGATGTCGTTCTCCCTCTGCGGGGTAAACAATCCCTCCGCTGCGTCCTTCTCAAAAGAGATCTGTTACATTTGAAGGTACCTTGTGAGACAAATTGCCTTATATACACTTGTGCGCACACAGTTTACGAGGTTAGCCAACTTACCATTCGCCTCACAACATCGGCGTCCCCAGGGGTTGCGAACTGCACAGACCCCGTGGACGACACGGACCCCCTCCCCCTCCACCATCGCTTGCACCTCTCATCCCTGATCTCGGAGAGCGGCAACTCAGGGGTGTCCATGACAGGATTTTGTTCGTCTTCCTTCTTCCACTGTTCCTCCTTCCCCGCATAGCCCCGGGATCCGAGCCGATGCGGGTGGTCGTTCCTCTTCTGGATCGCCCTATTCTTCTCGCTAAGGGCCTTGAACTCCTCAGTCCCCTTCTGCTTGGTGAATTCCTCCCATACCTCCTCCGATATGAAGGGGTACTTCTCGCAAGGAGATTTCCCCGCAGCTAGGAAGTTACTGACGAGCCAGCTCTTAAAGGTTTTCCATGTTCCGTTCATGTCCTTCAAGCAGGCAGTCCTAGGTGTATCGTCGGGGATGTTCCACTTAGCCTGTTTCCGAAAAATGCATACAATTAATCACGAGTTAGTTAAACTTTAGTATAAGCCAAGAGAACGTGATTACGAAAGAGTTCAGCGATTTCAGTTCATTTAACCTTCACTTCCGCCCACAACCTATCCCTCTCGTCCGCCGTCACGTCCTTCCAGCTCTGGACGGTGATCTTCACCCTTTCTTTCGCCAACAGCCCAACGTAGGCCGCGTACCTCCCAGCATTCTTTCCAATCGGCCTCCCAAATTGGTTGAACTCACAAGAAAGATCAGTGCGTTTGGCCAAACGCCCCAACATCGTCGCGCCTCGCCCCACCCTCTTGCGCTGGGATGTAACAGCCCCATCTTCAGTAGTTACGATGGGGTTGGCCCTAGTCGAACCACTAGTACCATCCGATGAAGACGACGACATGTCTTCCCCTACAAAACCTTCAACAAACCATATATATGGCAATTAATTCGCCTTGGACTTCCATAACTCAGCCCAGGACTGGAGACTAACTAGGGCGGCAAAAGGGAAAATAATACAAAAAGAAAGACATGCATAAATTACTTACTGAACTCTTCAGAAATATTTTCTATCGGTAAACACATGAGCTGCCGATAGACCATAACAATTACCTCCACACAAGACAATTTTTCTATCGGCAAACACGTGAGATACCGATAGAACATAACAATGTTCTCTACATATGGAATTTTGTTGACAAGCCACCATTCACTGTCATCACATAACATTCTCGATGATTTGCTACACTAATTAATATTCATGGGCCAGCATTATTATTTCACACGTAAATATGCACACAAGCATCTAAGTGCTACTGTGCATAATCTTTAGCCTAGCCTGTATGTGAGTCATCAGGACTTCACAGCTATTAGGTTGGGAAAAGTCATGTATATAGGCATTTGAAACATATACATCGAAGACCCATCCACATTGCCATATATTCATACGAAGTGAGTAAAAATTCCCAACCAAACTAGTACATTGCATGGCTCATGTCCTTCCAGATCCAAATTAAGTTTTACTACTTGTGCAGAAAATTTTCTATCGGTAAACACATGAGCTGCCGATAGAATATGTGTAAGAACACCTCCAACATATAATCTGCATTACATGGCAGTTGGATACAATTGATCACACATACAGCAGTATAGAGAAGTTAAAATCTCAAAACAGGTTCATTACAGCACTGGAACATATTATGTAAACCCTAATTAAAATCAACATTGCCTGCGGAATGTACATAAGCCAACACAATAGGGAACCCTAGTGTAATTGCAAAACTCCAAGAATTAGTACGTGCAAAACACTAGGATCAAATAAAGAAGATGCTGGAAATAGAACGACGAATTAGGGTATTTACGGCGGCGATCAGTTCTGGTGATGCAGAGGCGGTGTAGAACGCAGCAGCGGCGGGCGAAGGACGAAAATAAGAACCGGTGGCAGTGACGAACCAGTGTCCAGCCGGCGATCGTCGTGTGGGAGAGAGGAAGTGAGTGCTCACGGCGGAGGTTGGGGTTTTCTTCGCTCTCAAAGAGACGCAGTGCTCTAAGGTGGAACTGTTCGAGTGGAGGGAAACTAAAGGGCCGTGTACGAGAAATAAAGTAGCGGAGGAACTTTTCTATCGGTATAACAAAATGATACCGATAGACTTATGTAATTTTCTATCGAAACAACAAAATAATACCGATAGAAAAAGTAAATTTCCCGGAAAAATATTCGAATTAGTGATTGCATTTTTCTATCGGTATAAACAATAAAATCCCGTGAGACCAATTTTCCACAGAAAATTTTTTTAAAGTGCTTGAGATTGGGTGCCATTTTTCTATCGGTAAAAACAACAAAATACCGTGAGAGTAATGAAAAGGTGCCCTTTTCTATTGGTATAAACAAAAAAATCCCGTGAGCCCAATTTTCCCCAGAAAATTTTTTTGATTAAGTGCTTGAGATTTGTGTGCCCTTTTTCTATCGGTAAAAACAACAAAATACCGTCAGAGTTATGAAAAGGTACACAATTTAACATCAAACAGACAGTGGTTGAAAGCTGCAGAATGTTAAAGAAAGAGGGAAGATAGCCGGAAAATTGGAAAATTGACATAAAAAGAAATTGTTCATTCATTGTTGTTTTATCACTTACATAAAAAATAAAACCCAAAATGCTAGGTCAAGGGGTGGTCTTAGCCCTGGCTGCATGTAGAATAGAGTCAGTTAGACTTGCAGCCAGGACGCAGGACTCCTCTAGCGACAAGTTGTCCCTAGGATCAACTACTACCGCGTCAAGAAGGCCTGCGACCTCCGTCAGCTTCGCTATGGTATCCTTCATAGTCAAACCGCAGCCAGCGATGGTCATATCTGCGGCTTTCTTCTCCTCGCGAAGACGCCTCGTCCTCGCCCTAGCATTGTCACCATCCGTCTTCATGCGCTTAATGCGCTGGAAGAGATCGTCAAGGTCAAGCCGTAGCTGAGTGTGCTTGTCTGTAAGGAGCTTGTGCTCCTCCTGGAGGGCCCTCAGGTCAGCCTTCACTTTGGCAGTGTCTTCCACGGCTACCATTCCCTGTGCAAATCAACAGGTCAAGAATGAACTGAACATGGATTAACAATACAGGGGTAAACCGAGGAGATTTAGAGTTCTTACCGGGGAGGCCGTGGATGACGATCCCATGGAGGTTGCCATTGTGAAAGAGAAGATGAGGAGTCCAACCGTTCGAGAATTAGAAAAACAACAAAATACCGCGACGCATGGCGAGGTACTTATAGAGTTTCCAAGGCGACGCATGGCGACACGGTTGAGAATTCGAAGCGGTAGAGTATTCTTCTATCGGTAAAAACAGGAAAAAACCGTCAGACAACAAATACCGTGAGACAAATGAATTTATTCTAACGGTAAAATAGAACAATACCGATAGAAAACGTTTTGAAGTGCCTGAGAGAAGATGTCCTTCTCTATCGGTATAAATAACAAAATACCGTCAGAAAAAAGGGATTTTTGAAGAGGCTGCGATGAGATTTTTGCAAGTGCTATTTGAAGGGAAGAATTAAATATTTACAGGATAAAGGTACTGTACATGTTAGAACTCATGCTGTGGAGTAAAATTGAGATGTATTAATGCTGTGAACTAGCTTATCATTAAATTCTAAAGAAAAATGTACTGCCTGATGTATTAATGATAAGTTCCTCACCTTGCTGCAGAACTTGTGGGCTGTTTGCTTGGCATTTATCCCTGAAATAGAAATTAATCATCAATGGTTCTCAACCCATAATCCTTCTTCGTGGTCATCTCGCAGATACGTTGTTTCGTCGATATCTTCAGTACGGATAGATTGAATGTCCTCTAAAAATGGAGGTATTTCATCGAATTGGTTATACTCCTCTTCGTCGACAACATCTTCGACCCCAACAATACGTCTCTTGCTGTGGAGGACAACATGCAAGTTTGGATTGGCCGGGTCAACGATGTAGAATACCTGTGTGGCTTGCTTTGCAAGTATGAATGGATCGTCTTGGTGTCCGACTCTACCAAGATTGACGAGAGTAAACCCGTAACTGTCAACTTGAACACCTCGAGGGATTTCGACCCATTGGCATCGAAACAGGGGAATCTTAAGTAATCCGTAATCGAGCTCCCATATTTCGTCAATAACACCGTAATATGAGTTCAGCGCCCTTACTGACCTGGCATCCTAGGAAATAGCAAACAGTGTCACTCCGCTACATTGCGTGCTACTCTTGGCGTCTTGAGCTCTTGTGTAAAATGAATACCCATTGATGTCGTACCCCTGCCAAGTCCCTACAGTGAATCTTGGGCCTCTAGCCAACCATGTCACAGTTTCACTTACGGAGCCCTCGGCAGCTCGCGTGACTCTTTCTTGGATCCACTCAGCAAATTTCCTGTTATGTTCTCTGCTTACCCAAACGTCTGACTTCGAAGGATTCTGTGACCGTAACATTACCTTGTGCTCGTGTATGTATGGCTCGACCTCCGTCATGTGTTGTAAGACCCAAAAATGTGATTTTGCGTACACATCACGAGCGGGGACGATAGCTTTGAATCCAATCGTTCCAATTCCCTCAAGCCTACCCTCGTGTCGGGACCTAGGAACACCAATTGGGTCAACCCCGGCCATATAATCTGTGCAAAATTCAATCACCTCCTCGGCGGCATAACCTTCCATGATACTCCCCTCGGGTCGACGACGAGTCCTTACGTATCCCTTCAATACACCCATAAATCTCTCAAATGGATACATGTAGCGCAGGCACACAGGTCCACAAAACTTAATTTCTCTGATAAGGTGAACAATCAGATGGACCATAACATCAAAAAAGGATGGAGGGAAATACATCTCGAGCTGACAAAGAGTTGTAACCACGTCGCGTTGCAAAGCGTCCAATCCATCGGGATCAATTACCTACGAGGACACAGTTGCGCCAAATATTCATATCAGAAAAATCTTCTCATTAAGCTCCACAAATGGAGGTAGTGAACTTATAGTACGAGTGCACGTACTTACCTTGGAAGATATTGCGTTGAAGAAATAACATAGGTTTGTGATTGTCTCTCTGACTTTAACTGGGAGAATGCCTCTGATAGCAATGGGAAGCATCTGTGACATCAAGACATGACAGTCGTGGGACTTCATGCCAACCAGTCTTAGGTCCTTCATAGACACAAGTTTTTTCAAGTTCGCGGAGTACCCACATGGAACTTTAACACCGTGCAGGCACCGACAGAGTTCTGTTTTTTCGCTCTTGGACAACGTGTAGCAGGCCGGGGGGAGGTATGTACGCTTTCCATTCTCTAAAGGTGCAAGCTCAGTCCTTATCCCCATTTCCACCATGTCACGACGAGCTTTCACACCATCCTTTGTCTTTCCCGGAATGTTCAACAACAAACCAATCAAACTGTCACAGACATTTTTCTCTACATGCATGACGTCAATGCAATGTCGAACTTGTAAGTGCTCCCAGTACGGTAGATCCCAGAGAATCGATCTCTTCTTCCAAACATTTTTTTCTCGAGGTTTAGAATGCTTACCGAACTCAACTTTGATGTCGTTCACGCGTGAGTAAATCTCCTTACCGGTCAGAAACACTAGAGCTGATCCCTTCTCAGGCTTCCCGTTAAATGATTTCCTCTTCTTACGGTACGTGTGATGCACCGGAAGAAACCTGCGGTGACCCATGTACACTGTTTTCCGGCAGTTTCGCAGCCAGATGCTCTCAGTTTCATCTAGGCAAATAGGGCAAGCCTTGGCTCCTTTCGTACTATACCCCGACAAATTGCCGTAGGCAGGAAAATCATTTATGGTGCAAAATATCAGGGCCCGCAAGATGAAATTCTCTTTCTTGTATGCATCCCACACCTGCACACCCTCGCTCCACAATTTCTGTAAGTCCTCGATTAAAGGTGCTAGAAACACGTCAATATCATTTCCGGGTTGTCTGGGTCCTGAGATTAGTAACGCCATCATGATGTACTTGCGCTTCATGCATAACCAAGGAGGAAGATTGTAGATGCATAAAAGAACCGGCCAAGTGCTGTGCCGGCTGCTCATATTACCATGTGGGTTCATACCATCTGTACTCAGCCCGAACCTTACATTCCTAAGTTCACCGCCGAACTCAGCAAATGTTCTGTTGATGTTTCTCCATTGAATAGAATCAGCTGGGTGTCTCAGTTTTCCGTCTTGTTTCCGGGCTTCAGCATGCCAACGCAAGTGCTTCGCGACTTTCGGATTTGCAAACAGCCGCTTCAATCTAGGTATCACAGGCAAGTACCACACAGTTTTTGCCGGGGGCCCTTTCCTTACCTCGTGACGTTCACTGTCAATCCGGTCCCTACGCGTATACCTCGATGCGCCGCATCTTGGACAAACATGCAAACTGGAGTACTCGTTACGGTACAACACACAATCATTTGGGCATGCGTGTATTCTTTCGATTTCCATTCCCAACGGACACAACAGTTTTTTGGCTTGGTAAGTAGATCTTGGCAACTCATTTCCCTCTGGAAGCATGTCCGCTAGAAGATCTAATAGTGCCGTGAAACTCTTATCACTCCAACCGTTTCCTGCCTTCAAGTTATATAATCTCAGCACAGAAGACAGTTTTGTAAATGTTGCACATCCAGGGAACAGAGGCTTCTCAGAGTCAGCAATCAGTTTCTCAAATTCACAGAAGTCATTTTCGTTGTAATCTTCCTCTACATCATGTAACATCTCATCTAGATTGTCATCATCATCATCTACGTGCACATCGGAATTAACATTACCAAAATTGGGATGATCATCGATATTATTGCAATCCACATCCGAGTCGTGCTGATTGGTAGTAGTGGTGCTTGTTTCCTCAAGATCTTCGCCATGCCATATCCAACGGGTGTATCGCGCGTTAAAACCACGACGAATCAAATGACTCTTAATTTGATCAGAGTTGCTAAACCTCTTCAAGTTCATACAATCTGTACAAGGACAGAGCATATTTTTCTCTCCCTTCCTCTCCTTTTGTTGCTCAGCAAATTTAATAAACTCATTCACACCATCCAAATATTCAAGAGTAGTACGTTTTATTCCATACATCCAATATTTCCTGTCCATCTACAATTAACAAAATTTAACGAGTAAGCCATGCATGAAACCTGCCCGATTAAGTTATGTATATGTACATGTACAGCCTCTTACAACAGATACATGTGTTGAACCCTAGCCTGACGAAATTAACACTAATTAACCTAGCTAACTACACAATACAAGCTAGTTAGCTCCTAAAACATGACGCATTTCCAGCTACCAAGCTCCCAAGCTTAGAGCTACAAACTTGGAACTACACAATACAGCTAGCTTGCAAGTAGAGAGGAAGGGAGATCTAGAGGGAGAGAGAGATAGGTGTCGACGATTAAGCATACCTTAAAGAGAGGGGCGCAATCAACTTCCCTCCAGCCTGCGCTGATCACCCTAGCAGTGTAGCTGGAACTTTCGTCACAAATAGAGGGACACAGAGTGCAACAGAACAAATTAAAGAGCAGCTCCGCAATGGTCGACTGGGGTTTTCCTTATAATGGACATTTTTCTAACGGTAAATACATGAAATAACCGTCAGACTAACTTAGGTAATTTGCCGCTCACATATTCTATCGGTAAAAACACACACATACCGTTAGAGAATATACATTACTAAGCAAATATATGTATTTTTCTATCTGTAAATATGTGCATTTACCGTTAGAATATGCATGACTAAACAAATATATGTACTTCCTATCGGTAAATATGTGTATTTACCGTTAGAATATGCATGACTGAACAAATATATGTATTTTTCTATCGGTAAATATGTACATTTACCGTTAGAATATGCATGACTAAACAAATATATGTGTTTCCTATCGGTAAATATGTGTATTTACCGTTAGAATATGCATGACTGAACAAATATATGTATTTTTCTATCGGTAAATATGTGCATTTCCGTTAGAATATGCGTGACTGAACAAATATATGTGCTTCCTATCGGTAAATATGTGTATTTACCGTTAGAATATGCATGACTGAACAAATATATATGTTTTCCTATCGGTAAATATGTGTACTTACCGTTAGAGGAGGTACTGTCACCAAACTGGGACAAACATGCACATGCCATTTCTCACATTCAAGGAATCATATCAATGTAACATCAAACAGATCTTACATCAAACGGATCTTAACTAGAAGATAAAGCAATATATTTCAAGAAATGCTAATTTGTGGATTAACTAGGAGACACAAAAATACTTTTCGTAGGTAGTTGGGACTTCATCTTGCCAAAGAAATTACACATGCCAGTTCACAAATTCAGGTACAAACATACACATGCCAGTTCACCAATACAAATTCAGGTACAAACATACACATGCCAGTTCACAAATTGAAGTGCATGTCTGAAACAGCAGTACAAATACACACCTACCTACCAATACAATTAAATACACAAATGCTCCCTGCACATTCAAGTTCATGTCCCAATTAGCAATACATGATACACAAATATACAACAATATACAAATACAACAATTCACACATTCGATGTATATTACAAAAGCCACGTCTGAAATTAACAACAGATCACGACGAGGACCCAGTGGCCCATACATGCATTTTACATAAAAGGGAACCTTTGCAGGTTGCCACAATGCAACTACCGACTACAAGTTAGACCTGATACATCACAAATCCATTCATCCAAAACAGCAAATGTCTGAACCACATTGGACTTAACCATAGGAGTTCAGTTCGAAGACGCCCGAGGAGCTGGAACTGCCGTCGACATACATTTGTACGTAATGGTGATTTCCTCGGACTCAAACTCGATCAACTCAACTCAACTCAACTCAACTCCATTAACAAAAAGAACCTACCTTCCAAGATGTTGTTCTGTGTAGTGATGGTGTAGAATGGCTGTGCAAATAACAACAATTCTTCTTCTCCAAGCAGGTAAGCATCTGGCCACAAGCTGGTGCATGCAAAAACATGTAAGATGCTTTCTATAGGTCCTGATTTGAGAAACACGCCGGGCTTAAGCATCTTCTCGACCGAGCCAACCAAGATCTCGCCCTTCACGTCCTTCCAGCTCTCGACGGTGATCTTCACCTTTTCTTTCGCCAACAAGCCAACATAGGCAGCGTACTGCGATGAAGAACCGTGAAATACGTTGCCCCCCACGAGCATCATCCAAGGACCTGAACAGATCATAATCATATTGAAAAGAAGACACATCAAAATGAAGGATACAAAAAAAGCAGAATTATTGCCATAATCGGATTAGAATAATCTAACAATATTGCAGAAATTTTACGTACCTTCCTTGGGATGCCGACGTCTAGAGGGCGTCGATGGAGGTGCGGAGGTGCAGCGGTCCCCTGTAGAGGTGCGCCGGCCGTCCATGGAGCTTACGGGTTAGGACTACGAGCCCAGATGAACTGTGAGAATGAAAGAGACATACCCGTGTATTTATACAATTATATATTTTCTATCGGTAAGAAAACAGAATACCGTTAGTAATAAAAACATCTGTAGAAGCCGAATGGTTCTATCGGCAAAACAAATATTACCGATAGGAATTTTTGTACATACTCTATCGGTCTGTACGTACATTGCCGATAGAATATTACTAGTTGTAGAAGGCCAACAGTTCTAAGATATTTTGTGCAATATTCTACCGGTATAAACATGCATTACCGATAGAATAAAACTATTAGAAGACGAACAGTTCTAAGCAATTTTCTATATATTCTAACGGTAAAAGAATCCATTACCGATAGAATAAAAATATTTGTAGAAGGTCAACTATTCTATCGGCGAACTACATATTGCCGATAGGAACTTTTAATATATTCTGTCGGTATATTCATATAGTAGCGATAGAATAAGTCTAGTTGTTGAAGTCGACCAGTCCTATCGGCGCACAACATTCTTCCGTCAGTACTTATGCATCTCTTCTAACGGCAAATATGTTCATCACCGCTAGAGTAAATCATACTATTTATTCTATCGGTAAGTTTCTTAGAAACCGATAGGGAAAATACATCCGTCGGGCTTTTTTGCCCACGAGGCACATTTTCTATCGGTTTTGTGCTGTTTCGCTAATAACCGATAGAAGATAGGGGTTAGTAGACTGCATTTCTGTACTAGTGAATGGTTCCTCTTTGTCAGGGGAAACCAAGACCGGCGGACTGGATAGATATGCTTTTACCTCCTGAAATGCCTTTTCGGCCTCATCGGACCATGTAAAATTGTGGTGTTTGCGCAGAGCTTTGAAGAAAGGTAGTCCCTTTTCGCCTAGTCGCGAGATGAACCAGCTCAATGCCGCCATGCGACCTGCTAGGCGCTGAACATCTTTGATGGCCGAGGGAGACCTCATTTGTTCGATAGCCCTGATTTTTTCAGGATTGACCTCGATTCCTCTGGAACAAACAAGAAAACCAAGAAATTTTCTAGATGAAACCACGAAAGAGCATTTCCCCGGGTTTAACTTTGTTCCATATCGATTCAAATTACAGAAGGTTTCAGCAAGATCGTCTAAATGAGATGAATTTTTTAAACTTTTTACAACCAGGTCGTCTACATAAGCTTCAAGATTATGCCCCATCTGGGAAAGAAAGGTCTTTTGCATCAAGCGCTGGTACGTGGAACCAGTGTTCTTGAGACCAAACGGCATTATGACATAGCAGTAGGTGCCGAATGGTGTGATGAAGGCAGTCTTCTCTTCATCTTCTTCCGCCATGCTAATTTGATGATATCCTGAGTAAGCGTCTAGGAAACTCATCAGTTCACAACCCACAGTAGAATCGACCAGCTGGTCGATGCGGCAAAGGGGAAGTCATCCTTCAGACAGGCACTATTTAGGCTGGTGTAGTCGATGCACATGCGCCACTTGCCATTTGACTTGCAGACCATGACCGGATTTGCAAGCCATTCCAGATGATAGACCTCTCAAATAAATCCGGCCTTTTGGAGTTTATCTAACTCCACTCGGATGGCTTCCTGCCAATCAATAGCAAAACGCTTGAGCTTCTACTTTATTGGTCGCTGTCCAGGTCGAATTGCTAACCTGTGCTCAATTACCTCCCTTGGGACACCGGGCATGTCGGATGGTTTCCACGCAAACACATCTGCATTAGCTCGGAGGAAAGTAACGAGCTCGAGTTCCTATTTGTCATCCAGGCCTGATCCAACCCGAATTGTCTTGGACGGATCATCTGGGTACAATGGAACCAATTTTAATGTTTCATCTGGTCGAGGAGCGGCTTTGATCGTATCAATAGACATTGTGGCGATCAGGGCTTCTCGGAGGGGAAGCTGATCTACCATCTCTAGGGATAACCCATCACATGTCAATGCCACGTTGCGACTACCTCGGACCAAAATAACACCCTTGGGGCCGGGCAACCTGCCGCACTGGTAAGCATAGTGCGTATCCATCATGAACTTAACAAGAGTTGGCTTACCAAAGATCGCGTTATAAGCCGAATCACAATCAATTACATCGAAAGTAACTAATTCTGTTCGGAAGTTATCTGGTTCACCCAGTGTGACTGGGAGCACACTTGTCCCAATGGCATCATAGAGGGACCAGGAATTATCCCATAAAACGGATGAATTATGGGTTTGATTTTTGAGCGAGGAATTTGCATCTCGTCAAGTGCCTTGACCAATAGAATGTCCAAGGAACTTCCTCTGTCGATCAGGACCCTTTCGACTCTCGCATTGCTGATAATTGGGGTTATGACCAAAGGTAGCCTCAATGGTCGAGTAAGCCCCACAGGACAATCAGAGCGATCAAACGTCAAAGGTGTATCCGACCAACGGGGGTACTGAGGTTCACCGAGGGGAGTCTCCGTTTGGTTCACCTCTCGATAAAAGGCTTTAAATTGCCATATAGAAACAAAAGAGGAGGAACCTCCGAAAATAGCATTGACATGATTATGAGGTACCTGATAAGACATCTCTTCGTCCCCACTGGCGTCTCTTAGCCCGCAAGTTTCTTCTTTCGGTGGCAAGGTCGGCATAGGTCCGGTCCCCTGGTAGAAGTCATCCAACTGCTTCAACCAGCTCCGGCAATTATTGAGGTCGTGGCCTGCAGAGTCGTGGAGTGGACACCATCTCTTGCCTTCCTGCGGGTTAGTAGACTTCACTGGCTGGTCGGCACTGCGACCACCAGAAGTAGTTTTATTTTTGAACGAAGGTTTGTTACCTTTGGTCGATGGAGGTTTCTCTGCGATCGCAACCTCTCGGTACTGTCCAGATCAACTCCTTTTTGATTTCTTCGATTTCCCGCCTGATGAAGATTTCGGCTTCCTGTTCGAATCCTCCCTCTTCACGTCCTTGAGACCTGGTTGAGGCGGTAAGTTATCTTTGTCCACCATCCGATTTCACTCAACGGCCTCGGCCGCGTCGGAATATCGATCAGTCATATCAAAAAGATCGGCTATTGATCGAGGACGGTGGATGAGCAAATCCTCCATCAATCTCCGGTATCGAACGGCGTGCTTAAGATCTTTTCCGTGTGATTGTCTAAAACACGACCAAACTAGCCTATGGAAGCTTGTTGTTGTTGATCTGTTCGATCTCTGGGATCTGTTGAAGATGTCTCCTTTTTTTCTTTTCTCCCCTCGTGCACCCGCTTACCCTTTTATACTGGTCGAAAGGGCACCAATGCACAACGGCTTCGAACGGTTGCTTGGGTGTAGTTTTGATAACCACACTTAACTCCCACGCAGGCTTAACACGTGCAATTAAGGGATAACTACACATATTAACCTCCTGACAGTTGTCTTCATACGTGGAAGAATCTTCGGGATCCTCGGGAGATGCTTGTTGTAGAGCTTAAGCAATCCCGAGTCGTCCTGGTCGAGAGTAGTAGACGACCTTCGGACCGCGCCCTGTCTGCGGCCTTCTGACTGTGCACTGTCTGCGATCTTATGATCGCGCAAAGCCTGCAACCATGTGTCCGCGCCTCTCAGGTAGTCTGAGACCTTAGCAACGGACCTCTGGACACTTGTCTGGTTCGAATCTGTCTCGAACCAGATGTGCATTTACTCTGAACTAGCTCGGGTAACAATCCTCGTCAGATGGACCTCCTAGGTCCCTTCCCCCAGCGCCCAAGGCTACAAGTATGCGGTGGTCGCGGTCAACTATTTTACAAAGTGGGTAGAGGCCGAACCTCTTGCCGGCATCACGTCCCGAGCGGTACGACGGTTTTTCTGGAGGAGTATCGTATGTCATTTCGGGGTCACCCGAGAAATCACTGTCGATAATGGGACCCAATTCAACTCGGTATATTTTCAAGAATTCTGCGAAGGCTTGGATCTCACCATCCACTTCACCTCGGTAGCTCACCTCCGGAGCAATGGGGCCGCGGAAAGGGTCAACGGCATAATCCTACAGGGGTTACGTCGATGGCTCGAACAAGCCACCTCCAAACGGGGTGCGTGGGCGGAGGAGCTCCCTAGCATCCTCTATTCCGTGCGTATGACCCAGCCGGGTGATGGGACGCATGCCGCATCCCGCCCTCACAGGGGGACACGACTACTCCTATCGGGACCCAGCTCACTGCACCTGATCCCTTACCTTTTGACTTCCCAGGATGAGCCAAACATAGGAGTATATTGCATCAGTTTAACTTGTATTACATTGAGCAATATGGCCAACTGGCCTCATTACAACATAATAAATTACAAGCCATCACGGCGTAAATAAGTTTGGTTGCAGAAGAACAACTACTCGCAGAAGCTAAGTGAACCCCCACGGCAAGAAGTTGAAAGCAGAGCAACAATTTTCAGGACTTGGGTAGAACTGACTCTCTTCCTTCAGGGATCCAAGAAGTTCTCCAGGCCTTCATCTTGATCAGGGACATTCCATCTATTGGATAGTGAATTTCAAGAGTGAGCACTTACGTACTCAGCAAGTCATAGATAAGAGTAGATACATATAGTAGATGTGGGACCCTCATTTGAGGATTCCAGTGGCAATCGCCCAGGTGGATTGCACTCAGAAAAGGCACATTGCAGCTCACAATAACAAGATGCATCATATAAAAATGCGAGTAATTAAAAACAAGTGCTGATCACAAGGACCAACATTACAATAACTTAGCGCCAAAATGACGCATTTAAATGTTGATACAAATTAAGAAGTTTTCGACACAAAGGTCGGCACAAAATAAAACAGTAATAATAAACAAAAGGACTTCATTGGTCTTCTTTTTCAGCAGCAGCGGTGTTGCACGGGCCTTCTCCACATCGAACTCCACCTTGGTGCATAACCCTCTATCAAGCTTGGTCTTCAGTTTCTTCTTCTTGTTCCACATTGGGCTCAAGACCGTAAGATTCAGGGTCGACAAATCCTTCTTCTAAATTCGTTAGTAAAGGCAAGGGTGAGCACATTGTCCACATGGTGCTCAACAAGTCCCAAATAAGAATGCAAGTGTATATATAGATGGGGGAAATTTCTCAAAGAATAGCTCCTTGGCTTCATATATGTATATAGAATAGATTTTCACACTTAGTGTTTGGAGAAAAGACCTTTATTTTCAAAAGCGGTGCTTTTAAAACCCTAAGCTAAATTCTCAGAAAATGTTGTGTGTGGCGGTCTTTCATGAGTCACCACCTTGTTCTGATTTTGTGAAAACATTCCAAAAGCTACTTGTGCTGCATCGACGTGAATAGAATCCACAACGCGCAGACTCCATAACCTGGGAGCTCAGAGTATCCGATACTTTTTAAACTTTGCAAAGGTGTACCACCTTAATCCACCGATCATTCGGCTTTCAAGTCGGTACCTCTCCATGCGACTCTTACGCATGTGACAAGGCCGAGATGACACAACAATTTACAGTCCTAGCATTAGCTATTTCCCTGCCCGGTAAATAGACAGTTAAGTCTCAAGTACCGTTGTGGGTCCTCCCCACTGCCTTACTTCCTAGCCTGGGTCTGTGTTCTCGCAAGACACATAGCCTCTCTTGATTACAGTCGCGCACGACTTAATCTGGCATAGGGCGTCTTCCTTCTTTCCACCTTTTCCTCTCATGATTTTTCTGAACTCACATCACTCATGGCCTTCTGCGGCCCACCAATTCTCGCAAGACACTGGATCGACAACCATTGCAGGGAAAAGCTAATACTAAAGAAAGCTACTAAGTTGCGCCCGTCCCATAAACAGGCAAGTGGTTGGTATGTTTTTCATGCCGCATAGAAGCACAGCACAAGGTTCTAGTCCTTATGAATCTCTAGTGAGGAGTCTTTCACATTCCCAATGCGCACACAGCACCATCCGATCAAACCATCCTCACTATCGATTCCAATCACATTTTCTTTCACAAAAGGGGTTTTGAACAGGCTTTTCTCATATGTGACCATTCAACATTTATCATATAATCTTTAAGCATAGCATAACCTAAGCATGATAATCTAGGGTAACAAGGGTGCGGGGTATTCAATGTCAAAAGGGGCTTCACAATCATTTAGGTCATATCTATTTACTTTATTGAAACATAGTTCTTATTTGAATCTAAGGCATGCATATACTTAAAAACAGTTAACATACTTCATTTCAAAATATTGGGCTAGATATGATCAAGGGTTTGAGACTTGCCTTGCAGTGATGGGTCTAGCTGTTCAGATGAATCCTCGAAGATCTCCTCGGTTCCTTCAACGTCTGGTTCCACGGCGGATACAAACAACACATACACACTATATAAGCATACAAGTACTAGAAAATAATACGTAAATACATCATGCATGCAGGGGTAAGGGTTTGGACAAGGTCACTTGACATAGGTCGAAGAGATGGGCTCAAAGGGCTTGAATGTCGAAGGGCTGACATTCGACTCATGGCTTGACATTGCTCTAAATCGGTTCTAGGTCTGTTTTTTGGAGATATGGTAGTAGGGAATGTTGTAGATCATGGCTCAAGGGACTTACTGGACAAAGTGGCATTTCAATTGCTCAAATGAAACAAGTCTAAATCATCCAATGCCACTGGTGGTCATGCACTGACATAGTGCTAGACATGGCCAGAAACTAGGGCATTGCATAACTTTTGACTCAGGACTCCAATTGATGCAAGACTTTGTCTGGGGTTTAGGCATTGATAACAGCTACAAAACTTTCAACAGGCTCAAAGGCTGAAAGTGGCCGGAAGGTGGCCAAATCGGGTGAGCAAACACGGTGTCCTGAACATGAACTGAACCACTGGACAGCAACCTTGGCATGATCATAACTTTTGATCCAGGTCGATTCAGGGTTTGGGCTAGTAGACAATATTGCTCAGGGGGTTGAGATCTATCTAAATGACAAGGTTTCACCGGCTAGTTTGTCCGGAAAATGAACTCCGGCGATCGGGGCCGAAGACGAAGGCACCGATTTGGGGGTTTTCGTTCCAGGGCGTTTGAACTCAATTCCACACTCGGGAAGAATCTAGGGGCTGTCACAAGGCTATTGGTGCACTCAATTTTGCCAGAGATTGGCTAGAGAAGCACGGCGGCGTTCTCCGGCGAACTGCCGAGGCTCGAACATGGAATTTCGAAGCTCGGGGTAAAATTGGCGATTCCAACCCTGCAGGTTTGTTTCTCCTAGCTCACTGAGCAATACTCTCTACTGGCACGAGGATCAATTTGGCTTGAATCACTCGGCATTACGGGAACAGGGGACTTCGGTTTTTCCGGTGATTGCCGGCGTTGAGGTTCGCCGGGGATCAATTAAACACTATGGTACGAAGAGAGGGATGAAGGGAGCTTACTGGTGGCGTTGGTTTGGAGGAAGAAGCTTCGGGCGAAGCTGGCGCCGTAAGCTTCAGGAACTGCTCGCCGGGGAAGAAGGCCTTCGCGGCGGCGCTGAAGAACTGGACTACTCTCTGGTGAAGGAAGCTACGGTTTGAAGTTGTGGAATGGTGTGAAGAGATGCTGGGCGAAGGGGGGGCTTTATATAGCCGCGGGTGAAGCTCTCGGGAGCTGCAACAATCGCTGGGAGATTTTTCTTCTGGCGTTGGAGCGGTCAACGAGGTGCTTGGGGACACGGCGGGGCTCTGCCAGAGGCGATGAATCGCGGGGAAACAGGATTCTGTCAGGGTGGTGTGGCGACGATCTCCGGGATGGCAGCCATGTGGCGTGAAGCTCCTGACAACAGCGGGCACGCGCGCGCGCGGGGAAGAACACGGCACGGTGTGGTTGAAGCGTTCCACGGTGGCGGTACAGCTGTGCAAGGTTGGTGGCTACGTGGCCGTGAAGGTGGCAGCGCGAGGAACTTCGCCGGCGGCGAGCTCAACGGCGCGGCAAAGCGACAGGGCGCTGGTCGAACGAACACTGGTCGTGGTCGTGCACGCGGTCTCCTGGTCGGGGTCGAAGAAAAGGCCAGGGGCTTGTTTGCAAGGTTTTGGAATGAAACGTGAAGGTTTTGGCTTGGGAATTTGGGCCTATTTGTAATTCTGAAGAACTGAGGGGCTGATTTGAATTCTGACTTTGCAGATGAGTGCTACTAAATGTCTTAGACTCATCCAGCAGGAAAAATGGTAAAATTCGATAAGATTTGGTGGTTTTGACAAAAATCGAAAACAGGGTATTTAGGGTAAACAGGGTAATTAGGGTCTGAAACTTTTGTCGAGGCTGAAACTAGGGTTTCGGTTGAGATTCTGGAATTCTTCCAGAAGGGAAAAATGTTCAGAAAAATGAAGGAAAGGTAATCACTTGATCAGATCTGGATTTGGAGATGATCTGAGACTTTTAGCCTTTTTGGGTTTTCTAAAAGGACTAAACTAAAGCACTTTTGGACTGAATTGTAAAAACGATCTGGGAGATGAAGTTTAGCAGCCAACTTTTCAGGTTAAGGTAGTGGCATACCTAAGATCAAGATAGGGTTGAGACAACAGGGATTCCAAAGAATATATGCTGACTCGTAAGCAGAAAAGATAGTCAAAAATAGGGAAGGAGGGAAGGTTGCAAAATACTTTTCCCCTTTCCAAATCTATGGCAGTGCTCATCATGACATATCATTAATATCTTTTATAAACTCTTAGAAGTACTCCCATAGCACGACAACACATGTCTGCCCATGTTGGCACCTCATTTCATGACAACACATGTCAAGCACACATGAGCTAAGTCTAGCCAATTTTATTTAGAAAACATACTTGTGTCACATCGACGTGGATAGGATCCACAGCGCGCAGGCTCCTATAGACCCGGGAGCTCGGAGTATTCGAATACGTTTTTAACTTTGCAAAGGTGTACCACTTTAATCCACCAATCACTCAGCTTTCAAGTCGGGTCAGCTCCATGCGACTTTTACGCATGTGACAAGGCCGAAGTGACACAACAGTTTACAGTCCTAGCATTAACAATTCCCTGCCCGGTAAATAGACAGTTAAGTCTCAAGTACCGTTGTGGGTCCTTCCCACTGCCTTACTTCCTAGCCTGGGTCTATGTTCTCGCAGGACACATAGCCTCTCTTGATTACAGTCGCGCACGACTCAATCTAGCATAGGGCGTCTTCCTTCTTTCCACCCTTTCCTCTCATGATTTTTCTAAACTCACATCACTCATGGCCTTCTGCGGCCCACCAGCTCTCGCAAGAAACTGGATCAACAACCATTGCAGGGAAAAGCTAATACTAAAGAAAGCTACTGAGTTGCGCCCATCCCATAATCGGGCAAGTGGTTGGTACGTTTTTCATGCCGCATAGAAGCACAACACAAGGTTCTAGTCCTTACATGCCCATGACCAGTGCATTCCACAAACCCTGCACTCGTCAGTGCCACCACCATTCCATACCAAACTCTGGCCACGGCAAGGGTTCTATTTCATGAATATACATATATACATATATATTAGTTATGGCTCATGGTTTGATCATTTTATAAGGAATCTCCTCATCTTTTGTCGGCATACAGCCTAGTACTGCCATATCATACCTTTGTCATTTCATCAAATGCAATACTGCTTATAATCAAGGCAATGTCTTAACAATTCATAAAATATAGGTTCAAGATGTCCAAGGATATGACTTGCCTTCCGCGTCGTAAGGTACAGCAGTCGATGTCGGGTCTGACGAAGTCTCTGTACTCAGGCTCTTGTTCTAATCAAAGATCAAACAAGCAAACAGGAATCACAATCCATTAATAATCTATATGCAACATGCAAAGGAATACTCTCGGCGATACTGGAACTGGTAAGCTTGAAAGCTAGATTTGAGTTAATCTTGGAGATTTATGCAATTAGGGCTCAGGACGAATGCTAGAGACTCTCAGGGTTTCAAGGCTGCGATATGGACATCAAGTCCGCGGCTATTTTGCTCAAAAACGACGAACGTCAAAAGGTCGACATTCGGTTCAGGGCTCTGACATAGCTTCAAAGAATGCTAGAGAGTTTATCTCAAGGTGTGGTAGTTGAATAAAATGTAGAACATAGCTCTACAAGTTCAATGGACAAGGTGGTTTTCAGGTTGCACAAACAGAAGTGGTTAAACTTGCCCAATGCCATTGGCTGACATGAACTGACAAGGGCTGGCATTGTCAGGGAATGGCATTGATGTGGTTTGGATAATTTCCAGTGGGAAGAATGTGATTTGATCAAAGCATTAGATGCAAAATGTAATAAGGTAGCTATTTGACAAGGTGGTTTTCACAGGAAAGTCCAGAATTTAGGCAATTTGCAAAGAGGCCCCTGGACACAGAGAATTGAATGTCAATGCACGGCCAGATTCTAGGGCTTGAGTGTTTGATCGATCCTCTTGAGCTTTGCTTCGCCAACTATGTCTAGGAGGTAGGCGAAGACAACAGGAATCCAGTGGTGGTGGTTTCAGGAACTAACGTGGTCGGACGGTGATGAACGGCGATGAGAAACCACGGTGCCGACATGGCAAGACACAGGTACTGGACAGATCTTGGCACAGCTATATCTTGCGATTTGGCACAGCATCGGAGGGCGATGCAGTGGAGTGATATGCTCAGTAGGTTGAGGCAAATCTACAGGACAAAGTAGATTGAACAACGGCGATGAAACGACGACGAACGGTGAGGTTGAACTCGTTGGTTTTCAGGAACTAAGGTGAGCTACGGTGGCCATGAGCTACAGATGATGAAACTCGAAATTGGTTGAGGATTAACGCTTCTGGGGTGTTCCTGATCATTCTCCAGCGAGGAACTGGGTTGCAATCAAATACTGCAGCTCGCCGGCGTTGATGCCGGACTCGGAGAAGACGGCCACTGGGGCGCCGCTGATACAAGGTAGCTCCGGTCAATTTGGTTTGGCTACACCATCTACCGAGTTCAGGGATCACAATGCTACAGTCAATTTGGTCGGAGGTGAAGCTATTCGGGCCGGCGGTGTGAACAGCTCACGGTGGCGCGCGAAAACAGGGGAAAGGCTCCATCCGAGCTTCAATTTGAAATCCAACAGCAAGGGCTTGCAAGGAAGGATCTACTGATCAATTGCTTCTACTAAAAGGAGTACTAATTTTGGCTAAATCGGGTTACAAAGCTGGAACAGGGCAAAAACAAATAACGCCGATCGCCGGCGACAGGAACCACCGGAGTTCAATTACTTGGTACATCATAGAGAGGTGAGGCAGAGACACTCACTGGCGAATTTGGATCGGAGGATGATGCAGCGAAGCTCCCTGTCGTCGTTCTCCCCTTCGGCAGCTTGCCGGAGACGAAGAAGAAGATGAGAAGAAACGGGAGGAAGCGAGACTTGCTGGCTGTGGTGAGGAGTGAAGCTGCTGTGAGCTACAGGGGGGCTTAAATAGTGGAGTATGGGGCTCTCGAGACTTGGAGCAATCGGGAGGATATCCAGCTGGTTGGCTACGGTGGCGGTGTGCAGCGGTCTCGACGGCTTTTCCACACGGTCGTCGCGTGCTCTGGCAGGTGCAGTGGTAAAGTTCCTGGCAGCTCCGGCATGGAAGCAATGTGGCACAAAGCTTCTGACATTGCTGCAGGCGAGCGCGCGCGTGCGAAGGAACGATTCGGGCGATGCTGGTGCTGCTGCAGTGCTGCTACGGCCAATCTGGTGCGCGCATGTGGCGACGGGGTTGCGGCGAAGCTCCACCGGCGGTGAGGTTCGCAGCGTACTGGTGCTCCTGTTCGCAGCTGGGCCCGAGGTCGAAAACGGCACAGCTACTTGTCGCGGCTTCTCTGGTCGAAGGTGGTGCTGCTAGTCGAAACAAGAGGCTGGACTCGATTGCAATTTCAGTTCTCTGATTTGGACTAATCTGTAAAATCTGAGATATTGAAGATTATGGCTGATTTCGACTTCACAGATTTGAAGGACTTTATTCATCGGATGATTTGAGAGAATACCTGATGAAATCTGGGAACTCTTGATCAATTTTGAACTGAAGTGAAAACAGGGTAATTAGGGTATCTTGAGTCTGGTTTTGTTAAAATCTAGAAATCTGAGACTTAGGGTGGGATTTTGATGTGCTGACAAAAGGCGATTTTGTATTGAATAGCATTTATGAGGCATTCCTTGAATCAAATTGAGATCTGGAGTTGATTTGTGGCTTTTAGCCTTTTCGGGCTCTTGGAAATTAGAAAAGGACTAATCTGCGATATAATTTGGATTGATTTGCAAAAAGGGTTTAAATGATGGAATCTGGCTGCCAACTTTTTCGATTAAGGTATTGGCATTCCCATGATTACAATCCAAGAATAATTTGGTCTAGATTTGATTAAGATTTGGTTAAATCTGAATTCTGAAACTTAGGGTATTTAGGGTAATTGGAATATTCAATTAATTCTTGTTTTCGAAAACAGAAAGAGATTGATAAATCTGGGAGTTAGAGATTGAATTTGATCTCGCTTTTGAAGGCTTTTATACTCAGGATAGATAGTAGATTATTTCTGGATAATCTGATCTTGAATTGGAGCTTCAGGACAGATTTTGAGATTTTTGGGGCTTACGATAGATTAGAATCGAACTGGTCTTGCTACTTCTAAAGAGATACATGCATGCATGATTTTCGTGAAAAGGAATTTTCACCCCCAAAATCAGGGTGTTACAAGGCCCAGTGAGAATGCCCCAAAAACCGGGACCTTGGGAAAATTTTTGGGGAATTCTTACCTTGGGCCTTGTCACCTCCACAACACGTGAAGCCACTCTCCGGCCCGCTGTGGAGGGGGGTGTGACTTGTGCACGGGGGTCGCCCTTTTCCGGACCATGACTCGAGAATTCACAAGGGTAAACAAGAAAACTTAGCTCTATTGAAATATCTAACCGGAGGACACCTTCCACCTCCGGTGGGCATCGATACATTAAACGAAATACAACCCAGAAAGCTCCTACACTAATAATCCCGGAGGCCCTCTGATAACTCCCGGGCCAGGTCTCGATACAAGCTTCGTATACGTCGCTGGGTGTAACACCCTGAGTTAGGGGTGAAAATTTCCTTTTTCACAAATGGCACACATGCATGTATCTGTAGTATTAGTCAGATTAGTTTCTATCTCAAGCCCTAAAATCTCCAAAATCTATCCTATGACCTCAAATTAAGATCAGATTGTTCAGATGTGATCTATCAGTTACTCTGAACTTAAAAGTCTTCAGAACCTAGATCCAATTCTATCCCTAACTCCCAGAATTATCAACTCTTTCTGTTTCCGAAAACAGAAATACCTTATATTACTTAAATACCCTAAGTTTCAGAATCCAGATTTAATCCGAATCTTGACCAAGTTCAGACCGGATTATTTCTGGAATATGATCATGGGTATGTCAATACCTTAATCTAAAAAGTTGACAGCCAGATTTTATCATCTAAACCTTTTTCACAAATCAGTCCAAGACTTATCACAAATTAGTCCTTATCTGATATCTGAAAACCTAAAAAGATTAAAATCTCCAGATTAACTCTAAATTCAGAATTTCTTCAGCAGATCTTTCCTAATTGCTATTTGCCACAAGTTTCTCTTCTGTGCAGATATCAAAATCGAACCCTAAATGCCAGAATTCGAAATCGACAAAACTCAAATCTAATTTACCCTAAATTACCCTATTTTCAGTTTGTATCAAAAGCTATCCAAATGTGCCAAATTTTATTTTCAATCCTTGCCAAATCATCTATGGAATAAAGATTGCCAAAATAGCAGAATCAAATTCAGAACAGACCTTCCGAATCATTAGATTTACAGATCAGTCCAAAACTCAAAGAATTGAAATTGCAAATGAATCCATTTTCGACCAGGTCAACAGCAGCATTCGACCAGGCCGTTTGCTGTACGCGACCAGGACTCGCCGTGGGTTCTTGCGCCGTGCACGTTCGCCGCCGGCCAAGCTTCGCCGCACTTGTGACCGTGCATGCCAGTACGCACGTGTCCTTGCCTCAGCCGTCACCGTGGCAGCGTCGTTGCTTCGTCGACGACCAGCGTTTGCTCCCGCGCGCGATCAGCAGCAACTTTGTCAGCAATCGATCGCCACGTAGCCTCGCCGCGCCAGTACTTGTCGCCACCGCTTGCTACAAGCTTCGCCAGGTCCCGATGAAGCGACATTGTGATCAGCTGAAGGCTTGTCGCCGTCGCATCACCGTTCTTCGCTATGTCTTCGCCGCTGATGTCCAGCACGCAAGCAACCTCATCACCAGCAGTCAATCACTTCGTTGCTCCCCTTCGTCATCTTCGCCTGGCCTATTTAAACCCTACTGTGTGCAGCAGCTTCTCCATACTTCACCAGAAACCAGCTAAGTTCCAGAATTTACTGTTTTCGTTTTCTTCTCCGGCGAGCCGTCGAGGAGCCTCACGGTGCCAACTTCATCCGCTGCATCAACCTTCAAATTGAATCCATCAGTGAGTTCCCCTACTCATCCTCTCTGTGTGATAGCATTTAATTGTTCTCCGGTGGACTCTAACGCCGATGATCGCCGGAAATGGCTGAAAGTTGAAGATGCCCTGTTCCGGCAATGCTGGCCAATTTACCCCGAATTAGCCCTCGATCCTGTAAACAAAATTGATCAGTGGGTTATTTCAAACAAGCCTGTAAGCTTAGAATCCCTAATTAAACATCATTCGAAGCTTTTCTCTAAACCGAGCTTCACCAGAAACTGGCGATCGTCGCCAGGCTTCTCCGGTGATCCTCCGGTCAATTTGATGTTACCAGAAGCTTTCTTTTACCTCCTACATACTCTCCAAGCAAGCAATTAAGTTCTCTCGGCCTGTAGCAAAAATGCCCAAATCCAGTGATTCTTCTCCGGCGCCGATGACCGGGAAAGTTTGATCCCGGCCATTTCAGCCCTCGAAACCTTGTCATTTAGATGTGCCCTAGTCTCCTGAGTATTTTTGTCTTCTATCCCGACACCTAGATCGGCCTAGATTGGAAGCTACAGCCATGCCAAGATCTTGTCCAGAACTGCTCCAGTGCAACCAGTTCATCCCTGTTCATCATCAAATTTCTTGCTTTCCAGCCATTTTCAGCCCTAGATCCTATTGAATGATTTATTCCTGTTATCAATGCCTACCTCCCAGACAAAGTGGTGCATCATTTGGAGCTCCAGATCAAAAGTTATGCTAAGCCCTAGTTTTTGGCATTGTCAGCTCTATGCCAGAGCTTGTCAGCCAGTGGCATTGACCTTGTTTACCCACTTCTGGTTGTGTAAATTGAAAACCACTTTGTCCACTAAATTTGTAGAGTTGTGATCTACATTTTATTCTACTACCGCAAGTTGAGATAACCCCTCTATCATTCATCGACCCTATGTCGATGCTTTGAACCGAATGTCGACCTAAAGACGTTCGCTGTTTTTGAGCGAACCAGTCGCAACCTTGATATCATTCTGATATTTTGAGACATTGGGAACCTTGTAAACCTTTGACAGCTAATCTTAACATTGGTTTCCTTAACTTAACCCTAATCAGCCTCTAAACCCAATCATTTCAGAATCATCAAGACTTCATCTTTGCATCATTGCATATAGTATAATAATGTATTGAAAAGATTATGATTATTGGTTGTTTGTTTGATTGGAGAGCAGATCAAGAGCCCGAGTTCGAGGACTTCACTGCGGACCCGTCATCGACTGCTGTATTTTACGACGCGGAAGGCAAGTCATATCCTTGTTCATCTTGAACCTATATTTTAAATGTTGCTAAAACATAACCTTGAATATAGGCAATATTGCATGTGAAAGATTGAGAATGGTTGATTTATCAATTGGCAGTACTAGACTGATTATCTATAAAATGTGAAATAAACAAGTTTTGAGCCATGAACTATTATATGTATTTATATACTTATATTCATGAAATAAAACCCCTAGCCGTGATCAGAAAAATGGTATGGATGGCTGTAGCACTGGAGGTGCTAGACTGCAAAGGAATGCAGGCGCTGAAGGTGCAGGGTTGTGGATGGTCTGGTCATTGGCATATAAGGACTAGAACCTTGTGTTGTGCGTCTAGTGGCATGAACAACGTGCTAACCGCAAGCCTGGTATGGGACAGGCCTGAACAAGTAATTATGTGGATCGCACATGAAACCCCTGCATGAGATGTGTAGTGATGCACGATAAACACGGAGCGCGGCTCCCACACATATCACTGAAGGTGATCAAGCACGCTGACCCAGTAATGGGAATAAGCAAAGGGGTGGAGGTTTGGATACAACCTGCCACAACTGTGCCTCGCTGAGAGACACAGGGTCGGGGGTGAATTGTAAGTGATGCATAACAAAAGTTCTTGTTATCTCCACCTTGCCACTCACACATGGTTGTGAGGAGGGGTCTAATCATTTTGATAGGATGGGCTTGAAAGTGGAATATCTTGCGGGTAAATTGGTACCTCTCTGCAGAGTTAAAAACGTATTCGAATACTCCGAGCTCCCGGGTTTATAGGAGTCTGCTGCGGTGGATTAAATCCACGGGGTGTGAAACAAGTACTATTTTCTAAATAAAATATGTTTAAATCAAGATTACCCAAATGACATGTGTTGTCATGATAAGGAGTGCTGCCGTGGGCTGTCGTGTGTCGACGTGTCGCGGTAGTGCTATAATCTAGTGAACATGATTGATGATGTTATATTATGAAAAGTGCTGCCATAAGATGAGATGAGAAAGGAAAAGACTATTTTACAAATATCCATAATTCTTGACTAGTCTAGGTTCATATCATCACTACTATATGTATTTACTCTTACCTATGACTTGCTGAGTACGTAAGTGCTCACCCTTGCAACATTCAACTCAATAGATGGAGCCTACTTTGATCAAGACGATGGCACGGAGTACTACGTGGATCCAGAAGGAGGAGAATCAGTTCCGCCAGAACCCTGAAGTGTGTTGTTCTGCCGTCAACTTCTTTTGTGGGAGGGTCACCTATCTTCTGCTGTGTAGTTAAATATTTTGTTAAACCATGAATGCCTTGTAGGCATTGTAATCCTCTTTATGTAATATTAAGGCCAGCAGGCCACACTGCTTAATATTTTGTGAGTACTCTGTTGCAATGTAATATACTCCTGTGTTTGACTCATCCTGGGAAGTCAAAGGTTTGTGGTATGGGACTAGCTGCAGCGAGCTAGGTCTCTACAGGAGTAGTCGTTGTCCCAGTCTCGGGGCGCGACAAAGAAAAGTTGGTATCAGAGCAACATGAGAACTTGACTGTAGGTCGACACCTTTAGGAAATTGGCCGTGCCAGGAAGACGTAATTTATTTAGAAACTATTTGTGGAAATTTTATTTTGGTAAAAATAATGAGCTTTGTAGCTCTTGAAAAACCTTCATTTCAAAATTTTATTTGGATTTCTAAAATTCGGTAAGATTGTGAGAGTGCGTTCTGTTCCAGAGTGTCTTAGAGGTTGGTGTAGACAGAGCTAGTGGATGCTCTTGATAGCTTTGTGATTCGCTGTTGCTTTTGCAATGGTTAATTTGTGTATTATGGCTAGTAGCCTAAGTAATTTTATGCATTAAAGTAGTTGCATTAATTTCTGCATTGCTGTCTTAGTTGGCCTTAGTTAGTTAGATCCGTCTAAATTTTTTTCAGAGCCACCATGGTTGACACCAGAAGGAGATCTCGAAGTGGAAGAGAAGATATAGGTCAGACTCCACAGCAAGAAGAAACTATGACAAGAGACCCTTTGTTTCAGCAAGGATCTCAGAGTTCTAATCCCCCTCATAATGAACAACCCAGTCTGCAGGAAATTCTGTTGTCAATGGAGAAAAGCCGACAAGAAGCTCAGATAGCTCATACCCAGTTATTAGCTCAGATAGTTCAGAAACTGCCTACTGGAACAACAGAAGGAACTACTTCTGCTGTAGGAGCGAGATTAACAGATTTCCAAAAGACCCGTCCACCAACATTCTCTAGTGCGACCGATCCTATGGTTGCCGATGATTGGTTACGGGATATCGAGAGGACATTAGACACGGTGCGATGCAGCGAACGAGAGAAAGTTTTGTTTGGATCTCATCAGTTATCAGGAGCTGCCGCTGCATGGTGGATGAACTACCAGGAAGCCCACTCTGATAAAGATAATATCTCTTGGAGGGAATTTAAGGATCAATTTCGGAAATTTCATATACCTACTGGTGTCATGGCAGCTAAGCGTCGGGAATTTCGGAATTTAACTCAAGGAAGTAAGTCAGTTACTGAGTATCTACACCAATTTACTCACTTGGCTCGATACGCACCTGGAGATGTGGATACTGAAGAGAAGAAGATAGAGCGCTTCACAGAAGGACTTCAACACTATTTACAGTATCAAATTGCTTCTCATGAACTGACGGAATTTCAAACCGTAGTAAACAGAGCTTTAAAGGTGGAAGAAAAGAAGAATATGGGAGAAGAAAGCCGAAAGAGGAGGATGTTCTAGCAAACAAGACCACAGCCAAATCCAATCAGAGGAAGAGTTCCTATCACTCCCAATTTCCGACCATCTTATCAGAATCCTAGACCAGCAACGACATTGTGCCCCAATTGCCGTGGAAATCATTCTCAGAAGGATTGCCCTCATCCTCGTGTTGAGTGTTATCATTGTGGACAGCGTGGGCACGGTAAAGAATTCTGTCCTTGGATACAACTTCCAATGTCCATTGCCAGATCTCAGGCAGGGACACAGCCAGTAGTAACCAGAGCATCACCATCGCAGAATTTTAGAGGAAATTCAACAGGAAGAGGAGGAAACCTGGCTAATCGAGGAAGAGGAAGAGGTAGAGCACCAACTGCAACCCAAGGAGGAAGATTAAACTATACTTCAATCCAAGAAGCAGGCAACGCCACCGACATTCTTCTAGGTAGATTTCTGATTAAATCTGCATCTGCCTTTATATTGTTTGATCCTGGTGCTACAAATTCATTCATGTCAAGAGCATTTGCATCTGAAGTTGAAATGCATATAGACCAAGTACCACTAGAGTACTCTATGGTTATACAAACCCTAGGGGCTAGATTATCTGTTTATTCGATTTGCCCAAATGTAACTTTCATTATAGAAGGGGTAGAATTTGAGGCAAATCTACTAGTTCTAGAACTGCAAGGACTAGACATTATTTTGGGAATGGATTGGTTGTCCCAACATAAAGGCCTAATAGACTGTGAAGAGAAGACCCTAAGCCTTGTCAGTAGCCAAGGGGAGAGAGTTCTATTTTATGCAGAAAGATCATCAACCAAGGAACCGCTAGGATCTATTCAAGCACTGCAGAAGATATGCCTGGAACAAGTACCTATAGTGCAGCTATATTCTGATGTATTTCCAGAGGAACTTCCAGGAATGCCACCTGACAGAGACATAGAGTTCTCTATTGAGCTTAAACCAGGAGCAGCGCCTATAGCAAAACGACCATACCGGATGTCAGTTTCTGAATTAGAAGAGCTCAAGAGCCAATTGGAAGACTTGGAAGATAAAGGATTCATTAAACCCAGTACTTCGCCATGGGGAGCCCCGGTATTATTCGTAAGGAAAAAGGATGGAACCCTACGAATGTGTGTGGATTATCGGGCTCTAAATGAAGTTACCATAAAGAACAAGTATCCATTGCCAAGAATTGATGACTTGTTCGATCAACTTCGAGGAGCTAAAGTATTCTCCAAGATAGACTTGAAGTCTGGATATCATCAGCTGAAGATTAAGAAAGAAGATATATCGAAGACTGCTTTCACTACCAGATACGGACTGTATTAGTTTACAGTAGTACCTTTTGGTTTAACCAATGCCCCAGTAGCCTTCATGAATGTCATGAATAGCACATTTATGGATTTCCTTGACAAGTTTGTCATAGTGTTCATAGATGACATTCTGATATATTCCAGGAATTCAGAAGAGCATGAGCAACATCTACATCTTGTCTTAGAAAGGCTACGAGAAAGGCAATTCTATGCCAAGTTTAATAAATGCGAGTTTTGGATGTCAAAGATTGCATTTCTTGGACATGTGTTGACAGCAGAAGGAATTTCAGTGGATCCAGCTAAAACTTCAGCTATCAAGGAGTGGAAGCAACCTACCTCGGTTACAGAAATTAGAAGTTTCTTGGGATTGGCGGGTTACTATAGGAGATTCATTGAAGGATTTTCCCAGATTGCCAAACCACTTACAAATATGCTAAAGAAGGATGTTGCATTTGAATGGACCACCAAGTGTGAGGAGAGTTTTCGGAAGCTGAAGCAGAAATTGACAACAACACCAGTCCTCACTTTACCGGACAGCAAAGAAGATTTCGTAGTTTACTGTGATGCTTCAAAGCAAGGAATAGGCTGTGCGTTAATGAAGCAAGGTCGGGTAGTAGCCTATGCTTCACGCCAGTTGAGGCCACATGAGGAAAACTATCCGACCCATGATTTGGAGTTAGCAGCAGTAGTGCATGCTTTAAAGATATGGCGACATTATCTCATTGGGCGTAAATGTGAGATCTTTACAGATCATAAAAGCCTCAAGTATATTTTCACACAGACGGAGCTCAACATGCGTCAACGACGATGGCTGGAATTGATCAAAGATTATAATCTTAGTATTCAGTACCATCCAGGGAAAGCTAATGTAGTAGCTGATGCCCTAAGCAGAAAAGTTTACAACCTACAAGGAATGGTTATGTTGAAGAACCCTTACCTACAACAAGAGTTGCAGAATCATCAAGTGGAAATAGTACCGCAGGGAACGGTAGCTACTTTAACAATAAAATCTCAACTTGAAGAACAGATAGGAAATGCCCAGAAGGAAGATGAAGAAATTCGTAAGATCAAGAGTCGAATCAAGTTAGGAAAGGCTCAAGGCTTTACTAAAGATAACCAAGGATTGTATGGTATCGAGGAAGAATCTGTGTACCTCAAAACGCAGATCTTAAGGAAATAATTCTCCATGAAGCACATAAAACTCCATACTCAATACACCCTGGTAACACAAAGATGTATCAAGATTTGAAGACCAGATTCTGGTGGGATAATATGAAGAGCGAGATTGCAAAGTATATTGCAAACTGTGATACATGTCGACGAGTTAAAGTAGAACACCAGAAAATAGCAGGAAAGCTACAACCTCTACCAATACCATTATGGAAATGGGAAGAAATTGGTATGGATTTCATTACAGGATTACCTAAAACTCACGGAGGATATGATTCCATATGGGTTATTGTGGACAGACTTACTAAAGTAGCTCATTTCATACCAGTCAAAAAGATTTATGATGGCAGTAAATTAGCAGAGTTATACATGCAAAGAATAGTGGCATTGCATGGTATTCCTAAGAAGATAGTTTCAGATCGTAGAACACAGTTTACCTCCAAATTTTGGAATAGACTGCATGAAACCCTGGGAACCCAGCTGGATTTCAGTACTGCATATCATCCACAGACGGGAGGACAGACAGAAAGAGTCAACCAAATCCTAGAGGATCTTCTAAGAGCTTGTATACTAGATTATGGGACATCATGGGACAAATGTTTACCATTTGCAGAATTTACATATAATAACAGTTATCAAGCTAGTATACAGATGGCACCATTTGAAGCTTTATATGGACGTAAATGCAGAACTCCATTACATTGGAATGAGCCAGGAGAACGAAAAGTCATTGGACCAGAGATAGTAGAAGAAGCAGAAGCTCATGTCAGACTCATCAGAGAAAGGTTGAAAACAGCACAATCACGACAAAAGAGCTATGCAGATAAACGACGAAGAGAATTATCTTTGAACCAGGAGATTTTGTGTATCTCAAGGTTACACCATTCAAAAGATTACAAAGATTCCAAGTGAAAGGAAAGTTATCCCCAAGATACATTGGACCATTTAAGATAATCAAGAGAAAGGGAGAAGTATCATATAAATTGGAATTACCTGAGGGATTAGCAGGAGTGCATGACGTGTTTCATGTCTCTCAGCTCCGGAAATGTTTGAAGGAACCTACTGACCAGATAGATGTACAAGATGTGCCATTACAGAAGAATCTCACTTATCTTGAGCACCCAATCAGAATCCTAGCCACTGATGAACGTCAGCTCAGAAGGAAGAAAATCAGATTGTGTAAAGTTCAATGGAAGAATCATTCAGAGCAAGAAGCTACTTGGGAGAAGGAAGAAGATCTTAAGCAAACCTATCCTTATCTTTTCCTGTCTTAGGTAAATCTCGGGGCGAGATTTCTTTAAGGAAGGTAGACCTGTAACACCCTGAGTTAGGGGTGAAAATTTCCTTTTTCACAAATGGCACGCATGCATGTATCTGTAGTATTAGTCAGATTAGTTTCTATCTCAAGCCTTAAAATCTCCAAAATCTATCCTATGACCTCAAATTAAGATCAGATTGTTCAGATGTGATCTATCAGTTACTCTGAACTTAAAAGTCTTCAGAACCTAGATCCAATTCTATCCCTAACTCCCAGAATTATCAACTCTTTCTGTTTCCGAAAACAGAAATACCTTATATTACTTAAATACCCTAAGTTTCAGAATCCAGATTTAATCCGAATCTTGACCAAGTTCAGACCAGATTATTTCTGGAATATGATCATGGGTATGTCAATACCTTAATCTAAAAAGTTGACAGCCAGATTTTATCATCTAAACCTTTTTCACAAATCAGTCCAAGAGTTATCACAAATTAGTCCTTATCTGATATCTGAAAACCTAAAAAGATTAAAATCTCCAGATTAACTCTAAATTCAGAATTTCTTCAGCAGATCTTTCCTAATTGCTATTTGCCACAAGTTTCTCTTCTGTGCAGATATCAAAATCGAACCCTAAATGCCAGAATTCGAAATCGACAAAACTCAAATCTAATTTACCCTAAATTACCCTATTTTCAGTTTGTATCAAAAGCTATCCAAATGTGCCAAATTTTATTTTCAATCCTTGCCAAATCATCTGTGGAATAAAGATTGCCAAAATACCAGAATCAAATTCAGAACAGACCTTCCGAATCATTAGATTTACAGATCAGTCCAAAACTCAAAGAATTGAAATTGCAAATGAATCCATTTTCGACCAGCTCAACAGCAGCATTCGACCAGGCCGTTTGCTGTACGTGACCAGGACTCGCCGTGGGTTCTTGCGCCGTGCACGTTCGCCGCCGGCCAAGCTTCGCCGCACTTGTGACCGTGCATGCCAGTACGCACGTGTCCTTGCCTCAGCCGTCACCGTGGCAGCGTCGTTGCTACGTCGACGACCAGCGTTTGCTCCCGCGCGCGATCAGCAGCAACTTTGTCAGCAATCCATCGCCACGTAGCCTCGCCGCGCCAGTACTTGTCGCCACCGCTTGCTACAAGCTTCGCCAGGTCCCGATGAAGCGACATTGTGATCAGCTGAAGGCTTGTCGCCGTCGCATCACCGTTCTTCGCTGTGTCTTCGCCGCTGATGTCCAGCACGCAAGCAACCTCATCACCAGCAGTCAATCACTTCGTTGCTCCCCTTCGTCATCTTCGCCTGGCCTATTTAAACCCTACTGTGTGCAGCAGCTTCTCCATACTTCACCAGAAACCAGCTAAGTTCCAGAATTTACTGTTTTCGTTTTCTTCTCCGACGAGCCGTCGAGGAGCCTCACGGTGCCAACTTCATCCGCTGCATCAACCTTCAAATTGAATCCATCAGTGAGTTCCCCTACTCATCCTCTCTGTGTGATAGCATTTAATTGTTCTCCGGTGGACTCTAACGCCGATGATCGCCGGAAATGGCTGAAAGTTGAAGATGCCCTGTTCCGGCAATGCTGGCCAATTTACCCCGAATTAGCCCTCGATCCTGTAAACAAAATTGATCAGTGGGTTATTTCAAACAAGCCTGTAAGCTTAGAATCCCTAATTAAACATCATTCGAAGCTTTTCTCTAAACCGAGCTTCACCAGAAACCGGCGATTGTCGCCAGGCTTCTCCGGTGATCCTCCGGTCAATTTGATGTTACCAGAAGCTTTCTTTTACCTCCTACATACTCTCCAAGCAAGCAATTAAGTTCTCTCGGCCTGTAGCAAAAATGCCCAAATCCAGTGATTCTTCTCCGGCGCCGATGACCGGGAAAGTTTGATCCCGGCCATTTCAGCCCTCGAAACCTTGTCATTTAGATGTGCCCTAGTCTCCTGAGTATTTTTGTCTTCTATCCCAACACCTAGATCGGCCTAGATTGGAAGCTACAGCCATGCCAAGATCTTGTCCAGAACTGCTCCAGTGCAACCAGTTCATCCCTGTTCATCATCAAATTTCTTGCTTTCCAGCCATTTTCAGCCCTAGATCCTATTGAATGATTTATTCCTGTTATCAATGCCTACCTCCCAGAAAAAGTGGTGCATCATTTGGAGCTCCAGATCAAAAGTTATGCTAAGCCCTAGTTTTTGGCATTGTCAGCTCTATGCCAGAGCTTGTCAGCCAGTGGCATTGACCTTGTTTACCCACTTCTGGTTGTGTAAATTGAAAACCACTTTGTCCACTAAATTTGTAGAGTTGTGATCTACATTTTATTCTGCTACCGCAAGTTGAGATAACCCCTCTATCATTCATCGACCCTATGTCGATGCTTTGAACCGAATGTCGACCTAAAGACGTTCGCTGTTTTTGAGCGAACCAGTCGCAACCTTGATATCATTCTGATATTTTGAGACATTGGGAACCTTGTAAACCTTTGACAGCTAATCTTAACATTGGTTTCCTTAACTTAACCCTAATCAGCCTCTAAACCCAATCATTTCAGAATCATCAAGACTTCATCTTTGCATCATTGCATATAGTATAATAATGTATTGAAAAGATTATGATTATTGGTTGTTTGTTTGATTGGAGAGCAGATCAAGAGCCCGAGTTCGAGGACTTCACTGCGGACCCGTCATCGACTGCTGTATTTTACGACGCGGAAGGCAAGTCATATCCTTGTTCATCTTGAACCTATATTTTAAATGTTGCTAAAACATAACCTTGAATATAGGCAATATTGCATGTGAAAGATTGAGAATGGTTGATTTATCAATTGGCAGTACTAGACTGATTATCTATAAAATGTGAAATAAACAAGTTTTGAGCCATGAACTATTATATGTATTTATATACTTATATTCATGAAATAAAACCCCTAGCCGTGATCAGAAAAATGGTATGGATGGCTGTAGCACTGGAGGTGCTAGACTGCAAAGGAATGCAGGCACTGAAGGTGCAGGGTTGTGGATGGTCTGGTCATTGGCATATAAGGACTAGAACCTTGTGTTGTGCGTCTAGTGGCATGAACAACGTGCTAACCGCAAGCCTGGTATGGGACAGGCCTGAACAAGTAATTATGTGGATCGCACATGAAACCCCTGCATGAGATGTGTAGTGATGCACGATAAACACGGAGCGCGGCTCCCACACATATCACTGAAGGTGATCAAGCACGCTGACCCAGTAATGGGAATAAGCAAAGGGGTGGAGGTTTGGATACAACCTGCCACAACTGTGCCTCGCTGAGAGACACAGGGTCGGGGGTGAATTGTAAGTGATGCATAACAAAAGTTCTTGTTATCTCCACCTTGCCACTCACACATGGTTGTGAGGAGGGGTCTAATCATTTTGATAGGATGGGCTTGAAAGTGGAATATCTTGCGGGTAAATTGGTACCTCTCTGCAGAGTTAAAAACGTATTCGAATACTCCGAGCTCCCGGGTTTATAGGAGTCTGCTGCGGTGGATTAAATCCACGGGGTGTGAAACAAGTACTATTTTCTAAATAAAATATGTTTAAATCAAGATTACCCAAATGACATGTGTTGTCATGATAAGGAGTGCTGCCGTGGGCTGTCGTGTGTCGATGTGTCGCGGTAGTGCTATAATCTAGTGAACATGATTGATGATGTTATATTATGAAAAGTGCTGCCATAAGATGAGATGAGAAAGGAAAAGACTATTTTACAAATATCCATAATTCTTGACTAGTCTAGGTTCATATCATCACTACTATATGTATTTACTCTTACCTATGACTTGCTGAGTACGTAAGTGCTCACCCTTGCAACATTCAACTCAATAGATGGAGCCTACTTTGATCAAGACGATGGCACGGAGTACTACGTGGATCCAGAAGGAGGAGAATCAGTTCCGCCAGAACCCTGAAGTGTGTTGTTCTGCCGTCAACTTCTTTTGTGGGAGGGTCACCTATCTTCTGCTGTGTAGTTAAATATTTTGTTAAACCCTGAATGCCTTGTAGGCATTGCAATCCTCTTTATGTAATATTAAGGCCAGCAGGCCACACTGCTTAATATTTTGTGAGTACTCTGTTGCAATGTAATATACTCCTGTGTTTGACTCATCCTGGGAAGTCAAAGGTTTGTGGTATGGGACTAGCTGCAGCGAGCTAGGTCTCTACAGGAGTAGTCGTTGTCCCAGTCTCGGGGCGCGACAAAGAAAAGTTGGTATCAGAGCAACATGAGAACTTGACTGTAGGTCGACACCTTTAGGAAATTGGCCGTGCCAGGAAGACGTAATTTATTTAGAAACTATTTGTGGAAATTTTATTTTGGTAAAAATAATGAGCTTTGTAGCTCTTGAAAAACCTTCATTTCAAAATTTTATTTGGATTTCTAAAATTCGGTAAGATTGTGAGAGTGCGTTCTGTTCCAGAGTGTCTTAGAGGTTGGTGTAGACAGAGCTAGTGGATGCTCTTGATAGCTTTGTGATTCGCTGTTGCTTTTGCAATGGTTAATTTGTGTATTATGGCTAATAGCCTAAGTAATTTTATGCATTAAAGTAGTTGCATTAATTTCTGCATTGCTGTCTTAGTTGGCCTTAGTTAGTTAGATCCGTCTAAATTTTTTTCAGAGCCACCATGGTTGACACCAGAAGGAGATCTCGAAGTGGAAGAGAAGATATAGGTCAGACTCCACAGGAAGAAGAAACTATGACAAGAGACCCTTTGTTTCAGCAAGGATCTCAGAGTTCTAATCCCCCTCATAATGAACAACCCAGTCTGCAGGAAATTCTGTTGTCAATGGAGAAAAGCCGACAAGAAGCTCAGATAGCTCATACCCAGTTATTAGCTCAGATAGTTCAGAAACTGCCTACTGGAACAACAGAAGGAACTACTTCTGCTGTAGGAGCGAGATTAACAGATTTCCAGAAGACCCGTCCACCAACATTCTCTAGTGTGATCGATCCTATGGTTGCCGATGATTGGTTACGGGATATCGAGAGGAAATTAGACACGGTCCGATGTAGCGAACGAGAGAAAGTTTTGTTTGGATCTCATCAGTTATCAGGAGCTGCCGCTGCATGGTGGATGAACTACCAGGAAGCCCACTCTGATAAAGATAATATCTCTTGGAGGCAATTTAAGGATCAATTTCGAAAATTTCATATACCTACTGGTGTCATGGCAGCTAAGCGTCGGGAATTTCGGAATTTAACTCAAGGAAGTAAGTCAGTTACTGAGTATCTACACCAATTTACTCACTTGGCTCGATACGCACCTGGAGATGTGGATACTGAAGAGAAGAAGATAGAGCGCTTCACAGAAGGACTTCAACACTATTTATAGTATCAAATTGCTTCTCATGAACTGACGGAATTTCAAACCCTAGTAAACAGAGCTTTAAAGGTGGAAGAAAAGAAGAATATGGGAGAAGAAAGCCGAAAGAGGAGGATGTTCCAGCAAACAAGACCACAGCCAAATCCAATCAGAGGAAGAGTTCCTATCACTCCCAATTTCCGACCATCTTATCAGAATCCCAGACCAGCAACGACATTGTGCCCCAATTGCCGTGGAAATCATTCTCAGAAGGATTGCCCTCATCCTCGTGTTGAGTGTTATCATTGTGGACAGCGTGGGCACCGTAAAGAATTCTGTCCTTGGATACAACTTCCAATGTCCATTGCCAGATCTCAGGCAGGGACACAGCCAGTAGTAACCAGAGCATCACCATCGTAGAATTTTAGAGGAAATTCAACAGGAAGAGGAGGAAACCTGGCTAATCGAGGAAGAGGAAGAGGTAGAGCACCAACTGCAACCCAAGGAGGAAGATTAAACTATACTTCAATCCAAGAAGCAGGCAACGCCACCGACATTCTTCTAGGTAGATTTCTGATTAAATCTGCATCTGCCTTAATATTGTTTGATCCTGGTGCTACAAATTCATTCATGTCAAGAGCATTTGCATCTGAAGTTGAAATGCATATAGACCAAGTACCACTAGAGTACTCTATGGTTATACAAACCCCAGGGGCTAGATTATCTGATTACTCGATTTGCCCAAATGTAACTTTCATTATAGAAGGGGTAGAATTTGAGGCAAATCTACTAGTTCTAGAACTGCAAGGACTAGACATTATTTTGGGAATGGATTGGTTGTCCCAACATAAAGGCCTAATAGACTGTGAAGAGAAGACCCTAAGCCTTGTCAGTAGCCAAGGGGAGAGAGTTCTATTTTATGCAGAAAGATCATCAACCAAGGAACCGCAAGGATCTATTCAAGCACTGCAGAAGATATGCCTGGAACAAGTACCTATAGTGCAGCTATATTCTGATGTATTTCCAGAGGAACTTCCAGGAATGCCACCTGACAGAGACATAGAGTTCTCTATTGAGCTTAAACCAGGAGCAGCGCCTATAGCAAAATGACCATATCGGATGTCAGTTTCTGAATTAGAAGAGCTCAAGAGCCAATTGGAAGACTTGGAAGATAAAGGATTCATTAAACCCAGTACTTCGCCATGGGGAGCCCCGGTATTATTCGTAAGGAAAAAGGATGGAACCCTACGAATGTGTGTGGATTATCGGGCTCTAAATGAAGTTACCATAAAGAACAAGTATCCATTGCCAAGAATTGATGACTTGTTCGATCAACTTCGAGGAGCTAAAGTATTCTCCAAGATAGACTTGAAGTCTGGATATCATCAGCTGAAGATTAAGAAAGAAGATATATCGAAGACTGCTTTCACTACCAGATACGGACTGTATGAGTTTACAGTAGTACCTTTTGGTTTAACCAATGCCCCAGCAGCCTTCATGAATGTCATGAATAGCACATTTATGGATTTCCTTGACAAGTTTGTCATAGTGTTCATAGATGACATTCTGATATATTCCAGGAATTCAGAAGAGCATGAGCAACATCTACATCTAGTGTTAGAAAGGCTACGAGAAAGGCAATTCTATGCCAAGTTTAATAAATGCGAGTTTTGGATGTCAAAGATTGCATTTCTTGGACATGTGTTGACAGCAGAAGGAATTTCAGTGGATCCAGCTAAAACTTCAGCTATCAAGGAGTGGAAGCAACCTACCTCGGTTACAGAAATTAGAAGTTTCTTGGGATTGGCGGGTTACTATAGGAGATTCATTGAAGGATTTTCCCAGATTGCCAAACCACTTACAAATCTGCTAAAGAAGGATGTTGCATTTGAATGGACCACCAAGTGTGAGGAGAGTTTTCGGAAGCTGAAGCAGAAATTGACAACAACACCAGTCCTCACTTTACCGGACAGCAAAGAAGATTTCGTAGTTTACTATGATGCTTCAAAGCAAGGAATAGGCTGGGTGTTAATGCAGCAAGGTCGGGTAGTAGCCTATGCTTCACGCCAGTTGAGGCCACATGAGGAAAACTATCCGACCCATGATTTGGAGTTAGCAGCAGTAGTGCATGCTTTAAAGATATGGCGACATTATCTCATTGGGCGTAAATGTGAGATCTTTACAGATCATAAAAGCCTCAAGTATATTTTCACACAGACGGAGCTCAACATGCGTCAACGACGATGGCTGGAATTGATCAAAGATTATAATCTTAGTATTCAGTACCATCCAGGGAAAGCTAATGTAGTAGCTGATGCCCTAAGCAGAAAAGTTTACAACCTACAAGGAATGGTTATGTTGAAGAACCCTTACCTACAACAAGAGTTGCAGAATCATCAAGTGGAAATAGTACCGCAGGGAACGGTAGCTACTTTAACAATAAAATCTCAACTTGAAGAACAGATAGGAAATGCCCAGAAGGAAGATGAAGAAATTCGTAAGATCAAGAGTCGAATCAAGTTAGGAAAGGCTCAAGGCTTTACTAAAGATAACCAAAGGATTGTATGGTATCGAGGAAGAATCTGTGTACCTCAAAACGCAGATCTTAAGGAAATAATTCTCCATGAAGCACATAAAACTCCATACTCAATACACCCTGGTAACACAAAGATGTATCAAGATTTGAAGACCAGATTCTGGTGGGATAATATGAAGAGCGAGATTGCAAAGTATATTGCAAACTGTGATACATGTCGACGAGTTAAAGCAGAACACCAGAAAATAGCAGGAAAGCTACAACCTCTACCAATACCATTATGGAAATGGGAAGAAATTGGTATGGATTTCATTACAGGATTACCTAAAACTCACGGAGGATATGATTCCATATGGGTTATTGTGGACAGACTTACTAAAGTAGCTCATTTCATACCAGTCAAAAAGATTTATGATGGCAGTAAATTAGCAGAGTTATACATGCAAAGAATAGTGGCATTGCATGGTATTCCTAAGAAGATAGTTTCAGATCGTGGAACACAGTTTACCTCCAAATTTTGGAATAGACTGCATGAAACCCTGGGAACCCAGCTGGATTTCAGTACTGCATATCATCCACAGACGGGAGGACAGACAGAAAGAGTCAACCAAATCCTAGAGGATCTTCTAAGAGCTTGTATACTAGATTATGGGACATCATGGGACAAATGTTTACCATTTGCAGAATTTACATATAATAACAGTTATCAAGCTAGTATACAGATGGCACCATTTGAAGCTTTATATGGACGTAAATGCAGAACTCCATTACATTGGAATGAGCCAGGAGAACGAAAAGTCATTGGACCAGAGATAGTAGAAGAAGCAGAAGCTCATGTCAGACTCATCAGAGAAAGGTTGAAAACAGCACAATCACGACAAAAGAGATATGCAGATAAACGACGAAGAGAATTATCTTTTGAACCAGGAGATTTTGTGTATCTCAAGGTTACACCATTCAAAAAATTACAAAGATTCCAAGTGAAAGGAAAGTTATCCCCAAGATACATTGGACCATTTAAGATAATCAAGAGAAAGGGAGAAGTATCATATAAATTGGAATTACCTGAGGGATTAGCAGGAGTGCATGACGTGTTTCATGTCTCTCAGCTCCGGAAATGTTTGAAGGAACCTACTGACCAGATAGATGTACAAGATGTGCCATTACAGAAGAATCTCACTTATCTTGAGCACCCAATCAGAATCCTAGCCACTGATGAACGTCAGCTCAGAAGGAAGAAAATCAGATTGTGTAAAGTTCAATGGAAGAATCATTCAGAGCAAGAAGCTACTTGGGAGAAGGAAGAAGATCTTAAGCAAACCTATCCTTATCTTTTCCTGTCTTAGGTAAATCTCGGGGCGAGATTTCTTTAAGGAAGGTAGACCTGTAACACCCTGAGTTAGGGGTGAAAATTTCCTTTTTCACAAATGGCACGCATGCATGTATCTGTAGTATTAGTCAGATTAGTTTCTATCTCAAGCCCTAAAATCTCCAAAATCTATCCTATGACCTCAAATTAAGATCAGATTGTTCAGATGTGATCTATCAGTTACTCTGAACTTAAAAGTATTCAGAACCTAGATCCAATTAAATCCCTAACTCCCAGAATTATCAACTCTTTCTGTTTCCGAAAACAGAAATACCTTATATTACTTAAATACCCTAAGTTTCAGAATCCAGATTTAATCCGAATCTTGACCAAGTTCAGACCAGATTATTTCTGGAATCTTGACTCAAAGAATTGAAATTGCAAATGAATCCATTTTCGACCAGGTCAACAGCAGCATTCGACCAGGCCGTTTGCTGTACGCGACCAGGACTCGCCGTGGGTTCTTGCGCCGTGCACGTTCGCCGCCGGCCAAGCTTCGCCGCACTTGTGACCGTGCATGCCAGTACGCACGTGTCCTTGCCTCAGCCGTCACCATGGCAGCGTCGTTGCTACGTCGACGACCAGCGTTTGCTCCCGCGCGCGATCAGCAGCAACTTTGTCAGCAATCCATCGCCACGTAGCCTCGCCGTGCCAGTACTTGTCGCCACCGCTTGCTACAAGCTTCGCCAGGTCCCGATGAAGCGACATTGTGATCAGCTGAAGGCTTGTCACCGTCGCATCACCGTTCTTCGCTGTGTCTTCGCCGCTGATGTCCAGCACGCAAGCAACCTCATCACCAGCAGTCAATCACTTCGTTGCTCCCCTTCGTCATCTTCGCCTGGCCTATTTAAACCCTACTGTGTGCAGCAGCTTCTCCATACTTCACCAGAAACCAGCTAAGTTCCAGAATTTACTGTTTTCGTTTTCTTCTCCGGCGAGCCGTCGAGGAGCCTCACGGTGCCAACTTCATCCGCTGCATCAACCTTCAAATTGAATCCATCAGTGAGTTCCCCTACTCATCCTCTCTGTGTGATAGCATTTAATTGTTCTCCGGTGGACTCTAACGCCGATGATCGCCGGAAATGGCTGAAAGTTGAAGATGCCCTGTTCCGGCAATGCTGGCCAATTTACCCCGAATTAGCCCTCGATCCTGTAAAAAAAATTGATCAGTGGGTTATTTCAAACAAGCCTGTAAGCTTAGAATCCCTAATTAAACATCATTCGAAGCTTTTCTCTAAACCGAGCTTCACCAGAAACCGGCGATCGTCGCCAGGCTTCTCCGGTGATCCTCCGGTCAATTTGATGTTACCAGAAGCTTTCTTTTACCTCCTACATACTCTCCAAGCAAGGAATTAAGTTCTCTCGGCCTGTAGCAAAAATGCCCAAATCCAGTGATTCTTCTCTGGCGCCGATGACCGGGAAAGTTTGATCCCGGCCATTTCTGTGGGACCCTCATTTGAGGATTCCAGTGGCAATCGCCCAGGTGGATTGCACTCAGAAAAGGCACATTACAGCTCACAACAACAAGATGCATTATATAAAAATGCGAGTAATTAAAAACAAGTGCTGATCACAAGGACCAACATCACAATAATTTAGCGCCGAAATGACGCACTTAATTGTTAATACAAATTAAGGAGTTTTCGACACAAAGGTCGGCACAAAATAAAACAACAACGGTAAACAAAAGGACTCCTTCAGTCTTCTTTCTCTGCAGCGGCGGTATTGCATGGGCCTTCTCCACATCGAACTCCACCTTGGTACATAACCCTTTAACCAGATGGGTCCTCAGTTTCTTCTTCTTGTTCCACATTGGGTTCAAGACCATAAGATTCAGGGTCGGCGAATCCTTCCTCTAAATTTGTTTGCAAAAGCAAGGGTGAGCACATTGTCCACATGGTGCTCAACAAGTCCCAAGTAACAATGCATATATATAGATGAGCGGGAAATTTCTCAAGGAATAGCTCTTTGGCTTTGTATATCCATGTATAATAGATTTTCACATACAGCTTTGAAGAATGATCTTTATTTGCGAAAACGAGGCTTTTAAAATCCTAAGCTAGATTTTCAGAAATGTTGTGTGTGGCGGTCTTTCTTGAGTCACCACTTTACTCAGATTTTGTGAAAAACTTCCAAAAGCTACTTGTGCTGCATCGACGTGAATAGAATTCACAGCGCGCAGACTCCATGACCTGGGAGCTCAGAGTATCCGATACTTTTTAAACTTTGCAAAGGTGTACCACCTTAATCCACCAATCATTCGGCTTTCAAGTCGGATCAGCTTCATGCGACTTTTACGCATGTGACAAGGCCGAGATGACACAACAATTTACAGTCCTAGTGTTAACTATTTCCCTGCCCGGTAAATAGACAGTTAAGCCTCAAGTACCGTTGTGGGTCCTCCCCACTGCCTTACTTCCTACCCCGGGCCTATGTTCTCGCAAGACACATAGCCTCTCTTGATTACAGTCGCGCACGACTTAATCTGGCTGAGGGCGTCTTCCTTCTTCCCACCTTTTCCTCTCATGATTTTTCTGATCTCACATCACTCATGGCCTTCTGCGGCCCACCAGTTCTCGCAAGAATCTGGACCGACAACCATTGCAGGGAAAAGCTAACACTAAAGAAAGCTACTAAGTTGCGCCCGTCCCATAAACAGGCAGGTGGTTGGTACGTTTTTCATGCCGCATAGAAGCACAACACAAGGTTCTAGTCCTTATGAATCTTTAGTGAGGAGTCTTTCACATTCCCAGTGCGCACACAGCACCATCCAATCAAACCATCCTCACTATCGATTCCAATCACATTTTCTTTCACAAAAAGGGGTTTTGAACATGCTTTTCTCATATGTGACCATTCAACATTTGTCATATAATCTTTAAGCATAGCATAGCCCAAGCATGATAATCTAGGGTAACAAGGGTGCAGGGATATTCGATGTCAAAAGGGGCTTTACAATCATTTAGGTCATATCTAGTCATTTTATTGAAACATAATTCTTATTTGAATCTAAGGCATGCATATACTAGAAAACAGTTAACATACTTCATTTCAAAATAGCAGGTGAGACATGATCAAGGGTTTGAGACTTGCCTTGCAGTGACGGGTCTAGCTGCTCAAATGAATCTTCAGGGATCTCCTCTGCTCCTTCAACGTCTGGTTCCACGACGGGTACAAACAGCACATACATACCATATAAGCATACAAGCACTAGAAAATAATACGTAGATACATCATGCATGCAGGGGAAATGGTTTAGACAAGGTCACTTGACATTGGTTGAAGAGATGGGTTCAGAGGGCTTGAATGTCGAAGGGCTGACATTCGACTCATGGCTTGACATTGCCCTAAATCGGTTCTAGGTTTGTTTTCTGGAGATGTGATAGTAGGGAATGTTGTAGAACATGGCTCAAAAGGCTTAGTGGACAAAGTGGCATTTCAATTGCTCAAAAGAAACAAGTCTAAATCATCCAATGCCACAGGTGGACATGCACTGACATAGTGTTTGACATGGCCAGAAACTAGGGCATTGCATAACTTTTGACTCAGAGCTCCAATTGATGCACAACTTTGTCTAGGGTTTAGGCATTGACAACAGCTACAAAACTCTCAACAGGCTCAAGGGCTGAAAGTGGCCGGAGGGTGGCCAAATCCGGTGAGCAAACACGGTGGCCTGGACATGAACTGAGCCACTGGACAGCAACCTTGGCATGGCTATAACTTTTGATTCAGGTCGATTTAGGGGTCGGGCTAGTAGACAAAATTACTCAGGGGATTGAGATGTATCTAAATGACAAGGTGAGCGAGGCTAGATCGGCCGGGGATAAATTCCGGCGACCGGCGCTGGAGAAGACAACCTCTAGATTGGGCGTTTCTGTTCTAAAGGGTTTGAGCTCGATTCCTTGCTCAGGGAGTGAGAGGGTGAGGTGAGGGATCTACTTGCGGGGTTAAATCGGCCGGAGAGTGGCCGGAGAAGCTTGGCGACGAGGACCAGCTTACTGGTGGCGCGCAAACTTCGGAAAGGCCGTGATTCTTGCTCGAATTTGAAATCTAAGCTTCCAGGCTTGTTCAATTGGGTGCACTGGTCAAATCCTATCACTGGCACGAAGGCTAATTCGGGCTAAATCGCTAGGCATTGCGGGAACAGGGGCTTTTCGGTTCTCCGGTGATTGCCGGCGTTGAGGTGCGCCGCGGACCAATTAACGGCTATGAAACGTAGAGAGAGGTGTAGGGAGCTTACTGGTGGCGTTGGTTTGGAGGGGGAAGCTTTGGGCGAGGCTGGCGCCGTAAGCTTCAACGGTTGCTCGCCGGGGAAGATGAACTTCGCGGCGGCGCTGAGGAACTCAACTACTCTCTGGTGAAGGAAGCTACGGTTTGAAGTTGTGGAATGGTGTGAGGCAATGCTGGGCAAGGGAGGGGGTTTATATAGCCGTGGGTGAGGCTCTCGGGAGCAGCAGCAATCAGCCGGGGATATCTTCTTCTGACGCCGGGACGGTCATCGATGCATTTCGGGACGCGGCGGGGCTCTGCCAGAGACGGTGAATCGCGGGATATCAGGATTCCGTCAGGAGGTGGCGATGATCTACGAGATGGTGGCCAAGTGGCATAAAGCTCCTGGCAGCAGCAGCAGCAGCAGCAGGCACGCGCGGGGAAGAAGATGGCACGGTGGGGCTTGAGCGCTCCACGGTGGCGGTACAGCTGCGCACGGCTGGTGGCTACGTGGCCATGAGGTGGTAGCGCGAGGGGCTTCGCCGGCGACGAGCTCAACGGTGCGGCAAAGCGGCAAGGCGCTGGTCGAACGAGCACTGGTCGCGGTCGTGCACGCGGTCTCCTGGTCGTGGTCGAAGAAAAGGTCAGGGGCTTGTTTGCAAGGCTTTGGACTGAAACGCGAAGGTTTTGGCTCGGGAATTTGGGCCTAATTGCAAATCTGAAGATCAGAAGGGCTGATTTGAATTCTGATTTTGCAGATGAGTGCTACTAAATGTCTTGGACTCATCTAGCAGGAAAAATGATGAAATCCGATAACATCTGGTGGTTTTGACAAAATTCGAAAACAGGGTAATTAGGGTAATTAGGGTTTGAACTTTTGTCGAGGCTGAAACTAGGGTTTTGGTCGAGATTCTGGAATTCTTCCAGAAGGGAAAAATGTTCAGAAAAATGAAAGAAGGGTTATCACTTGATCAGATTTGGATTTTGAGGTGATCTGGGACTTTTAGCCTTTTTGGGTTTTCTGAAATTTCTGAAAAGGACTAAATTGAAACGCTTTTGGACTGAAATGTGAAAATGATCTGGGGAATGAAGTTTAGCAGCCAACTTTTTAGGTTAAGGTAGTTGCATACCCAAGATCAAGATAGGGTTAAAATATCAGGGTTTCCAAAGAAGTTATGCTGATTCGCAAGCAGAAAAGATAATAAAAAACTGGGGTGTTACAACCTACCCTCCTTAGGAATAATCTCGTCCTCGAGATTCCGATCAGTCTGAGAATAGGTAAGGAAAATTCTGACGCAGCTCTTCTTCTCTTTCCCAAGTTGATTCTTCTTCGGTGTGGTTGTTCCATTGGACTCTGCAAAATTTTATGGTCCTTGACTTCAATCTCCTTTCACTGACTTCTAACACCTTGACTGGATATTCCTGGTATGTCAGATCCGGTTGAACCTCCATTTCTGTGGGAGACACTTGCTCCGTTGGTTCTCTCAGGCATTTCCTCAGTTGGGATACGTGAAAGACATCATGGACTCCTGCTAACTCGGGCGGTAGCTCTAGTCTGTATGCTACTTCTCCTCATCTTTCCAAAACCTTGTATGGTCCTACATATCTTGGGCTTAACTTTCCCTTCATCTGGAATCGTCGAACTCCTTTGTAGGGTATCACTTTGAGATATACGTAATCGCCTATCTCGATGGATAGTTCTCTCCTTCTTCTGTCGGCGTAACTCTTTTGTCGAGACTGGGCCGTTTTTAGTCTCTCTTGTATGATCCTCACATGAGCCGTGGCATCTTCCACTAATTGCGGTCCAAGGAATTGCTTCTGCCCCACTTCGGTCCAATATAGCGGCGTACGGCACTTCCTTCCATAAAGTGCTTCATAAGGGGCCATTTGTAGACTCACTTGATAGCTATTGTTGTAGGTAAATTCTGCGTATGGTAGAAATTGTTCCCAAGAATTTCCATAGTCCAAAACACAAGCTCTCAACATATCCTCTAAAATTTGATTCACTCTTTCTGTTTGACCTCCAGTTTGCGGGTGGTAAGCTGTACTGAACTTCAACTTCGTTCCTAGGGACTTCTGTAACTCTTCCCAAAATCTTGATACAAATTGTGCTCCTCTGTCTGAGACGATTGTTTTTGGTACTCCATGAAGCGTAACAATCCTGGTAAGATACAGCTCTGCCAGCTTTTGCGTTGTGTACTGCGTCTTTACTGGTAGAAAATGAGCTACTTTCGTCAATCTATCGACTATGACCCATATAGAATCGTATCCCTGTTGGGTTCTTGGTAAACCAACTATGAAATCCATTCCAATCTCATCCCATTTCCATTCTGGGGTTGGTAGGGGTTGCAGCGGTCCTGCAGGTTTCTGATGTTCTGCTTTCACTCTTTGACAAGTATCACACGAAGCTATAAACTCGGCAATCTCCTTCTTCATTCCTTTCCACCAAAACCGATCCTTTAGATCTTGATACATCTTTGTACTACCTGGGTGAATAGAGTACGGGGTACAATGGGCTTCTTGTAGTATCATGTTCTTGATTTCCTTGTCTTCTGGAACACAGATTCGGTCATGATACCACAAAATTCCTTCTTCGTCCTCACGAAGGTTAATCACATTCTCGTGTTTCATGTCCTCTTTCATCTTCTGAATACTCTGGTCCACTTCCTGAGCTTTTCGGATTTGGTCCTTCAGCTCGCATTTCACTGCCAATGCGGCGACGGTTCCTTGTTCAACGAACTCTAAACTCAATTTCTCGAAGTCTCCAAGCAATTGGGGTGGTATTCCTAAGATCTTTGCTTGATTGCAGTAGGATTTTCTGCTCAAGGCATCAGCTACTACATTCGCTTTTCCAGGGTGGTAGTGTATTCCAAGGTCATAATCTTTAATCAGCTCTAGCCATCTTCGCTGTCTCATATTCAAGTCCTGTTGGGTGAAGATGTATTTCAAACTCTTGTGGTCCGTGTAGATTTCACATCTATTTCCAAGTAGATAGTGTCGCCAAATCTTTAACGCATGAACGACGGCGGCTAACTCCAAGTCGTGAGTTGGATAATTCTCCTCATGTGGTCGCAATTGTCTCGATGCATAAGCTACGACTCTTCCTTCTTGCATAAGGACACAACCTAGTCCTTGCTTTGACGCATCGCAGTAGACTTCAAAATCCTTTTTGTTATCCGGTAACGTAAGGACAGGTGCGGTTGTTAATATCTTCTTCAACTCCTCAAAGCTCTTTTCACATCCTTCTGTCCAGTCGAATAAAACATCTTTCTTTAGTAGTCTGGTGAGTGGCTTTGTAATCTTGGAGAATCCTTTGACAAATCTCCGGTAATATCCGGCTAATCCTAGGAAACTTCTTACTTCAGTCACTGTCTCCGGTTGTTTCCATTCCATGATAGCCTGAATTTTTGACGGATCCATTGAGATTCCTTTTCCAGAGATAATGTGGCCTAAGAACGAAATTTCTTTCAACCAAAAGGCACACTTATCGAATTTGGCATAGAGTCGATGTTCTACTAACTTTTCCAACACCATCCTAAGATGTTGTGCGTGCTTTTCCTCTGACTCTGAAGAGATGAGGATGTCGTCGACAAACACAATGACAAACTTGTCCAAAAATTCCATGAGAACCTTGTTCATCAAATTCATGAACACTGCTGGCGCATTTGTTAAACCAAATGGCACTACAGTAAACTCATGCAATCCATATCTTGTTATGAATGCGGTTTTCGAGATATCTTGTTCTCGAATCTTCAGCTGATGGTATCCTGACCTCAGGTCGATCCTTGAGAATATCTTTGCTCCTCTTAGTTGATCAAAGAGATCGTCGATCCTTGGCAAAGGGTACTTGTTCTTGATCGTCATATCGTTCAGTTTCCGGTAGTCGACACAAAGTCGTAGGCTGCCATCTTTCTTCTTAGCGAAAAGTACCGGGGCTCCCCAAGGTGAGGAACTTGTTCTAACAAATCCCTTTCTTTCCAATTCTTCCACTTGCTTTCTTAATTCTTCTTGTTCTTCACTTGTCATACGTGCAAGCTTTCTTGCATAAGGGGCAGATCCGGGTTTTAATTCGATTGAGAATTCAATGTCCCGATCTGGTGGCATTCCGGGAAGCTCTTCAGGAAAAACTTCTGGATATTCATTCACTATTGGAACTCCCTCAAATGGAACTCCTTCCAAGCTGTTCAAACTATACACTCGGTTGTTCACTATTGATCTCTTTGCGTGGAGTGTGACTTGTTTTCCTTCAGCATTCGTCAGGGTTATTGCCTTCTTTTCACAGTCCATCTGACCTTTATGCTTGGCTAGCCAGTCCATTCCGAGAATGACGTCTAGTCCTTGAAGATCCAAAACTAGCAGGTTTGCTAGGAATCCTAGATTGCCAATACTAAAGGCGATATTTCTACAGATAGAGTTGACAGGCATTCGAGCTCCAGGGGATTGAATTAAAATAGGGAACTCTAATGTAGATACTGGCAACTTATTTCTGAGCACGAAAGGTCTTGACACAAATGAATGAGTAGCACCAGGGTCAAATAATGCAACTGAAAGTTCAGAGTGGATAAAGATCCTACCGATTACGACGTCTGATGCTTCTCCTGCTTCAACGGCAGATGCATAGTTAAGTCTTCCGCGACCTGCAGCAGGCACTCCTCTTCCTCGGCCATTTTGAAACCTTCCTCCTCTGGAGGGTGGAGCATTCCTGGTGAAGCCTTGGGCTGGAACAAAGGGTCTTGCAGCTTGCATACGAGCGACATTAGATGGAAGGTGTTGCAGCGGACAAGTGTTCCTACGATGTCCCTTCCTTCCGCAGTGAAAGCACTCCTCGTTCTTAAGGGGGCAGTCCCTCAAGAGGTGATTTCCTCTACATCCAGCACATTGAGCTATTGTAGTAGGTGCAGGCCTTTGGGGTCTCTGAGGTGGTCTGAAGGCTGGTCGGAAAGTTGGCATCGGTCTCCCTCGACTAGCATTTCCTTGGTAAGAGTTGGGCAAAGCCTTCCTCTTTCGGTCTTCTTCAATTATTCCTCTTTTCTCCTCCATCTTAAGTAGTCGGTTTACTAGGACGTGGAAGTCTGTGAACTCGTGGGATGACAGTTGGTATTGCAGGGAATTCTGTAGTCCTTCACAAAACCTATCAATCTTCCTTTCCTCTGTCGCTATATCTTCAGGTGCGTATCTTGCCAGCTGAATAAATTCATGCAGGTATTGTTTCACGGTCTTACTCCCTTGTCGCAGATTTACGAATTCTCGGCGCTTTGCCTGGACAACGCCTTTTGGGACGTGGTATCTACGGAATTCCTCCTTGAATTCATTCCAGGTGATCGAATCTCTGTTGGTGTGCACGGTTTGGTAATTCTCCCACCAAGCAGCAGCAGGTCCAGCCAATTGGTTCGATCCGTACAAGAGCTTTTCTTCATCACTGCATCTGACGGTATTCAACTTTCTTTCCACATCTCGGAGCCAGTCGTCTGCCACGATGGGGTCTTCTGTGCTTGAGAAAGTTGGGGGTCGCGTCTTTTGAAAATCAGTTAACTTTGCGCCCATCACGGGTCCTTCAGTTTGTCCGGTTGCAATATGCTGCATCAGCTGTCCCAAGATTTGGTTCTGTACAGCCACCGACTCTTGACGATTGCGCTCCATCCACAGCAGCACATCGTTGATGTCACCTCCCTGTGGCATCGTCGAAGATCCTGGTCTACCGGGGTCTGTGCGGCCTCTTGCTCCGGGTGTAGCTCCTGTACTGTTGTGGTTTTCCTCTAGCCCTCCTTCCTGGGGTCTCGCACGTGTGTTAACCATCCTACTCAAACGGGAGGTTAAGAATAGAAACATCGATTCGGAAAGAATCATTCACAGGGATGCTAGCAGAATGCTGGCATTAACTCAAGAAGTAAGAATAAGGATGTGCAAAATGACTTTTTCATAAACCAATTTTTCAGAAGATACAAAGCTTCTAGCCTCATTGGCTTACAGAGCTCCTCTAGCAACCAGCATACATCAACCATACTAAAACAACTACAACAAAAGGAAATCTAGCGTCTGCTGGGCTAGGCACAAAAGGTCGAAAGTCTGCAGTCACTCCTCAGCATCATCAGAAGAATCACAAGGCTCAACCTCCTCGGGATCCTCCTCCTCATCGTCATCAGCATCCATCGGGTCATCTTCGTTGTCGTCGATGTTGATAGGCTCCTTCCCTTTTCCTTTGGGGGTCTTCTTCTTCTGTGCGGTGCAAGGAAGCTCGATCGCTTCACCGTTGATGACTATGCCACGCGACGCAGGCATGAAACCACTGAGATACTCCTTCGGGTTTCCTACCTTCTTGCGAGCGGTGATCCTCAACTTTGGGCGACTCTTCTTGGTTACCGACTCTGCAGCTTCAAGGTCCTTTTCTCCACTTGATTCAGCCATTTCTTGAATTTGTCTTTCTTTTTCTCGGAGGCTTGCACGAGCCCTAATAAGCATGCCCTCAAGGTAGTGGCGATCGTCGCGAACATGCTCGTAGTCTCGAAATAGGCGGGTGTATGCAATCTCCGAAGCGCGAACGACGTCTCGAGTCTTCGTCAGGATAGCGTTCTCCTGGTCGCTAGACGGAAGAACAACTCGGTACTCCGATCCGGGGACCTGGTAAGGTACGAAGCGGTAAGGGGAATCAGAAAGGTAGTCGCTGTACATCTGCCGGACGGAACCTACAGCACGACGGGCAGCGTCCAAGATAGCATCCTCCTCTTCTTCTCTACGGGCTTGGCGTCTAACTGAGCCTCTCCCATGCTCGGGGATCTCGTAGACTATCACTGAGGCCCGACAACCTATGGGTCGTCCATTTATCTCGTCTTGCCAGACGCAATATACCGGTCTCTGACTGTCCCGTGCTCCAAGGAATTGCAGCATCATCCACAACATCAGTGCCCACGATCCGAGCTCGTCTCCATGAAGGTATCTCCTGTCGAAAGCCATCTGAAGACAGAACGAAAGGCATCTATAAGAGAAGTCCAAAATCTTTTTCCAAAGATCAAAATAACATTTTTCTTAAGGAAAATAGGTTTTTGTAAACAAATTTTGACAAAGAACTAGCGAACTTTTCTTCTAGGGACGCCAAAGTCTATCTAAGGGTTACGACCTACAGTCGAGTCTTCTGCTCTGATACCAAGTTCTGTGGGACCCTCATTTGAGGATTCCAGTGGCAATCGCCCAGGTGGATTGCACTCAGAAAAGGCACATTACAGCTCACAACAACAAAATGCATTATATAAAAATGCGAGTAATTAAAAACAAGTGCTGATCACAAGGACCAACATCACAATAATTTAGCGCCGAAATGACGCACTTAATTGTTAATACAAATTAAGGAGTTTTCGACACAAAGGTCGGCACAAAATAAAACAACAACGGTAAACAAAAGGACTCCTTCAGTCTTCTTTCTCTGCAGCGGCGGTATTGCATGGGCCTTCTCCACATCGAACTCCACCTTGGTACATAACCCTTTAACCAGATGGGTCCTCAGTTTCTTCTTCTTGTTCCACATTGGGTTCAAGACCATAAGATTCAGGGTCGGCGAATCCTTCCTCTAAATTTGTTTGCAAAAGCAAGGGTGAGCACATTGTCCACATGGTGCTCAACAAGTCCCAAGTAACAATGCATATATATAGATGAGGGGGAAATTTCTCAAGGAATAGCTCTTTGGCTTTGTATATCCATGTATAATAGATTTTCACATACAGCTTTGAAGAAAGATCTTTATTTTCGAAAACGAGGCTTTTAAAATCCTAAGCTAGATTTTCAGAAATGTTGTGTGTGGCGGTCTTTCTTGAGTCACCACTTTACTCAGATTTTGTGAAAAACTTCCAAAAGCTACTTGTGCTGCATCGACGTGAATAGAATTCACAGCGCGCAGACTCCATGACCTGGGAGCTCAGAGTATCCGATACTTTTTAAACTTTGCAAAGGTGTACCACCTTAATCCACCAATCATTCGGCTTTCAAGTCGGATCAGCTTCATGCGACTTTTACGCATGTGACAAGGCCGAGATGACACAACAATTTACAGTCCTAGTGTTAACTATTTCCCTGCCCGGTAAATAGACAGTTAAGTCTCAAGTACCGTTGTGGGTCCTCCCCACTGCCTTACTTCCTAGCACTAGTACAGAAATGCAGTCTACTAACCCCTATCTTCTATCGGTTATTAGCGAAACAGCACAAAACCGATAGAAAATGTGCCTCGCGGTCAAAAAAGCCCGACGGATGTATTTTCCCTATCGGTTTCTAAGAAACTTACCGATAGAATAAATAGTATGATTTACTCTAGCGGTGATGAACATATTTGCCGTTAGAAGAGATGCATAAGTACTGACGGAAGAATGTTGTGCGCCGATAGGACTGGTCGACTTCAACAACTAGACTTATTCTATCGCTACTGTATGAATATACCGACAGAATATATTAAAAGTTCCTATCGGCAATATGTAGTTCGCCGATAGAATAGTTGACCTTCTGCAAATATTTTTATTCTATCGGTAATGGATTCTTTTACCGTTAGTATATATAGAAAATTGCTTAGAACTGTTCGTCTTCTAATAGTTTTATTCTATCGGTAATGCATGTTTATACCGGTAGAATATTGCACAAAATATCTTAGAACTGTTGGCATTCTACACTAGTAATATTCTATCGGTAGTGTACGTACAGACCGATAGAGTATATACAAAAATTCCTATCGGTAATATTTATTGTGCCGATAGAACCATTCGGCTTCTACAGATGTTTTTATTACTAACGGTATTCTGTTTTCTTACCGATAGAAAATATATAATTGTATAAATACACGGGTATGTCTCTTTCATTCTCACAGTTCATCTGGGCTCGTAGTCCTAACCCGTAAGCTCCATGGACGGCTGGCGCACCTCTACAGGGGACCGCTGCACCTCCGCACCTCCATCGACGCCCTCTAGACGTCGGCATCCCAAGGAAGGTACGTAAAATTTCTGCAATATTGTTAGATTATTCTAATCCGATTATGGCAATAATTCTGCTTTTTTTGTATCCTTCATTTTGATGTGTCTTCTTTTCAATATGATTATGATCTGTTCAGGTCCTTGGATGATGCTCGTGAGGGGCAACGTATTTCACGGTTCTTCATCGCAGTACGCTGCCTACGTTGGCTTGTTGGCGAAAGAAAAGGTGAAGATCACCGTCGAGAGCTGGAAGGACGTGAAGGGCGAGATCTTGGTTGGCTCGGTCGAGAAGATGCTTAAGCCCGGCGTGTTTCTCAAATCATGACCTATAGAAAGCATCTTACATGTTTTTGCATGCACCAGCTTGTGGCCAGATGCTTACCTGCTTGGAGAAGAAGAATTGTTGTTATTTGCACAGCCATTCTACACCATCACTACACAGAACAACATCTTGGAAGGTAGGTTCTTTTTGTTAATGGAGTTGAGTTGAGTTGAGTTGAGTTGATCGAGTTTGAGTCTGAGGAAATCACCATTACGTACAAATGTATGTCGACGGCAGTTCCAGCTCCTCGGGCGTCTTCGAACTGAACTCCTATGGTTAAGTCCAATGTGGTTCAGACATTTGCTGTTTTGGATGAATGGATTTGTGATGTATCAGGTCTAACTTGTAGTCGGTAGTTGCATTGTGGCAACCTGCAAAGGTTCCCTTTTATGTAAAATGCATGTATGGGCCACTGGGTCCTCGTCGTGATCTGTTGTTAATTTCAGACGTGGCTTTTGTAATATACATCGAATGTGTGAATTGTTGTATTTGTATATTGTTGTATATTTGTGTATCATGTATTGCTAATTGGGACATGAACTTGAATGTGCAGGGAGCATTTGTGTATTTAATTGTATTGGTAGGTAGGTGTGTATTTGTACTGCTGTTTCAGGACATGCACTTCAATTTGTGAACTGGCATGTGTATGTTTGTACCTGAATTTGTATTGGTGAACTGGCATGTGTATGTTTGTACCTGAATTTGTGAACTGGCATGTGTAATTTCTTTGGCAAGATGAAGTCCCAACTACCTACGAAAAGTATTTTTGTGTCTCCTAGTTAATCCACAAATTAGCATTTCTTGAAATATATTGCTTTATCTTCTAGTTAAGATCCGTTTGATGTAAGATCTGTTTGATGTTACATTGATATGATTCCTTGAATGTGAGAAATGGCATGTGCATGTTTGTCCCAGTTTGGTAACAGTACCTCCTCTAACGGTAAGTACACATATTTACCGATAGGAAAACATATATATTTGTTCAGTCATGCATATTCTAACGGTAAATACACATATTTACCGATAGGAAGCACATATATTTGTTCAGTCACGCATATTCTAACGGAAATGCACATATTTACCGATAGAAAAATACATATATTTGTTCAGTCATGCATATTCTAACGGTAAATACACATATTTACCGATAGGAAACACATATATTTGTTTAGTCATGCATATTCTAACGGTAAATGTACATATTTACCGATAGAAAAATACATATATTTGTTCAGTCATGCATATTCTAACGGTAAATACACATATTTACCGATAGGAAGCACATATATTTGTTTAGTCATGCATATTCTAACGGTAAATGCACATATTTACCGATAGAAAAATACATATATTTGCTCAGTAATGTATATTCTCTAACGGTATGTGTGTGTTTTTACCGATAGAATATGTGAGCGGCAAATTACCTAAGTTAGTCTGACGGTTATTTCATGTATTTACCGTTAGAAAAATGTCCATTATAAGGAAAACCCCAGTCGACCATTGCTGAGCTGCTCTTTAATTTGTTCTGTTGCACTCTGTGTCCCTCTGTTTGTGACGAAAGTTCTAGCTACACTGCTAGGGTGATCAGCGCAGGCTGGAGGGAAGTTGATTGCGCCCCTCTCTTTAAGGTATGCTTAATCGTCGACACCTATCTCTCTCTCCCTCTAGATCTCCCTTCCTCTCTACTTGCAAGCTAGCTGCATTGTGTAGTTCCAAGTTTGTAGCTCTAAGCTTGTGAGCTTGGTAGCTGGAAATGCGTCATGTTTTAGGAGCTAACTAGCTTGTATTGTGTAGTTAGCTAGGTTAATTAGTGTTAATTTCGTCAGGCTAGGGTTCAACACATGTATCTGTTGTAAGAGGCTGTACATGTACATATACATAACTTAATCGGGCAGGTTTCATGCATGGCTTACTCGTTAAATTTTGTTAATTGTAGATGGACAGGAAATATTGGATGTATGGAATAAAACGTACTACTCTTGAATATTTGGATGGTGTGAATGAGTTTATTAAATTTGCTGAGCAACAAAAGGAGAGGAAGGGAGAGAAAAATATGCTCTGTCCTTGTACAGATTGTATGAACTTGAAGAGGTTTAGCAACTCTGATCAAATTAAGAGTCATTTGATTCGTCGTGGTTTTAACGCGCGATACACCCGTTGGATATGGCATGGCGAAGATCTTGAGGAAACAAGCACCACTACTACCAATCAGCACGACTCGGATGTGGATTGCAATAATATCGATGATCATCCCAATTTTGGTAATGTTAATTCCGATGTGCACGTAGATGAAGATGATGACAATCTAGATGAGATGTTACGTGATGTAGAGGAAGATTACAACGAAAATGACTTCTGTGAATTTGAGAAACTGATTGCTGACTCTGAGAAGCCTCTGTTCCCTGGATGTGCAACATTTACAAAACTGTCTTCTGTGCTGAGATTATATAACTTGAAGGCAGGAAACGGTTGGAGTGATAAGAGTTTCATGGCACTATTAGATCTTCTAGCGGACATGCTTCCAGAGGGAAATGAGTTGCCAAGATCTACTTACCAAGCCAAAAAACTGTTGTGCCCGTTGGGAATGGAAATCGAAAGAATACACGCATGCCCAAATGATTGTGTGTTGTACCGTAACGAGTACTCCAGTTTGCATGTTTGTCCAAGATGCGGCGCATCGAGGTATACGCGTAGGGACCGGATTGACAGTGAACGTCACGAGGTAAGGAAAGGGCCCCCGGCAAAAACTGTGTGGTACTTGCCTGTGATACCTAGATTGAAGCGGCTGTTTGCAAATCCGAAAGTCGCGAAGCACTTGCGTTGGCATGCTGAAGCCCGGAAACAAGACGGAAAACTGAGACACCCAGCTGATTCTATTCAATGGAGAAACATCAACAGAACATTTGCTGAGTTCGGCGGCGAACTTAGGAATGTAAGGTTCGGGCTGAGTACAGATGGTATGAACCCACATGGTAATATGAGCAGCCGGCACAGCACTTGGCCGGTTCTTTTATGCATCTACAATCTTCCTCCTTGGTTATGCATGAAGCGCAAGTACATCATGATGGCGTTACTAATCTCAGGACCCAGACAACCCGGAAATGATATTGACGTGTTTCTAGCACCTTTAATCGAGGACTTACAGAAATTGTGGAGCGAGGGTGTGCAGGTGTGGGATGCATACAAGAAAGAGAATTTCATCTTGCGGGCCCTGATATTTTGCACCATAAATGATTTTCCTGCCTACGGCAATTTGTCGGGGTATAGTACGAAAGGAGCCAAGGCTTGCCCTATTTGCCTAGATGAAATTGAGAGCATCTGGCTGCGAAACTGCCGGAAAACAGTGTACATGGGTCACCACAGGTTTCTTCCGGTGCATCACACGTACCGTAAGAAGAGGAAATCATTTAACGGGAAGCCTGAGAAGGGATCAGCTCCAGTGTTTCTGACCGGTAAGGAGATTTACTCACGCGTGAACGACATCAAAGTTGAGTTCGGTAAGCATTCTAAACCTCGAGAAAAAAATGTTTGGAAGAAGAGATCGATTCTCTGGGATCTACCGTACTGGGAGCACTTACAAGTTCGACATTGCATTGACGTCATGCATGTAGAGAAAAATGTCTGTGACAGTTTGATTGGTTTGTTGTTGAACATTCCGGGAAAGACAAAGGATGGTGTGAAAGCTCGTCGTGACATGGTGGAAATGGGGATAAGGACTGAGCTTGCCACCTTTAGAGAATGGAAAGCGTACATACCTCCCCCCGGCCTGCTACACGTTGTCCAAGAGCGAAAAAACAGAACTCTGTCGGTGCCTGCACGGTGTTAAAGTTCCATGTGGGTACTCCGCGAACTTGAAAAAACTTGTGTCTATGAAGGACCTAAGACTGGTTGGCATGAAGTCCCACGACTGTCATGTCTTGATGTCACAGATGCTTCCCATTGCTATCAGAGGCATTCTCCCAGTTAAAGTCAGAGAGACAATCACAAACCTATGTTATTTCTTCAACGCAATATCTTGCAAGGTAAGTACGTGCACTCGTACTATAAGTTCACTACCTCCATTTGTGGAGCTTAATGAGAAGATTTTTCTGATATGAATATTTGGCGCAACTGTGTCCTCGTAGGTAATTGATCCCGATGGACTGGACGCTTTGCAACGCGACGTGGTTACAACTCTTTGTCAGCTCGAGATGTATTTCCCTCCATCCTTTTTTGATGTTATGGTCCATCTGATTGTTCACCTTATCAGAGAAATTAAGTTTTGTGGACCTGTGTGCCTGTGCTACATGTATCCATTTGAGAGATTTATGGGTGTATTGAAGGGATACGTAAGGACTCGTCGTCGACCCGAGGGGAGTATCATGGAAGGTTATGCCGCCGAGGAGGTGATTGAATTTTGCATAGATTATATGGCCGGGGTTGACCCAATTGGTGTTCCTAGGTCCCGACACGAGGGTAGGCTTGAGGGAATTGGAACTGATTGGATTCAAAGCTATCGTCCCCGCTCGTGATGTGTACGCAAAATCACATTTTTGGGTCTTACAACACATGACGGAGGTCGAGCCATACATACACGAGCACAAGGTAATGTTACGGTCACAGAATCCTTCGAAGTCAGACGTTTGGGTAAGCAGAGAACATAACAGGAAATTTGCTGAGTGGATCCAAGAAAGAGTCACGCGAGCTGCCGAGGGCTCCGTAAGTGAAACTGTGACATGGTTGGCTAGAGGCCCAAGATTCACTGTAGGGACTTGGCAGGGGTACGACATCAATGGGTATTCATTTTACACAAGAGCTCAAGACGCCAAGAGTAGCACGCAATGTAGCGGAGTGACACTGTTTGCTATTTCCGAGGATGCCAGGTCAGTAAGGGCGCTGAACTCATATTACGGTGTTATTGACGAAATATGGGAGCTCGATTACGGATTACTTAAGATTCCCCTGTTTCGATGCCAATGGGTCGAAATCCCTCGAGGTGTTCAAGTTGACAGTTACGGGTTTACTCTCGTCGATCTTGGTAGAGTCGGACACCAAGACGATCCATTCATACTTGCAAAGCAAGCCACACAGGTATTCTACATCGTTGACCCGGCCAATCCAAACTTGCATGTTGTCCTCCACAGCAAGAGACGTATTGTTGGGGTCGAAGATATTGTCGACGAAGAGGAGTATAACCAATTCGATGAAATACCTCCATTTTTAGAGGACATTCAATCTATCCGTACTGAAGATATCGACGAAACAACGTATCTGCGAGATGACCACGAAGAAGGATTATGGGTTGAGAACCATTGATGATTAATTTCTATTTCAGGGATAAATGCCAAGCAAACAGCCCACAAGTTCTGCAGCAAGGTGAGGAACTTATCATTAATACATCAGGCAGTACATTTTTCTTTAGAATTTAATGATAAGCTAGTTCACAGCATTAATACATCTCAATTTTACTCCACAGCATGAGTTCTAACATGTACAGTACCTTTATCCTATAAATATTTAATTCTTCCCTTCAAATAGCACTTGCAAAAATCTCATCGCAGCCTCTTCAAATTAAGTTCAGCAAAAATCCCTGACAGTATTTTGTTATTTATACCGATAGAGAAGGACATCTTCTCTCAGGCACTTCAAAACGTTTTCTATCGGTATTGTTCTATTTTACCGTTAGAATAAATTCATTTGTCTCACGGTATTTGTTGTCTGACGGTTTTTTCCTGTTTTTACCGATAGAAGAATACTCTGCCGCTTCGAATTCTCAACCGTGTCGCCATGCGTCGCCTTGGAAACTCTATAAGTACCTCACCATGCGTCGCGGTATTTTGTTGTTTTTCTAATTCTCGAACGGTTGGACTCCTCATCTTCTCTTTCACAATGGCAACCTCCATAGGATCGTCATCCACGGCCTCCCCGGTAAGAACTCTAAATCTCCTCGGTTTACCCCTGTATTGTTAATCCATGTTCAGTTCATTCTTGACCTGTTGATTTGCACAGGGAATGGTAGCCGTGGAAGACACTGCCAAAGTGAAGGCTGACCTGAGGGCCCTCCAGGAGGAGCACAAGCTCCTTACAGACAAGCACACTCAGCTACGGCTTGACCTTGACGATCTCTTCCAGCGCATTAAGCACATGAAGACGGATGGTGACAATGCTAGGGCGAGGACGAGGCGTCTTCGCGAGGAGAAGAAAGCCGCGGATATGACCATCGCTGGCTGCGGTTTGACTATGAAGGATACCATAGCGAAGCTGACGGAGGTCGCAGGCCTTCTTGACGCGGTAGTAGTTGATCCTAGGGACAACTTGTCGCTAGAGGAGTCCTGCGTCCTGGCTGCAAGTCTAACTGACTCTATTCTACATGCAGCCAGGGCTAAGACCACCCCTTGACCTAGCATTTTGGGTTTTATTTTTTTTGTAAGTGATAAAACAACAATGAATGAACAATTTCTTTTTATGTCAATTTTCCAATTTTCCGGCTATCTTCCCTCTTTCTTTAACATTCTGCAGCTTTCAACCACGGTCTGTTTGATGTTAAATTGTGTACCTTTTCATTACTCTGACGGTATTTTGTTGTTTTTACCGATAGAAAAAGGGCACACAAATCTCAAGCACTTAATCAAAAAAATTTTCTGGGGAAAATTGGGCTCACAGGATTTTTTTGTTTATACCGATAGAAAAGGGCACCTTTTCATTACTCTCACGGTATTTTGTTGTTTTTACCGATAGAAAAATGGCACCCAATCTCAAGCACTTTAAAAAAATTTTCTGTGGAAAATTGGTCTCACGGGATTTTATTGTTTATACCGATAGAAAAATGCAATCACTAATTCGAATATTTTTCCGGGAAATTTACTTTTTCTATCGGTATTATTTTGTTGTTTCGATAGAAAATTACATAAGTCTATCGGTATCATTTTGTTATACCGATAGAAAAGTTCCTCCGCTACTTTATTACTCGTACACGGCCCTTTAGTTTTCCTCCACTCGAACAGTTCCACCTTAGAGCACTGCGTCTCTTCGAGAGCGAAGAAAACCCCAACCTCCGCCGTGAGCACTCACTTCCGCTCTCCCACACGACGATCGCCGGCTGGACACTGGTTCGTCACTGCCACCGGTTCTTATTTTCGTCCTTCGCCCGCCGCTGCTGCGTTCTACACCGCCTCTGCATCACCAGAACTGATCGCCGCGGTAAATACCCTAATTCGTCGTTCTATTTCCAGCATCTTCTTTATTTGATCCTAGTGTTTTGCACGTACTAATTCTTGGAGTTTTGCAATTACACTAGGGTTCCCTATTGTGTTGGCTTATGTACATTCCGCAGGCAATGTTGATTTTAATTAGGGTTTACATAATATGTTCCAGTGCTGTAATGAACCCGTTTTGAGATTTTAACTTCTCTATACTGCTGTATGTGTGATCAATTGTATCCAACTGCCATGTAATGCAGATTATATGTTGGAGGTGTTCTTACACATATTCTATTGGCAGCTCATGTGTTTACCGATAGAAAATTTTCTGCACAAGTAGTAAAACTTAATTTGGATCTGGAAGGACATGAGCCATGCAATGTACTAGTTTGGTTGGGAATTTTTACTCACTTCGTATGAATATATGGCAATGTGGATGGGTCTTCTGTGGGACCCTCATTTGAGGATTCCAGTGGCAATCGCCCAGGTGGATTGCACTCAGAAAAGGCACATTACAGCTCACAACAACAAGATGCATTATATAAAAATGCGAGTAATTAAAACAAGTGCTGATCACAAGGACCAACATTACACTAACTTAGCGCCGAAGTGACGCATTTAATTGTTAGCACAAATTAAGGAGTTTTCGACACAAAGGTCGGCACAAAATAAAACAGCAACGATAAACAAAAGGACTCCTTCAGTCTTCTTTCTCTGCAGCGGCGGTATTGCATGGGCCTTCTCCACATCGAACTCCACCTTGGTGCATAACCCTTTAACCAGATGGGTCCTCAGTTTCTTCTTCTTGTTCCACATTGGGTTCAAGACCATAAGATTCAGGGTCGGCGAATCCTTCCTCCAAATTTGTTTGAAAAGCAAGGGTGAGCACATTGTCCACATGGTGCTCAACAAGTCCCAAGTAACAATGCATAAATATATAGATGATGGGGAATTTCTCAAAGAACAGCTCTTTGGCTCTGTGTATAAATATATATAATAGATTTTCACATGTAGCCTTAAAGAAAGGTCTTTATTCTCGAAAGCGGGGCTTTTGAAATCCTAAGCTAGATTTTCAGAAATGTTGTGTGTGGCGGTCTTTCATGAGTCACCACTTTACTCAGATTTTGTGAAAAACTTCCAAAAGCTACTTGTGCTGCATCGATGTGAATAGGATTCACAGCGCGCAGACTCCATGACCTGGGAGCTCAGAGTATCCGATACTTTTTAAACTTTGCAAAGGTGTACCACCTTAATCCACCAATCATTCGGCTTTCAAGTCGGATCAGCTTCATGCGACTTTTACGCATGTGACAAGGCCGAGATGACACAACAATTTAAAGTCCTAGTATTAACCATTTCCCTGCCCGGTAAATAGACAGTTAAGTCTCAAGTACCGTTGTGGGTCCTCCCCACTGCCTTACTTCCTAGCCTGGGCCTATGTTCTCGCAAGACACATAGCCTCCCTTGATTACAGTCGCGCACGACTTAATCTGGCTTAGGGCGTCTTCCTTCTTTCCACCTTTTCCTCTCATGATTTTTCTGAACTCACATCACTCATGGCCTTCTGCGGCCCACCAGTTCTCGCAAGAAACTGGACCGACAACCATTGCAGGGAAAAGCTAACACTAAAGAAAGCTACTAAGTTGCGCCCGTCCCATAAACAGGCAGGTGGTTGGTACGTTTTTCATGCCGCAAAGAAGCACAACACAAGGTTCTAGTCCTTATGAATCTTTAGTGAGGAGTCTTTCGCATTCCCAGTGCGCACACAGCACCATCCAATCAAACCATCCTCACTATCGATTCCAATCACATTTTCTTTCACAAAAAGGGGTTTTGAACATGCTTTTCTCATATGTGACCATTCAACATTTATCATATAATCTTTAAGCATAGCATGGCCCAAGCATGATAATCTAGGGTGACAAGGGTGCAGGGATATTCAATGTCAAAAGGGGCTTTACAATCATTTAGGTCATATCTAGTCATCTTTATTGAAATATAACTCTTATTTGCATCTAAGGCATGCACATACTTGAAAACGGTTAACATACTTCATTTCAAGATAGTAGGCTAGACATGATCAAGGGATTGAGACTTGCCTTGCAGTGACGGGTCTAGCTACTCAAATGAATCTTCAGGGATCTCCTCTGCTCCTTCAACGTCTGGTTTCACGACGGGTACAAACAACACACACACACTATATAAGCACACAAGCACTAGAAAATAATGCGTAAATACATCATGCATGCAGGGGAATTGGTTTAGACAAGGTCACTTGACATTGGTTGAAGAGATGGGTTCAAAGGGCTTGAATGTCGAGGGGCTGACATTCGACTCATGGCTCGACGTTGCCCTAAATCGGTCCTAGGTTTGTTTTCTGGAGATGTGATAGTAGGGAATATTGTAGAACATGGCTCAAAAGGCTTAGTGGACAAAGTGGCATTTCAATTGCTCAAAAGAAACAAGTCTAAATCATCCAATGCCACAGGTGGACATGCACTGACATAGTGTTTGACATGGCCAGAAACTAGGGCATTGCATAACTTTTGACTCAGAGCTCCAATTGATGTACAACTTTGTCTAGGGTTTAGGCATTGATCAACAGCTACAAAACTCTCAACAGGCTCAAGGGCTGAAAGTGGCCGGAGGGTGGCCAAATCCGGTGAGCAAACACGGTGGCCTGGACATGAACTGAGCCACTGGACAGCAACCTTGGCATGGCTATAACTTTTGATTCAGGTCGATTTAGGGGTCGGGCTAGTAGACAAAATTACTCAGGGGATTGAGATGTATCTAAATGACAAGGTGAGTGAGGATAGATCGGCCGGGGATAAATTCCGGCGACCGGCGCTGGAGAAGACAACCTCTAGATTGGGCGTTTCTGTTCTAAAGGGTTTGAGCTCGATTCCTTGCTCAGGGAGTGAGAGGGTGAGGTGAGGGATCTATTTGTGGGGTTGAATCGGCCGGAGGGTGGCCGGAGAAGCTTGGCGACGAGGACCAGCTCACTGGTGGCGCGCAAACTCCGGAAAAGCCATGACTGTTGCTCAAATTTGAAATCTAAGCTTACAGGCTTGCTCAAATGGGTGCACTGGTCAATTCCTATCACTGGCACGAAGGCCAATTCGGGCTAAATCGCTAGGCATTGCGGGAACAGGGGCTTTTCGGTTTTCCGGTGATTGCCGGCGTTGAGGTGCGCCGGGGACCAATTAACGGCTATGAAACGTAGAGAGAGGTGTAGGGAGCTTACTGGTGGCGTTGGTTTGGAGGGGGAAGCTTCGGGCGAGGCTGGCGCCGTGAGCTTCAACGGTTGCTCGCCGGGGAAGATGAGCTTCGCGGCGGCGCTGGAGAACTCGGATGCTCTCGGGTGAGGGAAGCTAAAGCTTACAATGCAGGTGGTGTGAGGCAATGCTGGGCAAGGGATGGGGCTTTTATAGCCGTGGGTGAAGCTCTCGGGAGCAGCAGCAATCACCGGGGATATCTTCTTCTGACGCCGGGACGGTCATCGATGCATTTCGGGACGCGGCGGGGCTCTGCCAGAGGCGGCGAATCGCGGGGAAGCAGGATTCGGTCAGGAGGTGGTGGCGAAGATCTTCGGGATGGTGGCCAAGTGGCATAAAGCTCCTGGCAGCAGCAGCACGCGCGAGGAAGACGATGGCACGGTGGGGCTTGAGCGCTCCACGGTGGCGGTACAGGTGCGCACGGCTGGGGGCTACGTGGCCGTGAGGTGGCAGCGCGAGGGGCTTCGCCGGCGACGAGTTCAACGGTGCGGCAAAGCGGCAGGGCGCTGGTCGAACGAGCACTGGTCGCGGTCGTGCACGCGGTCTCCTGGTCGTGGTCGAAGAAAAGGCCAGGGGCTTATTTGCAAGGCTTTGGACTGAAACGCGAAGGTTTTGGCTCGGGAATTTGGGCCTAATTGCAATTCTGAAGATCTGAAGGGCTGATTTGAATTCTGATTTTGCAGATGAGTGCTACTAAATGTCTTGGACTCATCTAGCAGGAAAAATGATGAAATCCGATAACATCTGGTGGTTTTGACAAAATTCGAAAACAGGGTAATTAGGGTAAATAGGGTTTGAACTTTTGTCGAGGCTAAAACTAGGGTTTTGGTCGAGATTCTGGAATTCTTCCAGAAGGGAAAAATGTTCAGAAAAATGAAAGAAAGGTTATCACTTGATCAGATTTGGATTTTGAGGTGATCTGGGACTTTTAGCCTTTTTGGGTTTTCTGAAACTTCTGAAAAGGACTAAATTGAAACACCTTTGGACTGAAATGTGAAAACGATCTGGTCAATGAAGTTTAGCAGCCAACTTTTTGGGTTAGGGTAGTGGCATACCCAAGATCAAGATAGGGTTAAAATATCAGGGTTTCCAAAGAAGGTATGCTGATTCGTAAGCAGAAAAGATAGTCAAAAACTGGGGTGTTACATCTTCGATGTATATGTTTCAAATGCCTATATACATGACTTTTCCCAACCTAATAGCTGTGAAGTCCTGATGACTCACATACAGGCTAGGCTAAAGATTATGCACAGTAGCACTTAGATGCTTGTGTGCATATTTACGTGTGAAATAATAATGCTGGCCCATGAATATTAGTGTAGCAAATCATCGAGAATGTTATGTGATGACAGTGAATGGTGGCTTGTCAACAAAATTCCATATGTAGAGAACATTGTTATGTTCTATCGGTATCTCACGTGTTTGCCGATAGAAAAATTGTCTTGTGTGGAGGTAATTGTTATGGTCTATCGGCAGCTCATGTGTTTACTGATAGAAAATATTTCTGAAGAGTTCAGTAAGTAATTTATGCATGTCTTTCTTTTTGTATTATTTTCCCTTTTGCCGCCCTAGTTAGTCTCCAGTCCTGGGCTGAGTTATGGAAGTCCAAGGCGAATTAATTGCCATATATATGGTTTGTTGAAGGTTTTGTAGGGGAAGACATGTCGTCGTCTTCATCGGATGGTACTAGTGGTTCGACTAGGGCCAACCCCATCGTAACTACTGAAGATGGGGCTGTTACATCCCAGCGCAAGAGGGTGGGGCGAGGCGCGACGACGTTGGGGCGTTTGGCCAAACGCACTGATCTTTCTTGTGAGTTCAACCAATTTGGGAGGCCGATTGGAAAGAATGCTGGGAGGTACGCGGCCTACGTTGGGCTGTTGGCGAAAGAAAGGGTGAAGATCACCGTCCAAAGCTGGAAGGACGTGACGGCGGACGAGAGGGATAGGTTGTGGGCGGAAGTGAAGGTTAAATGAACTGAAATCGCTGAACTCTTTCGTAATCACGTTCTCTTGGCTTATACTAAAGTTTAACTAACTCGTGATTAATTGTATGCATTTTTTGGAAACAGGCTAAGTGGAACATCCCCGACGATACACCTAGGACTGCCTGCTTGAAGGACATGAACGGAACATGGAAAACCTTTAAGAGCTGGCTCGTCAGTAACTTCCTAGCTGCGGGGAAATCTCCTTGCGAGAAGTACCCCTTCATATCGGAGGAGGTATGGGAGGAATTCACCAAGCAGAAGGGGACTGAGGAGTTCAAGGCCCTTAGCGAGAAGAATAGGGCGATCCAGAAGAGGAACGACCACCCGCATCGGCTCGGATCCCGGGGCTATGCGGGGAAGGAGGAACAGTGGAAGAAGGAAGACGAACAAAATCCTGTCATCGACACCCCTGAGTTGCCGCTCTCCGAGATCAGGGATGAGAGGTGCAAGCGATGGTGGAGGGGGAGGGGGTCCGTGTCGTCCACGGGGTCTGTGCAGTTCGCAACCCCTGGGGACGCCGACGTTGTGAGGCGAATGGTAAGTTGGCTAACCTCGTAAACTGTGTGCGCACAAGTGTATATAAGGCAATTTGTCTCACAAGGTACCTTCAAATGTAACAGATCTCTTTTGAGAAGGAGGCAGCGGAGGGATTGTTTACCCCGCAGAGGGAGAACGACATCCTCACCCGAGCTCTAGGAAATAAGGAGCATCCCGGGCGGACACGGGCCGTGGGAGCCATTGTGTCGTGGAAGGCCGGTTTCGTAGATCCGGCTCCACCGAGGAAGAAGGCCCGCACCTGGAAGGAAAAGGAAGCTGACCTCTCCGATAAGATACGGGCTGAGGTACAGGAGGAGATACGGGCGGAGATGCGGGCTGAGATACGGGCTGAGGTACAGTCTGAGGTGCAGACCGAGGTCGCACAAATGAGGGAAGAGTTTGCACGGTTGAGAGAAACATTGCTGGCCAAGAGTTTAGATGCGGATCCCCAGGACGACGGTACCCCGCGGGGTCGGATAAGCAGTTGCGCTTCTAAGGTACTCGCGGATCCAGTGGATCTACTTGAGGTACTGCAAGCCTTCATCTGTGCACTTAAGTTGATGCCACTCCCATTCTGTTAGAGTTGTTTCGCTAACCTATTTTGATTGTTACAAATTTGCAGGGGCCTGGAGGGCTGCATCCTACAGAATCACGTAGGCGCCGGGCAGGAAGTGGTTGCACACGGCTTCGTATATCCGTCTGGGCCGGATGTCCGGGTCCACTGTGTACCTCTGCGGTTGGGTTTCGCAAAGGTACAGGTGGACATGGCCATGCCGGGCTACAACGATTCTCCGTTGCCAGTCCCAACAGAGGAACTGCAGACACTTGCCGAGGCAGTGGGCTCCTACGTACAGTGGCCCAAGAAGTGTCTTGTAATACAACTGGTAAATCCTACACATTTTAGATTACATCCTACTCAGTACACTCAACTTGCATAATCTAACATACGTGCTCATTAATTGAAGTGGCCTGCCGCGGGGCTACCAGGGGACTGCGCCCCCAGCTCAGGGGCATGAGGGCCGATCTCGTGCGAACCTGGACACATCAAAGACGGCCTCGACCCCACCCAGCGCATCCACGCCTCCACCTCGGAAGAAAGCCGCCATCACCTCGCCCTTGCCTTCGAAGGTACGCGCTCAGTCCCCGGCAAAAGGCAAGGGCGGCAAAGGCAAGGGCAAAGGGCGACAGGGACTGCCGCGGACGTTCACGAACGCGCTCCCACTCCTGTCGGAGGCATCTTTGCGGAAATTGGATTGATCAACCAGAGACCTCCACGACTGGTACCTACATCGAGCTCGGCGCAGCCTGAACTTCTTAGTTCCCTACAGGCCTGGGCAGTTCCACCGTGAGCCCGGGACTATATCCGTGGCACACGAGGATCTGTTCGACCTCTACAACTGGCGGGAGCTCGATATGTCCATCATACGGACTTGGAGTCCTGTGAGTTTGCTGATGCTATGTATTGCTGTTTTCTAACTCTGTTTGCTAACTCTGCATTAATGTTGCAGTTCATTTGAATACTGAGTAACTTTCTGTGAAATTAATATTAATCTCGTCCTTCGCATGCAGGTGCATGTACAGGCTAGCATCGGAGGCTGCGTGTGACAAGGTGGGTTTCCTCGACCCAGAGAAAATAAGCCTCACGATGCTAGAGCAGGACGCCGCGCACGCTGAGCAGTACATATCCAGCGCGCTGATGGCGCAGCAGGACAGGGACTTCATTCTGGTGCCGTACCACCAAAGGTTAGTGCATTTCGTACTAATTTAACTCAATCTTGTATGTTACACCTGAGATGTACTTTGAGCTAGCGGTCCTCTTTTACGTACAATGCAGGGGCCACTGGATCCTCATCGTGATCTGTCCGCCGAGGAACGAGGTGTACTACCTCGATTCGATGCGTGACAGATTATCGATGGAATATGTGCTCAAGGGGAATATGGAGGCGTAAGTAACTTATATGTTTGATTTATATTTTGACCTCACTAGCTAATGATAATACATTAACTGGCAATACTAACTGAAATGCAGGGCTTTTGATAAATATGTGTCCGCTGGAGGGAGGCATGCCGCACCGCAGGGCTCCGTACTAGCTTGGAAAGAATATGAGGTACTCACGAGACTTTTTGTTTATGCTTAATTAGTTTATGGAAACAATATATAGCTAACATGTATTCGCATATGCAATTATCTCAGTACCATCAGCAGCCGCAATCGTGGGAATGCGGGTTTTATGTGCTGCGCTACATGTACGACCTAGTGCAGACAAACTTTTCCCGATTCCCCCAGGTAAGCATCGATAGCTAACTCAAATTTCAAAAATGGGTGTCACGTTCTAAATTAGGATCGAAGTTAGTTACTCAGTATGCACACATGCTTGCAGATCGCCATGTCGAAAGACCAATATGAAAATGCAAAGATTATATATCTTCGACAAATCTGGGCACAATATGTCATGGAGGAAGTAGCGCCCAACCATCCAGCATGACAATTTTCTCCTTTTGGTGTACTCTGCATAGACTGTTCATATACATGTGAATAAATATATATATGTGAATAAATGTCCACATTGGATTGCAATCTGTATTTGTCCATACATATGTGAATAAATGTGAATAACTGCCTAATGTGTGAATTTGTTCTGTGAATTTACCTTGCATCTGTACTGTATTGTGTATCCAATCTATACTGTATTGCATCTGTACTATATATGTGAATGTACTGTATTGTGAATGTAAATAAAGTACTGTATATGTGAATGCTCTATCGGTAAATTCATCAACAACCGAGAGACTACTGTCCTTTTTTCTATCGGTACAATCAAAATTAACCGTTAGAAGAGTTTGACGTTTCCTGCCGGTGAACTCATACATATCCGATAGAGTACTAAGCTTTTTTCTGTCAGTAATCTTGTAGTTAACCGTTAGAATAGTGGTACTTTCCAATCGCTATTGACGAGTTTTCTATCGGTAAACTTGTAATATGCCGATAGAATAGTATGAGTTTTCCTATCGGTAAACTTATAATTAGCCGTTAGAATAGTGGTACTTTTCCAGCCGCTGACGACGAATTTTCTATCGGTACACTCCTAATATGCCGATAGAGTACTAAGCTTTTTTCTGTCGGTAATATTGTAGTTAACCGTTAGAATAGTGGTACTTTTCAATCCGCTAGCGACGAGTTTTCTATCGGTACACTCCTAATATGCCGATAGAGTACTAAGCTTTTTTCTGTCGGTAATCTTGTAGTTAACCGTTAGAATAGTGGTACTTTTCCAACTGCTGGACGTAAGAATACGACGGGTTTTCTATCGGTAGATTCATAATATGCCGATAGAATAGTGAACTTCTTCTATCGGTTATTTACCGATAGAAAATGTCCAGTCTTGTTCTATCGTCTCTATCTCTATCGGTACAAAAACCGATAGTAGAAGGGTTTTTTTTTACCGATAGAAGACTGCATTTCTGTACTAGTGTAGCCTGGGCCTATGTTCTCGCAAGACACATAGCCTCTCTTGATTACAGTCGCGCACGACTTAATCTGGCTGAGGGCGTCTTCCTTCTTCCCACCTTTTCCTCTCATGATTTTTCTGATCTCACATCACTCATGGCCTTCTGCGGCCCACCAGTTCTCGCAAGAATCTGGACCGACAACCATTGCAGGGAAAAGCTAACACTAAAGAAAGCTACTAAGTTGCGCCCGTCCCATAAACAGGCAGGTGGTTGGTACGTTTTTCATGCCGCATAGAAGCACAACACAAGGTTCTAGTCCTTATGAATCTTTAGTGAGGAGTCTTTCACATTCCCAGTGCGCACACAGCATCATCCAATCAAACCATCCTCACTATCGATTCCAATCACATTTTCTTTCACAAAAAGGGGTTTTGAACATGCTTTTCTCATATGTGACCATTCAACATTTGTCATATAATCTTTAAGCATAGCATAGCCCAAGCATGATAATCTAGGGTAACAAGGGTGCAGGGATATTCGATGTCAAAAGGGGCTTTACAATCATTTAGGTCATATCTAGTCATTTTATTGAAACATAATTCTTATTTGAATCTAAGGCATGCATATACTAGAAAACAGTTAACATACTTCATTTCAAAATAGCAGGTGAGACATGATCAAGGGTTTGAGACTTGCCTTGCAGTGACGGGTCTAGCTGCTCAAATGAATCTTCAGGGATCTCCTCTGCTCCTTCAACGTCTGGTTCCACGACGGGTACAAACAGCACATACATACCATATAAGCATACAAGCACTAGAAAATAATACGTAGATACATCATGCATGCAGGGGAAATGGTTTAGACAAGGTCACTTGACATTGGTTGAAGAGATGGGTTCAGAGGGCTTGAATGTCGAAGGGCTGACATTCGACTCATGGCTTGACATTGCCCTAAATCGGTTCTAGGTTTGTTTTCTGGAGATGTGATAGTAGGGAATGTTGTAGAACATGGCTCAAAAGGCTTAGTGGACAAAGTGGCATTTCAATTGCTCAAAAGAAACAAGTCTAAATCATCCAATGCCACAGGTGGACATGCACTGACATAGTGTTTGACATGGCCAGAAACTAGGGCATTGCATAACTTTTGACTCAGAGCTCCAATTGATGCACAACTTTGTCTAGGGTTTAGGCATTGACAACAGCTACAAAACTCTCAACAGGCTCAAGGGCTGAAAGTGGCCGGAGGGTGGCCAAATCCGGTGAGCAAACACGGTGGCCTGGACATGAACTGAGCCACTGGACAGCAACCTTGGCATGGCTATAACTTTTGATTCAGGTCGATTTAGGGGTCGGGCTAGTAGACAAAATTACTCAGGGGATTGAGATGTATCTAAATGACAAGGTGAGCGAGGCTAGATCGGCCGGGGATAAATTCCGGCGACCGGCGCTGGAGAAGACAACCTCTAGATTGGGCGTTTCTGTTCTAAAGGGTTTGAGCTCGATTCCTTGCTCAGGGAGTGAGAGGGTGAGGTGAGGGATCTACTTGCGGGGTTAAATCGGCCGGAGAGTGGCCGGAGAAGCTTGGCGACGAGGACCAGCTTACTGGTGGCGCGCAAACTTCAGAAAGGCCGTGATTCTTGCTCGAATTTGAAATCTAAGCTTACAGGCTTGTTCAATTGGGTGCACTGGTCAAATCCTATCACTGGCACGAAGGCTAATTCGGGCTAAATCGCTAGGCATTGCGGGAACAGGGGCTTTTCGGTTCTCCGGTGATTGCCGGCGTTGAGGTGCGCCGCGGACCAATTAACGGCTATGAAACGTAGAGAGAGGTGTAGGGAGCTTACTGGTGGCGTTGGTTTGGAGGGGGAAGCTTCGGGCGAGGCGGCGCCGTAAGCTTCAACGGTTGCTCGCGGGGGAAGATGAACTTCGCGGCGGCGCTGAGGAACTCAACTACTCTCTGGTGAAGGAAGCTACGGTTTGAAGTTGTGGAATGGTGTGAGGCAATGCTGGGCAAGGGAGGGGGTTTATATAGCCGTGGGTGAGGCTCTCGGGAGCAGCAGCAATCGCCGGGGATATCTTCTTCTGACGCCGGGACGGTCATCGATGCATTTCGGGACGCGGCGGGGCTCTGCCAGAGACGGTGAATCGCGGGATATCAGGATTCTGTCAGGAGGTGGCGATGATCTACGGGATGGTGGCCAAGTGGCATAAAGCTCCTGGCAGCAGCAGCAGGCACGCGCGGGGAAGAAGATGGCACGGTGGGGCTTGAGCGCTCCACGGTGGCGGTACAGCTGCGCACGGCTGGTGGCTACGTGGCCATGAGGTGGTAGCGCGTGGGGCTTCGCCGGCGACGAGCTCAACGGTGCGGCAAAGCGGCAAGGCGCTGGTCGAACGAGCACTGGTCGCGGTCATGCACGCGGTCTCCTGGTCGTGGTCGAAGAAAAGGCCAGGGGCTTGTTTGCAAGGCTTTGGACTGAAACGCGAAGGTTTTGGCTCGGGAATTTGGGCCTAATTGCAAATCTGAAGATCTGAAGGGCTGATTTGAATTCTTATTTTGCAGATGAGTGCTACTAAATGTCTTGGACTCATCTAGCAGGAAAAATGATGAAATCCGATAACATCTGGTGGTTTTGACAAAATTCGAAAACAGGGTAATTAGGGTAATTAGGGTTTGAACTTTTGTCGAGGCTGAAACTAGGATTTTGGTCGAGATTCTGGAATTCTTCCAGAAGGGAAAAATGTTCAGAAAAATGAAAGAAGGGTTATCGCTTGATCAGATTTGGATTTTGAGGTGATCTGGGACTTTTAGCCTTTTTGGGTTTTCTGAAATTTCTGAAAAGGACTAAATTGAAACGCTTTTGGACTGAAATGTGAAAATGATCTGGGGAATGAAGTTTAGCAGCCAACTTTTTAGGTTAAGGTAGTGGCATACCCAAGATCAAGATAGGGTTAAAATATCAGGGTTTCCAAAGAAGTTATGCTGATTCGCAAGCAGAAAAGATAATCAAAAACTGGGGTGTTACAATTTCAGCCCTCGAAACCTTGTCATTTAGATGTGCCCTAGTCTCCTGAGTATTTTTGTCTTCTAGCCCGACACCTAGATCGGCCTAGATTGGAAGCTACAGCCATGCCAAGATCTTGTCCAGAACTGCTCCAGTGCAACCAGTTCATCCCTGTTCATCATCAAATTTCTTGCTTTCCAGCCATTTTCAGCCCTAGATCCTATTGAATGATTTATTCCTGTTATCAATGCCTACCTCCCAGACAAAGTGGTGCATCATTTGGAGCTCCAGATCAAAAGTTATGCTAAGCCCTAGTTTTTGGCATTGTCAGCTCTATGCCAGAGCTTGTCAGCCAGTGGCATTGACCTTGTTTACCCACTTCTGGTTGTGTAAATTGAAAACCACTTTGTCCACTAAATTTGTAGAGTTGTGATCTACATTTTATTCTACTACCACAAGTTGAGATAACCCCTCTATCATTCATCGACCCTATGTCGATGCTTTGAACCGAATGTCGACCTAAAGACGTTCGCTGTTTTTGAGCGAACCAGTCGCAACCTTGATATCATTCTGATATTTTGAGACATTGGGAACCTTGTAAACCTTTGACAGCTAATCTTAACATTGGTTTCCTTAACTTAACCCTAATCAGCCTCTAAACCCAATCATTTCAGAATCATCAAGACTTCATCTTTGCATCATTGCATATAGTATAATAATGTATTGAAAAGATTATGATTATTGGTTGTTTGTTTGATTGGAGAGCAGATCAAGAGCCCGAGTTCGAGGACTTCACTGCGGACCCGTCATCGACTGCTGTATTTTACGACGCGGAAGGCAAGTCATATCCTTGTTCATCTTGAACCTATATTTTAAATGTTGCTAAAATATAACCTTGAATATAGGCAATATTGCATGTGAAAGATTGAGAATGGTTGATTTATCAATTGGCAGTACTAGACTGATTATCTATAAAATGTGAAATAAACAAGTTTTGAGCCATGAACTATTATATGTATTTATATACTTATATTCATGAAATAAAACCCCTAGCCGTGATCAGAAAAATGGTATGGATGGCTGTAGCACTGGAGGTGCTAGACTGCAAAGGAATGCAGGCACTGAAGGTGCAGGGTTGTGGATGGTCTGGTCATTGGCATATAAGGACTAGAACCTTGTGTTGTGCGTCTAGTGGCATGAACAACGTGCTAACCCCAAGCCTGGTATGGGACAGGCCTGAACAAGTAATTATGTGGATCGCACATGAAACCCCTGCATGAGATGTGTAGTCATGCACGATAAACACGGAGCGCGGCTCCCACACATATCACTGAAGGTGATCAAGCACGCTGACCCAGTAATGGGAATAAGCAAAGGGGTGGAGGTTTGGATACAACCTGCCACAACTGTGCCTCGCTGAGAGACACAGGGTCAGGGGGTGAATTGTAAGTGATGCATAACAAAAGTTCTTGTTATCTCCACCTTGCCACTCACACATGGTTGTGAGGAGGGGTCTAATCATTTTGGTAGGATGGGCTTGAAAGTGGAATATCTTGCGGGTAAATTGGTACCTCTCTGCAGAGTTAAAAACGTATTCGAATACTCCGAGCTCCCGGGTTTATAGGAGTCTGCTGCGGTGGATTAAATCCACGGGGTGTGACACAAGTACTATTTTCTAAATAAAATATGTTTAAATCAAGATTACCCAAATGACATGTGTTGTCATGATAAGGAGTGCTGCCGTGGGCTGTCGTGTGTCGACGTGTCGCGGTAGTGCTATAATCTAGTGAACATGATTGATGATGTTATATTATGAAAAGTGCTGCCATAAGATGAGATGAGAAAGGAAAAGACTATTTTACAAATATCCATTATTCTTGACTAGTCTAGGTTCATATCATCACTACTATATGTATTTACTCTTACCTATGACTTGCTGAGTACGTAAGTGCTCACCCTTGCAACATTCAACTGAATAGATGGAGCCTACTTTGATCAAGACGATGGCACGGAGTACTACGTGGATCCAGAAGGAGGAGAATCAGTTCCGCCAGAACCCTGAAGTGTGTTGTTCTGCCGTCAACTTCTTTTGTGGGAGGGTCACCTATCTTCTGCTGTGTAGTTAAATATTTTGTTAAACCCTGAATGCCTTGTAGGCATTGTAATCCTCTTTATGTAATATTAAGGCCAGCAGGCCACACTGCTTAATATTTTGTGAGTACTCTATTGCAATGTAATATACTCCTGTGTTTGACTCATCCTGGGAAGTCAAAGGTTTGTGGTATGGGACTAGCTGCAGCGAGCTAGGTCTCTACAGGAGTAGTCGTTGTCCCAGTCTCGGGGCGCGACACTGGGCCTCCTGGAGCAAGTCTTTGGGCCAATATTCATAGCCCGCCGGTGGAAGTATTCGAAGCGGCGGAACCCTCCGGGACCCCGATCACGAAGGGGATAATTCAGCACGGTGGTTGTCAAAGTTGTCTAGGTGCCACTCCGGAAGCCACCGCAACCGGATTGGCTCCCGGGAAACACACCTACCATGTCCCCCGGAGAGGAGACTTAACAGGATAAAGGTGGCCTGGGCATCCCCCGGGTGACACTCGTCGAGGACGGGGGGGCCCCACCTCCGGAGAGGCTCCCCGCAACATTGTGGCGCCCCAGAGTTTGTGCTCAAACCTCGGGGGCTCCTTCCCGGGAGCAACCCCCGGGGTGCCTGGTAAATTCAATTCAAAACACTTAGCAAAAAATTCATTCTATTGCATCAAAATTTTTTTGTACAAATCTCTGGGGCTTCTTCTAAGAAGCTATCGGGAGCAGAAACCCTAAAACAGAAAAGGGGACCTATCTAAAGGCCCGGGGGGACGCTCATACTTGTTCATTGGTGTCCTCCCCCCGGGAGGCTCCTGCCGGAGCCGCAGCGTCCATCCTCGGAGGCACTGATGCCGGGAATCGTACACGAACGATCCGGTCATAGAAGCCACCGTCGAGCTGCTCCACTTCTCGCCGGAGTGGCTTGAAGAACTCGGGAAAGCCCCGGGGGATCCGACCCCCGATCGCCCGGGCGCCGACCCCCCGGTGTTCCACAAGCCCCGCCGTGGTAGCCACCACCAGGATCGCCTGGCCCCGCGCTCAGGCATCTACGGCCTCCGGGATCACGGAGACTTGTGCGTTAAGAAAACGCACAGCCTCCGCGAGCGTTGCTGGCGCCGCCTCGGAGCTGCCCCCCAGGAAAAGGCTCACCCCTATCCCTTCGAGGGGCAAATGGACGGAGCGACCCGCGTCCGTCACTCCCCAAGGACTGGAGCCCTCGAGCTCCCGAAGGGCGTCCTCTTTTGCCCTTGCCTCCCTCTGGAGCCAGTCGTTGGCGTTCTCGGAGGCATGGAGTTGGGCCCGGACTCGGACCAACTCCTGGAGTGCACCGTCCTGCTCGTCCCAAAAGGCGGCGGCCTTCCCCTCCACCTCCTTTAGTGCCTTGTCAAAGTGCGCCTCAATGCCCTAGGTGATGGCCGCCCCCTACGAATGCGAGAGTTAGTCAAAACCCGAAAGTTCGAATCCTGGAAAAAAGGAACCACCTGTTCGAGAACGAACTTGGATGTGGAGTGACTGCAGCTCCCCGCAACGTTCGTGGAGCGTCCCTTGCGAGACCTAATCCTGCAACTTTTGGGCCTGGAGCCCCTTCGTGAACCAGAAGACCTCCCCCGCGGACTGCAGGGGGGTCTCCCTCCCAGCAACTCTGGACCCATCAGCACCGGCGGGCCCCCTCACAAAGGTCTTGGGGGTGATGTGGACTGGGGTGGCAGTAGCGGGAGTCCTCGCCGCTGAGAAGGTAGTCGAGGAAGAAGTCAACGAGCTCTCCGAGGGGTTCCGGCCCCCCCCCCCCCCCCGGGGAGGGATGAGGAGCCCTTTCCCCTTTCTGGGCCATGGGGCCCCTGGGACCTCCATCGCTGGGGGGACCACGTAGACCGAGAGGCTGCCCCCCTCGTCTACTGGCCATTTGACATGCGGAGGGGAAGCCTCCGCGAATCGAACCTCCCACCAGAGCCACTGGAAAAGCGATCGCCGAAGGCAGCGAGGGGGTGTAATTCGCCGAGTCGGATGCCCCCCCGTCATAGGCCGACTCCTTTTCCCGAGCCTCTCCGAAGGCCTCGGGGAGGCGCGCAAGCTCTTGCGCCTCCATTGCCCCCCCCCCCTGGAGTTCTCTGGGAGGGGTGGCGTCACTTCACGCCGAGAAGGCGCCCGCACGCGCCCTGACCCGGGAGCGGCATCCCGGGCCTTCACGGGCGTGGAACCCAGCGTCATGGCCGGACCAGGGGCCTTCAGAGCCTTGGCACGCTTTGGCTCAGAGCCCCCGGTGACCTCCTTCCCCCGCTTGTGAGAGCCGGCGGAGGGGAGAGGCGTCCTATCTGGTAGTGTTGGGGAAATCTCCGCGAGACCAAGTCCAACTAAGAAGCTGTGCCATTTGCCCGGGGAAAAGGCCCCCGGTGCCCATCCCGGGTGCCGCCATTTGCCCGGGACAAGGCCCCCAGTGTCTGTCCCGGGCGCCGCCATTTGCCCGGGGACAAGGCCCCCGGTGCCTATCCCAAGCGCCGCCATTTGCCCTAGGACAAGGCCCCCGGTGTCTGTCCCGGGCGCCGCCTTTTGCCAGGGGACAAGGCCCCCGGTGCCTGTCCCAGGCATTGTCGTCCTTCTGGAGACAAGAGTCCTCGGTCCCGGGTCACGTGCAGGTCACGCGAGAAGCGCCTCGGGAATCAGCGGACACCTATCAACCATCCGAGGCACCTGGCCGGGAGAAGGACGTTGCTACCCTCCGATCCAACGGTGGCAGGCGGGGTAATTTAGCCTTTTTGCTTCTTTTGGGGCTATAAAAGCCCATGTACACCTCTTGTAAGAGACAATTGCTCACTATTGCTTAGAATAGAAAATCTCACAGGTGTGCTCCAGAGCATCTCTCCCCGAGAGAGCTCCGCCAGCCGACTCCGGTTGGGAGAACACCGACAAGACTAGGGCCCCCACCGGACCCGAACCTGTATAAACCCTCGTGTCATTTGTTGTGCTTGCCCGATGGGGGAGGACCGGTCACCCAGTCAGCCCGCGTCGTATTTTATTCACTAGGATCGTCAACAAAACCTGCCGGGGTAGTCGCAATACCACGACAGTTGGTGCCGTCCGTGGGGACTCATGACGAGACGCCATGGCTCCCCCAAGAACGAGGGCCCGCGCCCTTCCCGGTGACGCCGGTCCCGGTGACCCGGCGCCACCCGTCCGGGACGCGACCGTCCTGGCGCTTCCGCCCGGAGGCGGCCAGGCCCAGGTACCACCTCCCACCTGTAGCTTCTAGGCCCCTAAAGAGTGTTTCAATAATTAATGACAACAACAAATGCTACACTAACGTTACCTGCCTAGTTGTGTCAAGAAGAGACTTAAAAGACAGGTTAATGAAAGGAGAAGAAAGAGCCTCATGATGAAGAAAGGGCATTGATCAAAAGGGCAAAGGTACGAAATAGGGTCTTTTCCATTTTTACCGGTCTAAGGTGATTAGAGAAGAATTTTGACCAGATTTTAGGATAGTTGCCGTACTATTAAGAGGAGCATGTGGTGTATCACAAAATACTTCATCTATGTGCCACAAATCTTAAAATCAACTTGCATTGCATACTAGAAGGTCATATACTTTGAAAATGCTTGTTTCAGCTCTTTTCTGCTCAGCACTGTCTCAGTCGGTCTGACCGTTTGTTAGACCGGTCTGACTGAACACACGGACTGACCGACGTTATGTCTTAGTATAGTGTATACCTTAAAAAAGGTCGGTCTGTCCGTAGTTAAGACCTAGGTTAGTCTCCTGGAACTTCATGACCTATCCTTCTGTTGTTTTGTGCTATGACGGTCTGACCGTTTGATTATACCGGTCTGACCGAGAAATCGGTCTGACCGTGTTTTTGAACTACGGTATGACCGTATGGCCGGTCTATCCATTTTTATCGGTCTGACCGTATAAAGTGTCCAGAAACTATGTCGTCTCTGGACAGTTTCACGGTCTGACCGAAATAGGCTCCGGTCTGACCGTGTTTGTGCCTGACAAGGGCAGTTGAGCATTTATTGCGCCTGTTTAATGCCGTTGCAATTGCGGCGGTCTGACCAAGCTTATACCTGCGGTCTGACCGCCAGGTGATCTTTTTCTCCCAATGGCCTGTAACGGCTAAATTTATTGTGGGGGGTATATATACTCCCATGCACGGCCCTGTTCACAACTTTTGGCATAATCTTGAGTATTGTCATCATCCTTGAGAGCCTAAGCTAGTTTCATACACTCTAGGGTTCAAATTCTCGAATTTTTGAGAGTGTGCATTTTGAGACCTTCTAGTGCATTGCATTTAGATCATTAAATCAATCTTGTGGCACTAGAAGAAGGCTAAGTGATCATCACCGGCTTGTTACTCTTGGAGTTTGCTGGCTCATAGACGGCTAGGAGAAAGGTTTTGGAGAGCTCTTCAAGGAAGATTGTGAAGAAGCCTCAAAACGTCTTGTGAAAGGGTTGAGCACGCCTTGCCGGAGTGGTAAAGTGCATCCTTAGTGAAATCGAGGTTTGGATAACTCATCACACTAGTCCGGCTCAAGATCTAGGTCACTTCTCGAGAGAAGGTTGACTAGATAGAGGAGCGGTTAGAGATTTGAGTTTGCCTCAACGTGGATTAGGGGTGATCGGCAAATCACCGAGACCACGGGATATATCCTTGCGTTGCAATTGTTCATTGTTCATCTTGTGTTATTTAAATTGCTCTCATTTACTACTAATTGTTTGATTTATTGGTAATTTGTTAAAATCGCCTATTCACCCCCCTCTAGTCGATATCCTTGATCCCTTTCAATTGGTATCAGAGTAAGGACTCCTTTTTAGACGATTTAACCATCCCGGAGTAGGATAAAGATTGCTGGTGAGGGTCGGATCAATATTGGCAAACCACCACTCTTTGATGGATCTAACTATACTTATTGGAAAACTAGAATGATGGTTTATCTTAAAGCCATGGGTGGAAAGATTTGGAAAGTGGTGGATGAGGGTTTTGCAATTCTTGATGATGATGACATGACTAACCTAGATAGAGATAATGCTTTAGCTAATGCTCAAGCCATGAATGTTCTTTATAGTGCTCTAAATCTAGGTGAATTTAATAGAATTTGTAAACTTGAAACGGCCCATGATATTTGGAGAAATCTTATGGATATTCATGAAGGAATCTCGATGGTCAAGGATGCTAAATTATTTATCCATAAGGGCCAATTTGAAAAGTTTGCTATGTTGCCTAATGAAGATGTATCGGAGATGTTTAACCGATTAAATAACATAGTAAATGAGTTAAAAGGGCTTGGTATGGATGTTACAAATGTGGAATTTTGTCATAAGTTTCTTAGAGCTTTACCTTCAAAATATGACACAATTGCAACCTTACTTGTGCGTTCGAACTTGAAGAGTGTGACTCCGTTGGAAGTCTTGAGTGAGATTCTCACTCATGACATCTTCAAGAAATCTCAAGAAGAAGTGAAAGATGAGGCTTCCGACTCCAAGAAGAAGAACATAGCACTCAAAGCTCAAGCCTCCAAAAGGGAAGACAAAGAAGAAGAAAGTGGTGAGAGAGACACCGATGAGGAAATGGCTCTCTTTGTGAGAAGGTTCAAGCGGTTCATGAAGAAAAGATATCAAGGGAAGTCCTTCAAGAAAGGACAAACATCCAAGAGGAATCCATTTGAAGAGAGAAGATGCTTTGATTGCGGTGAAAAGGGTCACATCTCCACACAATGCCAAAACAAGGAAGAAGAAAAATCAATGAAGAAGAAGAAGTACGAAAAGGAAGGAGAAAGCAAGAAGATGGTTTTCAAGAAATATTATAAGAAGAAGAAGGATGGACAAGCTTGCTTCATTGAATGGGATTCAGATGCTTCAAGTTTCGATTCCGAAGATGAAGATGAACCATCACCCAAAGGACTCGCCGGGGTGGCTATCAAGAAAGCTCCATCTCTATTCTCCACTCCTCATTGCCTCATGGCTAAAGGAGAATCAAAGGTATCATGTGACGAAGATGAATATACTTATGATGACCTAGTTGAGATGATCACCGATTTTGATGACTATATGAGTAAAGAGAAAGAAAAATTCAAGGAATTGAAGAAGAGATACAAAACTCTTCAAAATTCCTATGAGGAGCTAAACACATCTCATGAGAGTCTCAAAGAAACTCATGAGATGCTTAAGGAAGCTCATGACTCTCTAATTACTCATAAAGCCAACAAAACGGGTAATGAAATAGGCATCACTTGCAATATTTTGAATGATTTGCCCATGATGTCTACTTCTAGCATATCTACATCTTGTGAAGATTTAATTGAATTCCCATCTAGACCTAAAATTGATGATAATGTGCTTAGTCTTGAAAACAATAAACTTAAGGACAAAATTGAAAAACTAACCAATGATCTAGCTAAATGCTATGTAGGAGAATAAGACATCATCTAGATAGTCAAAGGTTTTCCTTAAGAAAAGAAGGACTAGGCTACATTCCTAAAAAGGGAAAACATGCTTTTGTCCCATCTAAAACCGTTTTTGTAAAAGAAAAGGGATATTGCAACAAATGTAAAAGTTTAGGTCACATTGAAAAGAATTGCCATGCTAGCAAAAGTAATTCATCTCTTATATTCAATTCTTGCTATGTTTTAAAGAAAATGAACAATGGCGATATTAAAGCCAAATTTGTTGGAACCCCGATCATTGGTGCCAAAAAGAAAGCCATTTGGGTCCCAAAATCCTTGGTAATTAACCTCCAAGGACCCAAAAAGATTTGGGTACCTAAAAGGACCTAACTTTATTTTGTAGGTAAACTACAAGACCGGAGGACAACATTGGGTGCTCGATAGTGGATGCACTCAACATATGACCGGTAATCACAACATGTTCTCCTCTCTAAATAACGAAGGTGCGGAATATGACAAGATCACGTTTGGAGACAATAGCAAAGGAAAGGTAAAAGGTTTAGGTAAAATTGCCATCTCAAACGACCTCTCCATTTCTAATGTATTGCTTGTTGAATCTCTAAATTTCAACCTCTTATCCGTAGCTCAACTTTGTGATCTTGGATTTATATGTGCATTTTATCCAAAAGAAGTGATTATCACTAGTATTGATGATAATAGGTTGATTTTCAAAGGTTTTAGACATGGCAACCTCTATTTAGTCGATTTCAATTCAAATGATGCTAATCTTGGTACATGCTTGTTCACTAAATCATCTAAAGGTTGGCTATGACATAGAAGGCTTGGGCATGTTGGAATGAAACAACTAAATAGACTAGTTAAACATGATTTAGTCGTTGGATTAAAAGATTGTAAAGTTTGAAAAAGATAAATTATGTAGTGCTTGCCAAGCCGGAAAACAAGTTGCAAACTCACATCCAACTAAAAGCACAATGTCAACTTCTAGTCCACTTGAATTATTGCATATGGATTTATTTGGACCAACTACTTTTGTGACCATTGGTGGCAATAGTTATTGTCTTGTCGTTGTAGATGATTTTTCTAGATATACATGGATATTCTTTTTACATGATAAGTCAATTGTGTTTAACACTTTCAAAAGCTTTGCTCAAAGGGCCGATCAAGAAAGTGAGAAGTGACAATGGCTGCGAATTCAAGAATACCAAGGTTGAAAATTGGTGTGATGATAAGGGCATCAAACATGAGTTTTCGGCCAAGTATACACCGGAGCAAAATGGAGTAGTCGAACGAAAGAACCGGACATTGATAGACATGGCAAGGTCTATGCTTTCGGAGTACAATGTTTCAGACACCTTTTGGGCCGAAGCAATCAACACCGCGTGCCATGCATCAAATCGTCTTTATTGTCATCCACTACTAAAGAAAACTCCTTATGAGCTTCTCATTGGAAGGAAGCCAAACATTTCCTACTTCCGTGTGTTTGGATGTAAGTGCTATATCTTGCGGAAAGGTACACGCTTATCTAAATTTCAAAGTAAATGTGATGTAGGATTTTTATTAGGATACTCATCAAATAGCAAAGCATATCGTGTCTACAACCAAAACTCCGGTTTGGTTGAGGAGACACATGATGTTGAATTTGATGAGACTAACGGCTCTCAAGAGGAGCAAGACAATTTGGATGATGTAGGTAATGAAGGGTTGAGAGTGGCAATGAAGAACATGACCATTGGGGATATCAAGCCGAAGAAGATAGTGATCAAGATGAAGATCCATCCACTCAAGCTATCCTCTCTTCATCAACTCCTCAACATGAAGATCAAATAGTTGAAGTGGTCAATGTGGAAGACTCCTCTCAACAACAACTGGAAGTACCTTTTACCTCTATCTCACAAATCCCGGTTGATCATCCAAGAATTCATCACTCAATTTCCAAAGATCACCCCGTCGATCAAATTGTTGGTGACTTGTGTAAGGGTGTCTGTCGTGGTATTAAGAATACCCCGGCAGGTTTTGAAGATGATCCTAGCGGAGATTACGCAGCGCGGGTTGACCGGGTGACCGGTCCTCCCCCGCCGGACAAACACAAGAAAAGACACGAGGGTTTATACAGGTTCGGGTCCCAGTGGGGGCCCTAGTCCTGTCGACGCGCTCCCGACCGGAGTCGGCTGGGGAGGCTCTCTCCGGGGGAGAGGCTTCCGGAGCACGTCTGTGAGATTAGCTATTCCAAATAATAATGAACTGATCCTTTACAACAGAGGGGTACAAGGGCTATTTATAGCCCCAAAAAGAAGCAAAAAACCTAAACTACCCCGGAAGCCACCGTCGGATTGAAGGGTAGGACCGTCCTTCTCCCGGTCAAACGTCTTGGATGCTTGACAGGTGGTCGCTGATTCCCGAGGCGTCCCTCGCGTGACCTGCACGTGATAAACAAACAGGGGTTTTACCTTTTAGGAGGGCGATGACGTCCGGGACCCCTTCCGGAGAGCAGGGTCCCGGGGACCCAAAAGGCGGCGCCCGGGGCAGGCATCGGAGGCCACTGTCCCCGAGGCCAATGGCGGCGCCCGGGACATGCCTGGGGGGCACGGTCCCGGGGGCCAAAATGGCGGCGCCCGGGGCAGGCACCGGAGGCCACTGTCCCCGGGCGAATGGCGGCGCCCGGGACATACCCGGGAGGCACGGTCCCGGGGGCCAAATAGCGGCGCCCGGGACATGCCCGGGGGGCACGGTCCCGGGGGTCAAAATGGCGGCGCCCGGGGCAGGCACCGGAGGCCACTGTCCCCGGGCGAATGGCGGCGCCCAGGGCATGCCCGGGGGGCACGGTCCCGTGAGCCTAAAAGGCGGTGCCCAGGGCAGGCACCGGAAGGACACTGTCCCCGGGCAAATGGCGGCGCCCGGAACATGCCCGGGGGGCATGGTCCCGGGGGCCAAATGGCGGCGCCCGGGGCAGGCACCGGAGGCCACTGTCCCCGGGCCAATGGCGCCGCCCGGGACATGCCCGGGGGGCACGGTCCCGGGGGCCAAATGGCGGCGCCCGGAACATGCCCCGGAGGCACGGTCCCGGGAGCCAAAAAGGCGGCGCCCGGGGCATGCCTGGGGGGCACGGTCCCGGGAGCCTAAAAGGCGGCGCCCGGGGCAGGCACCGGAGGCCACTGTCCCCGGGCAATCGTGAACTTACCTGGACTTGACCGCGTGGAGATTTCCCCCAACAGCAGCCCCCCATGCCCTCCGGGGACGAAGCTTGAGCCCCCGGAGGGAATGGTTACGGTACCGGGAAAATCTCCGGACGAAAACTCCGGGCAAAAATCACCGGAGCCCCGGCGACGCTTCGGTTTCTGTGCCCCGGCGACGCTTCGATTTCCCCCAACAGCAGCCCCCCATGCACGCGCGGTTCGAAACGGCGTCTCGATTTACGCGCCTGTCCCTTCATTTCCCGCGCACGGTTTGAATCAGTGGTCCAGATTGCCCCGAGGGGGCCACGTGGCGCGCATCTAGATCGCGGCCAGCCTCTATAAATAGGGCCTTAGGGGCCCCGGAAGCTCATTCCAAATCTTCAACTCCAGCTTCAGCTCTCCCGGTAGGACTCTTCCGGTAGCTTCTCCGGTAGCGAACGTCCGGGAGTTGTTGACTTAGCCACCCGAAAACTTAGCCACCCAAGAAAGAACGAACTGACCTAATGGCGCCCAAAGGTCGAGCGAAGACCACGGAGGTGCCCCCGGAGGAAATCCCCGTGGATTTCCTCTGGGCCTCCGAGTTCTCGGCCTCGGACGCAGAGTCCCTGGTCAAGAAGGGCGTCGTCGAAGAGGGGGACATCCGGGTCCCCCTAAAGAAGGACGGAGCCCCCCGCCCCAGGCCCGGAGAGGTCGTGGCCTTCGAGGCCTTCCTCGACGCGGGGCTCCGGCTCCCGGTGCATCCGATGCTCCGGGAGTTTCTCAAAGAGTACGGGGTGGCTCTCAACCACCTCACCCCGAACGCGCTCGTCCGTATGGGCCTTTTCATCTGGCTGTACGAGACGGCGACCGGGCGGGAGCCCACCCTCCGCGCCTTCCGGTACTTTTACGAGCCGGCGGCGCGGAGCTCCCACCTGGTGAAGGGAGGACCGAAGTCCCCCTTCGGCTAGGTGATGGTCCAGATGCTGCCCTCCCGGGTGGCGGACTACCCGGCGGCAGCCTCCCGGGACCACTGGGGGGACTGGCTCCGGAGGTGGTTCTACCTCCGGGTCCGGGACGAGGCGGTGGTCTACGCCCCGGAGCCTCCCACCTACAGCCGGTCATCCGCACCGAAGCCGCCGGTGTGGACGGACGAGGAGTTCGAGCTCCTCGGGAAGGTGGTGCTGACGAAGAAGGCCCGCTCGATGCGGTACGCCGCGGAGGAGCTGGCGCTCCTGCGGCTTTCCCCCTTCTCACGCGGGGGAAGGGGGATCGGCATGGGCCCGGAGCAGCGGCCTCCGGTCAAGCCGGTGACGCGGCGTAAGTCCCCTGCATTTTTGTACTTGCAGTTTTTTATGAGAAATTGACTAACTTTTTACCTCTTGCAGTGCGCCCGTACCCGGCGGCGAGGGAGAAGGCGGAGCACCTCCTGGGGAGGTACTTCACCGACGAACACGAGCGCATCGTGCGCCTCGTGGGGGAGGGGCCTCCCAGGAACCTGGTGGCCGAGGCCCACGGGCTCAGGCTTCCGGAGAGGAAGCCCCTTCCCAACCCCGGGTATCATAAGCGGGGGAAGGATGCGGTCGGGGGCTCGGAGCCCAAGAGGCCCCGGGTCCAGAAGACCCCCGCCCCGACGACGACACCGGCGACGACACCGGTGAGGGCCCGGGACGCGGCTCCCGGAGCCGAACATGCCCGGGCGGCGCCCCGGGCTGAGGCGATGCCTCCGCCCCCGGAGGCTCCCGTCGAGGCCCGGGGGAAGGAGGTTGTTACCGGCGGGGCGGGGTCCGATTCCGTGGACTACGCCCCGTCGCCAGTTCGAGTGACGCTTCTCTCGCCTCTCCCGGCGGCATTGGCGCCGGAGAGGCTAGAGGTGAGGTTTTCGGAGGCGGCGCCTCCGTGCCTCTGGCCGGTCGATCAGGAGGGGGGAAGCCCCTCAGTCTTCGAGGTCCCCCCGGAGCAGGAGGCTCCGAGGGCCCTCCGGCCTGGGGCGGGGAAAGGCCCGATGATCCCCCCCCGGGCGAAGAACCCCGCTCGATCCTCGTCTTCGTCTTCGGAGGAAACTTCGTCGACAAAGACGCCGGCGACGCCGGCCGTGCTCCCGGATGCCGAGGTCCGGGGGCCCTCTCCCGGCCGCGACAGGAGGGCCGGGCAAGATACCTCCCTACTTCCCGCGGGGGAGGTGGCCCGCTACGCTGGAGGGCCTGCACAACCGGAAGGTGCAGGCCTTCGTAGCAGGAGGAACGCTCCACGAGCGTTTTGAGGGGCTCGAGTCCCTCGGAGCCCAGGTAACCCGAGCTCTCAACACCTTGGCTTTTTTCCTGCACTTAAGATTTTTCTAACTCTTTATGTATTTTGTAGGTAGCGACTGTTACCTGGGGCCTTGAGCAGCGGGTCACCCGGCTGCTCAAGGAGGCGGAGAGCCGGGCCGCGGCTTGCGTGGAGCAGCGGGAGGCGGCCCTCCGGGAGCGGGACGAAGCTCTTGATGAGCTGTCCCGGGCCCGGGCGCAGGTGCACCTTTCGGAGGGCGCCTACATCCGCCTCCGAGAGGAGGCCAAGGTGCGGGAGAAGACGCTCCGGGAGCTCGAGAGCTCTAGCGTCCGGGCGCTGGCGGACACGGGCCGCTCCGTCCGCTCGACCTTGGAAAGCCTTGGCTCCGGGAGCGGCCCCGAGGTACCCCCGGCGACCCTCGCGGAGGCTGCGGACGTCCGGGCACGGGGCCGGGCGATCCCCGTCATCGCGGCCGCCGCGGGGCTCGTTGACTACCGGGGGGTCGGCGCCCGGGCTATCGGGGGGCGCATCCCCCGAAGCTTCCCGGAGGCCTTCGAGCTAACGCGCCGGGAGGTGGAGCTGCTGGCGGAGGGGTTCTACGACCGGATCATCCGGACGAGGTTCCCGACACCGGCGCCTCCGGCCGCGGATGCCCCAGCCCCGGCTACGGAGGAAGCTCCCCGGGGGGAGGACCCCAATGCTAATGTATGAGCCTCCCCCGAGTCTTTAGCTAGGACTTTTTATTTCGTTAGACATTTTGATTCCGGTAGCTTCTTAGGAGAAGCCCCGGGCACTTGTACAAAAACATTTTGCAATGAAATATATTTGAAGTTTTTCTGAGTCTTTGCAATGAAATGTTACCAGGGTTCCCGGGGGGTTACTCCCGGGCAACGGTCCGGGAGGGGCTCTCCGGGGGACGCCCAAGCGGCTTTGATTTTGCTTAGCCTTGTCTCCGGGGAGCGCGACGGGGGTACTGCTCGGGAGCCTGTCCGGTTGAGGTGGCGCCCGGAGTGGCACTTGGATAATTTTGACAACAGCCGTGCTGAATTAACTTCCCCGCGCCCAGAGGCCCGGATGATACCTCCTCTCCGGATACTTCCGCCGGCTGGGTACGAGTTTTGGCCCGAAGACGTACTTCGGGACTCTCAGCGTCGCGTCCGGGCGTTGTACCGGGACTTGGCCCGGGAGCTGAGGGAGCGCCTCCGGGAGCTTTAGGCGTAGGGGCCTTACGCTCGTAGAGAATCCCCCGGGTTAGGACCCGGGTTGTATCATTTTCGAAACCCACCGGAGGGGGAAGATGTCCTCCGGGTTTCCCGATCAATAAAGCACGTTGTTATGTTTCCTTTTATTGCTTGCTTTGTCTTTTCTTCTTCTTGGATGGTCTGGACGACTCATCTTAACAAGGGTGAGCTAAGTTTCTTCGTGGGTGGTGCGGTCGACACCCGGGGGTTCCTTATCCCCCCCGCCCACAGCGGGCCGGAGAATATCTCCGCGCGCTGTGGGGGTAACAAGGCCCCCGGGAAGGCACCTATAGCATAGGAAATTTTCCAAGTTAGAAAATTTTAAAGCGAGGTTTTCAAGGAGAAGACCTTCCGGGAGATAATCATCCGGTCGCCGTGAGAACGGGGAGCCGGGAATAAGGCCTTAGGCGGAAGGAATGTCCAAGAGAACCCGATGGGATTTCCAGAGGCGAGCTTCCTGGGAGACTCGTCCGGTCGCCGTAAGAACGGGGAGCCGGGAATAGGGTCTTAAGCGGAAGGAAATGTCCGAAAAATCCGACTTCTCCGAGAGACAATCGTCCGGTCGCCGTGAAAACGGGGAGCCGGGAATAGGGTCTTCGGGAGGCATTCATCCGGTCGCCGTGAAAACGGGGAGCCGGGAATAAGGTCGCTGGGGGCCCATCATCCGGTCGCCGTGAAGACGGGGGGCCGGGAATAACGTCGACTCCCGGAGGAGGAAGATGGATCCAAATAGGCCGCAAGGGGCCGATCTTCCGGTCGCCGTGAGAACGGGGAGCCGGGAATAACGTCGACTCCCGGAGGAGGAAGATAGATCCAAATAAGCCGCAAGGGGCTGATCTTCCGGTCGCCGTGAGAACGGGGAGCCGGGAATAACGTCGACTCCCGGAGGAGGAAGATAATCCGGAAAGCCATTAGACGTCCCGCTGAGGAGAGCGTCTACTCCCGGAGGAGGAAGTGCCCGAAGACAGGTCTTGAGTGTTTGGGCAGGGGACTAGTCTCCCAAAGTGACTCGTTACCACGGCCACTGTGACCGGGTTGCCGCTTACACCCTCAGTCCACGAGGGCTGATCGTAAGCCGCCCTACGAGAGTGCAGGCTCCGTTGTAGGGACTTCTTGGGGCTGGCCCACTTCCTCGCGGGGAGGGCATCCTCGCGGGGAGGGCGCCCTACGGGAGTGCAGGCTCCGTTGTAGGGACTTGTTGGGGCTAGCCCACTTCCTCGCGGGGAGGGCATCCTCACAAGGAGGGCATCCTCGCGGGGAGGGCATCGCCACTAGGGGCGGTAATGAGAAAGACCTGCAATGAGACAGTTTGCAAAGCAAGACCTATGTATTGCTAATGAAATGAAGTACAGGGTCTCCCCCTGCGAAGCCGCGAAAGGGGAGGAAAATACAGCGTCCCTCCTCCCCCTCCGGCGTGAAAGCCCCGGGGGAGGGGACATGCCCGTGAGGCTAAACATAGAACTTGCGAAGTAAACGCAAGTCCCACGTGTGCTTCAGCTCCTGCTCTTGAAGGTCGGAGAGCTTGTAAGGGGTCCCTGAAAGGGGGGAGCCCTGATGACCACGACCGGAACCGGGAAGGGGGCAGGCCCTGTAACACCCGGGACCGGCGAGGGGGGAGCCCCTGAGGCGACGACAGGGACCGGGAAGGGGGAAGCCCCTGTGGCGAAGACCGGAATCGAAGTGGAGGGGGCCCCAGTGGCCTCGACCGGAACCGGGAAGGGGGCAGGCCCTATAACACCCGCAACCGGCGAGGGGGAAGCCCCGGTGGCGGCGTCCGGAACCGGGGAGCCCATGCGAGGGGAAGTCCTGCTGCGGCACGGGGGCCGCTCTGTCGACCGCCCCCGGTGCGGTAAACGCAACGCGGGGGGGCGGGACTGGCTCCCGGCGCAGGGTAAACCCCCAGCAAAAAGTGGGCTCCCAGCCCCGGGATCAGGCCGGGGGCGGGGTACCTCCCTTGGTGCCATCGAAGTGCCTCTGCATCTTTTGCATCTGCAAATAAAAGACTAGAATTTGCGTTACGGCACGGGTAAGGCCCGTGCTTTTGGTGAAATATGGGCTGAGAATCTCCCTTCAGTTGGAGGCGTCGGATCCCCGGGGAACGCACGTGGTGCGACCTGAGGAGCAAAGCCTCGTACTTGGCGGCACTGCTGGCCCCGGGGACAACAGGTCCTTCTGGAGGCCCCCTTCCGGACGCGGTTTGAGGGGGGGGCCTCCCGGGGGATGCTGCCGCGACGTCTGGTTCCAGGGGGGGAGGCCTCCCCCCTGGGCGCCTCAATAATGTTGACGCTTCCGATCGTGGCGGCTGCACGCTCATACAGAGCACGGGCCATGTCTTGGTCTCCCCGGACGTTGATCACGCCATGCGGCCCGGGGATCTTCATGCAGAGGTAGTTTTGATGGGTGGCAGCCCCCAGCCGGTTGATGGTGGTCCTCCCCATGATCACGTTGTAGGAGGAGGGGAGGTCCACTACGTCGAAGCGGACCAGCTCGGTCCGGTTGTTCTCCGCGGCGCCGAAGGTCACAGGAAGATCTACCTTGCCCACGGGGTGGATCGCCTTCCCCGGGACAAAACCTTGTAGGGGCCCGGCTGCGGGCTGCAGGAGCTTCTCATCCACCTGCATCTCTTTGAAAGCCTTCAGGAATAGGACGTCGGCGGAGCTCCCACTATCCACAAGGATGCGGGCTAGGTGACAGTTGTAGATTGTCGCGGAGACAACGAGCGCATCGTCGTGTGGGAAGCGAACCCCCCGCGCGTCTTCTGCCGTGAAGGTGAGGGGGATGTCCGACCACTTTGGTGGCGGGGACGTGTGTAGCACCCCCACAACCTTAACTTCACGCGCGTACTCCTTACGCTGGCGCTTGGAGTCCCGCCCGGAGGCAGACCCTCCCACGATGACGTTGATGCGGCGCTGAGAGGCCTGGAAGGGGAGAGCTTCTGAAGGCTCCCCCTCCTGTGCCTGCTCAGCCCCCGCGGGAGAGGGAAGGGCCGGAATAGCTGGCCGAGGGAGCAAGGAGGCCGGATTCCCCCCCCCCCTGCCCGCGCTGGTCGAGGAATGTCGCGAAGTGCTGCAGTAGTTGGTCGCAGTCTCGGGTAGCGTGGGTACTGGACCCGTGGAAACTGCACCACGGTCCTTCCCGCCTTCTCCCCGCGGGGCCTTCCCGGCCGCGCGAAGACTGTCCTCCCCCATGACCTTTCGGCTTGGGGAAGGGGCGGTTGCCCTTCGGGGGGTCGTGCGAGCCGCCTCCGCCCTCGAGGACAAAAGTGTCCCGAGGCCGTGGCTCGTTATGCCCCCCTTGTCTGGGGCGTTTGGGGGGATCCCTGGCCCCCCGGTCAACGGGGGCAGGAACCCCCTGGGTCTTCTTCCAGATATCGTCTTCCTCCGCCCGAGCATACTTTTCGAGCACGTTGAAGAGCTCATCGGCGGAAGAGGGGCAGCTCCGGGAGAGCCTTCGGTGGAGCTCCCCCGGGAGGATGCCGCTTTTGCAGGCTTCGATGACCGTAGAGTCCGGGACGTGGGCCACTTTGCTTTTCACCTGGGCAAAGCGCTTGAAGAAGCTTCTGATGGTCTCCCCAGTCCTCTACCGGACAGTATACAGCTGCGAGGAGTCCAGGGGACGCACGTAGTTCCCCTGGAAGTTGGCACAGAACTCCCGCTTGAGCTGCGAGAAAGACTTGATGGAGCCCGCCTTCAGATTGTAAAACCAGGAGCGGGCAATGCCGGTGAGGTAGGGGGAAGACGTTGCATTGGACGCTCTAGTCCCCCCCCCCGCCGCGGAGATGGCTGTGGAGTAGATCTGCACGAACTTGTAAGGGTCCGCCTCGCCATTATAGTGTTCGATGTGCGGGGGACGGTAGGGCCGCGGCCATCGGATGCTGCGGAGTCTTCGACACAGAGGCTGGTTCGCCCCCTGCACTTCCCGGGGGGAGCCCCAGTCACTGTCTTCTTTAACGGGGGACGCCCCCTCGTTATCTGAGTCAGGTAGCGGCCCAAGAGGGCCGCCAGCGTGGTGGTGACGACGCTTCTCTTCCGGGCCGGGACTGATTTCCCGGACGTCCGGGCTTCCCTCCGGGGAGGATGGTTCTTCGGCGGGTCTCTTCCCCCGACCGGTGCGAGAGCGAGGCTCCCTGCGACGACCGGGGGGAAGCTCTTCCCCGCGGCTGGGAGAATGCATTCGCTCGACCTCCCCCCGGGAGAAGCGGACCTGCTTCGCCGGGGGAGGGAGCTCCTGCACTGTAGCAGCCGGCCCGGAAGCTACCGAGGCCTGCTGGGGGGAGCCCCCTGCGACGGCCCCCGGGACCGGAAAGGGGGGAGCCCCTGCACCATCCGGAACCGGGGAGGGGGCGCCCGGGGCGGCGTTTGGATCCGAAGAGGGGGCCCCCGCGGCAACGACCGGGACCAGAAAGGGGGAAGCCCCTGTGACATCCGGAACCAGTGGGGGGTGAGCCCCCTCGGCGACGTCCGGGGTTGGGGAGCCAATGCGGGGGGAAATTCGCTGAGGCACGGGAGCTGCTCTGTCGACCGGCCCCGGTGCGGTAAACGCAACGCGGGGGGCGGGACTGGCTCCAGGCATAGGAATAACCCCCGGCATGAAATGACCCCCCAGCCCCGGCAGCGGGCCGGGGACGGGGTACCCCCCTGGTGCCACGAAGGGCCCGGGCATGAAATAGCCTCCCGGCACCGGGACAGGCCCGGGTGCCGAGAAGTGTCCGGAAGTATATCCCGCGGGGGGAGGGAACCCCCCAGCGGGATCATACGGGGTAGACAGCCCCCCCCCGACGCCGGAGGGGCCGCTGGGTATCCCATAAACGGGGGCATGATCCCCGGATACGGGTGCGACGAAAATGTGGGGGCCGAGGGCCGCGCCAACACACTAAGGAGCTCATCCATAGAGCGCTGGGCGCGGAGCTGGCCCTCCACGAGAGCCTCCAGCAGGGCATCCTGGGGAGCCGGGGGAGCCGTCGGGGGGAAACTCGTCCCGGCCGAGGTCCCCGCGGCTGCCGGGAGCGACCCGGAGGTGGAGGCACCTAGATTAAGAGGAAAGGTGGGAGGCGGTACCTGGGAATGGTCGCCTCCGGACGGAAGCGCCGGAACAGCAGCGTCCCGGACGGGTGGCGCCAGGTCACCGGGACCGGCGTCACCGGGAAGGGCGTGGGCCCTTGTTCTCGGAGGAGCCATGGCGATTCGTCACGGGTCCCCACGGACGGCGCCAACTGTCGTGGTATTAAGAATACCCCGGCAGGTTTTGAAGACGATCCTAGCGGAGATTACGCAGCGCGGGTTGACCGGGCGACCGGTCCTCCCCCGCCGGACAAACACAAGAAAAGATACGAGGGTTTATACAGGTTCGGGTCCCAGTGGGGGCCCTAGTCCTGTCGACGCGCTCCCGACCGGAGTCGGCTGGGGAGGCTCTCTCCGGGGGAGAGGCTTCCGGAGCACGTCTGTGAGATTAGCTATTCCAAATAATAATGAACTGATCCTTTACAACAGAGGGGTACAAGGGCTATTTATAGCCCCAAAAAGAAGCAAAAAACCTAAACTACCCCGGAAGCCACCGTCGGATTGAAGGGTAGGACCGTCCTTCTCCCGGTCAAACGTCTTGGATGCTTGACAGGTGGTCGCTGATTCCCGAGGCGTCCCTCGCGTGACCTGCACGTGATAAACAAACAGGGGTTTTACCTTTTAGGAGGGCGATGACGTCCGGGACCCCTTCCGGAGAGCAGGGTCCCGGGGACCCAAAAGGCTGGCGCCCGGGGCAGGCACCGGAGGCCACTGTCCCCGGGCCAATGGCGGCGCCCGGGACATGCCCGGGGGGCACGGTCCCGGGGGCCAAAATGGCGGCGCCCGGGGTAGGCACCGGAGGCCACTGTCCCCGGGCGAATGGCGGCGCCCGGGACATACCCGGGAGGCACGGTCCCGGGGGCCAAATAGCGGTGCCCGGGACATGCCCGGGGGGCACGGTCCCGGGGGTCAAAATGGCGGCGCCCGGGGCAGGCACCGGAGGCCACTGTCCCCGGGCGAATGGCGGCGCCCGGGGCATGCCCGGGGGGCACGGTCCCGTGAGCCTAAAAGGCGGCGCCCGGGGCAGGCACCGGAGGCCACTGTCCCCGGGCAAATGGCGGCGCCCGGAACATGCCCGGGGGGCATGGTCCCGGGGGCCAAATGGCGGCGCCCGGGACATGCCCGGGGGGCACGGTCCCGGGGGCCAAATGGCGGCGCCCGGGGCAGGCACCGGAGGCCATTGTCCCCGGGCCAATGGCGGCGCCCGGGACATGCCCGGGGGGCACGGTCCCGGGGGGCACGGTCCTGGGGCCCAAATGGCGTTTGGGACCCTCATTTGAGGATTCCAGTGGCAATCGCCCAGGTGGATTGCACTCAGAAAAGGCACATTGCAGCTCACAACAACAAGATGCATTATATAAAAATGCGAGTAATTAAAAACAAGTGCTGATCACAAGGACCAACATTACAATAACTTAGCGCCGAAAAGTCGCACTTAATTGTTAATACAAATTAAGGAGTTTTCGACACAAAGGTCGGCACAAAATAAAACAGCAACGATAAACGAAAGGACTTCTTCAGTCTTCTTTCTCTGCAGCGGCGGTATTGCTTGGGCCTTCTCCACATCGAACTCCACCTTGGTGCATAACCCTTTAACCAGATGGGTCCTCAGTTTCTTCTTCTTGTTCCACATTGGGTTCAAGACCATAAGATTCAGGGTCGGCGAATCCTTCCTCTAAATTTGTTTGTAAAAGCAAGGGTGAGCACATTGTCCACATGGTGCTCAACAAGTCCCGAGTAACAATGCATATATATATAGATGATGGGGAATTTCTCAAAGAACAGCTCTTTGGCTCTGTGTATAATTATATAATAGATTTTCACATGCAGCTTTAAAGAAAGGTCTTTATTTTCGAAAGCGGGGCTTTTGAAATCCTAAGCTAGATTTTCAGGAATGTTGTGTGTGGCGGTCTTTCATGAGTCACCAATTTACTCAGATTTTGTGAAAAACTTCCAAAAGCTACTTGTGCTGCATCGACGTGAATAGAATTCACAGCGCGCAGACTCCATGACCTGGGAGCTCAGAGTATCCGATACTTTTAAACTTTGCAAAGGTGTACCACCTTAATCCACCAATCATTCGGCTTTCAAGTCGGATCAGCTTCATGCGACTTTTACGCATGTGACAAGGCCGAGATGACACAACAATTTACAGTCCTAGTATTAACTATTTCCCTGCCCGGTAAATAGACAGTTAAGTCTCAAGTACCGTTGTGGGTCCTCCCCACTGCCTTACTTCCTAGCCTGGGCCTATGCTCTCGCAAGACACATAGCCTCTCTTGATTACAGTCGCGCACGACTTAATCTGGCTTAGGGCGTCTTCCTTCTTTCCACCTTTTCCTCTCATGATTTTTCTGAACTCACATCACTCGTGGCCTTCTGCGGCCCACCAGTCCTCTCAAGAAACTGGACCGACAACCATTGCAGGGAAAAGCTAACACTAAGGAAAGCTACTAAGTTGCGCCCGTCCCATAAACAGGCAGGTGGTTGATACGTTTTTCATACCGCATAGAAGCACAACACAGGGTTCTAGTCCTTATGAATCTTTAGTGAGGAGTCTTTCACATTCCCAGTGCGCACACAGCACCATCCAATCAAACCATCCTCACTATCGATTCCAATCACATTTTCTTTCACAAAAAGGGGTTTTGAACATGCTTTTCTCATATGTGACCATTCAACATTTGTCATATAATCTTTAAGCATAGCATAGCCTAAGCATGATAATCTAGGGTAACAAGGGTGCAAGGATATTCAATGTCAAAAGGGGCTTTACAATCATTTAGGTCATATCTAGTCATTTTATCGAAACATAATTCTTATTTGAATCTAAGGCATGGATATACTGGAAAACAGTTAACATACTTCATTTCAAAATAGCAGGTGAGACATGATCAAGGGTTTGAGACTTGCCTTGCAGTGATGGGTCTAGCTGCTCAAATGAATCTTCAGGGATCTCCTCTGCTCCTTCAATGTCTGGTTCCACGACGGGTACAAACAACACATACACATTATATAAGCATACAAGCACTAGAAAATAATACGTAAATACATCATGCATGCAGGGGAAATGGTTTAGACAAGGTCACTTGACATTGGTTGAAGAGATGGGTTCAAAGGGCTTGAATGTCGAAGGGCTGACATTCGACTCATGGCTTGACATTGCCCTAAATCGGTTCTAGGTTTGTTTTCTGGAGATGTGATAGTAGGGAATGTTGTAGAACATGGCTCAAAAGGCTTAGTGGACAAAGTGGCATTTCAATTTCTCAAAAGAAACAAGTCCAAATCATCCAATGCCACAGGTGGACATGCACTGACATAGTGTTAGACATGGCCAGAAACTAGGGCATTGCATAACTTTTGACTCAGAGCTCCAAATGATGCACAACTTTGTCTGGGGTTTAGGCATTGATAACAGCTACAAAACTCTCAACAGGCTCAAGGGCTGAAAGTGGCCGGAGGGTGGCCAAATCCGGTGAGCAAACACGGTGGCCTGGACATGAACTGAGCCACTGGACAGCAACCTTGGCATGGCTATAACTTTTGATTCACGTCGATTTAGAGGTCGAGCTAGTAGACAAAATTGCTCAGGGGGTTGAGATCTATCTAAATGACAAGGTCTCATCGGCTGGTTTGGCCGAAAAATGAACTCCGGCGATCGGGGCCGAAGACGAAGGCACCGATTTGGGGGTTTTCGTTCCTGGGCGTTTGAACTCAATTCAACGCTCGGGAAGCATCTAGGGGCTGTCACAAGGCTATTGGTGCACTCAATTTTGCCAGAGATCGGCTGGAGAAGCACAGCGGCGTGCTCCGGCGAACTACCGAGGCTCGAACATGGAAATCCGGCGCTCGGGGCAAAATTGGCGAATCCAAGCTTGCAGGTTTGTTCCTCCTAGCTCACTGATCAATATCCTCTACAGGCACGAGGATCAATTTGGCTTGAATCGCTCGGCATTGCGGGAACAGGGGATTTCGGTTTTCCGGTGATTGCCGGCGTTGAGGTGCGCCGGGGACCAATTGATGGCTATGAAACGTACAGGGGAATGAAAGGAGCTTACTGGTGGCGTTGGTTTGGAGGGGGAAGCTTCGGGCGAGGCTGGCGCCGTGAGCTCCAGAAACTGCTCGCCGGAGAAGATGAACTTCGCGGCGGCGCTGAGGGCTCGGTTGCTCTCTGGTGCTAAGACTAAGGCAAGTAAGTTGTGGGGTGGTGTGAGGCAATGCTGGGCAAGGGAGGGGGTTTATATAGCCGTGGGTGAGGCTCTCGGGAGCAGCAGCAATCGCTGGGGAAGATCTTCCTTCTGGCACTGGGGCGGTCATCGATGCACTTTGGGACACGGCGGGGCTTTGCCAGAGACGGTGAATCGCGGGATATCAGGATTCGGTCAGGGTGGTGGCGATGATCTACGGGATGGTGGCCAAATGGCGTAAAGCTCCTGGCAGCAGCAGCAGCAGCAGCACGCGCGCGCGGGGAAGAAGGTGGCACGGTGGGGCTTGAGCGCTCCACGGTGGCGGTACAGCTGCGCACGGCTGGTGGCTACGTGGCCGTGAGGTGGCAGCGCGGCGAACCTCGCCGGCGACGAGTTCAATGGCGCGGCAATTTGGCGGTTGCTGGTTGAAAACTTCACAGGGACCTGGTTGTAAACTTTGGACCTATTTGCAACGATTTGGACTGATCTGTGAAGGTTTTGGCTCGGGAGTTTGGGCCTATTTGCAATTCTGAAGATCTGAAGGGCTGATTTGAATTCTGATTTTGCAGATGAGTGCTACTAAATGTCTTGGACTCATCCAGCAGGAAAAATGATGAAATCCGATAACATCTGGCGGTTTTTGACAAAATTCGAAAACAGGGTAATTAGGGTAATTAGGGTTTGAACTTTTGTAGAGGCTGGAACTAGGGTTTTGGTCGAGATTCTGGGATTCTTCCAGAAGGGAAAAATGTTCAGAAAAATGAAAGAAAGGTTATCACTTGATCAGATTTGGATTTTGAGGTGATCTGGGACTTTTAGTCTTTTTGGGTTTTCTGAAATTTCTGAAAAGGACTAAATTGAAACACCTTTGGATTGAAATGTGAAAACGATCTGGTCAATGAAGTTTAGCAGCCAACTTTTTAGGTTAAGGTAGTGGCATACCCAAGATCAAGATAGGGTTAAAATATCATGGTTTCCAAAGAAGTTATGCTGATTCGCAAGCAGAAAAGATAATCAAAAACTGGGTGTTACATGGCGGCGCCCGGAACATGCCCCGGAGGCACGGTCCCAGGAGCCAAAAAGGCGGCGCCCGGGGCATGCCCGGGGGGCACGGTCCCGGGAGCCTAAAAGGTGGCGCCCGGGGCAGGCACCGGAGGCCACTGTCCCCGGGCAATCGTGAACTTACCTGGACTTGACCGCGTGGAGATTTCCCCCAACAGTGTCCAAACTCGTTCTCGTCTCGCTTCATTTTGTGAAAATTACTCTTTTGTCTCCTCTTTTGAGCCCACACTTGTAGATGAAGCATTAAAAGATCCGGATTGGGTGAATGCTATGCACGAAGAATTAAACAACTTCACCCGCAACAATGTTTGGGAATTAGTAGAAGAACCAAACCCGGATGAGCATAATGTCATTGGAAGCAAATGGATTTTCAAGAATAAACAAGATGCAAACGGAGTGGTAGTAAGAAACAAGGCAAGATTGGTGGCTCAAGGATACACTCAAGTTGAAGGTTTGGACTTCAGTGAAACCTTTGCTCCCGTAGCTAGACTTGAGGCTATTAGAATCTTGCTTGCTTTTGCTTCATCTCATAATATTAGACTTTATCAAATGGATGTCAAAAGTGCATTTTTAAATGGAAAAATTAATGAATTAGTATTTGTTAAACAACCTCCCGGATTTGAAGATCGTACAAAGCCAAATCATGTGTATAAACTCTCCAAGGCTCTTTATGGTCTTAAACAAGCACCTTGTGCTTGGTATGAAAGACTTAGAGACTTCTTAATTTCAAAAGGCTTTAAAATTGGGAAAGTTGATACTACCTTATTTACTAAGAAAATTGGAAATGATTTCTTTGTATGTCAAATTTATGTTGATGACATCATATTTGGATCCACTAACCAAGATTTTTGTAAGGAATTTGGTAATATGATGTCTAGGGAATTTGAGATGTCTTTGATAGGTGAACTAAGTTTCTTCCTCGGACTACAAGTTAAGCAACTCAAGGAAGGAACTTTCATCAGTCAAAGCAAATATGTGAAGGACTTACTCAAGAAGTTCGGACTTGAAAAAGCAAAGCCAATCAAGACACCAATGGCCACAAACGGTCACCTTGTCTCTGATGAAGGAGGTAAACCGGTAGACTCAGAGCTTTATAGATCTATGATTGGTAGTTTATTATATCTTACTGCTTCTGGGCCCGATATTATGTTTAGTGTTTGTATGTGTGCAAGATTTCAAGCCTCTCCTAAAGAAAGTCATTTAATGGCTGTTAAGCGCATTTTGAGGTATCTAAAATATTCATCTAGCATAGGGTTGTGGTATCCTAAAGGTGCAAAATTCAAATTAATTGGATATTCTGATTCCGATTATGCGGGATGTAAAGTGGATAGAAAAAGCACCTCTGGCAGTTGTCAACTGTTAGGAAGATCTTTAGTATCTTGGTCCTCCAAGAAACAAAACTCTATAGCTTTATCAACCGCCGAAGCGGAATATGTTTCCGCGGGTAGTTGTTGTGCACAATTGCTTTGGATGAGGCAAACATTGTTGGATTATGGAATAAAATTTGAAAAAGTGCCTCTTTTGTGTGATAATGAGAGTGCGGTGAAAATAGCCACAAATCCAGTTCAACACTCTTGGACCAAGCATATAGATATCCGACACCACTTCCTTAGAGATCATGTTAGCAAAGGTGATGTGGTGGTGGATAATGCGAGAACCGAAGATCAATTAGCGGATATATTCACTAAGCCCTTAGATGAAAGTCGTTTTTCAAACTTCGAAATGAGCTTAACGTCATTGATATATCAAATGTGGCTTGAAATGTTGAACTCATATTGATTGTGCTTAAAGTATCACTTGATTGCATGAACTTCCTCTTTTAGAGCTTTTTAGGCTCCTTTATCGGCAATTGAGTGAAATGAACCAAAAATATGTTAAGTTGTAAGATAAATACTTCCCCTTTGGTGATATTGCCTATCTCTTACTTATAATTATCTTATATTTATATATCTCCCTATCCAAATCTCTTGAGCTTCAAATCAATCAAAATCCTCCAAGAATTTTAGTCCTTCCAGCGGTCTGACCGAACCAATTGCGGTCTGACTGAATGCATCTCCAGAGAGTATCTTAAATTTCTGCTTCCAGTGGTCTGACCGGTATCTTTTCTACAGTCTGACCCAAATTTCATGACCAGAGACCTTTTATCCCGAATCTCTGTCCTTTTCACCATCTTCCCACTTGTCTCTTTCACGTGCGCCTCATTTTTTTTGGATTCTTCCTCTCCGGTCAAACCTCGTCAAGCTCGGACATACCGTGGTTCAAGATCATCACCAAATCATGTCTTCTAGGTATATTGCTCAGATTCTTCTTCGTTTTCAATTTCTCTTACTGTTCATCTTGAGGTTTAGGGCAAATGTGATGAATCTAGTCCAAATATGGTCATTTCTTGAAATTGATTCATCACTTTGATACTATTAAGTTCTTTCACACGTATTTGAGACCAAATTGTGCCCTAAATTCTAGTAAATCTCAGGATTCTAGTCAAACCCTATCTCTTCGGTTGCGCTGGTCTGACCGCCCCTGTCTCGGTCTGACCGAATGCAACAGCAGAGCCTGGATGTGATGTTCTGTTGTCGTATCTATTCTCGTCATGCTTTCTTGTTTTCTGGTATCTTACCTCTGCATTTCTTCCAAATCTTATAGTGGTCGAGGTATTCAAGGCACTGCCTCCATTCGGACAAATAAGAAGAAATTGGCAAAGCGGCCAAAAAGGGCTCTAGCCTCGAGTAGTAGTGACAGTCACGATGACGATTGGGTGCCCTTGGCCGGAGATTCAGAGACAGAACAGTCGTCTCATCGTGGTGGATCGTCTCACAGGGGCATGGACATCGAGAGTGAGGACGATGAAATAAACGTCCACGCTTATCAAGGCACGAAGAGGAATTGAACTTCAAGCGACTATACAAAGGCTAGGACCATCTACGCCTACAATCATGAGAATGACGCCTCTACTCCTCACTTCCACACGATGACACAGCAGGATGCCTTCTAAAGTCATTTGGTCCACAAAAATATCTTCGAACACAAATGGATCGAATGGGCTTATGTTGTGAATCAGCCCATCATGGCTCCCTTGGTGCAAATCTTCAAGGATATAGGGCTGTATGACTTTGTAGAGCACAAATGCCCATGGAACACCACTGCCATCAGACAGCTCTATGCTCCCTTTATCATGTCCTTGCTGCTCCAGAAGACGAAGTTCCCTCGCGGTTCTTTTGATATCAGACATCTCGGCCATAGGCCGTTTAGTGTCAACCCGCGCGTCTTGGCTCGAGGCCATGGAGCACAGCATCAGCAGCAGCAGTAGGCTCAGCCTATGCCACCTCCTCCTCCACCTCAGGCACAGCAGTCAGCTCAGTCTAGCCAAGCCCCCGCCTGGTTTTCACAGTTCCAGCAGCAATTCCATCAGCCGATGATGGATCAGTTTGCTACTCTTCTCCAGGGGCTTGAGCTCGCTCGCTCGGACTTGGCGGCATTGAATGATCAGTTCCAGACTTTCTCGTCGCGCCAGGATCAGTTCGAGCAGCGCTTCGACGCCTTCTCCGCTCACTTCTTGTTGGGGGAATCCCCAACGGTCCCACGAAGTCCCAAGGAGTCCCCGGTGAGACCCGGTGAGACCCGGAGAGTCACCAGGCCCCCGGTGAGATCCGGAGGGTCACCGGGCGCCCGGTGAGATCCGGAGGGTTTCCGGGACCCCGGTGAGATCCGGAGGGTCTCCGGAACCCCGGTAAAACCCGGTGAGATCCGGAGGGTCTCCGTGACCCCGATGAGACCCGGTGAGACCCGGAGAGTCACCGGGCCCCTGGTGAGATCCGGAGGGCCACCGGGCGCCCGGTGAGATCCGGAGGGTCTCCGGGACCCCGGTGACACCCGGTGAGATCCGGAGGGCCACCTCGGGGGCCCTTGAGGCCTTCTTGGAGCGCGGCTACTTCCAGGGAGGAGACATCAGGATCCCTGGCCCGACGGAGCAGGTGCCGAGCCCCCGACACGGGGAGGTGGTGGCTTTCGAGGCCTTCGTGGAGGCCGGCCTTCAGCTTCCAGTGCACCCGCTGCTACGCGACTTCCTGCAGATATATGGCCTCGCGCTCAACCACCTCACCCCGAACACCCTTGTTCGGATGGGTTTGTTCATATGGTTGTGCGAGACGACCGCCGTGACGCCCACCATGCGGCTCCTACGGTACTTCTACGAGCCGGCGGCGAGGGTCCCGGTGGTGAGGAGGGGCGGCCCTAGGTCGGCCTTCGGCTCCATCATGATCCAGCTGACTCCGGGCCGCGTCGACGAGTACCTGGTGCTGGCCTCCCGGGGCCACTGGGGGGACTGGCTCCGGCTTTGGTTCTACCTCCGGGTAGGAGACCCGGGGGTGACCTATTCTCGGGAGCCATCGACGTACTCGCGATCTAGTGGCCCGGTGGCTCCCGAGTGGACTGTGGCGGAGATGAGTCTCCTCTCCACGATGGCGGAGGCTCGATCTCGGCGGTCCATGCGGGATCTTGCGGAGGAGATGGCCCTCCTCCGAGTGGCACCGTTCCCACCCGTCGAGGGAGGGGAATGTCGCCGGTGCATAGACCACCCCGGATGGCGGTGGCGGACCGTAAGTATTCGGACTCTTTCTCCCCGCCGGGGGATTCTTCCTAACATTTGCTTCATTTTTTGCTCTTGCAGTTAAGTCCTATGGTCGGGCCAAGGAGGTCGCGGCGACCCTCGTTGGCCGGTACTACGAGGACGAGCATGAGAGGGTGCTGCGCGTCATCGGGGAGGGCCCTCCCCGAAACGTCGTCGCGGAGGCGTTCGGGTTGAGGCTCCCAGCCCGGGCCCCTCTGCCTACCCCTGCTTCACGCAAGCGGGGGAGGGAGGTCGCCGGCGGACCCTCGAAGCAATCTCGTCCGTCTGGCCGCCCCGCGGGGTCCTGAGCCCGGAGTCCCGCGAGGCCCCGGTCTTCTCCTCCACCTTCTCCCGCGAAGGAGACTGCGGCGGCGGTTGCCGGGCCATCTGGCGCCGCTCCCGACTCCCCGGGTGGGCCAGATCCCTTGGGCGGCGTCCCGGCCGGAGTGGGTCAAGGGCTCGGACTCGGAGATGTACGCCCCGAGTCCTTCGCCGCCTCCGGCCCCCGCGGGGACCCGGCCGTAGCCCTCGTCTAGCGAGGTCTCCGTCCGGTTTCGGATGCCGGGCGGCCTGCCGATGGCCTCGATTCTGGCCCCGGAGACAGGTTCGTCGGCGGTTCATCCTGCAACGGCGGCACTCCCTGTACCCGGGAGGGGTAAGGAACTGTTCGTCCGCCCCGGGGTTCCGCGCGCCGCCGGATCAGGCTTTCGGCTCCTCCGACGGTGGGACTTCGGAGGGTGCTCTGCCCGGTGGGGAGGCCTCCCGAGGGAGCGACCCGGGGGGCGACAAGGGCAACATCGACGCAGTTATCGCCTCCGGACTTCGGGTAAGTTACTTGAGTCTCATACTCCTTCGTTAGTTGTGCTCTAATCACGGTTTCTATGCAGACGGTCGCCTTAGCTCGGGGCTTCAGGGCCCGGCTCATCACGCGCCTCCGGGCCGCCGAGGACATAGTGGCCTTCGAGCGCGCCGGGAAGGAGAAGGCGCTCAGGGATGCGGCCTCGGAGCGTTCCGAGAAGGAGCGGGCGCTCGGGGAGCTCGCCGCGGTGCAGGCTCGACTCGCCGCCGCTGAGGACACGGCCTCTCGGCTACGGAGGGAGCTACAGGTGGAGCGACAGGCCGCAGCCTCGGGCGTCCAGGCCATGGTTGCGGGGGGTAGGGTGATCCGCACTACCCTTGAGGAGCTCGGGATCGAGCTCGGTCGGGGGGCAGGCCCTGACCCGGCTCCGACGTCGGTCGGGGAGGCCGCGCACTTTCATGGTGCGCAGGTCGCCTTGATCCCGGTCGCTGCGGAGGTGCGGGCGCGAGGCCTCGCCGTCCCGGTGATCGCCTTGGCGGCGGCCCTCGTTGAGCATCGCGGGGAGGGTGCCCGAGTCATCGGGGAGCTTGTCCCCCGGAGCTTCCCCGCCTTCTTCGACCCTCGGCGGGCTGAGCTGGAGCGGTCTGCCGAGGTCCTCTTCGACCGGATCACCGGCGCCATGGAGACGGGCGGGTGGCACTCGGGTCAGGGCGCGTCGGCCAGCACGGACGTCCCCCCGGGGGGGAACAAGGACGGGCAAGTATGAGCTCCTCCCCCCCCGGTTAGATTGGGCTTCTATTTTTGGGTCTTTTTTGCTCCGGGTGGCTTCCTTAGAAAGAGCCCCGGAAACATGTAAATATCTTTCAACTGGAATAAAGTAGTTCTTTCGTTAAATGTGTTCAACTTGTCGGTAGGTATCTTTAGACGTCGCTTTTCCAGGGCTTTCTTGTAACATCCTGAGTTTTGGGGTGAAAAGTTTCTTTCTTAAAAATCATGCATGCATATGTCTCTTCTAGATCAGCCAAATCAGCCTCAGCTTTATTCTGTTCTAGCCCTAAAATCTCCAAAATCTATCCTGTGACCCCAAGTCAAGATCTGACTTTCTAGATTTGATCTATCAGTTATCCTAAATCTAAAAGCCTTCAGAACCCAGATCCAATTCTATCTCTAACTTCCAGATTTATCAACTCCTTTCTGTTTTCGAAAACAGAAATATCTTATATTACCTAAATACCCTAAGTTTCAGAAATTCAAATTTAATCCAAATCTTAGTCAAGTTCAGACCAGATTATTCTTGGATTATGATCAAGGGTATGCCAATACCTTAATCCAAAAAATTGGCAGTCAGATTTTACCATCTAAACCTTTTTCACAAATCAGTCCAAGAGTTATTACAAATTAGTCCTTTATCTGATATCTGGAAACCCAAAAAGGCTAAAATCTCCAGATTAACTCCAAATTCAGAATTTCTTCGACAAATATTTTCTAGATGCTATTTGAAACAAGTTCTTCTTCTGTGCAGATTTCAAGATCTCATCCTAATTACCATAATTCGAAATCAATTGAAACTCAGATTCAATTACCCTAAAAATACCCTATTTTCAGTCTGTATCAAAGACTATTCAAATGTGCCAAATTTTATCAACTGTTCTTGCCAAATATTCTGTTGAATATAATCTGCCAGATCAGTGCAATCAAATTCAGTTTAAACCTTCTAAAACTCCAGATTCGCAGATCAGTCCTTTTTCCAGATTTTCTAAAAGCCAGAAAAGGCAAAATGTTGCAAATCATCTTCAAATTCAAATCTGATTCAGGGAACACCTCCCAAATGCTTTTCAACACAAATTATTCTTTTATGAGTATCTCAAAATCAAACCCTAAATCCCAGAATTCGAGATCAATAAGATTCAGACTTATTTTACCCTAATCTACTCTGTTTTCAGTTCATATCAACAGTCATCCAAATGTCTCAAACTTTATCTCCTAGCTGTGCCAAATCATCTATTGAATTAAGTATACCAAAACAGCAGAATCAATTCCAGATCAAATCATCCAAATCTTCAAATTTACAATTCAGTCCAAATCAAAAACCTGAAGCTGCAGTTCAGTCCAAATTCGACCAGGCCGTTTACTGTGCTCACGACCAGAGTTGCTGTGCTTGTGCGCCGTAGCTGCTCGTCGCCGGCGAGGCTTCGCCGCACTTGTGACCGTGCATGCCGGTGCGCACGTGTCCTCGCTCCAGCCATGTCGTGGCAGCGCCACTGCAACTTCGACGACCAGCTCCTGCAACCGCGCGCGACCAGCAGCCTTTTGTCAGCAATTCACTGCCACGTTGCCTTGCCGCGCCAGTGTTGTTGCCACCGCTTGCTCCAGCTTGCCATGTCCCGATGAACTGACATGATGATCAACTGCAGAGCCGTTGTCACCGTCGCATCACTGGTTAATGCTGTGTCTTCACCGCTGATGCTCAGCATGCAACCCATCTCATCACAGCAGCCAATTACTTCGCTGTTCCCCCTTGCAGCTTCGCCTGCCTATTTAAGCATCCCTGTACTCAGTAGCTCATTCACACCTCACTTGGAACCAGCAAAGTCTCAGATTTTCTGTCTTAGTCTTCTTCTCCGGCGAGACCAGCTCGAGGCCTCACGGTGACAGCCTCAACCGCAGCCTCAACCACCAAATTGACAGCACTAGTAAGTTTCCCTCGCCACTCTCATCGTGCTGTAGCATCTAATTTAACTCTCATGCATCTCATGACTGGCGATCACCGGAAATTGATGAAATTCGAAGAATGCCCAGTTCCGGCAATGCAGGCCAAATTACCTCGAATTAGCTCTCGATTCTGTAGAAGAAGTTGATCAGTGAGCCGTTTCCAGCAATCTTGTGTACTTAGATCTCTAGATTGAGCTTCCATCGAAGCTTTCACCAATTTTGAACTTCACCCGTTGTCGGCGATCGTCGCCAGGCTTCTCCAGCCATCCTCTAACAAAATTGACCATCCTAGTAGCTCCCTAATACTCCACAGATACTCCCTGAGCTTGGAATTAAGTTCAAACCGCCTACAACAAAAACCCCAAATCCTATGTCTTCTTCTCCGGCACAGTTCACCGGAAAAGTTTTCCCGGCCGTTTCAGCTCAAATCACTTTGTCCAGCGTCTGTGCCTTAAACCCCTGAGTATTTTTGTCTTCTAGCCCGACACCTAAATTAGCCTAGATCAAAAGATATAGCCATGCCAAGATCTTGTCCAGAACTGCTCCAGTGCAACCAGTTCACCTCAGTTCATCACTGAATTTCATCACTTTCCAGCCATTTCTTGCCCTAGATTCTGTTGACTTAATTGTTCCTGTTATCCTTTCCTACCTCCCAGACAAAGTGGTGCATCATTTGGAGCTCTAGATCAAAAGTTATGCCAAGCCCTAGTTTCTGGCCATGTCAAGATCAATGCCAGACTATGTCAGTCAGTGGCATTAGCCCTTTTCACTTCCTTCCATATGTGCATTTTGGGCATGACTTTGTCCCTTAGATTCCTGAGGTTGTGATCAGCATTTTCTTCTTCTATCACAACTTGATTTGAGCCCTTGAATTATATTTGCCGCTAAACCCTAATTTTTGACACTGTCTCAGTGAATGCCAGCCAATGGCATTGGCCTTGTTTACCCACTTCTGATTGTGCAATTTGAAAACCACCTTGTCCACTGAATTTGTAGAGTTATGATCTACATTTTCTTCTACTGTCATAACTTGAGATAAGCTCTCTAGTTTTCTATGAAGTTATGTCAGAGTCTTGATCCGAATGTCAATCTGCTGACATTCGCTGTTTTTGATCAAACCAACCACAAAACTGATGTTCTTATTGTAACCTTGAGATCCTAAGAGCATCTAACATCCATTCTTAGCCAATTCCTTGAAACCCTAGATCTCAACTCAGTTCAGCTTGCAATCTGAATTATCTCCAGTATCGTTCAGTTATCCTTGTTAAGCATATCTGCATATAGATCCTAAATCATTTTAATATATAAGTAATATTTGTGTGTATTGTTTGTTTGTCGCCGAGCAGATCCAGAAATCAAGTTCGAGGACTTCGCTGTTGACCCATCATCAACTGCTGTTTCTTACGATGCGGAAGGCAAGTCATATCCTTGGTCATCTTGAACCTATATTTTAAATGTTGCTAAAACATGACCTTGAATATAGATAATATTGTATGAGAAAGATTGGAAATGGTTGATTTATGAGTTGGCAGTACTAGACTGGTTATCTGTGAAATGTGAAATAAACAAGTTTTGAGCCATGAACTATTATATGTATTTATATATTTATATTCATGAAATAAAACCCCTAGCCGTGACCAGAAAAATGGTATGGAATGGTGGTAGCACTGGAGGTGCTAAGCTGCGAAGGAATGCAGGCACTGAAGGTGCAGGGTTGTGGATGGTCTGGTCACTGGCATATAAGGACTAGAACCTTGTGTTGTGCGTCTAGTGGCATGAACAACGTGCTAACCGCAAGCCTGGTATGGGACAGGCCTGAACAAGTACTTATGTGGATCGCACATGAAACCCCTGCATGAGTTGTGTTGTGATGATTGACAGGGAGGAGGACTCCCACTATCACTGAAGGTGATCTAATATCTGACCCAGCAATGGGAACATGAGTAGGATGGAGGGAGTACCGCCACAACTGTGTTTCGCGAGAGATCCACAGGGTCAGGGGTGAATTGTGAGTGATACATAACAAAAGTTCTTGTTATTTCCACCTTGCCGCTCACAATATGAAGTGAGTCAGGGGTCCAATCATTTTGTTATGATAGGAAAGGTTTGAAAGTGGAATATCTTGCGGGTAAATTGGTACCTCTCTGCAGAGTTAAAAACGTATTCGAATACTCCGAGCTCCCGGGTTTTATAGGAGTCTGCTGCGGTGGATTAAATCCACGGGGTGTGACAGAAGTATATTTTCTAAATAAAATGTGTTAAATCAAGATTACCCAAATGACATGTGTTGTCATGATAAGGAGTGCTACCGTGGGCTGTCGTGTGTCGACGTGTCGCGGTAGTGCTATAATCTAGTGAACATGAATGATGATGTCATATTATGAAAAGTGCTGCCATGAGATGAGGTATGAAAGTAAAAGATTATTTTATAAACATCCATAATTCTTGACTAGTCTAGGTTCATATCATCACTACTATATGTATCTACTCTTACCTATGACTTGCTGAGTACGTAAGTGCTCACCCTTGCAACCTACAAATCAGTAGATGGAGCGTTCAATGATCAAGACGAAGGCGTGGAGAACTTCTTGGATCCAGAAGGAGAAGCGTCAGTCCCGTCATTGCCCTGATGTGTGTTGTTCTGCCGTCCACTTCTCTTTGTGGGTGGGTCACCTATCTTATGCTGTGTAGATGTTATTTTGCTAAACCATGTATGCCGTGAAGGCATTGTAATCTCCTTATGTAATATTTAGGCCAGCAGGCCACACTGCTTAAATATTTTGTAAGTGACTCTGTTGCAATGTGATATACTCCTGTGCTTGACTTATCCTGGGAAGTCAAGGGTATGTGTATGCTATGCATATATGGGACTAGCTGCAGCGAGCTAGGTCTCTACAGGAGTAGTCGTAGTCCCAGTTTCGGGGCGCGACATTTCTTGCCCTGAAGACCATTTTTTGGAGAGCGATCGAGGGTCGCCCGGGGGGTCTAGCCCAGGTGGTGCCCGGGCGGCCTCGATTTTACCAAGTCTGGCAGCCGGGGGAGCATCCTTCGAGTCAGTTTCCGAGTCCGTTCATGCCGACTTCGCGAAGGAAGGTTCCTCCGGGGAGCCGGCCCTGCTGCGTTGGCTCCCGGAGTGGCACTTGGGAAACTTTGACGATTGTCGCGCTGAGTTGTCTCCACCGAGGTCGGGGGCTCTAAAAGTCCCCCCGCTCGGGATACTCCCCCCGGCTGGCTACGAATGTTGGCCGGAGGATCTCCTTCGGCGGGCTCTTCGGCGTATGAGGAGTTTGTATAAGGATCTCTCCCGGGAGATCTCAGAAGTTCTCCGGGATTATTAGCTGTAGTTGCTTGTTGGGAATCGTTCTTCGAGGCATTTTCCTGCGGGAGCCTAACTCCCCGGGCCATACTCGCGCGCCCGGGTTTCACCCCGGGGGCGCTTTCGCCCTACTGGGGGGGTTGTTCCCTAGTGTAATGTTGTATCAATTAAGACGTAGACTTGTTTATTCGTCGTGCCTTTGCTTCAGAAACTTCGAAATCTTCCGCGTAAAGCCGTTGTTTTTCTGTTCGGGTCCAGGGTTTTCCTCCTCCCCCCCACAGCGGGGTGTAGCTCAGCTCCGCGCACTGTGGGTAAGGAGTGAAGGGGCTTGGATTGCACCGGGTGCTTAGTTTACGTAGTCCCTCGTCGGGAGTCCCGGGGGTTGGCTGGGGTGTCCACCGAAAACGTTCGCGGTTCCCCGGCGGGAGTCCCGGGGGCTTATGGATGGTGCGCGACCGAGAAGCTGGTCGGTCTATGTTTTGAGAGAGCAAACTCTGAAAGTCGAATTCTCCAGCTGCCACGGGGGGCAATGGATATTCCCTTAGGAGGGTTCCGCAACCCGGTAGCGGGTGTAGAGTGTTCGAGGGGGGACTAATCTCTCGAAGTGACTCGTTACCGCAGTTTGTGAAAACTGGGTTGCCGCTTACCCCCTCAGTCCACGAGGGGTTACTGTAAGCCGCCCAATGGGAGCTGTGCTCCCGTCGTAGGGACTTTAGGGGATTTTTACAGAGGAGACGTTGCCTTTTAGGCGGAAGAAAAAACTCCTGTAAGAGAACTCCAGCGGTGAAGTACAAAAAAGCCATTCAATTTAATGAAGACGTAAAAATTCCAGAGTTGAGCACAAAATCCACTTGTATTAACATGCGACGAGATACAACGCCTCCCCCCGCAAAAGCGCGGTCGGGGAGGGAACTAAGTACATAAACCTCCCCCCGCGGAAGCGCAGCGGAAGAGGTGGCGAGCCCGGAGGCTAAACATAAAACTTTCGGAGCAAGGTTATATTCCAGGTGTGCGCCAGCTCTTGGTCTTCAAGTGTGGAGAGCTTGTAGACTCCCGAGCCCAGGTTCGCGGAGATCCTGTATGGGCCCTCCCACTTGGGGGATAGTTTGCCCTGGGCTTGGGGGTCTGTCACGCGCTTGAGGACCAGATCCCCAAGGCGGAAAGCCCTTTCGCGCACGCGCTGGTTGTACGCACGTGCCATCTCGTGCTCGTAGATGGTGTGGTGGAGAAGCGCTCGGTCGCGTTCTTCTTCGACGAGGTCGACCTCCAACCGTTGATTATCCTCGTTGGTTTGACGCGCTGCGGTCGTAGCTCCGTCAAGGAGCTCGACCCGCAGCGACCGAAAACCAATCTCCGAGGGGAGAACTGCTTCGGCCCCATAGACGAGCGAAAAAGGCGTGCGCCCTGTCACTCGGCTAGGGGTCGTGCGCATGGAGCAGAGGATGCTTGGAAGCTCTTCTGCCCACGCGCCTCGCCTGGAGGCGGTCTGTTCAAGCCGTCGGCGCAGGCCTTGCAGGATCATGCCGTTGACTCTTTCAACGGCTCCGTTGCTTTGGGGATGAGCCACGGAGGCAAAATGGAGGGTAGTGCCCAAGCCTTCGCAGAATTCCCGGAAATATGCCGAGTCAAATTGGGTCCCATTGTCGACGGTGATTTCTTGGGGGACCCCGAAGCGACATACAACATTTTTCCAGAAAAAACGTTGCACTGCCCGGGAAGTGATGCTGGCCAAGGGCTCAGCCTCCACCCACTTGGAAAAGTAATCCACGGCGGCCACCGCGTACTTGAAGCCCCCGGGTGCTGGGGGAAGGGACCAAGGAGATCCATCCCCCAGCGCGCGAATGGCCAAGTAACAGGGATGGTTTGCAATATTGCGGAGGGGAGCCTGGTGCCCTTCCCCATCTTCTGGCAGGCCTCGCACGCGGAGATTAGATCCCGTGCGTCGCGGACCAACGTGGGCCAGTAAAACCCTTGGCGAAGGGCCTTTGCCGCGACCGCCCGCGGAGCCAAGTGGGATCCGCAGTTCCCCGAGTGTATGTCCTCGAGGAGCTGGAGTCCGTCGGCCCGCGGGAGGCAGCGAAGAAGGGCGGAAGCCCCCTGCTTGTAGAGCTTTCCGTCCAGCAGAACATATGCCCTGGCCTTGGCACGGAGACGCTTGGCGTCAGCGTCACCGGAAGGTTCCCCCTCGTCCCTTATGCAGGAGATGAAGGGATCCATCCATGATGCAGTCCGAGTGATCTCGGACACCTCCGGGACGCAAACCCCCGGGTTCGCGTCCGGAAGGGTTATAGAGCGCGTCGTGATGATTTCCAGAAAAGCGCCCTTGGGAAGAGGTTCTCGGGCGATGGCTGCCCGGGCCAATGCGTCAGCCTGGGTGTTATGCCGCCGAGGGATGTATCGGGCCTCCAAGCCTTCAAAGTGTCTTTCCATCTTCCGCACTTCCCCCAAGTATAGACTCAGGTTCGTGTCGTGGCACAAGTAGGACTTGTCCATTTGGTTAACCACCAGTTGGGAATCTCCTTTAACCAGGAGGTGGCGGATTCCCAGGGAGCGCGCGAGGCGCAATCCCAGGAGCAAGGCCTCGTACTCGGCGACATTGTTGGTAGCCGGGAACTCGAGCCTGTCAGCGTACTCCAGCATCTTCCCCTCGGGACTCCGAAGAACCACCCCCGCACCGGCCCCAGCAAGGCACAAGGAGCCATCGAACCTGAGACTTAATTGTCTATTTACCGGGCGGGGATACTGTTAATACTAGACTGCAAAAGCGTTGTGTGATCTCGGCCTTGTCACATGCGTATAAGTCGCGTGGAGCTGATCCGACTTGAAAGCCGAGTGAAGAAGTGGATTTAAAAAGAGGTACACCTTTGCAAAGCGTAAGAAAAGTATCGGATACTCTGTACTCCCAGTTCATGGAGTATGTTCGCGGTGGATTTATCCATGTGGTTCAGCACAAGTAAATATTTAGAATGTTTTCATAATATGGGTTGATAAAAGTGATGACTCATGGGAGACCATCACATAACAATTTCTTAAAGTCTATTATACGATTTCCAAAACCCTGCTGTTGAAAATAAAACTCTTATTTAAGAAATCAAAGAATTGAAATCTATACTATTTATGATTATAATACTTAAGCCCTTTTCTTGATCACTCCTCATCTATATACCTGCATTCTTATAACGAGACTTGCTGAGCATTGTGTAAAAACATGCTCACCCTTGCCATTACAAACAAATTCAGAAGAAAGGATTCGAGGATCCCGATTCCCCTAACCTTGAGCGCCAAGAAGAGGAAGGAACTTTTTCAGACGATTTGAGTTTCTAGGAGGGTCATGAGCCAAGTTGAGTCCGATGTGGAGGAAGCCCTTCCAGAGCCGCTGCAGAAGGAAGTGAAGACCTTTGTGGTTGCTTTTTTTGTTGTTTTTCTGTGTTCGGTACTTCGATACCGATTCTTGATTTTGAAAAACTCTCTACTTTTGTATCAACTTTAATTAAGGCCATCCTTGGCATTATGATATTGTAATAGTGGTCCTCGTGACCTTGTACTTGTTTTATCTACCTGCTTTATTGTTTAAAGTGAATCCTGTTGTTGTGATCTTGTGATGAACCTACCTGTGCGCAATCCACCTGGGCGGTTGCCGCGGGATTCCTCAAAGGAGGGTCCCACAGCCTCGAAGGCCACGACCTCTTCGGGCCTGGGGTGGGGGGCTCCATCTTTCTTCACAGGGATCTGGACGTCCCCGTCCGCGACAGTCCCCCGGTCGAACAGGGACTCCAAGTCCCCAATCGTGAACTCGGAGGCCCAGAGGAAGTCCACTGTGAACTAACTACCTGGAGCCTTGGCTTGGCCCTTCTGTCCCATCAGATTTTACCGTGGCTAAGGCTTCGAAAACTGGGGGGACCTAAGGGTTCCGGAGGCTAAGCTTCTAGGAACTAACTACCGGGAGAGGGCTACCGGTGGAGTTAAGGGCGCTGGAGTTTTGAAAGTTTAGAATGAGCTCTCCGGGCCCCCCGAGGCCCTATTTATACAGGCGAAACATGGCCACGGTAGAGGTGCTCCGAAACAAACTACCTGGAAGCTTCGTCATTACTTCCTGGGGCACCCCATCACTGTCCCGTCATCCGTCCCCATCGGGGAGGTGCTCCGAAACAAAGAGGCCACCGGCCGGATCGGGAAGTGGCAGTACCACAGAAACAGACATCCAGGACGGCACATCACAGATGGTTATGAACTGTTCAATGGAAAACCGTCTGCGAAGGCCTGTCAGGATAATATGTTCAGTTATCAAAGTCGGTTTTGATGTCAAAAACAACTCTGATAGTAAACCAGACGGTTCTGAACACAAAACCGTCTGTAATAGTCTACTTATCAAAAACGGTTCTAACCTAAAACCCGACTGTGATAGATACAATCGGTTCTCAGCTGAGAACCGTCTGTGATAACTAGAATATCACAGATGGTTCAGAACTCAAAACAAACTGTGATATATACAGTCGGTTGTGAACTAAGAACCGACTATGAGAGTGTAGTTATCACAGACGGTTCTGAGGTCTGAACCGACTGAAAATGTGCCGGCGATTCGAATTCTCAACTGTGATCATTTCTGTCTCTGATTTTCACGCGCGGCGCCTAGGAGAACACAAAGCATCGCTTTGGAAGTTCTATAAATTGACAGTGGAAAAAAAATCATTTACTTTACAAGTTTTTATAATTCACAAACTGTTTGACACTTTACCTTCTCTGTGCCAATGGCATCCTCGATGGCATCGTCAGCCTCGCCCTCCCCGGTAAGAACTCTCAATCTTTTGGACTTACCCCTGTATTGTTAATCCCTGTTCAATACATTCTTGACCTGTTGATTTGCACAGGGAAGGGGAGCCGTGGAAGACACTGGCAAAGTCAAGGCCGAGCTGAGGGCCCTCCAGGAGGAGCACAAGCTCCTTACGGAGAAGCACACTCAGCTACGACTTGACCTTGATGATCTCTTCCAGTGCATTCAACGCATGAAGACGGATGGTGACAATGCTAGGGCGAGGATGAGGCATCTTCGCGAGGAGAAGAAAGCCGCGGATATGACCATCACTGGCTGCGGTTTGACTATGAAGGATACCATCGCGAAGCTGAGGGAGGTCGCAGGCCTTCTTGACGCGGTAGTAATTGATCCTAAGAAGGACAACTTGTCGCTGGAGGACTCCTGCATCCTGGCTGCAAGTCAAACTGACTTTATTCTAGATGCAGTCAGGGCTAAGACCACTCCTTGACCTAGCATTCTGTATTTTTACTTTTTGTTGTAAATGATGAAAAAAAAGAATTGAAAACTTTGTTCTTATGTCAACTTTCCAATTTTCCAGCACATTCTTGGACTGCATGCTATCTTCCCTCTTTCTTTATCTTTCTTTAGCTTTTGGCGAAGATTCGACCATACAAAGGTATGTGCACTGTGTGCGATCAAGGAACGACTATCGCGATCTTTGGCTTGTGAGGGCAGTCCATCGGAGCCCTTCAAATAATATAGAAACAATATAGAAGTCGCAGGTCCCATGCAAATAATATAAAAAGAATATAGAAGTTGGGCTTATTTGGCTGGATGGCATTGTGGCATGCCAAACGCCTCAAGTTATATATCAACGTGCTTTGAATATCACAAACAGTTCTGAGGTAAAAAAACGTCTGTGATAGTCACATTACAGACGGTTTTTATGTAAGGCCTGACTGTGATAGTCCCAACAATATCTGCCGCCTCAAATTCTCAACTTCTTTCAATATCACAGACGGTTTTTAACTCCAAACCGTCTGTGATAGTAACATTACAGACGGTTTTTATGTAAGGACCGACTGTGATAGTCCCAACAGTGATCGACGCTTCAAATTCTCAACTTCTTTCAAATTCTCAGCGGTTCAACTGGAAGCAAAACTCCAGGGAGGGAACAAGTATTTGTAGAAGTCGAACAGTTCAATATTCCACAGGCATATTAAAGATGGTTCGGACATCAGAATCGCCTGTAATATTAAAGCAGACGGTTTTGATCTCCCAACCGTCTGTGATAGTCCCAACAGTGCCTACGCATCGAATTCTCTACATGCAATTGTTGATAACCGCACATAACAACTGCGCAGATGAAGAGACTTATTTGTTTACTTCAAATTTAATTTGCATCAAATTATGTAATCTGACGCTTCAACTTCCTAAGTGGGCACTACTGTTTTGCCGTGTTCCAGTTTATCTCCCGAGAAGTTATCATGACGGTATTGATCTTGAAAACAAGTAGTGCGCTCCACTTCAAATTCTCAACATTGTGTTGTGTCTTTTCCATTTCTGATGTTTGCGCGGCGCACTAGCCTAGGAACACGAAGCGTCGACTTGAAAATTGTTTTTCATTAATGATGGAAAAATTAACTAAAAATTTGTTCTTATGTAAATTTTACAATTTTCCCGCACGTTCTTGGAGAAAGAGAAGTGGAGCGGTTCGACTGGAAGCAAAACTCCAGGGAGAGAACAAGTATTTGTAGAAGTAGAAAAGTTCAATATTCCAGGCATAGTAAAGACGGTTCGGACATCAGAACAGTCTGTAATAGTCATATTACAGACGGTTTGGACATGAGAATCGTCTGTAATATTAAAGCAGACGGTTTGATATCCCAACAGTCTGTGATAGTCCCAACAGTGCCCACTCATCGAATTCTCCACATGCAATTGTTGATAATCTCACATAATAACTGTGCAGATGAAGAGACTTAATTATTTACTTCAAATTTAATTTTGCATCGAATTATGTAATCTGACTATTCAACTTCCTTTGCCGTGTTGCAGTTTATCTCCTGAGAAGTTATCATGAATTTATTGACCTTGAAAACCAATAGTGCGCTTTTTAAAACTCAAGGCACCCGCGCATATGAACCGTCACCTTCTGGTTCTATAAATAGCGAGGCTCCTAAATCCCTGTCTTTATTCCCTCCTCAACTCCCACCTTGATGGCGAGCTGAGATTCCAATGAGGTTATTGAAATTGAGAGTGATGAGGAAGAGATAAGGAGTGAACTCGATCAGGATCTTCAGAAAGTAAGTCCTCTCTGAAACTCTAATGCAGATCTTTCTTTTATGACTTGATTACCTCGAAACAAATGCATTTGGAAATCCACAGGTGCCTGAGGAAATGCTCCCTCCAAAGAAGAGACTTAGAAATGATGAAAGATCCTCCAGTGGAGATCCAGCGAAGACTCTAGAGGGTGCTGAGGCCTGTGTTGCCACATTGCCCCTTGCAACCCCTCTAGTTGCATCGACTCCACTTTTGGAGATCCACAACAATCCTTCAAATATCCCCTATTCAACACCTTTGTATCATCAGCTTTTCTTGGATGATCAACTTTCTGGGGTAAGGCGCACACTTCCACGTCCAAATTACTCCGAAGCTAGGCTATCATCTTCACCCTCTCTGCTGGTTGTTATGTCTTTCAAAACTAACCCATGCATGTGCAGGAGGAGAAAGCTGCCTTGTGCAGAACTCTCCAAAAAAAAAGAGGCGCTGGAGAAGCGTTCTGAGGGGATGTCTTGTCGTGCCCCGAAACTGGGACTACGACTACTCCTGTAGAGACCTAGCTCGCTGCAGCTAGTCCCATATATGCATACCCTTGACTTCCCAGGATAAGTCAAGCACAGGAGTATATTACATTGCAATAGAGTAACTTACAAAATATTTAAGAAGTGTGCCCTGCTGGCCTTGATATTACATAAGAAGATTACAATGCCTTCACAGCATACATGGTCTACAATAATAACAACTACACAGCAGAAGATAGGTGACCCTCCCACAATGAGAAGTTGACGGTAGAACAACACACATTAGGGTTCTGGCGGAACTGACTCTCCTCCTTCTGGATCCACAAAGTTCTCCATGCCTTCATCTTGATTATTAAATGCTCCATCTACTGATTTGTAGATTGCAAGGGTGAGCACTTACATACTCAGCAAGTCATAGGTAAGAGTAGATACATATAGTAGGGATGATATGAACCTAGACTAGTCAAGAATTATGGATGTTTGTAAAATAACCTTTTTCTTTCATACCTCATCTCATCTCATCTTATGGCAGCACTTTTCAAAATATAGCATTGCTATTCATGTTCACTAGATTATAGCACTACCGCGACACGTCGACACACGACAGCCCACGGCAGCACTCCTTATCATGACAACACATGTCATTTGGGTAATCTTGATTTAACAAATTTTATTTAGAAAATATACTTGTGTCACACCCCGTGGATTTAATCCACCGCAGCAGACTCCTATAAACCCGGGAGCTCGGAGTATTTGAATACGTTTTTAACTCTGCAGAGAGGTACCAATTTACCCGCAAGATATTCCACTTTCAAGCCCATCCTATCAAAATGATTAGACCCTTCCTCACAACCATGTGTAAGTGGCAAGGTGGAGATAACAAGAACTTTTGTTATGTTTCACTCACAATTCACCGCTGACCCTGTGGGTCTTCGCGAACCACAGTTGTGGCAGGTTGTATTCTAACCCACACCCCTTTGCTTATTCCCATTACTGGGTCAGCGTGCAAGATCACCTTCAGTGATATGTGCAGGAGCCATTCTACGTGTAAATCGGGCATCACTACACATCTCATGCAGGGGTTTTATGTGAGATTCACATAAGTACTTGTTCAGGCCTGTCCCATACCAGGCTTACGGTTAGCACGTGTTTCATGCCACTCGACGCACAACTCAAGGTTCTAGTCCTTATATGCCAGTGACCAGACCATCCACAACCCTGCACCTTCAGTGCCTGCCATCCTCTGCAGTTAAGCACATTCCCGAGGATCGCCACTTCACCATCTGTCGGAGGACACTGATGTCAATAAACAAGGCGTGGAGGAACATCAAGAGCCGCCTTGTCAGGCTCTATGTGAAGGAGTCGAAGACCCCCTTCGATGACTTCCCTTTCATGACTCCCGAGGCATGGCAGCAGTTCGTCCAGATGAAGGCCAAGCCAGAGTTCCAAGAGCTTAGTGCGAAGGGCCAGGCTAACCAGGCCAAGAATACCCACCCACACAGACTAGGCAGTGGTGGGTATGTGGGGAAGAAGGCGTTGTGGAGGAAGTAGGACGAGGAGGCTTCCCAGTCTTCGACCGGCAGTCCTTATGCGGGCATAACGGACGTGCGCACCCGCAATTGGTGCCGACGATGACCTCCTCCGGAAGCGTCTCTGTGAATAACCCTGCGGACAGGGAAGTGATTGACCGGCTGGTAAGATTGTCCGATCATGTACTATCCTCGTAACACGCATGCAATGGGTTGTATTGCTAAGTTCTCCTGTTGCAGGTGACGCTGAGTGCGCAGGCGGCATCCGGAGAGTTCAACCCGAGGAGGGACGGGGATATCCTCACAGCGGCGCTAGGAAACAAGGAGCATCCAGGCCGCGTGCGCGGCCTCGGTGCCACTGTGCCTTGGAGGCATGGTTTCCCTGATGATGAGGAGGCGGCTACGAGGAGAAAGAGATCCCACCAAGCCCGCAATGAACGGCTCAAGGAGGAGATGCGATCGGAGTTCACTGTTCGGGACAAAGCACTCCAACAGCAGTTGTCAGAGATGCGGTCCATGTATGAAGAGCTAAGAAAGGCGACCCAGGGCACCCCACTTCTAGCAGCGGAAGTACCGACCCCCATTCTTGGCCACCGTAGTAGCTGCGCGTCTGCACCAGGGTCTTCGAAGACGGAGCCCTCTCCAAAGAATCCGGTGGACTTTCTACAGGTAATGACCGTTTGTCTATGTTAATTCATTCGAAAGTGAAAAGCGGTGAAATTCAATATGTTAATGCGCACTGTTTGTAGGAACCCGCCTCCTGCAAGCTTATGGTGCTGGCCGGTCTCTTCCCGATCGAGGCTGGCCGTGGGATGGCACAACCATGAATAGCGGGGGCCACAATACATGGTGCCCCTCTATGTGAGGGTTTTGGACGGGTCCAGGTGGACAGTGTCTTTGACCATTGCAAGGGTTTTTCGTTGGAGAAACCGACGAACGACGAGATTACCACTCTCGGGGATGCGGTGCACACGTTCGTGCAATGGCCCAAGAAAGACATCGTCCTGGATGAGATAATTCCCCCACCAGTTTCATAATTCATACTGTAATAATAGCCCTCAGAGTTAGTGTCCTAATACGTAGGTTCCTACATCACAGACATCACAGACCGACACACGGCCTACTAGCCAGCCGACCCCTCCGAGAAGCCAACCAACGGGTCCGATGACGAAGCTGACTCCGACTAGGAGGCAACCATTCAAAAAGCTGGCTAGTAGGGGAAAAGCAAAGAAGAGCCCGGCGAAGGAGAGCGAGAAGAGTGCGCCAGCACTCATGCCATTCGCTCTGGGGATGCCCATGGCCTCCGATACCGCAATTTCGATCATGGGGTTAGCATGCCAGAGCCTGCATGCATGGTACATGAGGAGGACAAACCAGACCAGGACGAAGCGTCCGACGCACATCATGGTCAAGTACACCGTGGCAGAGTTCCATAACGACGTTGGGACCTACCCGGTGATCTTCAAAGACCTGCACAATTTACTGAACAAAGATGCGCTCGACTTGTCAATCCTACGGTCTTGGGTGCTGTAAGTATCCTACTATCTTACGCCTGTTCGTGCATATACGGATATATGTCATTTATTAATTGGTTACTTCCGTGCAGCTGCATGACAAGCTATGCCAAATCTAAGGGCATACCTGTTGGTTTCTTGGACCCCCAGATGGTCACCGAGGTGATGTTTAGGACCGACGCAGACTTCGTTGTCGACTACATCAAAAGTGGGTTGCTTGCTCAGGTCGACAAGGAGAACATACTTGTACCCTACAACCAGAGGTGAGTGCTTTCATCAGTACTTCACCCATAGATTAGTGTCTCCATGTGAACACCCCCAAACTTAGATTAAATTTTTAATTCTTTACGTGTAACATGTAGCTACCACTGGATCCTACTGCTACTTAATCCGAAAAGGAACAAGGTGTTCTACCTTGATTCATTGCAGAGGAAAGGGTACTCATATTGCAGCGCACGAGATGTATTCGAAAGGTGATGATATTCATGTGGAACTGTCTTGCATGCATCAAGATTTACTGTCCTCAAATTGTCAATTTCGACTATCCTCAAACTGTCAATTTTGACTATCTACATGGCTTTCACGAACTACTTTGCCGAAGGAGGGCGACAACATGAGCGGCGAGCCGATAAGTTTCAGTGGTTACAATTTTCGGTACAAATTTCAACTGGCATCTGTTTTACTTTATAACGTGTCCCCAGCTAACTGTCGGTCTATAAATTGGCAGTGCCATCAGCAGCCGGACGACAATACATGTGGGTTCTACATGATGTGCCACATGTATGACCTGATCATCACCCCTCACCTCCCAGATTTCCCTGAGGTATACAACTGCTCCCCTTTGTATTGATTTGGCAGAATTTACAACTGCATTGAGCTAATTTTTTCTGTACCAACTCTTGCTGTAGGGGGTCGACTTCCCTTTAGAAAGCTTTGACCCTCGGGAGATTGGTATTGTCCGAGGGATGCTCGCTGAGTTTTTCCTTGCGGAGGTCATATCAACCAAGGGGAAGTTTAGGGACCCGCAAGTTTCGTATTAGTGCGGCCTTACATTTTATTTGTACATCTAACATACTTACTTTAATTGTCGATTACATTTATTTGTTCAATCTTAATTGTACATATTTCTGAGTTCTGTGCTGTATATATGAAATGTTATTGTACATGTTTCTAAGTTGTGTGTGGGACCCTCATTTGAGGATTCCAATGGCAACCGCCCAGGTGGATTGCACACAGAAAGGTACATCACAAGCTCACAACAACAGGATTCACTTTAATCAATAAGCCAAATAGATAGAACAAGTACAAGGTCACGAGGACCACTATTACATTATCATAAAGCCAAGAATGGCATTAATTAAAGTTGATACAAAGTAGAGAGTTTTTCATAAATCAAGAATCAAAAACAATAACACGAAAGCAGTAACAGAGGTCTTCATTTCCTTCTGCAACGGTTCGGCTCGGGCCTTTACCACATCGAACTCAACTTGGCGCATGACCCTCCTAGAAGCTCAAATCGTCTGGACAGGTTCCTTCCTCTTCTCGGTGCTCAAGGCTAAAGGGATCGGGATCCTTGAATCTTTTCTTCTGAATTTGTTTGTAAAGGCAAGGGTGAGCATATTTTCCACAATGCTCAGCAAGTCCCGTTATGAGAATGCAGATACATAGATGAGGGGTTTTCAAGAAAAGGGGTCTTGGTTTTATATATATAGTAATAGAGTAGATTTTCACTCTCATTTTGAAGAAAAGACCTTTGTTTTCAAAAGCAGGGCTTTTAAAATCCTAAGCTAGATTTTCTGAAATGTTGTGTGTGGCGGTCTTTCATGAGTCACCACTTTACTCAAATTTTGTGAAAAACTTTCCAAAAGCTACTTGTGCTGCATCGACGTGAATAGAATCCACAGTGCGCAGACTCCATGACCTGGGAGCTCAGAGTATCCGATACTTTTTAAACTTTGCAAAGGTGTACCACCTTAATCCACCAATCACTCAGCTTTCAAGTCAGGCCAACTCCATGCGACTTTTACGCATGTGACAAGGCTGAAGTGACACAACAGTTTACAGTCCTAGTATTAACTATTTCCCTGCCCGGTAAATAGACAGTTAAGTCTCAAGTACCGTTGTGGGTCCTCCCCACTGCCTTACTTCCTAGCCTGGGCCTATGCTCTCGCAAGACACATAGCCTCTCTTGATTACAGTCGCACACGACTTAATCTGGCTTAGGGCGTCTTCCTTCTTTCCACCTTTTCCTCTCATGATTTTTCTAAACTCACATCACTCATGGCCTTCTGCGGCCCACCAGTTCTCGCAAGAATCTGGACCGACAACCATTGCAGGGAAAAGCTAACACTAAAGAAAGCTACTAAGTTGCGCCCGTCCCATAAACAGGCAGGTGGTTGGTACGTTTTTCATGCCGCATAGAAGCACAACACAAGGTTCTAGTCCTTATGAATCTTTAGTGAGGAGTCTTTCACATTCCCAGTGCGCACACAGCACCATCCAATCAAACCATCCTCACTATCGATTCCAATCATATTTTCTTTCACAAAAGAGGTTTTGAACATGCTTTTCTCATATGTGACCATTCAACATTTATCATATAATCATCGAGCATAGCATAGCCTAAGCATGATAATCTGGGGTAACAAGGGTGCAGGGATATTCAATGTCAAAAAGGGCTTTACAATCATTTAGGTCATATCTAGTCATTTTATTGAAACATAATTCTTATTTGAATCTAAGGCATGCATATACTGGAAAACAGTTAACATACTTCATTTCAAAATAACAGGTGAGACATGATCAAGGGTTTGAGACTTGCCTTGCAATGTTGGGTCTAGTTACTTGGGTAATTCTTCGAAGATTTCTTCCGCTCCTTCAATGTCTGGTTCCACGGCGGATACAGATAATACACACATACACTACATAAGCATACAGAACATAGTCTTTATGGGAAATGATACGTAAAATATATCATGAATGCAGGGGAAAGGTTTGGACAAAGTCGCTTGGATGTTAATTGAAGAGATGGGCTCGAGAGGTGGTTGAATGTCGAAAGGCTAACATTCGGTCCACGGATTGACATAGCCATAAGTTGGTCTTAGGTAGGTTTTCTGGAGAAGTGGCAGTAGAGAAAGTTGTAGAGAACAACTCCAGGAATCTAATGGACAAGGTGGCATTTCAATTGCTCAAGTCTAACAGGTCTAAACCATCTAATGCCACTGCTGGAGATGCAATGGCATAGTGCTGGATATGGCTAGGAACTAGGACATGGCATATCTTTTGACTCAGGGCTTCAATTGATGGACCACTTTGTCTGGGGGTTAGGCCTTAGCAACAGGAACAAAACTCTCAACAGGCTTAAGGGCAGAAAGTGGCCGGAGGGTGGCCAAATCAAGTGAGTAAACACAGTGGCCTGAGTTACTGGACAGTGATCTTGGCATTGAAATAACTTCTGATTCAGGTCGATTCAGGGATCGAGCTAGTAGACAATTTTGCTCAGGGTACCGAGATCTATCTAAGGGACAAAGTGTGCGGGGCTAGATCGGCCGGGGAGAAATTCCGGCGACCGGCGCTGGAGAAGACGACTCCTAAATTGGGCGTTTTCAATTCAGCGACTTTGAGCTCGATTCTTTGCTCAGGGAGTGAGAGGGTGAGGTGAGGGGACTATTGGTGGGGTTAAATCCACCGGAGGATGGCCGGAGAAGCTTGGCAGCGTGAGCCAGTTTGCTGGTGGCGCGCAATCTACGGGAAAGCTACAATCTCAGCTCAATTTCAAAATCCAAGTTCGTAGGCTTGCTCAAAGGGTTGCACTGAACATCTTTCATCACTGGCACGAGGTTTAATTCGGATCAAATCGAGCAGTATTAAAGAAACAGGGGATTTGGGATATTCCGGCGATCGTCGGCGTTAGGGTTCGCCGGGGGCCAATTAAACGCTATGATACGGAGAGGGGAACGAGAGGAACTCACTGGTAGTCTTAGGTTGAAGAGAGGAGCTTCGGGCGAAGCTGGCATCGTGAGCTTCTGAGGTGGCTCGCCGGGGAAGAAACCGTTCACGGCGGCGCTGAGGAAGCTGCTACTCTCTGGTGCTATGGTTGAAGCAATGAAGCTACGGGGTGGTGCGAAGTGATTCTGGGCAAGGGAGGGAGCTTATATAGGCGATGCGCTGAGCTCGGGAGTTGAAGCATATCGGGCGGGATTTGTGGCTGACACCGGAGAAAGCTTCAAGACGACTTCGGGACGCGGCAAGGACTGAGCCAGGGAAGAAGAATCACGCGAAATCGGGCTGGAGCAGGGCGACTGAGATCATTGGCTTCGGCATGGCTGCAACGTGGCGTTGCTTTGCTGCTGCTGGAGCACGCGCGCGCGGGAGAATCACGGCAAGGCGCGCTGAGGTTGCTCCACGGTGGCGGCACGGTTGCGCACAGGTGGCTCTACGTGGCCGTGACGGTGGCTGCGGGCGAGACTTCGTCGGCGGCGAGTTCCTGCGGCGAGGCGAGGTGGCGAGGCTCTGGTCGTGCAACCTGGTCGAGGTCGAAAATGGCACAAGGGCCTGGTTGTAAAGCTTGGACTGAACTGCAAGGGATTTGGACCAATCTGCAAGGTTTTCTTTCGGGATCTTGGGCCTATTTGCAAATATGGAGATCTAAGGGGCTGATCTGAGTTCTGGTTTTGCAGGTGAGTGCTACTAATTCATTTGGACTCATCCAGCAGGAAGAATGGTGAAATCCAACAAGATCTGGTGGTTTTGACAAAAATCGAAAACAGGGTAATTAGGGTAAACAGGGTAATTAGGGTTTGAAACTTTGGCGAGGCTGAAACTAGGGTTTCGGTTCAGTTTTTGGAATTCTTCCTGAAGAGAAAAATGTCTAGAATAGTGAATGGGAGATATTCACTAAATCAGATCAAAGTTTGGAGATGGTCTGAGACTTTTGATCTTTTTGAGCTTCTGACAAATCTAAAAAGGACTAATCCGCAATGCTTTTGGACTAAAAAGCGAAAATGGTCTGAAAGGTGGAGTTTGGTTGCCAACTTTTTAAATTAAGGTGGTGGCACACCTGAGATCATAATTCTGAGATAAAGATCAAAATGGGTTTGAGACATCCAAGAATCCAATGAACATATACCGGCTGACAAGCTAAAGAGATGGCAAAATTTGGGATGTTACAACCTACCCTCCTTAAAAACAATCTCGTCCTCGAGATTCTGGTAGGTCTGAAAACAGGTAAGGAAAATATTGATGCAGTCCCTCTTCCCTTTTCCATATTGACTCTTCTTCTGATTGGTTGTTCCATTGAATTTCTGCAGAATCGAATGGTCCTTGATTTCAATTTCCTTTCACTGACCTCTAATACTTTAACTGCGTAATCCTGATATGTCAAGTCTGGTTTCTTAGGAAATATCTGCCATATTGGCTTCTTTAGGTACCTCCTTAATTCAGGCACATGAATACGTCATGAACTTCTGCTAATTCGAGTAGTAAAGTTTGTATGCTACTTCTCCTTGTTTCTTTAGAATCTTGTAAGGTCCAACATATTTTGGGCTTAGTTTTCCTTTCATCCTAAATTGTCGTACTCTTTCTTAAGGTGTTGCCTTGAGATATATGTATCCAGCTTTCTCGAAAGATAATTCCCTTCTTCTGTTGTCGGTTATCCGCATAACTCTTCTTGTCTGGGCTATGCAGTATTTGGTTTCTCCTTAATGGTCCGTACATGAGCTCTTACGTCTTGAGCTATTTCTGAGCTGATTTGTTGCTTTTTTCCAACTTCTGACCAATGTAATGACATTCTACACTTGCAACTGTATAGAGTCTCAATCGGGAACGTCTGCAAACTAGTATGGTAACTATTGGTGTGGTGAATTTTGTGTATGGCAAGCATAACTCTCATGAAATTCCATATTTGAGCACACATGCTTGCAGCTTATCCTTCGGTATTTAATTCACTAGTTCTATCCATCTTCCAGTCTGAGGGTGGTAAGCTGTGCTGAAGTTCAGCCTTGTTTCTAGGGTTTCATGCGGACTTTTCCAAAATCTTGAAGTGGGTCATGCTTCCACGATCTGATACAATCCTCTTGGGTATACCATGTAGTGTCACAATCCTAGTCATGTAAATTTCTGCTGACTTGGCTTCATCGTAAGTCATCTGCTCTAGTATGAGGTACGCTACTTCTGCTAGTCTGTTCACGATCATCCACACAGAGTCATATTTATTCTTAGTCTTCGGAAGTCCTGTGATAAAGTTTTATTCTAACTTCTTCTCACTTCCACTCTAGTATGGTTAGTGTCTGTAACAATCCTGCTAGTATTTGATGCTTGGTCTTCATCCTCTAACATGGGTCACTCTTTTCCATATACTCGGCAATCTCTATCCATGCAACTTTACCAAAATTGATCCCTCAAGTCCGAATACTTCCGGGGTGATGTTATGAGCTTCTTTCAAAATTAGTGTTTCGATCTCCTTAACCTCTGGAACATACGTCCTTTTATCATGCCAAATTGTACCTTGTTCATCTTCCCGAAATTCTACTGCTTTTTCGATCCTCATATTCTCTTTGATCTTATGAATTCCTTCATCATTTCCTCATGATTTTCGAATCTCTTCTTCCAAGGTTGGTGTAACTAACAATGTACATGGTCACAGAACTTTGATTTATTGATTCAATCATTTGCTGATGCAATCCTCCATTAACTCTGGTGCAACAAAGGTGCTGCAGTAAACCTTTCTGCTCAAAGTGTCTGCAATGACATTAACTTTACTAGGATGGTAATGCATGTCTAGGCCACAATTCTTTTTTTTAACTCTAGTCATCAACATTGCCTCATGTTCAAATTCTACTGGGCAAACATACTTCAAGTTCTTGTGGTCTGAGTAGATTTCACATTGATTCCTTAGTAGGTGATGTCTGCAATTCTTGAGTGTATGAACTACTGTTGCTAACTTCACATCATGGGTAGGATAATTCTCCTCATGCGACTGCAGTTGCTTGGATGCAAGTGCGTCTGTTCTTCTTCCTTGCATTATGACACAACTCAGCTCACGCCTAGATGCATCTCAACATACCTCAAAATTCTTCCTATTATCAGGGAGTACTAGAATTGGTGTAGTTGTTAGCCTTTGCTCCAATTCTTCGAAACTCTTCTGACAATCTTCTGTCCACTTAAATTGGACATCCTTTTTCAACAAGCTAGTGGGCGGCTTGGCTAGCTTGGAAAAATCCTTCAATGTATCGGTAGTAGTGCTCAGCTAATTCAGGAAAACTTTTGACTTCTGTCACTGATTCTGGTCGCTTTCATTCTTTTACGGCCTCGACTTTTAACTCGATCTATTTGTATTCCTTTGACTGTCATGTGGTGACCTAAAAATGAAATTCCTGTGTCCGAATTCACGCTTATCCAGTGTAGCATAAAATTATTACTACCTTAGTTTATCCAAAACTGTTCATAGGTGGTCAGCATGTTCCTCTTGGTCCTTGACTGACATCTGATATGGTGTTTAGATACGGGTGCCGTCCCAAGTTTCAATTCAACATTGAGTTCAAAACCTTAATCAGGGGCTTTTCCGGTAACTCTTTTGGAGACACACTCGGGTATCCTTCCAACTTCGGGGATCTGGTTCACTTCTTTCTTCGAACTGTGCAGGTTTTGGGCTGGGTGTTCTACTAACATTCTCTCAAGATTGGAACAAAACTTCTTTTCCATTAGGACCAGTAAGGGCAACGGCCTTACGCTCACAATCCATTTGTCCGTTATGTTCTAACAACCAGTCTATTCCAGATATAACATCTCAACCAAGTAGTTCTAGTGCCAGTAGTTTAGTAGGGAACTTCTTTCTGCTCATATTGAATTTTACTCCTTCATACACTGACTTTTACTGACATCCTAGAGTCGGGAAACTGGATAGTGATAGGATACACTAGACACATCATATTCGGTCTACTTTAAATAGCAAAAATTTATGTCTGACGGCCTCCTTCTTCCTTTGATGTGACATAGTTGATTCTACCTTGAGTTGGTGTTGGGTTTCCTCGATCTCTTCTATGGTTAGTTGGAAATCTTTCTCTTGCAGTTGGGGCTTTTTGTCCATACTGTTGTATTGGGATTTGCGTCTGAACTGCAGATGTCGTTGACCTTCACTTCTCTTGGCTATTGGATCTGGCGAATTCCTCTAGGGGATCTCTCTTAGGGGTGATCGAATCGTCCACAATGATAGCAGTGTGGGGATAATCACGCTGATAGTGGCTTCTGTGACAAGCCGGGTACTTGGCTGTCATGGGTCTTGGGTACTGTAGATTTGGCTGATGTAGCTTGGGTCTTTGATAGATGCATGCATACTCCTTCACCTGAAATGATGTGGCCTAAGAAAGGAATACCCTTCAGCTAGAAGGCACACTTATCAAACTCGGCATACAACTGCTGATCTGCTAACTTCCTTAACACTAGTATGAGATGCTGAACATGCTCTTCTTCCGTCTCGGAGAAATTGAGAATATCATCCACGACCATAATAATGAACTTGTCTAGGTATTCCATGAGAACTTTATTCATCAGGTTCATGAATTCCACTGGTGTATTCCTTAGTCCGAATGGCATCACTGTGAACTCATACAATCCATATCTTGTCATGAATACAGTCTTTAGGATATCCTTTTCTCTAATTTTCAGTTGTTGATAACCAGATTTCAAGTTGATCCTTGAAATTATTTTCGCTCCTCTGAGTTAATCAAAGAGATCATCGATCCTTGGTAGAGGGTACTTGTTTTTGATTGTTATATCATTCAACTTCCTGTAGTTGACACAAAGTCGCAGACTACCTTCTTCTTGGCGAACAACATTACGTTGGGGTTCATTATCCAAAAACAGTATTGTATTGCATTTCATTGCGTTGCATTGCATTGCATTTGATTGCATTTCATTTGCATTGTATTGCATTTGCATTTGCATTTGAGGTTCCCCAAGATAAAGAACTTGTTCTGATGAATCCTTTTTCTCCAATTCTTCCACTTGCTTTCTCATCTCTTCCTATTCCTGATTCGTTATACATGCAAGTTTCCTTGCGTATGGGGCTGATTGTGGTTCCAACTTGACGGCAAACTCTATACTTCAGTCTGGTGGCATTCCAGGGGATTATTTCAGGAAAAACTTACAGGTGCTCGTTGACTACTGAGACATCCTCTACTTTGATCTCTTCAACACTATTCAAGCTGCCCACACGGTTGATTAGTATAGATCTTTCTTTTCCTCTTTTCTCTCCTTTTCTTTTATTTTATTTTATTTTATTTTCTTCTTCTTTTCCTTTTTCTTTTCTTTTCCCTTTCCCTTCTCTTTTCCTTTCCCTTCTGCGCAGAATGTGACTTGTTCTCTTTCGGTCTTTTTCTCACAATCTATCTGGCCTCTGCGTTTTGCTAGCCAACCTATTCCAAGAATTATGTCTAACTCTTGAAGATTCAGAACTAGCAAATTTGCCAGGAATTCTAGGTTGCCGATACAGAAGGCAATATTTCTATAGATGGATTTGATTGGCATTCTAGCTCTAGGGGATTGGATTGGATTAGAACAGAGTGCTCTAAGATCTGGTTCTGCACTGACATTGCCTGCTGTCTATTTTGCTCTATTTAAATCTGCACGTCATTGACGTTTCCTCCTTGTGGCATAACAGATGACAATCCGGGTTGATTGTGGTTGGTACAGTCTCTGTTTCCAGATGTAATCCTCATGTTACTGGTATCTTCCTCGGGTTTTCTATCATGAGATCTTCCTCTATTGTTAACCAAACTGCTCTAGTAGGTGGTCAAAGAAATGATTGCTGACTCGGAGGGAAACGCAGATAGGGTACAAGTGGAAACCTGAGATCAATCCATGAGGCAGGGATTGGAAAGTGCAAGATGTTTTTCATAAATTAAATTTTTATAAAATACATAGTTTTGCCTCTACGGTTTATAGGAATATTTAGCAATCAACACACATCAAAACAAGCAACTACTACACAAAAGATCTAACGTCTGTTGTGGTTAGGCACAAAAGCTTAAACCAGGGAAAGTATAGGATCACACGTCGGTTTTGGAAGAATCATAAGGCTCTACCTCTTCTGAGTCTTCCTGATCTTCATTTGCCTCCATCAGGTCCAATTCCACATTCTGAGATTTCGTAGACTACTACTGAAGCTTGAAAGCTGTCTAAGGGGACATAATGCAAAAATACCTAAAAGTTGGAAATAATGTTTAAAGCTTTTTCAAATAATCAAAAAGAATAACTACATAATATATTTTTCTTAGACAACTTAGGTTTTCGCAAATAGATTTTAGTCAAATACCCTAACGATTTTGTTCTAGGGATGCCAATGTCTATAGAAGGGTCACGTCCTACAGTTGAGCCTTTTGCTCTGATACCAGATTCTGTGGGACCCTCATTTGAGGATTCCAATGGCAACCGCCCAGGTGGATTGCACACAGAAAGGTACATCACAAGCTCACAACAACAGGATTCACTTTAATCAATAAGCCAAATAGATAGAACAAGTACAAGGTCACGAGGACCACTATTACATTATCATAAAGCCAAGAATGGCATTAATTAAAGTTGATACAAAGTAGAGAGTTTTTCATAAATCAAGAATCAAAAACAATAACATGAAAGCAGTAACAGAGGTCTTCATTTCCTTCTGCAGCGGTTCGGCTCGGGCCTTTACCACATCGAACTCAACTTGGCGCATGACCCTCCTAGAAGCTCAAATCGTCTGGACAGGTTCCTTCCTCTTCTCGGTGCTCAAGGCTAAAGGGATCGGGATCCTTGAATCTTTTCTTCTGAATTTGTTTGTAAAGGCAAGGGTGAGCATATTTTCCACAATGCTCAGCAAGTCCCGTTATGAGAATACAGATACATAGATGAGGGGTTTTCAAGAAAAGGGGTCTTGGTTTTATATATATAGTAATAGAGTAGATTTTCACTCTCATTTTGAAGAAAAGACCTTTGTTTTCAAAAGCAGGGCTTTTAAAATCCTAAGCTAGATTTTCTGAAATGTTGTGTGTGGCGGTCTTTCATGAGTCACCAGTTTACTCAAATTTTGTGAAAAACTTTCCAAAAGCTACTTGTGCTGCATCGACGTGAATAGAATCCACAGCGCGCAGACTCCATGACCTGGGAGCTCAGAGTATCCGATACTTTTTAAACTTTGCAAAGGTGTACCACCTTAATCCACCAATCACTCAGCTTTCAAGTCAGGCCAACTCCATGCGACTTTTACGCATGTGACAAGGCTGAAGTGACACAACAGTTTACAGCCCTAGTATTAACTATTTCCCTGCCCGGTAAATAGACATTTAAGTCTCAAGTACCGTTGTGGGTCCTCCCCACTGCCTTACTTCCTAGCCTGGGCCTATACTCTCGCAAGACACATAGCCTCTCTTGATTACAGTCGCGCACGACTTAATCTGGCTTAGGGCGTCTTCCTTCTTTCCACCTTTTCCTCTCATGATTTTTCTGAACTCACATCACTCATGCCCTTCTGCGGCCCACCAGTTCTCGCAAGAATCTGGAAAGACAACCATTGCAGGGAAAAGCTAACACTAAAGAAAGCTACTAAGTTGCGCCCGTCCCATAAACAGGCAGGTGGTTGGTACGTTTTTCATGCCGCATAGAAGCACAACACAAGGTTCTAGTCCTTATGAATCTTTAGTGAGGAGTCTTTCACATTCCCAGTGCGCACACAGCACCATCCAATCAAACCATCCTCACTATCGATTCCAATCATATTTTCTTTCACAAAAGAGGTTTTGAACATGCTTTTCTCATATGTGACCATTCAACATTTATCATATAATCATCGAGCATAGCATAGCCTAAGCATGATAATCTAGGGTAACAAGGGTGCAGGGATATTCAATGTCAAAAGGGGCTTTACAATCATTTAGGTCATATCTAGTCATTTTATTGAAACATAATTCTTATTTGAATCTAAGGCATGCATATACTGGAAAACAGTTAACATACTTCATTTCAAAATAGCAGGTGAGACATGATCAAGGGTTTGAGACTTGCCTTGCAATGTTGGGTCTAGTTACTTGGGTAATTCTTCGAAGATTTCTTCCGCTCCTTCAATGTCTGGTTCCACGCCGGATACAGATAATACACACATACACTACATAAGCATACAGAACATAGTCTTTATGGGAAATGATACGTAAAATATATCATGAATGCAGGGGAAAGGTTTGGACAAAGTTGCTTGGATGTTGATTGAAGAGATGGGCTCGAGAGGGGGTTGAATGTCGAAAGGCTGACATTCGGTCCACGGATTGACATAGCCATAAGTTGGTCTTAGGTAGGTTTTCTGGAGAAGTCGCAGTAGAGAAAGTTGTAGAGAACAACTCCAGGAATCTAATGGACAAGGTGGCATTTCAATTGCTCAAGTGTAACAGGTCTAAACCATCTAATGCCACTGCTGGACATGCACTGGCGTAGTGCTGGATATGGCTAGGAACTAGGGCATGGCATATCTTTTGACTCAGGGCTTCAATTGATGAACCACTTTGTCTGGGGGTTAGGCCTTAGCAACAGGAACAAAACTCTCAACAGGCTTAAGGGCAGAAAGTGGCCGGAGGGTGGCCAAATCAAGCGAGTAAACACAGTGGCCTGAGTTACTGGACAGTGATCTTGGCATTGAAATAACTTCTGATTCAGGTCGATTCAGGGATCGAGCTAGTAGACAATTTTGCTCAGGGTACCGAGATCTATCTAAGGGACAAAGTGTGCGGGGCTAGATCGGCCGGGGAGAAATTCCGGCGACCGGCGCTGGAGAAGACGACTCCTAAATTGGGCGTTTTCGATTAAGCGACTTTGAGCTCGATTCTTTGCTCAGGGAGTGAGAGGGTGAGGTGAGGGGACTATTGGTGGGGTTAAATCCACCGGAGGATGGCCGGAGAAGCTTGGCAGCGTGAGCCGGTTTGCTGGTGGCGCGCAATCTACGGGAAAGCTACAATCTCAGCTCAATTTCAAAATCCAAGTTTGTAGGCTTGCTCAAAGGGTTGCACTGAACATCTTTCATCACTGGCACGAGGTTTAATTCGGATCGAATCGAGCAGTATTAAAGAAACAGGGGATTTGGGATATTCCGGCGATCGTCGGCGTTAGGGTTCGCTGGGGGCCAATTAAACGCTATGATACGGAGAGGGGAACGAGAGGAACTCACTGGTAGTCTTAGGTTGAAGAGAGGAGCTTCGGGCGAAGCTGGCATCGTGAGCTCCTGAGGTGGCTCGCCGGGGAAGAAACCGTTCACGGCGGCGCTGAGGAAGCTGCTACTCTCTGGTGCTATGGTTGAAGCAATGAAGCTACGGGGTGGTGTGAAGTGATTCTGGGCAAGGGAGGGAGCTTATATAGGCGATGCGCTGAGCTCGGGAGTTGAAGCATATCGGGCGGGATTTGTGGCTGACACCGGAGAAAGCTTCAAGACGACTTCGGGACGCGGCAAGGACTGAGCCAGGGAAGAAGAATCACGCGAAATCGGGCTGGAGCAGGGCGACGAGATCATTGGCTTCGGCATGGCTGCAACGTGGCGTTGCTTTGCTGCTGCTGGAGCACGCGCGCGCGGGAGAATCACGGCAAGGCGCGCTGAGGTTGCTCCACGGTGGCGGCACGGTTGCGCACAGGTGGCTCTACGTGGCGGTGACGGTGGCTGCGGGCGAGACTTCGTCGGCGGCGAGTTCCTGCGGCGAGGCGAGGTGGCGAGGCTCTGGTCGTGCAACCTGGTCGAGGTCGAAAATGGCACAAGGGCCTGGTTGTAAAGCTTGGACTGAACTGCAGGGATTTGGACCAATCTGCAAGGTTTTCTTTCGGGATCTTGGGCCTATTTGCAAATATGGAGATCTAAGGGGCTGATCTGAGTTCTGGTTTTGCAGGTGAGTGCTACTAATTCATTTGGACTCATCCAGCAGGAAAAATGGTGAAATCCAACAAGATCTGGTGGTTTTGACAAAAATCGAAAACGGGTAATTAGGGTAAACAAGGTAATTAGGGTTTGAAACTTTGGTGAGGCTGAAACTAGGGTTTCAGTTCAGTTTTTAGAATTCTTCCTGAAGAGAAAAATGTCTAGAATAGTGAATGGGAGATATTCACTAAATCAGATCAAAGTTTGGAGATGGTCTGAGACTTTTGATCTTTTTGAGCTTCTGACAAATCTAAAAAGGACTAATCCGCAATGCTTTTGGACTAAAAAGCGAAAATGGTCTGAAAGGTGGAGTTTGGTTGCCAACTTTTTAAATTAAGGTGGTGGCACACCTGAGATCATAATTCTGAGATAAAGATCAAAATGGGGTTGAGACATCCAAGAATCCAATGAACATATACCGGCTGACAAGCTAAAGAGATGGCAAAATTTGGGATGTTACATTGTGTGCATGTATATATGAGACTATATATATTTGAGTACTGTGCATGTATGAAATGAACTGTATATATTTGATTACTGTGCATGTATGAAATTCATGAACTGTATATATGAAATGCTATTTGTACAGACGGTTTTGATCTTACAAACCGTCTGAGATTATAACCGTCACCGATAATGACACTATGACAGATGGTTTTGATCTAAAAATCGTCTGTGATATCACACTATCACTATCACAGATGGTTTTGACCTCAGAACCGTCTGTGATATCACACTATCACAGACGGTTCTGAGATTATAACACTATCACAGATGGTTTTGACCTAAAAACCGTCTGTGATATCTCACTATTACAGACAGTTCTGAGATTGTAAACCATCTGTGATAAGGAAACAATCACAAACAGTTCCAAGATTACCACCGTTGCTGATAATGACAATATCGCAGATGGTTTTGACCTCAAAGCCGTCTGTGATACTCTAAATACACAGACAGTTCTAAAACAACCGTCTGTAATAAGGACGCTATCGCAGATGGTTTTGACCTCATAACCATCTCTGATAATATGAGTATCACAGATGGTTTTGATGTCATAACCGTCAGTAATAATATGAGTATCACAGACGGTTCTGAGGTTATAACTGTCTCTGATAATGTGATCATCGTGGACGGTTATGATTTCATAACCGTCTGTGATAATGTGAGTATCCCAGATGGTTTTGACATCAGAACCGTCAGTAATAATGTGAGTATCGCAGACTGTTTTGAGGTTATAACCGTCTCTGATAATTTGTGTATCACAGACGGTTATGATTTCATAACCGTATGTGATAATGTGAGTATCCTAGATGGTTTTGACATTAGAACCGTCTGCGATACTCATATTATTACTGACGGTTTTGATATCAAAACCGTATGTGGTAGTGTTCGTATCTCAGACGGCTTTGATGTTATAACTGTCTGTGTATTAGGAGTATCACAGATGGTTCTGATGTTATAACAGTCTGTGTAGTATGAGTATCACAGACGATTCTAATGTTATAACAGTCTGTGTAGTATGAGTATAATAGACAATTTTGATCTTATAATAGTCTGTGAAGGGAAAGATCACAGACGGTTCAAACCCGTCAGTGATAGTACATGATTATCACTGACTCGAATATCACTGACGGGTAAGAACCGTCTGTGATAACTGTTTTGACCCGACTGTGATAATGAATTCTGTAGTAGTGTGGGGGGCCGAGCTTGCCGCCTTTTCCCTCTCCCTCACGGGGCGCTCCACCATCAAGTCACAGGTCCTCACCGACTTCGTGGCGGAGTGGACTCCTGCCTCCGGGCCCGGGGACGAAGACCTCCCCGTGCCGCCCCAATGCAGCGACCATTGGGCACTCATGTTCGATGGCTCCCTGTGTCTCACCGGGGCTGGTGCGGGAGTAGTCCTTCGGAGCCCCGAGGGGAGGGAACTCGAGTACGCGGCATGGCTCAAGTTCCCACCACAAACAACGTCGCCGAATACGAGGCTTTGCTCCTCGGGTTGCGCCTTGCGCGCTCCCTGGCGATTCGACTCCTCCTTGTGAAGGGGGACTCCCAGCTCGTAGTTTTCCAAATGGACAAGTCTTACTTGTGCCATGATGCAAACTTGAGCCTTTACTTACAGGAGGTTCGCATGATGGAGAGGCACTTCGATGGCCTCGAGGCCCGGCATATCCCATGAAGGGACAATGATCGGGCTGACGCCCGAGCCCGGGTGGCCAGCGCTCGGGAACCGGTCCCCAAAGGGGCCTTCCTGGAGATTATCGCGAAGCCCTCGGTGACCTCCCCGGACGCGAGCGACGAGCCCCGCGCCCCGGAAGTAGCCGAAATCACCCGGGCTTCGTCCTGGATGGACCCCCTTATGTCCTTCATCAAGGGGGAGGGGGACCCTCCCAACGAGACTGAGGCTAAGCACCTCCGGGCAAAGCTCGGGCATACCTCCTGTTGGGGGGGAAGCTCTACAAGCAGGGGGCTTCCGCCCTGCTCCGCTGCCTCCCACAGCTGGAAGGACTCCAGCTTCTCGAAGACATCCATGCGGGAAGCTGCAGGTCTCATCTAGCCCCGCGCGCCATCGCGGCCAAGGCTCTTCGTCAGGGCTTTTACTGGCCCACGGAGATGCGCGGCGCGCAAGACCTTGTCTCCGCGTGCGGGGCTTGCCAGAAGATGGCCAAGGGTTCGAACCTCCCCCCCCCCCCCCGTAGCGCTGCAGACTATCCCCATCACTTGGCCCTTCTCGCGCTGGGGGATGGACCTCCTAGGGCCCTTCCCCCCAGCGCCCGGGGGCTACAAGTATGCGGTGGTCGCGGTCGACTACTTTACTAAGTGGGTAGAGGCTGAACCCTTGGCTAGCATCACGTCCCGGGCGGTACAGTGGTTTTTCTGGAAAAACGTCGTTTGTCGTTTTGGTGTCCCCCGGGAAATCACTATCGATAACGGGACCCAATTCGACTCGGCATATTTCCATGAATTCTGTGAAGGCCTGGGGCTCACCATCCACTTTGCTTCAGTGGCCCATCCCCAAAGCAATGGGGCTGTCGAAAGGGTCAACGGCGTGATCCTACAAGGGTTACGCCAACGACTCGAGCAAGCCGCTTCCAAGCGGGGTGCATGGGTAGAGGTGCTCCCTAGCATCCTCTGTTCTATGCGCACGACCCCAAACCGGGCGACAGGACGCACTCCCTTTTCCCTGGTATACGGGGCTGAGGCAGTCCTCCCCCAGGATATTGGCTTTCGGTTGCTGCGAGTCGACCTCCTAGACGGAGCTACGACCGCGGCGTACCAAGCCAATGAAGCCAATCAAGGACTGGAGGTCGATCTCGTGGAGGAGGAACACGACCGAGCGCTCCTCCGCCACGCCATCTTCAAGCGCGAAATGGTGCGCGCATACAACCAGCGCGTGCGTGAGAAGGCTTTTCGCCTTGGGGACCTCATCCTCAAGCGCGTCACAAACCCCTAGGCCCAGGGTAAACTCTCCCCCAAGTGGGAGGGCCCCTACAGGATCTCGGCAATCCTGGGCTCGGAGGCTTACAAGCTCTCCAACCTTCAAGAGTAGGAGCTGAAGCACACGTGGAATTTGCGTTTACTTCATAAGTTTTACGTCTAGCCTGCACGGGCTTGTCCCCTCCCCCGGAGCGATTACACCGGAGGGGGAAAGGGGACCATGTACTCACTGTTCCCCCCCCCCCCCGAGCGATTGCGCCTGAGGGGGAGGGGGGACATTGTAATCACTGTTCCCTCCCCCATTGCGATTTTGCAGGGGGAGGCGTTGTATTTTGGTTCAGTGTTAACACAACTGGATTTTTCTTCAGCTCTGTCTCAATGCAGGTTTTTTACATTACCGTCTCTCACGGCGATGCCCTCCCCGTGAGGAAGTGGGCTATCACGACCCAACAAGTCCCTACAACGGGAGTCCCACTCCCGTAGGACGGCTTACGATCACCCCTCATGGACTGAGGATGTAAGCGGCAACCCGGTCCACAAGGACCGCGGTAACAAGTCAATTTGGGAGACTAGTCCCCTACCCAAATGTGAGACCCTCATTTGAGGATCACCTTGGTAACCACCCAGGTAGGTTACACACAGCAGGATGCCACATGAGCTCAAACCACACAAGCATAGTAATATCATTAAACAAGTATCAGGCCAACATGGCCAATATTACATAGCCAAAGCACCGAAAATGGCGCTAAGTAGAGTTGCTAAGAAAATAACTAGTTTATCAGAACCAGAATCGGTATCCAAGTACCGAACACACAACATAAAACACAAAGCGACGACGAATAGCTTGGCTTCCATCAGCAGCGGGGTTGGAGGGGCTTCTCCCACATCTGACTTGACTTGGTGCATAATCCTTCTAGAACGTGGGCTCGTCCGGGGTGCTTCCATCTTCAGCTGAGTACTCATAACTGAAGGAATCGGGATCCTCGAATCCCTCTTCTACAGTTGGATAAAAATGCAAGGGTGAGCACTTGGTGCTCAGCAACACTCATTCCAGGGATTAATGCAATTGTACTTACATGAGGGTGGAGCATATGATTTCGGGGTTTCAGTTTCATATGGATAGAGATATGTAGATTTCCAAGTCAATTGTTCAGTAAAACAATACTTTTGTCATGAAAATGATACTTTAAACATTAAACAGGTTTTCAATAAAACATTAGATGTAGTGGTCTCCCATGAGTTACTACTTTGTTAACCGTATTATGAAAACATTCCAAAACATTACTTGTGCTATAACCCATGGATAACATCCACTACGAAAAGACTCCTGAATCTGGGAGTACAGAGTATCCGATACTTCTTTTACACTTTGCAAAGGTGTACCTCTTTTAAATCCACTGGTTCACTCGGCTTTCAAGTCGGATCAGCTCCATGTGACTTATACACATGTGACAAGGCCGAGATCACACAACGCTTTTACAATTCAGTATTAACAGTATCCCTGCCCGGTAAATAGACAGTTAAGTCTCAAGTACCGTTGTGGGTCTTCCCCACTGCCTTACTTCCTAGCCTCTCTGGTCTATGTTCCCTCAGGACACATAGCCTTGATCTATGTCCACGCGAGACATACGACCATTTAAGATTACAACCGCTCACAGCTTAATCAGGTCTAGGGCGCCTTCCTTCTTTTACGCCTTTTCCTCTCATCATTTTTCTGACTCACATCACTCATGGCCGAACCTTGGCCTTCCAGTTTCCACGCGAGAAACCAGATCGTCAAACCATGCAGGGAACTGCTAATACCAAAAAGCTACTGAGTTGTGCCTGTCCCATACCAGGCAAGTGGTTGGTACGTTTACAATTCGTATAGAGACACAGCACAAGGTTCTTGTCCTTATAAACCAATAGTGAGGGGCATTCACATTCCCTGGTGCGCACCGCACCCTCTCCATACAAACCAATCCTCACTACTGATCCCTTTTATCAATTTTCTTGACAAAACGGTTTTCATTATAATTTCTCATGTATTTGACCATTTCAAGTTTAATGTGGATATTCAGTATATGAGTCCTAGGGTGACAAAAGTATATATATGATGGTTCAATAACAAAAGGGGTTTCATGGTTCTCTAGGTAATATCTACTCATGTCATTCAAACATGACTTGTATCTCAAATAAGTGTGCATAGTAAGAAACAGTGAATATACTTCATATGAAAATATTGGGTGAGACATGATCAAAGGAATGAGGCTTGCCTTGCGATGTTGGGTCTAAATACTCAGACGGATCTTCAAAGACTTCTTCCGCTCCTTCAGCTTCTGACTCTGAGGCAATCAACCAACACACAAACACATACCATAAGCATACAGAAAATAGTTTCCATAGAAATTATTAAGTAAATAAGTCATGCATTCAGGTGAAAAGGTTAGGGTAAGGTCACAAGGGCTCTGGTCGAAGAAACGGCTAAAAAGGATTGAACGTCGAAGGGTCGACATTCGGTTCATGGCTTTGGCATAGCTTCAAACTGATCTTAGGATGGTTTTCTGGAGAAGTGATAGAAGGGAAAGATGTAGAACACAACTCCAGGAATCTAGGGGAGAAAGTGACATTTCCATTGCTCAACCAGAAGGGGTCAAACAAGGCTAATGCCAGTGGCTGACATGCACTGACATAGTGCTGGACATGGCCAGAAACTAGGGCATGGCTTAACTTTTGATCCAGGGCTCCAATTGATGCAACACTTTGTCTGGGAGATAGGCATTACTAACAGGAACAAAATACTCAACAGGGACAAGAGCTGAAAGTGGCCGGAGGGTGGCCAAATTCGGCGATGAACTGCGGTGGCGACACGGCACAGACATTGATCTGGACAAGAGTTTGACAAAGGCATAACTCACAATCTAGGCAGATCCAGGTGTCGAGCTAGTGGAAGAAATTGCTCAGGGAGGTGAGGCGAAGCTAAGGGACAAAGTGGTGTCGGCTGAATCGGCCGGGAACGAATTCCGGCAACCGGCGCTGGAGAAGATGACACTGGAGCTCGGGGATTTTTGATTCAGGGCGAATGAGCTCAATTCCAAGCTTGGGGATGATCTCTAGGGTACAACAAGGCTACTGGAGGGGTTAATTTCATTGGAGATCGGCCGGAGGGGCTCGGCGACGAGGTCCGGCGAACTGGCTGAGGTTCCAGTTTGGGATTTCTTCGATTTGAGCGTAATTGGTGATCCTGATTCAACAGGCTTGCTAAGAAATGGCTAAGGATCAATTTCTACTACTGGGACGAGAGCTAATTCGGGATGAAATGGTTAGCATTGGGGAAACACGGCAATTGGGCCTTTCCGGCGATCACCGGCGATGGGGATCGATCTGGTGCAATTGGTTGCTACTACACAGAAAGGGTGAAGAGGGGAACTCACTGGTGAACTTGGATTGGAGAATGGTGCAGTGAAATGGGCTGGCACCGTGAGCTCACTCACTGGCTCGCCGGAGAAGAAGGTGAAAACGGCGAGAGCTCTGGAAAAATGGCTAAGTCCTGAGATGAAGCTTAAGCACAGTACTGGAGGGTTTAAATAGGTCCAAGGGCGGAGTTAGCGAGGGATTAAACGACAGTGGTTGCTTGCGCCGGGGAGAAGTTTGTCGGGCGCAGGCGCAACAGCGGCGAACGGCGATGTGATCACGCTCAGGCGGTACTGCAGCTTTGCCAGCGACGCCAGGGTGCCTTGGAACTTCGTCCGGGACGGCGCAGATGCGGAGGCGACAACGTAGCTCCGGCAACGACACGTACACGCATGCAATTGCCACGGCAACGGGAGCGCGCGCGAAAACAAAGCTCGGGAGCGCGGCCGTTTATCCGCTGGGCAAGGCGACGCAACGGTGCTGGCACGTGCGCACGGGTTGGCTCAGATGTTCACGACACAGGTCGACAAGAAGCGGTGGCCGGCGGCGAGCAAGCACGGCGAAAACCACGGCGCGGCAACGGCGGCTCGCGCTGGTCGTGGGCAACGACCAGGGGCTAGTCGAAAACAGCCGAAAAGAATAGAAGGGCTGATTTGCAATTTTGAAACTTGCTCCAGGGACTGTTCTGTGAGGAAAACTTGAATAGAACTTGGGCCTGTTTGCAAATTTGGAGATCTGAGGGTCTGATCTGAAATCTGATTTCGCAGCTAAGTTGCAAAAGATTATTAGAACTCATCTGGCCAAACTTTGGTAAGATCAAGCAAGATCTGAAGGGTTTCGACAAAAATTAGGGAAAACAGTTTAGGGTAAAATAGGGTAATTAGGGTTTTAAAATGGCAAAGGTTGAAACTCAGCTTTAGGATGAGATTTTGGGGATGATCCCGAAGGGAAAAATGTTTTGAACAACATTTAGAAGGGAATGGCTGAAGCAGATTAGGGTTTGGGGTCAAGATGTGGATTTTGGCTATTTTAGGGTTTGGCAAAACAGGGGTGTTACACCAAACACTCAGACCCGTCATCGGGCACATCCTCCTCCGGGAGTCGATTGTCTCCTCAGAGACGGAGTTCTTGGATGTTTTTCTCGGAGATATTATTCCCGGTTCCCCGTTCTAACGGCGACCGGACGGTTGTCTCCCGGAAAAATCACCTCTGGAAATTCTGTCTAGGATTTTCTCGGACGTTTTTTCCCGGAGGCCTTGTTCCCAGCTCCCCGTTCTCACGGCGACCGGTGAATTCTGGATTTTCCCGGACGTTTTTGCCCGGAGGCCTCATTCCCAGCTCCCTGTTTTCACGGCGACTGGATAGTTCTCCCGGAAAAATCAATTTGTTCCGGAGACCTCGTTCCCGTTCCCCGTTTTCATGGCGACTGGAGAGGTCCCGGAAAAATCTATTTTTTCCCGGAGGCCTTATTCCCGGCTCCCCGTCTTCACGGCGACCGGAGAGTTCTCCTGGAAAAAATTTGTCTTCAATTTTCTCGGACGTTTTTTCCCGGAGGCCTCATTCCCAGCTCCCCATTTTCACGGCGACTGGAGAGCTCCCGAAAAAATCTATTTTTCCCAGAGACCTCATTCCTGGCTCCCCGTTTTCACGGCGACCGGTGAATTTTGGATTTTCCCGAACGTTTCTTCCCGGAGACCTCATTCCCAGCTCCCCGTTTTGACGGTGACTGGAGAGTTCTCCCGGAACAATCTCCCGGAAAAATTGAAATTTTTACCTTGGTAAAACTTGCAAAAATTCTTAAGCAACGTGTCTTCATCCCGTGAGCCTTGTCACCCCCACAGCACGCGGAGCTACCCTTCGGCCCGCTGTAGAGGGGGGGGGATAAGGAGCACCCAGGAACCACACCGTTCCGGACCTTCACAGATAAACGGGCAAACTTAGCTCTATCAAAGAAATCTCAAAGCAAACCAAACACTCAACTTTATTGATCATTCAACCAGAGGACATCTTCCCCCTCTGGTGGGCATCACTACATCGGATACGATGTAACATCCCAGTTTTTGCTATCTTTTCGGCTTGATAGTTAGCATATCTTCTTTGGAATCCCAGATGTCTCAACCCTATTTTGATCCCTTATCTCAAAATCATGATCTTAGGTGTGCCACTACCTTAATCTAAAAAGTTGGCAGTTAAACTTCACCTTTCAGATCATTTTCGCTTTTCAGTCCAAAAGTATTTCAGATTAGTCCTTTTTCAGAATTGTCAAAAGCCCAAAAAGACTAAAAGTTTCAGACCACCTCCAAATTCTGATCTGATCCAATGATTATCTTTCTTTCACTTTTCTAAATGTTTTTCCCTTCTGGAAGAACTCAAAAATCTCAACTGAAACCCTAGTTTCAGCCTCACGAAATTTTCAAACCCTAATTACCATGTTTACCCTGTTTTCGATTTTTGTCAAAATCACCAGATATTATCGGATTTTGCCATTCTTCCTGCTAGATGAGTTCAAGTGTTTTGGTGACACTCATCTGCAAAGTCAGATTTCAAAACAGCCCTCCAAATCCCCAGATTTGCAAACAGGTCCTAAATCCCGAAGTGAATTCTCGCAAATCAGTCCAAAGCTTCACGGATTAGTCCCTGGCCCCTTTTCGACCTCGACCAGGGCTGAGCCCGTGAACGACCACGACTAGAGGTCACCTTGACCACAGCCGCTGTTGTTCACAGTGAACCGGCACAGCAAGCTTCACCGCCGGCCAGTTTTGCCTTCATCAACGGCCATGACCTACGTGTCCGCGCGTGGTGATCGCGTCGCGCCAAAGAACTCCACTGTGGCGACAACCAGAGACCGCCAGCAATGCCGTTCGCGCGTGCGTGCCTGCTGCTGTCAGAACTTTAGTGCCACTTCGCCGGCATACCAAAGCTCGCCATCCCGTCGTTCTGCCAAACCGGATATCACGCGATTTTTCTCCTCTGGCAGAGCCACTGCCGTGTCCCAACGCCACCTCGATGCCGCTCCAGCGCCAGTCGAGCATCCCCGCTCGATTCACTGCAACTACCGAGGACCCAGCCCCTGGCTATATAAAGCCCCCTCGCCCAGAGCTTCCTGCTTCACACCACACCTCACCAGCAGCTTCGTAGCTTGGCTCTCTCGTTCGCCATCATCTTCCCCGACGAGCTACCGGAGGAGCTCTCATTGCCAGCCCAAGCCTCAGCTTCTCTCTTCAATCGGAGTTCACCAGTGAGTTCCCCTCACCTCCCTCTCTGTTTCATGGTGTTTACTTGAACCCCGGCGAAACCTAGCGCCGGCGACCGCCGGATTTATCTTTTGCCCTGTTCTTCCAATGCCGACCGATTCAAGCCAAATTGAACCTCGTGCTGGTAGAGTAAAGTGTCCAGTGAGTCAGGAGAGGTAAGCCCGCAAGATTGGAATCTTCAATTTTACCCCGAGCGAAGAATCCCCAATTTGGGATTTCGGCAGTTCACCGAAGATCGCCGCCAAGCTTCTCCAGTATTTCCTTGACCAAATTGAACCCCCCAGTAGCTTCTTGTTGACCCCAGGATGCTTCACAAGCTTGGAATTGAGCTCAAGTGCCTTAAATTGAAAACGCCCATTCTATGTCTTCGTCTTCGGCTCAGTTCACCGGAGTTCGCTTCCCGGCAGATCTAGCTGATGCCAATTTGTCTTTTAACTAGGCCTCAACCCCTTGAGTATTTTATTCCACTAGCCCGAACCTTGAATTTGCCCAGATCAAAAGTTATTCCCTTGCCAAGTTTCTGTCCAGAACTATGCCTGTGCCGTGTCGCCACCGTAGTTCATCGCAGCTGTTCATCGCCGTCCGGCCATCTTTTGCCCTGAAACCACCGCCAATTGAAGCCCAGAACCATATTTAACCCTCTGCCCTAGTTTTTGACAATGTCAGTGCAGTGTCAATGCATGTCAGTCACTGACATTGGCTCTGTTTAACCCTTTCTATTTGAGCAATTGAAATACCACTTTGTCCACTAAGCTCCTGGAGCCATGTTCTACAATATTCTCTACTGTCACATCTCCAGAAAACATACCTAGAGCTAACTTAGGGCTATGTCTAGCCATGAACCGAATGTCAGCCTTTCGACATTCAAGTTCTTTTGAGCCCATCTCTTCAATCAACACCCAAGTGACCTTGTCCAAACCTTTCCCCTACATGCATGATATATTTACTTATTAGTACAACTATTCCTGTGTGCTTATATGGTGTGTTTGTATTATTTGTATCCGCCGTGGAACCAGAAGTTGAAGGAGCGGAATAAATCTTCGAAGAATCGTCTGAGCGGCTAGACCCATCACTGCAAGGCAAGTCTCAAACCCTTGATCATGTCTAGCCTAATATTTTGAAATGAAGTATGTTAGCTGCTTTCAAGTATATGCATGCCTTATATTCAAATGAGAACTATATTCAAATAAAGTGGTACATATGACCTAAATGATTGTGAAGCCCCTTTTGTGATTGAATATCCTTGCACCCTTGTCACCCTAGAATATCATGCTTAGGCTATGCTATGCTCAAGATTATATGTTAAATGTAAATGGTCACATGTGAGAAAAGCATATTCAAAACCCTCTTTTGTGAAAGAAAATGTGATTGGAATCGATAGTGAGGATGGTTTGATCAGTTGGCGCTGTGTGCACACTGGGAATGTGAAAGACTCCTCACTAAAGATTCATAAGGACTAAAACCTTGTGTTGTACTTCCATGCGGCATGAAAAACGTACCAACCACTTACCCGGTTTGGGATGGGCGCAACATAGTAGCTTTCTCAGTATTAGCTTTTCCCTGCAATGGTTGTCGGTATGGTTTCTTGCGAGAAACTGGTGGGCCAGTGAGGGCCATGAGTGATGTGAGTTCAGAAAAATTATGAGAGAAAAAGGTGGAAAGAAGGAAGTCGCCCTACGCCTGATTAAGTCGTACGCGGCTGTAATCAAAAGAGGCTATGTGTCTTGCGAGAACATAGACCAAGGCTAGGAAGTAAGGCAGTGGGGAGGACCCACAACGGTAATAAGGACTGGAATGTCTATTTACCGGGCAGGGAATTGTTAATGCCAGGATTGTAAACTGTTGTGTGATCTCGGCCTTGTCACATGCGTAAAAGTCGCATGGAGAGGTACCAACTTGAAAGCTGAGTGATCGGTGGATTAAGGTGGTACACCTTTGCAGAGTCATAAAAAGTATCGGATACTCTGAGCTCCCAGGTCATGGAGTCTGCATGCGGTGGATCTATCCACATCGATGCAGCACAAGTAGCTTTTGGAAGATTTTTCACAAAATCTGAGTAAAGTGGTGACTCATGGGAGACCGCCACACATAACATCTTTCTGAAAATCTAGCTTAGGGTTTTAAAAGCCTCGCTTTTGAAAACAAAACCCTTTTTTTTCAAAATTGAGAGTGAAAATCTATTCTATAAGCCAAAGAGCCACTCTTTGAGAATTTCCCACTCATCTATATATATCTGCATTCTTATTTGGGAGTTGTTGAGCACCATGTGGACAATGTGCTCACCCTTGCTTTTGCAAACAAAATTTAGAAGAAGAATTCATTGACCCTGAGTCCTACGGTCTTGAACCCAACATGGAACAAGAAGAAACTGCTCCAGAAGATCCAGCCTGTTAGAGGGTCACTTACCAAGTGGAGTCCGATGTGGAGAAGGCCCGTGCAACACCGCTGCAGTTGAAGAAGAAGTCAGATGAAGTCCTTTTGCTTACTGTTGTTGTTTTATTTTGTGCCGACCTTTGTGTCGAAGAAAACTACTTAATTTTGTATCAACATTAGAGAGCGTCATTTTGGCGCTATGTTATTGTGATGTTGGTCCCTGTGATCAGCACTTGTTTTAATTACTTGCATTTTTATATAATGCATCTTGTTGTTGTGAGCTGCAATGTACCAATTCTGAGTGTGTTGGGGGAAATCTCCATGCGGTCAAGTCCAGGTAAGTTCATGATTGCCCGGGGACAGTGGCCTCCGGTGCCTGCCCCGGGCACCGCCTTTTAGGCCCCCGGGACCGTGCCCCCCGGGCATGACCCGGGCGCCGCCATTTGCCCGGGGACAGTGGCCTCCGGTGCCTGCCCCGGGCGCCGCCATGTGGCCCCCGGGACCGTGCCCCCCGGGCATGTCCCGGGCGCCGCCATTTGGCCCGGGGACAGTGGCCTCCGGTGCCTGCCCCGGGCGCCGCCATGTGGCCCCCGGGACCGTGCCCCCCGGGCATGTCCCGGGCGCCGCCATTTGGCCCGGGGACAGTGGCCTCCGGTGCCTGCCCCGGGCGCCGCCATGTGGCCCCTGGGACCGTGCCCCCCGGGCATGACCCGGGCGCCGCCATTTGCCCGGGGACAGTGGCCTCCGGTGCCTGCCCCGGGCGCCGCCATTTGGCCCCCGGGACCGTGCCCCCCGGGCATGTCCCGGGCGCCGCCATTTCGCCCGGGGACAGTGGCCTCTGGTGCCTGCCCCGGGCGCCGCCATTTGGCTCCCGGGACCGTGCCCCCCCGGCATGTCCCGGGCGCCGCCATTTTGCCCGGGGACAGTGGCCTCTGGTGCCTGCCCCGGGCGCCGCCATTTGGCCCCCGGGACCGTGCCCCCCGAGCATGTCCCGGGCGCCGCCATTTGGCCCGGGGACAGTGGCCTCCGGTGCCTGCCCCGGGCGCCTGCCATTTGGCTCCCGGGACCGTGCTCTCCGGGCATATCCCGGACGTCATCGCCTTCCTAAAAGGTAAAACCCCTGTTTGTTTATCACGTGCAGGTCACGCGAGGGACGCCTCGGGAATCAGCGACCACCTGTCAAGCATCCAAGACGTTTGACCGGGAGAAGGACGGTCCTACCCTTCAATCCGACGGTGGCTTCCGGGGTAGTTTAGGTTTTTTGCTTCTTTTTGGGGCTATAAATAGCCCTTGTACCCCTCTGTTGTAAAGGATCAACTCATTATTATTAGGAATAGCTAATCTCACAGACGTGCTCCGGAAGCCTCTCCCCCGGAGAGAGCCTCCCCAGCCGACTTCGGTCGGGAGCGCGTCGACAGGACTAGGGCCCCCACTGGGACCCGAACCTGTATAAATCTTCGTGTCTTCTATTGTGTTTGTCCGGCGGGGGAGGACCGGTCGCTCGGTCAACCCGCGCTGCGTGATTTCCGCTAGGATCGTCTTCAAAACCTGCCGGGGTATTCTCAATACCACGACAGTTGGCGCCGACCGTGGGGACCCGTGACGAATCGCCATGGCTCCTCCGAGAACAAGGGCCCGCGCCCTTCCCGGTGACGCCGGTCTCGGTGACCTGGCGCCACCCGTCCGGGACGCTGCTGTTCCGGCGCTTCCGTCCAGAGGCGACCATTTCCAGGTACCGCCTCCCACCTTTCCTCTCAATCTAGGCGCCTCCACCTCCGGGTCGCTCCCGGCGGCCGCGGGGACCTCGGCCGGGACGAGTTTCCCCCCGACGGCTCCCCCGGCTCCCCGGGATGCCCTGCTGGAGGCTCTCGTGGAGGGTCAGCTCCGCGCCCAGCGCTCTATGGACGAGCTCCTTAGTGCGTTGGCGCGGCCCTCGGCCCCCACATTTTCGTCGCACCCGTATCCGGGGATCATGCCCCCGTTTATGGGATACCCAGCGGCCCCTCCGGCGTCAGTGGGGCTGTCTACCCCGTATAATCCCGCTGGGGGGTTCCCTCCCCCCGCAGGATATACTTTCGGACACTTCTCGGCACCCGGGCCTGTCCCGGTGCCGGGAGGCTATTTCATGCCCGGGCCCTTCGCGGCACCAGGGGGGTACCCCGTCCCTGGCTCGCTTCCGGGGCTGGGGGGTCATTTCATGCCGGGGGCTATTCCTACGCCGGGAGCCAGTCCCACCCCCCGCGTTGCGTTTACCGCACCGGGGCCGGTCGACAGAGCAGCTCCCGTGCCTCAGCGAATTTCCCCCCGCATTGGCTCCCCAACCCCGGACGTCGCCGAGGGGGCTCACCCCCCACTGGTTCCGGATGTCACAGGGGCTTCCCCCTTTCCGGTCCCGGTCGTTGCCACGGGGGCCCCCTCTTCGGATCCAAACGCCGCCCCGGGCGCCCCCTCCCCGGTTCCGGATGGTGCAGGGTCTCCCCCCTTTCCGGTCCGGGGGGTCCGTCGCAGGGGGCTCCCCCCAGCAGGTCCCGGTAGCTCCCGGGCCGGCTGCTACAGTGCAGGAGCTCCCTCCCCCAGCGAAGCAGGTCCGCTTCTCCCGGGGGGAGGTCGAGCGAATGCATTCTCCCAGCCGCGGGGAAGAGCTCCCCCCTGGTCGTTGTCGCAGGGAGCCTCGCTCTCGCACCGGTCGGGGGAAGAGACCCGCCGAAGAACCATCCTCCCCGGAGGGAAGCCCGGACATCCGGGAAATCAGTCCCGGCCCGGAAGAGAAGCGTCGCCACCACCACTCTGGCGGCGCTCTTGGGCCGCTACCTGACTCGGATAACGAGGGGGCGTCCCCCGTTAAAGAAGACAGTGACTGGGGCTCCCCCCGGGAAGTGCAGGGGGCGAACCAGCCTCTATGTCGAAGACTCCGCAGCATCCGATGGCCGCGGCCCAACCGTCCCCCGCACATCGAACATTATAATGGTGAAGCGGACCCTTACGAGTTCGTGCAGATCTACTCCACAGCCATCTCCGCGGCGGGGGGGGACGAGAGCGTCCAATGCAACGTCTTCCCCCTCTACCTCACCGGCATTGCCCGCTCCTGGTTTTACAATCTGACGGCGGGCTCCATCAAGTCCTTCTCGCAGCTGAAGCGGGAGTTCTGCGCCAACTTTCAGGGAAATTACGTACCTCCCCTGGATTCTTCACAGCTGTACACAGTGCGCCAGAGGACCGGGGAGACCATCAGAAGCTTCTTCAAGCGCTTTGCCCAAGTAAAAAGCAAAGTGGCCCACGTCCCGGACTCCACAGTGATCGAAGCCTGCAAAAGCGGGATCCTCCCGGGGGAACTCCACCGAAGACTCTCTCGAAGCTGCCCCTCTTCCGCCGACGAGCTCTTTAACGTACTCGAAAAGTACGCTCGCGCGGAGGAAGACGACATCTGGAAGAAGACCCAGGGGGCCCCTGCCCCCGCCGAGCGGGGGGCCCGGGATCCCCCTAGGCGCCCCAGGCAGGGGGGCCGTAGCGAACCACGGCCTCGGGACACTTTTGTCCTCGAGGGCGGAGGCAGCTCGCGCGACCCCCCGAAGGGCAACCGCCCCTTTCCCAAGCCGAGAGGCCATGGGGGGGGACAGTCTTCGCGCGGCCGCGAAGGCCCCGCGGGGAGAAACCGGGAAGGACCGTGGTGCAGCTTCCACGGGTCCAGTACCCACGCCACCCGAGATTGCCACCAGCTGCTGCAGCACTTCGCGGCGTTCCTCGACCAGCGCGGACAGGGGGGGGGGACTCCGGCCTCCTTGCCCCCTCTGCCAGCTGTTCCGGCCCTTCCCGCTCCCGCGGGGGGGCAGCAGGTGCAGGAGGGGGAGCCTTCAGACGCTCTCCCCTTTCAAACTTCTCAGCGCCGCATCAACGTCATCGTAGGGGGCTGTGAGACCCCCATTTGAGGATCACCTTGGTAACCGCCCAGGTAGGTTACGCACAGCAGGATGACACATGAGCTCCAAACCAGACAAGCATAGTAATAACATTAAACAAATATCAGGCCAACATGGCCAATATTACATAACCAAAGCACCAAAAATGGCGCTGAGTAGAGTTGCTAAGAAAATAACAAGTTTGTCAGAACCAGAATCGGTATCCAAGTACCGAACACACAGCATAAAGCACAAGGCAACAACGAAAAGCTTGATTTCCATCCGCAGCGGGATTGGAGTGGCTCCTCCCACATCTGACTTGACTTGGTGCGCAATCCTTCTAGAACGTGGGCTCGTCCGGGGCACTTCCATCTTCTGCCGGGAACTCATAACTGAAGGTATCGGGATCCTCGAATCCCTCTTCTACAGTTGGAAGTAAATGCAAGGGTGAGCACTTGGTGCTCAGCAACACTCATTCCGGGGATTATAGTAATTGTACTTATATGAGGGTGAAACATATGATTCAAGGGTTTTAGTTTCATAGGGATAGAGATATATAGATTTCCAAGTTATTTGTTTAATAAAACAGTACTTTGTCATGAAAATAGTACTTTAAACATTAAACAGGTTTTCAATAAAAACATTAGATGTAGTGGTCTCCCATGAGTCACTACTTTGTTAACCGTATTATGAAAACATTCCAAAACGTTACTTGTGCTATAACCCATGGATAACATCCACTACGAAAAGACTCCTGAACCTGGGAGTACAGAGTATCCGATACTTCTTTTACACTTTGCAAAGGTGTACCTCTTTTTAAATCCACTGGTTCACTCGGCTTTCAAGTCAGATCAGCTCCATGTGACTTATACACATGTGCCAAGGCCGAGATCACACAACGCTTTTACAGTTCAGTATTAACAGTATCCCTGCTCGGTAAATAGACAGTTAAGTCTCAAGTACCGTTGTGGGTCTTCCCCACTGCCTTACTTCCTAGCCTTTCTGGTCTATGTTCCCACAGGACACATAGCCTTGGTCTATGTCCACGCGAGACATACGACCATTTAAGATTACAGCCGCTCACGGCTTAATCAGGTCTAGGGCGCCTTCCTTCATTTACGCCTTTTCCTCTTATCATTTTTCTGACTCACAACACTCATGGCCGAACCTTGGCCTTCCAGTTTCCACGCGAGAAACCAGATCGTCAAACCATGCAGGGAACTGCTAATACCAAAAAGCTACTGAGTTGTGCCTGTCCCATACTAGGCAAGTGGTTGGTACGTTTACAATTCGTATAGAGACACAGCACAAGGTTCTTGTCCTTATGAACCAATAGTGAGGAACATTCACAATCCCTGGTGCGCACCGCACCCTCTCCATACAAACCAATCCCCACTACTGATCCCTTTTATCAGTTTTCTTGACAAAACGGTTTTCATTATAACTTCTCATGTATTTGACCATTTCAAGTTTAATGTGAATATTCAGTCTATGAGTCCTAGGGTGACAAAAGTATATATAAGAAGGTTCAATAACAAAAAGGGTTTCATGATTCATTAGGGAATATCTACTCATGTCATTCAAACATAACTTGTATTTCAACTAAGCATGCATAGTACGAAACAGTGAATATACTTCATATAAAATATTGGGTGAGACATGATCAAGGGAATGAGGCTTGCCGTGCAATGTTGGGTCTAAAAACTCAGACGGATCTTCAAAGACTTCTTCCGCTCCTTCAGTTTCTGACTCTGCGGCAATCAGACAACACACAAACACATACCACATAAGCATACTGAAAATAGTTTCTATAGAAAGTATTAAGTAAATAAGTCCTGTATGCAGGGGAAAAGGTTAGGGTAAGGTCACAAGGGCTCTGGTCGAAGAAACGGCTAAAAAGGATTGAACGTCGAAGGGTCGACATTCAGTTAATGGCTTTGGCATAACTGGAAACTAGTCTTGGGATGGTTTTCTGGAGAAGTGATAGAAGAGAAAGTTGTAGAACACAACTCCAGGAATCTAGGGGACAAGGTGGCATTTCAATTGCTCAACCAGAAGGGGTCAAACAAGGCTAATGCCAGTGGCTGACATGCACTGACATAGTACTGGACGTGGCTAGAAACTAGGGCATGGCTTAACTTTTGATCCAGGGCTCCAATTGATGCACCACTTTGTCTATGAGGTAGGCATTACTAACAGGAACAATATACTCAACAGGTACAAGGGCTGAAAGTGGCCGGAGGGTGGCCAAATCCGGCGATGAACTACGGTGGCCTGGACATGAACTGAGTTACTGGACAGTGATCTTGGCATAGGCATAACTCACAATCTAGGCAGATCCAGGTGTCGAGCTAGTGGAAGAAATTGCTCAGGGAGGTGAGGCGAAGCTAAGGGACAAAGTTTCAGGGGCTAGATCGGCCGGGAACAAATTCCGGCGACCGGCGCTGGAGAAGATGACACTGGAGCTCGGGAATTTTTGATACAGGGCGAATGAGCTCAATTCCAAGCTTGGGAATGATCTCTAGGGCACAACAAGGCTACTGGAGGGGTTAATTTCATTAGAGATCGGCCGGAGAAGCTTGGCGTCGAAGTCCGGCGAACTGCCGAGGTTCCAATTTGGGATTTCTTCGATTTGAGCTTAATTGGGGATTCTGGTTCTACAGGCTTGCTCTACTAAGCTTACTGATCAACTTCTTCTACAGGATTGAGGGTTAATTTGGGCTGAATTGAACGACATTGGGGAAACAGGGCAAATCGGGAATCCGGCGATCACCGGCGATGGGGATCGATCTAGTGCAATTGGCTGCTATGACACAGAGAGGGGAACGAGGGGAACTCACTGGTGAACTTGGATTGAAGAGAGGGGCTGTGGAAAGGGCTAGCACCGTGAGCTCTCTCACTGGCTCACCGGAGAAGAAAGCGAAAACGGCGAGAAACTGGAAATTGGCTAAGTCCTGAGGTTGTGCTTCTTCACAGCACTGAGAGGGGTTTAAATAGGCACGGGGACGGAGCTTGCGAGGGAAACGCGACAGCGGTTGCTTGCGCCGGGGAGAAACTTGTCGGGCGCAGGCGCAACGATGGCGACGGCGACGTGATCGCGCTTCAGGCGGTGCTGCAGCTTTGCCAGTTGCCTTGGGACTTCGCCTGGAACGGCGCAGATGCGGAGGCAACAGCAAGGCTCCGGCAACGACACGTACACGCATGCAACTGCCACGGCAACGAGAGCGCGCGCGAAAACAAAGCTCGGGAGCGCGGCCGTTTATCTGCTGGGCAAGCACGGCGAGAACACAGCGCGGCAACGGTGGCTCGAGCACTGGTCGTGGCAACGACCAGGGGCTGGTCGAAAGGACCTGAAAATAATGTTTGGGCCGGTTTGTAAATTCTGAAACTTGTTCCAGGGGCTGTTCCGTGAGGAAAGTTTGAATAGGATATGGACTTGATTGCAAATCTGGAGATCTAAGAGTTCGATCTGAAATCTGATTTCGCAGCTAAGATGCAAAAGATTAGTAGAACTTATCTGGCCAAAGTTTGGTAAGATCAGGTAAGATCTGAAGGGTTTCGACAAAATTGGGGAAAACAGTTTAGGGTAAAATAGGGTAATTAGGGTTTTAAAAATGGCAGGGCTTGAAACTCAGCTTTAGGGCGAGATTTTGGAGATGGTCCCGAAGGGAAAAATGTTCTGAACAGCATTTAGAAGGGAATGGCTGAAGCAGATTAGGTTTTGGGCTCCGGATGTGGATTTTGGCTATTTTAGGGTTTAGCAAAAACAGGGGTGTTACAAATCTACCCACCTTAGAAACAATCTCGTCCTCGAGATTAGGGCAGGTCAGAGAATAGGAAGGGAAATTCTCGTCGGAGATCTTCTTCTTTTTCCCAAGTTGACTCCTCCTCTGAGTGATTGTTCCACTGGACTCTACAGAATCGGAGGGTTCTTGACTTTAGCACTTTCTCTTTGGTTTCCAGAATTCTAATAGGGTATTCTTGACAAGATAAGTCTGGTTGAATCTCATTCTCTGTAGGAGATATCTGTTCTGTTGGTTTTCTCAAGCATTTCTTCAGCTGAGATACATGAAACACGTCATGAATTCCGCTCAGTTCTGGTGGCAGTTCCAACTTGTATGCCATTTCGCCTCGCTTTTCCAGAATTCGATATGGTCCCACATATCTAGGCTTTAACTTTCCCTTCATCTGGAATCTTTGAACTCCTTTGTATGGCATAACCTTGAGATACACGTAATCGCCCTCTTCAAATGATAGCTCTCTTCTACGATTATCTGCATAGCTTTTCTGTCTAGATTGAGCTGTTTTCAGTTTTTCTTGTATGATCCTGACGTGGGCTGTGGCTTCTTCTACCAATTGGGGTCCTAGATGTTGCTTTTGACCAATTTCTATCCAATACAAAGGCGTGCGGCATCTTCTTCCATATAGGGCTTCATATGGTGCCATTTGCAGGCTTGCTTGGAAACTGTTGTTGTAGGTGAATTCTGCGTAAGGTAGAAATAACTCCCAAGAGTCTCCATAGTCCAAAACACAAGCCCTCAACATATCTTCCAAAATTTGGTTTACTCTTTCAGTCTGACCTCCAGTTTGAGGGTGGTAAGCGGTACTGAACTTTAACTTTGTGCCCAGGGCTTTCTGCAACTCTTGCCAAAATCTTGAAACGAACTGGGCCCCTCTATCGGAAACGATAGCCTTCGGCACTCCGTGCAAGACAACTATTCTGTTGAGATACAGCTCTGCTAAGTCCTTAGCTGTATATAGGGTCTTCACTGGGAGAAAATGTGCTACTTTTGTTAATCTATCTACTATGACCCATATAGAATCGAATCCTTTTCTCGTCCTTGGTAGTCCCACAATAAAATCCATTCCGATTTCATCCCACTTCCACTCTGGGATTCGTAGAGGTTGTAGCGGTCCCGCAGGCTTTTGATGTTCTGCTTTCACTCTTTGGCATGTGTCACAAGTTGCGACAAACTTGGCAATCTCTCTCTTCATTCCTTTCCACCAAAAATTTTTCTTCAAGTCCTTGTACATTTTGGTGCTGCCTGGGTGTATGGAATATGGGGTTTGATGAGCCTCTTGCATGATCAGGCTTTTGATCTCATTGTCATTTGGAATGCAGATACGGTCATCGTACCATAGAATTCCCTGTTCATCTTCTCGAAGGTTGGTTGTATCTTTGCTCTTCATGTCCTCCTTCATCTCTTGAAGGTCTGGGTCCATTGCTTGAGCTTGTCTGATCTTATCCTTCAATTCACATTCCATCTTTAGTGTAGCGATGGTTCCTTGGTCCACTAATTCCAGTTGCAACTTTTCGAAATCCTTGATCAGTTGTGTCGGCACTTCTAGCTGTGTTATCTGGTTATAACGAGACTTCCTGCTCAAAGCATCAGCTACTACGTTGGCTTTTCCCGGGTGATAGTGGATCTCTAGATCATAATCTTTGATCAGTTCTAGCCATCTTCTCTGCCTCATATTCAACTCCTGTTGCGTGAAGATATACTTCAGGCTCTTATGATCCGTATAAATTTCGCACTTACTGCCTAGTAGGTAGTGTCTCCATATCTTTAGTGCATGTACGACAGCAGCTAACTCTAAATCATGTGTTGGATAATTCTCCTCATGAGGTCGTAGCTGTCTAGAAGCATAAGCTATCACTTTCCTTTCTTGCATCAATACACATCCTAATCCTTGTTTGGAGGCGTCACAGAAGACTTGAAAATCCTTTTTGACGTCCGGCAGTATCAGGATTGGTGCAGTTGTCAGTCTTTTCTTCAGTTCCTCAAAACTTCTTTCGCACTCCTCGGTCCAATTAAAAGGGGCATTCTTCTTCAGTAGCTGGGTCAGCGGTTTGGTGATCTTCGAGAATCCTTCTACGAATCTTCGATAATATCCCGCTAATCCCAAGAAACTTCTAACTTCTGTTGCGGTTTCAGGTTGTTTCCAATCGGTAACAGCTTGTATCTTCAACGGGTCCATAAATATTCCTTCTCCTGAGATGATGTGTCCCAAGAAAGAAATCTTCTTCAACCAAAAAGCACATTTGCTAAACTTGGCATATAGCTGGTGGTCTGCCAGTTTCTATAGCACTAGCACTATCCTCAGGTGATGTGCGTGCTCCTCCTCTGTCTTAGAGTAGACAAGGATATCATCCACAAATACAATGATGTACTTATCCAGGAATTCCATGAGGATCTTATTCATTAGATTCATGAATACCGCGGGTGCATTAGTTAATCCAAAGGGCATCACTGTGAACTCATGCAACCCATATCTGGTCACGAAAGCAGTTTTAGGAATGTCCTGTTCTCGGATCCTTAGCTGGTGGTATCCCGATCTCAGGTCTATTCTTGAGAACACTTTTGCTTCTCTGAGTTGGTCAAAAAGATCATCTATCCTTGGTAAGGGGTATTTGTTCTTGATGGTCATGTCGTTTAGCTTGCGGTAGTCTATGCAAAGTCGCATGCTACCATCTTTCTTCTTAACAAAGAGCACTGGGGCTCCCCATGGTGATGAGCTTGATCTGATGAATCCTTTTTCTTCCAATTCAGCTATCTGCTTCTTCAATTCCTCTTGCTCATGGCCTGTCATCCGAAACAACTTTCTAGCATATGGCGCAGATCCGGGTTTTAGTTCAATAGTGAACTCTATATCCCTATTTGGTGGCAATCCGGGAAGTTCTTCTGGAAAGATTTCTGGGTACTCATTGACAATCGGTACCTCTTCAAGCTTTACTTCTTCGATGCAGTTCAATCTCTGCAGGTGGTCGCAGATTGGAGTTCTGTCTGCATGGAATGTAATTTGCTTTCCACTGGCATTTGTCAGGGTGATTGTTTTCTTCTCACAATCCATCAATCCCTTATGCTTGGCCAGCCAATCCATTCCAAGAATGACATCCAATCCTTGAAGGTTTAGAACTAGCATGTCTGCCAGGAATTCTAGATTGCCGATACAGAAGGCAACATTTCTACAGATAGAATTAACAATCATCCTAGCACCAGGTGACTGAATGATGATAGGATGCTCTAAAGCAACCACAGGCAAGTTATTACTCAACAAGCAATCTTTTGACATGAATGAATGAGTTGCACCGGGATCAAATAAAACAACTGAAATCTGAGAGGAGATCAAGAGTCTACCGATCACGACGTCAGTTGCCTCTCCTGCTTCTGTAGCAGTCACGAAGTTGAGTCTTCCTCCGGTGGTTGGTGTTCCTCTTCCTCTGTTGGTTTGGAATCTTCCTCCTCTGGCTTGTGGTGCTCCTCTGGCAATAGTTCGTGCAGGTGCAGGGGATTTGGCTGCCTGAGCTTTAGCAACGCTGGGAGGTAAATGCCGAAATGGACAAGTCTCTCTGTGGTGTCCTCTTCTGCCACAATGGAAACATTCTGCATTCTTCAGTGTACAATCTCTATAGAGGTGACTCCCTTTGCATCCGGGACATGTTAGAGTTGTTGGTGATGAAGTCCTCTGGGGTCTTGGAGGTGCGGGTGGTCTGAAAGCGGCTCTGGCATATGGCGCTGGTCTTCCTCGACTAGAATTTCCTTGTAATGGATATGCTATACTTTTCCTCTTGCGGTCTTCTTCTACCATGCCTCTTTTCTCCTCCATTTTGAGCACTCGATTCACAAGGACTTGGAAGTCCGTGAACTCGTGTGTTGACAGGTGATACTGATATGAGTTTTGTAGGCCTTCGCAGAATCTGTCGATCTTCCGCTCTTCTGTCATGATATCTTCAGGTGCATACCTGGCCAATTTGATGAACTCATGCAAATACTGCTTCACCGTCCTTCCTCCTTGCCTTAGATTCAAGAATTCTCTGCGTTTGGCTTGAATAGCTCCTTTGGGGACATGGTATTTACGGAACTGTTCCTTGAATTCATTCCAGGTAATTGAATTCTGATTAGGGCGTACCGTCTTGTAATTCTCCCACCATGCTGCAGCCGATCCTGTGAGCTGATGGGGTCCATACAGCAGCTTCTCTTCATCATTACACTTGACAGTATCCAATTTCCTCTCAATTTCTCGTAACCAATCGTCTGCCACAATCGGGTCTTCAGTGCAGGAGAAAGTTGGAGGACGTGTCTTTTGAAAATCTGTCAGTCTTGCTCCATTGTTCGAACTTTCCTCGCGGCGTGTTGCGGAGTTTTGCATCAACTATTCCAGAATTTGACTCTGTACCTCTGCGGATCTCTGTCTGTTTTGCTCCATCCATATTAATATTTCCGTCAGATTTCCTCCTTGCGGTACTGAGGCCGATGAATTTGGCTGATCTGAGTCATCTCTAGTCCTTCTTGTTGATGTGTTCCTTGGGACTTCTTCTGAGTCTTGGATTCTACCTCTGGTGTTCACCATTCTGTTCTGACAAGATAATTGAGAAAAGACTACTAATTTAAGAGAGCACAGATTGAACATAAGCTGAAAGAAAAGATCAATCCAAGAGATTGGATTGGAACATGCAATTGCCATTTTCGAAGGTTTTCAAAAGATACAAGGTTTTCACCTTTACAGCTTTAGAGTTACCAACAAACAATACAAACAAAGCAGCTACCACAACAAGAGCTAAAAACTAACGATTACAAGGGTTAAAGCGGAAGGGTCAAGCTGAAGAGAAAACTAGGATCTCCTGTCGGTCTTGGAAGAACTGCAAGGTTCCACTTCTTCAGGGTCTTCCTCTTCTTGATCTTCGTCAGCATCCATAGGGTCCCATTGCATGTCATTGTCCTCTTCTTCCTCAGATGAATCGTTGGTGTTGCATGTAGCAATCTCTTTTCCTTTGCCTTCAGGGACTTCCTTTCCCTTTGCGAGAGTAGGATATTCTGGTGCAGGGGTGTTGATCACAATGCCACGCGAAGCAGGCGTGAAATAACCCAGGTAATCCCTAGGTCTCCCACACTCTTGCGGGCTGTGAGTCTTATCTTCAAGCGGTTCCTCTTGTTCACCGATCCTTCGTCTTCGACTTCTCGAGCTCTGCTAGGTTCAGCCAACTCCTGAATCTGTTTCTCTTTCTCTTGGAGTTCTGAGCGAACCTTTGCAAGCGCTCCTTCGAGATAGTGACGGTCATCCCGAGCATTCTCATGCTCACGCAGCAACCGAGTGTAGCTTGACTCCAAGACTTGGACTACATCTCTGGTTTTGGTCAGGATGGCGTCTCTCTGGTTGGTGGAGGGATGAACAGTTCGACGATCCGATCCGGGAACTTGGTAGGGTACAAAGCAGAAAGGAGAACCTATAAGAAAGTCATCGTACAGCTGGCGGATGGTACCTATAGCACGACGAGCAGCATCTTGGATAGCATCTTCTTCTTCTTCTCTACGAGCTTCCTTTCTTGTTGATCCTCTCCCGATCTCTGGGATCTCGTACACAATCACCGAAGCACGGAAACCAAAAGGTCTACCATCGACTTCTTCTCGACGGACGTAGTATACGGGTCGCTGATTGTCTCTTGCTCCCAGAAATTGTAGCATCATCCAAAGCATCAATGCCCATGATCCCAACTCGTCTCCGTGAATCAGCTTCTTACCAGGGGCCATCTGCGATGATGAGACACGGAACACTTAAAAGTAGGAAAACGGTTTTGAAAGTTTTCAAATAATACTCATTATGCTTTTCTTAAACAAATTAGGTTTTTCACAATTAGATTTTTACCAAATAATCTAGCGATCCTCTACTTTAGGGACGCCCATTCTAGTAAGGGTCACGACCTACAGTCAAGCTTCATGCTCTGATACCATTCACTGTGAGACCCCCATTTGAGGATCACCTTGGTAACCGCCCAGGTAGGTTACGCACAGCAGGATGACACATGAGCTCCAAACCAGACAAGCATAGTAATAACATTAAACAAATATCAGGCCAACATGGCCAATATTACATAACCAAAGCACCAAAAATGGCGCTGAGTAGAGTTGCTAAGAAAATAACAAGTTTGTCAGAACCAGAATCGGTATCCAAGTACCGAACACACAGCATAAAGCACAAGGCAACAACGAAAAGCTTGATTTCCATCCGCAGCGGGATTGGAGTGGCTCCTCCCACATCTGACTTGACTTGGTGCGCAATCCTTCTAGAACGTGGGCTCGTCCGGGGCACTTCCATCTTCTGCCGGGAACTCATAACTGAAGGAATCGGGATCCTCGAATCCCTCTTCTACAGTTGGAAGTAAATGCAAGGGTGAGCACTTGGTGCTCAGCAACACTCATTCCAGGGATTATAGTAATTGTACTTATATGAGGGTGAAACATATGATTCAAGGGTTTTAGTTTCATAGGGATAGAGATATATAGATTTCCAAGTTATTTGTTTAATAAAACAGTACTTTGTCATGAAAATAGTACTTTAAACATTAAACAGGTTTTCAATAAAAACATTAGATGTAGTGGTCTCCCATGAGTCACTACTTTGTTAACCGTATTATGAAAACATTCCAAAACGTTACTTGTGCTATAACCCATGGATAACATCCACTACGAAAAGACTCCTGAACCTGGGAGTACAGAGTATCCGATACTTCTTTTACACTTTGCAAAGGTGTACCTCTTTTTAAATCCACTGGTTCACTCGGCTTTCAAGTCGGATCAGCTCCATGTGACTTATACACATGTGACAAGGCCGAGATCACACAACGCTTTTACAGTTCAGTATTAACAGTATCCCTGCCCGGTAAATAGACAGTTAAGTCTCAAGTACCGTTGTGGGTCTTCCCCACTGCCTTACTTCCTAGCCTTTCTGGTCTATGTTCCCACAGGACACATAGCCTTGGTCTATGTCCACGCGAGACATACGACCATTTAAGATTACAGCCGCTCACGGCTTAATCAGGTCTAGGGCGCCTTCCTTCATTTACGCCTTTTCCTCTCATCATTTTTCTGACTCACATCACTCATGGCCGAACCTTGGCCTTCCAGTTTCCACGCGAGAAACCAGATCGTCAAACCATGCAGGGAACTGCTAATACCAAAAAGCTACTGAGTTGTGCCTGTCCCATACCAGGCAAGTGGTTGGTACGTTTACAATTCGTATAGAGACACAGCACAAGGTTCTTGTCCTTATGAACCAATAGTGAGGAACATTCACAATCCCTGGTGCGCACCGCACCCTCTCCATACAAACCAATCCCCACTACTGATCCCTTTTATCAGTTTTCTTGACAAAACGGTTTTCATTATAACTTCTCATGTATTTGACCATTTCAAGTTTAATGTGAATATTCAGTATATGAGTCCTAGGGTGACAAAAGTATATATAAGAAGGTTCAATAACAAAAAGGGTTTCATGATTCATTAGGGAATATCTACTCATGTCATTCAAACATAACTTGTATTTCAACTAAGCATGCATAGTACGAAACAGTGAATATACTTCATATAAAATATTGGGTGAGACATGATCAAGGGAATGAGGCTTGCCTTGCAATGTTGGGTCTAAAAACTCAGACGGATCTTCAAAGACTTCTTCCGCTCCTTCAGTTTCTAACTCTGCGGCAATCAGACAACACACAAACACATACCACATAAGCATACTGAAAATAGTTACTGGACAGTGATCTTGGCATAGGCATAACTCACAATCTAGGCAGATCCAGGTGTCGAGCTAGTGGAAGAAATTGCTCAGGGAGGTGAGGCGAAGCTAAGGGACAAAGTTTCAGGGGCTAGATCGGCCGGGAACAAATTCCGGCGACCGGCGCTGGAGAAGATGACACTGGAGCTCGGGAATTTTTGATACAGGGCGAATGAGCTCAATTCCAACCTTGGGAATGATCTCTAGGGCACAACAAGGCTACTGGAGGGGTTAATTTCATTAGAGATCGGCCGGAGAAGCTTGGCGTCGAAGTCCGGCGAACTGCCGAGGTTCCAATTTGGGATTTCTTCGATTTGAGCTTAATTGGGGATTCTGGTTCTACAGGCTTGCTCTACTAAGCTTACTGATCAACTTCTTCTACAGGATTGAGGGTTAATTTGGGCTGAATTGAACGGCATTGGGGAAATAGGGCAAATCGGGAATCCGGCGAACACCGGCGATGGGGATCGATCTAGTGCAATTGGCTGCTATGACACAGAGAGGGGAACGAGGGGAACTCACTGGTGAACTTGGATTGAAGAGAGGGGCTGTGGAAAGGGCTAGCACCGTGAGCTCTCTCACTGGCTCGCCGGAGAAGAAAGCGAAAACGGCGAGAAACTGGAAATTGGCTAAGTCCTGAGGTTGTGCTTCTTCACAGCACTGAGAGGGGTTTAAATAGGCACGGGGACGGAGCTTGCGAGGGAAACGCGACAGCGGTTGCTTGCGCCGGGGAGAAACTTGTCGGGCGCAGGCGCAACGACGGCGACGGCGACGTGATCGCGCTTCAGGCGGTGCTGCAGCTTTGCCAGTTGCCTTGGGACTTCGACTGGAACGGCGCAGATGCGGAGGCAACAGCAAGGCTCCGGCAACGACACGTACACGCATGCAACTGCCACGGCAACGAGAGCGCGCGCGAAAACAAAGCTCGGGAGCGCGGCCGTTTATCCGCTGGGCAAGGCGACGCACTGCTGGCACGTGCGCACGGGGTGGCACAGCAACTCACGGGCACAGGTGACAGAAACGGTGGCCGGCGGCGAGCAAGCACGGCGAGAACACAGCGCGGCAACGGTGGCTCGAGCACTGGTCGTGGCAACGACCAGGGGCTGGTCGAAAGGACCTGAAAATAATGTTTGGGCCGGTTTGTAAATTCTGAAACTTGTTCCAGGGGCTGTTCCGTGAGGAAAGTTTGAATAGGATATGGACTTGATTGCAAATCTGGAGATCTAAGAGTTCGATCTGAAATCTGATTTCGTAGCTAAGATGCAAAAGATTAGTAGAACTTATCTGGCCAAAGTTTGGTAAGATCAGGTAAGATCTGAAGGGTTTCGACAAAATTGGGGAAAACAGTTTAGGGTAAAATAGGGTAATTAGGGTTTTAAAAATGGCAGGGCTTGAAACTCAGCTTTAGGGCGAGATTTTGGAGATGGTCCCGAAGGGAAAAATGTTCTGAACAGCATTTAGAAGGGAATGGCTGAAGCAGATTAGGTTTTGGGGTCCGGATGTGGATTTTGGCTATTTTAGGGTTTAGCAAAAACAGGGGTGTTACAGGGGCTCCACCTCCGGGCGGGACTCCAAGCGCCAGCGCAAGGAGTACGCGCGAGAAGTTAAGGTAGTGGGGGTGCTACACGCGTCCGTGCCGCCCAAGTGGTCGGACGTCCCCCTCACCTTTACGGCGGAAGACGCGCGAGGGGTTCGCTTCCCCCACGACGACGCGCTCATTGTCTCCGCGACAATCTACAACTGCCACTTGGCCCGCATCCTCGTGGACGGTGGAAGCTCCGCCGACGTCCTGTTCCTCAAAACCTTCAAGGAAATGCAGGTGGATGAAAAGCTCCTGCAACCAGCGGCAGGGCCTCTGCAAGGGTTTGTCCCGGGGAAGGCGATCCACCCCGTGGGCAAGGTAGATCTCCCGATCACTTTCGGCACCCCGGAGAACTACCGGACCGAGCTAGTCCGCTTCGACGTAGTGGACCTCCCCTCCTCCTACAATGTGATTATGGGGAGGACTACGATCAATCGGCTGGGGGCTGCCACCCACCAAAACTACCTGTACATGAAGATCCCCGGGCCGCATGGCGTGATCAACGTCCGGGGGGATCAAGACATGGCTCGTGCTCTATACGAGCGAGCTGCTGCCACAATAGGAAGCGTCAACCTGATCAAGGCACCCGGGGGGGGGGGGCTCCCCCCCCGGACGTAGATGTCGCTGCGCCATCCCCTGGGAGGCCCCTCCTCAAGCCGCGTCCGGAAGGGGGCCTCCAGAAGGTCCCGCTGTCCCCGGGCAGCAGGGACAAAACTGTCCAAATCGGGGCAGAGCTCCCCCAAGACCATGCAGCGCAACTCGCAGCCTTTCTGCGCGAAAACTCCGATGTTTTTGCGTGGGAGCCTTCGGACATGCGGGGCGTCGCCCGGGAGGTTATTGAACACAAGCTCGCGGTGACCCCCGGTCACGCCCCTGTCAAGCAGAAGTTGAGGAAGCTCTCCCTCGAACGTCAAGAAGCCATCAAGACGGAGATAGCCCGGCTTCGAGAGGCGGGGTTCATCCGGGAAGTGTTGCACCCCGAGTGGCTCGCAAACCCCGTCCTCGTCAAGAAATCAAGTGGCAAGTGGCGCATGTGCGTGGACTTCACCGACCTTAACCGTGCCTGCCCCAAAGACAACTTCCCGCTCCCGCGGATCGACCAGCTCGTTGACTCCACCGCGGGGTGCGAGCTGATGAGCTTCCTAGACGCCTACTCGGGATACCATCAAGTCCGGATGGCGGAGGGGGACGAGGAAAAGACGAGTTTCATAACACCCCTCGGAACCTTCTGCTACCGCCACATGCCCTTCGGGCTCAAGAATGCGGGAGCCACATTCCAGCGCCTGATGACGCTGGTCTTCAAAGATCAAATCGGCCGCAACGTCGAAGTCTACGTAGACGACGCGGTCGTCAAGAGTCCCTGTGCATCGTCCCACATCGACGACCTCGCAGAGACCTTCCGCAACCTCCGCGCGTTCGGGCTCAAGCTCAACCCGGAGAAGTGCGCCTTCGGGGTGCGCGGGGGGAAGCTCCTGGGTTTCCTCGTGTCCCAGCGGGGCATTGAGGCAAACCCCGAGAAGATCCGGGCCTTCCTAGACATGCCCCCACCGCGCTCCGTCAAAGATGTCCAGCGGCTCTCCGGCCGCCTGGCCGCGCTCAGTCGCTTCGTCTCCCGTTCGGGGGAGCGGGGCCTCCAGTTCTTCAAGATCCTCCGAGGGCTCGAGGGGTTCCGTTGGACCCCCGAGGCCCAGGAAGCCTTCAATGACCTCAAGAAGTACCTCTCGAGCCCTCCAATGCTCGTGAGTCCGTCTCCGGAAGAGCCCTTGCTATTCTACCTCGCCGCGACCCCCGTCGCCGTCAGCGCGGTTTTGGTGAAGGAGCAAGGGGGGCAGCAACGTCCCGTGTACTACGTCAGTGAAGCCCTCCAAGGGGCCAAGACTCGGTACACGGAGATGGAGAAGATTTGCTACGCTCTCCTCATGGCGTCCCGGAAGCTCCGGCACTACTTCCTGGGGCACCCCATCACCGTCCCGTCGTCCCTCCCCCTGGGGGAGGTACTGCGGAATAAAGAGGCCACTGGCCGGATTGGGAAGTGGGGGGCCGAGCTCACCCCCTTCTCCCTGTCCCTTACCGGCCGCTCCGCAATCAAGTCGCAGGTCCTCGCCGACTTCGTCGCAGAGTGGACTCCCGCCTCTGGGTCCGGGGACGAAGATCTCCCTGTGCCGCCCCTGCGCAGTGACCATTGGACCCTGCTGTTTGATGGGTCGCTGTGTCTCGCTGGGGCTGGCGCGGGGGTAGTCCTCCGGAGCCCCGAGGGGAAGGAGCTCGAGTACGCCGCGCCGCTTGAGTTCCCCGCAACCAACAACGTCGCCGAATACGAGGCTCTGCTCCTCGGGATGCGCCTCGCGCGCTCCCTGGGGATCCGGCGCCTACTAGTGAAGGGAGACTCTCAACTCGTTGTCTGCCAAATGGACAAGTCATACCTGTGCCATGACGCAAATTTAAGTCTTTACTTGCAGGAAGTACGGAAGATGGTGAAACACTTCGACGGCCTTGAGGCCCGGCATATCCCGAGGAGGGAGAATGACCGGGCCGATGCCTTGGCGCGGGCCGCAAGCGCCCGGGAAACGCTCCCCAGGGGGGCCTTCTTGGAAATCATCATGAAGCCCTCGGTGGCCTCCCCCGATGCAGGCCCCGAGCCTCCGGTCCCGGAGGTCGCCGAGATCGTCCGACCTTCATCTTGGATGGACCCCCTCATCTCCTTCATCAAGGGAGAGGGGGACCCTCCCCACGAGACCGAGGCTAAACGCCTCCGGGCCAAAGCCCGGGCATATCTCCTGCTGGAGGGAAGGCTCTACAAGCGGGGGGCTTCAGCCCTCCTGCGCTGCCTCCCCCGGTCGGAGGGACTTCAACTCCTGGAAGACATTCACGCGGGGAGCTGTGGTTCTCACCTAGCCCCGCGTGCCATCAGCCGCCAAGGCCCTTCGGCAGGGCTTCTACTGGCCTACAGTCATGCGCGACGCACGAGACCTTGTCTCCGCGTGCGAAGCATGCCAGAAAATGGCCAAGGGCTCGAATCTCCCCCCTGTAGCGCTGCGGACTATCCCCATCACTTGGCCCTTCGTGCGCTGGGGGATGGACCTTTTAGGGCCCTTCCCCCCAGCGCCCGGAGGATACAAGTATGCGGTAGTCGCGGTCGACTACTTTACAAAGTGGGTCGAGGCGGAGCCCTTGGCTAGCATCACCTCCCGGGCCGTTCAGCGGTTTTTCTGGAAAAACGTCGTTTGTCGTTTTGGTGTCCCCCGGGAAATCACCGTGGACAACGGGACCCAATTCGACTCGGCTTCCTTCCGGGAATTCTGCGAAGGCCTGGGGATCGTCATCCACTTCGCCTCAGTGGCCCATCCTCAAAGCAATGGGGCCGTCGAGAGGGTCAATGGCGTAATCCTACAGGGGTTACGCCGGAGACTCGAACAAACCGCTTCCAAGCGGGGCGCGTGGGCAGAGGAGCTCCCTAGCATCCTCTGCTCGATGCGCACTGACCCCGTCCCGGGCCACAGGGCGTGCTCCCTTCTCCCTAGTCTACGGGGCGGAGGCAGTCCTCCCCCCGGAGATCGGCTTCCGGTCGCTGCGGGTCGAGCTCCTGAACGGAGCCACGACCGCAGCCTACCGGGCCAACGAAGACAACCGGCGGCTGGAAATCGACCTCGTGGAGGAGGAACGCGACCGAGCGCTCCTCCGCCACGCCATCTACGAGCGCGAAATGTCGCGCGCATACAACCAGCGCGTGCGCGAAAGAGCTTTTCGCCTTGGGGACCTCTTGTCCTCAAGCGCGTCACGGACCCCCAGGCCCAGGGAAAACTCTCCCCCAAATGGGAGGGCCCCTACAGGATCTCCGCTGTCCTAGGCTCGGGGGCCTACAAGCTCTCCAACCTTCAAGAGCAGGAGCTGAAGCACACCTGGAACTTGCGTTTACTTCGCAAGTTCTACGTCTAGCCTTACGGGCCTGCCCCCTCCCCCGGAGCGGTCACGCCGGAGGGGGAGGAGGGACACTGTAGTTTCCCTTTTTTCCCCCTTCGCGGCTTCGCAGGGGGGGCTTTGTATATTTCGTTAATAAATGCATAGCCTTTGTTCTCCAACTGTCTCACTGCAGGTTGTTCTTGTTTACCGCCCCTAGTGCTGATGCCCTCCCCGCGAGGACGCCCTCCCCGCGAGGATGCCTTCCCCGTGAAGATGCCCTCCCCGTGAGGATGCCCTCTCCGTGAGGAAGTGGGCCCTGCCCCAGCAAGTCCCTCTTGAAGGGCGGCTTACGAACAGCCCTCGTGGACTGAGGGTGTAAGCGGCAACCCGGTCCCCAGCGGCCGCGGTAACGACTCACTTTGGGAGATTAGTCCCCTACCCAAACACTCAAGACCCGTTTCCGGGCACTTCCTCCTCCGGGAGTAGACGCTCTCCTCAGCGGGACGTCTAATGGCTTTCTGGATTATCTTCCTCCTCCGGGAGTCGACGTTATTCCCGGCTCCCCGTTCTCACGGCGACCGGAAGATTAGCCCCTTGCGGCTTGATTGGATCTATCTTCCTCCTCCGGGAGTCGACGTTATTCCCGGCTCCCCGTTCTCACGGCGACCGGAAGATCAGCCCCTTGCGGCTTGATTGGATCTATCTTCCTCCTCCGGGAGTCGACGTTATTCCCGGCTCCCCGTTCTCACGGCGACCGGAAGATCAGCCCCTTGCGGCTTGATTGGATCTATCTTCCTCCTCCGGGAGTCGACGTTATTCCCGGCTCCCCGTTCTCACGGCGACCGGATGATTATCTCTCGAAGACCTTATTCCCGGCTCCCCGTTCTCGCGGCGACCGGACAATTGCTTTACGAAGATTGGGTTTCTCAGATATATTTTCCCCCGGACACATTATTCCCGGTTCCCCGTTTTCACGGCGACCGGACGAAGTCTCCCGGGAAGCTCCCCTCCGGAGGTCTTGTTGGCTTTTCATGAGCCCCTTCCGCGCCTAGTTCCCAGTTCCCCGCTCTCCCGGCGGCCGGATGGACCTCTCCCGGTGCCCCCGGGCACCCCGGAAGGCCCCTCCCTCGGAAATCCTTTTACAATTTTCTAACAAAATATTTCTACAGGTTATGCTCCCCCCGGGGACCCTGTTACCCCCACAGCACGCGGAGGCCTCCTCCCGCCCGCTGTGGGCGGGGGGGGACAGGGGGCCCCCGGGGTCACCCACGAAGAGACTTAGCTCATCCTTGTTAAGATGAGTCGTCCAGACCATCCAAGAAGAAGAAAATAGAGGCAATAAAAGGAAACAATGCGCTTTATTGATCAACAAACCCGGAGGACATCTTCCCCCTCTGGTGGGTTTCGGAAACGATACAACCCGGGTCCTGACCCGGGGGATTTTCTACGAGCCTAAGGCCCCTACGCCTAAAGCTCCCGGAGGCGCTCCCTCAGCTCCCGGGCCAAGTCCCGGTACAGCGCCCGGACGCGACGCTGAGAGTCCCGAAGTACGTCTTCGGGCCAAAACTCGTACCCAGCCGGCGGAAGTATCCGGAGAGGAGGTATCATCTGGGTCTTCGGGCGCGGGGGAGTTAATTCAGCACGGCTGTTGTCAAAATTATCCAAGTGCCATTCCGGGCGCCACCTTAACCGGACAGGCTGCCGGGCAAAATCAAAGCCGCTTGGGCGTACCCCGGAGAGCCTCTCCCGGACCGTTGCTCGGGAGCAACCCCCCGGGAACCCTAGTAACATTTCATTGCAAAGACTTAGAAAAATTTCTAATATATTTCATTGCAAAATGTTTTTGTACAAGTGCCCGGGGCTTCTCCTAAGAAGCTACCGGAATCAAAATGTCTAACAAAATAAAAAGGGGTCCTAGCTAAAGACCCGGGGGAGTCTCATACTTTGGCATTGGGGTCCTCCCCCCGGGGAGCTTCCTCCGTGGCCGGGGCAGGGACATCCGCGGCCGGAGGTGCCGGTGTCGGGAACCACGTCCGGATGATCCGGTCGTAGAACCCCTCCGCCAGCAGCTCCACCTCCCGGCGCGTTGGCTCGAAGGCCTCCGGGAAGCCCCGGGGGATGCGCCCCCCGATCGCCCGGGCGCCGACCCCACGGTAGTCAACGAGCCCTGCGGCGGCCGCGATGACGAGGATCGCCTGGCCACGTGCCCGGACATCCGCAGCCTCCGGGATGGCGGAGACTTGTGCGTTAAGAAAACGCACAGCCTCCGCGAGGGTCGCCGGGGGCACCTCCGGGCCGCTCCCGGAGCCCAGGCTAACGCCAAGGCTTTCCAAGGCCGAGCGGACGGAGCGGCCCGCGTCCGACAGCACCCGGACGCTGGAGCTCTCGAGCTCCCGGAGCGCCTTCTCCCGCACCTTGGCCTCCTCTCGGAGGCGGATGTAGGCGCCCTCCGAAAGGTGCACCTGCGCCCGGGCCCGGGACAGCTCATCAAGAGCTTCGTCCCGCTCCCGGAGGGCCGCCTCCCGCTGCTCGACGCAGGCCGCGGCCCGGCTCTCCGCCTCCTTGAGCAGCCGGGTGACCCACTGCTCAAGGCCCCAGGTAACAGTCGCTACCTACAAAATGCATAAAGAGTTAGAAAAATCTTAAGTGCAGGAAAAAAGCCGAAGTGTTGAGAGCTCGAGTTACCTGGGCTCCGAGGGACTCGAGCCCCTCAAAACGCTCGTGGAGCGTTCCTCCTGCTACGAAGGCCTGCACCTTCCGGTTGTGCAGGCCCTCCGCGTAGCGAGCCACCTCACCCGCGGGAAGTAGGGAGGTGTCTTGCCCGGCCCTCCTGTCGCGGCCGGGAGAGGGCCCCCAGACCTCTGAATCCGGCAGCACGGCCGGCGTCGCCGGCGTCTTCGTCGACGAAGTTTCCTTCGAAGACGAAGACGAAGATTGGGCGGGGATCTCCGCCCGAGGGGGGATCATCGGGCCTTTCCCCGCCCCAGGCCGGAGGGCCCTCGGAGCCTCCTGCTCCGGGGGGACCTCGAAGACTGAGGGGCTCCCCCCCTCTTCATCAACCGGCCAGAGGCGCGGGGGCGCCGCCCCCGAAAACCTCACCTCTAGCCTCTCCGGCGCCAATGCCGCCGGGAGAGGCGAGAGGAGCGTCACGCGAATTGGCGACGGGGCGTAGTCCGCCGAATCGGACCCCGCCCCATCGACAACAACCTCCTTCCCCCGGGCCTCGACGGGGGCCTCCGGGGGCGGAGGCGTCGCCTCTGCCCGGGGCGCCGCCCGGGCATGTTCGGCTCCGGGAGCCGCGTCCCGGGCCCTCACCGGCGTCGTCGCCGGCGCCGTCGTCGGGGCTGGGGTCTTTTGGACCCGGGGCTTTTTGGGCTCCGAGCCCCCGGCAGCATCCTTCCCCCGTTTATGAGACCCGGGGGTGGGAAGGGGCTTCCTCTCCGGAAGCCTGAGCCCGTAGGCCTCGGCCACCAAGTTCCGGGGAGGCCCCTCCCCCACGAGGCGCACGATGCGCTCGTGTTCGTCGGCGAAGTACCTCCCCAGGAGGTGCTCCGCCTTGTCCCTCGCCGCCGGGTACGGGCGCACTGTAAGAGGTAAAAAGTTAGTCAATTTCCCTGTAAAAAACTGCAAGTACAAAAATGCAGGGGACTTACGCCGCGTCACCGGCTTGACCGGAGGCCGCTGCTCCGGGCCCATGCCGATCCCCCTTCCCCCGCGTGAGAAGGGGGAAAGCCGCAGGAGCGCCAGCTCCTCCGCGGCGTCCCGCATCGAGCGGGCCTTCTTCGCCAGCACCACCTTCCCTGAGGAGCTCGAACTCCTCGTCCGTCCACACCGGCGGCTTCGGTGCGGACGACCGGCTGTAGGTGGGAGGCTCCGGGGCATAGACCACCGCCTCGTCCCGGACCCGGAGGTAGAACCACCTCCAGAGCCAGTCCCCCAGTGGTCCCGGGAGGCCGCTGCCGGGTAGTCCGCCACCCGGGAGGGCAGCATCTGGACCATCACCGAGCCGAAGGGGGACTTCGGTCCTCCTTCACCAGGTGGGAGCTCCGCGCTGCCGGCTCGTAAAAATACCGGAAGACGCGGAGGGTGGGCTCCCGCCCGGTCGCCGTCTCGTACAGCCAGATGAAGAGACCCATCCGGACGAGGGCGTTGGGGGTGAGGTGGTTGAGCGCCACCCCGTACTCCTTTAGGAACTCCCGGAGCATCGGGTGCACCGGGAGTCGGAGCCCTGCCTCGAGGAAGGCCTCGAAGGCCACAACCTCTCCGGGCCTGGGGCGGGGGGCTCCGTCCTTCTTTAGGGGGACCCGGATGTCCCCCTCTTCGACGACGCCCTTCTTGACCAGGGACTCCGCGTCCGAGGCCGAGAACTCGGAGGCCCAGAGGAAATCCGCGGGGATTTCCTCCGGGGGCACCTCCGTGGTCTTCGCTCGACCTTTGGGTGCCATTAGGTGAGTTCTTTGTTTTTCTGTGGCTAAGTTTTCAGGTGGCTACGGCTACAACTCCCGGACGCTCGCTACCGGAGAAGGCTACCGGAAATGCTACCGGGAGAGCGCTACCGGGAGAGCTGAAGCTGGAGTTGGAAAATTTGGAATGAGCTACCGGGGCCCCCTAAGGCCCTATTTATAGAGGTTGGCCGTGATCTAGATGCGCGCCACGTGGCCCCCTCGGAGCAATCTGGACCACTGATTCAAACCGTGCGCGGGAAACGAAGGGACAGGCGCGTAAATCGAGACGCCGTTTCAAACCCCACGTGCATTTAATGCGAGAACGGCGCGGCCATGAAGCGCCCGGCACAGAAACCAAAGCGTCGCCGGGGCTCCAGTGATTTTTGTCCTGAGTTTTCGTCCGGAGATTTTCCCGGTACCGTAACCATTCCCTCCGGGGGCTCAAGCTTCGTCCCCGGAGGGCATGGGGGGCTGCTGTTGGGGGAAATCTCCATGCGGTCAAGTCCAGGTAAGTTCATGATTGCCCGGGGACAGTGGCCTCCGGTGCCTGCCCCGGGCGCCGCCTTTTAGGCCCCCGGGACCGTGCCCCCCGGGCATGACCCGGGCGCCGCCATTTGCCCGGGGACAGTGGCCTCCGGTGCCTGCCCCGGGCGCCGCCATGTGGCCCCCGGGACCGTGCCCCCCGGGCATGTCCCGGGCGCCGCCATTTGGCCCGGGGACAGTGGCCTCCGGTGCCTGCCCCGGGCGCCGCCATGTGGCCCCCGGGACCGTGCCCCCCGGGCATGACCCGGGCGCCGCCATTTGCCCGGGGACAGTGGCCTCCGGTGCCTGCCCCAGGCGCCGCCATTTGGCCCCCAAGACCGTGCCCCCCGGGCATGTCCCGGGCGCCGCCATTTCGCCCGGGGACAGTGGCCTCCGGTGCCTGCCCCGGGCGCCGCCATTTGGCTCCCGGGACCGTGCCCCCCCGGCATGTCCCGGGCGCCGCCATTTTGCCCGGGGACAGTGGCCTCTGGTGCCTGCCCCGGGCGCTGCCATTTGGCCCCCGGGACCGTGCCCCCCGGGCATGTCCCGGGCGCCGCCATTTGGCCCGGGGACAGTGGCCTCCGGTGCCTACCCCGGGCGCCGCCATTTGGCTCCCGGGACTGTGCTCTCTGGGCATATCCCGGACGTCATCGCCCTCCTAAAAGGTAAAACCCCTGTTTGTTTATCACGTGCAGGTCACGCGAGGGACGCCTCGGGAATCAGCGACCACCTGTCAAGCATCCAAGACGTTTGACCGGGAGAAGGACGGTCCTACCCTTCAATCCGACGGTGGCTTCCGGGGTAGTTTAGGTTTTTTGCTTCTTTTTGGGGCTATAAATAGCCCTTGTACCCCTCTGTTGTAAAGGATCAACTCATTATTATTAGGAATAGCTAATCTCACAGACGTGCTCCGGAAGCCTCTCCCCCGGAGAGAGCCTCCCCAGCCGACTTCGGTCGGGAGCGCGTCGACAGGTCTAGGGCCCCCACTGGGACCCGAACCTGTATAAATCTTCGTGTCTTCTATTGTGTTTGTCCGGCGGGGGAGGACCGGTCGCTCGGTCAACCCGCGCTGCGTGATTTCCGCTAGGATCGTCTTCAAAACCTGCCGGGGTATTCTCAATACCACGACAGAGTGCAACCCACCTGGGCGGTTGCCACCGGATTCCTCAAATGAGTGTCCCACATACGATACAACCCGGATTATAACCGGGAAAGTCTACGTCCTAAAGCACCTACGTCTAATAATCCCGGAGACCTTCCGATAGCTCCCGGGCCAGGTCCCGGTGTAACATCCTGGGTTTGGGGTGAAAATTTCTTTCTTAAAAAGTCATGCATGCATATGTCTCTTCTAGATCAGCCAAATCAGCCCCAGCTTTATTCCATTCTAAGCCCAAAATCTTAAAATCTATCCTGTAGACCCAAATCAAGATCTGACTTTTCAGATTTGATCTACTATTTATGTAACATCCCAAATTTTGTCACCTCTTTAGCTTGCCAGTCAGCACATCTTCATTGGATTCTCGGATGTCTCAACCCCATTTTTGATCTCTTATCTCAGAATTATGATCTTAGGTATGCCACTACCTTAATTTAAAAAGTTGGCAGATAAACTCTGCCTTTCAAACCATTTTCGCTTTTTAGCCCAAAAGTATCGCATATTAGTTCTTTTCAGATTTGTCAGAAGCTCAAAAAGACTAAAAGTCTCAGACCACCTCCAAATTCTGATCTGATTCAATGAATATCTCCCCTTTACTTTTCTGAGCATTTTCCCTTCTAAAATAATTCCAAAAGATCAACCGAAACCCTAGTTTCAGCCTTGCCAAAGTTTCAAACCCTAATTACCCTGTTTTCGATTTTTGTCAAAACCACCAGATCTTATCGGATTTTACCATTTTTCTTGCTAGATAAGTTCAAGTGATTTAGTAACACTCATCTGCAAAACCAGATCTCAGATTAGCCCTCTAGATCTCCAGATTTGCAAATGGGTCCAAGTTCCCGAACTAAATTCTTGCAGATCACTCCAAAACCTTCGCGAATCAGTCCAAATCTTGCAACCAGGCCCCTGTGCCATTTTCGACCACGACCAGGCATCGTTCGACCGCACCCCGCCACTTCGCCTCGCCGCCGGCGAAGATCCCACACTGCCACCACCGCCGCCACGTAGCCACCACCTGTGCACACCCATGCTGCCACCGTGGAGCAACCTCAGCCGCGCTTGTGCCGTGATTTCCCCGCGCGCGCGCGTGCTCCAGCAGCAGCAAAACAGCGCCACGTTGCGGCCATGCCGAGGCCAGCGACCCCGTCGCCCTGCTCCATTCAGATTTGGCGTGATCCCCTCGTCTGGCAGAGTCACTACCGCGTCCCAACACCGTGCACGCCATCTCGATCCTGCCTCCGGTGCCAGTCACGCGTATCCTATTTGATTTGCTTCAACTCTCGAGAGCCCAGCCACTGCCTATATAAGCTTCCCCCTCACCCAGCATCTCTTCACACCATTCTAGCAGCAGCAAGCTTCAGTTCCCAGCACCAGAAAACAACCAATTTCCCAGCGCCGCTGTGAACACTTTCTTCTCCGGCGAGCTGTTTTTGAGGCCACCGTCGCCAGAGCAATTCTCAGCACCTCTCTCCAAACCAAAGCCAGCAGTAAGCTTCCCTCATCCCCCTCTCCGTATCATAGCATTTAATTGGACCCCGGCGAACTCTAGCGCCGGTGATCATCGGAAAAGCCCAGAACCCCTGTTTCCCCAATGCTGCCCGATTCAATCCAAATCAGCCCTCGTGGTAGTGGTAGCAATTGATCAGCACATTCCATTTAGCAAGCCTACCAATCTGGATTTCGAAATTGAGCTAAGATCATAGCTTTCCCCAGTTTGCGCGCCACCAGTGAATTGGCTCTCGTCGCCAGGCCACGCCGGCGATCCTCCAGCCAAATTAACTTTGCCAGTAGTTTTCTCACTTCACCCTCTCACTCCCTGAGCAAGGAATCAAGTTCAAACCCTTTGTGTCGAAAACCCCCAATGTCCAGTGTCATCTTCTCCAGCGCCGGTCGCCGGAATTCTTCTCCGACCGATCTAGCTCCGGAAACCTTGTCCCTTAGATAGATTCCAGTACCCTGAGAAATATTGTCCACTAGCTCGACCTCTGAATCGACCTGAATCAAGAGATATTCCAATGCCAAGATCACTGTCCAGTAGCTCAGTTTGTGTCCAGGCCACCGTGTTTACTCGCCAGATTTGGCCGCCCTCCGGCCACTTCCTGCCCTTAAGCCTATTGAGTACTTTGTTCCTGTTATCAGTGCCTAACTCCCAGACAAAGTGGTGCATCAATTGGAGCCCTGGATCAAAAGTTATGCCATGCCCTAGTTTCTGGCCATGTCCAGCACTATGTCAGTGCATGTCCACCAGTGGCATTGGATGATTTAAACCTGTTACACTTGAGAAATTGGAATGCCTCTTTGTCCATTAGATTCCTGGAGTTGTGCTCTACATCTTTCTCTTCTGCCACTTCTCCAGAAAACCTACCTAAGACCAATTTAGGGCTATGTCTAGCCGTGGGCCGAATGTCAGCCTTTCGACATTCAACTCCTTTTGAGGCCATCTCTTTAATCAGCACCCAAGTGGCTTTGTCCAAACCTTTCCCCTGCATGCATAATATATTTTACATATCATTTCCCATAAAGACTATCTTTTGTATGCTTATATAGCGTATGTGTGTATTACTTGTATCCGCCGTGGAACCAGAGGTTGAAGGAGCGGAAGAGATCTTCGAAGTTTCGTCCAAGTAACTAGACCCAGCATTGCAATGCAAGTCTCAAACCCTTGATCACGTCTAGCCTAATATTTTGAAATGAAGTATGTTAGCTGTTTTCAAGTATATGCATGCCTTATATTCAAATGAGAACTACATTCAAATAAAGTGGTAGATATGACCTAAATAATTGTGAAGCTCCTTTTGTCATTGAATATCCATGCACCCTTGTCACCCTAGAATATCATGCTTAGGCTATACTATGCTCAAGATTATATGTTAAATGTCAAATGGTCACATGTGAGAAAAGCATATTCAAAACCCCTTTTTGTGAAAGAAAATGTGATGGGAATTGATAGTGAGGATGGTTTGATCGGTTGTTGCTGTGTGCGCACAGGGAATGTGAAAGACTCCTCACTAAAGATTCATAAGGACTAGAACCTTGTATTGTACTTCCATGCGGCATGAAAAACTGTAACACCCTAGTTTTGGGGGTGAAAAGTCTTGCATGAAAATCCTGCATGCATGTATCCCTGTAGTAGTAGCCAGATCAGTTGAACTCTAATCTCTCCCAAACCCTAAAAATCTCCAAATCTATTCTCTAGATCCAGATCAAGATCTGACCATCCAGATTTAACCTACCAGTTACCCTGAGGATAAAAGTCTTCAGGAGCCAGATCAAATTCTGACCCTAACTCTCAGTACCTAAGCCTCTCTCTGTTTTCGAAAACAGGAAAATTCAGATTTACCCTAAGTACCCCAGTTTCCAGATGATTGAATTATTTTGATTTAACCTTATCCAGACTCAAGTAACCCCTGGAATATGTTCCTAGGTTCATCCTCAACTCACTTCAAAAAGTTGGGAGCCAAATTAATCCATCTAAACACTATTCGCAGTTTAGTCCAAATTTTACTGCGAATAAGTCCTTTTCTGTTTACCTGGAAGCCTGAAAAGGCTAAAATCCACGAATCAATCCCAACTCCAGAATTTCTTCAGGAAACACCTTCCAAATATTATTTGATACAGATCTCCCTTTTGATCAGACTTCAAAATCTCTCTCCAATCACAAGAATTCGAAATCGACAAAAACCAGACTTATTTTACCCTAATTTTACCCTATTTTCGAAAATAGGTGAAATCCCTCAAATCTTGTCAAATTTTCGCTAAATTTGAGCTGGATGAGTACTAATAGAAATGTTATACTCAGCCATGAAATCAATTCTCAAATTAACCATCTCTAAGACTTAAATTACAAATCAATCCAGATTTCAAATAAGAATCCTTGCATTTTGGTCCCTGGTTCGACCAGAGGCACTGTGCACGACCAGCAACCGTGCACGACCGCGACCACCGCGCTGCCACGCCAGGAACTTCGTCGCCGGTGAAGTCCCGTGGTCGCCACCCTTGCCACTGCGTTCCTGCCACGTGTGCGCACGCCGTTCGCCACCGTAGAGCCACCGCGGCCGCACCAGCATCGCCGATTTTGCCCGCGCGCGCACGCCATTGCTGCAGCCACTGCAGAAGCTTTGCGCCACGTCGCAAGCATGCCTTGGAGAGGCATCACTTCGCCTTCACCTCCACCAGAGCAGCAGCGCAGCCGACATGACCGGTGAAGACGTCGCTTCGCCGCCTGTCATCGCCGCCGGTCACTTCCCAGTCGATTCAAGCCGGCTTCAACTCCCCGTGCGATTGTAGACGTTGGGAGCCCCCGCAGCCTCGCCTATTTAAACCCCTGGACTAGCAACCATCTTACACACCTGCACACCAGCAATCAGTAAAACTCGCTGTGTCTTCTTCTTCCCCGGCGAGCAGCAAAGGGGGAGCACGGTGCCAAGCTTCTCCACTGCTTCATTCTCCAATCCAACACCCCCAGTGAGCTCCTCTCATCCCCCTCATTCTTCTCGAGCTTGGAATTTAGTCTAAATACCCTCAGTCGCCGGTAATTTCAGTTTTACTCCAGTAGCTCCGGCGAGCAATTAATCCCCAACCAGATCAATTCAACCTTCGAACTAGTAATCAAATATGCTCACTAGACCTTGCTTAACATCCCTAAGCAACCAAAATCGACAGATTTGCTAAAATGTGAAAAACCCCAAATTGGAACTTTGCTTGTGAACTGAGCTTGCTGTTCAAGCTTTTCTGGTGCATTTCTAGTTAATCTAACTTCACCAGTAGCTTACTTATGCTCCAGAGACCATCCACAAGCAAGGAATTAAGTTTATTTGCCCTAGATCAAAAATGCCCAAATCAGGCTTGAGTTAATCTTTTCCCCGGCCAATATCTCCTAAATCCTGCCAACCCAGCCATAGAAACCTTGCCATCTAGATGTTTTGAACCATTCTGAGCAACTTTGTCTTCTACCACGACTTCTAATTCGGCCTAGATTGTGAGATATGGCTATGCCCTAGTTTGCTGTACTGTTCACACTGCATGTGCTCCAGGCCAGCCAACTTCTTCGCCGGATTTCATCACTTTCCGGCCATCTCCTGCCCTAGGTCCTGTTGAGACATTTGTTCCTGTTACAAATGCCTAACCACCAGACAAAGTGGTGCATCATTTGGAGCCCTGAGTCAAAAGATATGGCTAACCCTAGTTTCTGGCCGTGTCAACCCTATGCCAGCCTGTGTCAGCCAGTGGCATTGAGCCTTTTCACCCACTTCCAGCAATGCACTTTGAAAATAACTTTGTCCCTTAGACTCCTGATGTTGTGATCTACACTTTTCTCTACTGTCACAACTTGAGTTGAGCCCTCTATCACCCATCAACCCTATGTCGATGCCTTGAACCGAATGCCAACCTAAAGACATTCGCTGTTTTTGGGCGAACCAGTCACCACCTTGATGTCACCCTGATATTTTGGAACCTTGTAAACCTTAACAGCTAACTCTAACCCTGGTTTCCATAATTAAAACCACATCGCTTTCAAACCTTGTATCACCAGAGCATTTTCTCCTTGCACCTTTGCATGTAGCAAGTTAGTAGAATAGAATTGATTGTAATGCCTGTTTGCTTGTTTGATCTTGTTCAGAGCAAGAGTCCGGAGTTGAAGATCTTGTCGCTGAACCGTCATCGACCGCTGATACTTACGACGCGGAAGGCAAGTCATACTTTGATCATATTGAAACCCATATTTTATGAATTGCTATGCTATTCCATGAATAGGTATTTCAGTAATATTGCACATGTTGAGATCAATGATATTATGGCAGTGATAGATTGAATACTAGAGAAATGTGAACTTGATAAGATAGCAAGCCATGAACTAATAAAAGTATAAACATGTACATTTATATTCATGAAATAGAACCCCTAGCCGTGACCAGTATTTTGGTATGGAATGGTGGTAGCACTGGAGGTGCTTGGCTGCACTGGATGTGCAGGCACTGAAGGTGCATGATTGTGGTATGATCTGGTCACTGGCATGTAAGGACTAGAACCTTGTGTTATGCGTCTAGTGGCATGAAAAACGTACCAACCACTTACCTGGTATGGGACAGGCGCAACCTAGTAGCTTTCTTAGTATTATCAGTTCCCTGCATGGCTTGTCGATCCGGTTCCTCGCGTGGAAACTGGTGGGACGCAGTTCGTCCATGAGTGATGTGAGATCAGAAAAATTATGAGAGGATAAGGTGTAAAGAAGGAAGACGCCCTACGCCAGATTAAGTCGTGCGCGACTGTAATCAAAAGAGGTTATGTGTCCTGCGGGAACATAGACCCAGGCTAGGAAGTAAGGCAGTGGGGAGGACCCACAACGGTATTTGGGATGGTGTTGTCCATTTACCGGGCAGGGATACTGTTAATACTAGACTGCAAAAACGTTGTGTGATCTCGGCCCTGTCACATGCGTATAAGTCGCATGGAGTTGGCCCGACTTGGAAGTCGAGTGAAAAAGTGGATTTAAAAAGAGGTACATCTCTGCAGAGTTTAAAAATGTATTCGAATACTTCGTACTCCCGAGTTTTAGGAGTATGCCGCGGTGGATTAAATCCATGGGGTGTGACACAAGTATTGTTTTATAAACTAAAATTTGTTAGCTCAAGATTACCCAAGTGGCATGTGTTGTCACGATAAGGGGCGTTGCCGTGGACTGTTATGTGTTGACGTGTCGCGGTAATACCATAATCTAACAAACATATGATATTTAAGAGGCATGTGGTTTATGCCCTAAGTTATGAAATATTGCTAAGAGTATATGATTGAAAGACTTGAATAAGAGTAGTGTGATATGAGGATATATCGCCTTGGATATGGGATATATGTATCACCATCAATACGATTTATTTACTGCCATGGGTATGATCAGAAGTTGAGTAAGAATTGAGAAAGAAATGTATTTTGGGAAAAACCTTTCACTCTTTCCCCAATAGCATAGGTTCATGTCATATATATATATGTATCTCTACCTTCCCTATGACTTGCTGAGTACGTAAGTACTCACCCTTGCAACAACTCATCAATAGATGGAGCATTCTACGACCTTGGAGGATACCCTGAAGATGCTGCGGACCCAAGAGATGATGAGCAGCTTCCTCCGGAACCCTAATGTGGTGCTGTCTTGCTGTCAACCTCTGTTTCCTGTGGATTGCTTTTGGGCCTAGCTTCCGCCGACTAGATGTATTATTTTGTTAGACCCTTGTGCCTTGTTCGGCACTGTATCTCGTTTTGTACTAAGGCCTGATGGCCATACATTTATGACTATTGTACTATTTTGCTGCTGCAATATAATCCTGTGATTGACTCATCCTGGGAAGTCAAGTGGTTTATGGGACCAGCTGCACCAAGCTGGGCTCCTCACAGGTGATGTCACTGTCGTGGCAGACGTGACAAAAACGTACCAACCACTTACCCGGTATGGGACGGGCGCAACATAGTAGCTCTCTCAGTATTAGCTTTTCCCTGCAATGGTTGTCGGTCCGGCTTCTTGCGAGAAACTTGTGGGCCAATGAGGGCCATGAGTGATGTGAGTTCAGAAAAATTATGAGAGGAAAAGGTGGAAAGAAGGAAGACGCCCTACGCCAGATTAAGTCGTGCGCGGCTGTAATCAAAAGAGACTATGTATCTTGCGAGAACATAGACCAAGGCTAGGAAGTAAGGCAGTGGGGAGGACCCACAACGGTAATGATGCAACACAAGTAGCTTTTGGGAAAGTTTTTCATAAAATGTGAATAAAGTGGTGACTCATGGAAGACCGCCACGCATAATATCTTCTGAAAATCTAGCTTAGGATTTTAAAAGCCTCTCTTTTGAAAACAAAAACCTTTTCTTCAAATTAAGAGTGAAAATCTATTCTATTCCTATATATAAGGCCAAGACCTCTTTCCTTGAAAACCCCTCATCTATATACCTGCATTCTCATAACGAGACTTGCTGAGCATTGTGTAAAAATATGCTCACCCTTGCCTTTGCACACAAATTCAGAAGAAAGGATTTAAGGATCCTGATTCCTTTGACCTTGAGCACCAAGAAGAGGAAGGAACCTTTCCAGACGATTTGAGTTTCTAGGAGGGTCATGGGCCAAGTTAAGTCCGATGTGGTGAAGGCCCGAGCCGAACCGCTGCAGAAAGAAAGGAAGACCTTTCTTGTTGCTTTTGTGTTATCTCTGTGTTCGGTACCTCGATACCGATTCTATTTTATTCTTGATTTTGAAAAACTCTCTACTTTTGCATCAACTTTAATTAATGCCATTCTTGGCATTATGATAATGTAATAGTGGTCCTTGTGACCTTGTACTTGTTTTATCTATTTGCTTTATTGTTTAAAGTAAATCCTGTTGTTGTGAGCTTGTGATGTACCTTTCTGAGTGCAATCCACCTGGGAGGTTGCCACCGGATTCCTCAAATGAGGGTCCCACAATTTGTCCTGAGTATAAAAGCCTTCAGAACCCAGATTCAATTCTATCTCTAACTTCCAGATTTATCAACTCCTTTCTGTTTTCGAAAATAGAAATATCTTATATTACCCAAATACCCTAAGTTTCAGAAATTCAGATTTAATCAAAATCTTGACCAAGTTCAAACCAGATTATTCTTGGATTATGATCAAGGGTATGCCAATGCCTTAATTCAAAAAGTTGGCAATCAGATTTCATCATCTAAACCCTTTTCACAAATCAGTCCAAGAGTATCGTAGATTAGTCCTTTTCCAAATTTTCTAGAAGCCTGAAAAGGCAAAATGTTACATATCATCTCCAAACCCAAATCTGATTCAGGGAACACCTCCCAAATGCCATTCAACACAAAATCTTCTTATATGAGTATCTCAAAATCAAATCCTAAATCCCAGAATTTCAGCATTTGACAAAATCCAGATTTCAAATACCCAATCTACCCTATTTTCAGTTTATATGAAAAACCATTCAATTGTTTCACATTTTATCTTCTATCTGTGCCAAATTATCTGTTGAATAAGTATGCCAGATCAGTGCAATCAATTTCAGTTTAAATCTTCCAAATCTCCAGATTTACAAATCAGCCTAAAGCCAAGAATCAAATATTGCAAATTAGTCCAGATTCGACGAGAGCAGTAGCTGTGTTTTCGACCAGAGTATCGCCGTGCTTGTGCTCACCACCGACCAAGCTTCGTCTGCGCTTGTGCCCGTGCATGCTTGTGTTTGCTTTTGCGCACGCGTCCGCGCCTCAGCCATCGCCGTTGCAACGTCGACGACCAAAATCTGCTTCCGCGCGCGACCGGCAACAACCTTTGTCAGCAACTTCACGCCACGTTGCCTCGCCATGCCAGTTTTGTCGCCACCGCTTTGCACCGCCCAACATCGTTGAGTCCCAATGAAGCGACAATCTGATCAGCACAGAGCCGCCTGCTCATCGTCTTGTCGTTGCCGCTGTTTCTTCACCGTTGTCGCGCCTGCGCCAATTTCTTTGCTGTCCCCTCTTCGCAAACTTCGCCCTGGTCTATTTAAGCACCACATCGCCGTGTAATCTCTACTTCACCAGAAATCTGTTAAGTTCGAAATCTCCTCCACCTTCGTCTTCTTCTCCGGTGAGTCCAACACGAAGGCTCATGGTGCCAGCCTCAACCACTGCACTATCTGCCAAATTGACATCACTAGTGAGTATGTCTCATCCTCCTCATCGTTCTGTTGCATCCAATTGCTCTCCGGTGGACCCTAACGCCGGTGATCGCCGAATCTTTGATTTGCCCTGTTCCTGCAATGCAGCCCGATTCAATGCAAATCAGCCCTCAATTCAGTAGAACAAATTGATTAGTGAACTGAGTTTAGCAAGCCTGTAAGCTCAGAATCCTAAATCGAACTCGAATTGAAGCTTTTTCTGATTTTGAGCTTCACCAGCCATCGGCTCCCATCGCTAGGCTTCTCCGGTGATCCTCCTGTCAAATTGACTTCACCAACAGCTTCCTTTTACCCCTTAGCTGCTCCTTGAGCTTGAAATTGAGTTCAATCGACCTGTATCAAAAACGCCCAATTCAGTGCTTTCTTCTCCGGCGCCGATCACCAAAAAAGTGATTACGACCGATCCAGCTTCAACCACTTTGTCCTCTAGATGTGCCTCAATCTCCTGAGCACTTTTCTCTTCTAGCCCAATCTCTGAAACCATCCAGATTTCAAGATATAGCCATGCCAAAGATTCTGTCTTGTGCTATCGTCTTGCCGTGTCGCCACCGTCTTTCTTCATCGGATTTCTTGCCGTCCGGCCAACTCCAGCCAAGCAACTTGTTATGTCTTTTGTTCCTGTTACTTGAGCCTGTCTCCTAGACATATTTGGGGCAGCAGATGAAGCCTTGAATTGCATTTGCTGCTAAGCCCTAGTTTTTGACATTGTCAGCACTATGTCAGTGCATGCCAGCCAGTGGCATTGGCCTTGTTTACCCACTTCTGGTGGTGCAATTTGAGAACCACTTTGTCCACTGAATTTGTAGAGTTGTGATCTACATTTTATTCTACTGCCACAAGTTGAGATAATTCCTCTATCATCCATCGACCCTATGTCGATGCCTTGAACCAAATGTCGACCTAAAGACGTTTGCTGTTTTTGAGTGAACTAGTCGCAACCTTGATATCATTCTAATATTTTGAGACATTTGGAACCTGGTAAACTTTTGGCAACTAATCTTAACCCTAATCGCTTTCCAGAACTCTCGAATCTTATATTGCCTAAATCTTCTCATTGCATTTTTGCATGTAGTGAATTAGTAAGAGTAGGATTGATTGTAATGCCTGTTTGCTTTCTTGATCTTTGTTCAGAGCAAGAGCCCGAGTTTGAAGACTTCATCGCAGACCTGACATCAACTGTTGTTTCTTACGACGCGGAAGGCAAGTATAGTCTTGATCATCTTGAACCTATATTTTAAGAGTTGCTATGATATTGTCGCGCCCCGAAAGAGGGACTTCGACTACTCCTGTGGAGACCTAGCTTACTGTAGCTAGTCCCATACAAGCATACCTTTGACTTCCCAGGATAAGTCAAGCACAAGAGTATATTCACATTGCAGCAGAAAAACTTACAGAATATTAAGCAGTGTGGCCTGCTGGCCTTAATATTACATAAAAAGATTACAATACCTTCGCGGCATCAAGGTTTAGTTTAAGCAAAATAGAAACTTCTACACAGCGGATGATGGGTGTCCCTTCCACAGTAAGAAGTTGACGGCAGAACAACACATCAGGGATTTGGCAGATCTGGCTCTCCTTCTTCTTGGTCCAAGAAGTTCACCACGTCTTCCTCTTGATCTTGGTACGCTCCATCTTCTGCGTTGTAGGTTTCAAGGGTGAGTACTTACGTACTCAACAAGTCATAGGGAAGAGTAGATACTTGTAGTAGTGTTGTTATGAACCTAGACTAGTCAAGAATTATGGATGTTTATAAAATAATCTTTCCTTTCATGTTTCAACACATCTCATCTCATCTTATCTCATGGCAGCACTCTTCATAATATATCATCATCATTCATGTTCACTAAATTATAGTACTACCGCGACACGTCAACACACGACAGCCCACGGTAGCACTCCTTATCATGACAACACATGTCATTTGGGTAATCTTGATTTAACACATTTTATTTAGTAAATAATACTTGTGTCACACCCCGTGGATTTAATCCACCGCAGCAGACACCTATAGACCCGGGAGCTCGGAGTATTCGAATACATTTTTAACTCTGCAGAGAGGTACCAATTAACCGCAAGATAATCCACTTTCAAGCCCATCCTATCAAAATGATTAGACCCCTCCTCACAACCATGTGTGAGTGGCAAGGTGGAGATAACAAGAACTTTTGTTATGTCTCACTCACAATTCACCCCCGACCCTGTGGCTCTCCGCGAACCACAGTTGTGGTAGGTTGTATCCTAACCTCCACCCCTTTGCTTATTCCCATTCCTGGGTTAGCGTGCTTGATCACCTTCAGTGATATGTGTGGGAGACATTCTCCGTGCTTATCGTGCATCACTACACATCTCATGCAGGGGTTTCATGTGCGATCCACATAAATACTTTTTCAGGCCTGTCCCATACCAGGCTTGCGGTTAGCACGTTGTTCATGCCACTAGACACACAACACAAGGTTCTAGTCCTTATATGCCAGTGACCAGACCATCCACAACCCTACACCTTCCGTGCCTGCTATCCTTCGCAGTTTAGCACCTCCAGTGCTACAGCCATCCATACCATTTTTCTGGTCACGGCTAGGGGTTTTATTTCATGAATATATATAAATACATATATAATAGTTCATGGTTCACTATTTGATCTTTTCACATTTCACAAGCATCCGGCTTTGTACTGCCAACATATATCTCAACCATTCTTTCACATGCAGTATTACTTATATTTAAGGTCATATCATAGCAACTCATAAAATATATGTTCAAGATGATCAAGACTATGAATTGACTTCCGTGTCGTGAGAGATAGCAGTTGATGTCGGGTCAGCAATGAAGTCCTCGAACTCTGGCTCCAACTCTGAGCAAAGATCAAATAAGCAACCAAGAATCACAACCTTTTCAATACATTATTATACTACATGCAATAATGCAAAGATGAATGCCTCGATGATTTTGAAATAATTGGATTTGGATACCATAGAAGCTGTTAGGGTTAAATCATAGAATTAGGGCTGAAAATGACTGCTAGGAACTTTTAGGGTTCCAGGGTATGGAAATTGACCTTAAGTGCACGGCTGGTTTGCCCAAAATCGATGAATGTCTTTAGGTCGATATTCGGTTCAAGGCATCGACATAGGGTTGATGGATGATAGAGGAATTATCTCAACTTGTGGCAGTAGAATGAAATATAGATTACAACTCCACAAGTCTGATGGACAAAGTTACTTTCAATTTGCATAACTGGAAAGAGGTGAAATGAGCTAATGTCACTGACTGACATGCTCTGACATTGGGCTGACAATGCCAAAATCTAGGGCTAAGCATAAAATGCAATTCAAGGGCTCAAATCAAGTTGTGATAGAAGAAGAAATTGTAGATCACAACCTCAGGAATCTAAGGGACATAGTCATGCTCAAAATGCACATCAGGAAGAAAGTGAAAAGGGCTAATGCCACTGGCTGACATAGCCTGGCATTGCACTAACATGGCCAGAAACTAGGGCTTGACATAACTTTTGATTTAGGGCTCCAATTGATGCACCACTTTGTCTGGGAGGTAGGCTTCAGTAACAGGAACAAATCACTCAACATGATCTAGGGCAGGATATGGCCGGAAAGTGATGAAAACCGGCGATGAACTTGGTGGCTGAAGTTCCAAATCACAGCACTAGACAGGAATTAGGGCATAGCCATAACTTCTGATTTAGACCGAATTGAAAGTCGAGCTAGTAGACAAAGTTGCTCAGGAGATCAAGGCGCATCTGGTGGACAAAGTTACTAAAGCTGGATCGGCTGGGAATAGATTTCCGATGGTCGGCGCCGGAGAAGAAGGCACTGAAATTGGGGTTTTCCATTATACACGATTTGAACTTAATTCCTTGCTTGGAGAGTATCTAAGAGCTATAATAAAGCTGTTGGTACTATTGAATTGGCCGGAGGATCATCGGAGAAGCCTGGCGACGATCGCCGGCGGCTAGTGAAGCTCGGGCTAGGGAAAAGCTTCAATTCTTGCTCAATTTTGAAATTTGACTTCACAGGCTTGCTTAAAATAGCTCACTGATCATTTTTGTCTATTGAATCGAAGGCTAATTCGGACTGATTTGAGTTGTGCAACTGGAACAGGGCATTTCTCGAATTTCAGCAATTGCCGGCGATCACCGGCGATGAGGTGCATGAGAGTTCAATTAAAAGCTACAGAACGATGAGATGGATGAGGGTTACTCACTGATGCTATCAATTTGAGGGTTGAGGCTGCGGTTGAGGCTGTCACCGTGAGCCTCTGTGCTGGACTCGCCGGAGAAGAAGACTGTAGCAAGAAGAAATACGGTTTAACTGCTTGAGGGTGTTGGAGAGCTCTGCTAAAGGTAGAAAAGCTTCTCTGGGTTGCTATTTATAGGCAAGCGAAGTGTACGAAGCTTAAGCTCGCTGTTTGCTTGCGCCGGTGAAGAAGAAGGCTTCGGGTTAAAGCAACAGCGAGCAAGCTTCTCTCTGGCGTGGAGCAGCTCGTGAGCTGGACGGAAACTGCCACAGCAACAGCTACGGTGCTAACACGTGTGCGTGTGCAAAGGCGGTTGCAAAAATCATGGCTAAAGCGGCACTGCTCAACGGCGAGACTTCAAACACAGCGACGAGGTCGATGGCGAGTTCTGGTCGCGATCGAGGTCGAAGCAACGTTGTGCACTGTGCCGGCTGTGGTCGAGGTCGCCGTGCACTGCTGGTTTGGTCGCAAACAGTGGGTGAGGTTGAAGAGTTGATTCCTGGTCGCGAGTAGCCACTCCTCTGGTCGCAGCAGCTGGTGGCTGCTGGTCGAAACAGCCATTTGGACTGATTTGTAAATTCTGAAAATTGGCTGTGGACTGAATTGTAATTTCTGGTTTGGAAATGGTTAATTTGCAATCTGATTTCACAGCTGAATATAACCTTATACCTTATACTCATCTAGCAAGAGATTTGGTAAAATCTGGCATAATTTGATGATTTTCGATATAAACTGAAAATAGGGTACTTTAGGGTAAAATAACATTTGAGTTTTGTCGATTTCGAATTCTGGCCTTTAAGATGTAATTTTGTAATCTGGACAGAAGGGAAATTTGTATCAAATAGCATTTGGAAAAGATTTGCTGAAGAAATTCTGAATTTGGAGTTGATCAGAAGATTTTAGCCTTTTTGGGTTTCTAAATATCAGATAAAGGACTACATTGCGATATAATTTGGACTGATATGTGAAAAAGACTTAGATGATATAATTTGGCTGCCAACTTCCTGGATTAAGGTATTGGCATACCCATGATCATAGTCCAAGACTAATCTGATCTGGATTAGGTCAATATTTAGCTAAATCTGAGTTCAGAGTAATTAGGGTAATTAGAATAGTAATTAGAATTTCTATTTTCGAAAACACAAAAGAATTGATAGATCTGGAAGTTAGAGATGGATATGAATCTGGCTTCTGAAGACTTTTATATTTAGGGTAACTGGTAGATCATATCTGAGTAATCTGATCTTGATTTAGGTTCACAGGGAAGATTTTGAGATTTTAGGGTTTGAGATAGATACTGATCTTGCTTCTGAAGATTTTAGGGTTTTAGGATTTTAGGATTTTAGCTGTACTCCGTGTAAATCATGCATCACAACGCATCTCATGCAGGGGTGTCATGTGCGATCCACATAAGTACTTGTTCAGGCCTGTCCCATACCAGGCTTGCGGTTAGCACGTTGTTCATGCCACTAGACACACAACACAAGGTTCTAGTCCTTATATGCCAGTGACCAGACCATCCACAACCCTGCACCTTCAGTGCCTGCATATCCTTTGCAGTCTAGTGCCTCCAGTGCTACATCCTTCCATACCATTTTTCTGGTCACGACTAGGGGTTTTATTTCATGAATATAAGTATATAAATACATATATAATAGTTCATGGCTCATAACTTGTTTATTTCACATTTCACAGATAACCAGTCAAGTACTGCCAATTCATAAATCAACTATTCTCAATCTTTCTCATGCAATATTATCTATATTCAAGGTTATGTTTTAGCAACATTTAAAATATAGGTTCAAGATGACCAAGGATATGACTTGCCTTCTGCGTCGTAAGAAACAGCAGTTGATGACGGATCAACAGCGAAGTCCTCGAACTTAGTTTCTGGATCTGCTCAGCGACAAACAAACACACAATAATTACTTATATATTAAACTGTTTTAGGATCTATATGCAGATATGCTTTACAAGAATGACTGAACGATATTGGAGATAATTGAGATTGCAAGTTGAACTGAGTCAAGATTCTAGGATTTCAAGGAATTGGCTAAGAATGGGTGTTAGATGCTCTTAGGATCTCAAGGCTGCAATAAGAACATCAGTTTTATGGTTGGTTTGATCAAAAACAGGGAATGTCAGCAGATTGACATTCGGATCAAGACTCTGACATAACTTCAAGGAAAACTAGAGAGCTTATCTCAAGTTATGACAGTAGAAGAAAGTGTAGATCATAACTCTACAAATTCAGTGGACAAAGTGGTTTTCAAAATACACAATCAGAAGTGGGTAAACAAGGCCAATGCCATTGGCTGGCATGCACTGAGACAGTGTCAAAAATTAGGGTTTAGCAGCAAATATAATTCAAGGGCTCAATTCAAGTTGTGATAGAAGAAGGAATTGTAGATCACAACTTCAGGAATCTAAGGGACAAAGTTATGCTCAAAATGCACAACTGGAAAGGAGTGAAAAGGCTAATGCCACTGACTGACATAGTCTGCCATTGAACTGACATGGCCAGAAACTAGGGCTTGGCATAACTTTTGATATAGGGCTCCAAATGACGCCCCACTTTGTCTGGGAGGTAGGCATTGATAACAAGAACAAATCATTCAACAGGATCTAGGGCAGGAAATGGCTGGAAGGTGATGAAATTCAATGATGAACTCGATGAACTTCACTGCACAGGATCAGTTCTGGACAAAATCTTGGCATGGCTATAACTCAAAATCTAGACAGTTTCAGGGATCGGGCTAGAAGAAAAATATGCTCAGGAGGTTGAGGCATACCTGAAAGACAAGGTGGATGAAGCTGAAACGGTCGAGAATGGATTTCCAGTGAACGGTGCCGGAGAAGAAGACATGGAATTTGGGGGTTTTTGCTGTAGGAGGTTTGAACTCAATTCCAAGCTCAGGGAGTAAGAGGGAAGCATAAGGATATTACTGGATCAGTTAATTTGGTCAGAGGATGGCTGGAGAAGCCTGGCGACGATCGCCGGAGACTGGAGAAATTCAAATCTGGGAAAAGCTTCGATTCGAGCTCAATCTGGAGATTTAAGTACACAGGCTTGCTGGAAATGGCTCACTGATCATTTTCTTCCACAGAATCGAAAGCCAATTCGGGGTAAATTGGCCTGCATTGCCGGAACAGAGCAATTTGAGGATTCCGGTGATCACCGGCTATAAGAGGCAAGGAAATCCAATTAAGTGATACAGTACGATGAGGGAGATGAGTGGAACTCACTAATGCTGTTAATTTGATAGGAGATTGTCGTGTCTGCCACGACTGTGACATCACCTGTGAGGAGCCCAGCTCGATGCAGCTGGTCCCATAAACCACTTGACTTCCCAGGATGAGTCAAACACAGGAATATATTGAAGCAGCAAAATATTACTGTAGTCATAATTGTATGGCCATCAGGCCTTAGTACAACACGGGGTACAGTGCCTTACAAGGCACAAAGGTACAACAAAATAAAACATCTAATCGGCGGAAGCTAGGCCCAAAAATAATCCATAGGAAACAGAGGTTGACAGCAAGACAGCACCACATCAGGGCTCCGGAGAAAACTGCTCATCATCTCCTGGGTCCGCAGCATCTTCAGGATATCCTCCAAGGTCGTAGGACGCTCCATCTATTGATGAGTTGTTGCAAGGGTGAGTACTTACGTACTCAGCAAGTCATAGGGAAGGTAGAGATACATATAGTATAAATGACATGAACCTATGCTATTGGGGAAAGAGTGAAGGGTTTTTCAAAATACATTTCTTTCTCTTTTCTTATTCAACTTCCGATCATACTCATGGCAGTAAATAAATCATATTGATGGTGATACATATATCCCATGTCCAAGGCGATATATCCTCATATCACATTATTTTCATTCAAGCCTTTCAATCTTATACTCATGTCAGTATTTCATAAACTTAGGGCATAAACCACATGCCTCTTAGATATCACATGATCTCTATATTATGGTATTACCGCGACACGTCAACACATGACTGTTCACGGCAACACCCCTTATCGTGACAACACATGCCACTTGGGTAATCTTGAACTAACAAATTTTAGTTTATAAAACAATACTTGTGTCACACCCCGTGGATTTAATCCACCGCGGCATACTCCTAAAACTTGGGAGCACGAAGTATTCGAATACATTTTTAAACTCTGCAGAGGTGTACCTCTTTTCAAATCCACTTTTTCACTCGACTTTCAAGTCGGGCCATCTCCATGCGACTTATACGCACGTGACATGGCCGAGTTCACACAATGTTTTCGCAGTCTAGTATTAATAGCATCCCTGCCCGCTAAATGGACAACCCAGTCCCAAGTACCGTTATGGGTCCTCCCCACTGCCTTACTTCCTAGCCTGGGTCTATGTTCCCCGGGACACATAACCTCTTTTGATTATAGTCGCGCACGACTTAATCTGGCGTAGGGCGTCTTCCTTCTTTACACCTTATCCTCTCATAATTTTTCTGATCTCACACCACTCATGGACGAACTGCGTCCCACCAGTTTCCACGCGAGAAACCGGATCGACAAGCCATGCAGGGAACTGCTAATACCAAGAAAGCTACTAGATTGCGCCTGTCCCATACCAGGTAAGTGGTTGGTACATTTTTCATGCCACTAGACGCACAACACAAGGTTCTAGTCCTTATATGCCAGTGACCAGATCATTCCACAGACCATGCACCTTCAGTGCCTGCACATCCAGTGCAGCCAAGCACCTCCAGTGCTACCACCATTCCACATCAAAATACTGGTCACGGCTATGGGTTCTATTTCATGAATATAAATGTATATGTATATACTTTTATTAGTTTATGGCTTGCTATCTTAACAAGTTCACATTCCTCAAGTATTCAATCTATCACTGCCATAATATCATTGATCTCAACACATGCAATATTAATGAGATATCTACTCATGGAATAGCATAGCAATTCATAAAATATAGGTTCAATATGATCAAAGTATGACTTGCCTTCTGCGTCGTAAGTATCAGCAGTTGATGACGGTTCAGTGACAAGGTCTTCAACCTCGGGCTCTTGCTCTGAACAAGATCAAACAAGCAAACAGGCATTACAATCAATTCTACTCTTACTAATCCACTACATGCAATGATGCAAGGAGAAATACTCTGGTGATACAAGATTTGGAAGCGATTTGACTTTAACTATGGTAACCAGGGTTAAGATTAGTTGTTAAGGTTTACAAGGTTCCAAAATATCAGGGTAATATCAAGGTTGTGACTGGTTCGCCCAAAAACAGCGAACGTCTTTAGGTTGGCATTCGGTTCAAGGCATCGACATAAGGTCAATGGGTGGTAGAGGGCTCAACTCAAGTTGTGATAGTAGGGAAAAGTGTAGATCACAACGTCAGGAGTCTAAGGGACAAAGTTATTTCCAAAGTTCATGGCTGGAAGTGGGTGAAAAGGCTCAATGCCACTGGCTGACATAGGCTGACAGTGCCCAAGAATGGCATTGACATGGTTTGAACAGTTTCCAGTGGCCAAAGTAGGTTTTGATTCAAGCATATGGTGCACAAGGTAGTGAGGCAGCTATTTGACAAGGTAGTTTCTGTTTTACATGACCAGAGGTGGGTGAACAGGGCTAATGCCACTGGCTGACACAGCCTGGCATAGGGTTGACATGGACAGAAACTAGGGTTAGCCATATATTTTGACTCAAGGTTCCAAATGATGCACCACTTTGTCTGGTGGTTAGGCATTTGCAACAGGAACAATTTATTCAACAGGGCCTTGGGAAGAAGATGGCCGGATGGCAAGAAAATCCGGCGAAGAACACGGTGGCCAAACTGTTCTAAACAGTCTCTGGACAAAACTTTGGCATGGCGATACCTCTTCACCTGGGCCGATCCAGGTGTCGAGCTAGAAGACAAAACTACTCATGGGGTCAAGGCACATATACTAGACAAGGTGGTTAGGGTTGAAACGGCTGGAAACAAAATCCGGCGACCGGCGCTAGAGAAGAAGCCACAAAAATTGGGCATTTCTGTTTTAGGGCAAATGAACTCAATTCCTTGCTTGAGGATGGTCTTTGGGGCATAACAAAGCTAGGTGTGAAGTTGGATTAGCTAAACATTCAACAGATAAGCTAAATCAGCAAGCATAGTGACAATGCAAGGTTGAAATTTGGGGTTTTTCAGATTTTAGCAAATTCTTCGATTCTGGTTGCTTAGAGATGTTAAGAAAGGTCTAGTGAGCATCTTTGATTACTAGCTCGAGAGCTAAATTGGTTTAATTAGGGGTTAATTGCTCGCCGGAGCTATCGGGGAAAATCAGTAATTCCCGGCGATGTGGTGCGATAGAGTTCAATAGGCTGCTACTACACAGGTAAGTGGATGAGGGTTACTTACTGGTAGCTTCAATTTGGAGTTCGGTGCAGTGGATTGGCCTGGCACCGTGAGCCTCTTCTCGAGATCGCCGAAGAAGACGAAGAGGACGGCGTGGTTAGTGACTTAAGTGGTTCTGGCGTGTGTGTGAGTGAAGGAGATGGCCAGAGCAAGCTTAAATAGGCGAAGTGAGCAGAAACGGTTGAAAGTGCCTGGAGAATTGAAGCTTGTGAATCGACGGCGAATTGACCAGCCGGGCGGGACAGCAGCGAGGTGACGCGCTCCAGCGGCCGTGCCAGCTTTTGCAGTCTGGCGCGTAGTCCTGGTTGATGCAACGGCGAATTGATGCTTCCCCCAGGCATGCTTGCAACGTGGCGCAGCTGGGCTGCCGTTGTCGGGCGCGCGCGGGGGAGAGCGAAGGCGCTGCTGGCGAGGTGAAGTGGTTCCACGGTGGCAAACACGATGCACACACGCGGCAAAGAAGCAGTGGCGGAGGTGGCAGCGCTGGTGATCGCTGGCGACGAAGCTGCAGCAGTGGCAACGGCGACGACCAAACTCCTGTGCTCGTGGTCGATTGAACGGCCTGGTCGTGCACAGTAGCCCGTGGTCGAACCACGGACTGATGTGCGATGATTTTTGGTTTGGCTTTGGACTAAATTGCAAATCTGGTCTTTGAGAGGTTTAATTTGAGATTTGATTCCATGGCTGAGTATAATATTTCCATTAATACTCATTTAGCTCAAATTTGGAGAAAGTTTGATAAGGTTTGAGAGATTTCACCTATTTTCGAAAATAGGGTAAAATAGATCTGGATTTTGTCGATCTCGAATTCTGGTGATTGGAGAGAGATTTTGACGTCTGATAAAAAGGGAGATCTGTATCAAATAGCATTTGGGAGGTGTTCCCTGAAGAAATTCTGGAGTTGGAATTGATTCGTAGATTTTAGCCTTTTCAGGCTTCCAGGTAAACAGAAAAGGAACTATTCGCAGTGAAATTTGGACTAATCTGTGAAAAGTGTTTAGATGAATTAATCTGGTTCCCAACTTTTTGGAGTAAGTTGAGGATATATCTGGAAACATATTCCAAGAGACACTTGAGTCTGGATAGGGTTAAATCAAGATAACTCAATTATCTGGAAACTGGGGTACTTAGGGTAAATCTGAATTTTCCTATTTTCGAAAACAGAGAGAGGCTTAGGTACTGGGAGTTGGGGTTTGAATCTGATCTGGCTCCTGAAGACTTTTATCTTCAGGGTAACTGGTAGGTTAAATCTGGATGGGCACATCTTAGTCGGAATCCAAAGAATAGATTTGGAGATTTTTAGGGTTTGAGAGAGATTAGAGTTCAGCTGATCTGGCTACTACTATAGAGATACATGCATGCAGGATTTTATGCAAAACTTTTCACCCCCAAAACTAGGGTGTTACAGAGATGCTGTGGATTGTGCTGGCACCGTGAGGCTCCTCGACGGCTCGCCGGAGAAGACGACTGCAGCGAGGGAATTTGGAAATTTGGTTAAGTTCTGGTGAAGAGGAGATGATACAAGGTACTGGTGGCTTAAATAGATCGGTAGGCGATGCTTGCAAGGAGTAAACAGCAATGAATTGGTGTCAGTTGACATGATTTGCCGGGCGCAGATGCAACATCGGCGAGCGGTGACGCGACGGTGCACAGGCGATGCAAAGCGGTTGCTTCATCGGGACTCATCACTGTCGGGCGGTGCAAAGCGGTGGCGACAAGAGCTGGCAATGCAAAGCAACATGGCAAGTAGTTGCTGACAACGGCTGCTGCTGATCGCGCCAGGGGCAAGCTTTGGTCGTCGGCGCTGCCACGGTGTTGCCACGGCGATGGCTGAGATGCGGACACATGCGCACAAGTATGCACGGTCACAATTGCAGGCGAGGCTCGGCCGGCGGCGAGCAAGCACGGCGCAAGGAAACCACGGCGAACTCTGGTCGTGCACAGTGGCTGCTGTCCTGGTCGAATAGGGCTGATTTGTGATATCTGATTCTTGGGTTGGACTGAATTGTAAATCTGATGATTTAGATGATTTGATCTGAAATTGATTCTGCTGTTTTGCTATACTTAATTCAATAGATGATTTGGCACAACTAGGAGATAAAATTTGGCACATTTGAATAGTTTTTGATACAAACTGAAAATAGGGTATTTCTAGGATAATTGAATCTGAGTTTCAATTGATTTCAATTCTGGTAATTAGGATGAGATTTTGAAATCTGCACAGAAGAGAAACTTGTGTCAAATAGTATTTAGAAAAGATTTGCTGAAGAAATTCTGAATTTGGAGTTAATCTGGAGATTTTAGCCTTTTTGGGTTTCCAGATATCAAATAAAGGACTAATTTGAAATAACTCTTGGACTGATTTGCGAAAAAGGTTCAGATGGTGAAATCTGACTGCCAACTTTTTGGATTATGGTATTGGCATACCCTTGATCATAATCCAAGAATAATCTGGTCTCAACTTGGTCAAGATTTGGATTAAATCTGGATTTCTGAAACTTAGGGTATTTAGGTAATATAAAATATTTCTGTTTTCAAAAACAGAATGGAGTTGATAAATCTTGAAGTTAGAGATAGAATTGAATCTGGGTTCTGAAGGCTTTTAGATTTAGGATAACTAATAGATCACATCTAAATAATCTGATCTTGATTTGGGGTCACAGGACAGATTTGGAGATTTTACGGCTAGAACAGAATAAAACTGGAGCTGATTTGGTTGATTTAGAAGAGACATATGCATGCATGACTTTTAAGAAAGAAGCTTTTCACCCCAAAACTCAGGATGTAACACAGGTGGGGTAATTTAGTCTTTTTGCTTCTTTTGGGGCTATAAAAGCCCTTGTACACCTCCTGTAAGAGACAATTGCTCATTATTGCTTAGAATAGACAATCTCACAAGTGTGCTCCGGAGCATCTCTTCCCGAGAGAGCTCCCACAGCCGACTCGGGTTGGGAGCACGCCGACAGGACTAGGGCCCCCACCAGGACCCAAACCTGTATAAACCCTCGTGTCATTTGTTGTGCTTGCCCGACGGGGGAGGACCGGTCACCCGGTCAGCCCGCATCGTATTTTCTTCGCTAGGATCATCCACAAAACCTGCCGGGGTATTTGCAATACCACGACAAGTAGCCTCAGCCCGCAGGCCTCGGCCACCAAGTTCAGGGGAGGACCCTCCCCTATGACGCCCATGATGCACTCGTGCTCATCCTCATAGTTGAGGAGGTTCTCCTCCTTCTCCCAGGCGGCCAGATACGGCCGGACTACAAAAGCAAAGAGTCAGAAAAATCAACAAAAAAGCTAACAAAGTAGCCGGGAACTTACGTCGAGTCACCGGCTTTTGCGGGGGCCACTACACCGGGCAGATCCCAATCCCCCTCCTCCCGTACGAGAAGGGGGAGACCTTCAGTAGTGTCAGCTCCTCGGCGGCGTGCCTCATGGAACGGACGCCCCGGGAACCCACCACTTTGCTGAGGAGCTTCAGCTCCTCCTCGGTCCACACCGGGGGCTTGGGGGCAGACGACCGGCTATAGAAGGGGGCTCCAGTGAGTAGGTCACCTCGGCGTCCCAGACCCAGAGGTAGAACCACCTCCGGACCCAGTCTCCCCAGTGGTCCTGGGAAGCTACCATCGGGTACTCTGGCACCCGTGATGGCAGGAGCTAGATCATGACGGAGCCAAACGGGGACTTCGGCCCTCCCTTCACCAGATGCGAGCTCCTCGCCGCCAGCTGATAGAAGTACCGGAATAGCTGGAGTGTCGGCTCCCGTCCGGTGGCTTTCTCGAACAGCCAGATGAAGATACCCATCCGAACGAAGGCGTTCGGTGTCAGGTGGTTGAGCGCCACCCCGTATTCCCAGAGGAACTCCCAGAGCAACTGGTGCACCGGGAACCGAAGCCCGGCCTCAAGGAAGGCCTTAAAGACGACCACTTCCCCAGGCCTAGGGCGAGGGGCGCCGTCCTTTTTGGAGGGGATCCGGATGTCCCTGTCACAATGACCCCTCGGTCCACGAGGGACTCTAAGTCCCCTGAGGTGAACTCGGAGGCCCAGGGGAAGTCCGCGGTGACTTCCTCCGGAGGCACCTCGGCGGCCTTAGCACGACCCTTGGGACCCATTGTTTTCCCCGGTGGCTTAGGCTCTAAGGGGACAGGGTTGAGTTTTCGAAGACTAGGTTTCTGGGAGAAAGCTACCCGGAGAGCTTAGAGCGCCGGTGCTGTTTGAGGATTGAAGGTTCGAGTGACTCCTCCGGGCCCCTCAAGGCCCTATTTACAGGGCTTGAGCGTGTCCCCGATGGGCGCCACGTGGCTCCTCACGGCACATCCGCGCCGCTCGATTCAAACAGCGTGCAGGAATTGAAGGGACGAGCGCGCGAAATGACGCGTCGCCGGCTCGAACCACGAGCGGCCATTATGGTCGAACGGCGCACTCCAATCGAGGTCGGGGACCTTAATGACGGCGCCTCTATAAACGCTTAACACGAAGATCGAAGCGTCAAAGCGCCAGAAATCCACCCCAGAGGAGATGTTCCTGGTAATATGAGCCATCCCCTCCGTGGACTCGAACAACGTCCCCGGAGGGCATGGGGGGCTGCTGTTGGGGGAAATCTCTGCGGGATCAAGTCCAGGTAAGAGGCAAGGCTCCCGGTGGCTTGTCTCGGGCGCCGCCATTCGCCCAGGGATAAGGCCCCCCGGTGGCTTATCTCGGGCACCGCCGCTTTCCCGAAGACAAGGGCCCTCGGTTCCGGGTCACTTGAGGATCATGCGAGAAGCACCTCGGGAATCGGCGGGGACACTTGTCAAGCATCTAAGCCTCCTGGTCGGAAGAAGGACGCTAGTGCTCCTCGATCCAACGGTTACGGACAGGGCAGTTTAGTCTTTTGCATCTTTTGGGCCTATATAAGCCCTTGTAACCCCTCATGTAAGGAGGACAACTCATTTTTACTCTAATACACAAAATCAAACAATCGTGCTTAGGAGCCATCTCACCCCAAGAGAACTCCCCTAGCCAACTTTAGTTGGGAGCACGTCGATAGGACTAGGGCCTCCACCGAGGGCTGAACCTGTATAAATCTCCGTGTCACTTGCTGTGTTTGCTCGACGGGAGAGGACCGGTCACGTGGTCAACTCGCGTCGTCTTTTCTCCGCTAGGAACCTCAACAAAACCTGCCGGGGTACTCACAATACCACAACAATGTCTACTAGCTGCAAGTTAGTTCTTATATAATCCACTTCTATGTCCCCTTTTGCCACATGATCTCTTATAAAATGGTGCCTAATATCAATATGCTTTGTTCTAGAATGTTGAACTGGATTATTTGCAATCTTATGGCACTTTCATTATCACACAAGAGTGGCACTTTGTCAAAAAAAATTCATAATCGGAAAGGGTTTGCTTCATCTATAAAATTTGAGCACAACAACTACCCGCTGAAACATATTATGCTTCGACGGTGGAGAGAGCTACGGACTTTTGCTTCTTGGATGACCAAGAGACTAGTAATCTCCCCAAAAGTTGACAACTACTAGATGTGCTTTTTCTATCAATTTTCCACCCTGCATAATCTAAATCTGAGTAACCAATTAAGTCAAAGTTTGCATCTTTCGGATACCAAAGACCTTTATTGGGATAGCATTTCAAGTACCTAAGGATTCTTTTAATAGCAATCAAATGACATTCCTTAGGAGATGATTGAAATCTAGCACATAAGTAAACACTGAACATGATCTCGGGCCTAGATACGGTAAGATAGAGTAAGCTACCAATCATAGATCGACAAAGTTTAGAATCAACCGCTTTTCCGTCTTTGTCCATATCAAGATGTCCCTTAGTGGCCATGGGAGTTTTCATGGCTTTAGCATCTTCCATCCCAAAGCGCTTGAGCAAGTCCTTCACATACTTGGTTTGACTCACGAACGTTCCGTTCTTGAGTTGCTTGATTTGAAGTCCAAGGAAGAAGCTTAGCTCTCCAATCATTGACATCTCAAATTCCCTAGACATCATTTCTCCAAAATCCTGACAAAAAGATTCATTAGTAGACCCAAATATGATATCATCAACATATATTTGACACACAAAAAGATCTTTCTCAACTACTTTTGTAAATAAGGTTGTGTCTACCTTCCCAATTTTAAAAACTTTTGAAATGAGAAAGTCTCTAAGGCGTTCATGCCAAGCTTGAGGAGCTTGTTTAAGTCCATAAAGAGCCTTAGAGAGCTTGTATACATGATTTGGAAATTTTGAATCTTCAAAACCAAGAGGTTGTTCCACAAACACTAATTTGGATATTTCTCCATTTAAAAATGCACTTTTCACATCCATTTGAAATAATTTGATGTTAAAATTTGATGCAAATGCAAGAAGAATGAGAATAGCGTCTAATCTTGCTACAGGAGCAAAAGAATGTGAATAGCTTCTAATCTTGCTACAGGTGCAAAAGTTTCACCAAAATCCAAAACTTCAACTTGAGAATATCCTTGTGCAACAAGATGAGCTTTGTTTCGTACTACTACTCCATTCTCATCTTGTTTATTTCTAAAAACCCATTTTGTTCCAATCACATTATGATCCTTAGGTCTTTCTACTAATGTCCAAACTTTGTTTCTAGTGAAATTATTTAGTTCTTCATGCATGGCATTTACCCAATCTGGATCACTAAGTGCTTCATCTATAAGTTTAGGTTCTAAGGAGGAAACAAAAGAATAATGTTCACTAAAAGAAGCAATACGAGACAGAGTTTGAATACCCTTACTAACATCACCCAAGATTTTATTCAGGGGGTGATCTTTGGCAAATGTTTGATGAAGTCGCGGGTTCTATGATGCTTGATCATCATTTTCTTCAATCTCTAGTTCAAGGTCTTCTCAACCAGCATTGTTGTGGGTGGTCACAGGTTGAGCAGCATCAGTATTTGTGGTCGCAGGTCCATGTTCGACATCAGCCTAAGTGGTCGCGGGTGATTTATCCTTTCGGCTAGGTGACTTTTGTTCTTCATTTCTGGGTTTGATATCACCAATGGTCATCTCCTTCATAGCTTCCCTCAATCCACTGTTGCCTACATCATCAAAATCCTCATGCTCTCCTTGAGAGCCGTTAGATTCATCAAATTCTACATTGCATGATTCTTCAATTCATTCTATTGTAGTGTTGAAAACCCGATAAGCTTTACAAGTGGATGAATAGCCAACTAGAAAACCCTCGTCAACACGTCTTTGAAATTTTCCAAGATGCATGCACTTTTTAAAAATATAACATTTGCAACCAAAGACTCGAAAATATGAAATGTTTGGTTTTCTCCCTATGATCAGTTCAAAAGGAGTTTTGTTCAAAAGCGGATGGGTATAAAGACGATTGATGGCATAACATGCTGTGTGAACTGTCTCTGCCCAAAACCAGGTAGGCCTCTTGTACTCATCGAGCATTGTTCTAGCCATTTCAATCAATGTCTGATTCTTCCGTTCTACAACACCATTTTGTTGAGATGTGTAGGGCATAGAGAATTCATGTTTGATTCCGGATTCATCACAAAAATCAATAAAATCAGAATTTTGAAATTCTCCACCATGATCACTACGGATTTTCTTGATGGAGAGTCCAAATTCCATTTCAGCTCTTTTTGCAAATCTTTTAAAACAAGAGGAAGTTTCAGATTTGTGAGCTAAGAAAAACACTCAAGTAAATCTAGAGAAATCATCAACAATAACATAGCAAAAACTATTTCCTCCAATACTTTGATGTTCAGCAGGGCCGAATAAATCCATATGCAAAAGTTCCAATGGTTTGCAAGTTGAAAGAATGCGCTTGGTTGGATGTGAAGCAGCTACTTGCTTGCCCGCTTAACAAGAACTACAAGGTTTGTCCTTTTCAAAATTCACATCCTTCGAGGCAACTACCAAATCACGTTTTAAAAGCTTTTTAAGTTGATCAATTCCAACATGTGCAAGTCTTCTATGCCATAGCCAACCTTTTGAGGTTTGAGAGACAAGACATGTTGAAAGGGATGCTTCTTTAGAATGAAAAACAACAAGATAAAGATTTCCAAAACGAAAGCCTTCGAAAATCAAAGAATTATCTTTTAAATTTTCAACCATAACTTCTTTAGGATAAAAAATGCAACGAAGTCCAAGATCACAAATTTGTGCAACGGAAAACAAATTAAAATTTAGAGATTCAACAAGTAAACCATTTGAAATTGAAAGATCATTGGATATTGCAATTTTACCCAAGCCTACCACATTTCCTTGACAATTGTCGCCAAAAGTGACCTTCTCACTACTACAGAAATGCTTTTCACTATCGGTTAAAAATCCACTCTACTATCAGTTCTCTTACCGATAGTGGTCGGCACGATAGTAGAGGAGCAGAACACTTCTATCGGTTCAAAAACCGTTAGTAAAACACCTACATTCCCAACGTTCACTAATCGCTATCGACTATTTCTTCTATCGGCTCAAATTTAAACCGATAGTATTATATACATTTTTTCTATCGGCTCGTATATAAACCGATAGTATTGTTTAGGCTTTTTCTATCGGCTAGGATCTAAACCGATAGTAATGTTAATGTTTTTTCTATCGGGTATTATCTAAACCGATAGTATTGTCTGAACACAGTTAGTACGGGAAACTTTATTCTATCGGTTATATTATATAACTGATAGTATTCTGTAGACACGTTTAGTACTTAAAACTTTATTCTATCGGTTTTTGCATATGAACCGATAGTAATGTAATATTTATTCTATCAGTTGTAGTATATAACCGATAGTAATTTGTAGACACCTTTAGTACTGAAAACTTTTTTCTATCGGTTGTTGCATATGAACCGATAGTAATGTAATATTTATTCTATCGGTTTTAGTATATAACCGATAGTAATATTATTTTTTCCTATCGGTTATGTACTGGAACGGTTAGTACTGGAATCATGCACATATACATACAGCTATACAGAGATACATTAATTGGATCATTCACAAATACACCAATATTTACAAATATTCAGCAATATTCACATATTGATCAATTTGTTCACAAATACACTAATTCAGCAATATTCACATATTCACATATTGTTCACAAATTGGACAGATTGAATTTATGCACATATTGATCGAGTTTATTCATAAATACATCAATGAATCTATTCACATATTGAGTTTATTCACAAATACAGCAATCAACACATTCAATATATATTCACAAATACAGCAATCAACACAAGTCAGTTACTATCGATCGTTGATAGCCACTTCTTCCATGACATATTGAGCCCAAATTGTTCGCAGCTCCTTCAATTGAGGCAACTCATATTGCTCTTTCAACATGGTGGTCTGCATATATGCGTGTATGAAGTTAGGATCGTACGTCACATCCAATTAAAGTTCGACTTTGAGTCAGGAAAAATAGTTACCTTAGGGAATTGGGCAAAGTTTCTCCTGATCAGGTCATACATGAATCTCATGACATAGAAGCCACATTCCCACGATTGTGGCTGCTGATGGCACTGGAAAAATTGCATATGCAAAGACATAAACCCACATTTACTCGAAAGAACTAATTAAGCTTAAATTAAAAGACTCATCATGAGTACTTCCATCTGTATTAATTACCTCATATTCTTTCCAAGAAATTGTTGTGCCCTTCGACGCGTCATGCCTCCCTCCAGCACTAGCATAATTTTTGAAAGCCCTGTATTTAATTTAGCATTGCCGATTAATATCTTATCATTAATTAGCTAGTCCGAGAAAAATTTAAGACAACTATGTTACTTACGCGTCTATGTGCCATGTGAGGGTGAAAACATGCGCCACCTTGTCGCTCATCTAATCGAGGTAATAGACCTCATTCATCCATGGGCAAATGACGGCGAGGACCCAGTGGCCCCTACATTGCATATATAAGCGAACCGTTTCATACATATGTTAGGTGTAACATACAAGAATGAGTTAAATTAGTAGGAAATGCACTAACCTTTGGTGGTACGGCGCAAGGATGAACTCTCGGTCCTGCTGCGCTAGTAGTGCCCTTGATATGTATTCCTCTGCATGTGCTTGGTCGTGCTCTAGCATCGTGAGGCTTATTTTCTCTGGGTCGAGGAAACCCACCTTGTCACATGCCCTCATCGACGCCAGCCTATACATGCACCTGGATGCAAAGTAGACATTAGTAAGTAGTGCATACAAAAAGTGATTAGATTTATGAAACGAACTGTGATAACTTCAGACAACAGCACACTCACAGGACTCCAGTCCGTATGATGGACATATCAAGCTCCCGCCAGTTGAGGAGGTCGAACAAATCCTCGTGGGCCACCGATATGCTCCCGAGCTCACGGTGAAAATGGGCTGGCCTGAAGTGAACCAAGAAGTTGATGTGGCGCCTAGACCGGGTCAGGTACCACTCGTGGAGACTTCTGGTTATTTGATCCATATTGCGCAGAAGGTACTCCGACACGAGTGGGGACCCGTTCTTGAACGTACCCGGCTGGCTTTGTTTGGCCTTGCCTTTGGCCTTGCCCTTGCCTTTGGGCGGGGAGCGAGTGTATACCTTCGAAGGTTTGGGTGTGGTGCCGTCGGCCTCATTTGATGGCGAAGGGTTTGAGGCCGTCGGAGGAGGCATGGGGCCCGAAGGAGTTCGCTCATGCGTTGTGGCGGGGGTGGTGTCCTCAGGAAGTGTGCTGGTATCCATCGTCCACTTTAAGTACAAACGCTTAAATTAGATTTTGCAAATTAAGTATATTAACTGAGTTGTAAGCTAGAATGGCCAGGGTTTACCTCCTGTAGTCTAACACCCTTCTTGGGCCACTGTATGTACGAGCCCAATGCCTCGCCAATTGTCCGCATTTCGTCCGTTGGGACGGGCAACGGAAAAGAGCTGTAGCCCGGGAGGGCCATGTCCACCTGTACCTTTGCGAATCCAGGCTCCAGAGGTACGCAGTGGATCCGGACATCCTCCCAAGACTGGTATACGACCCCGTTTGCAACCGCAACAGGTTTGTCGCCTATGTTGATCAATAGGGTACAGCTCTCCGGCTTCTACAATTTGCAACAATTATAACAGGTTAGCGAAACAATTCTAACGTAACGGGAGTGGCATCAGCCGAATTGCATATATAGCTCAAGAGTTGCAATACCTCGATCAGGTCCACCGGATCCACATGAACCTTCGAGCCAACACTACTCAGCCTGGCAGCGTCGACCTCGACAGTTGGATCTAAACCCTTGGACTGCGCAACTCGGCTGAGGCGTTCATATTTGTCGTTCATTTGAGCGAACATGTCCTCGAATTGTGCAGTCACATTTGCCCGTATCTTCTGAGATAGCTCCACTTCCCTTTCCTTCCAGCTGCCAGGCTTCTTCGCCTTTTGCCCGGGGTCCGAGAAGCCTTCCTTCCATGGCACCACAGCCCCCACGGTTCGCGTCCGCCCTGGATGCTCCTTGTTCCCTAGAGCTCGGGTACGGATGTCGTTCTCCCTATGGGGACTGAACAATCCCTCGGTCGCCTCCTTCGAGCAAGAGATCTGTTACATTGAAAGCTCTCCATTGTGAGGAAGAAATATATACAAACTTGTGCGCACACTAGTGATCATAGTTAGCCAACTTACGAGTCACTGCACGACCTCGACGTCCCTGGGGTTTGGGAACGCCACAGTCCCCGTGGCCGACACGGTCCCTCTGGCCAGCCACCAGCGCTTGCATCGCTGATCGCGGATCTTGGAGAGTGGTAGGTCAGGGGAGTGGACGAAATGCGACGCCTCGTCTTCACCCTTCTTCCACTGCTCCTCCTTCCCCGCATAGCCGCGAGAGCCGAGCCGGTGTGGGTGGTCGTTCCTCCTCTGGATTGCCCTGTTCTTCTCACTGAGGGCCTTCGTACCAGAAACAAGAAAATTAATGCACCACTGCTTACTGCATACAATGGTGTAACCAAGCAAAGGAACCATTCATACCTTGAACTCAGGAGTCCCCTTCTGTTGGGCGAATTGCTCCTATACCTCCTCCGTTATGAAGGGGTACTTCTCGCATGGAGATTCGCCTTTAGCGAGGAAGGTACTGACGAGGACGCTCTTGAAGGTTTTCCACGTGTTGTTCATGTCCTTCAAGCAAGCTATCTTGGGACCATCGTCGGGATGTTCCACTTGGCCTGTTTCAAATGGTGCATATAAGTAGGACTTACCTAATCTCTAGGATAAACCAAGGGAATGTGATTACTCAAGAGTTCAGTGATTTTGATTAATTTTACCTTCACTTCCGCCCACAGCCTATCCCTCTCGTCAGGCCTTGACGTCCTTCCAGCTCTGGATGGTGATCTTCACCCTTTCCTTCGCCAACAAGCCAACATAGGCAGCATAGTGCCCGGCGTTCTTCCCGATCGGTCTCCCGAACTGGTTGAACTCACAGGAAAGATCCGCGCGTTTGGCCAAACGACCCAACATCGTCGCGCCTCGCGCCTTCCTCTTGCGCTGGGACGAGGCAGCGCCATCTACGTTCGCCCTCGCCGAATCACTAGTATCAGCCGAGGAAGATGCCGACATGGCTTTACCTAAAATACCATGAACAAACCATCCAATTGATATGAAGAAAGGTACATGACAAAGTAATTCACAGAATATTCAGATGAGCAGTGCAACTAACAAATACTATATTTCCTATCGGTTTTGAAAGGAAAACCGATAGTACTAAGGTCTTTATTCAGGAAAATTTAAAAGATTAGCAGTGCAAACTATGCTAATCTCTCTGCTGGAAAATAAAGTCTGTTAAAATTTAAATGAACCTAAATTTGAGATGAAAATTAGAAAATGGGAAGTAATTCATAGAAAATTCAAATTAGCAGTGCAAACTATGATGGCACTACTATTTACTATCGGTTTTCCAAGTCAAACCGATAGTAATCAAGTCTGAATTAGGAAAAATTTCCAAAATTGCTCAGCAGGAACATAAAGTAATTGCTCAGCAGGAACATAAAGTAATTGCTCAGCAGGAACATAAGGTATGTTAAAATATAAATGAACCTAAATTTGAGATGAAAATTAGAAAATGGGAAGTAATTCACAGAAAGTTCAAATTAGCAGTGCAAACTATGATGGCACTACTATTTACTATCGGTTTTCCAAGTCAAACCGATAGTAATCAAGTCTGAATTAGGAAAAATTTCCAAAATTGCTCAGCAGGAACATAAAGTAATTGCTCAGCAGGAACATAAGGTATGTTAAAATATAAATGAACCTAAATTTGAGATGAAAATTAGAAAATGGGAAGTAATTCACAGAAAATTCAAATTAGAAGTGCAAACTATGATGGCACTACAATTACTATCGGTTTTCCAAGTCAAACCGATAGTAATCAAGTCTGAATTAGGAAAAATTTCCAAAATTACTCAGCAGGGACATAAAGTAATTGCTCAGCAGGAACATAAGGTATGTTAAAATATAAATGAACCAAAATTTCAGATGAAAATTAGAAAATGGGAAATAATTAACAGAAAATTCAGTTTATGGTATTTACTATCGGTTCTGAGTAAGAAACCGATAGTGAACTACACTGTATGACAAATTGCTAGTGATTTTCATCAATTCTGTCATTCTCATAGCTATCAAGTTTGTAGTTCATGAATTTTACTCTAGGTTTCTATTTGTAATCCATGGAACAGGATATGAACCATTGCATACAAAATTAAGCAATACACGCGAGCGATTTGGTCAAGAACACTTACAGTGGATCGTGGAGTGGCTGGAGGCGGTGGCGCAATGCAATGCCGGAGGCGGTGGAGAACCAGTGGCGCAGAGGAGCGAAGAAGCGAACGTCGGCGAATCTAGGGTTTTCCGCGTGAGTATTTTTCGATTTGGAATGTGATCAGTTGCACTGGAGGGAAAATCGTGCTGGTTATAACCTAATAAATGAATATTTACTATCGGTTCATCACCACAAAACCGATAGTACAAACATGTAAGTTAGGGTTTTCGTAACACAGTGTAAATCACTATCGGTTGTGAACAGTAAACCGATAGTAAACTAAGAACAGGGGATCATAACACAGTGTAAATCACTATCGGTTGTGAACAGTAAACCGATAGTAAACTATGAACATGGGCTCATAGCACAGTGTAAATCACTATCGGTTGTGAACGATAAACCGATAGTATAGTTTAATTTCATATCGGTTTCACAGTTATAACCGATAGTAAAATACAATGCTATTGACCCTAAAGGATTTCCCTTAGAAGAATTACAGAGGATCTCAGTACATCATTTTGTATTGTATTTTACTATCGGTTATGACAATAAACCGATAGTATATGTTAATTTCATATCGGTTTGGAGGTTGAAACCGATAGTATAATACTGTTAAATTGATCTAAAGGTATTTCCTGAGAACAAATACAGATGGGTCTCAGTACATCATTTTGCACTTGTAAAGACACCTGAAACCCCATGCAAATGGCCTGCAATAATTTTGAAATAAATTAACAGTAAAGACCAATCATGGAATGAAAATTTGCAGTTTTCATATATATTTGTGAAAAGAATCAATTATTGCTCAAATCAAGTATATACTCCAATTGAAATGAAAATTTGCAGAAATGATTCTCAATGCATCACGTATGTTTTCCCAAAGAATTTTTGAAAAATGATTTGAACATTCTTCGATCCAAGTAATATACGTCACTTATATATTGCAAATTAGTCAAGAATGGTTGTCCACCCATAATCCTTCTTCGTGGTCGTCTCGCAGGTAACTTGTTTCGTCAATATCTTCGGTAGGGACAGATTGAAGGATTCCATCTAAAAATGGAGGTAGTTCGTCGAACTGATCGTACTCTTCTTCATCCACAACGTCTTCGACCCCAACAATACGTCTCTTACTGTGAAGGACAACGTGCAACTTTGGGTTGGTCGGGTCAACGATGTAGAACACCTGTGTTGCTTGCTCAGCAAGTATAAATGGATCATCTTTGTGTGCGACTCTACTGAGATCGACTAGAGTAAACCCATAATTGTCGACTTTAACACCTCGAGGGATTTCGACCCATTGGCATCGAAACAGAGGAATCTTAAGTAATACATAATCGAGCTCCCATATTTCTTCAATAACACCGTAATATGAGTCGAGTGCCCTTACTGCCCTGGCATCCTCCGAAATAGCAAGTAGTGTCACTCCACTACATTGCATAGCACTCTTCTCGTCCTAAGTTCTTGTGTAAAATGAATAGCCGTTGATGTCATACCCCTGCCAAGTCCCTATAGTAAATCTAGGCCCTCTGGCCAACCATGTAACATCTTCATCTACATCGCCCTCAGAAGCTTGCAGGACTCTATTTTCGATCCACCCAGCAAACTTCCTATTATGTTCTCTGGTGACCCAAATCTCTGGCTTCGAGGGATTCTGTTTCCGTAACATTTCCTTGTGCTCGTGTATGTATGGCTCCACCCCCGTCATGTGCTGTAAGACCCAAAAATGGGCTTTTGCATACAGATCACTAGAGGGGACGACTGCTTTAAATCCAATCGTTCCAATGCCCTGAAGCCTGCCCTCATGCCGAGACGTAGGAACGCCAATTGGGTCAACCCCGGCCATATAGTTGGTGCAAAATTCGATCACCTCCTCGGCGGCATAACCTTCAATGATACTGCCCTCAGGCCGATGTCGATTCCTTACATATCCCTTCAAGATACCCATAAATATCTCAAATGGATACATGTAGCGCAGGAACACGGGTCCACCAAACTTAATTTCTCTGACAAGGTGAACAATTAGATGGACCATAACATCAAAAAAGGATGGAGGGAAATACATCTCCAGCTGACAAAGAGTGGTAGTCACATCGCGTTGCAAATCGTCCAGTCCATCCATATCAATTACCTGCAAGGACACAGTTGCAGCAAATATTCAGATCCAAAAAATCTGACAATTTCCACGAATGGAGCTAATTAACTTGCTAGGAGTACACGCTTACGTACCTTGCCAGATATTGTGTTGAAGAAATAACATAGCTTTGTAATTGTCTCTCTGACTTTGACTGGGAGAATGCCTCTGATAGCAATGGGAAGCATTTGTGACATCAGTACATGACAATCATGGGACTTCATACCAACAGTTTCAAGTCTTTCATGGACACAAGTTTTTTCAAGTTCGCAGAATACCCGCATGGAACTTTGACACCATGTAGGCACTGACAGAGTTCTGTTTTTTCTCTTTTTGACAAAGTATAGCAGGCCGGGGGGAGGTATGTCCACTTTCCCTTCTCCAACGGTGCAAGCTCAGTCCTTATGACCATGTCGAGCATGTCACGGCGAACGTTGATGCCATCTTTCGTCTTTCCTGGAATGTTCAACAACAAACCAATCAAACTGTCACAAACATTTTTCTCTACGTGCATGACATCAATGCAATGTCGAACTTGTAAGTGCTCCCAATATGGCAGATCCCAAAGAATCGATCTCTTCTTCCAAACATTTTTTCCTGGAGGTTTAGAACATTTACCGAACTCAACTTTGATGTCCTTCACGCGCAAGTAAAGCTCCTTACCAGTCACAAACACTGGGGCTGATCCTTTCTCAGGCTTCCCATTGAATGACTTCCTCTTCTTACGGTAGGCGTGATGCATCGGAAGGAATCTGCGGTGACCCATGTACACTGTTTTTCTGCAGTTCGATAACCACATGCTTTCAGTTTCATCTAGGCAAATAGGACAAGCCTTGACTCCTTTCGTACTATACCCCGACAAATTTCCATAGGCCGGGAAATCATTTATGGTACAAAATATCATGGCCCGCAACATGAAATTCTCTCGCTTATGTGCATCCCACACCCGCACCCCTTCGCTCCACAATTTTTGTAAGTCCTCGACTAACGGTGATATAAACACGTCAATATCATTCCCGGGTTGTCTGGGTCCTGAAATTAGTAACGACATCATGATGTACTTACACTTCATACATAACCAAGGAGGAAGATTGTAGATGCATAAAAGAACCGGCCAAGTGCTATGTCGACTGCTCATATTTCCGTGTGACTTCATACCATCCGTACTCAGCCCAAACCTTATATTACTCACTTCGCCGCCAAACTCACCGAATGTTCTGTTAATGTTTCTCCATTGAATGGAATCAGCTGGATGTCTTAGTTTTCCGTCTTGTTTCCGACCTTCAACATGCCAACGCAAGTACTTCGCATCTTTCGGATTTGCAAACAGCCGTTTCAATCTGGGAATCACAGGCAAATACCACACAATTTTGGCCGGAGGCCCTTTCTTTACCTCATCACATTCATTGTGATAAATTCTGTCCCCATGCTTATACCGCGATGCACCGCATCTTGGACAAACATGCAAATCCTCGTACTCGTTACGGTACAGAACACAATCATTTGGGCATGCATGTATTCTTTCGATTTCCATTCCCAACGGACACAATAGTTTTTTGGCCTGGTAAACCGATCTTGGCAACTCATTTTCCTCTGGAAGCATGTCCGCTAACAGATCCAATAGCGCTGTGAAACTCTTATCGCTCCAACCGTTGCTTGCCTTCAAGTTATATAATCTCAACACGGAAGACAACTTTGTAAATGTTTCACATCCGGGGAACAAAGGCTTCTCAGAATCAACAATTAATTTCTGAAATTTAGCTAAATCGTTTTCGCTGTAGTCCTCTTCTACATCACGTAACATTTCATCTAAATTGTCGTCATCTTTCTCTCCCTTCTTCGCCTTTTCTTGCTCAGCAAATTTAATAAATCCATTCACACCCTCCAAATACTCAACAGTAATACGTTTTATTCCATACATCCAATATTCTCGGTCCATCTACAATTATTTCACAAAATTGACAAATTCAAATAAATAATTAATGACTCAGGGCATGCATATATGAATGAAACATAATTAGCTAGGCCATATGTGTGTACATGAGCTGTTTAATTACATTAAATGGATTTGTATATATGAAACCCTAATTAACTTGATGCATGCATTAATTGGAAGAGCCAGCTAGCTAGCTGCTTAAATTCAGCAAGCTATAGCTAGCTAGCCAACCCAGCCTTCTAGCTAGCTTGGAGATACATGTATCTAGTTTAATGAATTGCAAGTAGAGAGAGAGAGGGAGAGTGTGAAAGAGTGATCGAGAGAGAGAGAGAGGTGATGAGAAGATGACAATACCGAGGGGGATGGAAATATGATCAACCTCTTAGCTAGCTTCTCCAGATCACTCTAGCTTGGAGTTGTGCGCGGCTGAAATGATTCCAACATGTAGAGCGCAGAGCAGGGGTCGACCTAATTAAGTTGTCTAATTTTACTATCGGTTCAACAACACTAACCGATAGTAAAATAAGGTCCCCACTGTCATAACCATTAGTGTATATGAAGTCATTTTACTATCGGTTTGTTTTATATAACCGATAGTACTATTTCATATATTGTATCGGTTAGTACAGTAATAACCGATAGTAAAAAGTCAGTAATTTCACTATCAGTTACCCGAGAAAAACCGATAGTACTATTCAATATATTCTATCGGTTAATACAGTACGAACCGATAGTATAAAGTGAGTAATTTTACTATCTGTTACGAACGAAAAACCGATAGTACTATTGTAATATATTATATCGGTTGGTACATGTAACATCCTGAGTTTTGGGGTGAAAAGTTCTTTCTTAAAAATCATGCATGCATATGTCTCTCCTAGATCAGCCAAATCAGCCTCAGCTTTATTTTGTTCTAGCCTTAATTTCTTCAAATCTATCCTGTGACCCCAAGTCAAGATCTGACTTGCCAGATTTGAACTATCAGTTATCCTAAACCTAAAAGCCTTCAGAACCCAGATTCAATTCTATCTCTAACTTCCATAATTATCAACTCTTTTCTGTTTTCGAAAACAGAATATCTGTTATTACCTTTTACCCTAAGTTTCAGAAATTCAGATTTAATCAAAATCTTAGCCAAGTTCAGACCAGATTATTCCTGGATTATGATCAAGGGTATGCCAATACCTTAATCCAAAAAGTTGGCAGCCAGATTTCACCATCTGAACCTTTTTCGCAAATCAGTCCAAGAGTTATTTCAAATTAGTCCTTATCTGATTTCTGAAGACCCAAAAAGACTAAAATCTCCAGATTAACTCCAAATTCAGAATTTCTTCGGCAAATCTTTTCTAGATGCTATTTGAAACAAGTTCTTCTTCTGTGCAGATTTCAAGATCTCATCCTAATTACCATAATTCGAAATCAATTGGAGCTCAGATTCAATTACCCTAAAAATACCCTATTTTCAGTCTGTATCAAAGACTATTCAAATGTGCCAAATTTTATCAAATGTTCTTGCCAAATATTCTGTTGAATATAATCTGCTATATCAGTGAAATCAAATTCAGTTTAAACCTTCCAAAACTCCAGATTCGCAGATCAGTCCTTTTTCCAGATTTTTTTTCCAAAAGCCAGAAAGGCAAAATGTTGCAAATCATCTCCAAATTCAAATCTGATTCAGGGAACACCTCCCAAATGCTTTTCAATACAAATTCTTCTTATATGAGTATCTCAAAATCAAACCCTAAATCCCAGAATTCGAGATCAATAAGTTTCAGACCTATTTTACCCTAATCTACTCTGTTTTCAGTTCACATCAAAAGATATCCAAATGTCTCAAATTTTATCTTCAATCTGTGCCAAATCATTTGTGGAATTAAGTATACCAAAACAGCAGAATCAATTTCAGATCAAACCTTCCAAATCTTCAGATTTACAATTCAGTCCAAATCAAGAATTGGAAATTGCAAATCAGCCCTATTCGACCAGGACAGCAGCTGCTGTGCACGACCAGAGATCGCCGTGCAATTGCGCCGCGCTTGCTCGCCGCCGGTGAGGCTTCGCCGCACTCGTGACCGTGCATGCTTGTGTGTACGTGTCCTTGCTTCAGCCGTGCCGTGGCAACGCCGTGGCAGCGCCGTTGAACAGCATGTGCTCCTGCGCGCGACCAGCAACAGGCTTTTGTCAACATCTTCTTGCCACGTAGCTTGCCTTGCCAGCCGTTGTCGCCACCACCTTGCACCGCCCGACATGGTTGAGTCCCAATCTAGCACAGCTTCGCCTTGCCAGTGCACCGTCGCTTCACCGCTCGCCGTTGTTGCAGCTGCGCCCGGCAAATCTTGTCATCTGGCACAAATTCAATGCTGTAAATCCTTGCAAGCTACACCCACTGCTCTATTTAAACTACCAGAGCCTTGTATCATCTCCTCTTCACCAGGACTTAGCCAATTTTGTAAAATCTCTCGCTGCAGTCGTCTTCTCCGGCGAGCCATCGAGGAGCTTCACGGTGACAGCCTCAACCGCAGCCTCAACCACCAAATTGACAGCACCAGTGAGTTCCCCTTATCTCTCTCATCGTGCTGTATCACTTAATTGGATTTCCTTGCCTCCTATCGCCGTCGATCACCGGAATTACTGAAACTCGAAGAATGCCCTGTTCCGGCAATGCAGGCCAAATTACCTCGATTTAGCTCTCGATCCTGTGGAAGAAAATGATCAGTGACTCATTTCCAGCAAGTCTATGCATCAAGATCTCCCGATTGAGCTTCAATCGAAGCTTTCCCCAATTTTGAGCTCTCCAGAAACCGGCGATCGTCGCCAGGCTTCTCCGGCCATCCTCCGGCCCATCTAATTGTACCAGAAGCTTCCCTATACCTCCTAGATGCTCTCCAAGCTTGGAATCGAGTTCATTCGACCTGTAACAAAAACCCCCAAATGGCAGTGTTTCTTCTCCGGCGCAGTTCACCGGAAATCCTTTCCCGGCCGTTTCAGCTTCATCTACTTTGTCATTCAGGTGTGCCCCAACTTCCTGAGCATATTTGTCTTCTAGCTCGATCTCTGAAACTGCCCAGAATTCAAGTTATAGCCATGCCAAAATCTTGTCCAGAACTGCTCTAGTGCAACTAGTTCACCTCAGTTCATCACTGAATTTCATCACCTTCTAGCCATCTTCTGCCCTAGATCTTGTTGAATGATTTGTTCCTGTTATCATTGCCTACCTCCCAGACAAAGTGGTGCATCTTTTGGAGCTCTAGATCAAAAGTTATGCCAAGCCCTAGTTTCTGGCCATGTCAAGATCAATGCCAGACTATGTCAGTCAGTGGCATTAGCCCTTTTCACTTCCTTCTAGATGTGCATTTTGGGCATAACTTTGTCCCTTAGATTCCTGAGGTTGTGATCAACATTTTCTTCTTCTATCACAACTTGATTTGAGCCCTTGAATTATATTTGCCGCTAAACCCTAGTTTTTGACACTGTCTCAGTGCATGCCAGCCAATGGCATTGGCCTTGTTTACCCACTTCTGATTGTGCATTTTGAAAGCCACTTTGTCCACTGAATTTGTAGAGTTATGATCTACATTTTCTTTTACTGTCATAACTTGAGATAAGCTCTCTAGTTTTCCTTGAAGTTATGTCAGAATCTTGATCTGAATGTCAATCTGCTGACATTTGCTGTTTTTGATCAAACCAGCCACAAAACTGATGTTCTTATTGTAACCTTGAGATCCTAAGAGCATCTACCACCCATCCGTAGCCAAATCCTTGAAACCCTAGGTCTCAACTCAGTTCAGCTTGTAATCTCAATTATCTCCAGTATCGTTCAGTCACTCTTGTTAAGCATATCTGCATATAAATCCTAAATCATTTTAATATATAAGTAATATTTGCGTGTATTGTTTGTTTGTCGCCGAGCAGATTCAGAAGCTGAGATCGAGGACTTCGCTGTTGACCCGTCATCAACTGCTGTTTCTTACGACGCGGAAGGCAAGTCATATCCTTCGTCATCTTGAACCTATATTTTAAATGTTGCTAAAACATAACCTTGAATATAGGCAATATTGCATGTGAATGATTGAGAATGGTTGATTTATCAATTGGCAGTACTGGACTGGTTATCTGTAAAATGTGAAATAAACAAGTTTTGAGCCATGAACTATTATATGTATCTATATACTTATATTCATGAAATAAAACCCCTAGCCGTGACTAGAAAAATGGTGTGGATGGCTGTAGCACTGGAGGTGCTAGACTGCAAAGGAATGCAGGCACTGAAGGTGCAGGGTTGTGGATGGTCTGGTCACTGGCATATAAGGACTAGAACCTTGTGTTGTGCGTCTAGTGGCATGAACAACGTGCTAACCGCAAGCCTGGTATGGGACAGGCCTGAACAAGTACTTATGTGGATCATACATGAAACCCCTGCATGAGATGTGTTGTGATGATTGACTTGGAGGCTGACTCCTACTATCACTGAAGGTGATCTGATATTTGACCCAGTAATGGGAAAATGAGGTGGGGTGGAGGTTATGATACAGCCTACCACAACTGTGTTTCGCGGAGAGCCACAGGGTCGGGGGTGAATTGTAAGTGATGCATAACAAAAGTTCTTGTTATCTCCACCTTGCCACTCACACATGGTTGTGAGGAGGGGTCTAATCATTTTGATAGGATGGGCTTGAAAGTGGAATATCTTGCGGGTAAATTGGTACCTCTCTGCAGAGTTAAAAACGTATTCGAATACTCCGAGCTCCCGGGTTTTATAGGAGTCTGCTGCGGTGGATTAAATCCACGGGGTGTGACACAAGTATTATTTTCTAAATAAAATATGTTTTAATCAAGATTACCCAAATGACATGTGTTGTCATGATAAGGAGTGCTGCCGTGGGCTGTCGTGTGTCGACGTGTCGCGGTAGTACTATAATCTAGTGAACATGAATGATGATGTTATATTATGAAAAGTGCTGCCATGAGATGAGGTATGAAAGTAAAAGATTATTTTATAAACATCCATAATTCTTGACTAGTCTAGGTTCATGTCATCACTACTATATGTATCTACTCTTACCTATGACTTGCTGAGTACGTAAGTGCTCACTCTTGCAACCTACAAATCAATAGACGGAGCAATCAACAATCAAGATGAAGGCGTGGAGTACGTCGTGGATCCAGAAGGAGGAGCGTCAGTCCCGTCATTTCCCTGATGTGTGTTGTTCTGCCGTCCACTTCTCTTTGTGGGTGGGTCACCTATCTTCTGCTGTGTAGATGTTATTTTGCTAAACCATGTATGCCGTGAAGGCATTGTAATCTCCTTATGTAATATCAAGGCCAGCAGGCCACACTGCTTAACTATTTTGTAAGTTACTCGGTTGCAATGTGATATACTCCTGTGCTTGACTTATCCTGGGAAGTCAAGGGTATGTGTATGCTATGCATATAAGGGACTAGCTGCAGCGAGCTAGGTCTCTACAGGAGTAGTCGTAGTCCCAGTCTCGGGGCGCGACAGTACAGTAATAACCGATAGTAAAAAGTCAGTAATTTCACTATCAGTTAAAAATGGAAAACCGATAGTACTATTTAATATATTATATCAGTTTATACAGTAATAACCGATAGTATAAAGTTCGCAATTTTACTATCAGTTACAAAAGAAAAACCGATAGTACTATTTCATATATTGTATCAGTTAGTACAGTAATAACCGATAGTAAAAAGTATTTGCATTTCACTAACGTTGGATTAGTGTGTAACCGATAGTAAAATGATGGTTTTCCGCCGCTGTCGTCCTATTATATTGGATTTTTCCTAGATTGCTTACAACCGTTAGAAAATAAGGGTTAGTGGAATGCACTTCTGTAGTAGTGTCTGGTTTTCGCTTGAGTTGTCTTCTAATGATGTGAACAACTTCTTGTTACCGGTCATATGTTCGGAGCAACCACTATCTAGCACCCAATGTTTTCCACCGGTCTTGTAGTTCACCTGCATAAACAAAAAAAATCAAGTCCTTTTAGGTACCCAAACTCTTTTGGGTCCTTCGATGTTAGCAATCAAAGCTTTGGGCACCCAGATTGATTTCTTCTTTTTATTTAGCATGGGTGCACCAACAAACTTTGCTATCGCATATCCTTTCTTCGACCTTTGAAGCACGTAGCAAGTATCAAAATAGTTTGGAGTCATTAAAGGACAAGCTTCATGTGAATGACCAGTTTCATGGCATTTAAAGCAAAATGTGTTGCATGCTTTTACAAAAATGGTTTTGGCATTTAGTTTCTTTCCTTTCTTCGGAAAGTATCCAAGTCTTTCTTTTCTAAATGAGCATTTTTGTTTGCTAAGAATGAGATCAAGAGATACTTTTCCTTTGTAGCAATTTTCTAATCATTTTACAAGTTTCTCAATTTGTGCTTTAAGTTCATTATTTTCATTCAAAATTATTTCATTAGAAGCACATGGTATATCATGACAACTGGTAGGAATAGCATTAGAAGGAGTATCATCTAGATCACATGAAATGGCTACATCTACCTTAGATGAAGCATTTGTAATATCTTTAATGAGAAGACTTTCATATGACTCTTTTAATTCTGAGTATTGAGTGCGTAAGGAAGAATGCTCTTCTTTAAGCGCTCTATACTTCTTTTTGGTAATTCCGAAAACTTCATTCAATTCAGTGATAATTTCAACAAGTTCATCATATGAAGGGTCATTGGAATGTACCTTTTCATCACCTTTGGCCATAAGACAAAGAGATGGACTAGTTGAAATGTTGCCAACAGCAAGTCCGGCCAGCTTCTTGGAGCAACCTCATTCATCATCGGAGTCGGAATCGGAGCTCTCTCCTCTAGACATCCATTCACTGAAGCAGGCTTCTTTGGTTGCACCATTATTCTTCTTGAAGAATTTCTTCTTCTTGTCCCAAGTCTTGTTCTTGTTTGGACATCTTGAGGCTATATGTCCCTTTTCGTGACATCCGTAACATATGATGTCCTTTAAGTTCGATTGCTTTGGCCCCTTTGGTCGTGTGTCGATGTTGACTCCTTTCTTGTGTAACATGCAAATAAGTTTTTGAGTGTTCTTTACCATAAGAGCTGGATCTTTCTCGGATGAGCCATCGCTTGAGTCATTTTTGGAGCCGGCTTTGAAAGCCAACGCCTTCTTTTTCGTCTCCGAAGGTTCGGCTGCTTCCTTCTTCTCCTTTTGATGTATCTCATGGATGATGAGGTTCCCATAGAGATTAGTAGGCTTGGTGGTTGATAAGTCAGAGTTGGTGAGAACTGTTACTAGAGTGTCAAAACTTTCTAGAAGAGCCCTGAGCATTTTTCTCACAATATCGATGTCAGTAAAAACAACTCCTAGCCCCTTGAGTTTATTCACAATATTGTTCAACCAAGTAAACATGGAATCCACGGACACGGTTGATGACATGGTGAATGTCTCGTACCGTTGCCTCACCATGAGCAACTTTGCCTCTTTGACTTTAGTAGTGCCCTCATATATTTCTTCGAGGGTGGTCTAAACCTTGTGAGCGGTGGTAAGATTGCTCACACGGTTGAACTCATTTAAAGACAACCCGGCAAAGAGAGGATTTTTAGCACGGGCTTTTAAGTGTAGTTTTCTCTTGTCGTCATCAGAGTGACTTGCCGGATCATCCGGAGGAGTAATACCAAGCTTAACAATGTCCCAAACATCAAGCCCCATGGCCTCTAGAAATACCGACATGCGCACTTTCCAATAAGGATAGTTAGTCCCATCAAATATAGGCGCACGACCGGTATGACCGAGAGAAAAACCCTCATTTGACGTCATTGTCTCTCTAGCCGGTGAAGCCTACTCAAAAGAGAGACCATGCTCTGATACCACGTGTAGGATCGAGGATGCCGACTAGAGGGGGGTGAATAGGAGGCTCTAAAACTTTTCAATTAAAAATAACTTTTGCAAAGAATAAGAGCAAAAACAATATAGCATAAATACAAGAAAGAGAGAAGAAGACAAACACAATAATTTTTCCCGAGGTCTCAGAGACACGCCCGGTCTCCACTACTCCTTGTTGAAGCACTTAAATGAATGAGTCTTGCTTCAATATCCACGAAGGATATTTCTCACTAGTGGTTGCTCCTTGTCCACTCCGGAAAGGCGAGCAGCGATGCCTTTTACAATCACGCCGAGCCTCTTCAACAATCTCCGAACAGAAGAAGTCAACGGCCACGCCACCAAACCGTCTAGGTGAGGGCGTTCACCAAGAGTAATAAGCTGCAAGGTCTCTTCTAGACGTCTAACAACTATCGAGAAACTTCTAAGGATGCAAATGATGCAAATGAATGCTCTCAGAAGATCTCTCTCAGTCACACTGAATGATACTTGATCAAAAGATCAAGATTTTAGCACTTGGGCTCAAGTGTATATAAAATATATCTCTTGGTTCTTAAAAAAAACTGCTCAAAAATTGTTTATAAACAGTGATCAAAATCTGCCCAAATGTGTTTATAAAACTGATCAAAATGTGAACAGAAAGTTCTCAAAAATCTGTTCTATGGGCGTAATCATCGAGATCGAAATCGTTTTTAGAATCATATGCCCCAGACATGGCTTACCGAATCTCCTGATGGAAAAAGAACACCTTGAGAAAGGCCCCACGATGGGCGCCAGCTGTCGACGATTTGGACTTGGGGTCCTCTGTCGATCTTACGCAAATTTGTGAGTTGTGAAACCCTTCAGGGTATCGCTCAGGAAAGATAGTATAAGCAATGTTGGAAGGGACGCAAAGATTTATACAGGTTCAGCCCCTCGATGGTGGGAGTAATAACCCTACGTCCTGTTGTGATTTCACTATATAGGGTAAAAGTGTTTATAGGGGGAAGAGATTATCACAGGCGATGATCTCTTATGTATTTTTGTCTATGTAACTAATCCTAAGTCTTCAAGCTTTGTTGATTCGTTGTCTCGCTTGTTAACCGTCCTTTAAATCGTGCATCGATCATCCTTTTATACTGAATAAAAGGGCGCCAACGCGAAGTGGTTCTGGACGATTGATCCGGTGCAGTTCGCGTAACCGCACTCATCTCCTTCACCGATTAAGCACGTGCAAACCATGGATAACCGCACATGTTAATGTCCCGACGGTTGTTTTCATATATGGGAGAAGTTATCTTAATCCTGGGAACGTGCTTGGTAAAGACTCAAGCACCCCCGAATTATCTTGGTCGCGTGTAGTCAGTGACCCTCTGACCAAGCATTGTCTGTGGCCTTCTGACCGCGAATTATCTGTGGTCTCATGATTGCGCAAAGGCTGCGATCATAAACCAACTTTGTGTCCCTCAGTGACCATAGCAGCTACTAAGACACAAACTCATAGACACATATGGTATTCGATCTGACTTGAACCCAACATGTGTTAATCTAACTAACTCGGGTGATAAACCTCGTCAGTGGCTTAAAGTCATTTCATATCACGGTTAGGCGAATGTGGGTTACCTTTCTTTAAGGTTCTTCGTAAGCACAATGGGTTCACCTGGTCGGATGAAGCAGAAAAAACCTTTCAAGAGGAAAAAACATACTTATCTACTGCACCAGTACTGGTTTCTCTGGTTGCAGGGGAACCTTTACTTTTTTAATTGGCAGCTACCCCTCACGCGGTCAGTGCTGTCCTGGTTGCGGAGAGGGAAGGTGTGCAACAACCAGTCTATTACTTAAGTGAAGTACTTCATGGACCAAAGGAACGTTATCCTGAAGTCCAAAAATTAGTTTATGCTCTTCTGATGGCTTCCCGAAAACTTCGACATTACTTTCAAGCACATAAGATTATTGTGCCTTCGTCCTTCCCTTTAGGGGATATTGTCGCGCCCCGAAACTGGGACTACGACTACTCCTATAGAGACCTAGCTCGCTGCAGCTAGTCCCATATATGCATAGCATACACATACCCTTGACTTCCCAAGATAAGTCAAGCACAGGAGTATATTCACATTGCAACAGAGTAACTTACAAATTAGTTAAGTAGTGTGGCCTGCTGGCCTTAATATTACATAAAGAGATTACAATGCCTTCACGGCATTCATGGTTTAGCAAAATAACAACTACACAGCAGAAGATAGGTGACCCACCCACAAAGAGAAGTGGATGGCAGAACAACACACATCAGGGCTCTGGCGGAACTGACTTTTCCCCTTCTGGATCCGAGAAGTTCTCCATGCCTTCATCTTGATCAGTGAACGCTCCATCCATTGATTTGTAGGTTGCAAGGGTGAGCACTTACGTACTCAGCAAGTCATAGGTAAGAGTAGATACATATAGTAGTGATGATATGAACCTAGACTAGTCAAGAATTATGGATGTTTATAAAATAATCTTTATCTTTTATACCTCATCTCATGGCAGCACTTTTCATAATATAACATCATCATTCATGTTCACTAGATTATAGCACTATCGCGACACGTCGACACACGACAGCCCACGGCGGCACTCCTTATCATGACAACACATGTCATTTGGGTAATCTTGATTTAACACATTTTATTTAGAAAATAGTACTTGTGTCACACCCCGTGGATTTAATCCACCGCAGCAGACTCCTATAAACCCGGGAGTTCGGAGTATTCGAATACGTTTTTAACTCTGCAGAAAGGTACCAATTTACCCGCAAGATATTCCACTTTCAAGCCTTTCCTATCATAACATAATGATTGGACCCCTGACTCATTTCATATTGTGAGCGGCAAGATGAAAATAACAAGAACTTTTGTTATGTATCACTCACATTTCACCCCTGACCCTGTGGCTCTCCGCGAAACATAGTTGTGGTAGGCTGTATCATAACCTCCACCCCACCTCATTTTCCCATTGCTGGGTCAAACATCAGATCACCTTCAGTGATAGTGGGAGTCAACCTCCAAGTCAATCATTACAACACAACTCATGCAAGGGTTTCATGTGCGATCCACATAAGTACTTGTTCATGCCTGTCCCATACTAGGCTTGCGGTTAGCACGTTGTTCATGCCACTAGACGCACAACACAAGGTTCTAGTCCTTATATGCCAGTGACTAGACCATCCACAACCCTGCACCTTCACTGCCTGCATATCCTTTGCAGTTTAGCACCTCCAGTGCTACATCCTTCCATACCATTTTTCTGGTCACGGCTAGGGGTTTTATTTCATGAATATATAAGTACATATATAATAGTTCATGGCTCAAAACTTGTTTATTTCACATTTCACAGATAACCAGTCAAGTACTGCCAATTCATAAATTAACCATTCTCAATCTTTCTCATGCAATATTATCTATATTCAAGGTTATGTTTTAGCAACATTTAAAATATAGGTTCAAGATGACCAAGAATATGACTTACCTTCCGCGTCGTAAGAAACAGCAGTTGATGACGGGTCAATAGCGAAGTCCTCGAACTCAGTTTCTGGATTTGCTCGACGACAAACCAAACAATACACACAATGATTACTTATTATATTAAAATGATTTATGAGCTATATGCAGATATGCTTTACAAGAATGACTGAACGATACTGGAGATAATTGGGATTGCAATCCGAACTGACTCGAGATTCTAGGGTTTCAAGGAATTGGCTATGGATGGGTGTTAGATGCTCTTAGGATCTCAAGGTTACAATAAGAACATCAGTTTTTGTAGCTGGCTTGATCAAAAACAGCGAATGTCAGCAGATTGACATTCGGATCAAGACTCTGACATAGCTTCAAAGAAAGCTAGAGAGCTTATCTCAAGTTATGATAGTAGAAGAAAGTGTAGATCAAAACTCTACAAATTCAGTGGACAAGGTGGTTTTCAAAATAAATAATCAGAAATGGGTAAACAAGGCCAATGCCATTGGCTGGCATGCACTGAGTCAGTGTCAAAAATTAGGGTTTAGCAGCAAAAATAATTCAAGGACTCAAATCAAGTTGTGAAAGAAGAAGAAATTGTAGATCACAACTTCAGGAATCTAAGGGACAAAGTTATGCTCAAAATGCACAACTGGAAAGGAGAGAAAAGGGCTAATGCCATTGACTGACATAGTCTGCCATTGAACTGACATGGCCAGGAACTAGGGCTTGGCATAACTTTTGATATAGGGCTCCAAATGATGCACCACTTTGTCTGGGAGGTAGGCAATGATAACAGGAACAAATCATTCAACAGGATCTAGGGCAGGAAATGGCTAGAATGTGATGAAAATCAGTGAAGAAGTGTGGTGGCGACACGGCACAGTGAAGCCACTGGACAAGGTTTTTGGCATGGCTATAACTTGAAATCTGGACAGTTTCAGAGATCGGGCTAGAAGACAAAGATGCTCAGGAGGTTGAAGCACACCTGAAGGACAAAGTGGCTAAGGCTAGATCGGCTGGGAATGGATTTCCGGTGAATGGTGCTGGAGAAGATGACATGGGATTTGGGGGTTTTTGGTACAAATCAATTGTACTCAATTTTAAGCTCAGGGAGTGATAGAAGGGTAAGAGGAAGCTACCTGCACGATCAATTTGGCCGGAGGATGGCCGGTGTGGCCTGGCGACTGTCGTGACTGCCACGACTGTGACATCACCTGTGAGGAGCCCAGCTCGATGCAGCTGGTCCCATAAACCACTTGACTTCCCAGGATGAGTCAACACAGCAAAATATTACAGTAGTCATAATTGTATGGCCATCAGGCCTTAGTACAATACGGGATACAGTGCCTTGCAAGGCACAAAGGTACAGCAAAATAACACATCTAGTCGACGGAAGCTAGGCCCAAAAGCAATCCATAGGAAACAGAGGTTGACAGCAAGACAGCACCACATCAGGGGTCCGGAGGAAACTGCTCATCATCTCCTGGGTCTGCAGCATCTTCAGGATATCCTCCAAGGTCGTAGAACGCTCCATCTATTGATGAGTTGTTGCAAGGGTGAGTACTTACGTACTCAGCAAGTCATAGGGAAGGTAGAGATACATATACTATAAATGACATGAACCTATGCTATTGGGGAAAGAGTGAAGGGTTTCTCAAAATACATTTCTTTCTCATTTCTTATTCAACTTCCAATCATACTCATGGCAGTAAATAAATCATATTGATGGTGATACATATATCCCATATCCAAGGCGATATATCCTCATATCACATTATTTTTTTTCAAGCCTTTCAATCTTATACTCATATCAGTATCTCATATACTTTAGGGCAAAAACCACATGCCTCTTAGTTATCATATGCTTAAGGCAAAATCCACATGCCTCTTAGTTATCATATGATTTCTATATTATGGTATTACCGCGACACATCAACACATGACAGTCCACGGTAACGCCCCTTATCGTGACAACACATGCCACTTGGGTAATCTTGAGCTAACAAATTTTAGTTTATAAAACAATACTTGTAAAACACCCCGTGGATTTAATCCACCGTGGCATACTCCTAAAACTCGGGAGTACGAAGTATTCGAATACATTTTTAACTCTGCAGAGGTGTACCTCTTTTTAAATCCACTTTTTCACTCGACTTTCAAGTCGGGCCAACTCCATGCGACTTATACGCATGTGACAAGACCGAGATCACACAACGTTTTGCAGTCTAGTATTAACAGTATCCCTGCCCGGTAAATGGACAATCCAGTCCCAAGTACTGTTGTGGGTCCTCCCCACTACCTTACTTCCTAGCCTGGGTCTATGTTCCCGCAGGACACATAGCCTCTTTTGATTACAGTCGCGCACGACTAAATCTGGCGTAGGGCATCTTCCTTCTTTACACCTTATCCTCTCATAATTTTTCTAATCTCACATCACTCATGGACGAACTGCGTCCCACCAGTTTCCACGCGAGAAACCGGATCAACAAGCCATGCAGGGAACTGCTAATACCAAGAAAGCTACTAGATTGCGCCTGTCCCATACCAGGTAAGTGGTTGGTACGTTTTTCATGCCACTAGGCGCACAACACAAGGTTCTAGTCCTTATATGCCAGTGACCAGATCATACCACAAACCATGCACCTTCAGTGCCTGCACATCCAGTGCAGCCAAGCACCTCCAGTGCTACCACCATTCCATACCAAAACACTGGTCACGGCTAGGGGTTCTATTTCATGAATATAGATGTACATGTTTATACCTTTATTAGTTCATGGCTTGCTATCTTAACAAGTTCACATTCATCAAGTATTCAATCAATCACTGCCATAATATCATTGATCTCAACACATGCAATATTAATGAGATATCTACTCATGGAATAGCATAGCAATTCATAAAATATGGGTTCAATATGATCAAAGTATGACTTGCCTTCCGCGTCGTAAGTATCAGCAGTTGATGACGGTTCAGTGACAAGGTCTTCAACCTCGGGCTCTTGCTCTGAACAAGATCAAACAAGCAAACAGGCATTACAATCAATTCTACTCTTACTAATCCACTACCTGCAATGATGCAAGGAGAAAACACTCTGGTGATACAAGATTTGGAAGTGATTTGAGTTTAACTATGGTAATCAGGGTTAAGATTAGTTGTTAAGATTTACAGGGTTCCAAAATATCAGGGTAATATCAAGGTGGTGACTGGTTCGCCCAAACACAGTGAATGTTTTTAGGTTGGCATTTGGTTCAAGGCATCGACATAAGGTCGATGGGTGATAGAGGGCTCAACTCAAGTTGTGACAGTAGGGAAAAGTGTAGATCACAACGTCAGGAGTCTAAGGGACAAAGTTATTTCCAAAGTGAGTGAAAAGGCTCAATGCCACTGGCTGACATAGGCTGACAGTGCCCAAGAATGGCATTGACATGGTTTGAATAGTTTCCAGTGGCCAAAGTAGGTTTTGATTCAAGCATATGGTGCACAAGGTAGTGAGGCAGCTATTTGACAAAGTAATTTCTGTTTTACACGACCAGAGGTGGGTGAACAGGGCTAATGCCACTGGCTGACATAGCCTGGCATAGGGTTTACATGGCCAGAAACTAGGGTTAGCCATATCTTTTGATTCAAGGCTCCAAATGATGCATCACTTTGTCTGGTAGTTAGGCATTTGTAACAGGAACAAATGTCTCAACAGTATCTAGGGCAGGAGATGGCTGGAAAGTGATGAAAACTGGCAAAGAACACGGTGGCCGAACTGTTCTCAACAGTCTCTGGACAAAACTTTGGCATGGCGATACCTGTTCATCTGGGCCGATCCAGGTGTCGAGCTAGAAGACAAAAATACTCATGGGGTTGTTCACATGCAAGGTGCAAAGTTGGGGTTTTTCAGATTTTAGCAAATTCTTCGATTCTGGTTGCTTAGAGATGTTAAGCAAGGTGTAGTGAGCATCTTCGATTACTGACTCGAGAGCTAAATCAGTTTAATTAGGGGTTAATTGCTCGCCGGAGCTATCGGGGAAAATCAGCAATTCCCGGCGATGTGGTGCGATACAGTTCAATTGGCTGCTACTACACAGGTAAGTGGATGAGGGTTACTTACTGGTAGCTTCAATTTGGAGTTCGGTGCAGTAGGTTGGCCTGGCACCGTGAGCCTCTCTTCGAGCTCGCCGAAGAAGACGAAGAAGAGAGCGAGGTTAGGAACTTGAGTGGTTCTGCCGTGTGTGCGAGTAAAGGAGATGGCCAGAGCAAGCTTAAATAGGCGAAGTGAGCAGCAACGGTTGAAAGTGCCTGGAAAATTGAAGCTTGTGAATCGACGGAGAATTGACCGGCCGGGCGGGACAGCAGCGAGGTGACGCGTTCCAGCGGCCGTGCCGGCTTTTGCTGTCTGGCGCGCAGTCCTGGTTGATGCAACGGCGAATTGATGCATCCCTCAGGCATGCTTGCAACGTGGCGCAACTGCGCTGCCGTTGTCGGGTGCGCGCGCGGGAGAGCGAAGGCGATGCTGGCGAGGTGAAGCTGTTCCACGGTGGCGAACACGATGCACACACGCGGCAAGGAAGCAATGGCGGAGATGGCAGCGCTAGAGATCGCTGGCGATGAAGCTGCAGCGGTGGCAACGGCAACGACCAAAACTCTTGTGCTCGTGGTCGATTCAACAGATGCGGTCGAAATCTAGAGATGTGGTCGATTGAACGGCCTGGTCGTGCACAGTAGCTCGTGGTCGAACCAGGGACTGATTTGCGATGATTTTTGATTTGGCTTTGGACTAAATTGCAAATCTGGTCTTTGAGAGGTTCAATTTGGAATTTGATTCCATGGCTGAGTATAATATTTCTATTAATACTCATTTAGCTCAAATTTGGAGAAAGTTTGATAAGATTTGAGGGATTTCACCTATTTTCGAAAATAGGGTAAAATTAGGGTACAATAGATCTGGATTTTGTTGATCTCGAATTCTGGTGATTGGAGAGAGATTTTGAAGTCTGATCAAAAGGGAGATCTGTATCAAATAGCATTTGGGAGGTGTTCCCTGAAGAAATTCTGGAGTTGGAGTTGATTTGCAGATTTTAGCCTTTTCAGGCTTTTAGGTAAATGGAAATGGACTTATTCGTAGTGAAATTTGGACTAATCTGCGACAAGTGTTTAGATGAATTAATCTGGTTCCCAACTTTTTGGAGTAAGTTGAGTATATAACTGGAAACATATTCCAAGAGACACTTGAGTCTGGATAAGGTTAAATCAAGATAACTCAATTATCTGGAAACTGGGGTACTTAGGGTAAATCTGAATTTCTTGTTTTCGAAAACAGAGAGAGGCTTAGGTACTGGGAGTTGGGGTCTGAATCTGATCTGGCTCCTGAAGACTTTTATCTTCAGAGTAACTGGTAGGTTAAATCTGGATGGTCAGATCTTGATCTGGATCTAGAGAATAGATTTGGAGATTTTTAGGGTTTGGGAGAGATTAGAGTTCAGCTGATCTGGCTACTACTACAGAGATACATGCATGCAAGATTTTTATGCAAAAACTTTTCTCCCCCAAAAGTAGGGTGTTACAAGCCTACCCTCCTTAAAGAAATCTCGCCCCGAGATTTACCTAGAGAAGGGAAGAGGTAGGGATAAGCCTGCCGCAGATCAACCTCTTTCTGCCAAGTCGCTTCTTCCTTTGAGTGATCTTCCCATTGAACCTTGCAAAGCTTGATTCTCTTTCTTCTGAGTTGACGCTCATCACTAGCCAGGATTTGCAGTGGTTGAGCGAGGTAAGTGAGATTCTTCTGAAGTGGAATCCCCTGGTGTTCTACCTGATCCGTTGGTTCCATGAGACACTGACGGAGTTGCGAGACATGAAATACGTCATGAATTCCTCTGAGATCTGATGGTAAATCCAATTTGTAAGATACCTCTCCTTTCCTCTTAAGGACTTTGAATGGTCCAATGTACCTTGGAGACAGTTTTCCTCTCTGATGGAATCTTCTCAATCCTTTTAACGGTGTAACCTTGAGATAAACTGATTCGCCTAGTGCAAACGACAATTCCCTTCTTCGGTTATCGGCATAGCTCTTCTGGCGTGACTGTGCTGTCTTTAATCGTTCTCTGATGAGCTTGACATGTGCTTCAGCTTCTTCGATTAGTTCGGGTCCAATGACTTGCCGTTCTCCTGGCTCGTCCCAATGTAGTGGAGTTCTGCACTTACGTCCATACAATGCTTCAAAGGGTGCCATTTGCAGGCTAGCTTGGTAACTGTTATTATAGGTGAACTCCGCAAATGGTAAGCACTTTTCCCACGAGTTTCCATAATCTAAAATGCAAGCTCTGAGAAGGTCTTCCAAGATTTGATTTACACGTTCGGTCTGTCCTCCTGTCTGTGGATGATATGCAGTGCTAAACTGCAATTGGGTTCCCAAAGCTTCGCGGAGTCGGTTCCAAAATTTGGATGTGAATTGTGTTCCTTGATCTGAAACGATCTTTTTCGGGATACCATGCAGTGTCACTATTCGCTGCAGGTATAGCTCCGCTAATTTGTTGCCATTATAAGTTTTCTTGACTGGTATAAAATGAGCAACTTTCGTGAGTCTGTCCACAATGACCCATATGGAATCATATCCCCCTTGTGTTCTGGGAAGTCCTGTGATAAAGTCCATACCAATCTCTTCCCATTTCCACGTTGGCACTGGTAAGGGCTGCAGTTTTCGGGCTATTTTCTGATGATCGGCCTTAATCCTTTGGCAAGTGTCACACCTTGATCCGTTTGAGACCTAGTCTTGGTTTTCGCACTAGGCTCGCCCAGATTCTAATATGTGGAATAACGGGATCTTACTCGGAAATACCGAAACCCAAAGTAATTGCACAACTCTTTATTTCAAAGAGGGCTTTACACGTCGAACATTAGGCACACTTGCCTACGTCGAACGAACTATAAGTGTCTAAAACTCAAATAAGTTCTATGACTCTTCGATGATCTAAACTAGACCTATTACAAGGTATTTATAGTCCAATCGTATGAGTACATATCAGACTTAGTAATCCTAAACGTATTAGACTCATATAACTAACTTAACTAATCCTAAACAGATAAGCTTAGTTATATATATAGGATTACAATTCCGAACAGGGAACGAATTCCTTTTCCTGGTCGCGAACCAATCCATGGTCGCGAAACCTTTCCGAACACAGTTAAGGTCGCAAAGCCATATGCGATCAGGACTTGGTCGCGAATCCGTATGCGATCAGGACTTGGAGATCCTCCCAGATCATGACTCCCTTGTTAAGAAGGAGCCAACCCCCGTTGCGACCTCTCGATCAAACTGGAGATGTGGAAATTGGGCTTGTCCATCTTCTTTTGTGTACCACTTTGCCGCACGTGCTCGTTGATCTTTCCGACCGATTCGAAAAGTCTCCTTTGTGCCACTGCGGGTGGTAGTCACCTTCCTCTCCAGAATCACATCTTCACGTAAAGGTTCGCCTCGTTGATAGACCAAGTCTTCAACAGATGGTACTATGGTATCTGGCTCATCATCCAACATTGAAGGCTCGAAGAGTTTGAGGTGCTCAACATTGACAACCGAGTAAATATTCATGTATGGAGGTAACTCAAGCTGACAAGCATTATTACCCACTTTCCGCAAAATCCGAAAAGGACCATAACGAATGGGTTTGAGCTTCTTACCTTCACCTTTAAGTCTCTCCTTACTCAAATGTAACCATACCATATCACCTTCTTGAAATTGCACATCAACTCGGTGCCGATCATGTCGCACCTTGTACTTGAGTTGAGCTTTCAGCAAGTTCTGTTCAACCGCACGATGGAGTCGTTGAATACCTTTCAGGAACTTTTGTGCTCGATCCTGATCAGATGCTTCCTTGCTGTTCTGTGCTGAGGTAGAGATCACAAACTCCATATCGAATGGACTCTGTGGTAGAAATCCTAAACAGACCTCAAACGGCGACTTTCCAGTCGAACCATGCACTGCTCGATTAAAAGCAAACTGTAGGTACGGTATGCTTTCATCCCAGGTCTTCGGGTGCTTCGAGTTATATCCTCTCAAGAGATGAACGACTGTGTGATTAACCACCTCGGTTTGACCATCAGTTTGCGGATGAAAAGCAGTACTCCTCTTTAGCTTGGTGTCCATCATCGTCCAGAGCGATCGCCAAAAGTGACTAAGGAACCGGGTATCGCGATCAGACACAATAGAAGTCGGCAGTCCGAAGTGTGTCCAAACGTGTTGAAAGAATACCCGAGCTGCCTCTTCTCCGGTGATAATCTTCCGACAAGGTATAAGAACAATCATTTTGGAGAACCGATCAACGACCACGAATAGATAGTCGTTGCCACGTCGGGTCTTAGGCAATCCTCCCAAGAAATCCATGGATATGATCTCCCATGGTCGTGATGGAACTGGCAAAGGAGTGTACAAACCTAATTTTCGGTTTGCCGGTTTCGAGATGCTGCAGAGACCGCAGCCTCGAACAAACCTAGACACATCTTGCTGCATACGCGGCTAGAACACATGTCGGTGAAGATTTTGCAACGTCTTTGTAACCCCAAAGTGACCAGCTACCTTCGATGTGTGCGCTTCTTGCATCCATTGAGTTCGAGGTGCTCCACGAGGTATGCAAAGTAAATTGCCCTTATACAAGAGTTCTTCTCGACGAACGAACTCTGTAGGGTTCCCTGTTTCGACCTTAGTCAGTGCTGTTTGAAAATCAGGGTCTTCACTGTACATAGTGACATAGTCATCATGACATGATGGCTCGATCTGCATGAACACTGATAAACAGAGGGTTGTAACTGGTGGTCGCGACAACATATCCGCCAATTTGTTGTGTACGCCCTTCTTGTACTTAATCACCAGATTAAACTGCTGCAGATACGACATCCACTTCATGTGCCGAGCTTGCTGTAGCTTGGACTAAGTTTGCAAATATTGCAATGGTTGATGGTCGGTGTGGACAACCGTCTCTTTCCCCAAGAGATAGCACCGCCAATGTTTCATGGCCTGATGCAGTGCGCATAACTCCTTATCATAAGTCGGGTAGTTCTTCTGAGCTCCCTGGAATAACTCGGAGTGATATGCCACTGGTCGACCTTCTTGCATGAGCACTGCGCCCATCGCATAACCTGAGACATCGGTTTCTAGCTCGAACGGTTTCTGGAGATTCGGCAAAGCTAACACAGGGGCCTCGCTGATCTTCCTTTTCAGCAAGAGAAACGTGTCCTCATGTTTCCCTGTCCACTCGAACTTCTGATCGATCCTAGTTAATGCATGCAATGGAGAAGCCATAATCGAGAAGTGTCGGATGAACTTCCGAAGGTATTGGCATGCTCCCACAAAACTACACACATCCGTAACTGTTCGCGGTCGCGGCCATTCGCGAATCACTTTGACCTTGTCCGGGTCGATTTGCAGCGTACCGTTGCCGATTATGAATCTGAGGTAAAGTAGAGTTTGCGGACCGAACTCGCACTTCTTACGGTTGAGGTGAAGTCGATGTTGTCAAAGCTGTTCGAACACCTTTTCGACATGAATGAGGTGCTCATCCCACGAACGACTATAAACCAATATGTCGTCGCGATACACGATCACAAAGTCGTCGATGAATGGTCTCAATACGTCATTCATAAGACGCATGAAAGTTGCCGGGGCGTTGGAGAGACCAAACGGCATGACCAGCCATTCGAACAGACCTTGCCGTGTTTTGAACGCGGTCTTCCATGTATCCTCCTCTCGGATGCTGAATTGATGATATCCTGACTTAAGATCCAATTTGGAGAAGACAACAGCATGCTTCAATTGGTCTAGCAGGTCATCAATACGAGGAAGGGGGTACCGGTTCTTGATGGTGTTCTTGTTCAGTGCTCGATAGTCGATGCACATACGCCAAGTCCCATCTTTCTTTGGTACTAACACCACAGGAGATCCACAAGGTGAACTACTCGGTTGAATGACACCATTGTTCAGCAACTCACCAAGTTGTCTCTTGATCTCTTCATTCTCCAATACTGAGTTGCGATACATACTCAGATTGGGCAGTGTCGCATCGGACACAAGCTGAATTTCATGCTCGACTGGACGTTTCGGCGGATGACCCTGGGTAGTCTCGAACAGATCACTGTATTTCTCCAGCAGTCCTGACAAACGACCAGAATCCACTCGGCACGCCAGCGACAATGCTGTTCGAGTACCCTCACCTTGATCAATGGGTCGAATCATGACAAGCACATACTTGTGACATGCATTAACAATTTGTTTGGCTTGATTTGTGGTAATCAAGTTCGAAGTGTTGACGTGGATGTCTCTACTGATCACGAACTTAACTCCGTCTTTGGTGAGGTCGTACTCTTGCGCTCGCCGATGGAAGTGAGCGTCTCGATCATATAGATACGGACTCCCAAAGATCACCTGACAGATATCGATAGGGACAACATCGCATTGCACCTCATCGATATATCGTGCAGAGATCGCAAACTTCAACACACACTGACTCGTAATCTGTTGGTTCACGTCGGATGTAAACCAACCCAGCGGATATGGTCGCGGGTGTGTGGTTGTCTTCAAACCAAGTCGCCGAACCAGTCCAGCGGAGACCAGATTCTTCTGACTTCCTGGATCGAATATCGCTGTGACCACTTCGTGCTTCACCTGGATGTTAATGGTGAACAAGTCCTCCGTTGGGTGATGGTCGTTCGGTGGATCGGAACCCTTCTCCTTCGGCATTGCCATCAGAGACAAGGTCGTATCCGCCTCATTAACCGAATTCACTCGGACAACTTCTTCATCGGGTGAAGTCGCAGTAGCCGTGGCTGTTCTTTTCCCTGGTCCGTTTTTCTTTGATCAAAGTTCAGGATGAAGCTTGTAACATTTGTCCTTGGTATGCCCCGCGATTTGACAATTTTCGCAAAAGGCACCCGTGCCCGATTTTGAGGCGTTCTTCTTCAGACTCGGCTTTTTCTTTGTCGAGGTCGCATTTTCCTTCGTGCTTTTGTCGCTGCGGGATTTATTCTTCTTCTCGATTGCCATGGCAGTTGTGCTCGCGGTCGCAATGTCTTGGACACCGAACAGACTTAGCTCAGTACTGATCGATTTCTGAAGTCCAGATGTGTACTTCCGAAATACCTGAGGGTCGGATAGTGAGATTCCAATGTCCATTGCTTGTCGCCGAAACTCTGTTGTATAGTCTTGGACGGTCTGGTCGCGCCGTTGGTACAATCTGTGCCAACGCTCCCATCTCTCCTCAAGGTAACCCATCGGATAGAATTCTTGTCGCAGAAGTCGTTTGAATTGACCCCACGCAAGGTCGTCAGCTTCACCACTGGCGACAAGGGCCTTCCACCATGTCTTGGCGTGGTCCTTCATCTTCAAAGGTGCAAATTTGACCTTTTGAGCGCTACTAAACCCTTTCAGGTCAAAGTAGGTCTCAAGTTGGTCGATCCAAGAATCCAGCTTCTCGGCATCGATCACCCCATCATATATGGGTATATCAATCTTAGCGTCGACTTTAAAAGATCCGACAGCTAAGGAGGTGTTGGCGAGGTCGTCGGTCTTGTGGTCGCCTTCGTCTTCATCTTCGTCTGCCCTGCGCAAGTCTTCACCAGTCTTCTCACCCATAACCTTCCCTACTTCAGGAGGTACAATCATGGCCTGCTGCTTAATCCAAGCAAGCACGGTTTCCATGTTGGTGGAGAGCTTAGCCACTTTTTCGGCAAGGTTAGCTTGAACGGAGGTATCGTCAGACATTGTCGGCGACGCGGCTGTAGGAACCGTCAATTGATCGCCTAGAATTTCGTCGAAAGTTTTGTAACCCTGGCTAGTCTTCACCATCCACAGGATAGGAAAGTCGCTCTGATACCAACTTGATCCGTTTGAGACCTAGTCTTGGTTTTTGCACTAGGCTCGCCCAGATTCTAATATGAGGAATAACGGGATCTTACTCGGAAATACCAAAACCCAAAGTAATTGCACAACTCTTTATTTCAAAGAGGTCTTTACACGTCGAACGTTAGGCACACTTGCCTACGTCGAACGAACTATAAGTGTCTAAAAGTCAAATAAGTTCTATGACTCTTCGATGATCTAAACTAGACCTATTACAAGGTATTTATAGTCCAATCGTATGAGTACGTATCAGACTTAGTAATCCTAAACGTATTAGACTCATATAACTAACTTAACTAATCCTAAACAGATAAGCTTCGTTATATATATAGGATTACAATTCCGAACAGGGAACGAATTCCTTTTCCTGGTCACGAACTAATCCATGATCGCGAAACCTTTCCGAACACGGTTAAGGTCGCAAAGCCGTATGCAATCAGGACTTGGTCGCGAATCCGTATGCGATCAGGACTTGGTCGCGAATCCGTATGCGATCAGGACTTGGAGATCCTCCCGGATCACACCTTGCGACATATTCCGCAATTTCTTTCTTCATACCATCCCACCAGAATCGCGTCTTCAGATCCTTGTACATCTTGGTGTTTCCAGGGTGCAGTGAATACGGGGTTTTATGAGCTTCAAAAGAATTAATTCCATAAGGTCTGTGTTTCGGGGTACACAAATCCTTCCCCGATACCATACGATTCCTTGATGATGTTCAGTGAAATCCTGGGTTTTCCCTGATCTGATGCGACTTTTGATCTTGTGAAGCTCCTCATCTTCGTTCTGAGCATCTTCAATCTGCCTTTGGAGTTGAGACTCTACCTTCAGTGTGGCTAGCATCCCAGATGTCACTATGGTCACTTCAAGATTCTGAAATTCCTGCCGCAAGTGCGGGTTCTTGGGTGTAGCTCCTTGTAGTGTATAAGCCTTCCTGCTCAAGGCATCTGCCACTACGTTGGCTTTCCCCGGATGGTAGAGTATGCTGAGGTCATAGTCTTTGATTAGCTCAAGCCATCGGCGCTGTCGCATATTGAGCTCAGTCTGTGTGAAGATATACTTGAGGCTTTTATGGTCCGTGTAGATTTCACACTTATTCCCAAGCAAGTAATGTCTCCATATCTTCAGGGCATGCACCACTACTGCTAATTCCAAATCATGCGTGGGATAATTTTCTTCATGTGGCCGTAGTTGTCGCGAGGCATAGGCTATGCTTTGCCCCTCTTGCATTAACACACAGCCTAATCCTTGCTTCGAAGCATCGCAAAATACTACGAAATCTTTCTTGCTATCTGGTAGTGTAAGAACTGGTGTTGTGGTCAACTTCTCCTTCAGTGTTTGGAAACTCTCCTCACACTTGGGAGTCCATTCGAAAACAACATCCTTTTTCAACAAATTGGTGAGAGGTTTGGCTATCTGAGAGAATCCCTCAATAAATCTCCAGTAATAGCCTGCCAATCCCAAAAAGCTTCTAATTTCTGGTACAGTGGTCGGCTGCTTCCACTCTCTGATTGCCACAATCTTAGCTGAATCCACCGAGATTCCTTCTTTGGTTAGCACATGCCCAAGGAATGAAATCTTGGTCATCCAAAATTCGCATTTATCGAATTTGGCGTAGAACTGACGCTCTCTTAGTTTTCCGAGGACTAAGTGTAGGTGTTGCTCATGTTCCTCAGGGCTCTTCGAGTAAATCAAGATATCGTCAATGAACACGATGACAAACTTGTCTAAGAAATCCATGAAGGTGTTGTTCATGACGTTCATAAATGCTGCTGGAGCATTGGTTAATCCAAAAGGTACTACAGTGAATTCATATAGCCCGTACCTCGTGGTAAAGGCGGTTTTTGGTATGTCCCCTTCTCGGATCTTCAGCTGATGATAGCCTGACTTCAGGTCTATTTTAGAAAATACTCGAGCTCCTCGTAGTTGGTCGAATAAGTCATCTATCCGCGGCAATGGATACTTATTCTTAATGGTTACCTCATTCAATGCTCGGTAATCCACACACATTCTTAAGGTTCCATCCTTTTTCTTCACGAACAAAACCGGGGCTCCCCAAGGTGAAGCACTGGGTCGGATAAATCCTTTACCCTCCAGTTCCTCTAACTGACTCTTCAACTCTTCTAAGTCTGTTACCGGCATCCTATATGGCCTCCTAGCTATAGGTGCCGCTCCTGGTTTAAGCTCGATGGTAAACTCTATCTCCCTATCAGGTGGCATCCCTGGGAGTTCTTCTGGGAATACGTCCGAGTATTCCTGTACTGTGGGCACTTGATCCAAGCATACTTCCTGAAGTGCATGCACTGATCCTTGCAGTTTTTCGACCCATGATCTTTCCGCATGGAATAGGACTTCCTTCCCTTGGTTACTAACAAGGCTTAGAGTTTTCTTCTCACAATCCACTAGACCTTTATGCTGAGATAACCAATCCATTCCTATTATAATGTCTAGGCCTTGCAGTTCTAGGACTAATAGGTTAGCCAAGAACTCTACCCCGTCTATTCTGAAGGTTATATGACGACAAGCTGAATATACAGGCAGCTTAGCTCCTGGGGTCTGCATAACCATAGAGTACTCTAGAGGTACCATAGGTATTCCCACTTTAAATGCAAAATCTTCTGATATGAATGAGTTTGTAGCTCCAGGATCAAACAGTATTAAAGCAGATGCAGACTGGATCAAGAATCTACCTAGGAGAATGTTGGTAGCATTGTCTGCTTCTTGAAGGGAGGTGAAGTTTAATCGGCCTCCTCGGCCTGCCATTTGTCTTCTTCCTCGCCCTCGTCCTCGGCCTGCTACAATTCCCCCTCTGTTGGGCAAACCTCCTCTGGGGCTCTGCAATGGTGGTGAAGCTGTGGTTCTGGGTTCCATTGTTTGTGTTCCAGCTTGTGATCTTGCTATTGCCATAGGGAGTTGAATCCACGGGCAATTTTCTTTGCGGTGTCCAATTTGTCCGCAATGGTAGCACTGAGTCCTTGTCTGAGGGCAATCCCGTTGATAATGTGCTCCTCTGCAGTTGGGGCATGTTGGCGTGAATGGTGGTCTTGGTGCCGGGTAGGTCGGACGAAAGTTTGGATACGTCGGGGCTCTTCCCCTAGATGAGCTGGCTGGCAGTCACGACTGTTGTATCATCCTCCTCTTCCGGCTTTCCTCTCCGATGCCTCATTTTTCCTCTATCTTCAATACCTGATTCACTAGGGTCTGGAATTCGGTGAACTCATGGTAGGCAATCTGATACTGCAAATAGTGCTGAAGTCCCTCGGTGAAGCGTTCAATCTTCTTATCTTCTGTGTCGATGTCGCCGGACGCATACCGAGCTAAATGGTGGAACTGGTGCAGATACTCAGTGACGGTCCGGTTCCCTTGAGTCAAGTTCCGGAATTCTCGGCGTTTAGCTGCCATGACGCCTATAGGGATATGGAATTTTTGGAACTGATCCTTAAATTCCGTCCAAGTGATGTTGTCTTTATCCAAGTGTGCTTCTTGATAATTCATCCACCAAGCAGCTGCTGCTCCAGTGAGTTGGTGTGATCCGAATAGCACCTTCTCTCGATCATTGCAATGAACAGTATCCAGCTTCCTTTCGATGTCCCGCAGCCAGTCGTCTGCGATGATTGGGTCGGTCGCGCTTGCGAAGGTTGGCGGTCGTGTCTTCTGGAAGTCCGAGAGTCGAGTTCCGATAGCGGTACCTTCAGCAGTCCCTGGCATTTTCTAAATGACTTGAGCTAACAACTGGGTATGTGCAGCCTGGGCTTCCTGGCGGTTCCTTTCCATTGAAAGAAGAATTTCCTGGAGGTTTGGTGAGTCTTCTTGTGGTGGTAGCGAGCTCTGCGCCCCTGGGTGAGGTGTGGATCCTCTTCGCGGTGTAGCCGGGTCTTGGCCCTCTTGGTCATCTTGGGTCCTTCTCCTTGTGTGAACCATTCTGATCTTCTGGAAGAGAGAGAGAGGAGCAGATAGGTCTATCTAACTAAGAGAGAACTAGGGTACTAATGCAGAAATTAATGCAACTATTTTAATGCACAACCACTTAGGCTTCTAGCCATAGTAAACAAGTTAACCATTGCGAAAGCAACAGTGGGGCACAGAAGCTAGCAAGAGCATCCACTTGCTCTATCTACACTACCCTTTCCCAGCTAATCCTCCACGACGGTCGACTAACTACTCGAACAGGGTTCTTCCGAAAGAACTAGGCTATGTGCCGTAGCAACGTAGCCCAACTCCTGAGGCAATCTATGAAAACAAAACGCGCTCTCGACACCTTGCCGAATTTTTAGAAGAAGCCAAGTAAGACTTTGAAATCAAAAATTTTAGAAGCTACAAGGCTCCCTTTTTCAAAAATAAGGTTGTAGAAAATAGTATTTAGATAAATTACGCCTTCCTGGCGAGCCAATCCCTAAGGGTACCGTCCTACAGGTCTAGGTCTGTGCTGCTCTGATACCACTTTTTTGTCGTGACTGCCACGACTGTGACATCACCTGTGAGGAGCCCAGCTCGGTGCAGCTGGTCCCATAAACCACTTGACTTCCCAGGATGAGTCAACACAGCAAAATATTACAGTAGTCATAATTGTATGGCCATCAGGCCTTAGTACAATACGGGATACAGTGCCTTACAAGGCACAAAGGTACAGCAAAATAACACATCTAGTCAACGGAAGCTAGGCCCAAAAGCAATCCACAGGAAACAGAGGTTGACAGCAAGACAGCACCACATCAGGGGTCCGGAGGAAACTGCTCATCATCTCCTGGGTCTGCAGCATCTTCAGGATATCCTCCAAGGTCGTAGAACGCTCCATCTATTGATGAGTTGTTGCAAGAGTGAGTACTTACGTACTCAACAAGTCATAGGGAAGGTAGACATACATATAGTATAAATGACATGAACCTATGCTATTGGGGAAAGAGTGAAGGGTTTCTCAAAATACATTTCTTTCTCATTTCTTATTCAACTTCCAATCATACTCATGGCAGTAAATAAATCATATTGTTGGTGATACATATATCCCATAGCAAGGCGATATATCCTCATATCACATTATTTTTATTCAAGCCTTTCAATCTTATACTCATATCAGTATCTCATATACTTTAGGGCAAAAACCACATGCCTCTTAGTTATCATATGCTTAAGGCAAAATCCACATGCCTCTTAGTTATCATATGATTTCTATATTATGGTATTACCACGACACGTCAACACATGACAGTCCACGGTAACGCCCCTTATCGTGACAACACATGCCACTTGGGTAATCTTGAGCTAACAAATTTTAGTTTATAAAACAATACTTGTAAAACTCCTAAAACTCAAGAGTACGAAGTATTCGAATACATTTTTAACTCTGCAAAGGTGTACCTCTTTTTAAATCCACTTTTTTACTCGACTTTCAAGTCGGGCCAACTCCATGCGACTTATACGCATGTGACAAGGCCGAGATCACACAACGTTTTGCAGTCTAGTATTAACAGTATCCCTGCCCGGTAAATGGACAATCCAGTCCCAAGTACCGTTGTGGGTCCTCCCCACTGCCTTACTTCCTAGCCTGGATGAACTGCGTCCCACCAGTTTCCACGCGAGAAACCGGATCGACAAGCCATGCAGGGAATTGCTAATACCAAGAAATCTACTAGATTGCGCCTGTCCCATACCAGGTAAGTGGTTGATACGTTTTTCATGCCACTAGACGCACAACACAAGGTTCTAGTCCTTATATGCCAGTGACCAGATCATACCACAAACCATGCACCTTCAGTGCCTGCACATCCAGTGCAGCCATGCACCTCCAGTGCTACCACCATTCCAAACCAAAACACTGGTCACGGCTAGGGGTTCTATTTCATGAATATAGATGTACATGTTTATACCTTTATTAGTTCATGGCTTGCTATCTTAACAAGTTCACATTCATCAAGTATTCAATCAATCACTGCCATAATATCATTGATCTCAACACATGCAATATTAATGAGATATCTACTCATGGAATAGCATAGCAATTCATAAAATATAGGTTCAATATGATCAAAGTATGACTTGCCTTCCGCGTCGTAAGTATCAGCAGTTGATGACGGTTCAGTGACAAGGTCTTAAACCTCGGGCTCTTGCTCTGAACAAGATCAAACAAGCAAACAGGCATTATAATCAATTCTACTCTTACTAATCCACTACCTGCAATGATGCAAGGAGAAAACACTCTGGTGATACAAGATTTGGAAGCGATTTGAGTTTAACTATGGTAATCAGGGTTAAGATTAGTTGTTAAGATTTACAAGGTTCCAAAATATCAGGGTAATATCAAGGTGGTGACTGGTTCGCCCAAAAACAGCGAATGTCTTTAGGTTGGCATTTGGTTCAAGGCATCGACATAAGGTTGATGGGTGATAGAGGGCTCAACTCAAGTTGTGACAGTAGGGAAAAGTGTAGATCACAACGTCAGGAGTCTAAGGGACAAAGTTATTTCCAAAGTTCATGGCTGGAAGTGGGTGAAAAGGCTCAATGCCACTGGCTGACATAGGCTGACAGTGCCCAAGAATGGCATTGACATGGTTTGAACAGTTTCCAGTGGCCAAAGTAGGTTTTGATTCAAGCATATGGTGCACAAGGTAGTGAGGCAGCTATTTGACAAAGTAATTTCTGTTTTACACGACCAAAGGTGGGTGAATAGGGCTAATGCCACTGGCTGACATAGCCTGGCATAGGGTTTACATGGCCAGAAACTAGGGTTAGCCATATCTTTTGATTCAAGGCTCCAAATGATGCATCACTTTGTCTGGTAGTTAGGCATTTGTAACAGGAACAAATGTCTCAACAGGATCTAGGGCAGGAGATGGTCGGAAAGTGATGAAAACTGGCAAAGAACACGGTGGCCGAACTGTTCTCAACAGTCTCTGGACAAAACTTTGGCATGGCGATGCCTCTTCATCTGGGCCGATCCAGGTGTCGAGCTAGAAGACATAAATACTCATGGGGTCGAGGCACATCTACTAGACAAGGTTGTTAGGGTTGAAACGGCCGGGAAGAAAATCCGGCGACCGGCGCTAGAGAAGAAGCCACGAAAATTGGGCATTTCTGTTCTAGGACAAATGAACTCAAATCCTTGCTTGAGGATGGTCTCTGGGGCATAAGAAAGCTTGGTGTGAAGTTATATTAACTGGGGAAGCACCAGAGAAGCTTAACAGCAAGCCCTAATTCACATGCAAGGTGCAAAGTTGGGGTTTTTCAGATTTTAGCAAATTCTTCGATTCTGGTTGCTTAGAGATGTCAAGCAAGGTGTAGTGAGCATCTTTGATTACTGACTCGAGAGCTAAATCGGTTTAATTAGGGGTTAATTGCTCGTCGGAGCTATCGGGGAAAATCAGCAATTCCCGGCGATGTGGTGCGATAGAGTTCAATTGGCTGCTACTACACAGGTAAGTGGATGAGGGTTACTTACTGGTAGCTTCAATTTGGAGTTCGGTGCAGTAGGTTGGCCTGGCACCGTGAGCCACTCTTCGAGCTCGCAGAAGAAGACGAAGAAGAGAGCGAGGTTAGGAACTTGAGTGGTTCTGCCGTGTGTGCGAGTAAAGGAGATGGCCAGAGCAAGCTTAAATAGGCGAAGTGAGCAGCACCGGTTGAAAGTGCCTGGAAAATTGAAGGTTGTGAATCGACGGCGAATTGACCGGCCGGGCGGGACAGCAGCGAGGTGACGCGCTCCAGCGGCCTTGCCAGCTTTTGCAGTCTGGCGCGCAGTCCTGGTTGATGCAACGGCGAATTGATGCATCCCTCAGGCATGCTTGCAACGTGGCGCAACTGCGTTGCCGTTGTCGGGTGCGCGCGCGGGAGAGCGAAGGCGATGCTGGCGAGGTGAAGCTGTTCCACGGTGGCGAACACGATGCACACACGCGGCAAGGAAGCAATGGCGGAGGTGGCAGCGCTGGAGATCACTCGCGACGAAGCTGCAGCGGTGGCAACGGCAACGACCAAAACTCTTGTGCTCATGGTCGATTCAACAGATGCTGTCGAAATCTGGAGATGTGGTCGATTGAACGGCCTGGTCGTGCACAGTAGCCCGTGGTCGAACCAGGGACTGATTTGCGATGATTTTTGATTTGGCTTTGGACTAAATTGCAAATCTGGTCTTTGATAGGTTCAATTTGGAATTTGATTCCATGGCTGAGTATAATATTTCTATTAATACTCATTTAGCTCAAATTTGGAGAAAGTTTGATAAGATTGAGGGATTTCACCTATTTTCAAAAATAGGGTAAAATTAGGGTACAATAGAAATTGATTTTGTCGATCTCGAATTCTGGTGATTGGAGAGAGATTTTGAAGTCTGATCAAAAGGGAGATCTGCATCAAATAGCATTTGGGAGGTGTTCCCTGAAGAAATTCTGGAGTTGGAGTTGATTTGTAGATTTTAGCCTTTTCAGGCTTCCAGGTAAATGGAAAAGGACTTATTCGCAGTGAAATTTGGACTAATCTGCGAAAATTGTTTAGATGAATTAATCTGGTTCCCAACTTTTTGGAGTAAGTTGAGTATATAACTGGAAACATATTCCAAGAGACACTTGAGTCTGGATAAGGTTAAATGAAGATAACTCAATTATCTGGAAACTAGGGTACTTAGGGTAAATCTGGATTTCCTGTTTTCGAAAACAGAGAGAGGCTTAGGTACTGGGAGTTGGGGTCTGAATCTGATTTGGCTCTTGAAGACTTTTATCTTCAGAGTAACTGGTAGGTTAAATCTGGATGGTCAGATCTTGATCTGGATCTAGAGAATAGATTTGGAGATTTTTAGGGTTTGGGAAAGATTAGAGTTCAGCTGATCTGGCTACTACTACAGAGATACATGCATGCAGGATTTTTATGCAAAAACTTTTCACCCCCAAAACTAGGGTGTTACAGCAATGATCGCTGGCAACTGGAGAAACTCAAATCTGGGGAAAGCTTCGATTGATGTTCAATTCTGGAGTCTGGATGCACAGGCTTGTTTCAAAAGGTTCACTGATCACTTTCTTCCACAGAATAGAGAGTTGATTTGAGGTAAATCGGGCTGCATTGCTGGAACAGGGCAAATCGGGAATTCCGGCGATCACCGGCGATAAGATGCAAGAAAATTCAATTACGTGGTACAACACGATGAGGGAGATGAGGGGAACTTACTGATGCTGTTAATTTGACAGGAGATGCTGTGGATTGTGCTGGCACCGTGAGGCTCCTCGATGGCTCGCCGGAGAAGACGACTGCAGCGAGGGAATTTGGAAATTGGTTGAGTTCTGGTGAAGAGGAGAAGATACAAGGTACTGGTGGCTTAAATAGATCAGTGGGCGAAGCTTGCAAGGGGTAAACAGCAATGAATTGGTGTCAGTTGACATGATTTGCCGGGCGCAGATGCAACAACGGCGAGCGGTGACGCGACGGCGCACAGGCGATGCAAAGCGGTTGCTTCATCGGGACTCATCACTGTCGGGCGGTGCAAAGCGGTGGCGACAACGGCTGGCAAAGCAAGCAATGTGGCAAGAAGATGCTGACAATGGCTGCTGCTAGTCGCGCACGGGAGCAAGTGCTGTTCAACGGCGTTGCCACGACGATGGCTAGGACACAGACGCGTGCGCAACAGCAGGAGCAAGCATGCACGAGCACAAATGCAAGCGGGGCTTGGTCGGCGGCGAGCGTGCACGGCGCAAAGATCACGGTGAGCTCTGATCGTGCGCACAGTAGCTGCTGTCCTGGTCGAATTAGGGCTGATTTGTGATTTCAGATTCTTGCTTTGGACTGATCTGCAAATCTGATGATTTGGAAGGTTAAATCTGAGATTGATTGCATTAAGCTGGTAGACTTGATTCAACAGATGATTTGGCACAGATAGAAGATAAAATTTGAGACATTTGGATGATTTTTGATATGAACTGAAAACAGAGTATTTTAGGGTAAAATAAGTCTGAATCTTATTGATCTCGAATTCTGGGATTTAGGGTTTGATTTTGAGATACTCATAAAAGAAGAACTTGTGTTGAAAAGAATTTGGGAGGTGTCCCTGAATCAGATTTGAATTTGAAGATGATTTGCAACATTTTGCCTTTTCAGGCTTCTGGAAAATCTGGAAAAGGACTGATCTGCGATACTCTTGGACTGATTTGCGAAAAAGGTTTAAATGGCGAAATCTGACTGCCAACTTTTTGGATTAAGGTATTGGCATACCCTTGATCATATCCCAAGAATAATCTGGTCTGAACTTGGCTAAGATTTTGATTAAATCTGAATTTCTGAAACTTAGGGTATTTATAAAATATTTCTGTTTTCGAAAGCAGAAAGGAGTTGATAAATCTGGAAGTTAGAGATAGAATTGGATCTGGAATCTGAAGGTTTTTAGGTTTAGGATAACTGATAGATCACATCTGACCAATCTGATCTTGATTTGGGGTCATAGGATAGATTTGGAGATTTTAGGGCTAGAAGAGAATAAAGCTGGAGCTGATTTGGCTGATCTAGAAGAGACATATGCATGCATGACTTTTAAGAAAGAAACTTTTCACCCCAAAACTCGGGATGTCACAGATATTCTCTGTAATCCGGAAGTTTCTGGTCGTGTTGCTAAATGTGCAGTGGAACTTGGGGCATTTGATGTCCATTTCACGTCTCGAGTAGCAGTACATCTCAAATTCTAATAGATTTTGTGGTTGAATGGACTAATCCCGACCCACCTGCGCAAGAATTATTAGATTTACAATGTACCGACCACTGGATGATGTACTTTGATGGCTCTCGTAATTTTCAACACTCGGGGGCTGGAGTGGTCTTAATCAGACCTCATGGTGACCAACTCTAGTATGTCATACAATTACATTTTGTTGCGACCAATAACGCAGTAGAGTATGAAGGTCTCCTTGCTGGGCTCTGAGCAGTTAAATTCCTTGGAGTTCGTCGGTTATTGGTGTGGGGAGACTCATAGCTAGTCATAAACCAGGTAAACAATGAGTATAGCACCTCCGATGAGACAATGGCTCATTACCTAGAAGAAGTGAGGAAATTGGAAAAACACTTTAGTCATTTCGAAGTCCAATTTGTTTCGCGAAGGAATAATGTTCTCACAGACCGATTGTCAAAAATTGGGCCCTCACATGCATCCGCTCCGAAAAGAGTGTTCATTGAACACTTACAATATCCCTCGATAATGATTCCTGTCAGAGATGATGAGGTGGTAGTTCATGTCACCGACCTTGAGCATGAAGGAGATTGGACCCGTCCATTGCGAATCTATGTCGAACATGGGACCTTGCCCGAGGATGAAACCAAAAATGATCAGTTGATACGAAAGGCACGTCTATACAGATTAGTTGAGGGAGTCCTGTATAGAAGAGGTACTCAAGAAGTATTAATGCAATGGATATCTCAAGAGGAAGGTAAATCCCTCTTGAAAGACATTCACGGTGGTGTATGTGGTGCACATGCATGCATCTTACCGGACGCTGGTTGGAAAAGCTTTCTGACAGTGTTATTATTGGCCTTCGACACTTACTGATGCCATGCAATTAGTCAAGACATGCCCGCAGTGTCAATTTCATGCACGGCAAGTTCATCAACCTGCATATGCCTTACAAACTATTCCTTTGACTTGGCCATATTCTGTATGGGGAATAGATATAGTGGTCCTATGCCCCAAGCAGTTAATGGATACAAGTCTTATTCGTAGCCATTGACACGTTTACCAAGTGGATTGAAGCTGAACAAGTCCGCACTATAACCGCCGCCGCGGTGAAGAAATTCTTTCATAAGAATATTGTAACTCGATGTGGTGTTCCAAGTTGCCTCATTACCGACAACGGGTCCCAATTCGTTAGTGGTCTTTTTCTGGACTATTGCGATGACATTGGGACCAAAGTGTGTTTTGTATCTGTTCCTCATCCACAAAGCAATGGTGCTGTTGAACGTGCCAACGAGCAGATATTGCAAGGTGTGAAAAAGCGAGTTTTTGATCACCTTAAGGTGTGCTCGGGGGCTTGCGTAGACGAGCTTTACTGCGTTCTATGGGCATTACGCACAACGTGCAGTCGAGCCACAGGTGAGACGCCTTTTCAATTGGTATACGGTGCTGAGGCTGTATTACCAATAGAAATTCGTATTGGATCTATTCATGTAGATCAATTTGATCATTCTAATCAACATGAACAACGTGTTCAAGACATTACTCTCCTTGAAGAGAAACAAGATCGGGCATTGATTAAGTCAGCAGCATATTTACAAGCTTTGCATAAATACCATAGAAAATAGGTGCGACCTTGTAGCCTTCACGTGGGCGACCTGGTTTTACGAAAAATCCAACACTAGTCCAATCGCAACAAATTCTCCCCTCAGTGGGAAGGCCCTTATATTGTGGTCTCAGTACTGCGACCTGGATCAGCCCGATTAGCCATGGAAGATGGTAGGATCTTATCCAATACTTGGAATATAGATCAATTGCACAAGTTCTACGTGTAAGTTTCTTTTATTCCATTTTCCTTTTCAATTAGCATATTTTATTCAAATGTACTAATTTAAGTTATGGTTATATTCTCGACCTTCGTCGAGCTAAGCTCGGGGGCTGGTCACCGAGTAACCATCTTTATATAGTGTTCGAAGTGAATTCGCTGTCTGATCCCATGGTCGCATCTAGATAAGACATCTCTAAATAAGCCATTTCTCAACACATATGAGACTTACTAGTATGTTTCTGATCATACGGGTGGCTGTTAGTTCGCAATAAAACTTTGGCATTAATATCAAGATGTGTATTTGCGCGATCATTTGGTCATATCTAGTTGAGACATTTCTTTTTAAACCGTTTTCTCAAACGTATAAAAAACTCACTGGGTATTTCTGATCATGTGTTACCCATATTACACTTTAGATAATTATACAATGTCTTCTATATATATGATCTCAGGAGGGAGCTAGGGGAATATAACTATAGCATAATTAAGAAACATGCATTTGCATATTTGTTTCCAGTTTTTAATGTACAGGTATACAAATCGGAATACAATCCAGAATCCTTTCTTTATCATTGTTCATTACAATGTGAAAAGAAGAAATAACATCATGATAATCCAAGTTCTTTCAAGAGATTTCTGATCAAAGGCTGTAACACCCTGAGTTAGGGGTGAAAATTTCCTTTTTCATAAATAGCATGCATGCATGTATCAGTAGTAATAGCCAAATCAGTATCTATCCTAAGCCCTAAAATCTCCAAAATCTATCCTGTGACCTCAAATCAAGATCAGATTGTTCAGATGTGATCTATTAGTTATCCTGAATCTAAAAGCCTTCAGAACCTAGATCCAATTTTATCTCTAACTTCCAGATTTAATCAAAATCTTGACCAAGTTCAGACCAGATTATTCTTGGAATACGATCATGGGTATGTCAATACCTTAATATAAAAAGTTGACAGCCAGATTCTGCTATCTAGACTCTTTTCACAAATCAGTCCAAGAGTTATCGCAAATTAGTCCTTATCTGATATCTGAAAACCCAAAAAGGCTAAAATCTCCAGATTAACTCCAAATTCAGAACTTCTTCGACAAATCTTCTCAAAATGCTATTTGTCATAAGTTTCTCTTCTGTTCAAATTCCAAAATCTCATCCTAAGTGCCAGAATTCAAAATCAAATGAAATTCAGATTTCAATTACCCTAAATTACCCTATTTTCAGTTTGTATCGAAAATTATTCAAATGTGTAAAATCTTATCATTTATCTTTGCCAAATATTCTGTTGAATATAATCTACCAGATTAGTGAAATCAAATTCAACTCTAACCTTCCAAATCTCCAGAATTACAGATTGGTCCAAATGTGAAAGTCAAATATTGCAAATTAGCCCATTTTCGACCAGGACAACAGCAGCATTCGACCAGGCCGTTTGCTGCACACGACCAGGGCTCGCCGTGGTTTCTTGCGCCGTGCACGTTCGCCGCCGGTGAAGCTTCGCCTGCAACTTGATCGTGCATGCTTGCTCTTCTTGTTGCGCACGTGTCTTCGCTCCAGCTGGTGCCGTGGCAAGGCCGCTGCTACGTCGACGACCAGTGCTGCTCCCGCGCGCGATCAATGGCTTTTTGTCAGCAACTCCTCGCCACGTCGCTTTGCCGTGCCAGTACTTGTCGCCACCGCTTGCTCCATCTTTGCAAAGTCCCGATGAACGACAATGTGGACAGTTGCAGTCCTGTTGCCGTCGCAATCACCGTTCTTCGCTGAGTCTTCGCCGCTGATGTTCTTCACGCAATCCATTTAATCACAGCTGCCAATTACTTCGTTGTCTCCTCCTTGGAAGCTTCGCTTGGCCTATTTAAGCACTCCTGTGCTCAGCAGCTCCCTCCACACTACACCAGAAATCAGCCAAGTCCTGGAATTCCTGTTTTCGTTTTCTTCTCCGGCGAGCCGTTGAGGAGGCTCACGGTGCCAGCTTCATCCGCTGCATCAGCCTTCAAATTAAAGCCATCAGTAAGTTTCCCTAATCTCCCTCATCGTGCTGTACCATCTAATTGAGTTATCTTGCATCCAGTCGCCGGTGATCGCCGGGATTGCTAAATGCCCTGTTCCGGCAATGCAGACCAAATCACTTCGAATTAGCCCTCGATCCTGTGAAGCAAATTGATCTGTGAGCTCTAATTAGCAAGCCTAAGCATCCAGATCCCCAGGTTGAGCTCAAATCGAAGGTATCCCCAAATCCGAGCTTCACCAGAAAACCGGCGATCGTCGCCAGGCTTCTCCAGTGATCCTCCGGCCAATACAATTGTACCAGAAGCTTCCCTTTACCTCCTAGATACTCTCCAAGCAAGGAATTAAGTTCTTTTGGCCTGTAGCAGGAACCCCTAACTGGCAGTGCTTCTTCTCCGGCGCCGATCACCGGAAAAGCTTGTTCCAGCCATTTCAGACCTCGAAACCTTGTCATTTAGATGTGCCTTAGTCTCCTGAGTATTTTTCTCTTCTAGCCCGACACCTAGATCGGCCTAGATTGGAAGTTATAGCCATGCCAAGTTTGTGTCCAGAATTGCTCCAGTGCAGCCAGTTCATCTCTGTTCATCATCAAATTTCTTGCTTTCCAGCCATTCTTGCCCTAGATCCTGTTGACTTAATTGTTCCTGTTACTCAAGCCTACCTCCCAGACAAAGTGGTGCATCATTTGGAGCTCCATATCAAAAGTTATGCTAAGCCCTAGTTTTTGGCATTGTCAGCTCTTTGCCAGAGCTTGTCAGCCAGTGGCATTGACCTTGTTTACCCACTTCTGGTTGTGTAAATTGAAAACCACTTTGTCCACTAAATTTGTAGAGTTGTGATCTACATTTTATTCTACTACCACAAGTTGAGATAACCCCTCTATCATTCATCGGCCCTATGTCGATGCTTTGAACCGAATGTCGACCTAAAGACGTTCGCTGTTTTTGAGCGAACCAGTCGCAACCTTGATATCATTCTAATATTTTGAGACATTTGGAACCTTGTAAACCTTTGACAGCTAATTTTAACATTGGTTTCCTTAACTTAACCCTAATCAGCCTCTAAACCCAATCATTTCAGAATCATCAAGGCTTCATCTTTGCATCATTGCATATAGTATAATAATGTATGGAAAAGATTATGATTATTGGTTGTTTGTTTGGAGAGCAGATCAAGAGCCCGAGTTCGAGGACTTCACTGCGGATCCGACGTCAACTGCTGTATCTTACGACGCGGAAGGCAAGTCATATCCTTGGTCATCTTGAACCTATATTTTAAATGTTGCTAAAACATAACCTTGACTATAGGCAATATTGCATGTGAAAGATTGAGAATGGTTGATTTATGAATTGGCAGTACTAGACTGGTTATCTGTGAAATGTGAAATAAACAAGTTTTGAGCCATGAACTATTATATGTATCTATATACTTATATTCATGAAATAAAACCCCTAGCCGTGACCAGAAAAATGGTATGGATGGCTGCAGCACTGGAGGTGCTAGACTGCAAAGGAATGCAGGCACTGAAGATGCAGGGTTGTGGATGGTCTGGTCACTGGCATATAAGGACTAGAACCTTGTGTTGTGCGTCTAGTGGCATGAACAACGTGCTAACCGCAAGCCTGGTATGGGACAGGCCTGAACAAGTAATTATGTGGATCGCACATGAAACCCCTGCATGAGATGTGTAGTGATGCACGTTAAACACGGGGCGCGGCTCCCACACATATCACTGAAGGTGATCAAGCACGCTGACCCAGTAATGGGAATAAGCAAAGGGGTGGAGGTTTGGATACAACCTGCCACAACTGTGCCTCGCTGAGAGCCACAGGGTCGGGGGTGAATTGTGAGTAAAACATAACAAAAGTTCTTGTTATTTCCACCTTGCCGCTCACAGTATGAAGTGAGTCAGGGGTCCAATCATTTTGTTATGATAGGAAAGGTTTGAAAGTGGAATATCTTGCGGGTAAATTGGTACCTCTCTGCAGAGTTAAAAATGTATTCGAATACTCCGAGCTCCCGGGTTTTATAGGAGTCTGCTGCGGTGGATTAAATCCACGGGGTGTGACACAAGTACTATTTTCTAAATAAAATATGTTTAATCAAGATTACCCAAATGACATGTGTTGTCATGATAAGGAGTGCTGCCGTGGGCTGTCGTGTGTCGACGTGTCGCGGTAGTGCTATAATCTAGTGAACATGATTGATGATGTTATATTATAAATAAATGCTGCCATAAGATGAGATGAGAAAGGAAAAGATTATTTTACAAATATCCATAATTCTTGACTAGTCTTGGTTCATATCATCACTACTATATATATCTACTCTTATCTATGACTTGCTGAGTACGTAAGTGCTCACCCTTGCAACATTCAACTTAATAGATGGAGCCTACTTTGAGCAAGATGATGGCACTGAGTTCTACGTGGATCCAGAAGGAGGAGAATCAGTTCCGCCAGAACCCTGAAGTGTGTTGTTCTGCCGTCAACTTCTTTTGTGGGAGGGTCACCTATCTTCTGCTGTGTAGTTAAATATTTTGTTAAACCCTGAATGCCTTGTAGGCATTGTAATCCTCTTTATGTAATATTAAGGCCAGCAGGCCACACTGCTTAATATTTTGTGAGTACTCTGTTGCAATGTAATATACTCCTGTGTTTGACTCATCCTGGGAAGTCAAAGGTTTGTGGTATGGGACTAGCTGCAGCGAGCTAGGTCTCTACAGGAGTAGTCGTTGTCCCAGTCTCGGGGCGCGACAAAGAAAAGTTGGTATCAGAGCAACATGAGAACTTGACTGTAGGACGACACCTTTAGGAAATTGGCCGTGCCAGGAAAACGTAATTTATTTAGAAAACTACTTGTTGAAAATTGTATTTTGATAAAAACAATGAGCTTTGTAGCTCTTGAAAACCTTCATTTCAAAATTTTATTTGGATTTTCTAAGATTCGGTAAGATTGTGAGAGTGCGTTCTGTTGTTTCAAAGTGTCTTAGAGGTTGGTGTAGACAGAGCTAGTGGACGCTCTTAATAGCTTTGTGAATCGCTGTTGCTTTTGCAATGGTTAATTTGTGTATTATGGCTAATAGCCTAAGTAATTTTATGCATAAAAGTAGTTGCATTAATTTCTGCATTGCTGTCTTAGTTGGCCTTAGTTAGTTAGATCCGTCTAAATTTTTCATAGCCACCATGGTTGACACCAGAAGGAGATCTCAAAGTGGAAGGGAAGATATAGGTCAGACTCCGCAGGAAGAAGAAACTATGACAAGAGACCCTTTGTTTCAGCAAGGATCTCAGAGTTCCAATCCACCTCAGAATGAACAACCCAGTCTTCAGGAAATTTTATTGTCAATGGAGAAAAGTCGACAGGAAGCTCAGATAGCTCATACCCAGTTGTTAGCTCAGATAGTTCAGAAACTGCCTACTGGAACAACAGAAGGAACTACTTCTGCTGTAGGAGCGAGATTAACAGATTTCCAAAAGACCCGTCCACCAACATTCTCTAGTGCGACCGATCCCATGGTTGCCGATGATTGGTTACGGGATATCGAGAGGAAACTGGACACGGTTCGATGCAGCGAACGAGAGAAAGTTTTGTTTGGATCTCATCAGTTATCAGGAGCTGCAGCCGCATGGTGGATGAATTACCAGGAAGCCCATATTGATAAAGATAATATCTCTTGGAGGGAATTTAAGGATCAATTTCGGAAATTTCATATACCTACTGGTGTTATGGCAGCTAAGCGTCGGGAATTTCGGAATTTAACTCAAGGAAGTAAGTCAGTTACTGAGTATCTACACCAATTTACTCATTTGGCTCGATACGCACCTGGAGATGTGGATACTGAAGAGAAGAAGATAGAGCGCTTCACAGAAGGACTTCAACACTATCTACAGTATCAAATTGCTTCTCATGAACTTACAGAATTTCAAACCCTAGTGAACAGAGCTTTAAAGGTAGTAGAAAAGAAGAATATGGGGGAAGAAAGCCGAAAGAGGAGAATGTTCCAGCAAACACGACCACAGTCAAATCCAATCAGAGGAAGAGTTCCTATCACTTTCAATTTCCGACCATCTTATCAGAATCCCAGACCAGCAACGACATTGTGCCCCAACTGCCGAGGAAATCATTCTCAGAAAGATTGCCCTCATCCTCGTGTTGAGTGTTATCATTGTGGACAGCATGGGCACCGTAAAGAATTCTGTCCTTGGATACAACTTCCGATGTCCATTGCCAGATCTCAAGCAGGAACACAGCTAGTAGTAACCAGGGCATCACCATCGCAGAATTTTAGAGGGAATTCAGCAGGAAGAGGAGGAAATATGGCTAATCGAGGAAGAGGAAGAGGTAGAGCACCAACTGCAATCCAAGGAGGAAGATTAAACCATACTTCAATTCAAGAAGCAGGCAACGCCACCGACATTCTTCTAGGTAGATTTCTGATTCAATCTGCATCTGCCTTAATATTGTTTGATCCTGGTGCTACAAATTCATTCATGTCAAAAGCATTTGCATCTGAAGTTGAAATGCATATAGACCAAGTACCACTAGAGTACTCTATGGTTATACAAACTCCAGGGGCTAGATTATCTGTTTACTTGATCTGCCCAAATGTAACTTTCAATATAGAAGGGGTTGAATTTGAGGCAAATCTACTAGTTCTAGAACTGCAAGGACTAGACATTATTTTGGGAATGGATTGGTTATCCCAACATAAAGGTCTAGTAGACTGTGAAGAGAAAACCCTTAGTCTTGTCAGTAGCCAAGGGGAGAGAGTTCTATTCTATGCAGAAAGATCATCAGTCAAGAAACCACTAAGATCTATTCAAACATTGCAAAAGTTATGCCTGGAACAAGTGCCTGTAGTGCAACGATATTCTGATGTATTTCCAGAAGAACTTCCGGGAATGCCACCTGACAGAGAAATAGAATTCAGTATTGAGCTTAAACCAGGAGCAGCGCCTATAGCAAAACATCCCTATAGGATGCCAGTTACAGATTTGGAGGAGCTCAAGAATCAACTCGAAGATTTGGAAAACAAAGGATTTATCAAACCCAGTGCTTCGCCATGGGGAGCCCCAGTTTTGTTTGTGAGGAAGAAAGACGGAACTCTACGAATGTGTGTAGACTACCGAGCTTTGAATGAAGTCACTATTAAAAACAAGTATCCATTACCAAGAATTGATGACTTGTTCGATCAGCTTCGAGGAGCCAAAGTATTTTCCAAGATAGATTTGAAATATGGATATCATCAGCTGAAGATCAAGAAGGAAGATATACCGAAGACTGCTTTCACTACCAGATATGGTTTATATGAGTTTACAGTAGTACCTTTTGGCTTGACCAATGCTCCGGCAGCTTTCATGAATGTCATGAACAGTACATTTATGGATTTTCTTGACAAGTTTGTCATAGTATTCATAGATGACATTCTGATATATTCCAAGAGTACGGAAGAACATGAGCAACATTTACACCTAGTCTTGGAAAGGCTACGAGAGAGGCAATTTTATGCCAAGTTTGACAAATGTGAATTTTGGATGTCAAGAATTTCATTTCTTGGACATGTGTTGACAGCAGAAGGAATTTCAGTAGATTCAGCTAAAATCTCTGCAATCAAGGAGTGGAAGCAACCTACCTCAGTTTCAGAGATCAGAAGTTTCTTAGGATTAGCAGGTTATTATAGGAGATTCATTGAAGGATTTTCCCAGATTGCCAAACCACTTACAAATCTGCTAAAGAAGGATGTTGCATTTGAATGGACCACCAAGTGCGAGGAGAGTTTTCAGAAGCTGAAGCAGAAATTGACAACAACACCAGTCCTCACCCTACCAGACAGCAAAGAAGATTTTCTAGTTTACTGTGATGCTTCAAAGCAAGGAATAGGCTGTGTGTTAATGCAGCAAGGTCGAGTAGTGGCTTATGCTTCACGTCAATGGAGACCACATGAGGAAAATTATCCGACCCATGATTTGGAGTTAGCAGCAGTAGTACATGCATTAAAAATATGGCGGCATTATCTCATTGGACGTAAGTGTGAGATCTTTACAGATCATAAGAGCCTCAAGTATATTTTCACACAGACGGAGCTCAACATGCGTCAACGACGATGGCTGGAATTGATCAAAGATTATGATCTTAGTATTCAGTACCATCCAGGGAAAGCTAATGTAGTAGCCGATGCCTTAAGCAGAAAAGTTTACAACCTACAAGGAATGGTTATGTCGAAGAACCCTTACCTACAACAAGAGTTGCAGAATCATCAAGTGGAGATAGTACCGCAGGGAACGGTAGCTACTTTAACAATAAAATCTCAACTTGAAGAACAGATAGGAAATGCCCAGAAGAAAGATGAAGAAATTTGTAAGATCAAGAGTCGAATCAAGTTAGGAAAGGCTCAAGGCTTTACTGAAGATAACCAAGGGATTGTATGGTATCGAGGAAGAATCTGTGTACCTCAAAACGCAGATCTTAAGGAAATAATTCTCCATGAAGCACATAAAACTCCATACTCAATACACCCTGGTAACACAAAGATGTATCAAGATTTGAAGACCAGATTCTGGTGGGATAATATGAAGAGGGATATTGCAGAGTATATTGCAAACTGTGATACATGTCGACGAGTTAAAGCAGAACACCAGAAAATAGCAAGAAAGCTACAACCTCTACCAATACCATTATGGAAATGGGAAGAAATTGGTATGGATTTCATTACAGGATTACCTAAAACTCACGGAGGATATGATTCCATATGGGTTATTGTGGACAGACTTACTAAAGTAGCTCACTTCATACCGGTCAAAAAGATTTTTGATGGCAGTAAATTAGCAGAGTTATACGTGCAAAGAATAGTGGCATTGCATGGTATTCCTAAGAAGATAGTTTCAGATCGTGGAACACAGTTTACCTCCAAATTTTGGAATAGATTGCATGAAACCTTAGGAACCCAGTTGGACTTCAGTACTGCATATCATCCACAGACGGGAGGACAGACAGAAAGAGTCAACCAAATCCTAGAGGATCTTCTAAGAGCTTGTATACTAGATTATGGAACATCATGGGACAAATGTTTACCATGTGCAGAATTTACATATAATAACAGTTATCAAGCTAGTATACAGATGGCACCATTTGAAGCTTTATATGGACGTAAATGCAGAACTCCATTGCATTGGGATGAGCCAGGAGAACGAAAGGTCATAGGACCAGAGATAGTAGAAGAAGCAGAAGCTCATGTCAGACTCATCAGAGAAAGGTTGAAAACAGCACAATCACGACAAAAGAGTTATGCAGATAAACGACGAAGAGAATTATCATTTGAACCAGGAGATTTTGTGTATCTCAAGGTCACACCATTCAAGGGATTACAAAGATTCCAAGTGAAAGGAAAGTTATCCCCAAGATACATTGGACCATTTAAGATAATCAAGAGAAAGGGAGAAGTATCATATAAATTGGAATTACCTGTGGGATTAGCAGGAGTGCATGATGTGTTTCATGTCTCTCAGCTCCGGAAATGTTTGAAGGAACCTACTGACCAGATAGATGTACAAGATGTGCCTTTACAGAAGAATCTCACTTATCTTGAGCACCCAATCAGAATCCTAGCCACTGATGAACGTCAGCTCAGAAGGAAGAAAATCAAATTGTGTAAAGTTCAATGGAAGAATCATTCAGAGCAAGAGGCTACTTGGGAGAAGGAAGAAGATCTTAAGCAAACATATCCTTATCTTTTCCTGTCTTAGGTAAATCTCGGGGCGAGATTTCTTTAAGGAGGGTAGATCTGTAACACCCTGAGTTAGGGGTGAAAATTTCCTTTTTCATAAATAGCATGCATGCATGTATCAGTAGTAATAGCCAGATCAGTATCTATCCTAAGCCCTAAAATCTCCAAAATCTATCCTGTGACCTCAAATCAAGATCAGATTGTTCAGATGTGATCTATTAGTTATCCTGAATCTAAAAGCCTTCAGAACCTAGATCCAATTTTATCTCTAACTTCCAGATTTAATCAAAATCTCGACCAAGTCCAGACCAGATTATTCTTGGAATACGATCGTGGGTATGTCAATACCTTAATATAAAAAGTTGACAGCCAGATTCTGCTATCTAGACTCTTTTCACAAATCAGTCCAAGAGTTATCGCAAATTAGTCCTTATCTGATATCTGAAAACCCAAAAAGGCTAAAATCTCCAGATTAACTCCAAATTCAGAACTTCTTCGACAAATCTTCTCAAAATGCTATTTGTCACAAGTTTCTCTTCTGTTCAAATTCCAAAATCTCATCCTATGTGCCAGAATTCAAAATCAAATGAAATTCAGATTTCAATTACCCTAAATTACCCTATTTTCAGTTTGTATCGAAAATTATTCAAATGTGTAAAATCTTATCATTTATCTTTGCCAAATATTCTGTTGAATATAATCTACCAGATTAGTGAAATCAAATTCAACTCTAACCTTCCAAAACTCCAGAATTACAGATTGGTCCAAATGTGAAAATCAAATATTGCAAATTAGCCCATTTTCGACCAGGACAACAGCAGCATTCGACCAGGCCGTTTGCTGTACACGACCAGGGCTCGCCGTGGTTTCTTGCGCCGTGCACGTTCGCCGCCGGTGAAGCTTCGCCTGCAACTTGATCGTGCATGCTTGCTCTTCTTGTTGCGCACGTGTCTTCGCTCCAGCTGGTGCCGTGGCAAGGCCGCTGCTACGTCGACGACCAGTGCTGCTCCCGCTCGCGATCAATGGCTTTTTGTCAGCAACTCCTCGCCACGTCGCTTTGCCGTGCCAGTACTTGTCGCCACCGCTTGCTCCATCTTTGCAAAGTCCCGATGAACGACAATGTGGACAGTTGCAGTCCTGTTGCCGTCGCAATCACCGTTCTTCGCTGAGTCTTCGCCGCTGATGTTCTTCACGCAATCCATTTAATCACAGCTGCCAATTACTTCGTTGTCTCCTCCTTGGAAGCTTCGCTTGGCCTATTTAAGCACTCCTGTGCTCAGCAGCTCCCTCCACACTACACCAGAAATCAGCCAAGTCCTGGAATTCCTGTTTTCGTTTTCTTCTCCGGCGAGCCGTTGAGGAGGCTCACGGTGCCAGCTTCATCCGCTGCATCAGCCTTCAAATTAAAGCCATCAGTAAGTTTCCCTAATCTCCCTCATCGTGCTGTACCATCTAATTGAGTTATCTTGCATCCAGTCGCCGGTGATCGCCGGGATTGCTAAATGCCCTGTTCCGGCAATGCAGACCAAATCACTTCGAATTAGCCCTCGATCCTGTGAAGCAAATTGATCTGTAAGCTCTAATTAGCAAGCCTAAGCATCCAGATCCCCAGGTTGAGCTCAAATCGAAGGTATCCCCAAATCCGAGCTTCACCAGAAAACCGGCGATCGTCGCCAGGCTTCTCCAGTGATCCTCCGGCCAATACAATTGTACCAGAAGCTTCCCTTTACCTCCTAGATACTCTCCAAGCAAGGAATTAAGTTCTTTTGGCCTGTAGCAGGAACCCCTAATTGGCAGTGCTTCTTCTCCGGCGCCGATCACCGGAAAAGCTTGTTCCAGCCATTTCAGACCTCGAAACCTTGTCATTTAGATGTGCCTTAGTCTCCTGAGTATTTTTCTCTTCTAGCCCGACACCTAGATCGGCCTAGATTGGAAGTTATAGCCATGCCAAGTTTGTGTCCAGAATTGCTCCAGTGCAGCCAGTTCATCTCTGTTCATCATCAAATTTCTTGCTTTCCAGCCATTCTTGCCCTAGATCCTGTTGACTTAATTGTTCCTGTTACTCAAGCCTACCTCCCAGACAAAGTGGTGCATCATTTGGAGCTCCATATCAAAAGTTATGCTAAGCCCTAGTTTTTGGCATTGTCAGCTCTTTGCCAGAGCTTGTCAGCCAGTGGCATTGACCTTGTTTACCCACTTCTGGTTGTGTAAATTGAAAACCACTTTGTCCACTAAATTTGTAGAGTTGTGATCTACATTTTATTCTACTACCACAAGTTGAGATAACCCCTCTATCATTCATCGGCCCTATGTCGATGCTTTGAACCGAATGTCGACCTAAAGACGTTCGCTGTTTTTGAGCGAACCAGTCGCAACCTTGATATCATTCTAATATTTTGAGACATTTGGAACCTTGTAAACCTTTGACAGCTAATTTTAACATTGGTTTCCTTAACGTTAACCCTAATCAGCCTCTAAACCCAATCATTTCAGAATCATCAAGACTTCATCTTTGCATCATTGCATATAGTATAATAATGTATGGAAAAGATTATGATTATTGGTTGTTTGTTTGGAGAGCAGATCAAGAGCCCGAGTTCGAGGACTTCACTGCGGATCCGACGTCAACTGCTGTATCTTACGACGCGGAAGGCAAGTCATATCCTTGGTCATCTTGAACCTATATTTTAAATGTTGCTAAAACATAACCTTGACTATAGGCAATATTGCATGTGAAAGATTGAGAATGGTTGATTTATGAATTGGCAGTACTAGACTGGTTATCTGTGAAATGTGAAATAAACAAGTTTTGAGCCATGAACTATTATATGTATCTATATACTTATATTCATGAAATAAAACCCCTAGCCGTGACCAGAAAAATGGTATGGATGGCTGCAGCACTGGAGGTGCTAGACTGCAAAGGAATGCAGGCACTGAAGGTGCAGGGTTGTGGATGGTCTGGTCACTGGCATATAAGGACTAGAACCTTGTGTTGTGCGTCTAGTGGCATGAACAACGTGCTAACCGCAAGCCTGGTATGGGACAGGCCTGAACAAGTAATTATGTGGATCGCACATGAAACCCCTGCATGAGATGTGTAGTGATGCACGTTAAACACGGAGCGCGGCTCCCACACATATCACTGAAGGTGATCAAGCACGCTGACCCAGTAATGGGAATAAGCAAAGGGGTGGAGGTTTGGATACAACCTGCCACAACTGTGCCTCGCTGAGAGCCACAGGGTCGGGGGTGAATTGTGAGTAAAACATAACAAAAGTTCTTGTTATTTCCACCTTGCCGCTCACAGTATGAAGTGAGTCAGGGGTCCAATCATTTTGTTATGATAGGAAAGGTTTGAAAGTGGAATATCTTGCGGGTAAATTGGTACCTCTCTGCAGAGTTAAAAATGTATTCGAATACTCCGAGCTCCCGGGTTTTATAGGAGTCTGCTGCGGTGGATTAAATCCACGGGGTGTGACACAAGTACTATTTTCTAAATAAAATATGTTTAATCAAGATTACCCAAATGACATGTGTTGTCATGATAAGGAGTGCTGCCGTGGGCTGTCGTGTGTCGACGTGTCGCGGTAGTGCTATAATCTAGTGAACATGATTGATGATGTTATATTATAAATAAATGCTGCCATAAGATGAGATGAGAAAGGAAAAGATTATTTTACAAATATCCATAATTCTTGACTAGTCTAGGTTCATATCATCACTACTATATGTATCTACTCTTATCTATGACTTGCTGAGTACGTAAGTGCTCACCCTTGCAACATTCAACTTAATAGATGGAGCCTACTTTGAGCAAGATGATGGCACTGAGTTCTACGTGGATCCAGAAGGAGGAGAATCAGTTCCGCCAGAACCCTGAAGTGTGTTGTTCTGCCGTCAACTTCTTTTGTGGGAGGGTCACCTATCTTCTGCTGTGTAGTTAAATATTTTGTTAAACCCTGAATGCCTTGTAGGCATTGTAATCCTCTTTATGTAATATTAAGGCCAGCAGGCCACACTGCTTAATATTTTGTGAGTACTCTGTTGCAATGTAATATACTCCTGTGTTTGACTCATCCTGGGAAGTCAAAGGTTTGTGGTATGGGACTAGCTGCAGCGAGCTAGGTCTCTACAGGAGTAGTCGTTGTCCCAGTCTCGGGGCGCGACAAAGAAAAGTTGGTATCAGAGCAACATGAGAACTTGACTGTAGGACGACACCTTTAGGAAATTGGCCGTGCCAGGAAAACGTAATTTATTTAGAAAACTACTTGTTGAAAATTGTATTTTGATAAAAACAATGAGCTTTGTAGCTCTTGAAAACCTTCATTTCAAAATTTTATTTGGATTTTCTAAGATTCGGTAAGATTGTGAGAGTGCGTTCTGTTGTTTCAGAGTGTCTTAGAGGTTGGTGTAGACAGAGCTAGTGGACGCTCTTAATAGCTTTGTGAATCGCTGTTGCTTTTGCAATGGTTAATTTGTGTATTATGGCTAATAGCCTAAGTAATTTTATGCATAAAAGTAGTTGCATTAATTTCTGCATTGCTGTCTTAGTTGGCCTTAGTTAGTTAGATCCGTCTAAATTTTTCATAGCCACCATGGTTGACACCAGAAGGAGATCTCAAAGTGGAAGGGAAGATATAGGTCAGACTCCGCAGGAAGAAGAAACTATGACAAGAGACCCTTTGTTTCAGCAAGGATCTCAGAGTTCCAATCCACCTCAGAATGAACAACCCAGTCTTCAGGAAATTTTATTGTCAATGGAGAAAAGTCGACAGGAAGCTCAGATAGCTCATACCCAGTTGTTAGCTCAGATAGTTCAGAAACTGCCTACTGGAACAACAGAAGGAACTACTTCTGCTGTAGGAGCGAGATTAACAGATTTCCAAAAGACCCGTCCACCAACATTCTCTAGTGCGACCGATCCCATGGTTGCCGATGATTGGTTACGGGATATCGAGAGGAAACTGGACACGGTTCGATGCAGCGAACGAGAGAAAGTTTTGTTTGGATCTCATCAGTTATCAGGAGCTGCAGCCACATGGTGGATGAATTACCAGGAAGCCCATATTGAACAACCCAGTCTTCAGGAAATTTTATTGTCAATGGAGAAAAGTCGACAGGAAGCTCAGATAGCTCATACCCTTTGTTTCAGCAAGGATCTCAGACTTAAAAACAATTTGACTAAAATTAAAAAAAATGAAAACTTCATGGGCCCTGCAAATATATGCAATAGTCATCCACTTACCTAGTACAAGGTAGAAAAAATAAAAAAAGACACTCATTTGTCTACTAATCTGTAATGAAGCCAAAATAATTAAGAAAGCACAGGAACGCATAATAGTAGGCCATGTATTATTGAAAACACATCATAACTAAAATATATAATGTTTACAACAAACACACAATTAAAACACACATCTATATTCCAACATAAACATCCATCATAAACATTCCATCAAAAACATCCAAGATACCATCTAAGAAATAAAGTTGATTTGAAGTTACGTAACACAAAAGATGAGTGCGTTGAACATTACCTGCCACAAAATATAACTGTCAACTAGTGGGTGTCCATCTATCACAACTTACCACAAAATACAATTAGATCTAAGGCAAAAACCATCATTTAAAACAAATTGCCTAGGAAATCCTAAGCCAAAGGACCCGATGGTGTTCAGACATACCCACAAAAGTAATGCCTTGCACCTTGTTATCCAATAGACGTGTGAAGGCTACCAGCAAGGCTTCCTCATTGAAGCCAAGTGTGCTCATGACAGCTTCATAAAGCTGAGGATGGACTTCGTGCAGGTTGGTGTCACGTATGGCTTGTGCGCCATCACGTACCACTTCTATTACATACTTTAACTCATTATCTGCCACGGAGGCCCTCTTTCTCATCCCCGAAGTACTGGTAGCATCCTTGCCCTTCGATACAGTATGCTCAGTGCCGATTGTTTGCTTAGCCATGGGCTGGAACTGCACTTCGTTTGGATGGCCTGGGGAACTGTCTAATCCTCCATTGGATCTGGGACAAAGTGGGGTGGGAGGAGGGGGAGTGCCTAAGGCCTCATTCGAACCTATAGCAAACCTCCCTGTTGCCTGTCCACTCCCAAATATAGTCATCATCTGAGAGTAGTTCTCAATTGGTTTGTTGAGGAACTCAGCATCTTTGGGATTATCCTGTAAAACATCGAAGGTAAATAATCAAATATGGGTACACCAACATGTACCATAAAAAATGGGTAAATGGTGTGGACAAACCTTAATGTGACCCTTGCAGTTCTCATTTTCGAGCAGTATGGTATTGTTAGCTTCATCCCACAACGACCCACTTATGTCTTTGAGCTTACAGATCTTGACCCACCTCTGGCGCCATTTACGCAAGTGGTTGTACACCTGTGTGGATGTAACCTCAACCCCGCTATACTCAGTCAAGGCCCAAGCAACTTGGTTTAGCTGCACTTCCTTGAAACTCTTGTCGGTCCTAACTCCAGAGGCTACTAGGTCACTCATGCGTCTTAGAACAAACCCTGACATGGAATGTGTCCAACACATGGAACCTCTTGATGCATTTGTACCACCCCCCTCTCCGCCACACTCCGCACTAAATTCATCCATAGCCTAAATTGTGAGAAGAATACAACTTAGGACATAGTGCGAACCAGATGAAACGATCATCTTGCAAACAACAAGCGAAAAACAATCCCATATGATGTTTTTTTGTGAACGAAATAGAGAACAAACAACTTCATCGAATTAAATAAACAACACTCAAGATAAACAACTGTTGTTACACAAGGAAAACCACAATTAAAACATACATCCACAGCTATTGTTTGTCATGAAAAATAGGTACCAACTTGGCATAGCCAAGATACTCTAATCTACACTCGAGAGGAACCTCTATTGTCCCACATCTCTTTAGCCATATCAACCCTTTTTTGCACCCAAGCACTGTTGTCGATAACAACCTCCGACTGTACTTCTGTCGCACCATGGTTTGGAACCCAAGTGTCCTCTGGTGGAATCACCACGTCGTATCTGTGAGAAATTACCCAATTGTGCATAATGCAGCAGGCTAGCACTAGCTTCACCTGCGTCTTGAATGGGTGGAAGGGTTTGTTGTCTAGGATACGAAACCTGCTCTTCAGGGCCCCGAATGCACGTTCGACAGTGACCCGCAAGGAGGACTGCCTCAAGTTAAACAACTCCTTGCAATCACGTGGGTAGTTCCTTCCACCGTACTCCTGCAAATGATACCGAACAGCTCTATATGGCGGAAGGAAACCCAATCGAAGTGCATATCCAGCATCAACTAGAAAGAACTTGCCTAACAAATGAGAAATATAATAATATAGATATAAGAAAGTTATCATTGGTACACAACTCATTCCAATGGAACTCTACCTGATGGAACTCTTAATCCATCATGTCTCTGTAAAGCATCGACAAGGATGAGAGCATCATGCGCTGACCCTTCCCAACCAGCTAGTATGTACATGAACCTTAGGTCAAAGTCCACAACAGCCATAACATTTTGCGTTGGGTAGTGCTTCCTACCCCTAAATGCAGCCACAATCTCCCTTGGGACTCTTGCATAGATATGTGTACCATCAATTGCACCGATACAATCCTATATGACAATTGAAACAACTAATCATAAGTGATGAAGGTTACCATTGTCTAAACTAAAGGTCCAAATAATTGCTTTACCTTGAAATAGGGGGACCATCTCGCACTACTGGCAATCTTTAGGTGGGTTTCAGTGGATGGGGTTTTATCATCTTGTGTCTTAACTCACCGATGGCATAAAGAACCTCCCTAAAGTATCGATTGACTGTTTCTATAGATCTTCGAAAGTTAACCTTGATCACTCTAAATCTTTGGTTGTGGCCAACAACATGGAGAAACATGGACACCTGCTCCTCTACCGAGCTGCAGAAGCTATCCTACAGCAAAGCCCTCTCCCTCAATAGTGAACACAATTGGAAAAAAGGGGGCCTTTCTTAGCCGCAACAGCTCTATGCACTGGATGTCGTTATATTCGTAGATCCTACGCAACAGTGCCTGTCTTTCTAAATCTCTCTCAAGTAGAGGCCCATATGTCACTGCGGGTGTATGATTTCGCCACCTCCTAAGGCAAACCATGAGAAGAATGTACACCGCAGTGACAAGGGCAGCAGCTTTCATAATAAGCTGTCGTCGTCTAGTCACTGCATCCATCTATATAATAAAGAGAAGCAAAAAAATTTACACACTTCGTTTTCATAACATATGTAGGCCGGATATATACTAATTGCCATAAGAAACAATATCCTTAATAACAACAATATAATGATATAAACTGTCATAACTGAAAAGCGTCAATTTTGATAAGTAGCAATTGGTACAGAATACAAAATTTATCCTGCTGGCAACCAGTAATCAACTGAGCCTAAACAAATTGAACTCTGAAACAGCACCCCAGCTACAACATTTAATAATATCAGGAACTCCATATAAAGAGGGAAGAAGCAAACTTTAGTAGTTAACCTAGATTAAAAATTTCCATGAAATGATCCATTGATGCTATACAGTGAGAAATAAATCTCTAAAGTCTACTCAAGCATTAAACTACAAGGTAATCCTCTAAAGTACCAGCAAATATTCACTAAACTACCAGCTCAAATCCACTTTGGTACCAAAGCATTCCTTGATAAAGGATAGGAATAAATGGTACAGTGTCCAAAAATGGTTTCATAAATCAAAGTTTTTTTTCTGTGCAACACAACACAATCCCATACAGTGTTTAAAGGCTAAAAATTTGCTGCCTTGGTTTCAGGAGTGTGAATTCAGTTTTTACCCAAGTACATATTCCAGCAGTTTACATGGTCAATCCTAAAACATGCATAATTGTTATACAATTATAATAGATCTAGTTTTGCCTTACCTATATTTCAATCCCAAATTATATTGTTCACTTTCAATGTTGTGCCTCAACAGAGAGAACTTCATCACATAACAGGAAAAAATGAATGATCATAAGAAAAAGTTGAGCACCCAAAAAATAATAGTTTCATGTTGCGAGACACAATAAACAGTATCAGAAGGGTGCTTTCTTAAGCTATGGCTGCTGGCACAAGCAAGCAGATTTCATAATTCCACGTACTCTCAGCTATTAGCTTTGGTGCTTTGTTTTGCTCAGATAGATCAAAGGATGTCGCAATCTGCGCGGAGAAAGCATAATAAGTCCAGGATACATGTAATCAAGACAAAGTAATGGATACAGACTATAGGAATATAACATCATCTTTGCCAGCAATAGCACAATATCATATCAAAGTGCAAAATGGTGCTCATGTTAGCAAATATCACAATGAGAGAACACATGGAGAATATTAACAAATGTATTATTGACCTTTACTTCTGGTATGCTAATGAATTTCTTGGTGGCATTGGTCCTAGCAAGAAGTGTCAAGATTGCTTGTCAGGAGGAGTTAGATTAAGATAACAAGTAGAGCACATGAATTGTACATTGTATAACATGATTAATTAACTCATAGAACATCAATGAGCCATACAACAACAAAATAATATATTTCCTCTGACATTTGATATTATGTTAGTTACTTTTTGGCATCAAGCAGAAATGCAGCATTATATAATTTACACTCTTTGGTATAGTCCATGTAAATGTAGCTATATCTCACATTCACGGAAAAGAAGAGTAGGTTAATATCACAACCTCCATGTAACCCTATGAGTTTGGAGTTATAGCAAAGGCAGGACAGTGAAAAATTGCAACAGCCTTCTTATGACTAAGATCACATTTTGGTGTAAAAGGAGCATTTCATAACTCCTTTCCAATGATCTTTGGGAGAAGAAAATTGGTGGAGTTTTGGACCTAGTTTTTTATTCAAGTATGCTTTTGCTTTTGGCTGTAATCTGCAGGCATTGAAGTTCTTTTTTCTGTCAATTACCTCTTTGGCAATGCAATTTGGACGCTTTACTTCTCATGTCAAATTGTTCTCGAACTTCCACTGATATCTTTGAAAAATCTATAGGATGTAAACCAAACAAACTCTATATGCACAAATTACTCATGGAAACAAGAATGTAAGGTTACCACAGCCGGCTTCCTCCCTGCTTCGACAAAACACGCATGAGAAACATGCAAATATGACTGAACTGAGATATGTAACATGTGCAGTGCAGAGATATCCAAATGGTTAGTTACAACTATTTCTAATAGACATCAAGTCATGGGCAAGTGTTTCTAAAAAGATATATTGACATCTCCCAATGACCAAATCAAGGGCAAAAATATCCTAGGAAACTCAATCATTAGTGCTACATAAGAGATTATATAAGACATAATAGCTACTAGTTTGGCCTCCAAATTATTGGCTCCGAACTACTTCGGTGGACCATTTAGCTCCATATCATCTCCACCAGAACAAACTAAAAAATACACTCCTACAGTCAAGTTGCAACAACCATAATTCAGTGTTGTGTCACGATCGAAGGTACGAAGATTACAGTGCCGAAGAAGCAATCCGTGAAGATCATTGATACCGGCCTAGACCATCTCACAATAGAACGAGATCAGAGCAGTAGGCGAGTATTATGTCATTCTTTCCACAGGGACTAGAGAAGCAAAACATGAAGAACTAAACTAAATCGAGGGCAATTGAAATAAACTAGATGAGAGAAAGAGAGAAAATGTCAGAAGAAAAATGAAAGTAAGAAAGAGGTGGTCATCTCGACAAACGATCCGTGCTAAATCCATACGCGTGTTCATGAGTACAAGTGATAGAGTCGTAATCGTTTAGTAGTCTCACTGCAGGGAGGTGAAAACGACTAAGACGAATGCGTCCATCAACGGTATCAACGAACGAAAGCGTAAAGAAATACCACACATCGTTCATAGCAGCCTCATGCCTTCAACCCCAGCCACAACCACAATAGACTCAATCAATACTCCAATAACAGCTAAACAGAACCACAACTCAATAGCAAGCACAACTAAAAAAAGAAATCAATCCAATCCGCAACCTCAAATACAACACAGCAACTAACACATTTCAGCTGAGAGAAGTTGTATCAGATATATTTCAATTCCAATAGAATGCTAGCAATTGGTCCACAAGAACTTCGATAATGAATCAACACAATGTCATTCACTGGAGTTGATTTCTAGAATTCCAATTCATCAATTTTATCGAGTACTAATACCAAAATTCTTTCAATAGATGTGAACTTAGAGTCACTTGCACCTCAATGATTCAAATAACTTTCCAATTGACAATGAAACATCACAGCAATATGATCACAAAACAGAGGAACACTAAAACGCATCACAGGACAGTTCAACAGAAGATTGCAATTAAAATCATTGAAGATAGTGAAGACAGAGTAAAGAGAACTCAATCCAGGATCAAAAATGAAGTACTCAAGAAGACAATCAAAGTATCATTTCATGTGCATGTGATCACTGGAACTGAATGTCAATTTAAACCAATCTCAGTCATCATAATACACCCAGCAAAAGGATAATTTCATCTCATACATCATTCATCAATTCATCAAAATTCAAGTACAGAGAAGCAAGGGACAAAGAGGATTGAACCACATTGTTGCTTGTTGCTGAGGCTGCTGGAGGAAGTCGATGCCGCAGTTGAGGTCGAGGTGCTGTGGAGGAGTTGATCCGAGTAGTGGTCGAAGCAGGTGGTCGAGGAGGGAGTTGCAGCGGTGTCGAGGAAGTTGTTGAAGTGAAGCTTCACAATGAAGAAGATGTTGACACCACGGGAGAGGAAGAAGGCGCCCTTGGAGCTGGTGCACGGTGAAGGCTGTGGATTAGTGGTAGATCTAGTGGGATCTCGCGGCGTGTGGCGCAATGGAGAGTGGCAGCGCCGCACGGTGTAGACGGCGTGGATCCGGGGGCAAGATGGCGCGGCTCCGGTGTCGGCGCGGTGGCGAGATGGCCAAATCGGCCTGATTTGTGGCTTGAGGTGAAGAAATGGGGAGGAAGAAGAAGAATGAGGGAGAAGGAGGAGGAGAGAAAAGGAGAGGAAAAAGGAGGAAGGAAGGAAAAGAAGAGGGGAGAGAGGAAACAGCGAGGAAGAAGGAGAAGGGAGGAGAAGAAATAGAAAAGAAACGAAAGAAAAAGGTAGCACACCAGTTGTGAAGACGAACGGGAGAGGGGCGGACGAAATGTGGTGAGAGAGGATGAAGGGAGAGAGCAGACCGGCGGCTTATCGGAGAGGGAGAAGAGGAAGAAAAGGGGAGGTAGCAATGGGGAAGAAGACCGGCGACTTACCACCGGCGTGGACTTGGCCGCCGCCGGCAAGCTCGCCAGGGTTGGAAAAGAAGAAGGGGATTTGTGGGTATGTGCCAGGCCGAGGAAGAACTATGGTGGCTGAGAGTTTTTTGATGGTTTTTGTATTTTCGCAGAAAATCCCTCAACCTTTGAAGAAATTGCGATGTGGCCCTTGGCTGCTAGGTTTGGTTGTTTTGGACTCCCGGAGACTCCGATTTTGTCGCTGTCAACTCCTATGCATCCGTAACGATGCGCACTTCTGTACGGAATCATCCATTCACCAGATCCAATCGATGAAGCTCATCCATTCAGCCGTAAATTGCCCGAATTGAGTCGACCTTTGATTAAAATAAACAAAACACATAGTCGAGGTCAAACAACAGCTAATACAAATATATTTGAGTATACGATGATCTTTATGTCTAAAATGAGCATGAATGAGGGGAAATATACAGAAAATATAGACAAATATGAGAATTATCATCCCCCCAAGCTTGAACTTTTGCTTGTCCTCAAGCAAATAAAATCTGTGAATAAATAAGGATAGCAAGTAATGCATGAATGAGACAATCTAGTGTATTATAACTGTTTATTCCGCAAACACAAAAAGGCTCAAAGAAGAGGTCACAAATGATTATGAATCATGTATAAATCACACACAGCCAATCATATCTCGAATTTAGCAAGAATGAGTGAAAAATAACATACGAGTTACCGATGTATATACTAGCATACGAATATCAAAAGAAGAGTTTAGAAATTAGATAACTGCAATGATTACATGATTTAGCCTCCCTAGACATCATGCTAATCACTTTCTAACCTTATTGAAAACTTTTTTTTGAAATCTGGTGCTTTTGCTAGCTCCTTCCCGTTCGACTTATTAATTGCGGGTGTCTTCATACTCTACCCTAGGTCCATCGTACTAGGTGATGTGTTCCATAGAGTGATCAACACGCTCATGAGCTCAATTTGATGATTAATGAACAAGCTTATATTTTAATAATGCAAAAGCAAGTCAAACATCGACTAGCTCAGAGGAACGGAGAGTAGAAGAGTTTTTATTAAGCGGTGAAATGGAAGTTGCCTACTAGGTAGAAAGCAGCATTTACAACCTTATTTTGCAAAGTTTTGTATAAGCATGGTTTAAGTAACTAGAGGTGATATCTAGGAGGCCAAGTACACAAACCAAGCAAGTAAATGATCTAAACTAGTCTCTTGAATATTACATACACAAGATATTCATGGTAACAAGGATGCAAAAATTAACACTCAAGTTTGCACAAGATTCGAAATATGGCTAGTGTGGGCAATTTAAATATAATTCAAGGAAAATTTCAGCATGACCTCTCTTGTAATTAGCTTGTCGGACAAACAGTTCAATACAAAAGATATATCACAGACATAAAATACATAAGCCCACACGGCTAGATAATCAACAATCGCATACACAAGTACAAACATGCACAAATAGTCATAAATCACAACAATTACACAAATATAGAGAATTGAAGCTCATACATGCACAATTGCCCAATTTTTCTCTAAAATCATCTGAATTGTTGAAAAATTTAACCCAAATTTCAGATTTGAATACACTCCCCCCAAGCTTAAAACATGCATAGTCTCGATGCATACATGAATGCAAAACAAGTTGGGTGGATGCAAGAAAGTAAGTTTGTGCACAAATGGGTAACATGAGGTCCAAGATAGCTCACCGGGTATATGATGAAGACTATCGTGATGACGAGCCATTCCAAAGGTCTCATGCACATGTACGAATGATAGTAGGTCCTGAAAAGAGAAAAAGAAGAAAGGACTAACTACAATTTACAAAATAAAAAGAAAAGAAATAAAGAAAAGAATGAGTCGGGTTGCCTCCCGAGAAGCGCTTCTTTTAGGTCGGAAGCTCGACCCTCAAAGGATATGGAATTGAAGCGCAAGTGTGGGGGGGGGGGGGCTAGTGAGGGACGTAGTAGAAGCTCCACGTCCACCCTCCTGTCGCAAGCAGCATGCCTGGGAATCCACCAGGATCCCAGGGAATGTCAACTCGGAGCAAGTCTGCTTGCGGTTGAGAAGCCACACGTGCTAACCTGCAAAGAAGATCAAGAAGGAACAAGCACGTGTGTATGGTAGTGACAAAGCCCTCCATAAGGTCAGCTGACGAAAATCCTATCACGTAGATCGACTGACTATACATATCATGAGGATGGCATATGTCAATACAAGATAAATGACAACTCAAAGGGATAAGATAAGTCTCATCAGAATTAAACAGCTCAGAATGATACGAGAGGGTTTCAAGTCTACCTGAATAGTGGATGGCGTGAAGTCTAGGGTAGGAAGGACCTCCACGGGGGTGGTGTCTGATAGATCAAGATGAACGGACTCCCCTACCTCAGAAAGAAGTCCCTCAAAATCAAATGAGAATGTCTCCCTCTCGATCTCGTGGCTCAAGGAGTAGTCCAGAAGGTCTGCAACATCGAAACTGACACTCTCCATCTCTGGTCTGTCTGCCAATGGATCATCAAATGAAAACGGTCCAAATGGACGCAGAGGTGTCTTGAAAATAGGCTCGCCATCATCAGCAATTATGATTAGATCACTAGGAGGCAGAGGTGATTGATGCGACGTCGAAAGAACAAGATCGGGTCGAAACTCGTCGCTCAATACCGTGGCCTCTCCGTGAGGGTCTCCAAGATAGCTGTCATGGGTGGGCTATGGGACACTCAACGGACGTGTAGTGGCCTCAAATGTAGGTACTCGAGATGGCAGGGTGTGGACTGAATCTTGATATCCTCAGAACTCATCCATGCAAGATCGCACACCCTGCATCTCAGCCCTCAATAATGCCACGTCCTCTGAATGCTGCATCATGTAAGTCTTCAGCATCTCCTCAACCCTAGATGTATCGTCATGTGCAGGAGGAGGTTGTGAAGACTTCTGTGGTGATGGATCATCCTCATGCTTCTGCAAGTATGACTCCAACATCGCCTCAAGTCTAGAAGTATCGTCGTATGCAGGAGGCTACTGAGTACTGCTGATGTGATAAGTACGGAGACTGATATGATGTATGTGGGGGCTGCTCTCCGTACCTAAAACCCTGCGAAAGATAACTAGGAGAAGATGATGAGATAACAGGGTGGCTGTTCCTATACGATGTATTTGGGTATGTAGGCCATCCAGGATGATATGTAGTGGATGCTCGACCACGCTGACAACTAGTGGGTGAATGACCTCATATACCACAAATACAACATATAGGATCAGCACTAACATGAGCAAATAATCCACAAAGTGCTGTATCAATTTGACGAGGCAAATCATCTAATTTAGCACTAAGATTGTCACATGCATCACAAAAATATTGGGAACCATCCATATCCTCAATCAATGTAAATCAATCAATCAACAAGAAAAGGATAAGAAATGTGAGAAATAAAAGGGCGGGGAGGGAAAAAGGGGCGGAAAAAGACGCAAAACAAAAACCAAAAAGAAACAAAAATAAAATATATAGTCAGTTGAACACGCTTGCATTCAATCTAATCCCCGGCAACGGCGCCAAAAATTGATACCGGCCTAGACCGTCTCACAATAGAACGAGATCAGAGCAGTAGGCAAGTATTCTGTTGTTCTTTCCACAGGGACTAGAGAAGCAAAACGTGAAGAACTAAACTAAATCGAGGGCAATTGAAATGAACTAGACGAGAGAAAGAGAGAAAATGTCAGAAGAAAAATGAAAGAAAGAAAGAGGTGATCATCGACAAGCGATCCGTGTTAAATCCATACGCGTGTTCATGAGTACAAGTGATAGAGTCGTAATTGTTTAGTAGTCTCATTGTAGAGAGGTGAAAACGACTCAGACGAATGCGTCCATCAACGGTATCAACGAACGAAAGTGTAAAGAAATACCACACTTCGTTCATAGCAACCTCACTCCTTCAACCCCAACCACAACCACAACAGATTCAATCAATACTCCAATAAAGCTAAACAGAACCACAACTCAACAACAAGCACAACTAAAAAAAGAAATCAATCCAATCCGCAACCTCAAATACAACACAGCAACTAACACATTTCAGCTGAAAGAAGTTGTATGAGATATATTTCAATTCCAATAGAATGCTAGCAATTGGTCCACAAGAACTTCGATAATGAATCAACACAATGTCATTCACTGGAATTGATTTCTAGACTTCCAATTCATCAATTTCATCGAGTACTAATACCAAAAATCTTTCAATAGAAGTGAACTTAGAGTCACCTGCACCTCAATGATTCAAATAACTTTCCAATGAACAATGAAACATCACAGCAATATGATCACAGAACAGAGGAACACTAACACTAAAACGAATCACAGAACAGTTCAACAGAAGATTGCAATTAAAATCATTGCAGATAGTGAAGATAGAGTAAAGAAAACTCAATCCAGGATCAGAAATGAAGTACTCAAGAAGACAATCAAAGTATCATTTCATGTGCATGTGATCACTGGAACTGAATGTCAATTTAAACCAATCTCAGTCATCATAATACACCCAGCAAAAGGATAATTTCATCTCATACATCATTCATCAGTTCATCAAAATTCAAGTACTGAGAAGCAAGGGACAAAGAGGATGGAACCACATTGTTGCTTGCTGCCGACGCTGCTGGAGGAAGTCGATGCCGCAGTTGAGGTCGAGGTGCTGTGGAGGAGTTGGTCGGAGTAGTGGTCGAGGAGGGCGCTGCAGCCGTGTCGAGGAAGTTGTCGAAGTGGAGCTTCACAATGAAGAAGATGTCAACGCCACGGGAGAGGAAGAAGGCGCCCTAGGAGCTGGTGCACCGTGAAGGCTGTGGATCGGGCGAACCGCCGGCGTGGCGGTAGATCAGCGGCGGGGGCGGCTGGTCCGGTGTCGTGGCGGAGGCGCGTGGCACTGGAGGCAGATCGGCGACGGCGGCGTGTGGGGGCGGCTTTGGCTGTGGGAGCACCATGGGAGGACGAGGGAGGTACCGGCAAGTGGCGGAGTGGACGGCGCCGGTGTGGATTTGTGGCACGGCGTTGGAGGCGCAAGCTGGAGAGTGGCGAGGGCAGCGCCGTGGGGTGGAGGCGCGCTATGGAGCTGTGGATCAATGGCAGATCCGGCGGGATCTCACGGCGTGTGGCGCAATGGAGACTGGCGGCGCGGCACGGTGTAGACGGCGCGGATCCGGGGGCAAGATGGCGCGGCTCCGGTGTCGGCGCTGTGGTGAGATAGCCAAATCGGCCTGATTTGTGGCTTGAGGTGAAGAAATGGGGAGGAAGAACAAGAATGAGGGAGAAGGAGGAGGAGGAGGAGGAGAGAAGAGGAGAGGAGGAAGGAAGGAAAAGAAGAGGGGAGAGAGGAAACAGCGAGGAAGTAGGAGAAGGGAGGAAAAGAAATAGAAAAGAAAGGAAGGAAAAAGGGAGCACGCCGGCTGTGAAGATGAACGGGAGAGGGGCAGATGAAATGTGGCGAGAGAGGATGAAGGGAGAGAGCAGACCGGCGGCTCACCGGCGAGGTAGCAATGGGGAAGAAGACCGGCGACTTACCGTCGGTTTGGAGCTGGCCGCCAGCGGCAAGTTTCTTCGCGGTTGGGAAAGAAGAAGGGGATTTGTGGGTATGTGCCAGTCCGAAGAAGAATTGTGGTGGTAGAGGTTTTTTTTTATGGTTTTGGTATTTTTGTAGAAAAGTCTTCGACCTTTAAAGAAATTGTGAACTGGTCCTTGGCTGCTAGGTTTGGTTGTTCTGGACACCCGGAGACTCCGATTTTGACACGGTCAGCTCCTACGCATCCGTAACGACGCGCACTTCTGTACGGAATCATCCGTTTGCCAGATCCAATCGATGAAGCTCATCCATGCAGCCGTAAATTGCCCGAATTGCGTCGACCTGCGATTAAAAAAAACAAGACACACAGTCGAGGTCGAACAACAGCTAATACAAATATATTTGAGTATACGATGATCTTTATGGTTAAAATGAGCATGAATGAGGGGAATATATACATAAAATATAGACAAATATGAGAATTATCAATCATAAGCTATGGAGCTGCGTGAGCATTGTGACGAGTTCATCACTGGATGGCCAGTCTGCTGGTAAATCTGAGAGGTAGACAATAGCTACCCTTACAATTAACATTGCTATATAACAAATGGAAAAGATATAGTTCTCTAACAAATAGACAAATTAAAATGGACAATTAATCTCCTACGAACAGATCTGTGCAAAAGCAGAAATTTTGCTTACCTCATTCACGGGTGTGCGTCGCTGGGGATGAGATCCAACTAAGGGAGGAGATGGCGACGAGGCGACGAGGTTCAGGCCGGCGCGGCGCAGCCTTTGCGGGGAAGAGGCGGAGGCTGAGCCGGAGGTGGTGTTTGCAGGGAAGAGGCGGAGGCGGAGCCGGCGACGAGGTTCGAGCGGAGCCGGCGACGAGGGCGGCGTTTCGGGGAAGAGGGAGATGCAGCGTTTTGGGGAACAGGCGGAGGCGGAGGCGGCGACGGAGGCGAGGACAGAGGCGGCGATGAGGTTCAGGTGGAGGCAGCGACGTGGGCGGAGTTTCGGGGAAGAGGCGGAGGCGGATGCGATGACGCGAGGAGGGAGAGGTAACCCTAAACAATGCGAGCGGAATAGCGGATGCAACGAGGAGGTGCGGGATGCGCGTATCCGCGAGCTAGGCCGAGAGAAACACCTGGAGAGCGTGTATCCACGGGCCAGGCTGTGGGGGATGGTTTGCACCACACGGGCTAGGCTGGGGGGACTCATACAGGCAACCAAACACTTGAAAATTGCATCTGCGAAGCAGGCTGAACCCAAAACCAGGCAACAAAACACACCCTAAGGCTCAGACTCTCCTTTTGAGGATCCATAATGTTCGCCTTTAGTAGATCTGCAACCATCTTTAGTTGTTTGTAGGATTCTGATTGAACGTGGCTGCAGCTTGAGATTGTCTCTTCTAGGGCCTTCTTTTCTTTGTAGGCAAGTTCAGTAGTCTTCTTGAGTTCTTCACTGATTGCATGCTGGCGCTCAATGGTTGCATGGAGTTGTCCAATATGAGCTTCTCTTTGGACACTCTTTTGCACGAAGTCATTCTTCTCTTTGGACTGGCTTTTGATTTGTTTCTCTTGTACTACATGATCAATGTAACATAGTTACGAAAGTTCATGTAAAGAAATAACACCTTCTGCCTATAAGTGGACTTATAGGTCAATTTTTTTTTAGCCTCGTTAAGTTCTTTCTTTAGCAGAGAAAGCTCCATGGCAGCAGCATCCTTCTGACTTTGTTGATCAGCCATGGTTTTCATTAATGAAGAATTTTTCCTGCAAAACATAGATGTAAATGAAATACTTGCAAGGAACTCAGGTTAGTACCAATGATGTTTCAACACTTACTGCTTTAGATGGCTGATCTCTTCTTGTGCAACCTTGACTTGATCTACTATAGTCTTGGATGTGGTTGATACCTGAGTCAGGCCCTGAAGCAAAGCAAAGTCTGTTGTTTAAACCTGAAATTTCCTAAGGATTTGCATCAAAGGTAAGGGAAAGATTTTTTCTTTAATAACCTCTAAGAATTTGCTGAGTGTTTTCTCTAGAGTCTCAGGTTCATTAGTAGGCTGAACCTCGAGAGAAGTTCTTTCCTCGACCGAGGGGAGAATGGATGTTGTTCCTTGTGGCAATACTCCCATGGTTGAGTCAGCAGATATAGCTTCAACCCTTTCAGATTGAATGTTTGCAATTGTTTCTTCAACAATAGTTTGAGGATCTTCCTCAACCAGTGTATTCGTGTCCGCATCCTTTATGACCTCCATTGCAGGTAAATTGCTTGGTACAGGTGGAGTCAGCAAAGTGATGGGCACAAGATTTCTGGAAAGCTTGCAATTTACAAAAATATGAATCAAATCTTGCAAAACTCTAAAGTTAGAAGGAAAAGATGTCTTTACATGATACGAAGCCCCATCAGGCTTTGCGGGTTCGATGCTGTGCTTCTAGGCGACAAAAGTGAAGCCAGCGATTTTGTCGCAACATCAACGAAGTTTGTCCTTGTTTTCCACTCTTAAACAGGACAGTAGTCTTCTCTTCCTGCATATTCAAAAGATGATTCATATTTGCAATGAAGTAAATTTTGGGAAGTATAATATTCTTACTGCAACAGCTCCTTCTATGCTTGAGGGGGTGTCGCCAGATCTGGGCCTGTTGAAATTATGGCCACAAGGTTCTCTGCGACCATAGCTCTTGGTGGTATGGCCTCAAGGCTGGCAACCTCCCTCGTGATTGCGAGCTCTCCTGTGACCACAGAATCCACTACCGCAATAGCTGTCTCTACTATTGCGGTCAGTATGTTGGCGATGTTGGGGGAGGATGGCACCTCTGGAATGGCTATCTTCAGAGGGTTTACCGTTCTTCTCCTTCAACGGATCAGAGGAACTTCATCTTCCTCATCCTCACTCCCCTCACCCTGTAGGATTAAGAAGTGACTCATATTCGTACATGGTATAACAGGGGGAAGAGAAAACCTTACCACAACATTCTTTGCTTCGGTTTTCTTTGCTTTCGATGAAGGCCCTCTTATGGTCTTCATTTTGGTCGCTCTAGGGGTTGGATCCTTCATCTTCTTGGCTTTGGAGGAGATAATTTTTACTCTCTTCGATGACGACCTCCCAGAAGGTCCAACATTATCAACAGGGTGCTTTGTCCTGATGACTTGCCCCTCCAGCAGCCGTATCATTCAACAATTTGTTATTTAATGATCAATATTGACAAACAAAAGAAGCTTCTCAAAAGAAGGCTTACCTTTTGACGCTCTTGTCTTATGTTGACGTCGCTGTAGACTAGGCTCTGTGGTCAGGGTGAGACTAGTGCCCCTTCCATTGCTACGTTGTACGGCTTCAGTTTTACTTATATATATGTGTAACCAAATTAATTATATACACTCTTATTATGCATCAATATACCCATAAATAAGGGTTGATGTTTTGACTGTCATTGCTCGAGCTCGAATGATCACCCACTATCCTATTTGATCCTTCTTTTTCAAGAACATACACTAAATTAAAAACAATAATACAAAATGAGGGGATGAGGATAGGGTGTTCATAATGAGAATCATTTAATATGACATCACATTGTCAACAATTTCTCATATTTTGTATGCAAACTTACTACAATTGTAATCCAAGGTGTTGCCCATCATAGAACACACCTCCCAAGCTGGATGTTCCCTTTTCTTTAGAGGACTCATCCTGTTTTTCACAAAGTCGCAGATAATGTCTCGTGTAGTCAGTCCTTGATGGACTAAGCGAACTATCACCTGGAATTGCTTCTGTAAGTCTTGGTTTAAAATGGAAGCAACGTCCATTTCACTGCTCCTCACTGGTCGCTGGTTCTCAAACCAGAGATTGCTCTCCGCCGGCGTGGCACAGTAGAACTATCGTTGATTTCATCCATGCATAGAGTTACGCAGCAGGAAAGAGGGATAATCTTTCTTCTCCCTCAGTTGGAAATGAACACACCCTGCTGCGCTGGAACTCTTTGACCATGCCGAGAAGTAGAATCGTCAGAACAAATCTACGCACGATAGCACCCCAACAAATGACTCACACAGGTGCTGGAAGACAGACAAAATGAGGATAGCATTGGGTGGAGGTTTACCAGCTCTAAATCAAAATGTGCAAGAATGTCTTGAAGAAATCTTCTTTCACCTGAGTCCCAATCGTCAACAGGTAGAGGTTGTTGCTACCCCAACAAATGAATCAAAACATGCGATCAAGCTTTTCAAAACAGTCATCTTTCCCTGATTTGGTATACCACGAGAAGTAATTAGTGATGGCAGTATGCATTTCACTAATTACCAATTTCAGAAATTGCTCATGAAATATGGGGTACTTCATAAAGTTACTCTTGCATATCACCCTCAAACAAGTGGATAGGTTGAAGTCTCAAACAGGGAAATCAAGTCGATCTTGCAAAAGGTGGTAGCTCCGTCTCGTACGGATTGGGCACTTAAACTTCTAGATGTCCTTTGGGCATATCACACTACATTCAAAACTCCACTAGGTATGACTCCCTACAAACTTGTGTTCGGTAAAAACTACCATTTTCCTGTTGAACTGTCACATAGGGCTTTATGGGCATTAAAAGAAGTCAACTGAGATTTTGACAAAGCGGGGTGAAGGCAAATCCTTGAATTGCATGAGCTAGAAGAGCTTTGGAACAACTCCTACGAAAGTGCCTTGATCAATGAAGACAACATGAAGAAGTGGCACGACAAACGGGTCATCAACTGTGAGTTTAAACCAAGAGATTTGATTCTATTATTCAATTCTTGGTTGAAATTGTTCCCGGGGAAATTGAAATTGCGATGGATTGGGCCATATGCGATAGAGAAGGTCATTTCATATGGTGCTGTAGAGCTTCAGGCGTAGAATGGCGCCACTTTCAAGGTAAACACGCACTGTATCAAGCTTTACAATGCGGGAGACTAGGTAAGTATGCTGAACTCAGTCGATTCTTTCGATTCCATACATTTTTGAAGAGCTGAGGACATTCTGTCGAGCGGAATGTTAAACTAGCACTAGACGAAAGGCAACCCGGTACACTAACATGCAGTCCTCTCTTTTCTAAACACTGTGGCACAAAAATCACTCAATTCCGACGCCGTTTGACCACCCAAAACTTGTTTTCAGTAGAATAGGGCTTACTCTTTTTGCAAAAACCAAAAAAATTACAAGTTTTCACACTGGCCGAGGTGGCCACGACCACTAGCACGACCAGTTTTGGGCTTTGTTTCATTCAAACATCCAAAAAATTGATTTTTCAACACATCCGAGTCGACCACGACCAGGTTTACAGCCAGTGTCGTGTTCGGTTTGATGATTTTTTAAAAACTTTACGTTTTTCTTTTTTACCCGACATGAGCACGACCGGAGGAACGACCAGTGCCGCTTTCGGGTGTGAATTTTGTAATGAAAAATAAACTGAACCGAGCATGACCTCGACCATGACCAATGCTGGTTTCGGGTAGTTTTCAAAGAAAATTCAAAAAGTTTCAAAAACTAACCGATGTGGCCACGATATCGAGCACTCCACGTGCCATGCCCAGGTTGATTTTTCAAAATATAAAAACTTCTATTTATTTTGACCGCAAATTCCATGACACGTGGCACGCCCCGTGCTCATTTCTTGCGAAACCGAACCAAACCAAACCAAAAACCAAGTAGTGCTCGTGTTCGCGTCCTCGAAGAAGCGGACAGCTGGTCGATGGCGGGTGGAACTGAGCCAGCACGCCCTGTGCCCATGGCCGTGGCCTTGTTGGTGCGAAGACCTGGTCGTAGCCGGTGCAAACCGAGCCAAACACGACCCGGAGCACGCCCCGTGCCCGTGGTCGTGCCCAACTCGGTTTGCTTTCCTTTTTTGGCTGAAACTCCCCTTTTTGCTTTCTTTTTGTCCTTTTTCTTCCCAAAACCTTTTCTAACTCAACCTACCTCCCTATATAACCATACCCATCCTCTTCAAACGGCAGTATCCATTATTTTAGCCAATATTTTCTACAAAAACCTCTCCACACTTAGCTTCACAACTCCAAATCCGACCGTTCAAACTTCGATCCGATCACGGTTTCTGGCTCCTCGACACCCCCGGATTTGCAGTTTTCTATGACAATGACGACTCCCCTACGGCAATGATGACTCCCCATACCCATCCTCTCCGAACCCTAAATTCTCGTTTCGGCAACAGACGTAACAGTTGAGCCTTAGCAAGAATTTAGGGGAGTTCTTGAGTTCTTAGCACCTTGGCACGGAACCTTGAACAGGGGAGAGGCTCTCTCCAAACGTGACAGTGGAAGCGATCTTCTGACTGTTGACCCAGTGCTCCGAACTGGAAACTTAATTTGTCTTCAATACAAACGTGACAATGGAAGCGATCCTCTAACTGTTGACACAGTACTCTGAACTGGAAACTTAATTTGTCTTGGAAAATGATTGAAATTAGCTTACAATCCTCGGACCTTGGATAGAATTACGCCAGATGGTTGTGGGAATCCTGAAACCCTAGATTTTCATTCCAACGTGCAAACCCTAGATTGTTAGACTTAGTTGTAGAAAAACAGCCACCCCAAAATTGCTTAGACTTAATCAGTGATTCTTTAAGCTAGAAAGATGAATACGCTTGTTCCTCATGGAATTCGACCCTCAAGTGCTCAACGTTGAACCATTCACTTGTGGTTATTACTTCACATCGCACTCGAGCCTCTCGGTTGCGATCACCTTTGAATCTCAAATAGGGCGTAATTTAGAAGCTTTTGTCGATGACTTGGTTGTAAAGAGTGTAAAAAGCTTTAATCACATAGATGATCTGGCTGAAACTTTTTGTAACTTGAATAAATATGGAATAAAGTTGAATCCTGAAAAGTGCTCCTTTGTATTTTCTTCTGGGAAACTTTTGGGTTTCCTTGTGTGTTCAAGAGGCATTGAGGTTAATCCCAAAAAAATTTTGGCCATTGAGCAAATGCGATCTCCATCAACCACAAAGGAGGTACAAAGTTTGACGGGTCGAATGGCGGCTTTGAGCCATTTTATTTGGAGGTTAGGCGAATGTGGATTACCTTTCTTTAATGTTCTATGAAAGTACAATGGTTTCCAGTGGTTGGATGAAGCCAAAAAGCCTTTCAGGAAGTGAAAACGTATTTAGCCAGTGCAACAGTATTGGTTTCCCCGACCATGGGAGAGCCTTTATTAATCTATTTGGCTACTACACCTCACATGGTGAGTGCTATCCTAGTTGTAGAAAGGGAGGGAGTGCAATGACTGGTTTAGTATGTAAGTGAAGTATTAAATGGATCAAAGGAGAGATACCCTGAGGTCCAGAAATTACTTTACGCTCTATTAATGGCTTCACGGAAGCTGCGACATTACTTTCAAGCACACAAGATTATTGTGCCCTCGTCCTTTTCCTTAGGGGTCATTCTCTGTAATTCGGAAGTAACGGGTCGAGTTGCAAAATGGGCTATAGAATTGGGAGCATTTGATATCCACTTCATAGCCAAGTAGCAATTAAATCCCAAATCCTTGTAGATTTTGTGGTTGAATGGACTAATCCCGAACCACCTGCGCAAGAATCGGAGGATTTAAAAAATACCAACCACTGGACGTTGTATTTTGATGGCTCTTGGAGCGGTCTTATTTACGCATCAAGGAGACAAGCTCTAGTATGTGGTACAATTACACTTTGTTGCTACCAATAACGCAACACAGTATGAAGGCCTTCTAGCCGGGCTTCGAGTAGCTAAATCCCTTGGAGTCCACTGATTAGTGGTGAAGGGAGCTTCATAGCTAGTCTTAAACCAGGTGAATAAGGAACACCAATGTTCCGACAAGACGATGGCTCTATACCTGGACAAAGTGAGGAAATTGGAAAAATACTGTAGTAATTTTGAAGTTCAATTTGTTCCGCGAAGAGACAATATTCTCACAGACCAATTGTCAAAGATTGGTTCCTCACGCTCATCCACCCCGACAGGAGTGTTTGTTGAGCACTTAAAACAACCCTCGATCGCAGCCATTGTAGAGGCACCTAAAGTGATGACTAACATTGCCGCCCTCGAACATGAAGCAAATTGGATCGTATCATTGCGGAACTATCTTAAGCATGGGACCATGTTCGAGGATGAAACCAAGAATGATCGGTTAGTTAGAAAAGCATGAATGTACAGATTGGTTGAAGGAACCCTATACAGGAAAGGTGTTCAAGGAGTACTAATGCGTTGTATTTCTCAAGAAGATGGCAAATCCCTTTTAAGAGAAATTCATGGAGGCATGTGCGGTGCACATGCATCCTATCAAACACTAGTCAGAAAAGCCTTCCTACAACGTTATTACTGGCCAACAACACTTAATGATGCCATGCAATTGGTCAAGACTTGCCCACAGTGTCAATTTCATGCTCGGCAGGTTCACCAGCCAGCATATGCATTGCAAACTATTCCATTAATGTGGCCATTTGCCACATGGGGAATAGATATTGTAGGACCCTATGCCTCAAGTAGTCAATGGATACAAATTTTTGTTCATAGCCATTGATACCTTTACCAAATGGATTGAGGTTGGATCGGTTCAAAATATTACCACCGTAGCAGCGAAGAAGTTCTTTCAAAAGAACATAGTAACTTGATTTGGTGTTCCAAGTCATCTTATCAAAGATAATGGATCCCAGTTTGTTTGTGGTCTTTTGATGGATTAATGCGACCATATTGGGACTAAAATTTGCTTCACATGATCTGTTTGAGACCTAGCCTTGGTCTTCACACTAGACTTGCCCAGATTCTAATATGCAGAATAACAGCATCTTACTCGGAAATACCGAAACCCAAAGGTTGATCGAAAACACAGCTCAAAGTAATTGCACAACTCTTTATTTCAAAAAGGCCTTTACACGTCGAACATTAGGTCGCACTCGCCTACATCAAAGGAACTATAAGCTGGATATATGATCCAAGGCTGTAATAATATTCGATGATCTAAACTAGGCCTATTACAAGGTATTTATAGTCCAATCGTATGAGTACGTATCAGACTCAGTAACCTAAACGTATTAGACTCACATAACTAATTTTCTAACTAATCCTAAATGGATAAGCTTAGTTATATATATACGGATCGAATTACAATTCCAAACAGGGAACAAATTCCTTTTCCTAGTCGTGAACCAACCCATGGTCGCGAAGCCGTATGCTATCAGGACTTGAAGATCCTCCCGGATCATGACACCCTTGTTGAGAAGGAGCCAACCCCTGTTGCGACCTCTCGATCAAACTGGAGATGTGGAAATTGGGCTTGTCCATCTTCTCTGGTGCACCACTTTGCCGCACGTACTCGTTGACCTTTCCGACCGATTCGAAAAGTCTCCTTTGTGCCACTGCGGGTGGTAGTCACCTTCTTCTCCAGAATCACATCTTCACGTAGAGGTTCGTCTCGTTGATAGACCAAGTCTTCAACAGATGGTACTATGGTATCTGGCTCATCATCCAACATTGAAGGCTCGAAGAGTTTGAGGTGCTCAACACTGACAACTGAGTAAATATCCATGTATGGAGGTAACTCGAGCTGACAAGCATTATTACCCACTTTCCGAAAAATCCGAAAAGGACCATAACGAATGGGTTTCAATTTCTTACCTTCACCTTTAAGTCTCTCCTTACTCAAATGTAACCATACCATATCACCTTCTTGAAATTGCGCATCAACTCAGTGTCGATCATGTCACGCCTTATACTTGAGTGGAGCTTTCAGCAAGTTCTGTTCAATCTAACGATGGAGTCGTTGAATATCTTCCAGGAACTTTTGTGCTCGATCCTAATCAGATGCTTCCTTGCTGTTCTGTGCTGACGTAGGAATCACAAACTCCATGTCGAATGGACTCTGTGGTAGAAATCCTAAACAGACTTCAAACGGCGACTTTCCAGTCAAACCATGCACTACTCGATTAAAAGCAAACTGCAGGTATGGTATGCTTTCATCCCAGGTCTTCAGGTGCTTTGAGTTATATTCTCTCAAGAGATGAACGACTGTGCGATTTACCATCTCGGTTTGACCATTAGTTTGTGGATGAAAGGCAGTACTCCTCTTTAGCTGGGTGTCCATAATCGTCCAGAGTGATCGCCAAAAGTGACTAAGGAACCGAGTATCGCAATCAGACACAATAGAAGTCGGCAGTTCGAAGTGTGTCCAAACGTGTTGAAAGAATACCCGAGCTGCTTCTTCTCCCGTGATAGTCTTTCAACAAGGTATAAGAATAATCATTTTGCAGAACCGATCAACAACCACGAATAGATAGTACAAACCTAATTTTCGGGTCCTAGGCAATCCTCCCAAGAAATCCATGGATATGCTCTCCCATGGTCGCGGTGGAACTGGCAAAGGAGTGTACAAATCTAATTTTCGGTTTGCCGGTTTCAAGATGCTGCAGAGACCACAGCCTCTAACAAAACTAGCCACATCTTGCTGCATACACGGCCAGAACACATGTCGGTGAAGATTTTGTAACATCTTTGTAACCCCAAAGTGACCAGCTACCTTCGATGTGTGCGCTTCTCACAACCATTGAATTCAAGGTGCTCCACGAGGTATGCAAAGCAAATTGCCCTTGTACAAGAGTCCTTCTTGACGAACGAACCCTGTAGGTTTCCCTGTTTCGAGCTCAGTCAGTGCTGTTTGAAAATCAGGGTCTTCACTGTACATATTGGCATAGTCATCATGACATGAGGGCTCGATCTGCATGAACGCTGATAAACAGAGGGTCGTAACTGGTGGTCGCGACAACATGTCCTCCAATTTGTTGTGTACGCCCTTCTTGTACTTAATCACCATATTAAACTGCTGCAGATACGACATCCACTTCATGTGCCGAGCTTGCTTTAGCTTGGACTGAGTTTGCAAATATTGCAACAGTTGATGGTCGGTGTGGACAACCGTCTCTTTACCCAAGAGATAACACCGCCAATGTTTCACGGCATGATGCAGTGCACACAACTCTTTGTCATAAATCAGGTAGTTCTTTTGTGCTCCCTGGAATAACTCAGAATGATATGCCACTGGTCGGCCTTCTTGCATGAGCACAACGCCCATGGCATAACCTGAGGCATCAGTTTCTAGCTCAAATGATTTCTGGAGATTCGGCAAAGCTAACACAGGCGCCTCGCTGATCTTCTTTTTCAGCAAGAGAAACGTGTCCTCATGTTTCCCTGTCCACTCGAACTTCTGATCGATCCTGGTTAATGTATGCAATGGAGAAGCCACAATCGAGAAGTGTTGGATGAACTTCCAAAGATATTGGCATTCTCCCACAAAACTACGCACCTCTGTAACTGTTCGCGGTCGCGGCCATTCGTGAATCACATTCACCTTATCTGGGTCGATTTGCAACATACCGTTGCCGACCATGAATCCTAGGTAAAGTAGAGTTTGCTGGCCAAACTCGCACTTCTTACGGTTGAGGCGAAGTTGATGTTGCCGAAGCTGTTCGAACACTTTTTCGACATGAATGAGGTGCTCATCCCACGAACGACTATAAACCAATATATCGTCGAGTTAAATGATCACAAAGTCATCGATGAACTGTCTCAATACGTCATTCATAAGATGCATGAAGGTTGTTGGGGCGTTGCAGAGACCAAACGGCATGACCAGCCATTCGAACAGACCTTGTCGTGTTTTGAACGCGGTCTTCCACATATCCTCCTCCCGGATGCTGACTTGATGTGTCGTGGTGTTACGAACACCCTGGTAGGTTTTGTGAACGATCCTAGTGAAGAAAATGCGATGCGGGCGGACCGGGTGACCGGTCCTCCCCTGCCGGACAAGCACAACAAATGACACGAGGGTATATACAGGTTCGGGTCCCGGTGGGGGCCCAAGTCTTGTCGGCGTGCTCCCGACCGGAGTCGGCTGGGGAGGCTCTCTCGGGGAGAGGCTTCCGGAGCACACCTGTGAGATTGGCTATTCTGGCAATAATGAGACCCTTGTTCTTACAAGAGGGGGTACAAGGGCCTTTATAGCCCCAAAAGAAGCAAAAAGACTAAACTACCCCGGACGCTATCGTCAGATGAGGGGTAGCAACGTCCTTCTCCCGGCCAGGTGCCTCGGATGCTTGACAGGTGGCCGCTGATTTCCGAGGCGCTTGTCACACGACCCACACGTGACCGAGGCGCTCGTCACGCGACCCACACTTGAAATGGGGTCAAGGGCTCCTGTCCCCGGAAGGACGATGACGCCCAGGACAGGCACCGGGGACCATGTCCCCGGGCGAAAGGCGGCGCCCGGGACAGGCACCGGAGGCCGTGTCCCCGGGCGAAAGGCTGGCGCCTGAGACAGGCACCGGGGGCCTTGTCCCCGGGCTAAAGGCGGCGCCCGGGACAGGCACCGGAGGCCGTGTCCCCGGGCGAAAGGCGGCGCCCAGGACAGGCACCAGGGGCCTTGTCCCCGGGCTAAAGGCGGCGCCCGGGACAGGCACCGGAGGCCTAATCCCCGGGCGAATGGCGGCGCCCGGGACAGGCACCGGAGGCCGTGTCCCTAGGGCTAAATGCGGCGCCTGGGACAGGCACCGGAGGCCATGTGCCCGGGCAAAAGGCGGCGCACGGGACAGGCACCGGAGGCCATGTCCCCGGGCAAAAGGCTGCGCCCGGGACAGGCACCGGGGGCCTTGTCCCCGGGCAAAAGGCGGCACCCGGGACAGGCACCTGAGGCCGTGTCCCCGGGCTAGAGGCGGCACCCGGGACAGGCACCGGAGGCCGTGTCCCCGGGTTGATGGCGGCGTCCGGGACAGGCTGTGGGACCCTCATTTGAGGATTCTGGTGGCAACCGCCCAGGTGGATGGTACACAGAAAGGTACGTCACAAACTGACAACAACAGGATTTACTTTAAACAATAAAGCAAATAGATAAAACAAGTACAGGGTGACGGGGACCACTATTAGATTGTCATAAAGCCAAGAATGGCATTAATGAAAGTTGATACAAAAGTAGAGAGTTTTTCAGAATAAAGAATCAAAATGAATCGGCATCGAAGTACCGAACACAGAAATAATACAAAAACAACAACAAAGGTCTTCATTTCCTTCTGCAGCGGTTCAGCTTGGGCCTTCACCACATTGAACTCAACTTGGCGCATGACCCTCCTAGAAGCTCAAATCGTCTGGACAGGTTCCTTCCTCTTCTCGGTGCTCAAGGCTAAAGGAATCAGGATCCTTGAATCCTTTCTTCTGAATTTGTGTGAAAAGGCAAGGGTGAGCATATTTTTCCACGATGCTCAACAAGTCTCGTTAAGAGAATGCCGGTATATAGATGAGGGGTTTTCAAGGAAAGAGGTCTTGGCTTTATATATATAGGAATAGATTAGATTTTCACACTTAGTTTTGAAGAAAAGGTTTTTGTTTTCAAAAGCGAGGCTTTCAAAATCCTAAGCTAGATTTTCAGAAAATGTTGTGTGTGGCGGTCTTTCATGAGTCACCACTTTACTCAGATTTTGTGAAAAACTTTCCAAAAGCTACTTGTGCTGCATCGACGTGGATAGAATCCACCGCGCGCAGACTCCATAACCTGGGAGCTCAAAGTATCCGATACTTTTTATACTTTGCAAAGGTGTACCACCTTAATCCACCGATCATTCGGCTTTCAAGTCAGATCAGCTCCATGCGACTTTTACGCATGTGACAAGGCCGAGATGACACAACAGTTTACAGTCCTAGCATTAACAATTCCCTGCCCAGTAAATAGACAGTTAAGTCTCAAGTACCGTTGTGGGTCCTCCCCACTGCCTTACTTCCTAGCCTGGGTCTATGTTCTTGCAAGACACATAGCCTCTCTTGATTACAGCCGCGCACGACTTAATCTGGCATAGGACATCTTCCTTCTTTCCACCTTTTCCTCTCATAATTTTTCTGAACTCACATCACTCATGGCCCTCAGTGGCCCACCAGTTCTCGCAAGAAACCGGATCGACAACCATTGCAGGGAAAAGCTAATACTAAAGAAAGCTACTAAGTTGCGCCCGTCCCATTCCGGGCAAGTGGTTGGTACTTTTTCATGCCGCATGGAAGTACAACACAAGGTTCTAGTCCTTATGAATCTTTAGTGAGGAGTCTTTCACATACCCAGTGCACACACAGCACCATCCAATCAAACCATCCTCACTATCGATTCCAATCACATTTTCTTTCACAAAAAGGGGTTTTGAACATGCTTTTCTCATATGTGACCATTCAACATTTAACATATAATCTTGAGCATAGAATAGCCTAAGCATGATACTCTAGGGTGACAAGGGTGCAGGGATATTCAATGTCAAAAGGGGCTTTACACTTTATTTAGGTCATATGTAATCACTTTATTTGAATATAACTCTTATTTGAATATAAGGCATGCATATAATTGAAAACAGTTAACACACTTCCTTTCAAAATATTAGGCTAGACATGATCAAGGGTTTGATACTTGCCTTGCAATGCTGAGTCTAGTTACTTAGACGATTCTTCGAAGATTTCTTCCTCTCCTTCAACCTCTGGTTCCACGGCGGATACATGTCGTGGTATTGCGAATACCTCGGCAGGCACCGGGGGCCATGTCCCCGGACGAAAGGCGGTGCCCGGGATAGGCACCGGGGGCCAGGTCCCCGGGCAAAAGGCGGCGCCGGGGTAGGCACCAGAGGCCACGTCCCCGGACGAAAGGCGACGCCCAGGACGAGCACCGGGGGCCTTGTCCCCGGGCAAAAGGCGGCGCCCGGGGCAGGCACCAGAGGCCACGTCACCGGACCAAAGGCGGCGCCCGGGACGGGCACCGGGGGCCTTGTCCCAGGGCAAAAGGCAGCGCCCGGGACAGGCACCTGGGGCCTTGTCCCCAGGCAAAAGGCAGTGCCCGGGACAGGCACCTGGGGCCTTGTCCCCAGGCAAAAGGCGGCGCCCGGGGCAGGCACCGGAGGCTACATCCCTGGATGAAAGGCGGCACCCAGGGCAGGCATCAGGGGCCTGGTCCCCGGGCAAAAGGCGGCGCCCGGGGCAGGCACCGGGGGCCTGGTCCCCGGGCAAAAGGGGGCACCCGGGGCAGGCACCGGAGGCCACGTTCCTGGATGAAAGGCGGCGCCCGGGGCAGGCACCGGGGGCCTTGTCCCCGGGCCAAAGGCGGCGCCCAGGGCCTGGCACCGGAGGCCACGTCCCCGAGCGATTGTGACGCAACTTACCTGGACTTAGTCTCGCGAAGATTTCCCCCAAATGAAGCCCCCCATGCCCTCCGGGGACGATCCTCGAGTCCCCGGTGGGTGTCGTACATGTCACCGGGAAAATCTCCGGGTCAAGCTGCCAGAATCGTGACGCTTCGATTCCCGTGCCGCGCACTTATGACCGCGCCGTTTGGCCATAAATGCACTCGCAGTTCGAACCAGCGCCTCGGTTTGCACGCCCGTTCCTTTGCTTCCCGCACGCGGTTTGAATTTGAATGGCACAGATGTACCGCGAAGTGCGACGTGGCGCCCATCTGGGCCACGCTTCTCCTCTATAAATAGGGCCTTGGGGGGCCCGGGGAGCTTATTCCAAATTTTCCACTCCAGCGCCCTTAGCTCTCCCGGTAGCCCACTCCCGGTAGCTAGCTCTCGGAAGCTTTAGTCTCCTGAACATTTAGGTCCCTTCCGCTCCCGAAGCCTTAGCCACCGGAATGAACCTGATGGCGCCCAAGGGCCGAGCGAAGACTACGGAGGTGCCCCCGGAGGAAGTCGCTCCGGACTTCCTCTGGGCCTCCGAGTTCACGGCCGGGGACTTAGAGTCCCTGGTCGACCGGGGAGTTGTCGAGGACGGGGACGTCCGGATCCCCATGAAGAAGGACGGAGTCCCCCGCCCAGGCCCGAAGAGGTTGTGGCCTTCGAGGCCTTCCTCGAGGCGGGGCTCTGACTCCCGGTGCACCCATTGCTCCGGGAGTTCTTGAAGGAGTATGGGGTGGCCCTGAACCACCTCACGCCGAACGCCATCATCCGGATGGGCCTATTCATATGGCTCTTCGAGACGGCGACCAGATGGGAGCCCACGCTGCGAGCCTTCCGGTACTTCTACGAGCTGGCGGCAAGGAGCTCCCACATGGTGAAGGGGGGACCCAAGTCGCCCTTCGGCTCGGTGATGGTGCAGATGCTACCGTCCTGGGTGGCCGATTACCCGGTGGCGGCCTCCCGGGACCACTGGGACGACTGGATCCGGAGGTGGTTCTACCTCCGTGTCTGGGATGACGGGGTGGTGTATTCCCCGGAGGCCCCCACCTACAGCCGGTCGTCCGCGCCGAAGCCCTCGGTGTGGACGGACGAGGAGCTGGAGCTCCTCGGGAAGGTCATCGCCTCCCGGGGCACCCGCTCCATGCGGGACGCCGCCGAGGAGATGATGCTCTTGAGGATCTCCCCCTTCTAACGCGGGAGAAGGGGGATCGGGATGTGCCCGGAGCAACGGCCCCCGGTAAAACCGGTGATCCGACGTAAGTCTTCGATTAACTGGTTCATTAGATTTAGCAATTTTTGAAAATTTTTCTAACTCTTAACTTTCGCAGTCCGGCCGTACCCGGCGGCCCGGGAGAAGGCGGAGAACCTCCTGGGGAGGTACTTTGCCGACGAGCACGAGCACATCGTTGATCCGGGAGGATCTCCAAGTCCTGATCGCATGCGGCTTCGTGACCAAGTCCTAATCGCATGCGGCTTCACGACCAAGTCCTGATCGCATACGGCTTCACGACCTTAACCGTGTTCGAGATGGATTCGTGAACATGGATGGGTCCGCGACCATGGATTGGTCCGCGACCAGGAAAAGGAATTCGTTCCCTGTTCGGAATTGTAATCCGATCCGAATGTGTATAACTAAGCTTATCTGTTTAGGATTAGTTATATGAGTCTAATACGTTTAGGTTATTGAGTCTGATACTTACTCATATGATTGGACTATAAATACCTTGTAATAGGTCTAGTTTAGATCATCGAAGAGTCATAGAACTTATTTGAGTTTTAGACACTTATAGTTCCTTCGACGTAGACAAGTGTGTCTAACGTTCGATGTGTAAGCCCTCTTTGAAATAAAGAGTTGTGCGATTACTTTGGGGTTTCGGTATAAGATCCCGTTATTCCGCATATTAGAATCTGGGCGAGCCTAGTGCAAAAATCAAGGCTAGGTCTCAAACGGATCAAGTTGGTATCAGAGCAACTTTCCTATCCTGTGGATGGTAAAGACTCGCCAGGGTTACAAAACCTCCGGTGAAACTCCAAGCGATCAATTGACGGTTCCTACAGCCGCGTCTCCGACAATGTCTTACGATACCTCTGTTCAAGCTAACCTAGCCGAACAAGTGGCTAAGCTCTCCACCGACATGGAAACTGTGCTTGCTTGGATTAAGCAGCAGGCCATGATTGTACCTCCTGAAGTAGGGAAGGGGATGGGTGTGAAGACTGGTGAAGACTTGCGCAGGGCAGACGAAGATGAAGACGAAGGCGACCACAAGACCGACGACCTCGCCAACACCTCCTTAGCTGTCGGATCTTTTAAGGTCGACGCTAAGATTGATATACCCATATATGATGGGGTGATCGATGCCGAGAAGCTGGATTCTTGGATCGATCAACTTGAGACCTACTTTGACTTGAAAGGGTTCAGTAGCGCTCAAAAGGTGAAGTTTGCACCTTTGAAGATGAAGGACCACGCCAAGACATGGTGGAAGGCCCTTGTCGCCAGTGGTGAAGCTGACGACCTTGCGTGGGGTCAATTCAAACGACTTCTGCGACAAGAATTCTATCCGATGGGTTACCTTGAGGAGAGATGGGAGCGTTGGCACAGATTGTACCAACGGCGCGACCAGACCGTCCAAGACTATACAACAGAGTTTCGGCGACAAGCAATGGTCATTGGCATCTCACTATCCGACCCTCAGGTATTTCTGAAATACACATCTGGACTTCAGAAATCGATCAGTACTGAGCTAAGTCTGTTCGGCGTCCAAGACATCGCGACCGCAAGCACAACTGCTATGGCGATAGAGAAGAAGAACAAATCCCGCAGCAGCAAAAGCACGAAGGAAAGTGCGACCTCGACAAAGAAAAACAGAGTCCGAAGAAGAACGCTTCAAAATCGGGCACGGGTGCTTTTTACGAACATTGTCAAGTCGCGGGACATACCAAGGACAAATGCTACAAGCTTCATCCTGAACTTCGACCAAAGAAAAATGGACCAGGGAAAAGAACAGCCACGACTACTGCGACTTCACCCGACGAAGAAGTTGTCCGAGTGAACTCGATTAATGAGGCGGATACGACCTTGTCTCTGATGGCAATGCCGAAGGAGAAGGGTTCGGATCCACCAAACGACCATCACCCAACAGAGGACTTGTTCACCATCAACGTCCAGGTGAAGCATGAAGTGGTCGCAGCGATATTCAATCCAGGAAATCAGAAGAATCTGGTCTCCACTGGACTGGTTCGGCGACTTGGTTTGAAGACAACCACACACCCGCGACCATATCCGCTGGGTTGGTTTACATCCAACGTGAATCAACAGATTACGAGTCAGTGTGTGTTGAAATTTGCGATCTCTGCACGATATATCGATGAGGTGCAATGCGATGTTGTCCCTATCGATATCTGTCAGGTGATATTTCAGAGTCCGGATCTGTATGATCGAGACGCTCATTTCCATCGGCGAGCGCAAGAGTACGACCTCACCAAAGACGGAGTTAAGTTCGTGATCAGTAGAGACATCCACGTCAACACTTCGAACTTGATTACCGCAAATCAAGCGAAACGAATTCTTAATGCATGCCACAAGTATGTGCTTGTCATGATTCGGCCCATTGGTCAAGGTGAGGGTACTCGACCAGCATTGTCGCTGGCATGCCGAGAGAATTCTGGTCATTTTTCGGGACTGTTGGAGAAATACAGTGATCTGTTCGAGACTACCCCGGGTCATCCGCCGAAACGTCCAGTCGAGCATGAAATTCAGCTTGTGTCCGATGCGACACTGCCCAATCTGAGTATGTATCGCAACTCAGTATTGGAGAATGAAGAGATCAAGAGACAACTTGGTGAGTTGCTGAACGATGGTGTCATTCAACCAAGTAGTTCACCTTGTGGATCTCCTGTGGTGTTAGTACCAAAGAAAGATGGGACTTGGCGTATGTGCATCAACTATCGAGCACTGAATAAGATCACCATCAAGAACCGGTACCCCCTTCCTCGTATTGATGACCTCCTAGACGAATTGAAGCATGCTGTTGTCTTCTCCAAATTGGATCTTAAGTCAGGATATCATCAAGTCAGCATCCGAGAGGAGGATACGTGGAAGACCGCGTTCAAAACACGACAAGGTCTGTTCGAATGGCTGGTCATGCCGTTTGGTCTCTGCAACGCCCCGGCAACTTTCATGCATCTTATGAATGACGTATTGAGACAGTTCATCGACGACTTTGTGATCGTGTACCTCGACGACATATTGGTTTATAGTCGTTCGTGGGATGAGCACCTCATTCATGTCGAAAAGGTGTTCGATCAGCTTCGGCAACATTGACTTCGCCTCAACCGTAAGAAGTGCGAGTTCGGCCAGCAAACTCTACTTTACCTTGGATTCCTGGTCGGCAACGGTACGTTGCAAATCGACCCAGACAAGGTAAAAGTGATTCGCGAATGGCTGCGACCGCGAACAGTTACGAATGTGCGTAGTTTTGTGGGAGCATGCCAATATCTTTGGAAGTTCGAGTGGACAGGGAAACATGAGGACATGTTTCTCTTGTTGAAAAGGAAGATCAGCGAGGCGCCTGTGTTAGCTTTGCCGAATCTCCAGAAATCGTTCGAGCTAGAAACCGATGCCTCAGGTTATGCAATGGGCGCAGTGCTCATGCAAGAAGGTCGACCAGTGGCATATCACTCCGAGTTATTCCAGGGAGCTCAGAAGAACTACCCGACTTATGATAAGGAGTTATGAGCACTGCATCAAGCCGTGAAACATTGGCGGTGTTATCTCTTGGGGAAAGAGACGGTTGTCCACATTGACCATCAACCATTGCAATATTTGCAAACTCAGTCCAAGCTACAGCAAGCTCGGCACATGAAGTGGATGTCGTATCTGCAGCAGTTTAATATGGTGATTAAGTACAAGAAGGGCGTACACAACAAATGGGCGGACATGTTGTCGCGACCACCAGTTACGACCCTCTGTTTATCAGCGTTCATGCAGATCGAGCCCTCATGTCATGATGACTATGTCACTATGTACAGTGAAGACCCTGATTTTCAAACAACACTGACTGAGGTCGAAATAGGGAAACCTACAGAGTTCGTTCGTCGAGAAGGACTCTTGTACAAGGGAAATTTACTTTGCATACCTCGTCGAGCACCTCGAACTCAATGGATGCGAGAAGTGCACACATCAAAGGTAGCTGGTCACTTTGGGGTTACAAAGACGTTGCAAAATCTTCACCGACATGTGTTCTGGCCGCGTATGCAGCAAGATGTGGCTAGTTTTGTTCGAGGCTGTGGTCTCTGCAGCATCTCGAAACCGGCAAACCAAAAATTAGGTTTGTACACTCCTTTGCCAGTTCCATCGCGACCATGGGAGAGCATATCCAAGGATTTCTTGGGAGGATTGCCTAAGACCCGACGTGGCAACGACTATCTATTCGTGGTCGTTGATCGGTTCTCCAAAATGATTGTTTTATACCTTGTCGAAAGACTATCACGGGAGAAGAAACCGCTCGGGTATTCTTTCAACACGTTTGGACACACTTCGGACTGCCGACTTCTATTGTGTCTGATCACGATACCCGGTTCCTTAGTCACTTTTGGTGATCGCTCTGGACGATGATGGACACCAAGCTAAAGAGGAGTACTGCTTTTCATCCACAAACTGATGGTCAAACTGAGGTGGTAAATCGCACAGTCGTTCACCTCTTGAGAGGATATAACTCGAAGCACCCGAAGACCTGGGATGAAAGCATACCATACCTGCAGTTTGCTTTTAATCGAGCAGTGCATGGTTCGACTGGAAAGTCCCCGTTTGAGGTCTGTTTAGGATTTCTACCCCAGAGTCCATTCGACATGGAGTTTGTGATCCCTACCTCAGCACAGAACAGCAAGGAAGCATCCGATCAGGATCGAGCACAAAAGCTCCTGGAAGGTATTCAACGACTCCATCGTGAGGTTGAACAGAACTTGCTGAAAGCTCAACTCAAGTACAAGGCGCGACATGATCAGCACCGAGTTGATGCGCAATTTCAAGAAGGTGATATGGTATGGTTACATCTGAGTAAGGAGAGACTTAAAGGTGAAGGTAAGAAACTCAAACCCATTCGTTATGGTCCTTTTCGGATTTTGCGGAAAGTGGGTAATAATGCTTGTCAGCTCGAGTTACCTCCATACATGTATATCTACTCGGTTGTTAATGTTGAGCACCTCAAACTCTTTGAGCCTTCAATGCTGGATGATGAGCCAGATACTATAGTACCATCTGTTGAAGACTTGGTCTATCAATGAGACAAACCTCTACGTGAAGATGTGATTATGGAAAAGAAGGTAACTACCACCCGCAGTGGCACCAAGGAAACTTTTCGAATCGGTCGGAAAGATCAATGAGCACGTGCGGCAAAGTGGTACACCAAAGAAGATGGACAAGCCCAATTTCTACATCTCTAGTTTGATCGAGAGGTCGCAATAGGGGTTGGCTCCTTCTCAACAGGGGAGTCATGATCCGGGAGGATCTCCAAGTCCTGATCGCATGCGGCTTCGCGACCAAGTCTTGATCGCATACGGCTTCACGACCTTAACCGTGTTCGGGAAGGATTCGCGAACATGGATGGGTCCGCGACCATGGATTGGTCCGCGACCAGGAAAAGGAATTTGTTCCCTGTTCGGAATTGTAATCCGATCCGAATGTGTATAACTAAGCTTATCTGTTTAGGATTAGTTATATGAGTCTAATACGTTTAGGTTATTGAGTCTGATACATACTCATACGATTGGACTATAAATACCTTGTAATAGGTCTAGTTTAGATCATCGAAGAGTCATAGAACTTATTTGAGTTTTAGACACTTATAGTTCCTTCGACGTAGACAAGTGTGTCTAACGTTCGATGTGTAACCCCTCTTTGAAATAAAGAGTTGTGCGATTACTTTGGGGTTTCGGTATAAGATCCCGTTATTCCGCATATTAGAGTCTGGGCGAGCCTAGTGCGAAAACCAAGGCTAGGTCTCAAACGGATCAATCGTGCGCGTCGTGAGGGTGGGCCCTCCCCGGACCCTGGTAGCCAAGGCCTACGGGCTAAAGCTGCCGGAGAGGAAGCCCCTCCCTACCCCCGGATCGTACAAGCGGGGGAAAGAAGCTGCAGGGGGGCTTTGAGCTTAAGAAGGCCAGGGTTCAAAAAGCCCCCGGCCCATCGATGACGCCGGCGTCGACGCCGGTGAATGCCCGAGACGAGACCCCCAGGACCGGGCGCGCACGGGCACCGGCCCGGAAGGAAGCAATGCCCCCTCCACCAGGGAGCCCCGTTGAGGCTCGGGGGAAGGGACTGGCCGCGGGTGGGGAGGTGTCAGATTCGGCGGACTACGCTGTCGACGATTCGGACTCGGAGTCCTCAGCCGAACTTATGCAAAATTTGTATTAGCGAGACCTTTCAAGATGACCCTCCGGGAAGGTATGTAGAAAAATGGGAAACAAGAGCACAGAGAGGTTTATACAGGTTCGGGCCCTCGATGGTGGGAGTAATAGTCCTACGTCCTGTTGGGATTTCACTATGTGTGATAAAGATTTACAAGATGGCAGGAAAAGACCTTCACAGGCGAAGGTTTTTCCTATGTAAGTGTACAGAAGGAAGCCCCAGGAGGCTTATAAACATTATCTAATCTGGGCCGTAGACTTGGCTGTTTGAGTGGTCGAGATGGTTCGATCTTTCGATCCTCCGATCCTCTGATCCTCCTGTTCGATGCAATTTGCTATCCCTTTATACTGGTCGAAAGGGTGTCATGCCATAACTGCACCAAACAGTTGTTCGGTCGGTTGGATGCGGTTTCTGGAGAACCGCTCATAACCTCCACGCAAGTTAAACACGTGTTATTTATGGATAACTGCGCGTATTAACCTCCTGACGGTTGATCTTCCACGTGGAGGAATCTTCGGGATACTTGGAATATTCTCGCCATAGGGGCAGCCGGACAAATGAACCCCAAGTACCCTGGTCGAAAGTACTCTGACCGCGGGATGTTGGCTGACCGCGCGGATATTGACTGACCGCGTGACATCCTTGACATTCTGTCCGCGTATAGCATACGAACTTCTGACCGTGCGAAGCCTGCGGTCTGACCGCGCGAAGCTTGCGGTCTGATCGCGCGAAGCCTGCGACCTGATCGCGCAAAGTCTGCGACCTGATCGCGCAAAGCCTGTAACCTCGGGCTGATGCTTCTCAAAATGACTTGAGTTCGCACCATCGGGCACATGTCTGGCTCGAATCTGTCTTGAACCAACAGTGCATTTATGTGAACTGACTCGGGTGTCCATCCTCGTCAGCTAGTCCCCAAATTTAAAGAAAACGAAGGGACGTGTTCACTTTAAATTTAAAGAAATGCATCGGATTATTAACCCGACTCTTCAAATTCCCCACTTAGTGGCGCACTAAGTAGGTCGGTTGGTTCCCCGAGACGGGCTCTGGGTATTATGTGACAAGAAATAATGGTGCTGTTGAAATGTTTTTTAACCCGAGGTGAAATTGTAAATGCTTTTTAAGAACCCGAGGTGATTCAGAATGTGAACCGTCACCTTAGCGGCTATAAATACCGGGTCTTCCGTTTTGTAAAGCTTCACAATTTCTTCTCACGGTTAAATCCTTTCTAAAATCACCTCCATCCTTCTCTTCATATACTTCCCGATGGCAGATCACAACATCATCGAGATTGAAAGTGATGAAGAGGAAGTTCTCAAGCAGGAGCCCCAGATGCTTGAAGATCCATCTCCTTCAAGGAAGAAATCCAAGGTTGACGAAGGATCTTCCATCAGAGCAAAGGTAGAAGATGAGCAATCATCATTTCTTCCTTCAGCTTTCTTCTCTAGCACTCCTTGCTTTTGTTTGGGTGATCGATTTTCTGGCCAGCAAGCGGTGACTATTTGGCCAGAAAATCCTCAACTTGTGTTGGGGAGGCCATCTTCTGGTGGGAATGTTGCACTTCCTCCATCGGGTGATCGTCCGGTTTTATCGGATCATCAACTTCCTAGGATGGCTACATCAACGTGCCATGAACAGGGACAGGTAATAATCCTTCTCTCCTTCTGCTGATAGTTATAGTTGGCTCAACTAACTTTTGCAAATGTAGGAGATTGGAGGCCCCAGTAATCAGCCTTCTGCTGCTCCATCTCTTCCTTCCGGACATAATCTTCTGGAGGAGAAGAATGCCCTGAAGAAGAAGACCGAAGAAATGTCTTCGGCAATTCTGCACCTGGCAGAATGTTTTGAACGGTCCCGTGAAGAGACGCACCAGTTCCGTTGAGAGAGGGACCACGCTCAACAACAGCGGGAACTCTCTGATTTAATTAGGAACAGTAGTGTACCTCTTGTTAGGGATGACGTAGATAGGCTTAGGTTAGTTGCAAGTTCTCTAGGTGTTGTCAGTGTAGATCCTACTGACAACAACATGTCCCTAGGAGAACTTTGTAAACTTCTTTCGGATCAGGTCGACGCTCTGGTCGCCGGTATCCCTTTTGTATGTAAAGAATGCAAGAAATAAAATTTTCTTTCTTCATATAAATATTCTTTACATCTTCTGTGTGAATATATGGCCATGAGCAATGCCTTCGCGACCATTCATACACAGGGAAATTTCAGTTCTGCGATCAGAATCACACTTTTATAAAAGTACCGTGACTAGCTTTGATACCGCGATCAGACTTAAAGCCGCGGTTAAAACTGAAACATATTGCGACCAGAATTGTGGCTCGATCAAACTGTCACTTCGATTAGAATCGGAGCTTAATCAAAAGCATGGTCTCGATCATACCGCAACCCGGTCAAAATATATCCATACGTCCAAAAATTGAGTCGTATGATTTTTTCATGAAAATATCCAAAACATATAAAGGGAAAACGTCCTCTGAAAAGTACTGAAAACTTTTCAGGCCTTTTGCACTTTCAGTTTCTAAAACAAAGAAGTCTTTTTGTTTCAGATCCGATGCTTGAACACTTTAACGGGTCCGCCAGAGACAGTATCTATTATGGGAAATAAATGAATAAAATACTCAGTGGAACGTTTGAATGGAACGTTACTCACATTAATGCGTCTCCCCAGGTCTATAAAAGGAGTAGATGTCTTCCTGAAGAAGCCACTCAGCCAAAAACCCTCAACATCTCCGCCGCACAAAACCCTCATTCCTCTTAGCCTTCGTCTTCCCCAAAAGTCACTAACTTTTCCTTCAACTCTCCACCGAACAATGGCGTCCTGGAGCCGATCCATCCACCATTCTGAGGAGAGTTTGATGTTGTTGGAGAAGGAGGAGATTCTTCCTCCGCGGCTGCTAATCAACTGGCGGCCTGCGGAGAAGGATCAAGAAAACCCGACCGTCCGAGAGGGCGAGTTGGTGGTTTTCTAGGAGTACTTGCACTGCGGGTTCCGATTCCCTGAGAGTCGGTTCCTGAAAGACATCCTCGAGCACTACGGGTTGGAGTTAATCAATCTCCACCCCAACGCGGTGTTGATATTGGCAGTATTTCAACACCTATGTGAGGCGTTCGTCGGAGTGTATCCTAGCGTGGATCTCTTCCGGCGATTTTACTTCTCGGCGTGGTCAAAGAGCGCCAACGCCGCCGGATGCATTTACTTCCGGCTAAGGGATAAGAAGGAGTAACCCTTTCCACCCCTGCGAGATTCAGTGCATGGGTGGCATCAGAAGTGGTTTTACTGCACCCAGCCAAAAGGGACCGGGTTGTGGTTTGAAAACTCGCGGCCGGAGAAGCCAAGCGAGTTGGACACTCTCCCGGCGATGAACGCGGAGTTCATGAAGCACGCCGAGGTGATTCTTCACTTAGTCGAAGAAGGGCTGACGGCACGCGACGTCGTCCGAGACTTTGTGAAGAACCGGGTGAGCCCCCTGCGTGAAAGGGCTCATCCGGCTTGGGAGATCAAGTCCATGACAGATGGTACCCTGGACTATAACGAAGGTATTCGTCTCTGGCACTGAAATCTTCTTATATCATTTCTGGAATGCACCAATTTTAACTTGTATTTGGGAATAGTTCTGCCCTCAGCTGAGATCGAGAGGCGGACTAACTACCTCCTTAGGGCGTACAACGCCGAGGTAGAGGGTCCCAAGGGATCACCTCGCCCCCAAAGCTTAATCCACGCCGGCGACGACCTCAAAAAGGAGCGCCAAAAGGTACATTTTTCATTTGGTCTCTGCTTTGTAGGTCTTATGTCTGCCGAACATTAATCCCATTGGAATGAGAACAGCTTTTAGGGAGGTTTGCTGAGGCGACGTTTCCCAGCGAGAACGTTGGTTCCCTGGGGAAGCCAACGACGAAATACGTGAAGAAGGTCTCCTCGAGACCTAGGACGAGGAATCCTGCCCCCAAGAAAGCAAAGCTAAATCTTGGGGAAGGGTCTTCACGAAGCGTTCCTCCTACCGCCAGAAAAACTACGGTAAGATATCATGTCCTTCCAAACCTTCCAGGTGCGAGCTGGAATTACTTCTTCGTTATACAGGGAGAGGGGAGCGAGGAGGAGGAAGACGATGAAGTCCCTCTAGTTCACCGGAGGAGGAAGATCGCGGGCTCTCCATCCGGTGATGCTCCAACTCATTCCGCCGAAATATCGGCCGCTACAGAGGCGGTTGTAGCAGACCCTGCGGCCACCGAAAGCCTTGTGGTCGCGGATGATCCCCTGGCTCCTGAAGCTTCAGAGCCAGTCGCCTCTACTTCCCTGGTCGAAGGGACGACCGTGCTAAGATTCTCCCACGGTCTTGTTTTCACCAATTCCCTCTGTGCGTTTGATGAGTTAACGCTTATGCAGGAAGAAGAGCTTCCCCCTGCGACTCCTGTGAGTCCCAGGGAGGAAAATCCTCCACCTCCGCAGACAAGAGTGGAGGTGGTTGCACAAGATCCTGTGGCAGCTGCACACGAGGTGCTGGCCCCAGGAGTCCCGGAGCCATCGAGGCCTTCGGATGCGACCCCGCCAATGGGACCAATTGCTCAGGTAAAGATTCTTCTCATTCGTCTTCATCTTCCCTTAGAAATGTGCTAACCGAACAACATACCCAGGGGGAGATGCCTTGTTCTCCAAGAGGAGGATCAGGACGGACGGCAATTGTCCCCTTTCTCGAGGGGAGCCTCCCTTGAAATCTCAAAAGCTAATGGGATTTCAAATAAGGTAAGAATCTTTATCCTGATTGTATTTAAATGATGGTCATGAACTATGATTGTTCGATTCTTCTTTCCTTTGTCAGGCGAAAAGAAACAACATCCAGCCCTTCAACCACTTCGGGGAGGGTTGAAGTCGCTCTTAGTGCCGGAGCCTCCAGTGAGGAGCGCTCCGTCCCCTCGGTCCTAGAAGTCATCCGGGCCGTGGGAGGAGAAACAGGCTCGGGGTTCCAGTCGCGACTAGCGGCGACTGGGAGCAGTGCCCAGCAGGCACTCCCATCTACTGCCCCTTCTAGAGGCGCCTTCGGACCTTCAACGAGTATTCCCGTTAGTCCGAAAGATGCCTCAATACAGGAGTTTATGAAGGTATAATGAACCCCTCTCTGGGTGCCTGAATTGTACATAGAACACTCTTAACTCCTTTTTTTGCATCGCAGGAACTATCCCGGATGATGGCCCAATCGCGTGCTACGGTGGCAGGCATAGAGGCCATACAAAGGGAACGAGACAGCTTCCGCAAGTAAGGATTATTACTCTTCAATTTGTGAAGGTACAAATTGGTTATGACCATTCCTTCTGTTTTACTACAGAAAGGTGGCATTGCAGGACAAAGAAGCGGCCACAATGAAGCTCCATTCGATCTCAGTGGTTAGGAACCAAGAGATCGAAAATAACAGACTACGGTCACAACTTGCTGGTAAGTCGACTCCTGATTTAGGAAGACTTGTCTTTGCAATATGCGAGTAACTTTTTCCCTTGTTGCAGCGCAAGCGGGTCAAATAAAGCAGCTCAGTGTGGATAGTAAACTCCTCCGGGACTCTATTCAATCTTCCGAAACGACAATCGGAAAACTGAGCCGTTCAGTCTTCGAAAAACTGAAGGCAGTGGCTCATCTCCTGAAAGCTGATGTGGTCGAAACCACACGAGACCACCTCAGCCAAAATGACTGGTCTGCACTAGTTATGGCCCAAGCGGAGTCACTTCTCGAGTATCTCCCTGAGGATACACAGCGACGTGAAGAGGTGATCAGAACCAAAGTTCGCTCAGCCGCTTCCGCCATCCTCAGCCGGGTTCGTCTTCACCATGGCCCAGATGCAGATCTGAATCCATTGGTGGGACCGGTTGAGGTCGAGAGTGAAGAACAACTTGAAGCCGTCATGGAGGAGGTTAGTCCCCTTGTAGATAAGCTCATGACTGAGCTTGGGATCGAAAGATCCCAATACCTGTACAGAAACAGTTGTATACAATGCAACATATATGGAAATTCATTTTTGAAAATGAATATATTCTGATTTGCCTATATATATTCTTGTTTTTGTGTTCATTTCATACTGTAAACATATCCCCCTAGCCCCCGCCTGTGATTGTTAATACTGAAGACTTAGTATTACAAACGCAGGAGAGAAGTGAATATAACGACCAGGGATGTGTGATCGAACCAACAATTATGATCAAAATAACGCCTAGCCTTGTTTGCAAACCAGCAGCCACTCAGATAACCAAGGACTTGCCAGAAAGCCCCGTGTGCATTGAGAAACGGCTTATTTAGGAGTGACTTGTCTGGAAGCGGTTATGAGACCGGCCAGCGAATCCGACTAGAACGTTATAATGATCTAACTGCGGGCGACCAGCCCTGAGTCGAATTCGCAGTAAATAGGCATAAAGGGAAATATTCATCGTATGAAATCAAAACATTATTTGTTTTATAAAAAAGATGCTAATTGAATAGGAAAAGGGGTTGAGTAATTACACATGGAACTTGTGAAGTTGATCGATGTTCCAAGTATTGGACAAAATTCGACCATCCTCCATGGCTCACCGCGTGGATCCTGGTCGCGGCACCGAGACCACAGTGTAAGAGCCTTCCCACTTCGGGGAGAATTTATTGCGATTAGACTGATCTTGGATTTTTCGTAAGACCAGGTCGCCCATGTGAAGACTACGTGGTCGCACCTTTTTACTGTGATACTTGCGCAAAGCTTGCAAGTATGCTGCAGACTTGATCAAAGCGCGATCACGCCTTTCTTCTAGGAGGATGAGGTCTTGCGACCGCTGTTCGGACTGATCAACCTGTTCGAATTGTTTTGTCCGAACAGATCCAATACTAACTTCCATAGGCAATACAGCCTCGGCCCCATAGACCAGATGGAAGGGCGTCTCACCGGTGGCTCGACTAGAAGTAGTTCGTAGTGCCCATAACACGGTATAAAGCTCGTCTGTCCAAGCCCCCGAGCGAGTCTTAAGGAGATCGAAAACACGCTTTTTGATGCCTTGTAGTATCTGCCCATTGGCCCGTTCTACCGCACCATTGCTTTGCGGGTGTGCCACAGAAGCAAAGCACACCTTAGTTCCAATCTGGTCGTAGTAGTCTAGGAAGAGACCACTAGCGAACTGAGAACCATTGTCGGTGATAAGACGGTTTGGAACACCGAATCGAGCGTCAATGTTCTTATGAAAGAACTTTTGTGCTGCTGATGCGGTAATATTTCGTACCAGTTCGGCCTCGATCCACTTTGTAAATGTGTCAATGGCTACGAACAGAAACTTGTATCCGTTGACCGCTTGTGGCATAGGACCAACAATATCCATTCCCCAGACCGCGAAAGGCCATGCGAGGGGAATGGTTTGTAACGCGTAGGCAGGTTGATGAACCTGTCTTGCGTGGAACTGACACTGAGGACACATCTTGACCATATGCTTGGCATCATCAAGTGCCGAAGGCTAGTAGAATCCTTGTCGAAAAACTTTTCCGACCAGTGTCCGATATGACGCCTGCGCACCGCATACACCGTCATGTATTTCTTTCAAGAGGGATGTCTCCGTTTGGTTAACCACTCGGTAAAAGGCCTTAAACTGCCTTTTGGAAACGAAAGAAGAAGAACCTCCAAAAATAACATTAATATGATTTTGACGTACCTGGTAGGACGTTTCCTCGTCTCCGTCGGCGTCCCTAAGTCCGCATGCCTGTTCTTTAGGTGGTAAGGCTGGCATTGGCCCAACTCCCTGGTAGAAGTCATCCAGTTGCTTCAACCAACTCCTGCAATTCTTGAGGTCATGGCCTGCGGTGTTGTGGAGTGGACACCACTTCTTGCCCTCCTGCGGATTAGTTGACTTTTCTGGCTGGTCGACATTCCGACCACCAGAGGCAGTTTTATTTTTGAATGAAGGCTTGTTACCTTTGGTCGAAGGCGGCTTCTCCGCGACTGCGACCTCGCGGTATTGTCCAGAGCGGTTCCTCTTAGACTTTTTTGACTTCCCACCTGATGAAGATTCCGAATTCTTGCTTGAATCTTCTTTCCTGGAGTCTTTGAAACCTGGTTGTGGTGGTAGGTCACCCTTGTCGACCATCCGGTTCCATTCGACCGCTTCGGCTGCATCAGAGTATCGATCGGCCATGTCGAACAGATCAGCCACTGATCGAGGAGGGTGGATAAGCAAATCTTCGGTAAATCTTCGGTATCGAATGACATGTTTAAATGCCCTGATAACGGAGCCATCGGATATGTTCGGGATGGTATTCCTCACCCCGACAAATCTTTTAACAAACTGCCGAAGAGTCTCGGTTGAAGTTTGTCGTAGCCGATGAAGATCGTCCTCTTTACCCGGCTTTTGGTAACAATTTTGGAAATTGCTGAGGATAGCATCGCACAGCATTTCCCAATTATAAATGGAACCTTCGGGCTGGTTAAACAGCCAGGTTCTAGCCGGTCCTGCGAGGACAGTTGGCAGGTAGTTGGCCATGACCTTGTCATCGCCCCCTACCACTTGGATGGCAGTAATATAGATTTGAAGGAATTCGGATGGGTTCTGAGTTCCATCAAACCTTTCAATGGCCCCCGGTCGAAACTTATCAGGCCAAACGACCGCTCGTAGGTCGGGCGAGAAAGCTTTACAACTGACGTAGCGACCGTGAACTGCCCTGTGACTCTCAATCAGGTTACGGGTGGCCACACGCAACGGTGAAGTTACTCGCGGTCCCAAACGAGAGTGAACAGGAATCCGATCCCTACTACGAGAATCCTGCATTCGCCGGTACTTGTTCTGTCGAGACGGTACGGGCGGTGGGTAACTTTGCCGGCCAGAACCAGAGTGGAGACACTCTCATTCGTGGGAGCGTGTTACCGAGCGGGAAGAGGCCGTTGGGGTCGCCTCAGATGCGACCTCATCCAGTCTTTCCGCCAGGATCCTGAAAAAGGCCGGTTTCTGCGCATCTGTGACCGTAGGAGGAAAGTTACGCATGACTTCCGCGATAGATCACAGTCGACCATGGGTGCTTCTCCTAGGGGCACCAGGTGTTACTGTTTCCTCGTCCACTGGGAAACGCTCCAGTGGCAAAGAAGGGGTCTGGTCACGTTTGCGACCACGTGACCATCGAGAAGAACTCGGAGCAGCATCGTAACGAGCCTGCGCATCTTGAAGAGCCTCTAGGGCAGTTCTGCGCAGTTCGTTGTTTTGTTGCTCGAGATCTTGATCCTCCTTCTGTTTGCGATCCCGTTCTTCCCTAGCAGCCTGCTGGTCAGGAGTTTCCTCCGATAAGGCAGCGAATTGTCTAGGGAGTGAGGTTGTCGAAGGGGAAAACATCTCCGTTTGTTCTGAGTCGGACTTGAAATCAAAGAGATGGTGAAGGTTATCAGGGTCGAATCTCCCCGGGCTGATTTCCAGGTCGATATCATCCTTCCCCTCAGCGGGGTCGTATGACGGACCGGATTCATCCTCTAGCGCATTGAGAACCTCTGTGGGTTCTGACCTTGCGCTAGTCGCCCCCTGGTCGATGGACATGACCTGGAGAGATGATTCCACCTCTGGGAGATTCTGGCCTTCAACTTCCTCCATTGGGACAGGATCGCTTGGGGAAGGCATTGGAATGTGAGCATAATCCTTGAGATCAAAATCGTTCTCGGAATCATATGCTCCAGCCATGTTTCAGCGAACCTCCGGATTAAAATTAGGACGCCTTGAGAAGGCCCCGAGGTGGGCGCCAGCTGTCGATGATTCAGACTCGGAGTCCTCAGCCGAACTTATGCAAAATTTGTATTAGCGAGACCTTTCAAGATGACCCTCCGGGAAGGTATGTAGAAAAATGGGGAACAAGAGCACAGAGAGGTTTATACAGGTTCGGGCCCTTGATGGTGGGAGTAATAGCCCTACGTCCTGTTGGGATTTCACTATGTGTGATAAAGATCTACAAGATGGCAGGAAAAGACCTTCACAGGCGAAGGTTTTTCCTATGTAAGTGTACAGAAGGAAGCCCCAGGAGGCTTATAAACATTATCTAATCTGGGCCGTAGACTTGACTGTTTGAGTGGTCGAGATGGTTCGATCTTTCGATCCTTCGATCCTCTGATCCTCCTGTTCGATGCAATTTGCTATCCCTTTATACTGGTCGAAAGGGTGTCATGCCATAACTGCACCAAACAGTTGTTCGGTCGGTTGGATGCGGTTTCTGGAGAACAGCTCATAACCTCCACGCAGGTTAAACACGTGTTATTTATGGATAACTGCGCGTATTAACCTCCTGACATTGATCTTCCACGTGGAGGAATCTTCGGGATACTTGGAATATTCTCGCCATAGGGACAGCCGGACAAATGAACCCCAAGTACCCTGGTCGAAAGTACTCTGACCGCGGGATGTTGGCTGACCGCGCGGATATTGACTGACCGCGCGACATCCTTGACATTCTGTCCGCGTATAGCATACGAACTTCTGACCGCGCGAAGCCTGCGGTCTGATCGCGCAAAGCCTGCGACCTGATCGCGCAAAGCCTGCGACCTGATCGCGCAAAGCCTGTAACCTCGGGCTGATGCTTCTCAAAATGACTTGAGTTCGCACCGTCGGGCACTTGTCTGGCTCGAATATGTCTTGATCCAACAGTGCATTTATTTGAACTGACTCGGGTGTCAATCCTCGTCATACGCCCCCTCGCCGCCTTCGGCGATAGCCCTCCTGGCGCCCCCGGCACCTTTGGAGCCGGAGAGGCCAGAGGTGAGGTTCGCGGAGGCCTCGGCTCCTCAGGTGGAGTGGCCAGTAGACGAGGGGGCGAGTCCCTCGGTCTATGAGGTCCCTCCAGAAGTGGAGGTCCCGGGGGCCCCGCAGCCCGGGAAAGGAAAAGGGCTCATGGTTCCTCCTCGGGGAGGGACCTCCTCCGAGAGCTCTTCGGCCAGTTCCTCGGAGGCCACCTGTAACATCCCAAATTTTGCCATCTCTTTAGCTTGCCAATCAGGATATCTTCATTGGATTCTCGGATGTCTCAACCCCATTTTTGATCTCTTATTTCGGAATTATGATCTCAGGTATGCCACTACCTTAATTTAAAAAGTTGGCAGCCAAACTCCGCCTTCCAGATCATTTTCGCTTTTTAGTCCAAAAGTATCGCAGATCAGTTCTTTTCAGATTTGTCAGAAGATCAAAAAGACTAAAAGTCTTAGACCATCTCCAAACTTTGATCTGATTCAGTGAATATCTCTCATTCACTGTTCAGAACATTTTTCCCTTCTGGAAGAATTCCAAAAGCTCAACCGAAACCCTAGTTTCAGCCTTGCCAAAGTTTCAAACCCTAATTACCCTGTTTTCGATTTTTGTCAAAACCACCAGATCTTATCGGATCATACCATTTTTCTTGCTAGATGAGTCCAAGAGATTTAGTAGTACTCATCTGCAAAACAAGATTTCACATCAGCTCTCCAGATCTCAAGATTTGCAAATAGGCCCAAATTCCTGAACCTAATTCTTGCAGTTCAGTCCAAAACCCTCACGAATCAGTCCAAACTTTGCAACCAGGCCCCTGTGCCATTTTCGACCACGACCAGAGCTCGAGCCGTTCGACCAGAACCTCACCACTTTGCCTCGCCACAGAGCTCGCCGCCGGTGAAGTATCCCACGCTGCCACCATCACCGCCACGTAGCCACCACCTGTGCGCAACCGTGCCGCCACCGTGGAGCACCTCAACCGCGCCTGTGCCGTGTTTTCCTCGCACACGTGCGTGCTCCAGCAGTAGCAAAGCAGCGCCACATTGCAGCCATGCCGAAGCCAGTGATCTCGTCGCCCTACTCCAGCTGGATTTGCCGTGATTCCCCTCGCCTGGCACAATCGTTGCCGCGTCCCAACGTCGTCTCGGTCCCGCCTCCGGTGTCAGTCACGCGCATCTGGTTTGATATACTTCAACTCCCGGGAGCCCAGCCCTTCGCCTATATAAGCTCCCCCTCAACCGTAGCATTACTTTGCACCACTCCCTCAGCTGCATTGCTTTGGCTTATAGCAGCAGAGAGCAGCAAATTCCCCAGCGCCGCCGTGAAGACCTTCTTCTTCGGCGAGCTGCTTTTGAGGCCACCGTCGCCAGCTTCACCCGCAGCTTCTCTCTCCAAACCAAGGCCACCAGTGAGTTACTCTCATCGCCCTCTCCGTATCATATCATTTAATTGGCCCCCGGCGAACCTCAACGCCGGTGATCACCGGAAAAGCCCAAAACCGCTGTTTCCTCAATGTTGCCCGATTCGATCCAAATCAGCCCTCATGCCAGTGGAAGAAATTGTTCAGTACAGTCCCCTTAGCAAGCCTACCAATCGGGATTTCAAAATTGAGCCAAGATTTCAGTTCTCCCCAATTTGTGCGCCACCAGTGAACTGGCCCTCGTCGCTAGGCCACTCTGGTCATCCTCCAGCCGAATTAACCCCACCAGTAGTTCTTCACACTTCACCCTCTCACTCCCTGAGCAAGCAATCGAGTTCAAACTTTCTGAATCGAAAACGCCCAATTTAGGAGTCGTGTTCTCCAGCGCCGGTCGCCGGAATCCTTCCCTGGCCGATCTAGCTCCGGTCACTTTGTCCCTTAGATAGACTCCAGTTCCCTGAGCAATATTGTCTACTTGCTCGACTTCTGAATCGACCTGAATCAAGAGATATTCCAATGCCAAGATCACTGTCCAGTAGCTCAGTTCATGTCCAAACCACCGTGTTTACTTACCGGATTTGGCCACCCTCCGGCCACTTTCTGCCCTTGAGCCTATTGAGTACTTTGTTCCTGTTATCAAGGCCTAACTCCTAGACAAAGTGGTTCATAAATTGGAGCCCTGAGTCAAAAGTTATGCCATGCCCTAGTTTCTGGCCATGTCCAGCACTATGTCAGTGCATGTCCACTAGTGGCATTGAGTGATTTAGACCTGTTTCACTTGAGCAATTGAAATGCCACCTTGTCCCTTAGATTCCTGGAGTTGTACTCTACAACTTTCTCTTCTGCCACTTCTCCAGAAAACCTACCTAAGACCAACTTAAGGCTATGTCCAGCCGTGGACCGAATGTCAGCCTTTCGACATTCAACCCCTTTCGAGCCCATCTCTTCAATCAGCACCCAAGTGACTTTGTCCAAACCTTTCCCCTGCATACATGATATACTTTACGTATCATTTCTGATGAAGACTATCTTCTGTATGCTTATATAGCGTATGTGTGTATTATTTGTATCCGCCGTGGAACCAGAGGTTGGAGGAGCGGAAGAAATCTTCGAAGAATCGTCTAAGTAACTAGACCCAACATTGCAAGGCAAGTCTCAATCCCTTGATCATGTCTAGCCTAATATTTTGAAATGAAGTATGTTAACTGTTTTCAAGTATATGCATGCCTTATATTTAATCACAAAAGAGTTATGTTCAAATAAAGTGATTAGATATGACCTAAATAATTGTAAAGCCCCTTTTGACATTGAATATCCCTGCACCCTTGTCACCCTAGAATATCATGCTTAGGTTATGCTATGCTCGAGATTATATGTTAAATATTGAATGGTCACATATGAGACAAGCATGTTCAAAACCCTTTTTGTGAAAGAAAATGTGATTGGAATTGATAGTGAAGATGGTTTGATTGGATGGTGCTGTGTGCGCACTGGGAATGTGAAAGACTCCTTACTAAAGATTCCAATCACATTTTCTTTCACAAAAAGGGTTTTGAACATGCTTTTCTCATATGTGACCATTCAATATTTAACATATAATCTCGAGCATAGCGTAACCTAAGCATGATATTCTAGGGTGACAAGGGTGGAGGGATATTCAATGTCAAAAGGGGCTTTACAATTATTTAGGTCATATCTAATCACTTTATTTGAACATAACTCTTTTGTGATTGAATATAAGGCATGTATATACTTGAAAACAGTTAACATACTTCATTTCAAAATATTAGGCTAGACATGATCAAGGGATTGAGACTTGCCTTGCAATGTTGGGTCTAGTTACTTAGACGATTCTTCGAAGATTTCTTCTGCTCCTCCAACCTCTGGTTCCATGGCGGATGCAAATAATACACACATACCCTATATAAGCATACAGAAGATAGTCGTCATCGAAAATGATACATAAAGTATATCATGTATGCAGGGGAAAGGTTTGGACAAAGCCACTTGGGTGCTGATTGAAGAGATGGGCTCGAAAGGGGTTGAATGTCGAAAGGCTGACATTCGGTCCACGGCTGGACATAGCCTTAAGTTGGTCTTAGGTAGGTTTTCTGTAGAAGTGGCAGAAGAGAAAGTTGTAGAATACAACTCCAGGAATCTAAGGGACAAGGCGGCATTTCAATTGCTCAAGTGAAACAGGTCTAAATCACTCAATGCCACTGGTGGACACTGGGAATGTGAAAGACTCCTCACTAAAGATTCATAAGGACTAGAACCTTGTGTTGTGCCTCTACGCGGCATGAAAAACGTACCAACCACTTGCCCGGTTATGGGACGGGCGCAACTTAGTAGCTTTCTTTAGTATTAGCTTTTCCCTGCAATGGTTGTCGATCCGGTTTCTTGCGAGAACTGGTGGGCCACTGAGGGCCATGAGTGATGTGAGTTCAGAAAAATTATGAGAGGAAACGATGGAAAGAAGGAAGACGCCCTCTGCCAGATTAAGTCGTGCGCGGCTGTAATCAAGAGAGGCTATGTGTCTTGCGAGAACATAGACCCTGGCTAGGAAGTAAGGTAGTGGGGAGGACCCACAACGGTACTTGAGACTTAACTGTCTATTTACCGGGCAGGGAATTGTTAATGCTAGGACTGTAAATTGTTGTGTCATCTCAGCCTTGTCACATGTGTAAAAGTCGCGTGGAGCTGGCCTGACTTGAAAGTTGAGTGATCAGTGGATTAAGGTGGTACACCTTTGCCAAGTATAAAAAGTATCAGATACTCTGAGCTCCCAGGTTATGGAGTCTGCGTGCGGTGGATTCTATCCACGTCGATGCTGCACAAGTGGCTTTTGGAAAGTTTTTTGCAAAATTTGAGTAAAGTGGTGACTCATGGAAGACCGCCACACATAACATTTTTGAAAATCTAGCTTAGGATTTTAAAAGTCTCGCTTTTGAAAACAAAAACCTTTTCTTCAAACTAAGTGTGAAAATCTATTCTATTCCTATATATATATGAAACCAATACCTCTTTCCTTGAAAACCCCTCATCTATATACCTGCATTCTCATAACGAGACTTGCTGAGCATTGTGTAAAAACATGCTCACCCTTGCCTTTCACACAAATTCAGAAGAAAGGATTCGCGGATCCTGATTCCTTTAGCCTTGAGCACCTAGAAGAGGAAGGAATCTTTCAAGACGATTTGAGCTTCTAGGAGGGTCATGCGCCAAGTTGAGTTCGATGTGGTAAAGGCCCGAGCCAAACCGCTGCAGAAGGAAATGAAGACCTTTGTTGTTGCTTTGTGTTATATTTCTGTGTTCGGTACTCGATACCGTTTCTTTTTGATTCTTGATTTTGAAAAACTTTCTACTTTTGTATCAACTTTAATTAATGCCATCCTTGGCATTATGATAATGTAATAGTGGTCCTCGTGACCTTGTACTTGTTTTATCTATTCGCTTTATTGTTTAAAGTAAATCCTGTTGTTGTGAGCTTGTGATGTACCTTTCTGTGTGCAATCCACCTGGGCGGTTGCCACCGGAATCCTCAAATGAGGGTCCCACACCACCTCCTCGGCGACGAAGACGCCGACCATCGCCACCCTGGCCCACATTGTGCCCGGTGCTCAGGTCCGGGGGCCCGTCATCGGCAGTGATGGAACCGGCACTGGGCGGGAGACCCCCTTGCTTTCCGCAGGGGAGGTCGACCACTACGCGGAGGGCCTGCAGACCCAAAAGGTCCAGGCCTACGTCTCAGAGGGGACGCTCCGTGAGCGTTTTGGGGAGCTTCGGTCTCTCCAAATCCAGGTACTTACCCGAACCGGTGGGTGCTTCCTTTTGGCCCCCTAAACCCGAATTTTTTCTAACTCGGGAGTTTGTAGGGGGCAGCCATTACCTGGGGGCTTGAGCAGCGCATCGGCCGGCTGCTGAAGGATGCGGAGGACAGGGCCGCCGCCTTCCTGGGGCAGCGGGATGAAGCCCTCCAGGAGCTGGCCCGGGTCCGGGCCCAAGTCCGTGTCTCCGAGGCTGTCAACGACCGCCTCCGGCGGGAGGCCAAGGAGAAGGAGGAAACCCTCCAGGAGCTCGAGGGCTCGAGTGTCCGGGCGGTGATGGACGTGGGCCGCTCCGTCCGCTCAGACCTCGAGGGCCTTGGCGTGAGCCTAGGCTCCGGGAGCTTCCCCGAGTTTTCGAGCCCTTGCGCCGGGAGGTGGAGCAGCTCGCCGGGGACTTCTACGACCGGATCATCCGGGTGAGGTTCCCGGCACCGGCGCCTCCGAGAGCAGATGCCCCGGCCCCGGTGGAAGCCCCCCGGGGGGAGGACGCCAATGACAAAGTATGAGCCTGTCGCGCCCCGAAACTGGGAGTACGACTACTCCTGTAGAGACCTAGCTCGCTGCAGCTAGTCCCATATATGCATAGCATACACATACCCTTGACTTCCCAGGATAAGTCAAGCACAGGAGTATATTCACATTGCAACAGAGTAACTTACAAAATAGTTAGGTCGTGTGGCCTGCTGGCCTTAATATTACATAAAGAGAATACAATGCCTTCGCGGCATACATGGTTCAGCAAAATAACATCTACACAGCAGAAGATAGGTGACCCTCCCACAAAGAGAAGTGGACGGCAGAACAACACACATTAGGGCTCTGGTGGAACTGACACTCCTCCTTCTGGATCCAAGAAATTCTCCATGCCTTCGTCTTGATTATTGAACGCTCCATCTACTGATTTGTAGATTGCAAGAGTGAGCACTTACGTACTCAGCAAGTCATAAACCTAGACTAGTCAAGAATTATGGATGTTTGTAAAATAGTCTTTTCTTTCATACCTCATCTCATCTTATCTCATGGCAGCACTTTTAATAATATTGCATCGCTATTCACGTTCACTAGATTATAGCACTACCGCGACACGTTGACACACGACAGCACTCCTTCTCATGACAACACATGTCATTTGGGTAATCTTGATTTAACAAATTATTTATTTAGAAAATATACTTGTGTCACACCCTGTGGATTTAATCCACCGCAACAGACTCCTAAAACTCGGGAGCTTGCAAGGAGGTAGCAGCAAAGTAATTGATGCCGGTGACTTGACTGGCCGGGCGCAGGCGCGACAACAGTGATGGTGATGCGATGGTGCACAGGCGATGGAACGGTTTATCAAACTGTTGCTTCTTCGGGACGCAATGGTGTCGGGTGGTGCAAGGCAGTGGTGACAATGGCTGGCAAAGCAAGCAACGTGGCGAGGAGTTGCTGACAACGGTCGCGGTTGCTGCTGCTGGTCGCGCACAGCAGCAAGTGCTATTCAACGGCGTTGCCACGACGATGGCTAGGACACAGACGCGTGTGCACATGCAAACACAAGTGAGCACGAGCTCAGGCGCAGGCGAGGCTTGGCCGGCGGCGAGCGAGCACGACGCAAGGATCATGGCGAGCTCTGGTCGTGAACTAGCTGCTGTCCTGGTCGAATTTGGACTGATTTGCAATATCTGATTCTTGGCTTTGGACTGATCTGTAATTTTGGAGTTTTAGATGATTAGGGTTGAATTTGATTCTGCTGATTTGGCAAACTTGATTGAACAGATGATTTGGCATAGATTGAAGATAAAATTTGAGACGTTTGAATGATTTTTGATATAAATTGAAAATAGAGTAGATTAGGGTATTTGAAATCTGAGTTTCAATTGATTTCGAATTCTGGCATTTAGAATCCGATTTTGAGATACTCATAAAAGAAGATTTTGTGTTGAAAAGCATTTGGGACATGTTCCCTAAATCAGATTTAGATTGGAGATGATTTGTAACATTTTGCCTTTTCAGGCTTCTGAAAAATCTGGAAAAGGACTGATCTGTGATACTTTTGGACTAATTTGCGAAAAAGGCTTATATAATAAAATCTGACTGCCAACTTTTTTTGGTTGAGGGTATTGGCATACCCATGATCATAATCCAAGAATAATCTGGTCTGAACTTGGTCAAGGTTTTGATTAAATCTGAATTTAGGGTATTTAGGGTAATCAACTTAATTTCTGTTTTCGAAAACAGAAGTTTTGACAAATCTGGGATTTAGAGATGGAATTGAATCTGGCTTCTGAAGACTTTTAAATTCAAGGTAACTGATAGATCATATTTGAACAATCTGATCTTGATTTGGGGTACATAGGAAAGATTTGGGGATTTAGGGTTTCAGATAGATACTGATCTGGCTACTACTACAGATACATGCATGCTGTTCATGAGGAAAGTTTTCACCCCTAAACTCAGGGTGTTACAGATCTATCCTCCTTAAAGAAATCTCTCCCCGAGATTTACCTAAGGCAAGGAAAGATAAGAATAGAGATAGGTTCACTGAAAATTCTCTTCCTTCTTCCAAGTAGCTTCTTGTTATGAATGATTTCCCACTAAACTTATATAATCTGATATGGAGTATTCTAAAGGTACTTGCTTTATATGCATTTCAACTTCAAATGTAATTGCTTTTAACATGAACTTGCAGTACCAGGACCAAATAATATTAAGGCAAATGCAAACTGAGTCAAAAATCTACCTTGAAGAATGTCGGTGGTGTTTCCTGCTTCTCGGATGTAGTTTAACTTTCCTCCTGGAATTGCTATTGGTGTTCCATCTCTTCCTCCTCCTCGGTTGGCCATGCTTCCTCCTCTTCCTGGTGGAGTTCCTCTAAAATTCTGTGGTTGTGACACTGATAATCTGGGTGCTTCTGGTTGTGTTCTTGCCTGTGACCTGGCAATAGATGATGGAAGTCGAATCCAAGGACAAAATTCCCTACGATGTCCACGCTGTCCGTAGTGGAAACAATGGATGTTCATGTGAGGGCAATCCTTTTGAAGATGATTTCCTCTGCAGTTTGGGCACATCGCCATTGCTGGTCTGGGAGTTTGATATGATGGTCGAAAATTGGAGGTGATGGGAGCTTTTCCTCTTGTTGGGTCTGTTTGTGGTCGCGCTTGCTGAAGCATCTTCCTCTTCTGATTTTCTTCTCCTATATTCCTCTTCTCCTCTATCTTTAGGACTCTGTTTACTAGTGTCTGAAGTTCAGTTATCTCATGGGAGGCGATTTGGTACTGTAGGTAGTGTTGAAGTCCTTCTGTAAAGCGTTCTATTTTCTTCTCCTCAGTATCAACATCTCCAGGTGCATACCGGGCTAGGTGAGTGAACTGGTGCAGATATTCTGTAACTGTCTTGTTTCCTTGAATCAAATTACTGAATTCCCGACGTTTGGCAGCTATGACGCCAGTAGGTACATGAAATTTCCGAAATTGTTCCTTAAATTCCGTCCAGGAGATGCTATCTTTGTCAAGGTGAGCCTCCTAGTAGTTCATCCACCATGCAGCTACAGCTCCTACTAACTGATTTGATCCAAACAAAACCTTCTCTCGGTCGCTGCATGGGACTGTGTCTAGTTTCCTCTCGATATCCCTTAACCAATCATCTGCAACCATGGGATCGGTCGCACTAGAGCATGTTGGTGGACGGGTCTTTTGGAAATCTGTTAATTTGGTTCCTACAATAGTTCCTTCTGTTGTCCCAATTGGCAATATCTGAATTATCTGAGCCAACAACTGAGTATGGGCCATCTGAGCTACCTGTCGATTCTTCTCCATTGACAGAAGAATTTCCTGTAGACTGAGTTGTTCATTCTGGGGCGGATTGGAACTCTGAGATCCTTGCTGAAACAAAGGGTCTCTTATCTTAGTATCTTCTTCCTGCGGAGTCTGTTCCCTGTCTTCTCCACTGCTTCGGGATCTCCTTCTGGTATCAACAATGGTGGCTCTGAAAAAGGTTTAAACTGATCTAACTAACTAGGGCCAACTAAGACAACAATTCAGAAATTAATGCAGACTACTTTAATGCATGAAATACTTGGGCTACTAGCCATAATACACAAGTTAACCATTGCAAAAGCAACAGCGAATCACAAGGCTATCAAGAGCATCACTAGCTCGATCTACACCAATCCCTAAAACACTCTGAGACAACAGAACGCACTCTCACAATCTTACCGAATTTTTAGAAAATCCAACTAAGATTTTAAAAGTTTTTAGGAGCTACAAAGCTCATTATTTTTATCAAAATAAAGCTTTCAATCAAATAGTTTCTAAATAAATTACGTCTTCCTGGCACAGCCAATCCCTAACGGTGTTGTCCAACAGTCAAGTTCTCATGTTGCTCTGATACCAACTTTTTCTCGCGCCCCGAAACTGGGACTACCACTACTCTTGTAGAGACCTAGCTCGCTGTAGCTAGTCCCATATATGCATAGCATACACATACCCTTGACTTCCCAGGATAAGTCAAGCACAGGAGTACATTCACATTGCAACAGAGTAACTTACAAAATAGTTAGGCAGTGTGGCCTACTGGCCTTAATATTACATAAAGAGATTACAATGCCTTCGCGGCATACATGGTTCAGTAAAATAACATCTACACAGCAGGAGATAGGTAACCCTCCCACAAAGAGAAGTGGACAGCAGAACAACACACATCAAGGCTCTGGTGGAACTGACACTCCTCCTTCTGGATCCAAGAAATTCTCCATGCCTTCGTCTTGATTATTGAACGCTCCATCTACTGATTTGTAGATTGCAAGAGTGAGCACTTACGTACTCAGCAAGTCATAGGTAAGAATAGATACATATAGTAGTGATGACATAAACCTAGACTAGTCAAGAATTATGGATGTTTGTAAAATAGTCTTTTCTTTCATACCTCATCTCATCTTATCTCATGGCAGCACTTTTAATAATATAGCATCGCTATTCACGTTCACTAGATTATAGCACTACCGTGACACGTCGACACACGACAGCCCACGGCAGCACTCCTTATCATGACAACACATGTCATTTGGGTAATCTTGATTTACCAAATTATTTATTTAGAAAATATACTTGTGTCACACCCCGTGGATTTAATCCACCGCAGCAGACTCCTAAAACTCGGGAGCACGAAGTATTCGAATACATTTTTAACTCTGCAGAGAGGTACCAATTTACCCGCAAGATATTCCACTTTCAAACCCTTCCTATCGAAATGATTGGACCCCTGACTCACTTCATACTGTGAGCGGCAAGGTGGAGATAACAAGAACTTTTGTTATGTTTCACTTACAATTCACCCCTGACCCTGCAGTTTTCTTCACACAAACCGCAGTTGTGGCGGGTTATACCCCCACCCCTAAGCCTCTTCCCATTACTGGGTCAACGTGCTTGATCATAATACGTGGAGGAGCTGAACCCCGTGAGTTTAGTGTATTGTTTTCCATCTCATGCAGGGGTTTCATGTGCGATCCACATAAGTACTTGTTCAGGCCTGGCCCATACCAGGCTCGCTGACCAATTATCCAAAATTGGGTCCTCACGCACGTCTGCTCCGGCAGGAGTGTTCGTTGAACACTTGGAACATCCTTCGATCATGACTACAGTCGAGGATGATCCGGTAACAGTCTGCGTTACCAACTTTGGATAGGAACGAGATTGGACTCATCCATTGAGGGTCTATCTCAAACACGGACCCTGCCCGAGGATGAAACCGAAAGCGATCGGTTAGTTCAAAAGGTGCGTCTATACAAGCTCATAGAAGGAGTTTTGTATAGAAAAGGTACTCAAGGAGTATTTATGCGCTGTGTATCCCAAGAAGGTAAATCCCTCTTGAGAGAAATTCATGACAGTGTATGCGGTGCGCACGTGTCATATCGTACACTGGTCGGAAAGGCTTTCTGACAAGGATTTTATTGGCCTTCAGCACTTGATGATGCCAAGAATATGGTCAAGACGTGTCCTCAGTGTCAATTTCATGCAAGACAGGTTCATCAACCTGCCTATGCACTACAAACCATTCCTCTTTCATGGCCCTTCGTGGTTTGGGGAATGGACATTGTCGGTCCTATGCCACAAGCGGCCAATGGATACAAGTTCTTGTTCGTAGCCATTGACATGTTTACAAAGTGGATTGAGGCCGAACCAGTATGCAACATTACTGCTGCTGTAGCACAAAAGTTCTTCCATAAGAACATTGTGGCTCGATTCGGTGTTCCAAATCGTCTCATTACTGATAACGGTTCCCAGTTCGCTAGTGGTCTTTTTCTGGATTACAGCGATCAGGTTGGAACCAAGGTGTGCTTTGCTTCTGTAGCTCATCCGCAGAGCAATGGTGCCGTTGAACGTGTGAACGAGCAAATATTGCAAGGCATCAAAAAACGTGTTTTTGATTGCCTTAAAACACGCTCGGGGGCTTGGGTAGATGAGCTCTACACCGTTCTATGGGCACTACGGACTACCTCTAGTCGAGCCACCGGTGAGACACCTTTCCATCTGGTATATGGGGCTGAGGCCGTGTTACCTATTGAAATTAGTATTGGTTCTGTTCGGACAGATCAATTCGAACAAGTTGATCAGAACGAACAACGATTGCAAGATCTCATCCTCCTAGAAGAAAAACGTGATCGAGCTTTGATCAAGTCCGCGGTATACTTGCAAGCTTTGCGCAGGTATCATAACAAAAGGGTGCGACCACGTAGTCTTCACGTGGGCAATCTGGTTTTGCGTAAAATACAAAACCAATCTAGTCGCAACAAGTTCTCCCCACAATGGGAAGGTCCCTATACTGTTATTTCGGTGCCTCGACCAGGGTCAGCTCGGATAGTGATGGAGGGTGGTCGGATCTTATCTAATACTTGGAACATCAACCAACTACACAAGTTTTACGTGTAAGTGCCTAATCCCTTTTCCTTTTCAATTAGCATGGTTTGACAAAACGGGCGCTTTTATGTGTTTCATATGTGGATTATTCCTTTTTTGCCCGTATATGTAACGAGTCTGGCTCAGGGGCTGGTCGCTAATAGTTATATTGTCACAATATCTTGATCGGATTCGCTGGCCGAGCTCATGATCACTTCCAGACAAGACACCCTCAATAAGCCGTTTCTCAACGCACACGGGGCTTGCTGGCATGTCCTTGATCATCAGAGTGGCTGCTGGTTTGCAATAAGATTGGGTATTGTGTTTAGTATGCTTGTTAGCCTGGTCGGGTATCCCTTGTTGTCGCTACACATATATTTCTCCTGTGCTCATAATACTAAGTCTTCAGTATACATAATCACAGGCAGGGGCTAGGGGAATATGGTCGCAACATGAAACAAAGAAAAGTGTTCCCTTTTTTTTAAAAAAAATGCATGCATTTGCATTGTATAAATTGTGTTTGTATTGATACAAGAATTTACAGTATGCCGAGATCGTTCAAGAGTTTCTCGACAAGAGGTCTAACCTCCTCCATGATAGACCCAAGCTGGTCTTCACTCTCAACCTCTGCTTCTTCCGCCGCTACGTTCAGATCAACATTTGGGCCATGGTGAAGACGAAGTCGGCAGAGGATGGCGGAAGCAGTTGATCAAACTCCTGATTTGATCGCCTCCTTTTGTCACCTGGTATCTTCAAGAAGATACTCGAGAAGTGACTCTGCTTGGGTCGCGACCAGTGTGGTCCAGTCGCTAAGGCTGAGGTCGTCCACCATAGTTTCGACCACATCAGCCCTCAGCAAACCAGCCACCATCTTTAGTTTTTCGAAGATGTTTCCATGAGCACTGCTCCAGGATGAGAGTGATGTGCTCAAATCATTATTCTCTCTGCGAACAGAGTCAAGGGTCGCCTGGAGGGTTGTCTTCTCCTGATCGAGTCGGCTTATTTGGTCATCTCACACTGCAACAATAGGCCATTACAAACAACTCATACGATGAAGTTAATCTATTCTGGACAGAGGTATACTTACAGGAGAGCTGTGATCGCATTTTCTGGAGTTCACTCTCCAGGAACGAGATGTGGGTGGCTGCCCGGAATTCTTGGTTTTCCCAATCAGCGAGGCTCTTCATCAAATAAGCATTTTCTCTGTGACAGAAGAGATGGATATCAAGATAAGGACTTGCATTTGAATGAGTAAAGACATGTCTTCCTTACCGCTGCAGGCGACCTGTTTCCTCTTCTGCAGCCTCGATGCTATCCATCATAGACATCGACATGGTCGCCATGCGGGTCATTTCCTATGACAAGGAAGGAGATCAGTTTCAGAACAAAGATGCTCTTATGGAAGCACAAAACTCACAGGGAATGTTCAATGTACCTCCACATACTCCCGGAATGAGAGTTTTCTTGGTGCAACCGAAGGTTGAACCACTGGGTTCTCTTTATCCCCAGCAGGTCCAGCGGATGATTCTCCCTGCTGGTTTTTATTCTTCGCTAAGGCTGCAAATTCCAATACATCTGATTGGACTACTGTAGATAGCCTATCAACCATAACCCGAACGACTTATCAAACCAAAGGGATGGAGCTTTGCTCCCCGGAGATCTTAGTCGCAGGGGAAGTCCCAATGCTGGCCGAGGCCGCTGAAGGGCTAGGCACTGGACTTCTGTGCCTGAGCAGATGGAAATGTCATTAGTTGAGATTTCTATAAGTAACCTTTGAGATCTAACCTTGTCCTTACAAGGGAGGTTTCTTACCTTACTCGGAGTCCCTCCAATTTTTGGGATTTCGAAGAGGGTTCCCCAAGGAAAAGGGGAAAAGGGGACAATCGTCATTTGTCCTGGTCTTCCTCTTCATAAAGAGGACTCTACCTTTTTCTCCCTATGTGCACAAATTCATGAACATGCGCATGAGAAATGATAAAGACTGAGACTGGGATGATCCTTACCTGGGTAATCTCTTCGGTTGGCGGGCATACAACCTTTGGACCAGGTGTTTCCTGGACCATAGAAATCAGGACTTCATCTGAGACCACAGGGTTGCCGGCGGTCGTGATGTCCTATTCTATTATTTCCGCCCCAGGTGTCAGGAGTGGCGTGCTCGCCGCCCCAGGGCTGGCAGCAATCGCCTTGTGGTAGATGGAGGCGATGTTTTCTTCCCCCTGCATGAGCATTGCTTAATTGATGTTCATAGACGAATAATGACCACCAAGACTGTGAAAGAACTTACCACAGTCACCCCTTCTGTCAAGGGGAGTGGTGTAGCAAGTCCTGAAGCTTCTTGGGCTTCAGGTACTGATACTTCACCCGCAACCACAGGGTTATCAGTGGTCGTGGGGCCCGCCATGGTCGTTCCAGGTCTCGCGGGCAAAGGCAAGACTTCGCTAGACAGGGAGGCGATCGTCTTCCTCTTACGGTGGATTAGAGGGACGTCATTTTCCTCCTCCTCGCTCCCTTCGCCCTGTACGACGAAGAAGTGATTCTGGTTTGTACCTAGGGGAATAGAGGGCATTGAGTATCTTATTTCGGAAGAGGGAGCCTTTGTAGAGGAAGCCTCTCCCAGAAGTCCCTTAGACTTCTTGGGAACGCTTTCCCTTGTTCCGCGCTTTGAAGAGACTTTCTTTACTCTTTTCAGAGCCGGCTTTCCCAAAAGGCCGACGTCTTCAGCTGGGCGTGTTGCCTCACCGAACTTTCCCAAGAGCTGTATCATTCGAGTTGTTCTCATTAATACAAGGTCAGTGGATGTTCTGCAAATGGAGCTTGGCAAGAAAGTCTGTACCTTTCGGCGCTCTTGTCTAAGGTCGTCACTGGCATTGATCAAACTCTACGGGCGAGGCGACCCTCTAGCTCCCTCCACATCGGCACTGTATGCCTTGAGGAGGTAGTTCGTCCGTTTTTTGATTTTGGACGAACCCAGAGCTGTGTCACAAGCATACAAGTTAACAAATACAATATTTCGGAAGAAATTTGTGTTTTTGTTGACTAGAAGGCGTACCATTGTTATAGTCCAAGGTGCTATCTGCCATGGACTGTATCTCCCAAGCTGGATGAGCCCTTTCATGCAAGGGGCTTACCTGGTTCTTCACAAAGTTGCGAATGATATCGCGAGTAGTTAGTCCCTCTTGGACTAAGTGAAGTATCACTTGGGCCTGTTTCTTCTGCTCCGCTCTTAGAGCAGGAAGAGAATCCAACTCATTGGATTTCTCTGGCCGAGAGTTCTCAAACCACAACCCGCTCTCAGATGGAGGGGTGCAGTAGAACCACTTCTGGTACCACCCGTGCACGGAATCTCGCTGGGGTGGGTAGGGATACTCCTTCTTCTCCCTTATCCAGAAGTAAATGCATCCGGCGGCATTGGCGCTCTTCGACCATGCCGAATAATAGAAGCGCCGGAAGAGCTCCACGCTTGGGAGCACTCTGACGAAAGCTTCGCATAAGTGTTGGAAGATCGCTAAGATCAAGACAGGATTAGGGTGGAGATTCACCAACTCCAACCCGTAATGCTCCAAGATCCCCTTCAGGAATCTGCTCTTGGGGAATCGAAATCCGCATCACAGGTATTCCTTGAAAACCACCAACTCGCCCTCTTGGACGTTTGGGGTTTCTTGGTCCTTCTCCGCGGGTCGCCAATGAATTAGCAGCCGTGGAGGAAGGATCTCTTCCTTCTCCAACACCACCAGACTCTCCTCCGCGTGGTGGACTGATCGGCTCCAAGACGCCATTTTTTGCAAGAGATTGTGAGAAAAAGCTGGTGGCTTTTGGGGCGATGCAAGACGAAGGATGAGGGTTTTGTGCGGTGGAAGTTCTAAGGCTAGATGCTGGTTGTGTGGCTTCCTCAGGAAGCTACCTGGTCCTTTTATAGGCCCGAGGCAACGTTCCACTGAGGGCAACGTTCCATTGAATAATTTATTCATTTCCCATAATGGATGTTTTCTCTTGGAAACCCGTTATGCATTCCCCGCACCGAATCTGAAACAAAACGTATTCTTTGTTACAAATATTGGGGATTAGGGTGAATATAAGAATGTGAAAGCTTTACAAGGATTTTCGGAGGACATTATCCTTCATGTTTTTTGTAAATTTTCACGTGTTGGCCACAATGTGTTCCTGTGATCACTTTAGAATGTGCATTTTGATCATAAAGATGTTTTATGATCATTGCGAAAGGGTAATTGCTGTGCATGCAATTATCATCCGGTCAAGTTGTTGTGTTGTCGAAACTGCGACTCTGATCGGACTTCAATCTTGATCGCAATGATAGTTCTGATCGGATTTCAGTTCTGATCACGATAATAGTCCTGATTGGATTTCGATTTTGATCGCGACTGTCGTTCTGATCGCGGTAGTAGTACTGGTCATAATATGACATATTAATACATTTCTAATCGCAGTGCTCAGATTTACTTGTGTATGTGTGGTCGTGAAGACATTACTTATGGCCATATATTCGCACAGAGGTTATGAGGAGTTGTCAAATTATGTAAGGAAAAAGAAATCTTTATTTCTGGCAATCCTTGCATACAAAAGGGATACAGGCGACCAGAGCATTGACCTGATCCGAGAGGAGTTTACAAAGTTCTCCTAGGGACATATTGGCATCAGTAGGATCTACACTGACGGCCCCAAGGGAATTGGTAACTACTCTAAGCCTATCTATGTCATCCCTAATAAGAGACGCATTACCATCCCTGATCGAATCGGAGAGTTCTCGCTGTTGTCGAGCGTAGTCCCTCTCCAGGAGGAATTGGTGCACCTCTTTGTGGGATCTGTCCAAACATTCTGCCAGGTGCAGAATGGCCGAAGACATCTCTTCGATCTTCTTCTCCAAGGCCACTTTTTCCCCTTGGAGAGTCTGTTCGAAGGAGGGAGGACGAATCTCAGCAGGCTGATCGTTGGGGGCTCCCACAATTTTTGTCTCCTACACATGAATGTGTTAGTTCAACAAGTTAAGACGACCACAGATGAATTGAAGATAGTTACCAATCCTCACAAGTGAGAGGTTGAAGTATCTCCCCCAGAAAGTAGATCACCCGACAAAGGCCGAGGATAATCATATGGTGGAAGTGCAACCTTCCCACCAGAAAATTATTTCCCCAACACAAGTTGAGAATTATCTGATCGCGGAAGTATAGCTTGCCAACCAGAAAATTGGTCACCCGTCAGAAGACGGGAATTATTGGGATGAAATGGAGAAAGGTAGGAAGGCCTTGAAGGGTTATCATGGACCTCTAAAGGTGAAGATGAATGTTCGACCTGCCGAGGTGCACAAACGGGGAGAACCACCGGAACCAAAGGAAGAGAGAACGGTGGTGCATTTTTCGCCCTTGTACCACTTGAAGATCCCTCGTCAACCTTGGATTTCTTCCTTGGAGGAACCTGGTCTTCGGTCATCTGTGAATTTCTGAAAAAGTGTTCGAGGAAATGATCAGAACGTAAGATGGCAATATAGACCAACGAAATCTAGAAGAGACTTACCATCTGTGAATCTTGGTCGAATTCATGTACCATTTCCTCTTCGTCGCTCTCAATCTTGATGATGCCTTTAGCTACCATTGAGATGAAGATGGGAGAGAAGGGAAAATAACTGTAGAAAAGACTTAGCCGGGGAAAAGATTGTGAAAGTTTTAGGCTAAAGGGCTCTAGTATTTATAGCCCTGGAGGTGACGGTTCATTTTTCGAGCGCCTAGAGCTTTTAAAACATTTACAATGTTATCTTGAGTTAAAAAAGAATTCTACGGCGCCATCATTACCTGTCAAAAACCGCTCAGAGATCGTCTCGGGAAATAAACCACAACGCTTAGTGCGCCACTAAGTGAAGGATTTGAAGCGTCGGGTCACTTATCCAATGTAAGTCTTAAAATTTGAAGTAAATATGTGTTTTCGTTTTCTTCAAATTTTGGGGCTAGCTGACGAGGATTGTTACCCAAGCTAGTTCAGAATAAATGCACGTCTGGTTCAAGACAGATTCGAACTAGGTGAGTGTCCGTTGATGTGATCTGAAGCTGTCCAAGGAAGCGCGGACACATGGTCACAGGCTCTACGCGATCAGGCCGCAGATAGTGCGCTGTCCGAAGCCCGTATGCAATGCGAGGACAAAAGGTCACAGATAATACGCGGTCAGATGACTGTGGATAACGCGCGGTCAGAACAACCTCGACTAGGAGACACGGGTTGCTTAGACCTTACAACAAGCATATCCCGAGTATCCCAAAGATTCCTCCACGTGCGGAGACAACCGTCAGGAGGTTAATATGTGCAGTCATTTCTTAATTACACGTGTTAAGCCTGTGTGGAGGTTAAAGTGCAGTTGCCAAAACTGTACCCGAGCAACTGTTCGAAGCCGTTATGCCTTGGCGCCTTTTCGACCAGTATAAAAGGGTAAGCCAATGCATCAGACGAAGAGGGGGATAAAAAAGATCAACAGAAGACATTAGATTAAATCTACTAGCTTTCATAGGCCTCTTTAGTAGTGTTTTGTGTAACCACACAGGAAAGATCTTCGCCTGTGAAGATCTTTTCCACAATCTTGTAATCTTCTTACACATAGTGAAATCCTAACAAGACATAGGGCTGTTACTCCCACCATCGAGAGCCCGAACCTGTCTAAAACTCTCTGTGCTTCAACTTGCTTTGGTTCATCATCCCTTCCCGGAGGGACACCCTGAAAGGTCCACAACTCACAAAATTCTGCATAAGTTTGACTAAGGACCCCGAGTCTGAATCGTCGACACACAGTTCGAAGGAATAGCACTACTCTTTATTTCAAAGAGGAGCTTGTACACGTCGAATGTTCATGTCTATGAGTTCTATGCCTTTGTGTTAGATAATCTATCTATCCTATTACAAGGTATTTATTGTCTAATCGATTGAGATTGTATCAGACTCGACAACTGACTAAACCTAATCGTATAGGACTCAGTTATATATTATATATCAGACTAGTACTGACCATATTGAATTACTACTGACTAGATAGAGTTCGATTCCGAATCCGAGTTCGACCTGCTGAGATCCTCTCAGATCATGACTCTCCTATTGAGAAGTAGCCAACTCCCATTGGTGACCAACTCGATCAAAACTAAAGATGCGGAAATTGGGATTGACCATCTTGATGGGTGTACCACTTTGCTGCTCGTGCACATTGATCTTTCTGTTCTACTCGAAAAGTCTCGTGTGCTGCTTTGGGTGGTCGTACCTTCTTCTCCAAAATCATGTCTTTAGCAAGAGGTGCTTCTCGTTGATAGACAAAGTCTTTAACATATGGTACTATCGTATCGAGCTCATCATCCAGTATTAAAGGCTTGAAGAGTTTAAGGTGTTCAACATTGACAACTGAGTAAATATCCATGTATGGAGGTAACTTGAGCTGACAACCATTAGTACCAATTCCTATAGGGCCGAATCGGCGGTACCCTACAATCTCTCTAAAAAAAAAGCATTAGTACCAATATTTCTCAAAATCCGAAAAGGACCACAACGAATTGGTTTAAGCTTTTTACCTTCACCGTTTAGCCTCTCTTTGCTTAGATGTAACCATACCAGATCACCTTCTTGGAATTGAGCTTCAACTAGGTGTCGATCAAGTCACGCTTTATACCTGAGCTGAGTTTTAAGCAAGTTCTGTTCAACCTCACCATGGAGTCGTTGAATACCTTCCAGGAACTTTTGTGCTCGATCCTGATCAAATTCTACCTTGATGTTCTGCGTAGAGGTAGGGTTCACAAACTCCATGTCGAATGGACTTCGTGGTAGAAATCCCAAACAAACCTCAAAAGGAGGCTTCCCAGTTGAACAATGCACTACTTGATTAAAAGCGAACTACAGGTACGGTATACTTTCATCCCAAGTCTTCTGATGCTTAGAGTTATATCCCCTCAAGAGATGAGTGACTGTTCAATTTACCACCTCGGTTTGACCATCAGTTTGAGGATGAAACGCAATACTCCTCGTCAGCTTTGTATCCATCATCCTCCAAACCGATCACCAAAAGTGACTAAGGAATCGGGTATCACGATCAGACATAATAGAATTTGTCAGTCCAAAATGTGTCTAAACGTGCTGAAATAATACCCGAGCTGCTTCTTCTCTCGTAATAGTCTTCTTACAAGGTATGAGGACTATCATCTTGGAGAACTGATCAACAAACACAAAGAGATAGTCATTGCCACATCGGGTCTTAGGCAATCCTCCCAAGAAATCTACGAATATACTTTCCCATGGTCGTGACAAAACTGGCAAAGGAGGGTACAAACCCAATTTTCGGTTTGCCAGTTTGGAGATGTGCAGAGACCATAGTCTCGAACAAAACTAGCCACATCCTGCTACATCTTTGGGCAAAACACATGTCGCTGAAGATTTTGCAAGGTCTTCATTACCCCGAAGTGACCAGTAACCTTCAATGTATGCGCGTCTCATAACCACTGTACTCGAGGTGCTCCACAAGGTATACAAAGCAAATTTCCTTTGTATAAGAGTCCTTCTCGATGAACAAACTCTGTGGGTTTCCCTGTTTCGAGCTCAGCCAATGCTGATAAAAAATCAGGATCTTCATGTACATCATGGCACAATCCTTGTGACATGAAGGCATGATCTGCATGAACACTAATAAGCAGTGGGCAGTAACTAGTGGTCGTGACAACATGTCAACGAATTTGTTTACGCCCTTCTTCTACTTAATCACCAGGTTGAATTGTTGCAAATACGACATCTACTTCATATGTTGAGCTTGCTGTAGCTTGGATTGAGTTTGCAAAAATTGCTAAGGCTGGTGATCGGTGTGTACCACCGTCTCTTTACCTAAAAGGTAACACCGCCAACGTTTTATGGACTGATGCAATGCACATAACTCGTCGTTGGTCGGATAGTTCTTTTGACGTCCCTGAAATAAGTCGGAGTGATATTCTACTGGTCGACCTTCTTGCATGAGCACTGCGCCCATTACGTAACCTGAGGCATCGGTTTCTAGCTCGAATGGCTTTTGTAGATTCAGTAAAGCCAGAACAGATGCTTCACTGATCTTTTTCTTTAGCAAGAGGAATGTGTCCTCGTGTTTTCCATTCCACTCGAACTTCTAGTCGATCCTAGTTAGTGCATGCAATGGAGAAGCCACTATCAAGAAGTGTCGTATGAACTTTCGAAGGTACTGGCATGCTCCCATAAAACTACGCACTTCCATTACTATTTGCGGTCGAGGCCACTCACGGATCACTTTTACCTTGTCGAGGTCGATTTGTAATGTACCCTTGCCGACCATGAATCCTAGGTAAAATAGAGTTTGCTGGCCGAACTCGCACTTTTTATGGTTGAGGCGAAGTTGATGTTGTCGTAGCTGCTCGAACACCTTTTCCACATGAACTAGGTGCTCATCCCACAAACGACTATAGACCAGTATGTTGTCGATGTAAACAATCACAAAGTCATCGATGAACTATCGCAATACGTCATTCATGAGACGCATAAAGTGGCCGGGGCATTGTAGAGCCCAAACGGCATGACCAGCCATTCGAATAGACCTTGTCACATTTTGAACGCGGTTTTCCAAGTATCCTCCTATCGAATGCTGACTTGATGATACCCTGATTTCAGATCCAATTTCGAGAAGACAGTGGCATGCTTCAATTAGGCTAACAGGTCGTCCATACGAGGGAGTGGGTACCAGTTCTTGATGGTGATTTTGTTCAGGGCTCGGTAGTCGATGCACATCCACCAAGTCCCATCTTTCTTTTTTTGAGGGGAAATAGTAGGAAATTCCTACTGTGATAAATATATTATCAAGCAGATAATAATAAAAAAGTTACAAAAGAAAGTGAAACCAAAACAACAAAGAAGATTACAAAATTTCAATCCATCTATTTAAACCAAGCTTACAAGCTCGTTTAATTCTAAGGAGAATAAGATGTAAATCGAAAATAAATCAGCTCAACCAGACTGCAAATGAACTTGAATTATTGGAAAATCACCTCATTCCTGATTTTCCACATATTCCATAGATCCACAATTACCACTTCCCAATAAAATTCTTCAATTTCCTTAACCTTCTCTTCAAATTTTAGTAACATATCCCAAATATTATCCTCCATAATCCAACAAATTCCAATATTTCTCCAGCAAGTGATAGCAAATGGATAGAGAAAGAAAAGATGAATTTGAGTTTCTAATTCATCATTCTGACAGCAAACACATTGTTGATTTTCCAGATGAAAATGCTTCCTTGTTAGCAACTCTCTAGTATTCAATCTATTATGGAGGAAGATCCAGAAGAAAATCTTTTGTTTATATAGACAACTATTCTTCCAACACCATTTAAAGATATTATGCTCCTGCAAATGACCTAGAATAGCCAACTATACTTTTTTGCTGAATACTTGGCATTGAGAGGATCATTGAGGCACCAAACGTCATTAGATTCTTCTGTCCGTTGAAGATTCAGATGCAATTGAGATAAAAAAGTGAATTGTTGATACGCCATTGGAGACAACGGTAATGTAAAATAATTCACTATCTCTTCCTTAGCCTTAAAATTCCTAATAGAATCTTCCTGATTGACAAAAGAATATAATTCTGCCAATTCATGAGACAGAACATTTTGATGCAATAAATATGTCTAGAGACTGCAAGTCGATCCATTACCAATGACACATTTGAACAACCCTTTGGAAGAATGAAAAATTTTGTGAAACATCTCTCCACCAGAATGAAAGACGCAAAACATCTTCGTGTTCTTGTCATTGCAGGATTTATTCTTCTTCTCGATCGCCATAGCAGTTGTGCTTGCAGTCATGATGTTCTTGACGCCGAACAGGCTTAGCTCAGCACTGATCGATTTCTAAAGTCCAGACATGTATTTCAGAACAGCTGAGGATCAAAGAGTGAGATGCCAATGACCATTGCTTGTCTACGAAACTCCGTCGTATAATCCTGGATGGATTGATCGCGCCGTTGGTGCAATCCATGCCAACGATCCTATTGACGATGGGAACTCGGGTTCCAATCATCGATAGCTGGCACCCACTATTGGGCCTTGAAGACATTTTTACCAAGGTTCATCGTATTCATGGATCCTTTCCCTTGCCTGCACAATTCTGAGAACAAATTCGATCTCGATGATCAAGTAGATGCCATGGACGAAGACAACGTCCCCATCAATGGTGATGACATTACCCTCGAGGCCTTTCCTGAGGAAGCATCATCTCCAATTCCGGTAACGTTCAACAGACAAGAACTTGAGCGAGCAATTGACTTGGCCTCAGCGAGTATTACCGCATCTTAGGACGAGTATGTGCCACAACTCATTGTCTCAGATGACGCGGAAGAAGATGAACTTGACATCCGTCTGGAGAGTTTTTCCCCAGGCAATCTGAAGTCTCTCTTTGATTTTGAGTCAGACTTAGACAAAGATGAGATGCTTTCTCCATCTGCAAACTTTGCCCCTAGGGAAGTCGCCGCACTTTCCGATGAAACCCTTGAGCAACGTGACGCTAGGCAGGAACGAGAACACAAACGGAAAGAGGACGAAGAGCGTAGTCAGCGAGAGACCGAGGTCCGCAAGGTTGCATAGGATTTCCTATGACTTGCGCCAACCCGCGAGGATACCACTACCTGTGACCTTGGTCTGGGAACGTCTCGACAACCACATCTGGGAGGTCGCAGGCGTGGTTACACACCGATCTCGTCTCCAAATTACTCTCCAAAGATTGAAGTGACCACGCCAAAAACTCCACCAGTGCCCAGAAAGAATGTTGAGGACCATATCCAGAGAATTGCACATGCTCTTCGCAATCCTCCCTCTGGTTTAGCGAATGATGATGGGACTATATTCACAAGGGTACTTGCAGATAACCTCGATGAAGTCGCCTTGAGTATTTCTCCCACAGCATCATCACGTTTGACAACCAGAGCACAAGACGGTTCCCATCAATGTTAGAAGAGACGTAACCACGCCTACACCCGACATGACAAGGCCCGGCGAACTGGCACTTGGCGCAATCATAATTGCGTACCAGTGCACTCTCGCTTAGGGCCGCGTCGTGAAATTCCTCAAGTCGATCCCTTCCGCGACCACGGCAATAGTCGCATTGATCAACAACAATGCAGTACGTATGTGGGTTGTAAAGCTTTTTCACCCGAACTATGAAATGTGGTTTGGCCTGATAAATTTAAACCTAGTACGATCGAGAGATTCGACGGGACTCAGAATCCAACCAAACTTCTCTAGATCTACGTCATTGCCATCCAAGCGGCTGAAGGAAATGAACAGGTTATGGCGAATTATTTGCCAACAGTCCTTGAAGGTCCAGCACAGACCTGGTTGTTCAACCAACCAGAAGTACCGATCTACAACTGGGAGATGTTGTGTGACTCTATCCTCCACAACTACCAAAATTGCTATGAGAAGCCCGGTAAAGAGGATGATTTACATTTCCTAAGCTAGACTTTGATGGAGACACTTTGGCAGTTTGTCAAAAGATTTGTAGGAGTGAGGAATACCATTCCTAACATCCCCGATATTTCGGTCATTAGAGCCTTTAAGCACGGTGTCCGATACCGAAGGTTCACGGAGGATTTGAGTATTCATCCCCCGCGATCAGTGTCAGACCTTTTCGACATGGCTGATCAATATTATGACGCAGCTGAGGCTATAGAGTGGAATAGAATGGTGGATAAGGGCAATCTACCTCCTCAACCTGGTTTGAAGACCAAAAAGAAGGAAGATTCGAGCAAGAAGTTTGAATCCTCTGCATGTGGCAAATTAAAGTACCCCAAGAAGAAAGGAGTAGGCTGATTCTGCGAGGTCGCAGTCTTGGACAAGCAACCATATGAGAAAGGTAAATAAGTTCCATTCAATTTAACAAACCTCTTTCCGGTGGTCGAAATGGCGACTGCGCGGACAAATAGACTAACCCGTAGGGAACCAACAAATGGTGTCCATTACACAACGCTTCTAGACACGACCTCAAGAATTATCACACCTAGTTGAAGTGCATGGAAGACATCTATCAAGGTACTACTCCTATGCTGACTATACCAGAACAAGGACAATCCCGAAATACCAAAGACGCCGATGGAGACGAGGTAATGCCATACCAGGCACCTAGTAATCATATTAATGTTATTTTCAGATTCTATGTGTCAGTTTAAAGCTGTTTGCTGGGAGGTAAATAGTGCTGAAGCTCCCCTCGGAGAGCTTCAATTTCCCCGTTGGTTAGATATCTCCCTGACTTTAGCTGGGAAGATTGTCCCAAAGGATTGTCGCAACCTGAGCAACTTCCTTTGGTAATTTTCCACATTATTAGCAATGCTAAAGTGGGACGAGTATTAGTCAACGGGGATAGTTCTCTCGACCTATTATTCACCAAAGCTCTTGACGAGATGCAGATACCTCACTCAAAGATTAAACCAGTGGCTCACCCATTTTTTGGGATAATCCCTGGTTCCTTGATGATGCCCATTGGGAAAATAGTGTTACCTGTACACTGGGAGGACCAGAGACTTTTCGAACAGAGTTGATTACTTTTGATGTAATTGATTTTGATTCAACTTACAATGCTATCTTTGGCAGGCCTTCACTCGCCAAGTTCATAGATGCAACGCACTACGCTTATCAGTGCGTTAAAATACCAGGGCCAAAAGGCGTCATCATAGTCAGGGGTAGTCAAAATATGGCCCTCACTTGTGACCATATTTCTTTGGAACTGGTCGACCAACTCCCCCTATGGGATGTAAAGTTGGTGACCAGAGAACCTGATGAGGTCAAGAAAACTCGCGACCAGATGAAAAACTCAAGCAAGTTCCCCTATTCCCAAATGACCCGTCAAAGACTGTTCGGATTGGATCGGCACTGGAAGACAAATAGGAACCTCCACTCATTAATTTCCTCTGAGCTAATGCAGATGTGTTTGCGTGCAAACCATCTAACATGCCCGGAGTCCTCATGTGCTTTGCTCCTGATCGTCAAGAAGCCATTCGTTCGGAGTTAACTAAACTCCAGGAATCTGGCTTGATTTGTGAGGTTAACCATCCTGAATGGCTCACAAATCCAGTTATGGTCCTAAAGTCCAATCGTAAGTGGAGCATGTGCGTCGGTTACACCAGTCTTAACAATGCCTGCCGAAAGGATGACTTCCCCTTCCTCGCATTGATCAATTGGTCGATTCCATTGTGGGCTGCAAACTGATGAGCTTCCTGGATGCTTACTCAGGCTACCATCAAATTAGAATGGCATAAGTAGATGAAGAGAAAACTGCCTTCAGCACACCCTTTGGCACCAACTACTACGTCAGAATGCCATTCGGGCTCAAGAACACTGGTTCCACGTACCAACGCTTGATGTAGAAGACCTTTCTATCTCAATTAGGACATAATTTAGAAGCTTATGTAGATGATCTTGTTGTAATGCTCTTACAAAGCACTAATCATGTAAATGATCTCACCGAGACTTTTTGTAATTTGAATAAACATGGAATCAAGTTAAATCCCAAAAAGTGCCCTTTTGGAGTTTCTTCTGGTAAACTCTTAGGTTTTCTTGTTTGTTCGCGAGGCATTGGGGTTAATCCCGATAAAATACGGGCCATTGAGAAAATGAGATCCCCTTCATCAACAAATGACGTCCAAAGCCTAACAGGTCGAATGGCGGCCGTAAGTTATTTCATATCACAATTAGGTGAACGTAGTTTACCTTTCTTTAAGGTACTACATAAGCAGAATGGTTTCTATTGGTCGGATGAGGTCAAAAAATCCTTTTAGGAGGTCAAAGCATATTTATCAAGTGCTCCAGTGTGAGTTTCCCTAGAAACGGGAGAGCCGTTGCTCATTTACTTTGCCACAACCCCTTGAGCAGTCAGTGCAGTACTGGTCGTAGAAAGGGATGGAGTGCAACGACCAGTGTATTACATAAGAGAAGTACTAAATGGACCAAAGGAGCGTTACCCCGAGGTCCAAAAACTAATTTATGCCCTCTTAATGGCTTCCAGAAAGCTACGACATTACTTTCAAGCGCACAAGATCTTCGCGCCGTCGTCCTTCCCCTTAGGGGACATACTCCGTAATCTGGAAGCGGCTGGTCGAGGTGCGAAATGGGTAGTAGAACAAGGAGCATTTGATCTCCACTTCACTGCCCGCATAGTGATCAAATCTTAAATTCTTGCCGATTTTGTGGTTGAATGGACTAATCCCGAACCACTTCCGCAAGAACCTGTAGATTTTTCTACTAACAACCTTTGGACGATGTACTTCGATGGTTCTCGCGATTTTTCGAACTCGGGGGCTGGAGTGGTCTTAATCACGCCTCAGGGCGACCAACTCCAGTACGTCATGCAACTCCATTTTGTCGTGACTAATAACACAGCAGAGTATGAAGGTCTTCTAGTTAGGCTTTGAGCAACCAAATCCCTTGGAGTCCATTGGCTAGTGGTGAGGGGAGACTCACAGCTAGTCGTAAACCAGGTAAAGGAGGAGTACAGCACCTCCTGGAAGAAGTGAAGAAATTGGAAAATACTTCAGAAATTTTGAAGTTCAATTCATTCTGCGAAGAGACAATATTCTCGCAAACCAGTTATCAAAACTTGGGTCCTCACGTGCATCTGCTCTGGCAAGAGTGTTCATTGAGCACTTAAAACATCCCTCGATCACTGAGAAGACTGAGGTGATGACTAACATCGCCGCACTCGAGCACATGGGACCTTGCCTGAGGACGAAACAGAAGCTGATCGGTTAGTTAGAAAAGCATGAATGTACCAATTGGTTGAAGGAACCCAGTACAAAAAGAGTACACAAGGTGTACTCATGCGTTGCATCCCTCACGAAGCAGGCCAAAACCTTCTAAGAGAAATCCACTGAGGCATGTGTGGAACACATGGATCCTATAGAACACTGGTCGAAAAACCTTTTCGACAATGGTATTACTGGCCTACGACACTCAATGATGCCAGACACTTGGTCAAGACATGCCATCAGTGTCAATTTCATGCTCAACAAGTTCATCAGCCAGCATATGCACTACACACTATCCCCCTTACTTGGCCATTTTCCGTATGGGGAATAGATATTTTGGGACCAATGCCCTAAACATCAGTAGATATAAATTCTTATTCATAGCCATTGATACGTTCACTAAATGGATCGAGGCCAAACCAGTCTAAACCATTAACACTGCAGCGGCAAAGAAGTTCTTTCACAAGAACATTGTGACATGATTCGGTGTCCCAAGTCGTCTCATCACAGACAATGGTTCCCAATTCGTTGGTGGCCTTTTTCTAGATTATTGCGACAATATCGGGACAAAAGTCTGTTTCGCATCGATTGCCCACCCGTAGAGCAATGGAGTAGTAGAACGTGCCAACGGGCAAATAATACAAGGAGTCAACAAACGCGTTTTAGACCAACTTAAGTTATTCTCGAGGGCTTGGGTAGAGAAACTCTTCTCCATTCTATGGGCACTTCATACCACACCCAGTAGAGCAACAGGCAACATGCCTTTCCAACTGGTCTTTGGTGCTAAATCCATGCTGCCAAGTGAAATCCAACTTGGCTCTCCTCACGTGGATAACTTTGATATCACAAATCCCAGTACAACACGCGAAGATGAACTCATTCTCTTGGATGAAAAGCGTAATCAAACACTGTTTAGGTCCACAGCATATTTACAAGATTTACGTAAATATCACAGCAAAAGGGTGTGACCACATAGCCTTCACGTCAGAGACTTGGTCCTGAGAAAGATCCAAAACCAATCTAATTGCAATAAATTCTCTCCCCAATTGGAAGGTCCCTACACTGTGGTCTCAATGTCCCGACCAAGATCGGCTTGGCTATGGAAGATGGTAGAGTTCTCTCCAACACCTGGAACATAGATCAATTGCGAAAATTTTACGTGTAAGTGCTTCCACTTCCTTCGTACATTTTCAGATTTAATCCAGCATTGTTTCTTTCGACTTTATGTCGTAGCTATTTTCCTATTACTCGTCCCCATCTTTTACTCAGGCCACGCCTTGGGCCTGGTCACAATAAATATTTTTATAGATTTTTAAGCCGTTCCTCAATGCATAAGGGACTTACTAGCATGTTACATATCACTACAGTGGCTGTTGGTTTGTAAACATCTTACGCGTTTTGCATTCAAATGTTTATTCCTGCGACCATGAGATCACATATAACCAGTTCCTCTTTTTAAGCCATCATCTCACGCAATAGGGACTGCCTTATATGTTCTCACTCCGGCCATGGGTTCATTTTTATCCTGCGACCATGATACCATCTTCAATATATACATGGTCACAAGAGGGGGCTAGGGAAATATAACTATGGCATCAAGTCAGGAAAAGTGCGTAACATTTCAATATTGGTTCGCATTATCAGGAACTTTGCTAACTATATGTATATGCGAGGTACAAAATCATCGCTAAGGCAGGTAAGCATTTCCATTCTCATTTCAATAATGTTACTATTACAAAATGTCATCATAGATTTTACATCATAAGAGATCGATATCTCGGAGTAATTTTTCAACTAGAGGTTTCACCTCATCCATTATCTCCTTAGATGATTTTCACTGTTGAAAGTGGCATCCTCACTCACAGGGTTCAGATCCAAATTCAGACCATGGTAATGCTGATCACACCTAAAATAGTGTGATTTTGTAATACCGCAAGTGAACAGTTGAACATTGAGCACTTGAGGGTCGAATTCCACAAGGAACAAGCGTATTCTTCTTTCTGGCTTAATAGATCACTGATTTAAGTCTAAACGATTTTGGGGTGGTTGTTTTTCTATAACTAAGTCTAATAATCAAGGGTTTGCAAGCTGGAATAAAAATCTATAGTTTCATGAATTCCATAAGCATTCGGTGTAATTCTATCCAAGGTCCGAGGTTTGTAACCTACTTTCAATTGTTTTCCAAGGCAAATTAAGTTTCTAGTTCGGGGCACTGGGTCAACAATCAGAGGATCGCTTCCACTGTCACGTTTGGTGAGAGCCTCTCTCCTATTCAGGGTACTGCATCAAGGAGCTAAGAACTCAAGAACTCCCCTAAATTCTTGCTAAGGCAAACTGTTATGTCTGTTGCCAAAACTAGAATTTAGGGTTTGGAGGAAGAAAACATCATGAAATTACTCCAAAACTTTAAATAAAGACTGAGTAAGAATCACGCCATTAGGATTATGTCATCCCTAACCCTAGAGGGGATCTACTCGCTAAAAACAATAATAATGTAGAAAAAACAATAAGAAATAAATAAAAACTTATTTGATTGCTTGAAAATTGAAGTTGCTGTGCTTACTGGCTTACAAAAGCAAACAAAATAGAGAGGGGGCTCTTCTAAACTAAAAGTAGCAAAAAACTACTACTAAACCTAAAGGAAGCATAAAAACAATGTTTAATTGAAAAAAAACTTCTCTATTTATAGTACATAGGGAAACATGTCCAAAAATAACTCCTTGATGTGCAGGCGATGAAGTCTGCTTTGAAACGATACGAGAACAGGCAAATCTGAGTCAAAACTGACTAGAGTCGACTAGTTTTGATCCAATACGACTCAAACCGACCAATTCTGGCTAAAACCAACCATGTTCGACCAGTTTGAGTCAAATCTAGATCAAAACGGCCCACAAACGACTAGTTTAGATGAAATCCGACCCACAACGACCAGTTTGGATCAAAACTGGACTAAAATTTTCGCCGAGGAATCCAATTTGAACATGACCGGGACACGTGGCGCAATCTCAGCCACACACGTGCCGTGTCTGAAACCGCATCGATCACGACTGGGACACGTAGCGCAACTGCAACTACACGCGCATCTTGGCCGACACTGAATCGATCATGATGGGACACGTGGCGCAATGACAGCCAGAGATGTTGTGCGACCATGACCGAGTGGAAATCTTCTTTGACCGCGACTAGGTCTTCTTTTGAGAGCAGGAGTTCTTTTCGAGTAAAAGTCCTTTTTTCGCTCAATTTCGTACGGATTGGATCTTTTACCCGCCAATTCGACTTCGACCAAGACTCTTTTGCTTTTTCAGATGGTTTTCTTGGTCATTGGAGGCTCAAATGTGGTCAAAATTGCTTCAAATTTGGAGGGTTTGATCCCTGAAACATGATGAGCACAACCATGAAAGTAATTTGTGATAATAATTAAATTTTACACATAAAATGTTACATCAAGTGAGTTTTAAGCATGATTTTGCATGTTTTTGATACTAAACCTAGGTAAAAGTGCTACCAAGTTAGCACTTATCAAATTCCCCCAAGCTAGCATTTTGCTTGTCCTCAAGCAAAGAATGTGAAGGATTTTCCAAAAATTGAGTTGCCTTGGTTTATCTAATTTTCAATAAACGATCTTCCAAGGATTCACAACACATATATGCATATGAGGCAATTAATCTTAGCAATTTAAACTTTCCAAATGCATATATTAAGATTATCAAATTTTAACCTTACCAAATAGAGAGCTTAGTAAATTAAATTGTCTTAACAATCTTCTTTCATATGAGAATAAACCATGCAAAGAAAACACTCATTATGCTATGATCTATACAAAGTTGCTAGATTGCCCTTTTCTAAAGAAACATTAAAATCACTTATTCTCTTTTTTGTTGTTCTTGTTGTTTTTTTATTTTTTTATTTTTCTTCTTCAAATTTTTCGTGCTCTTGGCCAGAATGTTTTTACTGGATCATTTTGTCGTGGCGAGAGGAGACACAGCTGAAGGCGCTTACTTAAGTGCACTTACAGAAAGGCAGCTTTGTCGGTTTCCCGAGCCATTGTAAGCAACCTCAAAGCTCCGTATACCTTCCGTTCACCAGCTGGTCAACGATTCACCACCGCCTCCCCCCAGCAAGTCGCATATACGTTACATGAGATTAGACAAAGCCGCATCTTAAGCAACCATTTTACTGAAAATATATTTTTTGTGTGCATAATTTTAGTAAATCCTTCCTTCCCTAGTTGGTCGATGATTCACCACCGCCACCCCCAGTGGGTCGATTATACTTTACTCTTACACATTTTTTTATTTTTAAAGAGAAGGGAAATTAGCAATCTTGTCATGGTATTACGAATACCCTCGCAGGTTTTACGAAAGTTCCTAGCGAACAAACAGCGACGCGAGTTGACCGCCCGATCGGTCACCTCCTGTCAGGCAGGCACAGAGAGTGACACAAGGATTTATACAGGTTTAGGTTCCAGTGGGGACCCTAGTCCTGTTGACACCCCCCGGACGTAAGTCCGCTGGGGAGGTTCTCTCGTGGGGAGAGGTCTCCAAGGGATGCCTACTGCTTTGTTTGTATTGAGCTAGAATGAATCAATCTCCTTTTCAACAGGGTGTACAAGGGTATGTATATAGACCCCAAGAGATGCAAATTACAAAACTACCCTAACTGTCGCCGTCAGATTGAAGGGCACTGACGTCAATTCATCAGTCGAAGGGCTTGGATGCTTGACAAGTGTCCTCACTGATTCCTGAGGGAAACTTTTGCTCGGGGGCCCCTATCACCGGGATTGGGGTCACAGGGTGGCGGCGCCTGGGACGTGGGGACGGCTACTACTAGGATTTTGCTCATCGGGACCGTGGTCACCGGGTGGCGGCACCCGGGACGTGGGGATGCCTGGTACCGGGGGTCTGCTCACTGGGACCGTGGTCACAGGGTGGCGGCGCCCGGGACGAGGGGTGATCGGTTTGAGACCTAGCTTTGGTTTTCGCACTAGGCTCGCCCAGATTCTAATATGCGGAATAACGGGATCTTACTCCGAAATACAGAAACCCAAAGTAATTGCACAACTCTTTATTTCAAATAGGGCTTTACACGTCGAACGTTAGGTCGCACTCACCTACGTCGAAGGAACTATGTGTCTAAGACTTTAATCTAGACTCGATGATCTAAACTAGACCTATTACAATGTATTTATAGTCCAATCCTATGAGTACGTATCAGACTCAATAACCTAAAATGTATTAGACTCATATAACTAACTAACTAACTAATCCTAAACGGATAAGCTTAGTTATATATATTCGGATTGGATTACAATTCCGACCAGAGGACCAATCCATGGTCGCAGATCATTCCATGGTCACGAAACCTTTCCGAACACAGTTATGATCGCGGAATCGTATACGATCAGGACTTGAAGATCCTCCCGGATCATGGCTCCCTTGTTGAGAACGAGCCAACCCCTGTTGCGACCTCTCTATCAAACTGGAGATATGGAAATTGGGCTTGTCCATGTTCTCTGGTGTACCACTTTGCCACACGTGCTCGTTCATCTTTTCGACCGATTTGAAAAGTCTCCTTTGTGCTACTGCGGGTGGTAGTCCCCTTCTTCTCCAAAATCACATCTTCGTGTAGAGGTTCGTCTCGTTGATAGACCAAGTCTTCCACAAATGGTACTATAGTATCTGGCTCATCATCCAGCATTGAAGGCTCGAAGAGTTTCAGGTGCTCAACATTAACAACCGAGTAAATATCCTTGTATGGAGGTAACTCGAGCTGACAAGCATTATTACCAACTTTCCACAAAATTCGAAAAGGACCATAACAAATGGGTTTGAGTTTCTTACCTTCACCTTTAAGTCTCTCCTTACTCAGATGTAACCATACCATATCACCTTCTTGAAATTGCGCATCAACTCGGTGCCGATCATGTCGCGCCTTGTACTTGAGTTGAGCTTTCAGCAAGTTCTGTTCCACCTCACGATGGAGTCGTTGAATACCTTCCAGGAACTTTTGTGCTCGATCCTGATTAGATGCTTCCTTGCTGTTCTATGCTGAGGTAGGGATCACAAACTCCATGTCGAAAGGACTATGTGGCAGAAATCCTAAACAAACCTCAAATGGCGACTTTCCAGTCGAACCATGCACTGCTCGATTAAAAGCAAACTGCAGGTACGGTATGCTTTCATCCCAGATCTTCGGGTGCTTTGAGTTATATCCTCTCATGAGATGAATGACTGTGCGATTTACCACCTCGGTTTGACCATCAATTTGCGGATGAAAAGCAGTACTTCTCTTTAGCTTGGTGTCCATCATCGTCCAGAGCGATCACCAAAAGTGACTAAGGAAACGGGTATCGCGATCAGACACAATAGAAGTCGGCAGTCTGAAGTGTGTCCAAACGTTTTAAAAGAATACCCGTGCTGCTTCTTCTCTCATGATAGTCTTTCGACATGGTATAAGAATAATCATTTTGGAGAACCGATCAACGACCACGAATAGATAGTCATTGCCACGTCGGGTCTTAGGCAATCCTCCCAAGAAATGCATGGATATGCTCTCCCATGGTCGCGATGGGACTGGCAAAGAGTGTACAAACCTAATTTTTGGTTTGCCGGTTTCGAGATGCTGCAGAGACCACAACCTCGAACAAAACTAGCCACATCTTGCTGCATACGCGGCCAGAACACATGTCGGTGAAGATTTTGCAATGACTTTGTAACTCCAAAGTGACCACCTACCTTTGATGTGTGCGCTTCTCGCAACCATTGAATTCGAGGTGCTCCACGAGGTATGCAAAGTAAATTGCCCTTGTACGAGAGTCCTTCTTAACGAATGAACTCTGTAGGTTTGCCTGTTTCAAGCTCAGTCAGTGCTGTTTGAAAATCATGGTCCTCACTGTACATAGTGGCATAGTCATGATGACATGAGAGCTCGATCTGCATGAATGCTGATAAACAGAGGGTCGTAATTGGTGGTCGCGACAACATATCTGCCAATTTGTTGTGTATGCCTTTCTTGTACTTAATTACCAGATTAAACTGCTGCAGATACGACATCCACTTCATGTGCTGAGCTTGTGGTAGCTTGGACTGAGTTTGCAAATATTGCAACGTTTGATGGTCGGTATGGACAATAGTCTCTTTACCCAAGAGATAACACCGCCAATGTTTCACGGCCTGATGCAATTCACACAACTCTTTGTCATAAGTCGGGTAGTTCTTCTGAGCACCTTGGAATAACTCAGAGTGATATGCCACTGGTCGACCTTCTTGCATGAGCACAGCACCCATGGCATAACTTGAGGCATCGGTTTCCAGCTCAAATGGTTTCTGAAGATTCAGCAAAGCTAACACAGGCACCTCGCTGATCTTCCTCTTCAGCAAGAGAAACATGTCCTCATGTTTCCCTGTCCACTCGAACTTTTGATCAATCCTGGTTAATGCATGCAATGGAGAAGCCACAATCGAGAAGTGTTAGATGAACTTTCGAAGGTATTGGTATGCTCCCACAAAACTACGCACGTCCGTAACTGTTCGCAGTCGCGGCCAATCGCGAATCACTTTTACCTTTGTTGGGGGAAATCTCCACGCGGTCAAGTCCAGGTAAGTTCATGATTGCCCGGGGACAGTGGCCTCTGGTGCCTGCCCCGGGCGCCGCCGTTTCGGCGCACGGGACCGTGCCTCCGGGGCATGTCCCGGGTGCCGCCTTTTGGCTCCCGAGACCGTGCCCCCCGGGCGGGTCCCGGGCGCCGCCATTTGCCCGGGGACAGTGGCCTCCGGTGGCTGCCCCGGGCGCCGCCCTTTAGGCTCCCGGGACCGTGCCTCCGGGGCATGTCCCGGGCGCCGCCATTTGGCCCCCGGGACCGTGCCCCCCGGGTGGGTCCCGGACGCCGCCATTTGCCCGGGGACAGTGGCCTCCGGTGCCTGCCCGGGCGCCGCCCTTTAGGCTCCCGGGACCGTGCCTCCGGGGCATGTCCCGGGCGCCGCCATTTGGCCCCCAGGACCGTGGCCCCCGGGCGGGTCCCGGGCGCCGCCATTTGCCCGGGGACAGTGGCCTCCGGTGCCTGCCCCGGGCGCCGCCGTTTGGCCCCCGGGACCGTGCCCCCCGGGCGGGTCCCGGACGCCGCCATTCGCCCGGGACAGTGGCCCCGGCGCCTGCCCCGGGCGCCGCCTTTTAGGCTCCCGGGACCCTGCTCTCCGGAAGGGATCCCGGACGTCATCGCCCTCCTAAAAGGTAAAATCCCTGTTTGTTTATCACGTGCAGGTCACGCGAGGGACGCCTCGGGAATCAGCGACCACCTGTCAAGCATCCAAGACGTTTGACCGGGAGAAGGACGGTCCTACCCTTCAATCCGACGGTGGCTTCCGGGGTAGTTTAGGCTTTTTGCTTCTTTTTGGGGCTATAAATAGCCCTTGTACCCCTCTGTTGTAAAGGATCAGTTCATTATTATTTGGAATAGCTAAACTCACAGACGTGCTCCGGAAGGCTCTCCCCCGGAGAGAGCCTCCCCAGCCGGCTCCGGTCGGGAGCGCATCAACAGGACTAGGGCCCCCACCGGGACCCGAACCTGTATAAATCCACGTGTCAATTCTTGTGTTTGTCCGGCGGGGGAGGACCGGTCATCCGGTCAACCCGCGCTGCGTAATCTCCGCTAGGATCGTCTTCAAAACCTGCCGGGGTATTCTTAATACCACGACAACCTTATGCAGATCGATTTGTAACGTACCGTTGCCGACCATGAATCCTAGGTAGAGTAGAGTTTGTTGGCCGAACTCGCACTTCTTACGGTTGAGGCGAAGTCGATGTTGCCACAGCTATTCGAACACCTTTTCGACATGAATGAGGTGTTCATCCCACGAATGACTATAAACTAGTATGTCGTTGAGGTAAACGATCACAAAGTCGTCGATGAACTGTCTCAATACGTCATTCATAAGACGCATGAACGTTGCTGGGGCATTGCAGAGATGAAACGGCATGACCAGCCATTCGAACAGATCTTGTCGTGTTTTGAACGTGGTTTTCCACGTATCCTCCTCTCGAATGTTGACTTGATGATATCCTGACTTAAGATCCAACTTGGAGAAGACAACGATATGCTTCAATTGGTCTAGTAGGTCATCAATATGAGAAAGGGGGTATCAGTTTTTGATGGTGATCTTGTTCAGTGCTCAGTAGTTGATGCACATACGCCAAGTCTCATCTTTCTTTGGCACTAACACCACAGGAGATCCACAAGGTGAACTACTCGGTTGAATGACACCATCGTTCAACAACTCACCAAGTTGTCTCTTGATCTCTTCATTCTCCACTGAGTTGCGAGACATACTCAGATTAGGGAGTGTTGCAATGGACACAAGCTGAATTTCGTGCTCGACTGGTCGTTCCGGCGAACGACCCTGGGTAGTCTCGAACAGATCACTGTATTTTTCCAGCAGTCCCGACAAACGACTAGAATCCTCTCGGCATGCCAACGACAATGCTGGTCAAGTACCCTCACCTTGACCAATGGGTCGAATCATGACAAGCACGTACTTGTGACATGCATTAACAATTCGTTTGGCCTGATTTGCGGTAATCAAGTTCGAAGTGTTGACGTGGATGTCTCTACTGATCACAAACTTAACTCCGTCTTTGGTGAGGTCATACTCTTGCGCTCGCTCATGGAAGTGAGCGTCTCGATCATACAGATACGGACTCCCAAAGATCACCTAACCGATATCGATAGGGACAACATCAAATTGCATCTCATCGATATATCGTGCAGAGATCGCAAACTTCAACACACATTGACTCATAATCTGTTGGTTCACGTCGGATGTAGACCAACCCAGCGATATGGTTGCGGGTGTGTGGTTGTCTTCAAACCAAGTCACCGAACCAGTCCAGCGGAGACCAGATTCTTCTGACTTTCGGATCGAATATTGCTGCGACCACTTCGTGCTTCACCAGGATGTTGATGGTGAACAAGTCCTCTGTTGGGTGATGGTCGTTCGGTGGATCCAAACCCTTCACCTTCTGCATTACCATCAGAGACAAGGTCGTATCCGCCTCATTAACCGAATTCACTCGAACAACTTCTTCGTCGGGTGAAGTCGCAGTAGCCGTTGCTGTTCTTTTCCCTGGTCAGTTTTTCTTCGGTCGAAGTTCACAATAAAGCTTGTAGCATTTGTCCTTGGTATGTCCCGCGACTTGACAATGTTCACAAAAGCCACCCGTGCCTGATTTTGAAGTGTTCCTCTTCGGACTCAGCTTTTTATTTGTCGAGGTCGCACTTTCCTTCGTGTTTTTGTCGCTGCAGGATTTGTTCTTCTTCTCGATCGCCATAGCAGTTGTGCTTGCGGTCGCGATGTCTTGTACGCGAACAGACTTAACTCCGTACTGATCGATTTCTAAAGTCCAGATGTGTATTTCCAGGATACCTGAGGATCGGACAGTGAGATGCCGATGACCATTGCTTGTCGCCGAAACTCCGTCGTATAGTCTTGGACGGTTTGGTCGCGCCGTTGGTACAATCTGTGCCAACGCTCCCATCTCTCATCAAGGTAACCCATCGGATATAATTCTTGTTGTAGAAGTCGTTTGAATTGACTCCATGCAAGGTCGTCAGCTTCACCACTGGCGACAAGGGCCTTCCACCAAGTCTTGGCGTGGTCCTACATCTTCAAAGGTGCAAATTTGACCTTTTGAACGCTACTAAACCCTTTCAGGTCAAAGTAGCTCTCAATTTGATCGAGCCATGAATCTAACTTCTCAGCATCAATCTCCCCATCATATATGGGTATGTCAATCTTAGCGTCGACCTTGAAAGATCCGACAGCTAAGGAGGTGTTGGCGAGGTCGTCGGCCTCATGGTCGCCTTCGTCTTCATCTTCATCTGCCCTGCGCAAGTCTTCGCCAGTCTTCACACCCCTAACCTTCCCTACTTCAGGAGGTACAATCATGGCCTGCTGCTTAATCCAAGCAAGCACGCTAGGATAGCTTGAACGGAGGTATTGTCAGACATTGTCGGAGACGCGGCTATAGGAACCATCAATTGATCGCCTGGAGTTTCGCTGGAGGTTTTGTAACCCTGGCAAGTCTTCACCATCCACAAGATAGGAAAATTGCTCTGATACCAACTTGATCCATTTGAGACCTAGCCTTGGTTTTCGCACTAGGCTCGCCCAAATTATAATATGCGGAATAACGGGATCTTACTCAAAAATACCGAAACCCAAAGTAATTGCACAATTCTTTAATTCAAAGAGGGCTTTACACATCGAACGTTAGGTCGCACTCACCTACGTCGAAGGAACTATGTGTCTAAGACTTTAATCTACAGTTGATGATATAAACTTGACCTATTACAAGGAATTTATAGTCCAATTATATGAGTACGTATCAGACTCAATAACCTAAAACGTATTAGACTCATATAACTAACTAACTAACTAATCCTAAATGAATAAGCTTAGTTATATATATTCGGATTGGACAACAATTCCGACCAGAGGACCAATCCATGGTCGCATATCATTCCATGGTTACGAAACCTTCTGAACACAGTTATGATCACAGAACCGTATACGATCAGGACTTGGAGATCCTCCCGGATCAAGGGGGATGCCTGTCACCGGGTGGCGGCACCTGGGACGACGAAGACACTGTCCCCGGGGCTCCGCTCACAGGGACTGTGGTCCCCGGGTGGTGGCGCCCGGGACATGGGGACGCCTACTGCCATGTCTCCGCTCACTGGGACCAAGGTCACTGGGTGGCGGCACCCAGGACGAGGAAGACACCTGTCCTCGGGGCTCCGCTCATCCAGACCGTGGTCGCCGGGTGGCGGCGCCTGGGACGTGAGGACGCTTGCTACTGGGGCTGCACTCACTGGGACCATGGTGACCGGGTGGCGACGCCCAGGACGTGGGGACGCCTGCTACCGGGGCGCCGGTCACGGGGACCGTGGTCACCGGGTGGTGGCGCCCGGGACGAGGAAGACACCTGTCCCCGGTGCTGCGCTCAACGTGACTGTGGTCATCGGGTGACAGCGCCCGGGACGTGGGGACGCCTGCTATGGGGCTCCGCTCATCGGGACCATGGTCATCGGGTGCAGGTGCCCGGGATGTGGGGGAGCCTTCTACTGGGGCTCCGTTCACAGGGACCGTGGTCATCGGGTGGCGGCGCCCGGGATGAGGAAGACACCTGTCCTCGGGGCTCCGCTCACTGGGACCGTGGTCACCGGGTGGTGGCACCCGGGACGTGGGGACACCTTCTACCAGGGCTCCGCTCACCGGGACCGTGGTCACCGGGTGGCGACTCCCGGGACAAGGGACAAGGGAGACGTGTAGGTTGGAGATTTCCCCCAACAAATCTAGTAGGCATAAAAAGTAACATAAGGGAGTTAATTCCAAAAAATGATATCATTAGAAATCTTCAATTTGGAAGAAGTCGAGTACAATTTAATAGATAAGTTCAAACTTTAATGGTCAATTTAGGATAAAACTGAACGTAAGCAATGAAAAGTTTTAAGAAAGCTAAGTTTGATGCATCATATGTAAAGATGTGATAGAATAATTGCCTAATTGATTAAGGATCATTTTCAAAACCAGGCATTCCAGGTGATAAATCTCTTTTTATTTTTTAGTTTATGATGGAATGTGGTGGAATGATGATTTGCTGAAGACTAAATATATGGTGAAGTGAACATCCCCCAAGCTAAATTAGACTAAGCAAACGGTTAAGTGAACACCCCCCAAGCTAAATCAGACTTTCTCCTCAATGTATGGAGAGAGATACAGATTATCATTTGCTGTTGTGGTTCAGGTTGGTAGATGTTGTGGAGGATGATGTAGAGAAAGAGGATGTTGCGGTCCACGTAGCTCCAATGGTGCAGTCCAAGGTGTCGCAAGTAAAAACCTAAAAAGAAAAGCAAAAAGAAAAAGAAAAGAAAAGAAAAATAAAAAACAAAACTTGTGTAACTTGGAGATCACTGATTGGAGGCCGGTGGAGGAGAATGGTAGAACTGTGGCAATGTATAGGATGGATATGTAGGTGGATGAAAGAGTTGTGGGGAAAGTCTGTGGGTGTGGAGGTTGTCCCCATAGTGGGTACGTGCGCCTGGAAATGTGTCGTCCGGAAAAATGTGGCCGCGTGTACATGACAGTCGTAGATGCTATTGACGCGGCCTTGGAGTTGGTCCATCCTGGAATCCATCACAGTCCTATATTCTGTAAATTCCAACCTAAGGTAGGAGAGACTTGTGCGCAAGGACTCTACGGAAACATGCAGAGTGGCAATAACATTTGCTGTTGGTTGGTTAGACTCTGCAGCACATGAGGAGTTAGAATTAGATGAGCTAGGTGGGAGCATTCTCCAATTCTGCTCATTAGATAAGCAAGTCCGAGAAATATTGGGCAAAAGGATAGAGGAAAGGCCATTAATAATCCAACAAAAAGAATTCTATTCCCTCCTACATAACCCCATTGAAAACAATGCATTCAAATCTAAGGTGGCTGCAAGCACAAATTCTTAATAATCTATAGCATCAAACCCTAGCGATTTTGCTATGTGAGTGATTAAGCCACCTAAGACAATGGGTGAGGTTTTGTGTAAATCCTTCCCAATACTTTCAAGGTGACGAGCAAAGTAGGCTGCAGATGATATATGAATTTTTCCTAACATAGCTACAAAAATTCAACCTCGGTTTCTAAAACTTTATCCTGATTACTGTAGTAACACCCCAAAATTGTTCCGGCCATGAGACGTTGTAAATAGCGAAAGGCTGGATTACAAATTTTGGTGGCTTTGGATTTACCGGGTCGAAAAAGATGTTGCCGTTCCTTAGCTATATCACTCCAAATTTTACCGGGGGTGCAAATAATAGAAGCATGAAAAGTTCCCCCGGGTTTAAACCCTATCAGATTTGCAAATTCAGCTATTGAAAAATTATAATCAACATTTGCAAATCTAAATCTAACACATTCAGTTTCATTGGGAGGGACACGTATAGTGTTTTGTTCGAAGGAGGCTAGAATCTCTCATACAACTTTGCGAAAAGTCAGGACTGGAACTCCTATAAGCGCACCCCTTCAGTTTCATTGGGAGGGACACGTATAGTGTTTTGTTCGAAGGAGGCTAGAATATCTCATACAACTTTGCGAAAAGTCAGGACCGGAACTCCTATAAGCACATCCCATCCCACATTACTAAGCAGGCGTTTAACATCATCTTCAATTCCTAGAGTTCTAGTGGCATGAACATCTAAAAATCTAGTAGGCCACAAAGGTCTCCTCTTTAAATGCATAAATCTAGCAAGATGATTAGGGTTTGTGAAGTAAATTTGTGGAAAATCTGGATCTGAGAAAGTTTGAGGAGACATACTTCATTTGTGCTTCCTTACCTTGACATTGCATCAGGGAGTCATCACTGCCGTAGAAAACTTCAAATCCGAGGGTGTCGAGGCGCAAGGAGATGGAATCTGCGGTTGGATCAAAATTTGAACGGTTGGATTTAGATTTGTGGAGCTAGGTGTGAAGAACATGGGCTAAAAACTATGGTGGATGCTGTTTGGAGAGGATGGGGGACTTTAAAGAGGGTGCTAGGTGAGTTTTGTAAAGGATTGGCGGTGAGAAAAGTTCAAAACGAAAGCAAAAAGGAAACTTTCGGCCAAAAAAGGAGAGGAAACGAGCCTGGAATGACTACGGGCACGGGGTGTGCCCGATTCGGTTCCCAACTGCATTTGACCAGCTGGTCGCACTGACAAGGCCACGATCACGAGCACTGGTTTTTTTTGGTTTGGTTTGAAATTTAGTTTTTGGCTTTTCAATCAGATAGTCGCACACTTGAGGGCACGACCACGAGCACGTGTCATAAATAACACGAGCACAGGACGTGCCACATGGCGTGGAATTTCCAGTCGAAAATAAAAAGGATTTTTATTATTTTGAAAATTCAACCTGAGAGTGCCACATGTGGTACTCGAGAACGTGCTCGCATCATTTGGTTTTTGACGCTTTTTGAAATATCCCTTGGAAAATTGCCCGAAACCAGCATTGGTCATGGTCGAGGTCGTGCTTGGCTTGGGCAAAAGGACAAAAATTTTATTTTATTTGAAAAATCCACCCAAAAGCGGCACTGGTCGTGGTTGTACCCGTGGTCTTCACGATTGGTTAAGAAAACTTCTTTTTCTTTGAAAAATTGCGCCCGTACGTGACACTGGTTGAAACACAGGTCATGGTCGAGGTCGTGTAAAAAGAAAAACTCAAAGTTTTTGAAAAATCACCAAATGGAAGCCACCACTGGTTGTAAACCAAGTCGTGGTCGTCTCAATTGTGTTGAAAAATTGATTTTTTTGAAAATTTGAACCAAACAAAGCCCAAAATTGGTCGTGCAAGTGGTCGTGGTCATCTTAGGCAGTGTAAAAACTTGAATTTATTTGGTTTTCTCAAAAAGAGTGACCCCTAGTCTACGAAAACCAAGTTTTGGGTGGTCAAACGGTGTCAGAATTGAGCGATTTTCACACCGATGTGTTCATAAAAGAGAGAACTGCGCATTAGTGTATAGGGTTGCCACCTAGCTAGCATTGGTTTAATGACCCACTCAATGGAATGTTGTTGGTCATTCAAAAATATATGGAATCGAAAGAATCGAGCGAGTTTAGCGTAGATACCTGGTCTCCCACATTATATAGCTTGAGATGGTGCATGTGTACCTTGAATGTGGTGCCGTTTTGTGCTTGAAGCTTTATGACACCATACAAAAAGACCTTTTCTATCACGTATGGCCCAGTCCATCGCAATTTCATTTTCCCTGGGAACAATTTGAACCGAGAATTGAATAATAGAATCAAATCACCTGGTTTAAACTCACGATGTGGGATCCGTTTGTCGTGCCACTTCTTCATGTTGTCTTTATAGATCATGGCACTTTCATAAGAGTTGTTCCGAAGTTCTTCTAGCTCATGCAATTTAAGGATTCGCCTTCGCCCCGCTTTGTCAAAATCACAGTTGAGTTCTTTTAATGCTCATAACGCCCTGTGTGACAGTTCAACAAGCAAATGGTAGTTTTTACAAAATATAAGTTTGTAAGGTGTCATACCTAGCGGAGTCTTGACAGAAGTGAGATATGCCCAAAGGACATCTGGAAATTTGAGTGCCCAGTCTGTACGAGACGGAGGCACCACCTTCTGTAAGATTGACTTGATTTCCCTGTTTGAGACTTAAACCTATCCACTTGTTTGAGGGTGATATGCAAGAGCAACTTTATGAAGTACCCCATATTTCATTAGCAATTCCTGAAATTGGTAAGGCACACCGCCCTCACTAATTACTACTCGCGGTATACCAAATTAGGGAAAGATGACTATTTTGAAAAGCTTTATCATGTTTTTTGATTAATTTGTTGGTGTAGCAACAGCCTCTATCCACTTAGAAACATATTCAACTGCAAGCAAGATGTAGGAGTTACCCATAGAAAATGGAAAAGGTACCATATAATCTACCCCCCATACATCGAAGAGCACAATTTCAAGAATGTTGGTTAAGGGAATTTCATGTCTTTTACTCAAATTTTAGAAACATTGACAAGGATCGCATTTTTGCACAAAGTCATCAGCATCTTTAAATAAAGAAGGCCAAAACAAACCTGATTACAATACCTTAACACTATTTTCAAAGGTCCGGTGTGTCCACCACATGGAGATGAATGACAGTGTTCAAGAATGCTTTGAATCTCATGGTTGGGCATGCATCTTTGAAATATGTTGTCAACTCCATTTTTGAAAAGGTTCAGATCATCCCAATAGTAGCGTCAGATGTCATGGAGAAAGCGCTTTCTTTGTCTACTTGTCAACCCTGGAGGAAGTTCATGGTCAAATAAGTAATTTGCAATATCAGCATACCATGGTTTTTCTTGAATCAAGTAAAGGTGCTCATCAGGTAAAGTGTCATTGATATGAACGTCGGCGGTGTCGGTCAAGAGTCGTGAGAGATTATCGGCGACGATGTTCTCAACAACTTTTTTATGTTTGATCTCTAGATCAAATTGCTGCAGTAATAGGATCCATCTTGCAAGCCGTGGCTTGGTTTCTGTCTTAGTCAAAACATACTTAAGAGTAGCATGACGAGTATGCACAATGACCGTTGAACCAATTAAATATGGACAAAATTTATCTAGGGCATATACTATGGCAAGCAATTCTTTTTCAGTCGTAGTGTGATTACTTTGAGCCTCATTCAAAGTTTTGCTTACATAGTATATAGCATGTAAAAGCTTGTTTGTTCTTTGCCCAAGAACAGTGCCAATTTCATAATCACTAGCATCACACAATAATTCAAAAGGTTCATTCCAGTTTGGAGGTTGTATGATGGGAGAACTAGTTAATGCATGTTTCAGTTGATTAAAGGCATCATGTCATTTATCATCAAAATCAAAAGGCACATCTTTACCAAGCAAATGTGTGAGAGGTTTAGCAGTTTTGGAAAATCCTTAATGAAACAACAGTACAAACCTGCATGTCCCAAGAAACTATGTATGCCCCTCACGTTCATTGGTGGTGGAAGACTTGATATGAAATTTATCTAGGGCATATACTACAACATGCAATTTTTGTCAGTCGTAGTGTAATTATTTTGAGCATCATTCAAATTTTTTCTTACATCGTATATAGCATGTAAAATCTTGTTTGTTCTTTGCCCAAGAACATCGCCAATTGCATAATAGCTAGCATCACACATTAATTCAAAATGTCCATTCCAATTTGGTGGTTGTATGATAGGAGCACTAGTTAATGCATGTTTCAGTTGATTAAAGGCATCAAGACATTTATCATCAAAATCAAAAGGCACATCTTTACCAAGCATATGAGTTAGAGCTTTAGCAGTTTTGGAATAATCCTTAATGAAACCGCGGTAGAAACCAACATGTCCCAAGAAACTGCGTATACCCTTCACGTTCATTGGTGGTGGAAGACTTGGTATGACCTCGATTTTTGCCTTGTCGACTTCAATCTCTTGTTCAGAAATCATGTGGCCAAGTACCACGCCTTCTTGAACCATTAATTGCACTTTTCCCAAGTTAGCACTAGGTTCACTTCTTCGCACCTGCTGAAGACTCAAGAAAGATTTTGTAGACAGGCATTGAAAAAGGAACCATAGATGCTAAAATCATCCATAAAGACTTCCATTATTTCCTCAATTAAACCTGAAAAGATAGCCATCATACATCGTTGAAAGGTTGCAGGCATGTTACATAACCCAAACGGCATTCACTAGTAAGCAAAAGTACCGAAAGGACTTGTAAACGTCATCTTATCTTGAACATCGGGGTGAATTGTGGTTTGAAAGAATCCCGAATACCCATCAAGAAAACAAAAATATGCATAGTTGGCTACCCTTTCCAATGTTTGATCAATGAATGGTAACGGAAAGTGATCCTTCCTAGTGGCGCTATTCAATTTACGATAATCAATGCACATGCGCCATCTAGTAACAAGTCAAGTAGGGATCAACTCATTGTTAGCACTCTTAACCACAGTCATACCCCCTTTCTTTGGAACCACATGAACAGGACTAATCCAATTACTATCAGAGATTGGATAAATGATACCCGCATCTAATAGTTTAGAAATTTCAGCTTTGACAGTTTCTTTCAAATTTGGGTTTAGTCTACATTGACGCTAAATGAAGGTTTTAGTGTCATCAACTAGATATATCCTAAGCATGCAAATTTCAGGACTAATCCCTTTGATATCATCAATTGAATAACCTAGAGCATTGCGATGCACACGAAGTAAAGAAATCAATTTGTCTAGTTGCGAATCGGTCAAGTTTGCATTAACAATGACAGGTTGCATCTCATCATCATCCAAGAACACATATTTCAGCGAGGAAGGAAGTGTTTTGAGGGTAGGTTTACTAACCTTTTCCTTACCTATGGTGTTGGAATCCGAGATGTCCTATGTGGATGTTTCTTCTATTGGTTCGTCGTCATTTTAGTCATCTTCGTTGCTGCTGTAATTTTTTTTGCTGTCGAATATTTCATCTGTTCCTACTCCAAAAGTGAATCGAAGCGGCGACTTCCCTTCTAGGACTTCTTCTATATCATCCACGCTGCAAATTTTCTCCTCATACATAGGGCAGTTAACAAGGTTAGGCATTGTAAACAAAAGTTTCTCCTCCCCTATGCGGAAAGTAATTCTTCTCTCACGAACATCAATGAGGGCACCTGCTGTCCGGAGCATTGGTCGTCCCAATGTAATAGGTATAGCAACATCTTGATCCATATCAAGAATGACAAAATCAACTGGAAGACAAAATTTACCGACTTGGAGAGGCACATCTCCCAGGATTCCCTTCGGATGCTTTACCGAATGATCGGCAAGTTGCAGAACCATGCGTGTAGGCTAGATCTCACCCATGCTCAAGTGTTCTGCGATGGTTGAGGGCATCACACTAACGCTTGTGCCTAGGTTGCAAAGAGCTTGATTTATGTGTACCGTACCTATGTTGCAAGGGATGGAGAAGCTCCCTTGATCCCGCAGCTTTACCGGCATTAAGGCAATGGTTTAAAATTCACTCAAATCTCTCTTTTTAGTAAGTATATCTTTCAAGAATTTCCCATAAGAAAGCATTTGAGTTACTAAGTCTGTAAATGGCACAATCACATTAAGCTTTTCAAGATTTCAACAAATTTTTCAAATTGCTTATCGAGTTTCGCTTTTACGTACCTTCCTGGAAAAGGTGGATTTGGATTATAAATACATGTTACTTGATTTTCTCCACTTTCCTTTTCTTGTGGTTTGGCAACCTTGTCAACATCCTTAGCCGACTATGATGGTGTTTCTTCAATTTTGCTTGTCGGCGCAAGTTCGGTTGGTGGTGTCCGTTCTGGTAGCTTTGTTCCACTCCTTAGGATCACTGCATTAGAAACAAGAGGTTTAGAACAAAGTAGAGAATTAATTTGCTCTGAATTTCGAGGATTGATAGGTTAAGAAGGAAGAGGGTTATCGTTTTTCAGTGCAGGCTTCACCAATTGCACGATTTGAGTCTCGAGCATGCGGATGTGAGTCGATATGGAGTCTATCTTTTGGCTCATGGACATCTTCTCTTTCTCTTGATTTGCTATAAAATTTTCTAGCATGTGCTCCATGTTGACTACTCAGTTTGTTATTGGTTTCACGGTTTATAAGGTTGCTGATTTTGTGGTTGGAACGGCGGTCCTTTGAGTGTCATATAGGGGGTTTTGTTGCTGTAGTTGATGCTGCCAAAAATTTTGTTGTTGACGTTGAGATTGCTGATTTTGTCCTAACCATGCAGAATTTTGATTGTTGCAGCATCTAGAGTTATACGAGTTAGGAAAAGTATTACCTTGCCGTTGTTGCATACCCTAAAAAGTGTTTGCCTACTCCATGGATGGGTTAAATTGGTATTCATGCCCATAGTGGCCTTTTATGCCGCACAGTTCACATATAGGTGTAATTGCATTGACAGATGAAGTAGCATTTGATCCAAAAATAGCAAGTTTATCGGTTAAAAGTTCTGCCTATTCGGTTAATTTCGACATTACACTTACATCCATGCTATTGGTCAGAGCTTGCTGAGCAGCTCATTCGGTTCCCTACTGTGTGTAGTTCTGAGTTATACCTTCGATGAGGTCTTATGCTTCGTCTACACATTTGTTCATTATTATGCCACCAGCTGTGGCGTCTACGGCTATCCCTGCATTATCGTTCAATCCGCTATAGAACATTTGAACTACAAACCACTTCTCTAGTCCATGATGCAGACATTTTATCAGCAAGTGCTTGTATCGTTCCCAAGCAACGTAAAGCGATTCCCTTACCTACTGAGAAAAAGATGAAATCTGGTTGAGATTCTGAACACAAAACTAGCAAGATGATCTGGGTTTGTAAAGTATGCGGGCAATCTGGATCTGAGTAAATTTGAGGAGACATACGGCGTTTGCTCTTTGTTACCTTCTTGACATTGCGTCGGGGAGTCTTCATTGCTGTAGAAAACTTCAGATCCGGGGGTATCAAGGCGCAAGGAGCCGGAATCCGCAGTCAGATCGAAGATTGAACGGTTGGATTTGGATTTGTGTGCCGAAGTATGGAGTGGTTTTGAGAAAAAGTTTGGCTAAAATAATGGATGGGCACTGTTTGGAGAAGAAGGCTATGGCTAAATAGGGTGGTAGGTGGACTTAGAAAAGTTTTTGGAAACAAAAAGGAGTTTGAAAAGCAAAAGGACTGAATTCGGGTAAAAAATCACAGAAAATCCGAGCCCAGCACGTATTCGGGCAGAGGGCGTGCTCCTTTCGGGCATGCGGCGTGCTCCAGGTCGTGGGTGGCTCAGGTTTGACCCACTACGACCAGGTGGTCGCACCGACGGCACCACTACCGCGGGCATGGGCCGTGGGCAGCTCAGTTTCACCTGCTACAACCATCCGGTCGCACTGTTTAGGCCACATACACTAGCATGGGTTGTGTTTGGTTCGGTTTGAAATGAGTTGTTGCATTTTTCGACCAGCTTGGTCGCAGAGACCACAACACGGCCAAACACGTGTTGTAAAAACATGGGCAGGGGACGTGCCTTGATGTTTTCACGGTCAAAAATAAAAAAGGTTTTTTAATATTTTGAAATTTCAACCCAGGAGTGCCACATGTCGTGCTCGAGATCGTGGTCGCATCGGGAGGTTTTTTGAAACTTTTTGAAATTTTCTTTGAAAAACAGTCCGAACTGGCACTGGTCGTGGTTGAGGTCATGCTTGGCTTGGTTTGAAAAGAAAAACTTTTATTTTATTTGAAAAATCTACCCAAAAGCAGCGCTAGTCATGCTCGAGGTCGTGCTCACCTTGGGAGTTTTAAAAATTTATTTTCTTTGAAAATTCCCACCCGAAAGTGGCACTGGTCGTGCTCGTGCCCATGCTCACCTCTGTTGGTTTTGGAAAATTTATTTTTCTTTGAAAAAATGTACCCGAAAGCGGCACTGGTTGTTCCTCTGGTCGTGCTCATATCGGGTAGAAAGGAAAACTTAAAGTTTCTGAAAAATCATCAAACCAAGGCTACCACTAATCGTAAACTTGGTCATGGTCGTCCTGACTGTGATGAAAAATTGATTTTTGAATGTTTCATCCAAACCAAACCCCAAAATTGGATGTGCAAGTGGTCGTGGTTGTCTTGGCCAGTTTGAAAACTTTTTATTTTTTTATTTTTTAATTTTTTTTAAAAAGTGTCAGCCCTAGTTAATGAAAAACAAGTTGTTGGTGGTCAAACGGCGTCGAAATTGAGCAATTTTCACGCCGCAGTGTTCAGAAAAGAAAGAACTTCATGTTAGTATACGGGGTTGCCTCCTGGCTATCGCTGGTTTAATGTCTCGCTCAAAGGAATGTCCTCGGCCATTCAAAAATATATGAAATCGAAAGAATCGACCAAGTTCAACGTACTTACCTGGTCTCCAACATTATAAAGCTTGATACGGTGCATGTTTACCTTGAAAGTGGTGCCATTTTGTGCTCGAGGCTCTACAGCATTAAATAGAAAGACCGTTTCAATTACGTATGGCGCAGTCCATCGCGATTTCAATTTCCCTGGGAACAATTTCAACCTAGAGTTGAATAATAGAATCTAATCACCTGGTTTAAATTCACAGTTGAGGATCCGTTTGTTGTGCCACTTCTTCGTGTTGTCTTTATAGATCAAGGAACTTTTGTAGGAGTTGTTTCGGAGCACTTCAAGTTCATGCAATTCAAAGATTCGCCATCGCCCCGCTTTGTCAAAGTCCCAATTGAGTTTTTTAACGCCCATCATGCCCTGTGTGGCAGTTCAACAGGCAAATGGCAGTTTTTACCAAATATAGGTTTGTAGGGCATCATACCTAGCGGAGTCTTGAATGCAGTGTGATATGCCCAAAGTACAGCTTGAAGTTTGCGTGCCCAATCCAGCATCTACTGCAAGATCGACTTGATTTCCCTGTTTGAGACTTCAACCTATCCACTTGTTTTAGGGTGATATGCAAAAGCAAATTTATGAAGTACCCCATATTTCATTAGCAATTTCTGAAATTGCTAATTAGTGAGATGTGCACCGCCATCACTTATTACTGCTCGCGGTATACTAAATTGGGGAAAGATGACTATTTTGAAGAGATTGATTACATGTTTTGATTCATTTGTTGGTATAGCAACAGCCTCTACCTATTTAGAAACATAATCAACCGCAACCAAGATGTAGGAGTTACCCATAGAAGATGGAAAAGTTCCCATATAATCTACCCTGCATACATCAAAGAGCTCAATTTCAAGAATATTTGTTAAAGGCATTTGATGTCTTTTACTCAAATTTCCTGAACGTTGGAAAGTGTCGCATTTTTTCAAAAAATCATAACCATCTTTAAATAAAGAAGGCCAAAACAAACCTAATTGCACTACCTTAGCCGGTGTTTTGAAGCTCCGGCGTGTCCAACACATGGAGATTAATGACAGTGCTCAAGAATGCTTTGAATCTCATGGTCCGGCACGCATCTTCGAAATATGTTCTTAACTCCCTTTTTGAAAAGTTTTGGATCATCCCAGTAATAGCGTCGAATGTCATGGAGGAAGCACTTTTGTTGTCTACTTGTCAACCCTGGATGAAGTTCATTGTTAAATAAGTAATTCGCATAGTCATCATACCATGGTTCTTGTTGAATCAATAAAGGTACTCGTCGGGTAAAGCGTCATTGATGTGAACATTGGCGGTGTCAGTTAAGAGTCGTGAGAGATGATTGGCGATGACGTTCTCAGCACCCTTTTTATCTTTGATCTCTAAATCAATTTCCTGCAGTAGTAAGATCCATCGTGAAAGTCATGGCTTGGTTTCTATTTTGGTCAAAAGATACTTAAGAGCAGCATAATCAGTATGCACAATAACTTTTGAACCAATTAAATATGGATGAAATTTATCTAGTGCATATACTACAGCAAGCAATTCTTTGTCAGTCGTAGCGTAATTATTTTGAGCATCCTCCAAAGTTTTGCTTACATAGTATATAGCATGTAAAATCTTGTTTGTTCTTTGCCCAAGAACATTGCCAATTGCATAATCACTGGCATCACACATTAATTCAAAAGGTTCGTTCCAATTTGGTGGTTGTATGATGGGAGCACTAGTTAATGCATGTTTCAGTTGATTAAAGGCATAAAGACAGATATCATCAAAATGAAAAGGCACATATTTACCAAGCAAATGAGTGAGAGGTTTAGCAGTTTTGGAATAATCCTTAATGAAACAGTGGTAGAAACCAGCATGTCCCAAGAAACTACATATGCCCTTCATGTTCGTTGGTGATGGAAGACTTGGTATGACCTCGATTTTTGCCTTGTTGACTTCAATCTCTCGTTCAGAAATCATGTGGCCAAGTACCACGCCTTCTTGAACCATGAATTGCACTGTTCCCAATTTAGCACTAGGTTGACTTCTTCGCACCTGGTTAAGACTCGAGAAAGATTTTGTAGACAGGCATCGAAAGAGGAACCATAGATAGTAAAATCATCCATACAAACTTCCATTATTTCCTCGATGAAATCTGAAAAGACAGCCATCATACATCGTTGAAAGGTTGCAGGCGCATTACATAACCCAAACGGCATTCGGCGGTAAGCAAAAGTATCGAAAGGACATGTAAACGTTGTCTTATCTTGATCATCGGGATGAATTGGGATTTAAGAGAATCCCGAATACCTGTCAAGAAAAAAAAATATGCATGGTTGGCTAGCCTTTCCAAAATTAGATCAATGAAAGGTAATGGAAAGTGATTCTTCCTAGTGGCACTATTTAATTTATGATAATCAATGCACATGCGCCATCCAGTAACAAGTCTTGTAGGGATCAACTCATTGTTAGCGTTCTTAACCATAGTCATACCCCCTTTCTTTGGAACCACATGAACAGGACTAACCCAATTACTATCTGAAATAGGACAAATGATACCCACATCTAATAGTTTAGAAATTTTGGCCTTTATAGTTTCCTTCAAATTTGGGTTTAGTTTTCGTTCACGCCCAATGGAGGTTTTAGTTTCATCAACTAGAGAGATCCTATGCATGCAAATTTCAGAGCTAATGCCTTTGATATCTTCAATTGAATAACCTAGAGCATTGGGATACACACGAAGTAAAGTAATCAATTTTTCTAGTTGTGAATCAGTCCAGTTTGCATTAACAATGATAGGTTGCGTCTCATCATCATCATCCAAAAATACATATTTCAGTGAGGAAGGAAGAGTTTTGATGGTAGGTTTACTTACCTTTTCCTTACCTGTGATGTTGGAATCTGAGATGTTCTCTTTGGATGTTTCTTTTATTGGTTCATCGCTGTTTTGTTGATCTTCGTCGCTGCTGTCCGATTTTTCGTTGTCGAATATTTCATATGTTCCTTCTCCAAAAGTGAGTCAAAGCAGCGACTCCTCTTCTAGGACTTCCTCTATATCATTCACTCTACAAAGTTTTTCCTCATACATAGGGCAGTTAACAAGGTTAAAAGGGAATCGTCTGAGGATCATGATTCCCAAACTGAAGTCTATTAAAAACTGAAGTCCTGTAACGAGAAGGTCTCTTCTTAGAATAGACAAATTTCCAATCTTGGTTTTGCTCCAAAAGCCAAAGATGAAATTCTTTCCGCCAATTAGGTCCCCCATCTCTCCAAAGAGAGAAGAAAACAGCAAAGTCAATATGAAATAAGTTATTCAACTTAAGAACCGCAAAACCAACTCTTCTATCACAAACAGAGAATCTAAAACTTATAGAAGTTAAAGAACAGACTCTAAAATCAGAAGCCTACCTACCCAAATAGGCAGCAAGAATAACTCCAAGCGAATCCTCAGAAGGATGAAATTTTCTTCTGCCAAAGGTAGCCACGAGGAAGAAATCCTTAGAAGCAAATTTATCACCCTTAGTGACTGGGGAATGAAACGAGTTCCACATCAGGTTGGCAAAATCTTTTCCAGCAGACCAATTCAAGGACAAAGCGTTGAACGCCATGGTTCTCAAAACCACCACCAAACAAAAACAGAGAATCCCCGAGAACCAAAGAGAAAGCCTGCAAACTGGAGAAGAAAGAAACCAAAAATAGGGAAGGAGAAGCCAAGCAAAAATCACTGAGAAGCTCCATCGAAGAACTCCTTCGCAACAAAATCGCCTCCTGAATCGCCTCCTCTCATGGCTCCCTTGTCTCTTGAGGTTTCCACCAAGTTCTGGAGTATTTGGATATCATTTGTAAAGATTTGAGGCTTTTTGGATACTAAAATTTTAGTATTCAGAGTTGCAGAGTTTCTAATTGTAAAGCACTATTACAGACGGTTATAAGTTAAGCAATGTCTGTGATAGTTCTATCACAGACGGTTCTGTATTAAGAACCGTCTGGGATAGTTGTCTATCACAGATGGTTCATAACTAATAACCGTCGACGGTTACTAACTCATAACCGTCTATCATAGTTATCTATCATAGACGATGGTTATTAACTCGTAACCGTCTGTGATAGATGTCTATCAGACAGTTCTTAACTGATAATTGTCTGTGATAGTGCTTTACAATTTGAACCACACTCATTTGAGACAGTTCTGTACTCATAACCATCTGCGATAATATCTCTACAAAGTTTAAGGCGGGCTTTCTCCCGCTCATTTCCACACTTCGGGACTTTTCACTTCACTTGCCCTAGCTCTCCGGCGGCTGTGTGCACTGTCTCTCTCTAGCCTCCCACCATCCGGCGTGACCACCGCCGGCTCCTTCTCTCATCTGCCGGTGCTTCCACTCCCCAGCACCTCTTCCCAGCCAGTTCTGACCGTCTCCTCCTCCGACGTCTCAGGTGCCCCTCCTCCCTCTCCCTCTCCTTCATCGTGCTATATTTGGGTGCTTTGGTAATGGTGTAGCACGACTAACGTGGATGGGAATATGATTTGTGGGGTTTGTTACTTTGTGAATATTGGGCCACAACATAAGTAAGTTGAACACTTAGCACATATTTGTTCTGTTTTTATAGCAAAGTAGATTGAAACAGGAACATAGTGAATTTTCCAAACTAGTAGCACATATTTGTTCTGTTTTTACACTTGAAAGAACCTTCCTTGTACAGATTTTTGTCTATTAGGGTTTATACCTGTTTATCTGTTTTGGCCAATTTGATAAGCTAGTGAGCAAACTAGTAGCTTGAATGTCCTAAATATGTATTATTTTTACTTAGAATAGCCAAACAGATTATATTAGTCGAGAAATGAAAACTGATATGGAGATGATACTCATTATCTGTTTTGGCCAATTGTATTATTTCCCTGTGTATTCCTATAGGAGGTTTTTGTATATGTGTCCTCTAGACATTTGTTAAAAGAGAAAGAGACCCACTAGGGCAAAAATAAGATAGATACAAGATATAGAAAAGAAGGCAATGCTTTCTTTTTTTCATTTTTGATCTGTAAATTATCTATTTTTTATCTGCAAATTATCCTCCTATAGGAATACACATATACAAAAACCTTCAATAGGAAAAAACATATCCTCATTATCTGTTTTTTTCATTTTTCATTTGTAAATTGAGTTGTTAATGAATCTGCTTCATTTGTTCTTTGAAGCAAAAATTATATAAGTAAGTTCTATAATGAGGTATTGAGACCTTGTATCTATTCCTATGTTTGTATACTAGTGGAGTTTCATTTAGTTCCTTCTTAGATCTAGAATGTCCGGTGACGAAATGAATCGGTTGGAGAGTCACAGCGACCTCTCAGACGATGAGACGCCTCGGCCGGAGGTCGCCTCATCCACCGTGGCCTAGCTGCAGAAGAGAAAGGGGCGAGGCCGGACAACATGCGTGCGTCTCGACATGCGGGAAAAGTAGCACATACAGTTCGACGACAACGGGGTGCTAGAAGCTCTGGAGAAACTAGTCGGTCAGTACCGCTCGCTATGAGGCAAAGTGCCAAGGGAGCGGGTGCCCATCACCACCTTTGAGTGGCGTGAAGTGCCCCAAGAGTGCAAGGACGAGCTGTGGGAAGAAGTGCAAGCGGTGTTTCACATCCCAAGGATCACTAGCTCACTACCCGCTGGATGGCACTTATGGCAATAAATAAGAGCCATCTTGTCAACCACTATATGAACGAGTCGAAGACCCCCTTCTACCCTTTTGTGACTCCCGTGGCATTGCAGCAGTTCGTGGAGATGAAGGGCATGCCCGAGTTCTAGGCTCTCAGTGAGAAGGGCAAGGCTAACCAGGCCAAGAATACCCACCCGCATAGGCTAGGCACCGGTGGGTATGTGGGGAAGAAGGCGCTGTGGAGGTAGTAGAATGAGGAGGCTTCCCAGTCTTCGGCCACTGCTCCTTATGCGGGGATAATGGACGTGTGTGCTCGCAATTGGTGCCGAGCAAGATCGAAGATGACCTCCTCCGGGAGTGTCTCCAAGAATAACCCTGTGGACCGGGAAGTGATCGACCGGCTTGTAAGATCTCTAACTTACTATCCTCCTAACACGCATGCAATGGGTTGTATTTCTATGTTCTCCTATTGCAGGGGGTGCTGAGTGCACAGGCATCATCCGGATAGTTCAACCCTAGAAGGGAGAGGGATATACTAACAACAGCATTCGGAAATAAGGAGCATCCGGGCTGCGTGCACAGCCTAGGTTCCATTGTGCCTTGGAGTGCAAGTTTTGCTGATGATGAGGAGGCGGCTAAGAGGAGAAAGAGATCCTACAAGGCCCACGACGAACGGATCAAGCAGGAGATCCGATCGGAGTTTTACCAGTTGGGCAGAGAACTCAGGCAGTAGTTGGTGGAGATGCGGGCAATGTATGAGGAACTAAGACAGTACCTGGTAATCCCCTGCAACAACACACTTACAGAGCATCGTTCTTGGCCGCCGTAGCAGCTGCGCGTCCGTGCCGGGGGCTTCGCATCCAAAGTCTTCACATCCAGAGTCGCCTCGACAGTATCTGGTGGACTTTCTGCAGGTAGGGCTGAACAAAAAGATCGAAACTCACGAGCTATTTGAGATCGGATCAAAGATCGGCTTGGTTCAAGATCGGCACGAGCCCTTGATATTTACTTGATTCGCCTTATTTTTCTGTACATTTTCCCCATGATTTTGCACATATTAGTCATATACCTCGGCATATATACCTAGATTATTCCAGATTTGCTGCCAAATCGACCGGATTACTTGTTTTGCAATTTTTTATCGCAGGTCGGCGCCAGCGGATGGATTTCTGGCTAGCAGTCGCGCCTCATTGACTTATTCTGACCTTCGGTCGATTCTGGATGGAAGTGCGCGTTCCCGCGGTCGCGTAGGAACTGACCGCACCGAAATCGGAGTCTCCGGGGGCCCGGAATCCCAAACCCTAGACACGAGGTCACATTTCTAATTCTCCAAAACCTCGAGGGCTTTTCTGCAAACGTGCCAAATTGCCCTTTCTTTTCCTTGCCGCCGGCCATCTGAGGATTTTTGACCCCAGATTTTTTTTTTACTTCCTTCTTCTTCTTCCCCAAACCCCATCTCCACACCTCCCTCCACCTCGCCACCGGCGGCCAGGCCGCTTGCCGACGGCGTCCCACCTTCCCACGGCACCACCGCACGTTCCCGTACGACGTCGTGGCCAGATCTGCACATCCATCACCAGATCCGACCGCCCCACGCCGTGGATCTCCCGCGCCGACCTCCACAAGCTCACGCCATCCAAGCTGCCTCCACAGCGCCCAGATCCGCACTGCGCCGCCACCGGGATCAGCCACGCGCCGCCGATCCGCCCCTCCATCGCCGATCCGCTCCTTGGGGCCGTCCTCGAACTCGATTCAGCCCCGCCGCCTCCTCCACTCAAGCCGGCTTCATCTCCTTCCTCAACTCCAGCAACCTCCTCTTCCTCCACGGCCAAGGGCCGCGACCTCAGCAACCGCTTCGACCTCCGGCTTCACCGACTTCTTCATCCCCTTCTTCAACCTCGAGCTGCTGCAGCTTCGACGACAACCACGTCTTCATCGACTCCGGCCATCTTCTTCCATTGCTCCGGCGACCTCAGCGATCGGCGACTTCCTCGACTTCTCTGTAGTCAACAACCACGAATTCTTCATCAACACCTCCAGTGACCAAATTCTTCTCTCAGATCCCCTTCCCTTCTCCTTCTGATTTGTTTCATGTGATGCTTGTATATGAACAGAGCTCAGTTGTGGATGATGAATTCGATACTTGAGTAAACCTTAGCTAGTTATGTGTTAATTTCTCTGGTGTTTGATTTCTACTGCTGTTCAGTTGCAGTTTCTTTTGTTATCTCATGCTTGATTCCAATGCAGCTTAGTGTTGCTAATTGTTGTGAACTGAGTTCCACCATCCAGGAATTTTCAAAGTTGTTGCCATCCTGATAATTCTTGTTGCATGTTTGATTTGGGCATTGATTGGATTTTATGAATGGAACTGCAATCCTGTTTCTTAGATTCTGTAGCTGGAAATTTTGAATCAATATACTGTCTGACTGTTGAGAGAAATAGATTCTAAGGAAGTGTTGTCCTGACTCTATGCAATTTTGTACCACTCGCCTGAGATACGATTGCAGAACAATTTTTGCTATTTGTGTTTCAGTTGGTAAGACAAGTCGAGGCGAACCAACCCAATCCCTCTTTGCGGTTCTGTTTGATTTTCTGATTTGGATTTAGTTAGAAATATTTTGCTCTCATCTAGTCCTTTGGGAGAGAACGACATACTCGCCTTCTACCGCGACCTCGTCCGCTTGCGAGGCCCGTTTTAGGCGGTATCAATTGTTGGCGCCATTGCCGGGGACTAGTTCGAGCGAAATTGTTTAACTGAGTTTGAACCAATTTGCCCTTTCTTTGATTTTTCTTCTCATTTGCTTTTTCTTTTTCTTTGGTTTTCCCATTTCATTTGCTTTGTTTTCCTTTTCTTCTCTATTTATTTTCTTTTGTTGGACTGTCACCTGACGACTAACCCTTCATGTAATGCTGTTCTTGTACTACTAACTCTCATCTCTCTTACAGCACCACTTTATGTATGCGACGATCATCCAGTGACCATTCACTTGCACCCTTTGATCCGGAGATCGAGCGTACATTTCGACGACGTTTGAGAGAGAGACGACGAGCAAATAGTACAGATATGGCTGACCGCGACCCCCCTCCATAGCTTCTCCGTGATCTCTGGGCCCCTGTCGATCGTGGAGCCGCTCTGGGCGTAATTCAACCGGCCATTCAGGCTAACAACTTTGAGATCAAGCCTGCTCTGATCACGATGGTACAGCAGTCTCGCTTTGGAGGATCACTCATGGAGGACGCAAACGAGCACATCCGTACCTTCCTTGAGTACTGTAACACTTTGAAATATCACGGCGTTTCTGATGATGCCATTCGCACTCGCTTATTTCCATTTTCTTTATGTGATGATGCGCGTGCTTGGTATCACTCTTTACCTTCAGGTGTAGAGATGGCATGGGAGCAGCTGTTGAAGGCTTTTCTGGAGAGATTCTTCCCGCCATCCAAATCGGCGGAGATACGAGCACAGATTACTGGATTTTCTCAGCAGGATGGTGAGAGCCTCTATCATGCATGGGAGCGGTACCAGAAGCTTCTCCAATCGTGCCCGCACCACGGCTTGGAGCGCTGGTTAGTACTGCAAATCTTCTACAAAGGGCTTTCTTTTGCTACCCGGGCATCTATCGATGCCGCTGCAGGTGGTGGGATCATGAACAAGACTCTGGATGAGGCTTTTGCACTCATTGAGAGCATGGCATCCCACCACTTTCAGTGGTCAGGTGGTACAGATATATCCCGGTCGGGTATGCATGAGGTCAAGTCCTTTGACTTTATGAATGCTAGAATAGATGCACTCTCCCACTCTGTCAATCAGATTCCTCAAGCCTTCAACCAATCCATTGCACAGTTAGCTAGTTCGATGTGTGCTACTCCTCCGGTTGCACTTATATGTGAGATTTGTGGGATTGAGGGCCATTCACCCGCTGACTGTCAGCTGGGGAAGACCTCCACACCAGAAGTGGTGAGGTGAGCTTCGCTCAGACGAGCGGACCACCTCCCAACACTTATAGTTCTGGATGGCGCAATCACTCAAATTTCACATATAACAACCCCCAATATTTTATCGACCCCTGCTAGTGCACCTTTTTAGGCTTCCAGGTACGGACAGTGTCAGCAGCCTCAGGATCACACTCTGTCTTCATCCAAGATCGAGGCTATGTTCGCGTCCCTCATGACTAACCAAGAGACCTTCCTGGCAAAGTATTCAGACGACATGATTGCACTTCGGACAGACCATAAATCACTAAGGAGTGAGGTGCAAGAGCTACAGTCGCTGAAAAAAGACTTCTCCGAGCTTCGCGATAGAGTGGACACCCTCAGTGCATCTTTACCCTCATCGAGTACATCTTCAGGCAAGTTTCCTGCTCAGCCTGAAGTGAACCCAAGGGGTCATTGTCGAGCTATCACCACCAGGAGCGGTAGATCCACGACTGATCCGATGCCGGTCCAGCCTCCACTGTACATTACACCGATGCGCCGGGATGGTTCTACCACGGCTACTCAGGCCACCCCTCTGACCACTGCTCCAGGAGGCTCCGATCCTTTTATTCCTCAGCCACCGATGCCGTTTCCTGGCCAGTTTGCCAAGGTAGAGGAGGAGAAGCAGTTCACAAAATTTCTGGAGGTGATGAAAGATGTTCATATCACAGTTCCGCTCCTCGACGCAGTCCTGAACATGCCATCGTATTCCAAGTTCTTCAAGGAGCTCCTGACGAAGAAGCGAAGGATTGAAGAGCCTGAGGTTGTCCAGCTCTCAAAGGGGTGTAGTGCACTCATCCAGAATAAGCTGCCCCCTAAGTTGGATGACCCGGTAGCTTCTGCATCCCTTGCTCCATCAGCTCAGGGACTTTCCAGGCTTTGTGCGATTTGGGCTCCAGTGTCAGTGTCATGCCTTTGGCAGTCTACAAGGCATTATCCATCGGCTCTCTAGACCCACAGCTATGACTCTTCAGCTAGCAGATCGCACCAGCAGGCGACCGACTGGCATTGTGGATGATGTACCAGTCACTGTGTGTTCGTTCTCCTACCTTGTAGACATAGGTGTTCTGGAGACAGAGGATGACAGCCCATTCATCATTCTAGGCAGGCCTTTCCTCGCCACAGCAGGAGCTATCATAGACATCAAGAACGCACGGCTGAGTCTCGAGTTTGGATCTGAGAAAGTCACATTTGATATGAGGCATCCCACCCACCTGCCTCCTTGTCCTGATCATTGTTTCACGGTGGATGTCATCGACGAGGCTGTTGTGAGTACACCCGAGGAGTTGTCCCATCTAGAGGCCACATCGATTGCTGATGAGTTCGTCACTGCCGCAGATGAGTCTCCAGAGCCAGAGTTTCCTCTGGTACCTGATCCTACACCTCCTTCAGCTCTTTCACTTGAGCTGAAGCCACTTCCCGACCACCTCCGGTATGCATTTCTCGATCCTGATGATTCATATCCTGTTATTGTGAGTTCCCATTTATCTGCTGATGAGGTTGGTCATTTACTAGATGTGTTACGCAGTCATCGTTCTGTTATTGGATACTCAATTGATGACATTAAGGGCATCGACCCTTCTGTCTGTATGCATCGCATTTTGCTTGAGGAGGGTAGTGTGCCCTCCCGTCAGCATCAGCGCAGACTTAACCCACACATGCAGGAAGTCGTCAAAAAGGAGGTATTGAAATTACTGGATGCAGGCATCATTTACCCCATCTCTGACAGCCAATAGGTGAGTCCAGTGCAGGTGGTGCCCAGGAAGGGCGGCATGACTGTCGTCAAGAACGACAAAGGCAATTTGATCCCTACGAGGACCGTCACAGGTTGGCACATGTGCATAGACTATCGCAAACTCAGCAAGTCCACTTGGAAGGATCATTTCCCTTTGCCCTTCATCGACCAGATGCTTGAGAGGTTAGCGCGTCATTCCTATTATTGTTATCTCGATGGTTATTCTGGCTTTCTGCAGATCCCCATTCATCCGGACAATCAGGAGAAGACCACATTCACTTGCCCATATGGTACGTTTGCATATCGTCGGATGCCATTCGGATTGTGCAACGCCCCTGGAGCATTTCAGTGTTGCGTCATGTCCATCTTCTCCGACCTCATTGAGCACATCATGGAGGTATTTATGGATGATTTTACAGTTTATGGACTGACATTTGAGGATTGTCTAGCAAATCTTGAGCATGTATTGCGGCGTTGCTCCTCCGCGAACCTCGTCCTTAATTGGGAGAAATGTCACTTCATGGTTCGCGAGGGCATTGTACTAGGCCACATGATTTCTTCTCGAGGGATCGAGGTTGATCAGGCCAAGGTCGAGATAATTGAGCGTCTTCCTCCTCCATCGAGTGTGAAGGCTATTCGGAGCTTCTTAGGACATGCCGGCTTCTATCGTTGCTTCATCAAGGACTTTTCCAAGATAGCGAAGCCACTCACTAATCTCTTATGCTCAGAGGTACCTTTCTCATTCGATGAGACCTGCATGACTGCGTTTTGTAGGTTGAAGGAGGCGCTCACTTCCGCTCCTATTGTACGACCACCCGATTGGACCCTTCCCTTCGAGCTCATGTGCGATGCGAGTGATCATTCCGTAGGAGCTGTCCTAGGGCAGCGTCATGAGGGCAAGCTTCATGTTATCTACTACGCGAGCCGTACCCTCGACGATGCCCAGATCAACTACACCACGACCGAGAAAGAGCTATTAGCTGTTGTATTCGCATTCGATAAATTTCGGTCTTATCTTGTTGGCTCTAGATGTATTGTTTACACTGACCATGCGGCCATCAAGTACCTGCTTAGCAAGAAGGACGCAAAGCCGAGGCTCATCAGATGGATCCTTCTGCTACAGGAGTTCGATGTGGAGATTCGGGACAAGAAAGGTACGAAGAACTTAGTTGCTGATCATCTATCTCGTTTACCTCCGCAAGATTCTTCGAGCAGCCCATTACTGATCAATGACTCACTTCCTAGGGACCAGCTCATGAAGATCACCCATACTCCCACCGGCTTGCCATGGTACGCAGATATTGTCAATTACTTAGTATGCCATGTTGCCCCTCCTGGTCTGTCTTCGCAGCAGCGCAAGAAATTCATCCATGACGCGAAGCAGTACTTCTGGGATGATCCATACATCTACCGCCTATGTTCAGACAGGATTGTCCGACGCTGCCTTCCTCAGGAGGAGACCCAGGACGTGATATTCCATTGCCATTTGTCCTCCTATGGTGGTCATGTGAGCACCGCCAAGACGCAGGCGAAGGTACTCCAGGCTGGATTCTATTGGCCCTCCATGTTCAAGGACATACACAGGTACGTGCGGTCCTGTGATGCATGCCAGCGCACGGGCAACATCTCTCGGCGTCACGAGATGCCCCAGAGTGGCATTCTTGAGGTGGAGCTATTTGATGTTTGGGGTATCGATTATATGGGCCCATTGCCTTCATCCCAGGGTTTCAAATATATACTTCTTGCTGTTGACTATGTGTCCAAGTGGGTGGAGGCAATCCCCACTATTACTGCTGACTCCAAATCTGTTTGTAAGCTTTTTCGACAGATCATTTTCCCTAGGTTTGGAGTCCCTCGGATCATCATCAGCGATGGTGGTACTCACTTCACCAACCGCCATTTCGAGGCCCTCCTCGCAAAGTATGGAGTCCATCGCCACCACGTCACTACTCCTTATCATCCGCAGACGAATGGACTAGCTGAGGTCTCGAACAGGGAGATCAAGAGCATCCTCGATAAGGTTGTGTCGAGTACGCGAGCTGATTGGTCACACAAGCTCCCTGATGCATTGTGGGCCTATCGGACGGCATACAAGACACCCCTTGGTATGACTCCCTTTCGCTTGATATATGGTAAATCTTGTCACCTTCCTGTTGAGCTTGAGCACAGAGCGCATTGGGCCATCCGAAAGCTCAACATGGATCTTAGAGCCGCTGGTACCTACCACAAGCTTCAGTTGTGCGAGCTCGATGAGATTCGTCTTGATGCATATGAGAGCTCGCGCATCTACAAGGAAAAGACGAAGCGGTGGCATGATCAGCGCACCTTCGGCGCAACTTCACTCCCGGTGAGCTTGTTCTAGTTTTCGACTCTCGTTTTCATCTCTTTCCAGGCAAGTTCAGATCTCGCTGGTTTGGCCCTTGTGTTATCAGGCATGTCCTACCTTCTAGGGCCATTACGGTAGAGAGTCCCAAGGGAGGTGTATTCACGGTGAATGGGCAGCGCCTCAAGCACTATATCGCCAGAGAGCCCATTCCATCACTTGATGACGAGGAGGGTGGACCCAGAGTTGATCCTTGTCCCGATCTTGCCCCTCCATCCGATGAGCATACATGACATATTTGTAGAGGGTCGAGCTCATGACTTTAAACGAGCGCTTCTCGGGAGGCAACCGGAGCACCTTCTCCTTTCATCCTTTCCCTTCACTTTGTTTTGCCTATTTTTATAGACTTGTTCTTAGTCTCTTCTTTGGTTGTTCTTTCAGGGCATCATCCTCGTATGGCGGCTTGGCACTTTTGGAATACTTTGGATGGCTCATCGTAGCGTCATCGTCTTCATTCTTCACCCGGTTAGCTATTGCGGACCACTCGTACGACCCTTATGCATGAAATTTATTTTGTGTTCTCATCTCCATGTGTGATCCATCTCATATTGTTGCATTGTGGAACATGCAACCATTTAAGCTTGGGGGCGGAGAATGCATTTCTTCTTGTGCTGTAATTCTGAAAATCTGGGTCAAATTTTTCAAAATTGAGCTTCTTTGTGCAAGTTTGTGCTCATGTATGAGATTTGTGGTATGTACTTGCTTATACTGTCTTGCCTATGTTGTGAATGATCTCTATCCAGCCTTGTGGGCTTGTTTATGTTTTGATATGACCTGTTGTATACTTGTGATTGTTTGGATCAAAAGATAAATCTAGAAAGGTCATGTCAAAATTTTCTGGAAATTCTAGACTTGTGTAAATTTGTATCTATATGTCATTGTTGTGGTTATGACTAAATGTGCTTTTCATTTTGCGTTTCATTGTTCTCATTTGGCTTTTGGAGCTCTTTGCATGTCGTGTTGAGTTTTTTATTGCATGCATTAGTGGGTCGACGATCTATTGTAGGTTGAATTGTGATTAACCATCTTCTGATGATACTAAAATTGCTTGTACTTAGCTTCGTTGTGGATATCGTGGGAATTTGAATGTTTATTGATATCTATATTGCCGCATTCTGTCATGTACATTGAATTATCAATTGTGAGCTTAATCTCTACACACATGTTTAGAACACGAGTCTCCTAAACAATCATATAACTTGTGTAAACCAGATTTGAAAAAAGAAAATCTTGCTAATAAGGTTGCATTTGTTCGTTTTCTACCTTGTAGACACTGCCAAATTTTCTTTTCTTTTGAATAAAACCTCTTCTGCTTCGTTGCTCCTCTGAGTATTTGGTATGTAAGCATGGTTTGCACATTTTCAAATCTAATAAGTGCACAACCCTTCCCGCTACATCTTTTGACTAATGAGCATGTTTATAAAACACTCTAGTGGACTACCTACCCTAGAGCAAAGTACGGAGAGATCCGCCTAAATAAGTCGAAGGGTAGAGACTTACATGAGCACCATATTTTGTTTTTCAAATAAAGAGAGCTCAAAAATTAATAAGGTTGAAACTGCTTATTTGATGTTTGTGGAGACCGTAGTTCTTCGATGCTTGTGTATTGTTTATGCTCACTTTGAATTTCTATATACACGTATGGATGTAGGTGGTATGAGTAGAATTAAGCATTCTTATTTCCTCCGTATCTAGAACTAAGCTAGTTACCTGCAATTTCAGTGCAATTATTAGATGGTTGAGCGCTTGATACATATCTTAGTTTGCCGAGCTTACTATACGCTGCATTTTACTCTTTCATGACATCTGTTTGCTTGCTTGACTCCTTGGATTTATTTCATGTCACATTGCTTGAGGACAAGCAAAGAATTAAGCTTGGGGGGATGATAGTTACTTGATTCGCCTTATTTTTCTGTACATTTTCCCCATGATTTTGCACATATTAGTCATATACCTCGGCATATATACCTAGATTATTCCAGATTTGCTGCCAAATCGACCGGATTACTTGTTTTGCAATTTTTTATCGCAGGTCGGCGCCAGCGGATGGATTTCTGGCTAGCAGTCACGCCTCATTGACTTATTCTGACCTTCGGTCGATTCTGCATGGAACTGCGCATTCCCGCGGTCGCGTAGGAACTGACCGCACCGAAATCGGAGTCTCCGGGGGCCCGGAATCCCAAACCCTAGCCACGAGGTCACATTTCTAATTCTCCAAAACCTCGAGGGCTTTTCTGCAAAAGTGCCAAATTGCCCTTTCTTTTCCTTGCCGCCGGCCATCTGAGGATTTTTGAGCCCGGTTTTGTTTTTTTTACTTCCTTCTTCTTCCTCCCCAAACCCCATCTCCACACCTCCCTCCACCTCGCCGCCGGCGGCCGGGCCGCACGCCGACGGCATCCCTCCTTCCCACGGCACCACCGCCACGTTCCCGTACGGCGTCGTGGCCAGATCTGCGCATCCATCGCCAGATCCGACCGCCCCACGCCGTGGATCTCCCGCGCCGACCTCCACAAGCTCACGCCGTCCAAGCCGCCTCCACAGCGCCCAGATCCGCGCTGCGCCGCCACCAGGATCAGCCACGCGCCGCCGATCCGCCCCTCCATCGCCGATCCGCCCCTCCATCGCCGATCCGCTCCTCGGGGCCGTCCTCGAAATCGATTCAGCGCCGCCGCCTCCTCCACTCAAGCTGGCTTCATCTCCTTCCTCAACTCCAGCAACCTCCTCTTCCTCCACGGCCAAGGGCCGCGACCTCAGCAACCGCTTCGACCTCCGGCTTCACCGACTTCTTCATCCCCTTCTTCAACCTCGAGCTGCTGCAGCTTCGACGACAACCACGTCTTCATCGACTCCGGCCATCTTCTTCCATTGCTCTAGCGACCTCAGCGATCGGCGACTTCCTCGACTTCTCTGTAGTCAACAACCATGAATTCTTCATCAACACCTCCAGTGACCAAATTCTTCTCTCAGATCTCCTTCCCTTCTCCTTCTGATTTGTTTCCTGTGATGCTTGTATTTGAACAGAGCTCACTTGTGGATGATGAATTCGATACTTGAGTAAACCTCAGCTAGTTATGTGTTAATTTCTCTGGTGTTTGATTTCTGCTGCTGTTCAGTTGCAGTTTCTTTTGTCATCTCATGCTTGATTCCAGTGCAGCTTAGTGTTGCTAATTGTTGTGAACTGAGTTCCACCATCCAGAATTTTTCAAAGTTGTTGCCATCCTGATAATTCTTGTTGCATGTTTGATTTGGGCATTGATTGGATTTTATGAATGGAACTGCAATCCTGTTCCTTAGATTCTGTAGCTGGGAAATTTTGAATCAATATACTGTCTGACTGTTGAGAGAAATAGATTCTAAGGAAGTGTTGTCCTGACTCTATGCAATTTTGCACCGCTCGCCTGAGATACGATTGCAGAACAATTTTTGCTATTTGTGTTTCAGTTGGTAAGACAAGTCGAGGCGAACCAACCCAATCCCTCTTTGTGGTTCTGTTTGATTTTCTGATTTGGATTTAGTTAGAAATATTTTGCTCTCATCTAGTCCTTTGGGAGAGAACGACGTACTCGCCTTCTACCGCGACCTCGTCCGCTTGCGAGGCCCGTTTTAGGCGGTATCAGCCCTTAACGAGCCAAGCTCAAGCCCGAGGTGAAGCTCGAGAGAGAACTCGAGCCGAGCCCGAGCTTTCCCGAGCTCGGCTCATTGAAACTCGAATTCCTTATTCCCCAACCTAGCAATCAAATACCCCATTCCACAAAATGCTATTCACTGGCCCACTTGCGTGGAAGAGAGGGGCAGCGGTGGCGGTGGACAGGAGTGCGCGGAGGAGATTGGCTTCGTCGGTGGCCTGCGCGCGAGGAGAACAGCGGCGGTGGGCCGCGCGTGGAGGAGAGGGGCGGCGGCGGTGGCCTACGAGCGGAGGAGAGCAACGACGGCGGCCCGCGTGAGGAGGAGAGCGGCGGCTGCGACCCTTGCATGGAAAGGCGTGGAGGCGAGGGGCGGTGGTGGCCCGCGCGTGGAGAGGGGGGCGGCGGCAGATAGGGCTAGAAACGAGCCGAGCTCGAGCTAGCCCAGGCATGCTAGGCTCGAGCTTGATAGTGTACTGGGCTCGGCTCGGGCTCGCCTCGAAGTCTTAACGAGCTTCAAACTAAGCTCGGGCTCGACTCAAAGAAAGGTCGATAGAGCTCGAGCTCGGCTTGACAACCTCTCCTCCACGCGGGCCGCCGCCGCCGCCCCTCTCAGCCTGCGGGTAGCCGTAGCCGCCATCCTCTGCGTGCAGGCCGCCACCGCCGCCGCCCCTCTCTACACATGGACCGTTGCCGCCGCTGCTCTCCTCCTCCGCGCGTGGGTCGCCGCTGCCTCTCTCCTCCTCGTGCTCCTCTCCTCCGTTGCTACCGCCCCTCTCCGCGCGCTCCTCTCCTCCGTTGCCACCGCCCCTCTCCGCGCGCTCCTATCCACCGCCGCTGCCTCCCCTCTCCGCACGCTCCTGTCCATCGCCGCCGGAGAGGATGAAAGTCAATATGTACCCTGATGCCATCTTAATGCGCACTGTTTGTAGGAACCCGCCATGGGATGGCCGGTCTCTTCCCGATCAAGGCTAGCCATTGAATGGCGCAAGCATGCACTGTGAGGACGACGATCCACGGTGTCTCTCTATCTGAGGGTTTTGCACGTGTCCAGTGGACATTGTCTTCGATCATTGCAAGGGATTTCCATTGGATAAGCCACCGAACGACGAGATTACCACTCTCTGGGCTGCGGTGCACATGTTCGTGTAATGGCCCAAGAAGTACTTTGTCTTGGCTGAGGTAATTCCCCCACCAGTTTCACAATTTTTTATGTAATAATAGCCCTCGGAGTTAGTGACCATTGCTATATGTAGGCTCTTACCCCTATGCACACCGACACTCAGCCGACTAGTCAGCTGACCCCTCCTCCGACTAGGAGGCAAGGCATCAAGAAGCTGGCTTCAAGGGGAAAAGCAAAGAAGAGCACAACGAAGGAGCGTGAGAAGAGCACATCGTCTGCCATGGCGTTCGTTCTGGGGATGCCCATGGCCCCTGATGCGATAATTCAGAGCATGAGCCTCGCATGCCAGAGCCTACATGCAGCGACGTATGCATTTCATGGTCAATTACACCGTGGCAGAGTTCCACCATGACGTCGGGACCTACCCAGTGACCTTCGAAGACCTGCACAATTTATTCAACAGAGACGCGCTCGACGTGTCCATCCTTTGGTCTTGGGTGCTGTAAGTATCTACTATCCTACGCCTGTTCGTGCATATATGGATATATGTCATTTATTAATTGGTTAGTTCTGTGCAGCTGCATGACAAGATATGCCAAATATAAACTGGAACCTATCAGTTTCTTGGACCCCCTGATGGTCGCCGAGGTGATGTTTAAGAGTGACACGAACTTCGTTGTCGACTACATCAAAAGAGGGTTACTTGCTCAGGTCATTAGTAATTTACCCGTAGATTAGTGTCTCCATATGCACACTCCAGACTTAGAAGAAATTATAAATTCTTTACGTGTAACATGTATGTACCACTGGATTCTGCTGGTGCTTATTCTGAAATGGAAGAAGGTGTTCTACATTCATTTATTTTAGAGGAAAGGGTACGATTATGGTGGTGCGCGAGATGTATTCCAAAGGTTAACATGTTTTATGATATTCATGTGGACCCGTGTTGCATCTAGATTTACAGTCCTTAAAGTGTCAATTTCAACTATCTACAGGGCTTTCACGAACTACTTTGCCGAGGGAGGGCACCAGCACAAGCGGCGAGCTGATAAGTTTCAGTAGATACAATTTCCGGTACAAATTTCAACTGGCTTATGTTTTACTTTATGACATCTCCCCAGCTAACTCTCAATCTATACGTTGGGAGTGCCATCAGCAGCCAGACGACAATACATGTGGGTTCTACATGATGCCCCACATGTACGACCTCATCACCCCTCACCGGCTGAGTTTCCCCGAGGTATACAACTGCCGCACTTTGTATCGATTTGGAAAAATTTACAGCTGCATTGAGCTAATTTTTCTGTGGTAACTCTTCCTCCAGGGCATCAACTTCCCTTCGGAAAACTTTGACCTTGCACAGATTTGTTTAGTCTGAGGGATGCTCGCTAAGTTTTTCACGGGGGATGTCATATCACCTAAGGGGCAGTTTAGGGACCCGCTTGGTTGGTATTAGTGTGGTCCTTACTAACTGAGACTAGTACAGTAATACATATGTAGCATGCTGACTTTAATTATCGATTACTTTTATTTGTTAAATCTCAATTGTACATATAACTAATATATGTTGCATGAAAGTTACAATTTGATCGATATATTGTTTCCATGTATGTGTCTGAAATGCTGAGGTTGTGTATGTGTCTGAAATGCTGAGAATATTGTGTATGTCTTAAAAGCTGAGTTTTGTGTATGTATGAAATGAAGTGCTGAGTTGTATATATGAAATGCTATTGTACAGAGGCATGGCTAGCATTATTCCTGAAGCAAGCCACAAAAAGACCAATCTTTAAAAAAAATTAATATGCACAGACAGTTTTGAGCTAAAAATAGTCTGTGATAAATTGATCTGTGTATGTGATAAGGAGACTATCATAGACAGTTTTTAGTTAAAACTCGTCTGTGAGACTCATTCTATCATAGTCAGTTTTAATCTCAACACTGTCCGTGATAGTCATACTATCACAGACGGTTTTTAGCTTATAACCGACTGTGATAGAATGAGTATCATAGATGGTTTTGATCTGTAAACTATCTATGGTAGGAAAAATCACAGGTGATTTAGAGCCATCAGTGATAGTGCTCGAATATCACTGACGATTTAGAACCATCTGTGATGACTGTTTTGAACCGACTGTGATAATGTATTCTGTATTAGTGCCAAGGTCTTCCCAGTAGCGCAGAGTAGGAGGTGTTCACTTTGATGACGATAAATTATACCTTGAAATTGAAAGTTGACACTTGGAGCTTCAGAGTAATTGCCCCGTGGCCTTCTTCCTTGACTGTCGAAGCCACATATCATCATCTCTGTGGGCTCCAAGTCTTCGAATAAGAAACCAGCACGAGTTATGCTTCAAATTGGAAGGATGTTTACCGAAGATCCTGGATCGACCACGACTCATCGAAGATAGGAACTTCCGATGTTCCCTTCCACGTAGAGCGAGTGGTTGTGGTCTCCATTCTCTATGACTTTGTCTTCTTCAGGAAAGGTGATCTCATTTATGCCCGCGGAGTTGAAGAGAAAACGGTGCTTCACCATTGCCACTTCATATTACTCAGGAGGTTATAGTGCTTTAATAAGGGCTTGCCAGAGATCGGGAACCAATATCAAAGCATTATACACACCCAAGAGTGCAAGGATACGCTTCAGATGTGCAATGATGTTATAATCAATTGCTTGTTATGCTTGCTTTTCTTCTTCGGTAGCACGGACATCTGGCGAGCCACTTGGTATATTTGTAGTCTTGTTGAGTAGGACCTTCTCTTGGTCTTCCCTGTACGGCCAAGATTTGAGAGGTTCAAGACAAGTCTTGCCTCCTCGTAGATTCATATTGAATTCTTCAACTTGATCTTCTACAGGTAGAACATCGGTATGAAATACTTCACGTTCTTGCACCGTGAACATCTCCTCCGAATGGGACTCTTCTGCATCTTCTCCTTGTTTCCTATGGTTCAATTGAGGATGGAAGGAGGCTGATCTTGGATTTCACTAGTTGAAAGATTTGGTGGCATGTTTTTGAGTCTTCAATCTAGGTTCTATCATTTCATACTCCTTGCTGTGGAAGTATGTGTTGAAGAAGATGTTTTCAAGGAAAATGGTTCTTCTTGTGGACTGTTGTGAGTTGTTAGTCCTATTGGATTGTTTGTTTTGATATCTAATTTGGGGTCATCTTCGCCTTTGTGGTCATCTATCTTAGATCTGCTGTGGCCGTTGGTTTTTGCTCATTTTTTAGATCGTCGAGAAGTTTTTCAGTCTTCGATCTTGTCCAATCTTTTTTGTCCTAGGTTTCTCCTCTTTTAATCATGTTTGATCAAAAGGATTTAGATTGGAATATTGGATATTCTTTTGAGAAAGAAGTTTGGTTTCTTTCCATTCAGGAGTTACTTTCAATGGTGCAAGAGACTTTAAGGAATTTTTTCTCACTCTTTTCATCAGGCGCTCAACATTCAAGCCTTTTAAGAATGTGATTGGTGACATTTTAGCTGCTCACTTTGGGAGTGAAGCTTAGTTTTTCAATTGTCGTGGTATTGCGAATACCCCGGCAGGTTTTGAGAATGATCCTAGCGAAGATTATGCGGCGCAGGTTGACCGGATGACCGGTCCTCCCCCGCCGGACAAGCATAAGAAATGACACACGGATTTATACAGGATTGGGTCCCGGTGGGGGCCCTAGTCCTGTCGACGCGCTCCCGACCGGAGTCGGCTGGGGAGGCTCTCTCCGGGGGAGAGGCTTCCGGAGCACGCCTGTGAGTTTAGCTATTCCAATAAAAGTGATCCGATCCCTTACAACAGAGGGGTACAAGGGCTATTCATAGCCCCAAAAAGAAGCAAAAAGCCTAAACTACCCCGGAAGCCACAGTCGGATTGAAGGGTAGGACCGTCCTTCTTCCGGTCAAACGCCTTGGATGCTTGACAGGTGGTCGCTAGTTCCCGAGGCGCTCCTCGCATGACCTGCACGTGACAAACAATTCGAGACTTTACCTTTAGGAGGGCGATGAGGCCCGGGACGGAGCCGGAGGCCACGCCCAGGAGGCCAAAAGGCGGCGCCCAAGGAGCTGCCGGAGACCACGTCGCCGGGCCAATGGCGGCGCCCGGGAGGGCACCGGAGGCCACGTCCCGGGGGCCAAATGGAGGCGCCAGGGGAGGGGCCGGAGGCCAGGTCCCCGGGCCGATGGCGACGCCCGGGACGGCGCCGGAGGCTATGTCCCGGGTGCCAAAAGGCGGCGCCCGGGGAGGGGCCGGAGGCCACGTCCCCGGGCAAATGGCGGCGTCCGGGACGGTGCCGGAGGCCAAGTCCCGGGGGCCAAATGGCGGCGCCCGGGGAGGGGCTGGAGGCCAGGTCCCCCGGCCGACGGCGGCGCCCGGTACGGCGCCGGAGGCTATGTCCCGGGAGCCAAAAGGCGGCGCTCGGGGAGGGGACGGAGGCCACGTCCCCGGGAAAATGGCGGCGCCCGGGACGGCGCCGGAGGCCAGGTCCCGGGGGCCAAAAGGCGGCGCCCGGGGAGGGGCCGGAGGCCACGTCCCCGGGCCAATGGCGGCGCCCGGGACGGCGTCGGAGGCCAGGTCCCGGGGACCAAATGGCGGCGCCCGGGGAGGGGCCGGAGGCCACGTCCCCGGGCCCATGGCGGCGCCCGGGACGGCACCGGAGGCCAGGTCCCAGAGGCCAAAAGGCGGCGCCCGGGGAGGCCCCGGAGGCCAGGTCCCGGGCAATCGTGATGCAACTTACCTGGACGTAGTCCCGCGGAGATTTCCCCCGACATCAATGTAGTTCAATTCTTGGATTGTGGTTTTCGATTTTCGGTGGCTAATAAGAAGGTTGGCTTTAAAATCCTCAAATCTGATAAGATCATTCATGATCAGTTTTCTTTTTCCTTTTTCCTTTGGAGAAATGGATGTCCTAATTGGCAATTTGAGTTTGCTAAGTGGTTATGGAAACCTATCAAAAGAAGATCTTCAACTCGGAATTCTTCTTAGAAGGGTAAAGAGAAAATTCATGTTGATAGTCTGGATTGGTCAAAGACAGAGACTGGGCAATTTCGACCAAACCAACGACTTCTTTTCGACAAGTTGGTCATAGGGTATTTTCGACGAAGTCTTTGATGCCTCTTCGACAAGATGGTTTTAGGGTATTTTCAAACAAGTCTTCAATTCCTTTTCGACAAGTTGGTCGTAGGGTATTTTTGACCAAGCCTACAATTCCTCTTCGACAAGATGGTCATAGGGTATTTTCGAAGAAGCCTTCGCTTTGTTTTCAACAAGATGGGTATAAAAATGGTGTCCAGGAGAATTCATCCATTTTTAGCGGAGGTGGTCTTCAGGCCTCTATTCCTTTTTTGAGATGTTTCAAGTGCCTTGCGTCTAGGAATTTCAAGAAAGATTGTTTATGTTCTATCAGATGTATTGCATGTTATTGACGAGGATTGTTACCCGAGCTAGTTTGGAGTAAATGCACATCTGGTTCAAGGCAGATTTGAACCAAACAAATGTCGAGAGGTCCGTTGTTGTGATCTCAGATGACTTGAGAGGCGCGGACACATGGTCGCAGGCTTTGCGCGATCATGAGGCCGCAGACAGTGCGTAGTCAGGAGGCCGCGGACAGGACGCGGTCAGAAGGTCATTGATTACACTCGACCAGGATGACTCGGGGTTGCTTAAGCTCTACAATAAGCATATCCCGAGGATCCCAAAGATTCTTCCATGTATGAAGACAACCGCCAGGAGATTAATATGTGCGGTTATCCCTTAATTGCAAGTGTTAAGCCTGCGTGGGAGTTAAGTGCGGTTATCAAAACTACACCCTTGCAACCGTTCGAAGCCGTTGTGCATTGGCGCCCTTTCGACCAGTACAAAAGGGTGAGCAAATGCACCAGATGAAGAAAGGGAACATCATCTTGAACAGATTCGAGAGACAACTTCAACAGATCCCAGAGATCGAACAGATCAACAATGACAAGCTTTCATAGGCTAGTTTACTCTTATCTTCTAGACAATTACACGGAAAAGATCTTCGCTTGTGATGATCTTTTCCACAACTTTGTAACCTTTTTCCCATACATAGTGAAATCCCAACATAACTAGGGCTATTAGTCCCACCATCGAGGGCCCGAACCTATATAAATCTCTCTGTGTTCCAACTGACATTGTCATCATCCCTTCCCAGAGGGACACCCTGAAAGGCCTCACAACTCACAAATTCTTCATAAGTTCGATTAAGGACCCAAGTCCGAATCGTCGACAGTTGGCGCCCACCGTGGGGTGTTTCTCAAGGCGTTTATATTTCTATCCGAAGGTTCGGTGAGCCATGTCTGGAGCATATGATTCCAAGAATGACTTCGATCTCGAGGATTATGCCCACTTTCATATGCCTTCACCTAGTGATCCTGTTCCAATGGAAGAAACCAGAGGCGAAGATGACCTGGAGGTTGATTCGACCACTCAGGTCATGTCTATCGACTAGGAGACAATCGACGCAGGACCAGAGCCCAATGTGGTTTCTACTGTGTTAGAGGTTGAATCTGGTCCATCGCACAACGCTGCTAAGGGTCAAGGCGAAGTCGACCAGGAATTTAGCCCGAGGAGGTTTGACCTTGATAACCTCCACCATCTCTATGATTTTGAGTCCGACTCGGAACAAACAGAGATGTTTTCTCCATCAGCGACCTCGATCCCAAGGCAATTCGTTGCCCTATCGGAAGAAACTCCCGATCAGCGAGCTGCTAGGGAAGAATGGAGTGCAAACAAAAGGAGGATCAAGATCGTGAGCAACAAGATAACGAACTTAGCAGAACAGCCCTAGAGGCTCTTCAAAATGCGCAAGCTCGTTACGACGCAGCTCCGAGTTCCTCCCGTCGACCACGTGGTCGCAGACGCGACCAAACACCATCTTTACCCCCGGAACGTTTACCGGCAGACGAGGAGATGGTGACACCTGGCGCACCCAGGAGGGGCACGCATGGCCGGCTTCGATCCATCGCAGAGGTCCTGTGTAATTTCTCTCCTACGGTCTTGGATGCGCAGAAACCCACCTTCACCAGGATTTTGGCAGAGAGGTTAGACGAGGTTGCATCTGAAGTGACCCCTACAGCCTCTTCCCGGTCGGCGATATGTTCTCATGACGGAGAGTACTCTAACTCTAGTTCTGGTGGACAGAATCATCCTCCGCTAGCATCATCTCGATAGGACAAAGCCAGACGGGCGGGGAATTCTCGTGATCGGGAGCGAATTCCTATCCACTCTCGCCGGGGACTGCGCGTGGCCTCTCCTTCATGTGAGGTCGCCCGAGGTCAGGGCGAGAGTCACAAATCCACCCATGGTCCTTATGTTGGTTGTAAAGCTTTCTCGCCAGTCCTTCGTGCGGTCGTTTGGCCTGACAAGTTTAAACTAGGGGCCATAGAAAGATTTGACGAAACTCAGAATCCATCGGAGTTCCTTCAAATTTATATCACTGCCATTCAAGCAACAGGTGGCGATGACCGGGTCATGGCTAACTATCTGCCTACAGTCCTCGAGGGACCGGCAAGAACCTGGCTGTTCAATCAGCCCGAAGGTTCGATATACAACTGGGAAATGTTGTGCGATGCCATCCTCAATAATTTCCAGAATTGCTACCAGAGGCCAGGAAAAGAGGACGATCTCCACCGACTACGGCAAACATCGACCGAAACTCTTTGTCAGTTTGTCAAGAGATTTGTCGAGGTGAGAAATACCATTCCGAACATATCTGATAATTCCGTTATCAGGGCATTTAAATACGCCGTTTGATATCGGAGGTTCACGGAGGATTTGCTCATCCACCCTCCTTGATCAGTGGCCGATCTTTTTGATATGGCTGATCGATATTCCGACGCGGCTGAGGTCGTTGAGTGGAATCGGATGGTGGACAAAGGTAACTTACCACCTCAATCTGGCCTCAAGGACGTGAAGAGAGAGGATTCAAATAAGAAGCCGAAATCTTCATCTGGCGGTAAGTCGAAGAAATAAAAAAGGAGTCAATCTGAACATTACCGAGAGGTCGCGGTCACAGAGAAACATCCACTGACCAAAGGTAACAAACCTTCATTTAAAAATAAAACTGCTTCTGGAGGTCACAGTGCCGACCAGCCAGAGAAGTCTGTGACCGACCAGCCAGAGAAGTCGACTAACCTGCAGGAAGGCAAGAAATGGTGTCCACTCCACAACTCTGTAGGCCACGACCTCAAGAATTGTCGGAGCAAGTTGAAGCAGTTGGATGACTTCTACCAGGGGATTGGACCTATGCCGAGCTTGCCACCGAAAGAACAAACTTGCGGGCTAAGAGACGCTAGCGGGGACGAAGAGATGTCTTACCAGGTACCTCGTAATGATGTCAATGTTATTTTCGGAGGTTCGTTCTCTTTTGTTTCTAAACGGCAATTTAAAGCCTTTTATCGAGAGATGAACCAAACGAAGACTCCCCTTGGCGAACCTCAGTACCCCCGTTGGTCGGATACACCTTTGACGTTTGATCGCTCTGACTGTCCTACAGGGCTTACTCGACCATTGAGGCTGCCTCTGGTCATTACCCCAATTATCAGCAATGCGAGAGTCGAAAGGGTCCTGATCGACGGAGGTAGTTCCTTGGACATTTTATTGGTCAAGGCACTCGACGAGATGCAAATTCCTCGTTCAAAAATCAAACCCATAATTCATCCATTTTATGGGGTAATTCCTACTACCTCTATGATGCCATTGGGACAGGTGGTGCTCCCAGTCACGCTGGGTGAACTAGATAACTTCCGAACGGAATTAGTTATTTTCGATGTAATTGATTGTGATTCAGCTTACAATGCGATCTTTGGCAGGCCAACTCTTGCTAAGTTCATGATGGCTACACAGTATGCTTACTAGTGCGGCAAGTTGCCTGGCCCCAAGGGCGTTATTTCGGTCCGAGGAAGTCGCAATATGGCATTGACATGTGATCAATTATCCCTGGAGATGGTAGATCAGCTTCCCCTCCAAGAAGCCCAGATCGCCACAATGTCTTATAATACGATCAAAGCCACTCCTCGACCAGATGAAACACTAAAATTGGTTCCATTGTACCCAGATGATCCATCCAAGACAATTCGGGTCGGATCAGGCCTGGATGACAAATAGGAACTCGAGCTCATTGCTTTCCTTCGAGCTAATGCAGATGTGTTTGCGTGGAAACCATCTGACATGCCTGGTGTCACAAGGGAGGTAATTGAGCACAGGTTAGCAATTCGACCTGGACAGCGACCAATAAAGCAGAAGCTCAGGCATTTTGCTGTTGATCGGCAGGAAGCCATCCGAGTGGTGTTAGATAAACTCCAGAAGGCCGGATTTATTCGAGAAGTCTGTCATCCGGAATGGCTTGCAAATTCGGTCATGGTCCGCAAGTCAAATGGCAAGTGGTGCATGTGCGTCGACTACACCAGCCTAAGCAGAGCCTATCCGAAGGATGATTTTTCCCTTCCCCACATCGACCAGCTGGTCGATTCTACTGCGGGTTGCGAACTGATGAGTTTTCTGGATGCTTACTCAGGATATCATCAAATTAGCATGGCAGAAGAAGATGAAGAGAAGACTGCCTTTATCAGACCATTTGGCACCTACTGCTACGTCAGAATACCGTTTGGTCTCAAGAACGCCGGTTCCACATACCACCGCTTGATGCAAAAGACCTTTCTTTCCTAGATGGGGCATAATCTTGAAGCTTATGTAGACGACCTGGTTGTAAAAAGTTTAAAAAGATCGTCTCATTTAGACGATCTTGCTGAAACCTTCTGTAATTTGAATCGATATGGAATAAAATTAAACCCGGAGAAATGTTCTTTCGGGGTTTCGTTTGGAAAACTTCTTGGTTTATTGCTTGTTCCAGAGGAATCGAGGTCGATCCTAAAAAAATCAGGGCTATTGAACAAATGAGGTCTCCCTTGACCATCAAAGATGTTTAGCACCCAACGGGTCGCATGGTCCTTATGTTGGTGGTAAAGCTTTCTCGCCCGTCCTTCGTGCGGTCGTTTGGCCTGACAAGTTTAAACCAGGGGCCATAGAAAGATTTGACGAAACTCAGAATCCATCGGAGTTCCTTCAAATTTAAATCAATGCCATTCAAGCAACAGGTGGCGATGACCGGGTCATGGCTAACTATCTGCCTACAGTCCTCGAGGGACCGGCAAGAACCTGGCTATTCAATCAGCCCGAAGGTTTGATGTACAACTGGGAAATGTTGTGCGATGCCATCCTCAATAATTTCCAGAATTGCTATCAGAGGCCAGGAAAAGAGGACGATCTCCACCGACTACGGCAAATATCGACCAAAACTCTTTGTCAGTTTGTCAAGAGATTTGTCGAGGTGAAAAATACCATTCTGAACATATCTGATAATTCCGTTATCAGGGCATTTAAATACGCCATTTGATATCGGAGGTTCACGGAGGATTTGCTCATCCACCCTCCTTGATCAGTGGCCGATCTTTTTGATATGGCTGATCGATATTCCGACGCGGCTGAGGTCGTTGAGTGGAATCGGATGGTGGACAAAGGTAACTTACCACCTCAATCTGGCCTCAAGGACGTGAAGAGAGAGGATTCAAATAAGAAGCCGAAATCTTCATCTGGCGGGAAGTCGAAGAAATAAAAAAGGAATCAATCTGAACAGTACCGAGAGGTCGCGGTCGCAGAGAAACATCCACTGACCAAAGGTAACAAACCTTCGTTTAAAAATAAAACTGCTTCTGGAGGTCGCAGTGCCGACCAGCCAAAGAAGTCTGTGACCGACCAGCCAGAGAAGTCGACTAACCTGCAGGAAGGCAAGAGATGGTGTCCACTCCACAACTCTGCAGGCCACGACCTCAAGAATTGTCGGAGCTAGTTGAAGCAGTTGGATGACTTCTACCAGGGGATTGGACCTATGCCGAGCTTGCCACCGAAAGAACAAACTTGCGGGCTAAGAGACGCTAGCGGGGACGAAGAGATGTCTGACCAGGTACCTCGTAATCATGTCAATGTTATTTTCAGAGGTTCATCCTCTTTTGTTTATAAACGGCAATTTAAAGCCTTTTATCGAGAGATGAACCAAACGAAGACTCCCCTTGGTGAACCTCAATACCCTCGATGGTCGGATACACCTTTGACGTTTGATCGCTCTGACTGTCCTACAGGGCTTACTCGACCATTGAGGCTGCCTCTGGTCATTACCCCAATTATCAGCAATGCGAGAGTCGAAAGGGTCCTGATCGACGGAGGTAGTTCCTTGGATATGTTATTGCCCAAGGCGCTCGACGAGATGCAAATTCCTCGTTCAAAAATGAAACCCATAATTCATCCATTTTATGGGATAATTCCTACTACCTCTATGATGCCATTGGGACAGGTGGTGCTCCCAGTCACGCTGGGTGAACTAGATTACTTCTGAACGGAATTAGTTACTTTGGATGTAATTGATCGTGATTCAGCTTACAATGCGATCTTTGGCAGGCCAACTCTTGCTATGTTCATGATGGCTACACAGTATGCTTACTAGTGCGGCAAGTTGCCTGGCCCCAAAGGCGTTATTTCGGTCCGAGGTAGTCGCAATATGGCATTGACATGTGATCAATTATCCCTGGAGATGGTAGATCAGCTTCCCCTCCAAGAAGCCCAGATCGCCACAATGTCTTATAATACGATCAAAGCCACTCCTCGACCAGATGAAACACTAAAATTGGTTCCATTGTACCCAGATGATCCATTCAAGACAATTCGGGTCGGATCAGGCCTGGATGACAAATAGGAACTCGAGCTCATTGCTTTCCTCCGAGCTAATTCAGATGTGTTTGCGTGGAAACCATCTCACATGCCTGGTGTCACAAGGGAGGTAATTGAGCACAGGTTAGCAATTCGACCTGGACAGCGACCAATAAAGCAGAAGCTCAGGCATTTTGCTGTTGATCGGCAGGAAGCCATCCGAGTGGAGTTAGATAAACTCCAGAAGGCCGGATTTATTCGAGAAGTCGATCATCCGGAATGGCTTGCAAATTCGGTCATGGTCCGCAAGTCAAATGGCAAGTGGTGCATGTGCGTCGACTACACCAGCCTAAACAGAGCCTGTCCGAAGGATGATTTTTCCCTTCCCCACATCGACCAGCTGGTCGATTCTACTGCGGGTTGCGAACTGATGTGTTTCCTGGATGCTTACTCAGGATATCATCAAATTAGCATGGCAGAAGAAGATGAAGAGAAGACTGCCTTTATCAGACCATTCGGCACCTACTGCTACGTCAGAATACCGTTTGGTCTCAAGAACGCCGGTTCCACATACCACCGCTTGATGCAAAAGACCTTTCTTTCCTAGATGGGGCATAATCTTGAAGCTTATGTAGACGACCTGGTTGTAAAAAGTTTAAAAAGATCGTCTCATTTAGATGATCTTGCTGAAACCTTCTGTAATTTGAATCGATATGGAATAAAATTAAACCCGGAGAAATGTTCTTTCGGGGTTTCGTCTGGAAAACTTCTTGGTTTTATTGTTTGTTCCAGAGGAATCAAGGTCAATCCTAAAAAAATCAGGGCTATTGAACAAATGAGGTCTCCCTTGACCATCAAAGATGTTTAGCACCTAGCAGGTCGCATGGCGGCATTGAGCCGGTTTTTATCGCAACTAGGTGAAAGGGGACTACCCTTCTTCAAAGCTCTGCGCAAACACCATAATTTTACTTCGTCCGGTGAGGCCGAGAAAGCATTTCAGGAGGTAAAAACATATCTATCCAGTCCGCCGGTCTTGGTTTCCCCTGACAAAGAGGAACCATTACTCCTTTACATGCCGCCACATCTTACACAGTCAGTGCAGTCCTGATCGCGGAAAGAAAGAGTGTGCCCAAACCCGTCTACTATGTAAGCGAAGTACTTCATGGTCCTAAGGAGCGATACCCTGAGGTCCAGAAGATACTTTACACACTACTGATGGCTTCCTGTAAGCTACGACATTACTTCCAAGCTCACAAGATCACAGTGCCCTCATCTTTTCCATTGGGGGACATTGTCCGCAATCCGGAGAAATCTGGTCAGATCGCCAAATGGGCTGTCGAACTCAGAGCATTTGACATCCATTTCACGGCTCGCACTGTCGTCAAGTCTCAGGTCCGGGCCGACTTCCTGGTCGAATGTACTAATCCTGAGCCACCCATGCAGGCATCCGAAGACTTGGAACGCCCTGATCACTGGACAATGTACTTTGACGGCTCTCGTAGTTTTCAACACTCGGGGGCTGGAGTGGTCTTAGTTACGCCTCAGGGCGAACAGCTGAAGTATGTCATTCAACTACATTTTGTTGCGACCAACAACACAGCAGAGTATGAAGGTCTTATTGCAGGGCTCCGGGCAGCAAAATTCCTCAGAGTCCGTCGATTAGTGGTGAGGGGAGACTCACAGCTGGTCGTAAACAAGGTAAACAAGGAGTACAGCACCTCTGATGAGACAATGGCTCATTACCTGGGGAAAGTGAGGAGATTGGAAAAATACTTCAGTCATTTCGAAGTCCAATACATCCCGCGAAAGGACAACATTCTCGTAGACCAATTATCCAAAATTGGGTCCTCATGCACATCCGCTCCGGCCGGAGTGTTCGTCGAACACTTGGAACATCCCTCGATCATGACTACGGTCGAGGATGATCCGGTAACAGTCTGCGTTACCAACCTTGGAAAAGAATGAGATTGGACCTATCCATTGAGGGTCTATCTTGAATACGGGACCTTTCCCGAGGACGAAACCGAAAGCGATCGGTTAGTTCAAAAAGCACGTATGTACAAGCTTATAGGAGTTTTGTATAGAAAAGGTAGTCAAGGAGTATTCATGCACTGTGTGTCCCAAGAGGAAGGTAAATCCCTCTTGAAAGAAATTCATGACGGTGTATGCGGTGCACACGCGTCATTTCTTACATTGGTCGGAAAGTCTTTCCGACAAGAATTTTGCTGCCCTTCGGCACTTGATGATGCCAAGAATATGGTCTAGACATGTCATCAGTGTCAATTTCATGCGAGATAGGTCCATCAGCCTGCCTACGCTCTGCAAACTATCCCTCTATCATGGCCCTTCGCGGTCTGGGGGATGGAATTGTTGGTTCTATGCCACAAGCGGTCAATGGATACAAGTTCTTGTTCGTAGCCATTGACACATTTACAAAGTGGATCGAGGCCGAACCAGTACGCAATATTACTGCTACTGCTGCACAGAAGTTCTTTCATAAGAACATTGTGACTCGATTCGGTGTTCCAAACCGTCTCATTACTGACAATGGTTCCCAGTTCACTAGTGTTCTCTTTTTGGACTATTGCAACACCATTGGGACCAAGGTGTGCTTTGCCTCTATAGCTCATCCACAGAGCAATGGTGCCGTTGAACGTGCCAACGGGCAAATATTGCAGGGCATCAAAAAACGTGTTTTTGATCTCCTAGACACGCTCGGGGGCTTGGGTAGACAAACTCTATACCGTTCTATGGGCACTACATAATACTTCTAGTCGAGCCACCGGTGAGACGCCTTTCCATCTAGTATACAAAGCTGAGGCTGTGTTACCCATGGAAATCAATATTGGTTCTGTCCGAACAGATCAATTCGAACAAGTTGATCAGAACGGGCAACGATTACAAGATCTCATCCTCCTAGAAGAAAAGCGTTATCGAGCTCTGGTTAAGTCCGCGGTGTATTTGCAAGATTTGCGCAAATATCATAACAAAAGGGTGCGACCACGTAGTCTTCATGTGGGTGATCTGGTTTATCATAACAAAAGCACAAAATTTCATAACAAAAGCACAAAATTTCATAACAAAAGCACAAGATTTCCAACAAATATCATAACAAAAGCACAAAATTTCTTCCATAAGAACATTGTTTCTCGATTCGGTGTTCCGAACCGTCTCATCAGAGACAATGGTTCTCAGTTCGCCAGTGGTCTTTTTCTGGATTACTGCGACCAGATTGGGACCAAGGTGTGCTTTGCTTCTGTGGCTCATCCACAGAGCAATGGTGCCGTCGAACGTGCCAACGGGCAGATACTGCAAGGCATCAAGAAACGTATTTTTGATCACCTTAAGACTCGCTCGGGGGCTTGGGCATACGAGCTCAACACCGTTCTATGGCCACTATGAACTACTTCTAGTCGAGCCACCGATGAGATGCCCTTCCATCTGGTCTACTGGGCCGAGGCCGTACTGCCTATGGAAGTTAGTATTGGATCTGTTCGGACAGAACAATTCGAACGAGTTGATCAGACCGAACAGTGATCACTGGATCTCATCCTCTTAGAAGAAAAGCGTGACCGCGCTTTGATCAAGTCCGCGGTATACTTGCAAGCTTTGCGCAAGTACCATAACAAAAGGGTGAGACCACGAAGTCTCCACGTGGGCGATCTGGTTTTATGAAAAATTATAGACCAGTCCAATCGCAACAAATTCTCCCCAAAGTGGGAAGGCCCTTACACTGTTGTTTCGGTGCCGTGACCAGGATCAGCTCGATTAGTCATGGAGGATGGTCGAATTTTGTCCAATACTTGGAACATCGATCAATTACGCAAGTTTTACGTGTAAGTATTTAGTCCCTTTTCCTTTTCAATTAGCATTTTTTAATAAAACAAGAAGTCTTTTGGTTTCATATGATGAACATCTCCTTTCATGCCCGTGTGTTACAAACTTGACTCGGGGGCTGGTCGCCAGTGGTAATTTCACTATAACTTTCTAATCGGATTCGCTAGCCAATCTCATGACCACTTCCAGACAAGTCACTCCTAAATAAGCCGTTTCTCAACGCATACGGGGCTTGCTAGTATGTCCTTGGTCATCCGGGTGGCTGCCGGTTTGCAACAAGGTTAGCCGTTATATTGATCTTAATTGCTGGCCTGATCGCACACCCCTGGTAGTTGCACTCGTATTTCTCCTGTGTTTATAATACTAAGCCTTCAGTATCTATAATCACAGGCGAGGGCTAGGGGGATATGCTTATAATATGAAATAACCAAAAAGTGCTTTCTTTCAAAATCGAAAAATACATGCATTGCATTCTATATGATTATGTCTGTACAGCTACAGGGGTTACATAATCCCGAGCTCAGTCAAGAGTTTATCTACAAGAGGATTAACTTCCTCCATGATGGCCTCGAGTTGCTCTTCACTCTCGATCTCTACCGTTCCCACCAGTGGATTCAGGTCCATATCAGGGCCATGGTGGAGACGAAACCGGCAGAGAATGGCAGAGGCTGCTGATTGAACCCTTGTTCTGATCGCCTCTTGTCTTCGCCGTGTATCTTCAGGAAGATACTCGAGTAGTGACTCCGCTTGGGCAACGACCAGTGTAGACCAGTCGCTCAAACTGAGGTTGTCTTTTGTGTTCTCGACCACATCAGCCCTCAGGAGACGGGCCACCATCTTCAGCTTTTCGAAGATGGATTGGCTTAGGTCTCTGTTCGCCCTTCGGGTATAGCCGATGGTCATTTGGAGGAATGTTTTATCCCGCCTGAGCTGTTTTATTTGACTTGCTTGCGCTGCGGTAAGAAGATCGTTACAAACTGTCCGAATGACAAGGTCTAGTTGTTCTGGTCGAAATTGACTTACCAGAGAGCTGTGACCACAGTTCTTTGAGCTTGGCCTCTTGATTCGAAATCACGGTGGCCGCCTTGAACTTGTCAGCGGCCAGGCTCTTCTTCAGAGAAGCAACCTCCCTGCGATGAAAAAAGATAATTGTCATAACTAATTTGTATTCATACAAATTAAAGGGCATTTATCCTTACTCTCGCAAGCAGTCTCTCTCCTTTTGTATGGTCTCGATGCTTTCCACCATAGCAATCGATTTGGCCGTTATACGGGATAGTTCCTATGATACAGAGAGAAATCAGTGGTGTCCTATGCACAATTCAGGTATCACAAAAGATGTTCATTATACCTCTGTATATTCCCAGAATGACTTGTCATCCGGGATTACTGGAGGCCTAGTTGAAGGATTCTCCTCATCCTCAACAGGAGCAGCAGGTGGATGCGCCTGCTGGACCCCAGTCGCAGGTTCCAATGTCTGCAACTGGGTCTCTGCGCCCAACTCGTCCCCATCGGCCCGGACGACTTCCTAGACCAAAGGGACAAAGCACTCTTCGCCAGAGGCTTCAGTACCGGCAGAGACTTCAACCCTCCCCGGGGCGGTTGGGGGGCTCGGTGCTTCGTCTTTACGCCTACGAAGAAAAAAGAAGTCATCGATCACATTGATGGTCACCACAATCTGATCCAGGATAAACAGAATGGAGTTCTTACCTTATCTAAAATCCCATTAGCTTTTGGGACTTCAAGGTTGGCTCCCCGAGAGAAAGAGGACAGTCGTTGTCCGTTCTAGTCTTTCTCTTCATGAACAAGGCCTTTTCTCCCTATGTATATTTTCCTGTAAGCATATGCATAAGGAATGATAAAGACCTAAGTGGTAAGAATTTGTACTGGGGTGACTTGTTCGATTGACAGGGATACGCCCAAAGGCCTGGATGGCTCTTGGACTGCTGGAGTTGGCGCCTCATCCGCGACCCTGAGGTTGGTCACGGAGTCTTGTTCTGTCACCTCCGCTCCTGTCCCCAGGATTGGAGGATTCGCCTCCCTGGGACTCACAGGACTCACAGGGGGAAGTTCTTCTCCCTGTATGAGTATAGATCTGATAAACACACATATAGATGCAATTGAAAAATCAAGATCACGAGGAAGTCTTACCGTGGTCGTCCCTTCGACCAGGGAGGGAGAAGTCACAGACCCTGAAGCCTTTGGGGCTTCGGGAGCAGGGATCTCGCCCGCGACCACGGGACTCCCAGTTGCCGCGGGGTTCGGTGCGGTTGCCTCTACTTTGGCAGGACGAGGTAGTGTCTCGCCGGATTGAGAGTCTGCTACTTTCTTCTTTCGGCGGACTAGGGGAATGTCATCCTCCTCCTCCTCCTCGATCCTCTCGTCCTGGAGGAACCGGAGGTATGTGATATCTTACCGCAGTTTTCCTTGCGGTAAGAGGAGTCTTGCGCGAAGACCCTTCCCCGAGGATCTTTTTGGATTTCTTGGGAGCAGGATTTCTCATCCTGGGCTTCGAGGAGATCTTCTTCACATTCTTCACCATCGGCTTTCCCAGGAGACCAACGTTTTCACTCGGGAACGTCGCCTCAGCGAATCTCCCCAAGAGCTATGCACTCCGATGTACTTGTCAGTACTAGATGTACATAAGACCTACGAATGAGAACGGAATGAAAGGTAACATACCTTTCGGCGTTCCTGCTTGAGGTCGTCGCCGGCGTGAATCAAGCTCTGTGGGCGAGGCGATCCCTTGGGGCCCTCCACTTCGGCACTATAGGCTCTAAGGAGGTAATTTGTCCGCCTCTCAATCTCGGATGAAGGCAGGACTATGCCCAGAAGACCAATTAGAAAGCGCAGAGCAGAGGTATAAGGTTTCGGTGTTGAAATCACGTACCATTGTTATAGTCCAGGGTGTTTTCCGCCATGGACTTTATCTCCCAAGCCGGATGAGCCCTTTCACGTAGGGAGCTCACCCGATTCCTCACGAAGTCACGTATGATGTCGCGAGCCGTCAGTCCCTGTTGGACCAAGTGAAGAATCACTTCGGCATGCTTCATGTACTCGGCATTCATGGCTGGGAGGGAGTCCAACTCGCTCGGCTTCTCTGGCCGCGAGTTCTCGAACCACAACCCACTCTCGGATGGAGGGGTGCAGTAGAACCACTTCTAGTGCTACCCCTGCACAGAGTCTCGCAGGGGTGGGAAGGGATATCCTTTCTTCTCCCTTATCCGGAAGTAGATGCATCCGGCGGCGTTGGTGCTCTTCGACCACGCCAAATAGTAAAAACGCCGGAAGAGATCCACGCTGGGATACACTCCGACGTAGGCTTCGCATAGATGCTGGAACACTGCCAGAATCAAGATCGCATTTGGGTGGAGATTTATCAACTCCAACCCGTAATGCCCAAGGATTCCCTTCAGGAACCGACTCTCGGGGAATCGGAACCCGCATCGCAGGTACTCTTAAAAAACCACCAGTTCGCCCTCTTGGATGACCGAGGTTTCTTGGCCCTTCTCCGCGGGCTGCCAGTTGATTAGCAGCCGTGGAGGAAGGAACTCTTCCTTCTCCAATGCCAGAAGGCTCTCCTCGGCGTGGTGAATCGATCGGCTCCAGGACGCCATTTCTTGTGAAAGATCGTGAGGAAAGTTGGCAACTTTGGAGAAGATGAAGGCAGTGGACAGGTGAGGGTTTTGTGCGGCGGAAGTTCTAAGACAGGGTTTCTAGTTGCGTGGCTTCCTCAAGAAGCTACTTGCTCCTTTTATAGACCCGAGGAGGTGCACTACTGTGAGTAACGTTCCATTTAATATTCTATTCATTTCCCATAATGGATAATCTCTCTGGCGGACCCGTTAAGTGTTCCTTGTATCGAATCCGAAACGAAAGGACTTCTTTGTTTTAGATTTGAGGGAATAGAAATGTGGAAAGTTCTACAAAGTTTTTCGGAGGACATTTTCCTTCATGTTTCTTGTAAACTTTCACAAATTGATCATGAAAATATCCTATAACCCAGTTATTGGACGTGCGGATATTTTTTGATCGGATTACTGTGTAATCAGAATTATGTCTTGGACTGAGCTTCGATTTTAATCGAAGTGATGGTCTGATCAAGTTTTGGTTCTGATCACAGTAATCTTTCAGATCGAACCTCGGTTCTATCCGCGATTTCAAGTCTGATCGAAGTATCAGTACTAGTCGTGGCACAACGTTAAAATGCGATTCTGGTCGCAAAACTGAAGTTTGCCTGTGTATGAGTGGCCGTAAAGACGTTGCTTATGGCCATGTTTTCGCATAGAAGTTGTAAAGAATATTCATATGATATGAAGAAAAAGAGAGCTTTATTTTTGACATTCTTTACATACAAAAGGAATACCGGCGACCAGAGTGTCGACCTGATCTGAAAGTAGTTTCCAAAGTTCTCCTAGGGACATGTTGTCGTCCATAGGGTCTACATTGGCGACCCCAGAGAACTAGCAACTAATCTAATCCTATCTACGTCATCCCGAACAAGAGACGCACTATTATTCCTAATCAAGTCAGAGAGTTCTCGCTGTTGCTGAGCGTGATCCCTCTCCCGACAGAATTGGCGCGCCTCTTCGCGGGATCTTTCAAAACATTCTGCTAGATGCAGAATCGCCGAAGACATCTCTTCGGTCTTCTTCTCCATAGCCTCTTTGTCCCCTTGGAGAGTCTGTCCGGGGGGGAGGCAAGATCTCGGCAGGCTGATCGCTGGGGCCTCCGATCTCCTACATTTGCAAATGCTAGATATACTAACTATAGCAACAAGCAAAAGGAGATAGGGATTATTACCTGTCCCTGCGTGTGACAGGTTGATATAGGCATCCTGGAAAGTAGATCACCCGATAAAATTCGAGGATCATCATATGGTGGAAGTGTGGCCTTCCCACTATAAGATTGCTTCCCCAACACAAGTTGAAGGTCATCTGGTCGTGAGAGAGCAGCTTGCCTACCAGAAAATTGATCACCCGAACAAAAATGGGGAGTATTGGGATGAAATGGAGAAAGCTGAGAAGAACGTCCCTCCAAAGGTGGAGATGAAAGTTCGACCTGCCGAGGTGCATGGATAGGAAGAACTAGAGGAACTGAAGGAAGAAAGAAGATGATGCGTCTTTCACCTTTGTTCTGCTGGAGGATCCTTCGTCAACCTTGGGCTTCTTCCTTGAAGGAGATGGATCTTCGGGCATCTGTGGCTCTTGCTCAAAAAGTTCCTCTTCATCACTCTCAATCTCGATGATATTGTGGTCTGCCATCGAGAGGTGTATAAGGAAGGATGTGAAGATGGTTTTGAAGGAAACTTAGCCGAGAAAAAAAGTAGTGAAGCTTTGAAATCCGAAGGCTTTGGTATTTATAGCCGCCAGGGTGACGGTTCGCCTTCTGAACGCCTCGAGTTTTTAAAGCATTTACAATTTCATCTCGAGTTAAAAAATGTTTCAACGGCGCCATCATTACCCGTCACGTATTACCCAGAACCCATCTTGGGGAACCAACCGCCACACTTAGTGCGCCCCAAAGTGGGAGATTTGAAGCGTCGGGTTAAAAATCCGATGTATGTCTTAAAATTCGAAGTAAACACGTCCCTTCGTTCTCTTTGAATTTGGGGGCTAGCTGACGAGGATTCACACCCGAGTCAGTTCAAAAAAATGCACGACTGGTTCAGGATGGATTCGAACCAGACATGCGCTCGGCATGGCGAACTCAAGTCATTCTGAGGAGCACAAGCCCGAGGTCGCAGGCTTTACGCGATCAGACCGTAGCTGGTACGCGGTCAGGGGTTCGTATGCTATGCGCGAACAGAAGGCTGAAGATGTTGCGAGGTCAGCCAACATCGTCGGTCAGAACACTTTCGACCGGAGAACGTGGGGCTAATCTGCTCACGTAATGGGGATATTCCGACTACCCCAAAGATTCTTCCACATGGGAGAACAACCGTCCGGAGGTTAGTGCATACGGTTATCCATGAATAACACGTGTTAAACCTACGTGGGAGTTAAGAGCGGTTTACAAAACCGCATCCAAGCAACCGTTTGATGCCGTTGCGACTTGGCGCCCTTTCGACCAGTATAAAGGGGCAGCCCGATGCATCAAACGGGGGGATCAAAGGATCGAGAGATCGAAACACTAAGACATCCAGTGATCGATTAATCGAACCTGACCAGACAAAAATAACCCGAAGATAGTAGTCTAAGTTAGATAGTCTTCACAAAAGCCCTTCAGGCTTTATCTTGTACAAACTTGTGGGACCCTCATTTGAGGAATCTCGTGGCAACCGCCCAGGTGGATTGCGCACAGATAGGTTCATTACAAGCTCACAACAAGCGGAAAGCAGTTATTGCATAAAACATAATTAAACAGGTACGAGGTCTCAGGGACCAATATTACATTAACATAGCGCCCAGAATGACCCTACTTAGAGTTGCTATGAAAATAACAGGTTTATCCATACAAGAGTCGGTATCAAGATACCGAACACACAAAACAAAGCAGACAGCAACAACGAAGATCTTCACTTCTGGCAGCAACGGTTCTGGTAGGGCTTCCTCCACATCGGACTCAACTCGGCGCGAGACCCTCCTAGAACTCCGAATCGTCTGGGACGTTCCCATCCTCTGCTTCATCATCATAACCAAATGAATCGGGATCGGCGAATCCCTCTTCTGATTTGTTTGAAAAGGCAAGGGTGAACATGCTTTGACACAATGCTCAGCAAGTCGTTTATTTACAAATGCAATTATATAGATGACGAGTGATCAAGAAAAGGGGTTAAGTCTTATAATCATAAATAGTATAGATTTCAATCCTTTGATCTCTCAAATAAGGGTTTTATTTTCAACAGTGGGGTTTTTGAAAACCTTATAATAGACTTTAAGAAAACATTGTGGATGGCGATCCTCCATGATCAACCATTTTGAATTAGCCATATTATGAAAACTTTTCCCAGATATTACTTGTGTTGAACCACATGGATAAATCCACCGCGAGCATACTCCATGACCTGGGAGTACAGAGTATCCGATACTTTTCTTACGCTTTGCAAAGGTGTACCTCTTTTTAAATCCACTTCTTCACTCGACTTTCAAGTTGAGCCAACTCCATGCGACTTATACACATGTGACAAGGCCGAGGTCACACAACGCTTTTGCAGTCTAGTATTAACAGTATCCCCGCCCGGTAAATAGACAATTAAGTCTCAAGTACAGTTGTGGGTCCTACCCACTGCCTTACTTCCTAGCCTTTGGCCTATGCTCCCGCAAGACACATAGCCTTGGTCTGTCCACGTGAGACATTTGACCGTCACGATTACAACCGCGCACGGCTTAATCGGAGGCATAGGGCGTCTTCCTTCTTTCCACCTTTTCCTCTCATGCTTTTTCTGAACTCACAACACTCACGGATGAACTGCGTCCAACCAGTTTCTCCACGCGAGAAACCAAACCGACAAACCATGCAGGGAACTGCTAATACCAAAAAGCTCCTAAGTCGTGCCTGTCCCATACCAGGCAAGTGGTTGGTACGTTTTTCATGCCGCATAGAGGCACAACACAAGGTTCTAGTCCTTATGAATTGATAGTGAGGAGCCATCCACATTCCCTGGTGCGCACCGCACCCTCTCCATACAAACCAATCCTCACTATCAATTCTAATTTGTATTTTCTTTCACAAAAAGGGGTTTTCAAACATGTTTTTCATATAAGTGACCATTTGATATTTAGCATAAGTTTTCAAACATAAGCATATATCCTAGGGTGACAAGGATGCATGGGTATTCAATCACAAGAGGGGTTTCACAATCATTTAGGTTATATCTAACCACATTATTTGAACATACTCTCATTTGAATATAAGGCATGCATATACTTTGAAAACAACTAATATACTTCATTTGAAAATATTAGGCGAGACATGATCAAGGGGTTGAGACTTGCCTTGCACTACTGGGTCTAATTACTTGAACGAAACCTTGAAGACTTCTTCCGCTCCTTCAGCTTCGGGCACTGCAGCGAACACAAGCAATACAATACATACACTACATAAGCATTCATAAAATAGTTGCAATAGAAAATAATAAGTACATATATCATGCATGCAAGGGAAAAGATTTGGACAAAGTCACTTGGGTGCTGGTCGAAGAGATGGGCTCAAAAGAAGTTGAATGTCAAAGGCCGACATTCAGTCCACGGCTAGACATAGCCATAAGTTGGTCTTAGGTAGGTTTTCTGGAGAAGTGGCAGAAGAGAAAGATGTAGATCACAACTCCAGGAATCTAGGGGACAAAGTGACATTTCCATTGCTCAACCAGAAGGGGTCAAACAAGGCTAATGCCAATGGCTGACATGCACTGACATAGTGCAGACATTGCCAAAAACTAGGGCAAAGTACAACTTTTGATACAGGGCTCCAATTGATGCACAACTCTATCTGGGAGGTAGGTATTGATAACAGGATCAAATCATTCAACAGGATCTAGGGCAGGAAATGGCTGGAAGGTGATGAAATTCAATGATGAACTGTGGTGACTTGGACATGAACTGGGCTTCTGGACAGTGATCTTGGCAAGGGCATAACCTACAATCCAGGCAGATTCAGATGTCAAGCTAGTGGAAGAAAATGCTCAGGGAGGTGAGGCAAAGCTAAGGGACAAAGTTTCAGGAGCTAGATCGGCTGGGGAAGAATTCCGGCGACCGGTGCTGGAGAAGATGACACTAGAGTTTGGGGATTTTTGATACAAGGCGAATGAGCTCAATTCCAAGCTTGAGAACGATCTCTGGGGTATGAAAAGGCTACCGGAGGGGTCAATTTTGTTGGAGGACGGCCGGAGAAGCTCGGCGACGAGGTCCAGCGAACTGATGAACTTCCAGATCTGGATTTCTTCGATTTGAGCACACTTGGGGATTTTGATTCCACAGGCTTGCTCTACTAAGCTCACTGATCAACTTCTTCTACAAAATCGAGAGCTAATTTGGAGAGAATCGAACGGCATTGGGGAAACAGGGAAAATCGGGAATCCGGCGATCACCGGCGATGGGCATCAATCTGGTGCAATTGGGAGCCATGACACAGAGAGGGAGAAGAGGGAAACTCACCAATGGCTTTGGATTGGAGATTGGGGCTGTGAAATGGGCTAGCACCGTGAGCTCTCTCACTGGCTCGCCGGAGAAGAAGACATTCACGGCAGTGCTGGGGAGTTTGGTGGATTTCTGGTGCTGGAACTGAAGCAAAGCACTTAGGAGTATTTATAGGCTAAGAGGCGGAGTTAGCGAGGGGAAACGGCGCGAAACTTGTCCCGGGGATGAGACCGGCCGGGTGCAGCTGCGACAGCGGTGATCGGCGATGTGATGCGCTTCAGGCGGTGTTGCAGCTTTGCTGACCTTGTCGGGTGCATTGGAACTTTACCTGGGACGGCGCAGATGCGGAGGCAACAACAAAGCTCCGGCGGTGACATGTACACGCATGCAATGCCACGGCAACGGGCGTGTGCGCGCGAAAACGCTGCTGGAGCATGGGCATTTAACCGCAGGACATGGTGATGCTACGGTGGCTGGCACATGCGCGCGGGGTGTCACAGCAACTCACGGGCACAAGCGACAAGAAGCGGTGGCCGGCGGCGAACAAATGCGGTGAAAACACAGTGCGGCTCCGGCGACGTGCACTGGTTGAAGGCAACGACCAGGTGCTGGTCAAAAACAACAGCAAAAGGGCAGAAGGGCAGATTTGCAATTTTGAAAGTTGCTCCAGGGACTGATCTGCGAGGAAAAGTTAAATAGGAAATGGGCTTGATTGTAAATCTGGAGATCTGGAGGGCTGATCTGAAATCTGATTTCAGGAATGAGTTGCATAAGATTAATGGAACTCATCTAGCCAAAGTTTGACAAGATCGGGCAAGATCTGAAGGGTTTCGACAAAAGTGGGGAAAACGACTTTAGGGCAAAACAGGGTAATTAGGGTTTCAAAAACGGCAAGGGTCGAAACTCAGGTTTAGGGCAGGATTTGGAAATTCTTCCAGAAGGGAAAAATGTTCAGAATAGTGAATGGGAGATATTCACTAAATCAGATCAAAGTTTGGAGGTGGTCTGAGACTTTTAGTCTTTTTGGGCTTCTGACAAATCTGAAAAGGGCTGATTTGTGATACTTTTGGGCTGATTTGCGAAAAGGATCTGAGAGAAAGAATTTGACTGCTAACTTTTTGGGGTAAGCTGCTGGCACAACTGGGATCTCATTCTGAAATAGAGAGGGACGAGGCAAGCCAAGATTTGGGAAAAATCGGGGTGTTACAGTCTACTAACCCCTATCTTCTATCGGTTATTAGCGATTTAGTAGAAAACCATTAGAAAAGGTGCCTCGCGGTCATAAAAGGCATAAGGGAGGTATTTTTCCTATCGGTTTGTAAGAAACTTACTGTTAGAAGAAGCAGAATGATTTATTCTAGCGGTGATGAACATATTTACCGTTAGAAGAGATGCATAAGTACTGACGGGAGAATGTTGTGCGCCGATAGGACTGGTCGACTTCTACAAATAGTTTTATTCTATCGGTACAGTATATATATATACCGTTAGAATATATCACAAATTCCTATCGGTAGCCTGTTGTCAACCGATAGAATAGTTCGACTGCTACAAATAGTTTTATTCTATCGGTACTGTATATTTATACCGATAGAATATATCACAAATTCCTTCTTCAAATAGTTTTATTCTATCGGTAATGTATGTTTATATCGTTAGAAGATAGCACAAATATCTTAGAACTGTTCGCCTTCTACAACTAGTCTTATGCTATCGGTAATGTATGTCTATACCGACAGAATATGTACACATATTCCTATCGGTAGGATATAGTGTGCCGATAGAACTGTTCTCCTTTTACAAATAGTTTTATTCTATCGGTAATGTATCTTTATACCGTTAGAATAGATCAAAAATTACTAACGGTAGGCTGTTGTGTACCGATAGAACTGATCTAGTACTATAAATACCCGGGTGTGTCTCTTTCATTCGTACAGTTCAACAGGCGCTCGTAGCCCTAACCCGTAAGCTCCATGGACGGCCGACGCATCTCTACCGGCGACCACTGCACCTCCGCACCTCCATCGACGCCCACTAGATTTCGGCATGGCAAGCAAGGTACGTAAAATTTCGGCAATATTGTTAGATTATTCTAATCCGATTATGGCAATTATTCTTCAATTTTTGTATCCTTCATTTTGATGTGTCTTCTTTTCAATATGATTATGTACGGTGTGTTGTTCCTGTTTTTTTTATTAAAACAACTAAATAATATCACTGTGGGACTAATAACGTTCAATTGCTTGCTGATCGATCCTATCAAATGAAGAAAATTATCAGGATATATTTGCAATACAAACACTATCTAACATAGTGAAATGCCAATAAGAGTATAAATGTAATATCTTTTCTCTTAGTAGGTTGCTTCATCTCTCAGTAGGTTGCTCAATGCCAACTTGGACTTAGTAATAATTGAAATTGAAAGATCATGAAATTGAAAATGAAATTGAAAGATCATCAAATTGAAATTGAAATTGAAAGATACTTGTAATTGAAATTGAAATTGAAAGATCATGAAATTGAAATTGAAATTGAAGTTGAAATTGAAAGATCATTAATGTCAAGATATTTACAAATATCATGAGATACACAAATATCTTGATCTTCTCTGTAGGTTGTTCAATGCCAATAACATAGTCAAATGCCAATTAGCTCGCTCAATGATCAAGTGCATGTAAAAAGTTCATTAAATAATTAATATATGTATATTGGCAAGGTAATTTATTCTGATGAAATAGAGTAGAAATGTAATATCTTGATCTCCATTTGCAGGTTGATGTTACTATGACGAAGCATAACCTAACCTTCAGTTGGTAGTCTTTCTCAGATAGGGAGTCTTGTAGGAAACAGTAAACAATCTTAATTTGCTCTAGAATGCCTATTTATGATCTGTGCAGGTCCTTGGATGATGCTCGTGAGGGGCAACGTATTTCACGGTTCTTCATCGCAGTATGCTGCCTATGTTGGCTTGTTGGTGAAAGAAACGGTAAAGACCACCGTCGAGAGCTGGAAAGAAACGGTGAAGATCACCGTCGTGAGTAGGAAAGAAATGGTGAAGATCACCGTCGTGAGCTGGAAGGACGTGAAGGGCGAGATCTTGGTTGGCTCGGTCGAGAAGATCCTTAAGCCCGGCGTGTTTCTCAAATCAAGACCTATAGAAAGCATCTTACATTTGTATTGGTGTTTCAGTCATTTTTTTACATGCACCAGCTTGTGGCCAGATGCTTACCTGCTTGGGGAAGAAGAATTGTTGTCATTTGCACAGCCATTCTACACCATCATTACACAAAACAATATCTTGCAAGGTAGGTTCTTTTTGTTAATGGAGTTGAGCTGAGTTGAGTTGAGTTGAGTTGAGTTGATCGAGTCTGAGTCCGAGGAAATCACCAATACAAATGTAACTCGACGGCAGTTCCAGCTCCTCGGGCGTCTTTGAACTGAACTCCTATGGTTAAGTCCAATGTGGTTCAGACATTTGCTGTTTTGGATGAATGGATTTGTGATGTATGAGGTCTAACTTGTAGTCGGTAGTTGCATTGTCGCAACTTGCAAAGGTTCTCTTTTATGTAAAATGTATGGGCCACTGGGTCCTCGTGACGATATGTTGTTAATTTCAGATGTGACTTTTCTAATATACATCGAATGTGTGAATTGTTGTATTTGTATATTGTTGTATATTTGTGTATCATGTATTGCTATTTGGGACATGAAGTTGAATGTGTACAAGGGAGTATTTGTGTATTTAATTGTATTGGTAGGTAGGTGTGTATTTGTACTGCTGTTTCAGACATGCACTTGAATTTGTGAATTGGCATGTGTATGTTTGTACCTAAATTGTTGTGTCATACATGAATCAGCTTGCTTTTGTTTTCAGCCATTAACTAGAATGAGTTTAAATAGTACTCATTTTTTATGTTGCCTCTCGCATTTTCTTAAAGGAATGGAGGCAAACCAAGATCTCACGTAAGTAGAAATTTTTAATTTCTTTGGCAAGATGAAGTACCAAGTACCTAAGAAAAGTATTTTTTGTGTCTCCTAGTTAACATCTCTTGAAATATTTCTTTATCTTCTAGTTAAGAACTGTTTGATGTTACATTGTGTTTAGATATGATTCTTTGGATGTGAGAAGTAGTGTCATGTGTCAGGCATCACCCAGTTTGGTTTTGTTTCAGCCATGTACCAGTACCTCTTCTAACGGTAAATACACATATTTACTGATAGAACAACACATGTATTTGCTGTGTCATGCATTACCCAGTTTGGTTTTGTTCAGCCATGTACCAGTACCTCTTCTAACGGTAAATACACATATTTACCGATAGAACAATACATGTATTTGCTGTGTCATGCATTACTCAGATTGCTGTGTCATGCATTACCCAGTTTGGTTTTGTTTCAACCATGTACCAGTACCTGTTCTAACAGTAAATACACATATTTACTGATAGAACATGTGAGACCCCCATTTGAGGATCACCTTGGTAACCGCCCAGGTAGGTTACGCACAGCAGGATGACACATGAGCTCCAAACCAGACAAGCATAGTAATAACATTAAACAAATATCAGGCCAACATGGCCAATATTACATAACCAAAGCACTAAAAATGGCGCTGAGTAGAGTTGCTAAGAAAATAACAAGTTTGTCAGAACCAGAATCGGTATCCAAGTACCGAACACACAGCATAAAGCACAAGGCAACAACGAAAAGCTTGATTTCCATCCGCAGCGGGATTGGAGTGGCTCCTCCCACATCTGACTTGACTTGGTGCGCAATCCTTCTAGAACGTGGGCTCGTCCGGGGCACGTCCGGGGCACGTCCATCTTCTGCCGGGAACTCATAACTGAAGGAATCGGGATCCTCGAATCCCTCTTCTACAGTTGGAAGTAAATGCAAGGGTGAGCACGTGGTGCTCAGCAACACTCATTCCGGGGATTATAGTAATTGTACTTATATGAGGGTGAAACATATGATTCAAGGGTTTTAGTTTCATAGGGATAGAGATATATAGATTTCCAAGTTATTTGTTTAATAAAACAGTACTTTGTCATGAAAATAGTACTTTAAACATTAAACAGGTTTTCAATAAAAACATTAGATGTAGTGGTCTCCCATGAGTCACTACTTTGTTAACCGTATTATGAAAACATTCCAAAACGTTACTTGTGCTATAACCCATGGATAACATCCATTACGAAAAGACTCCTGAACCTGGGAGTACAGAGTATCCGATACTTCTTTTACACTTTGCAAAGGTGTACCTCTTTTTAAATCCACTGGTTCACTCGGCTTTCAAGTCGGATCAGCTCCATGTGACTTATACACATGTGACAAGGCCGAGATCACACAACGCTTTTACAGTTCAGTATTAACAGTATCCCTGCCCGGTAAATAGACAGTTAAGTCTCAAGTACCGTTGTGGGTCTTCCCCACTGCCTTACTTCCTAGCCTTTCTGGTCTATGTTCCCACAGGACACATAGCCTTGGTCTATGTCCACACGAGACATACGACCATTTAAGATTACAGCCGCTCACGGCTTAATCAGGTCTAGGGCGCCTTCCTTCATTTACGCCTTTTCCTCTCATCATTTTTCTGACTCACATCACTCATGGCCGAACCTTGGCCTTCCAGTTTCCACGCGAGAAACCAGATCGTCAAACCATGCAGGGAACTGCTAATACCAAAAAGCTACTGAGTTGTGCCTGTCCCATACCAGGCAAGTGGTTGGTACGTTTACAATTCGTATAGAGACACAGCACAAGGTTCTTGTCCTTATGAACCAATAGTGAGGAGCATTCACAATCCCTGGTGCGCACCGCACCCTCTCCATACAAACCAATCCCCACTACTGATCCCTTTTATCAGTTTTCTTGACAAAACGGTTTTCATTATAACTTCTCATGTATTTGACCATTTCAAGTTTAATGTGAATATTCAGTATATGAGTCCTAGGGTGACAAAAGTATATATAAGAAGGTTCAATAACAAAAAGGGTTTCATGATTCATTAGGGAATATCTACTCATGTCATTCAAACATAACTTGTATTTCAACTAAGCATGCAAAGTACGAAACAGTGAATATACTTCATATAAAATATTGGGTGAGACATGATCAAGGGAATGAGGCTTGCCTTGCAATGTTGGGTCTAAAAACTCAGACGGATCTTCAAAGACTTCTTCCGCTCCTTCAGTTTCTGACTCTGCGGCAATCAGACAACACACAAACACATACCACATAAGCATACTGAAAATAGTTTCTATAGAAAGTATTAAGTAAATAAGTCCTGTATGCAGGGGAAAAGGTTAGGGTAGGTCACAAGGGCTCTGGTCGAAGAAACGGCTAAAAAGGATTGAACGTCGAAGGGTCGACATTCAGTTCATGGCTTTGGCATAACTGGAAACTAGTCTTGGGATGGTTTTCTGGAGAAGTGATAGAAGAGAAAGTTGTAGAACACAACTCCAGGAATCTAGGGGACAAGGTGGCATTTCAATTGCTCAACCAGAAGGGGTCAAACAAGGCTAATGCCAGTGGCTGACATGCACTGACATAGTGTTGGACGTGGCCAGAAACTAGGGCATGGCTTAACTTTTGATCCAGGGCTCCAATTGATGCACCACTTTGTCTATGAGGTAGGCATTACTAACAGGAACAATATACTCAACAGGTACAAGGGCTGAAAGTGGCCGGAGGGTGGCCAAATCCGGCGATGAACTACGGTGGCCTGGACATGAACTGAGTTACTGGACAGTGATCTTGGCATAGGCATAACTCACAATCTAGGCAGATCCAGGTGTCGAGCTAGTGGAAGAAATTGCTCAGGGAGGTGAGGCGAAGCTAAGGGACAAAGTTTCAGGGGCTAGATCGGCCGGGAACAAATTCCGGCGACCGGCGCTGGAGAAGATGACACTGGAGCTCGGGAATTTTTGATACAGGGCGAATGAGCTCAATTCCAAGCTTGGGAATGATCTCTAGGGCACAACAAGGCTACTGGAGGGGTTAATTTCATTAGAGATCGGCCGGAGAAGCTTGGCGTCGAAGTCCGGCGAACTGCCGAGGTTCCAATTTGGGATTTCTTCGATTTGAGCTTAATTGGGGATTCTGGTTCTACAGGCTTGCTCTACTAAGCTTACTGATCAACTTCTTCTACAGGATTGAGGGTTAATTTGGGCTGAATTGAACGGCATTGGGGAAACAGGGCAAATCGGGAATCCGGCGATCACCGGCGATGGGGATCGATCTAGTGCAATTGGCTGCTATGACATAGAGAGGGGAACGAGGGGAACTCACTGGTGAACTTGGATTGAAGAGAGGGGCTGTGGAAAGGGCTAGCACCGTGAGCTCTCTCACTGGCTCGCCGGAGAAGAAAGCGAAAACGGCGAGAAACTGGAAATTGGCTAAGTCCTGAGGTTGTGCTTCTTCACAGCACTGAGAGGGGTTTAAATAGGCACGGGGACGGAGCTTGCGAGGGAAACACGACAGCGGTTGCTTGCGCCGGGGAGAAACTTATCGGGCGCAGGCGCAACGACGGCGACGGCGACGTGATCGCGCTTCAGGCGGTGCTGCAGCTTTGCCAGTTGCCTTGGGACTTCGCCTGGAACGGCACAGATGCGGAGGCAACAGCAAGGCTCCGGCAACGACACGTACACGCATGCAACTGCCACGGCAACGAGAGCGCGCGCGAAAACAAAGCTCGGGAGCGCGGCCGTTTATCCGCTGGGCAAGGCGACGCACTGCTGGCACGTGCGCACGGGGTGGCACAGCAACTCACGGGCACAGGTGACAGAAACGGTGGCCAGCGGCGAGCAAGCACGGCGAGAACACAGCGCGGCAACGGTGGCTTGAGCACTGGTCATGGCAACGACCAGGGGCTGGTCGAAAGGACCTGAAAATAATGTTTGGGCCGATTTGTAAATTCTGAAACTTGTTCCAGGGGCTGTTCCGTGAGGAAAGTTTGAATAGGATATGGACTTGATTGCAAATCTGGAGATCTAAGAGTTCGATCTGAAATCTGATTTTGCAGCTAAGATGCAAAAGATTAGTAGAACTTATCTGGCCAAAGTTTGGTAAGATCAGGTATGATCTGAAGGGTTTCGACAAAATTGGGGAAAACAGTTTAGGGTAAAATAGGGTAATTAGGGTTTTAAAAATGGCAGGGCTTGAAACTCTGCTTTAGGGCGAGATTTTGGAGATGGTCCCGAAGGGAAAAATGTTCTGAACAGCATTTAGAAGGGAATGGCTGAAGCAGATTAGGTTTTGGGGTCCGGATGTGGATTTTGGCTATTTTAGGGTTTAGCAAAAACAGGGGTGTTACAAATCTACCCACCTTAGAAACAATCTCGTCCTCGAGATTAGGGCAGGTCAGAGAATAGGAAGGGAAATTCTCGTCGGAGATCTTCTTCTTTTTCCCAAGTTGACTCCTCCTCTGAGTGATTGTTCCACTGGACTCTACAGAATCGGAGGGTTCTTGACTTTAGCACTTTCTCTCTGGTTTCCAGAATTCTAATAGGGTATTCTTGACAAGATAAGTCTGGTTGAATCTCATTCTCTGTAGGAGATATCTGTTCTGTTGGTTTTCTCAAGCATTTCTTCAGCTGAGATACATGAAACACGTCATGAATTCCGCTCAGTTTTGGTGGCAGTTCCAACTTGTATGCCATTTCGCCTCGCTTTTCCAGAATTCGATATGGTCCCACATATCTAGGCTTTAACTTTCCCTTCATCTGGAATCTTTGAACTCCTTTGTATGGCATAACCTTGAGATACACGTAATCGCCCTCTTCAAATGATAGCTCTCTTCTACGATTATCTGCATAGCTTTTCTATCTAGATTGAGCTGTTTTCAGTTTTTCTTGTATGATCCTGACGTGGGCTGTGGCTTCTTCTACCAATTGGGGTCCTAGATGTTGCTTTTGACCAATTTCTGTCCAATACAAAGGCATGCGGCATCTTCTTCCATATAGGGCTTCATATGGTGCCATTTGCAGGCTTGCTTGGAAACTGTTGTTGTAGGTGAATTCTGCGTAAGGTAGAAATAACTCCCAAGAGTCTCCATAGTCCAAAACACAAGCCCTCAACATATCTTCCAAAATTTGGTTTACTCTTTCAGTCTGACCTCCAGTTTGAGGGTGGTAAGCGGTACTGAACTTTAACTTTGTGCCCAGGGCTTTCTGCAACTCTTGCCAAAATCTTGAAACGAACTGGGCCCCTCTATCGGAAACGATAGCCTTCGGCACTCCGTGCAAGACAACTATTCTGTTGAGATACAGCTCTGCTAAGTCCCTAGCTGTATATAGGGTATTCACTGGGAGAAAATGTGCTACTTTTGTTAATCTATCTACTATGACCCATATAGAATCGAATCCTTTTCTCGTCCTTGGTAGTCCCACAATAAAATCCATTCCGATTTCATCCCACTTCCACTCTGGGATTCGTAGAGGTTGTAGCGGTCCCGCAGGCTTTTGATGTTCTGCTTTCACTCTTTGGCATGTGTCACAAGTTGCGACAAACTTGGCAATCTCTCTCTTCATTCCTTTCCACCAAAAATTTTTCTTCAAGTCCTTGTACATTTTGGTGCTGCCTGGGTGTATGGAATATGGTGTTTGATGAGCCTCTTGCATGATCAGGCTTTTGATCTCATTGTCATTTGGAATGCAGATACGGTCATCGTACCATAGAATTCCCTGTTCATCTTCTCGAAGGTTGGTTGTATCTTTGCTCTTCATGTCCTCCTTCATCTCTTGAAGGTCTGGGTCCATTGCTTGAGCTTGTCTGATCTTATCCTTCAATTCACATTCCATCTTTAGTGTAGCGATGGTTCCTTGGTCCACTAATTCCAGTTGCAACTTTTCGAAATCCTTGATCAGTTGTGTCGGCACTTCTAGCTGTGTTATCTGGTTATAACGAGACTTCCTGCTCAAAGCATCAACTACTACGTTGGCTTTTCCCGGGTGATAGTGGATCTCTAGATCATAATCTTTGATCAGTTCTAGCCATCTTCTCTGCCTCATATTCAACTCCTGTTGCGTGAAGATATACTTCAGGCTCTTATGATCCGTATAAATTTCGCACTTACTGCCTAGTAGGTAGTGTCTCCATATCTTTAGTGCATGTACGACAGCAGCTAACTCTAAATCATGTGTTGGATAATTCTCCTCATGAGGTCGTAGCTGTCTAGAAGCATAAGCTATCACTTTCCTTTCTTGCATCAATACACATCCTAATCCTTGTTTGGAGGCGTCACAGAAGACTTGAAAATCCTTTTTGACGTCCGGCAGTATCAGGATTGGTGCAGTTGTCAGTCTTTTCTTCAGTTCCTCAAAACTTCTTTCGCACTCCTCGGTCCAATTAAAAGGGGCATTCTTCTTCAGTAGCTGGGTCAGCGGTTTGGTGATCTTCGAGAATCCTTCTACGAATCTTCGATAATATCCCGCTAATCCCAAGAAACTTCTAACTTCTGTTGCGGTTTCAGGTTGTTTCCAATCGGTAACAGCTTGTATCTTCAACGGGTCCATAAATATTCCTTCTCCTGAGATGATGTGTCCCAAGAAAGAAATCTTCTTCAACCAAAAAGCACATTTGCTAAACTTGGCATATAGCTGGTGGTCTGCCAGTTTCTGTAGCACTATCCTCAGGTGATGTGCGTGCTCCTCCTCTGTCTTAGAGTAGACAAGGATATCATCCACAAATACAATGATGTACTTATCCAGGAATTCCATGAGGATCTTATTCATTAGATTCATGAATACCGCGGGTGCATTAGTTAATCCAAAGGGCATCACTGTGAACTCATGCAACCCATATCTGGTCACGAAAGCAGTTTTAGGAATGTCCTGTTCTCGGATCCTTAGCTGGTGGTATCCCGATCTCAGGTCTATTCTTGAGAACACTTTTGCTTCTCTGAGTTGGTCAAAAAGATCATCTATCCTTGGTAAGGGGTATTTGTTCTTGATGGTCATGTCGTTTAGCTTGCGGTAGTCTATGCAAAGTCGCATGCTACCATCTTTCTTCTTAACAAAGAGCACTGGGGCTCCCCATGGTGATGAGCTTGATCTGATGAATCCTTTTTCTTCCAATTCAGCTATCTGCTTCTTCAATTCCTCTTGCTCATGGCCTGTCATCCGAAACAACTTTCTAGCATACGGCGCAGATCCGGGTTTTAGTTCAATAGTGAACTCTATATCCCTATTTGGTGGCAATCCGGGAAGTTCTTCTGGAAAGATTTCTGGGTACTCATTGACAATCGGTACCTCTTCAAGCTTTACTTCTTCGGTGCAGTTCAATCTCTGCAGGTGGTCGCAGATTGGAGTTCTGTCTGCATGGAATGTAATTTGCTTTCCACTGGCATTTGTCAGGGTGATTGTTTTCTTCTCACAATCCATCAATCCCTTATGCTTGGCCAGCCAATCCATTCCAAGAATGACATCCAATCCTTGAAGGTTTAGAACTAGCATGTCTGCCAGGAATTCTAGATTGCCGATACAGAAGGCAACATTTCTACAGATAGAATTAACAATCATCCTAGCACCAGGTGACTGAATGATGATAGGATGCTCTAAAGCAACCACAGGCAAGTTATTACTCAACAAGCAATCTTTTGACATGAATGAATGAGTTGCACCGGGATCAAATAAAACAACTGAAATCTGAGAGGAGATCAAGAGTCTACCGATCACGACGTCAGTTGCCTCTCCTGCTTCTGTAGCAGTCACGAAGTTGAGTCTTCCTCCGGTGGTTGGTGTTCCTCTTCCTCTGTTGGTTTGGAATCTTCCTCCTCTGGCTTGTGGTGCTCCTCTGGCAATAGTTCGTGCAGGTGCAGGGGATTTGGCTGCCTGAGCTTTAGCAACGCTGGGAGGTAAATGCCGAAATGGACAAGTCTCTCTGTGGTGTCCTCTTCTGCCACAATGGAAACATTCTGCATTCTTCAGTGTACAATCTCTATAGAGGTGACTCCCTTTGCATCCGGGACATGTTAGAGTTGTTGGTGATGAAGTCCTCTGGGGTCTTGGAGGTGCGGGTGGTCTGAAAGAGGCTCTGGCATATGGCGCTGGTCTTCCTCGACTAGAATTTCCTTGAAATGGATATGCTATACTTTTCCTCTTGCGGTCTTCTTCTACCATGCCTCTTTTCTCCTCCATTTTGAGCACTCGATTCACAAGGACTTGGAAGTCCGTGAACTCGTGTGTTGACAGGTGATACTGATATGAGTTTTGTAGGCCTTCGCAGAATCTGTCGATCTTCCGCTCTTCTGTCATGATATCTTCAGGTGCATACCTGGCCAATTTGATGAACTCATGCAAATACTGCTTCACCGTCCTTCCTCCTTGCCTTAGATTCAAGAATTCTCTGCGTTTGGCTTGAATAGCTCCTTTGGGGACATGGTATTTACGGAACTGTTCCTTGAATTCATTCCAGGTAATTGAATTCTGATTAGGGTGTACCGTCTTGTAATTCTCCCACCATGCTGCAGCCGATCCTGTGAGCTGATGGGGTCCATACAGCAGCTTCTCTTCATCATTACACTTGACAGTATCCAATTTCCTCTCAATTTCTCGTAACCAATCGTCTGCCACAATCGGGTCTTCAGTGCAGGAGAAAGTTGGAGGACGTGTCTTTTGAAAATCTGTCAGTCTTGCTCCAATGTTCGAACTTTCCTCGCGGCGTGTTGCGGAGTTTTGCATCAACTGTTCCAGAATTTGACTCTGTACCTCTGCGGATCTCTGTCTGTTTTGCTCCATCCATATTAATATTTCCGTCAGATTTCCTCCTTGCGGTACTGAGGCCGATGAATTTGGCTGATCTGAGTCATCTCTAGTCCTTCTTGTTGATGTGTTCCTTGGGACTTCTTCTGAGCCTTGGATTCTACCTCTGGTGTTCACCATTCTGTTCTGACAAGATAATTGAGAAAAGACTACTAATTTAAGAGAGCACAGATTGAACATAAGCTGAAAGAAAAGATCAATCCAAGAGATTGGATTGGAACATGCAATTGCCATTTTCGAAGGTTTTCAAAAGATACAAGGTTTTCACCTTTACAGCTTTAGAGTTACCAACAAACAATACAAACAAAGCAGCTACCACAACAAGAGCTAAAAACTAACGATTACAAGGGTTAAAGCGGAAGGGTCAAGCTGAAGAGAAAACTAGGATCTCCTGTCGGTCTTGGAAGAACTGCAAGGTTCCACTTCTTCAGGGTCTTCCTCTTCTTGATCTTCGTCAGCATCCATAGGGTCCCATTGCATGTCATTGTCCTCTTCTTCCTCAGATGAATCGTTGGTGTTGCATGTAGCAATCTCTTTTCCTTTGCCTTCAGGGACTTCCTTTCCCTTTGCGAGAGTAGGATATTCTGGTGCAGGGGTGTTGATCACAATGCCACGCGAAGCAGGCGTGAAATAACCCAGGTAATCCCTAGGTCTTCCCACACTCTTGCGGGCTGTGAGTCTTATCTTCAAGCGGTTCCTCTTGTTCACCGATCCTTCGTCTTCGACTTCTCGAGCTCTGCTAGGTTCAGCCAACTCCTGAATCTGTTTCTCTTTCTCTTGGAGTTCTGAGTGAACCTTTGCAAGCGCTCCTTCGAGATAGTGACGGTCATCCCGAGCATTCTCATGCTCACGCAGCAACCGAGTGTAGCTTGACTCCAAGACTTGGACTACATCTCTGGTTTTGGTCAGGATGGCGTCTCTCTGGTTGGTGGAGGGATGAACAGTTCGACGATCCGATCCGGGAACTTGGTAGGGTACAAAGCAGAAAGGAGAACCTATAAGAAAGTCATCGTACAGCTAGCGGATGGTACCTATAGCACGACGAGCAGCATCTTGGATAGCATCTTCTTCTTCTTCTCTACGAGCTTCCTTTCTTGTTGATCCTCTCCCGATCTCTGGGATCTCGTACACAATCACCGAAGCATGGAAACCAAAAGGTCTACCATCGACTTCTTCTCGACGGACGTAGTATACGGGTCGCTGATTGTCTCTTGCTCCCAGAAATTGTAGCATCATCCAAAGCATCAATGCCCATGATCCCAACTCGTCTCCGTGAATCAGCTTCTTACCAGGGGCCATCTGCGATGATGAGACACGGAACACTTAAAAGTAGGAAAACGGTTTTGAAAGTTTTCAAATAATACTCATTATGCTTTTCTTAAACAAATTAGGTTTTTCACAATTAGATTTTTACCAAATAATCTAGCGATCCTCTACTTTAGGGACGCCCATTCTAGTAAGGGTCACGACCTACAGTCAAGCTTCATGCTCTGATACCATTCACTGTGAGACCCCCATTTGAGGATCACCTTGGTAACCGCCCAGGTAGGTTACGCACTAGCAGGATGACACATGAGCTCCAAACCAGACAAGCATAGTAATAACATTAAACAAATATCAGGCCAACATGGCCAATATTACATAACCAAAGCACCAAAAATGGCGCTGAGTAGAGTTGCTAAGGAAATAACAAGTTTGTCAGAACCAGAATCGGTATCCAAGTACCGAACACACAGCATAAAGCACAAGGCAACAACGAAAAGCTTGATTTCCATCCGCAGCGGGATTGGAGTGGCTCCTCCCACATCTGACTTGACTTGGTGCGCAATCCTTCTAGAACGTGGGCTCGTCTGGGGCACTTCCATCTTCTGCCGGGAACTCATAACTGAAGGAATCGGGATCCTCGAATCCCATCTTCTACAGTTGGAAGTAAATGCAAGGGTGAGCACTTGGTGCTCAGCAACACTCATTCCGGGGATTATAGTAATTGTACTTATATGAGGGTGAAACATATGATTCAAGGGTTTTAGTTTATAGGGATAGAGATATATAGATTTCCAAGTTATTTGTTTAATAAAACAGTACTTTGTCATGAAAATAGTACTTTAAACATTAAACAGGTTTTCAATAAAAACATTAGATGTAGTGGTCTCCCATGAGTCACTACTTTGTTAACCGTATTATGAAAACATTCCAAAACGTTACTTGTGCTATAACCCATCGATAACATCCACTACGAAAAGACTCCTGAACCTGGGAGTACAGAGTATCCGATACTTCTTTTACACTTTGCAAAGGTGTACCTCTTTTTAAATCCACTGGTTCACTCGGCTTTCAAGTCGGATCAGCTCCATGTGACTTATACACATGTGACAAGGCCGAGATCACACAACGCTTTTACAGTTCAGTATTAACAGTATCCTTGCCCGGTAAATAGACAGTTAAGTCTCAAGTACCGTTGTGGGTCTTCCCCACTGCCTTACTTCCTAGCCTTTCTGGTCTATGTTCCCACAGGACACATAGCCTTGGTCTATGTCCACGCGAGACATACGACCATTTAAGATTACAGCCTGCTCACAGCTTAATCAGGTCTAGGGCGCCTTCCTTCATTTACGCCTTTTCCTCTCATCATTTTTCTGACTCACATCACTCATGGCCGAACCTTGGCCTTCCAGTTTCCACGCGAGAAACCAGATCGTCAAACCATGCAGGGAACTGCTAATACCAAAAAGCTACTGAGTTGTGCCTGTCCCATACCAGGCAAGTGGTTGGTACGTTTACAATTCGTATAGAGACACAGCACAAGGTTCTTGTCCTTATGAACCAATAGTGAGGAACATTCACAATCCCTGGTGCGCACCGCACCCTCTCCATACAAACCAATCCCCACTACTGATCCCTTTTATCAGTTTTCTTGACAAAACGGTTTTCATTATAACTTCTCATGTATTTGACCATTTCAAGTTTAATGTGAATATTCAGTATATGAGTCCTAGGGTGACAAAAGTATATATAAGAAGGTTCAATAACAAAAAGGGTTTCATGATTCATTAGGGAATATCTACTCATGTCATTCAAACATAACTTGTATTTCAACTAAGCATGCATAGTACGAAACAGTGAATATATTTCATATAAAATATTGGGTGAGACATGATCAAGGGAATGAGGCTTGCCTTGCAATGTTGGGTCTAAAAACTCAGACGGATCTTCAAAGACTTCTTCCGCTCCTTCAGTTTCTGACTCTGCGGCAATCAGACAACACACAAACACATACCACATAAGCATACTGAAAATAGTTTCTATAGAAAGTATTAAGTAAATAAGTCCTGTATGCAGGGGAAAAGGTTAGGGTAAGGTCACAAGGGCTCTGGTCGAAGAAACGGCTAAAAAGGATTGAACGTCGAAGGGTCGACATTCAGTTCATGGCTTTGGCATAACTGGAAACTAGTCTTGGGATGGTTTTCTGGAGAAGTGATAGAAGAGAAAGTTGTAGAACACAACTCCAGGAATCTAGGGGACAAGGTGGCATTTCAATTGCTCAACCAGAAGGGCTCAAACAAGGCTAATGCCAGTGGCTGACATGCACTGACATAGTGCTGGACGTGGCCAGAAACTAGGGCATGGCTTAACTTTTGATCCAGGGCTCCAATTGATGCACCACTTTGTCTATGAGGTAGGCATTACTAACAGGAACAATATACTCAACAGGTACAAGGGCTGAAAGTGGCCGGAGGGTGGCCAAATCCGGCGATGAACTACGGTGGCCTGGGCATGAACTGAGTTACTGGACAGTGATCTTGGCATAGGCATAACTCACAATCTAGGCAGATCCAGGTGTCGAGCTAGTGGAAGAAATTGCTCAGGGAGGTGAGGCGAAGCTAAGGGACAAAGTTTCAGGGGCTAGATCGGCCGGGAACAAATTCCGGCGACCGGCGCTGGAGAAGATGACACTGGAGCTCGGGAATTTTTGATACAGGGCGAATGAGCTCAATTCCAAGCTTGGGAATGATCTCTAGGGCACAACAAGGCTACTGGAGGGGTTAATTTCATTAGAGATCGGCCGGAGAAGCTTGGCGTCGAAGTCCGGCGAACTGCCGAGGTTCCAATTTGGGATTTCTTCGATTTGAGCTTAATTGGGGATTCTGGTTCTACAGGCTTGCTCTACTAAGCTTACTGATCAACTTCTTCTACAGGATTGAGGGTTAATTTGGGCTGAATTGAACGGCATTGGGGAAACAGGGCAAATCGGGAATCCGGCGATCACCGGCGATGGGGATCGATCTAGTGCAATTGGCTGCTATGACACAGAGAGGGGAACGAGGGGAACTCACTGGTGAACTTGGATTGAAGAGAGGGGCTGTGGAAAGGGCTAGCACCGTGAGCTCTCTCACTGGCTCGCCGGAGAAGAAAGCGAAAACGGCGAGAAACTGGAAATTGGCTAAGTCCTGAGGTTGTGCTTCTTCACAGCACTGAGAGGGGTTTAAATAGGCACGGGGACGGAGCTTGCGAGGGAAACGCGACAGCGGTTGCTTGCGCCGGGGAGAAACTTGTCGGGCGCAGGCGCAACGACGGCGACGGCGACGTGATCGCGCTTCAGGCGGTGCTGCAGCTTTGCCAGTTGCCTTGGGACTTCGCCTGGAACGGCGCAGATGCGGAGGCAACAGCAAGGCTCCGGCAACGACACGTACACGCATGCAACTGCCACGGCAACGAGAGCGCGCGCGAAAACAAAGCTCGGGAGCGCGGCCGTTTATCCGCTGGGCAAGGCGACGCACTGCTGGCACGTGCGCACGGGGTGGCACAGCAACTCACGGGCACAGGTGACAGAAACGGTGGCCGGCGGCGAGCAAGCACGGCGAGAACACAGCGCGGCAACGGTGGCTCGAGCACTGGTCGTGGCAACGACCAGGGGCTGGTCGAAAGGACCTGAAAATAATGTTTGGGCCGGTTTGTAAATTCTGAAACTTGTTCCAGGGGCTGTTCCGTGAGGAAAGTTTGAATAGGATATGGACTTGATTGCAAATCTGGAGATCTAAGAGTTCGATCTGAAATCTGATTTCGCAGCTAAGATGCAAAAGATTAGTAGAACTTATCTGGCCAAAGTTTGGTAAGATCAGGTAAGATCTGAAGGGTTTCGACAAAATTGGGGAAAACAGTTTAGGGTAAAATAGGGTAATTAGGGTTTTAAAAATGGCAGGGCTTGAAACTCAGCTTTAGGGCGAGATTTTGGAGATGGTCCCAAAGGGAAAAATGTTCTGAACAGCATTTAGAAGGGAATGGCTGAAGCAGATTAGGTTTTGGGGTCCGGATGTGGATTTTGGCTATTTTAGGGTTTAGCAAAAACAGGGGTGTTACAGAACAATACATGTATTTGCTGTGTCATGCATTACTCAGATTGCTGTGTCATGCATTACCCAGTTTGGTTTTGTTTCAGCCATGTACCAGTACCTGTTCTAACAGTAAATACACATATTTACCGATAGAACAATACATGTATTTGCTGTGTCATGCATTACTCAGATTGTTGTGTCATGCATTACCCAGTTTGGTTTTGTTTCAGCCATGTACCAGTACCTCTTCTAACGGTAAATACACATATTTACCGATAGAACAATACATGTATTTGCTGTGTCATGCATTACTCAGATTGCTGTGTCATGCATTACCCAGTTTGGTTTTGTTTCAGCCACGTACCAGTACCTCTTCTAACGATAAATACACATATTTACTGATAGAACAATACATGTATTTGCTGTGTCATACATTACTCAGATTGCTGTGTCATGCATTACCCAGTTTGGTTTTGTTTCAGCCATGTACCAGTACCTCTTCTAACGGTAAATACACATATTTACCGATAGAACAACACCTGTATTTGCTTATGTGCCTCTCAGGCATGCACTTGAATGTGAGGACTGGTGTGTATCTGTGTACTTAGATTGCTGTGTCATGCATTACCCAGTTTGGTTTTGTTTCAGCCATGTACAGGACCTCTTCTAACGTTAAGTACACATATTTACCGATAGAACAACACCTGTACCTGTTCAGCAATGCACCAGTACCTGTTCTAACGGTATATGTGTGTTTGTACCAATAGAAGATGTGAGTACAAAATTACCCGCACTTAGTTTAACGGGTATTTCAAGTATTTACCGTTAGAAATAGGTCCAGTATAAGTAAAACCCCACTCGACCATTGCTGAGCTGCTGTTTTGTTCTGTTGCACTCTGTGTCGCTCTGTTTGTGATGAAAGTTCCACACTCGCAGCTACACTGCTAGGGTGATCAGGGCAAGCTGGAAGGAAGTTGATTGCACCCCTCTCTTTAAGGTAAGCTTAATTGTCATCATTTATCTCTCTCTCCCTCTATATCTCCCTCCCTCTCTACTTGCAAGCTAGCTATATTGTGTAGTTCCAAGCTTGGGAGCTAGCTAGCTTGAAATGCCTCATGTTTTAGGAGCTCACTAGCTTGTATTGTGTAGTTAGCTAGGTTAATTAGTGTTAATTTCGTCAGGCTAGGGTTTAACACATCAGTTGTAAGAGGCTGTACATGTACATATAAATAACTTAATCGGGCAGGTTTCATGCATGGCTGACTCGTTAAATTTTGTTAATTGTAGACAGACAGGAAATATTGGATGTATGGAATAAAATGTACTACTCTTGAATATTTGGATGGTGTGAATGAGTTTATTAAATTTGCTAAGCAACAAAAGGAGAGGAAGGGAGAGAAAGATATGCTTTGTCCTTGTACAGATTGTATGAACTTGAAGAGGTTTAGCAACTCTGATCAAATTAAGAGTCATTTGATTCGTCATGGTTTTAACGCGCGATACACCCGTTGGATATGGCATGGCGAAGATCTTGAGGAAACAAGCACCACTACTACCAATCAGCAGGACTCGGATGTGGATTGCAATAATATTGATAATCATCGAATTTTGATAATGTTCATTCCGATGTGCACGTAGATGATGATGACAATCTAGATGAGATGTTACGTGATGTAGAGGAAGATTACAACGAAAACAACTTCTGTGAATTTGAGAAACTGATTGCTGACTCTGAGAAACCTCTGTTCCCTGGATGTGCAAAATTTACAAAACTGTCTTCTGTGCTGAGGTTATATAACTTGAAGGCAGGCAACGGTTGGAGCGATACGAGTTTCATGGTACTATTAGATCTTCTAGCGGACATGCTTCTGGTGGGAAATGAGTTGCCAAGATCTACTTACCAAGCCAAAAAACTGTTGTGTCCGTTGGGAGTGGAAATCGAAAGAATACACGCATGCCCAAATGATTGTGTGTTGTACCGTAACGAGTACTCCAGTTTGCATGTTTGTCCAAGATGCGGTGCATCGAGGTATACGCGTAGGGACCGGATTGACAGTGAACGTCAAGAGGTAAAGAAAGGACCTCCGGTGAAAACTGTGTGGTACTTGCCTGTGATACCTAGATTGAAGCGACTGTTGGCATGCTGAAGCCCGGAAATAAGATGGAAAACTGAGACACCCTGCTGATTCTATTCAATGGAGAAACATCAACAGAACATTTACTGAGTTCGGCGGCGAAGTTAGGAATATAAGGTTCGGGCTGAGTACAGATGGTATGAACCCACATGGTAATATGAGCAGTCGGCATAGCACTTGGCCGCTTCTTTTTTGCTTCTACAATCTTCCTCCTTGGTTATGCATGAAGCGCAAGTACATCATGATGGCGTTACTAATCTCAGGACCCAGACAACCCAGAAATGATATTGACATGTTTCTCTCGCTTTTAATCGAGGACTTACAGAAATTGTGGAGCGAGAGGGTGCAGGTGTGGGATGCATACAAGAAAGAGAATTTCATCTTGCGGGCCCTGATATTTTGCACCATAAATGATTTTCTGGCCTGTGGCAATTTGTCGGCGTATAGTACGAAAGGAGCCAAGGCTTGCCCTATTTGCCTAGATGAAACTGAGAGCATGTGGTTGCGAAACTGCTGGAAAATAGTGTACATGGGTCACTGCATGTTTCTCCCGGTGCATCACACGTACCGTAAGAAGAGGAAATCATTTAACGGGAAGCCTGAGAAGGGATCAGCTCCAGTGTTTCTGTACGGTAAGGAGATTTACTCACGCGTGAAGGACATCAAAGCTGAGTTCGGTAAGTATTCTAAACCTCGGGAAAAAAATGTTTGGAAGAAGAGATCGATTCTTTGGGATCTACCGTACTGGGAGCACTTACAAGTTCGACATTGCATTGACGTCATGCATGTAGAGAAAAATATCTGTGACAGTTTGATTGGTTTTTTGTTGAACATTCCGGGAAAGACAAAGGATGGTGTAAAAGCTCGTCGTGACATGGTGGAAATGGGGATAAGGACTGAGCTTGCACCTTTGGAGAAGGGAAAGCATACATACCTCCCCCCGGCCTGCTATACGTTGTCCAAAAGTGAGAAAGCAGAACTCTGTCGGTGCTGACACGGCGTTAAAGTTCAATGTGGGTATTCCGCGAACTTGAAAAAACTTGTGTCCATGAAGGACCTAAAACTGGTTGGCACGAAGTCCCACGACTGTCATGTGCTGATGTCACAAGTGCTTCCCATTGCTATCAGAGGCATTCTCCCAGTTAAAGTCAGAGAGACAATCACAAACCTATGCTATTTCTTCAACGCAATATCTTGCAAGGTAAGTACGTGCACTCGTACTATAAGTTAATTAGCTCCATTTGTGGAGCGTAATTAGAAGATTTTTCAGATATGAATATTTGGCGGAACTGTGTCCTCGTAGGTAATTGATCCGGATGGACTGGACACTTTGCAATGCGATGTGGTTACAACTCTTTGTTAGCTTGAGATGTATTTCCCTCCATCCTTTTTTGATGTTATGGTCCATCTGATTGTTCACCTTATCAGAGAAATTAAGTTTTGTGGACCCTTGTGCCTGTGCTACATGTATCCATTTGAGAGATTTATGGGTGTATTGAAGGCATACGCAAGGACTCGTCGTCGACCCAAGGGGAGTATCATGGAAGGTTATGCCGCCGAGGAGGTGATTGAATTTTGCACAGATTATATGGCCGGGGTTGACCCAATTGGCGTTCCTAGGTCCCGACACGAGGGTAGGCTTCAAGGCATCGGAACAATTGGATTCAAAGCTATCGTCTCCGCCCGTAATGGGTATGCAAAATCACATTTTTGGGTCTTACAACACATGACAGAGGTCGAGCCATACATACACGAGCACAAAGTAATGTTACGATCACAGAATCCTTCGAACTCAGAGATTTGGGTCACCAGAGAACATAACAGGAAATTTGCTGGGTGGATCCAAGAAAGAGTCACGCAAGCTGGCGAGGGCTCCATAAGTGAAACTGTGACATGGTTGGCTAGAGGCCCAAGATTCACTGTAGGGACTTGGCAGGGGTACGACATCAATGGGTATTCATTTTACGCAAGAGCTCAAGACGCCAAGAGTAGCACGCAATGTAGCGGATTCACACTGTTTGCTGTTTCCGAGGATGTCAGGTCAGTAAGGGCGCTGAACTCATATTACAGTGCTATTGACGAAATATGAGAGCTCGATTACGAATTATTTAAGATTCCCTTGTTTCGATGCCAATGGGTCGAAATCCCTCGAGGTGTTCAAGTTGACAGTTATGGGTTTACTCTCGTTGATCTTGATAGAGTCAGACACCAAGACGATCCATTCATACTTGCAAAGCAAGCCACACAGGTATTCTACATCGTTGACCCGGCCAATCCAAACTTGCACGTTGTCCTCCACAGCAAGAGACGTATTGTTGGGGTTGATGACATTGTCGACGAAGAGGAGTATAACCAATTCAACGAAATACCTGTGTTTTTAGAGGACATTCAATCCATCCCTACTGATGATATCGACGAAACAACGTATCTGCGAGATGATCACGAAGAAGTATTATGGGTTGAGAACCATTGATGATTATTTTCTATTTCAGGGAAAAATGCCAAGCAAACAGCCCACAAGTTGTGCATCAAGGTGAGGAACTTGTCATTAATACACCAGGAAATACATTTTTCTTTAGAACTTAAAGATAAGCTAGTTCACATCATTAATATATCTAAATTTTACTCCACAGCATAAGTTCTAATATGTACAGTACCTTTATCCTGTAAGAACTTAATTCTTCCCTTCAAATTTTCTTGCCAAAATCTCATTGTAGCCTCTTGCTTCTTCAAAAATTAAACTCTTCAAAAATCCCATTCCCTGAAACATCATTTTCTCATTGCAGCCTCTTTCTTCTTCAAAAATTAATCTCTTCGAAAATCCCATTCCCTGAAACATCATTTTCCAATGCCCTGCCCACTTCAAATATTAACTCTGCAAAAAATTTACTTGTTCTATCGGTATTATTTTGTTTTACCGTTAGAATAAATACATTGGTTTGACGGTATTTTATTGTTTGTACCGATAAAAATGGGCATCCACTACTTAAAATATTATTCTGGGAAAAATTTACTTTTTCTATAGGTTTGTGTACCATTAGAATAAATACATTGGTCTGACGGTATTTTGTTGTTTGTACTGATAGAAAAGGGCATCCACTACTTCAAATATTACTCTGGGAAAACTTTACTTGTTCTATCGGTATTATTTTGTTGTACCGTTAGAATAAATCCATTGGTCTGACGGTATTTTGTTGTTTGTACGATAGAAAAGGGCATCCACTACTTTATTACACGTGGCCCTTGAGTTTCCCTCTAGTCGAACCGTTCCAACTTATAGCACTGCATCTCTTCGACAACGAAGAAAACCACAACCTCCGCAGTGACCACTTACTTCCTCACTTCCACACGACGATCGCCGATTGGATACTACTTCACCACTGCCACCGGTTCATATTTTTGTCCTTCGCCAGCCGCCGCTGCGTTCTACACCGCCTCTCCATCACCACAACTGATTGCCGTAGAATACCCTAATTCGTCGTTATTTTTGCAGCATCTTCCTTATTTGATCTTAGTGTTTTGTACGTACTAATTCTTTAAGTTTTGGAATTAAACTAGGGTTACCTATTGTGTTGGATTATGTAAATTCCTCAGGCAATGTTGATTTAAATTAGAGTTTACATAATATGTTCCAGTGCTGTAATGAACCTATTTTGATGTTTTAACTTATCTATACTACTGTATGTGTGATCAATTGTATCCAACTGCCATGTAATGCACTTTATATGTTGGAGGTGTTCTTACACATCTTCTATCGGTATCTCCTGTATTTGCCGATAGAAAAAATTGTTATGTTCCATCGGCAGATCATGTGTTTACCGATAGAAAAGATTTCTGAACAAGTATTAAAACTTTGGATCTAGAAGGACATGAGCCATGCAATGTACTAGTTTGGTTGGGAATTTTTACTCACTTGGTATGAATATATGGCAATGTGGATGGGTCTTCGATGTATATGTTTCAAATGCTTATACATGACTTTTCCCAACCTAATAGATGTGAAGTCCTGACGATTTGCATACAGGTAATGCTAAAGATAACCAAGAGAGGGTGCTATAAACCATGTTATTCCTTTTTCGGTTGTGACCTACTTTCTGTGCTACTTCAATATCTTTATATTCCATTAGCATTAGGTTTGTTAGATTATGCATAGTGGCACTTAGATGCTTGTGTGCATATTTATGTCTGAAATAGTAATGCTGGCCCATGAATATTAGTGTAGCAAATCATGGAGAATGTTGACTTAAACAAAGATTATGTGATGCCAGTGAATGGCGGCTTATGAATAATATTCCAGAGAACATTGTTATGTTCTATCGGTATCTCATGTGTTTACCGATAGAAAACATTGTTATGTTCTATCGGCAGCTCATGTGTTACCGATAGAAAAGATTGTTATGTGTGAAATAATAATGCTGGCCCATGAATATTAGTATAGCAAATCATGAATAATGTTGACTTAAACCAACATTATGTGATGCCAGTGAACGGCGGCTTATCAACAATATTCCATAACACAGAGAACATTGTTATGTTCTATCGGTATCTCGTATATTTGCCGATAGAAAATATTGTTATGGTCTATCGGTATTTCATGGGTTTACCGATAGAAAACATTGCTGAACACTTCAGCAATTAATTTTTGCATGTCTTTTAGTATTATTTTCTTCGGACATCCCTTTTGCAGCCCTAATTAGTCTCCAATCCTGAACTGAGTTATGGAACTCCAAGAAGAATTAATTGACATATGTTGCCTGCTTCCTATATGAAAATGTGTAGATGAAAATGCTCAGAAATAGAATCTTATCTTCTATTGGTAGTTTCTGTGTTTACTAGTAGAAAAAATATTTAAAATAGGTCCTTTTGCTTTGTAAAATGATTTGGTTTGTGTTTCCATTAAATTTTTGATGGTTTGTTGATGGTTTTGCAGGGAAAGACATGTCATTGTCTTCATCGTATGGTACTAGTGGTTCGACTAGGGCCAACCCCAACGTAACTGAAGATGTAGCTGGTTCATCCCAGCGCAAGAGGGTGGGGCGAGACGCGACGACGTTGGGCTGTTTGGCCAAACGCACGGATCATTCTTGTGAGTTCAACCAATTTGGGAGGCCGATCGGAAAGAATGCTGGGAAGTACGCGGCCTACGTTGGGCTGTTGACGAAAGAAAGGGTGAAGATCACCATCCAGAGCTAGAAGGACGTGACGGCGGACGAGAGGGATAGGTTGTGGGCGGAAGTGAAGGTTCAATTAACTGATATCGCCGAACTCTTTCATAATCATGTTCTCTTGGCTTATACTAAAGTTTAACTAACTCGTGATTAATTGTATGCATTGTTTGAAAACCGGCTAAGTGGAACATCCCCGATGATAAACCTAGGATGGCCTGCTTGAAGGACATGAATGGAACATGAAAAACCTTTAAGAGCTGGCTCGTCAGTAACTTCCTCGCTGCGGGGAAATCTCCTTGCGAGAAGTACCCCTTCATATCGGAGGAGGTATGGGAGGAATTCACCAAGCAGAAGGGGACCAAGGAGTTCAAGGCCCTTAGCGAGAAGAATAAGGCGATCCAGAAGAGGAACGACCACCCGCATCGGCTTGGATCCCGGGGCTATGCTGGGAAGGAGGAGCAATGGAAGAAGGAAGACGAGCAAAATTCTGTCATCGACTCCCCTGAGTTTCTGCTCTCTGAGATTCGGGATGAGAGGTGCAAGCGATGGTGGAGGGGGAGAGGGTCCGTGTCGTGCACGGGGTCTGTGTAGTGGGCAAACCCTGGGGACGCCGACGTTGCGAGGCGAATGGTAAGTTGGCTAACCTCGTAAACTGTGTGCGCACAAGTGTATATATGTGTTTGTCTCACAAGGTACCTTTAAATGTAACAGATCTCTTTTGAGAAGGAGGCAATCGAGGGATTGTTTACCCCGCAGAGGGAGAACGACATCCTCACCCGGGCTCGAGGAAATAAGTCCCGGGCGGACATGGACCGTGGGAGCCATTGTGTCATGGAAGGCCGATTTCGCAAATCTGGCTCCACCGAGGAAGAAGGCCCGCTCCTAGAAGGAAATGGAAGCGGATCTCTCCGATAAGATACGGGCTGAGGTACGGGCAGAGATACGGGCTGAGGTGCAGTCTGAGGTTGTACAAATGAGGGAAGAGTTTGCATAGTTGAGAGAAGCATTGCTGGCCAAGAGTGCAGATGCGGATCCCCAGGACGACGGTACCCCGCGGTGTCGGATAAGCAGTTTCTCTTCGAAGGTCCTCGCAGATCCAGTGGATCTACTTGAGGTATTGCAAGCCTTCATCTGTGCACTTAAGTTGATGCCACTCCCATTCTGTTGTTCGTTTGTTTCGCTAACATGTTTTAATTGTTACAAATGTGCAGAAGCTGGAGAGCTGCAGCCTACTGACTCACCTAGGCGACGGGTAGGAAGTGGTTGCACACGGGCTCGTATATCCGTTTGGGGAGGATGTCCGGATCCACTGCGTACCTCTGCGGTTGGGGTTCGCAAAGGTACAGGTGGACATGGCCATGCCGGGCTACAATGATTCTCCATTGCCAGTCCCAATAGAGGAAATGCAGACACTTGTTGAGGCAGTGGGCTCCTACGTACGGTGGCCCAAGAAATGTGTTAGAATACAACAGGTAAATCCTACACATTTTAGATTACATCCTACTCAGTACACTCAACTTGCAAAATCTAACATACGTGCTCATTAATTGAAGTGGCTTGCCGGCGTGCTACCAGGGGATTGTGCGCCCAGCTCGGGGCATGAGGCCGGATCTCGTGCGAACCTGAACACAGCAAAGACGGCCTCGGAAGAAAGACACCATCACCTCGCCCTTGCCTTCAAAGGTACGCGCTCAGTCCCCGGCAAAAGGCAAGGGCAAAGGGCGAAAGGGACAGCTGGAGAGGGTCATGAACGGGTTCCCACTCGTGTCGGAAGCAACTTTGCGCAAATTGGATCGATCAACCAGAGACCTCCATGAGTGGTACCTACACCGAGCTCGACGCAATCTGAACTTCTTAGTTCCCTACAGGCCTGGGTAGTTCCACCGTGAGCCCGAGAGTATATCCGTGGCACACGAGGATCTGTTCGACCTGTACAATTGGCGGGAGCTCGATATGTCCATCATACGGACTAGAGTACTGTGAGTTTGCTGATCCTATGTATTGCTGTTTTCAAACTCTGTTAGCTAACTCTGCATTGTTGTAGTTCATTTGAATTGTAGTAACTTTCTGTGCAATACTAATGTCGACCTTTGCATGCAGGTGCATGTACAGGCTAGCATCGGAGGCTGCGTGTCATGTCTGCCATGACAGTGACATCACCTGTGAGGGGCCCAGCTCGGTGCAGCTGGTCCCATGAACCACTTGACTTCCCAGGATGAGTCAATCACAGGATACATTGCAGCAGCAAAATAGTACAATAGACATAATTGTATGGCCATCAGGCCTTAGTACAAAACGAGGTACAGTGCCGTACAAGGCGCATGGGTCTAACAAAATAATACGTCTAGACGGCGGAAGCTAGGCCCAAAAGCAATCCACAGGAAACAGAGGTTGACAGCAAGACAGCACCGCATCAGGGCTCCGAAGGGAACTGCTCATCTTCTCCTGGGTCTGCAGCATCTTCAGGGTATCCTCCAAGTTCGTAGAACGCTCCATCTATTGATGAGTTGTTGCAAGGGTGAGTACTTACGTACTCAGCAAGTCATAGGGAAGGTAGAGATACATATATATATATGACATGAACCTATGCTATTGGGGAAAGAGTGAAAGGTTTTTCCCAAAATACATTTCTTTCTCAATTCTTACTCAACTTTTGATCATACCCATGGCAGTAAATAAATCATATTGATGGTGATACATATATCCCATATCCAAGGCGATATATCCTCATATCACATTATTTTCATTCAAGCCTTTCAATCATATATTCTTAGCAGTATTTCATAACTTAGGGCATAACCATATGCCTCTTAATTATCATATGCTTGCTAGATTATGGTATTACCGCGACACGTCAACACATGGCAGCCCACGGTAACGCCCCTTATCATGACAACACATGCCACTTGGGTAATCTTGAGCTAACAAATTTTAGTTTATAAAACAATACTTGTGTCACACCCCATGGATTTAATCCACCGCAGCATACTCCTAGAACTCGGGAGCACGAAGTATTCGAATACATTTTTAAACTCTGCAGAGATGTACCTCTTTTTAAATCCACTTTTTCACTCGACTTCCAAGTCGGGCCAACTCCATGCGACTTATACGCATGTGACAAGGCCGAGATCACACAACGTTTTTGCAGTCTAGTATTAACAGTATCCCTGCCCGGTAAATGGACAATACCATCCCAAGTACCATTGTGGGTCCTCCCCACTTCCTTACTTCCTAGCCTGGGTCTATGTTCCCGCAGGACACATAACCTCTTTTGATTACAGTCGCGCACGACTTAATTTGGCGTAGGGCGTCTTCCTTCTTTACACCTTATCCTCTCATAATTTTTCTGATCTCACATCACTCATGGACGAACTGCGTCCCACCAGTTTCCACGCGAGAAACCGGATCGACAAGCCATGCAGGGAACTGATAACACTAAGAAAGCTACTAGGTTGCGTCTGTCCCATACCAGGTAAGTGGTTGGTACGTTTTTCATGCCACTAGACGCATAACACAAGGTTCTAGTCCTTACATGCCAGTGACCAGATCATACCACAACCATGCACCTTCAGTTCCTACACATTCAGTGCAGCCAAGCACCTCCAGTGCTACCACCATTCCATACCAAAATACTGGTCACGGCTAGGGGTTCTATTTCATGAATATAAATGTACATGTTTATACTTTTATTAGTTCGTGGCTTGCTATCTTATCAAGTTCACATTTCTCAAGTATTCAATCTATCACTGCCATAATATCATTGATCTCAACATGTGCAATATTAATGAAATATCTACTCATGGAATAGCATAGCAATTCATAAAATATGGGTTTCAATATGTTCAAAGTATGACTTGCCTTCCGCGTCGTAAGTATCAGCAGTCGATGACGGTTCAGCGACAAGATCTTCAACCCCGGACTCTTGCTCTGAACAAGATCAAACAAGCAAACAGGCATTACAATCAATCCTAGTCTTACTAATTCACTACATGCAAAGATGCAAGGAGAAAATACTCTGGTGATACAAGGTTTTGAAGCGATTTGAGTTTAACTACAGTAACTAGGGTTAAGATTAGTTGTTAAGGTTTACAAGGTTCCAGAATATCAAGGTAATATCAAGGTGGTGACTGGTTCGCCCAAGAACAGCGAATGTCTTTAGGTTGGCATTCGGTTCAAGGCATCGACATAAGGTCGATGGGTGATAGAGGGCTCAACTCAAGTTGTGACAGTAGAGAAAAGTGTAGATCACAACATCAGGAGTCTAAGGGACAAAGTTATTTTCAAAGTGCATGGCTGGAAGTGGGTGAAAAGGCTCAATGCCACTTGCTGACATAGTCTGGCATAGGGTTGACACGGCCAGAAACTAGGGTTAGCCATATCTTTTGACTCAGGGCTCCAAATGATACACCACTTTGTCTGGTGGTTAGGCATTTGTAACAGGAACAAATGTCTCAACAGGACCTAGGGCAGGAGATGGCCGGAAAGTGATGAAAACCGGCGAAGAAGTTGGCTGGCCTGGAGCACATGTAGTGTGAACAGTACAGCAAGCTAGGGCATAGCTATATCTCACAATCTAGGCCGAATTAGAAGTCGTGATAGAAGACAAAGTTGCTCAGAATGGTCCAAAACATCTAGATGGCAAGGTTTCTATGGCTGGATTGGCTGGATTTAGGGGATATTGGCCGGAGAAAAGATTAACTCAAACCTGATTTGGGCATTTCTGATCTAGGGCAAATAAACTTAATTCCTTGCTTGAGGATGGTCTCTGGGGCATAAGTAAGCTACTGGTGAAGTTAGATTGACTAGAGATGCACCAGAAAAGCTTAACAGCGAGCTCCAGTTCATATGCAAGGTGAAAAGTTGGGGATTTTCATATTTTAGCAAATTCTTCGATTCTAGTTGCTTAGAGATGCTTAGATAAGTTCATTAATCAATATTGATCACAGGCTCGAGAGCTAAATCGTTCTGGATAGAGTTTAATTGCTCGCCGGAGTTGCTGGAGAGAAACGGGAATTGCCGGCGACTGGAGAGGTTTGAAGTCAATTACATGCTCGAGTATGATGAGGGAGGTAAGAGGAGCTTACTGAAGTAGCTGGATTCGAGGAGGAAGCAGTGTAGAGGCTTGGCACCGTGAGCCTCTACTCGAGCTCGCCGAAGAAGACGAAGACACGGTGGAGCGTGGCGATTTTTGGTGCTTTGCTATGTGGTGAAGTTGGCTAAGTCCTGAGGGTTATTTATAGGCGAATTGGGGAGGCTGCAACGGCTGGAAAATGCCTGGAGACTTGGAGCTGTGAATCGACGGCGAATTGACTGGCCGTGCGGGACAACAGCGAAGCGACGTGCTCCAGCGGCCGTGCCGGCTTTGCAGGCTGGCGTGCGCTGTCCCGGGTGATGCAACGGCAAACTGACGGGCTCCTCCGGCATGCTTGCAACGTGGCACCGTGCTTCTGCAGTGGCTGCAGCGATGGCGTGCGCGCGCGGGCAAAATTGGGGATGCTGGTGCGGCCGCGGTGGCTCCACGGTGGCGAACGGCGTGCGCACACGTGGCAGGAACGCGGTGGCAGAGGTGGCGACCACGGGGTTTCACCGGCGACGAAGTTCCTGGCGTGGCAGCGCGGTGGTCGCGGTCGTGCACAGCTGCTGGTCGTGCACAGCGTCTCTGGTCGAACCAGGGACCAAATTGCAAGGATTCTTATTTGAAATCTGGAGTGATTTGTAATTTCTGTCTTAGAGATGGTTAATTTGAGAATTGATTTCATGGCTGAGTATAACATTTCTATTAGTACTCATTCAACTCAAATTTAGAGAAAATTTGATAAGATTTGAGGGATTTCACCTATTTTCGAAAATAGGGTAAAATTAGGGTAAAATAAGTCTGGATTTTGTCGATTTCGAATTCTGGTGATTGGAGAGAGATTTTGAAGTCTGGTCAAAAGGGAGATCTGTATCAAATAGTATTTGGAAGGTGTTTCCTGAAGAAATTCTGAAGTTGGAATTGATTTGCAGATTTTAGCCTTTTCAGGCTTCCAGGTAAACAGAAAAGGACTTATTCGCAGTAAAATTTGGACTAAACTGCGAAAAGTGTTTAGATGGATTAATTTGGCTCCCAACTTTTTGAAGTGAGTTGAGGATAAACCTAGGAACATATTTGAATAGGGTTAAATCAAAATAACTCAATCATCTGGAAACTGGGGTACTTAGGGTAAATCTGAATTTTTGTGTTTTCGAAAACAGAGAGAGGCTTAGGTACTGGGAGTTAGGGTCAGAATTTGATCTGGCTCCTGAAGACTTTTATCTTCAGGGTAACTGGTAGGTTAAATCTGGATGGTCAGATCTTGATCTGGATCTCGCGAATAGATTTGGAGATTTTTAGGGTTTGGGAGAGATTAGAGTTCAGCTGATCTGGCTACTACTACAGGGATACATGCATGCAGGATTTTCATGCAAAACTTTTCACCCCCAAAACTAGGGTGTTACACTGCGTGTGACAAGGTGGGTTTCCTCGACCCAGAGAAAATAAGCCTCACGATGCTAGAGCACGACGCCACGCACGCTGAGCAGTACATATACAAGGCGCTAATGGCGCAGTAGGACAGGGAGTTCATTCTGGTGCCATACCACCAAAGGTTAGTGCATTTCGTACTAATTTAACTCAATCTTGTATGTTACACCTGAGATATATTTTGAGCTAGCGGTCCACTTTTACGTACAATGTAGGGGCCACTGGATCCTCATCGTGATCTATCCATTGAGGAACGAGGTGTACTACCTCGATTCGATGTGCGACAGATTATCGAACGAATATGTGGTCAAGGGGAATATGGAGGCGTAAGTAACATATATGTTTGATTTAAATTTTGACCTCACTAGCTAATGATAATACATTAACCGGCAATGCTAACTGAAATGCAGGGCTTTCCAGAAATATGTGTCCGCTGGAGGGAGGCATGCCGCACCGCAGGGCTCCCTACTAGCTTGGAAAGAATATGAGGTACTCACGAGACTTTTTGTTTATGCTTAATGAGTTTATGGAAACAATAGCTAACATGTCTTCGCATATGCAATTATCTCAGTGCCATCAGCGGCCGCAATAATGGGAATGCGGGTTTTATGTCTTGCGCTACATGTATGACCTAGTGCAGACAAACTTTGCCCAATTCCCCCAGGTAAGCATCGATAGCTAACTCAAATTTGAAAATTGGGTGTCACGTTCAAAATTACGAAGTTAGTTACTCAGTGTTCACACATGCTTGCAGATCGCCATGTCCAAAGACCAATACGAAAATGCAAAGATTAGAGATCTCCGACAAATTTGGGCTGAATATGTTATGGACGAAGTTGCACCCAACCAACCGCCATGACAACAATTTTCTCTTTTTTGTGTACTCTGTGCATAGACTATTTATATATATGTGAATAAATGTCCATATTGGATTGCAATTTGTATTTGTCCATATATATGTGAATAAATGTGAATAACTGTCTAATGTGTCAATATGTTCAATGTATATGTGAATTTACCCTTCTTTGCATCTATATTGTATTGTGTACCCAATCTATATTGTATTGCATCTGTACTGTATTGTGAATGTAAAGAATGTACTGTATATGTGAATGTAAAGAATGTACTGTACATATGTGAATGTACTGTATTGCTTCTATACTGTATTTCTATCGGTAAATTCATTCACAACCGACAGAGTACTATCATTTTTCTATCAGTAAACTCATCCACAATCGAGAGAATACTATACTTTCTTCTATCAGTACACTCGTAATTTACCGTTAGAAGAGTGTAACTTTTCCTGCCGGTAAACTCATACACAATCGAGAGAGTACTATCGTTTTTTCTATCGGTAAACTCATTTCCAACTGAGAGAGTACTAAGGTTTTTTCTATCGGTACACTCGTAATTAACCGTTAGAATTTTCCTGCCGGTAAACTTATAAATAACTGTCGCGCCCCGAAACTGGGACTATGACTACTCTTGTAGAGACCTAGCTCGCTGCAGCTAGTCCCATATATGCATAGCATACACATACCCTTGACTTCCCAGGATAAGTCAAGCACAGGAGTATATCACATTGCAACAGAGTAACTTACAAAATAGTTAAGCAGTGTGGCCTGCTGGCCTTGATATTACATAAGAAAATTTCAATGCCTTCACGGCATACATGGTTTAGCAAAATAACAACTACACAGCAGAAGATAGGTGACCCACCCACAAAGAGAAGTGGACGGCAGAACAACACACATTAGGGCAATGACGGGGCTGACTCTTCTCCTTCTGTATCCAAGAAGTTCTCCACGCCTTCATCTTGATCACTGAACGCTCCATCTACTGATTTGTAGGTTGCAAGGGTGAGCACTTACGTACTCATCAAGTCATAGGTAAGAGTAGATACATATAGTAGTGATGATATGAACCTAGACTAGTCAAGAATTATGGATGTTTATAAAATAATCTTTTTCTTTCATACCTCATCTTATGGCAGCACCTTTCATAATATAACATCATCATTCATGTTCACTAGATTATAACACTACCGCGACACGTCGACACACGACAGCCCACAGTAGCACTCCTTATCATGACAACACATGTCATTTGGGTAATTTTGATTAAACATATTTTATTTAGAAAATAGTACTTGTGTCACACCCCGTGGATTTAATCCACCGCAGCAGACTCCTATAAACCCGGGAGCTCGGAGTATTCGAATACGTTTTTAACTCTGCAGAGACGTACCAATTTACCCGCAAGATATTCCACTTTCAAGCCCATCCTATCAAAATGATTAGACCCCTCCTCACAACCATGTGTGAGTGGCAAGGTGGAGATAACAAGAACTTTTGTTATGTCTCTCACAATTCACCCCTGACCCTGTGGCTCTCCGCGAGACACAGTTGTGGTAGGTTGTATCCTAACCTCCACCCCTTTGCTTATTCCCATTACTGGGTCAGCGTGCTTGATCACCTTCAGTGATATGTGTGGGAGCCGTCCTCCGTGCCCAAACGTGCATCACTACACAATTCCAGCAGGGGTGTCATGTGCGATCCACATAAGTACTTGTTCAGGCCTGTCCCATACCAGGCTTGCGGTTAGCACGTTGTTCATGCCACTAGAAGCACAACACAAGGTTCTAGTCCTTATATGCCAGTGACCAGACCATCCACAACCCTGCACCTTCAGTGCCTGCATTCCTTCGCAGCTTAGCACCTCCAGTGCTACCGCCATTCCATACCATTTTTCTGGTCACGGCTAGGGGTTTTATTTCATGAATATAAATATATAAATACATATAATAGTTCATGGCTCAAAACTTGTTTATTACACATTTCACAGATAACCAGTTTAGTACTGCCAATTCATAAATCAACCATTCTCAATCTTTCTCATGCAGTTTTATCTATATTCAAGGTTATGTTTTAGCAACGTTTAAAATATAGGTTCAAGATGACCAAGGATATGACTTGCCTTCCGCGTCGTAAGAAACAGCAGTTGATGACGGATCAACAGTGAAGTCCTCAAATTCAGCTTCTGAATCTGCTCGACGACAAACCAAACAATACACACAAATATTACTTAATATATTAAAATGATTTATGATCTATATGCAGATATGCAGATATGCTTTACAAGAGTGACTGAACAATACTGGAGATAATTGAGATTGCAAGCTGAATTGAGTCAAGATCTAGGGTTTCAAGGAATTGGCTAAGAATGGATGTTAGATGCTCTTAGGATCTCAAGGTTGCAATAAGAACATCAGTTTTGTGGCTGGTTTGATCAAAAACAGTGAATGTCAGCAGATTGACATTCGGATCAAGAATCTGACATAACTTCAAGGAAAACTAGAGAGCTTATCTCAAGTTATGACAGTAGAAGAAAATGTAGATCATAACTCTACAAATTCAGTGGACAAAGTGGTTTTCAAATTGCACAATCAGAAGTGGGTAAACAAGGCCAATGCCATTGGCTGGCATGCACTGAGACAGTGTCAAAAACTAGGGTTTAGCATAACTTCTAGGGTTTAGCATAAAATGCATTTCAAGGGCTCAAATCAAGTTGTGATAGAAGAAGAAAATGTAAATCACAACCTCAGGAATCTAATGGACAAAGTTATGCCCAAAATGCACATCTGGAAGGAAGTGAAAAGAGCTAATGCCACTGACTGACATAGTCTGGCATTGAATCTGACATGGCCAGAAACTAGGGCTTGGCATAACTTTTGATCTAGAGCTCCAAATGATGCACCACTTTGTCTGGGAGGTAGGCATTGATAACAAGAACAAATCATTCAACAGGATCCAAAGCTGAAAATGGCTGGAAGATGATGAAATTCAAAAAGTGTGGTGGCGACACGGCACAGTGAAGCCACTGGACAAAAATCTTGGCATGGCTATAACTTGAATTCTGGGCAGTTTTAGAGATCGAGCTCGAAGACAAATATGCTCAGGAAGTTGAGGCACACCTGAATGACAAAGTGGATGAAGCTGAAACGGCCAGGAATAGGTTTCTGGTGAACTGCGCCGGAGAAGAAGCACTGCCATTTGGGGGTTTTTGATACAGGTCGAATGAACTTAATTCCAAGCTCAGGGAGTGATAGATGGGTAAGAGGAAGCTACTGGTAGCATCAATTTGACCGGAGGATGGCCGGTGTGGCCTGGCGACGATCGCCGGCAACTGGAGAAACTCAAAATTGGGGAAAGCTTCGATTGAAGCTCAATCTGGAGATCTAGACACATAGGCTTGCTTCAAATAGTTTACTGATCAATTTACTTCACAGAATCAAAAGCCAATTCGGGGTAAATCGGCCTGCATTGCCGGAACAGGGCATTCTTCGAATTTCAGCCATTTCCGGCGATCATCGGCGATAAGGTGTAAGAGAGTTAAATTAGTTGGTACAGCACGATGAGGAAGATGATTTATACCTTCTGGTGCTGTTAATTTGGTGAGAGATGCAGCGGGTGAAGCTGGCACCGTGAAGCCTCCTGCTGGACTCGCCGGAGAAGAAGACGACGGCGAGGAGATTTGGAAATTTGGCTAAGTCCTGGTGAAGAGAGGATAACACAAGATATGGCTGCTTATATAGACCAGTGGACGATGCTTGCAAGGTGTAAACAGCAATGAATTTGGCGTCATATGACAAGATTTGCCCAGCGCAGATGCAACAACGGCGAGCGGTGAAGCGACGGCGCTCAGGCGAGGTGACTACTGCTCAGCTTGTCGGCTCGTTGGAACTCCACATTGTCGGGCGGTGCAAGCAGTGGCAACAGGAGCTGGCAATGCAAAGCAACGTGGCGCGGTGTTTCTGACAAAAGCTTGTTGCTGGTCGCGCACAGGAGCAAATGCTGTCGTCGGTGCTGCCACGGTGTTGCCACGGCGATGGCTGGGGCGTGGACGCGTGTGCACATGCAAATTCAAGTGAGCACGAGCTCAGGCGAAGCGAGGCGTGGCCGGTGGCGAGTAAACACGGCGCAAACGCACAGCAAGGCTCTGGTCGTGAACTGGCTGATGCCCTGGTCGAATTAGGGCCTAATTGCAATTTCCAATTCTTGATTTGGACTGATCTGTAATTCTGATGATTTGGAAGGTTTGATCTGATTTTGATTCTGCTGATTTGGTAAACTTGATTCAACAGATGATTTGGCACAGATTGAAGATAAAATTTGAAATGTTTGGATGATATTTGATATGAACTGAAAATGGGGTATTTTAGGGTAATTGAAATCTGAATTTCAATTGATTTCGAATTCTGGGATTTAGGGTTTGATTTTGAGATACTCATAAAAGAAGAATTTGTGCTGATAAGCATTTGGGAGGTGTTCCCTGAATTAGATTTGAATTTGAAGATGGTTTGCAACATTTTGCCTTTTCTGGCTTTTAGAAAATCTGGAAAAAGGACTGATCTGCGATACTCTTGGACTGATTTGCGAAAAAGGTTTAGATGGTAAAATCTGGCTGCCAACTTTTTGGATTAAGGTATTGGCATACCCTTGATCATAATCCAAGAATAATCTGGTCTGATCTTAGCTAAGATTTTGATTAAATCTGAATTTCTGAAACTTAGGGTAAAAGATATTCTGTTTTCGAAAACAGAAAGGAGTTGAAAAATCTGGAAGTTAGAGATGGAATTGAATCTAGGTTCTGAAGACTTTTAGATTTAGGATAACTGATAGATCAAATCTGGAAAGTCAGATCTTGACTTGGGGTCACAGGATAGATTTTGGAGATTTTAGGGCTAGAACAGAATAAAGCTGAGGCTAATTTGGTTGATCTAGAATAGACATATGCATGCATGATTTTTAAGAAAGAAACTTTTCACCCCAAAACTCAGGATGTTACAACAACCGAGAGAGTACTAAGGTTTTTTCTATCGGTAGGCTAGTAATTAACCGTAGAATAGTATGCCTTTTCCTACTGGTAAACTCATTCACAACCGAGAGAGTACTATACTTTTTCTATCGGTAAACTCTTTCACAACCATCAGACTAGAACGTGTTTTCTACCAGTTGTAGCCTAAAATGCCTTTAGAATATTGTAGTTTTTCTATCGGTTATTTACCGATAGAAAATGACCTGTCTTGTTCTATCGTGTCTATCTCTAGCGGTACAAAAACTGATAGTAGAAGGGTGTTTTTTACCGATATAAGAAACATTTTCTGTACTAGTGATAGTGAAATCCCAACAGGACGTAGGGCTATTACTCCCACCATCGAGGGCCGGAACCTATATAAATCTCTCTGTGTTCCAACCGACATTGCTCATCATCCCTTCCCAGAGGGACACCCTGAAAGGCCTCACAACTCACAAATTCTGCATAAGTTCGACTAAGGACCCCGAGTCCGAATCGTCGACAGTTATAATTATGGTCATATTAGCATATTTTGCCTTAAGGCTAAGAGTGATCATAAGGTTTTCATTCCAAAAGGTTGCTTTCACAAAGGCCCAGTTTTCTACGCATCCGATTGGCATTGGTGCTATGAAGCCAATTAGTGGAGTGTTTAATGATTTTACTATTGGGGTTTCAAGACCTTCCTTTGGTAAACGAGATGGTGGTGACATGCAAATAATGTTCTCTGAGGACTTCTCTCATTTTTTCAAAAAATTGTCGAATAGTAAAGGCATTTCACCTTCCACTCCACTCACTCTTTCTTCTTTGAGCAAAGGAGACCTCTGTCCTTTGGCATCCATTTCTGCTCCAGCCAGCAATTCATCTCTAGGGGAAATGCCAAACTTTTGGGTTGATCCCATGCCATTTTTTCACCAGGGCTTAGAGGAAATTGTAGTCCCGGTTAGACCTCTTCGAACTCGATGTCTTGCTCTTAGATCATAAGCCAATGAAGATATGGAAGTGGCATCTCTAGCGCCAAAAGCGAATCATCCCGGTCAGGTGATAGCTAATTACTTTGACAATGAAAGGGGTTTGCTGATTCATATTTCTCCTTCTACCTTGGGTCCGGCTTCGGCCATGGTGCGCTTTGCCCCGCTCTTATCCGAGACTGTATGTTAGAATAAGGTTTACATATTATAGAGGATTTTCTCCTTTTTTCTCTTGAGACATAATGAAGGTCACAATCTTAGGAGGAAAAGTTTCAATCATCATGTATGGCTGATGTTGTTGAATTTTGCCACTGGACTTTATGTCATTTCATGACTTGGCTAAAGTGGTTCTTCTTTCGGACTCCTTAAAGAATGGGATAAGGGTTTTAGGTTAATGGTGATTGATCTCATGCTATGATCAAGTGCCTTGTTACTGATTTAGTGCATATCCCTTGATTTCTTGTTATTACTGAGCCCGATGAGAACTTGTGTCTAAGTTGGACAGTCCAGGTGGTTAACAGTTTTGTTAGGCACAATGGTGCATTGATTGGAGATGAAGATGACCCTAATGACTTTCATCAACCAGGCGGCAGTGTGGATAATGAGCAAGACTAAGGTAATGTAGATCAAGATAGTGAAGATGGAGATGACGATGATGAAGATGATGAAAATCATGATCTGAATGAAGAGGAATTGGAAGGGGATCGTCACTCGGATGCTTTAGTTCCTCATCAAAACTTGCAAAATTGGCCATTTTGGGTTCTTGCGGTTCAAGTTTTTGGATTTATCGTTCTCGAACATCTCCAGTTCCTCGGGGAAATCTGTTGGTAATTCTTACACGGGAGAGGTTTTCATCCTTTATGCTATCAAGAAGTGGAAATTGTTCTCTTTTTTGTGCCCCCTGTCCTCATGGACATTTCACCAAAGATTTTTGAACTTATCCTTATGCTTTAAAATCTCTTGGACACTATTCAATTCTGAGGCTTCAAGAGATTCCTCTTTTGATCAAGGGTGGAAGTTGTCTAAAAAAGAAAGGAAGTCTTTTTTCAAACACTTGAATGTGAAGAATCATTCTCAGAAGAAACTCTCTTTACGAATTTCCTCATCAAGCCTTAGAAGAAGCCCTCGGCTCGTTGCGAAATTCAAAGACTTTAAACCTAATTTGGCACCCCCACTTTCATTAGCTATGGTGCAAGCTTTGGGGCAAGCATGTGGCATGTCAGCTGATTTGTTATCAGCTCGGCATCTTGAGGGGCCAATCATAGAAGGCCTTGATGACTAAGCACACGTTCTTGATGGATTTTGCTAAAATTCTACTCCAGTTGGTCGTGTTGACTGTTTTGTTATTTTGGTGGTCATTCTTAGATTTGTTGTACTTCCTTTCTTCGATATAGCTGTTTTGGTTTAGTTATGGACATATATATTGCAATGTTTGTAATAGATTAGCTTGTGCTATGCTTTTATCAATGGCCAACAACAAAATATACATCATTCTTTGGTAAAACATCCTAGGTTTGAATGCTCCTGAATAAAAAAGAGCATTGTTTAATAAGGCAAAGGAAGCTAGGTGTGGCAAAGGAAGATTGAGGTAGTGGATTTGTTTCTTGTTAAAAGTTTCTACCCTAAGAACTTTTTGGATTTTGATTTTCTTTTATCAGTTGGCAATTCAGGTGGAATATTAACAACTTGGAGCTGTAAACTTTTTCAAGTAGCAGGGGTCTACAAGAATAGATTCTCTTTGACAGTAGAATTATTTGATAAAGTTTTTGGATTGACCTAGGTCATTACACATATATATGCTCCATGTACTTCTCAAGGCAAACAAGACTTTTTGTATTGGTTCCAAAATATTTTGATGCCGGATCACTTTAATTGGCTGGTCATTGGTGATTTCAATCTCATGAGATCAAGTTCTAATGCAAATAGAGGTTGAGTAAATGTACTTGAAATGGATGGATTTAATTTTATGATTAATCAGCTTCAGCTTGACGGGATACCTTTTAAAGGACGAACTTACACTTGGTCGAATATGCAATCTAATCCTCTTCTTGAAAAGGTTGACTTGTTTTTTTCTAATTGAGCTTGGATTGAAGCTTTCCCTAATACGTTAGTAACAATATTGAGTAAATCCACTTCTAATCATGCGCCATATGTTGTAAGAATTAATTCCAATCTACCCACGTGGTATATTTTCATGTTTGAGAACCTATTGGGTGAATTAGTCTGAGTTTAAGGAAACTGTCTCAACAACCAGGAGCTCGGTTAATGGGGAAGGCAATATTGCATAAGTAATTATCGGAATGTTTAAAGAACTTCGCAAAGCTTTAACGATTTGGAGTAAAAAGCCGTATCAAATAAAAAATTGGATTGACAATTCTAGTTTAGTCATAGCTTTGGTAGATGGTTTGAAGAACAGAGAACTCTTACTACTTTCGAATTCAAATTTAGTGTCTCTCTTAAGACTCATCTGAAATATCTCTTTGAAAGTTGATAATGACTATCCCCGGAGTACTCAAGACCCGGAGTATCCCCCGGCGGTTGAGGCAACCATAACTCCTATGGCTCCCAGAAGGAGTACTCAAGACCAACTTTGTGTTATTGCAGATACATTACATAACCCTCCTCCTGGGTTGGAGAACAAGGATAGAACAACATTTGCCAGAGTCCTCACGGATACACTTGATGAAGTTGCCTCTCAATCCATCCCAACGGCATCATCTCGCTCCATAATTCGCACTCATGAACAGGATGACTCCTACTCAAGTGATGGGCGACACAATCGAATGCGGACGACGTCACTTTGGTAGGATAAGGTTAGGTGAATTGGGACCTCCCGTGATCACAATCGCCAACTGGTTCATTCTCACCAGGATGACGAGCGAATGCTCCTCAAGGTAATGTGTCTCGCGACCACAGGGAAGGGCGCGATGAAAGACATTTCCAAGCTTCTTATGTAGACTGTAAAGCTTTCTCGCTAGAGCTCCGTGGGGTGGTCTAGCCTGATAAGTTTAAACCCGTTGTGATCGAAAGATTCGATGGAACTAAAAATCCATCTGAATTTCTTCAAATCTACATCACTGCCATTCAAGCGGCAGGGGGTGATTAGCAGGTCATGGAAAACTATCTCCCAATAGTCCTTGAAGGACCTGGTTGTTTGATCAACCCGAAGGGTCAATCTACAATTGGGAAATTTTGTGCGACGCAATCCTCAACAATTTCCAAAATTGTTATGAGAAGCCTAGTAAGGAAGATGACCTTTATCAATTATGCCAAACTTTGACCGAAACCCTTCGACAATTTTTCAAGAGGTTTGTCAGAGTAAGGAATACCATCCCCAACATTTCAGATACTTCGGTTATCAGGGCTTTCAAGCACACCGTTCGAAACTGAAGGTTCACTGAAGATTTGAGTATCCACCCACCAAGGTCGGTATCAAATGTGGCTGAGGCTGTGGAGTGGAATAGAATGGTGTACAAAGGGAATTTGCCGCCTTAACTAGGTCCCAAAAATGACAAGAAGGATGATTCTGGCAAAAAGTCAGAATCATCGGCATGCGAGAAGTCGAAGAAACCCAAGAAGAATGGGGCGGGACAATATCGGGATGTCCATTGCACAATACTTCTGGACATGATCTCAAGAATTGTCCCAACTAGTTGAAGCGTTCGGAGGACTTCTATCAGGGAACTGGACCCATGCCAACCATACCAGAGCAAGATCAAGCCTGCGAGGTTAGGGACGCTGATGAAGATAAAGCTATGGCCTATCAGCTACCCCCAAAATCACGTAAACATTATTTTTGGTGGTTCTTCTTATTCCTCTAAGCATCAATTCAAATCTTTTTACCGTGACGTAAATAAAATTGAGGTTCCACATGGGGAGCCTCAATTTCCCCGTTGGTCGGAAACTCCCTTAACTTTCGACCGGCACGATTGTCCCAGGGAACTAATGCGACCATTGCGACTCCCTCTGGTCATTACCCCTATCATTAGCAATGCTAAGGTCGAAAGGGTGTTAATCAACAGAGGTAGGTCTTTGGATCTACAACTGGTCAAGACTCTTGACGAGATGCAAATTCCTCTTTCAACGATTAAACCCATATTTCATCCATTCTATGGTATAATTCCTGGGCCCTCAATGATGCCGATTGGACAAATTGTATTACCAGTAACGTTGGGAGAACCAGACAATTTTCGAATAAAATTGATTACATTTGATGTAATTGATTGTGATTCAGCATATAACGCTATTTTTGGAAGGCCGACACTTGCTAATTTTATGGCGGTGACGCATTACGCTTACCAATGCATCAAGATACCAGACCCAGAAGGCGTAATTTCAGTTCGAGACAGTTGCAATACGACTCTCACTTGTGATCGGTAATCTCTGGAGTTGGTTGATCAGCTTCCCCTTCGGGATGTTTAGGTTGCGACCACGACACCAGATGCGGTCAAATATGCCCCGCGACCAGATGAGAAGTTGAAGTTGGTTCCATTGTACCCAGACGATCCATCTAGAAGTATTCGGATTGGATCAGGTTTGGATGACAAATAGGAACTTGAGCTCATTACTTTCCTCCGAGCGAACGCAGATGTGTTTGCATGGACTCTTCGGTTTGCGTGAAAACCATCTGACATGCCTGGAGTCCTAAGGGAAGTAATTGAGCACAGGCTAGCAATTCGTCCTGGACAGCGACCAATAAAGCAAAAGCTCAGACGCTTTTCTATTGACTTACAAGAAGCCATATGTTTGAAGTTAGATAAACTCCAGAAGGCAGGATTTATTCATGAAGTAGATCATCCTAAGTGGCTTGTGAACCCAATCATGGTTCTTAAGTCAAATGGTAAGCGGCGCATGTGCGTCAATTACACCATCCTCAACATTGCCTAACCGAAGGATGATTTCCCCTTCCCCATATTGATCAGTTGGTTGATTCTACAGCGGGTTGTGAATTGATGAATTTTCTAGATGCTTACTCAGGGTATCATCAAATTAGCATGGCAGAAGAAGATGAAGAGAAAATTGCCTTTATCACACTGTTTGGCACTTACTGCTATGTCAAAATGGACTTCGGTCTCAGGAGTGCTGGTTCCACGTACCAACATTGGATGCAAAAGACCTTTCTTTCCCAATTAGGGCGTAATTTAGAAGCTTATGTAGATGACTTGGTTGTAAAGAGTTTTAAAAGCTCTAGTCACATAGATGATCTTGCTGAAATCTTTTGTAATTTGAATAAATATGGAATAAACTTGAATCTTGAGAAATGCTACTTTGGAGTCTCTTCTGGTAAACTTTTAGGTATCCTTGTTTGTTCAAGACGAATTGAGGTTAATCCTGAGAAAATCAGGGCCATGGAGCAAATGACATATACTTTGATCATGAAGGATGTCTAGAGTCTAACAAGGCGTATGGTGGCTTTAAGTCTTTTCATATCGTGGTTAGGCGAACGTGGGTTACCTTTCTTTAAGATTCTGCGTAAGCACAATGGGTTCACCTGGTCGAATGAAGCCAAAAAAGCTTTTCAAGAGGTAAAAATGTACTTATCTACTGCGCCAGTATTGGTTTCTGTGGTTTTGGGGGAACCTTTACTTCTTTACTTGGTAGCAACCCCTCACGTGATCGGTGTTGTCCTGGTCATGGAGAGGGAATGTGTGCAACGACCAATCCACTATGTAAGTGAAGTACTTCATGGACCAAAGGAGCGTTATCTTGAAGTCCAAAAATTACTTTATGATCTTCTGATGGCTTCTCGAAAGTTTTGACATTACTTTCAAGCACATAAGATTACTATGCCTTAGTCCTTCCCTTTACCGGATATTCTCCATAATCCGGAAGTTTCTGGTCGCGTTGCTAAGTGGGCAGTGGAAGTTGGAGCATTTGATGTCCATTTCACTCCTCGAGTAGTAGTAAAATATCAAATTCTTGCAGATTTTATGCTTGAATGGGCTAATCCCAACCCACCTGCGCAAGAATTAGTAGATTTACAATCTACCGACCACTGGACGATGTACTTTGATGGCTCTCACAGTTTTCAACACTCGGGGGCTGGAGTGGTCCTAATTACACCTCAGGACGACCAACTCTTGTATGTCATACAATTACAGTTTGTTCTGACCAATAATGTAGCAGAGTATGAAGGTCTTCTTGCCGGGCTTTGAGTAGCTAAATTCCTTGGAGTCTATCTATTAGTGGTAAGGGGAGACTCACAGCTAGTCATAAACCAGGTAAACAAGGAGTATAGCATCTCTGATGAGACAATGGCTCATTACCTGGAAGAAGTGAGGAAATTGGAAAAACACTTTAGTCATTTTAAAGTCCAATTTGTTCCACGAAGGAATAATGTTCTCGCGGACCAATTGTCAAAAATTGGGTCCTCACGTTCCTCTGCTCTAGCAGGAGTGTTTGTTGAACACTTACAATACCCCTCGATAACGACTCATGTTGGGGATGATGAGGTGGTAGTTCATGTCACCGACCTCGACCATGAAGGAGATTGGAACTGTCCATTGTGGATCTATCTCGAACATGGGACATTGCCCGAGGATGAAACCGAAAGTGATCGATTGATACGAAAAGCACGCCTATACAGATTAGTTGAAGGAGTCTTGTATAGAAAAGGTACTTAAGGGGTATTATGCACTGTATATCTCAAGAGGAAGGTAAATCCCTATTGAAAGACATTCATGGTGGTGTATTTGGTGCACATGCATCTTATCAGACGTTGGTTGGAAAAGCTTTCCGACAGGGCTATTATTGGCCTTTGGCACTTAATGATGCCTTGCAAATAGTCAAAACATGCCCACAGTGTCAATTTCATGCACGACAAGTTCATCTGCCTGCATATGCCTTACAAACTATTCTTTTAACTTGGCCATTTACCGTATGGGGAATAGATATAGTGGGTCCTATGCCCCAAGTAGTTAATGGATACAAGTTCTTATTCATAGCCATTGACATGTTTACTAAGTGGATTGAAGCTGAACCAGTCCGCACTATAACCGCCGCCAAGTTAAAGGAATAGTTTATAAGGCATATGCAGGCTGATGAACTTGCCGTGCATGAAATTGACACTACATGTTTTGACTATTTGCAAGGCATCATTAAGTGCCGAAGGCCAATAATAGCCCTGTCGAAAAGCTTTTCCAACCAGCATCCCATAAAATGCATGTGCAAGACATACACCACCATGAATGTCTTTCAAGAGGGATTTACCTTCCTCTTGAGATATCAACACATTAATACTCTTTGAGTACCTTTTCTATACAAGACTACTTCAACTAATCTGTATAGGCGTGCTTTTCGTATAAACCGATCACTTTCAGTTTCATCCTTGGTCAAGGTCCCCTATTCGAGATAGGTCCACAATTGACAGGTCCAATCTCCTTCAAGCTCGAGGTCGGTGACATGAACTACCACCTCATCATCCCCAACATGAGTCGTTATCGAGGGGTATTGTAAGTGTTCAATGAACACTCCTGCTAAAGCGAAGGCACGTGAGGACCCAATTTTTGACAATTGGTCTGCGAGAACATTATTCCTTCGAGGAACAAATTGTACTTCGAAGTGACTAAAGTGTTTTTTAAATCTCCTCACTTCTTCCAATAATGAGAAATTGTCTCATCGGAGGTGCTATACTCCTTGTTTACCTGGTTTATGACTAGCTGTGAGTCTCCCCTCACCACTAATCGACTGACTCCAAGGAATTTAGCTTCTCGAAGCCCAGAAAGAAGACCTTCATACTCTTCTATGTTATTGGTCGCAACACAGTGTAATTGTATGACATACTAGAGTTGGTCACCCCGGAGTGTTGAAAACTGCGAGAGCCATCAAAGTACATCGTCCAGTGGTCGGTACATTGTAAATTTACAAATTCTTGTGCAGGTGGGTCGGGATTAGTCCATTCAACCACAAAATCTGCAAGAATTTGAGATTTTACTTCTACTCGAGGAGTGAAATGGACATCAACTGCCCCAAGTTCCACTACCCACTTAGCAATGCGACCAGAAACTTCCGGATTACGGAGAATATCCCCTAAAGGAATGTAACACCCTAGTTTTGGGGGTGAAAAGTTTTTGCATAAAATCCTGCATGCATGTATCCCTGTAGCAGTAGCCAGATCAGCTGAACCCTAATCTCTCTCAAACCCTAAAAATCTCCAAATCTATTCTCTAGATCCAGATCAAGATCTGACCATCCAGATTTAACCTACCAGTTATTATGAAGATAAAAGTCTTCAGGAAACAAATTGAATTCTAACCCTAACTCCCAGTATCTAAGTCTCTTTCTGTTTTCGAAAACAGGAAATTCAGATTTACCCTAAGTACCCCAGTTTCCAGATAATTGAGTTATCATGATCTAACCCTATCCAGACTCAAGTATCTTTTGGAATATGTTCCTAGGTATATCCTCAACTTACTTCAAAAAGTTGGGAACCAGATTGTTTCATCTAAGTACTTTTCGCAGTTTAGTCCAAATTTTAATGCGACTAAGTCCTTTCTCTATTTACCTGGAAGCCTGAAAAGGTTAAAATCCACGAATCAACTCCAAATCCAGAATTTCTTCGGGGAACACCTCCCAAATACTATTTGATACAGATTTCCCTTCTGATCAGACTTCCAAATCTCACCCTAATTACCAGAATTCGAGATCGACAAAATCCAGATCTATTTTACCCTATTTTCGAAAATGGGTGAAATCCCTCAAACCTTATCGAATTTTCTCCAGATTTGAGCTAAATGAGTATTAATAGAAATATTATACCCATCCATGAAACCAAATCCCAAATTAAACCTCTTTAAAGCCAGATTTACAAATCAGTCCAGATTTCAACTAAAACTCTCACACTTATACCCCTGGATCGACCAGCCCCTCTGTTCACGACCAGAAGCTGTTTTCGACCGTAGCTCCTCAGCCAAATCGACCACGACCTGGTTCCAGTGCACGATCACGGCCACAGCTCGCATGCGACCACGTTCACCACTGCAGCTCCCATCGACTTCGACCTCGCCAGCTGCTACAATAGCCGTAGTCGTTGAAGCCAGCCTGTGGTCGCCATCTTCGCCAACTGAACAGCGCCGCGTGTGTGCTCGCCATTTGCCACTGTGGATCTTCCCCGGCGCGACTCACAGCCATTGTTTTCTCCCGTTTGCACGCCACCAGCAACGGTCGACGCAGGAGCTTTGCCGCGGCCAGCCATCAAGTCGTGCTCACTTCACAGCAGCTCTAGCTGCAAAATCTCTCACAGCCGCTGAACCAGTCCCCTCGACACCAGCTCGCCGTGAAGTCGCCATCCAGTCACATCTTGCCGGCTACAACTCCCCAAGCATTTTCCAACCGTTGAGAGCCTCCAGCCACGCCTATATAAACCCACCAGAGCTTAGCTTTACTCCTTACACTCCAAAACACCAGAAAACCAGCAGCAGCACTGTGTCTTCTTCTTCCCCGGTGAGCAGCAAAGGGAGCTTCGGTGCCAAGCTTCTCCACTGCTTCCTTCTTCGATCCAGCAGCCCCAGTGAGCTTCCCTCATCTCCCTCATGCTTCTCGAGCTTGGAATTTAGTTTAAATACCCTCAGTCGCCGGCAATTTTAGTTTTACTCCAGTAGCTCCGGCGAGCAATTAACTTCATTCCAGAACGAATTGATCTTCGAGCCAGTAGTGAAAGATGCTTAGAATAGCTCACTTAAGACCCCTGAGCTATTGGTTTGAATAAATTCATTGTAAAACAAAAACCCCCAATTTCCAGCCATGAACATGAACTTGTACTTACTGATTTAGCTTCTCTGTTGAGCAATCTGTTAATCTAACTTCACCAATGCATTTCTAGTACCCTGAGGACCATACACAAGCAAGGAATTGAGTTCAATCACTTTAAATCAGAAATGCCCAAATCAGATTTGAGTTCATCTTTTCTCCAGCTAGTATCTTCCAAATCCAGCCGATCCAGCCCTAGCCACTTTGCCATTTAGATGTTTTGGACCATTCTGAGAAACTTTGTCTTCTATCACGACTTCTAATTCGGCCTAGATTGTGAGATATAGCTATGCCCTAGTTACTGCACTGTTTATGTTGCATGTGCTCCAGGCCAGTCAACTTCTTTGCTGGTTTTCATCATTTCCCGGCCATCTCCTGCCCTAGATCCTGTTGAGACATTTGTTCCTGTTACAAATGTCTAACTACCAGACAAAGTGGTGCATCATTTGGAGCCCTAGTTCAAAAGTTATGGCAAACCCTAGTTTCTAGCCATGTCAACTCTATGTCAAACTATGCCAGTCAGTGGCATTAGCCCTGTTCACCCACCTCTGGTCATGCAAACCAAAAATTACCTTGTCAAACAGTTGCTTCACTACCTTGTGCACCATATGCTTGAATCAAAACCCATTTTGGCCACTAGAAACTATTCAAACCATGTCAATGCCATTCTTGGCATTGTCAGCCCTTGTCAGCCTATGTCAGCCAATGGCATTGGGCCAGTTTGACCCCTTCTGGGTATGCAAACTGAACATAAATTTGTCCCTTAGACTCCTGATGTTGTGATCTACATTTTATTCTACTGTCACAACTTGAGTTGAGCCCTCTATCATCCATCGACCCTATGTCGATGCCTTGAACCGAATGCCAACCTAAAGACGTTCGCTGTTTTTGAGCGAACCAACCGCAGCCTTGATATCATTCTGATATTTTGGAACATTTGGAACCTTGTAAACCCTTGACAACTAATCCTAACCCTAGTTTCCATAGTTTAACCCTAATCGTTTCTCAGAACTCTCAAATCTTGTATCGCCTAAGTGTTTCTCCTTGCATTATCGCATTTAGTGGAATAGTCAGAGTAGGATTGATTGTAATGCCTGTTTGCTTGTTTGATCCTTGTTCAGAGCAAGAGTCCGAGTTCGAAAACTTCCTCGCAGACCCGACATCAACTGCTATTTCTTACGACGCGGAAGGCAAGTCATATTCTTGAACATCTTGAACCCATATTTTATGAATTGCTAGAATATACCTTGATTATAAAATAATAATATTGCATGAGAAAGATTGAGAATAGTTGAATTATGAAATGGCAGCATCAGGCTGATGCCTGTGAAATGTGAATTGATCAAATAATGAGCCATGAACTAATCTATTATGTATATTTATATTCATGAAATAAAACCCCTAGCCGTGACCAGTATTTTGGTATGGAATGGTGAAAGCACTGGAGGTGCTTGGTCGCACAGGATGTACTAGCACTGGAAGTGCATGGATTGTGGTATGAGCTGGTCACTGGCATATAAGGACTAGAACCATGTGTTGTGCGTCTAGTGGCATGAATAACGTGCCGACCGCAAGCCTGGTATGGGACAGGCCTGAACAAGTAGTATGTGGATCACACATGAAAACCCTATATGACAAACTCACGATTCAACACGGGGTGCGCTCCAACACATATCACAGGATGTGATCATGCACGCTGACGCTGAGGGGAAGATGCCAATTAGTGGGGGTTGTGTAACCCTGCCACAACTGTGGTTTGCGTGAAGAAAACCACGGGGTCTGGGGTGAATTGTGTGTGAAACATGGCAAAAGTTCTTGTTATCTCCACCTTGCCACTCACAGTATGAAATGAGTCAGGAGTCCAATCCTTGTGATAGGAAGGGCATGAAAGTGGATATATCTTGCGGGTAAATTGGTACCCCTCTGCAGAGTTAAAAATGTATTCGAATACTTCGTGCTCCCGAGTTTTAGGAGTATGCCGCGGTGGATTAAATCCACGGGGTGTGACACAAGTATTGTTTTATAAATTAAAATTTGTTAGTTCAAGATTACCCAAATGACATGTGTTGTCATGATAAGGGGTGCTGCCGTGGGCTGTCATGTGTTGACGTGTCGCGGTAGTACCATAATTTAGTGATCATGTGATATCTAAGAGGCATGTGGATTGTGCCCTAAGTATATAAAATGCTGCCATGAGCATGAGATTTGAAAAGCTTGGAAGAAAAGTATTTGTGGAAAAACCCTCTCACCTCTTTTCCCTCAATAGCATAGGATCATGTCACCTCTACTATACGTATCTCTACTCCTACCTATGACTTGCTGAGTACATAAGTGCTCACCCTTGCAACTTATCAACAATAGATGGAGTGCTTCATGACCAAGACGAAGGCTTGGAAGATTTCGTGGATCCAGAAGGAAGAGAGACAGTTCTGGCAGAACCCTGAAGTGTGCTGTTCTGCTGTCAACTTCTTATGACTGTGGGGGTTTCGCCTAGCTTCCGCCGAGTAGTTGTCTTTTGTTTTAATTAGACCATTTGTGCCGTGAAGGCATTGTATTACTCTTTTATTGTACCAGGCCAGCAGGCCATACTGTTTATGAATGATATTTTGTAAGTTACTCTGCTGCAATGAACTCCTGTGCTTGACTTATCCTGGGAAGTCAGTGGTATGTATGTATGAGGCCAGCTGCAGTGAGCTAGGTCTCCACGGGAGTAGTCTTGGTACCCTGTGCGGGGCGCAACAAGGAAGGATGAAGGCCCAGTAATGTTATGTGCTTGAGAGTAATGTCGAATCTTTCAGGAAGCCATCAGAGGAGCATAAAGTAATTTTTGGACTTCAGGATAATGCTCCTTTGGTCCATGAAGTACTTCACTTACATAATAGACTGGTTGTTGCACACCTTCCCTCTCCACGACCAAGACTGCACAGATCGTGTGAGTGGTAGCGCCAAGTAAAGAAGTAAAGGTTCCCCCAAAACTGGAGAAACCAATACTGGCGCAGTAGATAAGTATGTTTTTACCTCTTGAAAAGCTTTTTCGGCTTCATCTGACTAGGTGAATCCATTGTGCTTACGCAGAACCTTAAAGAAAGGTAACCCACATTCGCCTAAGTGCAATATGAAACGACTTGAAGCCGCCATACGCCTTGTTAGACTCTGGACATCCTTCATAGTCAAAGGGATCTCATTTGTTCAATGGCCCTGATTTTCTCAGGATTAACCTCAATTCCCCTTGAACAAACATGGAAACCTAAAAGTTTTCCAAAAGAGACTCCAAAGGAGCATTTTTCATGATTCAACTTTATTCCATATTTATTCAAATGACAAAAGGTTTCAGCAAGATCATCTATGTGACTAGAGATTTGAAAAGTGCTTACAACGAAGTCATCTACATAAGCTTCTAAATTATGTTGTAATTTGGAAAGAAAGGACTTTTGCATCAAATGCTAGTACGTGGAACTAGCATTCTTGAGACCGAATGGCCTTCTAATGTAGCAGTAAGTGCCAAACGGTGTGATGAAGGTAGTTTTCTCTTCATCTTGTTCTACCATACTAATTTGATGATACCCTGAGTAAGCATCTAGGAAACTCATCAATTCACAACCGTTGTAGAATCAACCATCTGATCAATACGGGGAAGGGGTAAGTTATCCTTTGGGCAGGCACTGTTTAGGCTAGTGTAATCGACGCACATGTGCCACTTACCATTTGACTTTAGGACCATGACCGGGTTCGCAACCCACTCAGGATGATCGACTTCACGAATAAATCCTACCTTCTGGATTTTATCTAACTCCAAATGGATGGCTTCTTGTCGGTCAATAGCAAAGTGACGAGGATTATCACCTGAACTAGTTCAAAGTAATACACGTCTGGTTTAAGACAGGATCAGATTAGACGTGTGTCCATAAATCTGTCACTATGGTAACAGACAACCTAAAGGGTGCGGACACAAAGATATCGCATGATCACAGCCCCTGCACGGTCATGAGGTTGCAGACAATGTGCGATCAAGAAACTGTGGGTAGCACGCGGTCAGAGGGTCGTTTGTTGTCTGCAACCTGAACATTCGAGAAGGCTTAACTCTTTGAACAGGCATATCCCAAGAATCACGAAGATATTTCCATGTATGAAGACAACTGCCAGGAGGTTAACATGTGTGGTTATCCCTTGATTGCACATGTTAAGCCTGCGTGGGAGTTAAATGCGGTTAACAAAACTGCATCTTAACAACTGTCCAAGGCCGTTTCGCATTGGCGCCCTTCTGTCCAGTATAAAAAGGTAGTCAATACACGTTCTAAGGAAAGTGAATAATTCAGTCAAGCATACAAGCATTACCAGGCGTTCAACAAACCCGAAGAGTTAGATATAGTTAGGTAAACACTAACATAGAAGAGATCATCACCTGTGATCATCTCTTCTTCCCTCTTGTAAAACATCTCATTACATATAGTGAAATCACAACAGGACGTAGGGCTATTACTCCCACCATCGAGTGCCCAAACCTGTATAAAATCTCTTGTGCCTCTACAGACTTGATTCATCCTACCTTTCCGGAGGAGCGCCCTGAAAGGTCCCGCAACTCACAAATTTGCATAAGATCGACTAAGATCCCCAAGTCCAAATCGTCGACAGTTGGTGCCCACCGTGGGGCCTTTCTCAAGGTGCTTTCCCTTCATCTGGAGGTTTGGTGAGCAATGCCTGGAGCATATGATTCCGATAATGACTTCGATCTCGACAATTATGCCCATATACTGATGAGGAATGGGGTCCCGATCTTCCGACAGGTAGGGGATAGTTTGATTGGTGGAGACTCGACGTTGACGACCCGACGTTGACGACCCGACTTTCGACCAGAATCGATCAAGGCCTGCAATCGTTACACCACTGCTCCGTTCGTTATCAACCATACCGAGGGGCGGTTGACCTAGCCACGAAGGCCTGTTCCTGCAAGCGAATCGAAGAACACGTGCAAGAACACAGAAGAAGCAATCTTGAGTTGCAAGTATGTATTAAGATCACGAAGTGTTGGGGTTCCACAAACCGAAAGACGGCGAACTGCGACAGCAGAAAAATTCTAAGCAAAACCCAAGTCTAACAATGACGGCTACAAGGTTTTAATATGCGAGAGGGTGGCGTCTAGGGTTTGGGGCGCACTCCCCCACGCGGGATACACGGGCCGAGGCCCAATAGACAGGTGACGCAGCACTGCACGGCCCAACAGAATCTGGTCTCTATTTGTTTCGATGATTGTGATTGACTCAGAAGGATTTTGGACATGGAACCAGATCCGTTGGTAAGGTCTCATCGAGGGCTTCTCCGTAATGTACTTGAACGCCCCAAACGGAGTTCGTATGCATCTGGTAATCCCGTTTGAAGACAGGCTACTCCGCCGTAGCCGACCCGGACTCCAGCTCGCGGTAGACTTTATTCCCGACCAGTCTTGGCACAAAGTGACACCCTCGCTGATCAACACCATGATTCCTGAGCACAAGCACAATATTATTAGGTAATAACTCGCTCTTGTCAATATTCTCTCGTGTACTAAGAAACGAGCTCATCTGGTGATTTAGTTGACATGCACGTGCCCTTGTTATTGGTCCTTGCACAACGGGTGTTGGAAGAATGAACGCATCGTTAGGGGTGATGTCCTCATCATCCTCCCCCTCTTGAATTGGAGTCGTCCTCGACTCAAGCTCATCTTCTTCTCCCCAATATGGCCGCAAATCTGAAATGTTAAAAGTGGGGCTAACCCCAAAATCTGCAGGCAACTCAAGTTTGTAGGCATTATCGTTTATTCGCTCTAACACCTTAAATGGACTATCCGCACGAGGCATTAATTTGGACTTTCTTAACTCAGGAAAATGCCCTTTACGTAAGTGTAGCCATACAAGATCTCCAGGAGTAAATATCAATTCCTTTCTACCATGACTACCAGCAATGCGATATTTTTCATTCATTCGCTCAATATTTTCTTTTGTTGTTTCATGTAGTTTTAAAATAAACTCAGCACGTTTCTTAGCATCAAGATTAACCTTTTCAGATGATGGAAGAGGCAATAGGTCAATAGGAGCACGAGGGTTGAAACCATACACTACCTGGAAAGGACTTACCTTGGTAGTCGAGTGTAGCGCACGGTTGTAGGCAAACTCTACATGAGGAAGGCACTCCTCCCACATCTTTAAGTTCTTCTTCAAAACAGCTCGCAACATTGTGGACAAGGTGCGATTTACCACCTCCGTTTGACCATCAGTTTGGGGATGACAAGTAGTAGAAAACAGTAACTTTGTCTCCAATTTATTCCATAATGTCCCCCAAAAATAACCCAAAAATTTTGTGTTGCGATCTCGAATAGGTGGTAGTCCCGGGGGCACCTCAGCGGGGAACACATCGTCATACTCCTGCAAAAGGTTAGTAACAGCAGGTGGAAAAGAGACAGGCATATCATCAAATGAAAACAAGGTCTCTTTACATATCAAAGCAAAGCATGACGGTTCAGCAAGATCATATTTTGTAGCAAGCAAAACACCACCCTTCAGTTTAATTCCCTCAGTCTTAGAAGCAGGTACATTCTTATCTTTCTTATGCGGAAAAACAGTTTTAGTTACTTGCTGATTTTCAGATTTTGTGGTATTCTCTTTCTCTCATTTTCAAGTCTTTCCCTATCAAAATGCACAATTTCAGATGGAGTCATGGGAAGCAAGGTTATTTTCTTTTCTTTGTGCATGAAAGTGTACCAATTATTTCTACCATGATGAGTTGCATTAGTGTCATATTCCCAAAATCAGCTTAATAAAAGCGAACATGCTTGCATAGGCACTACATCAAAATCAGCAACATCATGGTATGAACCAATGAAAAATGGTACTCTTGTGGTTTGCGTTACCTTAACCTTACCGCTGTTGTTGAACCATTGAACATGATATGGTTGGGGATGTGGTTGTGTGGTCAAGCCAAACTTCTTGACCAGATCAGAACTCAACAAGTTGTTGCAGCTCCCACCATCAATGATTGTTCGGACGTGCCGGTCGTTGACAATGAGGAACATTTGAAACAAGTTGTGGCGTTGGGCTCGCTCGGCTTGCTTCATTTGAGTACTAAGGACCTGCTGCACAATGATGGTCCGGTATTCTTGTCTGGCTACCGTACCCAAAGCTTCCCCATCATCATCATGTTCGGATTCATCATCAACATTACTTGCAAGGTTACCTGCAAGAGCATATTCATCTTCAACATCAGAAGCACTAACGTACCCACCATTGTCTGTCGCAATGTAAGCTCGCTGACTTGGGCAGTCCTTCATGACATGGCCCATCCCCTTGCAACGGTGGCATATGATACCTGTTGTACGTCTCGTGGAGGCAACAGATGAAGACGACTTTGCTGGTGCCTGCACATTAGAAGTTTTGCTTACCTCTAGTGTACGTGGCGGTGGTAACAGTGCTACTAAACGCACCCTACTGGTCGAGGGGGCAGTAGACCAAACAGCAGGAGGTGGCTCTGATTTGGTTGACGCCTGTCTTGGGGTGAAGGTATTACCAAAGTTGCTCCGTGGCCGCTGTTGTTGTCCCTGCAATTCTTTTTCTGCCAAAACAGCAAGCTGGAATAATCTATTGACATCATGATAGTCCTTGTAATCAATAATATTTTGTATATCATGCCTTAACCCTCCATAGAAACGAGCCATTTTATCATCCTCGGTTTCCTCCACCTCACAACGCAACATGCCTATTTGAAGCTCTTGGTAGTACTCCTCTACCGATTTGTTACCTTGATCTAAGCATTGCAATTTTTTACGCAAATCACGTTTAAAGGAAGGAGGCACAAATCTACCGCGCATTTGTCTCTTCAGGTCATGCCAAGTACCAGGATGTACGTTAGACTTTACTAGTTCATTCCACCAAATTATAGCAAAATCCTTGAACTCACTAGTGGCTTGTCAAACTCTATGAATTTCAGGAACAAGATGGGAATTAAATTTTTGTTCAATCTCCATTTCCCAATATAAATACACCTCAGCATCATATGTACCAGAAAAAGAAGGTACGGTAAACTTAACTTTAGCAAATGGATCATCATTGCGATAGTTATTATTACCATTGTTACCTCTCATACCTTGACGATTTCGGTTGAGGCGCTCTAAGTCATGTGCCGCACGTGGCATAGCGGGTTCATTGCGAGGTTCCACATGTCCCTCTACATCATCATCGTGCTCCTGGGCTGCATCATTTTGCTATTGTTGGATAGCAGGTGGGTAGTTCTCAATCACCTAAACCCTGTCATCAAGCTGGGCAACACGTTGTTCCAATCTTTCAATACCTTTGGTTATCGCTTCCATCATGGTTTTCAGCTCAGCATGAAGGACACACTCATTGTCCTCTTTATCAGATCCTGCCATGATTAGTAGAAAGTAGAAGAAACACAAGAAGTATTATCCCTACAAACTACTAGGTTCAGACAAGTGGATTCACACCCTCTCAAGCGTCTTACCACGCTCTTGCAAGGTTCTTACCAACGCTGCAGAAGGTACAACCGGTGGCTGGTTCGTGATATCGTGACGAGCTTAAGTGTAACGATTGCAAGGTTGAATCCTGTTCTGATAGAAAGTATGTCGAGCTTGGAAGGCAGTTATGGTAGCAAAGGTTAACAATAATTGAAATCAGAATGCTAAGTTGAATAAGTGTCCAAAGTACGTGTCACAGTTGTTGGCCTAAACGTGTTCCTAAAACTAGTTCAAATATGCAAAGTGATCGGCACAGGCGATGGACATGAAAGGATGCAAGCACTTCTGATCTCTTTTTTTTTTTTTTGGCTAATCTTTCTTTTCGTGCGGCTCTTTTTTATGCACTTGCCTTTTTTTTTTTTTTTACAAGAGTGCTGCAAAGGATGGATTACAACTCAAAATTTAATAATTACGCACAAATCCTATCACAATACTCTCGGCAGTTTAGCAAAGATGCTCTGCAGAAAATTCCAATAATAATTTGGGGCTCTTAGAGACCTCAAACACAAAACCTTATAACTAGGACGTTGTAGCTCTTTTCTTTCTCATCAATTTGAATATATGGAACACCCAATTTGGGGTCTGGAACTAGGAGATATGGCCCCCGAAATACAGGCTGTATAGATTACTCCGAGATGGAATCGATTAACTTCCAACGCGATTTTCGCCACGAATATGGCGTTTCTGGAATTTCGTGCAATGAACAAAGTTGTAGATCTCTTCGAGAGATACAATTTAGACTATTTAATCGCCCAAATTGGTGTTCAGAAGACAAAGATATTGTCTTTATAAAAAAAAACGCAAAAGAGAAGTCCGAACCGATTGCGACTCGAATTTGGTTTCGGTTTAGAATTGGGATTTGATACTCGACCTAGACCAAGAACACGAATTGACCAGCAATACGACGATGACCACGGACACAAATTCAAAAATGCAAAACTGAAAACGAAAATTGCAAAAGGCTCAAAGTGGTTTGGACAGCGGAAGACTATGATCACAATTTTTTTTTTGTTTTGGCTTTTTCTGGACTCTAGGTAGAAGATGAATGATGAACAGAGAGGATACCTAACGGGTAACCGGAGCTCTGATACCACTTGATGAGGAATGGGGTCCCGATCTTCCGACAGGTAGGGGATAGTTCGAATGGTGGAGACTCGACGTTGACGACCCGACTCTCGACCAGAACCGATCTAGGCCTGCAATCGTTACACCACTGCTCCGTTCGTTATCAACCATACCGAGGCGCGGTTGACCTAGCCACGAAGGCTTGTTCCTGCAAGCGAATCGAAGAACACGTGCAAGAACACAGAAGAAGCAATCTCGAATTGCAAGTATGTATTAAGATTACGAAGTGTTGGGGTTCCACAAACCGAAAGACGGCGAACTGCGACAGCAGAAAAATTCTAAGCAAAACCCAAGTCTAACAATGACGGCTACAAGGTTTTAATATGTGAGAGGGGTGGCGTCTATGGTTTGGGGCGCACCACCCCACGCGGGATACACGGGCCGAGGCCCAATAGACAGGTGACACAGCACTGCACTGCCCAACAGAATCTGGTCTCCACTTGTTTCAACAATTGTGATTGACTCAGAAGGATTTTGGACATGGGACAAGATCCGTTGGAAATGTCTCGTCGAGGGCTTCTCCTTAATGTACTTGAACGCCCCTAACGGAGTTCGTATACATTTGCTACGCCCGTTTGAAGACAGGCTGCTCCGCCGTGGCCGACCCGGACTCCAGCTCGCGGTAGACTTTATTCCCGACCCATCTTGGCACAAAGTGACACCCTCGCTGATCAACACCGGGATTCCTAAGCACAAGCACAATATTGTTAGGTAGTAACTCACTCTTGTCAATATTCTCTCGTGTACTAAGAAACGAGCTCACTTCGTGATTTAGTTGACGTGCACGTGCCCTTGTTATTGGTCCTTGCACAACGGGTGTTGGAAGAATGGACGCATAGTTAGGGGTGATGTCCTCATCATCTACGAATGCCTTCGCCTAGCGACCCCGTTCCAATGGAAGAGGTCAGTTGGGAAGACATTCCAAAGGGACGTCAAGAGGACACATCTTCCCCTACCGGGGTCATGTCCATCGACCAGGGGGTGGAAGAGACAGGTCCGGAACTTGATCTCAGTTCCATCATATGCAAAATCGAGTCTCGGTCGCCATGTGTTCCCATCAGGGACCAGGATGACAGCGACCAGGAACTCAGTCCAAGGAGGTTTGATCCTGGCAACCTGCACTCTCTCTTTCATTTCGAATCCGACTCCCAGCAAACAGGGATGTCCACTCCTTCTATATCTTCGCTCCGCAGAAAATTCACCGCATTGTCGGAAGAAAATCCCGATCAGCGGATTGCTAGGGAAGAATAGGAGCGTAGACTAAAGGAGGAACAAGAATGCCTGCTGAAGGAGGTTCAAGACCGCGAGCGACGTGATAACAAACTCCGCAGGATAGCCCTAGAGGCCCTCCAAAATGCGCAGGCTCGTTATGACGCCGCCCCTAGTTCCTCCCGTTGCCCACATGGTCGCAAGCATGACCAGACGCCATCTTCTCCACCGGAGCATTTACCGGCGGACGAAGAAATGATTACACCTGGCGCACCAAAGAGGAGTACGCATGGCCAACTTCGATCTATCACGGAGGTCTTGTGTAATTTTCCTCCTACCCTCACTGACGTGGACAAACCGGCTTTCACTAAGATCCTGGCGGAGAAACTGGATGAGGTTGCATCTAATGCAACCCCTACAGCTTCCTCCCGGTCTATGATACGTTCCCATGAAAAGGAGTATTCTTACTCTAGTCATGGTAGGCGTAATCGATTACCATCCGGATCACTTCGGCATGACAAAACAAGGCGCGTAGGAAGCTCTCATGATCGAGATCGAATTCCTGTGCATTCTCGTCTAGGACCACGTGGTGCATCCCCATCGTGCAAAATCGCTCGTGGATATGCTGGAAACCATGGAACTCTCCACAGTCCTTATGTAGGTTGCAAGGCTCTTTTTCCAGGCCTCCATGCAGTCGTCTGGCCTGATAAGTTCAAGCCAGGGGCTATGGAGAGGTTTGATGGGACCCAGAATCCATCAGAGTTCCTTCAAATTTACATTACTGCTATCCAAGCGGCAAGCGGGGATGATCGCGTCATGGCCAACTATTTGCCGATGGTTCTTGAGGGGCTGGCAAGGACCTGGCTATTCAATCAGCCCGAGGGTTCGATATATAACTGGGAAATGTTGTGCGATGCCATCCTCAACAATTTCCAAAATTGTTATCAAAAACCCAGGAAAGAAGACGATCTTCATCGTCTACAACAAACCTCTACGGAGACTCTCTGACAGTTTGTCAAAAGGTTTGTCGGGGTGAGAAATAACATCCCAAACATATCCGATAATTTTGTTATAAGGGCGTTTAAGCACGCTGTTCGATATCGGAGATTCACGGAAGATTTACTTATCAACCCCCCTTGATCAGTCGCCGATCTCTTTGATATGACTGATCGCTATTCAGACGCGGCTGAGGCCGTTGAATGGAATAGGATGGTCGATAAAGGAAACTTACCACCCCAACCAGGTCTCAAGGACGTGAAAAAGGATGATGCAGGTAAGAAGCCGGAGTTTTCGTCAAGCGGGAAGTCAAAGAAAACCAAAAAGAATTGAACTAGACAGTACCGGGAGGTCGCAGTTGCAGAAAAGCCGCGGCCGGTGAAAGGTAATAAGTTTTCATTTAAGAATTAAAACTGCCTCTGGTGGTCGTAATTCTGACCAACCAGAAAAACCAGCTAACTCGCAGTAAGGTAAGAAGTGCTGTCCTATCCACAACTCTCAAAAATTGCCGGGGCTGGTTGAAGCAACTAGATGACTTCTACTAGGGAATTGGGCCGATGCCAACTTTTCCATCGAAAGAGTAGACTTGTGGGCTTAGAGACGGCAACGGGGACGAAGAAATGTCCTAACAGGTACATCGTAATTATGTTAATGTCATTTTTGGAGGTTCCTCTTCTTTTGTTTCTAAACTACAGTTTAAAGCATTTCATCAAGAAGTTAACCAAGCTGGAGCTCCCCTTGGCGAACCTCAATACCCCCGTTGGTCGGACACTCCTTTGACATTCGATCGCTCTGATTGTCCCGTTGGGCTTACTCGACCACTAAGATTACCTCTGGTCATTACCTCAATAATTAGTAATGCGAGAGTCGAAAGGGTCATGATCGATGGAGGTAGTGTAACACCCTGAGTTAGGGGTGAAAATTTCCTTTTTCATCAATAGCATGCATGCATGTATCAGTAGTAGTAGCCAGATCAGTATCTATCTTAAACCCTAAAATCTCCAAATCTTTCTTGTTAACCCCAAAATCAAGATCAGATTGTTCAGATGGGATCTATTAGTTATCCTGAATCTAAAAGCCTTTAGAACCCAGATCCAATTCTATCTCTAACTTTCAGAATTATCAACTCCATTCTATTTTTGAAAACAGAAATACCTTATATTACCCTAAATACTCTGAATTCAAATTTAATCTAAATCTTGACCAAGTTCAGACCAGATTATTCCTGGAATATGATCATGGGTATGCCAATACCTTAAACCAGAAAGTTGGCAGCCAGATTTTATCATCTAGACTCTTTTCACAAATCAGTCCAAGAGTTATCGCAAATTAGTCCTTATCTGATATCTGAAAACCCAAAAAGGCTAAAATCTCCAGATTAACTTCAAACTCAAAATCTCTTCAGCAAATCTTCTCAAAATGCTATTTTCCACAAGTTTCTCTTCTGTGCAGATATCAAAATCAAACCCTAAATGCCAGAATTCGAAATCGACAAAACTCAAATCTTACTTTACCCTAATTTACCCTATTTTCAGTTTGTATCAAAAACTATTCAAATGTGTCAAATCTTATCAACTATCTTTGCCAAATGTTTTGTTGAATATATCTGCCAGATTAGTGAAAGCAAATTCAGTTTAAACCTTCCAGAATTCCAGATTTACAGATCAGTCCAAGACTCGAAGATTTGAAATTGCAACTCAGCCCATTTCGACCAGGACAGCAGCAAGCATTCGACCAGGGCTCACCGTAGTTTCCTTGCGCCGTGCACGCTCGCCGCCGGCCAAGCTTCGCCGCACTTGTGACCGTGCATGCCGGTGCGCACGTGTCCTCGCTCCAGCTGGTGCCGTGGCAAGGTCGCTGCTATGTCGACGACCAGCGCCTGCTCCCGTGCGTGATCAACGGCTTTTTGTCAGCAACTCCTCGCCACGTTGCTTTGCCGTGCCAGTACTTGTCGCCACCGCTTCCTCCATCTTTGCAAAGTCCCGATGAACGACAATGTGGACAGTTGCAGTCCTGTCGCCGTCGTAATCACCGTTCTTCGCTGAGTCTTCGCCGCTGATGTTCTTCACGCAATCCATCTCATCACAGCTACCAATTACTTCGTTGTCTCCTCCTTGCAAGCTTCGCCTGGCCTATTTAAGCGCTCCTGTGTGCAGCAGCTTCTCCATACTTCACCAGAAACCAGCCAAATTCCAAATCTCGCTGTTTCAGTCGTCTTCTCCGGCGAGCCGTTGAGGAAGCTCACGGTGCCAGCTTCATCCGCTGCATCAGCCTTCAAATTAAAGCCATCAGTGAGTTCCCCTACTCATTCTCTCTGTGTAGTACTATTTAATTGCTCACCGGTAACCCCTAACGCCAGCGATCACCGGAATTGTCGATTGCCCTATTTCTGTAATGTGGCTCAATCCAGTACAAATTAGCTTTCGATTTTGTAAACAAAATTGATCAGTAAGCCAAATCAAGCAAGCCTGTGAAGTTAGATTTCAAAATTGAGCAAGAATCGAAGCTTTTCCCTAAACCGAGCTTCACCAGAAACCGGCGATCGTCGCCAGGCTTCTCCGGTGATCCTCCGGTCAATTTGATGTTACCAGAAGCTTTCTTATACCTCCTAGATACTCTCCAAGCAAGGAATTAAGTTCTTTTGGCCTGTAGCAGAAACCCCCAATTGGCAGTGTTTCTTCTCCGGCGCCGATCACCGGAAAGCTTGTTCCAGCCGTTTCAGCCCAAATCACTTTGTCCAGTGTGTGTGCCTTAGCCTCCTGAGCATTTTTGTCTTCTAGCCCGACACCTATATCGGCCTAGATCAAAAGATATAGCTTTGCCAAGATTGTGTCTAGAAATGATCTAGTGCAGTGTGTTCATCTCAGTTCATCATCAGATTTCTTGCTGTCCAGCCATTTTTCAGCCCTAGATCCTGTTGACTTAATTGTTCCTGTTACTCAAGCCTACCTCCCAGACAAAGTGCTGCATCATTTGGAGCTCCAGATCAAAAGTTGTGCCAAGCCCTAGTTTTTGGCATTGTCAGCTCTATGCCAGAGCTTGTCAGCCAGTGGCATTGACCTTGTTTACCCACTTCTGGTTGTGTAATTTGAAAACCACTTTGTCCACTGAATTTGTAGAGTTGTGATCTACATTTTCTTCTACTACCACAACTTGAGATAAGCACTCTAGCTTTTCTTAAAGCTATGTCCAAGCCTTGATCTAAATGTCAATCTGCTGACATTCGCTGTTTTGATTAAACCAGCCACAAAATTGTTATCCCTATTGTAATCCTGAAACCCTAAGATTATCTAATCACCATCCTTAGCCCAAATTCCTTGAAACCCTAGAATCTCGACTCAGTTCAGTTGCAGTTCAAATTATCTCTAGTATAGTTCAATCATGCTTGTTGAGCATTTCTGCATATAAGTCATAAAACATTTTAATATTATAAGTAATCATTGTGTGTTTGTTTGTCGTCGAGCAGATTCAGAAGCTGACTTTGAAGATTTTGCTGTTGACCCGTCATCGACTGCTGTATTTTACGACGCGGAAGGCAAGTCATATCCTTGGTCATCTTGAACCTATAATTTAAATGTTGCTATAATATAGCCTTGAAAATAGATTATATTGCATGACAAGGATTGAGAATGATTGGTTTATGAGTTGGCAGTACTATACTGGTTATCTGCGAAATGTGAAATAAACAAGTTTTGAGCCATGAACTATTATATATGTATCTATATATTTATATTCATGAAATAAAACCCCTAGCCATGACCAGAAAAATGGTATGGATGGCGGAAGCACTGGAGGTGCTAGACTGCAAAGGATATGCAGGCACTGAAGGTGCAGGGTTGTGGATGGTCTGGTCACTGGCATATAAGGACTAGAACCTCGTGTTGTGCGTCTAGTGGCATGAACAACGTGCTAACCGCAAGCCTGGTATGGGACAGGCCTGAACAAGTAATTATGTGGATCGCACATGAAACCCCTGCATGAGATGTGTAGTGATGCACGATAAACACGGAGTGCGGCTCCCACACATATCACTGAAGGTGATCAAGCACGCTAACCCAGTAATGGGAATAAGCAAAGGGGTGGAGGTTTGGATACAACCTGCCACAGCTGTGTCTAGCTGAGAGCCACAGGGTCGGGGGTGAATTGTGAGTGAGACATAACAAAAGTTCTTGTTATCTCCACCTTGCCACTCACACATGGTTGTGAGGAGGGGTCTAATCATTTTGATAGGATGGGCTTGAAAGTGGAATACCTTGCGGGTAAATTGGTACCTCTCTGCAGAGTTAAAAACGTATTCGAATACTCCGAGCTCCCGGGTTTATAGGAGTCTGCTGCGGTGGATTAAATCCACGGGGTGTGACACAAGTATTATTTTCTAAATAAAATATGTTTTAATCAAGATTACCCAAATGACATGTGTTGTCATGATAAGGAGTACTGCCGTGGGCTGTCGTGTGTCGACGTGTCGCGGTAGTGCTATAATTTAGTGAACATGAATGATGATGTTATATTATGAAAAGTGCTGCCATGAGCTGAAATAAGATGAGATGAGAAAGAAAAAGATTATTTTACAAATATCCATAATTCTTGACTAGTCTAGGTTCATATCATCACTACTATATGTATCTATTCTTACCTATGACTTGCTGAGTACGTAAGTGCTCACCCTTGCAACATTCAACTCAATAGATGGAGCCTACCTTGATCAAGATGATGGCATGGAGTACTTCGTGGATCCAGAAGGAGGAGAATCAGTTCCGCCAGAACCCTGAAGTGTGTTGTTCTGCCGTCAACTTCTTTTGTGGGAGGGTCACCTATCTTCTGCTATGTAGTTAAATATTTTGCTAAACCCTGAATGCCTTGTAGGCATTGTAATCCTTTGTGTAATATTAAGGCCAGCAGGCCACACTACTTAATATTTTGTTAGTACTCTGTTGCAATGTAATATACTCCTGTGTTTGACTCATCCTGGCAAGTCAAAGGTTTGTGAGAATGGGACTAGCTGCAGTGAGCTAGGACTCTACAGGAGTAGTCGTTGTCCCAGTTTCGGGACGCGACAGGTAGTTCCTTGGACCTTTTACTGGTCAAGGCATTGGACGAGATGCAAATCCCTCGTTCAAAAATCAAACCCATAATTCATTCATTTTATGGGATAATTCCTGGTCCCTCGATGGTGCCAATGGGACAGGTGGTGCTCCCGATCACGTTGGGTGAACCGGATAATTTCCGAATAGAGTTAGTTACTTTTGATGTAATTGATTGTGATTCGGCTTATAACGTGATTTTTGGCAAGCCAACTCTCGCTAAATTTATGATGGCGACGCACTACGCCTATCAGTGCAGCAAGTTACTTGGCCCCAAATGCGTAATCTCGGTTGGAGGTAGCCGCAATGTGGCATTGACTTGCGATCGGTTATCACTGGAGCTCGTGGATCAACTTCCCCTTCGGGAAGTCAAGATTACCACCACGGGCGCTGATACAATCAAAGTCGCCCCTCGACCAAAGGAAAAGCTAAAACTGGTTCCATTATGCCTAGATGATCCATCTAGAATAATTCAGATTGGGTCAGGCCAGGACGACAAATAGGAACTCGAACTCATTACCTTCCTCCGGGCTAATGCAGATGTGTTTGCGTGGAAACCATCCGATATGCCCAGTGTCCCAAGGGAGGTAATCAATCACTGGTTAGCAATTCGACCTGGACAGCGACCAATAAAGTAGAAGCTCAGACGCTTTGTTGTTGATCGGCAAGAAGCTATCCACGCGGATGTCGACAATTCATACTCGGCGTCCTTAGTCGAACTTATACAAAATTTTGTGAGTTGTGAGAACTTTCAAGGTGTCCCTCCCAGAAGGGATGATGAACCAAAGTCAGTTGGAGCACAAAGAGATTTATAGAGGTTCGGGCCCTCGATGGTGGGAGTAATAGTCCTACGTCCTGTTGGTATTTCACTATGTGTCGGAAAAAGGATTACAAAGTTGTGGAAAGAATCTTCACAGGTGAAGATCTTTTCCATGCGGTTATGTAAAACACTGTTGAAATGGCCTATGAAAGCTAGTCGATTTCTTCCGATGTCTTCTATTGACGTGTCGTCACACACTCTCATCTGATGCATTAGCCCACCCTTTTATACTAGTCGAAAGGGCGCCAATGCAAAACCGCTTTGAACAGATGCTCAGGTGCAGTTTTGGTAACTGCATTTAACTTCCACGTAGGCTTAACACGTGCAATTAAGGAATAATTGCACATATTAACCTCCTGACGGTTGTCTCCGTATGTGGAAGAATCTTTGGGATACTCGGGATATGCTTGTTCTAAGGTCTAAGCAACCCCGCGTCTCCTAGTCGAGGGTATTCTGACTGCGTCTTGTTTGTAGTCATCTGACCATGTATTATCTGCCACCTTCTGTCCACGCATCGCATACGGGCTGCTGACCACGCACTATCTGCAGCCTGATCGCGTAGATCCTACGACCATGTGTCTGCGTTTCCCATGATAGCTGAGATTATATCAACAGACACTCACCTGGTTTGAATCTGTCTTGAACCAGACGTGCATTTATTCTGAACTAGCTCGGGTAACAATCCTCGTCAGCTAGCCCCCAAATTTGAAGAAAACGAAGAAACATATTTACTTCAAAATTGTAAATGTTTTAAAAGCTCGAGGCATTCAAAAAACGAACCGTCACCCCACGGGCTATAAATGCCGAAGCCTCTTAACTTTAAAATTTCACAAATCCTTTCCCGGCTAAGTCTTTTCCAAAGCCATCTTTTCTTCTTTTTTGTATACTTCTCAATGGCAGATCAAAACATCATTACGATTGAGAGCGATGAAGAGGAAGTGGCACTTGATTCACATATGGTAAGTCTTTTCTATAATTCTTGGTTCAAGTTTCCATCTTATACTCTGATCATTTCCTCGAACACTTTTTCGGAAATTCATAAACTACCGAAGATCTGGTTCCTCCAAGGAAGAAACCCAAGGTTGACGAGGGATCTTCTAGTAAGACAAAGGTGAGAGACGCATCATTGCTCTCTCTTCCTTTGGTTCCTGTGGTCCTCCTTGTTCATACACCTCGGCAGGTCGAATTCTCATCTCCACCTTTGGAGGTCCATGATAATCCTTCAGGGCCTTCTTCTCAGCTTTCTCCATTGCATCCCAGTGACCCCCGTCTTTTGATGGGTTATCAATTTTCTGGTTGGCAAGTTGTACTTCCATGACCAGATAACGCTCAACGTGTGTTGGGGAAGCAATCTTCTAGTGGGAAGGTTGCACTTCCACCACATGATGATTCCCGGCTTTTGTCGGGTGATCTACATTCTGGGGGAAATACTTCATCCTCTCACTTGCGAGGATTGGTAATTATTTTCATCTCGTTTGCTTGTTGTTTTAATTTGTAAAACTAACATATGCAAATGCAGGAGACCAAAATTGTTGGAGCCCCCAGTGACCAACCTGCTGAGATTCAACCTCCTTCCCTCGAACAGACTCTCCAAGGGGAAAAAGAGGCCTTGGAGAAGAAGACCGAAGAGATATCTTCGGCCATTCTGCACCTGGCAGAATGTTTTGATAGATCCCACAAAGAGGCGCACCAATTCCGCTTGTAGAGGGACTACGCTCGACAACAGGGAGAGCTCTCCGATTTGATCAGGGATGGTAGTGCGTCTCTGATTAAGGATGATGTAGATAGGCTTAGAGTAGTTGCTAGTTCCTTGGGGCCGTCAGTGTAGATCCTACTGACGCCAATATGTCCCTAGGAGAACTTTGTAAACTTCTCTCTGATAAGGTTGATGCTCTGGTCGCCTGTATCCCTTATGTATGTAAGGATTGTCAGAAATAAAGATTTCTTTTACCTTACATAACTTGAAAACTCTTCATAATCTCTGTGCGAACATATGGCCATAAGTAATGTTTTTACGACCACACATACATAGGTAAATCTGAATACTGCGATTATAAACACATTAATATGTCATACCGCGACCAGTACTGGTACCGCGATCAAAACCAAAGCCGCGGTCAGAACTGAAATCCGACCAAAACTGTTATTACAAGCAGAACAGAAATCTAATCAAAACTGAAATCTAATCAAAACTGTTATCACAATCGAAATAGAAGTCTTAATAACATAACGTCTTGACCAGATGACAACCGTCTGCATAGCGGTTATCCATTTGCAATGATCATTATGACCAAAATGAAAATTTTAAAGTGATCACAGAAATACATTGTGACCAATCACGTGGAAATTTATCTTACAAAAAACTTGAAGGATAACGTCCTCCGAAAATCTTTGTAGCATTTTCACATTCTTATATGCACCCTAATCTCCAAATTCGAAATAAAAAAATACTTTTCGTTTCGGATTCACTGCGGGGAGTGCATAACGGGTTTCCAAGAGAAAGCATCCATTATGGGAAATGAATAAAATATTAAATGGAGCATTGCCCTCAGTGGAACGTTTCCTAGGGCCTATAAAAGGAGCAGGTAGCTTCTTGAGGAAGCCACACAACCATAAATCTGCCTTAGAACTTCCGTCGCACAAAACCCTCCTTCCTCATCCTCTATCGTCTCCAAAGTCGCCAACTTTCCTCACAATCTTTCGCAAGAAATGGCGTCTTGGAGCCGATTGGTTCACCACACAGAGGAGAGCCTGGTGGCACTGGAGAAGGATGAGATCCTTCCTCCGTGGCTCCTAATCAACTGGCAGCCCGTGGATGTCGCGCCCCGAAACTGGGACTACGACGACTCCTATAGAGACCTAGCTGGCTGCAGCTAGTCCCATACATACATACCCTTGACATCCCAGGATAAGTCAAGCACAGGAGTATATTACATTGCAACAGAGTAACTTATAAAATATTTAAGCAGTGTGGCCTGCTGGCCTTGATATTACAAAAGAAGATTACAATGCGTTCACGGCATACATGGTCTAGCATAATAACATCTACACAGCAGAAGATAGGTGACCCCCCCCCCCCACCACAATGAGAAGTGGACGGTAGAACAACACACATCAGGGCGCTGATGGAACTAACTCTCCTACTTGTGGATCCAAGAAATTCTTCACGCCTTCATCTTGATTATTGAACGCTCCATCTACTGATTTGTAGGTTGCAAGGGTGAGCACTTATGTACTCAGCAAGTCACAGGTAAGAGTAGATACATATAGTAGGGATGATATGAACCTAGACTAGTCAAGATTTATGGATGTTTGTAAAATAATCTTTTTCTTTCATATCTCAATTCATCTCATGGCAGCACTTTTCATAACATATCATGACTATTCATGTTCAGTAGATTATAGCACTACCGCGACACGTCGACACACGACAGCCCACGGTAGCACCCCTTATCATGACAACACATGTCATTTGGGTAATCTTGACTTATCAAATTTTATTTAGAAAACATACCTGTGCCACACCCCATGGATTTAATCCACTGCAGCAGACTCCTATAAACCCCGGAGCTCGGAGTATTCGAATATGTTTTTAACTCTGCAGAGAGGTACCAATTTACCCACAAGATATTCCACTTTCAAGCCCTTCCTATCATAACATAATGATTGGACCCCTAGCTCACTTCATATTGTGAGTGGCAAGGTGGAGATAACAAGAACTTTTGTTATGTATCACTCACAATTCACCCCTGACCCTGTGGATCTCTCGTGAACCACAGTTGTGGCAGGTTGTATCCTAACCTGCACCCCGTATGCATATTCCCATTGCTGGGTTAGCGTGCAAGATCACCTTCAGTGATATGTGTGGGAGCCATTCTCCGTGTAAACCGTGCATCACTACACAACTCCTGCAGGGGTTTCATGTGCGATCCACATAAGTACTTGTTCAGGCCTGTCCCATACCAAGCTTGCGGTTAGCACGTGTTTCATGCCACTAGACGCACAACACAAGGTTCTAGTCCTTATATGCCAGTGACCAAACCATCCACAACCCTGCACCTTCCGTGCCTGCTATCCTTCGTAGTTAAGCACCTCTAGTGCTACAACCATCCATACCAATATTCTGGTCACGGCTAGGGGTTTTATTTCATGAATATATATAAATACATATATAATAGTTCATGGTTCACTATTTGATCTTTGCATATTTCACAAGCATCCAGCTTTGTACTGCCAAAATATATCTCAACCATTCTTTCACATGCAGTAATACTTATATTCAAGGTCATATCATAGCAATTCATAAAATATGGGTTCAAGATGATCAAGACTATGACTTGCCTTCCGCATCATAAGAGACAACAGTTGATGTCGAATCAGCAGTGAAGTCCTCGAACTCTGGCTCTTGATCTACTCTCCAATCAAACAAGCAATCAAGAATCACAATCTTTTCAATACATTATTATACTATATGCAATAATGCAAAGATGAATGTCTCGATGATTCTGAAATGATTGGATGATTCTGAAATGATTGGGTTTAGAAGTTGATGAGGGTTATGTTATGGAAACCAAGGTTAGATTAGTTGTCAAAGGTTTACAAGGTTCCAAAGGTCTCAAAATATCAGAATGATATCAAGGTTGCGACTGGTTCGCTTAAAAACAGCAAACGTCTTTAGGTCGACATTCGGTTTAAGGCATCGACATAGGGTCGATGGATGACAGTGGGACTATCTCAACTTGTGGTAGTAGAATAAAATGTGGATTACAACTCCACAAGTCTAAGGGACAAGGTTATTTTCAATTTTCACAACTGAAAAGAGGTGAAAAGAGCTAATGCCACTGGCTGACATGCTCTGGCATAGGGCTGACAATGTCAAAATCAAGGGCTAAGCATAAAATATAGTTCAAGGGCTCAAATCAAGTTGTGATAGAAGAAGAAATTGTAGATTACAACCTCAGGAATCTAAGGGAAAAAGTTATGCTCAAAATGCACATCTGGAAGGAAGTGGAAAGGGCTAATGCCACTGACTGGCATAGACTGACATTGGACTGACATGGCCAGAAACTAGGGCTTGCCATAACTTTTGATCTAGGGCTCCAATTGATGCACCACTTTGTCTGGGAGGTAGGCCTTGATAACAGGAACAAATAACTCAACAGGATCTAGGGCAGGAGATGGCCGGAAAGTGATGAAACCGGCGATGAACTCGGTGGCTGAAGATTCAAATCACAGCACTGGACTGGGATTTAGGGCATAACTATAACTTCTAATTTAGGCCGAATTGGGAGTCGAGCTAGAAGACAAAAGTACTCAGGGGATTGAGGCACATCTGGTGGACAATGTTGCTGAAGCTGGATCGGCTGGATTTGGAAGATACTGGCTGGAGAAAAGATGAACTCAAATCTGATTTGGGCATTTCTGATTTAAAGTGATTGAACTTAATTCTTTGCTTGTATATGGTCCCCAAGGTACTAGAAATGCACTGGTGAAGTTGGATTAACAGATTACCCAACAGAGAAGCTTAATCAGCAAGCACAGTGAACATACAAAGTTGCAAATTGGGGTTTTTCATTATACACGATTTGAACTCAATTCCTTGCTCAGGGAGTATCTAAGAGATATAAGGAAGCTGTTGACATGATTAGATTGGCCAGAGGATCACCGGAGAAGCCTGGCGACGAGCGCCGGCGACTGGTGAAGCTCGAGCTCGGGAAAAGCTACAATTCTTGGTCAATTTCACAATCTGAATTCACTAGTTTGGTTAAAATAGCTCACTGATCATTTCACTGTACTGGATCGAAGGCTAATTCGAATTAATTTGAGTTGCAAAGCTGGAACAGGGCATTTTGGCATTTCCGGCGATCACCGGCGATGAGATGCACGAGAGTTCGATTAAATGGTACAGCACGATGAGGGAGATGGGAGAAACTCACTGATGCTGTCAATTTGGAGATTGGAGCAGTGGTTGAAGCTGGCGCCGTGAGCCTTCGTGCTGTGCTCGCCGGAGAAGACAACTGCAGTGAGGAGGAGTTTGTTTAACTGCTTGAGGGCGTGTAGCAGCTGGTGAGTTGGATGGGGACTGCCACGATGATGTCTGCGATGCTAACACGTGTGCATGCAAAGGCGGTTGTGAGAAAACACGGCTAAAGCGGCGCTGCTTGGCGGCGAAACACGGCGTGGTCACGGTCGCAAAGGCACAGTTCAATGCTAGCCGAGGTCGAAACAAACACTGTGCACTGCGGTCGAGATCGTCGTGCACTGTTGATTGGTCACAAATAGTGGGTGAGGTTGAAGGAGTTGATCGCTGGTCGTGAACAGCAGGTGAGGTCGTGAACAGCTGCTGAGGTCGAACCAGGGACCTAATTGCAAGGATTTTTGATTGAATTCTGGACTGATTTGTAATTTCTGATATAGAGATAGTTGATTTGCAATCTAATTTCATAGATGAGTATAAACTTATACCTTATACTCATCTAGCAAGAGATTTGGTAAAATCTGGCATGATTTGATGATTTTCTGTATAAACTGAAAATAGGGTACTTTAGGGTAAAATAAGATCTGAGTTTTGTCGATTTCGAATTCTGGCATCTAAGATGAGATTTGGATATTCTGATTAAAGAAGATTTTGTATTGATTAGCATTTGGGAGGTGTTCCCTGAAATAGATTTGAATTTGGAGTTAATCTGAAGATTTCAGCCTGTTTGGGTTTGTAGATATCAGATAAAGGACTGACTTGCAATATAATTTGGACTGATATGTGAAAAAGGCTTAAATGAAGAAATCTGGCTGCCAACTTTCTGGATTAGGGTATTGGCATACCCATGATCATAGTTCAAGAGTAATCTGGTCTGGATTAGGTCAAGATTTGGCTAAATCTGAGTTCAGAGTATTTAGGGTAATTAGAATAGTAATTAGAATTTTTGTTTTCGAAAACATAATAGATTGATAGATCTGGGAGTTAGAGATGGATTTTAATCTGGCTTCTGAAGGCTTTTATGTTTAGGGTAACTGATAGATCTGATCTGAGTAATCTGATCTTGATTTGGGTTCACAGGGAAGATTTTGAGATTTTAGGGTTTGAGATATATTAGGGTTGAACTGATCTTGCTACTACTATAGAGATACATGGTATCATGCATGCATGGTGTTCATGAAAAAGGAAGTTTTTACCCCTAAACTCAGGGTCTTACAGTGGAGAAGGACCAAGAAATCCCAATCGTCCAAGAGGGCGAATTGGTAGTTTTCGAGGAATACCTGCAATGCGGGTTCCAATTTCCTGAGAGTCGATTCCTGAAGGGAATCATGGAGCACTACGAGTTGGAGTTGGTGAATCTCCACCCTAATGTAGTCCTGATCCTGGCGATCTTCCAGCATTTGTGCGAAGCCTTCGTCGGAGTGCTCCCAAGCGTGGAGGTCTTCCGGCGCTTCTACTATTCGGCATGGTCGAAGAGCGCCAATGCCGCCGGATGCATGTACTTCCGGATAAGGGAGAAGAAACAGTATCCCTTTCCACCCCTGCGGGATTCCGTTCACGGGTGGTACCAGAAATGGTATTACTGCACCCCTCCGTCGGAGAGTTGGTTGTGGTTCGAAATCTCCCGGCTAGAGAAGTCCAGCGAATTGGATGCTCTTCCTGCTCCAAGCGCGGAGCAGAAGAAACAGGCCCAAGTAATTCTTCACTTAGTCCAGGAGGGACTAACTGCTCGTGATATCATCCGTGACTTCGTGAAGAATCGGGTGAGCCCCCTGCGTGAAAGGGCTCATTCGACTTGGGAAATACAGTCCATGGCGGATAGTACCTTGAACTACAATAATGGTATGTCTTCCAGTCAACAAAAACACAAATTTCTTCTGAAATGTCGTATTTGTTAACTTATTTGCTTGTGATGCAGCTCTTGGTTCATCTGAAATTGAAAAGCGGACAAATTACCTCCTCAAGGCGTATAATGCCGATGTGGAGGGAACCAGGGGATCACCTCGCCCCCAGAGCCTGATCAATGCCGGTGATGACCTTAGACAGGAGCGCCGAAAGGTATGGACTTTCTCAATAAGCTCCATCTGCAGACCTCATATTAACGAGAACAACTTCGAATGGTATAGCTCCTAGGAAAGTTCGGCGAGGTGACGCGTCCAACCGAGGACGTTGGTCTCCTGGGAAAATCGGCTCCGAAGAGAGTGAAGAAAATCTCTTTGAAGAGCGGGACAAAGGAAATTGCCCCCAAGAAGTCCAAGAGGATTCTGGGAGAGGCTTCCTCGCCAAAGACTCCTCTTACCGCAAAGAGAGCTGCGGTAAGATACTCAATACCCCCTGTTACCCCAAGTACAAACTGGAATCACTTCTTCGTCGTACAGGGTGAAGGGAGTGAGGAAGAGGAGGACGATGTCCCCCTGATCCGTCGAAAGAAGAAGACGATCACCTCCTTGTCCAGTGAGGTCTTATCTTCTCCCGCGTGGACAGAGACGACCACCACAGGCCCCGCGACCACTGATAACCCCATGGTTGCGGGTGAAATCCAAGCACCTGAAGCTCAAGAAGCTTTAGGATTTGCCACACCTCTCCCCCTGATAGAAGGGGTGACTGTGGTAAGATTCTTCACAGCCTTGGTGGTCGTTATCCGTCTCTGAACATCCATTAAGCAATGCCCGTGCAGGAGGAAGAAAACATCCCCCCCCGTCCGCCACGAAGTGATTGCTGCCAGCCCTAGGGTGGCGAGCACTCTGCTTCTAACGCCAGGGACAAAAATGACAGAGCAGGACACCGCGACTGCCAGCAACCCCGTAGTCGCAGATGAAGTCCTAATGCCTATGGTCCAGGAAACACGTAGTCCAATAGCCGTATCCCTACCGACAGAGGAGTTTACCCAGGTAAAGATTATCACAGCTCGAGTCTTTATCATTCCACACGTATATCCTTATGAGCTTAAGCACACAAGGAGGAAGAGACAGGGTCCTCTTCACGAAGAGGAAGACCAGGACAGACAACGACTGTCCCCTTTTCCTTGGGGAACCCTCTTCAAAATCCTAAAAACTGGAGGGATTTCAAGTAAGGTATGGAATCTCCCCTGTCGGGACAGGGTCAGATCACAGTGGTTGTTTGTAGAAATCCCAACTTATGGCATTTCCATTTGCTTAGGTACAGAGACTCAGTGCCTAGCCCTTCAGCGACCTTGGCCAGTGTTGGAGCTTCCCCTGCTACCGAGGTCTCCGGGGAGCAAAGCTCCATCCCTTCAGCCAGGGAGGTCTTCCGGGCCGTGATAGATAGGCTGTCTGCAGAAGTCCAATTGGATGTATTGGAATCTGCAGCCCTAGCGAGAAGAATAAAGATCAGCGGGGAGACTCATCCGCTGTTCCTGCTGGACATAAAGTGAACCCAGTGATTTATCCTTCGGTTGAACTGAGAAAACTCTCATTCTGGGAATATGTCGAGGTACGTCGAACACCCCATATGAATTTTGTGCATGCATAAGAGCATCTGTGTTTTGAAACTAATCTCCTTCCATTTCATAGGAAATGACCCGCATGGCACCCATGTCGATGGCTATGGCGGATAGCATCGAGGCTGCAGAAGAGGAAACAGCTCGCCTGCAGCGGTAAGGAAGACATTTCTTTACTTGTTTGAATGCAAGTCCTTATCTTGGTAATTATCTCTTCTGTCACAGAGAAAATTCTTATTTGATGAAGAGCCTCGTTGATCGGGAAGACGAAGAGTTCTAGGCAGCCTCCAAAATCTTGTTCCTGGAGACAGAACTCCAGAATTTGCGGTCACAGCTCTCCTGTAAGCATACTTCTGACCAGAGTAAATTAATTTCGTCGTATGAACTGTTTGTAATGGCCTCTTACCGCAGCACGAGATGACCAAATAAGCCGGCACAATCAAGAGAAGGCAAATCTCCAAGCGACCATTGACTCTATTCACTAGGAGAACAGAGATTTGAGCACATCACTCACAGCCTGCAGCAGTGCTCAAGGAAACATTTTCGAGAAACTGAAGATGGTGGCTGGTCCGCTGAGGGCTGATGTGGTCGAAACCGCGGTGGATGACCTCAGTCTTAGCGACTGGACCACACTGGTCGCAACCCAAGCAGAGTCACTTCTCGAGTATCTTCCTGAAGATACTAGGCGGCAAAAAGAAGCGATCAAATCAAGAGTTCGATCAACAACCTCCGCCATCCTCTGCCGGCATCGTCTTCGCCATGGCCCAGATCTTGATCTGAATGCAGTGGCGGAAGAGGCGGAGGTTGAGAGTGAAGACCAGCTTGGGGCTATCATGGAGGAGGTTAGACCCCTTGTAGAGAAACTCTTGAACAAACTTGGCATGATGTAAATTCTTGCACCTGTACAAATACAATTTATACAATGCAAATGCATGCGCTTTTTGTTTAAAAAGGAAACACTTCTTTTTGTTTCATGTTCCAACCATATTCCCCTAGCCCCCGCCTGTGATTATGTATATTGAAGACATAGTATTATGAGCACAGGAGAAATATATGTGTAGCGACGACAAGGGATACCCGACCAGGCTAATAATCATATTAAACACAATACTCAACCTTATTGCAAACTAGCAGCCACTCTGATGACCAAGGACATGCCAGCAAGCCCCGTGTGCATTGAGAAACGGCTTATTGGGGGGTGTCTTGTCAGGAAGTGATCACGAGATCGGCCAGTGAATCCGATCAGGATATTGTGGCAATATAACCATCAGCGACCAACCACCGAGCCAGACTCGTTACATATGGGCAAAAGAGGAATAATCCACATATGAAACAACTAAAAGCACCTGTTTTGATAAATCATGCTAATTGAAAAGGAAAAAGGTGTTGGGCACTTACACGTAAAACTTGAGTAGTTGGTCGATGTTTCAAGTATTAGATAAGATCCGACCATCCTCCATCGCTAACCGAGCTGATCCTGGTCGTGGTACCGAAACAACAGTGTAGGGGCCTTCCCATTGTGGGGAGAACTTGTTGCGACTAGATTGGTTTTGTATTCTACGCAAAACCAGATCGTCCACGTGAAGACTATGTGGTCGCACCCTTTTGTTATGGTACTTGCAAAGCTTGCAAGTACACCGCGGACTTGAAAATTGATCTGTCCAGACAGAATCGATACTGATTTCCATAGGTAACACAGCCTCAGCCCCGTATACCAGATGGAAAGGAGTCTCACTGGTGGCTCGACTAGAGGTAGTACGTAGAGCCCACAGAACGGTGTAGAGCTCATCTACCCAAGCCCCTGAGCGTGTCTTAAGGCGATCAAAAACATGTTTTTTGATGCCCTATAATATTTGCCCGTTGGCACGTTCAACGGCACCATTGCTCTGCAGATGAGCTACAGAGGCAAAGCACACCTTGGTTCCAATCTGATCGCAGTAATCCAGAAAAAGACCACTAGCGAACTGGGAATCGTTATCAGTGATGAGACGATTTGGAACACCGAATCGAGACACAATGTTCTTATGAAAGAACTTTTGTGCAACAGCAGTGATGATGTTGCATACTGGTTCAGCCTCAATCCACTTTGTAAACGTGTCAATGGCTACGAACAGAAACTTGTATCCATTGGCTGCTTGTGGCATAGGACCGACAATGTCCATCCCCCAAACCGCGAAGGGCCACGGGAGAGGAATGGTTTGTAGGGCATAGGCTAGTCGATGAACCTGTCTCACATGAAACTGACACTGTGGACATGTCTTGACCATGTTCTTGGCGTCATCAAACGCCGAAGGCCAGTAAAATCCTTGTTGGAAAGCTTTGCCGACCAATGTACGATATGACGCGTGCGCACCGCATACACTGTCATGAATCTCTCTCAAGAGGGATTTGCCTTCCTCTTGGGACACGCAGCGTATAAATACTCCTTGAGTACCTTTTTGTCGATGATTCGGACTCAGAGTCCTCAGCCGAACTTATGCAAAATTTGTATTAGCGAGACCTTTGAAGATGACCCTCCGGAAAGGTATGTAGAAAAATGGGGAACAAGAGCACAGAGAAGTTTATACAGGTTCGGGCCCTCGATGGTGGGAGTAATAGCCCTACGTCTTGTTGGGATTTCACTATGTGTGATAAAGATTTACAAGATGGCAGGAAAAGACCTTCACAGGCGAAGACTTTTCCTATGTAAGTGTACATAAAGAAGCCCCAGGAGGCTTGTAAACATTATCTAATCTGGGCTGTAGACTTGGCTGTTTGAGTGGTCGAGATGGTTTGATCTTTCGATCCTGCGATCCCCTTGTTCGATGCATTTTGCTACTCCTTTATACTGGTCGAAACGGTGTCATGCCATAACTGCACCAAACAGTTGTTCGGTCGGTTGGATGCGGTTTTTGGAGAACCGCTCATAACCTCCACGTAGGTTAAACACGTGTTATTCATGGATAACTGCGCGTATTAACCTCCTAACGGTTGATCTTCCATGTGGAGGAATCTTCAGGATACTTGGAATATTCTTGCCATAGGGGCAGCCGGACAAATGAACCCCAAGTACCCTGGTCGAAAGTACTCTGACCGCAGGATGTTGGCTGACCGCACGGATATTGACTGACCGCGCGACATCCTTGACATTCTTGTCCACGTATAGCATACGAACTTCTGACCACGCGAAGCCTGCGGTCTGATTGCATAAAGCCTGTAACCTGACCGCGCAAAGCCTGCGACCTGATCGTGCAAAGCCTGTAACCTCGGGCTGATGCTTCTCAAAATGACTTGAGTTCGCACCGTCGGGCACATGTCTGGCTCGAATCTGTCTTGAACCAACAGTGCATTTATTTGAACTGACTCGGGTGTCAATCCTCGTCAGCTAGCCCCCAAATTTAAAGAAAACGAAGGGACGTGTTCACTTTAAATTTAAACAAATGCATCGGATTATTAACCTGACTCTTCAAATTCCCCACTTAGTGGCGCACTAAGTAGGTCGGTTGGTTCCCCAAGACGGGCTCTGGGTATTATGTGACAAGCAATAATGGCGCTGGTGAATTGTTTTTTAACCCAACGTGAAATTGGTTATGACCATTCCTTCTGTTTTACTACAGAAAGGTGGCATTGCAGGACAAAGAAGCGGCCACAATGAAGCTCCATTCGATCTCAGTGGTTAGGAACCAAGAGATGGAAAATAACAGACTATGGTCACAACTTGCTGGTAAGTCGACTCCTGATTTAGGAAGACTTGTCTCCGCAATATGCGAGTAACTTTTTCCCTTGTTGCAGCGCAAGCGGGTCAAATAAAGCAGCTCAGTGTGGATAATAAACTCCTCCGGGACTCTATTCAATCTTCCGAAACTGCAATCGGAAAACTGAGCCGTTCAGTCTTCGAAAAACTAAAGGCAGTGGCTCATCTTCTGAAAGCTGATGTGGTCGAAACCACACGAGACCACCTCAGCCAAAATGACTGGTCTGCGCTAGTTATGGCCCAAGCGGAGTCACTTCTTGAGTATCTCCCTGAGGATACACAACGACGAGAAGAGGTGATCAGAACCAGAGTTCGGTCAGCCGCTTCCGCCATCCTCAGCCTGGTTCGTCTTCACCATGGCCCAGATGCAGATCTGAATCCATTGGTGGGACCGGTTGAGGTCGAGAGCGAAGAACAACTTGAAGCCGTCATGGAGGAGGTTAGTCCCCTTGTAGATAAGCTCCTGACTGAGCTTGGGATCGAATGATTCCAATACCTGTACAGAAACAGGTGTATACAATGCAACGTATATGGAAATTCATTTTTGAAAATGAATATATATTCTGATTTGCCTATATATATGCTTGTTTTTGTGTTCATTTCATATTGTAAACATATTGTGAGACCCCCATTTGAGGATCACCTTGGTAACCGCCCAGGTAGGTTACGCACAGCAGGATGACACATGAGCTCCAAACCAGACAAGCATAGTAATAACATTAAACAAATATCAGGCCAACATGGCCAATATTACATAACCAAAGCACCAAAAATGGCGCTGAGTAGAGTTGCTAAGAAAATAACAAGTTTGTCAGAACCAGAATCGGTATCCAAGTACCGAACACACAGCATAAAGCACAAGGCAACAACGAAAAGCTTGATTTCCATCCGCAGCGGGATTGGAGTGGCTCCTCCCACATCTGACTTGACTTGGTGCGCAATCCTTCTAGAACGTGGGCTCGTCCGGGGCACTTCCATCTTCTGCCGGGAACTCATAACTGAAGGAATCGGGATCCTCGAATCCCTCTTCTACAGTTGGAAGTAAATGCAAGGGTGAGCACTTGGTGCTCAGCAACACTCATTCCGGGGATTATAGTAATTGTACTTATATGAGGGTGAAACATATGATTCAAGGGTTTTAGTTTCATAGGGATAGAGATATATAGATTTCCAAGTTATTTGTTTAATAAAACAGTACTTTGTCATGAAAATAGTACTTTAAACATTAAACAGGTTTTCAATAAAAACATTAGATGTAGTGGTCTCCCATGAGTCACTACTTTGTTAACCGTATTATGAAAACATTCCAAAATGTTACTTGTGCTATAACCCATGGATAACATCCACTACGAAAAGACTCCTGAACCTGGGAGTACAGAGTATCCGATACTTCTTTTACACTTTGCAAAGGTGTACCTCTTTTTAAATCCACTGGTTCACTCGGCTTTCAAGTCGGATCAGCTCCATGTGACTTATACACATGTGACAAGGCCGAGATCACACAACGCTTTTACAGTTCAGTATTAACAGTATCCCTGCCCGGTAAATAGACAGTTAAGTCTCAAGTACCGTTGTGGGTCTTCCCCACTGCCTTACTTCCTAGCCTTTCTGGTCTATGTTCCCACAGGACACATAGCCTTGGTCTATGTCCACGCGAGACATACGACCATTTAAGATTACAGCCGCTCACGGCTTAATCAGGTCTAGGGCGCCTTCCTTCATTTACGCCTTTTCCTCTCATCATTTTTCTGACTCACATCACTCATGGCCGAACCTTGGCCTTCCAGTTTCCACGCGAGAAACCAGATCGTCAAACCATGCAGGGAACTGCTAATACCAAAAAGCTACTGAGTTGTGCCTGTCCCATACCAGGCAAGTGGTTGGTACGTTTACAATTCGTATAGAGACACAGCACAAGGTTCTTGTCCTTATGAACCAATAGTGAGGAACATTCACAATCCGTGGTGCGCACCGCACCCTCTCCATACAAACCAATCCCCACTACTGATCCCTTTTATCAGTTTTCTTGACAAAACGGTTTTCATTATAACTTCTCATGTATTTGACCATTTCAAGTTTAATGTGAATATTCAGTATATGAGTCCTAGGGTGACAAAAGTATATATAAGAAGGTTCAATAACAAAAAGGGTTTCATGATTCATTAGGGAATATCTACTCATGTCATTCAAACATAACTTGTATTTCAACTAAGCATGCATAGTACGAAACAGTGAATATACTTCATATAAAATATTGGGTGAGACATGATCAAGGGAATGAGGCTTGCCTTGCAATGTTGGGTCTAAAAACTCAGACGGATCTTCAAAGACTTCTTCCGCTCCTTCAGTTTCTGACTCTGCGGCAATCAGACAACACACAAACACATACCACATAAGCATACTGAAAATAGTTTCTATAGAAAGTATTAAGTAAATAAGTCCTGTATGCAGGGGAAAAGGTTAGGGTAAGGTCACAAGGGCTCTGGTCGAAGAAACGGCTAAAAAGGATTGAACGTCGAAGGGTCGACATTCAGTTCATGGCTTTGGCATAACTGGAGACTAGTCTTGGGATGGTTTTCTGGAGCAGTGATAGAAGAGAAAGTTGTAGAACACAACTCCAGGAATCTAGGGGACAAGGTGGCATTTCAATTGCTCAACCAGAAGGGGTCAAACAAGGCTAATGCCAGTGGCTGACATGCACTGACATAGTGCTGGACGTGGCCAGAAACTAGGGCATGGCTTAACTTTTGATCCAGGGCTCCAATTGATGCACCACTTTGTCTATGAGGTAGGCATTACTAACAGGAACAATATACTCAACAGGTACAAGGGCTGAAAGTGGCCGGAGGGTGGCCAAATCCGGCGATGAACTACGGTGGCCTGGACATGAACTGAGTTACTGGACAGTGATCTTGGCATAGGCATAACTCACAATCTAGGCAGATCCAGGTGTCGAGCTAGTGGAAGAAATTGCTCAGGGAGGTGAGGCGAAGCTAAGGGACAAAGTTTCAGGGGCTAGATCGGCCGGGAACAAATTCCGGCGACCGGCGCTGGAGAAGATGACACTGGAGCTCGGGAATTTTTGATACAGGGCGAATGAGCTCAATTCCAAGCTTGGGAATGATCTCTAGGGCACAACAAGGCTACTGGAGGGGTTAATTTCATTAGAGATCGGCCGGAGAAGCTTGGCGTCGAAGTCCGGCGAACTGCCGAGGTTCCAATTTGGGATTTCTTCGATTTGAGCTTAATTGGGGATTCTGGTTCTACAGGCTTGCTCTACTAAGCTTACTGATCAACTTCTTCTACAGGATTGAGGGTTAATTTGGGCTGAATTGAACGGCATTGGGGAAACAGGGCAAATCGGGAATCCGGCGATCACCGGCGATGGGGATCGATCTAGTGCAATTGGCTGCTATGACACAGAGAGGGGAACGAGGGGAACTCACTGGTGAACTTGGATTGAAGAGAGGGGCTGTGGAAAGGGCTAGCACCGTGAGCTCTCTCACTGGCTCGCCGGAGAAGAAAGCGAAAACGGCGAGAAACTGGAAATTGGCTAAGTCCTGAGGTTGTGCTTCTTCACAGCACTGAGAGGGGTTTAAATAGGCACGGGGACGGAGCTTGCGAGGGAAACGCGACAGCGGTTGCTTGCGCCGGGGAGAAACTTGTCGGGCGCAAGCGCAATGACGGCGACGGCGACGTGATCGCGCTTCAGGCGGTCCTGCAGCTTTGCCAGTTGCCTTGGGACTTCGCCTGGAACGGCGCAGATGCGGAGGCAACAGCAAGGCTCCGGCAACGACACGTACACGCATGCAACTGCCACGGCAACGAGAGCGCGCGCGAAAACAAAGCTCGGGAGCGCGGCCGTTTATCCGCTGGGCAAGGTGACGCACTGCTGGCACGTGCGCACGGGGTGGCACAGCAACTCACGGGCACAGGTGACAGAAACGGTGGCCGGCGGCGAGCAAGCACGGCGAGAACACAGCGCGGCAACGGTGGCTCGAGGACTGGTCGTGGCAACGACCAGGGGCTGGTCGAAAGGACCTGAAAATAAAGTTTGGGCCGGTTTGTAAATTCTGAAACTTGTTCCAGGGGCTGTTCCGTGAGGAAAGTTTGAATAGGATATGGACTTGATTGCAAATCTGGAGATCTAAGAGTTCGATCTGAAATCTGATTTCGCAGCTAAGATGCAAAAGATTAGTAGAACTTATCTGGCCAAAGTTTGGTAAGATCAGGTAAGATCTGAAGGGTTTCGACAAAATTGGGGAAAACAGTTTAGGGTAAAATAGGGTAATTAGGGTTTTAAAAATGGCAGGGCTTGAAACTCAGCTTTAGGGCGAGATTTTGGAGATGGTCCCGAAGGGAAAAATGTTCTGAACAGCATTTAGAAGGGAATGGCTGAAGCAGATTAGGTTTTCGGGTCCGGATGTGGATTTTGGCTATTTTAGGGTTTAGCAAAAACAGGGGTGTTACACATATCCCCCTAGCCCCCGCCTGTGATTGTTAATACTGAAGACTTAGTATTACAAACGCAGGAGAGAAGTGAATATAACGACCAGGGATGTGTGATTGAACCAACAATTATGATCAAAATAACGCCTAGCCTTGTTTGCAAACCAGCAGCCACTCAGATAACCAAGGACTTGCCAGAAAGCCCCGTGTGCGTTGAGAAACGGCTTATTTTGGAGTGACTTGTCTGGAAGCGGTTATGAGATCGGCCAGCGAATCCGACTAGAACGTTATAATGATCTAACCGTGGGCGACCAGCCCCCGAGTCGAATTTGCAGTTAATAGGCATAAAGGGAAATATTCATCGTATGAAATCAAAACATTCTTTGTTTTATAAAAAAGATGCTAATTGAACAGGGAAAGGGGTTGAGTACTTACACGTAGAACTTGCGAAGTTGATCGATGTTCCAAGTATTGGACAAGATTCGACCATCCTCCATGGCTAACCGCGCGGATCCTGGTGACGGCATCGAGACCACAGTGTAAGGGCCTTCCCACTTCGGGGAGAATTTGTTGCGATTAGACTGATCTTGGATTTTTCGTAAGACCAGGTCGCCCACGTGAAGACTACGTGGTTGCATCCTTTTACTGTGATACTTGCGCAAAGCTTGCAAGTATGCTGCGGACTTGATCAAAGCGCGATCACGCCTTTCTTCTAGGAGGATGAGGTCTTGCGACCACTGTTCGGACTGATCAAGCTGTTCGAATTGTTCTGTCCGAACAGATCTAATACTAACTTCCATAAGCAATACAGCCTCGGCCCCATAAACCAGATGGAAGGACGTCTCACCGGTGGCTCGACTAGAAGTAGTTCGTAGTGCCCATAGAACGGTATAAAGCTCGTCTGCCCAAGCCCCCGAGTGAGTCTTAAGGCGATCGAAAACACGCTTTTTGATGCCTTGTAGTATCTACCCATTGGCCCGTTCTACCGCACCATTGCTTTGCGGGTGTGCCACAGAAGCAAAGCACACCTTAGTTCCAATCTGTTCGCAGTAGTCTAGGAAGAGACCACTAGCGAACTGAGAACCATTGTCGGTGATAAGATGGTTTGGAACACCGAATCGAGCAACAATGTTCTAATGAAAGAACCTTTGTGCTGCTGATGCGGTAATATTTTGTACCGGTTCGGCCTCGATCCACTTTGTAAACGTGTCAATGGCTACGAATAGAAACTTGTATCCGTTGACCGCTTGTGGCATAGGACCAACAATATCCATTCCCCAGATCACGAAAGGCCATGCGAGGGGAATGGTTTCTAACGCATAGGCAGGTTGATGAACCTATCTTGCGTGGAACTGACACTGAGGACACATCTTGACCATATGCTTGGCATCATCAAGCGCCGAAGGCCAGTAGAATCCTTGTGGAAAAACTTTTCCGACCAGTGTCCGATATGACGCGTGCGCACTGCATACACCGTCATGTATTTCTTTCAAGAGGGATTTTCCGTCCTCTTGAGATATGCAACGCATGAATACTCCTTGAGTACCCTTTCTGTACAGAACCCCATCTATGAGTTTGTACAGACGCGCTTTTCGAATTAACTGACCGCTTTCGGTTTCGTCCTCGGGTAAGGTCCCATGTTCAAGATAGACTCTCAATGGATGAGTCCAATCCTGTTCCTGACCGAGGTTGGTAACGGAGGCTATTACCGGATCATCCTCGACCGAAGTCATGATCGAAGGATGGTCCAAGTGTTCAATGAACACTCCTGCCGGAGCGGATGTGCGTGAGGACCCAATTTTAGATAATTGGTCTGCGAGAATGTTGTCCTTTCGCAGGATATATTGGACTTCGAAATGACTGAAGTGTTTTTCCAATTTCCTCACTTCCCCCAGGTAATGAGCCATTGTCTCATTGGAGGTGCTGTACTCCTTGTTTACCTAGTTTACGACCAGCTGTGAGTCTCCCCTCACCACTAATCGACGGACTCCGAGGAATTTTGCTGCCCGGAGCCCTGCAAGAAGACCTTCATACTCTGCCGCATTATTAGTTGCGACAAAGTGTAGTTGGATGACATACTTAAGCTGTTCGCCCTGAGGCGTAACTAAGACCACTCCAGCCCCCGAGTGTTGAAAACTACGGGCCGTCAAAGTACACTGTCCAGTAATCGGGGCACTCCAATTCATTGGGCACCTGCACGGGTGGCTCAGGGTTGGTCCATTCGACCACGAAGTCGGCCAGAACATGAGACTTAACCACTGTGCATGGCGTGAAATGAATTTTGAAAGCACCGAGTTCGACGCCCATTTAGCGATTCGACCAGATTTCTCTAGATTTCGGACAATATCCCCCAAAGGAAAGGAGGAGAGTACTGTGATCTTGTGAGCTTGGAAGTAATGTCGTAGCTTACGGGAAGCCATCAGTAGCGCGTAAAGTATCTTCTGGATCTCAGGGTAACGCTCCTTGGGACCATGAAGTACTTCGCTCATATAGTAGACGGGTTTGTGTATTCCCTCCCTGTCCGCGATCAGAACGGCGCTGACCGCGTACGGTGTGGCCGCCAGATAAAGAAGCAATGGCTCTCCTTTGTAGGGAGACACCAATACTGGCGGACTGGACAAATATGTCTTCACCTCCTGAAATGCTTTTTCGGCCTCATCCGACCATGTAAAATTGTGATGCTTCCACAAGGCTTTGAAGAAAGGTAATCCCCTTTCACCTAGTCACGATACGAAGCGACTTAAGGCCGCCATGCGACCAGCCAGGCGTTGAACATCCTTCATGGTCGAGGGCTATCTCATTTGTTCAATGGCACTGATTTTCTCAGGATTAACTTCAATGCCCCTGGAACACACAAGAAAACCAAGGAGTTTTCCTGAAGAAACCCCGAAAGAACATTTCTCCCGGTTTAACTATATTCCAAAGTGATTCAAATTATAGAAGGTTTCAGCGAGATCGTCCAAATGAGACAATCTCTTAGTGCTCTTTACAACCAAGTCGTCTACATATGCTTCGAGATTACACCCTATCTGGGAAAGAAAGGTCTTTTGCATCAAGCGCTGGTACATGGAACCTGCGTTCTTGAGACCGAATGGCATTCTGACGTAGCAGTAGGTGCCGAACGGGGTGATGAAGGCAGTTTTCTCTTCATCTTTGTCGTGGTATTAAGAATACCCCGGCAGGTTTTGAAGACGATCCTAGCGGAGATCACGCAGCGCGGGTTGACCGAGTGACCGGTCCTCCCCCGCCGGACAAACACAAGAATTGACACGTGGATTTATACAGGTTCGGGTCCCGGTGGGGGCCCTAGTCCTGTCGACGCGCTCCCGACCGGAGTCGGCTGGGGAGGCTCTCTCCGGGGGAGAGGCTTCCAGAGCACGCCTGTGAAATTAGCTATTCCAAATAATAATGAACTGATCCTTTACAACAGAGGGGTACAAGGGCTATTTATAGCCCCAAAAAGAAGCAAAAAACCTAAACTACCCCAGGAGCCGCCGTCGGATTGAAGGGTACGACCGTCCTTCTCCCGGTCAAACGCCTCGGATGCTTGACAGGTGGTCGCTGATTCCCGAGGCGTCCCTCGCGTGACCTGCACGTGATAATCAAACAGGGATTTTACCTTTTGGAAGGGCGGTGACGTCCGGGACCTCTTCCGGAGAGTAGGGTCCCGGGAGCCCAAAAGGCGGCGCCCGGGACATGCCCAGGGGGCACGGTCCCGATGGCCAAATGGCGGCGCCCGGGACAGGCCCGGGGGGCACAGTCCCGGGGGCCAAATGGCGGCGCCCGGGACATGCCTGGGGGGCACGGTCCCGGGGGCCAAATGGCGGCGCCCGGGACATGCCCGGGGGGGCACGGTCTCGGGAGCCTAAAAGGCGGCGCCCGGGGCAGGCACCGGAGGCCACTGTCCCCGGGCACATGGCGGCGCCCGGGCCACGCCCGGGGGGCACGGTCCCGGGGGCCAAAAGGCGGCGCCCGGGACATGCCCGGGGGGCACGGTCCCGGCGGCCAAATGGCGGCGCCCGGGACATGCCCGGGGGGCACGGTCCCGGGGGCCAAAAAGGCGGCGCCAAGGGCAGGCACCGGAGGCCACTGTCCCCGGGCACATGGCGGCGCCCGGGCCACGCCCGGGGGGCACGGTCCCGGGGGCCAAAAGGCGGCGCCCGGGACATGCCCGGGGGGCACGGTCCCGGAGGCCAAATGGCGGCGCCCGGGACATGCCCGGGGGCACGGTCCCGGGGGCCAAATGGCGGCGGGGGTATGGTCCCGGAGGCCACTGTCCCCGGGCAATCATGAACTTACCTGGACTTGACCGCGTGGAGATTTCCCCCAACAGCAGCCCCCCATGCCCTCCGGGGACGAAGCTTGAGCCCCCGGAGGGAATGGTTACGGTACCGGGAAAATCTCCGGACGAGAACTCCGGACGAAAATCACCGGAGCCCTGGCGATGCTTCGGTTTCTGTGCCGGGCGCTTTATGGCCGCGCCGTTTTCGCAATAAATGCACGCGCGGTTCGAACCGGCGTCTCGATTTACGCGCCTGTCCCTTCGTTTCCCGCTCACGGTTTGAATTTCAGTGGTCCAGATTGCCCCGAGGGGGCCACGTGGCGCGCGTCTAGATCATGGCCAGCCTCTATAAATAGGGCCCTAGGGGGCCCCGGAAGTTCATTCCAAACCTTCAACTCCAGCTTCAGCTCTCCCGGTAGCGCTCTTCCGGTAGTTTCTCCGGTAGCCTTCTCCGGTAGCGAGCGTCCGGGAGTCCTTGACAGCCACCTGAAAACTTAACCACCGAAAGACAAAGAACTCACCTAATGGCGCCCAAAGGTCGAGCGAAGACCACGGAGGTGCCCCCGGAGGAAATCCCCGTGGATTTCCTTTGGGCCTCCGAGTTCTCGGCCTCGGACGCGGAGTCCTTGGTCAAGAAGGGCGTCGTCGAAGAGGGGGACATCCGGGTCCCCCTAAAGAAGGACGGAGCCCCCCGCCCCAGGCCCGGAGAGGTCGTGGCCTTCGAGGCCTTCCTCGAGGCGGGGCTCCGGCTCCCGGTGCATCCGATGCTCCGGGAGTTTCTCAAAGAGTACGGGGTGGCTCTCAACCACCTCACCCCGAACGCGCTCGTCCGTATGGGCCTTTTTATATGGCTCTACGAGACAGCGACCGGGCGGGAGCCCACCCTCCGCGCCTTCCGGTACTTCTATGAACCGGCGACGCGGAGCTCCCACTTGGTGAAGGGAGGACCGAAGTCCCCCTTCGGCTCGGTGATGGTCCAAATGCTGCCCTCCCGGGTGGCGGACTTCCCGGCGGCGGCTTCCCGGGACCACTGGGGGGACTGGCTCCGGAGGTGGTTCTACCTCCGGGTCTGGGACGAGGCGGTGGTCTACGCCCCGGAGCCTCCCACCTACAGCCGATCATCCGCACCGAAGCCGCCGGTGTGGACGGACGAGGAGTTCGAGCTCCTCGGGAAGGTGGTGTTGGCGAAGAAGGCCCGCTCAATGCGGGACGCCGCGGAGGAGCTGGCGCTCCTGCGGCTTTCCCCCTTCTCACGCGGGGGAAGGGGGATCGGCATGGGCCCGGAGCAGCGGCCTCCGGTCAAGCCGGTGACGCGGCGTAAGTCCCCTGCATTTTTGTACTTGCAGTTTTTTATGAGAAATTGACTAACTTTTTACCTCTTGCAGTGCGCCCGTACCCGGCAGGCGAGGGACAAGGCGGAGCACCTCCTGGGGAGGTACTTCGCCGACGAACACGAGCGCATCGTGCGCCTCGTGGGGGAGGGGCCTCCCCGGAACTTGGTGGCCGAGGCCTACGGGCTCAGGCTTCCGGAGAGGAAGCCCCTTCCCACCCCCGGGTCTCATAAACGGGGGAAGGACGCGGCCGGGGGCTCGGAGCCCAAAAAGCCCCGGGTCCAGAAGACCCCAGCTCCGGCGACGGCGCCGGCGACGACGCCGGTGAGGGCCCGGGACGTAGCTCCCGGAGCCGAACATGCCCGGGCGGCGCCCCGGGCAGAGGCGACGCCTCCGCCCCCGGAGGCCCCCGTCGAGGCCCGGGGGAAGGAGGTTGTTGTTGATGGGGCGGGGTCCGATTCGGCGGACTACTGCCCCGTCGCCAGTTCGCGTGACGCTCCTCTCGCCTCTCCCGGCGGCATTGGCCCCGGAGAGGCTAGAAGTGAGGTTTTCGAGGGCGGCGCCCCCGCGCCTCTGGCCGGTGGATGAGGAGGGGGGGAGCCCCTCAGTCTTCGAGGTCCCCCCGGAGCAGGAGGCTCCGAGGGCCCTCCGGCCTGGGGCGGGGAAAGGCCCAATGATCCCCCCCCGGGCGGAGATCCCCGCCCAACCTTCGTCTTCGTCTTCGGAGGAAACTTCGTCGACGAAGACGCCGGCGACGCCGGCCGTGCTCCCGGATTCAGAGGTCCGGGGGCCCTCTCCCGGCCGCGACAGGAGGGCCGGGCAAGACACCTCCCTATTTCCGGCGGGGGAGGTGGCCCGCTACGCGGAGGGCCTGCACAACCGGAAGGTGCAGGCCCTCGTGGCAGGAGGGACGCTCCACGAGCGTTTTGAGGGGCTCGAGTCCCTCGGAGCCCAGGTAACTCGAGCTCTCCACACTTCGGTTTTTTTCCTGCACTTAAGATTTTTCTAACTCTGTATGCATTTTGTAGGTAGCGACTGTTACCTGGGGCCTTGAGCAGCGGGTCACCCGGCTGCTCAAGGAGGCGGAGAGCCGGGCCTCGGACTGCGTCGAGCAGCGGGAGGCGGCCATCCGGGAGCGGGACGAAGCTCTTGATGAGCTGTCCCGGGCCCGGGCGCAGGTGCACCTTTCGGAGGGCGCCTACATCCGTCTCCGAGAGGAGGCCAAGGTGCGGGAGAAGGTGCTCTGGGAGCTCGAGAGCTCCAGCGTCCGGGCGCTGTCGGACGCGGGCCGCTCCGTCCGCTCGGCCTTGGAAAGCCTTGGCGTTAGCCTGGGCTCCGGGAGCGGCCCGGAGGTGCCCCCGGCGACCCTCGCGGAGGCTGTGCGTTTTCTTAACGCACAAGTTTCCGCCATCCCGGAGGCTGCGGACGTCCGGGCACGGGGTCGAGCGATCCCCGTCATCGCGGCCGCCGCGGGGCTCGTTGACTATCGCGGGGTCGGCGCCCGGGCGATCGGGGGGCGCATCCCCTCGGGGCTTCCCGGAGGCCTTCGAGCCGACGCGCCGGGAGGTGGAGCTGCTGGCGGAGGGGTTCTACGACCGGATCATCCGGACGTGGTTCCCGACACCGGTGCCTCCGGCCGCGGATGTCCCTGCCCCGGCCACGGAGGAAGCTCCCCGGGGGGAGGACCCCAATGCCAAAGTATGAGCCTCCCCCCGGGTCTTTAGCTAGGACCCCTTTTTGTTTTGTTAGACATTTTGATTCCGGTAGCTTCTTAGGAGAAGCCCCGGGCACTTGTACAAAAACATTTTGCAATGGAATATATTAGAAATTTTTCTAAGTCTTTGCAATGAAATGTTACCAGGGTTCCCGGGGGGTTGCTCCCGAGCAACGGTCCGGGAGAGGCTCTCCGGGGGACGCCCAAGCGGCTTTGATTTTGCTGAGCCTTGTCTCCGGGAGGCGCGACGGCGGTACTGCCCGGGAGCCTGTCCGGTTGAGGTGGTGCCCGGAATGGCACTTGGATAATTTTGACAACAGCCGCGCTGAATTAACTCCCCCGCGCCCGAAGGCCCAAATGATACCTCCTCTCCGGATACTTCCGCCGGCTGGGTATGAGTTTTGGCCCGAAGACGTACTTCGGGACTCTCAGCGTCGCGTCCGGGCGCTGTACCGGGACTTGGCCCGGGAGCTGAGGGAGCGCCTCCGGGAGCTTTAGGCGTAGGGGCCTTAGGCTGGTAGAAAATCCCCCGGGTTAGGACCCGGGTTGTATCATTTCCGAAACCCACCGGAGGGGGAAGATGTCCTCCGGGTTTCCCGATCAATAAAGCACGTTGTTGTTGTTTCCTTTTATTGCACGTCTTTATTTTCTTCTTGGATGGTCTGGACGACTCATCTTAACAAGGATGAGCTAAGTTTCTTCGTGGGTGACCCGGGGGCCCCCTGTCCCCCCCCCCCGCCCACAGTGGGTCGGAGGAGGCCTCCGCGCGCTGTGGGGGTAACAGGGTCCCCGGAGGGAGCATAACCTGTAGGAGAAATATTTTCTAAGTTAGAAAATTTTAAAGGGAGGTTTTCAAGGAGGGGACCTTCCGGGAGATAATCATCCGGTCGCCGTGAACGGGGAGCCGGGAATAAGGCCTTAAGCGGAAGGAATATCCAAGAGAACCCGATGGGATTTCCAGAGGCGAGCTTCCTGAGAGACACTCGTCCGGTCGCCGTAAGAACGGAGAGCCGGGAATAGGGTCTTCGGGGAAGGGAATGCCCGAGAAATCCAGCTTCTCCGAGAGACAATCGTCCGGTCGCCGTGAGAACGGGGAGCCGGGAATAAGGTCTCCGGGAGGCATTCATCCGGTCGCCGTGAGAACGGGGAGCCGGGAATAAGGTCGCTGGGGACCAATCGTCCGGTCGCCGTGAGAACGGGGAGCCGGGAATAAGGTCGCTGGGGACCAATCATCCTGTCGCCGTGAAGACGGGGAGCCGGGAATAACGTCGACTCCCGGAGGAGGAAGATGGATCCAAATAAGCCGCAAGGGGCTGATCTTCCGGTCGCCGTGAGAACGGGGAGCCGGGAATAACGTCGACTCCCGGAGGAGGAAGATAGATCCAATCAAGCCGCAAGGGGCTGATCTTCCGGTCGCCGTGAGGACGGGGAGCCGGGAATAACGTCGACTCCCGGAGGAGGAAGATAATCCAGAAAGCCATTAGACGTCCCGCTGAGGAGAGCGTCTACTCCCGGAGGAGGAAGTGCCCGAAGACGGGACTTGAGTGTTTGGGCAGGGGACTAGTCTCCCAAAGTGACTCGTTACCACGGCCACTGGGGACCGGGTTGCCGCTTACACCCTCAGTCCACGAGGGCTGATCGTAAGCCGCCCTACGGGAGTGCAGGCTCCGTTGTAGGGACTTGTTGGGGCTGGCCCACTTCCTCGCGGGGAGGGCATCCTCACAAGGAGGGCATCCTCGCGGGGAGGGCATCGCCACTAGGGGCGGTAATGAGAAAGACCTGCAATGAGACAGTTTGCAAAGCAAGACCTATGTATTGCTAATGAAATGAAGTACAGGGTCTCCCCCTGCGAAGCCGCGAAAGGGGAGGAAAATACAACGTCCCTCCTCCCCCTCCGGCGTGAACGCCCCGGGGGAGGGGACATGCCCGTGAGGCTAAACATAGAACTTGCGAAGTAAACGCAAGTTCCACGTGTGCTTCAGCTCCTGCTCTTGAAGGTCGGAGAGCTTGTAAGGGGTCCCTGAAAGGGGGGATCCCCGATGACCACAACCGGAACCGGGAAGGGGGCAGGCCCTGTAACACCCGGAACCGGCGAGGGGGGAGCCCCCGAGGCGACGACCTGGACCGGGAAGGGGGAAGCCCCTGTGGCGAAGACCGGAATCGAAGTGGAGGGGGCCCCAGTGGCCTCGACCGGAACCGGGAAGGGGGCAGGCCCCGTAACACCCGGAACCGGCGAGGGGGGAGCCCCGGTGGCGGCGTCCGGAACCGGGGAGCCCATGCGAGGGGAAGTCCGCTGCGGCACGGGGGCTGCTCTGTCGACCGCCCCCGGTGCGGTAAACGCAACGCGGGGGGCGGGACTGGCTCCCGGCGCAGGGTAAACCCCCGGCAAGAAGTGGGCTCCCAGCCCCGGGATCAGGCCGGGGACGGGGTACCCCCCTTGGTGCCATCGAAGTGCCTCTGCATCTTTTGCATCTGCAAATAAAAGACTAGAGTTTGCGTTACGGCACAGGTAAGACCCGTGCTTTTGGTGAAATATAAGCTGAGAATCTCCCTTCAGTTGGAGGCGTCGGATCCCCGGGGAACGCACGTGGTGCGACCTGAAGAGCAAAGCCTCGTACTTGGCGGCACTGCTGGCCCCGGGGACAGCAGGTCCTTCCGGAGGCCCCCTTCCGGACGCGGTTTGAGGGGGGGGGCCTCCTGGGGGATACTGCCGCGACGTCTGGTTCCAGGGGGGAGGCCCCCCCCCTGGGCGCCTCAATAATGTTGACGCTTCCGATCGTGGCGGCTGCGCGCTCATACAGAGCACGGGCCATGTCTTGGTCTCCCCGGACGTTGATCACGCCATGCGGCCCGGGGATCTTCATGCAGAGGTAGTTTTGATGGGTGGCGGCCCCCAGCCGGTTGATGGTTGTCCTCGCCATAATCGCGTTGTAGGAGGAGGGGAGGTCCACTACGTCGAAGCGGACCAGCTCGGTCCGGTAGTTCTCCGGGGCGCCGAAGGTCACAGGAAGATCTACCTTGCCCACGGGGTGGATCGCCTTCCCCGGGACAAAACCTTGTAGGGGCCCGGCTGCGGGCTGCAGGAGCTTCTCGTCCACCTGCATCTCTTTGAAAGCCTTCAGGAATAGGACGTCGGCGGAGCTCCCACTGTCCACAAGGATTCGTGCCAGGTGACAGTTGTAGATTGTCGCGGAGACAATGAGCGCGTCGTCGTGGGGGAAGCGAACCCCCCGCGCGTCTTCTGCCGTGAAGGTGAGGGGGACGTCCGACCACTTGGGTGGCGGGGACGTGTGTAGCACCCCCACAACCTTAACTTCACGCGCGTACTCCTTACGCTGGCGCTTGGAGTCCCGCCCGGAGGCAGACCCTCCCACGATGACGTTGATGCGGCGCTGAGAGGTCTGGAAGGGGAGAGCTTCTGAAGGCTCCCCCTCCTGTGCCTGCTCACCCCCCGCGGGAGCGGGAAGGGCCGGAACAACTGGCCGAGGGAGCAAGGAGGCCGGAGTCTCCCCCCCCTGCCCGCGCTGGTCGAGGAATGCCGCGAAGTGCTGCAGTAGTTGGTCGCAGTCTCGGGTAGCGTGGGTACTGGACCCGTGGAAGCTGCACCACGGTCCTTCCCGCCTTCTCCCCGCGGGGCCTTCCCGGCCGTGCGAAGACTGTCCTCCCCCATGTCCTTTCGGCTTGGGGAAGGGGCGGTTGCCCCTCGGGGGGTCGCGCGAGCCGCCTCCGCCCTCGAGGACAAAAGTGTCCCGAGGCCGTGGCTCGTTATGCCCCCCCTGTCTGGGGCGTTTGGGGGGATCCCTGGCCCCCCGGTCAACGGGGGCAGGAGCCCCCTGGGTCTTCTTCCAGATATCGTCTTCCTCCGCCCGAGCATACTTTTCGAGCACGTTGAAGAGCTCATCGGCGGAGGAGGGGCAGCTCCGGGAGAGCCTTCGGTGGAGCTCCCCCGGGAGGATGCCGCTTTTGCAGGCTTCGATGACCATAGAGTCCGGGACGTGGGCCACTTTGCTTTTTACTTGGGAAAAGCGCTTGAAGAAGCTTCTGATGGTCTCCCCGGTTCTCTGGCGCACTGTGTATAGCTGTGAAGAATCCAGGGGACGTACGTAATTTCCCTGAAAGTTGGCGCAGAACTCCCGCTTCAGCTGCGAGAAGGACTTGATGGAGCCCGCCTTCAGATTGTAAAACCAGGAGCGGGCAATGCCGGTAAGGTAGAGGGGGAAGACGTTGCATTGGACGCTCTCGTCCCCCCCCGCCGCGGAGATGGCTGTGGAGTAGATCTGCACGAACTCGTAAGGGTCCGCCTCGCCATTATAATGCTCGATGTGCGGGGGACGGTAGGGCCGCGGCCATCGGATGCTGCTGGAGTCTTCGACATAGAGGCTGGTTCGCCCCCTGCACTTCCCGGGGGGAGCCCCAGTCACTGTCTTCTATAACGGGGGACGCCCCCTCGTTATCCGAGTCAGGTAGCGGCCCAAGAGGGCCGCCAGAGTGGCGGTGACGACGCTTCTCTTCCGGGCTGGGACTGATTTCCCGGACGTCCGGGCTTCCCTCCAGGGAGGATGGTTCTTCGGTGGGTCTCTTCCCCCGACCGGTGCGAGAGCGAGGCTCCCTGCGACAACGACCGGGGGGAAGCTCTTCCCCGCGGCTGGGAGAATGCATTCGCTCAACCTCCCCCCGGGAGAAGCGGACCTGCTTCCCCGGGGGAGGGAGCTCCTGCACTGTAGCAGCCGTCCCGGGAGCTACCGGGGCCTGCTGAGGGGAGCCCCCTGTGACGGCCCCCGGGACCGGAAAGGGGGGAGCCCCTGCACCATCCGGAACCGGGGAGGGGGTGCCCGGGGCGGCGTTAGGATCCGAAGAGGGGGCCCCTGTGGCAACGACCGGGGCCGGAAAGGGGGAAGCCCCTGCGACATCCGGAACCGGTGGGGGGTGAGCCCCCTCGGCGACGTCCGGGGTTAGGGAGCCAATGCGGGGGGAAATTCGCTGAGGCACGGGAGCTGCTCTGTCGACCGGCCCCGGTGCGGTAAACGCAACGCGAGGGGCGGGACTGGCTCCCGGCGTAGGAATAACCCCCGGCATGAAATGACCCCCCAGCCCCGGAAGCGGGCCGGGGACGGGGTACCCCCCTGGTGCCACGAAGGGCCCGGGCATGAAATAGCCTCCCGGCACCGGGACAGGCCCGGGTGCCGAGAAGTGTCCGGAAGTATATCCCGCTGGGGGAGGGAACCCCCCAGCGGGATCATACGGGGTAGACAGCCCCCCTGACGCCGGAGGGGCCGCTGGGTATCCCATAAACGGGGGCATGATCCCCGGATACGGGTGCGACGGAAATGTGGGGGCCGAGGGCCGCGCCAACACACTAAGGAGCTCGTCCATAGAGCGCTGGGCGCGGAGCTGGCCCTCTACGAGAGCTTCGAGCAGGGCGTCCCGGGAAGCCGGGGGAGCCGTCGGGGGGACGCTTGTCCCGGCCGAGGTCCCCGCGGTCACCGGGAACGACCTGGAGGTGGAAGCACCTAAGTTAAGAGGAAAGGTGGGAGGCGGTACCTGGGAATGGTCGCCTCCGGACGGAAGCGCCGGAACAGCAGCGTCCCGGACGGGTGGCGCCAGGTCACTGGGACCGGCGTCACCGGGAAGGGCGCGGGCCCTTGTTCTCGGAGGAGCCATGGCGATTCGTCACGGCTCCCCACGGACGGTGCCAACTGTCGTGGTATTAAGAATACCCCGGCAGGCTTTGAAGACGATCCTAGCGGAGATCACGCAGCGTGGGTTGACCGAGTGACCGGTCCTCCCCCGCCGGACAAACACAAGAATTGACACGTGGATTTATACAGGTTCGGGTCCCGGTGGGGGCCCTAGTCCTGTCGACGCGCTCCCGACCGGAGTCGGCTGGGGAGGCTCTCTCCGGGGGAGAGGCTTCCGGAGCACGCCTGTGAAATTAGCTATTCCAAATAATAATGAACTGATCCTTTACAACAGAGGGGTACAAGGGCTATTTATAGCCCCAAAAAGAAGCAAAAAACCTAAACTACCCCAGGAGCCGCCGTCGGATTGAAGGGTACGACTGTCCTTCTCCCGGTCAAACGCCTCGGATGCTTGACAGGTGGTCGCTGATTCCCGAGGCATCCCTCGCGTGACCTGCACGTGATAATCGAACAGGGATTTTACCTTTTAGAAGGGCGGTGACGTCCGCGACCTCTTCCGGAGAGTAGGGTCCCGGGAGCCCAAAAGGCGGCGCCCGGGACATGCCCAGGGGGCACGGTCCCGGGAGCCTAAAAGGCGGCACCCGGGGCAGGCACCGGAGGCCACTGTCCCCGGGCACATGGCGGCGCCCGGGCCACGCCCGGGGGGCACGGTCCCGGGGGCCAAAAGGCGGCGCCCGGGACATGCCCGGGGGGCACGGTCCCGGAGGCCAAATGGCGGCGCCCGGGACAGGCCCTGGGGGGCACGGTCCCGGGGGCCAAATGGCGGCGCCCGGGACATGCCCGGGGGGCACGGTCTCGGGAGCCGAAAAGGCGGCGCCCGGGGCAGGCACCGGAGGCCACTGTCCCCGGGCACATGGCGGCGCCCGGGCCACGCCCTGGGGCACGGTCCCGGGGGCCAAAAGGCGGCGCCCGGGACATGCCCGGGGGGCACGGTCCCGGCGGCCAAATGGCGGCGCCCGGGACATGCCCGGGGGGCACGGTCCCGGGGGCCAAAAAGGCGGCGCCCGGGGCAGGCACCGGAGGCCACTGTCCCCGGGCACATGGCGGCGCCCGGGCCACGCCCGGGGGGCACGGTCCCGGGGGCCAAAAGGCGGCGCCCGGGACATGCCCGGGGGGCACGGTCCCGGAGGCCAAATGGCTGGCGCCCGGGACATGCCCGGGGGCACGGTCCCGGGGGCCAAATGGCGGCGCCCGGGACATGCCCGGGGGGTACGGTCCCGGAGGCCACTGTCCCCGGGCAATCATGAACTTACCTGGACTTGACCGCGTGGAGATTTCCCCCAACAATCTTCTTCTGCCGTGCTAATTTGATGATATCCTAAGTAAGCGTCCAGGAAACTCATCAGTTCGCAACCCGCAGTTGAGTCGACCAACTGGTCGATGCGGGGAAGGGGAAAGTCATCCTTCGGACAGGCAGCGTTGAGACTTGTGTAGTCGACGCACATGCGCCACTTGCCATTTGACTTGCGGACCATGACCGGAAAGGCGAGCCATTCCAGGTGATCGACTTCACGGATGAACCCGGCCTGTAGGAGTTTGTCCAACTCCTCTCGGATGGCTTCCTGTCGGTCAACAGCAAAACGCCTGAGCTTTTGCTTTATTGGTCGTTGTCCAGGTCGAATTGCTAACCTGTGCTCGGTCACTTCCCTTGGGACACCGGGCATGTCGGACGGTTTCCACGCAAACACATCTGCATTAGCCCGGAGGAAAGCAATGAGCTCGAGTTCCTATTTGTCATCCAGGGCTGATCCGACCCGAATTGTCTTGGATGGATCATCTGGGTACAAAGGAACCAGTTTGAGTTTCTCATCTGGTCGAGGAGCAGCCTTGATCGCGTCGGTGGCGACGGTGGCGACCTGGGCGTCCCGGAGGGGAAGTTGATCGACCATCTCCAAAGATAGCCGGTCGCACGTGAGTGCCACGTTGCGACTGCCTCGGACCGAGATGACACCTTTGGGGCCAGGCAATTTTCCGCACTAATAAGCATAGTGTGTTGCCATCATGAACTTAGCGAGAGTTGGCCTGCCAAAGATTGCATTATAAGCTGAATCACAATCGATTACGTCGAAAGTAACCAACTCTGTTCGGAAGTTATCTGGTTCTCCCAGTGTGACCGGGAGGACCACTTGTCCCAATGGCATCATGGAGGGGCCTGGGATTATGCCATAAAACGGATGGATTATGGGCTTGATCTTCGAACGAGGAATTTGCATCTCGTCGAGCGCCTTGACCAACAAAATGTCAAGGGAACTCCCTCCATCGATCAGGACCCTTTCAACTCTCACGTTACTGATGATCGGGGTAATGACCAGAGGGAGCCTCAATGGTCACGTTAGCCCCGTCGGACAATCAGTGCGATCAAATGTCAAAGGTGTATGCGACCAACGGGGGTATTGAGGTTCACCAAGAGATGTCTCCGTTTGGTTAACCTCTCGGTAAAAGGCCTTAAACTGCCTTTTCGAAATGAAAAAAGAAGAACCTCCAAAAATAACATTAATATGATTTTGGGGTACCTGGTAGGACATTTCCTCGTCTCCGTCGGCGTCCCTAAGTCCGCATGCCTGTTCTTTAGGTGGTAAGGTTGGCATTGGCCCAACTCCCTGGTAGAAGTCATCCAGTTGCTTCAACCAACTCCTGCAATTCTTGAGGTCGTGGCCTGCGGAGTTGTGGAGTGGACACCACTTCTTGCCCTCCTGTGGATTAGTTGACTTTTCTAGCTGGTCGACATTCCGACCACCAGAGGCAGTTTTATTTTTGAATGAAGGATTGTTACCTTTGGTGGAAGGCGGCTTCTCCGCGACTGCGACCTCGCGGTATTGTCCAGAGCGGTTCCTCTTCGACTTTTTTGACTTCCCACCTGATGAAGATTCCGGCTTCTTGCTTGAATCTTCTTTCCTGGAGTATTTGAAACCTGGTTGTGGTGGTAGGTCACCCTTGTCGACCATCCGGTTCCATTCGACCGCTTTGGCTGCATCAGAGTATCGATCGGCCATGTCGAACAGATCGGCCACTGATCGAGGAGGGTGGATAAGCAAATCTTCGGTAAATCTTCGGTATCGAACGACATGTTTAAATGCCCTGATAATGGAGCCATCGGATATGTTCGGGATGGTATTCCTCACCCCGACAAATCTTTTGACAAACTGCCGAAGAGTCTCGGTTGAAGTTTGTCGTAGCCGATGAAGATCGTCCTCTTTACCGGGCTTTTGGTAACAATTTTGGAAATTGCTGAGGATAGCATCGCACAGCATTTCCCAATTATAAATGGAACCTTCGGGCTGGTTAAACAGCCAGGTTCTAGCCGGTCCTGCGAGGACAGTTGGCAGGTAGTTGGCCATGACCTTGTCATCGCCCCCTGCCGCTTGGATGGCAGTAATATAGATTTCAAGGAACTCGGATGGGTTCTGAGTTCCATCAAACCTTTCAATGGTCCCCGGTCGAAACTTATCAGGCCAAACGACCGCTCGTAGGCCGGGCGAGAAAGCTTTACAACCGACGTAGGGACCGTGAACTTCCCTGTGACTCTCAATCGGGTTACGGGTGGCCTCACGCAACGGTGAAGTTACTCGCGGTCCCAAACGAGAGTGAACAGGAATCCGATCCCTACTACGAGAATCCGGCATTCGTCGGTAACTGTCCTGTCGAGATGGTACGGGCGGTGGGTAACTTCGCCGGCCAGAACCAGAGTGGAGACACTCTCGTTCGTGGGAGCGTGTTACCGAGTGGGAAGAGGCCGTTGGGGTCGCCTCAGACGCGACCTCATCCAGTCTTTCCGCCAGGATCCTGAAAAAGGCTGATTTCTGCGCATCCGTGACCGTAGGAGGAAAGTTACGCATGACTTCCGCGATAGATCGCAGTCGACCATGGGTGCTTCTCCTAGGGGCACCAGGTGTTACTGTTTCCTCGTCCACCGGGAAACGCTACGGTGGCAAAGAAGGGTTCTGGTCACGTTTGCGACCACGTGACCGTCGAGAAGAACTCGGAGCAGCATCGTAACGAGCCTGCGCATCTTGAAGAGCCTCTAGGGCAGTTCTGCGTAGTTCATTGTTTTGTTGCTCGAGATCTTCATCCTCCTTCTGTTTGCGATCCCGTTCTTCCCTAGCAGCCTGCTAATCAGGAGTTTCCTCCGACAAAGCAGCGAACTGTCTAGGGAGAGAAGTTGCCGATGGGGAAAACATCTCAGTTTGTTCCGAGTCAGACTCGAAATCAAAGAGACGGTGAAGGTTATGAGGGTCGAATCTCCCTGGGCTGATTTCCAGGTCGACATCATCCTTCCCCTCAGCGGGGTCGTATGACGGACCGGATTCATCCTCTAGCGCATTAAGGACCTCTGTGGGTTCTGACCTTGCACTAGTCGCCCCCTGGTCGATGAACATGACCTGGAGAAATGATTCCACCTCTGGGAGATTCTGGCCTTCAACCTCCTCCATTGGAACAGGATCACTTGGAGAAGGCATTGGAATGTGAGCATAATCCTCGAGATCGAAACCGTTCTCGGAATCATATGCTCCAGCCATGTTTCAGCGAACCTCCGGATTAAAATTAGGACGCCTTGAGAAAGGCCCCACGGTGGGTGCCAACTGTCGACGATTCAGACTAGGTGTCCTCAGCCGAACTTATGCAAAATTTGTATTAGCGAGACCTTTCAAGATGACCCTCCGGGAAGGTATGTAGAAAAATGGGGAACAAGAGCACAGAGAGGTTTATACAGGTTTGGGCCCTCGATGGTGGGAGTAATAGCCCTACGTCCTGTTGGGATTTCACTATGTGTGATAAAGATTTACAAGATGGCAGGAAAAGACCTTCACAGGCGAAGGTTTTTCCTATGTAAGTGTACAGAAAGAAGCCCCAGAAGGCTTGTAAACATTATCTAATCTGGGCCGTAGACTTGGCTGTTTGAGTGGTCGAGATGGTTCGATCTTTCGATCCTCCGATCTGTAACATCCTGAGTTTTGGGGTGAAAAGTTCTTTCTTAAAAAAAATCATGCATGCATATGTCTCTCCTAGATCAGCCAAATCAGCCTCAGCTTTATTCTGTTCTAGCCCTAACTTCTTCAAAACTATCCTGTGACCCTAAGTCAAGATCTGACTTGCCAGATTTGATCTATCAGTTATCCTAAACCTAAAAGCCTTCAGAACCCAGATTCAATTCTATCCCTAACTTCCGGAATTATCAACTCTTTTCTGTTTTCGAAAACAGAATATCTGTTATTACCTTTTACCCTAAGTTTCAGAAATTCAGATTTAATCAAAATCTTAACCAAGTTCAGACCAGATTATTTCTGGATTATGATCACGGGTATGCCAATACCTTAATCCAAAAAGTTGGCAGCCAGATTTTACCATCTAAACCTTTTTCGCAAATCAGTCCAAGAGTTATTACAAATTAGTCCTTTATCTGATATCTAGAAACCCAAAAAGGCTAAAATCTCCAGATTAACTCCAAATTCAGAATTTCTTCGGCAAATCTTTTCTAGATGCTTTTTGAAACAAGTTCTTCTTCTGTGCAGATTCCAAGATCTCATCCTAATTACCATAATTCGAAATCAATTAAAGCTCAGATTCAATTACCCTAAAAATACCCTATTTTCAGTCTGTATCAAAGACTATTCAAATGTGCCAAATTTTATCAAATGTCCTTGCCAAATATTCTGTTGAATATAATCTGCTATATCAGTGAAATCAAATTCAGTTTAAACCTTCCAAAACTCCAGATTCACAAATCAGTCCTTCTTCCAGATTTTGCTAAAAACCAGAAAGGCAAAATGCTGCAAATCATCTCCAAATTCAAATCTGATTCAGGGAATATCTCCCAAATGCTTTTCAATACAAATTCTTCTTTTATGAGTATCTCAAAATCAAACCCTAAATCCCAGAATTCGAGATAAATAAGTTTCAGACTTTTTTTACCCTAATCTACTCTGTTTTCAGTTCATATCAAAAATCATCCAAATGTCTCAAATTTTATCTTCTATTTGTGCCAAGTCATCTGTTGAATCAAGCCTACCAGATTAATGCAGTCAATTTCAGATTTAACCTTCCAAATCATCAGATTTACAATTCAGCCCGAAATCAAAAATCAAATATTGCAAATCAGCCCCTATTTCGACCAGAGCAGCAGCTACTGTACGCACGACCAGAGCTCGCCGTGATCTTTGCGCCGTGCACGCTCGCCGCCGGCCAAGCCCCGCTTGCATTTGTGCTCGTGCATGCTTGCTGTTGCTGATGCGCACGCGTCCGTGTCTTAGCCTTCGCCGTGGCAGCAACGTTGAAAAGCAATTGCTTCCGCGCGCGACCAACAGCAGCTTTTGTCAGCAACACGGCACCACGTTGCTTTGCCTTGCCAGCTTGTGCTTGCCACCGCCTTGCACCACCCGACATTGTTGAGTCCCGATGAAGCCGACAGTTTAATCAGCTTTGCACCGCCTGTGCGCCATCACGTTACCGCTCGCCGTTGTTGCATCTGCGTCCGGCAAGTCACTGACGCCAATTCATTGCTGTTTAATCCTTGCAAGCTTCGCCCTCTAGTCTATTTAAGCAATCAACACCTTGTGCAATCTTCACTTCACCAGAGCTTAACCAAATTCTCAAATTCCCTTGCTGTCGTCGTCTTCTCCGGCGAGCCGCCGAGGAGGTCAACGACGCCAGCCTTAACCGCAGCCTCAATCCTCAAATTGACAGCATCAGTGAGTTTCTCCTACCTACCTCATCGTGCTGTAGTATTTAATTGAATTCTTATGCACTTCATCGCCGGTGATCGCCGGAAATTGCTGAAATCAGTGAAATGCCCTGTTCCAGTTACACAAGTCAAGTTAGCCCGAATTAGCCTTCGATTCAATAGACAAAAATGATCAGTGAGCTATTTTAAGCAAGCCTGTTAAGTTGAATGGTGAAATTGACCAAGAACTGGAGTTTCTCGCTAGCCCGAGCTTCACCAGCCGCCGGCGAACATCGCCAGCCTTCTCTGGTGATTCTTCGGCCAATTCAATCATGCCAGAAGCTTTCTTATACCTTCTAGATGCTCTCCAAGCAAGGAATCGAGTTCAAACATCGTGTAGCCAAAACCCCCAATATCAGTGTCTTCTTCTCCGGCGCCGGCCACCGGAAAACCATTCCCGGCCGATCCAGCTCCAGAAACCTTGTCCACCAGATGCGCCTTGATCTCCTAAGCAACTTTGCCTACTAGCTCGACTCCCTATTCGGCCTAAATCAGAAGATATAGCTATGCCCTAATTCCTGTCCAGTACTGTGAATTGAAATTTCAGCCACCGAGTTCATCGCCGGTTTTCATCACTCTCCGGCCACCTCCTGCCCTAGGTCCAGTTGAATGATTTATTCCTGTTATCAATGCCTACCTCCCAGACAAAGTGGTGCATCATTTGGGGCCCTAGATCAAAAGTTATGCTAAGCCCTAATTTCTGGCCATGTCAAGATTAATGCCAGGCTATGTCAGTCAGTGGCATTAGCCCTTTTCACTGTCTTCCAGATGTGCATCTTGAGCATAACTTTGTCCCTTAGATTCCTGAAGTTGTGATCTACAATTTCTTCTTCTATCACAACTTGATTTGAGCCCTTGAATTATAATTGTTGCTAAACCCTAATTTTTGACATTTTCTCAGTATATGCCAGCCAATGGCATTGGCCTTGTTTACCCACTTCTGGTTGTGTAAATTGAAAACCACTTTGTCCACTAAATTTGTAGAGTTGTGATCTACATTTTATTCTACTATCACAAGTTGAGATAACCCCTCTATCATTCATCAACCCTATGTCGATGCTTTGAACCGAATGTCGACCTAAAGACGTTCGCTGTTTTTGAGCGAACCAGTCGCAACCTTGATATCATTCTGATATTTTGAGACATTTGGAACCTTGTAAACCTTTGACAGCTAATCTTAACATTGGTTTCCTTAACTTAACCCTAATCAGCCTCTAAACCCAATCATTTCAGAATCATCAAGACTTCATCTTTGCATCTTTGCATAAAGTATAATAATGTATGGAAAAGATTATGATTATTGGTTGTTTGTTTGATTCGAGAGAAGATCAAGAGCCCGAGTTCGAGGACTTCATTGCGGATCCGACGTCAACTGCTGTATCTTACGACGCGGAAGGCAAGTCATATCCTTGTTCATCTTGAACCTATATTTTAAATGTTGCTAAAACATAACCTTGAATATAGGCAATATTGCATGTGAAAGATTGAGAATGGTTGATTTATCAATTGGCAGTACTAGACTGATTATCTGTGAAATGTGAAATAAACAAGTTTTGAGCCATGAACTATTATATGTATTTATATACTTATATTCATGAAATAAAACACCTAGCCGTGACCAGAAAAATGGTGTGGATGGCTGTAGCACTGGAGGTGCTAGACTGCAAAGGAATGCAGGCACTGAAGGTGCAGGGTTGTGGATGGTCTGGTCATTGGCATATAAGGACTAGAACCTTGTGTTGTGCGTCTAGTGGCATGAACAACGTGCTAACCGCAAGCCTGGTATGGGACAGGCCTGAATAAGTACTTATGTGGATCGTACATGAAACCCCTGCATGAGATGTGTTGTGATGATTGACTTGGAGGCTGACTCCTACTATCACTGAAGGTGATCCGATATTTGACCCAGTAATGGGAAAATGAGGTGGGGAGGAGGTTATGATACAGCCTACCACAACTGTGTTTCGCTGAGAGCCACAGGGTCAGGGGTGAATTGTAAGTGATGCATAACAAAATTTCTTGTTATCTCCACCTTGCCACTCACACATGGTTGTGAGGAGGGGTCTAATCATTTTGTTATGATAGGATGGGCTTGAAAGTGGAATATCTTGCGGGTAAATTGGTACCTCTCTGCAGAGTTAAAAATGTATTCGAATACTCCGAGCTCCCGGGTTTATAGGAGTCTGCTGCGGTGGATTAAATCCACGGGGTGTGACGCAAGTACTATTTTCTAAATAAAATATGTTTAAATCAAGATTACCCAAATGACATGTGTTGTCATGATAAGGAGTGCTGCCGTGGGCTGTCGTGTGTCGACGTGTCGCGGTAGTGCTATAATCTAGTGAACATGAATGATGATGTTATATTATGAAAAGTGCTGCCATAAGATGAGATAAGAAAGGAAAATATTATTTTACAAATATCCATAATTCTTGACTAGTCTAGGTTCATGTCATCACTACTATATGTATCTACTCTTACCTATGACTTGCTGAGTACGTAAGTGCTCACTCTTGCAACCTACAAATCAATAGACGGAGCAATCAACAATCAAGATGAAGGCGTGGAGTACTTCGTGGATCCAGAAGGAGGAGCGTCAGTCCCGTCATTTCCCTGATGTGTGTTGTTCTGCTGTCCACTTCTCTTTGTGGGTGGGTCACCTACCTTCTGCTGTGTAGATGTTATTTTGCTAAACCATGTATGCCGTGAAGGCATTGTAATCTCCTTATGTAATATCAAGGCCGGCAGGCCACACTGCTTAACTATTTTGTAAGTTACTCTGTTGCAATGTGATATACTCCTGTGCTTGACTTATCCTGGGACGTCAAGGGTATGTGTATGCTATGCATATACGGGACTAGCTGCAGCGAGCTAGGTCTCTACAGGAGTAGTCGTAGTCCCAGTCTCGGGGCGCGACACGATCCCTTTGTTCGATGCATTTTGTTACTCCTTTATATTGGTCGAAAGGGTGCCATGCCATAACTACACCAAACAGTTGTTCGGTCGGTTGGATGCGGTTTTTGGAGAACCGCTCATAACCTCCATGTAGGTTAAACACGTGTTATTCATGGATAACTGCGCGTATTAACCTCCTGACGGTTGATTTCCACGTGGAGGAATCTTCGGGATACTTGGAATATTCTCGCCATAAGGGCAGCCGGACAAATGAACCCCAAGTACCCTGGTCGAAAGTAGTCTGACCGCGGGATGTTGGCTGACTGCGCGGATATTTACTGACCGCGCGACATCCTTGACATTCTTGTCTGCGTATAGCATACAAACTTCTGACCGCGCGAAGCCTGCGGTCTGATTGCACAAAACCTGTAACCTGACCGCGCAAAGCCTGCGACCTGATCGCGCAAAGCATGTAACCTCGGGTTGATGCTTCTCAAAATGACTTGAGTTCGCACCGTCGGGCACATGTCTGGCTCGAATCTGTCTTGAACCAACAGTGCATTTATTTGAACTGACTCGGGTGTCAATCCTCGTCACTTTTCTGTACAAAACTCCTTCTATGTGCTTGTATAGACGCGCCTTTCGAACTAACCGATCGCTTTTGGTTTCATCATCGGGCAAGGTCCCATGTTCGAAATGGACCCTCAATGGATGGGTCCAATCTCGTTCCTATCCGAGGTTGGTAACGCAGACTGTTATCAGATCATCCTCGACCGTAGTCATGATCGAGGGATGTTCCAGGTGTTCGACGAACACTCCTGCCAGAGCGGATGTATTTGAGGACCCAATTTTGGATAATTGGTCTGCAAGAATGTTGTCCTTTCGCGGGATGTATTGGACTTCGAAATGACTGAAGTGTTTTTCCAATCTCCTCACTTCCCCTAGGTAATGAGCCATTGTCTCATCGGAGGTGCTGTACTCCTTGGTTACCTGGTTTATGACCAGCTGTGAGTCTCCCCTCACCACTAATCAACGGACTCTGAGGAATTTTGCTGCCCAGAGCCCTGCAATAAGACCTTCATACTCTGCTGCGTTGTTGGTCGCAACAAAGTGTAGTTCAAAGACAAACTTCAGCTGTTCACCCTGAGGCGTGACTAAGACAACTCCAGCCCCTGAGTGTTGAAACTACGAGAGCCGTCAAAGTACATTGTCCAGTGATCAGGGCATTCCAAATCCTCGGGTGCCTGCACAGGTGGCTCAGGATTAGTCCATTCGACCACGAAGTCGGCCAGGACTTGAGACTTGACCGCTGTGCGAGGCGTGTAGATGTCGAACGCTCCAAGTTCGACAGCCCATTTGGCAATCCAACCAGATTTCTCTGGATTGCGGACAATGTCTCCCAATGGAAAAGATGAGGGTACTATGATCTTATGTGCTTGGAAGTAATGTCATAGCTTACGGGAAGCCATCAGTAGTGCGTAAAGTATCTTCTAGACCTCAGGGTATCGCTCCTTAGTACCATGAAGTACTTCGCTTACATAGTAGACGGGTTTGTGCACACCATCTCTATCTGCGATCAAAACAGTGCTGACCGCATGTGGCGTGGCCACCAAGTAGAGAAGTAATGGTTCTCCTTTGTCGGGAGAAACCAAGACCGGCGGATTAAATAGATACGCTTTTACCTCCTGAAATGCCTTTCCGCCCTCATTAGACCATGTGAAATTGTGGTTTTTGCGTAGGGCTTTGAAGAACGGTAGTCCCCTTTCGCCTAGTCGCGATATGAACCGACTTAATGCCGCCATGTGACCTGCTAGACGTTGAACATCCTTGATGGTCGAGGGAGACCTCATCTGTTCGATAGCCCTGATCTTTTCAGGATTGACCTCGATTCCTCTGGAACAAACAAAAAAACCAAGAAGTTTTCCTGATGAAACCCCGAAAGAACATTTCTCCAGGTTTAATTTTATTCCATATCGATTTAAATTACAGAAGGTTTCAGCGAGATCGTCTAAATGAGACAATCTTTTTGAACTTTTTATAACCAAGTCGTCTACGTAAGCTTCAAGATTACGCCCCATCTGGGAAAGAAAGGTCTTTTGCATCAAGCGCTAGTACGTGGAACCTCCGTTCTTGAGACCGAACGGCATTCTGACGTAGCAGTAGGTGCCGAACGGTGTGATGAAGGCAGTCTTCTCTTCATCTTCTACCGCCATGCTAATTTGATGATATCCCAAGTAAGCGTCCAGGAAACTCATCAGTTCGTAACCTGCAGTAGAATCGACTAGCTGGTCGATGCGGGGAAGGGGAAGTCGTCCTTCGGACAAGCACTATTGAGGCTGGTGTAGTCGACGCACATGCGCCACTTGCCATTTGACTTGTGGACCGGATTTGCAAGCCATTCCAGATGATCGACTTCGCGAATAAACCCGTCCTTTTGGAGTTTATCCAACTCCTCTTGGATGGCTTCCTACCGATCCACAGCAAAACGGCTGAGCTTCTGCTTTATTGGTCACTGTCTAGGTGAAATTGCTAACCTGTGCTGGATTACTTCCCTTGGGATACCGGGCATGTCGGATGGTTTCCACGCAAACACATCTGCGTTAGCCCGGAGGAAAGCAATGAGCTCGAGTTCCTATTTGTCATCCAGGCCTGACCCAACCAGAATTGTCTTGGACGGATCATCTGGGTACAATGGAACCAACTTGAGTGTTTCGTCTGGTCGAGGAGTAGCCTTGATCGTATCAATGGACACTATGGCGATCTAAGCATCTCGGAGGGGAAGTTGGTCCACCATCTCCAGGGATAGCCGATCACACTTCAATGCCACGTTGCGAGTACCTCGGATCGAGATAACACCCTTGGGGTCAGGCAACTTGCCGCACTGATAAGCGTAGTGCGTAGCCATTATGAATTTAGCAAGAGTTGGCCTGCCAAAGATTGCGTTGTAAGCCAAATCACAAACAATTACATCAAAAGTAACTAATTCTATTTAGAAGTTATCTGGTTCTCCCAGCATGATCGGGAGCACCACCTGTCCCAATGGCATCATAGAGGGACCAAGAATTATCCCATAAAAGATGGATTATGGCCTTGATTTTCGAATGAGGAATTTGCATCTCGTCGAGTGCCTTGACCAATAAGATGTCCAAGGAGCTGCCTCCGTCGATCAGGACCCTTTCGACTCTTGCATTACTGATAATCGGAGTAATTACCGGAGGTACCCTCAATGGTCGAGTAAGCCCCGCAGGACAATCAGAGCGATCAAACGTCAAAGGTGTATCTGACCAACGGGGGTACTGAGGTTCACCAAGGGAAGTCTCCGTTTGGTTGACCTCCCGATAAAAGGCTTTAAATTGCCTCTTAGAAACAAAATAGGAGGAACCTCCGGAAATAACATTAACATGATTACGAGGTACCTGGTAAGACATCTCTTCGTCCCCGTCGGTGTCTCTTAGCCCGCAAGCTTGTTCCTTAGTTGGTAAGCTCGGCATAGGTCCAGTCCCCTGTTAGAAGTCATCCAACTGCTTCAACCAACTCCTGCAATTCTTGAGGTTGGGACCTGTCGAGTTGTGGAGCGGACACCACTTCTTGCCTTCCTGTGGGTTAGTCGACTTCTCCGGCTGGTCGGCACTACGACCACTGGAAGCAGTTTTATTTTTAAACAAATGTTTGTTACCTTTGGTCGATGGAGGCTTCTCTGCGACCGCGACCTCCCAGTACTGTCCAGATCGACTCCTTTTTGACTTCTTCGACCTCACGCCTGATGAAGATTCCGGCTTCTTGCTTGAATCCTCCCTTTTAACATCCTTAAGACCTGGTTGTGGCGGTAGGTTACCTTTATCAACCATCCAATTCCATTCAACAGCCTCGGCTGCATCAGAATATCGATCAGCAATATCAAAGAGATCGGCTACTGATCGAGGAGGATGGATGAGCAAATCTTCGGTGAATCTTCGATATCGAACGGCGTGTTTAAATGCCCTGATAACAGAGTTATCAGATATGTTTGGGATGGTATTTCTCACCCCGACAAATCACTTGACAAATTGACGAAGGGTTTCGGTCGAAGTTTGCCATAGTTGATGGAGGTTGTCCTCTTTACCCGGCTTCTGATAACAATTTTAGAAATTATTGAGGATGGCATCACAGAACATTTCCCAGTTATAGATCGAACCCTCAGGTTAATTGAACAACCAGGTTCTTGCCGGTCCTTCAAGGACTGTAGGCAGATAGTTGGCCATGACCCGGTAATCGCCGCCTGCTGCCTGGATGGTAGTGATGTATATTTGGAGGAACTCGGATAGATTCTGAGTCCCATCAAACCTCTCTATGGCCCCTGGTTTAAACATGTCTGGCCAAATGACCACACGAAGGCCGGGCGAGAAAGCTTTGCAACCAACATAAGGCCCGTGAATGGACCTGCGATTCTTGACTTGGTCACGGGCGACCTCCCGCAAAGGAGAGGTCACTCGTGGTCCTGAGCGAGAGTGGATAGGAATTCGTTCCCTATCACGAGAATCCTCCGCCCACTTGGCTTTGTCATGCCGAGACGGGACGGGCGGTGGACGATTACGTCTGCCAGAACCAGAGTTAGAGCATTATCGGTTATGGGAACGTGTTGCTGATCGGGAAGAGGCCATTGGAGTCGCCTTGGATGCGACCTCATCCAACCTCTCCGCCAGGATTCTGGCGAAGGCCCGTTTCTGTGCATTCGTGACAGTATGAGGAAAATTACGCAGGACCTCCGCGATAGACTGAAGCTAGCCATGCGTACTTCTCCTAGGGGCACCAGTGTCACCGTCTCTTCGTCCGCCGGCAAACGTTCCGGGGGTAAAGATGGTGTCTGGTCACGCCTACAACCACGTGATCGGCGGGAAGAACTCGGAGCAGCATCGTAACGAGCCTGCGCATTTTGAAGAGCCTCTAGGGTCGTTCTGCGAAGTACGTTGTCTTGTTGCTCGCGATCTTGATCTTCCTTTTGTTTGCGTTCCTGTTCTTCCCTAGCAGCCTGTTGATCGGGAGTTTCTTCTGATAAGGCAGCGAATTGTCTAGGGAGCGAGGTTGCCGAGGGAGAAATAATCTCCGTTTGTTCCGAGTCAGACTCGAAATCAAAAAGACGATGGAGGTTATCAGGGTCAAACCTCCCCGGGCTAATCTCCTGGTCAGCATCGATCTTACCCTCAGCAGGGTCATACGATGGACCGGATTCAACCTCTAACGTATAAAGAACCTCAGTAGGCTCGGGTTCTATGTTGATCGCCTCCTGGTCGATAAACATGACCTGAGTGGTTTAATCGACCTCCGGGAGGTCTTCGCCTCCGGTTTCCTCCATCGGAATAGGATCACTAGGTGAAGGCATCTAGATGTGGGCATAATCCTCAAGATCGAAGTCGTTCTCGGAATGATATGCTCCAGACATTATTCACCGAACCTTCGGATAGAAATTAGGACGCCTTGAGAAAGGCCCCACGGTGGGCGGCAGCTGTCGACGATTCAGACTCGGGGTCCTTAGTCGAACTTATGCTGAATTTTGTGAGTTGTGAGACCTTTCAAGGTGTCCCTCTGGGAAGGGATGATGAACCAAAGTCAGTTGGAGCACAGAGAAATTTATACAGGTTCGGGCCCTCGATGGTGGGAGTAATAGCCCTACGTCCTGTTGAGATTTCACTATGTGTAGGAAAAAGGATTACAAAGTTGTGGAAAGAATCTTCACAGGTGAAGATCTTTCCCATGCGGTTATATAAAACACTGTTGGAATGGCCTATGAAAGCTAATCGATTTCTTCCGATGTCTTCTATTGATGTGTCATCACACACTCTCGTCTGATGCATTAGCCCACCCTTTTATACTGGTTGAAAGGGCGCCAATGCAAAACGGCTTCGAAGAGATGCTCGGGTGCAGTTTTGGTAACTGCATTTAACTTCCACGTAGGCTTAACACGTGCAATTAAGGAATAATTGCACATATTAACCTCCTGACGGTTGTCTCCGTATGTGGAAGAATCTTCGGGATACTCGGGATATGCTTGTTCTAAGGTCTAAGCAACCCCGCGTCTCCTAGTCGAGGGTATTCTGACCGCGTGTTGTTTGTAGTCATCTCACCGTGTATTATCTGTGACCTTCTATCCATGCATCGCATACAGGCTTCTAACCGCGCACTATCTGCAGCCTGATAGCGTAGATCCTGCGACCGTGTGTCCGTGTTTCCCATGACAGCTGAGATCATATCAATGGACACTCACCGGGTTCGAATCTGTCTTGAACCAAATGTGCATTTATTCTGAAATAGCTCGGGTAACAATCCTCGTTAGCGGAGTTAAACAAACTCCAAGTAGCCGGGTTTATTCAAGAAGTCGAACATCCGGAATGTCCCACAAAGCCGGTCATGGTCCGTATGTCAAATGGTCAGTGGCGCATGTGCGTCGATTACACCAGCCTAAACAGTGCCTGCCCGAAGGATGATTTTCCCCTTCCCCGCATCGATCAGTTGGTCGATTCTACTGCGGGCTGCGAACTGTTGAATTTTTTGGATGCTTACTCAGGATATCATCAAATTAGCATGGCAGAAGAAGATGAAGAGAAGACTGCCTTCATCACACAATTTGGCAACTACTGCTATGTCAGAATGCCATTGGTCTCAAGAACGCCAGTTCCACGTACCAGCGCTTGATGCAAAAGACCTTTTCTTCCCAAATGGGGTGTAATCTTGAAGCTTACGTAGACGATTTGGTTGTAAAAATCTTGAAAAGCTCGACGCATTTAGATGATCTTGCTGAAACCTTTTGTAATTTAAACCTATTTGGAATAAAATTAAACCCAAAAAAGTGTTCTTTCGGGGTTTCATCTGGTAAACTGATAGGCTTTCTTGTTTGTCCTAGAGGAATAGAGGTTAATCCCAAGAAAATCAGGGCATCGAGCAAATGAGGTCTCCTTCGACCATGAAGGACGTCCAGTGCCTAACAGGTTGCATGGCGGCTTTAAGTCGATATATATCGTGACTAGGCGAAAGGGGATTACCCTTCTTCAAAGTTCTCTGCAAGCACCGTGGTTTTTCCTGGTCGGATGAAGCCGAGAAAGCATTCCAGGAGGTTAAAGCATACTTATCTAGTCCACCGGTGTTGGTTTCCCTGGTCAAAGGGGTACAACTACTTCTTTATTTGGCGGCCACACCTCATGCGGTCAGCGCTGTTCTGATCGTAGTGAGAGAGGATGTGCAACGACCCGTCTATTATGTAAGCGAGGTACTTCATGGTCCTAAGGAGTGTTACCCTGAGGTCCAGAAGATACTTTACTCGCTACTGATGGCTTCCCGCAAGCTACGACATTACTTTCAAGAACATAAAATTACAGTGGCCTCGTCCTTCCCCTTGGGAGATATTATTTGAAACACGGAGAAATCTCGTCGAATTGAGAAGTGGACTGTGGAACTTGGAGCATTTGACATCAATTTCACCCCTCGCACTGTGGTCAAGTCTCAGATCCTTGCAAATTTTGTGGTCGAATGGACTAACCCTAATCCTCCAAGGCAAGAATCCGAAGACTTGTCATGTACCGACCGTTGGACGATGTATTTTGATGGCTCTCAAAGTTTCCAACATTCGGGGGCCACAGTTGTCTTAGTAACACCTCAAGGCGACCAACTCAAGTATGGCATTCAATTACATTTTGTTGTGACTAACAACGCAGCAGAGTATGAAGGTCTTATTGCAGGGCTCCGGGCAGCGAAATTCCTCGGAGTCCGTCGATTAGTGGTGAGGGGAGACTCACAACTAGTTGTAAACCAGGTAAACAAGGAGTACAACACCTCCGATGAGACAATGGATCATTACCTGGGGGAGGTGAGGAGATTGGAAAAACACTTTAGTCATTTCGAAGTCCAATACATCCGCGAAAGGACAATATTCTCGCAAACCAATTATACAAAATTGGGTCCTCACATACATCTGCTCCGGCAGGGGTGTTCGTCGAACACTTACAGCATCCTTCGATCATGACTATAGTCGAGGATGACCAGGTGACAGTCTTCATTACCAACCTCGGACAAGAAGGGGATTGGACTCATCCATTGAGGGTCTATCTCGAACATGGGACCTTGCCCAAGGACGAAACCGAAAGAGATCGGTTGATTTGAAAAGCGCGCCTATACAAACTTATAGAAGGGAATCTGTATAGGAAGGGTACTCAAGCAGTATTCATGCGTTGTATTTCTCAAGAGGAAGGTAAATCCCTCTTGAAAGAAATCCAGGACGGTGTGTGTGTTGCGCACGCGTCATTTCGCACACTGGTCGGAAAAGCTTTCCTACAGGGTTTTCTTTGGCCTTCGACACTCGATGATGCCAAGAATTTGGTCAAGACGTGCCCCCAGTGTCAATTTCATGCCAGATAGGTTCATCAGCCCACGTATGCCTTGCAAACTATCCCATTAGCATGGCCCTCCGCGGTCTGGGGGATGGATATTGTAGGACCTATGCCACAGGCCGTTAATGGTTACAAATTTCTGTTCATAGCCATTGACACGTTCACAAGTGGATTGAGGCTGAGCCAGTCCATAATGTCACCACTGCTGCGGCATAAAAGTTCTTTCATAAGAACATCGTTACTCGATTTGGTGTTCCAAGTGGTCTCATCACTGACAATGGTTCCCAATTCACTAGAGGCCTCTTTCTGGACTATTGCGATAATATTGGAACCAAGGTGTGTTTTACTTCTGTAGCTCATCCACAAAGCAATGGTGCTGCCGAACGTGCCAATGGGTAGATATGACAAGGCATCAAGAAATGTGTTCTCGATCGCCTTAAGATGCGCTTGGGGCTTGGGTGGATGGACTCTACTCCGTTCTATGGGCACTACGCACTACCTGTAGTCAGGCCACTGGTGAGACACCTTTCTGATTGGTATACGGCGCCGAGGCGGTGTTACCTACGGAAATCCGTATTGGTTTCGTCCGAACAGATCAATTCGACCAGATTGATCAGATCGAACAATGTACCCAGGATTTAACCATCCTCGAAGAAAAGTGTGATCGAGCGTTGATACGGTCAGCAGTATATTTGCAGGCTTTGCGAAAATATCACAGTAGAAGTGTGCGGCCGCGTAGTCTTCACGTGGGTGATCTGGTTTTACGAAAAATACAAAACCAGTCTAACCGCAATAAGCTCTCTCCTCAGTGGGAAGGCCCTTATGTTGTTGTTTCAGTACCGCGACCAGGATCGGCTCGGTTAGCGATGGAGGACGGTAGAATCTTATCCAATACTTGGAACATTGATCAACTGCGCAAGTTTTACGTGTACGTTTCCCAATCTTTTTTCCTGTTCAATTAGCATGGTTTAACAAAAACGTCGTGAGTACTCTCCTTCGGCTCATGTTATGTCCGTTTTCTTTATTTGCCATATGTATACCGAGCCTGGCTTGGGGGCTGATCGCCGATGATCATCTTGTTACAAATATCTTAACCGAATTCATTGTCCGATCTCGTGGTCGCATCCAGCTAAGACATCCCTCAATAAGCCATTTCTCGACGCACACGGGACATACTGGCATGTTCCTGATCATTCGAGTGGCTGCCAGTTTGTAATTGTTGCGTCTAGGCCTTTATGCCTAACCTAATTTTGATGATTAATGAAAACAAAGTGTTTCAGATTAACTATGCTTCTGAGATTTTTGATCCAGAGCTTGTTCAAGAAAACACGCAAGATGATCAAGATGAACCTGACATTAAATAGAAGCACAAGGTGCAAAAGAGCAAAGATGAGACGCAAACATGAAGATGCAAAGGACCTAAGGTAATCTGAGATTTTATTTTTACCGATCTCGGTGTAAGGAGATTGATCGGTTTAGGAAAATTTGTTTTTAGTTTTAACCATACTATAAATAGGGGTTGCAAGTCCTCTCTAAATCTCCAACATGAACCGAGAAAATACTAGGTCATTGCATTGCATCTTTTTGGTTGGATTTGATTTGATTTTGGTTTTGAAAGATTTGGATTTTCAGTTGAGTTTTTGACAGCAGAGGAGTTTTTCACTTTTCTAGAAAAATCTAAGCAAATCTGGCTTTTGCTTCTGTCGACAAAAATATAGCCCTTAAAATTATCTTTCAAACGAGCTATTAAACTCTCCATTTGGACATATGGTTTTAAAATTATAACTGCTTTTATTCAGACTGACTGTCAGTTTGCTAAACTAACTGTCAGTTTGAATGTCAGTTCAGTTAAACTGATAGTTGTCCAGAGAATGTGTTTTTTGAGCTGAAATTTTTTGTACTAAACTGACTGTCAGTATGCCCATGCTGACTATCAGTTTGCATTTCGACCTCAGCTGGTTTTATCTGAGTTTCTATTTGATCTGGTCGATGTTTTGGTCGAACTAACTGTCAGTTTGGGGATTCAGTTTCCATATACGACCACAAATGGCTAGCTATTTTTTATCCGTAAATTTTGTCGGCCGTTGTGTATGTAACTGACTATCAGTTTGAGTTGCTAATTTTCAGCCCGAGCTCCAACATCTCTTTTGAGACTTGAGGCTATAAATAGGGGCTTTGAGCTCGTATTTTACACAACAAGCAGTCCTCTTCTCTCTTATACACTTGAGCATTTGTTTTCTAGTTGAAAATCTTGATCTGTTGATCAAGTGGAGAGTTTTCAGATCCACTGAGTGCTTTCATTCATTTCATTTTTCATACTTAGAGTTTCTCGGTGATTGTTTGGAGGTCTAGAGATGACCTTGCTGCTATTACTCTTGGTGAGCGCCCTCACCTAGACGGTTTGGTGGCATGGCCGTTGAGCTCTCCAATTCAGAGATTGTTAGAGAGACTCGGCACATTTGTACAAGGCATCGATGCACGCCTTTCCGGAGTAGACAAGGAATAACCATTAGTGAGAAATATCCTTCGTGGATATTGAAGAAAGACTCATACGCTAGAGTGGTTCAACGAGGATTAGGGGAGACTGGGCGAGTCTCCAAGACCTCGGTAAAAATCATTGTGTTCGTTCTCTCAATCTTTTCTTATTAATATATTGAACTGCATTTGATTCTTCTCCTTGCAAAAGTTGTTTTAAATTAAAGTTTTTAAAAGCCTCCTATTCACCCCCCTCTAGTCGACATCCTTGATCCTACACATGATATCAGAGCAAGGTCTCTTGATTAATTAGGATTTACCGCCTAAAGAGAGGATGACATCTAATGAGGGATTTTCTCTCGGTCATACCGTCGTGCGCCTATCTTTCATGGGACTAAATATCTCTACTGGAAAGTGCGCATGTCAGTTTCCTTAGAGGCCATGGGACTTGATGTATGGGACATCATTAAACTTGGTTTTACTCCTTCGGATGATCTGGCAAGTCACTCCGATGACCACAGGAGAAAACTACATTTAAATGCCCGTGCAAAAAATGCACTCTTTACCGGTTTGTCTTTAAATGAGTTCAACCGTGTAAGCAATCTCACGACTAATCACAAGGTTTGGACCACCCTCAAAGAAATCTACGAGGGCACAACTAAAATCAAAGAGGCAAAGCTGCTTATGGTGAGGCAAAGATACGAGACATTCACAATGTCATCAACCGAGTCCATGGATTCCATGTTCACTCGGTTGAATAATATTGTAAATGAACTCAAGGGGCTAGGAGTTGTTTTTACTGACCTCGACATTGCAAGAAAGATGCTCAGGGCGCTTCCAGAAAGCTTCGACACTCTGGTCACAGTGCACACAAACTCCGATCTGTTGACCACCGTGCCTACTGATCTCTATGGGAACCTCATCACCCATGAGATGCATCGGAAGGAAAAGAAGGAAGTAGTCGAACCTTCGGAAACAAAGAAGAAGGCGTTGGCTTTCAAAGCCGGCTCCAAGAACGATTCAAGCGATGGCTCCTCCGACGAAGATCTAGCTCTTATGGTAAAGAATACACAAAAACTTCTTCACAAGTTACACAAGAAGGGTGTCAACATCGACACTCGACCAAAGGGGCAGAAGCAAACTAACTTCAAGGACATCATATGTTACAGATGTCACAAAAAGGGACATATACCATCAAGATGTCCCAACAAGAACATGGCTTCAAACAACAAGAAAAAATTCTTCAAGAAGAGAAATGAAGCAACAAAAGAAGTCTTCTTTGGAGAATGGATGTCAGGAGGTGAGAGCTCTGACTCAGACTCTGACGATGAAGAAGGTTGCTCCAAGAAGCTTGCCAGACTAGCTCTCGGCTACACATCGACTAGTTCATCCCTTTCTCTTATGGATAAAGGTGATGAAAAGGTACACTCTAACGATCCTTCATATGATGAATTAGTTGAAATGATCACTGAATTAAATGAGGTTTATGGAGCTACTAAAAAGAAGTATAAAGCGCTTAAAGAAGAACATTCTTCTATTGAAAGAATCATATGAAAGTCTGCTCATTAAAGATATTACAAATGATCCACCTAAAGTAGATGTTGCCATTTCATGTGATCTAGATTCTGATACTATTTCTACTGGTCATCATATACCATGTGCTTCAAATGATATTATCTTAAATGAGAATAATGAACTTAAGGCACAAGTTGAAAAACTTGGAAAAGGTTTAGAAAACTGCTACAAAGGAAAAGTATCCCTTGATCTCATTCTGAGCAAACAGAAGTGTTCTTTTAGAAAAGAAGGTCTTGGATACTTTCCAAAGAAATGAAAGAAACCAAATACTAAAACTATTTTTGTAAAATCATGCAACACATTTTGTTTTAAATGTCATGAAACTGGTCATTCGCATGAAGCATGTCCCCTAATGACTCCAAACTATTTTGATACTTGCTACATGCTTCAAAGGTCAAGGAAAGGGTATGCTATAGCAAAGTATGTTGGCGCACCCATGCTAAATACAAAGAAGAAATCAATTTGGATGCCCAAAGCTTTGATTGCTAACATCGAAGGACCCAAAAAGGTTTGGGTACCTAAAAAGACTTGATTCTTTTGTTTATGCAGGTGAACTACAAGACCAGTGGAAAGCATTGTGTGCTAGATAGCGGATGCTCCGAACATATGAACAGCAACAAGAAATTGTTCACCTTAATAGAAGACAACTCAAGCAAAATCAAAAGATCACCTTTGGTGACAATCGTCAAGGAAATGTGGTAGTCTTGGGTAAAATTGCTATTTCAAACGATCTCTCAATTTCGAATGTTTTGTTGGTTGAATCTCTAAATTTTAATTTGCTTTCCATTGCACAAATTTGCGATGTTGGATTTCGTTGCACATTTTATCCCAAAGAAGTTTTAGTTGAAGTTTGAAAGACAATTGTTTGATTTTTAAAGGCTTTCGTTTTGGAAATCTTTATTTGGTTGATTTTCACTCCAAAGATGCATCTCTTTCAACATGCCTTGTATCTCAAACCTCAAAGGGTTGGTTGTGGCATAGGAGACTCGCACATGTTGGAATGCATCAATTGAAAAAGTTTTTAAAATGAGATTTGGTTATTGGCTTAAAGGATGTGAATTTTGAAAAGGATAAACCTTGTAGCGCCTGTCAAGCTGGCAAGTAAGTAGCTACTTCACATCAAATTAAGCGTGTTCTTTCGACATGCAAACCTTTGAAACTATTGCATATGGATTTATTTGGACTTTCTGAGTTTCAAAGTATCGGGGGTAGCAATTATGGTTTTGTGATTATTGATGATTTTACTCGATATACTTGGGTTTTCTTTATTTCTCAAAAATCTGAAACCCCCGATGTTTTCAAAAGTTTTGCAAAACGCGTTACCACTGAATTCGAACATTCCATCAAGAAAATCCGTAGTGATCATGGTGGAGAATTTGTTAATTTAACTTTGTCTGATTTTTGTGACTCGCTTGGAATTAAACACGAATTTTCAACTTCTTACACTCCACAGCAAAATGGAGTAGTAGAAAGGAAAAATCGAACACTAATAGAAATGGCAAGAACAATGCTAAGTGAGTATGATACTCCTACTCGCTTTTGAGCCGAAGCCGTGCATACTGCTTGTTATTCTATTAACCATCTTTATTTGCATCCTCTTTTGAATTTAACTCCCTATGAGCTTCTTATTGGGCGTAAGCCAAACATTTCTTATTTTCAAGTTTTTGGTTGCAAATGCTACATTCTTAAGAAAAGAAATTTTAGTGGTATGTTTCAAAGAAGAGTAGATGAAGACTTTCTAGTCAGATACTCCACCACTAGCATAGCTTATCGTGTTTTTAACAAAAATATAGGTTGCATTGAAGAATCATGTGATATAGAATTCGATGAAACTAATGGCTCTTAAAAGGAGCAAGTCTCTTGTGAAGTTTCAGGTGAAGATCTTCAAAAAGCTGTGAAGAACATCACCATTGAAGACATCAAGCCAAGAGAAGATGATCAAGAAGATGACGAGAACATTGAGAATGACGATCAAAATGTATCATCATCTCATGTTGATCCTCCAGAACCAAGTCAAGAAGAAGCAGCACAAGAAGAAGGACCAAGGCAACATCAAACCCTCACCAAGGATCACCCTCCAGATCAAATCTTGGGTGATGTCAGTAAGGGTGTTCAAACTCGCTCTCGTATTGCTACATGTTGTGAACATCATTCCTTTGTATCTTCTTTAGAACCTAAACATGTTAAGGAAGCCTTAAATGATCCTGATTGGGTAAATGCTATGCATGAGAACTTAACAATTTTTCTAGAAATGAAGTTTGGACTTTAGTAGAAAGACCCAAGGATCATAATGTAATTGGAACTAAATGGGTCTTCAGAAATAAGCAAGATGAAAATAGAGTAGTAATTAGAAACAAAGCTCGTCTTGTTGCTCAAGATTTCACTCAACTCGGAGGTTTAGACTTTGGTGAAACTTTTGCAACTGTAGCAAGGCTTGAAGATATTCGTATTCTTCGTGCTTATGCATCATGTTTCAATATGAAATTATTTTAAATGGATATTAAAAGTGCATTTTTAAATGGTGAGATATCTGAACTAGTATTTGTTGAACAACCTCCCGGTTTTGAAGATCCAAAATTTCCAAACCATGTGTTTAAATTGTCTAAAGCTCTCTATGGTCTCAAACAAGCTCCTCGAGCTTGGTATGAACGACTTAGAGACATTATTTTATCAAAAGGTTTTAAAATTGGGAAAGTTGATACAACTCTGTTTACAAAGAAAATTGAAAAAGATTTGTTCATTTGTCAGATATATGTTGATGATATTATCTTTGGATCTACTAATGAACATTTCTGTCATGAGTTTGGAGAGATGATATCTGGGGAATTCGATATGTCAATGATCGGTGAGCTAAGCTTCTTCCTTGGACTTCAAATCAAGCAACTCAAGAACGGTACATTCATGAGTCAAATGAAGTATGTGAAGGACCTGCTCAAACGCGTTGGGATGGAAGACACTAAGGCAATCAAAACCCCCATGGCGACAAATGGACATTTGGATATGGACAAAAGCGGCAAATTGGTCGATTTTAAACTCTATAGGTCTATGATTGGTAGCTTGTTGTATCTTACTACCTCTAGGTCTGATATCATGTTTAGTGTGTGTTTATGTGCTAGATTTCAATCAGATCCTAAGGAATGTCATTTAATTGCTCTTAAAAGAATTCTTAGGTACTTAAAATATTATCCCAGTTTAGGTCTTTGGTATCCGAAAGATGCAAATTTTGAATTAATTGGATATTCGGATTCTGATTATGCAAGGTGCAAGATTGATAGAAAAAGTACATCTGGTAGTCGTCAGCTGTTGGGGAGATCATTACTATCATGGTCATCTAGGAAACAGAATTCTGTAGCTCCATCTACTGCTGAAGCTGAATATGTAACTGCAGGAAGTTGTTGTGCTCAATTATTATGGATGAAGCAGACATTTTTTGATTATGGAATTAAATTTGATAAAGTGCCACTCTTGTGTGATAATGAAAGTGCCATTAAAATTACAAATAATCCTGTTCAACATTCTAGAACTAAGCATATTGAAATACGACACCATTTGATTAGAGATCATGTGGCAAAAGGAGATATTGCTGTCAGTTACATCAGAACTGATTTGCAACTAGCAGATATTTTCACCAAACCCCTAGATGAGACTAGATTTTGCTTTCTAAGAGGTGAACTGAACATTATTGATATTTCAAATGCTAGTTGATGTGATAATTGCATTACAATATATTAAAATATATTTCTATTCTCTCTCTGATCATATCTTACTTCTGGTCGAAATTGCCCAAACTGACTGTCAGTCTCCTTGTTCAGGAGCCTGGTCGTAGCCTCTAGTCGAAGTTGTTGACCATGCTGACAGTTAGTTTCACAAACTGACTGTCAGTTATGTGCATCACTTTTGGTTGTAGCTCCCAGTCAAAATCGGTGACCCACACTGACTGTCAGTCTCATACACTGACTGTCAGTTTGAAAACTCAGTTCTGTGAACTGACTGTCAGTGTTGTACACTAATTTTCAGTTCCATGTTTCTGGGTTTGGAACTGACTGTTAGTTGCGGGGTCCCAAACCCTAAAAACCTTGTTTCTTTTTCGTGTCCCTTCGCCTCCTCCTCTCGATGTCGCTGTTTCTTTGCCGTCCCTTCGTCGCCGTCTCGCCGCTGTTGTCCCTAGCCTCATCACCGGCACCTCTTTGTTGCCTTCACCGTGCGCCGCCGCTTTTTGTTGCGCCGCCACCACCACCACATCTCGCCCCACCGTTTTAGCCGCACCTCGTCGCCTCCTTTGCTGTGCCGTGTTCCTCTTCCCTCTCCTCCTCACCGTGCGTCGCCGTGCCGTGGTTCTACTCGTTGTTGCTTTACTCGTGCCTCCTCTCCATCCGTTCTGATCGTCATCCTTCGTCCTTCGTCGGCCTCTCTGTTCTCCTCTGTTCGGGCCCTTTGTTTTCTCTCCACTACTTTTGTTTTGTCATGTTAGATCAGCAGGGATCTTCTCATCGTACTGCTCGACAAAAGAATGCGGCAAACAGCCAGCATTCATCGGGTCAGCCGACCGAGTCCCGCTCCTCACCAACGCCTGAGCGCGTGCCCGTGGGTTACTCCCGGTGGCACGCGAGTCGCCTCCGCAACCTTCGCTCCACAAACCCTTATCTCTCGCCGCGTCCCACTGGTTGCGACGCGTGCGATGTCCTCACCTTCTAGACAAACCTCCAGCTAGACCTTTTCACCAGTGTTTATAACTTGTAACATCCCAATTTTAGCTACCCTTTTTGCTTGCTAGTCAGCATATTTGCGTTGGATTCTCAGATGTCTCAACCCCATTTTAATCCCTTATCTCAAAATCATGATCTTAGGTATGCCACTACCTTAATTTAAAAAGTTGGCAGCTAAACTCCGTCTTTCAGATGATTTTCACTTTTTAGTCCAAAAGTATTTTAGATTAGTCCTTTTTAGAGTTGTCAGAAGCCCAAAAAGACTAAAAGTCTCAGACCACCTCCAAATTCTGATCTGATCCAGTGATTGTCTTTCCTTTACTTTTTTGAACATTTTTTTCTTCTGCAAGAATTGTAAAATCTTAACCGAAACCCTGGTTTCAGCCTCCCCAAAGTTTTCAAACCCTAATTACCCTGTTTCCCCTAATTACTCTGTTTTCGATTTTTGTCAAAACCACCAGATCTTATCGGATTTTATCATTCTTCTCGCTAGATGAGTTCAAGTGATTTAGTGACACACATATGCAAAATCAGATCTCAAATCAGCCCTCCAGATCCCCAAATTTGCAAACACGCCCAAGATCCCGAGCAAAATCCTAGCAAATCAGCCCAAATCTTCGCAGATTAGTCCCTGGCCCCTTTTCGACCTCGACCAGGGCTTAGCCCATGTCGCGCCCCGAGCAGGCGACTACTCCTGTGGAGACCTAGCTCACTGCAGCTGGCCTCAGACATACATACCACTGACTTCCCAGGATAAGTCAAGCACAGGAGTTCATTGCAGCAGAGTAACTTACAAAATATCATTCATAAACAGTATGGCCTGCTGGCCTGGTACAACAAGAGTAGTACAATGCCTTCACGGCACAAATGGTCTAATTAAAACAAAAAGACAACTACTCGGCGGAAGCTAGGCGAAACCCCCACAGTCGTAAGAAGTTGACAGTAGAACAGCACACTTCAGGGTTCTGGCAGAACTGGCTCTTTTCCTTCTGGATCCACGAAATCTTCCGAGCCTTCATCTTGGTATTGTAGCACTCCATCTATTGTTGATAAGTTACAAGGGTGAGCACTTACGTACTCAGCAAGTCATAGGTAAGAGTAGAGATATGTATAGTAGAGATGACATGATCCTATGCTATTGAGGGAAAAGAGGTGAGAGGGTTTTTCCAAAAAAATACTTTTCTTCCAAGCTTTTGAAATCTCATGCTCATGGCAGCATTTCATATACTTAGGGCACAATCTACGTGCCTCTTAGTTATCACATGATTACTAAATTATGGTACTACCGCGACACGTCAACACATGACAGCCCACGGCAACACCCCTTATCATGACAACACATGTCATTTGGGTAATCTTGAACTAACAAATTTTAATTTATAAAACAATACTTGTGTCACACCCCGTGGATTTAATCCACCGCGGCATACTCCTAAAACTCGGGAGCACGAAGTATTCGAATACATTTTTAACTCTGCAGAGGGGTACCAATTTACCCGCAAGATATATCCACTTTCATGCCCTTCCTATCACAAGGATTGGACCCCTGACTCACTTCATACTGTGAGTGGCAAGGTGGAGATAACAAGAACTTTTGCCATGTTTCACACACAATTCACCCCAGACCCCGTGGTTTTCTTCACGCAAACCACAGTTGTGTCAGGGTTACACAGCCCCCACTAATTTGGCATCTTCCCCTCAGGGTCAGCGTGCATGATCACATCCTATGATATGTGTTGGAGCGCACCCCGTGTTAATCGTGAGTTTGTCATATAGGGGTTTCATGTGTGATCCACATACTACTTGTTCAGGCCTGTCCCATACCAGGCTTGCGGTCGGCACGTTAATCATGCCACTAGACGCACAACACAAGGTTCTAGTCCTTATATGCCAGTGACCAGATCATACCACAATCCATGCACTTCCATTGCTGGCACATCCTGTGTGACCAAGCACCTCCAGTGCTTTCACCATTCCATACCAAAATACTGGTCCCGGCTAGGGGTTTTATTTCATGAATATAAATATATATATAATATATTAGTTCATGGCTCATCATTTGATCAATTTACATTTCACAGGCATCAGCCTGATGCTGCCATTTCATAATTCAACTATTCTCAATATTTCTTATGCAATATTATTATTTTATAATCAAGGTATATTCTAGCAATTCATAACATATAGGTTCAAGATGTTCAAGAATATGACTTGCCTTCCGCGTCGTAAGAAACAACAGTTGATGTCGGGTCTGTGACGAAGTCTTCGAACTCAGACTCTTGCTCTGAACAAGGATCAAACAAGCAAACAGGCATTACAATAAATCCTACTCTTACTAATCCACTATATGCGATAATGCAAGGTGAAAGTGTCTCGGCGACACAAGATTTGGATTCTGGGAAGCAATTACGGTTAAACTATGGAAACTAGGGTTAAGATTAGTTGTCAAGGGTTTACAAGGTTCCAAAGGTTCCAAAATATCAGAGTGATATCAAGGTTGCGACTGGTTCGCTCAAAAACAGCGAACGTCTTTAGGTCGACATTCGGTTCAAGGCATCGACATAGGGTCGATGGATGATAGAGGGCTCAACTCAAGTTGTGACAGTAGAATAAAATGTAGATCACAACATCAGGAGTCTAAGGGACAAAGTTATGTTCAGTTTACATACCCAGAAGGGGTCAAACTGGCCCAATGCCATTGGCTGACATAGGCTGACAAGGGCTGACAATGCCGAAGAATGGCATTGACATGGTTTGAATAGTTTCTAGTGGCCAAAATGGGTTTTGATTCAAGCATATGGTGCACAAAGTAGTGAGGCAATTATTTGACAAAGTATTTTCTGTTTTGCATGACCAGAGGTGGGTGAACAGGGCTAATGCCACTGACTGGCATAGTTTGACATAGAGTTGACATGGCCAGAAACTAGGGTTTGCCATAACTTTTGATCTAGGGCTCCAAATGATTCACCACTTTATCTGGTAGTTAGGCATTTGTAACAGGAACAAATGTCTCAACAAGATCTAGGGCAGGAGATGGCCGGAAAGTGATGAAAACCGGCAAGAAGTTGACTGGCCTAGAGCACATGCAACATAAACAGTGCAGTAACTAGGGCATAGCTATATCTCACAATATAGGCCGAATTAGAAGTCGTGATAGAAGACAAAGTTGCTCAGAATGGTCCAAAACATCTAAATGGCAAAGTGGCTAGGGCTGGATCGGCTGGATTTGGAAGATACTAGCTGGAGAAAAGATGAACTCAAATCTGATTTGGGCATTTCTGATTTAAAGTGATTGAACTTAATTCCTTGCTTGTGTATGGTCCTCAGGGTACTAGAAATGCATTGGTGAAGTTATATTAACAGATCGCTCAATAGAGAAGCTAAATTAGTAAGTACAAGTTCATGTTCATGGCTGGAAATTGGGGGTTTTTGTTTTACAACGAATTTGTTCAAACCAATAGATCTGGGGTCTTAAGTGAGCTATTCTAAGCATCTTTCACTACTGGCTCGAAGATCAATTCAATTTAGGTGAGGGTTAATTGCTCATCGGAGTTCTAGATGAAACACGGCGATTGCCGGTGACAGAAAGCATTTGAACTAAATTCCAAGCTTGAGAAGCATGAGGGAGATGAGAGAAGCTCACTGGGGGTGTTGGATCGAAGTATGAAGCAGTGGTTGAAGCTAGCACCGAAGCTCCCTTTGCTGCTCGCCGGGGAAGAAGAAGAAGACGGCGAGTTTGAGGACTCAGGAGCTTCTGGTGGGTGTGTGATGCTTCACTGAGACCAAAGGCTATTTATAGAGGTTTTGGAGGCGATGCAACGGCTAGAAGTCCACGGGGAGTTGTAGCCGGCAAGGAAAAGATGGGATGCGACTTCACGGCGAGCTGGCGTCGAGGGGACTGGTTCAGCGGCCGTGAGAGCTTTTGCAGGTGATGAGAAGGTGAGCTGACGGCTGGCCGCGGTGAGTTCTCCACGTGGCTAAGCTTTCCTGCTAGAGCCGTTGCCGGTGGCGTGCAAACGGGAGAAACAGCTGGCTGCGAGTTGCGCCGGGGAAGATCCACAGTGGCCAACGGCGAGCACACACGTGGCAGCAGGCGAAGCAACCAGCAGTGGCGCGCTCGAGGTCGAAGGCTCCCGTGCTCGTGCGCTTGTTCCAGGTCGTGGTCGATGGCAGTAGCTCGAGGTCGAAGCAACAGTAGCTGGTCATTTGCACTGGTTCTGGTCGTGAACTGAGGTGAGGTCGAATCCAGGGGTATAATTGTAATGATTTCGGTTGAAAAGTGGACTGATTTGTAATTTTGATCTTAGAGGGGTTTAATTTGGGATTTGATTTCATGGCTGAGTATAATATTTCTATTAATACTCATTTAGCTCAAATCTGGAAAAAATTTGATAAGGTTTGAGGGATTTCACCTATTTTTGAAAATAGGGTAAAATTAGGGTAAAATAGATCTGGATTTTGTCGATCTCGAATTCTGGTAATTGGAGTGAGATTTTGAAGTTTAAACAGAAGGGAAATCTGTAATAAAAAGCATTTGGGAGGTGTTCCCTGAAGAAATTCTGAGGTTGGAGTTGATTTGTGAATGTTAGCCTTTTCAGGCTCCAGGTAAACAGAGAAAGGACTAATTCGCAGTAAAATTTGGACTAAACTGCGAAAAGTACTTAGATGAAACAATCTGGTTCCCAACTTTTTGAAGTAAGTTGAGGATATACCTAGGAACATATTCCAAAAGATACTTGAGTCTGGATAGGGTTAGATCATGATAACTCAGTTATCTGGAATCTGGGGTAAGGGTAAATCTGAATTTCCTGTTTTCGAAAACAGAAAGAGACTTAGATACTGGGAGTTAGGGTTAGAATTCAATTTGGTTCCTGAAGACTTTTATCTTCAGAATAACTGGTAGGTTAAATCTGGATGGTCAGATCTTGATCTGGATCTAGAGAATAGATTTGGAGATTTTTAGGGTTTGGGGGAGATTAGGGTTAAGCTGATCTGGCTACAACTTACAGGGATACATGCATGCAGGATTTTATGCAAAAACTTTTCACCCCCAAAACCAGGGTGTTACAAGCCTACCCTCCTTAAAGAAATCTCGCCCCGAGATTTACCTAGAGAAGAGAAAAGATGGGGATAGGTCTGAAGCAAATCTTCCTCTTTTTCCATTGAACTTTGCACAGCTTGATCTTCTTTCTTTGAAGTTGACGCTCATCTCTGGCTACAATCCGGAGTGGTTGCTCAAGGTAGGTGAGGTTCTTCTGCAACGAAATACCAAGAGTTTCTACCCGGTCCGCGGGTTCTTCCAGGCATTTGCAAAGTTGAGAGGCATGGAACACATCATGTACTCCTCCAAGTTCTGATGGTAGTTCCAGTTTATAGGACACTTTGCCCTTTGAGTACCTTGAATGGTCCGATACGTTCCTTCCTCCTGACTCATCCCAATGTAATGGGGTTCTGCACTTTTGTCCATATAAAGCTTCAAATGGTGCCATTTACAGACCAGTCTGATAACTGTTGTTATAGGTAAATTCTGCAAATGGTAAGCATTTTTCCCATGAAGTCCCATTATTCAAAATGCAAGCTCTTAGCAAATCTTCCAGGACCTGATTTACTCGTTCAGTCTGCCCACCTGTCTGTGGGTGATATGTCGTGCTGAACTGCAACTGGGCTCCCAAGGTTTCATGAAGTTGGTCTCAAAAATTTGAGGTAAACTGACTTCCATGATCTGAGATTATCTTCTGAGAGTCGGCCTTGATCCTCTAGCATGTGTTACATCTCACAATGTATGCTGCAATTTCTTTCTTCATATCGACCTACCAAAATCGTGTTTTCAAGTCCTGATACATCTTGGTGTTACCAGGGTGTATTGAGTATGGAGTTTTATGAGCTTCATGCAGAATCAGCTCCTTGAGGTCTGCGCTTTGAGGTACACAGATCCTTCCTTGTTACCATACAATTCCTTGTTCATCCTCAGAAAAATCTCGAGCCTTACCTAACTTGATTCGGCCCTTGATCTTGCAGATCTCTTTATTTTCCTTTTGAGCACTCTCTATTTGTTCCTTGAGTCAGGATATTACTGTGAGAGTGGTTAACCTTCCTGACGGTACCACTTCTATCTCTAGTCCTTGCAATTCCTGCTGTAAGTGTGGGTTATTCAACACAACTTCTTGTAAAGTGTAGGCCTTTCTACTCAAAGCGTCTGCTACCACATTGGCTTTTCCTGGGTGGTAGAGAATGCTGAGGTCATAGTCCTTGATTAGCTCTAACCAACGACGTTGGCGCATGATGAGTTCTGTCTTGGGTGAAAATATACTTGCGATTCTTATGATTCGTGTAGATTTCACACTTATTTCGAAGCAAGTAATGTTGTCATATCCTCAAGGCATGTACTACCGCTACTAACTCCAAGTTATGAATAGGATAGTTTTCCTTATGCAGCTTTAGCTGTCGTGAAGCATAAGCTACCACTTGGCCTTTTTGTATCAACACACAGCCTATGCTTAGCTTCAAAGCATCACAGAATACTTCGAAGTCATCTTTACTATCTGGCAATGTGAGGACTGGTGTGGTTGTTAACTTTTCCTTAAGTTTCTGGAAACTTTCTTCGCACTTGGCGGTCCATTCAAATGTGACTTCCTTCCTAAACCGATTGGTAAGGGGTTTAGCAATCTGAGAAAATCCTTCAATAAATCTCTGATAGTAATCCTGCAAATCTCAAAAGATTCTGATCGCTGACACGCTGGTAGGTTGTTACCATTCCTTGATTGCTGAAATCTTGGCGGAATGAACCAAAATTCCTTCCTTTGTCAGAATATGTCCAAGAATGAGATCTTTGTCATCCAAAATTTCGCACTTGTCGGATTCGGCATATATAGAATTTGCACTCTCTTAGTCTTCTCAAGTCCTTGTGCAAGTGCCGCTTATGTTCCTCTGGACTTCTGGAGTAGATGAGGGTGTTGTCTATGAGCACAATGACAACTTATCAAGATAATCCGTAAATGTGTTGTTCATGACGTTCATGAAGGCTCTGGGCATTAGTTAGTCCAAAGGTATTACAGTAAACTCGTACAGCCCGTATCTTGTAGTGAAAGCAGTCTTGGTTATGTCCTTCTTCCTGATTTTCAGTTGGTGATAGCTTGACTTTAGGTCTATCTTGGAGAATATTCTGGTTCCTCGAAGTTGATTGAATAGTTCATCATTCCTTGGCAGTGGATACTTGTCCTTAATGGTCATCTCATTCAGCGCTTGGTAATCCACGCACATCCTTAGAGTTCCATCTTTCTTCAACAGCATTGGGGCTCCCCAAGGTAAAGCACTAGGTCAGATAAATCCTTTACTCTCCAGTTCCTCTAGCTGACTTTTCAACTCTTCTAAGTCTGCTACTGGCATCCTATATGATCTCTTAGCTATAGGTGCCGCTCCTGGTTTAAGCTCAATGGTAAACTTTATCTCCCTATCAGGTGGCATCCCTGGGAGTTCTTCTGGGAATACGTCCGAGTATTCCTGTACTATGGGCAATTGATTCAAGCATACCTTCTAAAGTGCTTGAATAGACCCTTGTAGTTTCTCGACTAATGACTTGTCCACATGGAACAAGACTTTCTTTCCTTGGTTACTAACAAGGCTTAGAGTTTTCCTCTCTCAATTCACTAGACTTTTATGTTGGGATAACCAATCCATTCCCAATATAACATCTAGGCCTTGCAGTTTTAAGACTAATAGGCTAGCCATAAACTCTTCCCCTTCTACTCTGAAGGTTATATATGAGGGCAAGCTGAATATACAGGCAACTTAGCTCCTGGGGTCTGTATAACCATAGAGTACTCTAGAGGTACCATATGTATTCCCACTTTAAATGCAAAACCTTCTGATATGAATGAATTTGTAGCTCTAGGATCAACAGTATTAAAGCAGATGTAGATTGGATCAAGAATCTACCTAGGAGAATGTCGGTGGCGTTGGTTGCTTCTTGAAGAGAGGTGAAGTTTAATCGGCCTCCTCGGCCTGACATTTGTCCTCTTCCTCTTCCTCGTTCTCGGCCTGCTATGGTTCCTCCTCTGTTGGGCGAACTTCCTCTGGGGCTCTGCAATGGTGGTGAAGCTGTGGTCCTGGATGTCATCGTCGGTGTTCCAGCTTGTGATCTTGCTATTGACGTTGGGAGCTGAATCCAAGGACAGCTGTCTTTGCGGTGTCCATACTGTCCACAGTGAAAACACTGAGTTCTAGCATGAGGGCAGTCCCTTTGGTAGTGAGCTCCTTTGCAGCTTGGACATGACGGTGTTGCCGGTGATCTTGGTGCTTGGTAGACTGGTCGGAAATTGGGAGATGTTGGGGCTCTTCCCATGGTTGGGTTGGCTGGCGGCTGTGCTTGATGTAGCATCTTCCTTTTCCGACTTTCTTCTCCTATGCTCCTCTTTTCTTCCACCTTCAATACCCGACTGACTAAGGTTTGGAACTCTGAAAATTCGTGGGAGGCAACCAGCAGTGGCGCGCTCGAGGTCGAAGGCTCCCGTGCTCGTGCGCTTGTTCCAAGTCGTGGTCGATGGCAGTAGCTCGAGGTCGAAGCAACAGTAGCTGGTCGATTGCACTGGTTCTGGTCGTGAACTGAGGTGAGGTCGAATCCAGGGGTATAATTGTAATGATTTCGGTTGAAAAGTGGACTGATTTGTAATTTTGATCTTAGAGGGGTTTAATTTGGGATTTGATTTCATGGCTGAGTATAATATTTCTATTAATACTCATTTAGCTCAAATATGGAGAAAATTTGATAAGGTTTGAGGGATTTCACCTATTTTCGAAAATAGGGTAAAATTAGGGTAAAATAGATCTGGATTTTGTCGATCTCGAATTCTGGTAATTGGAGTGAGATTTTGAAGTTTAAACAGAAGGGAAATCTGTAATAAAAAGCATTTGGGAGGTGTTCCCTGAAGAAATTCTGAGGTTGGAGTTGATTTGGGAATTTTAGCCTTTTCAGGCTTCCAGGTAAACAGAGAAAGGACTAATTCGCAGTAAAATTTGGACTAAACTGCGAAAAGTACTTAGATGAAACAATCTGGTTCCCAACTTTTTGAAGTAAGTTGAGGATATACCTAGGAACATATTCCAAAAGATACTTGAGTCTGGATAGGGTTAGATCATGATAACTCAGTTATCTGGAATCTGGGGTACTTAGGGTAAATCTGAATTTCCTGTTTTCGAAAACAGAAAGAGACTTAGATATTGGGAGTTAGGGTTAGAATTCAATTTGGTTCCTGAAGACTTTTATCTTCAGAATAACTGGTAGGTTAAATCTGGATGGTCAGATCTTGATCTGGATCTAGAGAATAGATTTGGAGATTTTTAGGGTTTGGGGGAGATTAGGGTTCAGCTGATCTGGCTACAACTTACAGGGATACATGCATGCAGGATTTTATGCAAAAACTTTTCACCCCCAAAACCAGGGTGTTACAGCCCATTTCCAACCATGACCAGAGGCCACTTCGACCGCGACCAGTGCCGTTCGCCGAGAGTCGCCTCCGCAATCTTCACCGCCGGCCAACTTTCGTCTCCACCTACGGTCGTATCCGACATGTCCTCACGTGGTGCTTACGTCGGGCCAAAACCCTCCACTGTGGCGACGACCGATGACCGCCAGCAACGGCGTTCTTCTTGTGCGCGTGCGTGCCTGCTGTTCTCAGAACTTTCTTGCCACTTCGCCGCCATGCCGAAGCTAGCCAGCCCGTCGTTCTGCCCCAGCCAGATACGGCGGGATTTTCTCCTCTGGCAAAGCCACTACCGTGTCCCAACGCCGTGCACGCCGTCTCGATCTTGCTCCGACACCAGTCAAGCATCCCTCGTTCGATTTGCTTCAACTTTTGAGGACACCAGCCACTGCCTATATAAGCCCTTCCCCTCGCCCAGAGCTCTTCACACCACTCCAGCAGCCACATAGCTTTAGCGCTCGCGTCTGTTCTTCGTCTCCGGTGAGCCCAGTTCGGGGAGCACGGTGAGAGTGCTCTCCACTACATCTTCTTCCTAACTGACCACACCCGTGAGTAGTCCTCGTCTACCTTGTCATTCTGTAGCACTTATTTGAGTTCTGTTGCACCTCATCGCCGGTGATCGCCGGAATCCCCTTTTTCTCTGTTTTAGCAATGCACTTTGATTTTGCTCAAATTAGCCCTCGAATCTATAGAGTAGTATGGTCAGTAAGCCAAACCTAGTAGGCCTGTAAACTTGGATTTCGAATTTGGCCTCAAATCGAGAGCTTTCCCCTTTTTGTACGCCACCAGTGACCGGGCTCACGTTGCCAGGCCACACCGGCGACCCTCCGGCCAAATTGGCTGTGCCTTTAGCTTCTCCATATCCCTCAGCTATTCTCCAAGCAAGGTATCGAGTTCATTTGCACTGTGACCGAAACCCCCTAATCCAGAGCTTTCTTCCCCAGCGCCGGCCGCCGGAATTTGTCCCCGGCCCATCTAGCCAATGTCAATTTGTCACTTAGCTAGGTATCAGTGTCCTGAGCATTTCATTCCACTAGCCTGATCTCTGAATCTGCCCAGATCAAGAGTTATACTCTTGCCAAGTTCCTGTCTAGAGCCGTGCCTGTGCCGTGTCACCACCGTAGTTCATTCCCGTTGTTCGTCACCGTCCGACCATCTTTTGCCCTGAAACCACCGCCAATGTGTCCCTGGCATCCACGCCTACCTCCTAGACATAGTTGGCGAAGAGTTTGAAGCCCAGAACCAGATTTACGTCTCTGCCCTAGTTTTTGACAGTGTCAGTGCAGTGTCGGTGCATGTCAGTCACTGGCATTAGCCTTGTTTGACCCTTTCTATATGAGCAATTGAAATGCCACTTTCTCCACTAGGCTCCTAGAGCCATGTTCTACAATTTTCTCTACTGTCACATCTCCGGAAAACCCACCTAGAGCCAACTTAAGGCTAGGTCTAGCCGTGGACCGAATGTCAGCCTTTCGACGTTCAACTCCTTTTGAGCCCATCTCTTCAATCAGCACCCAAGTGGCTTTGTCCAAACCTTTCCCCTGCACGCATGATATGTTTACTTATTATTTTCTATTGCAACTATTTTTGTATGCTTATATAATGTATGTGTGTATTATTTGTATCCGCCGTGGAACCAGAGGTTGAAGGAGTGAAAGAGATCTTTGAAGAATCGTCTGAGCAACTAGGCCCCTCACTGTAAGGCAAGTCTCAAACCCTTGATCATCTCTATCCTAATATTTTGAAATGAAGTATGTTAGCTGTTTTCAAATATATGCATGCCTTATATTTTGAAATGAGAATTATGTTCAAATAAAGTGATTAGATATGACCTAAATGATTGTGAAGCCCCTTTTGTCATTGAATATCCATGCACCCTTGTCACCCTCGAATATCATGCTTAGGCTACGCTTATACTCAAGATTATGTGTGAAATGCTAAATGGTCACATGTGAGAGAAGTATATTCAAAACCCCTTTTTGTGAAAGAAAATGTGATTGGAATCAATAGTGAGGATGGTTTAATTGGTTGGTGCTGTGTGCGCACTAGGAATGTGAAAGACTCCTCACTAAGGATTCATAAGGACAAGAACCTTGTGTTGTACTTCCATGCGGCATGAAAAACGTACCAACCACTTGCCTGGTATGCAACGGGCGCAACATAGTAGCTTTCTCAGTATTAGCTTTTCCCTGCAATGGTTGTCAGTCCGGTTTCTCGAGAGGAACTGGTGGGCCACTGAGGGCCATGAGTGATGTGAGAGCAAAAAAATAAAGAGAGGATAAGGTGTAAGAAGGAAGACGCCCTACGCCTGGATTAAGTCGTGCGCGACTGTAATCAAGAGAGGATATGTGTCTTGCGAGACAATAGACCAAGGCTAGGAAGAATTGGCTGTGGGGAGAACGTACAATGGTACTGAGGACTGAAATGTCCATTTACTGGGAAGGGAATTGTTAATGCTAGGACTGTAAACTGTTGTGTGATCTCGGCCTTGTCACATGCGTAAAAGTCGCATGGAGCTGATCCGACTTGAAAGCTGAGTGATCGATGGATTAAGGTGGTACCCCTTTGCAAAGTTATAAAAAGTATCGGATACTCTGAGATCCCAGGTCATGGAGTCTGTGCGCGGTGGATTCTATCCACGTCGATGCAGCACAAGTAGCTTTTGGGAAAGTTTTTCATAAAAGGTGAATAAAGTGGTGACTCATGGAGACCGCCACGCATAACATCTTCTGAAAATCTAGCTTAGGATTTTAAAAGCCTCACTTTTGAAAACAAAAACCTTTTCTTCAAATTAAGAGTGAAAATCTATTCTATTCCTATATATAAAGCCAAGACCTATTTCCTTGAGAACCCCTCATCTATATACCTGCATTCTCATAATGAGACTTGTTGAGCATCGTGTAAAAACATGCTCACCCTTGCCTTTGCACACAAATTCAGAAGAGTGGATTCGAGGATCCTGATACCTTTGGCCTTGAGCACCAAGAAGAGGAAGGAACCTTTCCAGAAGATTTGAGCTTCTAGGAGGGTCATGAGCCAAGTTGAGTCCGATGTGGTGAAGGCCCGAGCTGAACCACTGCAGAAGGAAATGAAGACCTTTGTTGTTGCTTTTGTGTTATTTTTCTGTGTCCGGTACTTCGATACCGATTCTTTTTTATTCTTGATCTTGAAAAACTCCCTACTTTTATATCAACTCTAATTAATGCCATTCTTGGCATTATGATAATGTAATAGTGGTCCTCGTGACATTGTACTTGTTTTATCTACCTGCTTTATTGTTTAAAAGTAAATCCTGTTGTTTTGAGCTTGTGATCTACCTTTCTGAGTGCAACCCACCTGGGCGGTTGCCACCGGATTCATCAAATGAGTGTCCCACATAGCTGCGTCCCCATATTCACCCATCGCTCCCTCTCCTGGCAGACAATCGCGTCTCGCACAGGCATCGTGTCCCTGGCGGACTCCTTTCCTTCTGTCGGGATCCGTCACCTTGTCGCCGACTCCTCCCTTCACTGGGCTGATGAGCCCATCCGCCAGTTCTACTCCACCGTCTTGATCTCTCCCCAGCGCGACTTCATCACCTTCATGACAGGCCTCCAGGTCCACACTGTCACGAAGGAGCAGATTGAGACTGCGCTTGGACTGGTTCGCCCTCCTTCTAGCCACCAGCTCCATACTCTCCCTGACCTCGAGCATCGGGAGGTGGTCATGCTTTACTCCGGCCCCTTCCAGCTCCGTCACATCACTGGCCTGCGCCGCGATGTTGACCTGGCTCTGCGGATCCTCTGTCTCACATTGGTCCCCATCAGCAGAGACAGGGCCAGGGTCACTTATCTCGCCCTCCATGTGTTGATCTCCATCTTCCAGGAGGAGCCATTCGATGTTGCTGATCTCATCATCAGTGAGATTCAGCACGTCCTTCTCTCTCCGCGCCGTCAGCTGATATACGCTTCGTATATCATGGCGGTGCTTCTGCATATCCGGGCTGTCGACACTAAGCTCCCGCGGCCCCATCATCCCCTTCTCTTTTACCCTCCGAGCCAGGCCGATCGCCGTCTTGGTGCCTGGCCTGCTGCTACTGCTGGCCCTGACTCTCTCGCATCTGATGAAGATCCTGCGAGGGAAACGAAGGATGAGGCTCCAGTTCAGGAGTCTGCTCCAGCACCGGCTGCAGAGACAAGCACTGGATCTTCCTCCGCTTCAGCTTCTCAGCTCGATCAGGTGATCCAGGTACAGTAGCAGATACTGCGCACCCAGGCAGTGCACCATCAGATCCTGCTCAGCTTGCTTGCTAAGCAGGAGGAGCTCTTGAGCCGTCTGCCTGCTTCAGCTTCTCCGGCTCCTCACAAGAGGGCCCTCCCAGATACAACTTCACCAAGCTCAACTTCAGTCCCTGCGGCTCCAGCTCCTACTGCACCGGCCTCCGCAGCCCCTGTTGTCACTCCTCCAGCTTCACCAGCCGTCGACGCGACTGGATCTTCCACAGGCTCCGGGGATACAACTATGCTAGGCTTTTCTGATTATGAGCATTAGGCTCTTTTTTTCTTGTTTTTGCTCCCTTTTGTGCTTGATGCCAAAGGGGGAGAAGTATTTGATATATATATTTCTGTTATGGATGGTTTTGGATATACTTATGTCATGGAGATATTGTTATGTTTTATTATATGTTGAATGGTTATTGATGTCCAGATGTTGGTTTATTATATATATCTGTGATTTTGGATATGATGGTTTATGGATGAGTCTCTAATATGATGTTTTGTGATGCTCTGATATTGGTATGATGATGTGTATATGTGATATATGTCTATGCTCTAATATATATGTGTTGGTTTATGCTATGATACATTTTGATATAATGTGATAGGGGTGTGTGTATTGTTTACGCTCGGAACCTATGCATACACTCAGGGGGAGTATTTTATTTATTATCTTTTAATGAACACTTGTTGTCATCAATCATCAAAAAGGGGGAGATTGTTGCATCTAGGCCTTTATGCCTAACCTAATTTTGATGATTAATGAAAACAAAGCGTTTCAGACTAACTGTGCTTCTGAGATTTTTGATACAGAGCTTGTTCGGGAAAACACGCAAGATCATCAAGATGAACCCGACATTAAATAGAAGCACAAGGTGCAAAAGAGCAAAAAGACGAGATGCAAACATGAAGATGCAAAGGACCTAAGGTAAGCTGAGATTTTATTTTTACCGATCTCAGCGTAAGGAGATTGATCGGTTTAGTAAAATTTCTTTTCAGTTTTCACCGTACTATAAAGAGGGGTTGCAAGTCCTCTCTAAATCTCCAACATGAACCGAGAAATTACTAGGTCATTGCATTGCATCTTTTTGGTTGGATTTGATTTGATTTTGGTTTTGAAAGATTTGGATTTTCAGTTGAGTTTTTGACAGCTGAAGAGTTTTTCACTTTTCTAGAAAGATCTAGGCAGATCTGGCCTTTGCTTCTGTCGACACAACTATAGACCTTAAAATTATCTTTCAAACGAGCTATTAAACTCACAATTTGGAGTTATGGTTTTAAAGGTAAGACTATTTTTATTTAGGCTGACTGTCAGTTTGCTGAAATGACTGTCAGTTTGTGTTGGGGCAAATCTCCGCGAGGCTAATTCCAGGTAAGTTGCGTCACATTCGCCCGGGAATGTGGCCTCCGGTGCCTGCCCCGGGCGCCGCCTTTCGCCCGGGGACCTGTCCTCCGATACCGGTCCCGGGCGCCACCATTCGCCCGGGGACGTGGCCTCCGGTGCCTGCTCCGGGCGCCGCCTTTTTGTCTGGGGACGTGGCCTCCGGTGCCTGCCCCGGGCGCCCCTTTTTGTCCAGGGACGTGGCCCCCGGTGCCAGCCCCGGGCGCCCCTTTTTGTCCGAGCGCCGCGTTTCACCCGGGTACATTGCCTCCGGGGCATGTCCCAGGCGCCGCCATTTGCCCGGGGACCTGGCCTCCGGGGCCTACCCCGGGCGCTGCCTTTCGCCCAGGGACCTGGCCTCCGGTGCTGGTCGCGGGCGCCGCCATTCGCCCGGGGACGTGGCCTCCGGTGCCTACCCCGGGTGCCGCCTTTTAGTCTGGGGACGTGGCCTCCGGCGCCTGCCCCGGGCGCAGCCTTTCGCCCGGGGACCTGGCCTCCGGTGCCGGTCCCGGGCACCGCCATTCGCCCGGGGACGTGGCCTCCGGTGCCTGCTCCGGGCGCGGCCTTTTCGTCCGGGAACATTGCCTCCGCCTTTTACCCGGGGACATCGCCTCCGGTGCATGTCCCGGGCATCGTCGCCCTTCTAAAGGTAAAGTCTTTGGTTCTTGATCACGTGCACGTCACGCGAGGAGCGCCTCGGGAATCAGCGACCACCTGTCAAGCATCCAGGGCGCTTGACCGGGAGAAGGACGTCGCTACCGCTCGATCCGAAGGTAGCGTGCGGGGTAGTTTAGTCTTTTTTTCTTCTTTTTGGGGCTATAAATAGCCCTTGTACCCTATGTTGTAAGGACAAGTTATTCACTAGTGCTAAGTAGCCAAAACTCACAGGTGTGCTCCGGAAGCCTCTACCTCGAGAGAGCCTCCCCAGCCGACTCCGGTCGGGACCACGCCGACAGGACTAGGGCCCCAATCGGGACCCGAACCTGTATAAATCCTCGTGTCACTTCTTGTGTTTGTTCGGCAGGGGAGGACCGGTCACCCGGTCAGCCCGCGTCGCGTTCTCTTCGCTAGGGTCGTCCACGAAACCTGCCGGGGTATTCGCAATACCACGACAGTTGGCGCCGTCCGTGGGGACTCGTGACAAGACGCCATGGCTCCGCAAAGAACAAGGGCTCGCACCCTTCCCGGTGACGCTTGTCTCGTAGACCCGGCGCCACTAGTCCGGGACACGATTTTCCCGGCGCTTCCGCCCAGAGGCGGCCAGACCAAGGTACCGCCTCCCACCATTCCTCTTAACTAGGTGCTTCTACCTCTGGGTCGCTCCCGGTGACCGTGGGAACCTCGGCTGGGACCAGTCTCCATCCGATGGCTCCCCCGGCCCCCCGAGACGCCCTGCTCTTGGCTTTAGTGGAGGGCCAGCTCCGCGCCCAGCGCTCTATGGATGATCTGCTCCGCGTGTTGGCGCAGGCACCGGCCCCCACATATGTGCCGTACCCATACCCTGGGGCTATGCCCCCATTTATGGGTCACCCGGTGGTCCCTCCGTTTATGGGTCACCGGGGGTACCCTCCCCCTGCGGGTCATACGTCCGGACCGTTCCCGGCACCCGGGTCCTTCCCGGTGCCGGGAGGGTACTTGATGCCCGGGCCCTTCGTGCCACCGGGGGGATACCCCGTTCCGGATATTACAGGGGCTTCCCCCTTTCCAGCTCCAGTCTTCGCCACAGGGGCTCCCTCCACTTAGGTTCCGAACGTCGCCGTGGGCGCCCCCTCCCCAGTTCCGGATGATACAGGGGCTTCCCCCTTTCAGGTTCCGGGGGTCTTCGCAGGGGCTCCCCCCAGCCGGCCCCGGTAGTCTCCGGGCAGGTGGCTACAGTGCATGAGCTCCCTCCTCCCCCGGGGCCGCCCCCGAGGGTGCCCCCAGCCCGGGAGGAGGTCAAGCGAATGCATTCACCCAAGCGCGGGGAAGAACTTCCCCTTAGCCGCGCGCGCGGAGAGCCTCGCTCTCGCACTGACCGGGGGAAGAGACCCGCCGAGGAGCCATCCTCTCCGGGGGAGAGCCCGGATGTCCGGGAACTCAGCCCGATCCCGGAAGAGAAGCGTCGCTACCGCCACTCCGCGCGGACCTCACGGGCCGCTTCCCGACTCCGATAACGAGGGCGTGTCCCCCGTCAAAGAAGACAGCGGCTGGGACTCTCCCCGGGAAGTGCAGGGGGCTAATCAGACCCTGTGCCACAGACTTCAAAGCATTCGGTGGCCGCTGCCCTACCGCCCGCCGCACATCGAGCACTACAACGTTGGGGCCGACCCTTACGAATTTGTGCAGGTATAGTCCACAGCTATCTCCGCGGCCGGGGGGGAAGAGACGGTGCAATGCAACGTCTTCCCCCTCTACCTCACCGGCATCGACCGCTCCTGGTTCTACAACCTGAAGGCCAGCTCCATCAAGTCTTTCGCGCAGCTCAAGCGTGAGTTCTGCGCAAACTTCCAGGGGAACTACGTGCATCCCCTGGACTCCTCGCAGCTGTACACCGTCCGGCAGAGGACGAGAGAGACCATCCGGAGCTTCTTCAAGTGCTTCGCCCAAGTGAAGAGCAAGGTGGCTCACGTCCCCGACTCTACGGTCATCGAAGCGTGCAAGAGCGGGATCCTCCCGAGGGAGCTCCACCGGAGGCTCTCCCGAAGCTGCCCCTCCTCCGCCGACGAGCTCTTCAACGTACTTGAAAAGTACGCTTGGGTGGAGGAAGACGACCTCTGAAAGAAGACCCAGGGGGCTCCCACCCCCGCCGACCGGGGGGCCAGGGACCCCCTCAAGCGCCCCAGGCAGGGAGGGCGTAACGAGCCACGGCCTCGGGACACCTTTGTCCTCGAGGGTGGTGGCAGCTCGCCTGACCCCCCAAGGGGCAACCGCCCCTTCCCCAAGCCGAAAGGCCATGGGGGAGGACAGTCTTCCCGCGGCTGGGAAGGCCCCGCGGGGAGAGGCAAGGAAGGACCGTGGTGCAGCTTCCACGGGTCCAGTACCCACGCTACCCGAGAGTGCCACCAACTGCTGCAACACTTTGTGGCGTTCCTCGACCAGCATGGGCAGGGGGGGACTCTGGCCTCCTTGCCCCCTCAGCCAGCTGTTCCTGCCCTTCCTGCCCCCGCGGGGGGCCAGCATGGGTAGACTCAGGAGGGGGAGCCTTCAGAAGCTCTCCCCTTCCAAACTTCTCAGCGCCGCATCAACGTCATCGTGGGAGGGTCCGCATCCGGGCGAGACTCTAAGCGCCAGCGTACGGAGTACGTGCGCGAAGTCAAGGTTGTGGGGGTGCTGCACACGTCTCCGCCACCCAAGTGGTCGGACGTCCCCCTCACTTTCACGGTGGAAGACGCGCGCGGGGTTTGCTTCCCCCACGACGATGCGCTCATCGTCTCCGCCACCGTCTACAATTGCCACCTAGCCCGCATCCTCGTGGATGGCGGGAGCTCCGTCGACGTCCTCTTCCTAAAAGCCTTCAAGGAGATGCAGGTGGATGAGAAGCTTCTGCAGCCCGCGGCAAGGCCTCTACAAGGGTTCGTCCCGGGGAAGGCGATCCATCCCGTGGGGAAGGTGGCTCTCCCCATGACATTCGGCACCCCGGAAAACTATCGGACCGAGATGGTCCGATTCGACATAGTGGACCTCCCCTCTTCCTACAACGCGATCATGGGGAGGACCACAATCAACCGCCTGGGGGCTGCCACCCATCAAAACTACCTCTGCATGAAGATCCCCGGGCCGCACGGCATGATCAATGTCCGGGGAGACGAAGACATGGCCCGTGCTCTATACGAGCACGCCGCCACCACAATCGGAAGCATCAACATCATTAAGATGCCCGGGGGCGAGGCCTCTCCCCCGGAACCAGACATTGCGGCGATACATCCCAGGAGGCCCCTCCCCAAGCCGCGTCCGGAAGGGGGCCTCCGGAAGGTCCAGCTGTCCCCCGACGATGGGGACAAAACCGTCTGGATCGGAGCGGCGCTCCCCGTGGAGCATGCAGCACAACTGGCGGCTTTCCTGTACGAGAACTCCGATGTTTTCTCGTGGAAGCCTTTGGACATGCGGGGCGTCACCCGGGAGGTCATTTAGCACAAGCTCGCGGTGACCCCCGGTCATCCCCCCGTCAAGCAAAAGCTGAGGAAGCTCTCCCTTGAGTGCCAAGAGGCAATCAAGGGGGAGATCGCCCGACTCCGAGAGGCGGGGTTCATTCGGGAGGTCCTGCACCCCGAGTGGCTTGCGAGCCCCGTCCTCGTGAAGAAATCAAATGGCAGGTGGTGGATGTGCGTGGACTTCACTGACCTTAACCGCGCTTGCCCCAAGGACAACTTCCCACTCCCGCGGATTGACCAACTAGTCGACTCCACCGCGGGGTGCGAATTGATGAGCTTCCTAGACGCCTACTCGCGCTACCATCAAGTCCGGATGGCGGAAGGGGACGAGGAAACGACGAGTTTCATAACTCCCCTCGGAACCTTGTGCTACGTCCACATGCCCTTTGGGCTGAAGAACGTGGGAGCGACCTTCCAGCGCCTCATGACGCTGGTCTTCAAAGATCAAGTCGGCCGCAACGTCAAAGTCTACGTAGATGACCTGGCGGAGACCTTCCACAACCTTCGCGCGTACGGGCTGAAACTCAACCTGGAGAAGTGCACATTCAGCGTGCGCGGAGGGAAGCACCTGGGTTTCCTCGTGTCGCAGCGGGGCATAGAGGAAAATCCTGAAAAAATCCGGGCATTCCTGGACATGCCCCCGCCGCGCTCCGTCAAGGACGTCCAGCGGCTCTCCGGCCGCCTAGCCACGCTGAGCCGCTTCGTCTCGCGGTCGGGGGAGCGAGGCCTCCAATTCTTCAAGATCCTCTGGAGGCTCGAGGGGTTCTGATGGACCCCCGAGGCCCAAGATGCCTTCGACGACCTCAAGAAGTACCTCACGAGCCTTCCAATACTCGTGAGTCCGTCTCTAGAAGGGCCCTTGCTCCTCTACCTTGCCGCGACCCCGATCGCCGTTAGCGCGCTATTGATGAAGGAGCAAGGGGGGCAGCAGCATCCCGTGTACTACGTGAGTGAGGCCCTCCAGGGGGCCAAAACTCGGTACACAGAGATGGAGAAGATTTGCTATGCCTTCCTGATGGCGTCCCGGAAGCTTCGCCACTACTTCCTGGGACACCCCATCAACGTCCCGTCGTCCCTCCCCCTGGGGGAGGTGATGCGGAACAAAGAGGCCACCGGCCGGATTGGGAAGTGGGGAGCCGAACTCGCCCCCTTCTGCCTGTCCCTCACAGGCTGCTCCGCCATCAAGTCACAGCTCCTCGCCGACTTCGTCGCGGAGTGAACTCCTGCCTCCAGGCCCGGGGACAAAGACCTCCATGCGCCGCCCCGACGCAGTGATCATTGGACACTCATGTTCGATGGGTCCTTGTGTCTCGCCGGGGCTGGTGCGGGAGTAGTCCTCCGGAGCCCGGAGGGGAAGGAACTTGAGTACACAGCGCGGCTCGAGTTCCCCGCAACCAACAACGTCGCCGAGTACGAGGCTTTGCTCCTCGGGATGCGCCTTGCGCGCTCCGTGGGGATCCAGCGCCTCCTAGTGAAGGGAGATTCTCAGCTCGTAGTTTGCCAAATGGACAAGTCTTGCCTGTGCCATGACGGAAACTTGTGTCTTTATTTGCAGGAGGTACGAAAGATGGAGAGGCACTTCGATGGCCTCGAGGCCCGGCATATCCCGCGAAGGGACAATGACCGGGCTGATGCTTTGGCCCGGGCAGGAAGCACCCGGGAATCGCTCCCCAAAGGGGCCTTCCTCACTAGTACAGAAATGCAGTCTACTAATCCCTAGTAGAAAACCGATAGAACATGTTGTAACATCCCTGTTTTTGGCTATCTTTTCTGCTTGCGAGTCAGCATATCTTCTTTGGAATCCCTGATGTCTCAACCCTATCTTGATCTTAGGTATGCCACTACCTTAACCTAAAAAGTTGGCAGCTAAATTTCATCTCCCAGATCATTTTCACATTTCAGTCCAAAAGTGATTCAGTTTAGTTCTTTTCAGAATTTTCAAAAAAACCCAAAAAGGCTGAAAGTCCCAGATCATCTCCAAATTCAAATCTGATCAAGTGATTATATTTCTTTCATTTTTCTGAACATTTTTCCCTTCTGGAAGAACTCAAGAATCTCAACCGAAACCCTAGTTTCAGCCCCGACAAAAGTTCCAAACCCTAATTACCCTGTTTACCCTAATTACCCTGTTTTCGATTTTTGTCAAAACCATCAGATCTTATCGGATTTTACCATTTTTTCTGCTGGATGAGTCTAAGACATTTAGTAACACTCATGCGCAAAACCAGATTTCAGATCAGCCCTCTTGATCTTCAAATTTGCAAATAGGCCCAAGTTCTCGAACCAAAATCCTCGCAGTTTAGTCCAAACCTTCGCAAATCAGTCCAAAGTTTGCAACCAGGTCCCTGTGCCGTTTTCGACCAGAGCAATTCGAGCAGAGCCCCGCCATTTTGCCTCGCCGTTGAACTCGTCGCCGGCGAAGTTCCCTGCGCTGCCACCATCGCAGCCACGTAGCCACCACCTGCGCACAACTGTACCGCCACCGTGGAGCACCTCACCCGCGCTGTGCCGTGTTCTTCCCCGCACGCGCGCGTGCCTGCTGTTGTCAGAAGCTTTTCGCCACATGGTTGCCATCCCGGAGATCGCTATCTCGTCGTCCTGACAAAATCCCGATTCCACGCGATACCCCGTCTCTGGCAGAGCTCCCGCCATGTCCCAATGTGCCTCGCTGACTGCTCCAGCGCCCGAAAATATGTCACCGGCGATTGCTGCAACTCCCGAAAGCTCGGCCTCGCGGCTATATAAAGCCCCCTTTCCCAGCATCTCTTCACACACCATCCCGCAGTTGCAAGCTTTAGCCTCCACCACCAGAGAGTAACCCAGTTCCTCAGCGCCGCCGCGAAGACCTTCTTCCCCGGCAAACTACCTCTGAAGCTCACAGCGCCAGCTTCGCCCGCGGCTTCCCCCTCCAAACCAACTTCACCAGTAAGAACCCCTTATTCCCCTATATGTGCCATAGCCGTTAATTGACCCCCGGCGAACCTCAACGCCGGGAATCACCGGAAAAGCCGTAATCCCCTGTTCCCCTAATGCCGAGTGATTCAAGCCAAATTGATCCTCGTACTAGTAGAGAATAATGATCAGTGAGCTGGGAGGAGCAAGCCTGCAAATTGGAATCGTCAATTTTGCCCCGAGCGTCGAAATCCCATGTTCGAGCCTCGGCAGTTCGCCGGAGAACGCCGCCGTGCTTCTCCAGCCATTCTCTGGCAAAATTGAGTGCACCAATAGCTTTGTGATGACCCCTAGATGCTTCCTGAGCGTGGAATTGAGTTCAAACGCCCTGGAACGAAAACGCCCAAATTGGTGCCTTCGTCCTCGGCCCCGATCACCGGAGTTTGTTTTTCGGCCAAACCAGCCGATGAAACCTTGTCATCTAGCTAGGCCTCAACCCCCTGAGCAATTTACTCCACTGGCTCGAACCCTGAATCAGCCTAGATCAAAAGTTATGATCATGCCAAGATTACTGTCCAGTAGTTTAGGCCACCGTGTTTACTCACCAGATTTGGCCACCTTCCAGCCACTTTCTGCCCTTGAGCCTGTTGAGAGTTTTGTAGCTGTTATTAAGGCCTAAACCCCAGACAAAGTTCTGCACCAATTGGAGTCCTGAGTCAAAAGTTATGCAATGCCCTAGTTTCTGGCCATGTCTAGTACTATGTCAGTGCATGTCCACCAGTGGCATTGGATGATTTAGACTTGTTACATTTGAGAAAGTGAAATGCCACTTTGTCCACTAAGCCTTTTGAACCATGCTCTACAATATTCCCTATTGCCACATCTCCAGAAAACAAACCTAGAACCAATTTAGGGCTATGTCAAGCCATGAGCCGAATGTCAGCCCTTCGACATTCAAGTCGTTTTGAGCCCATCTCTTCGATCAATGTCAAGTGACCTTGTCCAAACCCTTATCCCTGCATGCGTGATGTACTTATGTATTATTTTCTAGTGCTTGTATGCTTATATAGTGTGTATGTGTTGTTTGTATCCGCCATGGAACCAGACGTTGAAGGAACAGAAGAGATCTTCGAGGATTCATCTGAGCATCTAGACCCATCACTGCAAGGCAAGTCTCAAACCCTTGATCATGTCTAGCCTAATATTTTGAAATGAAGTATGTTAACTGTTTTCAAGTATGTGCATGGCTTAGATTCAAATAAGAGTTATGTTTTAAGGAAATGATTAGATATGACCCAAATAACTATAAAGCCCCTTTTGACATTGAATATCCATGCACCCTTGTCACCCTAGAATATCATGCTTAGGCTGTGCTATGCCCAAGATTATATGATAAATGTTGAATGGTCACATATGAGAAAAGTATATTCAAAACCCTTTCTTGTGAAAGAAAATGTCATTGGAGTCGATAGTGAGGATGGTTTGATTGGATGGTGCTGTGTGCGCACTGGGAATGTGAAAGACTCCTCACTAGAGATTCATAAGGACTAGAACCTTGTGTTGTGCTTCTATGCGGCATGAAAAACGTACCAACCACTTGCCCGGTTATGGGACGGGCGCAACTTAGTAGCTTTCTTTAGTATTAGCTTTTCCCTGCAATGGTTGTCGATCCAGTGTCTTGCGAGAACTGGTGGGCCGCAGAAGGCCATGAGTGATGTGAGTTCAGAAAAATCATGAGAGGAAAAGGTGGAAAGAAGGAAGACGCCCTATGCCAGATTAAGTTGTGCGCGACTGTAATCAAGAGAGGCTCTGTGTCTTGCGAGAACATAGACCCAGGCTAGGAAGTAAGGCAGTGGGGAGGACCCACAACGGTACTTGAGACTTGACTGTCTATTTACCGGGTAGGGAATAGTTAATGCTAGGACTGTAAACTGTTGTGTCATCTCGGCCTTGTCACATGCGTAAGAGTCGCATGGAGAGGTACCGACTTGAAAGCTGAATGATCGATGGATTAAGGTGGTACACCTTTGCAAAGTTTAAAAAAGTATCGGATACTCTGAGCTCCCAGGTTATGGAGTCTGCGCACCGTGGATTCTATTCACGTCGATGCAGTACAAGTAGCTTTTGGAAAGTTTTTCACAAAATCTGAATAAAGTGGTGACTCATGGATGACCGCCACACACAACATTTTCTAAGAATTTAGCTTAGGGTTTTAAAAGCACCGCTTTCGAAAGTAAAGATCTTTTCTTCAAAACCAAGTGCGAGAATCTATTCTATATACATATATAAAGCCAAAGAGCTATTCTTTGAGAAATTCCCCCTCATCTAAGTATACTTGCATTCTTATTTGGGACTTGTTGAGCACCATGTGGACAATGTGCTCACCCTTGCTTTTACAAACAAATTTAGACGAAGGATTCGTCGACCCTGAATCTTACGGTCTTGAACCCAATGTGGAACAAGAAGAAGAAACTGAAGACCCAGCTTGCTAGAGGGTTATGTACCAAGGTGGAGTCAGATGTGGAAAAGGCCCGTACAACACCGCTGCTGCTGAAAAAGAAGACAGATGAAGTTCTTTTGCTTATTATCGTTGTTTTATTTTGTGCCGACCTTTGTGTCGAAAACTCCTTAATTTGTATCAACATTTAAATGCGTCATTTTGGCACTAAGTTATTGTGATGTTGGTCCTCGTGATCAGCACTTGTTTTTAATTACTCGCATTTTTATATAATGCATCTTGTTGTTGTGAGCTGCAATGTACCTTTTTTGAGTGCAACCCACCTGGGCGGTTGCCACCGGATTCCTCAAATGAGGGTACCACACATGTGCCTCGTGGTCATAAAAGGCCAACGGGTGTATTTTTCCTATCGTTTTGTAAGAAACTTACCGATAGAAGAAGCACTATGATTTACTCTAGCGGTGATGAACATATTTGCCGTTAGAACAGAGGCATAAGTACTGACGGGAGAATGTTGTGCACCGATAGGACTGGTCGACTTCTACAACTAGACTTATTCTATCGGTACTGTATGCGTCTACCGACAGAATATGTCAAAAATTCCTATCGGCAATATATAGTGTGCCGATAGAACCATTCGCCTTCTACAATATTTTTATTCTATCGGTAATGGATTCTTGTATCGTTAGAATATATCAAAAATTGCTTAGAACTGTTCGTCTTCAAATAGTTTTATTCTATCGGTAATGAATGTTTATACCGTTAGAATATAGCAAAATGACTAACAGTAATTTTTATACCGTTCGCCTTCTACAGATGTTTTTATTCTATTGGTAATTTTTTTGTATACTATTAGAATATATCTAAAATGACTAACGGTATGTTGTTTTTGTACCGATAGAACTTATCTGGTACTATAAATAACGGGTATGTCTCTTTCATTCTCACAGTTCATCTGGGGCTCGTAGTCCTAACCCATAAGCTCCATGGACGACCGACGCACGTCTACAGGCGACCTCTGCACCCCCGCACCTCCATCGACGCCCTCCACACTTAGGCATCCCAAGCATGGTACGTAAAATTTCGGCAATATTGTTAGATTATTCTAATCCGATTATGGCAATTATTCTGCTTTTTTTGTATCCTTCATTTTGATGTGTCTTCTTTTCAATATGATTATGATCTGTGCAGGTCCTTGGATGATGCTCATGAGGGGCAACGTATTTCGCGGTTCTTCATCGCACTACACTGCCTACGTTGGATTGTTGGCGAAAGAAACGGTGAAGATCACCGTCGAGAGCTGGAAGGACGTGAAGGGCGAGATCTTGGTTGGCTAGGTCGAGAAGATCCTTAAGCCCGGCGTATTTCTCAAAACAGGACCTATAGAAAGCATCTTACATTTTTTTGCATGCACCAGCTTGTGGCCAGATGCTTACCTGCTTGGAGAAGAAGAATTGTTGTTAGTTGCACAGCCATTCTACACCATCACTACACAGAACAACATCTTGCAAGGTAGGTTCTTTTTGTTAATGGTGTTGAGTTGAGTTGAGTTGAGTTGATCGAGTTTGAGTCCGAGGAAATCACCAATACGTACAAATGTAAGTCGACGGCAGTTCCAGCTCCTCGGGCGTCTTCGAACTGAACTCCTATGGGTAAGTCCAATGTGGTTCAGACATTTGCTGTTTTGGATGAATGGATTTGTGATGTATCAGGTCTAACTTGTAGTCGGTAGTTGCATTGTCGCAACCTGCAAAGGTTCTCTTTTATGTAAAATGTATGGGTCACTGAGTCCTCGTCGTGATCTGTTGTTAATTTCAAACGTGGCTTTTCTAATATACATCAAATGTGTGAATTGTTGTATTTGTATATTGTTGTATATTTGTGTATCATGTATTGCTAATTGGGACATGAACTTGAATGTGTAGGGTGTATTTGTGTATTTAATTGTATTGGTAGGTAGGTGTGTATTTGTACTGTTGTTTCAGACATGTACCTAAATTTGTATTGGTGAACTGGCATGTGTATGTTTGTACCTAAATTTGTGCACTGGCATGTGTAATTTCTTTGGCAAGATGAAGTCCCAAGTACCTAAGAAAAGTATTTTTGTGTCTCCTAGTTAATCCACAAATTAGCATTTCTTGAAATATTGCTTTATCTTACAGTTAAGATCTGTTTGATGTAAGATATGTTTGATGTTACATTGATATGATTCCTTGGATGTGAGAACTGGTGTCATGTGTGTTTGGTACAAGTACCTCCTCTAACGGTAAATAAACATATTTACCGATAGAAAACACATATATTTGCTCAATCATGCATCATCTAACGGTAAATACACATATCTACCGATAGAAAAACTCATGTTCGTGTGTCCTGCATCATCTAATGGTTAATACACATATTTACCGATAGAAAAACTCATGTACGTGCTGTGTCATGCATCATCTAACGTTCAATGCACATATTTACCGATAGAAAACCCATAATTTGCTCAGTCATGCATCATCTAACGGTAAATACACATATTTATCGATAGAATAAGGCCTGTACTTGCTCAGTAATGTACATTCTCTAACGGTATATGTGTGTTTTTACCGATAGAATATGTGAGAGGCAAATTACCTTAGTTAGTCTAACAGTTATTTCATGTATTTACCGTTAGAAAAATCTCCATTATAAGGAAAACCCCACACGACCATTGCTGAGCTGCTCTTTAATTTGTTCTGTTGCACTCTGTGTCCCTCTGTTTGTGATGAAAGTTCCACGCTCGCAGCTACACTGCTAGGCTGATCAGCGCAAGCTGGAGGGAAGTTGATTGCGCCCCTCTCTTTATGGTATGCTTAATTGTTGACACTTATCTCTCTCTCCCTCTAGATCTCCCTCCCTCTCTACTTGCAAGCTAGCTGTATTGTGCAGTTCCAAGTTTGTAGCTCTAAGCTTGGGAGCTAGGTAGCTGGAAATGCGTCATGTTTTAGGAGCTAACTAGCTTGTATTGTGTACTTAGCTAGGTTAATTAGTGTTAATTTCGTCAGGCTAGGGTTCAACACATCTGTTGTAAGAGGCTGTACATGTACATATACATAACTTAATCGGGCAGGTTTCATGCATGGCTGACTCGTTAAATTTTGTTAATTGTAGATGGACAGGAAATATTGGATGTATGGAATAAAACGTACTACTCTTGAATATTTGTATTGTGTGAATGAGTTTATTAAATTTACTGAACAACAAAAGGAGAGGAAGGGAGGGAAAAATATGCTCTGTCCTTGTACAGATTGTATGAACTTGAAGAGGTTTAGCAACTCTGATCAAATTAAGAGTCATTTGATTCGTCGTGGTTTTAACGCGCGATACACCCGTTGGATATGGCATGGCGAAGATCTTGAGGAAACAAGCATCACTACTACCAATCAGCAGGACTCGGATATGGATTGCAATAATATCGATGATCATCCGAATTGTGATAATATTCATTCCGATGTGCACGTAGATGATGATGATGATGATGACAATCTAGATGAGATGTTACGTGATGTAGAGGAAGATTACAACGAAAATGACTTCTGTGAATTTGAGAAACTGATTGCTGACTCTGAGAAGCCTCTGTTCCCTGGATGTGCAACATTTACAAAACTGTCTTCTGTGCTGAGATTATATAACTTGAAGGCAGGCAATGGTTGGAGTGATAAGAGTTTCACGGCACTATTAGATCTTCTACCGGACATGCTTCCAGAGGGAAATGAGTTGCCAAGATCTACTTACCAAGCCAAAAAACTGTTGTGTCCATTGGGAATGGAAATCGAAAGAATACACGCATGCCCAAATGGTTGTGTGTTGTACCGTAACGAGTACTCCAGTTTGCATGTTTGTCCAAGATGTGGCGCATCGAGGTATACGCGTAGGGACCGGATTGACAGTGAACGTCACGAGGTAAAGAAAGGACCTCCGGCGAAAACTGTGTGGTACTTGCCTGTGATACCTAGATTGAAGCGGCTGTTTGCAAATCCGAAAGTCGCGAAGCACTTGCGTTGGCATGTTGAAGCCCGGAAACAAGACGGAAAACTGAGACACCCAGCTGATTCTATTCAATGGAGAAACATCAACAGAACATTTGCTGAGTTCGGCGGCGAACTTAGGAATATAAGGTTCGGGCTAAGTACAGATGGTATGAACCCACAAGGTAATATGAGCTGTCGGCACAGCACTTGGCCGGTTCTTTTATGCATCTACAATCTTCCTCCTTGGTTATGCATGAAGCGCAAGTACATCATGATGGCGTTACTAATCTTAGGACACAAACAACCCGGAAATGATATTGACGTGTTTCTAGCGCCTTTAATCGAGGACTTACAGAAATTGTGGAGCGATGGGTGCAGGTGTGGGATGCATACAAGAAAGAGAATTTCATCTTGCGGGCCCTGATATTTTGCACCATAAATGATTTTTCGGCCTACGGCAATTTGTCGGGGTATAGTACGAAAGTTGCCAAGGCTTGCCCTATTTGCCTAGATGAAACTGAGAGCATGTGGATGCGAAACTGCCGAAAACAGTGTACATGGGTCACCGCAGGTTTCTTCCGGTGCATCACACGTACCGTAAGAAGAGGAAATCATTTAACGGGAAGCCTGAGAAGGGATCAGCTCCAGTGTTTCTGACCGGTAAGGAGATTTACTTGTGCGTGAAGGACATCAAAGCTGAGTTCGGTAAGCATTCTAAACCTCGAGAAAAAAATGTTTGGAAGAAGAGATCAATTCTCTGGGATCTACCGTACTGGGAGCACTTACAAGTTCGACATTGCATTGACATCGTGCATGTAGAGAAAAATGTCTGTGACAGTTTGATTGGTTTGTTGTTGAACATTCCGGGAAAGACAAAGGATGGTGTGAAAGCTCGTCGTGACATGGTGGAAATGGGGATAAGGACTGAGCTTGCACCTTTAGAGAATGGAAAGCGTACATACCTCCCCCCGGCCTGCTATACGTTGTCCAAGAGCGAAAAAACAGAACTCTGTCGGTGCCTGCACGGTGTTAAAGTTCCATGTGGGTACTCCGCGAACTTGAAAAGACTTGTGTCCATGAAGGACCTAAGACTAGTTGGCAAGATTTTTCTGATATGAATATTTGGCGCAACTGTGTCCTCGTAGGTAATTGATCCGGATGGACTGGATGCTTTGCAACGCGACGTGGTTACAGCTCTTTGTCAGCTCGAGATGTATTTCCCTCCATCCTTTTTTGATGTTATGGTCCATCTGATTGTTCACCTTATCAGAGAAATTAAATTTTGTGGACCCGTGTGCCTGCGCTACATGTATCCATTTGAGAGATTTATGGGTGTATTGAAGGGATACGTAAGGACTTGTCGTCGACCCGAGGGGAGCATCATGGAAGGTTATGCCGCCGAGGAGGTGATTGAATTTTGCACAGATTATATGGCCGGGGTTGACCCAATTGGCGTTCCTAGGTCCCGACACGAGGGTAGGCTTCAGGGCATCAGAACGATTGGATTCAAAGCTATCGTCCCCGCTCGTGATGTGTACGCAAAATCACATTTTTGGGTCTTACAACACATGACGGAGGTCGAGCCATACATACACGAGCACAAGGTAATGTTACGGTCACAGAATCCTTCGAAGTCAGACGTTTGAGTCACCAGAGAACATAACAGGAAATTTGCTTAGTGGATCCAAGAAAGAGTCACGCGAGCTGCCGAGGGCTCCGTAAGTGAAACTGTGACATGGTTGGCTAGAGGCCCAAGATTCACTGTAGGGACTTGGCAGGGGTATGACATCAATGGGTATTCATTTTACACAAGAGCTCAAGACGCCAAGAGTAGCACGCAATGTAGCAGAGTGACACTGTTTACTATTTCCGAGGATGCCAGGTCAGTAAGGGCGCTGAACTCATATTACGTTGCTATTGACGAAATATGGGAGCTCGATTACGGATTACTTAAGATTCCCCTGTTTCGATACCAATGGGTCGAAATCCCTCGAGGTGTTCAAGTTGACAGTTACGGGTTTACTCTCGTTGATCTTGGTAGAGTCGGACACCAAGACGATCCATTCATACTTGCAAAGCAAGCCACACAGGTATTCTACATCATTGACCCGGCCAATCCAAACTTGCATGTTGTCCTCCACAGCAAGAGACGTATTGTTGGGGTCGAAGATGTTGTCGACGAAGAGTACCAATTCGATGAAATACCTCCATTTTTAGAGGAAATTCAATCTATCCCTACTGAAGATATCGACGAAACAACATATCTGCGAGATGACCACGAAAAAGGATTATGGGTTGAGAACCATTGATGATTAATTTCTATTTAAGAGATAAATGCCAAGAAAACAGCCCACAAGTTCTGGAGCAAGGTGAGGAACTTGTCATTAATACATCAGGCAGTACATTTTTATTTAGAACTTAATGATAAGCTAGTTCACAGCATTAATATATCTCAATTTTACTCCACAGCATGAGTTCTAACATGTACAGTACCTTTATCCTATAAGTACTTAATTCTTCCCTTCAAATAGCACTTGCAAAAATCTCATTGCAGCCTCTTGCTTCTTCAAATTAAGCTCTCCAAAAATCACTTTTTCTGACGGTATTTTGTTATTTCTACTGATAGAAAAGGACATCCACTACTTTAATGTGTCTCAGGCACTTCAAAAGTTTCGCTGCAAAAAATTTACTAATTCTATCGGTATTATTATATTTTACCGTTAGAATAAATTCGTTAGTTCACGGTATTTTGTTGTCTGACGGTTTTTTGTTGTTTGTACCGATAGAAAAATACTCTGGCACTTTAAATTCTCAACTGTGTCGCCATGCGTCACCTTGGAAATTCTATAAGTACCTCGCCATGCGTCGCAGTATTTTGTTGTTTTTCTAATTCTCGAACGCTTCGACTCCTCATCTTCTCTTTCACAATGGCAACCTCCATGGGATCGTCAGCCACGCCCTCCCCGGTAAGATCTCTAAATCTCCTGGTTTTACCCCTGTATTGTTAATCCATGTTCAGTACATTCTTGACCTGTTGATTTGCACAGGGAATGGGAGCCGTGGAAGACACTGGCAAAGTGAAGGCCGACCTGAGGGCTCTCCAGGAGGAGCACAAGCTCCTTACGGACAAGCACACTCAGCTACGGCTTGAACTGGACGATCTCCTCCAGCGCATTCAGCGCATGAAGACGGCTGGTGACAATTCCAGGGCGATGACGAGGCGTCTTCCCGAGGAGAAGCAAGCCGTAGATATTACCATCGCTGGCTGCGGTTTGCCTATGAAGGATACCATAGCGAAGCTGAGGGAGGTCACAGGCCTTCTCGACGCGGTCGTACTTGATCCTAGGGACAACTTGTCGCTAGAGGAGTCCAGCGTCCTGGCTGCAAGTCAAACTGACTCTATTCTACATGCAGCTAGGGCAAAGACCACCCCTTGACTTAGCATTTTGGGTTTTATTTTTTTTATAAGTGATAAAAGAACAATGAATGAACAATTTCTTTTTATGTCAATTTTCTAATTTTTCGGCTTTCTTCCCTCTTTCTTTATCATTATGTAGCTTTCAAGCACTGTCTGTTTGATGTTAAATTGTGTGTACCTTTTCATTTTTTGATGGTATTTTGTTGTTTTTACCGATAAAAAAATGGCACCCAATACTATAATCTCAGGAACTTAATTAAAAAAATTTTCTGGGGAAAATTGGTCTCACGGGATTTTATTGTTTATACCGATAGAAAAAAGGAATCCACTACTTCAAATATTTTTCTGGGAAATTTACTTGTTCTATCGGTAGTATTTTGTTGTACCGATAGAAAAGGTCATCCACTCCTTTATTACTCGTACACGGCCCTTGAGTTTCCCTCTAGTCGAACAGTTCCAACTTAGAGCACTGCGTCTCTTCGAGAGAGAAGAAAACCATAACCTCCGTCGTGACCACTCACCTCCTCTCTCCCACACGACGATCGCCGGCTGGACACTGGATCGCCACTGCCACCGGTTCTTATTTTCGTCCTTCGCCGGCCGCCGCTCGTTCTATACCACCTCTCCATCACCACAACTGATCGCCGTAAATACCCTAATTCGTCGTTCTATTTCCAGCATCTTCCTTATTTGATCCTAGTGTTTTCTACGTACTAATTCTTCGAGTTTTGCAATTACACTAGGGTTCCCTATTGTGTTGGATTATGTACATTCCGCAGGCAATGTTGATTTAAATTAGGGTTGACATAATATGTTCCAGTGCTGTAATGAACCTATTTTGATATTTTAACTTATCTATACTGCTGTATGTGTGATCAATTGTATCCAACTGCCATGTAATGCACATTATATGTTGGAGTTGTTCTTACACATATTCTGTCGGTATCTCATGTATTTGCCGATAGAAACAATTTGTCTGCTCTATCGGCAGCTCTTGTGTTTACCGATAGAAAATATTTCGGAACAAGTATTAAAACTTTGGATCTGGAAGGACATGAGGCATGCAATGTACTAGTTTGGTTGGGAATATTTACTCACTTGGTATGAATATATGGCAATGTGGATGGGTCTTCGATGTATATGTTTCAAATGCATATACATATATGACTTTTCCCAAACTAATAGATGTGATGAAGTCCTGATGACTTGCATATAGGTAATGCTAAAGATAACCAAGAGAGGGTGCTATAAACCATATTATTCCTTTTTTGGTTGTGACCTACTTTCTGTGCTACTTCAATATCTTTATATTCCATTAGCATTAGGTTTGTCAGATTATGCACAGTGGCACTTAGATGCTTGTGTGCATATTTACGTGTGAAATAATAATGCTGGCCCATGAATATTAGTATAGAAAATTATGGAGAATGTTATGTGATGACAATGAATAGTGGCTTATCAACAAAATTCCATATATAGAGAACATTGTTATGTTCTATCGGTATCTCACGTGTTTGCCGATAGAAAAATTCTTATGGTCTATCGGCAGCTCATGTGTTTACCGATAGAAAATATTTCTGAACAGTTCAGGAAGTAATTTATGCATGTATTTCTTTTAGTATTATTTTCTTCGAACATCCCTTTTGCAACCCTAATTAGTCTCCAGTCCTGGGCTGAGTTATGGAACTACAAGAAGAATTAATTACCATATGTTGCCTGCTTCCTATATGAAAATGTGTAAACGAAAACGCTAAGAAATAGAATCTTATCTTGTATTGCATGGTAGCTTTTGTGTTTACCGATGGAAAAAATATTTAAAATAGGTCCTTTTTCTTTGTAAAATGATTTGGTTTGTGTTTCCATTTAATTTTTGATGGTTTGTTGATGGTTTTGTAGGGAAAGACATGTCGTCGTCTTCATCGGATGGTACTAGTGGTTCGACTAGGGCCAACCCCAACGTAACTGAAGATGCAGCTGTTACATCCCAGCGCAAGAGGGTGGGGCGAGGCGCGACGACATTGGGCCGTTTGGCTAAGCGCACGAATCTTTCTTGTCAGTTCAACCAATTTGGGAGGCCGATTGGAAAGAATGCTGGGAAGTACGCGGCCTATGTTGGGCTGTTGCGAAAGAAAGGGTGAAGATCAACGTCCAGAGCTGGAAGGACGTGACGGCGGCCGAGAGGGATAGGTTGTGGGAGGAAGTGAAGGTTAAATTAACTGAAATCGCTGAACTCTTTCGTATTCACGTTCTCTTGGCTTATACTAAAGTTTAACTAACTCGTGATTAATTGTATGCATTTTTTGAAAACAGGCTAAGTGGAACATCCCCGACGATACACCTAGGACGGCCTGCTTGATGACATGAACGGAACATGGAAAACCTTTAAGAGCTGGCTCGTCAGTAACTTCCTTGCTGCGGGGAAATCTCCTTGCGAGAAGTACCCCTTCATATCGGAGGAGGTATGGGAGGAATTCACCAAGCAAAAGGGGACTCAGGAGTTCAAGGCCCTTAGCGAGAATAATAGGGTGATCCAGAAGAGGAACGACCACCCGTATCGGCTCGGATCCCGGGGCTATGCAGGGAAAGAGGAGCAGTGGAAGAAGGAAGACGAGCAAAACCCTGTCATCGACATCCTTGAGTTGCCGCTCTGTAACACCCCTGTTTTTGCCAAACCCTAAAATAGCCAAAATCCACATCTTGACCCCAAACCCTAATCTGCTTCAGCCATTCCCTTCTATGTGTTGTTCAGAACATTTTTCCCTTCGGGTTTACCTCCAAAATCCCATCCTAAAACTGAGTTTCGACCCTTGCCGTCTCAGAACCCTAATTACCCTAATTTTACCATAAACTGCTTTTCCCCAATTTTGTCGAAACACTTCAGATCTTACCCGATCTTACCAAACATTGGCCGGATAAGCTCTAATAATCTTTTGCAACTTATCTGCGAAATCAGATTCCAGATCGGACCCTCAGATCTCCAAATTTGCAATCAGGCCCAAGTTCTATTCAAATTTTCCTCACAGAACAGTCCCTGGAGCAAGTTTCAAAATTGGAGAACGGCCCAAGTATTCTTTTCAGGACCATTCGACCAGCGCCTGGTCGTGGCCTACGACCAGCGCGTGTCGCCGGAGCCGCGCCGTGGTTTTCGCCGCGTTTGCTCGCCGCCGGCCACCGCTTCTTGTCGCTTGTGCCCGTGAGTTGCTGTGCCACCCCATGCGCACGTGCCAGCACCGTTGTGTCGCCTTGCCCAGCGGTTAAACGGCCGCGCTCCAGCAGCGTTTCGTGCGCGCGCTCCCGTTGCCGTGGCATTTGCATGGTGTTACGTGTCGTTGCCGGAGCTGTGCCGCTGCCTCCGCATCTGGGCCGTCCCAGGTGAAGTTCCAATGCACCCGAAAAGGTCAGCAAGGCTGCAACACCGCCTGAAGCGCATCACATCGCCGGTCACCGCTGTCGCAGCTACACCCGGCCGGTCTCGTCCCGGGCACAAGTTTCGCGCCGTTTCCCCTCGCAAGCTCTGCCCCTGGACCTATTTAAACCCTCCAGTGCTGTGCTTAAGCCTCATCTCAGGACTTAGCCATTTTTCCAGAGCTCTCGCCGTTTTCACCTTCTTCTCCGACGAGCCAGTGAGAGAGCTCACGGTGCTAGCCCATTCCACAGCCCCTCTCTTCGATCCAAGGCCACCAGTGAGTTCCCCTCTTCACCCTTTCCGGGTAGTAGCAGCTAATTGCACCAGATCGATCCCCATCGCCGGTGATCGCCGGATTCCCGATTCTCCCTGTTTCTGTAATGCTGTTCGTTTCATCCCAAATTGGCTTTCCCTCCAGTAGAGCTTCTTGATCAGTAGACCCCATCTAGCAAGCCTGTGCGCTCAGGTTTCACATTTGAGCTGGAATCGTAGTTCTTCTGTTCTAGCTCGCCGCCGATGATCTGGCTCCCGTCGCCAGCCCGTACCAGCTATTCCCCAACCAAACTGACTTAACCATTAGCTTCCACACTCCACCCTTTCACTCCCTGAGCAAAGAATCGAGTTCAAACGCCTTGTGGCAAAAATACCCAATCCCAGTGTCGTCTTCTCCAGCGCCGGTCGCCGGAATTCTTTCCCGGCTGATCTAGCCCCTGAAACCTTGTCCCTTAGCTTTGCCTCAGCTCCCTGAGCAATTCTTTCCACTAGCCCGACACCTGGATCTGCCTAGATTGTGAGTTATGCCTTTGCCAAATATTTGTCCAGAGCTGTGCCTGTGCCGTGTCGCCACCGCAGTTCATCACCTGATTTGGCCACCCTCCAGTCACTTACTGTCCTTAAACCTGTTGAGTGATTTGTTTCTGTTAGTAATGCCTACCTCCCAGACAAAGTGGTGCATCAATTGGAGCCCTAAATCAAAAGTTGTGCCATGCCCTAGTTTCTGGCCATGTCCAGCACTATGTCAGTGCATGTCAGCCACTGGCATTGACCTTGTTCAGCCCCTTCTGGTTGAGCAATTGAAATGCCACCTTGTCCTTTAGATTCCTGGAGTTGAGATCTACAACTTTCTCTATTATCACTTCTCCAGAAAACCATCCTAAGATCAGTTTGAAGCTATGCCAAAGCCATGAACCGAATGTCGACCTTTCGACGTTCAATCCTTTTTAGCCGTTTCTTCGACCAGAGCCCTTGTGACCTTGCCCTAACCTTTTCCCCTGCATGCATGACTTATTTACTTAATAATTTCTATGGAAACTATTTTCTGTATGATTATGGTATGTGTTTGTGTGTTGTTTGATTACCGCAGAGTCAGAAGCTGAAGGAGCAGAAGAAGTCTTTGAAGATCCGTCTGAGTACTTAGACCCAGCATTGCAAGGCAAGCCTCATTCCTTTGATCATGTCTCACCCAATATTTTCATATGAAGTATATTCACTGTTTCTTACTATGCATGCTTAGTTGAGATACAAGTTATGTTTGAATGACATGAGTAGATATTACCTGATAAATCATGAAACCCCTTTTGTTATTGAACCTTCTTATATATTCTTTTGTCACCCTAGGACTCATATACTGAATATCCACATTAAACCTGAAATGGTCAAATACATGAGAAGTTATAATGAAAACCGTTTTGTCAAGAAAACCGATAAAAGGGATCAGTAGTGAGGATTGGATTGTATGGAGAGGGTGCGGTGCGCACCAGGGTATGTAAAGGCTCCTCACTATTGGTTCATAAGGACGAGAACCTTGTGCTGTGTCTCTATGCGAATTGTAAACGTACCAACCACTTGCCTGGTATGGGACAGGCACAACTTAGTAGCTTTTTGGTATTAGCAGTTCCCTGCATGGTTTGTCGGTCTGGTTTCTCGCGTGGAAACTGGTGGGCCGCAGTTCGGCCATGAGTGATGTGAGTTCAGAAAAATAATGAGAGGTAAAGGTGGAAAGAAGGAAGACGCCCTATGCCTCAGATTAAGCCGTGCGCGGTTGTAATCTTGAATGGTCATATGTCTTGCGTGGACACAGACCAAGGCTATGTGTCTTGCGGGAACATAAGCCAGAGGCTAGGAAGTAAGGCAGTGGGGAGGACCCACAACGGTACTTGAGACTTAATTGTCTATTTACCGGGCGGGGAAACTGTTAATACTGAACTGCAAAACCGTTGTGTGATCTCGGCCTTGTCACATGTGTATAAGTCACATGGAGCTGATCCGACTTGAAAGCCGAGTGAACCAGTGGATTTAAAAAGAGGTACACCTTTGCAAAGTGTAAAAGAAGTATCAGATACTCTGTACTCCCAGGTTCAGGAGTCTTTTCGTAGTGGATGTTATCCATGGGTTATAGCACAAGTAATGTTTTGGAATGTTTTCGTAATATGGTTAACAAAGTAGTGACTCATGGGAGACCACTACATCTAATGTTTTATTGAAAAACTGTTTAATGTTTAAAGTATCATTATCATGACAAAGTACTGTTTTACTGAACAAATGACTTGGAAATCTATATGTTGGGGGAAATCTCCACGCGGTCAAGTCCAGGTAAGTTCATGACTGCCCGGGGACAGTGGCCTCCGGTGCCTGCCCCGGGCGCCACCTTTTAGGCGCCCGGGACCGTGCCTCCGGGGCATGTCCCGGGCGCCGCCATTTGGCCCCCGGGGCCGTGTCCCCCGGGCATCTCCCGGGCGCCGCCATTTGGCCCCCGGGACCGTGCCCCCCGGGCATGTCCCGGGCGCCGCCATTTGGCCCCCGGGGCCGTGTCCCCCGGGCATGTCCCGGGCGCCGCCATTCGCCCGGGGATAGTGGCCTCCGGTGCCGGCCCCGGGCGCCGCCATTTGGCCCCCGGGACCAGTGCCCCCCGGGCATGTCCCGGGCGCCGCCATTTGACCCCCGGGACCGTGCCCCCCGGGCATGTCCCGGGTGCCGCCATTTGGCCCCCGAAACCGTGTCCCCCGGGCATGTCCCGGGCGCCGCCGTTCGCCCGGGGATAGTGGCCTCCGGCGCCCGCCCCGGGCGCCGCCATTTGCCCGGGGAGAGTGGCCTCCGGTGCCTGCCCCGGCCGCCGCCTTTTGGGCTCCCGGGACCCTGCTCTCCGGAAGAGGTCCCGGACGTCACCGCCCTCCTAAAAGGTAAGATCCCTGTTTGTTTATCACGTGCAGGTCACGCGAGGGACGCCTCGGGAATCAGCGACCACCTGTCAAGCATCCAAGACGTTTGACCGGGAGAAGGACGGTCCTACCCTTCAATCCGACGGTGGCTCCCGGGGTAGTTTAGGTTTTTTGCTTCTTTTTGGGGCTATAAATAGCCCTTGTACCCCTCTGTTGTAAGAGATCACTTCATTATTGTTTGGAATAGCTAATCTCACAGACGTGCTCCGGAAGCCTCTCCCCCGGAGAGAGCTCCCCCAGCCGACTCCGGTCGGGAGCGCGTCGACAGGACTAGGGCCCCCACTGGGACCCGAACCTGTATAAATCCTCGTGTCTTTTCTTGTGTTTGTCCGGCGGGGGAGGACCGGTCACCCGGTCAACCCGCGCTGTGTAATCTCCGCTAGGATCGTCTTCAAAACCTGCCGGGGTATTCTTAATACCACGACAGTTGGCGCCGTCCGTGGGGACCCGTGACGAATCGCCATGGCTCCCCCGAGAACAAGGGCCCGCGCCCTTCCCGGTGACGCCGGTCCCGGTGACCTGGCGCCACCCAGTCCGGGACGCTGCTGTTCCGGCGCCTCCGTCCGGAGGCGACCATTCCCAGCTACCGCCTCCCACCTTTCCTCCCAATCTAGGAGCCTCCACCTCCGGGTCGCTCCCGGCGGCCGCGGGGACCTCGGCCGGGACGAGTTTCCCCCTCGACGGCTCCCCCGGCTCCCCGGGATGCCCTGCTGGAGGCTCTCGTGGAGGGCCAGCTCCGCGCCCTAGCGCTCTATGGACGAGCTCCTTAGTGTGTTGGCGCGGCCCTCGGCTCCCACATTCTCGCCGCACCCGTATCCGGGGATCATGCCCCCGTTTACGGGATACCCAGCGGCCCCTCCGGCGTCAGGGGGGCTGTCCACCCCGTATAATCCCGCTGGGGGGTTCCCTCCCCCCGCGGGATATACTTCCGGACACTTCTCGGCACCCGGGCCTGTCCCGGTGCCGGGAGGCTATTTCATGCCCGGGCCCTTCGTGGCACCAAGGGGGTACCCCGTCCCCGGCTCGCTTCCGGGGCTGGGGGGTCATTTCATGACGGGGGCTATTCCTACGCCGGGAGCCAGTCCCGCCCCCCGCGTTGCGTTTACCGCACCGGGGCAGGTCGACAGAGCAGCTCCCGTGCCTCAGCGAATTTCCCCCCGCATTGGCTCCCCGAACCCAGGACGTCGCCGAGGGGGCTCACCCCCCACTGGTTCCGGATGTCACAGGGGTTTCCCCCTTCCCGGTCCCGGTCGTTGCCACGGGGGCCCCCTCTTCGGATCCTAACGCCGCCCCGGGCGCCCCCTCCCCGGTTCCGGATGGTGCAGGGGCTCCCCCCTTTCCGGTCCCGGGGGCCGTCCCAGGGGGCTCCCCCCAGCAGGCCCCGGTAGCTTCCGGGCCGGCTGCTACAGTGCAGGAGCTCCCTCCCCCGGCGAAGCATGTCCGCCTCTCCCGGGGGGAGGTTGAGCGAATGTATTCTCCCAGCCACGGGGAAGAGCTTCCCCCCGGTCGTTGTCACAGGGAGCCTCGCTCCTCGCACCGGTCGGGGGAAGAGACCCGCCGAAGAACCATCCTCCCCGGAGGGAAGCCCGGACGTCCGGGAAATCAGTCCCAGCCCGGAAGAGAAGCGTCGTCACCACCACTCTGGCGGCCCTCTTGGGCCGCTACCTGACTCAGATAACGAGGGGGCGTCCCCCTGTTAAAGAAGACAGTGACTGGGGCTTCCCCCGGGAAGTGCAGGGGGCGAACCAGCCTCTATGTCAAAGACTCCGCAGCATCCGATGGCCGCGGCCCTACCGTCCCCCGCACATCGAGCATTATAATGGCGAGGCGGATCCCTACGAGTTCGTGCAGATTTACTCCACAGCCATCTCCGCGGCGGGGGGGGGACGAGAGCGTCCAATGCAACGTCTTCCCCCTCTACCTCACCGGCGTTGCCCGCTCCTGGTTTTACAATCTGAAGGCGGGCTCCATCAAGTCTTTCTCGCAGCTGAAGCGGGAGTTCTGCGCCAACTTTCAGGGGAATTACGTACAGTCCCCTGGATTCTTCACAGCTATACACAGTGCGCCAGAGGACCGGGGAGACCATCAGAAGCTTCTTCAAGCGCTTTGCCCAAGTGAAAAGCAAAGTGGCCCACGTCCCGGACTCCACAGTCATCGAAGCCTGCAAAAGCGGCATCCTCCCGGGGGAGCTCCACCGAAGGCTCTCCCGGAGCTGCCCCTCTTCCGCCGACGAGCTCTTCAACGTGCTCGAAAAGTACGCTCGGGCGGAGGAAGATGACATCTGGAAGAAGACCCAGGGGCCTCCTGCCCCCGCCGAGCGGGGGGCCCGGGATCCCCCCAGACGCCCCAAGCACGGGGACCGTAGCGAACCACGGCCTCGGGACACTTTTGTCCTCGAGGGCGGAGGCGGCTCGCGCGACCCCCCAAAGGGCAACCGCCCCTTTCCCAAGCCGAGAGGCCATGGGGGAGGACAGTCTTCGCGCGGCCGCGAAGGCCCCGCGGGGAGAAGCCGGGAAGGACCGTGGTGCAGCTTCCACGGGTCCAGTACCCACGCCACCCGAGATTGCCACCAGCTGCTGCAGCACTTCGCGGCGTTCCTCGACCAGCGCGGGCAGGGGGGGGGACTCCGGCCTCCTTGCCCCCTCGGCCAGCTGTCCCGGCCCTTCCTGCTCCCGCGGGGGGGCAACAGGTGCAGGAGGGGGAGCCTTCAGACGCTCTCCCCTTTCAAACTTCTCAGTGCCGCATCAATGTCATCGTAGGGGGCTCCGCCTCCGGGCGGGACTCCAAGCGCCAGCGCAAGGAGTACGCGCGAGAAGTTAAGGTAGTGGGGGTGCTACACGCGTCCGTGCCGCCCAAGTGGTCGGACGTCCCCCTCACCTTTACGGCGGAAGACGCGCGAGGGGTTCGCTTCCCCCATGACGACGCGCTTATTGTCTCCGCGACAATCTACAACTGCCACTTAGCCCGCATCCTCGTGGACGGCGGAAGCTCCGCCGACGTCCTGTTCCTCAAAACATTCAAGGAAATGCAGGTGGATGAGAGGCTCCTGCAACCAGCGGCAGGGCCTCTGCAAGGGTTTGTCCCGGGGAAGGCGATCCACCCCGTGGGCAAGGTAGATCTCCCGATCACCTTCGGCACCCCGGAGAACTACCGGACCGAGCTAGTACGCTTCGACGTAGTGGACCTCCCCTCCTCCTACAATGTAATTATGGGGAGGACTACGATCAATCGGCTGGGGGCTGCCACCCACCAAAACTATTTGTGCATGAAGATCCCCGGGCCGCATGGTGTGATCAACGTCCGGGGGGACCAAGATGTGGCCCGTGCCCTATACGAGCGGGCTGCTGCCACAATAGGAAGCGTCAACCTGATCAAGGTACCCGGGGGGGAGGCTCCCCCCCTGAACGTAGACGTCGCTGCGCCATCCCCTGGGAGGCCCCTCCTCAAGCCGCGTCCGGAAGGGGGCCTCCGGAAGGTCCCGCTGTCCCCGGGCAGCGGAGACAAAACCGTCCAAATCGGGGCAGAGCTCCCCCAAGACCACGCAGCGCAACTCGCAGCCTTTCTGCGCGAAAACTCCGATGTTTTTGCGTGGAAACCTTCGGACATGCGGGGCGTCGCCCGGGAGGTTATTGAGCACAAGCTCGCGGTAACCCCCGGTCACCCCCCTATCAAGCAGAAGTTGCGGAAGCTCTCCCTCGAACGTCAAGAAGCCATCAAGACGGAGATAGTCCGGCTCCGAGAGGCGGGGTTCATCCGGGAAGTGTTGCACCCCGAGTGGCTCGCAAACCCCGTCCTCGTCAAGAAATCAACTGGCAAGTGGCGCATGTGCGTGGACTTCACCGACCTTAACCGCGCTTGCCCCAAAGACAACTTCCCGCTCCCGCGGATCGACCAGCTCGTTGACTCCACCGCGGGGTGCGAGCTGATGAGCTTCTTAGACGCCTACTCGGGATACCATCAAGTCCGGATGGCGGAGGGGGACGAGGAAAAGACGAGTTTCATAACTCCCCTCGGAACCTTCTGCTACCGCCACATGCCCTTCGGGCTCAAGAATGCGGGAGCCACCTTCCAGCGCCTGATGACGCTGGTCTTCAAAGATCAAGTCGGCCGCAACGTCGAAGTCTACGTAGACGACGCGGTCGTCAAGAGTCCCCGTGCAGCCTCCCACATCGACGACCTCACAGAGACCTTCCGCAACCTCCGCGCGTTCGGGCTTAAGCTCAACCCGGAGAAGTGCGCCTTCGGGGTGCGCGGGGGAAAGCTCCTGGGTTTCCTCGTGTCCCAGCGGGGCATTGAGGCAAACCCCGAGAAGATCCGGGCCTTCCTAGACATGCCCCCGCCGCGCTCCGTCAAAGATGTCTAGCGCCTCTCCGGCCGCCTGGCCGCACTCAGTCGCTTCGTCTCCCGTTCGGGGGAGCGGGGCCTCCAGTTCTTCAAGATCCTCCGAGGGCTTGAGGGGTTCCGCTGGACCCCCGAGGCCCAGGAAGCCTTCAACGACCTCAAGAAGTACCTCTCGAGCCCTCCAATGCTCGTGAGCCCGTCTCCGGAAGAGCCCTTGCTCCTCTACCTCGCCGCGACCCCCGTCGCCGTCAGCGCGGTTTTGGTGAAGGAGCAAGGGGGGCGGCAACACCCCGTGTACTACGTCAGTGAAGCCCTCCAGGGGGCCAAGACTCGGTACACGGAGATGGAGAAGATTTGCTACGCTCTCCTCATGGCGTCCCAGAAGCTCCGGCACTACTTCCTAGGGCACCCCATCACCGTTCCGTCGTCCCTCCCCCTGGGGGAGGTACTGCGGAATAAAGAAGCCACCGGCCGGATTGGGAAGTGGGGGGCCGAGCTTGCCCCCTTCTCCCTGTCCCTTACCGGCCGCTCCGCAATCAAGTCGCAGGTCCTCGCCGACTTCGTCGTGGAGTGGACTCCCGCCTCTGGGTCCGGGGACGAAGATCTCCCTGTGCCGCCCCGACGCAGTGACCATTGGACCCTGCTGTTTGATGGGTCGCTGTGTCTCGCCGGGGCTGGCGCGGGGGTAGTCCTCCGGAGCCCCGAGGGGAAGGAGCTCGAGTACGCCGCGCGGCTCGAGTTCCCCGCCACCAACAACGTCGCCGAATATGAGGCTCTGCTCCTCGGGATGCGCCTCGCGCGCTCCCTGGGGATCCGGCGCCTCCTAGTAAAGGGAGACTCTCAGCTTGTTGTCTGCCAAATGGACAAATCTTACCTGTGCCATGACGCAAATTTAAGTCTTTACTTGCAGGAAGTACGAAAAATGGAGAAACACTTCGACGGCCTTGAGGCCCGGCATATCCCGCGAAGGGAAAATGACCGGGCTGATGCTTTGGCCCGGGCGGCAAGCGCCCGGGAAACGTTCCCCAAGGGGGCCTTCTTGGAAACAATCACGAAGCCCTCGGTGGCCTCCTCGGACGCAGGCACCGAGCCTCCGGTCCCGGAGGTCGCCGAGATCGTCCGGCCGTCGTCATGGATGGATCCCCTCATCTCCTTCATCAAGGGGGAGGGGGACCCTCCCAGCAAGACCGAGGTTAAGCACCTCCGGGCCAAAGCCCGGGCATATCTCCTGCTCGAGGGAAGGCTCTACAAGCGGGGGGCTTCAGCCCTCCTGCGCTGCCTCCCCCGGTCGGAGGGACTTCAACTCCTGGAAGACATTCACGCGGGGAGCTGTGGTTCTCACCTAGCCCCGCGTGCCATCGCCGCCAAGGCCCTTCGGCAGGGCTTTTACTGGCCTACAGTCATGCGCGACGCGCGAGACCTTGTCTCCACGTGCGAAGCATGCCAGAAGATGGCCAAGGGCTCGAATCTCCCCCCTGTAGCGCTGCAGACTATCCCCATCACTTGGCCCTTCGTGCGCTGGGGGATGGACCTCTTAGGACCTTTCCCCCCAGCGCCCGGAGGATACAAGTATGCGGTGGTCGTGGTCGACTACTTTACAAAGTGGGTCGAGGCGGAGCCCTTGGCTAGCATCACCTCCCGGGCCGTTCAGCGGTTTTTCTGGAAAAACGTCGTTTGTCGTTTTGGTGTCCCCCGGGAAATCACCGTGGACAACAGGACCCAATTCGACTCGGCATATTTCCGGGAATTCTGCGAAGGTCTGGGGGTCGTCATCCACTTCGCCTCAGTGGCCCATCCCCAAAGCAACGGGGCCGTCGAGAGGGTCAACGGCGTAATCCTACAGGGGTTACGCCGGAGACTCGAACAAACCGCTTCCAAGCGGGGCGCGTGGGCAGAGGAGCTCCCTAGCATCCTCTGCTCCATGCGCACGACCCCGTCCCGGGCCACAGGGCGTGCTCCCTTCTCCCTAGTCTACGGGGCGGAGGCAGTCCTCCCCCCGGAGATTGGCTTCCGGTCGCTGCGGGTCGAGCTCCTGAACGGAGCCACAACCGCGGCCTACCGGGCCAACGAAGACAACCGGCGGCTGGAAATCGACCTCGTGGAGGAGGAACGCGACCGAGCGCTCCTCCGCCACGCCATCTACGAGCGCGAGATGTCGCGCGCATACAACCAGCACGTGTGCGAGAGAGCTTTCCGCCTTGGGGACCTTGTCCTCAAGCGCGTCACAGACCCCCAAGCCCAGGGTAAGCTCTCCCCCAAGTGGGAGGGCCCCTACAGGATCTCCGCTGTCCTAGGCTCGGGGGCCTACAAGCTCTCCAACCTTGAAGAGCAGGAGCTGAAGCACACCTGGAACTTGCGTTTACTTCGCAAGTTCTACGTTTAGCCTTACGGGCCTGTCCCCTCCCCTGGGGCGGTCACGCCGGAGGGGGAGGGGGGACACTGTAGCTTCCCTTTTTCCCCCTTCGCGGCATCGCAGGGGGGCTTTGTATATTTCGTTAATAAATGCATAGCCTTTGTTCTTTAACTGTCTCACTGCAGGTTGTTTTTGTTTACCGCCCCTAGTGGTGATGCCCTCCCCGCGAGGATGCCTTCCCCGTGAAGATGCCCTCCCCGCGAGGATGCCCTCCCCGCGAGGAAGTGGGCCAGTCCCAACAAGTCCCTACAACGGAGCCTGCACTCCCGTAGGGCGGCTTACGATCAGCCCTCGTGGACTGAGGGTGTAAGCGGCAACCCGGTCCCCAGCGGCCGTGGTAACGAGTCACTTTGGGAGACTAGTCCCCTGCCCAAACACTCAAGTCCCGTCTTCGGGCACTTCCTCCTCCGGGAGTAGACGCTCTCCTCAGCGAGATGTCTAATGGCTTTCTGGATTATCTTCCTCCTCCGGGAGTCGACGATATTCCCGGCTCCCCGTTCTCACGGCGACCGGAAGATCGGCCCCTTGCGGCTTGATTGGATCTATCTTCCTCCTCCGGGAGTCGACGTTATTCCCGGCTCTCTGTTCTCACGGCGACCGGATGATTATCTCTCGAAGACATTATTCCCGGTTCCCCGTTCTCACGGCGACCGGACGAACCCTCCCGGGAAGCTCCCCTCCGGAGGTCATTGGCTTTTCATGAGCCCCTTCCGCGCCTTGTTCCCGGTTCCCCGCTCCCCCGGCGGCCGGATGAATCTCTCCCAGTGGCCCCGGCCACCCCGGAAGGTCCCTCCCTCGGAAATCCTGTTTTCACAATTTTCTAACTTAGAAAATATTTCTACAGGTTATGCTCCCCCCGGGGACCCTGTTTCCCCCACAGCACGCGGAGGCTTCCTCCCGCCCGCTGTGGGCGGGGGGGGACAGGGGGTCCCCGGGTCACCCACGAAGGAACTTAGCTCATCCTTGTTAAGATAAGTCGTCCAGACCATCCAAGAAGAAGAAAATAAAGAGGCAGTAAAAAGTTTAACAATGCTTTATTGATCGACAAACCCGGAGGACATCTTCCCCCTCCGGTGGGTTTCGGAAATGATACAACCCGGGTCCTAACCCGGGGGATTTTCTACGAGCCTAAGGCCCCTACGCCTAAAGCTCCCGGAGGCGCTCCCTTAGCTCCCGGGCCAGGTCCCGGTACAGCGCCCGGACGCAACGCTGAGAATCCCGAAGTATGTCTTCGGGCCAAAACTCGTACCCAGCCGGCGGAAGTATCCGGAGAGGAGGTATCATCTGGGCCCTCGGGCGCGGGGGAGTTAATTCAGCACGGCTGTTGTCAAAATTATCCAAGTGCCATTCCGGGCGCCACCTCAACCGGACGGGCTCCCGGGCAGTACCGCCGTCGCGCCTCCCGGAGACAAGGCTCAGCAAAATCAAAGCCGCTTGGGCGTCCCCCGGAGAGTTTCTCTCGGACCGTTGCTCGGGAGCAACCCCCCGGGAAACCTGGTAACATTTTATTGCAAAGACTTAGAAAAATTTCTAATATATTTCATTGCAAAATGTTTGTGTACAAGTGCCCGGGGCTTCTCCTAAGAAGCTACCGGAATCAAAATGCCTAACAAAATAAAAAGGGGTCCTAGCTAAAGACCCGGGGGAGGCTCATACTTTGGCATTGGGGTCCTCCCCCCGGGAAGCTTCCTCCGTGGCCGGGGCAGGGACGTCCGCGGCCGGAGGCGCCGGTGTCGGGAACCACGTCCGGATCATCCGGTCGTAGAACCCCTCCGCCAGCAGCTCTACCTCCCGGCGCGTTGGCTCGAAGGCCTCCGGGAAGCCCCGGGGGATGCGCCCCCCGATCGCCCGGGCGCCGACCCCACGGTAGTCAACGAGCCCCGCGGCGGCCGCGATGACGGGGATCGCTCGGCCCCGTGCCCGGACGTCCGCAGCCTCCGGGATGGCGGAGACTTGTGCGTTAAGAAAACGCACAGCCTCCGCGAGGGTCGCCGGGGGCACCTCCGGGCCGCTCCCGGAGCCCAGGCTAACGCCAAGGCTTTCCAAGGCCGAGCGGACGGAGCGGCCCGCGTCCGACAGTGCCCGGACGCTGGAGCTCTCGAGCTCCCGGAGCGCCTTCTCCCGCACCTTGGCCTCCTCGCGGAGACGGATGTAGGCGCCCTCCGAAAGGTGCACCTGCGCCCGGGCCCGGGACAGCTCGTCAAGAGCTTCGTCCCGCTCCCGGATGGCCGCCTCCCGCTGCTCGACGCAGGCCGAGGCCCGGCTCTCCGCCTCCTTGAGCAGCCGGGTGACCCGTTGCTCAAGGCCCCAGGTAACAGTCGCTACCTACAAAATGCATAAAGAGTTGGAAAAATCTTAAGTGCAGAAAAAAAAAACCGGTGTGGAGAGCTCGAGTTACCTGGGCTCCGAGGGACTCGAGCCCCTCAAAACGCTCGTGGAGCGTCCCTCCTGCCACGAGGGCCTGCACCTTCCGGTTGTGCAGGCCCTCCGCGTAGCGGGCCACCTCCCCCGCTGGAAATAGGGAGGTGTCTTGCCCGGCCCTCCTGTCACGGCCGGGAGAGGGCCCCCGGACCTCTGAATCCGGGAGCACGGCCGGCGTCGCCGGCGTCTTCGTCGACGAAGTTTCCTCCGAAGACGAAGACGAAGGTTGGACGGGGATCTCCGCCCGGGGGGTGATCATTGGGCCTTTCCCCGCCCCAGGCCGGAGGGCCCTCGGAGCCTCCTGCTCCGGGGGGACCTCGAAGACTGAGGGGCTCCCCCCCTCCTCATCCACCGGCCAGAGGCGCGGGGGCGCCGCCCCCGAAAACCGCACTTCTAGCCTCTCCGGCGCCAATGCTGCCGGGAGAGGCGAGAGGAGCGTCACGCGAACTGGCGACGGGGCGTAGTCCGCCGAATCGGACCCCGCCCCATCGGCAACCACCTCCTTCCCCCGGGCCTCGACGGGGGCCTCCGGGGGCGGAGGCGTTGCATCTGCCCGGGGCGCCGCCCGGGCATGTTCGGCTCCGGGAGCTGCGTCCCGGGCCCTCACCGGCGTCGTCGCCGGCGCCGTCGCCGGAGCCGGGGTCTTCTGGACCCGGGGCTTTTTGGGCTCCGAGCCCCCGGCCGCGTCCTTCCCCCGTTTATGAGACCCGGGGGTGGGAAGGGGCTTCCTCTCCGGAAGCCTGAGCCCGTAGGCCTCGGCCACCAAGTTCCGGGGAGGCCCCTCCCCCACGAGGCGCACGATGCGCTCGTGTTCGTCGGCGAAGTACCTCCCTAGGAGGTGCTCCGCCTTGTCCCTCGCCGCCGGGTACGGGCGCACTGCAAGAGGTAAAAAGTTAGTCGATTTTTCATAAAAAACCGCAAGTACAAAAATGCAGGGGACTTACGCCGCGTCACCGGCTTGACCGGAGGCCGCTGCTCCGGGCCCATGCCGATCCCCCTTCCCCCGCGTGAGAAGGGGGAAAGCCGCAGGAGCGCCAGCTCCTCCGCGGCGTCCCGCATTGAGCGGGCCTTCTTCGCCAGCACCACCTTCCCGAGGAGCTCGAACTCCTCGTCCGTCCACACCGGCGGCTTCGGTGCGGATGATCGGCTGTAGGTGGGAGGCTCCGGGGCATAGACCACCGCCTCGTCCCGGACCCGGAGGTAGAACCACCTCCGGAGCCAGTCCCCCCAGTGGTCCCGGGAGGCCGCCGCCGGGTAGTCCGCCACCCGGGAGGGCAGCATTTGGACCATCACCGAGCCGAAGGGGGACTTCGGTCCTCCCTTCACCAGGTGGGAGCTCCGCGCCGCCGGTTCATAGAAGTACCGGAAGGCGCGGAGGGTGGGCTCCCGCCCGGTCGCTGTCTCGTAGAGCCATATAAAGAGGCCCATACGGACGAGCGCGTTCGGGGTGAGGTGGTTGAGAGCCACCCCGTACTCTTTGAGAAACTCCCGGAGCATCGGATGCACCGGGAGCCGGAGCCCCGCCTCGAGGAAGGCCTCGAAGGCCACGACCTCTCCGGGCCTGGGGCGGGGGGCTCCGTCCTTCTTTAGGGGGACCCGGATGTCCCCCTCTTCGACGACGCCCTTCTTGACCAAGGACTCCGCGTCCGAGGCCGAGAACTCGGAGGCCCAAAGGAAATCCACGGGGATTTCCTCCGGGGGCACCTCCGTGGTCTTTGCTCGACCTTTGGGCGCCATTAGGTGAGTTCTTTGTTTTTCGGTGGCTAAGTTTTCAGGTGGAGTTGAAGATCCACGGAAGAGCGCTACCGGGAGAGCTGAAGCTGGAGTTGAAGATTTGGAATGAGCTTCCGGGGCCCCCTAAGGCCCTATTTATAGAGGCTGGCCGTGATCTAGATGCGCGCCACGTGGCCTCCTCGGATCAATCTGGACCACTGATTCAAACCGTGCGCGGGAAACAAAGGGACAGGCGCGTAAATCGAGACGCCGGTTCAAACCGCGCGTGCATTTATTGCGAAAACGGCGCGGCCATAAAGTGCCCGGCACAGAAACCGAAACGTCGTCGGGGCTCCGGTGATTTTCGTCCGGAGTTTGCGTCCGGAGATTTTCCCGCTACCTTAACCATTCCCCTCCGGGGGCTCAGGCTTCGTCCCCGGAGGGCATGGGGGGCTGCTGTTGGGGGAAATCTCCACGCGGTCAAGTCCAGGTAAGTTCATGACTGCCCGGGGACAGTGGCCTCCGGTGCCTGCCCCGGGCGCCGCCTTTTAGGCGCCCGGGACCGTGCCTCCGGGGCATGTCCCGGGCGCCGCCATTTGGGCCCCGGGGCCGTGTCCCCCGGGCATCTCCCGGGCGCCGCCATTTGGCCCCCGGGACCGTGCCCCCCGGGCATGTCCCGGGCGCCGCCATTTGGCCCCCGGGGCCGTGTCCCCCGGGCATGTCCCGGGCGCCGCCATTCGCCCGGGGATAGTGGCCTCCGGTGCCGGCCCCGGGCGCCGCCATTTGCCCCCCGGGCATGTCCCGGGCGCCGCCATTTGACCCCCGGGACCGTGCCCCCCGGGCATGTCCCGGGTGCCGCCATTTGGCCCCCGAAACCGTGTCCCCCGGGCATGTCCCGGGCGCCGCCGTTCGCCCGGGGATAGTGGCCTCCGGCGCCCGCCCCGGGCGCCGCCATTTGGCCCCCGGGACCGTGCCCCCCGGGCATGTCCCGGGCGCCGCCATTTGCCCGGGGAGAGTGGCCTCCGGTGCCTGCCCCGGCCGCCGCCTTTTGGGCTCCCGGGACCCTGCTCTCCGGAAGAGGTCCCGGACGTCACCGCCCTCCTAAAAGGTAAGATCCCTGTTTGTTTATCACGTGCAGGTCACGCGAGGGACGCCTCGGGAATCAGCGACCACCTGTCAAGCATCCAAGACGTTTGACCGGGAGAAGGACGGTCCTACCCTTCAATCCGACGGTGGCTCCCGGGGTAGTTTAGGTTTTTTGCTTCTTTTTGGGGCTATAAATAGCCCTTGTACCCCTCTGTTGTAAGAGATCACTTCATTATTGTTTGGAATAGCTAATCTCACAGACGTGCTCCGGAAGCCTCTCCCCCGGAGAGAGCTCCCCCAGCCGACTCCGGTCGGGAGCGCGTCGACAGGACTAGGGCCCCCACTGGGACCCGAACCTGTATAAATCCTCGTGTCTTTTCTTGTGTTTGTCCGGCGGGGGAGGACCGGTCACCCGGTCAACCCGCGCTGTGTAATCTCCGCTAGGATCGTCTTCAAAACCTGCCGGGGTATTCTTAATACCACGACACTATATATCTCTATCCATATGAAACTGAAACCCCGGAATCATATGTTTCACCCTCATGTAAGTACAATTGCATTAATCCCTAGAATGAGTGTTGCTGAGCACCAAGTGCTCACCCTTGCATTTATATCCAACTGTAGAAGAAGGATTCGATGATCCCGATTCTTTCGGTTATGAATACTCAGCAGAAGATGGAAGTGCCCCGGACGAGCCCATGTTCTAGAAGGATTGTGCACCAAGTAAAGTCAGATGTGGGAGAAGCCTCTCCAACTCCGCTGCTGATTGAAGTCAAGCTGTTTGTCGTTGCTTTGTGCTTTATGTTGTGTGTTCGGTACTTGGATACCGATTCTTGTCTTGATAAACTGATTATTTTCTTAGCAACTTTACTTAGCGCCATTTTCGGTGCTTTGGCTATGTAATATTGGCCCATGTTGGCCTGGTACTTGTTTATTGATAATGCTATGCTTGGGTGGTTTGGAGCTCATGTGACATCCTGCTGTGCGTAACCTACCTGGGCGGTTACCAAGGTGATCCTCAAATGGGGGTCTCACACGCACTCCGAGATCCGGGATGAGAGGTGCAAGCGATGGTGGAGGGGGAGTGGTCTGTTTCATCCACGGGGTCTGTGTAGTTCGCAACCCCTGGGGACGTCGATGTTGTGAGGCAAATGGTAAGTTGGCTAACCTCGTAAACTTGGTGCGCACAAGTGTATATAAGTCAATTTGTCTCACAAGGTACCTTTAAATGTAACAGATCTCTTTTGAGAAGGAGGCAGTGGAGGGATTGTTTACCCCACAGAGGGAGAACGACATCCTCACCCGGGGAGGAACCATCAGGCCCTTCCCCTTCCCGGGTGGGAGGGCCCCCGGGACCTCTACCTCGGGAGGAAGCTCGTAGATTGAGGGGCTTCCCCCCTTGTCTATCGGCCACTCGACCCGCGGAGGCGAGGTCTCCGCAAATCTCACCTCCGGCTTCTTCGGGTCCAAAGGTGCCGAGGGCGCTGGGAGGGCCGCCATCGGAGGCGGCGACCGGGCGTGGTCCGCTGAATCGGACGCCGCCCCGCCCGCGGCCGGATCCTTCCCCCGAGCCTCAACGGTGCTCTCCGGGGGAGGGGGTGTTGCTTCTTTCCGGGCCGGCGCCCGGGCGCGCCTGGTCCCGGGGGTCTCGTCCAGGGCTTTCGCCGGCGTCGAGGCCGGCGTCGTCGATGGGCTGGGTGCTTTTTGAACTCTGGCCTTCTTAGGCTCAGAGCCCCGGCGGCTTCCTTCCCCCGCTTGTGCGATCCGGGGGTGGGGAGGGGCTTCTTCTCCGATAGCTTTAGCCCGAAGGCCTCGGCTACCAGGTTCTGGGGAGGGCCCTCCCCACGACGCGCACGATGCGCTCGTGTTCATCGGCAAAGTACCTCCCTAGGAGGTTCTCCGCCTTCTCCCGTGCCGCCGGGTACGGTCGGACTGCGAAAGGTAAGAGTTAGTCAAATTTTGTAAAACTTGTGAATGCATTGAACCAGGTAATGAAGACTTACGTCGGGTCACCGGCTTCACCGGGGGCCGTTGCTCCGGGCCCATGCCGACCCCCCTTCTCCCACGCGAGAAGGGGGAGATCCTCAACAACATCATCTCCTCGGCAGCATCCCGCATAGAGCGGGTGCGCCGGGAGACAATGACCTTCCCGAGGAGCTCCAGATCCTCGTCCATCCACACCGGGGGCTTCCGCGCGGATGACCTGCTGTAGGTGGGGGCATCCGGGGTGTACACCACCCCTTCGTTCCGGACCCGGAGGTAGAACCACCTCCGGATCCAATCGCCCCAGTGGTCCCGGGACGCCGCCACCGGGTAATCAGTTACCCGGGACGGCAGCATCTGCACCATCACCGAGCCAAAGGGGGACTTGGGTCCCCCCTTCACCAAGTGGGAGCTCCTCGCCGACGGCTCGTAGAAGTACCGGAAGGCTCGCAGTGTGGGCTCCCATCCGGTCGCCGTCTCGAAGAGCCATATGAATAGGCCCATCCGGACGATGGCGTTCGGCATGAGGTGGTTTAGAGCCACCCCGTACTCCTTCAAAAACTCCCAGAGTAATGGATGCAATGGGAGCCGGAGCCCCACCTCGAGGAAGGCCTCGAAGGCCACGATCTCCCCGGGCCTGGGGCGGGGGGCTCCATCCTTCTTCACGGGGACCCGGACGTCCCCGTCCTCTACGACTGCTCGTTCGACCAGGGACTATAAGTCCCCGGCCGTTAGCTCGGACGCCCAGAGGAAGTCCGGAGCGACCTCCTCCAGGGGCACTTCCGTCGTCTTCGCTCGACCCTTCGGCGCCATCAGGTTTTGCTTTTTCCGGTGGTTAAAGTTTTAGGGAGCTGGACACCTAAAGGTTCCGGGCACTAGGCTACCGGGAGCTAGCTACCGGGAGAGGGCTACTGGGGGTGCTAAGGGCGCTGGAGTTTGAAAATTTGGAATGAGCTCTCCGGGCCCGCCAGGGCCCTATTTATAGGGGTGAAGCGTGGCCCAGATGGGCGCCACGTGTGATGAGGACATCACTCCTATGCATACGCCCGAGACTCCTCCAGTTATGATGCAAGGACCCATCACAAGAGCACGAGCACGGCAATTGAATCAACAGGTGAGCTCGTTCCTAAGTGCCCGTGCATATACTTGTGAGGATGGTATGCTACCTAATGATATTATTGATTATATTGTACTTAGGAACTTTGGAGAGGATCATGAAGGCCTTGGGAACCAGCAAGGGCCAGGAGGGAGGCAAGGAGGGCGTCCAAGTCAAGTTGGAGGCCAATTCATCTCGGAGTCGACTACCTCGGCCACTAGGAGCAGTGTTCACTAAAATCGTCTCCCAGGCCACAAACGTGCTTCAATTTTGATGATCCACATATTCCAAGAAATCTAAGCAGATAACCTTTCCAATGGCATCGGTTTCAGGTCATTTGGACTTCGGAGTCGACGGGAATTCACGTTGGAAGTTGCCCGACAGAATCTGTCCCAGGGTGCTGCGTCACCAATTTGGGCCGTTGGCCCATGTATCGTGTTGGAGCCCATCACGGACGTGTCTAGGGTCTCTAGGACGTCCCTTAGACCTTATATTCAGTAGCCGCCGTTAGGGTTGAGGCGGGTTTTGCTTAGATCAATTCTGTCTTTGAACAGTGTTGCCGTTCATCGGTTTGTGAGACCCCAACTCGTGAGTTTCATCCTCAATTGCAAATTCAGTTGCATCTTTCTTGTTCTTGCTTGTGTTCTCGATTCACTGGCAGGGATTAGCCTTCGTGGCGAGGTCAACCGGGCAGCGCACGGTTGATAACCAGAGGACGCGTGGTGCTGCGATTGCAAGGGTTTTGATCATGCCGATCAAGAAGCCAGATCGTGTGTGTCTCGCGCCGCCTAATCGACTTATCCTCCACCTGACGGAAGTTCGGGCATCCCCGTTCCCATTAAGTGGTATCAGAGCAAGGTTACCGTCAGGTTCGCCTTTTCCCTTAGTTTGATTTAGTTTTGCGTACGCCCTATAGTCCACGAAAAAGCCAAAAAAAAAAGAATTGCAGTTCATAGTCTACCATACCTAGAACTGCGCCTAGCCTTTGCACAATTTCGGTTTCAGAGTCCGTAGTACTGAGTTTGTGTCCATAGTCGAGTCGTGTTGCTGGTTTAGATCGTGGTCTTAATTTAGTTGTGTTTCATCTCCGCTGCATCCCATATCCTACACCGATCCAGTCACCAATCGCCGTTTGTGTCCTTGTTGGAATCGGTTTGCTTTGTGGCTTTCATCATTTTCGGAGTCCTGGTTGTGTTAGGGTTTCTCCTTCATAAAAATCCTAATCCCCCACCTTCTGTTAGCCATACCGCCACCCCTCATCATAGAGCCTTCCACCATAGATCATCGCCTTCCATATCCACTCCAAACACCCTTGAGATCGGAGAGGTGCCGCCTAGAAAACCCTAATTCCGAGTCCTTCTGTAAAACGGCCATAACTTTCGTATACGGACTCGAAATTAGGCAAATTTTATATCCACGGACATCTACAGAAAATTTTACATCGATTCTCCCCGGCTTTGCCGGGTTCGCCGAATTTATTTTTGCGAAATTCCCCCGGGAAGATTGAGTTTACGGCCGCCGAAGTTTGAGCATGCTTTTCAGAGAACACTTCTTATTTCATATCGGTTTCATCTTACATCTGTTCAGGCTGAAAATTTGTGTACTGTCTACCTTTGTGCTCCTGATCCTAGGAAAAATATCAGAAAAATAAAAAAAATGAAAAAAAATTGTGAAAGAAGCGTAGAGCAAAAAAAAAAAAAAAAAAAAAAGGACAGGAGCAAAGGTAGGTGCTTTTACCGTGCCTGATAGAAGTGTTTTGCTGCTGTGCTGATATTTGTTCATATATTCTGACGCCTTGTTGCTTGTCTCTATATATTCCTTGCTTTCTGCCGCAGCTAGAATAAGGACACGTTTAGACCAGCAACTAGGGCAAGTGCTTTTGGACATTTATTCAGCATTACTATCTGTTACTGAATTGTGTGCCACTCCATACATATAACCTTCCTACAGCTCCAGAAATACATCCTTCTGATCAGCACAGGTTATTGACCCTTGCAATCGCTTCATCACGCCCCCACGGTGTCATGAACCAACCACCGGTTGCACCGTCCCTCGCTGTGTTGGTAAGAACCAGGTAAGAACTTGGTAAGATTGCTTGAGAGCGCGATATCCCACCTAGTAGTTCATAGGGCTCATAATACTTGTGCTTGTTTTCCTTCTGTCCTTTTTCTGTGCTAACCATGGCAGGTGGCAAGAAGGGCAGGAACGAGGATGATGTTACCATCGAAGACTGTGTCCTTCATTCAGAGTTGTCGACCATGCTGGATGAGATAAAAACGATGTTCAACGAGCATGCCACGACGACGAACAACACCCTTGAGAGCATCGATCGATGAGTTTCCACCCTCACCGAGAGGATGGATGCCGTCGAAAAACGCCCTCCCACGACCATTGATGGAGATGCCTCCGTCAACAGCGGCGCCAACCACGGCAACAACGACCACGATGAGGATGGTGATTTTGAGGAAGATGAAGATGAGCAGCAACGTGCCGCCAGGGAACGTGCTGCTCAACGAGACGGCCGTCTGCATGACCATCTTCGCCGCAACCAGCACGGTATGGGAGGTAACAACCAGAACCGCAATGATGATCCTTTCGCTAAGGTAAAATTCACCATCCCTTCCTTTTCTGGAGCTTATGATGCTGATGCTTACTTAGATTGGGAGATGACGGTCGAGCAGAAATTTAATTCCCATCTAGTTCCCGAGATTCATAGAGTTAGACAAGCCAGTAGTGAATTTAAAGATTTTGCTATAATCTGGTGGAATGAACTAGTAAATGCCCGTTTACAACCTGATTCTTGGGCGAGATTAAAAGATGCTATGCGTAATAGATTTGTTCCTCCTTCCTACCAACGTGATATGCGCAAGAGATTGCAACGATTAGATCAAGGTAGTATGACTGTTCAGGAATATTACCAAGAGCTTCAAAAGGATATGTTACGTTGTGGGGTAGTAGAGGAACCTGAGGATAAAATTGCTCGTTTTTACGGTGGTTTGCGTCCAGAAATTCAGGATATTGTTGATTATAAAGAATATACAACTGTCAATCGCTTGTTTCAACTTGCTATGTTAGCAGAGAAGGAGTTGCAGGGACGCCATTCTAAGAGCAGGAGCAACACCGGCAGCACCTTCACGCCCCGAATGACTACGGGACAAGCGAAGACAGTGCCTTCTTCCACCTTCCGACCAGCTGCACCGCCACCTTCGACGAGCACACGACCGGCATCGACGGCACCGCCCGCCCGTGCTGCGGACAGCAGCAAGTCGACCCCGCCAACACCGGTCAAGAGCTCCTCCTCCGTCGCTTCCACGGGCCGTACATCGACGGGAATTTGCTGCCACAAGTGCCAAGGGATTGGCCACTTCAAGAAAGAGTGCCCCAGCCAGCGGGCATACATCGCCACAGACGACGGAGGTTACATCAGCGCCTCCGATGTTGAGGATGAGATCGACGACACCAGGGTGGACGACGACGAGGTTGATGATGATGCCACCTTTGGCGCCGAGGATACCGCTGCGTACAGGTCCATCATTGTCCAGCGTGTCCTTAGCGCACAAATGGAGCAAGCCGAGCAGCAGCAGCGCCACAACTTGTTCCAGATTTTCTTCGTCATCAACAACCGACGAGCGCGCGTGATCATTGACTCCGGCAGCTGCAACAACTTGGTGAGTACAGATTTGGTCAAGAAGCTTGGCTTGACCACACGCCCGCACCCACATCCATACCACATTCAGTGGCTGAATGATTCCGGCAGAGCTAAGGTAACACAAACAGTTCGGGTTCATTTTTCCATTGGTTCCTATTCTGATTTTGCTGATTGTGATGTGGTGCCGATGCAAGCTTGCTCTCTTTTATTGGGTCACCCATGGGAATATGACACTGATGCACTTCACCACGGTAGAAGTAATAAATACACTTTTATGCATAAGGGAAAGAAAATTACACTTCTACCTTTGACCCCCGCTGAAATTGTTAAATCCGATAGGGAGCGGCTTGCTAATGACAAGAAAACCATTGATGAAAAATCTGAAATTCAGCATGTAGCCAACCAAATTAAATTGAGGAATCCCGTCTTGCTTGCTACAAAATCTGATCTTGCTGCAATTAATGATGATGCTTTGTGCTATGCTTTGATATGCAAAGATGCTTTGTTTCCATTGGATGATATGCCCAATACTTTGCCTCCTGCTGTCACTAACCTTTTGCAGGAGTATGCGGATGTTTTTCCTGCCGCGATACCTCCAGGACTCCCACCCATACGAGGGATTGAGCACCAAATTGATTTGATACCTGGAGCGAGTTTGCCAAACTGAGCTGCTTATAGGACCAACCCCGAGGAGACTAAGGAGATTCAGCGCCAAGTCCATGATCTTTTGGACCGCGGGTATGTACGTGAGAGCCTTAGTCCTTGTGCTGTTCCTGTTATTTTGGTTCCTAAGAAAGATGGCAGTTGGCGCATGTGCGTAGATTGTAGAGCCATTAACAATATCACAATAAGGTACCGTCATCCTATTCCTAGGTTAGACGACATGCTTGATGAGTTAAGTGGTTCTATAATTTTTTCTAAGGTTGACTTGCGTAGTGGATACCACCAAATAAGAATGAAATTGGGAGATGAATGGAAAACAGCCTTTAAAACCAAGTTTGGATTGTATGAGTGGTTAGTCATGCCTTTTGGTTTAACTAATGCACCTAGCACTTTCATGCGCTTAATGAACGAGGTTTTACGAGCTTTCATTGGGAAATTTGTGGTGGTTTATTTTGATGATATATTGATTTACAGCACGTCGTTACATGAACATCTTGATCATCTACGTGCTGTTTTTGATGCTTTGCGTGCTGCACGTTTATTTGGTAACCTCGAGAAGTGCACCTTTTGCACCGAACGAGTATCGTTTCCTGGCTATGTTGTGACTCCGCAGGGAATTGAGGTGGATGAAGCCAAGGTGCACGCGATTAAGAGTTGGCCAACGCCCACGACAATTTCACAAGTGCAGAGCTTCCATGGACTTGCCGGATTTTACCGCCGCTTTGTGAAGGATTTCAGCACCATTGCAGCCCCATTGAACGAGTTGACGAAGAAGGGAGTTGTGTTCCATTGGGGGCAAGCACAGGAGAATGCCTTCAACCTTTTGAAAGATAAGCTTACTAATGCACCTTTACTCCAACTTCCTGATTTTAATAAGACCTTTGAGCTTGAATGTGATGCTAGTGGGGTTGGAATTGGTGGTGTTTTGATGCAAGATAGTAAACCTGTTGCTTACTTTAGCGAAAAATTGAGTGGTCCTGTTTTGAATTATTCCACGTATGATAAAGAATTGTATGCTCTTGTGCGATCTTTAGAAACGTGGCAACATTATCTTTGGCCCAAAGAATTTATTATTCATTCCGATCATGAGTCGCTAAAACATATTCGCAGTCAAGTGAAACTGAATCGTAGACATGCTAAATGGGTTGAATTTATTGAATCTTTTCCTTATGTTATCAAACACAAGAAAGGGAAGGATAATGTGATTGCTGATGCTTTGGCTAGAAGATATACCATGTTGTCCCAACTTGATTGTCGTATATTTGGATTGGAATCAATTAAAGAACAATATGCTAATGATGATGATTTTAAAGATGTCTTGCTGCATTGCAAAGAGGGAAGAACATGGGACAAATATGTGATAAATGATGGATTTGTGTTTAGAGCTAACCGCCTATGCATTCCAGTTGGATCCGTTCGTTTTCTTTTGATACAGGAGGCTCATGGAGGAGGTTTGATGGGTCATTTTGGTGCCAAGAAGACGGAGGCCGTGCTGTCCGCTCACTTCTTTTGGCCGAAGATGAGGCGAGACATTGAGAGGTTTGTATCCCGCTGCACTACATGTCAAAAGGCTAAGTCACGATTGAATCCCCATGGTTTATATATGCCTCTTCCTGTTCCTAGCACTCCATGGGAGGATATATCTATGGACTTTGTTTTAGGACTGCCTAGGACCAAGAGGGGGAGGGATAGTATTTTTGTGGTGGTTGATAGATTTTCTAAGATGGCTCACTTTATTCCTTGTCATAAAAGCGACGATGCTGTTAATATTGCTAACCTTTTCTTTCAAGAAATCGTTCGCTTGCATGGTATGCCTTCTACTATTGTTTCAGATCGTGATGCCAAGTTTTTGAGCCACTTTTGGAGAACTCTATGGAATAAATTGGGGACCATGCTGCTGTTTTCAACAACATGTCATCCCCAAACCGACGGCCAAACCGAGGTAGTAAATCGTACATTATCTACTATGTTGAGGGCTGTTTTGAAGAAGAATTTGAAGATGTGGGAAGAGTGTTTGCCGTATGTTGAGTTCGCTTATAATAGGGCGGTACACTCCACCACCAAGGTAAGTCCTTTTCAGGTAGTGTATGGCTTCAATCCCCGTGCTCCTATTGATCTCTTACCTTTACCTACTAGTGAACGAGTTAATCATGATGCTAAGGAACGTGCTGAATTTATTCTGAAATTGCATGAAAAGACTAAAGAAAATATTGAAATAATGAATGAAAGGTATAGGACTGCGGGAAGTAAAGGTAGAAAGGAAGTAAAACTTGAACCGGGTGATTTAGTATGGTTACACTTGAGAAAGGATCATTTTCCAGAATTGAGAAAGTCTAAATTAATGCCTAGAGCTGATTGTCCTTTCAAGATACGTGAGAAAATAAATGATAATGCATATAAACTTGAGTTGCCGCCCGAATTTGGGGTTAGTCCCACATTTAACATTGCAGATTTGAAACCGTTCATGGGAGAAGAAGATGAGCTTGAGTCGAGGACGACTCCACTTCAAGAGGCGGAGGATGATGAGGACATCACTCCTATGCATACGCCCGAGACTCCTCCAGTTGTGATGCAAGGACCCATCACAAGAGCACGAGCACGGCAATTGAATCAACAAGTGAGCTCGTTCCTAAGTGCCCGTGCATATACCTGTGAAGATGGTATGCTACCTAATGATATTATTGATTATATTGTACTTAGGAACTTTGGAGAGGATCATGAAGGCCTTGGGAACCAGCAAGGGCTAGGAGGGAGGCAAGGAGGGCGTCCAAGTCAAGTTGGAGGCCAATTCATCTCGGAGTCGACTACCTCGGCCACCAGGAGCAGTGTTCACTAAAATCGTCTCCCAGGCCACAAACGTGCTTCGATTTCGATGACCCACATATTCCAAGAAAGCTAAGGAGATGACCTTTCCAATGGCACCGGTTTCAGGTCATTTGGACTTCGGAGTCGACGGGAATTCACGTTACAAGTTGGCGAACAGAATCTGTCCCAGGGTGCTGCGTCACCAATTTGGGCCGTTGGCCCATGTATCGTGTTGGAGCCCATCACGGACGCGTCTAGGGTCTCTAGGACGTCCCTTAGACCTTATATTCAGTAGCCACCTCTAGGGTTGAGGCGGGTTTTGCTTAGATCAATTCTGTCTTTGAACAGTGTCGCCGTTCATCGGTTTGTGAGACCCCAACTCGTGAGTTTCATCCTCAATTGCAAATTCAGTTGCATCTTTCTTGTTCTTGCTTGTGTTCTCGATTCACTGGCAGGGATTAGCCTTCGTGGCGAGGTCAACCGGGCAGCGCACAGTTGATAACCAGAGGACGCGTGGTGCTGTGATTGCAGGGGTTTTGATCGTGCCGATCAAGAAGCCGGATCGTGTGTGTCTCGCACCGCCTAATCGACTTATCCTCCACCTGACGGAAGTTCGGGCATCCCCGTTCCCATTAACGTGGCTCTTCGTGGTACATCTAGGCCGTTGGAGTTCAAACCGTGCGCGGGAAATGAAGGGATGGGGGCGCAAACCGAGGCGCCGGTTCGAACCGCTAGCGCATTTATGGCCAAGCGGCGCGGTCATAAGCGCACGGCACGGGAATCGAAGCGTCACGGCTCCAGTGACTTGGCCCGGAGATTTTCCCGGTGACATGTACCATACCCACCGGGGACTTGAGCATCATCCCCGGGGGGCATGGGGGGCTGCTGTTGGGGGAAATCTCCACGAGGCTAAGTCCAGGTAAGTTGCGTCACATTCGCCCGGGGACGTGGCCTCCTGTGCCTGCCTCGGGCGCCGCCTTTCGCCCGGCGACCTGGCCTCCAGGGCCGGTCCCAGGCGCCGCCATTAGCATGGGGACGTGGCCTCCGGTGCCTGCTCCGGGCGCCGCCTTTTTGTCTAGGGACATGGCCTCCGGTGCCTGCTCTGGGCGCCTCCTTTTTGTCTAGGGACGTGGCACGCCTCGGGTGACCCTTTTTCTCCAGGGACGTGGCCTCTGGTGCCTGCCCCGGGCGACCCTTTTTCTCCAGGGACGTTGCCTCCGGTGCCTGCCCCGGGCGCCGCCTTTCGCCCGGGCACATTGCCTCCGGGGCATGTCCCGGGCACCGCCATTTTCCCGGGGACCAGGCCTCCGGGGCCTGCCCCGGGCGCCGCCTTTCACCTGGGGACCTGGCCCCGCGGGATGAAGCCGGGAAGGACCGTGGTGCAGCTTCCATGGGTCCAGTACCCACGCTACCCGAGATTGCCACCAGTTGCTGCAACACTTCGCGGCGTTCCTCGATCAGCGCGGGTAGGGGGGGACTCTGGCCTCCTTGCTCCCTCGGCCAGCTGTTCCGGCCATTCCCGCTCCCGCGGGGGGTCAGCAGACGCAGACGCAGGAGGGGAAGCCTTCAGAAGCTCTCAGCACCGCATCAACGTCATCGTGGGAGGGTCCACCTCCGGGCAGGACTCTAAGCGCCAGCGTAAGGAGTACGTGCGCGAGGTTAAGGTTGTGGGGCTGCTACACAGGTCTCTGCCACCCAAGTGGTCGGACGTCCCCATCCCCATCACGGCGGAAGACGCGCGAGGGGTTCGCTTCCCCCACGACGATGCGCTCATCGTCTCCGCGACCATCTACAACTGCCAACTGGCCCGCATCCTCGTGGACGGCGGGAGCTCCGCCGATGTCCTATTCCTGAAGGCCCTCAAAGAGATACAGGTGGATGAGAAGCTCCTGCAGCCCGCAGTCGGGCCCCAGCAAGGTTTTGTCCCGCGGAAGGCGATCCACCCCATGGGCAAGGTAGATCTTCCTATGACGTTCGGCACCCCGGAGAACTACCGGACCGAGCAAGCTCGGCTTCGACGTGGTGGACCTCCCCTCCTCCTACAACGCGATTATGGGTATGTCGTGGTATTGCGAATACCCCGGCAAGTTTTGTGAACAGTCCTAGCGAAGATTACGCGGCGCGGGCTGACCGGGTGACCGATCCTCCCCCGCCGGAGAAACACAAGAATTGACAAGGGGATTTATACAGGTTCAGGTCCCAGTGGGGGCCCTAGTCCTGTCGGCGTGCTCCCGACCGGAGTCGGCTGGGGAGGCTCTCTCCGGGGGAGAGGCTTCCGGAGCACACCTGTGAGTTTTGGCTATTCCAATAAATGAATCACTTGCTTACAACTGAGGGGTACAAGGGCTATTTATAGCCCCAAAAAGAAGCAAAAAGACCTATCTACCCCGGAAGCCACCATCGGATTGAGGGGAAGCAACGTCCTTCTCCCGGTCAAATGCCTTGGATGCTTGACAAGTGGTCGCTGATTCCCGAGGCGCTCCTCGCGTGACCTGCATGTGATCAACAACCAGAGACTGTACCTTTAGAAGGACGACGAGGCTCGGGACACGCACCGGAGGCCTAGGTCCCCGGGCCGAAGGTGGCCCCCGGGACCGGCGCCAGAGGCCAGGTCCCGGGAGCCAAAAGGCGGCACCCGGGGCAGCCACCGGAGGTCAGGACCCCGGGCAAATGGCGGCGCCCGGGACCGGCGCCAGAGGCCCGGTCCCGGGAGCGAAAAGGTGGCACCCGGGGCAGGCACCGAAGGCTAGGTCCCTGGGCAAATGGCGGCGCCTGGGACCGGCGCCGGAGGGAGGACGCCAATGAAAAAGTATGAGCCTCCCCCCGGGTCTTAGTTAGGACCCTTTTGCTTTTTTAGGATTTTGATCCCGGTAGCTTCTTAGAAGAAGCCCCGGACACTTGTAAAAAGATATTTTGAAATGCAATGGAGTTAGAAATTTTTCTAAGTCTTCAGTTGAATGCAATGTTACCAGGGTTCCCGGGAGGTTACTCCCGGGCGAAGGTCTGGGAGGGGCTCCCCGGGGGACGCCCAAGCGGCTTTAATCTAGCTAAGCCTCATCTCCGGGGAGCGCAGCGGGGACGCCGTCCGGGAGCCCGTCCGGTTAAGGTGGCATCCAGAGGGGCACTTGGACAATTTTGACAATCATCGCGCCGAATTGTCCCCTCCGCGTCCGGGGTTCCGGATGGTCCCCCCACTTCGCATTCTTCCACTGGCGGGCTACGAGTACTGGCCCGAGGATGTGCTCCGGGAAGCTCGACGCCGCGTACGCGCATTGTACCGGGACTTGGCCTGAGAGCTAGCGGAGGGCCTCCGGGACTATTAGGCGTAGGAGCCTTAGGATGTAGAGAATCCTCCGGGTTAGAGCCCGGGTTGTACCGTTTCCGTTGCCCACCGGAGGGGGAAGATGTCCTCCGGGTCGTGATCAATAAAGCTGTGTTGTTGCTTTCTTTGAGTCCTTTTATTTTCTTCTTGGATGGTCTGGACGACTCCTTTTGACAAGAATGAGCTAAGTTTGCTCGTGGTCAGTGTGGTCAACACCCGGGGGTTCCTTATCCCCCCCCGCCCACAGCGGGCCGGAGGGTAGCTCCGCGCGCTGTGGGGGTAGCAAGACCCCCGGGGTGAAGATAACCTGTAGCATAAGAATTTTTCCAAGTTAGAAAATTCTAAAACGACGTTTCCCAGGGAAAGACCTTCCAGGAGACAATCATCCGGTTGCCGTGAGGACGGGTAGTCGGGAATAAGGCCTCGTGTGGAAGAAACCCAAGAAAACCTGATGAGATTTCCGGAGGCGAGTTTCGTGGGAGACGATCGTCCGGTCGCCGTGAAAACGGGGAGCCGGGAATAGGGTCTCCGGGAAAGAAATGTCTGAGAAATCCGTAAGTTCTCCGGGAGACAATCATCCGGTCGCCGTGAGAACTGGGAGCCGGGAATAGGGTCTCCGGGAGGCAATCATCCGGTCGCCATGAGAACGGGGTGTGGGACCCTCATTTGAGGAATCCGGTGGCAACCGCCCAGGTGGGTTGCACTCAGAAAAGGTACATTGCAGCTCACAACAACAAGATGCATTATATAAAAATGCGAGTAATTAAAAACAAGTGCTGATCACAAGGACCAACATTACAATAACTTAGCGCCAAAGTGACGCATTTAAATGTTGATACAAATTAAGGAGTTTTCGACACAAAGGTCGGCACAAAATAAAACAACAGTAACAAACGAAAAGACTTCGTCAGTCTTCTTCTGCAGCAGCGGTGTACGGGCCTTCTCCACATCTGACTCCACCTTGGTGCATAACCCTCTATCAAGCTTGGTCTTCAGTTTCTTCTTCTTGTTCCACATTGGGCTCAATGCCGTAAGATTCAGGGTCGACGAATCCTTCTTCTAAATTCGTTTGTAAAAGCAAGGGTGAGCACATTGTCCACATGGTGCTCAACAAGTCCCAAATAAGAATGCAAGTGTATATATAGATGGGGGAAATTTCTCAAAGAATTGCTCCTTGGCTTCATATACGTATATAGAATAGATTCTCACACTTAGTCTTTGGAGAAAAGACTTTTATTTTCAAAAGCAGTGCTTTCAAAACCCTAAGCTAAATTCTCAGAAAATGTTGTGTGTGGCGGTCTTTCATGAGTCACCACTTTATCCTGATTTTGTGAAAACTTTCCAAAAGCTACTTGTGCTGCATCGACGTGAATAGAATCCACAGCGCACAGACTCCATAACCTGGGAGCTCAGAGTATCCGATACTTTTTAAACTTTGCAAAGGTGTACCACCTTAATCCACCGATCATTCGGATTTCAAGTCGGTACCTCTCCATGCGACTCTTACGCATGTGACAAGGCCGACATGACACAACAGTTTACAGTCCTAGCATTAACTATTTCCCTGCCCGGCAAATAGACAGTTAAGTCTCAAGTACCGTTGTGGGTCCTCCCCACTGCCTTACTTCCTAGCCTGGGTCTATGTTCTCGCAAGACACATAGCCTCTCTTGATTACAGTCGCGCACGACTTAATCTGGCATAGGGCGTCTTCCTTCTTTCCACCTTTTCCTCTCATGATTTTTTTCTGAACTCACATCACTCATGGCCTTCTGCGGCCCACCAGTTCTCGCAAGACACTGGATCAACAACCATTGCAGGGAAAAGCTAATACTAAAGAAAGCTACTAAGTTGCGCCCGTCCCATAAACAGGCAAGTGGTTGGTACGTTATTCATGCCGCATAGAAGCACAGCACAAGGTTCTAGTCCTTATGAATCTCTAGTGAGGAGTCTTTCACATTCCCAGTGCGCACACAGCACCATCCTATCAAACCATCCTCACTATCGATTCCAATCATATTTTCTATCACAAAAGGGGTTTTGAACATGCTTTTCTCATATGTGACCATTCAACATTTATCATATAATCTTTAAGCATAGCATAGCCTAAGCATGATAATCTAGGGTAACAAGGGTGCAGGGATATTCAATGTCAAAAGGGGCTTTACAATCATTTAGGTCATATCTAATCATTTTATTGAAACATAGTTCTTATTTGAATCTAAGGCATGCATATACTTGAAAGCGGATAACATACTTCATTTCAAAATAATAGGTTAGACATGATCAAGGGTTTGAGACTTGCCTTGCAGTGATGGGGTCTAGCTGCTCAGATGAATCCTCGAAGATCTCCTCGGTTCCTTCAACGTCTGGTTCCACGGTGGATACAAACAACACATACACACTATATAAGCATACAAGTACTAGAAAATAATACGTAAAGACATCATGCATGCAGGGGTAAGGGTTTGGACGAGGTCACTTGACATAGGTCGAAGAGATGGGCTCAAAGGGCTTGAATGTCGAAGGGCTGACATTCGACTCATGGCTTGACATTGCCCTAAATCGGTTCTAGGTCTATTTTCTGGAGATGTGATAGTAGGGAATGTTGTAGATCATGGCTCAAAGGACTTACTGGACAAAGTGGCATTGCAATTTCTCAAATGAAACAAGTCTAAATCATCCAATGCCACTGGTGGACATGCACCAACATAGTGCTAGACATGGCCAGAAACTAGGGCATTGCATAACTTTTGACTCAGGACTCCAATTGATGCAAGACTTTGTCTGGGGTTTAGGCATTGATAACAACTACAAAACTCTCAACAGGCTCAAAGGCAGAAGGTGGCCGGAAGGTGGCCAAATCCGGTGAACAAACACGGTGGCCTGGACATGAACTGAACCACTGGACAACAACCTTGGCATGACCATAACTTTTGATTCAGGTCGATTCAGAAGTCGAGCTAGTAGACAATATTGCTCAGGGTATTGAGATCTATCTAACGGACAAAGTGCGCGGAGTTAGATCGGCCGGGGAAAAATTCCGGCGACCGGCGCTGGAGAAGATGACTCCTAAATTGGGCGTTTTCGGTTTAAAGGGTTTGAAGTCGATTCATTGCTCAGGGAGTGAGAGGGTGAGGTGAGGGGGCTATTTGCAGAGTTAATTCGGCCGGAGAGTGGCCGGAGAAGCTTGGCGACGAGGACCAGTTCACTGGTGGCGCGCAAACTTCGGAAAGGCTATGATTGTTGCTCGATTTTGAAGTCTAAGTTTGTAGGCTTGCTCAAATGGGTGTACTGAACAATTCTCATCACTGGCACGAGGATTAATTTGGATAGATTCGGCTAGCATTGAGGAAACAGGGCATTTGGGGTTTTCCGACGATCGCCGGCGCTAGGGTTCGCCGGGGATCAATTAATGGCTATGAAACATACAAGGGGATAAGGCGACCTTACTGGTGGTGTTGGCTTGAAGGGGGAAGCTTCGGGCGAAGCTGGCACCGTGAGCTTCAGGAACTGCTCGCCGGGGAAGAAGGCCTTCGCGGCGGCGCTGAAGAACTGGACTACTCTCTGGTGGTGGAAGCCAAGGCTTACAACTGCGGGTGGTCTGAAGAGATGCTGGGCAAAGGGGCTTTATATAGCCGCGGGTGAAGCTCTCGGGAGCAGCAGCAATCGCCGGGGGATTTTTCTTCTGGCGTTGGAGCGGTCAACGAGGCACTTGGGGACACGGCGGGGCTCTGCCAGAGGCGGAGCATCGCGCGAAAACGGGATTCCGTCAGGAGGGCGAGGTGCTGATCTCCGGGATGGCAGCCATGTGGCGTGGAGCTCCTGACAACAGCGGGCACGCGCGCGCGCGGGGAAGAACACGGCACGATGTGGTTGAAGCGTTCCACGGTGGCAGTACAGCTGTGCGCGGTTGATAGCTACGTGGCCGTGAAGGTGGCAGCGCGAGGAACTTCGCCGGCGGCGAGCTCAACGGCGCGGCAAAGCGGCAAGGCACTGGTCGAACGAACACTGGTCGTCGTCGTGCACGCGGTCTCCTGGTCGTGGTCGAAGAAAAGGTCAGGGGCTTGTTTGCAAGGTTTTGGACTGAAATGAGACGGTTTGGACTAAACTGTGAAGGTTTTGGCTCGGGAACTTGGGCCTATTTGCAATTTCGGAGATCTGAAGGGCTGATTTGAACTTTGACTCTGCAACTAAGTGCTACAAAATGGCTTAGACTCATCCAGAAGGAAAAATGGTAAAATCCGATAAGATCTGGTAGTTTTGGCAATAATCGAAAACAGGGTAATTAGGGTAAACAGGGTAATTAGGGTTTGAAACTTTTGTCGAGGCTGAAACTAGGGTTTCGGTCGAGATTCTGGCATTCTTCTAGAAGGGAAAAATGTTCAGAAAAATGAAGGAAAGGTAATCACTTGATCAGATCTGGGTTTGGAGATGATCTGGGACTTTTAGCCTTTTTGGGGTTTTCTGAAACTTTTGAAAAGGACTAAATTGAAACACTTTTGGGCTGAAATGTGAAAACGATCTGGGAGATGAAATTTAGCTGCCAACTTTTTAGGTTAAGGTAGTGGCATACCTAAGATCAAGATAGGGTTGAGACAACAGGGATTCCAAAGAATATATGCTGACTCGCAAGCAGAAAAGATAACCAAAAATAGGGATGTTACACGGGGAGCCGGGAATAAGGCCAGAAATCCTTAGGAAGATTCCGGAGAAAATCCTTCTGGGAGACAATCGTTCGGTCGGCGTGAGAACGGGGAGCCGGGAATAAAGTCTCCGGGGAAAAGATATCCAAGAAAGCCATTAGTCGTCCCGCTGGGGATAGCGTCTACTCCCGGAGGAGGAAGTGCCCGATGACGGGTCTGAGTGTTTGGGTAGGGGACTAGTCTCCCAAAGTGACTCGTTACCACGGCCACTGGGGACCGGGTTGCCGCTTACACCCTCAGTCCACGAGGGCTGATCGTAAGCCGCCCTACAGGAGGGACTTGCTGGGTCTGGGCCCACTTCCTCACAGAGAGGGCATCCTCACGCGGAGGGCATCCTCGGGGGGAGGGCGTCCTCGCGGGGAGGGCATCCTTGCGGGGAGGACATCGCCGTTAGGGGTGGTAATGATAAGAAGGACCTGCAATGAGACAGTTGAAGAGCAAGATCTATCTATTGATAACAAAATGAAATATAGCGTCTCCCCCTGCGAAGCCGCGAAGGGGGAGGGAAAAGCAAATACAGTGTCCCTCCTCCCCCCCGGCGTGATCGCTCCGGGGGAGGGGACAGGCCCGTAAGGCTAAACATAGAACTTGGGAAGTAAACGCAAGTTCCACGTGTGCTTCAGCTCCTACTCTTGAAGGGTGGAGAGCTTGTAGGCCCCCCGATCCCAGGACTGCGGATATCCTGTAGGGGCCCTCCCACTTTGGGAGGAGCTTACCCTGGGCTTGGGGGTCCGTCATGCGCTTGAGGACACGGTCCCCAAGGCGAAAAGCTCTCTCGCGCACGTGCTGGTTGTATGCGCGCGCCATCTCGCGCTCATAGATGGCGTGGCGGAGGAGAGCTCGTCGCATTCCTCCTCCATGAGGTCGATTTCCAATTGCTGATTGGCCTCATTGGCCTGGTACGCTGCGGTCGTGGCTCCGTCTAGGAGCTCGACCCGCAGCGACCGAAAGCCTATCTCTGGGGGGAGGACTGCCTCCGCCCCGTAGACCAGGGAGAAGGGAGTACGCCCATCGCCCGGGACAAGGTCGTGCGCATGGAGCAGAGGATAGTAGGGAGCTCTTCTGCCTATGAACCCCGCTTAGAAGCGGTTTGCTCGAGTCTCTGGCGCAATCCCTGTAGGATCACGCCGTTGACTCTCTCGACGGCCCCATTGCTCCAGGGATGGGCCACTGAGGCGAAGTGGATGACGAGCCCCAGGCCTTCACAGAATTCCTGGAAATAAGCCGAGTCGAATTGGGTTCCGTTGTCCACGGTGATTTCCCGGGGGACACCAAAACAACAAACGACGTTTTTCTAGAAAAACCGCTGAACGGCCCGGGACGTGATGCTGGCCAAGGGTTCCGCCTCTACCCACCTTGTAAAGTAGTCGACCGCGACCACTGCATACTTGTATCCTCCGGGCGCTGGGGGGAAGGGCCCTAAGAGGTCCATCCCCTAGCGCACGAAGGGCCAAGTGATGGGGATAGTCTGCAATGCTACAGGGGGGAGGTTTGAGCCCTTGGCCATCTTTTGGCATGCTTCGCACGCGGAGACAAGGTCTCGCGCATCACACATGACCGTGGGCCAGTAGAAGCCCTGTCGGAGAGCCTTAGCCGCGATGGCACGCGGGGCTAGGTGAGCACCACAGCTCCCCGCGTGGATGTCTTTGAGAAGTTTGAGCCCCTCCGGCCGGGGGAGGCAGTGCAGGAGGGAGGAAGCCCCCCGCTTGTAGAGCCTCCCCTCCAGTAGGAGATATGCCCGGGCTTTGGCCCGGAGGCGCTTAGCCTCGGTCTCATTAGGAGGGTCCCCCTCCCCCTTGATGAGGGAGATGAGGGGGTCCATCCATGACGGAGTCCGGGTGATCTCGGAGACCTCCGGGACGTGAGGCTCGTCTCCCCTTGGGGAGCGATTCCCGGGCACTGGCCGCCCAGGCCAGGGCATCGGCCTGGTCATTGTCCCTTCGCGGGATATGCCGGGCCTCGAGGCCATCGAAGTGCCTCTCCATCTTCCGCACCTCCTGCAAATAAAGACTCAAGTTTGCGTCATGGCACAGGTAAGACTTGTCCATTTGGCAAACTACGAGCTGAGAATCTACCTTGACTAGGAGGCGCCGGATCCCCAGGGAGCGCGCAAGACGCATCCCGAGGAGCAAAGCCTCGTACTCGGCGATGTTGTTGGTTACGGGGAACTCGAGCCGCGCGGTGTACTCGAGTTCCTTCCCCTCGGGGCTCTGGATGACTACTCCCGCCCCAGCCCCGGCGAGACACAGCGACCCATCTAACATGATGGTCCAGTGGTCACTGCGTCGGGGCGGCACAGGGAGGTCTTCGTCCCCAGACCCGGAGGCGGGAGTCCACTCCGCGATGAAGTCGACGAGGACCTGTGACTTGATGGCAGAGCGGCCTATGAGGGACAGGGAGAAGGGGGTGAGCTCAGCCCCCCACTTCCCAATCCGGCTGGTGGATTCTTTGTTCCACAGTACCTCCCCGAGAGGGAGGGACGACGGGACGGTGATGGGGTGCCCCAGGAAGTAATGGCGAAGCTTCCGGGACGCCATCAGGAGGGCGTAGCAGATCTTCTCCATCTCTGTGTACCGAGTTTTGGCCCCTTGGAGGGCCTCACTCACGTAGTACACTGGACGCTACTGCCCCCATTGCTCCTTCACCAAGACCGTGCTGACGACGACGGGGGTCGCGGCAAGGTAGAGGAGCAAGGGCTCTTCTGGAGACTGGCTCACGAGCATTGGAGGGCTCGTGAGGTACTTCTTGATGTCGTTGAAGGCTTCCTGGGCCTCGGGGGTCCAACGGAACCCCTCGAGCCCTCGGAGGATCTTGAAGAACTGGAGGCCTCGCTCCCCCGACTGGGAGACGAAGCGGCTTAGCTCGGCCAGGCGGCCGGAGAGCCGCTGGACGTCCTTGACGGAGCGCGGCGGGGGCATGTCGAGGAATGCCCGGATCATCTCGGGGTTTGCCTCAATGCCCCGCAGGGACATGAGGAAACCTAGGAGCTTCCCCCCGCGCACCCCGAAGGCGCACTTCTCCGGGTTGAGTTTGAGCCCAAACGCGCAGAGGTTGCGGAAGGTCTCCGCCAGGTCGTCGATGTGGGAGGCTGCGCGGGGGCTTTTGACGACCGCGTCGTCTACGTAGACTTCGACGTTGCGGCCGACTTGATCTTTGAAAACCAGCGTCATGAGGCGCTGGAAGGTCGCTCCTGCGTTCTTGATCCCGAAGGGCATATGGACATAGCAGAAGGTTCCGAGGTGAGTTATGAAACTCGTCTTTTCCTCGTCCCCTTCCGCCATCCGGACATGATGGTAGCCCGAGTAGGCGTCTAGGAAGCTCATGAGCTCGCACCCCGCGGTAGAGTCGACGGGCTGGTCAATCCGCGGGAGCGGGAAGTTGGCTTTGGGGCAGGCGCGGTTAAGGTCGGTGAAGTCCACGCACATCCGCCACCTGCCGGTCGACTTCTTCACGTGGACGGGGTTCGCGAGCCACTCGGGGTGCAGCACCTCCCGAATGAACCCCGCCTCTCGGAGCCGGGTAATCTCCACCATAATTGCCTCTTGGCGCTCGAGGAAGTGTTTCCGCAGCTTTTGTTTGATCGGGGGGTGACCGGAGGCCACTACGAGCTTGTGCTCAATGACCTCCCGGGCGACACCCCACATGTCTGAAGGCTTCCACGCAAAAACATCAGAGTTTTCGTGCAGAAAAGCCGCAAGTTGCGCTGCATGCTCCTCGGGGAGCTCCGCCCCGATCTGGACGGTTTTGTCTTCGTCGCCCGGGGACGGCAGGACCTTCCGAAGGCCCCCTTACGGACGCGGCTTGAGAACGGGCCTCCCGAGCGGTGGCGCAGCGACGTCTGGATCCCAGGGAGAGGCCTCCCCCCCAGGCGTCTTTATGAGGTTGACGCTTCTGATTGTGGCGGCAGCGCGCTCGTACAGAGCACGGGCCATGTCTTGGTGTCCCCAGATGCTTATCACGCCGTGTGGCCCGGGGATCTTCATGCAGAGGTAGTTTTGATGGGTGCCAGCCCCCAGCCGATTGATTGTGGTCCTCCCCGTTATCGCGTTGTAGGAGGAGGGGAGGTCCACCACGTCGAAGCGGACCAGCTCGGTCCGGTAGTTCTCCGGGGTGCCGAACGTCATAGGGAGATCTACCTTGCCCACGGGGTGGATCGCCTTCCCCGGGAAAAAACCTTGCAGGGCCCGGCTGCGGGCTGCAGGAGCTTCTCATCCACCTGCATCTCCTTGAAGGCCTTCAGGAATAGGACGTCGGCAGAGCTCCCGCCGTCTAAGAGGATGCGGGCCAGGTGGCAGTTGTAGATGGTCGCGGAGACGATGAGCACGTTGTCGTGGGGGAAACGAACCCCTCGCACGTCTTCCGCCGTGAAGGTGAGGGGGACGTCCGACCACTTGGGTGGCGGAGACGTGTGTAGCACCCCCGTGACCTTAACCTCGCGCGCGTACTCCTTACACTGGCGCTTAGAGTCCCGCCCAGAGGAGGACCCTCCCACAATGACGTCGATGCAGCGCTGAGAAGTTTGAAAGGGGAGAGCTTCTGAAGGCTCCCCCTCCTGCGTCTGCGTCTGCGTCTGCTAACCCCCCGCGGGAGCGGGAAGGGCCGGAACAGCTGGCCGAGGGAGCAAGGAGGCCGGAGTCCCCCCCTGCCCGCGTTGATCGAGGAACGCCGCGAAGTGTTGCAGCAGCTGGTGGCAATCTCGGGTAGCGTGGGTACTGGACCCGTGGAAGCTGCACCACTTGATCAGTTCTCCAAGATGGTGGTAATGACTATCTCTTTGTGGTCATTGATCAGTTCTCCAAGATGGTGGTGCTTATACCTTGGAGGCCGGAGTCCAAGACCCGATGTGGTAATGACTATCTCATTGTGGTCATTGATCAGTTCTCCAAGATGGTGGTGCTTATACCATGTCGAAAGACTATCAAGGGAGAAGAAGTAGCTCAAGTATTTTTTCAGCACATTTGGACCCATTTCGGGTTGACAAATTCCATTGTGTCTGATCGTGATACCAGGTTCCTTAGTCATTTTTGGCGATCGCTTTGGTCAATGATGGATACAAAGCTAAAGACGAGTATTGTGTTGCATCCTCAAAATGACGGTCAAACGCAGGTGGTAAATCGAACAGTCGTTCATCTCTTAAGGGTTATAATTCCAGGCATCCAAAGACTTGGGATGAAAGTATACCATACCTACAGTTGCCTTTTAATCGAGCAGTGCATGGTTCGACTAGGAAATCACCTTTTGAGGTATGTTTGGGATTCTTGCCACAAAGTCAATTTGATTTGGAATATGTGATCCCTACCTTGACACAAAACAATAAGGAGAAATCTGATCAAGATCGGGCACAGTGATTCTTAGAAGGTATTCGACGATTACATGGTGAAGTTGAACACAACTTGCTTAAGGCTCAGCTCAAGTACAAGGCACGACATGATCAACACAGAATCGACACTCAATTCCAAGAAGGTGATCTAGTCTGGTTACATTTGAGCAAGGAGAGGCTCAAAGGTGAAGTTAAAAAGCTTAAAAAATTCGTTATGGTCCATTTCGGGTTTTGCGGGAAATTGGTAATATGCTTGTCAGGTCGAGTTACCTCTGTATATGGATATTTACTTGGTTGTCAATGTTGAGCACCTTAAAGTCTTTGAACATTCGAAGTTGGATGATGAGTCCGATACCATCGTCCCATCTGTTGAAGATTTAGTATATCAACAAGAAACACCTCTTTTTGAAGATGTGATCTTCGAGAAGAAAGTGACGACCACCCAAAGCAGCACATGCGAGACTTTTCAAGTAGGTCGAAAAGATCAATGAGCACGTGCAGCCAAGTGGTATACACATGAAGATGGTCAGTCCCAATTTCCACATCTTCCACTTTGATCGAGTTGGTCACCAACAGGAGTTGGCTCCTTCTCAACAGGGGATTCATGATCTAGGAGGATCTCAGGTCGAATGCGTAACAGACTTGAACTCTATTTGATCGGTTGAAGTCTGATACAAATTAGATTGCTGAGTCTGATACGACTAGATTCAGTCGGTTGTCGAGTTTGATATGTTTTCAAGTGATCGGACTATAAATACCATGTAATAGGTTAGATAACATAGATCGATTAGAGATATAGAACTCATAGACGGAGATCAAGAGCGATCAGCTATCGACCTATATAAAAAGCTCTTTTACATAAAGAGTTGTGCTATTCTTTTATCTAAGCATTTTCGATTACTTGGGTTTCGGTATTTTTGAGTAAGATCCCGTATTTCACATTTGATTGAGTATAGCTGAACCTGGTCTATTACTCAATTAGATCAGAATTGGTCATGTCTGCATTAACAATTACATGCTGCATCTCATCATCATCCAAAAATACATATTTCAGTGAGAAAGGAATGGTTTTAAGTGTAGGTTTACTTACCTTTTCCTTACCTGTGGCGTCAGAATCTGAGATGTCCTCTTTGTATGGTTCTTTTGTTGGTTCATCTTTGTTTTGTTAGTCTTCTTTGCTACTGTCCATTTTTTTGTTGTCAAGAATTTCATACATTCCTTCTTCAAAGTGAGTTGACGTGGTGACTCCTCTTCTGGGACTTCTTCTAGATCGTCCACGCTGCAAATTTTTCCTCATACATAGTGCAGTTAACAAGGTTAGACATTCTAAACAAAATTTTCTCCTTCCCTATAAGAAAATCCCCCACGAACATAAATGAGGGCACTTGCTGTTTGGAGCATTGGTCATCCCAATATAATAGGTATAGCAACATCTCCATCCATACCAAGAACGATAAAATCAACTGGAATATAAAATTTACCGACTTGAAAAGGCACATCTTCGTGGATTCCTTCCAGATGCTTCACCAAGAGATCGGCAAGTTGCAGAACCATGCGTGTAGCCTTGATCTCACCCATGCTCAAACGTTGTGTTATGGTAAGAGGCATCACACTAACGCTTGCGCTTAGGTCTCAAAGAGCTCGATTGATATGTATCATACCTATGGTACAAGAGATGGAGGATCTCCCTTGATCCCACAGCTTTGCCGTCGTCCAGTTCTAAATCAAAGCACTACAATTCACGGTCAAAGCAACAGTTTGAAATTCACTCAAATCCCTCTTTTCAGTAAGTATATCTTTCAAGAATTTTCCATAAGAAGGCATTTGTTTTGAAAGGCACAGTCACATTAAGCTTTTTCAAGATTTCAATAAATTTTTCAAATTGCTTATTGAGATTCGCTTTAACGTACCTTCCAGGGAAAGATGGAGTTGGATTATAAATACGTGTTACTTGATTCTCTGCACTTTCCTTTTCTTTTGGTTTGGCGACCTTGTCGTCATCCTTTGTCCGCGATAATGGTACTTCCTTTATCTCGCTTGCTGGCGCAGGTTCAGTTGGTGGTGTTAAATCTGGTAGCTTTGTTTCACTCCTTAGGATCACTGCATTAGAAATAAGAGGGTTAGAACAAGCTATAGAATTAATTTGTTCAGAATTACGAGGATTGATTGGTTGAGAAGGAAGAGGGTTATCATTTTTCGGTGCATGATTTGCCAATTGTGCGATTTGAGTCTCAAGCATGTGGACGTGAGTTGATATGGAACCTATCTTTTGGCTCATGGATGTCTTCTCTTTCTCTTGATTTGCTAGAAAGTTCTCTACGATGTGTTCCATGTTCGACTGCTCGGGTTGTCGTTCATGTAGCGGTCGATAAGGTTGCTGATTTTGTTGTTGGTAGGATGGCCTTTGTGCTTGATATGGGGGATTTTGTTTTGTGTAGTTACTGCTGTCCAAAATTGTGTTGTTGATGTTCAGGTTGCTGATTTTTTCTTGACTATGCCAAATTTTGATTGTTGCACCATCGAGACATATACGAGTTAGGAAAGACATTACCTTATCGTTGTTGCATACTCTTAAAAGCATTTGCCTGCTCCATGGATGGGTTAAATTGGCTTTCATGGCCATAGTGGCCTTGTATGCCACACAATTCACATACATATGAAGTAGCAGATGATCCAAGAATAGCTAGTTTATTAGTCAGAAGTGCTACCTATTCGGCTAATTGCGACATTACACTTATATCCATGTTGTTGGTCAGAGTTTGTTCAGCAACTCGTTCGGTTCCCCATTGTATGTAGTTCTGAGTAATATCTTCGATGAGGTCGTATGCTTCGTCGACACTTTTGTTCACTACTGCGCCATCGGCTGCGGCTTCTACGGCTATCTACACATTGTAGTTTAATCCACTATAAAACATTTGAACTACAAGCCATTTCTCTAGTCTGTGAAGTGGATATTTGATCAACAAGTCCTTGTACCATTCCCAAGCATGGTAAATGATTCACCTACCTACTGAGAGAAAGATGTAATCTGGTTGTGAATATGAACAGTTTTAGTAGGAGGGAAAAACTAAGAAAAGCTCGTGAGAGTTCGTCCCATGTAGTAATTGACACATGAGGAAGAGTGTATAGCCATGCCCTTGCCTTCTCACGCAACGAGAAAGGAAAGAGACATAAACGAAGTGTATCCTATGTTACTCCATAAATCTTGAAAGTATCACCATGCTCAAGAAACATGTGTGTCGTGGTATTGTGAATACCTCGGCAGGTTTTGTGAACGATCCTAGCGAAGATTACGCGGCGCGGGTTGACCGGATGACCGGTCCTCCCCCGCCGGACAAACACAAGAAAAGACACAAGGAATTATACAGGTTCGGGTCCCGGTGGGGGCCCTAGTCCTGTCGGCGCGCTCCCGACCGGAGTCTGCTGGGGAGGCTCTCTCCGGGGGAGAGGCTTCTGGAGCATGCCTGTGAGTTTAGCTATTCCAATCAATATGAATCACTTGCTTACAACTGAGGGGTACAAGGGCTATTTATAGCCCCAAAAAGAAGCAAAAAAACCTATCTACCCTGGAAGCCACAGTCGGATCGAGGGGTAGCAACGTCCTTCTCCCGGTCAAACGCCTTGGATGCTTGACAGGTGGTCGCTGATTCCCGAGGCGCTCCTCGCGTGACCTGCGGGTGATAAACAACTCGAGACTTTACCTTTAGAAGGGCGATGAGGCCCGGGACATGCGCCGGAGGCCAGGTCCCGGTAGCAAAAAGGCGGCGCCCGGGGAGGCACCGGAGGCCACGTCCCCGGGCAAATGGCGCCGCCCGAGACCGGCGCCGGAGGCCAGGTCCTGGGGGCCAAAATGGCGGCTCCCGGGACCGGCCCCGGAGGCCAGGTCCACGGGGCCAAAATGGCGGCGCCCGGGGAGGCCCCGGAGGCCACGTCTCCGGGCAAATAGCGGCGCCCCGGGGAGGCACCGGAGGCCACGTCCCCGGGAAAATGGCGGCTCCCGGGATCGGCGCCGGAGGCCAGGTCCCGGGGGCCAAAATGGCGGCTCCCGGATCCGGCCCCGGAGGCCAGGTCCTGGGGGCCAAAATGGCGGTGCCCATGGAGGCCCCGGAGGCCACGTCCTCGGGCAAATGGCGGCGCCCAGGTAGGCACCGGAGGCTACGTCCCGGGGGCCAAAATGGCGGCGCCCGGGACCGGCACCGGAGGCCAGGTCCCGGGAGCCAAATGGCGGCGCTCGAGACCGGCGCCGGAGGCCAGGTCCCGGGAGCCAAAATGGCGGCGCCCGGGGAGGCCCTGGAGGTCACGTCCCCGTGAAAATTGCGACGCCCGGGACCGGCGCCGGAGGCCAGGTCCCGGGGGCCAAAATGGCGGCGCTCGGGACCGGCACCGGAGGCCAGGTCCCGGGAGCGAAAAGGCAGGCGCCCGGGGAGGCACCGGAAGCCATGTCCCAGGGCAAATGGCGGCGCCCGGGACCGGCACCGGAGGCCAGGTCCCGGGGGCCAAAAGGCGGCGCCCGGGGAGGCACCGGAGGCCATGTCCCAGGGAAAATGGCGTCGCCCGGGACCACCATCGGAGGCCAGGCCCCGGAGGCCACGTCCCCGGGCAAATGGCGGCGCCTGGGACCGGCGCCGGAGGCCAGGTCCTGGGGGCCAAAATGGTGACGCTCGAGACCGGCACTGGGGGCCAAGTCCCGGACGCCAAAAGGTGGCGCCCGGGGAGGCACCGGAGGCCATGTCCCCGGGTGTAAAGTTCAATGGAAAAATCATTCAGAGCAAGAGGCTACTTGGGAGAAGGAAGAAGATCTTAAGCAAACCTATCCTTATCTTTTCCAGTCTTAGGTAAATCTTGGGGCGAGATTTCTTTAAGGAGGGTAGATCTGTAACACCCTGAGTTAGGGGTGAAAATTTTCTTTTTCATCAATAGCATGCATGCATGTATCTGTAGTAATAGCCAGATCAGTATCTATCCTAAGCCCTAAAATCTCCAAAATCTATCCTGTGACCTCAAATCAAGATCAGATTGTTCAGATGTGATCTATCAGTTACTCTGAACTTAAAAGTCTTCAGAACCCAGATCCAATTTTATATCTAAATCCCAGATTTATCAACTTCTTCTGTTTTCGAAAACAGAAATACCTTATATTACCCAAATACCCTAAGTTTCAGAAATACGGATTTAATCCGAATCTTGACCAAGTTCAGACCAGATTATTCCTGGAATATGATCATGGGTATGTCAATACCTTAATATAAAAAGTTGACAGCCAGATTTCACCATCTAGACTCTTTTCACAAATCAGTCCAAGAGTTATCGCAAATTAGTCCTTATCTGATATCTGAAAATCCAAAAAGGCTAAAATCTCCAGATTAACTTCAAATTCAGAATTTCTTCGGCAAATCTTCTCAAAATGCTATTTGCCACAAGTTTCTCTTCTGTGCAGATATCAAAATCGAACCCTAAATGCCAGAATTCGAAATCGACAAAACTTAAATCTTATTTTACCCTAGATTACCCTATTTTCAGTTTGTATCGAAAACTATTCAAATGTGTCAAATTTTATCAATTACCTTTGCCAAATACCTTGTTGAATATAATCTACCAGATTAGTGAAATCAAATTCAACTCTAACCTTCCAAATCTCCAGAATTACAGATTGGTCCAAATGTGAAAATCAAATATTGCAAATCAGTCCATTTTCGACCAGGCCAACTGCTGTACACGACCAGGGCTCGCCGTGGTTTCCTTGCGCCGTGGTTGCTTGCCGCCAGTGAAGCTACACCTGCAACTTGACTGTGCATGCCAGTGCGCACGTGTCCTCGCTCCAACTGGTGCCGTGGCAAGGCCGCTGCTACGTCGACGACCAATGATTGCTCCTGCGCGCGACCAGCAGTGACTTTGTCAGCAATCCATCGCCACGTAGCCTCGCCGCGCCAGTACTTGTCGCCACCGCTTGCTACAAGCTTTGCCAGGTCCCGATGAGGCGACATTGTGATCAGTTGAAAGCTTGTCGCCGTCGCATCACCGCTCTTGCTGTTTCTTCGCCGCTACTGCTCCAGCACGCAACCGATCTCATCACAGCAACCAATTACTTCATTGTTCCCCTTTTCCATCTTTGCCTGACCTATTTAATCGCTCCTGTGTGCAGCAGCTTCTCCACACATCACCAGGACTTAACCAATTTCCAAATTTCACCACTGCAGTCGTCTTCTCCGGCGAGCCATCGAGGAGACTCACGGTGCCAGCACTCTACAGATCATCTCCTGCCAAATTAAAGCCATCAGTGAGTTCATCTACTCAACCTCTCTGTGTAGTACTGTCTAATTGCTCCCCGGTGACCTCTAACGCCGGCGATCACCGGAAATGGCTGAAATTCGAAGAATGCCCTGTTCCGGCAATGCAGGCCAAATTACCTCGAATTAGCTCTCGATTCTGTAGAAGAAGTTGATCAGTGAGTCGTTTCCAGCAAACCTGTGCATCAAGATCTCCAGATTGAGCTTCAATCGAAGCTTTCCCCAATTTTTGAACTTCTCCAGAAACCGGCGATCGTCGCCAGGCTTCTCCGGCCATCCTCCGGCCAAAGTGATCGTGCAGGTAGCTTCCTCTTACCCATATATCACTTCCCAAGCTTGGAATCGAGTTCGTTCGGCCTAAATTGAAAACCCCCAAATAGCAGTGTTCTTCTCCGGCGCCGATGACGGGAAAAGTGTTCCCGGCCGTTTCAGCCCAAATCACCTTGTCATTTAGATGTGCCTTAGCCTCCTGAGCATTTTTGTCTTCTAGCTCGACACCTAAATCGGCCTAGATCAAAAGTTATAGCTTTGCCAAGTTTTTGTCCAGAACGGATCTAGTGCAGCCAGTTCATCTCTGTTCATCATCAAATTTCTTGCTTTCCAGTCATTTCTTGCCCTAGATCCTGTTGACTTAATTGTTCCTGTTACTCAAGCCTACCTCCCAGACAAAGTGGTGCATCATTTGGAGCTCCAGATCAAAAGTTATGCTAAGCCCTAGTTTTTGGCATTGTCAGCTCTATGCCAGAGCTTGTCAGCCAGTGGCATTGACCTTATTTACCCACTTCTGGTTGTGTAATTTGAAATCCACTTTGTCCACTGAATTTGAAGAGTTGTGATCTACATTTTCTTCTACTACCACAACTTGAGATAAGCCTCCTAGCTTTTCTTAAAGCTATGTCCAAGCTTTGATCCGAATGTCGATCTGTTGACATTCGCTGTTTTGATTAAACCTGCCACAAAATTGTAATCCCTATTGCAATCCTGAAACCCTAAGATTATCTAATCACCATCCTTAGCCCAAATTCCTTGAAACCCTAGAATCTCAGTTCAGTTGCAGTTCAAATTATCTCCAGTATAGTTCAATCATTCTTGTTGAGCATTTCTGCATAAAAGTCTTAAAACATTTTAATATTATAAGTAATTATTGTGTGTTTGTTTGTCGTCGAGCAGATTCAGAAGCTGACTTTGAAGATTTTGCTGTTGACCCGTCATCGACTGCTGTATTTTACGACACAGAAGGCAAGTCATATCCTTGGTCATCTTGAACCTATATTTTAAATGTTGCTATAATATAACCTTGAATATAGGCAATATTGCATGTGAAAGATTGAGAATGATTGATTTATGAATTGGCAGTACTAGACTGGTTATCTGTGAAATGTGAAATAAACAAGTTTTGAGCCATGAACTATTATATGTATGTATATACTTATATTCATGAAATAAAACCCCTAGCCGTGACCAGAAAAATGGTATGGATGGCTGTAGCACTGGAGGTGCTAGACTGCAAAGGAATGCAGGCACTGAAGGTGCAGGGTTGTGGATGGTCTGGTCACTGGCATATAAGGACTAGAACCTTGTGTTGTGCGTCTAGTGGCATGAACAACGTGCTAACCGCAAGCCTGGTATGGGACAGGCCTGAACAAGTAATTATGTGGATCGCACATGAAACCCCTGCATGAGATGTGTAGTGATGCACGATAAACACGGAGCGCGGCTCCCACACATATCACTGAAGGTGATCAAGCACGCTGACCCAGTAATGGGAATAAGCAATGGGGTGGAGGTTTGGATACAACCTGCCACAACTGTGCCTCGCTGAGAGCCACAGGGTCGGGGGTGAATTGTGAGTGATACATAACAAAAGTTCTTGTTATTTCCACCTTGCCGCTCACAGTATGTCGCGCCCCGAGACTGGGACTACGACTACTCCTGTAGAGACCTAGCTCGCTGCAGCTAGTCCCGTATATGCATAGCATACACATACCCTTGACGTCCCAGGATAAGTCAAGCACAGGAGTATATCACATTGCAACAGAGTAACTTACAAAATAGTTAAGCAGTGTGGCCTGCCGGCCTTGATATTACATAAGGAGATTACAATGCCTTCACGGCATACATGGTTTAGCAAAATAACATCTACACAGCAGAAGGTAGGTGACCCACCCACAAAGAGAAGTGGACAGCAGAACAACACACATCAGGGAAATGACGGGACTGACGCTCCTCCTTCTGGATCCACGAAGTACTCCACGCCTTCATCTTGATTGTTGATTGCTCCGTCTATTGATTTGTAGGTTGCAAGAGTGAGCACTTACGTACTCAGCAAGTCATAGGTAAGAGTAGATACATATAGTAGTGATGACATGAACCTAGACTAGTCAAGAATTATGGATATTTGTAAAATAATCTTTTCCTTTCTTATCTCATCTTATGGCAGCACTTTTCATAATATAACATCATCATTCATGTTCACTAGATTATAGCACTACCCCGACACGTCGACACACGACAGCCCACGGCAGCACTCCTTATCATGACAACACATGTCATTTGGGTAATCTTGATTTAAACATATTTTATTTAGAAAATAGTACTTACGTCACACCCCGTGGATTTAATCCACCGCAGCAGACTCCTATAAACCCGGGAGCTCGGAGTATTCGAATACATTTTTAACTCTGCAGAGAGGTACCAATTTACCCGCAAGATATTCCACTTTCAAGCCCATCCTATCATAACAAAATGATTAGACCCCTCCTCACAACCATGTGTGAGTGGCAAGGTGGAGATAACAAGAACTTTTGTTATGCATCACTTACAATTCACCCCTGACCCTGTGGCTCTTAGCGAAACACAGTTGTGGTAGGCTGTATCATAACCTCCACCCCACCTCATTTTCCCATTACTGGGTCAAATATCAGATCACCTTCAGTGATAGTAGGAGTCAGCCTCCAAGTCAATCATCACAACACATCTCATGCAGGGGTTTCATGTACGATCCACATAAGTACTTATTCAGGCCTGTCCCATACCAGGCTTGCGGTTAGCACGTTGTTCATGCCACTAGACGCACAACACAAGGTTCTAGTCCTTATATGCCAATGACCAGACCATCCACAACCCTGCACCTTCAGTGCCTGCATTCCTTTGCAGTCTAGCACCTCCAGTGCTACAGCCATCCACACCATTTTTCTGGTCACGGCTAGGGGTTTTATTTCATGAATATAAGTATATAAATACATATAATAGTTCATGGCTCAAAACTTGTTTATTTCACATTTCACAGATAATCAGTCTAGTACTGCCAATTGATAAATCAACCATTCTCAATCTTTCACATGCAATATTGCCTATATTCAAGATTATGTTTTAGCAACATTTAAAATATAGGTTCAAGATGAACAAGGATATGACTTGCCGTGTCGCCACCGTCTATCTTCACCGGATTTCTTGCCGTCCGGCCATCTATAGCCAAGGAACTTGTTATGTATTTTGTTCCTGTTACTCAGGCCTACCTCGTAGACAAAGTTAGCAGACCAGTTGAGCCCTTGAACAGCATTTTATGCTTAGCCCTAGATTTTGACATTGTCAGCCCTATGCCAGAGCTTGTCTGCCAGTGGCATTAGCTCTTTTCACTTCTGTCCAGTTGTGCAAATTGAAAATAACCTTGTCCCTTAGACTTGTGGAGTTGTGCTCTACATTTTATTCTACTGCCACAAGTTGAGATAATCCCTCTATCATCCATCGACCCTATGTCGATGCCTTGAACCAAATGTCGACCTAAAGACGTTTGCAGTTTTTGAGCGAACCAGTCACAACCTTGATATCATTCTGATATTTTGAGACATTTGGAACCTTGTAAACTTTTGGCAACTAATCTTAACCCTAATCGCTTTCCAGAACTCTCGAATCTTGTATTGCCTAAATGTTCTCATTGCATTATTGCATGTAGTGAATTAGTAAGAGTTGGATTGATTGTAGTGCCTGTTTGCTTGCTTGATCTTTGTTCAGAGCAAGAGCCCGAGTTTGAATACTTCGTCGCAGACCCGACATCAACTGTTGTTCCTTACGATGCGGAAGGCAAGTCATATTCTTGGACATCTTGAACCTATATTTTAAGAGTTACTATAATATAACCTTGAATATAGATAATATTGCATGTGAAAGATTGAGAATGGTTGAATTATGAATTGGCAGTACTAGACGGTTATCTGTGAAATGTGAAATGAACAAGTTTTGAGCCATGAATTATTATATATGTATTTATATACTTATATTCATGAAATAAAACCCTTAGCCGTGACCAGAATTTTGGTATGGATGGCTGTAACACTAGAGGTGCTAAACTGCAAAGGATAGCAGGCATGGAAGGTGTAGGGATGTGGATGGTCTGGTCACTAGCATATAAGGACTAGAACCATGTGTTGTGCGTCTAGTAGCATAAACACGTACTTATGCGAATCGCACATGAAACCCCTGCATGAGTTGTGTAGTGATGCACGATTTACACGGAGAATGGCTCCCACACATATCACTGAAAGTGATCTTGCACGCTAACCTAGTAATGGGAATACGCATAGGGGTGGGGGTTTGGCTACAACCCGCCACAACTGTGGTTCGCGAGAGATCCACAAGGCCGGGGGTGAAATGTGAGTGAAACATAACAAAAGTTCTTGTTATCTCCACCTTGCCACTCACACATCGTTGTGAGGAAGGATCTAATCATATTGACATGATGGGCTTTAAAGTGGAATATCTTGCAGGTAAATTGGTACCTCTCTGCAGAGTTAAAAACGTATTCGAATACTCTGAGCTCTCGGGTTTATAGGAGTCTGTTGCGGTGGATTAAATCCACGGGGTGTGACACAAGTATATTTTGTAAATAAAATTTGTTGAATCAAGGTTACCCAAATGACATGTGTTGTCATGATAAGGGGTACTGCCGTGGGCTGTCGTGTGTCGACGTGTCGTGGTAGTACTATAATCTAGTGAACATGAATAGCAATGCTATTTTATGACAAGTGCTGCCATAAGATGAGATGAGATATGAAAGAAAAAGGTTAATTTACAAACATCCATAATTCTTGACTAGTCTAGGTTCGTATCATCACTACTATATGTATCTACTCTTACCTATGACTTGCTGAGTACGTAAGTGCTCACCCTTGCAACCTACAAATCAATAGATGGAGCATTCAATAATCAAGATGAAGGCATGGAGAATTTTGTGGATCCAGAAGGAGAAGAGTCAGTTCCGCCAGAACCCTGATGTGTGTTGTTCTGCCATCAACTTCTCATTATAGGAGGGTCACCTATCCGCTGCTGTGTAGTTATTATTTTGCTAAACCTTGAATGCCGTGAAGGCATTGTAATCTCTTTATGTAATATTAAGGCCAGCAGGCCACACTGCTTAAATATTTTGTAAGTTACTCTGTTGCAATGTAATATACTCCTGTGCTTGACTTATCGTTGGAAGTCAAGGGTACGCATATATGGGACTAGCTGCAGCGAGCTAGGTCTCCACAGGAGTAGTCGCAGTCCCAGTTTCGGCGCGCGACATTTAAAGAAATGATTTTCATTGCATGAAATATATTTTTCTGACGAAATTTTCCAAATAGGATTAATTTTACAATCAAGAGTTATCAAATGATCTTTATGTTAAGAAAGAAGGTATCAGTTCGACAACCCTTTGCAAATTGAGTTTACAAATCCATTTTAAATCTATTTTGAAGACCATGTTGATAGGAATTGATGATTTTTGGCCTTTTGAATGAAAATTTGACATTTTAACAAAAAGAGATGGTTCATCATTGCCATTCCATTTTAGTTATGAACTTTGTCATGTACCTTTCTTCATATCAATTGATGGCCTGTTCATGGAATTTTAGGTAAAGCCATGTCGGCATCTTCCTCGGCTGATAGTAGTGATTCGGCAAGGGCGAACGTAGATGACGCTGCCTCATCCCAGCCCAAGAGGTAGGCCCAAGGCGCGACGATATTGGGCCGTTTGGCTAAATGCGCGGATCTTTCATGTGAGGTCAACCAGTTCGGGAGACCAATCGGGAAGAACGCCGGCCAGTACGCTGCCTATGTTGGTTTGTTGGCGAAGGAAAGGGTGAAGATCACCGTCCAGAGCTGGAAGGACGTTAAGGCCGATGAGAAGGATAGGCTGTGGGTGGAAGTGAAGGTAAAATTAATCAAAATCACTGAACTCTTGAGTAATCACATTCCCTTGGTTTATCCCAGAGATTAGGTAAGTCCTGCTTATATGAACCATTTGAAATAGGCCAAGTGGAACATCCCCGACAATGGTCCCAAGATAGCTTGCTTGAAGGACATGAACAACACGTGGAAAACCTTCAAGAGCGTCCTATGCGGGGAAGGAGGAGTAGTGGAAGAAGGCTAAAGATGAGGTGTCAAATTTCATCGACTCCCCTGACCTACAACTCTCTGAGATCCGCGATCTGCGATGCAAGCGCTGGTGGCTGGCCAGAGGGACCGTGTCGACCACAGGGACTGTGGAGTTCCCAAACCCAGGGACATCGAGGTCGTGCAGTGACTCATAAGTTGGCTAACTTCCTAGTTCGAATCATAGAGTGTGGTAGAAAAAACTATGATCACTAGTGTGCGCACAAGTTTGTATATATTTTTTCCTCAAAATGGAGAGCTTTGAATGTAACAGATCTCTTGCTCGAAGGAGGCGACGGAGGGATTGTTCACTCCCCATAGGGAGAACGACATCCTTACCTGGGCTCTAGGGAACAAGGAGCATCCAAGGCGGACGCGAACCGTGGGGGGTGTGGTGCCATGGAAGGAAGGCTTCTCGGAGCACGGGCAAAAGGCAAAGAAAGCTCGCAGCAGGAAGGAAAGGGAATTGGAGCTGTCTCAGAAGATACGGTCAGATGTGACTGCACAATTCGCGGACATGTTCGCTCAAATGAACGAGAAGTATGAACGCCTCAGCTGAGTTGTGCAGTCCAAGGGTTTAGATCCAACTGCCGAGGTCGACGCTGCCAGCCTGAGTAGTTGCGGCTCGAAGGTTCACGTGGATCCGGTGGACTTGATTGAGGTATTGCAACTCTTGAGCTATATATGTAGTTCGGTTGATGCCACTCCCGTTACATTAGAACTGTTTCGCTAACTTGTTATAATTGTTGCAAATTGCAGAAGCCAGAGAGCTGTAGCCTATTGATCAACATAGGCGACAAACCTGTAGTGGCTGCAAACGGGGTCGTATATCAGTCTTGGGAGGACGTCCGGATCCACTGCGTACCACTGGAGCCTGGATTCGCAAAGGTACAGGTGGACATCGCCCTCCCGGGCTATAGCTCTCTTATGTTGCCCGTCCCAACGGATGAAATGCGGACAATTGTCGAGGCATTGGGCTCGTACATACAGTGGCCCAAGAAGAGTGTTAGACTACAGGAGGTAAACCCTATCCATTCTACCTTACAACTCAGTTAATATACTCAATTTACAAAATCTAACTTATGCGTTCGTACTTAAAGTGGACGATGGATACCAGCTCACTTCTGAGGACACCACCGCCGGCACAACGCATGCCTTAGCTCCTTCAGCCCCCATGCCTCCTTCGATGGCCTCAAACCCTTCGCCATCAAATGAGGCCGACGGCACCGCGCCCCAACCTTCGAAGGTATACACTCGCTCCCCGCCCAAAGGCAAGGGCAAGGCCAAAGGCAAGGTCGGAGATGGTCGTTGGCGGTCTCGGAGGCATGGATTTGAGCCCGGACCCGGGCCAGCTCCCAGAGGGCATCATCCCGCTGCTCCTGGAAAGCGGCGGCCCTCTCCTTCGTCTCCTTCAGGGCCCGGCCGAAGCGCTGTTTGAGCCCCCAGGTGATGGCGGCCCGCTACAAGTTCAAGAGTTAGAAAAAACTTCAAAGAGGGGCGCCGAAGGAAAGCCCACCGGCTCGGGGCCGTACCTGGATTTGGAGAGACTGAAGCTCCCCAAATCGCTCGTGGATCATCCCTTCCGGGACGTAGGCCTGGACCTTCTGGGTCGGCAGGCCCTCCGCATAGCGGTCGACCTCCCCCGCGGAAAGCAGGGGGGTCTCCCTCCCGGTACCGGTCCCGTTGCGGCTGATGACGGGCCCCCGGACATGAGTCGCCGGGGTAATGTGGGCCGGGGTGGCGGTGGTTGGCGATGACGGGCCCCCGGACATGAGTCACCGAGGAGGTAGCCTTCGATGAGGTGGCCGAAGAGCTCTCGGAGGGGATCCCTCCCCGGGGAGGGATCATGAGCCCCTTTCCCCTCCCAGGCTGTGAGGCCCCCGGGACCTCCTCCTCCAGAGGGGCCTCATAGACCGAGGGGCTCTGCCCCCTCGTCTACCGGCCGCTCCATGCGCGGGGGCGAGGCCTCCACGAACCTCACCTCCGGCCTCTTCGGATCCAAAGGCGCCAGGGCCACCGGGAGGGCTATCGCCGAAGGGGGCGAGGGGGCGTAGTCTGCCGAATCGGACGCCCCCCCGTCCGCGGCCGGTCCCTTCCCCCGAGCCTCAGCGGGGCTCTCCGGGGGATGGGGCGTTGCTTCCTTCCGGGCCGGCGCCCATGCGTGCCCGGTCCAGGGAGTCTCATCCCAGGCCTTCACCGGAGTAGAGGCCGGCATCGTCGATGGGCCAGGGGCTTTTTGAGCCTTGGCCTTCTTTGGCTCAGAGCCCCCGGAAGCCTCCCTTCCCCGCTTGTGAGAACCGGGGGTAGGGAGGGGCTTCCTTTCCAGTAGCCTTAGCCCGAAGGCCTCGGCTACCAGGTTTCGGGGAGGGCCCTCCCCCACGACGCGCTCAATGTGCTCGTGCTTGTCGGCGAAGTACCTCCCCAGGAGGTTCTCCGCCTTCTCCCGGGCCGCCGGGTACGGCCGCACTACGAAAGGTAAGTTAGAAAAGTTTATGAATCAAATGGACTAAGTCATCAAGAACTTACGCCGGGTTACCGACTTCTGCAGGGGCCGTTGGCCCGGGCACATCCCGATCCCCCTCCTCTTGCGTGAGAAGGGGGAGATCTTCAAGAGCATCACCTCCTCGGCAGCGTCCCGCATAGAGCGGACGCTCCGGGAGACGACGACCTTACTGAGGAGCCTTAGGTCCTCCTCCGTCCAAATCGGGGGCTTCGGGGCGGATGATCGGCTGTTGGTGGGGGCCTCCAGGCTGTACACCAAATCATCGTCCCGGACCCGGAGGTAGAGCCACCTCTGGATCCAGTCACCCCAGTGGTCCTGGGAGGCTGCCACCGGGTACTCGGCTACCCGGGACGGTAGCATCTGGATCATCACCGAGCCGTAGGGGGACTTGGGTCCTCCCTTCACCAGGTGGGAGCTTCTCGCCGCCGGTTCATAGAAGTACCGGAAGGCGAGGAGCGTAGGCTCCCGTCCGGTCGCCGTCTCGAAGAGCCAGATAAATAGGCCCTTCCGGACGATGTCGTTCGGCGTGAGGTGGTTGAGAGCCACTCCGTACACCTTCAAAAACTCCCGGAGCAATGGATGCACCGGGAGCCGGAGCCCCGCCTCGAGGAAGGCCTCGAAGGCCACGACCTCTCAGGTCCTGGGGCGGGGGGCTCCGTCCTTCTTCGTGGGGATGTGGATGTCCCCATTCGCGACAACCCCCCGGTCAACTAGGGACTCCAAGTCCCCGGTCGTAATCTCGGAGGCCCAGAGGAAGTCTGCAGTGACTTCCTCCAGGGGCACCTCCGTGGGCTTGGCACGGCCCTTGGGACCCATTGGATTTTACTACTGGATAAGGCTTCGAAAACTGGGAGACCTAAAGGTTCCGGAGGTTAAGCTTTTGGAAACTAACTACTGGAAGAGGGCTACCTGGAGAGGGCTACCGGGAGAGCTAAGGGCGCTGGAGTTTTGAAAATTTGGAATGAGCTCTCCGGGCCCCCCGAGGCCCTATTTATAGAGGCGAAGCGTGGCCCCGATGGGCGCCACGTGGCACCTTATGGTACATCCGCGCCGTTGAAATTCAAACAGCACTCGGGAAACAAAGGGACGGGCGTGCGAAACGAGGCACCGGTTCATGAACGCGCGGCACAAAAATCGAAACATCACGGTTCTAGTATCTTGTCCCGGATATTTTCCCAGTGACATGTACCATACCCTCGGGGAACTCGAGCATCGTTCCCGGAGCACATGGGGGGCTGCTGTCGGGGGAAATCTCCGCGAGACTAAGTCTAGGTAAGTTGTGCCATTTGCCTGGGGACAAGGCCCCCGGTGGCTGTCCCAGGCACCGCCATTTGCCCGGGGACAGGGCCCCTGGTGGCTGTCCCGGGAGCCGCCATTTGCCTGAGGACAGGGCCCCCGGTGTCTGTCCTGGGCACCGCCATTTGCCAGGGGACAGGGCCCCCAGTGCCTGTCCTGGCTGCCGCCATTTGCCCGGGGATAAGGCCCCCGGTGCCTGTCCTGGGCGCCGACTTTTGCCCGGGGACAAGGCCCCCAGTGCCTGTCTCGGGCACCGCCATTTGCCCGGGCACAGGGCCCCCGATGCCTGTCCCGGGTGCCGCCATTTACCCGGGGATAGGGCCCCCGGTGCCTGTCCCGGGTGTCACGATTTGCCCGGGGACAGGGCCCCCGGTGCCTATCTCGGGCGCCGCCTTTTGCCCGGGGACACGGCCCCCGGTGCCCGTCCCTGGCGCCGCCATTTGCCAGGGGACAAGGCCCCCGGTGCCTGTCCCGGGCGCCGCCATTTGCCAGGGGACAAGGCCCCCGGTGCCTGTCCTGGGTGCCGCCTTTTGCCCGAGGACGAGGCTCCCGGTGCTTGTCCCGAGCGTCGTCGTCCTTCCAGAGACAGGAGCCCTTGGTCCCGAGTCACATGCGGGAGGTCACGCGAGGAGTGCCTCGGGAAGCAGCGGCCACCTGTCAAGCATCCGAGGTGCCTGGCCGGGAGAAGGACGATGCTACCCCTCAATCTGACAGTAGCGCCCGGGGTAGTTTAGTCTTTTTTTTGCTTCTTTTGGGGCTATAAAAGCCCTTGTAGACCCTCTTGTAAGGACAAGTTGCTCATTTTATGCTAGAATAGCCAACCTCACAATTGTGCTCCGGAGCCTCTCCCCCAGGGAGAGCTTCCCCAGCTGACCGGAGCAGGCCAACAGGACTAGGGCCCCCACCGGGACCCGAAGCTGTATAAACCCTCGTGTCATTTGTTGTTCTTGTCCGGCGGGGGAGGACCGGTCACCCGGTCAGCCCGCGTCGTGTTTTCTTCGCTAGGATCGTCCACAAAACCTGCCGGGGTGTTCGTAATACCACGACAGTATCATATAAACCGGAATTACCCTTAGGATTAGCAGGAGTACATGATGTGTTTCATGTCTCTCAGCTACGAAAATGTTTGAAGGAACCTATTGACCAAATAGATGTATAAGATGTACCATTACAGAAGAATCTTACTTACCTTGAGCACCCAATCAGAATCCTAGCCACTGATGAACGTCAGCTCAGAAGGAAGAAAATCAAATTGTGTAAAGTTCAATGGAAAAATCATTCAGAGCAAGAGTCTACTTCGGAGAAGGAAGAAGATCTTAAGCAAACCTATCCTTATCTTTTCCTGTCTTAGGTAAATCTCAGGGTGAGATTTCTTTAAGGAGGCTAGATCTGTAACACCCTGAGTTTAGGGGTGAAAACGTCCTTTTTCACGAACAGCGTGCATACATGTATCTGTAGTAGTATCCAGATCATTATCTTTATCAAGCCCCAAAATTTCCAAATTTATTCCATAAACCCAAATCAAGATCAGATTGCTCAGATGTGATCTATCAGTTACTCTGAACCTAAAAGTCTTCAGAAGCCAGATTCAATTCCATCTCTAAATCCTAGATTTGTCAAAACTTCTGTTTTCGAAAACAGAATTAAGTTAATTACCCTAAATACTCTAAACTCAGATTTAGCCAAATCTTGACCTAATTCAGAACAGATTATTCTTAAATTATGATCATGGGTATGCCAATACCTTAAACCAGAAAGTTGGCAGCCAAATTTCATTATCTAGACCCTTTTCACAAATCAGTCCAAGAGGTATCACAGATGAGTCCTTTTCCAGATTTTCCATAGGCCTAAAAAGGCTAAATGTTGCAAATCATCACCAAATTTAGAATTTCTTCAGCAAACCTTTTCCAAATGCTATTTGAAAGAATTTCCCTTTCTGTCCAGATTTCAAAATCTCATCTTAATGCCAGAATTCGAAATTGACCAAAACTCATATTTCAATTACCCTAAAATACCCTATTTTTAGTTTATATCAAAAACTATTCAAATGTGCCAGATTTTATCAAATATCTTTACCAAATATTTTGTTGAATATAGTTTGCCAGATCAGTGCAATCAATTTCAGTTTAAATCTTCCAAATCTCCAGATTTATAGATCAGTGCAAAACTCAAAATCTGAAATTGCAAATTAGTCCAAATTCGACCAGAGCTCCCAGCTGATTTTCGACCAGAGCCTCGCCGTGCTTGTGCGTCGTGTTTGCTCGTCGCCGGCCAAGCTTCGCCTGCGCTTGTGGCCGTGCATGCTTGTGTGTACGTGTCCTCGCTTTAGCCCTCACCGTGGCAACGCCGATGAACAGCCACCGCCCCGTGTGCGACCAGCAGCAGCAACCATAGCTTTTGTCAGTAACTTTTGTGCCACGCCAATTGTTGTCACCACCGCTTGCTCCAGCTAGCGCTAAGTCCCGATGAAGCGACAATTTGATCAGCTGCAGAACCGTTGTCGCCGTCGCATCACCATTCACCACTGTTGCTTCTGGGCCCAACCGGTCTCGTCACTGGCGCCAATTTCCTTGATGTTTCCTCTTCGCAAACTTCTCCATGCCTATTTAAGCACCCCTGTACTCAACAGCTTCTTCGCACTTCACCGGAAATCAGCTAAGTCCCAGATTTTCCTGTTTTCGTTTTCTTCTCCGGCGAACCGTCGAGGAGGCTCACAGTGCCAGCACGCCCCACTGCACCAATCTTCAAATTGAAGCCACCAGTGAGTCCCCCTTATCCTTTTATCTGTGTGATAGCATTTAATTGCTCACCGGTGACCTCTAACGCCGGCAATCACCAAAATTCTCGATTTACCCTGTTCCGGCAATGCAGCCCGATTCAGCCCAAATTAGCCTTCAAATATGTAGATTAAATTGATCAGTGAACTGAGTGTAGCAAGCCTATAAGCTCAGAATACTCAATTGAACTCCAATTGAAGTTTTCCTCAAATTTGAACTTCACCAGTCGCCGGCACTCGTCGCCAGGCTTCTCTGGTGATTTTCCGGTCAAATTGACGTCACCAGTAGCTTACTCGTATCCCTCTATCACTCCTCGAGCAAGGAATTGAGTTCAATCGATCTGTATAAAAAATGCGCAATTCCAGTGCCTTCTTCTCCGGCGCTGGCCACCAGAAATTTTTTCCCGGCCGTTTCAGCCCTAACCACTTTGTCCAGTGTGTGTGCCTTGAACTCCTGAGCATTTTTGCCTTCTAGCTCGACACTTAGATCGGTCTAGATTGAAAGTTATAGCCTTGCCAAGATCTGTGTCCAGAACTATTTCAGTGCAGTGAGATCACTGCAGTTCATCACCGGATTTCTTGCCGTCTGGCCATCTTCAGCCGTGGATCCTGTTATGTCTTTTGTTCCTGTTACCCAAGCCTACCTCCTAGACAAAGTTAGCACACCAGTTGAGCCCTTGAACAGCATTTTATGCTTAGCCCTAGATTTTGACATTGTTAGCCCTATGCCAGAGCTTGTCAACCAGCGGCATTAGCTCTTTTCGCCTCTTTCTAATTGTGCAAATTCAAAATAACCTTATCCCTTAGGCTTGTGGAGTTGTGATCTACATTTTATTCTACTGCCACAAGTTGAGATAATCCCTCTATCATCCATCGACCCTATGTCGATGCCTTGAACCGAATGTCAACCTAAAGATGTTTGCTGTTTTTGAGCGAACCAGTCGCAACCTTAATATCATTCTGATATTTTGAGACATTTGCAGCCTTGAAACCCTAAGAACATCTAACACCTACCCTTAGCCCAGATTCCTTCAAACCCTAGAATCTCGACTCAGTTTAGCTTGCAATCCAAATTATCTCCAGTATCGTTCAGTATATCTGCATATAAGTCGTAAAACATTTTAATATAATAAGTAATCATTGTGTGTTTGTTTGTCGTCGAGCAGATCCAGAAGCTGACTTTGAGGATTTTGCTGTTGACCCGTCATCAACTGTTGTATCTTACAACGCAAAAGGCAAGTCATATTCTTGGACATCTTGAACATATATTTTAAGAGTTGCTATAATATAACCTTGAATATAGATAATATTGCATGTGAAAGATTGAGAATGGTTGAATTATGAATTGGCAGTACTAGACTGGTTATCTGTGAAATGTGAAATAAACAAGTTTGGAGCCATGAACTAATATATATTTATGTATATACTTATATTCATCAAAGAAAACCCTTAGCCATGACCAGAATTTTGGTATGGATGGCTGTAGCACTGGAGGTGCTAAACTGCAAAGGATAGCAGGCACGGAAAGTGCATGGTTTGTGGATGGTCTGGTCACTGGCATATAAGGACTAGAACCTTGTGTTGTGCATCTAGTGGCATGAACAATGTGCTAACTGCAAGCCTGCATGGGACAGGCCTGAACAAGTACTTATGTGGATCGCACATGAAACCCCTGCGTGAGATGCGCTGTGATGCACGATTTACAAGGAGTACGGCTCCCACACATATCACTGAAGGTGATCTTGCACGCTGACCCAGTAATGGGAATTTGCAAAGGGGTGGAGGTTTGGGTACAACCTGCCACAACTGTGGTTCGCGAGAGATCCACAGGGCCAGGGGTGAATTGTAAGTGAAACATAACAAAAGTTCTTGTTATCTCGACCTTGCCACTCGCACATGGTTGTGAGGAAGGGTCTAATCATATTGATAGGATGGGCATGAAAGTGGAATATCTTGCGGGTAAATTGGTACCTCTCTGCAGAGTTAAAAATGTATTCGAATACTCCGAGCTCCCGGGTTTATAGGAGTCTGCTGCGGTGGATTAAATCCACGGGGTGTGACACAAGTGTATTTTCTAAATAAAATTTGTTAAATCAAGATTACCCAAATGACATGTGTTGTCATGATAAGGGTTATTGCCGTGGGCTGTCGTGTGTTGACGTGTCGCGGTAGTGCTATAATCTAGTGAACATGAATAGTAATTCTATGTTATGAAAAGTGCTGCCATAAGATAAGATAAGGGAAGATATGAAAGAAAAAGGTTAATTTACAAACATCCATAATTCTTGACTAGTCTAGGTTCGTATCATCACTACTATATGTATCTACTCTTACCTATGACTTGTTGAGTACGTAAGTGCTCACCCTTGCAACCTACAAATCAGTAGATGGAGCATTCAATAATCAAGATGAAGGCATGGACAATTTTGTGGATCCAGAAGGAGAAGAGTCAGTTCCGCCAGAACCCTGATGTGTGTTGTTCTACCATCAACTTCTCATTATAGTAGGGTCACCTATCTTCTGCTGTGTAGTTATTATTTTGCTAAACCTTGAATGCCGTGAAGGCATTGTAATCTCTTTATGTAATATTAAGGCCAGCAGGCCACATTGCTTAAATATTTTGTAAGTTACTCTGTTGCAATGTAATATACTCCTATGCTTGACTTATCCTGGGAAGTCAAAGGTATGTATATATGGGACTAGCTGCAGCGAGCTAGGTCCCCACGAGAATAGCAGCAGTCCCAGTTTCGGGGCGCGACACAAATTCCGGCTGCCAGTGCTGGGGAAGAAAGCTCTGGATTTGGGGGTTTTGGTCGTAGTGCAAATGAACTCGATTCCTTGCTTGGAGAGCAGCTGAGGGATATGGAGAAGCTACAGGCACAGCCAATTTGGCCGGGGGGTCGCCGGTGTGGCCTGGCGACTTGAGCTCAGTCACTGGTGGTGCACAAAAAGGGGAAAGCTTTCGATTTGAGGCTAATTTTGAAATCTAAACTTACAGTCCTGCTAAGGGTGAGGTACTGATCATTTTGTCCTACTAGCACGAAGGCCAATTTGGGCTAAAACACATGGTGTTGCTGGAACAGGGGCTTTTGCCATTTTCGGTGATCGCCGGTGCTAGGGTTCTCCGTGGTCCAATTAAGCTATAAGATACAAAGAAGGGGATAAGGGAAGCATACTGGTGAGTTCGGATGGAAGCGCGAAGCAGCGGGTGAAGCTGGCGCCGTGAGCTCCTGGAACTGCTCGCTGGAGACGAAGGGGAAATGTGAGTGCTGAAGCTTTGTGGTTTCTGGAGTGGTGTGAAGAGCTCTGAGCGAGGGGGAGGGTTTGTATAAGTAGTGGCTGGGGTCCTCGAAAGTTGAAGCAAATCGAACGGGAGATGCTTGACTGGCGCTAGAGCAAGATCGAGACAGCGTGCAAGGCGTTGGGACGCGGCAGTGGCTCTGCCAGAGGAGAAAATCGCGTCATATCTAGTTGGGGCAGAGCGACGGGGTGGCTGGCTTCAGCATGACGGCGAAGTGGCCATAAAGCTCTGACAACAGCAGGCACGCGCGCGCGCACAAGACGAACGGCGTTGCTGGCGGTCATCGGTCGTCGCCACGGTGGAGGGTTTTGGCGCGATGTGAGCACCACGTCCGGACACGTCGGATATGACCATTGGTGAAGACAAAAGTTGGCCGGTCGTGAAGATTGCGTCGGCGAATCTCGGTGAATGGCACTGGTTGCGGTCGAAGTGGTCTCTGGTCGTGGTCACAAACGGGCTTAGCCCTGGTCAACGTCGAAAAAGGGGCCAGGGACTAATCTGCGAAGATTTGGATTGATCCGAAAGGATTTTGTTCGGGATTTTGGACCTGTTTGCAATTTTGGGGATCTGGAGGCCTGATTTGAGATCTGATTTTGTAGATGAGTGTCACTAAATCACTTGAACTCATCTAGCAAGAAGAATAGTAAAATCCGATAAGATCTGGTGGTTTTGACAAAAATCGAAAACAGAGTAATTAGGGTAAACAGGGTAATTAGGGTTTGAAACTTTGGCGAGGCTGAAAACGGGGTTTTGGTTAAGATTTTAGAATTCTTCCAGAAGGGAAAAATGTTCAGAAAAGTAAAAGGGAAGACAATCACTGGATCAGGTCAGAATTTGGCGGCGGTCTGAGACTTTTAGTCTTTGTGGGCTTCTGTCAACTCCGGAAAGGACTAATCTGAAATACTTTTGGACTAAAAAGTGAAAATGATCTGAAAGGCGGAGTTTAGATGCCAACTTTTTAAATTACGGTAGTGGCATACCTAAGATCATGATTTTGAGATAAGAGATCAAAAATGGGGTTGAGGCATCTGAGAATCCAATGAAGATAGGCTGACTGGCAAGCTAAAAAGGGTAGCAAAAATTGGGATGTTACATCGGAGTCCGCCGATGCCCGGGCACGAGACCGGGCGATCCTGGTGGTGGTTGCCGTGGCCGGGCTGGTGGAGCATCGGGGTGTTGGCGCCCGGGCGATTGGGGGTCGGATCCCCCGGAGCTTTCCGGAGTTTAGATAGGGCCCTTTTTTCTTTTTAAGGTTTTTTCTCCCGGTAATTCCTAAAGGAAGCCCCGGACACTTGTACGAAAACATTTTGATGCAATAGAAATGAAATATTTTGCTAAGTCCGGATTAAATTTTACCAGGTTTCCCGGGAGGTTACTCCCGGGGCCCGATGAGTCACTTCCGGGCAAGGACCCCCGAGGTTGGAGCGCAACCTCGAGGGCATCCTGATGTTACAGGGAGCTTATCCGGAGGTGGAGCCCTTGGTCTCTGGAGGGTGTCAACCGGGGGAAGCCCAGGCCGCCTTCATTTTGTTAAGTCTTTTCTCCGGGGGACATGGCAGAGGTGTTTCCCCAAAAGCAATCCGATCGCGGTGGCATCCGGAGTGGCATCTGGACAACTTTGACAACCACTGCGCCAAACTATCCCCTCCACGACCTGGGTCCCGGAAAGTTCCCCCTCTTCGAATACTTCCACTGGCGGGCTACGAGTATTGGCCCAAAGATTTGCTCTGAGAGGCCCAGCGTCGTATACAAAGTTTATATCGAGACCTGGCCTGGAAGCTATCAGAGGGCCTCCGGGATTATTAGGTGTAGGAGCCTTCCGGGTTAAACACCGGGTTGTATCGTGTTTAATGTAGTGATGCCCACCGGAGGGGGAAGTTGTCCTCCATTTGTGTTTTAATAAAGCTATGTTTTTCTTGTGTACTTTATGAATTTTCGATGGTCTGGAACAGGGTGATTCCTGGGTGCTCCTTATCCCCCCCCCTCCATAGCGGCCGGAGGGTAGCTCCGTGTGCTGAGGACAAAGCCCCCGCGGTAAGAACCCTTCAGTTAAGAATTCCTCAAGTTTTCCCAAGGTTGGGAAAACTTCCGGGGACAATTTTCCGAAAGTCCCAACGGGATCCTCCAGTCGCCCTGAGAATTGGGAGCCGGGAAATAGCTTTCTGGGAATTTTTCTGGGAGAGAACTCTCCGGTCGCCGTGAAGACGGGGAGCCGGGGATGAGGTCTTCGCGGAAGAACATCCAAGAAAATCCAAGAAAGTTAAATTCCCGGAGATAATTTTTCCGGGAGACAACCCTCCGGTCACCGTGGAAACGGGGAGCCAGGAACGAGATCTCCAAGAAAGAATATCCAAGAATTCCGTCTCGCTAAGGAGACAACTGACTCCCGGAGGAGGATGTGCCCGATGACAGGTCTGAGTGTTTGAGGAGGGGACTAGTCTCTCAAATTGACTCATTACCATGGTCCCTGAGGACCGGGTTGCTGCTTACACCCTCAGTCCACAAGGGGTGATAGTAAACCGCCCTACGGGAGTGGGACTCCCGTTGTAGGGACTTGTTGGGTTGTGGTAGCCCACTTCCTCACGGGGAGGGCATCCTCACAGGGAGGGCATCGCCGTGAGAGACGGTAATGTAAAAACCTGCAATGAGCCAGAGCTGAGGAAAAAACCAGTTTTATTGATAATGAATTAAGGTACAAGGCCTCCCCCCACAAGATCGTGACAGGGGAGGGAACGGTGAGTACAAAGTCCCCCTCCCCTCCAGCATAATCGGTCCAGGGGAGGGGACGAGCCCATAAGCTAGACGTAGAACTTGCGAAGCAAGCGTACGTTTCACGTGTGCTTCAGCTACTGCTCTTGAAGGTTGGAGAGCTTGTGAGCCCCCAAGCCGAGGACTATCGAGATCCTTTAGGGGCCCTCCCACTTGGGGGAGAGCTTGCCCTGGGCTTGGGGGTCAGTGACGCGCTTGAGGACGAGGTCCCCGAGCCGAAAAGCCCTCTCGCGGACACGCAGATTGTATGCGCGCACCATTTTGTGCTCATAGATGGCGTGGCGGAAGAGCGCTCGGTCACGTCCTCCTCCACGAGGTCGACCTCCAGTCATTGATTTGCCTCGTTGGCTTGGTATGTCGCGGTCATGGCTCCGTCTAGGAGCTCGACCCGCAGTGATCAGAAACCAATCTCCGAGGGAAGGATCGCCTTTGCCCCAAATACAAGGGAAAAGGGGGTGCGTCCCGTCGCCCGGCTCGGAGTTGTGCGCATGGAACAGAGGATGCTTGAGAGCTCATCTGCCCATGCAACCCGCTTGGAGGCTGCTTGTTCAAGCCGTCTGCGTAACCCTTGTAGGATTATGCCGTTGACCCTTTCAACGTCCTCGTTGCTCTAGGGATGAGCTACCGAGGCGAAGTGGATGGTGAGCCCCAAGCCTTCACAGAATTCCCAAAAATATTCCGAGTCGAATTGGGTCCCATTATCGACAGTGATCTCTCAGGAGACGCCGAAACGACATATGATATTTTTCCAGAAAAATCGCTGTACCGCCCGGGACGTGATGCTGGCCAGAGGTTCGGCCTCTACCCACTTAGTAAAGTAGTAGGCCGCGACCACCACATACTTGTAGCCCGCGGGCGTTGGGGGGTAGGGGCCTAGGAGGTCCATCCCCCAGCGCACGAAGGGCCGAGTGATGGGGATAGTCTGCAGCGCTACAGGGGGGAGGTTCGAACCCTTGGCCATCTTCTGGCAGGCCTCGCACGCGGAGATGAGGTCTCGTGCGTCACGAATCAACGTGGGCCAATAGAAACCCTGGCGAAAGGCCTTGGCCGCGATGGCACGCGGGGCCAGATGAGACCCGCAGCTAACCGCGTGAATATCCTCGAGAAGCCGGAGCCCTTCCGGCCGTGGAAGACAACGGAGCAAGGCGGAAGTCCCCCGCCTGTAGAGCTTTCCCTCCAACAGGAGGTATGCCCGAGCCTTGGCGCGGAGGCAGTTGGCCTCGGTCTCGTTTGGAGGGTCCCCCTTCCCCTTGATGAAGGAGACGAGGGGATCCATCCAAGATGAAGTCCGGGTGATTTCGACTACTTCCAGGACGCAGGGCTCATCACCCACGTCCGGGGGGGTCACCGAGGGCTTCGCGATGATCTCCAAGAAAGCCACTTTGGGGAGTGGTTCCCGGGTGCTGGCTGCCTTGGCTAGGGCATCGGCCCGGTCGTTGTCCCTTCACGGGATGTGTCAGGCGTCTAGTCCATCAAAGTGCTTCTCCATCTTGCGCACTTCCTGCAAGTAGAGGCTCAAGTTTGCGTCATGGCAGAAGTAGGACTTGTCCATTTGGCAAACTAAGAGTTGGGAGTCTCCTTTTATTAGGAGGCGTCGAATCCCCAGGGAGCGCCCAAGGCGCAACCCGATGAGCAAGGCCTCGTATTCGGCCTCGTTGTTCGTGGAAGGGAACTCGAGCCGCGCCGCGTACTCTAGTTCCCTCCCCTCGGGGCTCCAGAGGACTACTCCTGCACCGGCCCCGGTGAGACACAGGGAGCCATCGAACATGAGTGTCCAATGGTCGCTACGTCGGGGCAGCACGGGGAGGTCTTCATCCCCGGGCCCGGAGGCAGGAGTCCATTCCGCCACGAAGTCGGCGAGGTCTTGTGACTTGATTGTGGAGCGCCCCGTGAGGCAAAGGGAAAAGGGGGCAAGCTCGGCCCCCCACTTCCCTATCTGGCCGGTAACTTCTTTGTTTTGGAGCACCTCCCCCAAGGGGAGGGACGACGGGACGGTGATGGGGTGCCCTAGGAAGTAATGACGAAGCTTTCGGGATGCCATTAGAAGGGCATAGCAGATCTTCTCGATCTCCGTGTACCAAGTTTTGGCCCCTTGGAGGGCTTCGCTCATGTAATACACGGGACACTGTTGCCCATCTTGCTCCTTTACCAATTCTGCGCTTACGGTGACCAGGGTCGCGGCGAGGTAAAGGAGCAAGGTCTCTTCCAGAGACAGACTCACGACCGTTGGGGGGCTCGTGAGGTATTTCTTCAAATCGTCGAAGGCCTCCTGGGCCTAGGGGGTCCATCGGAACCCTTCAAGTCCCTGGAGGATTTTGAAGAATTGGAGGCCGCGTTCCGCTGACCGTGAGACAAAACGACTCAGCGCGGCTGTGGCCAGTGAGTCGTTGAACGTCTTTGATCGAGCGCGGTGGGGGCATGTCCAGCAAAGCCCGGATCATTTCAGGGTTGGCCTCTATGCCCCGCTGGGACACAAGGAAGCCTAGGAGCTTCCCCCTGCGCACGCCGAAGGTGCATTTCTCCGGGTTGAGCTTCAACCCGTATGCACGGAGGTTGTGGAAGGTCTCCGCCAAATCGCCGATGTGAGCAGTCGCACAAGGACTTTTGACGACCGCGTCGTCAATGTAGACTTCGACATTGCGACCGATCTGGTCCTTGAAGACCAGTGTCATGAGTCGCTGGAAGGTCGCTCCAGCATTCATCAACCCGAAGGGCATGTGAACATAACAAAAGGTTCCAAGGGGAGTTATGAAACTCGTCTTTTCCTCGTCCCCTTCCGCCATCCGGACTTGGTGATAGCCCTAATATGCATCCAGGAAGCTCATCAACTTGCACCCCGCGGTTCAGTCGACCAACTGGTCAATTCGTGAGAGTGGGAAGTTGTCTTCGGGGCAAGCGCGGTTAAGGTCGGTAAATTCCACACACATTCGCCACTTGCCATTTGACTTCTTCATGAGGATGGGGTTCGTGAGCCACTCGGGGTGCAGGACCTCCCGCATGAACCCCGCCTCTCAGAGCCTGGCAATCTCGACCTTGATTGCCTCTTGGCGCTCAAGGGAGAGTTTCCTCAGCTTCTGCTTGATCGGGGGGTGGCCGGGGTCACCGCGAGCTTGTGCTCAATGACACCCCGAGCGACGCCTCGCATGTCGGAGGACTTCCAGGCAAAAACGTCGGAGTTTTCGCGCAGGAAAGCTGCAAGTTGCTCTGCGTTCTTCTCATGGAGATCCTCCCCTATCCTAACAGTTTTGTCCCCGTCGTCCGGGGACAGCGGGATCTTCCGGAGGTCCCCTTCTGGGCGCGGCCTGGGGAGAGGCCTCCCGGAAGGTATCACGGCGGCGTCTGACTCTGGGGGAGAGGCCTCGCCCCCCCCGGGTTTTGATAATGTTGACGCTCCCGATCATTGCAGCGGCGCGCTCGTATAAAGCGTGCCGCCACGCCATGGTCTCCCTCGGCGGTGATCACGCCGTGAGGCCCGGGGATCTTCACACAGAGGTAGTTCTGGTGGATCGCGACCCCCAAGCTGTTGATCGTGGTCCTCCCCATAATCGCGTTGTAAGAAGAGGGGAGGTCTACCACATCAAACCGGACCATCTCTGTCTAGTAATTGTCCGGGGTGCCGAAGGTCATGGGGAGATCCACCTTCCCCACGGGGTAGATCATCTTCCCCGGGACGAATCCCTGCAAGGGCCCTGCTGCGGGCTACAAGAGCTTCTCGTTCACCTGCATCTCCATGAACGTCTTCAGGTAGAGGATGTCGGCAGAGCTCCCACCATCCACGAGGATGCGGGCCAGATGGCAGTTGTAGATGGTAGTGGAGACGATGAGCGCGTCGTCATGGGGAAGCGAACCCCACACGCGTCTTCTACCGTAAAAGTAAGGGGGACGTCCGACCACTTGGGTGGCCGGGACGTATGCAGCACCCCCACCACCTTTACTTCGTGTACGTACTCCTTGCGCAGACGCTTAGAGTCCCACCCAGAGGCGGACCCTCCCATGATGACATTGACATGCCTTTGGGAGGTTTGGAAGGGGAGAGTCTCTGACGGCTCCCCATCCCGCGTTTGTCCCCGCTGCTCCCCCACGGGAGCAGGAAGGGCTAGCAAGGCCGGCTGAGGGGGCAAGGAGGCCAGAGTCCCCCCTTGCCCATGCTGGTCGAGGAATGCGGTGAATTGTTGGAGCAGTTGGTGGCATTCCCGGGTGGTATGGGTATTGGACTTGTGGAAGGTGCACCACAGACCTTCCCTGCGTCCTGCCGCGGGGCTTTCGCGGCCGCGGGACGATTGCCCTCCCCCACGACCTTTCGGCTTGGGGAAGGGACGGTTGCCCCTGGGGGCGTCGCGCGAGCTGCCTCCGCCCTCGAGGACAAAGGTGTCCCAAGGCCGTGGCTCATTACAACTACCCCCTTTTGGGCGCTTGAGAGGGTCCCTGTCCCCCCTTTCGACGGGGGCGGGGGCCCCCTGGTTCTTCTTCCAGAGGTCATCCTCTACCGCCCGAGCATACTTCTCAAGTACGTTGAAAAGCTTGTCAGCGGAGGAGGGGCAGCTTCGGGAGAGTCTCCGGTGGAGCTCCCCGGGGAGGATCCCGCTCTTACACGCCTCAATGACTGTGGAGTCAGGGACGTGAGCCACTTTGCTCTTGACCTGACCAAAGCGCTTGAAAAAGCTGCGGATGGTATCCCCCATCCTCTGCGCGACGGTGTACAGCTGCGAGGAATCTAGGGGACGCACAAAGATCCCCTGGAAGTTTGCGCAGAACTCGCGTTTTAGTGGCACGAAGGACTTGATGGAGCCAACCTTCAAATTGTGGAACCACGAGCGGGTGATCCGGGTCAGGTAGAGGGGGAAGACGTTGCACTGTACTGTCTCATCCCCCCAGCCACTGACATGGCTGTGGAATACACCTGCACAAATTCATAAGGATCAGCCTCACCATTGTAGTGTTCGATGTGCAGCGGGCGGTAAGGCCGCAGCCATCGAATGCACCGGAGTCTGTGGCACAGTGGCTGGTTAGCCCCTTCCACCTCTCGGGGGGAGTCCCGATCGCTGTTCCCTTTGACAGGGGACGCGCGCTCGTTGTCGCAGTCGGGGAGGGGCCCAATAGGTCCGCCGGCATGGTGGTAGCTCCGCTTTTCTTCTAGGTTGGTGGAGCTGACCTTCTGGACGTCCGGGCGTTCCCCAGGAGAGGTTGGCTCTTCGACAGGTCTCTTCCCTCGACCAGAGTGAGAGCGAGGCTCTCCGAATCCATGACCCGGGGGAAGCTCCTCCCCAGACTTGGTGGTACGCATTTGCTCAACCTCCTCCTGGGTGAAGCGGACTTGGTCTGCCGGGGGCGCCCTCGGGGGCGGCCCCGGGGGAGGAGGGAGCTCATGCACTGCCGCTACCGGTCCGGGTGCTACCGGGGCCGGTGAGGGGGAAACCCCTGTGGCGGCGTGCAGAATTGGAAATGGGGAAGCCCCAGTGGCGACGCCCGGAACCAGGGTGCCGTTGCGGGGGGAGGCCCACTGCCACATGGGAGCTGCAATGTCGACCGCCCCTGGTGCGGTAAACGCGACCAGCGGGACGGGACTGGCTCCCGGCGCAGGGAAAGCCCCCGGCCTGAAGTGGGCCCCTGGACCCGGGAAGAGACCTAGAGCAAGGTGAGCCCCCGGTGCGGCGAAGGCCCTAGGCATGAGATAACCCCCGGCATCGGGAAGACTCCCGGCGTTGGGAGAGCTCTGGACGAGGGACCCGCCGGGGGAGGATATCCCCCAGTGGGGTCGTACAGACCGATTGGCCCTCCGTGGACTAGAGGGGCCGCCGGGTGAGCCATAAACGGGGGCATGGCCCCCATGAACGGGAACTACTGGTAGGTGGGGGCCAGTGGTCGTGCCAAAACGCGGAGGAGCTCGTCCATCAAGTGCTGGGCACGGAGCTGGCCGTCTACCAGCGCTTCAAGCAGTGTGTCCCGGGAAGCTCGCAGAGCTACCGGGGGAAAGCTGGTCCTCTCGGGATCGTCCGAGGTAGTCTGGTTGGACCCAGAGCCCTATTCGCCGGAGGTTACCTGGAGAGTTAAAGGTGGTACCTGGGTTCGGCCATGTCCGGACGAGAGCGTCGGGATGGCCGTGCTTCAGACGGGTGGCGCCGGGTCACTGGGACCGGCGTCACCGGGAAGGGTGCGGGCCCTTGTCCTTGGGGGAACCATGGCGATTCGTCACCGGTTGCCACGATTGGCGCCAACTGTCGTTGTATTACGAATACGCTGGCAGGTTTTGCGGAAAATCCTAGCCAAGAAAAGACGACGCGAGCTGACCATGCGACCGGTCCTCTCCCATCGTGCAAACTCAGTAAGTGACACGAAGGTTTATATAGGTTCGGGCCTTGGTGGAGGCCCTAGTCCTGTCGGCGTGCTCCCAACCGGAGTTGGCTAGGGGAGATCTCTTGGGGGAGAGATGGCTCCAGAGCACACCTATTTGATTTTCTATTAGGGTAAAAATGAACTGTCCCCCCTACATGAGGTGTTACAAGGGCTTACATACCCCCAAGGAAGGCAAAAAGACTAAACTACCCCGCCTGCCACCGTTGGATTGAGGGGCAGTCACGTCCTTCCGGTCAGGAATGTTGGATGCTTGGTTGGTGTCCGCCAGTTCCTGAGGTGTTTCTCGCGTGACTCGGGACCGGAGATCTTTGCCTTCGGAGGAAGTGACACCCGAGCCTGGGACAAGCCACTAGGGGCCTTGTCCCCGGGCAAAAGGCGGCGCCAGGGACAAGCCACCGGGGTCCTTGTTGCCAAGCAAATGGCGGTGCCCGGGACAAGCCACCGGGCGGCCTGTCCCCGGGCATATGGAGTTGATCCCGTAGAGACCTTCCCAATGAGACCGAGGCCAAGCGCCTCCGAGCCAAAGCTCGGGCGTACCTCCTGCTGGAGGGAAAGCTTTACAAGTAGGGGGCTTCCGCCTTGCTCCGCTGCCTTCCGCGGCGGGAGGGGCTCCAGCTACTTGGGGACATTCACTCGGGAAGTTGTGGGTCTCATCTGACCCCGCACGACATCGCGGCCAAGGTTCTTTGCCAGGGTTTTTATTGGCCCACGGTGATTCACGACGCGCGAGACCTTGTCTCCGCGTGCGAGGCCTGCCAAAAGATGGCGAAGGGTTCCAACCTCCCCTCTATAGCGCTGCAGACTATCCCCATCACTTGGCCCTTCGCGCGATGGGGGATGGACCTCCTAGGTCCCTTCCCCCCAGCGCCCGGAAGCTATAAGTATTCGGTAGTCGTGGTCGACTACTTTACAAAATGGGTAGAGGCCGAACCTCTAGCCTGCATCATGTCCCGAGCAGTACAGCGGTTTTTTGGAAGAATATCGTGTGTCGTTTCGGTGTCCCCCGAGAAATCACTATCGATAACGGACCCAATTCGACTCGGTATATTTTCAGAAATTCTGCAAGCGCTTTGGTCTCACGATCCACTTCGCCTCGGTAGATCACCCTCGGAGCAACGGGGCCGTTGAAAGGGTCAACGGCATAATCCTACAAGGGTTACGCCGATGACTCGAAGAAACCGCCTCCAAACGGGGTGCGTGGGCGGAGGAACTCCCTAGCATACTCTATTCCATGCGCACGACCCCGAGCTGGGCGACGAGACGCACCCCCTTCTCCCTCGTATACGGGGCCGAGGCGGTTCTTCCCCCGGAAATTGACTTCTGGTCACTGCGGGTCGATCTCCTAGACGGAGCTACGACCGCAACATACCAAGCCAACGAGGTGAATCAGCGAATGGAGGTCGACCTCGTGGAAGAGGAACGCTATCGAGTGCTCCTCTGCCACACCATCTACGAGGACGAAATGGCGCGCGCATGCAACCAGCGCGTCCGCGAGAAAGCTTTCCGCCTTGGGGACCTCGTCCTCAAGCGTGTAACCGACCCCCAATCCCAGGGCAAGCTCGCCCCCAAGTGGGAGGGCCCCTACAAGATCTCAATAGTCCTGGGCTTGGAGGCTTACAAGCTCTCCAACCAACAAGAGCAGGAGCTGAAGCACACGTGAAACGTACGCTTGCTTCTCAAGTTCTACGTCTAGCCTACAGGCTCGTGCCCTCCCCTGGAGAGGTTACGCCGGAGTGGAGGATGACTTTGTACTCACCATTCCCTCCCCCATCGTGGTCTTGTAGGGGGAGGCGTTGTATCTTAACTCCTTAATAATACAATTGGTTTTTCCCCACCTTTGGCTCACGGCAGGACTTTACATCATCGTCTCTCACGGCGAAGCCCTCCAAGTGAGGATGCCGTCTCCGTGAGGAAGTGGGCTATCACGACCCAAGAAATCCATGCAACGGGAGTCCCACGCCCGTAGGGCGGCTTACGATCACCCCTCGTGGACTGAGGGTGTAAGCGGCAACCCGGTCCTCAAGGACCATAGTAATGAGTCAATTTGAGAGACTAGTCCCCTCCTCAAGCACTCAGACCCGTCATCGGGCACATCCTCCACTAGGAGTTGATTTTCTCCTTAGCGAGACGGAATTCTCGGATATTCTTTCTCGGATACCTCATTCCCGGCTCCCCGTTTTCACGGCTACCAGAGGGTTTTCTCACGGAAAAATTATCCCCGGGAATTTCAGAGATTTTCTCCGAGAAAAATTCCCGGAAATCTCAGAGACTGTCCCGAAAATTTCATTCCCGGCTCCCCGTTCTCACGGTGACCGGAGGATTTCTCACCGGGATTTTCGAATAATAGTTCCCGGAAGTTTTACCCCGCCCCCCATCCTCACGGCGATCGGGAAATTTCTCACCGGAACCTTTGGAAAATTTTTTTTGGGGGAATTCTTACCCCGGGCTTTGTCACCTCCACAGCACGTAGAGCCACCCTCCGGCCCGCTGTGGAGGGGGGGGTGCAACTTGTGCCCGAGAATCGCCCTGTTCCAGACCATCATTTGAGAATTCACAAAAGTACAAAAGCAAACTTAGCTTTATTAAAATATTTCAGGGGAGTACGTCTTCCCCCTCCGGTGGGCATCGATACATTAAACACAAGATACAGTCCGGAAAGCTCCTACACCTAATAATCCTAGAGGCCCTCTGATAGCTCCCGGGCCAAGTCTCGATACAAGCTTCGTATCCGTAGCTGGGCCTCCCGGAGCATGTCTTCGGGCCAATATTCATAGCCCGCCGGTGGAAGTTTTCGAAGCGGCGGAACCCTCCGGGACCCCAGTCGCGGGGGGGGGGGGGGGGGAGGAATAATTCAGCTCAGTGGTTCTCGCAGTTATCTAAGTGCCACTCCGGAAGCAACCGCAACCAGATTGGCTCCCGAGAAACACCCCTACCATGTCCCCTGGAGTGGAGACTTAACAAGATGAAGGCAGCCTGGGCATCCCCTGGGTGACACTCGCCGAGGACCGGGGGCCCCATCTCTGGAGAGGCTCCCCTTAACATTGGGGCGTCCCTGAGGTTGCGCTCAAACCTCCAGGGCGCCTGGTAAATCCAATTCAAAAGACTTAGCAAAAATTCATTCTATTGCATCAAAATGTTTTTGTACAAATCTCCGGGGCTTCTTGTAAGAAGCTACCAAGAGCAAAAACCCTAAAACAAAAAAGGGGGGACCTATCTAAAGGCCCGGGGGAAGGCTCATACTTGTTCAATGGCGTCCACCCCCCGGGAGGCCTCTGGCAGAGCCGTAGCGTCCGCCCTCGGAGGTGCCGACGCCGGGAACCGCACACGAAAGATCCAGACGTCGAAGCCACCGGTGAGCTACTCCACTTCTCACCGGGATAGCTCAAAAAACTCGGGAAAGCTCTGGAGGATATGGCCCCCGATCGCCTGGGCGCCGACCCCCCAGTGCTCCACAAGCCCTGCCGCAGAAGCCACCACCAAGATCGCCCGGCCGCGCGCTCGGGAATCAACGGCCTTCGGGATAACGGAGACTTGTGCGTTAAGAAAACGCACAGCCTCCGTGAGCATCGCTAGCGCCGCCTCAGAGCTACCCCCAGAGCCAAGGCCCACCCCGAGCCCTTCGAGCTCCTGGAGGGCATCCTCCTTAGCCCTCGCCTCCCACTGGAGCCAGTTCTTGGAAGGGCTAAAGCAGAAGGGTCAAGCTGAAGAGAAAACTAGGATCTCCTGTCGGTCTTGGAAGAACTGCAAGGTTCCACTTCTTCAGGGTCTTCCTCTTCTTGATCTTCGTCGGCATCCATAGGGTCCCATTGCATATCATTGTCCTCTTCTTCCTCAGATGAATCGTTGGTGTTGCATGTAGCAATCTCTTTTCCTTTGCCTTCAGGAACTTCCTTCCCTTTCGCGAGAGTAGGATATTCTGGTGCAAGGGTGTTGATCACAATGCCACGCGAAGCAGGCGTGAAATAACCCAGGTAATCCCTAGGTCTTCCGACACTCTTGCGGGCTGTGAGTCTTATCTTCAAGCGGTTCTTCTTGTTCACCGATCCTTCATCTTCGACTTCTCGAGCTCTGCTAGGTTCAGCCAACTCCTGAATCTGTTTCTCTTTCTCTTGGAGTTTTGAGCGAACTTTCGCAAGCGCTCCTTCGAGGTAGTGACGGTCATCCCGAGCATTCTCATGCTCACGCAACAACCGAGTGTAGCTTGACTCCAAGACTTGGACTACATCTCTGGTTTTGGTCAGGATGGCGTCCCTCTGGTTGGTGGATGGATGAACAGTTCGACGATCCGATCCGGGGACTTGATAGGGTACAAAGCAGAAAGGAGAACCTATAAGAAAGTCATCGTACAGCTGGCGGATGGTACCTATAGCACGACGAGCAGCGTCTTGGATAGCATCTTCTTCTTCTTCTCTACGAGCTTCTTTTCTGGTTGATCCTCTCCCGATCTCTGGAATCTCATACACAATCACCGAGGCGCGAAAACCAAAAGGTCTACCATCGACTTCTTCTCGACGGACGTAGTATACGGGTCGCTGATTGTCTCTTGCTCCCAGAAATTGTAACATCATCCAAAGCATCAATGCCCATGATCCCAACTCGTCTCCGTGAATTAGCTTCTTACCAGGGGCCATCTGCGATGATGATACACGGAACACTTAAAAGTAGGAAAACGGTTTTGAAGATTTTCAAATAATACTCATTATGCTTTTCTTAAACAAATTAGGTTTTTCACAATTAGATTTTTACCAAATAACCTAGCGATTCTCTACTTTAGGGACGCCCATTCTAGTAAGGGTCACGACCTACAGTCAAGCTTCATGCTCTGATACCATTCGCTGTCTAGACCCCCATTTGAGGATCACCTTGGTAACCGCCCAGGTAGGTTACACACAGCAGGATGTCACATGAGCTCCAAACCACACAAGCATAGTAATAACACTAAACAAGTATCAGGCCAATAAGGCCAATATTACATAGCCAAAGCACCTAAAATGGCGCTAAGTAGAGTTGCTAAGAAAATAACAAGTTTATCATAACCAGAATCGGTATCCAAGTACCGAACACACAGCATAAAGCACAAAGCAACGACAAATAGCTTGACTTCCATCCGCAGCGGGGTTGGAGTGGCTCCTCCCACATCTGACTTGACTTGGTGCGCAATCCTTCTAGAACGTGGGCTCGTCCGGGGCACTTCCATCTTCTGCTGGGAACTCATAACTGAAAGAGTCGGGATCCTCGAATCCCTCTTCTACAGTTGGATGTAAATGCAAGGGTGAGCACTTGATGCTCAGCAACACTCATTCCGGGGATTATTGTAATTGTACTTATATGAGGGTGAAACATATAATTCAGGGGTTTTAGTTTCATATGGGTAGAGATATATAGATTTCTAAGTCATTTGTTCAGTAAAACAGTACTTTGTCATGAAAATAATACTTTAAACATTAAACAGGTTTTCAATAAAAACGGTAGATGTAGTGGTCTCCCATGAGTCACTACTTTGTTAACTGCATTATGAAAACATTCCAAAACATTACTTGTGCTATAACCCATGGATAACATCCACTACGAAAAGACTCATGAACCTGGGAGTACAGAGTATCTGATACTTCTTTTACACTTTGCAAAGGTGTACCTCTTTTTAAATCCACTGGTTCACTCGGCTTTCAAGTCGGATCAGCTTCATGTGACTTATACACATGTGACAAGGCCGAGATCACACAACGCTTTACAATCCAGTATTAACAGTATCCCTGCCCGTTAAATAGACAGTTAAGTCTCAAGTACCGTTGTGGGTCTTCCCCACTGCCTTACTTCCTAGCCTCTCTGGTCTATGTTCCCTTAGGACACATAGCCTTGGTCTATGTCCACGCGAGACATACGACCATTTAAGATTACAACCGCTCACGGCTTAATCAGGTCTAGGGCGCCTTCCTTCATTTACGCCTTTTTCTCTCATCATTTTTCTGACTCACATCACTCATGGCCGAACCTTGGCCTTCCAGTTTCCACGCGAGAAACCAGATCGTCAAACCATGCAGGGAACTGCTAATACCAAAAAGCTACTAAGTTGTGCCTGTCCCATACCAGGCAAGTGGTTGGTACGTTTACATTTCGTATAGAGACACAGCACAAGGTTCTCGTCCTTATGAACCAATAGTGAGGAACATTCACATTCCCTGGTGCGCACCGCACCCTCTCCATACAAACCAGTCCTCACTACTGATTCCTTTTATCAGTTTTCTTGACAAAACGGTTTTAATCATAACTTCTCATGTATTTGACCATTTCAAGTTTAATGTGAACATTCAGTATTTGAATCCTAGGGTGACAAAAGCATACATACGATGGTTCAATAACAAAAAGGGTTTCATGATCCATTAGGTGATATCTACTCATGTCATTCAAACGTAACTTGTATTTCAATTAAGCATGCATAGTAAGAAACAGTGAATATACTTCATATGAAAATATTGGGTGAGACATGATCAAAGGAATGAGGCTTGCCTTGCAATGTTGGGTCTAAAAACTCAGACGGATCTTCAAAGACTTCTTCCGCTCCTTCAGCTTCTGACTCTGCGGCAATCAATTAACACACAAACACACACCACATAAGCATACTGAAAATAGTTTCTATAGAAAGTATTAAGTAAATAAGTCATGCATGCAGGGGAAAAGGTTAGGGTAAGGTCACAAGGGCTTTGGTCAAAGAAACGGCTAAAAAGGATTGAACGTCGAAGGGTCGACATTCAGTTCATGGCTTTGGCATAGCTATAAACTGATCTTAGGATGGTTTTCTGGAGAAGTGATAGTAGAGAAAGTTGTAGATCTCAACTCCAGGAATCTAAGGGACAAGGTGGCATTTCAATTGCTCAACCAGAAGGGGTCAAAAAAAGGCTAATGCCAGTGGCTGACATGCACTGACATAGTGCAGGACATGGCCAGAGACTAGGGCATGGCTTAACTTTTGATCCAGGGCTCCCATTGATGCACCACTTTGTCTGGGAGGTAGGCATTACTAACAGGAACAATATACTCAACAGGCACAAGGGCTGGAAATGGCCGGAGGGTGGCCAAATCCGGCTATGAACTACGGTGGCCTGGGCATGAACTGAGCTACTGGACAGTGATCTTGGCATAGGCATAACTCACAGTCTAGGCAGATCCAGGTGTCGAGCTAGTGGAAGAAATTACTCAGGGAGGTGAGGTGAAGCTAAGGGACAAGCTTTCAGGGGCTAGATCGGCCGGGAAAGAATTCCGGCGACCGGCGCTGGAGAAGACGACACTGGAGCTTGGGTATTTTTGATACAGGGCGAAAGAGCTCAATTCCAAGCTTGGGGATGATCTCTAGGGCACAACAAAGCTACTGGAGAGGTTAATTTCATTGGATATTGGCCGGAGAAGCTTGGCGCCGAAGTCCGGCGAACGGCCGAGGTTCCAAAATGGGGTTTCTTCAATTTGAGCACGATTGGTGATCCTGATTCGACAGGCTTGCTAAGAAATGGCTAAGGATCAATTTCTACTACTGGGACGAGAGTTAATTCGGGATGAATGGGATAGCATTGAGGGAACAGGGGTTTTCTGGTTTTCCGGCGATCACCGGCGATGGGGATCGATCTGGTGCAATTGGCTGCTATGACACAGAGAGGGGAACGAGGGGAACTCACTGGTGAACCTGGATTGAAGAGAGGGGCAGTGAAATGGGCTGGCACCGTGAGCTCACTCACTGGCTCGCCGAAGAAGAAAGCGAAAACGGCGAGAAACTGGAAATTTGGCTAAGTCTTGAGGTTGTGCTTCTTCACAGCGTTGAGGGGGTTTAAATAGGCACGGGGACGGAGCTTGCGAGGGAAAACACGACAGCGGTTGCTTGCGCCGGGGAGAAAATTGTCGGGCGCAGGCGCAACGACGGCGACGGCGACGTGATCGCGCTTCAGGCGATGCTGCAGCTTTGCCAGTTGCATTGGGACTTCACCTGGAACGGCGCAGATGCGGAGGCAACAGCAAAGCTCCGGCAATGACACGTACACACATGCAACTGCCACGGCAACGGGAGCGCGCGCGCGAAACGCTACTGGAGCGCGGCCGTTTATCCGCTGGGCGAGGCGATGCAACTGTGCTGGCACGTGCGCGGGAGGTGGCTCGGTTGTTCACAACACTGGCGACAAGAGGCGGTGGCCGGCGGCGAACAAACACGGCGAGAACGCGGTGCGGCAACGGTGGCTCGTGCACTGGTCGTGGCAACGACCAGGCGCTGGTCGAAAGGGCCTAAAAAGAAGTTTGGGCCGATTTGCAATTTCTGAAACTTGCTCCAGGGGCTGTTCTGTGAGGAAAGTTTGAATAGGACTTGGGCCTGTTTGCAAATCTGGAGATCTAAGAGTCCGATCTGAAGTCTGATTTCGCAGCTAAGTTGCAAAAGATTAATAGAACTTATCTGGCCAAAGTTTGGTAAGATCAGGCAAGATCTGAAGGGTTTCGACAAAATTGGAAAACAGTTTAGGGTAAAATAGGGTAATTAGGGTTTTAAAATGGCAAGGCTTGAAACTCAGCTTTAGGGTGAGATTTTGGAGATGGTCCCGAAGGGAAAAATGCTCTGAACAACATTTAGAAGGGAATGGCCGAAGCAGATTAGGGTTTGGGGTCCAGATGTGGATTTTGGCTATTTTAGAGTTTTGGCAAAAACAGGGGTGTTACAAAGCGTCCGTGAATCGAACCTTCGGTCTCTCCGGCTCCGGTGGCACCGGAGCCACTGGTAGAATGATTGTCGAAGGCGGCGAGGGGGCGTAATTTGCTGAGTCGGATGCCCCCCCATCATCGGCAGACTCCTTTCCCCGAGCCTCTCCAGAGGCCTCGGGGAGGTGCACAAGCTCTTGCGCCTCCACCGCCCCCCCCCCCCCCCCGGAGTTCTCTGGGAGGGGCGGCGCCACTCCATGCCTAGAAGGCGCCCGCATGTGCCCTGACCCGGGGGCAGCATCCGGGGCCTTCACGGGCGTGGAACCCGGCGTTGTGGCCGGACCAGGAGCCTTCTGAGCCTTGGCACGCTTCTGCTCAGAACCCCCAGTGACCTCCTTCCCCCACTTGTGAGAGCCGGGGGTGGGGAGAGGTGTCCTCTCCGGTAGCCTCAGCCCGAAGGCCTCGGCCACCAAGTTCAGGGGAGGACCCTCCCCGATGACGCGCACGATGCGCTCGTGGTCATCGGCGTAGTACCTCCCGAGGAGGTTCTCTGCCTTCTCCCGGGCGGCCGGATTCGGCCCGACTACAAAGCAAAGAGCTAGAAAATCAACAAAAAGCGAACAAAGTAGTCGGGAACTTACGTCGAGTCATCGGCTTTTGCGGAGGCCGCTGCGCCGGGCACATCCCGATCCCCCTCCTCCCGTGCGAGAAGGGGGAGATCTTCAGTGATGTCAGCTCCTTGGCGGCGTCCCTCATGGAATGGAGGCCCCGGGAGCCAACTACACTACTGAGGACCTTCAGCTCCTCCTCGGTCCATACCGGGGGCTTGGGGGCAGACGATCGGCTACTGGAGGGGGGCTCCGGTCAGTAGGTCACCTCGGCATCCCGGACCCGGAGGTAAAACCACCTCCGGACCCAGTCCCCCCAGTGGTCCCAGGAAGCCGCCACCGAGTACTCCGGCAGCCGTGATGGCAGGAGCTGGATCATGACGGAGCCGACTGGAGACTTCGGCCCTCCCTTCACCAGATGGGAGCTCCTCGCCGCCGGCTAGCAGAAGTACCGGAACAGCTGGAGCGTCGACTCCCGTCCGATGGCTGTTTCGAATAGCCAGATGAAGATACCCATCCGAACGAAGGCGTTCGAAGTCAGGTGGTTAAGCGCCACCCCGTACTCCTGGAGGAACTCCCGGAGCAACGGATGCACTGGGAGTCGAAGCCCGGCCTCGAGGAAGGCCTCAAAGACGACCACTTCCCCAGGCCTAGGGTGGGGGGCGCCGTCCTTTTTGGAGGGGATCCGGATGTCCCCGTCCGCGACAACCCCCTCGCCCACGAGGGACTCTAAGTCCCCCAAGGTAAACATGGAGGCCCAGAGGAAGTCCGCGGTGGCTTCCTCTGGAGGCACCTCAGCGGCCATGGCGCGACCTTTGGGACCCATTGACTTCTCCGGTGGCTTGGGCTCTAAGGGGACAGGCTTGGGTTTCCGGAGACTTGGCTTCCGGGAGAAAGCTACCGGGAGAGCTAAGGGCACCGGTGGTGTTTGAGGCTTAAGGGTTCGAATGACTCCTCCGGGACCCTCAAGGCCATATTTATAGGGCTCGCACGTAGCCCCGATGGGTGCCACGTGGCTCCATGTGGTGCGTCCACGCCGCTCAATTCAAACAGCGCACGGGAATTTAAGTGGCGCGCGTGCGAAACTACGCGTCGCCGGTTCGAACCGCGAGTGGTCATTATGGTCGAATAATGCGCTCCAATCGAGGTCGGGGGCTTTAATGATCGACGACACCACCATAAACGCTTGGCACGAAGATCAAAGCGTCGACAAGGTGCCAGAAACCCACCCCAGAGGGCATCGGGGGCTGCTGTTGGGGGAAATCTCCACGGGATCAAGTCCAGGTAAGAAGGAAGGCCCCCGGTCAAGTCCCGGGTGCTGCCATTTGCCTATGGTCAAGGCCTCCCGGTGGCTTGTTCCAGGCGCCGCCTTTTGCCCGGGGACAAGACCCCGCGTTGGCTTGTCCCAGGCACCGCCACTTGCCCGGGGACAGGGCCCCCTGGTGGCTCGTCCTGGACGCAGCCAATTGCTCGAAGACAAGGCCGCCCAGTGGCTCATCCCGGGCGCCGCCATTGGCCCGGGGACAAGGTCCCCCGGTGGCTCGTCCCGGGCGCCGCGATTGGCCCAAGTTGGGCCTTGTCCCTGGGCCAATGGCGGCGCCATTTGCCCAGGGACAAGGCCCCCTGTTGCCACGCCCGGGGACAAGGCCCCACGCTAGCTCATCCCGGGCACCGCCATTTGCCCGGGGACGAGGCCCCTACGGTGGCTTGTCCTGGGCGCTGCAATTTGCCCCGGGACAAGGGCCCCCCGGTTCCGAGTCATGTGAGGATCACGCGAGAAGCGCCTCGGGAATTGGCGGGGACACCTGTCAAACATCTAAGGCTCCTGACCAGAAGAAGGACGCTAGTGCCCCTGGATCCAACGGTTACGAGTGGGGCAGTTTAGTCTTTCTGCATCTTTTGAGGCTATATAAGCCCTTGTAACCCCTCATGTAATAGAGGAGAATCTACTCCACTGAGGCCTGCACCTGTATAAACTTTCGTGTCATTTGCTGCGTTTGTCCAACGGGAGAGGACCGGTCGCGCGGTCAGCTCGCGTGTCTTTTCTTCGCTACAGACTTCAACAAAACCTGCTGGGGTATTCATAATACTACAATATATATATATATATATATATATATATATTTGTATATAGCAATTGAGAAGCATATGCGGTACTCTTTTGGAATAAAAATGGTTGGGAACCAGTAATATTTGGAAAGTACATATAAGATTGTACAATTTTCTCAATATTAAACTTGTAAACATCAAGGATAACAGAATCTATTACAGGTCTTTCTTTTCTAGATTTATGATAACATATAGTACCCCTTTGAGAGATTACTTGATTAACCCAAACATTGCTAGTTAATTTCAAACCATGCCATAAGCCATATCACAAAAAAGTCATAATGCATAAAATAGACAAGCACCATCAGCCATGGCCGCCACCTCCTCCGGAGCCACCGCCTACAGCTCGGCCAGCCGACCCAACTCCACTGCCTCCTCCACTTCCGCCACTGTCATTTGTGCTCCCGAATCCCCCACCGCTGCCTACCGCATTGCCTGAACGGCCAACACCACTACCGCCACCGTCAGCACCGCCACTGCCGCCGATTCCCCCACCCCCACCGCCACCGCCACCAGTACTAATACTTACCCCTCCACGGCCAATATGAACACCAACACCACCCCCACCGCCCCCGCCAGCATGCACACCGCCGGCGCTAACTGTACCACCCCCACCCCCACCGATCCCCACGTCCACCCCGCCGTGCCCTATGTCAATGCCAACGCCCGCACCGGCGCCGCCGCCCACGCTTGCGCCGCGTCCATGAGCGGTACCAGCTCCGCCGCCAAAGCCCCCGCCGATGCCAATCGACGTGTCGTGGCCATCATGGCTCACGCTTAGGCCGAAACCTCTGCCGCCTCCTTCGCCGATGTCGATGGAGAACGACTTGCTGTCGTTGAGGGTGTCTTGGTCGATTTCAAGGAGGAGCCTTGCATGGGCAAGTGGGAGAAGTGACAGGCATAGAAGTAGCAATGAGATGGCATGCCGGCAAGATGGAGAATATGCCATAGGGGTGTACATGGTGCGACCACTGCAGAAGTGCAGAGGACTCTACTGCAATGCGTGGGTTTATATAGTGTAGGAAGTGTAGAAGGAAAAATCTAGTGGCCAAGTGGATGGAGTGACCATAAGTAAAGATCATCTTAGTGAGCTGTTTAGCACTAAGTATGTTGATAAAGGTGAGGTGCACCATGGCCAAAGGAATTTTTAGTTTGGTGAACTTTTGTTACTCAGTGATGTGAAAAAGGGCATACGGTCCTATTGTCGAGGGATTAATAGTTACACGGACAATTAATCAGAATTTGCGGGTAATTTGGAATTCTTAATAATATATTCATAATTTCATTAAAATAATCTACTACAAGATTAGATATTTTTATCATTATAATGTAATACTTATATGTTTCTTCAACTCAAAACATCCTTGGAAAAAATAAAAATGCTTATTATTAATTTAATTTTACTTATTACATGTAAAAATACATATTTAAATCAAAACAGAAAATAATAGTTAAGTAGAATCACTAATACAGCAAATAGTATATCACAAAATATAATGCCGTTGTATTTTATATTTTATAATTTCTATTGCATCAATATAACATATAGATTATATCTTATTACATAAAAATTATTAACTAATGAGTTATAATTAACAAAACTAATATTACATTTTATGCTGATTAGATTGATTAGTGGGCCGATAAATTAAAAAATGTTGATTAATCGGATTATGCGGCTGACTAGTCGTTAAGATTATTAAATGCCCTCCGAATATACTGTACATGATGGTTTACCACCGGCAGTGATTAATCGGTCTTGGTGGAAAGCACCAGTGTTATTTCTTGAAGTAACTAACTTGGCAGGGTTAAACTTCCGAAGTACTAATGAATTTGTTTGGTAAAATATATTTTTGTTCCTCTACTTTGCTCCACTTTAGTCTCTCTATTTCAAAACTACACAAATGATCATTTACTTTCAAAAACACCTCTCTTTCATTCTCTAAGGGATTTTGTGATTTATTGTAATAATGTAGATTATTATATATTTATAATGTATGACAAAATATGATGACTACGATGTGACTTGGATGACAAATTAGGGTGTGCGCATTGGTGCAAGCATCACAAACACCTTAAAAGACAACCAGGATAATGTTTGTGCTAAAATGTTTTGTGGAGGCAAACATGTTGAAGGGAGAAGAAAATGACATAATTTTGTGTTGCTAACCTATTAATCGTACATAAATCATCACATAACCAGTGGACTTAAAGCCATATTATCAAAACAAGCAACCGAGCAGCTTAGAGTTTAAAAGCGATTTGGTTTTGAATTTAAAGTGATCAAATTGAGTAGATTTAAAATAGAGAGACTAAAATGAGTTTAGAGACAAAATGGAAGTACCAAATGTGTTTTACTCTATTCACTGCTAACATTTTGTGGCACTCATATCAATCTATAAAATTGTTTATTTAATATTTCTCAGTTTTTGTAAGTTCATTACACACATGCATAGACAAATATACACACACGACATATATATACATATATATGTATATACACACACATACATATATGTCAATAACATATCCTAGAGACTAATAGAGATGTTTTATTTTTGTTATATTTATGTTATGAACATTTGCATAATATGTTATTCTGTTTCTTGAATAAATTATCATCATTGTTTGATCAGTAAATATGTGACTTGTTCGTCAAATTCTTAATTTATTTGGTGATGTTATTCAATAAAGTCTCTAATCCACTATCATTAAATTAGACATTATTGATTAATGGCTCAGAACATGTATTCATTCATGGTCATGTTTCATAGACTATAGATATAAGTTATCAAATAAATAATGTGGACATATGTTAGAGATATAATGTTGGATTCACCCTCTTTGAGACATTGTTCGAATTTGTTATATAAGTGTCACAAGCCAGTTACAAATAATACTTATGATTAATCCTTAGACCTAAGATCATCATAATTTCCTACATATGTAGTACTATATTTAATACTACCAAATGTTATTCGGTAGTAATAAAGGTAATTGTGGATAACCAATGAACAACCCTCGAACTTATGATAAAAAAAAGGTTGGGAGAACAACAGAAGTAACACAATGATGATATGTGATGGTTTCTTAGACAGCTTTAGGTCCTCGAAGGATCGAGTAATCACTCTACGTCCTATGTAGTGTTCATTGCTTTAGGAAAATTTGTGTTTAGAATGAGAAAGAAAATTGGATCGGAAGCCGCCGCCCCGTTCCTTTACAATGTGCCTCCTTTTAGAACAATACAAGAGCAGTTATTGATTAGGAAACTGTAGCCAGTCACCAATAGTAATCGTCAGTTGCCTCCTTTAGTGGCAGTTGTCTAGATGTTTTCTTAGGAGATTGTGCGTTAACTGCCTTGACGTGGAGCACATGGGGTGATGAAGTGTTTCTGATTTCAAGTAAGTGATGCTTCGATCAGGGATCTCTATGTAGGATCAAGGATGCTGACTAGAGGGGGTGAATAGGAGGCTTTTAAAAACTTCAATTTAAAAGAACTTTTGCAAAGAAAGAACAAAAGAATATATATACTGCAAAATAAAAGAGAATAGAAGACAAACACAAGATTTTTTCTGAGGTCTCAGAGACTCGCCTGGTCTCCCCTAATCCTTGTTGAAGAACTCAAATGATTGAGTCTTGCTTCAATATCCACGAAGGATATTACTCACTAGTGGTTGATCCTTGTCCACTTCGGAAAGGCGAGCACCGATGCCTTTTACAAACACGCTAAGCCTCTCCAACAAACTCCGAACTAGAGAGGTCAATGGCCAGGCCACCAAACCGTCTAGGTGAGGACGTTTACCAAGACTAACATGTTGCAATGTCTCTTCAAGACCTCCAACACGCACCGAGAAACTCTAGATATGCAGAGATGATGCAAACAGAACACTCGGTGGATCACAAAAGCTCTCGACTTGATCAACAGATCAAGATTTTAAACTCTAAAACAAATACTCAAATGTATGTATGAAAAGAGGGCTGCTTGTTGTATGAAACATCTGCTCAAAGCCTCTATTTATAGCCTCAAAAATCAAAAGAGCTGTTGGAGCTCGAAAACAAAAGCAACAGTGCAAACTGACAGTCAGTTTGTGTCACGACCAAAAAGAAGTAAAATCCGGAGAAAACTCAGCTAGCTGTTTGAGGTCGTATATGGAAATAAAACAGTGCAAACTGACAGTCAGTTTGGGATACTCATAGTCAGTTTCAAACTCAACGGCTGACAAAATTTACGGATAAACCTTTGATGATCGAAAAAGGAAACTGACACCTCATACTGGCAGTCAGTATCACAAATTGATGGTCAGTATGGACCACAAAATTGACCAGATAAACCAAAGAACTCAAACAAATCAGCTCGTGGTTGAAATGCAAACTGACAGTCAGTTTGACATACTGACTGTCAGTTTAGGTCAAAAAATATTGGCTCAAAAAACAACCTCTCTGAACAACTGTCAGTTAACAAAACTGACAATTCAAACTGACAGTCAGTATGGATAAAAATAGTTATAACTTTTAATCCAGAGATCCGATTTGAGAGTTTAATAGCTCATTTGATAGATAATTTTAACGGCTATCTTTTTGTCAATGGAAGCAAAAGCCAGATCTTTCTAGATCTTTCTAGAAAATACAAAAAACTCTTTTGTTGTCAAAAATGCAACTGAAAAACCAAATCTTTCAAAACAAAATCCAACCGAGATGAATGCAATGCAGTGACCTAATAGTTTCTCGGTTTATGCTGAAAATGTATAGAGGGCTTACAACCCCTCTTTATAGTACGATTAAAACTAATAAATAAGATTCTAAACCGATCAAACTCCAGACGCCGAGATCGGTAAAAATAAAATCAAGACTGAGCTTACCTCAGGTCCTTTGCAACTTCACTTTTGTGATTTGCGTCTCGTCTTGCGACTTGTGCTTTTATCTCTTTTACGTTGGGTTCATCTTGATCATCTTGCAAGTCCAACAAATCTCTGTATGAAATATCTCAAAAGCACAATTAGTCTGAAATGTTTGTTTTCATTAATTATCAAAATCAGACATAATAGCCTAGATGCAACACTCTACACCCACTTCCTTCTACAAGGGATCCCTTCTATAGTATTTCGACCAAAGCTTGTCGTGGTTGTATCCCTTATCCTCAGTTTAAAGGTAGCAATAGGTCTTCAACAAGAGTTGATCATAGTCTTAGACTTTATATACGTGTACGAACTATTATTGTAGTATAGTTGTTTAATTAATACATGTCAAACATGTCTATTAATTAGTAATGGACTAAGATGAAGTACTTGATCGTCGTCAGTTAGAGCCCCCAACCTCAAGGAAAAGGGAATGTAACTCTTTGACCAAATATTTGAACGAGTTAAAAGTTTGACCGAAAATATGTGGTCATAAAAAAGGTGACTTTGTTCTGTTGAGATTCTAAAACAAAAATTCACAAAGTCTTGGTTGGAAAATAAATAACTGCGGAAATACAGACCAACAATTGGACTTTTATTACCGTAATGATTGTGGCGGGAAATTGGGGTGGGGGGGGGGGTGGGTGGGGTTGTCACCGTTGTTGCCACTTTGATTGCAATCCGATGTCCATTATAAAGTGTTGTGTGACGATTTAGCTTTCCACCTTTGCCAAGATTTCACTTTGCACCCAAAGAATTTCTGAGACTTTCTCCTTGTTCCTATACAAGATTGCTCCATGCTTTCATCAATGGCTGGTTGGGTCGCATCCACATACACCTCACATGCCTTGGACGACCTAGAAGTGAATGATCACCTTGATTTGGCGGTGATTCTTGGGCAACTCCTGGTGGCGAAAGGTGAGCTTGGTCGAAAGCCATTGGGTGGCGAAGTGCTGATGTTTACACTCTTCCTAGGTTGCAGATTTCATCTGCCAACCCACTCCTTTGCCACTGTTATGGAGTAATACGAGATTGAGTTAGTAAACTTAACTCCCAATTCCTAGGTCATTTGAGCATTTTTCTACACCTATGTGAGGTGTACTTAGGGGGTGGAACCATCGATCGAGCTCTTCTCGACCCCATTTTTACCAACTCTATTAATCCAAGAGTGCTGGTGCTCTGGGCTACGTTTATTTTTGACTTTGAGAAGGGAAGAAGTAGGAATACTTGGTAGTGTCAAATCAAGGTGGCTTTACACCCATAGTCCTAGTGGTGACCCATTACTTTACTCCGACAAGTGCACGGAGGAGACCAAGAGTAGGGATACAATTCCTATCCTAAAGGAGGAGGAGCTTCAACTAATCGTCTTGATCAAGTCCAGGCACGATTAGGGTTTGAGTAGTTGACATGTTGTGAAAAGCTTCATCTACCTCCATATTAGTTCGCTATGTGCTCGAGATCACTTAGCGTGGCAGTATACAAGGGACGATGACTCGGCCTGGGACAACCATTAAAGTATGTCTTTTTACATGTCACCTGTATGTTGCTCTTGTTGACTAGTAAGAAAGTGATCTATCAATTGATTTTATAGATGTATATCTTACTGATCTTGATTGGCAAGTGAAGTTTATGATGGGCTCCATTAAGGAAAACATTGAGGGGTCCACTGAACAAATCCCGCCTATCCAAAATGATGCTTGAGGAAGAGAAGGAAGCTAGGAAACTTGTAAGTTTTGAGTATAAATCAACCAACGACCAGAAGATGGTCGTTGTTTTGACTGACTCAACTGGTCCTTTGTCTTAACAAGCTCTGAGGATGAGAAAAACTCTTCCTAAGAAGGAGAATTCAAAATGGAAGGTGTGGGACCCTCATTTGAGAAATCCGGTGGCAACCGCCCAGGTGGGTTGCACTCAGAAAGGTACATCACAAGCTCACAACAACAGAATTTACTTTAAACAAAAAGCTGGTAGATAAAACAAGTACAAGGTCACGAGGACCACTATTACAATATCATAATGCCAAGGATGGCATTAATTAAAGTTCATACAAAAGTAGAGAGTTTTTCAAAATTAAGAATCGGTATCGAAGTACCGAACACAAAAAATAACACAAAAAGCAACCACAAGGGTCTTCCTTTCCTTCTGCAGCAGCTCTGGAAGGGCTTCCACCACATCGGACTCAACTTGGCTCATGACCCTCCTAGAAGCTCAAATCGTCTGGAAAGATTCCTTCCTATTCTTGGTGCTCACAGTCAAAGGAATCAGGCTCCTCGAATCCTTTCTTCTGAATTTGTGTGCAAAGGCAAGGGTGAGCATGTCTTTACACGATGCTCAGCAAGTCTCGTTATGAGAATGCACGTATGTAGATGAGGGGTTCTCAACGAATGAGGTCTTGGTTTTATATGTAAGAATAGAATAGATTTTCACTCTAAAGTTATAAAGAAAAGCATTTAGTTTCAAAAGCAATACTTTAAAATCTTAAGATATACTTTAGAAATCGTTATGTGTGATGGTCTCCCGTGAGTCATCACTTGTATCAACCCACAATATGAAAACATTCCAAATATTACTTGTGCTGAACCACATGGATAAATCCACTGCGAACATAGTCCATGACCTGGGAGTACAGAGTATCTGATGCTTTTCTTACACTTTGCAAAGGTGTACTTTTTTTTAAATCCACTTCTTCACTCAGTTTTCAAGTCGGATCATCTCCATGCGACTTTTACGCATGTGACAAGGCCGAGATCGCACAACGCTTTTGCAGTCTAGTATTAACAGTATCCCCGCCCGGTAAATAGACAATTAAGTCTCAAGTACCGTTGTGGGTCCTCCCCACTGCCTTACTTCCTAGTCTTGGTCTGTGTCCTCGCAAGACATATGACCATATGATTACAGCCGCGCACAACTTAATCAGGCGTAGGGCGACTTCCTTCTTTCCACCTTTTCCTCTCATAATTTTTCTTATCTCACACCACTCATGGACGAACTGCGCCCCACCAGTTTCCACGCGAGAAACTGGACCGACAAACCATGCAGGGAACTACTAATACCAAGAAAGCTACTAAGTTGTGCCTGTCCCAAACCAGGCAAGTGGTTGGTACGTTTTTCATGCCGCATAGAGGCACAACACAAGATTCTTGTCCTTATGAATTAATTGTGAGGAGACATTCACATACCCAATGCGCACACAGTAGCCAACCAATCAAACCATCCTCACTATCAATTCTAATTCACATTTTCTTTCACAAAAAAGGTTTTCAAACATGTTTCTCATATAAGTGACCATTTGATATTTAGCATAAGTCTTCAAGCGTAAGCATAATCCTATGCTTATATCCTAGGGTGACAAGGGTGCATGGGTATTCAATCACAAGAGGGGCCTCACAATCATTTAGGTTATATCTAACCACATTATTTGAACATACTCTCATTTGAATTTAAGGCATGCATATACTTTGAAAACAACTAACATACTTCATTTCAAAATATTAGGCGAGACATGATCAAGGGGTTGAGACTTGCCTTGCAATGCTGGGTCTAGTTACTCGGACGAAACTTCGAAGATTTCTTCCGCTCCATCAACTTCGGGCTCTGCGGCGGACACAAGCAATACAGCGCACACGCCATATAAGCATATAGAAAATAGTTGCAATAGAAAATAATAAGTAAATATATCATGCATGCAAGGGGAAAGATTTGGACAAAGTCACTTGGGTGCTGATTGAAGAGATGGGCTCAAAAGGAGTTGAATGTCGAAAGGCCGACATTCGGTCCACGGCTAGACATAGCCTTAAGTTGGTCTTAGGTAGGTTTTCTGGAGAAGTGGCAGAAGAAAAAGTTGTAGAGCACAACTCCAGGAACCTAGGGGACAAAGTGACATTTCAATTGCTCAACCAGAAGATGATAAACAAAGCTAATGTCAGTGGCTGACATGCACTGACATTGGACTGACAATGTCAAAAACTAGGGCAAAGCATTAGATTTGATTCTGGACTTTGAGCACTTCGCCAACTATGTCTAGGAGATAGGCGAAGATGCCAGGAATACAATTCAAGTGGTTTCAAGGCAAGCGATGGGGTTCACCAGCGGCCAATTGGGAGCTATGACACAGACAGGTGGATGAGAGGAACTCACAGGTGAGCTTGGATTGGAGTGAGGGGCTGTGAATTGCTCTGGCGACGGTGGCCTCAAAAACAGTTCGCTGGAGAAGAAGAAGAAAGTTGCTGTGCATGGGACATAGCCGATTTTCTGGAGGTTTGGAGTTTTCACAGCATAGGGGGGTTTTAAATAGGCTATGAGGCGGAGCCAGCGAGGGCGAAAAGTGGGGAAAATCGTGCCGGGGACAAGGATGGCCGGGCGTAGGTGCGACAACGGCGAACGGCGACGTGATGTGCGAGGGCTGTGCAGCAGCTTTGCCAGCGTTGTCGGCGCGCGTTGGAACTGGGTTTGGAACGGCGCAGATGTGGAGGCAGCAATGCAGCTCCGGTGATGACACGTTGCCGCATGCAAGTGCCACAGCCACGGGCGCGTGCGCGAAAATTGGCACTGGAGTGCGGGCGTTTAACCGCTGGTCTTAGCGAGGTTTTGGTCGTTGGCACGTGCGCGCGGGGTGGCTCAACCGGTCATGAGTACAGGCAACCGAAAAAAGATGGCCGGCGGCGAGTTCTGTGGCAAGGCAAGGTGGCGAGGCGCAGTTGAATGGGGCCTAGTCGTGGTTGAAAATGGCACAGGGGCCTGGTTGCAAGATTTGGACTGATTCGCAAAGGTTTTGGACTGATCTACAAGGATTTGGACTGATCTGCAAGGATTTTGTTCGGGATCTTGGACCTATTTGCAAATCTGGAGATCTGGAGGGCTAATCTGAGATCTGATTTTGCATATGAGTGTTACTAAATCACTTGGACTCATCTAGCAAAAAAAATGCTAAGATCCGATAAGATTTGGTGGTTTTGACAAAAATTCAAAACAGGGTAAACAGGGTAATTAGGGTTTTGGAAAGGGGCGAGGCTGAAAATTAGGGTTTAGGATCAGATTTGGAGATTCTTCCAAAAGCAAAAATTGTTCAGAATAGTGAATGGGAGATGTTCATTGAATCAGATCAAAGTTTGGAGATGGTCTGAGACTTTTAGTCTTTTTGCGCTTCTGACAAATCTGAAAAGAACTGATTGTGATACTTTTGGGCTGATTTGCGTAAAAGGTCTGAACGAAAGAATTTGACTGCCAACTTTTTGGGGTAAGATACTAGCACAATTGGGATCTCATTTTGAAATAGAGAGAGATGAGGCAAGCCAGGATTTGAGAAAAATAGGGGTGTTACAAAAGGTGGTAGCGAATTTGCCGAAGGCCACTCCTACGGAGAAGAGCCAAAAGAAGAGGAGGTCGACTCTGCTCCGCGACCAGGGAATGTCCTAGTCGCAATAGGTTGTTGCCGCACTGTTTCCATCTCCACCTATGATGACCACGTTGGAGGAGGTTCTGGAATTTCCTTTGGTTGAGCCTGTTGGAGGCACTCAAACGAAGGTCGAGGCGGCAAAAGAACTTCTACCTATGTCCCTAGAGAAGGCGAAGGCTAAGTTAGTCGAGGAATCGACCACCTTAGAGAAGAATAGTTCTTCTTGTCCAATTAAGTCAATTAAGTTACAAATGATTGATATTAGCAAGATGGCCATTATCTTTGAAGTTATACCAGGATGGTACCCTTTAGGTTCAATATGGGAATTCAATTCCCAATAGCAGCCAGGTATATGTTCTTTCTTGACTTTACTATTGTTTGGTTGAATTCCATTTGAATTGTAGTGACCATCAAATGCTCACTACTACAAAAATGCGGAGCACTAATGGTTCAAAAATGTCTCTACTAACGGTTCTTCAACCGCTAGTGATCGGTACAATAGAACAAGTCTAGTACTACTCTAACTGTTTGAAGCCGTCAACATATCAAATATATTCTAATGGGTCATATTAGTGCACTGTTAGAAAAGCTCATTATATTCTAACGATTCATTCTTAATAACCGTTAGAAAATGTTATATTATTCTTCTTGGGGGGAATATCCAGTGACACCGAGACGGTCACTGGAGAGCCTTCCCCGGTAGCTTCGCAAACGTCCGAGCAATATCCTATGGCACCAGGAGGGTTCCCGGAGAGCCTTGCCCGGTAGCTTCATAAGCGGTCGTCAGGTTGTCCCTGGTAGTTCCTGCTGTGGCCCATGGGCCCTTGGGCCCCGTGTCACCGAAAACACCGTCACGCACGGGTTTCTTGGTCTCGTGGCCACACACGGAGTTCCCGGTGGCTCCCATCGAAGAGCATGGGTCCCTTGGCCCCTGGGCCGCTAGAACCAAAGTCATCCATGTTGACCCTAACGGTCCCCATGGAAAGTCACGTGTCCCTTGGCCTCGGTCCGCCGCCGGCTGCAACGCCCGTGTGGCTTGGTCTCGTGGCCATGCACGGAGACCCCGGCAGCTCCCATCGAAGACCACGGGTCCGTTGGCCCCAGGGCCGCTGGGACCATAACCGTCCTTGTTGAACCTAATGGTCCCTACAGAAAGTCACGGCCCCGTGGCCGTGGTTCACGTAGGTCGCTTGGTCTTGTGGTCACGCACGGAGATCGTGGCTGCTCCCATCGAAGATCACAGGTCCCTTGGAACTTGGGCCGCTAGCACCGTAGCCATCCACAGTGACCCTAACGGTCCCCAAGGAAAGTCAAGGGCCCCATGGCCCCGATTTGCCATAGGCGTCACAACGCTTAGGTTGCTTGGTCTCGTGTCCACGCATGGAGACCCCAGTGGCTCTCGTTGGAGGCCATTGATCCCTTGGCCCACGGGCCGCGGGGACCATACCCATCCATAGTGGCCCTAACGGTGCAAAGTCACAGGCCCCTTGGCTTCGGTTTGCCAGAGGCGCCACAACGCCTGGGTTGCTTGTTCCCCTGGCCTTGCACGGAGATCCCGGCGGCTCCCGTCGAAGGCCACGATTCCCTTGGCCCCCATGCCGCTGGGACCATAGCCGTCCACGGTGACCCTAACGGTCCCTGTGGAAATGTCAAGGGCCCCTTGGCCCCAGTTCGCCGGAGGTGACACAACGCCCGGGTTGCATGGTCCCATGGCCATGCACGGAGACCCCAATAGCTCCCATTGAAGGCCACAGGTCCCTTGGGAGTAGTGGTGTCCCCCCCGTGAGGGTGGGATGCGGCAAAATTGTGGCATTAGAGCAGTACAAGAACTTGACTGTAGGGCGACACCATTAGGAATTGGATGCGCCAGACGGCGTAATTTATCAAAAAAACTATTTCTCCAAAAACCTTATTTTTGTAAAAGGGAACTTTGTAGCTTTTAGAAATTTTGATTTCAAAAATCTTATTTGGTTTTTCTAAAGTTTTGTCAAGAGCGCGTTTTGCTTTAATCAAGAGCCTTGGGAGTTGGGCTACGTTGTTTTGACACATAGTCCAGTTCTTGGGGTTAGAACTTGTTCGAGTAGTTAGTCGACCATTAAAGGGGTTTACCCGGGAGATGGTGTAGATAAGAGCTGTTGAATGCTCTTGGTAGCTTTTGTGCTTCGCTGTTGCTTTGCAATGGTTAACTTGTGTATTATGGCTAGAGGCCAGAATATCTATGTATTTTATGCATTAATATAGTTGCATTAATTTCTGCACTAGTGTCTTAGTTATCTCTTAGTTAGTTTAGATCTTCCTGGATTCCCTTCAAAGCCATCATGATCGACACGAGAAGGAGATCCCGGAACAGCCAAGGAGAAAGAGAGCAAACTCCGCAAGGATAAGATCCTATGAGGAAAGGATCCTTCTTTCGACAAGGAGCCCAGAGTTCCAACCCGTCTCAAGAAGAGCAACCAAGTTTGCAAGAAATCCTTTTGTCTATGAAGTAGAACCGTCAGGAAGCCCAAACAGCCAATACCCAGCTGCTAGCCCAAATAGTTCAGAGACTACCTCTCAGAGCCACAGAAAGAACTACCGTAGGCGCCAGATTGGCAACCTCTCAGAAAACTTGCTCCCCGACATTTTTAAGCCGACCAACCACATGATCAGCAATGATTGATTAAGGGACATAAAGAAGAGACTAGACACAGTCCGATGTAGAACTGAGAGAAGATTATGTTTGGATCCCATCAGTTAGCAGGAGCTGTAGCTGTATGGTGGATAAATTACCAGGAAACTCATCTGGACAAAGATAACATTTCTTGAAGGGTATTCAAGGAACAATTCCAGAAGTTTCACATACCCACCGATGTCATAGCTGCCAAACGCCGGGAATTTTGAAACCTGACTCAAGCAAACAAGACTGTCACAGAGTGTCTGCACCAATTCAACCATTTAACTCGATCTGTCAAGATGTAACCTTTAGTATAGAAGAGGTAGAATTCGCAGCAAGTTTGTTGGCGTTAGAGCTGCAAGGTCTAGACGTTATATTCGGCATAGATTGGTTGTCCCAACATAAAGGTCTAGTGGATTGTGAGAAGAAAACAATAAGCCTTGTCAGTAACCAAGGGAAGAAAGTTCTATGCTATGTAGAAAGATTGTCAGCCAAGCAACCGCCAGGATCTATGCAAGCACTACAGAAGTTATGCCTAGAAGAAGTACCCATAGTGCAACTATGCCCCAATGTGTTTCCAGAAGAACTTCCGAGGATGATACCCGATAGGAATGATGAGTTTTTCTATGGACCTTAAATCGAGAGCGACACCCATAGCGAAACGACCTTATCGGATGCCAGTCACAAATTGGAAAGAGCTCAAGAGTCAATTGGGAGATTTAGAAAGCAAAGGATTTATCAGACCCAGTGCTTCACCATGGGAAGACCAGTATTGTTCGTGAGAAAGAAGGATGGAGCTTTACAGATGTGCGTGGATTATCGAGCCTTAAATGAGGTGACCATAAAGAACAAGTGTTAATTGCCAAGAATCGATGACTTGTTTGACCAACTTCAAGGGGCTAAAATATTTTCCAAGATAGACTTGAAGTCTGGATACCATCAATTGAAGATCAAGGAAGAAGATGTACCGAAGACCGCTTTCACTACAAGATATGGATTGTATGAGTTCACAGTAGTACCAATTGGCTTGACCAATGCCCCAGCCACTTTCATGAATGTCATGAACAACACGTTTATGGATTTTCTAGACCAGTTTGTCATGGTGTTCATAGATGACATTCTGATATACTCCAAGATCCCGAAGGAGCATGAGCAACATCCGCACCTAGTCTTGGGAAGACTATAATTTTATGCCAAGTTTGACAGATGTGAATTTTGGAGAACAAGGATTGCATTTCTTGGACATGTCTTAATTGAAGAAGGAATTTTGGTGAATTCAGCTAAAATTACTGCAATCAAAGAGTGGAAACAGCCCACTACAGTTCCAGAAATTAGAAGTTTCTTGGGTTTAATAGACTACTATAGGAGATTCATTGAAGGATTCTGCCGAATTGCCAAACCTCTCACTAACCTGCTAAAGAAGGACGTTGAATTTGAATGGACCGCCAAGTACGAAGAAAGCTTTCAGAAGCTAAAACAGAAATTGGCAAAACACCAATCCTCACATTGCCAGATAGCAAGGAAGACTTCGTAGTTTATCGTGATGCTTCAAAGCAAAGGGATAGGCTGTGTGTTGACGCAGAAAGGCCAAGTAGTGACTTATGCTTCACGTCAACTGAAGCCACATGAGGAGAGTTATCCCACGCATGACGTGGAATTAGCAGCAGTAATTCATGCGTTGAAAACATGGCGACACCATTTAATTGGAAACAAGTGTGAAATCTACACTGATCATAAGAGCCTCAAGTGCATTCTCAGAAAAGCAGAGCTCAACATGCGTTGACAATGATAACTAGAATCGATCAAGGACTATGAACTCAGTATTCATTGCCATCGAGGAAAGGCTAACATAGCAGCATATGCCTTGAGCAGGAAGGCTTAAAGCTTACAGGAAAGAATCATGCCAAGTAATCCATACTTGTAGCAAGAGATACAAGATCTTTAGGTGGAAATGACATCACAAGGAACGTTAACCACTTTGGTAGTGGAACCCCAATTCGAAGAACAAATGAGAAGTGCCCAGAAAGAGGATAAAGAGATTTGCAAGGTTGAGAGCCAAATCAAGTTGGGAAAAGCTCAGGATTTACTAAAATCAACAAGCAGGAAAATGCATGGTATCGGGGAAGGATCTGTGTTCCTAAAGCACAGGCCTTAAGGAATTAGTTCTCCATAAGGCACATAAAACCTCGTGCTCAATGCATCTGCGTAACACTAAAATGTACCGGAACTTGAAAAATCAGTTTTGGTAAGATAATATGAAGAAGGAGATCGCAAAATACATTGGAAACTGTGATACCTGTCAGCGAATTAGAGTAAAACATCAGAAGATAGCTGGGAAGTTACAACTTTTGTTAATGCCACTATGGAAATGAGAAGAGATTAGAATGGGTTTTATCATAAGACTCCCAAAAACTCAAGGAGGATATGACTCCATATGGTTCATCATTGACAGACTCACCAAAGTAGCACACTTCATCCCAGTTAAAGAGAACTACAACGGGAGTAAATTAACTGAGTTGTATATGCAAAGAATAGTGACACTACATGGTACCCCTGAGAAGATCGTTTTAGATAGTGGAGCACAGTTTACCTCAAAATTTTGGAGCGGACTCCATGAAACACTAAGAACTCAATTGAATTTTAGCACTGCATATCACCCTCAAACAGGAGTATAGACAGAAAGAGTAAATTAGATTTTGGAAGATTTTCTAAAAACTTTCATACTAGATTATAGAACATCATGGGATAAATGCTTGCCACTTGCAGAATTTGCTTACAACAATGGCTATCAGTCTAGTTTATAAATGGCACCGTTTGAAGCTCTATATGAATGAAAACGCCGAACCCCATTGCATTGGAATGAGCCATGACAATGAAGGATCATAGGACTAGAGATAGTGGAAAAAGCAGAAGCTCGTGTAAAGCTTATCAGAGAAAGGCTGAAGATAGCATAGTCTTGACAAAAAGAATTACGCGAACAACCGGTGAAGGAGAGCTATCAATTGAAGTAAAGTGATCTGGTCTACCTTAAAGTCACACCTTTCAAGGAATTGCAAAGATTTCAGGAGAAAGGAAAGTTATCTCCTTGGTATATTGGACCATTCAAAATACTTAAGAGAAAAAGGAGAAGTAGCCTATAAGTTGGAGTTACCCTCAGAATTAGCAGGAGTACATGATTTATTCCACGTTTCGCAACTCCGGAAGTATTTGAAGAGAACCAATCGACCGAGTAGAAGTTCACAAAGTATCTTTGCAGAAGAACTTTTCAAATTTCAAGCACCAAATCCAAATTCTGGACATCGACGAGCAAAGAAGATTAAGTTATGCATGGTTCAGTGGGGAAACCATTCAGAACGAGAAGCCACTTGGGAGAAAGAAGAAAGTCTTCAGCAAGAGTACCCACCCTTATCTTTTCTTAGGTAAATCTCGGGGACGAGATTTCTTTAAGGAGGGTAGATTTGTAACACCCTGGTTTTGGGAGTGAAAATTCCTTTTCATGAAAATCATGCATGCATGTATCTCATTAGAAGTAGCAAGATCAGTTCAATTCTAATCTTTCGTAAGCCCCAAAAATCCCAAAATCTATCCTGAAGATCCAATTCAAGATCAGACTGTCCAGATATAATCTACTATCTATCCTGAGTATAAAAGCCTTCAGAAGCTAGATCAAATTCAATCTCTAACTCCCAGAGTTATCAACCTCCTTCTGTTTTCGAAAACAAGAATTAATTGAATATCCTAATTACCCTAAATACACTGAGTTTCAGAATTCAGATTTAACCAAATCTTAACCTAATCTAGACCAAATTATTCTTGGATTGTAATCACGGGTACGCCAATACCTTAATCCAAAAAGTTGGCAACCAGATCCCATCATTTAAGCCCTTTTTACAAATTAGTCCAAATTGTATCGCAGATTAGTCCTTTTTTGATTTTCCAGAGCCCGAAAAGGCTAAAAGCCACAAATCAACTCCAGATCTCGATTTGATTTAGGGAATACCTCCCAAATGCTATTCAACACAAAATCGCCTTTCATCATAACATCAAAATCTCACCCTAAGTCTCAGATTTCTAGATCTCGACAAAACCCAGATTTGAGATACCCTAATTACCCTGTTTTCACTTCAGTTCAAATTTGATCAAGAGTTCCCAGATTTTATTAGGTCCTCTTTCAAATCATCCGTTGAATAAAGTCCCTCAAATCTGTGAAGTCAAAATCAGCCATAATCTTCAGTATCTCAGATTTTACAGTTTAGTCCAAATCAGAAAACTGAAACTGCAATCGAGTCCATCTTCTTGTTTCGACCAGCACCACCTTCAACCAGCAGTCCATGTCACCGGCCCGTATAGCTTCACCTCCGACCAAATTGCCCTAGCATTGTGATCCTTGAACTCCGTAGATGGTGTAGCCGAACCTAATTGACCGGAGCTATCCTATATCAGCAGCGCCCCAGTTGCCGTCTTCTTCAAGTCCGGCATCAACGCCGGTGAGCTCCAGTACCTGATTGCAACCCGATTCCTCACTGGAGAATGATCAGCAACACCCCAGAAGCGTTAACCCTCAACCAATTTCGAGTTTTATCATCTGAAACTCACTGCCACCATAGCTCACCTCAGTTCCTGAAAGCCGACGAGTTCAACCTCGCCGTTCGCCGTCGTTTCATCGCCGTTGTTCAATCTACTTTGTCCTGTGGATCAGCCTCAAGCTACTGAGCATATCACTCCACTGCATCGCCCTTCGATGCTGTGCCAAATCGCAAGTAATCCCTATGCAAAGATCTGTCCAGTACCTGTGTCTTGCCGTGTCGGCACCATGGTTTCTCAACGTCGTTCAGCACCGTCCGACCACCTTAGTTCCTGAAACCACAACCATTGGATTCCTGTTGTCTTCGCCTACCTCCTAGACATAGTTGGTGAAGCAAAGCTCAAGAAGATCGATCAAATACTCAAGCCCTAGAATCTGGCCGTGCACTGACATTCAATTCACTGTGTCCAAGGGCCGCTTTGCAAATTGCCTCAATTCTGGACCTTTCCTATGAAAACCACCTTGTCAAATAGCTACCTTAGTACATTTGGCATCTGATTCTTTGATCAATCACATTCTTCCCACTGGGAATTATCCAAACATGTCAATGCCATTCCTTGACAATGCCAGCCCTTGTCAGTTCATGCCAGCCAATGGCACTAGGCCAATTTAACCACTTCTGGTTATGCAACCTAAATACCACCTTGTCCACTAAGCTTGTAAAGCTGTGTTCTACATTTTATTCAACTACCACACCTTGAGATAAGCTCTCTAGCATTCTCTGAAGCTATGTCAGAGCCCTGAACCAAATGTCGACCATTTGACATTCATCGTCTTTGAGCAAAACAGCCGCGGATTTGATGTCCATATTGCAGCCTTGAAACCCTGAGAGTCTCTAGCATTCATCCTCAACCCTGATTCCATAAATCTCCAAGATTAACTCAAATCTAGCTTTCAAGCTTACCTGTTCCAGTATTGCCGAAAGTATTTCTCCTTTGCATGTTGCATATAGATTATTAATGGATTGTGATTCCTGTTTGCTTGTTTGATCTTTGATTAGAACAAGAGCCTGAGTACAGAGATTTCGTCAGACCCGACATCAACTGCTGTACCTTACGACGCGGAAGGCAAGTCATATTCTTGAACATCTTGAACCTATATTTTATGAATTGTTAAGATATTGCATTGACTAGAAGCAGTATTGCATTTGATGAAATGAGAAAAGCATGATATGGCAGTACTAGGATAAATGCCGACAAAAGATGAGGAGATTCCTTATAAAATGATCAAACTGTGAGCCATAACTAATAAATATGTTGGTGTGACGCTGGGTGCCCGATCTTCCGAAAGGTACGTGATAGATCGATTGGTGGAGCTTCGACGTAGAACGATCCGGCTTCAAATCAGGCACGATCTGAACCCCGCAATCGCAACACCACTACTCCGTTGGTTATCAATCTCGCGTGAGCGTGATTGACCTCGCCAAGAAGGCTTATCCCTGCTGCGAATCGAGAAGACAAACAAGAACACGGAAGAAAGCAAACTGAATTGCAAATACGAATGACTAATCTCACAAGTTGGGGTCTCACAAACCGATCAAGCGGCGAAACTGTTCGAAGACAGAATAATCTAAGCAAAACCCAATCCTAACTCGGATGATGGCTACTGAATATAAGGTGTTAGGGTCGGCCAAGGAACCCTGGATGCGCCCTAATGGGCTCCAACGAGGTACATGGTGGTGTGACACTGGGTGCCCGATCTTCCGAAAGGTACGTGATAGATCGATTGGTGGAGCTTCGACGTAGAACGATCCGGCTTTAAATCAGGCACGATCTGAACCCCGCAATTGCGACACCACTACTCCGTTGGTTATCAATCTCGCGTGAGCATGATTGACCTCGCCAACAAGGCTTATCCCTGCAGCGAATCGAGAACACAAGCAAGAACACGGAAGAAAGCAAACTGAATTGCAAATACGAATGATTAATCTCACAAGTTGAGGTCTCACAAACCGATCAAGCGGCGAAACTGTTCGAAGACAGAATAATCTAAGCAAAACCCAAGTCTAAACGATGACGGCCACTGAATATATAGTGACGGCTAGGGTTTGGGGCATTAAACCCTAGGGTTACACGGGCCATGGCCCAAAGTGGAGCGTCGCAGCGCCCGGCAGATTCTGGTCGCCATATTTTTTTTGACAATTCCCGTTGATTCATAAGGAATTTTCACATGGGACTGGATCCGTTGGAAAGATCTCGTCGAGGACTTGTCCGTGCATACCAAGAACGTCCAAAAGAGAGTCCGTATGCACCCTGGACATCCGTTTTATGTTGACTACGCGGAGATGGCCGAACCCGACTCGTGGACAAATTGGGCTCTCTCTTGGGCCGGCCTTGCAACGACGTGGCTTGTGGGACCAGAGGGCGTCGAAGTGGTGGAGATGCGCCTTTCTTGAATATGTCTTGAGCTTGGGGAGGTGGCCACGGTGGAGGCTGAACTGCTGGCGGCGATAGCGCAATATCAGCATGATGAGCTTGCCGGCTGTGCACGCGACCTGGCCATGGTGCGGGTCGATGATGCCATATAGTTGATGATGACACCATAGTTGATGTAGATGATGTCGAGGATGCCGTGAAGTGTTGCCAACTTGTCGTAGATGTCATGGAATAAGTTACACTAATCCATGTTGGCGAAATGATCGAGGTAGCACTCGGCGACGACCATGTTGACGAAGAATTGAATGAAACTCTTGATGACCACCATGTTGATGTAGTGTTGGTCCTATCTATGATGTGCATGGTCACATCACATGGGCCAACGGCCCAAAGACGGTGGCGCAGCACCCTGACAAATTCTGGACGCTGACTTGTTTCGACAATTCCCATTGGGTCCAGTGGAATTTTTACGTGGGACCAGTTCCATTGGAATGCTTATCTCCTTAGCTTTCCAACGTTATATAAACCGTCCAAAACGGAGTCCGTATGCGTCCTGGGTGACGATTTTAGTGCAGACTGCTCCTGGATTCCCAGGTGGACTCGAACTTCGAATTGGTGACGGGATGGGCTTCAACTCCAACTCAAATTCGACGTGGTTGTTGGCCTCCTTTGCTTCCTTGCGGATGGGCTTCACCTCCAACTCGAATTCGACGTGGTTGTTGGCCTCCTTTGCTTCCTTGCTGGTCTCCATGCCTGCGGTGATCCTCTCCATGATTCCTAAGTATAATAGCATCATTAAATAGCAATCCATCCTCGAAAATACAATGCGATTCACTTAGGAGCGAGTTCACCTGTTGAGGAAGTAGTCGTGCTCGAGCTCTTATTATGGGACCTTCAAGGGCCGGTTCAATGCGCGTATCTATAGGTATGATGTCCTCATCAGACTCCCCTTCTTGAATTTGAGTCGTCCTCGACTCAAGCTCACTTTCTTCTCCCATGTATGGTCGCAAATCTGCAATGTTAAATGTGGGACTAACCCCAAAATCTGCAGGCAGGTCTAACTTATATGCATTGTCATTTATCTTTGCAAGAATTTTAAAAGGACCATCAGCAGGTGGCATTAACTTAGACTTGCGCAATTCTGGAAATCTATCCTTTCTCAAATGCAACCACACTAAATCACCCGGTTCAAGTTTTATGTCCTTTCTACCTTTACTACCAGCAATCCTATATTTTTCAGTCGTCCTCTCAATATTTTCCTTAGTTGCAGCATGCATCTTAAGAATAAATTCAGCACGTTGTTGAGCATCACAATTAACTCTCTCATCGGCAGGTAAAGGCAAAAGATCAATTGGAGCACGAGGAGTAAAACCATATACTACCTGAAAAGGACTTACCTTGGTGGTGGAGTGAACCGCTCTATTGTAAGCAAACTCAACATGCGGTAGACACTCTTCCCACATCTTCAAATTCTTCTTTAGGACAGCTCGCAACATGGTTGATAAAGTTCTATTAACGACCTATGTCTGTCCGTCAGTTTGGGGATGACATGTTGTAGAAAACAGCAACTTTGTCCCCAATTTGTTCCAAAGCGATCTCCAAAAGTGTCTCAAAAATTTCGCATCGCGATCTGAAACAATAGTAATAGGCACACCATGCAAGCGAACGATTTCTCTAAAAAATAAATCAGCTATGTTTGTGGCATCGTCGCTCTTATGACAAGGAATAAAATGTGCCATCTTCGAAAATCGATCCACTATCACAAAAATACTATCCCTCCCCTTCTTGGTCCTAGGCAATCCTAAAACAAAGTCCATCGATATATCCTCTCAAGGCGCGCTAGGAACAGGTAGAGGCATATAAAGACGATGGGGATTAAGACGGGACTTAGCTTTGTTGCATGTAGTACAGCGTGCGACGTAGCGCTCGACGTCGCGCCGCAGCCGTGGCCAAAAGAAGTGTGTGACCAGCACCTCCTCCGTTTTCTTCACGCCAAAATGTCCCATCAATCCGCCTCCGTGTGCTTCCTACAACAACAAAAGACGAACCGAGCTAGCTGGAACGCATAGCTTGTTAGCACGATATAGCAAACCATCATGCAACACATATTTATTCCAAGTTCGTCCCGCTTTGCACTGAGCATAAGCATCTTTAAAATCAATATCAGTGGCATACAAAGCTTTGATCGTTTCTAGGCCAAAAATTCGGCAATCAAGTTGTGACAACATGGTATATCGCCTAGATAAAGCATCTGCAATAACATTGTCTTTTCCTTTCTTATGTTTAATGATGTATCGAAATGACTCTATGAATTCAATCCATTTAGCATGTCGTTTATTCAGATTAGCTTGTCCTCTAATGTACTTCAAAGATTCATGATCAGAATGTATGACAAATTCTTTAGCCCAAAGATAATGTTGCCAAGTTTGCAAAACACGCACTAAAGCATACAATTCTTTATCATAAGTCGAATAATTCAAAGATGGACCACTCAACTTCTCACTAAAGAAAGCAACGGGTTTACCTCCTTGTATGAGCACTCATCCAATGCCAATGTCGCTCGCATCACATTCTAGCTCGAATGTCTTGTCAAAATCAGGAAGTTGTATCAAAGGCGCCTGTGCAAGCTTCGCTTTGAGGACGTCAAAAGCATGGTCGTGCGCTGGTCCCCAACGAAAAGGAACTCCTTTCCTTGTCAATTCGTGGAGAGGTGCTGCAATGGTGCTGAAATCCCTCACAATTCGCCGATAAAATCCTGCAAGACCAAGAAAACTGCGCACCTGCGTGACAGTCGTTGGAATCGGCCAGCTAGTAATGGCTTCAATTTTCGCCTCATCCACCTGAATTCCCTGTGAAGTGACAACATAGCCAAGAAACGAGACTCGATCGGTGCAAAAGGTGCACTTCTCAAGGTTACCAAACAAGCGTGCATCACGCAAGGCAGTAAAAACAGCTCGTAAATGTTCAATATGTTCATCATGTGACTTGCTGTAAATGAGAATATCATCAAAGTATACCACCACGAATTTGCCAAGAAAAGCACGCAAAACTTAGTTCATCAAACGCATGAAAGTGATAGGTGTATTAGTTAAACCAAAAGGCATGACTAACCACTCATAAAGCCCGAACTTAGTTTTGAAAGCAGTTTTCCATTCATCTCCCAAAGCCATTCGAATCTGGTGGCACCCACTACGCAAATCAATTTTTGTGAAAATAATAGAACCACTAAACTCATCAAGCATGTCATCTAACCTAGGAATAGGATAGCGATATCGAATGGTCATGTTATTAATGGCTCTACAATCAACACATATGCGCCAACTGCCGTCTTTTTTAGGAACCAAAAGAACAGGAACAGAACAAGGATTAAGGCTCTCACGTACGTACCCACGGTCCAAAAGGTCTTGGACTTGTCGCTGTATCTCCTTAGTTTCCTCGGGATTTGTCCTGTAAGCAGCACGGTTTGGCAAGCTCGTCCCTGGAATCAAATCAATCTTGTGCTCAATTCCCCTCACAGGTGGCAGCCCCGGTGGAAGCTCAGAGGGAAACACATCCTTGTACTCCTGCAAAAGGTTAGCAACAGCGGGGGGCACCGAAAAAGACATGTCCTCAAGCGAAAACAATGCCTTTTTGCAAGCCAAAGCATAGCATATCCCATTAGGCTCATCAATTTCAGCAAGATCAATTTTATTTGCAAGAAAAGTAGGAGTTTTCAATTTAATTACTTGCTGATTTTCAGATTGTAACAGGTTCTTTTGCTTATCATTACGCGTCCTATCCTTTTCATATTGCACAATTTCAGCCGGGGACATAGGAAGCAACGTAAGTTTCTTTCCCTTATGGATAAAAGTGTACTTATTAGCTCGACCATGGTGAGTTGCATCAGTATCAAACTCCCAAGGACGCCCCAACAAAAGGGCACAAGTATCCATAGGTACGACATCGAAATCAGCAAAATCGTGGTAGGAGCCAATAGAAAAATGCACTCTTGCTGTTTGAGTTACCTTGACCTTGCCGCTGTTGTTGAACCACTGAATGTGGTAGGGATGGGGGTGTGCTCTCGTGGTCAAGCCAAGCTTCTGGACCAAGTCGGTGTTCACCAAATTGTTGCAGCTGCCGCCATCAATGATGGTGCGGACGCGGCAGTCCTTGACGATGAGGAACATGTTGAACAAGTTGTGACGCTGCAACTTGTCATCCGTCTCAACTTGGGCACTCATCGAGCGCTGCACAATGATGGTTCTGTAGGTCTCCGTTGCTGCAGTGCCAAGTACCTCCTCATCACTGCACTCCTCGTCCTCTTCTTCGCCTGCAACGTTAGTGGCGAGGGAATATTCATCTTCAACATCAGAAGCACTAACATACCCGCCATCAGCCGTAGCAATATATGCCCTTTTGCTAGGACAATCTTTTTGTACATGACCCATGCCCTTGCAGCGGTGGCACACGATCCCTGTAGAATGTCCCGTGGAAGCCACCGAAATGGAGCTCGCTGCCGGTGCCTGCAAAGTCACAGATTTGCGTACCTCAGGAGGTCGCGAAGGTGATGAAGATGGTGCTGGACGCGAGGCGCTCTTGGAAGGGACAGGTGGCTACACAGTTTGGTTGTCGCGACCAGATTGCATAGTCCGAGGAACAAAGTTGTTGGAGAAGTTGTTCCGCTGTCTCCGGTCCGCTAAATGTCGTCCCTGCAATTCTTTTTCTGCCAACATAGCAAGCTAGAACAAATGATTGACAGTAGTATATTCTTTGTAGTCAACAATATCCTGAATTTCACGCCTCAACCCCCCATAAAACCGACAAATTTTATCTTCGGTTTCCTCTTGTACCCCACAACGTATCATGCCCTTTTGTAGCTCAGCGTAATATTCCTAGACTGACATATTACCCTGCTCTAGGCGCTGCAATTTCTTACGCAAATCACGTTGGTAGGAAGGAGGAACAAAACGTTCACGCATAGCTTCTTTTAACCTAGCCCATCTGTCAGGTTGTAAGCGGAGGGTAGCAAGTTCATTCCACCAGATGATAGCAAAGTCTTTAAATTCACTAGTGGCTTGCCTAACTCGATGTTGCTCAGGAACTAAGTGAGAATTAAACTTTTTCTCAACAGTCATCTCCCAATCTAAGTAAACCTCAGCATCATAGGCACCATGAAAAGGAGGGATGGAAAATTTCACCTTAGCAAAAGGATCATCATCGGCACGACCATGATGGTGGTTGTTATTACCTCCCATACCGTGTTGATTGCGGCGAAGGCGTTGACGTAGTCGTGCCTCTTGTGTCGTTCGTTGGTTCACCTCTCCATTGTCGCCATATTCAACGTCTTGGTCATCATCATGGAGGGGTGGCAGTTGTGGCTCCAAAGCTTCAATTCGTCCAGCAAGGGTGGACATGCGTCTGTCGAGGCCCTCAAGCTGATGCTGTGAAGTCGTGGCATGTTCACTGAGCATCTTGACCAGCCTCTCCTCCAAACCGCCCAACAAGTCCCTAAGCTCGCTGTGGAGCACACAGTCCTCAGTAGAAACCCTGTCCTTCCCGTTGGAACTTTCTGTCATTGTGAGCAAGACAACAAAAGATAACAGAAAATATTATCCCTAGCAACTACTAGGTTATGGGGAAGTGGGATCACACACTCTCCTGCGTCTTACTAAGTTCTTACTAGGTTCTTACCAAGGCGATAGGTAGCACAACTCAGAGGTATACCAACAGTATGTGAAGCGATTACAAGACCCAATCCGTACCTGATAAGAAGTATGTGGAGCTTGGATATGCAATATTTAGTAGCAAGGAATATGCAATTATCGAAATTAGAATAGCAAAGCTGAATAAATATCCAAAGTACTTGTCAAAGTTGCTGGCCTAAACTCGTCCTCAGACCTAGCTCAAGCAAGCAAAACGAATGACGTAACACTGTCGATACAAAGGATGCAAGCACTTCTGATTTTTTTTATTACTTGGTTTTTTTTATTTTTTTTATTTTTTTTATCTTTGTGCGGTTTCTTTTTTATGCACTTGCCTTTTTCACCTTTTTTTTTAAATAACAATAGTGCCGCTTATGAGAGATTACAAGATATATACACAAACACTCAATTTTCTCTCGCTGGAAAAACAGATCTACTATGCAGAAACTTCCTATGCTGTTGTCGGATTTTTGGAGGCCTCAAACGCTAAAACGTATAAGAGAAATGTTGTAGATCGTTTCGTTCTGATCAATTTGCATATATGGAACACCAATTTTCGATAACGGATATAGGAGATATGGGCCCCGCAATACAGTCTGTGTAGGAAATCCGAAATCAAACAGATTCACTTCCAATGCGATTTTGGACTTGAAAACGGCGTTTCTAGAACATCTCACCATGGACAAAGTTGTAGAGAATTTTCTGAGCTACAATTTAGACTCTGAATTTGTCCAATTTGGAGTTCAGACGAAGGAGATAAAAGCAAAATACCGAACTTGACAGATTGACACCCGATTTGGACGCGGCGGCGACAACGACGACGTGATGGTGTTAGACTTGACGTCAAGATGCAAGACTCAAACTAGATCAAGAACTTACTCTAAACCAGCAACAAGACAATGATGATGGATACAAATTCAACAACGCGATACTGAAAACGAAATCGCGAAGGGCACAAAGTGGCTTGGACGATGGATATGACGGCGAATTCAAATATTTTTGTGGGGCAATTTTCTGGACTCTAGGTGAAAGATGAATAATAAACAAAGGGGATACAAGTATACCTGATGGGCAACCGAGGCTCTGATACCACTTGGTGTGACGCTGGGTGCCCGATCTTCCAAAAGGTACGTGATAGATCGATTGGTGGAGTTTCGACGTAGAACGATCCGGCTTCAAATCAGGCACGATCTGAACCCCGCAATCGTAACACCACTACTCCGTTGGTTATCAATCTCGCGTGAGCGTGATTGACCTCGCCAAGAAGGCTTATCCCTGCTGCGAATCGAGAACACAAGCAAAAACACAGAAGAAAGCAAACTTAATTGCAAATACGAATAATTAATCTCACAAGTTGGGGTCTCACAAACCGATCAAGTGGCGAAACTACTCGAAGACAGAATAATCTAAGAAAAACCCAATCTTAACTCGGATGACGGCCACTGAATATAAGGTGTTAGGGTCGGCCAAGGAACCTTGGACGTGCCCTAATGGGCTCCAACGAGGTACATGGGCCAACGGCCCAAAGACGGTGGCGCAGCACCCTGACAGATTCTGGACGCTGACTTGTTTCGATGATTCCCATTGTCTTATGTGGAATTTTGACATGGGACCACTTCCATTGGAAAGCTTATCTCCTTAGCTTTCAAACGGTATATAAACCGTCGGAAACAGAGTCCGTATGCGTCCTGGGCGATGATTTTAGTGCAGACTGCTCCTGGATTCCGAGGTGGACTCGAACTTCGAATTGGTGACGGGATGGGCTTCAACTCCAACTCAAATTCGACGTGGTTGTTGGCCTCCTTTGCTTCCTTGCGGATGGGCTTCACCTCCAACTCGAATTCGACATGGTTGTTGGCCTCCTTTGCTTCCTTGCTGGTCTCCATGCCTGCGGTGATCCTCTCCATGATTCCTAAGTATAATAGCATCATTAAATAGCAATCCATCCTCGAAAATACAATGCGATTCACTTAGGAGCGAGTTCACCTGTTGAGGAAGTAGTCGTGCTCGAGCTCTTGTTATGGGACCTTCAAGGGCCGGTTCAATGCGCGTATCTGAAGGTATGATGTCCTCATCATATGTATATATGTATATTCATGAAATAAAACCCTTGCCGTGGCCAGAGTTTGGTATGGAATGGTGGTGGCACTGACGAGTGCAGGGTTTGTGGAATGCACTGGTCATGGGAATGTATGGACTAGAACCTTGTGTTATACTTCTATGCGGCATGAAAAACGTACTAACCACTTGCCCGGTATGGGACGGGCGCAACATAGTAGCTTTCCCGGTATTAGCTTTTCCCTGCAATGGTTGTCGGTCCGGTTTCTTGCGAGAAACTAGTGGGCCACTGAGGGCCATGAGTGATGTGAGTTCAGAAAAATTATGAGAGGAAAAGGTGGAAAGAAGGATGACGCCCTATGCCTGATTAAGTCGTGCGCGGCTATAATCAAAAGAGGCTATGTGTCTTGCGAGAACATAGACCAAGGCTAGGAAGTAAGGCAGTGGGGAGGACCCACAATGGTAATGAGGACTGGAATGTCTATTTACCGACAGGGAATTGTTAATGCTAGGATTGTGAACTGTTGTGTGATCTCAGCCTTGTCACATGCGTAAAAGTCGCGTGGAAAGGTCCCGACTTGAAAGCTGAGTCAACAGTGGATTAAAGTGGTACACCTTTGCAAAGTTAAAAACGTATTCGAATACTCCGAGCTCCCAGGTCTATAGGAGCCTGCGCGCGGTGGATCCTATCCACGTCGATGTGACACAAGTATGTTTTCTAAATAAAATATGGCTAGACTTATCTCATGTGTGCTTGACATGTGTTGTCATGAAATGAGGTGCTAACATGGGCAGACATGTGTTGTCGTGCTATGGTAGTACTTCTAAGAGTTTATAAAAGATATTAATGATATGTCATGATGAGCACTGCCATAGATTCGGAAAGAGAAAAAGTATTTTGCAGCCTTCCCTTCTTCCCTAATAGCATAGGTATCATTTCTACTATGTATACCTACTCTTATCTATGACTTGCTGAGTACGTAAGTTCTCACCCTTGCAATTCACTATCCAATAGATGGAATGTCCCTGATCAAGACGAAGGCCTGGAGAACTTCTTGGATCCCTGAAGGAAGAGAGTCAGTTGCACCCAAGTCCTTAAAAGTGTTGCTCTGCTTTCAACTTCTTGCTATGGGGGTTCACTTAGCTTCTGACGAGTAGTTGTTCTTCTGGAACCAAACTTATGTATGCCGTGAAGGCTTGTAATTTATTATGTTGTAATGAGGCCAGTTGGCCATACTGCTCAATGTAATGAAAGTTAAACTGATGCAATATACTCCTATGTTTGACTCATCCTGGGAAGTCAAACGGTATGGGATCAGCTGTAGTGAGCTGGGTCCCCATGGGAGTAGTCGTGTCCCCCTGTGAGGGTGGGATGCGGCACGTAGTGGATCCGAACATCCTCCCAAGATGGATATACAACCCCGTGTGCAACCATTGAAGGGTCGTCGCCTATGTAGTTGAATAGGCTACAGCTCTCCGACTTCTGCGAATTTGCAACAATTAAAACAGGTTAGCGAAACAATTTTAACGGATTGGGAGTGGCATCAACTTAAGTGCATAGTTCAAGGCTTGCAATACCTCAAGAGGGTCCATTGGATCCACACGAACCTTTGAGGAGCAACTGCTCGACCTAGCAAGCGGAGTAGTGTCGACCTCAGTCGCTGGATCTATACCCTTGGACTACACAATTCGGCTGAGGCGTTTGTACTTCTCGTTCATTTGAGTGAACATGGCCTCGAATTGTGCAGTCACATATGACCGTATCTTATCGGCCTACTCCAATTCCTTCTCTTTCTAGTTGTGGGCCTTCTTTCTCCATGCCTCGCACTCCTTGAAGCCGTCCTTCCACGACACGGCAACCCCCACGGTCTGCGTCCGCCCGGGATGCTCCTTATTTCCTAGAGCCCGGGATAGGATGTCGTTCTCCCTGTAGGGAGTAAACAATCCCTGGCTCGCCTCCTTCGAGCAAGTGAACTGTTACATTCAATGCTACATTGTGAGAAAAAATATATATAAACTTCTGCATACATGATTGAGGAAGTTAGCCAACTTATAATTCGCTGCACGACCTCGGTATCCTTATGGTTTGGGAACTCCACGGACCCCGTGGACGACACGGTCCCTCTGGCCAGCCACCACTGCTTGCATCGTGGATTGTGGATCTCGGAGATCAGCAGGTCAGGGGAGTTGATCCTTCTTCCACTGCTCCTCCTTCCTCGCATACCCACGAGATCTGAGCCAGTGCTGGTGGTCATTCCTCTTCTAGATTTCCTTTTTTTTTGCTAAGGGCCTTCGAAGCGGAAACAAGCAAATGCACTGTTGGTTAGTCCATACGATCAATCATGGAGTGCAACCAAGCAAAGGAACCATAGATATCTTGAACTCAGGAGTCCCCTTCTGATGGGTGAATTCCTCCCATACCTCCTCCATTATGAAGGGGTACTTCTCGCATGGAGATATGCCTGTAGCGAGGAAGGCACTGACGGGGAAGCTGGTGAAGGTTTTCCATGTGTTGTTCATGTCTTTCAAGCAAGCCATCTTGGGTCCATCGTTAGGGATGTTCCACTTGGCCTATTTTCAAACGACGCATATGAGCAGGACTTAGTTAATCTTCAGGATATGCCAAGCGAATGTGATTATGAAAGAGTTTTGGGATTTTGATTAATTTTACCTTCACTTCTGCCCACAGCCTATCACTCTCGTTGGTCTTCACGTCCTTCCAGCTTTGGACGGTGATCTTCACCCTTTCTTTCACCAACAAGCCAACATAGGCAGTATACTGCCCAATGTTCTTTCCGATCGGTCTCCCAAACTGGTTGAACTCATAGGAAAGATCGATGCGTTTCACCAAATGGCACAACATTGTTGATCCTCGCGCTGTCCGCTTGCACTGGGATGAAGCTTTATCAGCTACATTACCCCTCATCAAACCACTACTATCAGACAAGCAAGATGCCGACATGGCTTGGCCTAAAATTACATGAACAAACCATCAAAAAGGCTGAGTACATATGCGTCGAGAGATTTTGAACCTATGATGCAATTCTAGCTAATTAAACTCAGTAGCTAAATTAGAAGTCACGTACTTAGCCTTAAACTCAATTGGAAAATGTTCAAACTGAAATGGAATGGCAATGCCATTTCTAGTAAATGCTACAGCATATATAAGATTAAACAACTTTAAAATAGAGAAGTTAGATCCATAGAAGAATAATCAAACACAGATCTGATTCTAAAATGTTGATTGTATAAAACAATTCATCATTCAAGGCTTTGTGGTAGTTACTAATACTGTAATTAACAGGGCTAAAGAGTAGCGGACTAAATAAGCCCCTTGTAAGGAAATACTACTTAGTCACTGTAGTATTTAAACTTGAACTTGGGCAGAAGAGAACACTTACAGTTCATGGAGTGGTCAGTGATGGCGCAGCACAGTGGCCGGCGGCAGGGGAGAACCAAAATCCTAGCGGCGATGGTGGTCCCGCAGCGAGAAAGGGATCGCTGGCGAGGGTAGGGCTTTTCGCGTGCGAGGAGAGAAGGAATTGGAAATGTGTTTGGTTTGACTGGAAGGAAAATTCCAAGGCAGAGTTTGTTTAGAGAGCTCTTATTCTAACAGTTCAACAAAATGAACCGTATGGCAAAATGACCTTTCTTCTAGCTATTAACACTAGGGAACCGTTAGAATAAATCACGTGGTTTCTTCTAACGGTTCCCTAGTATTAACCACTAGAAGAGAGGAGCTTACGGTTCAATAGGAGGGAGCCTTATTACAACAGTTAGACAAACTAAACTGTTAGTATAAGCCATTTTTGTCAACGGTTCCCTAGTATTAACCGCTAGAAGAGAGTAGCTTTGTGTTCGACTGGAGAGAGCCTTATTCTAATGGTTTGACAAAACAAACCGTTAGTAAAGGCACAATTTCTTCTAATGGTTCGCTAGTATTTACAGATAGAATACAATGTACTAATGGTCCAGAAACTCGACCTGTCAGAATACACTTTGTGAGATCTAGGCCAAAGTGTTGGATTTTTCTTTCATGTGACTTATACTAACGGTTTTTTTAACAATTAGAGAAAGCACACACACACACACACACACACACATATTCATATATATATATATATATATATGTTGGGGGAAATCTCCGCGAGACTAAGTCCAGGTAAGAAATTGCGCCATTTACCCAGGGACAAGGCCCCCGGTGCCTGTCCCGGGCACCGCCTTTCGCCCGGGGACAAGGCCCCCGGTGCCTGTCAGACAAGGCCCCCAATGCCTGTCCCGGGCGCCGCCTTTCGCCCGGGGACAAGGCCACTGGTGCCTGTGTGGGACCCTCATTTGAGGAATCCGGTAGCAACCGCCCAGGTGGGTTGCAGTCAGAAATGGTACATTGCAGCTCACAACAACAAAATGTATTATATAAAAATGCAAGTAATTAAAACAAGTGCTGATCACAGGGACCAACAATACAATAACATAGTGCCAAAATGACGCACTTTAATATTGATACAAAATTAAGGAGTTTTCTTTGACGTAAAGGTCGGCACAAAATAAAGCAACGACAGTAAGCAAAAGGACTTCATCTGTCTTCATCTTTTTCTGCAGCGGTGTTGTGCGGGCCTTCTCCACATCAGACTCCACTTGGTAAGTGACCCTTTAACAAGCTGGATCTTCCGGAGTAGTTTCTTCTTGTTCCATGTTGGGTTCAAGACCATAGGACTCAGGGTCAATGAATCCTTCTTCTAAATTTTGTTTCTAAAAGCAAGGGTGAGCACATTGTCCACATGGTGCTCAACAAGTCCCAAATAAGAATGCAGATATATATAGATGAGGGGGAAATTCTCAAAGAATGGCTCTTTAGCTTATAGAATAGATTTTCACTCTTAGTTGTGAGAAAAGGGGTTTTGTTTTCGAAAGCAAGACTTTTAAAACCCTAAGCTAGATTTTCAGAAAATGTTATGTGTGGCGGTTTTCCATGAGTCACCACTTTACTCATATTTTGTGAAAAATCTTCCAAAAGCTACTTGTGCTGCATCGACGTGGATAGAATCCATGGCGCGCAGACTCCATGACCTGGGAGCTCAGAGTATCTGATACTTTTTGTAACTTCGCAAAGGTGTACCACCTTAATCCACCGATCAGTCAGCTTTCAAGTCGGTACCTCTCCATGCGACTTTTACGCATGTGACAAAGCCGAGATCACACAACAGTTTACAATCCTAGCATTAACAGTTCCCTGCCCGGTAAATAGACATTCCAGTCATCATTACCGTTGTGGGTCCTCCCCACTGCCTTACTTCCTAGCCTTGGTCTATGTTCTCGTAAGACACACAGCCTCTTTTGATTACAGCCGCGCACGACTTAATTAGATGTAGGGCGTCTTCCTTCTTTCCACCTTTTCCTCTCATAATTTTTCTGAACCCACATCACTCATGCCCTCATTGGCCCACCAGTTTCTCGCAAGAAACCAGACCGACAACCATTGCAGGGAAAAGCTAATACTGAGAAAGCTACTATGTTGCGCCTGTCCCATAATGGGCAAGTGGTTGGTACGTTTTTCATGCCGCATGGAAGTACAACACAAAGTTCTAATCCTTATGAATCTTTAGTGAGGAGTCTTTCACATTCCCAGTGCGCACACAACACCATCCAATCAAACCATCCTCACTATCGATTCCAATCACATTTTCTTTCACAAAATGGGGTTTTGAATATGTTTTTCTCACATGTGACCATTTAACATTTAACATATAATCTTGAGCATAGTATAGCCTAAGCATGATATTCTACGGTGACAAGGGTGCATGGATAATCAATCACAAAAACGGCTTTACAATTATTTAGGTCATATCTAATCACTTTATTTGAATATAACTCTTATTTGAATATAAGGCATGCATATACTTGAAAACAGCTAACATACTTCATTTCAAAATATAGGGCTAGATATGATCAAGGGATTGAGACTTGCCTTGCAGTGATGGGTCTAGTTGCTCAGACGATTCTTCGGAGATCTCTTCCGCTCCTTCAACCTCTGGTTCCACGGCGGATACAAGTAATACATACACACCATATAAGCACACAGAGGTAATTGTACTAATAAGTAAATATATCATGCATGCAGGGGAAATGTTTGGACAAGGTCACTTGGTGTTGATCGAAGAGATGGGCTCAAAAGGACTTGAATGTCAAAAGGCTGACACTCGGTCCACAGTTAGACATAGCCCTAAGTTGGCTCTAGGTATGTTTTCTGGAGACGTGACAGTAGAGAATATTGTAGAACATGGCTCCAGGAGTTTAGTGGACAAAGTGTCATTTCAATTTCTCAAAAAGAAAAGGTTAAACAAGGCCAATGTCAGTGACTGACATGCATTGACACTGCACTGACACTGTCAAAAACTAGGGCAGAGGGGTAAATCTGGTTCTGGGCTTCAAACTCTTCGCCAACTATGTCTACGAGGTAGGCGTGGATGCCAAGAACACATTGGCGGTGGTTTCAGGGCAAAAGGTGGCCGGACGGCGATGAACGGTGGCGATGAACCACGGTGGTGACACGGCACAGGCATGGTTCTGGACAGAAACTTGGCAAGAGCATAACTCTTGATCTAGGCAGATTCAGGGATCGGGCTAGTGGGAAGAAATACTCAGGGGGTCGAGACCTAGCTAATTGACAATGTGGCATCGACTAGATCGGCCGGAAAGTAAACTCCGGTGAATTGAGCCGAAGAGGAAGACACAGGAATTGGGCGTTTTCGATTTAAGGCATTTGAGCTCAATTCCAAGCTTGTGAAGCATCCTGGGGGGCAATAGGAAGCTACTGGGGGGGTTCAATTTGGCCAGGGGATTATTGGAGAAGCTCGGCGGTGATCTCCGGCGATCTGGTGAAATCCCAAATTGGGGATTCTTCGCTCGGGGCAAAATTGTGGATTTCAACCTTACGGGCTTACTCCATTTGGCTCACTGGTCACTTTCCTCTACTAGCACGAGGGTCAATTCGGCTTGAATCGCTCGGCATTGGAGGAACAGGGCAAAAGGAAAATCCGGCGGTCGCCGGTGCTAGGGTTCGCCGGGGTCCAATTAAACGCTATGGAACAGAGAGGAAGGTGAGGGGAACTCACCGGTGAACTCGGATTGAAGGGGGAAGCAGAGGCTGTAGGATCAAGGATGCCGACTAGAGGGGGGGGGTGATTAGGAGACTTTTAAAATTTCTTTTCAATTAAGCAATTTTAAAGAATAATTGAGAGACCTAAATTATACAATGAGGCTTAAAACAATTCAATCAACTAGTTGCATTCAACCATATGAAATATTTAACAATACATGCAACAATAGTGATATAAGCAATTGTGTCAAGATGAATATAAAGCAAATAAGAATTATGCAATTGACACAATATTTTTACCGAGGTCTCGGAGACTCGCCCGGTCTCCCCTACTCCTCGTTGAAGCGCTCTCTCGGAGCCTCGCTTCTATATCCACGAAGGATATCTCACTAGGGTTGCTCCTTCTCCACACCGGATAGGCGAGCACCACACCTTTCACAATCTTTTGCCGGCCTCTCCGACAAACTTCAATTGGAGAGATCTCGGCTCTCCTCCGGCACCGTCTAGGCGAAGGCGATCGCCAAGAGTAACAAGCCGGATGCGCTTTCACTTGAATCAACCACGTGCTAGAAGCTCAATGATGCAAATGATATGCTCAACACTCTAGCACTAGCAATCTAATGGAGATGAAGTGCACTAAACACTCACAAACTCTCCCTCAAGCTTTCTCTCAAATCTACTCAAGATTTGGGCTCAATTCTAGCCTCTAAATGCAATAACACATATGCAACTCAATTGGCTAGGTTTTCAGCTGAAGAATGAAGTCTTTGAGCACCCAAAAATGAAGCCAAACACGAAGTATTTATAGCCTCAATGAAAAACTAGCCGTTTGCAAGAAACCGGGCCAAAAGTTGTATAGGCCGGACATTGTCCGGCCACTTCAGACACTGTCCGGCCAGTACAAAAATTTCAGCCGTTGCAAATGTGTCAGTGACCGTTGGGCGAAATTTGTGAAGGCCGGACGGATACCATCTGTCCGGACAAAACGCCCGGACAGATGGGTATGTCTCTGTTAACTCTCGGCTCAAAAAACTTGTACAGGCCGGACAATGTCCGGCGATTTCGGACAAAGTCCGCCCATAACGGACAAATGCCCCGGACGGATGCATTTGTCTCTGTTTCAATTTTCGGCTCAAAAAATTTGTACAGGCCGGACAATGTCCGGCCATTTCGGACACTGTCCGGCCACTTCGGACAGATAGCCCCGGACGGATGCATTTGTCCGGCCACTGCACACTGACAGTAAAACATGCATAACTTTTGATCCAGAGATCCGATTGAGGTGATTTTTGGCTTGTTAGAAAGATAACTCAGAGCTCTACAATTTTGTCAACAGGAGTAAGACCTAGAAAGGTCTAGAAACTTCTATAAAACTCAGAAACTTTCCTGTTGTCAAAATATTCAAGCCAAAATCATCTCAAATGCAATTTTAAAGTATTTGCACATACGGATTTGCCGTTTTCTCGCGGATGTGATTTGTGTCACTTAGCAACGACCACGACCACACAGGTCTTGACATCCGATCGAAAACAGGTGGTCGATAGGGTTTGGTCGAGTGTACGCAAGCGAGTCGAAGACTGGTACGACCAGTCCGAACTCCTACGACCACGCCCAAACCCTAAACAGAAAGCCGCCAAACAAGCGACACGACCACGACCACGTATGAACACTGATACGATCAGAACATGCAAATACGACCACGACTAGCTCTAGATAAATAAACCAATTTAAACAGCTGGCGATCACGACTAAGTGCAGTTTTAAAAACATTTAATCTAATACACATGAACTACACTTAGACTCACTAGCAATGCAAGACACTAGTGCAAGATGATATGAATGCACCTGAGCTTCCGCACTAGATAGATTCAAGCTACTAGTTTCTGACCCCTCTTAATAGTACGGTCAAACTAGTACAAAGAAACCTATCAACCCGGTCTGTCTCCAAACACCGAGACCGGTAAAACCCTAAGAAAACAATCCTTAATCTTGGATTTTACCTTAGGTGAAGTTCGACCTCGTGAAGTTCGACCGCTCGACGCTCGTCATCGCAAAGCTCGATCTCGTTAAGCTTGACCACGCGAAGCTCAACATCTCGACGCCTGTCTTCGCAAAGCTCATCCTCGCTAAGCTTGACCTTGCTCGGGATGTCTCATATTGTCTTCATCCTCTTCACGCCCTTGCTTGTTTTCATCCTGCAATCATTCTGAGACTAGAACATATACACTCAATGCGCAAACGTTAGTCTCATTTGCAGTTCGTCATTAATCACCACCAGATAAATCACTCCACATAGGAGTTCACTCAACAATTTCTTTCTTCGGTGAAATGACAAAACCAATTTCAATTGAACAACAAATGAGTAATGAATGAATCTCACAATCATATAGATCCATATATGATACAAGAAATGCGCACACGATCCATACTACTCATGTCAAGATATCAATCAATCTAGATGACCAAAGTGATGAGCTCCCCCTCAACATGTGCATCGATATAAAATCCACAACTGGAGTCATCAGTCTTCAGATTTAACGTATTACATTTTGATCAATCAATCAGCACAAGCTTGATGTAACCACCGAGCTCCTCCTCTACATATGCATCAATATCAAACCCGCAATCGAGGAAAAACATCCAATTCAGGGTTTACCGATAATCAATTCAATTTACTTGTGCTAAATCAGAATTTATCTAAATTGTCATTTAATCATCAAATCTGATATTTTCATATTAACTTTAATCATCATGGATTTATCCAAAACGTCATTAATCATCAAAACCTAGATACTAAGATCTACCTAGATCCAACAGAGGCTTGGGTTGGCGGCGAGAGCTCCTCCGGTAGCTCGTCGGGGAAGAAGATGGCAAACACGAGAGCTAAGTTAGGAGGGTTGCTAGTGTGGTGTGGAGTGCTCTGGGCGAGGGGGTTTATATAGCCAGGGGCTGGGCCCTCGGTAGTTGCAGCAAATCGAGAGGGAGATGCTCGACTGACGCCGGAGCAAGATCGAGGCGGCGTTGGGACACGGCGGTGGCCCTGCTAGAGGAGAAAAATCGCATGAAATCCGGTTTGGCAGAACGACGGGATGGCAAGCTTCGGCATGGCGGCGAAGTGGCACAAAAGTTCTGACAGCAGTACCCACACGCGCCCGAACGGCGTTGCTGGCGGTCACCGGTCGTCGCCACGGTGGAGCTCTTTGGCGCGACGCGGACACCACGCGCGGACACGTAGGACACGGCCGTTGCTGAAGACAAAACTGGGCGGCGGTGAACCTTGAGCTGGCGGTTCACGGTGAACAGCAGCAGCTGTGGTCGAGGTGACCTCTGGTCGTGGTCATGCACGGGCTCAGCCCTGGTCGAGGTCGAATATGGGGCCCGGGACTAATCCACGAAGTTTGGACTAATTTGCGAGGATTCTCTTCGGGATTTAGGACCTGTTTGAAAATTTGGCGATTTGGATGGCTGATTTGAAATCTGACTTTGCAGATGAGTGCCACCAAAGCACTTGAACTCATCTAGCAGGAAGAACGGCAAAATATGATAAAATCTCGTGGTTTTGACAAAAATCGAAAATAGGGTAAACAGGGTAATTAGGGTTTGAAATTTTTTGGTGGGACTGAAACTAGGGTTTCGGTTGAGATTTTTGAGTTCTTCCAGAAGGGAAAAACGTTCAGAAAAGTGAAGGGAAGACAATCATTGGATCAGATCGGAATTTGGAGGTCATCTGAGACTTTTAGCCTTTTTGGGCTTTTGACAATTCAGAAAGCACTAATCTGAAATGCTTTTGGACTAAAAAGCGAAAGTGATCTGGAAGATGAAGTTTAGCTGCCAGCTTTTTAAGTTAAGGTAGAGGCACACCTAAGATCATGATTTTGAGATAAGAGATCAAAACAGGGTTGAGACATCTGGGATTTCAATGAAGATATGCTGACTAGCAAGTAGAAAGGATAGCAAAAACTGGGATGTTACAACCTGTCCCGGGCGCCGCCTTTTGCCAGGGGACAAAGCCCCAGGTGCTTGTCCCAGGCGCCGCCTTTTGCCCGGGGACAAGGCGCCCCGGTGGCTTGTCCCGGGTATTGCCGTCCTTCCGGAGACAAGAGTCCACAGTTGATGGTCAAGTGCAGGTCACGTGAGGAGCGCCTCGGGAATCAGCGAACACCTGTCAAGCATCCGAGGTGTCTGATCGGGAGAAGGACGTTGCTACCCTTCGATCCAACGGTAGCAGGCAGGGTAGTTTAGTCTTTTTGCCATCTTTTGGGGCTATAAAAGCCCTTGTACACCTCTTGTAAAAGGGGATTTTTACTCATTATTATTTAGAATAGACAATCTCACAGGTGTGCTCCGGAGCCTCTCTCCCCCGAGAGAGCTTCCCCAGCCGACTCCGATCAGGAGCACGCCGACAGGACAGGGCCCCCACCGGGACCCGAACCTGTATAAATCCTCGTGTCATTTGTTGCGCTTGCCAGAGGGGGGAGGACCGGTCACCCGGTCAGCCCGCGTCGTATTTTCTTCGCTAGGATCGTCCACAAAACCTGCCGAGGTATTCGCAATACCACGACAGTTGGCGCCGTCCGTCGAGACTCGTGACGAGATGCCATGGTTCCCCCAAGAACGAGGGCCCGCGCCCTTCCCGGTTGTAACGCCCTGAGTTAGGGGTGAAAATTTATTTTTTCATAAATAGCATGCATGCATGTATCTGTAGTAATAGCCAGATCAGTTTCTATCTCAAGCCCTGAAATCTCCAAAATCTATCCTGTGACCTCAAATGAAGATCAGATTGTTCAGATATGATCTATCAGTTACTTTGAACTTAAAAGCCTTCAGAACCTAGATCCAATTCTATCCCTAACTCTCAGATTTATCAACTCTTCTGTTTTCGAAAACTGAAATACCTTCTATTACTTAAATACCCTAAGTTTCAGAAATACAGATTTAATCCGAATCTTGACCAAGTTCAGACCAGATTATTCCTGGAATATGATCATGGGTATGTCAATACCTTAATATAAAAAGTTGACAGCCATATTTCACCATCTAGACTCTTTTCACAAATCAGTCCAAGAATTATCGCAAAATAGTCCTTATCTGTTATTTGAAAATCCAAAAAGGCTAAAATCTCCAGATTAACTCCAAATTCAGAATTTCTTCGGCAAATCTTCTCAAAATGCTATTTGTCACAAGTTTCTCTTCTGTTCAAATTCCAAAATCTCATCCTAAGTACCAGAATTCAAAACCAAATGAAATTCAGATTTCAATTACCCTAAATTACCCTATTTTCAGTTTGTATCAAAAACTATTCAAACGTATCATATTTTATCAAATATCATTGCCAATTAACCTGTTGAATATAATCTACCAGATTAGTGAAATCAAATTCAGAACAGACCTTCCGAATCATTAGATTTACAGATCAGTCCAAGACTCAAAGAATTGAAATTGCAAATGAATCCATTTTCGACCAGGTCAACAGCAGCATTCGACCAGGCCGTTTGCTGTATGCGACCAGGACTCGCCGTGGGTTCTTGCGCCGTGCACGTTCGCCGCCGGCCAAGCTTCGCCGCACTTGTGACCGTGCATGCCAGTACGCACGTGTCCTTGCCTCAGCCGTCACCGTGGCAGCGTCGTTGCTACGTCGACGACCAGCGTTTGCTCCCGCGCGCGATCAGCAGCAACTTTGTCAGCAATCCATCGCCACGTAGCCTCGCTGCGCCAGTACTTGTCGCCACCGCTTGCTACAAGCTTCGCCAGGTCCCGATGAAGCGACATTGTGATCTGCTGAAGGCTTGTCGCCGTCGCATCACCGTTCTTCGCTGTGTCTTCGTCGCTGATGTCCAGCACGCAAGCAACCTCATCACCAGCAGTCAATCACTTCACTGCTCCCTCCTTGCAAGCTTCGCCTGGTCTATTTAAACACCACTGTGTGCAGCAGCTTCTCCACACTTCACCAGAAACCAGCCAAGTTCCAGAATTTGCTGTTTTCGTTTTCTTCTCCGGCGAGCCGTCGAGGAGGCTCACGGTGCCAGCGCTCTACACTTAATTTCCTGCCAAATTAACAACATCAGTGAGTTCCCCTACTCATCCTCTCTGTGTGATAGCATTTAATTGTTCTCCGGTGGACTCTAACGCCGATGATCGCCGGAAATGGCCGAAAGTCGAAGATGCCCTGTTCCGGCAATGCTGGCCAATCTACTCCGAATTAGCCCTCGATCCTGTAAACAAAATTGATCAGTGGGTTATTTCAAGCAAGCCTGTAAGCTTAGAATCCCTAATTAAACATCATTCGAAGCTTTTCTCTAAACCGAGCTTCACCAGAAACCGGCGATCGTCGCCAGGCTTCTCCGGTGATCCTCCGGTCAATTTGATGTTACCAGAAGCTTCCCTATACCTCCTAGATACTCTCCAAGCAAGGAATTTAGTTCTCTCAGGCCTGTAGCAGAAACCCCCAACTGGCAGTGTCTCTTCTCCGGCGACGATGATCGGAAAAGTGATCCCGGCCATTTCAGCCCTCGAAACCTTGTCATTTAGATGTGCTCTAGTCTCCTGAGTATTTTTGTCTTCTAGCCCGACACCTAGATCGGCCTAGATTGGAAGTTACAGCCATGCCAAGATCTTGTCCAGAACTGCTCCAGTGCAGCCAGTTCATCTCTGTTCATCATCAAATTTCTTGCTTTCCAGTCATTTCTTGCCCTAGATCCTATTGACTTAATTGTTCCTGTTACTCAAGCCTACCTCCCAGACAAAGTGGTGCATCATTTGGAGCTCCAGATCAAAAGTTATGCTAAGCCCTAGTTTTTGGCATTGTCAGCTCTATGCCAGAGCTTGTCAGCCAGTGGCATTGACCTTATTTACCCACTTCTGGTTGTGTAATTTGAAAATCACTTTGTCCACTAAATTTGTAGAGTTGTGATCTACATTTTATTCTACTACCACAAGTTGAGATAACCCCTCTATCATTCATCAACCCTATGTCGATGCTTTGAACCGAATGTCGACCTAAAGACGTTCGCTGTTTTTGAGCGAACCAGTCGCAACCTTGATATCATTCTGATATTTTGAGACATTTGGAACCTTGTAAACCTTTGACAGCTAATCTTAACATTGGTCTCCTTAACTTAACCCTAAACAGCCTCTTAACCCAATCATTTCAGAATCATCAAGACTTCATCTTTGCATCATTGCATATAGTATAATAATGTATTGAAAAGATTATGATTATTGGTTGTTTGTTTGATTGGAGAGCAGATCAAGAGCCCGAGTTCGAGGACTTCACTGTGGATCCGACGTCGACTGCTGTATTTTACGACGCGGAAGGCAAGTCACATCCTTGGTCATCTTGAACCTATATTTTAAATGTTGCTATAATATAACCTTGAATATAGGCAATATTGCATGTGAAAGATTGAGAATGGTTGATTTATGAATTGGCTGTACTAGACTGGTTATCGGTGAAATGTGAAATAAACAAGTTTTGAGCCATGAACTATTATATGTATTTATATACTTATATTCATGAAATAAAACCCCTAGCCGTGACCAGAAAAATGGTATGGATGGCTGTAGCACTGGAGGTGCTAGACTGCAAAGGAATGCAGGCACTGAAGGTGCAGGGTTGTGGATGGTCTGGTCACTGGCATATAAGGACTAGAACCTTGTGTTGTGCGTCTAGTGGCATGAACAACGTGCTAACCGCAAGCCTGGTATGGGACAGGCCTGAACAAGTAATTATGTGGATCGCACATGAAACCCCTGCATGAGATGTGTTGTGATGCACGATAAACACGGAGCGCGGCTCCCACACATATCACTGAAGGTGATCAAGCACGCTGACCCAGTAATGGGAATAAGCAATGGGGTGGAGGTTTGGATACAACCTGCCACAACTGTGCCTCGCTGAGAGCCACAGGGTCGGGGGTGAATTGTGAGTAAAACATAACAAAAGTTCTTGTTATTTCCACCTTGCCGCTCACAGTATGAAGTGAGTCAGGGGTCCAATCATTTTGTTATGATAGGAAAGGTTTGAAAGTGGAATATCTTGCGGGTAAATTGGTACCTCTCTGCAGAGTTAAAAATGTATTCGAATACTCCGAGCTCCCGGGTTTTATAGGAGTCTGCTGCGGTGGATTAAATCCACGGGGTGTGACACAAGTACTATTTTCTAAATAAAATATGTTTAAATCAAGATTACCCAAATGACATGTGTTGTCATGATAAGGAGTGCTGCCGTGGGCTGTCGTGTGTCGACGTGTCGCGGTAGTGCTATAATCTAGTGAACATGATTGATAATGTTATATTATGAAAAGTGCTGCCATAAGATGAGATGAGAAAGGAAAAGACTATTTTACAAATATCCATAATTCTTGACTAGTCTAGGTTCATATCATCACTACTATATGTACTTACTCTTACCTATGACTTGCTGAGTACGTAAGTGCTCACCCTTGCAACATTCAACTCAATAGATGGAGCCTACTTTGACCAAGATGATGGCACGGAGAATTACGTGGATCCAGAAGGAGGAGAATCAGTTCCGCCAGAGCCCTGAAGTGTGTTGTTCTGCCGTCAACTTCTTTTGTGGGAGGGTCACCTATCTTCTGCTGTGTAGTTAAATATTTTGTTAAACCCTGAATGCCTTGCAGGCATTGTAATCCTCTTTATGTAATATTAAGGCCAGCAGGCCACACTGCTTAATATTTTGTGAGTACTCTGTTGCAATGTAATATACTCCTGTGTTTGACTCATCCTGGGAAGTCAAAGGGTTGTGGTTGAGACTAGCTGCAGCGAGCTAGGTCTCTACAGGAGTAGTCGTTGTCCCAGTCTCGGGGCGCGACACCGGTGACACCAACCCCGGTCACCCGGCACCACCCGTCCAGGATACAACCGTCCCGGCGCTTCCGCCCGGAGGCGGCCAGACCCAGGTTCCACCTCCCACCTTCCCTCTTAATTTCTGTGGTTCGACCTCCGGGTCAGTCCCGGTGACCGCGGTAGCCTCGGCCGGGACCAGTCTCCCCCCGACGGATCCCCCGGCTCCCCGGGACGCCTTGCTTGAGTCTTTAGTGGAGGGCCAGCTGCGCGCCCAGCGCTCCATGGATGAGCTGCTCCGCGTATTGGCGCGGCCACCGACCCCCACATATCCACAGTATCCATACTTGGGGGCTATGCCCCCGTTTATGGGTCATCCGGTGGCCCCTCCGGTCTCCGGAGGCCAAGCCACCACATAAGACCCCGCCGGGGGGTACCCTCCCCCGGCGGGTCATCAGTCCGGCGCCTTCCCGGCGCCGGGAGCCTTCTCGATGGCGCAGGGTTGCTTCATGCCCGGGCCTTTCGCGGCGCCGGGAGGATACCCTATCCCGGGCCCATTCCCGGTGCCGGGGGCCTATTACATGCCGGGGGTTTTCCCTACGCCGGGAGCTAGTCCCGCCCCACAAGTCGCGTTTACCGCCCCGGGGGAGGTCGACAGAGTAGCTCCCGTGCCACGACGGACCTCCCCCCGCAACGGCGCCCCGGTTCTGGACGTCACCCTGGGGCCTCCCCCTTCGCCGGTTCCGGATAATACAGGGGTTCCCCCTTTCCTGTTCCGGTTGTCACCACGGGGGCCCCCACCTCTTCGCTTCCGGATAATACAGGGGTTTCCCCCTTTCCGGTCCTGGACGTCGCCTCGGGGGTCCCCCTCCCAGCTCCGGATGATACAGGGGTTTCCCCCTTTCCGGTTCTGAGCGTCTCCGCACGGGGCTCTCCCCTGCCGCCCCCGGTAGTGCCCGGGCCGGTAGCTACAGTGCATGAGCTCCCTCCTCCCCCGGGGCCGCCCCCAAGGGTGCCTCCGGTGAACCAGGTCTGTTTCTCCCGGGAGGAGGTCGAGCGAACGCATACGGCTAAGTCCGGGGAAGAGCTTCCCCCGGGTCGTGGACGCAGGGAGCTTCACTCCCGCACCGGCCGGGGAAGAGACGCGCCGAAGAGCCAACCTTTCCTGGAGAGATCCCGGACGTCTTCGAACTCAGTCCCGGCCCAGAAGAAAAGCGTCGGTACCGCCACGCCGGCAGGCCTCTTGGGCCACTTCCCAACTCCGAAAACGAGGGCGCATCCCCTGTCAAAGGAGACAGCGACCGGGACTCCCCTCGGGAAGTGCAGGGGGCTAATCAGCCGCTGTGCCGCAGACTTTGGTGCATTCGATGGCCGCGGCCTTATCGCCCGCCGCACATCGAGCACTACAATGGTGAGGCCGACCCCTATAAATTTGTGTAGGTATATTCCACATCCATCTCGGTGGCTGGGGAGGACGAGACGGTGCAATGCAATATCTTCCCCCTCTACCTCACCAGAATCGCTCGCTCCTGGTTCTACAATCTGAAGGCCGGCTCCATCAAGTCTTTTGCGCAGCTCAAACGCGAGTTCTGCGTGAACTACCAGGGGAACTACGTGCGTCCCCTGGATTCTTCGCAGCTGTATACAGTCCGGCAGAGGATGGGGGAGACTATTCGCAGTTTCTTCAAGCGCTTCACTCAAATTAAGAGCAAAGTAGCTCACGTCCCCGACTCTACGGTCATAGAGGCGTGCAAGAGCGGGATCCTCCCGGGAGAGCTCCACCGGAGGCTCTCCCAAAGCTGCCCCCCTCCGCCGACCACCTCTTCAACGTACTTGAGAAGTACGCTCTGGCGGAGGAGGACGACCTCTGGAAGAAGAACCAGGGGGCCCCACCCCCACCGACCGGGGGGACAGGGACCCCCTAAAATGCCCTAAGCAGGGGGGTCGTAACGAGTCACGGCCTCCGGACACTTTTTCCCTATAGGGCGAACGCGGCTCGCGCGACGCCCCGAGGGGCAATCACCCCTTCCCCAAGCCGAAAGGCCCCAGGGGAGGGCAGTCATCCCGCGGTCGGGAAGGCCCTGGGACAGGAAGCAAGGAAGGACCATGGTGCACCTTCCACAAGTCCATTACCCATGCCACCCGGCAATGCCATCAGCTGTTGCAGCAGTTCGCGGCGTTCCTCGACCAGCTTGGGCAGGGGGGAGTCCGGCCTCCTTGCCCCCTCAGCCGGCTTTACCGGCCCTTCCTGCTCCCACGGGGGGACAGCAAGGACGAACGCTAGAGGGGGAGCCATCAGAAACTCTCCCCTTCCAAACTTCCCAGAGGTGTGTCAACGTCATCATGGGAGGGTCCACTTCCGGGTGGGACTCCAAGCGTCAGCGCAAGGAGTACGCGCGCGAGGTAAAGGTGGTGGGGGTGCTGCATACGTCTCCGCCACCCAAGTGGTCGGACGTCCTTCTCACCTTTACGGCGGAAGAAGCGCGTGGGGTTCGCTTCCCGCATGACGACGCGCTAATCGTCTCCGCCACCATCTACAACTGTCACTTGGCCCGCATCCTCGTGGATGGCGGGAGCTCTGCCGATGTCCTCTACCTAAAAGCCTTCAGGGAGATGCAGGTGGATGAGAAGCTCTTGCAGCCCGCAATGGTGCCCTTGCAAGGGTTCGTCCTGGGGAAGGCGATCCACCCCGTTGAGAAGGTGGATCTCCCCATGACGTTCGGCACCCCGGAGAACTACCGGACTGAGATGGTCCGGTTTGATGTGGTTGACCTCCCCTCCTCCTACAACGCGATCATGGGGAGGACCACGATCAACCGCCTGGGAGGGGCCATCCACCAAAACTAACTCTACATGAAGATCCCCGGGCCTCACGGCGTGATCACCACCCGGGGAGACCAAGACATGGCCCGAACTCTATACGAGCGCGCCGCCGCAATGATCGGGAGCGTCAACATCATTAAGGCCCCGGGGGGGGGGGGAGGCCTCTCCCCAGGAGTCAGACGTCGCCATGATACCTCCCGGGAGGCCCCTCCCCAAGCCGCGTCCGGAAGGGGGCCTTTGGAAGATCCAGTTGTCCCCGGACGACGGGGACAAGACCGTCAGAATCGGGGCGAAGCTCCCCGACGAGCATGCAGAGCAACTCGCGGCCTTCCTGCGTGAAAACTCTGACATTTTCGTGTGGAAGCCCTCCGACATGCGGGGCGTCGCCCGGGATGTCATCGAGCACAAGCTCGCGGTGACCCCCAGTCACCCCCCAATCAAGCAGAAGCTAAGGAAACTCTCCCTTAAACGCCAGGAGGCGATTAAGGTAGAGATTGCCCGACTCCAAGAGGCGGGGTTCATTCGGGAGGTCTTGCACCCCAAGTGGCTCGCGAACCCCGTCCTCGTGAAGAAGTCGAACGGCAAGTGGCGGATGTGCGTGGACTTCACCGACCCCAACCGCGCCTGCCCTGAGGACAACTTCCAGCTCCCGCGAATTGACCAGTTGGTCGACTCTACCGCGGGGTGCGAGTTGATGAGCTTCCTGGACGCCTACTCGGGCTACCACCAGGTCCGGATGGCGGAAGGGGATGAGGAAAAGACGAGTTTCATAACTCCCCTCGGAACCTTCTGCTACGTCCACATGCCCTTCGAGCTGAAGAATGCGGGACCGACCTTCCAGCGACTAATGACGCTGGTGTTCAAGGACCAAATCGGTCGGAACATCGAAGTCTACGTCGACGACGAGGTCGTCAAAAGTCCCCGCGCAACCGCCCATGTCGACGACCTAGCAGAGACCTTCCACAACCTCCGTACATATGGGCTGAAGCTCAACCCAGAGAAGTGCGCCTTCGGCGTGCGCGGGGGGAAGCTCCTGGGCTTCCTTGTGTCCCAACGGGGCATAGAAGCAAACCCCGAGAAGATCGGAGCGTTCCTGGACATGCCCCCGCCGCGCTCGGTCAAGGAAGTTTAGCGACTCGCCGGCCGCTTAGCCGCTCTAACCCGCTTCGTCTCGCGGTCGGAAGAATGCGGCCTTCAATTTTTCAAGATCCTCCGGGGGCTCCAGGGATTCCGCTGGACCCCTGAGGCCCAGGAAGCCTTCGACGACCTAAAGAATTACCTCACGAGCCCCCCAATGCTCCTGAGCCCATCTCCGTAGGAGCCCTTGCTCCTTTACCTTGCCATGACCCCAATCGCCATAAGCGTGGTATTAGTGAAGGAGCAAGATGGGCAGCAGCGTCCTATGTACTACGTGAGTGAAGCCCTCCAAGGGGCCAAAACACGGTACACGGAGATGGAGAAGATCTACTACGCCCTCCTGATGGTGTCTCGGAAGCTTCGTCATTACTTCCTGGGGCACCCCATCACTGTCCCATCGTCCCTCTCCTTGGGGGAGGTGCTACGAAAGAAAGAGGCCACCGGCCAGATCGGGAAGTGGGGGGCCGTTCTCGCCCCCTTTTCCCTTTCCCTCACGGGGTGCTCCGCCATCAAGTCACAGGTCCTCGCCGACTTTGTGGCAGTGTGGACTACTGCCTCCGGGCTCGGGGACGAAGGCCTCCCCGCGTCGCCCCGACGCAACGACCATTGGACACTCATGTTCAATGGCTCCCTGTGTCTCGCTGGGGCTGGTGCGGGAGTAGTCCTCCGGAGCACCGAGGGGAGGGAACTCGGGTACGCGGCGCGGCTCGAGTTCCCCGCCACAAACAACATCGCCGAATACGAGGCTTTGCTCCTCGGGCTGCGCCTTGCGTGCTCCCTGGGGATTCTATGCCTCCTAGTGAAAGGAGACTCACATCTCGTAGTTTGCCAAATGGACAAGTCTTACTTGTGCCATGATGCAAACTTGAGCCTTTACTTGCAGGAGGTGCGCAAGATGGACAGGCACTTCGACAGCCTCAAAGCCCGGCATATCCCATGAAGGGACAATGACCGGACCGACGCCTTAGCCCGGGCGGCCAGCGCACGGGAACCGCTCCCCAAAGGGGCCTTCCTAGAGATTATCGCGAAGCCCTCGGTGACCTTCCCGGACGCGGGCGATGAGCCCCGCGTCCCAGAAATCACCGAAATCACCCGGACTTCGTCCTGGATGGACCCCCTTATCTCCTTCATCAAGGGGAAGGGGGACCCTCCCAACGAGAACGAGGCTCAGCGTCTCCGGGCCAAAGCCCAGAAATACCTCCTATTGGAGGAGAAGCTCTGCAAGCAGGGGGCTTCCGCCCTGCCCCGTTGCCTCCCATGGCCAGAGGGACTCCGGCATCTCGAAGACATCCACGCGGGGAGCTGCGGCTCTCAGCTATCCCCGCGCGCTATCGCGGCCAAGGCTCTTTGTCAGGGCTTTTACTGGCCGACGGTAATGCGCGACACGCAAGACCTGGTCTCCGCATGTGACGCTTGCCAGAAGATGGCCAAGGGCTCGAACCTCCCCCCCGTAGCGCTGCAGACTATCTCCATCACTTGGCCCTTTGCATGCTGGGGGATGGACCTCCTAGGGCCCTTCCCCCCAGCGCCCGGGTGCTACAAATATGCAGTGGTCGCGATTGACTACTTTACTAAGTGGGTAGAGGCTGAACCCTTGGCCAGCATTACGTCCCGTGCGGTACAGCGGTTCTTCTCAAAAAATGTCGTTTGTCATTTTGGTGTCCCCTGGGAAAAATCACTGTCGATAACGGGACCCATTTCAACTCGGCATATTTCCAGGAATTCTATGAAGGCCTGGGGCTCACCATCCACTTCACTTCGGTGGCCCATCCCTAGAGCAATGGGGCCGTCAAAACGGTCAATGGCGTGATCCTACAAGGGTTACGCCGACGACTCGAGCAAGCCGCTTCCAAGCGGGGTGCATGGGCAGAGGAGCTCCCTAGTATCCTCTGCTCTATGCGCACGACTCCAAGCCGGGCAACGGGACGTACCCCCTTTTCCCTGGTATACGGGGCCGAGGCAGTCCTCCCCCCGAAGATTGGCTTTCAGTCGCTGCGAGTCGAGCTCCAAGATGGAGCTACGATTGTGGCGTACCAAGCCAATGAAGCCAATCAACGACAAGAGGTCGACCTCGTGGAGGAGGAACGCGACCGAGCGCTCCTCCACCACGGCATCTACGAGCTCGAAATGGCGTGCGCATACAACCAGCGCGTGTGCGAGAGAGCTTTTCACCTTGGGGACCTCGTCCTCAAGCGCGTCACGGACCCCCAAGCCCAGGGCAAGCTCTCCCCCAAATGGGAGGGCCCCTACAGGATCTCGGCGGTCCTGGGCTCGGGGGCTTACAAGCTCTCCAACCTTTAAGAGCAGGAACGGAAGCACACGTGGAATTTGCTTTTACTTCGCAAGTTTTATGTCTAGCCTGCATGGGCTCGTCCCATCCCCAGGAGCGATTACGCCGGAGGGGGAAGGGGGACCTTGTACTCACTGTCCCCTCCCTAGGCGCGATCGCGCCGGAGGGGGGGACATTGGAATCATCGTTGCCTCCCCCTTCGCGATTTCACGAGGGGAGCCGTTGTATTTTGGCTCGTTATTAATGCAAATGGATTTTTATTCAACCCTGTCTCAATGCAGGTTTTTTACATTACCGTCTCTCACGGCGATGTCCTCCTCGCGAGGATGCCTTCCCCGTGAGGAAGTGGGCTATCATGACCCAACAAGTCCCTACAACGGGAGTTCCACTCCCGTAGGGCGGCTTACGATCACCCCTCGTGGACTGAGGGTGTAAGCGCCAACCTGGTCCTCAAGGACCGCAGTAACAAGTCAATTTGGGAGACTAGTCCCCTACCCAAACACTCAGACCCATCATCGGGAGCATCCTCCTCTGGGAGTCAATTGTCTCCTTAGTGAGACGAAGTTCTTGGATTTTTTTTGGAGATATTATCCCTGGCTCACCATTTTCACAACGACCGGATGGTTGTCTCCTGGAAAAATGACCTCCGGAAATTACGTTTCGGATTTTCTTGGATGTCTTTCCTCGGAGACCTTATTCTGGGCTCCCCCTTTTCACACCGACCGGAGAGTTCTCCCAGAAAAATTTCTTGGATTTTCTCGGACGTTTTTACCCAGAGGTCTCCCTCCTTGGATTTTCTCGGACGTCTTTTCCCGGCCTCACCGGAAATTTCGTCTCGAATTTTCCCGGACATTTCTTCCCGGAGACATCATTCCCAGCTCCCCGTTTTACGGCGACTGGAGAGTTCTCCAGGAAAAATCTCCCGGAAAAATTGAAAAACTTGGAAAAATTCTTAACCAACGAGTCTCCTTCCCGGGAGCTTTGTCACCCCCACAGCGCACGGAGCTACCCTCTGGCCCGCTGTGGAGGGCGGGATAAGGAGCCCCTGGGGATCACACCGTTCTGGACCTTGAAAGATAAAGGGCAAATTTAGCTCTATTAAAAAAATCTCAAAGCAAACACTCCACTTTATTGATCATTCAAACGGAGGACATCTTCCCCCTCCGGTGGGCATCACTACATCGGATAGGATACAACCCGGATTATAACCGGGAAAGTCTACGTCCTAAAGCACCTACGCCTAATAATCCCGGAGACCTTCCGATAGCTCCCGGTTCACGTCCCGGTACAAGCCACGTATGCGGCACTGAGCTTCCCGGAGCAAGTCCTCGGGCCAATACTCGTAGCCCGCCGGTGGAAGTATCCGAAGAGGGGGAATCATTCGGGACCCCATACGTGGAGGGGATAGTTCAGCGCGATGATTATCAAAGTTATCCAGGTGTCACTATGGATGCCATCGCAACCGGATTGGCTCCCGGAGAATGCCCCCGCTGCGTTCCAAGGAGAAGAGACTCAACAAGATTAAAGCGGCCTGAGCGTCCCCCAGGCGGCACCCGCCGGGGCTCAAAGGCCTCGCCCCCGAGGAATCTCTCTGAGACCTTCGCCCGGGAGCAACCTCCCAGAAAACCTGGAACATTGCACTCATACACTTAGAAAAATTTCAATTTCAGTTGGATTCGAAATATTTTCATACAAGTGTCCGGGGCTTCCTCTAAGAATCTACCGGGAACAAAAAACCTAAAAAAACAAAAAGGGGTCCTATCTAGACCCGGAGGGAGGCCCATACTTGGTCATCGCCGTCCTCCCCCCAGGGGGCTCCGGCCGAAGCCAGTGCATCCGCTCCCGGAGGGGCCGGTGCCGGGAACCTCGCCCGGATGATTCGGTCGTAGAAGCCCCCGGCAAGCTGCTCCACCTCCCGGCGCGAGGGCTAAAAAAACTACGGAAAGCTCCGGGCGATGCGGGCCCCAATTGCCCCGGGTGCCCACCCCCCGGTGCTCCACCAGCCCAGCCGCGGCTGCCACCACGGGGATTGCCCGGCCTCACGCCCGGGCATCAGCAGCATCCGGTATCACAGAGACTTGTGCATTGAGAAAACGCACAGCCTCCGTGAGAGTCGCCGGGGCCGCCTCGGAGCAGCTCCCGGAGCCTAGGCTCACGCCAAGCCCCTCGAGGGCTGAGCGGATGGAGCGGCCCGCGTCCGTCACCTCTCGGACGCTCGAGCCCTCGAGCTCCTGGAGGGCATCCTCCTTCGCCTTGGCCTCCCTCCGGAGCCGGTCGTTGGCGCTCTCAGAGGCGTAGATTTGGGCCCGGACCCGGGCCAGCTCCCAGAGCGCATCGTCCTGCTGCTCCTGGTAGGCAGCGGCCGAAGCGCCATTCGAGCCCCCAGGTAATGGCCGCCCCCTACAAGCTCAAGAGTTAGAAAAAATTCGAGTTGGGGGGGCCAAAGGAAAACACCCACCGGCTGGGGGAGGTACCTGGATTTGGAGAGATTGAAGCTACCAAAAATGCTCGCGGAGTGTCCCTTCCGAGATGTAGGCCTGGACCTTCCGGGTCTGCAGCCTCTCGGCGTAACGAACGATCTCCCCCGCGGAAAGCAGGGGGGTCTCCCTCCCGGCGCCAGATCCGTCGCGGCCGACAACAGGCCCCAGACATGAGTCGCCGGGGTAATGTGGACCGGGGTGGCAGTGGCCGGCGTCTTCGCCGCCGAGGATGTGGCCTCAGAAGAGGTAGCCGAGGAGCTCTCGGAGGGGGTCCCTCCCGGGGTGGGATCAGGAGCCCCTTCCCCTTCCCTGGCCGCGGGGCCCCCGGGACCTCATAGACCGAGGGGCTCCCCCCCTCGTCTACCGGCCACTCTACACGCGGGTGCGCGGCTTCCACGAACCAGACCTTCGGCCTCTCCGGCTCCAGTGGCGCCGGGGCCACCGGGAGAGCTATCGCCGAAGGTGGCGAGGGGGCGTAATCCGCCGAATCGGACGCCCTCCCGCTGACGGCTGGTTCCTTCCCCCGAGCCTCATGGGGCTCTCTGGGGAGGGGGCGTTGTTTCCTTCCGGGCCGGCGCCCGTGCGCGCCCGGTCCCGGAGGTCTCGTCCTGGGCCTACACCGGCGTGGAGCCCGGTGTCTTCGATGGACCAGGGGCTTTATGAGCCTTGGCCTTCTTCGGCTCAGAGCCCCCGGTAGCCTCCCTTCCCCTGTTGTGGGAGCCGGGGTGGGGAGGGGCTTTCTTTCCAGTGGCCTTAGCCCGAAGGCCTTAGTTACCAGGTTCCAGGGAGGGCCGTCCTGCATGACGCTCACGATGTGCTCGTGCTCGTCGGCGTAGTAGCTCCCGAGGAGGTTCTCCGCCTTCTCCCGGGCCGCCTGGTACGGCCGGACTGCGAAAGGTAAGAGTTAGAAAAATTTAAACGAAACGGACTAAGTCATCGGGAACTTACGTCAGGTCACCGGCTTCTGCGGGGGCCGTTGGACCGGGCAGATCCCGATCCCCCTGCTCCCGTGCCAGAAGGGGGAGATCTTCAGGAGCGTCAGCTCGTCGGTGGCGTCCCGCATAGAGCGGACGCCCCGGGATGCGATGACCTTGCCAAGGAGCTTTAGCTCCTGCTCCGTCCACACCGGGGGCTTCGGGGCGGACGACTGGCTGTAGGTGGGGGCCTCCGAGGAGTACACTACCTCATCGTCCCGGACCCGGAGGTAGAACCACTTCCGGATCCAATCCCCCCAGTTGTCCCGGGAGGCTGCCACCGGGTACTCAGCTACCAGGGACGGTAACAGCAGAATCATCACCGAGCCAAAGCGGGACTTTGGCCCTCCCTTGACCAGGTGGGAGCTCCTCGCCGCCGGCTCATAGAAGTAGCGGAACGCCCGGAGCGTGGGCTCCCGTCCGGTAGCCGTCTCGAAGAGCCATATGAAGAGGCCCATCCGGATGATGGCATTCAGCGTGAGGTGGTTCAGTGCCACCCCATACTTCTTCAGACACTCCCGGAGCAAGGGATGCACCGGGAGCCGGAGCCCCGCCTCGAGGAAGGCCTCAAGGCCACGACCTCTCCTGGCCTGGGGCGGGGGGCTCCGTCTTTCTTCGCCGGGATCTGGACGTCCCCGTCCACGACGATCCTCCGGTTGACCAGGGACTCCAAGTCCCCGGTCGTGAACTCGGAGGCCCAGAGGAAGTGTGCAGTGACTTCCCCCAGGGGCACCTCCGCGGCCTTGGCTCAGCCCTTGGGTCCTATCAGATTTTATCGGTGGCTTAGGCTTCAGAAACTGGGGGGAACCTAAGGGTTCCGGAGGCTAAGCTTCCGGGAACTAGCTACTGGGGGAGGGCTACCGGGAGAGCTAAGGGCTCTAAAGGCTTCAAGGTTTGAGAGTTTGGAATGAGCTCTCCGGGACCCCCAATGCCCTATTTATAGAGGCCGAGCGTGGCCCCGATGGGCGCCACGTGGCCGTTTGTGGTACATTCGCGCCATTGGAATTCAAACAGTGCGCGGGAAATTAAGGGACGGGCACGCGAACGAGGCATCAGTTCAAACCACGAGTAGCCATTATGGCCGAACGGTGCGATCATAAGCGCACGGCATAGAAATCGAAGCGCCACGGCTCCAGTAGCTTGTCCCGGAGATTTTCTCGGTAACATGAACCATTCCCTCCGGGAACTCGAGCATCATCCCCAGAGTGCATGGGGGGTTGCTGTTGGGGGAAATCTCCTCGAGACTAAGTCCAGGTAAGAAGTTGCGCCATTTGCCCGGGGACAAAGCCCCCGGTGCCTATCCCGGGAGCCGCCTTGAGCCTAGGGACAAGGCCCTCGGTGCTTGTCCCGGGCGCCGCCTTTAGCCTAGGGACAAGGCCCCTGGTGCCTGTCCCAGGCGCCACTTTTCGCCCCGGGGCAAGGCCCCCGGTGCCTGTCCCGGGCGGCGTTGTTCACCTCGGGACAACGCCCCCGGTGGCTATCCCGGGCGCCGCCTTTAGCCCGGGGACAAGGCCCCCGGTGCCTGTCCCGGGCGCCGCTTTCGCCCCGGGACAAGGCCCCCGGTGCCTGTCCCGGGCGCCGCCTTTAGCCCGAGGACAAGGCCCCCGGTGCCTTTCACCCGGGGAGAAGGTGCCTGTCCTGGGCGCTGCCATTAGCCCGGGGACAAGGCCCCCGGTGCTTGTCCCGGGCGCCGCCTTGAGCCCGGGGACAAGGCCCTCGGTGCCTGTCCCGGGCGCCGCCTTGAGCCCGGGGACAAGGCCCTCGGTGCCTGTCCCGGGCGCCGCCTTGAGCCCGGGGACAAGGCCCCCGGTGTGATGAGGACATCACCCCTAACGATGCGTCCATTCTTCCAACACCCGTTGTGCAAGGACCAATAACAAGGGCACGTGCACGTCAACTAAATCACCAGGTGAGCTCGTTTCTTAGTACACGAGAGATTATTGACAAGAGCAAGTTACTACCTAATAATATTGTGCTTGTGCTCAGGAATCATGGTGTTGATCAGCGATGGTGTCACTTTGCACCAAGACGGGTCGGGAATCAAGTCTACCGCGAGCTGGAGTCCGGGTAGGCTATGGTGGAGCAGCCTGTGTTCAAATGGGCGTAGCAGATGCATACGAACTCCTTTTGGGACGCTCAAGTACATTACGGAGAAGCCCTCGATGAGACCTTTCCAACGGATCTGCTCCCACGTCCAAAATCCTTCTGAGTCAATCACAATCGTCGAAACAATTGGAGACCAGATTCTATTGGGCCGTGCGATGCTGCATCACCTGTCTATTGGGCCTCGGCCCGTGTATCCCGCGTGGGGGGTGCGCCCCAAACCCTAGATGCCACCCCTCTCGCATATGAAAACCTCGTAGCTGTCATTGTTAGACTAGGGTTTTTCTTAGAATTTTCTGCTGTCGCAGTTCGCCTTCTTTCGGTTTGTGGAACCCCAACACTTCGTGATCTTAATACATACTTGCAATTCGAGATTGCTTCTTCTGTGTTCTTGCACGTGTTCTCCGATTCACTTGCAGGAACAGGCCTTCGTGGCTTGGTCAACCGCGCCTCGGTACGGTTGATAATGAATGGAGTAGTGGTGTAGCGATTGCAGGCCTAGATCAGTTCTGGTCGAAAGTCAGATCGTCAACGTCGAGTCTCCACCAATCGAACTATCCCCTACGTGTCGGAAGATCGGGACCCCGTTCCTCATCAAGTGGTATCAGAGCTCCGGTTGCCCGTCAGGTATCTCGTATCGCATTTGTTCATTGTTCATCGTTTTACCCATCGTCCAGAAAAAAAAAAGCCAAAAAAAATTAGGTCATAGTCTTCCGCTGTCCAAACCACTTCAAGCCTTCGCAATCTTTGCTTTCCGTTAGCGTTGTTGAGTTTGTGTCCTTAGTTCATCGTCTGGTTGCTGGTTTAGATTTTGTTCGTAGTTCTGTCCATCATCTCCCCATTGCATCGTCCGTCCTACCACCACCGACATCCAGAAAACCAATTGAGTCCTACTCGGTTTGCCCCCGCTAGCCGCCTTGTGTTACTGTCCCGCTTCGCAAACCCTAGATAGGTCACAAACCGCCTTGTGTCAAACGCCCTGCATCGCTAGCCTCCCCTTTTTTCATCCCACCAACCCACCGTCACGTTCCCTACTTGCGAAACCGAAAGTTCGCATTGCCGAGAAACCTTGATCCGGAGCACCTTCACTAAAACAGCCATAACTTTTGCATCCGAACTCCGTTTGAGCTCCACGACCACTCGTTTCAAAGCTAACGAAAATTTACACTTGAACTTGACCACTTTGTCGACTTTGGCTAAATTTCAGAGGCCAAAATCCCACTGGAAGATCGAGTATCCGGCCCCAGAAGTTTTAGCACAGTTTTCAGAGCAAGCACCAGAATTTATATCGGCCACCCCTTACCTCCAAATTCAGGGGTACCTGCTTTGTTTCCATATTTCTGTGTTTCTAAACTTGAAAAAAATATCAGAAAAATCAAAAAAAAAATTTCAAAAAAAGAGGCAGCACACAGAAAAGAGCAGCGCAGTGAAAAAAAATTCCGCGGTTCGTACTTGCCATACTTGCTATCTTTGGGATCAGAATTGCTTCAATATTGATTGTCCTTGCTGTCATCTTGCTGTTTCCATTTGTTACCTTGTTGTCTTTGCTTGCTTGAACAGTTCTAGGGGCGCATTTAGGCCAGCAACACTAGTGGGTTCTTTGGACACTTATTCAACTTAGCATTCTGATTTCAATTATTGCTAACCTTTGCTACCATAACTGCCTTCCAAGCTCCACATACTTTCTATCAGAACAAGATTCGACCTTGCAATCGTTACACTTAAGCTCGTCACGATATCACGAACCAGCCACCGGTTGTACCTTCTGTAGAGTTGGTAAGAACCTTGCAAGAGCGTGGTAAGACACTTGAGAGGGTGTGAATCAACTTGTCTGAACCTGGTAGTTTGTAGGGATAATACTTCTTGTGTTTCTTCTACTTTCTACTATTCATGGCAGGATCTAATAAAGAGGACAATGAGTGTGTCCTTCATGCTAAGCTGAAAACCATGATGGAAGAGATAACCAAAGGTATTGAAAGATTGGAACGACGTGTTGCCCAGCTTGATGACAGGGTTCAGGTGATCGAGAACCGCCCACCTGTTGTCCAACAATAGCAAAATGATGCAGCCCAGGAGCACGATGATGATGTAGAGGGACATGTGGCACCTTGCAATGAACCCGCTATGCGACGTGCGGCACATGACTTAGAGCGCTTCAACCGAAATCTTCAAGGTATGAGAGGAAACAATGGTAATAATAACTATCGCAATGATGATCCATTTGCTAAAGTTAAGTTTACCGTACCTTCCTTTTCTGGTACATATGATGCTAAGGTGTATTTAGATTGGGAAATGGAGATTGAACAAAAATTTAACTCCCATCTTGTTCTTGAAATTCATAGAGTTAGACAAGCCACTAGTGAGTTCAAGGATTTTGCTATAATTTGGTGGAATGAACTAGTAAAGTCTAACGTACATTCTGGTACTTGGCATGATCTGAAGAGAAAAATGCGCGCTAGATTTGTGCCTCCTTCCTTTAAACGAGATTTGCGTAAAAAATTGCAACGCTTAGATCAAGGTAACAAATCGGTAGAGGAGTACTACCAAGAGCTTCAAATAGGCATGTTGCGTTGTGAGGTAGAGGAAACCGAGGAGGATAAAATGGCTCGTTTCTATGGGGAGTTAAGGCATGATATACAAAATATTATTGATAACAAGGACTATCATGATGTCAATAGATTGTTCCAGCTTGCTGTTTTGGGAAAAAAAGAATTGCAGGGACGACAACAGTGGCCACGGAGCAACTTTGGTAGTACCTTCACCCCAAGACAGGTGTCAACCAAATCAGAGCCACCTCCTGCTGTTCGGTCTACTGCCCCCTCGACCAGTAGGGCGCGTTCAGTAGCACCGTTACCACCGCCACGTACACCCGAGGTAAGCAAAATTTCTAATGTGCAGGCACCAGCGAAGTCGTCTTCATCTGTTGCCTCCACGGGACGTACAACAGGTATCATATGACACCATTGCAAGGGGATGGGCCATGTCATGAAGGACTGCCCAAGTCAGTGAGCTTACATTGCGATAGACGATGGTGGGTACGTTAGTGCTTCTGATGTTGAAGATGAATATGCTCTTGCAGCTAACCTTGCAGGTAATGTTGATGACGAATCCGAACATGATGATGATGGGGAAGCTTTGGGTACAGTAGCCACACAAGAATACCGGACCATCACTGTCCAGCGGGTCCTTAGTACTCAAATGAAGCAAGCCGAGCGAGCCCAACGCCACAACTTGTTTCAAATGTTCCTCGTCGTCAACGACTGGCGTGTCCGAACAATCATTGATGGTGGGAGCTGCAACAACTTGGTGAGGTCTAATCTGGTCAAGAAGCTTGGCTTGACCACACAACCACATCCCCAACCATATCATGTTCAATGGTTCAACAATAGCGGTAAGGTTAAGGTAACGCAAACCGCAAGAGTACCATTTTTCATTGGTTCATACCATGATGTTGCTGATTTTGATGTAGTGCCTATGCAAGCATGTTCACTTTTATTAGGCCGACCTTGGGAATATGACACTAATGCAACTCATCAAGGTAGAAATAATTGGTACACTTTCATGCACAAAGGAAAGAAAATAACCTTGCTTCCCATGACTCCATCTGAAATTGTGCATTTTGATAGGGAAAGACTTGAAAATGAGAAGAAAGAGAACACCACAGAATCTGAAAATCAGCAAGTAGCTAAAACTGTTTTTCCGCATAAGAGAGATAAGAATGTACCTGCTTCTAAGACTGAGGGAATTAAATTGAAGGGTGGTGTTTTGCTTGCTACAAAATATGATCTTGCTGAACCGTCATGCTTTGCTTTGATTTGTAAAGAGATCTTTTTTTCATTTGATGATATGCCTATCTCTTTTCCACCTGCTGTTACTAACCTTTTGCAGGAGTATGAAGATGTGTTCCCCGCTGAGGTGCCCCTGGGACTACCACCTATTCGAGGTATTGAGCATCAAATTGACTTGATCCCGGGAGCGACGTTGCCAAACCGTAATGCATATAGGACCAATCCAGAGGAGACTAAGGAAATTCAACAACAAGTCCAAGAGCTTTTGGACCGTGGGTACATGTGAAAAGCCTTAGTCCTTGTGCTGTTCCTGTTCTTTTGGTTCCTAAGAAAGACGGTAGTTGGCGCATGTGTGTGGATTGTAGAGCCATTAACAATATCACAATAAGGTATCATCATCCTATTCCTCGGTTAGACGACATGCTTGATGAGTTAAGTGGTTCTATTATCTTCTCAAAAGTTGACTTGCGTAGTGGGTACCACCAAATTCGAATGAAATTGGGAGACGAATGGAAAACTGCTTTTAAGACCAAGTTCGGTTTATATGAGTGGTTAGTTATGCCTTTTGGATTGACTAATGCACCTAGTACTTTCATGCGCTTGATGAACAAGGTCTTACGTCCTTTCATTGGTAAATTTGTGGTGGTTTATTTTGATGATATCTTGATCTATAGCAAGTCACTTTCTGAACATCTCGAACATTTACGTGCTGTTTTTAATGCTTTGAGAGAGGCACGTTTGTTTGGTAACCTCGAGAAGTGCACTTTTTGCACCGATCGAGTCTCATTTCTTGGCTATGTGGTGACTCCGCAAGGAATTGAGGTTGATGAAGCCAAGATCAAAGCTATCAAGAGTTGGCCGACTCCTAAAACGGTCACACAGGTGCGAAGCTTTCATGGACTTGCTGGTTTCTACCGCCGTTTCGTGAAGGACTTCAGCACCATTGCCGCACCATTGAATGAATTGACAAAGAAGGGCGTTGCATTCCATTGGGGACAACCACAAGAGGACGCCTTCAACCTTTTGAAAGAAAAGCTAACAAATGCACCATTACTCCAACTTCCAGATTTTGGTAAGACTTTCGAACTTGAATGTGATGCTAGTGGAGTTGGAATTGGCGGTGTGCTCATGCAAGAAGGTAAGCCTGTTGCATATTTCAGCGAGAAATTAAGTGGGCCTGCTTTAAATTACTCCACGTATGATAAAGAGTTGTACGCTCTTGTGTGAACTTTAGAGACGTGGCAACATTATTTATGGCCTAAGGAATTTGTTATTCACTCTGATCATGAGTCGCTGAAACTTATTCGCAGTGAAAACAAATTGAACCGTAGACATGCCAAGTGGGTAGAATTTATTGAATCTTTTCCTTACATCATTAAACACAAGAAAGGGAAAGATAATGTAATTGCTGATGCTTTGTCTCAGAGATATGCTATGTTGTCTCAACTTGACTGTCGAATTTTTGGACTTGAAACTATTAAATAACAATATGCTCAACATGCTGATTTCAAAGATGCTTTGATTAATTGCAAGGATGGGAGGGCTCGGAATAAATTTGTACTCAATGATGGGTTCTTGTTTAGAGCTAACCGCCTATGCATTCCAGTTGGATCCGTTCATCTTTTGTTGTTGCAGGAAGCTCAAGGAGGAGGCTTGATGGGACATTTTGGTGTCAAAAAGACGGAGGATGTTTTGGCCATGCACTTCTATTGGCCAAAGATGAGCCATGATGTTGAGCGCTTCGTGGCACGCTGCACCATGTGTCAAAGGGCAAAGTCACGGTTAAGTCCACATGGTTTGTATATGCCTCTTCCTACTCCTAGTGTCCCGTGGGAGGATATCTCAATGGATTTTGTTCTAGGTTTGCCTAGGACAAAGAGGGGGAGGGATAGTATATTTGTTGTTGTGGATCGATTCTCCAAGATGGCACATTTTATTCCTTGCCACAAAAGTGATGATGCCACTCACATTGCCGACTTATTTTTCGAAGAAATTGTTCGTTTGCATGGTATGCCTTCCACTATTGTTTTAGATCGCGACACAAAATTTTTGGGTCATATCTGGAGGACATTATGGAATAAATTGGGGACAAAGTTACTGTTTTCTACTACTTGTCATCCCCAAACTGATGGCCAAACGGAGGTGGTAAATTGCACCTTGTCCATAATGTTGCGAGCTGTTTTGAAGAACTTAAAGATGTGGGAGGAGTGCCTTCCTCATGTGGAGTTTGCCTACAACCGTGCGCTACACTCGACAACCAAGGTAGGTCCTTTCCAGGTAGTGTATGGTTTCAACCCTCGTGCTCCTATTGATCTATTGCCTCTTCCATCATCTGAAAAGGTCAATCTTGATGCTAAGAAACGTGCTGACTTTATTTTAAAACTACATGAAACAACAAAAGAAAATATTGAGCGAATGAATGAAAAATATCGCATTGCTGGTAGTCATGGTAGAAAGGAATTGATATTTACTCCTGGAGATCTTGTATGGCTACACTTACGTAAAGAGCATTTTCCTGAGTTAAGAAAGTCAAAATTAATACCTCGTGCGGATGGTCCATTCAAGGTGTTAGAGCGAATAAACAATAATGCCTACAAACTTGAGTTGCTTGCAGATTTTGGGGTTAGCCCCACTTTTAACATTTCATATTTGTGGCCATATTTGGGAGAAGAAGATGAGCTTGAGTCGAGGATGACTCCAATTCAAGAGGGGGAGGATGATGAGGATATCACCCCTAATGATGCGTCCGTTCTTCCAACACCCGTTGTGCAAGGACCAATAACAAGGGCACGTGCACGTCAACTGAATCACCAGGTGAGCTCATTTCTTAGTACACGAGAGAATATTGACAAGAGCGAGTTACTACCTATTAATATTGTGCTTGTGCTCAGGAATCATGGTGTTGATTAGCGAGGGTGTCACTTTGCGCCAAGAGGGGTTGGGAATCAAGTCTACCGCGAGCTGGAGTCCGGGTCGGCCACGGCGGAGCAGCCTGTATTCAAACGGGCGTAGCAGATGCATACAAACTCCGTTTGGGGCGTTCAAGTACATTATGGAGAAGCCCTCAACGAGACCTTTCCAACGGATCTGGTAACACATCTAAAATCCTTCTGAGTCAATCACAATCGTCGAAAGAATTGGAGACCAGATTCTGTTGGGCCTTGCGGTGCTGTGTCACCTGTCTATTGGGCCTCGGCCCGTGTATCCCACGTGGAGGGGTGCTCCCCAAACCCTAGACGCCACCCCTCTCGCATATAAAAACCTCGTACCCTTCATTGTTAGACCAGATTCTGTTGTGCTGTTTTCGCCCGGGGACAAGGCCTCGGGTGCCTGTCCCAGGCGCCGCCTTTTGCCCGGGGACAAGGCCCCCGGTGGCTTATCCCGGGTATTGCCGTCCTTCCGGAGACAAGAGTCCACGATCCCGGGTCATGTGCAGGTCACGCGAGGAGCGCTTCGGGAATCAGCGGACACTTGTCAAGTATCCGAGGCGTCTGACCGGGAGAAGGACGTTGCTACCCTTCGATCCAACGGTAGCAGGTGGGGAAGTTTAGTCTTTTTGCATCTTTTGGGGCTATAAAAGCCCTTGTACACCTCTTGTAAAAGGGGATTTGTACTCATTATTATTTAGAATAGACAATCTCACAGGTGTGCTACGGAGCCTCTCTCCCCCGAGAGAGCTGCCCCAGCTGACTCCGGTCGGGAGCACGCCGATAGGACTAGGGCCCCCACCGGGACCCGAACCTGTATAAATCCTCGTGTCATTTGTTGGACTTGCCCGATGGGGGAGGACCGGTCACCCAGTCAGCCCGTGTCATATTTTCTTCTCTAGGATCGGCCACAAAACCTGCCGGGGTATTCGCAATAGCACGACAATATATATAAACATATGGTGTTGTTCCATGTATTACTTGTAAAATGAATACGCATATATAGGTACAAGAGCAGACATATATAAATATTTATTGCTTGTTCTCGAGTGCATAACCACAGTAATCAGAAGTTTCACACCATGAGTATATTTCTTCAATTAAAGCTTCAAGTAATATACATCAATTATATTGCAAAATAGTCAAGAATGGTTGTCAACCCATAATCCTTCTTTGTGATCGTCTCGCAGGTAACTTGTTTTGTCAATATATTTGCTAGGCACAGAATGATGAATTCCACCTAAAAATGGAGGTAATTCGTCAAACTTATTATACTCTTCTTCATCGACAACATCTTCGATCGCGACAATATGTCTTTTGCTGTGAAGGACAATGTGCAACTTTGTTTTGGCTGGGTCAAGGATGTAGAATAATTGTGTGGCTTTCTTAGCAAGTATAAATGGATCGTATTGGGGTGCAACTCTATTGAGATCGATGAGAGTAAACTCGTAATTGTCAACTTTAACACCTCGAGGGATTTTGACCCATTGGCATCGAAAAAAAGGAATCTTAAATAATACATACTCGAGCTCCCATATGTCTTCAATAACACCGTAATATGAGTTGATTGCCTTACTGTCCTGGCATCATCTGAAATAGCAAGTAGTGTCACTCCACTACATTGCATAGTACTGTTCTCGTCCTGAGTTCTTCTGTACAATGAATACCCATTGATGTCATACCCCTGCCAAGTCCCTATTGTAAGTCTTGGGCCTCTAGCCAACCATGTAACAGTTTCACTCACGGAGACGTCGGTAGCTCAGAGGACTCTATTTTTGATCCACCCAGCAAATTTACTATTATGTTCTCTGGTGACCCAAATCTCAGGCTTCGAAGGATTCTGTGTCCATAACATTTCCTTGTGCTTGTTTATGTATGGCTCCACCTTCGTCATGTGTTGTAAGTCCCAAAAATGTGCTTTTGCATACAGATCGCTGGCGGGGACGGTTGCATTGAATCTAATCATTCCGATGCCCTGAAGCCTACCCACATGTCAGGACTTAGGAACGCCAATTGGGTCAACCCCAGCCATATAATTGGTCCAAAATTCAGTCACCTCCTCGGCGGCATAACCTTCGATGATACCGCCCTTGGGGCGATGAAGATTCCTTACATATCCCTTCAAGATACCCATAAATCTCTCAAATGATTACATATAGCGCTAGAACACGGGTCCACAAAACTTATTTTCTCTGCTAAGGTGAACAATTAGATGGACCATAACATCAAAAAAGGATGGAGGGAAATACATCTCGAGTTGAGAAAGAGTTATAATAACATCGCATTGCAAATCATGTAGTCCATCCGGATCAATTACCTGCAAGGACACAATTGCGGCAAATATTCAGATATGAAAACTCTGGCAAGTTTCAGGAGCTAATTAACTTAGTACGTAGGAATACAACTACCTTGCAAGATATTACATTGAAGAAATAACATAGCTTTGTAATTGTCTCTTTGACTGTAACTGGAAGAATACCTCTGATAGCAATGACAAGCATTTGTGACATCAGAACATGACAATCATGGGACTTTGTACCAACCAGTTTCAAGTCCTTCATAGACACAAGTTTTTTCAAGTTCGTAGAATACCCACATGGAAGTTTGATACAATACAGGCACTGACCGAGTTTTGTTTTTTTCCCTTTTTGACAAAGTATAGTAGGCCGAGGGTAGGTATGTATGCTTTCCCTTCTCCAATGGTGTAAGCTCAGTCCTTATCCCCTTTTCCACCATGTCACGGTGAACTTTGATGCCATCTTTCGTCTTCCCTAGAATGTTCAACCACAAACTAATAAAACTTTCACAAACATTTTTCCCTAGATGCATCACATCAATGCAATGTCGAACTTGTAAGTGCTCCAAGTATGGCAGATCCCAAAAAATCGATCTCTTCTTCCAAACATTTTTTTATTGAGTTTTAGAATAATTAGTGAACTCAAATTTGATGTCCTTCACACGCAAGTAAAGCTCTTTAATGGTGAAAAACACTGGGGTTGATCCTTTCTCAGGCTTCCCATTAAATGATTTCCTCTTCTTACGGTAGGCGTGATGCGTCGGAAGAAACCTGCAGTGATCCATGTACACTGTTTTTCTGCAGTTTTGTAATCACATGCTGTCAGTTTCATCTAGGCAAATAGGGCAAGCCTTGCCTCCTTTCGTACTACACCCAGACAAATTTCCTTAGGCCAGGAAATCATTTATGGTGCGAAATATCATGGCCCGCAATATGAAATTCTCTTTCTTATATGCATCCCAGACCCGCACCCCTTCGCTCCAAAATTTCAGTAAGTCCTCTAGTAAAGGTGCTAGAAACATATTAATATCATTCACGGGTTGTCTGGGTCCTGAGATTAGTAATGACATCATGATGTCCTTGCACTTCATACATAACCAAGGAGGAAGAGTGTAGATGCATAAAAGAACTAGCCAAGTGCTATGCCGATTGCTCATATTTCCGTCTGGATTCATACCATCTGTACTCAATCCAAACCTTATATTCCTCACTTCGCCGCCAAACTGAACAAATGTTCTGTTAATGTTTCTCCATTGAATTGACTCAGCTAGATTTCTTAGTTTTCGGTATTGTTTCTAGCCATCAGCATGCCAACACAAGTACTTTGCATCTTTCGGATTTGCAAACAGCCATTTAAATCTAGAAATCATAGGCAAATACCACACAGTTTTGGCCAGAGGCCCTTTCTTAATTCATCACATTCACTAGGATCAATACGGTCCCTACGCTTATACCGTGATGCACCGCATCTAGGAGAAACATGCAAATCCTCATAGTCGTTATAGTATAGCACACAATCATTTGGGCATGTGTGTATTCTTCCGACTTCCATTCCTAGTGGAGAAAACAGTTTTTTGGCCTGGTAAACCGATCTTGGCAACTCATTTCTCTCCAGAAGCATGTTTGCTAAAAGATCCAATAGTGCCATGAAACTTTTATCGCTCCAACCGTTGCTTGCTTTCAAGTTATATAATCTCAGCACGGAAGACAACTTTGTAAATTTTGCACATCCAGGGAACAACGGCTTCTTAGAATCAGCAATCTATTTCTCAAATTTACCAAAGTCGTTTTCGCTGTAATCTTCTTCTACATCACGTAACATTTCATCTAAATTTTCATCATCTACATGCACATCCAAATGAACATGATCAAAATTCTAATGATCATCACTACTGCAGTCCACTTCCAGGTCCTACTAACTGGTAGCAGTGCTTGTTTCCTCACGATCTTCGCCATGCCATATCCAATGGGTATATCGTGCGTTAAAACCACGACGAATCAAATGACTCTTAATCTGATCAGAGTTGCTAAACCTCCTTAAGTTTATACAATCTGTACAAGGACAATGCATATCTTTTTCTCCCTTCTTTGCCTTTTCTTGCTCAGCAAATTTAATAACCCGTTCACACCCTCCAAATACTCAAGAGTAGGATGCTTTATTCCATCCATGCAATATTCTCAGTCAATCTACAATTCACAAAATTGACAAATTGAAAAAAACAATGACTCAGGCATGCATCAAACATGGCCAATTAGGCTATATATATATATATGTGTATATAGCTACTTACAACTGTTATATGAAACCTTAACTTGATGCATTGTAATTACAGCTAGCTAGCTAGATTATTAACTTCAGCCACAAATCATTCCTAGCTAGCTTAACTTTAGCAAGCTAGATAGCTAGCTAGCTACCCTCCTAGCTTGGAGCTACACCTAGCTTGCAAGTAGAGAGAAATAGAGAGAGAGTGAGTCAGAGAGAGAGTGTCGATGATTTGGACTCGGGGTCCTCTGTCGATCTTATGCAGATGAGTTGTATGTGAGACCTTTCAGGGTGCCCTCAGGTAAGTCAAGATAAGTACAAGTTAGGGACGCGAGGATTTATACAGGTTCGGGCCCTCGATGGTAGGAGTAATAGCCCTACGTCTTGTTGTAATTTTGACAATGTAAATAAGAGTTTGCAGGGAGGAGAGATTGTTACAATAGCTAATCAATCTCTCTATGTACTTTTGTCTAATGTCTACTGTGCTCTATCTATCAACGAATGATCTTCTATGTTCTATCAGATCACTTGATCCATCCCCTTCCATCGTACATCAGGCATCCTTTTATACTGAATGAAAGGATGCCAATGCAAAGCAGTTTCAGACGGTTGCCATAGTGCAATTCATGTAACTACACCTTATCTCTTCGCCGGTTAACATATGCAGTTATAAATAACTGCACATCTTAACTCCTTGACAGTTGTCTTCACACGTGGGAGAACTCATGTTGACCCTGAGAGCATGTCCGATAAAAGCTCGAACACTCCCGAGTTATCTTAGTCGCGCGTAGCCAGCGACCTTCTGATCGCGCATAGCCTGCGACCTTCTGACCGCACATGTACTGCGATTATAGATTGACTCTGTGCCCGTGGCCTTCAGGTGTATAGGAAGCTATCGATCTGTGACCATAGTGGCTGCTAGGGCAAAAAGACATACATCATATCCGGACTTGACTTGAATATGACACATATTAAATAAACTAGCTCGGGTGATAATCTATGTTAGCTAGCCCCCAAATTTGAAGAGATAAAAATATTATCACTTCAAATTTAATCTGTATCGAATATGTAAACCGATGGTTTGACTACTTCATGTGCACTTTACGCTGTGTGCGGTTTGCTTCCCATGAAAATCTCAGGGTTTTTCTAAACTGGTAATCATGAAGTTATTGACCATTTAACCAAGGCAAAAGCTCTAAGTGCATTTTAAGAACTCAAGGCATTCGAGAATGCGAACCATCGCCTCTATGCTCTATAAATAGCGAAGCCCTTCTGTTCTAAGACCCCTGAAATTTTCTTTCCCTAAGTCTTCTAGAAACTACTATCTTCTTCTTTCCTCTCATTCCCTCTTCTACTCTCATCCTAATGGCAAACTGAGATTCCAAAAAGATTGTTGAGAGTGATGAGGAAGAAATAGAGATAGCTACTGAGATTGAAGAAGATCTTCAGATGGTAGTTCTCTTCTGAACTGTCTGTGTAAATGTTTCTTTTCACAGCTTGATTATTGCCAAAGTAATGCATTTTGGAATTTACAGCTGCTTGAAGAAACGATCCCCCCAAAGAAGAGATCCAGAAATGACGAAGGATCCTCCAGTGGAGCTGCATCAAAAATGCTTATGGATGCAATGGTTGGGGATGCATCATTGCTCTGTCTTTCCTTGCATCCTCTAGTTCACTCTGCCCTTGCAACACATCCAGTTGCAGCTTCATCACCTTCTTTCGATCATCCCTCTTCTGGGGAAGTCTCACCGAACGTGCAGTGCCTTTGGGACCAAGTCCCCTTCCAAGCTTGGCTTTCTCCTCTCATCCTGCGACGAAGGATAGCATCTTTATTCTCTCTAATCATCACATGTTTAGGAACTAAACCATGCTTTTACAGGATGAGAAAGCTCTTAGCAATCAGCTTGCTAGGATCCAAGTTCTTCTGTGGGAGAAATCTGCGTTGTGCAGAACTCTCCAGAAAGAAAAAGACTTCATGAAGGAGCGCCTCGATGGTATCTACCCGGTCACACTGCACCTGGCGAAGTGCTATGATGGATACTGTGAAGAGTCACGCACATTCCAGCTGGAGAGAGATCACGCCCGAGAGCAGCGAGACCTCTCCAACACCATTAGGGACAGTTGCTCCCTCATAATAAGGGATGAAGTCAATAGGCTGAAAGATGTTGCCAGTTCTCTTGGGGCGGCCAGTGTTGATCCTATTGATGCCAACATGTCCCTGGGAGAACTTTGTAAATTGCTTTAGGATCAGATCGACGCTTTGGTCTCTTGCATTTCTTTTTTATGTAAAGATTGCAAGAAATAAATTCTTTTTTCTTTACAGCTTGATTCCTTAATGATCATGCATATTCTACGATCATAAATTGGAGTTCTTTACAGTAAAGTACTTCTGTGACCAAAACGTACACAGGTAGTAAATCTTTCTTTCGAGACCAACTCAAGACAATACTTTCATCTTAGAACAACATTGAGGCCATAAAGTACATTGCGGTCACAGAACAACATTGAGACCACATGTAGCACTGATGTCATAAAATAGCACTGTGACCATACATAGTACTGAGATCACAGAAACAACATTACGATCACACATAGTACTGAGATCACAAAATTTTTACTTTTGGGATCATAATAATGCTGAAAATTTGAGGTTACCCTGGAATCGGGGTATTAATTTCAAAACATTCTCATATAATTATTTGTACCATAACCCCAAAATGTGACATAAAATGATCTATTAATTTCAAACATATGCATTTTGTTTCAGATTCAAACAGGGTTAATGATATGAAACCGGGTTCCATCCGAGAAAACACCTGTAATGAGAAATTTATTGAAATAATGAACCTAGCGAGTAGTGGCCTCGAGCATATAAAAGGAAGAAGTAGCTTGCTTGAAAAGCCTCAGAACAAAACCCTCTTTTTCCTTAGCCATTTTCACCGAAAAAAACCCTAGTTTCACACCTCGCTCTCATCGCCACCAAAGCAATCGTCTTTCCACTGATTTTAGTAGAAATGGCATTCTGGAGCCGATCAATCCACCACACTGAGGAGAGCTTGATGGTGCTTGAGAAAGAGCAGATCCTTCCCCCGTGGCTGCTAATCAAATGGTGGTTGGCAGAGAAGAACGAGGAAACCCCAGTCGTTCACAGGAACGAACTGAGTTCTTGCGATGTGGGTTTCGGCTCCCAGGAAGCAAGTTCCTTCAAGATATCTTGGGACATTATGGGCTGCAACTGGTGAATCTGCACCCCAACGCCATTCTGATTCTGGTGATTTTCCAGCACCTTTGTGAGGCCTTCGTCAGAGTGCTACCAAGTGTAGATCTCCTCCGACGGTTCTACTTCTCGGCATGGTCGAAGAGTGCCACTGCCGTGGGATGCATTTACTTCCGCATAAGGGAGAAAAAAGATTATCCCTTTCTTCCTTTGTGGGATTCTTTGCAGGGATGGCACCAAAAATGGTTCTACTGCACCCCTCCATCGAAAAGAAGCCTCTGGTTCGAGAATCATCTTCCGGAGAAGAATAGTAAATGGAGATCGTCCCTATTTTAAGTCAAGAATTGGAGAAGCAGGCCCAAGCAATTCTTCACTTAGTTCATCAAGGGTGATAGCACGAGATATCATCCTTGACTTTGTGAAGAACTGGATGAGGCCCCTGCGGAAAAGGGAACATCCTGCTAGAGAGGTGGAATCCATGGCGGATAGCACCTTGGATTACAACACTGGTATGTCCTCTGGTCTACAAAATACGGAATTTTACTGATGAAAAATGCCATACCAAGTAATTTGCTTTTTGTGATGCAGTTCTATCCTTGCCCGAGATTGAGAAACAGACAAATGATCTTCTGAGGCCATACAATGCGGAAACAGAAGGAGCTCGAGGATCACCCTGGCCTCCGAGCTTGATCAACGACAGCGACGATCTGACACAAGAATGTCAAAAGGTAAGACTTCCTTTGAGGAATTCGTCTGTTGACCTTAATCATCATATCGTATTTCCTGAAATGATGCAGCTGCTGAAAGGGCGTACCACCAAGACAAAGCGTCCTGGGGATGATGTTGGGACTTCTGGGAGGTCAGCATCGAAGAGGGAAAAAAGTACCTCTTCTAAGTCAAAGAAGGCGAAGGAGTCGACCCTGAAACACCCAAGAAGGAGATCATAGGAGGGGCTTTTTCGAAGAAAAAGAAAACAACCACGAAAGATACTACAGTAAGGTTTTCTGTTCCCCCTGTTATACCAAGTACGAATAGGGGTCACTTCTTAATCGTACAGGGTGAGGGGAGTGAGGATGAGGAAGATGAAATTCCCCTCATTCGTCTCAAGAGGAAGGTAGTGAACCCTCGGGAGATTGCCATTCCAGAGAGGCCATCCTCTCCCACCATCGCCGAAGTATTGTCCTCCATGGAGGAGGCGCACACGGTGGCAGTGGATCACGTGGCCGTAGAAGAACTTGCGGTCATGGAGGATAATCCCAATCCTGAAGTATGTATCCCATCTACCATGGTCGCAGAGGATTCTGGGGCCTTTCCTCCAACTGCCTCAGGGTTGATAACCCCTCCTTCGAATACTGAAGGAACTTATGTGGTAAGAACTTCACAGTTTCCGCGTTTTCACTTTCTTGCATATGCCAACTGTAGGAGCAAGATTAACAGATTTCCAAAAGACCCGTCCACCAACATTCTTTAGTGCGACCGATCCCATGGTTGCCGATGATTGGTTACGGGATATCGAGAGGAAACTGGACACGGTCCGATGCAGCGAACGAGAGAAAGTTTTGTTTGGATCTCATCAGTTATCAGGAGCTGCAGCTGCATGGTGGATGAACTACCAGGAAGCCCACCTTGACAGAGATAATATCTCTTGGAGGGAATTTAAAGATCAATTTTGGAAATTTCATATACCTACTGGTGTTATGGCAGCTAAGCGTCGGGAATTTCGGAATTTAACTCAAGGAAGTAAGTCAGTCACTGAGTATCTACACCAATTTACTCATTTGGCTCGATACGCACCTGGAGATGTGGATACTGAAGAGAAGAAGATAGGGCGCTTCACAGAAGGACTTCAACACTATTTATAGTATCAAATTGCTTCTCATGAACTTACGGAATTCCGAACCCTAGTGAACAGAGCTTTAAAGGTGGAAGAGAAGAGGAATATGGGAGAAGAAAGCCGAAAGAGGAGGATGTTCCAGCAAACACGACCACAGCCAAATCCAATCAGAGGAAGAGTTCCTATCACTTCCAATTTTTGACCATCTTATCAGAATCCCAGACCAGCAATGACATTGTGCCCCAACTGCAGGGGAATCATCTTCAGAAGGATTGTCCTCACCCTTGTGTTGAGTGCTATCATTGTGGACAGCATGGGCATCGCAAAGAATTCTGTCCTTGGATACAACTTCCGATGTCCATTGCCAGATCTCAGGCAGGAACACAGCCAGTAGTAACCAGAGCATCACCATCACAGAATTTTAGAGGAAATTCAGCAGGAAGAGGAGGAAACATGGCTAATCGAGGAAGAGGAAGAGGTAGAGCACCAGCTACAACCCAAGGAGGAAGGTTAAACTATACTTCAATTCAAGAAGCAGGCAACGCCACCGACATTCTTCTAGGTAGATTTCTGATTCAATCTGCATCTGCCTTAATATTGTTTGATCCTGGTGCTACAAATTCATTCATGTCAAAAACATTTGCATCTGAAGTTGAAATGCATATAGAGCAAGTACCACTAGAGTACTCTATGGTTATACAAACTCCAGGGGCTAGATTATCTGTTCACTCGATCTGCCCAAATGTAACCTTCAATATAGAATGGGTAGAATTTGAGGCAAATCTACTAGTTCTAGAACTGCAAGGTCTAGACATTATTTTGGGAATGGATTGGTTGTCCCAACATAAAGGCCTAGTAGACTGTGAAGAGAAAACTCTTAGTCTTGTCAGTAGCCAAGGGGAGAGAGTTCTATTCTATGCAGAAAGATCATCAGTCAAGAAACCGCTAAGATCTGTTCAAGCATTGCAAAAATTATGCCTGGAACAAGTGCCTGTAGTGCAACAATATTCTGATGTGTTTCCAGAAGAACTTCCAGGAATGCCACCTGACAGAGAAATAGAATTCAGTATTGAGCTTAAACCAGGAGCAGCACCTATAGCAAAACGTCCCTATAGGATGCCAGTTACAGATTTGGAGGAGCTCAAGAATCAACTCGAAGACTTGGAAAACAAGGGATTTATCAAACCCAGTGCTTCGCCATGGGGAGCCCCAGTTTTGTTTGTGAGGAAGAAAGACGGAACTCTACGAATGTGTGTAGATTATCGGGCTTTGAATGAAGTCACTATTAAAAACAAGTGCCAATTACCAAGAATTGATGACTTGTTCGATCAACTTCGAGAAGCCAAAGTATTTTCCAAGATAGATTTGAAATCTGGATATCATCAGCTGAAGATCAAGAAAGAGGATATACCGAAGACTGCTTTCACTACCAGATATGGTTTATATGAGTTTACAGTAGTACCCTTTGGCTTGATCAATGCTCCGGCAGCATTCATGAATGTCATGAACAGTACATTTATGGATTTTCTTGACAAGTTTGTCATAGTATTCATAGATGACATTCTGATATATTCCAAGAGTACAGAAGAACATGAGCAACATTTACACCTAATCTTGGAAAGGCTACGAGAGAGGCAATTTTATGCCAAGTTTGACAAATGTGAATTTTGGATGTCAAGAATTTCATTTCTTGGGCATGTGTTGACAGCAGAAGGAATTTCAGTGGATTCAGCAAAAATTTCTGCTATCAAAGAGTGGAAACAACCTACCTCAGTTTCAGAGATTAGAAGTTTCTTGGGATTAGCAGGTTATTATAGGAGATTCATTGAAGGATTTTCCCAGATTGCCAAACCTCTTACGAACCTGCTAAAGAAGGATGTTGCATTTGAATGGACCACCAAGTGTAAGGAGAGTTTTCAGAAGCTGAAGCAGAAATTGACAACAACACCAGTCCTCACCTTACCAGACAGCAAAGAAGATTTTGTAGTTTACTGTGATGCTTCAAAGCAAGGAATTGGCTGTGTGTTAATGCAGCAAGGTCGAGTAGTAGCTTATGCTTCACGCCAATGGAGACCACATGAGGAAAATTATCCGACTCATGATTTGGAGTTAGCAGCAGTGGTGCATGCTTTAAAGATATGGCAGCATTATCTCATTGGACATAAGTGTGAGATCTTTACAGATCATAAAAGCCTCAAGTATATTTTCACACAGACGGAGCTCAACATGCGTCAACGACGATGGCTGGAATTGATCAAAGATTATGATCTCAGTATTCAGTACCACCCAGGGAAAGCTAATGTAGTGTCTGATGCCCTAAGAAGAAAAGTTTACAACCTACAAGGAATGGTTATGTTGAAGAACCCTTACCTACAACAAGAGTTGCAGAATCATTAAGTGGAGATAGTACCGCAGGGAACAGTAGCTACTTTAACAGTAAAACCTCAACTTGAAGAACAGATAGGAAATGCCCAGAAGGAAGATGAGGAAATTCGTAAGATCAAGAGTCGAAACAAGTTAGGAAAGTCTCAAGGCTTCACTGAAGATAACCAAGGGATTGTATGGTATCGAGAAAGAATGTGTGTACCTCAAAATGCAGACCTTAAGGAAATAATTCTCCATGAAGCTCATAAAACTTCATACTCGATACACCCTGGTAACACAAAGATGTATCAAGATTTGAAGACCAGATTCTGGTGGGATAATATGAAGAGGGAGATTGCAGAATACATTGCAAATTGTGATACATGTCAGCGAGTTAAAGTAGAACACCAGAAAATAGCAGGAAAGCTACAACCTCTACCAATACCATTATGGAAATGGGAAGAAATTGGTATGAATTTCATTACAGGATTACCTAAAACTCAAGGAGGATATGATTCCATATGGGTTATTGTGGACAGACTTACTAAAGTAGCTCATTTCATACCAGTCAAAAAGATTTATGATGGCAATAAATTAGCAGAGTTATACATGCAAAGAATAGTGGCGTTGCATGGTATTCCAAAGAAGATAGTCTCAGATCGTGGAACACAGTTTACCTCCAAATTTTGGAATAGACTGCATGAAACCCTAGGAACCCAGTTGGATTTCAGTACTACATATCATCCGCAGACAGGAGGACAGACAGAAAGAGTCAACCAAATTCTAGAAGATCTTCTAAGAGCTTGTATACTAGATTGTGGAACATCATGGGATAAATGTTTACCATTTGCAGAATTTACATATAATAACAGTTATCAAGCTAGTATACAGATGGCACCATTTGAAGCTTTATATGGACGTAAATGCAGAACCCCATTGCATTGGAATGAGCCAGGAGAACGAAAGGTCATAGGACCAGAGATAGTAGAAGAAGCAGAAGCTCATGTCAGACTCATCAGAGAAAGGTTGAAAACAGCACAATGACGACAAAAGAGTTATGCAGATAAACGACGGAGAGAATTATCATTTGAACCAGGATATTTTGTGTATCTCAAGGTCACACCATTCAAGGGATTACAAAGATTCCAAGTGAAAGGAAAGTTATCTCCAAGATACATCGGACCATTTAAGATAATCAAGAGAAAGGGAGAAGTATCATATAAATTGGAATTACCTGTGGGATTAGCAGAAGTGCATGATGTGTTTCATGTCCCTCAGCTCCGGAAATGTTTGAAGGAACCTACTGACCAGATAGATGTACAAGATGTGCCATTACAGAAGAATCTCACTTATCTTGAGCACCCAATCAGAATCCTAGCCACTGATGAACGTCAGCTCAGAAGGAAGAAAATCAAATTGTGTAAAGTTCAATGGAAGAATCATTCAGAGCAAGAGGATACTTGGGAGAAGGAAGAAGATCTTAAGCAAACCTATCCTTATCTTTTCCTGTCTTAGGTAAATCTCGGGGCGAGATTTCTTTAAGGAGTGTTGATCTGTAACACCCTGAGTTAGGGGTGAAAATTTCCTTTTTCATCAATAGCATGCATGCATGTATCAGTAGTAGTAGCCAGATCAGTATCTATCTCAAGCCCTAAAATCCCCAAATCTTTCTTGTAGACCCCAAAATCAAGATCAGATTGTTCAGATGTGATCTATTAGTTATCCTGAATCTAAAAGCCTTCAGAACCCAGATCCAATTCTATCCCTAAATCCCAGATTTATCAACTCCATTCTGTTTTCGAAAATAGAAATATCTTATATTACCCAAATACCCTAAGTTTCAGAAATCCAGATTTAATCAAAATCTTGACCAAGTTCAGACCAGATTATTTCTGGAATATGATCATGGGTATGCCAATACCTTAAACCAGAAAGTTGGCAGCCAGATTTTATCATGTAGACTCTTTTACAAATCAGTCCAAGAGTTATCGCAAATTAGTCCTTATCTGATATCTGAAAACCCAAAAAGGCTAAAATCTCCAGATTAACTCCAAATTCAGAATTTCTTCTACAAATCTTCTCAAAATGCTATTTGCCACAAGTCTCGCTTCTGTGCAGATATCAAAATCAAACCCTAAATGCTAGAATTCGAAATCGACAAAACTCAAATCTTACTTTACCCTAAATTACCCTATTTTCAGTTTGTACCAGAAACTATTGAAATGTGCCAGATTTTATCAAACATCTTTGCCAAATGTTTTGTTGAATATATCTACCAGATTAGTGAAAGCAAATTCAATTTAAACCTCCCAGAATTCCAGATTTACAATTCAGTCCAAATCAAAAATCTGAAACTGCAGTTCAGTCCATTTTTGACGAGGCCATTTACTGTGCGCACGACCAGAAACCGCCGTGCTTGTGCGCCGTGGTTGCTCGTCACCGGTGAGGCTTCGCCGCGCTTGTGACCGTGCACGCCGGTGCGCACGTGTCCTCGCTCCAGCTAGTGCCGTGGCAAGGTCGCTGCTACGTCGACGACCAGCGCCTGCTCCCGCGCGCGATCAACGGCTTTTTGCCGTGCCAGTGTTGTCGCCACCGCTTGCTCCATCTTTACAAAGTCCCGATGAACGACAATGTGGACAGTTGCAGTCCTGTCGCCGTCGCATCGCCGTTCTTCGCTGTGTCTTCGCCGCTGATGCCCAGCACGCAATCCATCTCATCACAGCTGCCAATTACTTCGTTGTCTCCTCCTTGCAAGCTTCGCCTGGTCTATTTAAACCCCACTGTGTTTAGCAGCTCCTCCACACTTCACCAGAAACCAGCCAAGTTCCAGAAATTGCTGTTTCGTTTTCTTCTCCGGCGAGCCGTCGAGGAAGCTCACGGTGCCAGCTTCATCCGCTGCATCAATCTTCGAATTAAATCCATTAGTGAGTTCCCCTACTCACTCTCTCTGTGTAGTATCGTTTAATTGCTCCCCGGTGACCTCTAACGCCGGCGATCACCAGAAATTGCCGTTTGCCCTGTTTCTGTAATGTGGCTCAATCCAGTACAAATTAGCTTTCGATTTTGTAAACAGAATTGATCAGTAAGCTAATTCAAGCAAGCCTGTGTATTTAGATTTCCAGTTTGAGCAAGAATTGTAGTTTTTCCCTAACCTGAGTTTCACAAGAAACCGGCGATCGTCGCCAGGTTTCTCCGGTGATCCTCCGGTCAATTTGATGTTACCAGAAGCTTTCTTATACCTCCTAGATACTCTCCAAGCAAGGAATTAAGTTCTTTTGGCCTGTAGCAGAAACCCCCAATTGTCAGTGCTTCTTCTCCGGCGCCGATCACCGGAAAGCTTGTTCCAGCCGTTTCAGCCCAAATCACTTTGTCTTCTAGATGTGCCTTAGCCTCCTGAGCATTTTTGTCTTCTAGCCCGACACCTATCGGCCTAGATCAAAAGATATAGCTTTGCCAAGATTGTGTCCAGAATTGATCTAGTGCAGTGTGTTCACCTTAGTTCATCATCAGATTTCTTGCTGTCCAGACATTTTCAGCGATAGATCCTATTGTAACTTTTGTTCCTGTTACTCAAGCCTACCTCCCAGACAAAGTGGTGCATCATTTGGAGCTCCAGATCAAAAGTTATGCCAAGCCCTAGTTTTTGGCATTGTCAGCTCTATGCCAGAGCTTGTCAGCCAGTGGCATTGGCCTTGTTTACCCACTTCTAATTGTACATTTTGAAAACCACTTGTCCACTGAATTTGTAGAGTTGTGATCTACATTTTCTTCTACTACCACAAGTTGAGATAACCCCTCTATCATTCATCGACCCTATGTGGATGCTTTGAACCGAATGTCGACCTAAAGACGTTCGCTGTTTGTGAGCGAACCAGTCATAACCTTGATATCATTCTGATATTTTGAGACATTTGGAACCTTGTAAACCTTTGACAGCTAATCTTAACATTGGTTTCCTTAACTTAACCCTAATCAGCCTCTAAACCCAATCATTTCAGAATCATCAAGACTTCATCTTTGCATCATTGCATATAGTATAATAATGTATTGAAAAGATTGTGATTATTGGTTGTTTGTTTGATTGGAGAGCAGATCAAGAGCCCGAGTTCGAGGACTTCACTGCGGATCCGACGTCAACTGCTGTATTTTACGACGCGGAAGGCAAGTCATATCCTTGGTCATCTTGAACCTATATTTTAAATGTTGCTAAAACATAACCTTGAATATAGATAATATTGCATGAGAAGGATTGAGAATGGCTGATTTATGAATTGGCAGTACTAGATTGGTTATCTGTGAAATGTGAAATAAACAAGTTTTGAGCCATGAACTATTATATGTATCTATATACTTATATTCATGAAATAAAACCCCTAGCCGTGATCAGAAAAATGGTGTGGAATGGCTGTAGCACTGGAGGTGCTAGACTGCAAAGGATATGCAGGCACTGAAGGTGCAGGGTTGTGGATGGTCTGGTCACTGGCATATAAGGACTAGAACCTTGTGTTGTGCGTCTAGTGGCATGAACAACGTGCTAACCGCAAGCCTGGTATGGGACAGGCCTGAACAAGTAATTATGTGGATCGCACATGAAACCCCTGCATGAGATGTGTAGTGATGCACGATAAACACGGAGTGCGGCTCCCACACATATCACTGAAGGTGATCAAGCACGCTGACCCAGTAATGGGAATAAGCAAAGGGGTGGAGGTTTGGATACAACCTGTCACAACTGTGTCTCGCTGAGAGCCACAGGGTCAGGGGTGAATTGTAAGTGATGCATAACAAAAGTTGTTGTTATCTCCACCTTGCCACTCACACATGGTTGTGAGGAGGGGTCTAATCATTTTGATAGGATGGGCTTGAAAGTGGAATATCTTGCGGGTAAATTGGTACCTCTCTGCAGAGTTAAAAACGTATTCGAATACTCCGAGCTCCTGGGTTTATAGGAGTCTGCTGCGGTGGATTAAATCCACGGGGTGTGACACGAGTACTATTTTCTAAATAAAATGTGTTTCATCAAGATTACCCAAATGACATGTGTTGTCATGATAAGGAGTGCTGCCGTGGGCTGTCGTGTGTCGATGTGTCGCGGTAGTGATATAATCTAGTGAACATGAATGATGATGTTATATTTTGAAAAGTGCTGCCATGAGTTGAAATAAGATGAGATGAGAAAGAAAAAGATTATTTTACAAATATCCATAATTCTTGACTAGTCTAGGTTCATATCATCACTACTATATGTATCTACTCTTACCTAAGACTTGCTGAGTACGTAAGTGCTCACCCTTGCAACATTCAACTCAATAGATGGAGTCTACCTTGATCAAGATGATGGCATGGAGAACTTCTTGGATCCTGAAGGAGGAGTGTCAGTCCCGCCAGAGCCCTGATGTGTGTTGTTCTGCCGTCAACTTCTTTTGTGGGAGGATCACCTATCTTCTGCTGTGTAGTTAAATATTTTGCTAAACCCGGAATGCCTTGTAGGCATTGTAATCCTCTTTATGTAATATTAAGGCCAGCAGGCCACACTGCTTAATATTTTGTTAGTACTCTGTTGCAATGTAATATACTCATGTGTTTGACTCATCTTGGGAAGTCAAAGGTTTGTGGATTGGGACTAGCTGCAGCGAGCTAGGTCTCTACAGGAGTAGTCGGTGTCCCAGTTTCGGGGCGCGACATTCAATCTTTGAATGAACCCGAGGATGCTTCTTTCAGTAATTTCATAGAGGTAAGCAAAATTCTTTTACCTTTCCTGGGATAAAAAATCTTAGGAATGTCCAAGATTAAACAACAAATTTTACTGTGTTTCAGGATCTGACCCGCGTGGTGACCAAGTCAAAAGTTTTAGCAATGCATATTGACATCACGCAACGGGACATCAGCCAGCTACAATAGTAAGCATATGTACCTTGTTTATATCAACTTGAACTTCATCTAAGTATAACAACTACCTTCCTTGTCTAGGGAAAATGCCTCCTTGACAAAGAGCATGGTTGATTGGCGAAACCAGGAAGAAGCTGCGGTTGCGAAATTTTCTTCTAAGGACAAGGAACCTCACGAGGCGTGGTTAAAAGTTTCCTGTAAGTTTACTTCCAACCAGAAGAAATTACTTCTTTGCATGAACTGTTGTAAATTCAATTACTTTGCTGATACTGTACAAGAGGATCAGATAAGCTCCCTTTCAATGGAGAAAAATGACCTTCATGCGACCATCGAGCTTCAAAGCTCAAAGATTGACACTATCTGCAAGGAGAATAAGTCCTTAAAGGTGATAGTTTCATCCGACAGCAACGTCCAGTCAGATATCTTTGAAAGACTGAAGATGGTTGTGAATTTGCTGAAGGCTGACATTATCAAGCCCCAAAAGGACAACCTGAGCCTCACCGAACATGAAAACTGGTCGCGGCTCAAGCTGAGTCACTTCTCGAGTATCTTCCTGAAGATACCAAACGGCAGGAAGAGGCAATGTAGACCAAAGCAAGATCTGTAGCCTTTGCCATTCTCTGAAAATTAAGACTTCACCACGGTCCAAATCTGAATCTGAATCCGGTGGTGGGAGATGCAGAAACCGAGAGTGATGATCAGCTTGAAGCCATCTTGGAAGAAGTCCAGCTCTCATTGAAGGTCTTTTGAAAGAACAGGGCTTATCATGATTTATTGTAATGAACAATGGTCCTCTATGTTAATTGTACCTGCATACATACAAGTATGATAGAAAATGTGCAAATGCATGCCTTTCATTTTATTTGGAAAGATGTACTCAATTTCGTTTTACATTATGGCCATACTCCTCTAGCCCCCTCCTGAGATCATATATACTAAAGACATGGTATTATAATCTCAAGAGTAATATGGGTTATTGATGATCAGGACATATCTGGCGAGTTCCTTATACGTTGAGAAACAGTTTATAAAGGAATGTCTCTACCTAGATACAATCGTCTGGTCGCACCGATATTGATCTTAATACAATACCAAGGTTTATTACAAACTGGCAGCCCCTCGGATTAGAAACATGCTAGTAAGTCCCGTATGCGTTTAGAAACGGCTTATTTAGGGACGTCTTATCTAGATGTGACCATGAGATCAGCCAGCAAATCCAACCTGGTTATCATAGTAGGATGATCATCGGCGACCAGCCCCCGAGCGTGGCTCGGTATTGGTAGGACAAAAGAAATGAAACCATAACATAATGCGAAGAAAAGTACACATAATTTTTAACAAAATCATGCTAATTGAAAGGGGTAAAAGAAATGGAAAACTTACACGTAGACTTGCGTAATTGATCTATGTTCCAAGTATTGGACAAGATCCTTCCATCCTCCATTGCTAATCGGGCTTATCCTGGTCGCGGTACTGAGACCACAATATAAGGGCTTTCCCACTGAGAGGAGAGTAACGATTAGACTAGTTTTGTATTTTTCGTAAAACCAAGTCACCCACGTGAAGACTACGAGGTCGCACCCGTTTGCTGTGATAATTACAAAAGCTTGTAAATATGCTGCAGACTTGACCAGCACTCGATCGCGTTTCTCCTCAACAAGGGTAATATCCTGGGCATGTTGTTCGTGTTGATCAGAATGATCAAATTGATCCACACAAATAGACCCAATGCGGATTTCCATAGGTAAGACAGCCTCTGCACCATATACTAGTTGAACAGGTGTCTCACCCATAGCTCGACTACAAGTAGTGCGTAGTGCCCATAGAATGGAGTAGAGTTCATCTACCCAAGCCCGTGAGCGCATTCTAAGGTGATCGAAGACACGTTTCTCAATGCCTTGAATATTTTCCCATTGGCACGTTCAACAGCTCCATTGCTCTGCGGATTAGCTATAGATGCAAAGCACACTTTGGTGCCAATGTCATCGCAATAGTCCAAAAAGAGACCACTAACGAACTAGGAACCGTTGTCGGTAATGAGACGACTTGGAACACCAAATCGTGTCACTATATTCTTATGAAAGAATTTCTTTGCCACAGTGGCGGTATTGTTACGGACTGGTTTAGTTTCAATCCACTTTGTAAACTTGTCAATGGCGATGAACAAGAACTTGTACCCATTGACCGCTTGGTGCATGGGACCTACGATATCTATTCCCCAGACCGCAAAATGCCATGTTAGAGGAATAGTTTGTAAGGCATATGCAGGCAGATGGACTTGCCTTGCATGAAATTGATATTGTGGGCATGTTTTCACCAGATACTTGGCATCATCCAGTGCCGTAGGCCAATAAAAACCCTGCCGGAATGCCTTTCTGACCAGTGTCCGATATGATGTCTGCACACCACATACACCGTCATGAATTTATTTCAAAAGGGATTTTCCTTCCTCTTGAGATATACAGTGAATGAATACTCCTTGAGTACCCTTTCTGTACAAAACTCCATCAATGAGTTTATACAGGCGCGCCTCTTGAACTAACCGATCACTTTCGGTTTCCTCCTTGGGCAAGGTCCCATGTTCGAGATAGATCCACAATGGTCGGGTCCTATCTCCTTCAGGTTTAAGGTCGGTGACGCAAACTACCACCAGGTCGTCCTCGATTGAAGCCATGATCGAAGGGTGTTTTAAGTGTTCGATGAACACTCCTGCCAGAGTGGATGTGCGTGAGAACCCAATTTTTGATAATTGGTCTGCGAGTATATTGTCCTTTCGCGGGATGTATTGGACTACGAAATGACTGAACTGTTTTTCCAATTTCCTAACTTCCCCCAGATAATGAGCCATTGTCTCATCGAAGGTGTTGTACTCCTTGTTTACCTAGTTTATGACCAGCTGTGAGTCTCCCCTCACCACTAATCAACAGAGTCCGACGTATCTGGCTGCCCAGAGCCCTGCAATAAGACCTTCATACTTTGCTTCGTTGTTGGTCACAACAAAGTGTAATAGAATGACATACTTGAGTTGGTCACCCTGAGGCGTGATTAAGACCACTCCAGCCCCTGAATGTTGAAAACTATGAGAACCATCAAAATACATCATTCAATGGTCGATGCATGGTAAATATTTAGATTCTTGCACAGGAGGGTCAGGATTAGTCCATTCGACCACAAAGTCTGCAAGAATTTGAGATTTAACTATGACGCGAGGGGTGAAATGGATGTCAAATGCTCCAAGTTCCACTATCCACTTCATGATGAGACCAGATTTCTCTAGGTTCTAGATAATATCTCCTAAAGGGAAGGGCGAAGGCACAGTAATCTTGTGTGCTTGAAAATAATGTCGTAGCTGGCGGGCAACGAGAAAACGAGATTCCCAGTGCAACTTGTGCAATCTCCTATGGGGCTAAAGAAGGTGTCTGGTCAAGCCTGCGACTATGCGGACGACAGGATGAACTAGGAGCGGCATCATAACGATATTGCGCAAGTTGCAAAGGTTCCTTCGCAGCCCTGCGAAACTCGTTTTCTCATTGCTCACGATCCTGATCCTCCTTTCGCTTTTGTTCCTGTTCCTCCTTTTGCCTATGTTCCTGTTCCTCCCTAGCAATCCACTGCTCAGGAGCTTCCTCCGATAAAGCAGCGAATCCTCGGGGGAGCGAGGTCGCAGAAGGAGAAAACATCTCTATCTGTTCCGAATCGGATTCGAAATCAAAGAGAGACTGGAGGTTATTAGGGTCAAACCTCCCAGGACTAAGCTCTATGTTACCATCATTCATATCCTCAGCAGCGATGTGTTGTGGTACATATTCAGCCTCCAATGTGGCAGAACTCACATGAGGCGCCTGGTCTATCTGCTCTGTCTCTTGGTCGATGGACATGACCTCAGTCGGAGAAGCTTCATCCTCAGGATGTGCCCCAGGAACATCCTTGCGATCAACCTCTTCCATCGGAACGGGATCGCTAGGCGAGGGCATCCGAACATGGGCATAGTCATTAAGATCGAAATCGTTCTTGGAATCATATGCCCCAAACATGGCTTACTAGAACTCCTGATGAACAGAAACACCTTGAGAAAAGGCTCGTGGTCCTCTGTCGATCTTACACAGATTTGTGAGTTGTATGTGAGACCTTTCAGGGTGCCCTCAAGTAAGTTAAGATAAGTACAAGTCAGGGACGCGGGGATTTATACAGGTTCGGGCCCTCGATTGTAGGAGTAATAGCCCAACGTCCTGTAGTAATTTCACTATGTAAATAAGAGTTTACAGGGAGGAGAGATTGTTACAGAGACTAATCAATCTCTCTAAGTACTCCTGTCTAATGTCTACTGTGCTCTATCTATCAAAGAATGATCTCCGATGTTCTACCAGATCTCTTGATCCGTCCCCTTGCGTCTTACATCATCCATCCTTTTATACTGAATGAAAGGATGCTAATGCGAAGCAGTTTCGGACGGTTGCCGTAGTGCAGTTTGTGTAACTACACGTTATCTCTTCGTCAGTTAACATATGCAGTTATAAATAACCGCACATCTTAACTCCTTGATGGTTGTCTTCACACGTGGGAGAAGTCATCTTGACCCTGAGAACGTGTCCAGTAAAAGCTCGAACACTCCCAAGTTATCTTGGTCAAGCGTAGCCATCGACCTTCTGATCGCGCAGAGCCTGCGACCTTATGACGATGCAAGTACTGCGATCATAGATTGACTCTGTGCCCGCGACCTTCTGGTGTACAGGAAGCTCTCCATCTGTGACCATAGTGGCTGCTAGGGCACAAAGACATACATCATATCCGGACTTTACTTGAATATGTTACATATTAAATAAACTAACTCGGGTGATAATCCTCATCAGAGAGGTGATGAGAAGCTTACATTAGCGAGAGGGATCGAACTTCCTTCCAGCTTGCCCTGATCACTCTAACTTGGCACGTGGAATAGAAGGAAATTAACAGGGAGATATGGTCAGCAAGGGCCGAGTGGGTTTGACTTATAGTGGAACATTTACTAATGGTTTGCAACAATACAACAGTTAGAAAACAACACAATTGTATTTACGGTTATGTATCTATGTCCGTTAGAATAAAATAACATCTATTCTAATGATTCCCAAATAAGAACCGTTACTGTAAGTACATTTCTTCTAATGATTATTTATTAAAAACTGTTAGAATAAAATCAAATCTATGCCAACGGTTCCCAAAATACAACTGTTAGTATAAGTTTATATCTTCTAATGGTTAATATATTCAGAACCATTAGAAAAAATCATGTAGTTTTTACTAACAGTTTCTCACAAGCCAACCGTTAGTACAAATGTCTTTCTCCACTACACACCATGTACACTAGTGGTTTTCTTTAAGATTGCGTAGAACTGTTATAAGATAGGGCTTAGTAGACTGCATTTCTGTAGTAGTGCACTCAAGATGCCCGAGCCTAATGTTCAAAAGGTTTAGATCATAGAAGAAGCCGTGGAAAAGGAAGCTCCTAAGACCCCTTCGATCGAGCATCTGATGCCTCAACTAGAGTTGAAGGCAGCAATTCACCCTCCATTTGAAGATGAGGTTGATGAGGCGATGGAAGCTGCTTGGTCACAAAGCCAGGCTTTGGTGGCTCCCCTCCTGAACCAAGTCTGTCTGAAGGCCAACCTACAGCCGTGCTCGAGCTAGTACAAAATATAGCTACGGAAGCCCCCCAAGTGCAACCAACGGGAGGTTTTACCTCTTCCGAGTGCAAAGATAGTGGTCGAGGACTCTTCTATCCCTACCCTGCCATCCATTCCTGAAGGCAATGGAGCCACTAAGCAAAAAAAGGTGGGACGGTAGGGATCACTTTGTGCTATGCAGGGACCATTTTTCTCCTTCTAACAGAAACGGTCGAAGGAGATGTTGTGAGATCAAATTACTGCTCTTAAAGTAGTGCAGAGCTACGAAGAGCTACTAAACATTTTTCCCCAAAAACTATCCAATGTAACTACCTTCGACGAGGAGTCAATCAAGAGCTAAAATACTTGAACTCATCTCTGGTCTAACTCTTTATTTCAGGACGGAGTTCAAAGTCTGGTGACCTTCAAAGAGCTTATGTGACCATGAAGTGGTTGCCGGCTTCCAGCGACACAGACAAAGAAAGTTTTTCCGGAAACTTATCTTCGTTTGAAATTAAAGATAGCTTGTGGTCGACTTCGTATTTACGGCCAATCTTGTGCAAGATTCCCCCCTTTGAAGAATTGTAAAGTGTGCTAACGTACTTAGTGATCTTGTAGTTTCCCTCAAGGAGGAAGGTGGCAAAGGAAGGCCGCTATCGAAAAGGAGGCTAAGACCAAGGGAATCATTGAGAAGGCTTTGGCCCTGGAGAAGACCATTTCTCCTACCTTACGGGAGGAGGTAGAGAAGTTAAAGGCTGCTTCTCAGAAGAGAAGTAGGCCAAATTGAGCATTGAAGTTTAGAAAGATCAACTTTAATCTCAAGTGTAGACATTGCGGAAAGAATTGTACTCCCAGTGTCGACGATTCGGACTCGGGGTCCTTAGTCGAACTTATGCAGAATTTTGTGAGTTGTGAGACCTTTCAGGGTGTCCCTCCAGGAAGGGATGATGAACCAAAGTTAGTTGGAGCACAGAGAGATTTATACAGGTTTGGGTCCTCGATGGTGGGAGTAATAGCCCTACGTCTTGTTGGGATTTCACTATGTGTAGGAAAAAGTATTACAAGGTTGTGGAAATGATCATTACAGGCGAAGATCATTTCCGTGTGGTTATGTAAAACACTACTAAAAATAGCCTATGAAAGCTATTATCTTCTATCGATGTGTCCTATTGAGCTATTCTATCTTCGTCTGGTGCATTTGTTCACCCTTTTATACTGGTCGAAAAGGCGCCATTGCATAACGGCTTCGAACAGTTGCTCGGGTGTAGTTTAGGCAACTGCACTTAACTCCACGCAAGCTTAACACGTGCAATTTAAGGAATAACTGCACATATTAGCCTCCTGACAGTTGTCTCCGCACGCGGGGGAATCTTCGGGATACTCGGGATATGCTTGTTGTAGGGTCTAAGTAATCCCACGTCTCCTGGTCGAGAGTATTCTGACCGCGTATTGTCCACAGTCATCTGACCGCGTATTATCTGCGACCTTCTGTCCCCGCATCGCATACGGGCTTCTGACCGCGCACTATCTGCTGCCTGATCGCGTAGAGCCTACGACCATGTGTCCGCGCTTCCCAGGACAGCTGAAATCATGTAAACTTACCTGGTTCGAATCTGTCTTGAACCAGACGTGCATTTATTCCGAACTAGCTCGGGTAACAATCCTCGTCAGCTAGTCCCCAAATTTGAAGAAAGCGAAGAGATATATTTACTTCAAATTTTAAAACTTACTTCGGATGAGTGACCCGACGCTTCAAATCCTCCACTTAGTGGCCCACTAAGGTGGCGGTTTGTTTCCCGAGCCGGACTCTGGGCAGTACATGACAGGTAATGATGGCGCCGTAGAATTCTTTTAACCCGAGATAAAATTGTAAATATTTCAAAAGCTCGAGGCATTCGAAAAACAAACCGTCACCGCAGGGGCTATAAATACCGAAGCCTATTAACTTAAAAACTTCACAAATCCTTCCCTGGCTAAGTCTTTTCCAAAGCCATCCTTTCTTCTCTTCCGTTTTCATCCCAATGGCAGATAAAAGCATCATTGAGATTGAGAGCGATGAAGAGGAAGTGGCACTTGAATTCGACCAAGATTCACAGAAGGTAAGTCTTTTCTAGATTTCTTGGTTCAAATTGCCATCTTATGCTCTGATCACTTCCTCGAATGCTTTCTCGGAAATTCACAGATGACCGAAGAACAGGTTCCTCCAAGGAAGAAACCCAAGGTTGACGAGGGATCTTCTAGTGGTACATGGGTGAGAAATGTATCATTGCTCTTTCTTCCTTTGGTTCCTGTGGTCCTCCCCGTTCATGCACCTCAGTAGGTAGAACCTTTATCTCCACCTTTGGAGGCCCATAATAATTCTTCAAAGCCTTCTTCTCAGCTTTCTCCATTACATCCCAATGATCCCGTCTTTTGACGGGTTATCAATTTTTTGGTTGGCAAGCTGTACTTCCGCGACCAAATAGCCCTCAACTTGTGTTGGGGGAGCAATCTTCTGGTGGGAAGGTTGCACTTTCACTACCTGATGGTCCACGGATTTTATCAGGTAATCTACTTTTTGGGGGAAATATTTCAACCTCTCACTTGTGAGGATTGGTAACTATCTTCATCCCTTCCGTTGGTTGTTTTAACTTGTAAAACTAACACATTTATGTGCAGGAGATGAAAATTGCTGGAGCCCCCAGCGACCAGCCTGCTGAGATTCTACCTCCTTCCCTCGAACAGACTCTCCAAGGGGAAAAAGAGGCCTTGGAGAAGAAGACCGAAGAAATGTCTTCGGCCATTCTGCACCTGGCAGAATGTTTTGATAGATCCCCTGAAGACGCGCACCAATTCCGCTTCGAGAGGGACTACGCTCGACAACAGCGAGAACTCTCCGACTCGATCAGGGATGGTAGTGCGTCTCTGATTAGGGACGATGTAGATAGGCTTAGAGTAGTTGCCAGTTCTCTTGGGACCGTCAGTGTAGATCCTACTGACGCCAATATGTCCCTAGGAGAACTTTGTAAACTCCTCTCGGATCAGGTCGATGCTCTAGTCGCCTGTATCCCTTTTGGATGCAAGGATAGTTAGAAATAAAGATTTCTTTTACCTTACATAACTTGAAAAATCTTCATAATCTCTGTGCGAAAATATGGTCATAGGTAACGTTTTTACGACCACACATACACAGGTAAATTTGAGTACTACGATTAGAAACACATTAATACGTCATACCGCAGCTAGTACTGGTACTGCGATCAGAACCAAAGCCGCAGTCAGAACTGAAATCCGATCAAAACTGTTATCGCGATCAGAACTGAAATCTGATCAAAACTGAAGTCTTAATAACATAACGTCTTGACCAGATGACAACCGTCTGTATAGCAGTTATCCATTTGCAATGATCATAGAATATCATTATGACCAAAATGCAAATTCTAAAGTGATCACAGGAACACATTCTGACCAACACGTGAAAATTTATCTTACAAAAAAACATGAAGGATAACTTCCTCCAAAAATATTTGTAACATTGTCACGACCTTATGTACACCCTAGCCCCCATATTCGAAACAAAAAATACTTTTCATTCTGAATTCACTGTGGGGAGTGCATAACGGGTCTCCAAGAGAAAGTATCCATTATGGGGAATGAATAAAATATTCAATGGAACGTTGCCCTCAGTGGAACGTTGCCTCGCGGCTATAAAAGGACCAGGTAGCTTCCTGAGGAAGCCACACAACCAGAAATCTGGCTTAGAACTTCCGCCACACAAAACCCTCATCCTTCATCCTCCATCGCCCCTAAAGCCGCCAGCTTTTCTCACAATCTTTCGCAAAAAATGGCGTCTTGGAGCTGATTAGTTCACCACATGGAGGAGAGCCTGGTGGCGCTAGAGAAAGAAGAGATCCTTCCTCTGTGGCTGCTAATCAACTAGCGGCCTGCGGTGAAGGACAAAGAAACCCCAATCGTCCAAGAGAGCGAACTGGTGGTTTTCGACGAATACCAGCGATGCGGATTCCGATTTCCCAAGAGCCGATTCCTGAAAGGAATCTTGGAGCACTACGGGTTGGAGTTGGTGAATCTCCATCCTAATGCTGTCCTGATCTTGCCGATCTTCCAGTATTTGTGTGAAGCCTTCGTCGGAGTTCTCCCAAGTGTGGAGCTCTTCCGGCGCTTCTACTATACGACTTGGTCGAAGAGCACCAATGTGGCCGGATGTATTGGAATCTGCAGCCCTAGCGAAGAATAAAGATCAGCAGGGAGACTCGTCCACTGCTCCTGCTTGGGATAAAGCAAACCCAGCGATTCGAAGACGCTCATTCTGGGAGTATGTCGAGGTACATCGAACACCCCCGATGAATTTTGTGCTCGCATAAGACCATCTGTGTTTCGAAACTGATTTCCTTCCATACAATAGGAAATAACCCGCATGGCGACCATGTCGATGGCTATGGCGGATAGCATCGAGGCCGCAGAGGAGGAAACAGACCGCCTACAACGGTAAGGAAGACGTTTCTTCACTTGTTCAAATGTGAATCCTTATCTTGATAATCATCTCTCCTGTCATAGAGAAAATGCTTATTTGATGAAGAGCCTCGCTGATCGGGAAGACCAAGCGTTCCGGGCAGCCTCGAAAATCTCGTTCTTGGGGACCGAACTCCAGAGTTTGTGGTCACAATTTGTAACAGCCCCAAAATTCCATTCTTAAACCCTCCCCTTCTCAGATTTTTCCTTCCGGTCTAAATCTTCTGAAATTCTGATTAATTATCTTCTTATTATGATCAGCGAAATTCTCTTACCTGTTCAACCCTAAATCACCCCCCAATATTTTATCATGCACACATTTTTAAATTCATGGCATCATAATTTTATTCATTCAACGAATGTCTATTTGAAAATTGCATAAAGGAGTTGAATTAAATTAAAATAATAGAAAGAAGTTTTTGGGAAAAAAAAGAAAAAGAAAGAGTATTTATTTAGATACTTCAGTAGGAAGACACCGCTTTTTGATAAAACAGAAAGAAAAAAAAAGAAAATCCACACGAAATAGAAGACGGTGAATCTGGTCGCCGTGCCGCTGGTTTGGCCGCGCGTCGCCGTTTGTCTCCCTCCGGCCGTCGTTTGCTTGTCCAAGCTTGTCATTGAGGTGTGCATCTTAGCCCTCTCCATTTTTCTCTTCTAGAGTTTTTCGTTTTGACCACCGTAGCTCCCTCTATCGGCGTGTTACCTTCTTCCCGTCGCCGGCGTTGATCTCTTTCTTCAACCTCCAGCCGCCATGATTTTCTTCCGATTCCGGCCGCCTCTTGCTGCCATTGTTGCCTCCCAGCATTCCCCCTTGTACCCTCCACCACCTCCCAAACTCCCCGGCCTTCTCTCCTCTCTGGCGAGTCCCACCGGAGCTCAAACCGTGGCTAGCCGTGCTGAAATTCTGTTGCTACAGTACTAGGCTGCTACAGTATTTTAGCATTTGAGTGATTCTTTTAATTGTTAAATGATCTAGAGATCTCCGATCGAAGATCCGTCGTGCCATCAGATTTGTCTCAGTCCAAAACTTCCAGATCTGAAATTTTTCTTCAGATCCAAGTCCTGGATCTTATTTTTCCCTTTTTCCAGATCCGGTTTTACCTAAAATCTCGCAAAAAGTGGTTTTTCTCCGTCCGATCTCCAAATCCAGATCTGTCTAAACCACCTCGCCACAAATTCTTCCGGCCACATATTTTCCTTCAGCCACCTCTTTAGATTTCGATCCTAAAACTCTGTTCCGTCATTTTCGCCTATTTTCGAAAAAGGATCTTTTCGGTTTTACCCTAAAGTACCGCTGTTTTCAAAAACTTCCGTTACCCTGTATTTTTCAGATCCGACTCTGAGGCTGTCATATCTGGACCTACTAGGATTTAGATTTGCATTTATTAGTCCCATACTTATGCATTTTGGTTGATCGGTGCTCTCTTCGTTTTTAGAACCCGCTCATCCGGAAGCCGAGGAGCAGCCGATTGAGGACGTCGCCGAAGATCTTATCGCGGGAAATCAAGGCAAGTCACCACCACCTTGATCATATTGAACCTATGTTTTCAAGTTAGCTAAGTATTTTGTTTCACAAATATTGTGCATATTAATTGAGTAGACTAAGTATGTTTGAATATGCTTGTTTAGTTATTATCCCAAATTGAAAGACCATTCTTGATTCTCAAGCTTGTATAATGTTCTTGATGCCCTAGGTTAATGTTAAGGCATAGTAGCAGTGATACAAATTATCTGTATGAGTGAGAAAGATGGTTTTCCAAAGTCAAAGATACTTTTAAAGTGTCTATCCTAGGGAGGAGAGGTTTGTCAGTCTGAATATTGAAATTATGATGATGCTGGAAACATGATAATGTTATTAACTGGTAAAATTGTTAACATGGAAATTGTTAATTGGTAAGATTGTTAACAAGCTAATGTTGAAACCTGTGCATAAAGTCGAATAGGAAAACTCCTCTCTGGAATAGTTAAGGACTAACAACCTTGTGTTGAACATCTAGTAACATGTTATCGTACCTCCACAAGCCTGGTATGGGACGGGCACGACCAAGTATCCTTGCCGAACTATTGCCCTAGCTCTGCATAGAATAATAAAGATGCACCAAATTGTCACTGGTCAGGGAGGGAAGATCCCTCTTGGCCCACTTACACGGGCGGATATGGGTGAGCCCAGCCGCATCGTCTGAGAGAAAGATCGTGCAACTGATGTGATTCCAGGGCACGAGTGTTGGATGGCGTGGTCCCCAACACAAAACCCCTTGCGTGTCCACTCACTATTGGAGGAGAGGGTCTCCATCGCGGTCGAATACTGGGTGAGGGGTAGGGTGAAGGTATGAGAGGGAAGATCCCTACAATGCTTCACAACTATATTAGGAACCCCACCGGGAGGTGGAATTCCTGGGCCACTGACCGGTGGTGAACCTTTTACGGGGTAGAGCTAGTATAATGGCAAGGCAGGGTGAAAAGCGTGTTATTCTCAACTCTGTGGCGCGCTTAAAGCAGCGTGATCGAACCTGGCATAGGAGACTCATATGCTTAAAGTAGCGTGTTGGGCAAAAAGCCTATGCTCGTGGTCAACAGTGGTAGTTGAGAAGTCTTGTGGGTAAAGTGGTACCCCTCTGCAGAGTTTAAATTGTATTTAAATACTCCGTGCTCCCAGAATTGGAGTGTGTTATGGTCATTGGATTTATCCATGCTGCAAGGCACAAGTAGTTTTCATGAATCGTTTTATCAATTGCTTTAAACTCTTTACTCTTGAACTACATATTTATATAGTGTAAACTTTCAAAGAAGGTTTTAAATGCTTTTTATGGTTACCAACTGCTAGGTTGTGAACCCATGACTGAATTACTCCGTCAGAAGCTGAAGAGCCAAGCGACTTGGGTTCATACGAGTGTGAGCCTGAGCCTTTCGAAGATTTCTCCGAGTTTGACCCAGACTTCTAGGCGTCGCGTTCCCCGGTCGAGCGACTGTGGGCGAAGATTAGTGTTCCGCTCCTTCCGCGTTTTGGTAAAAACTGAAATGTTATTTTGGTACCCTATTGTGCTATTATTGTAAGGCCTAGTGCCATCAACTGTGGACCCTGTAATATTTTGTGGATTATTTATGTATAATGCTGGTTGTTGTGATATTCATTTCTGGTTCGCAACTGACTCCTGGGAAGTTGCGACAGGGGAGTGCTGCTCCGTACCGTGGTGTTCGGTACGGGATGGGGTTGCCCACACAATTCTCCTGTAAGCATACTTCTGACCAGAGTAAATTAGTTTCGTCGTATGAACTGTTTGTAATGGCCTCTTGTCGCATCGCGAGACGACCAAATAAGCCGGCACGATCAAGAGAAGACAAATCTCCAAGCGACCATCCTCTGTTCTCAAGGAGAACAGTGATTTGAGCACATCACTCTCAACTTGCAGCAGTGCTCAAGAAAACATCTTCGAGAAGCTGAAGATGGTGGCGGGTCTGCTGAGGGCTGATGTGGTTGAAACCTCGGTGGACGACCTCAGCCTTAGCGACTGGACCACACTGGTCGCGACCCAAGCAGAGTCACTTCTTGAGTATCTTCCTGAAGATACTAGGTGGCAAAAAGAAGCGATCAAATCAAGAGTTCGATCAACAGCCTCCGCCATCCTCTACCGGCTTCATCTTCACCATGCCCCAGATCTTGATCTGAATGCAGCGGTGGAAGAGGCGGAGGTCGAGAGTGAACACCAGCTTGGGGCTATCATGGAGGAGGTTAGACCCCTTGTAGAGAAACTCCTGAACGAGATTGGCATGATGTAAATTCTTGCCCCCGTACAAATACAATTTATACAATGCAAATGCATGCATTTTTCGTTTCAAAAGGAAACACTTCTTTTTGTTTCATGTTGTGACCATATTCCCCTAGCCCCTGCCTGTGATTATGTATATTGAAGACTTAGTATTATGAGCACAGGAGAAATATATGTGTAGTGATGACAAGGGATACCCGACCAGGCCAATAACCATATTAAATACAATACCCAACCTTATTGTAAACCGGCAGCCACTCTGATGATCATGGACATGCCAGCAAGCCCCGTGTGCGTTGAGGAATAGCTTATTGAGGGGTGTCTTGTCTGGAGGTGATCACAAGATCGGCCAATGAATCCGATCAGGATACTGTGGCAATATAACCATCGGCGACCAGCCCCCGAGCCAGACTCGTTACATACGGGCAAAAGAGGAATAATCCACATATGAAACAACTAAAAGAAACTGTTTTGTAAAACCATGGTAAAGGAAAAAAGGTTGGGCACTTACACGTAAAACTTGCGTAGTTGGTCGATGTTCCAAGTATTAGATAAGATCCGACCATTCTCCATCGCTAACCGAGATGATCCTGGTCGCGGCACCAAAATAACAGTGTAGGGGCCTTCCCACTGTGGGGAGAAGTTGTTGCGACTAGATTGGTTTTGTATTCTACGCAAAACTGGATCACCCACGTGAAGACTACGTAGTCGCACCCTTTTGTTATGATACTTGCGCAAAGCTTGCAAGTATACCACGGATTTAATCAGAGCTCGATAACATTTTTCTTCTAGGAGGATGAGATCTTGTAATCGTTGCCCATTCTGATCAACTTGTTTGAATTGATCTGTCCGGACAGAACCAATATTGATTTCCATAGGTAACACAGCCTCAGCCCCGTACACTAGATGGAAAGGAGTCTGACCGATGGCTCGACTAGAAGTAGTACGTAGTGCCACAGAACGGTGTAGAGTTCGTCTACCCAAGCCCCCGAGCATGCCTTAAGGCGATCGAAAACGCGTTTTTTGATGATCTGTAATATTTGCCCGTTGGCACGTTCAATGGCACCATTGCTCTGAGGATGAGCTACAGAGGCAAAGCACACCTTGGTTCCAATCTAATCGTAGTAATCCAGAAAAAGTCCACTAGCAAACTGGGAACTGTTATCAGTGATGAGACGATTTGGAACACTGAATCGAGTCACAATGTTTTATCAAAGAACTTTTGTCCCGCAATAGCGGTAATGTTGCGTACTGGTTCGGCCTCAATCCACTTTGTAAACGTGTCAACGGCTATGAACAAGAACTTATATCCATTGGCCACTTGTGGTATAGGACCGACAATGTCCATCCCCCAGACCGCGAAGGGCCATGAAAGAGGAATGGTTTGTAGGGCATAGGCAGGTTGATGAACCTGTCTCGAGTGGAACTGACACTGAGGACATGTCTTGACCATATTCATGGCATTATCAAGTGCCGAAGGCCAATAAAATCCTTGTCGGAAAGCCTTGCTGACCAGTTTACGATATGACGCGTACGCACCGCATACACCGTCATGAATCTCTCTCAAGAGGGATTTGCCTTCCTCTTGGGACACACAGCGCATAAATACCCCTTGAGTACCTTTTCTGTACAAAACTCCTTCTATGAGCTTGTATAGACGCACTTTCTGAACTAACCCATCACTCTCGGTTTCATCCTCAGGCAAGGTCCCATGTTCGAAATAGACCCTCAATGGAAGGGTCCAATCTCGTTCCTGTCCGAGGTTGGTAACACAGACTGTTACCAGATCATCCTCGACCATAGTCATGGTCGAGGGATGTTTCAAGTGTTCGACGAACACTCCTGCCGGAGCGGATGTGCGTGAGGACCCAATTTTGGATAATTGGTCTACGAGAATGTTGTCCTTTTGCAGGATGTATTGGAAATCGAAATGACTGAAGTGTTTTTCTAATCTCCTCACTACCCCCAGGTAATGAGCCATTGTCTCATCGGAGGTGCTGTACTCCATGTTTATCTGGTTCACAACCAGCTGTGAGTCTCCCCTCACCACTAATCGACAGACTCCGAGGAATTTCGCCGCCCGGAGCCCTGCAAGAAGACTTTCATACTCTGCAACGTTGTTGGTCGCAACAAAGTGTAGTTGAAAGACAAACTTTAGCTGTTCGCCCTGAGGCGTGACTAAGACCACTCCACCCCCCGAGTGTTGAAAACTACGAGAGCCATCAAAGTACATTGTCCAGTGATCAGGGCATTCCAAATCCTCGGGTGCCTGCACTGGTGGCTCAGGATTAGTCCATTCAACCACGAAGTCGGCCAGGACCTGAGACTTGACCGCGGTGCGGGGCGTGAAGTAGATGTCGAATGCTCCATGTTCGACAGCCCATTTGGCGATCCGACCAGATTTCTTTGGATTGCGGACAATGTCTCCCAATGGAAAAGATGAGGGTACTGTGATATTATGTGCTTGAAAGTAATGCTGTAGCTTACGGGAAGCCATCAGTAGCGCGTAAAGTATCTTCTGGACCTCAGGGTATCGCTCCTTAGGACCATTGTCGCGCCCTAAAACTGGGACTACGACTACTCCTGTAGAGACCTAGCTCGCTGCAGCTAGTCCCATATATCATAGCATACACATACCCTTGACGTCCCAGGATAAGTTAAGCACACTAGTATATTCACATTGCAACAGAGTAACTTAATAAATAGTTAACCAGTGTGGCCTGCTGGCCTTAATATTACATAAAGAGGTTACATTGCCTTCACGGCATACATGGTTTAGCAAAATAACATCTACACAGCAGAAGATAGGTGACCCTCCCACAAAGAGAAGTGGACGGCAGAACAACACACATCAGGGCTCTGGCGGAACTGACACTCCTCCTTCTGGATCCAAGAAGTTCTCCATGCCTTCATCTTGGTTATTGAATGCTCCATCTATTGATTTGTAGATTGCAAGAGTGAGCACTTACGTACTCAGCAAGTCATAGATAAGAGTAGATACATATAGTAGTGATGACATGAACCTAGACTAGTCAAGAATTATGGATGTTTGTAAAATAATCTTTTCCTTTCATACCTCATCTCATCTTATCTCATGGCAGCACTTTTAATAATAAAGCATTGCTATTCATGTTCACTAGATTATAGCACTACCGCGACACGTCGACACACGACAGCCCACGGCAGCACTCCTTATCATGACAACACATGTCATTTGGGTAATCTTGATTTAACAAATTTTATTTAGAAATTATACTTGTGTCACATCCCGTGGATTTAATCCAACGCAGCAGACTCCTAAAACTCGGGAGCACGAAGTATTCGAATACAGTTTTAACTCTGCAGAGAGGTACCAATTTACCCGCAAGATATTTCACTTTCAAGCCCTTCCTATCAAAATGATTGGACCCCTGACTCACTTCATATTGTGAGCGGCTAGGTGGAGATAACAAGAACTTTTGTTATGTTTCACTTATAATTCACCCCTGACCCGGCAGTTTTCTTCACACAAACCGTAGTTGTGGCGGGCTATATCCCCACCCCTAAGCCTCTTCCCATTACTGGGTCAACGTCCTTGATCAAATCACATTCAGTGATACGTGGAGGAGCCGCACTCTGTGAGTTTAGTGTATTGTTTTCCATCTCATGCAGGGGTTTCATGTGCGATTCACATAAGTACTTGTTCAGGCCTGTCCCATACCAGGCTTGCGGTTAGCACGTTTGTTCGTGCCACTAGATGCACAACACAAGGTTCTAGTCCTTATATACCAGTGACCAGACCATCCACAACCCTGCACCTTCAGTGCCTGCACATCCTTTGCAGTCTAGCACCTCCAGTGCTACCACCATTCCATACCATTTTCCTGGTCACGGCTAGGGGTTTTATTTCATGAATATATAAGTATATAAATACATATATAATAGTTCATGGTTCAAAACTTGTTTATTTCACATTTCACAGATAACCAGTCTAGTACTGCCATTTCATAAATCAACCATTCTCAATCTTTCACATGCAATATTATCTATATTCAAGGTTATGTTATAACAACTCTTAAAATATAGGTTCGAGATGATCAAGAATATGACTTGCCTTCCACGTCGTAAAATACGGCAGTTGATCTCAGATCAGCAGTGAAGTCCTCGAACTGGGGCTCTTGATCTGCTCTCCAATCAAACAAACAACCAATAATCACAATCTTTCCAATACATTATTATACTATATGCAATAATGCAAAGAAGAAGTCTTGATGATTCTGAAATGATTGGATTTAGAAGCTGATTAGGGTTAGGTTATGGAAACCAAAGTTAAGATCAGCTGTCAAAGGTTTACAAGGTTCCAAATGTCTCAAAATATCAGAATGATATCAAGGTTGCGACTAGTTTGCTCAAAAACAGCGAACGTCTTTAGGTCGACATTCGGTTCAAGGCATCGACATAGGGTCGATGGATGATAGGGGGGTTATCTTAACTTGTGGCAGTAGAATAAAATGTAGAGGACAACTCCACAAGTCTAAGGGACAAGGTTATTTTCATTTTTCACAACTGAAAAGAGGTGAAAAGAGCTAATGCCACTGGCTGACATGCTCTGGCATAGGGCTGACAATGTCAAAATCTAGGGTTTTAACATAAAATGCAGTTCAAGGGCTCAAATCAAGTTGTGATAGAAGAAGAAATTGTAGATCACAATCACAGGAATCTAAGGGACAAAGTTATGCTCAAAATGCACATCTAGAAGGAAGTGAAAAGGGCTAATGCCACTGACTGACATAGCCTGGCATTGAATCTGACATGGCCAGAAACTAGGGCTTGCCATATCTTTTGATCTATAGCTCCAAATGATGCACCACTTTGTCTGGGAGGTAGGCATTGATAACAGGAACAAATGATTCAATAGGATCCAGGGCTGAAGATGGCTGGAAAGTGATGAAAATCTGTGAGGAATAGTGGTGGCGACACGCCACAGTGAAGCCATTGGACAAAATCTAGGCATGGCTATAACTTGAAATCTGGACAGTTTCAGAGATCGGGCTAGAAGACAGAAATGCTCAGGAGGTTGAAGCACATCTTCTAGACAAGGTGGCTGAAGATAGATCGGTCGGGAAAAGCTTTCCGGTGATCGGCGCCGGAGAAGATGGCACTGCAATTGGGGGTTTTCGATACAGGAGGTTTGAACTCAATTCCAAGCTTGGGGAGTGAAAGAGAGGTACAAGGAAGCTACTAGCGACGTCAAATTGGCTGGAGGATGGCCGGTGTGGCCTGGCGACGATCACCAGCGACTGGTGAAGTTCAAATTTGGAGAAACCTTTGATTCGAGCTCAATCTGGAAATTTGGAGGCACAGGCTTGCTAATTAGAGATCACTGATCATTTTGTTCCACATAATCGAAGGCTAATTAGGGGTAAATCGGGTTGCATTACCGGAACAGGCCAAATCGGAAATTCCCGCGATCACCGGCGATGAGATGCATGGAAATCCAATTAAATGATACAGCACGATGAGTGTGATTAGAGAAACTCACTGGTGGCTTCAATTTGGCAGGAGGTGCAGTGGGTGAAGCTGGCACCGTGAAGCCTCGTGCTGGACTCGCCAGAGAAGAAGACGACAGCGAGAAGATTTTGGGATTTAGCTTTGTACTGGCGAAGTAGAGATTGCACAAGGTGTTGGCTGCTCATATAGACCAGGGGCGGAGCTTGTAACGAGGTAGCAGCAAGGAAATTGGCGCCGGTGACTTGACTGGCCAGGCCCAGGCGCGACAACAATGACGGTGAAGCGATGGCGCACAGGCGAGGTGACTACTGGTCAAGCTGTAGCTTCATCGGGACGCATTGATGTCGGGCGGTGCAAAGCGGTGGTGACAATGGCTGGCAAAGCATAGCAACGTGGTGAAGAGTTGCTGACAACGGTTGCGGTTGCTGCTGCTGGTCGCGCACGGGAGCAAATGCTGTTCAACGGCGTTGCCACGGCACGGCTGAAGCAAGGACACGTACACACAAGCATGCACTGTCACGAGTGCGGCGAAGCTTCACCGGCGGCGAGCAAACGCGGCGCAAGGAATCACGGCGAGCTCTGGTCGAAGCTAGCTGCTGCCCAGGTCGAATTTGGACTTGATTGCAATATCTGATTCTTGGTTTTGGACTGATCTGTAATTCTGGAGATTTAGAAAATTTGAGTTGAATTTGATTCTGCTGATTTGGCAAACTTAATTCAACAGATGATTTGGCATAGATTGAAGATAAAATTTGAGATGTTTGAATGATTTTTGATATAAATTGAAAATAGAGTAGATTAGGGTATTTGAAATCTGAGTTTCAATTGATTTCGAATTCTGGCATTTAGAATGACATTTTGAAATCTGAACAGAAGGGATATTTGTGTCAAATAGCATTTAGGAGAGATTTGCTGAAGAAATTCTGAATTTGAAGTTAATCTGAAGATTTTAGCCTTTTTAGGTTTCCAGATATCAAATAAAGGACTGATTTGCAATATCTCTTAGACTGATTTGCGAAAAAGGCTTAGATAATAAAATCTGACTGCCAACTTTTTGGATTAAGGTATTGGCATACCTTTGATCATGATCCAAGAATAATCTGGTCTGAACTTGGTCAAGGTTTTGATTAAATCTGAATTTAGAGTATTAGGGTATTCAACTTAATTTCTGTTTTCGAAAATAGAAGTTTTGACAAATCTGGGATTTAGAGATGGAATTGAATATGACTTCTGAAGACTTTTAGGTTCAGAGTAACTAATAAATCACATCTGAACAATCTGATCTTGATTTGGGGTTCACAAGAAAGATTTGGGGATTTAGGGTTTGAGATAGATACTGATCTAGCTCCTACTACAAATACATGCATGTTGTTCTTGAAAAAAAAAAGTTTTAACTCCTAAACTCAGGGTGTTACAACCATGAAGTACTTTCCTTACATAGTAGACTGGTCTGTGCACACCCTCTCTATCTGCGACCAGAACAGCGCTGACCGCGTGAGGTGTGGCCGCCAAGTAGAGAAGTAATGGTTCTCCTTTGTCGGCAGAAACCAAGACCGGCGGACTGGATAAATACACTTTTACCTCCCGAAATGCCTTTTCGGCCTCATCGGACCATGTAAAGTTGTGATGTTTCGGCAGGGCTTTGAATAACGGTAGTCCCCTTTCGCCTAGTCCCGATACGAACCGGCTTAATGCCACCATGCGACCTGCTAGGCGCTGAACATCCTTGATGGTCGAGGGAGACCTCATCTGTTCGATCGCCCTGATCTTTTCAGGATTGACCTCGATGCCTCTGGAACAAACAAGAAAAGCAAGAAGTTTTCCTGACGAAACCCCAAAAGAACATTTCTCCGGGTTTAATTTTATTCGATATCGACATAAATTACAGAAGGTTTCAGAAAGATCGTCTGAATGAGATGATTTTTTTGTACTTTTTACAACCAGGTCGTCTACGTAAGCTTCAAGATTACACCCCATCCAGGAAAGAAAAGTCTTTTGCATCAAGCGCTGGTACGTGGAACCCGCATTCTTGAGACCGAACGGTATTCTGACGTAGCAGTAGGTGCCGAACAGTGTGATGAAGGCAGTCTTCTCTTCATCTTCTTCTGCCATGCTAATTTGATGATATCCCGAGTAAGCGTCCTGGAAACTCATCAGTTTGCAACCCGCAGTAGAATCGACCAGCTAGTCGATGCGGGGAAGGGGAAAGTCGTCCTTCGGACAGGCACTATTGAGGCTGGTGTAGTCGACGCACATGCGCCACTTGCCATTTGACTTGCGGACCATGACCGGATTTGCAAGCCATTCCGGATGATCGACCTCGCAAATAAATCCGGCCTTTTGGAGTTTATCCAACTCCTCTCGAATGGCTTCTTGCCGATCGACTGCAAAACACCTGAGCTTCTGCTTTATTGGTCGCTGTCCGGGTCGAATTGCTAACCTGTGCCCGAATACTTCCCTTGGGACACCGGGCATGTCGGATGGTTTCCACACAAACACATCTGCATTGGCCCGGAGGAAAGCAATGAGCTCGAGTTCCTATTTGTCATCCAAGCCTGATCCAACCCGAATTGTCTTGGACGGATCATCAGGGTACAATGGAACCAGTTTGAGTGTTTCGTCCGATCGAGCAGTAGCCTTGATCATATCAGTGGACATTGTGGTGATCTGAGCATCTCAGAGGGGATGTTGGTCCACCATCTCCAGGGATAGCCGATCACACGTCAATGCCACATTGTGACTACCTCGGACCGAGATAACACCCTTGGGGCCAGGCAACTTGCTGCACTGGTAAGCGTAGTGCATAGCCATCATGAATTTAGGAAGAGCTGGCCTGCCAAAGAATGCGTTGTAAGCCAAATCACAATCAATTACATCAAAAGTAACTAATTCTGTTCGGAAGTTATCTGGTTCTCCCAGTGTAACCGGGAGCGCCACCTGTCCCAATGGCATCATAGAGGGACCAGGAATTATCCCATAAAATGGATGGATTATGGGCTTGATTTTCAAATGAGGAATCTGCCTCTCGTCGAGCGCCTTGACCAATAAGATGTCCAAGGAGCTATCTCCATCGATCAGGACCATTTCGACTCTCGCATTACTGATAATCGGGGTAATAACCAGAGGTAGTATCAATGGTCGAGTAAGCCCCGCAGGACAATCAGAGCGATCAAACGTCAAAGGTATATCCGACCAACGGGGGTACTGAGGTTCACCAAGGGAAGTCTCCGTTTGGTTAACCTCTCGATAAAAGGCTTTAAACTGCCTCTTAGAAACAAAAGAGGAGGAACCTTTGAAAATAACATTAACATGATTACGAGGTACATGGTAAGACATCTCTTCGTCGCCGTCGGCATCTCTTAGCCCGCAAGCTTGTTCCTTAGATGGTAAGGTCGGCATAGGTCCTATCCCCTGGTAGAAGTCATCCAACTGCTTCAACCAACTCCTGCAATTCTTGAGGTCGTGGCCTGCGGAGTTGTGGAGCGGACACCACTTCTTGCCTTCCTGCGGGTTAGTCGACTTCTCTGGTTGGTCGGTACCACGACCACCAGAAGCAGTTTTATTTTGAAATGAATGCTTGTTACTTTTGGTCGATGGAGGCTTCTCTGCGACTGCGACCTCTCGGTACTGTCCAGATCAACTCCTTTTTGGCTTCTTTGACCTCCCGCCTGATGAAGATTTTGGCTTCTTGCTTGAATCCTCCCTTTTCACGTCCTTGAGACCTGGTTCAGGTGGTAGGTTACCTTTATCAACCATCTGATTCCATTCAATTGCCTCGGCTGCGTCCGAATATCGATCGGCCATATCAAAGAGATCGGCTATTGATCGAGGAGGATGGATGAGCAAATCTTCGGTGAATCTCTGATATCGAATGGCGTGTTTAAACGCCGTGATAACGGAGTTATCAGATATGTTCGGGATGGTATTTCTCACCCCGACAAATCTCTTGACAAACTGATGAAGGGTTTCGGTCGAAGTTTGCCGTAGTCGATGGAGATCATCCTCTTTACCCGGCTTTTGATAATCATTTTGAAAATTGTTGAGGATGGCATCACACAACATTTCCCAGTTATAGATCGAACCCTCAGGTTGATTAAACAACCATGTTCTTGCCGAACCTTCGAGGACTGTCGGCAGATAGTTGGCCATGACCCGGTCATCACCACCTGCTGCCTGAATGGCCATGATGTAGATTTGGAGGAACTCAGATGGATTCAGAGTCACATCAAACCTCTCTATGGCCCCTGGTTTAAACTTGTCTAGCCAAACGACCGCACGAAGGTCGGGCGAGAAAGGTTTGCAACCAACATAAGGGCCGTGAATTGACCTGTGACTCTCGACCTGATCAGGGGCGACCTCACGCAGAGGAGAGGTCACTCATGGTCCCATGAGAGAGCGGACATGAATTCGTCCCCAATCACGAGAATCCCCTACCTGTCTGGCTTCGTTATGCCGAGATGGGAAGGGTGGTGGACGATTATGTCTACCTGAACCAGAGTTAGAGTACTCTCGGTTATGGGAACGTGTCGCCGACCGGGAGGAGGCTGTTGGGGTTGCCTCAGATGCGACCTCGTCCAACTTCTCCGCCAGGATTCTGGCGAAGGCTAGTTTCTGCGCATCCGTGATTGTAGGAGGAAAATTACGTAGGACCTCCGTGATAGATCGAAGCCGGCCATGTGTACTTCTCCTTGGGGCACCAGGTGTCACCGTCTCTCCATCCGTCGGCAAATGTTCTAGGGGTGAAGATGGTGTTTGGTCGCGCCTGCGACCACGTGATCGGTGGGAAGGACTCGGAGCAGCACCTTAACGAGCATGTGCATTTTGAAGAGCCTCTAGGGCTATTCTGCGAAGTTCGTTGTCTTGTTTCTCGCGATCTTGATCTTCCTTTTGTTTCCGTTCCTGTTCCTCCCTAGCAGCCTGTTGATGGGAGTTTCTTCCTTTAAGGCAGCGAATTGTCTAGGGAGTGAGGTTGCCGAGGGATAAACATCTCCGTTTGTTCTGAGTAGGACACAAAATCAAAGAGACGATGGAGGTTATCAGGATCAAACCTCCCCGGGCTAATCTCCCAGTCAACATCGTTCTTCCCTTAGCAGGGTCGTACGACGGACCGGATTCAACCTCTAACACATTTTGAACCTCAGTAGGCTCTGGTTCTGCATCGGTCGCCTCCTGGTCGATAGACATGACCTGAGTGGTCGAATAGACCTCTGGGATGTCTTCGCCTCCGGTTTCCTCCATCAGAACAGGATCACTGGGTGAAGGCATCTGGATGTGGGCGTAATCCTCGAGATCGAAGTTGTTCTAGGAATCATACACTCTAGCCATGGTTCAACGAACCTCCGGATAGAATTTAGGACGCCTTGAGAAAGGCCCCACGGTGGGCGCCAGCTGGCGACGATTCGGACTCGGGGTGGTTAGTCAAACTTATGCAGAATTTTGTCAGTTGAGACCTTTCAAGGTGTCCCTCCAGGAAGGGATGATGAACTAAAGTTAGTTGGAGCACAGAGAGATTTATACAGGTTCGGGCCCTTGATGGTGGGAGTAATAGCCCTACATCCTGTTGGGATTTCACTATGTGTAGGAAAAAGTATTACAATGTTGTGGAAAAGATTTTTACAAGCGAAGATCTTTTCCGTGTGGTTATGTAAAATACTGCTAAAAATAGCCTATGAAAGCTATTATCTTCTGTCGATGTGTCCTATTGATCTATTCTATCTTCGTCTGGTGCATTTGTTCACCCTTTTATACTGGTCGAAAGGGCGCCAATGCATAACGGCTTTGAACAGTTGCTCGGGTGTAGTTTAGGCAACAGCACTTAACTTCCACGCAGGCTTAACATGTGCAATTTAAGGAATAACTGCACATATTAACCTCCTGATGGTTGTCTCCGCACGTGGGGGAATCTTTGGGATACTCGGGATTTGCTTGTTGTAGGGTCTAAGTAATCCCGCGTCTCCTGGTCGAGAGTATTCTGACCGCGTATTGTCCACAGTCATCTGACCGCGTATTATCTGCGACCTTCTGTCCGCGCATCGCATACAGGCTTCTGACCGCGCACTATCTGCGGCCTGATCGCGTAGAGCCTACGACCATGTGTCCGCGCTTCCCAGGATAGCTGAAATCATATCAACTTACCTGGTTCGAATCTGTCTTGAACCAGACGTGCATTTATTCCAAACTAGCTCGGGTAACAATCCTCGTCACCCAGTATGAAGAAGTTGGAAGACTTTGCAGCAACAATAAGGCCTTGAACGAGCTACTCAAGGATCAAGCTAAGATGATGAAGTTGCTTGAAGAGAACCTTGAGAGTAAGTCTTGACCACTCAAAGTTATAGTTGCAATGATATTTGTTAGAAAAACAAAACTTTTCTTTCCTTTAGAAGCAAAGAAAAATGAAGAGAAAGCTACAATTGAATCTACGGCCATGGACGAAGAGCAGAACAAGTTAGTGGAGAAATCAGAAAACTTGAGGGCATTTTTCGATAAGGTGCATGAGCTGTTCAAATCTGCCAAACCACAACTGGACCAAGCCTTGAAGGGCTTCGGGATTAGTATTGTGGTCATAAACAAGAAAGGATCTATCAATGCCCTTGCTAAGATCATATTGAAGTAATCAACTCTCTTGGTCGCCCAGACTTCTCTCAAGGAGACTCAATGGAAGGGAACTATCATAGCTATTCAATGCACTGCTGGAGCCATACTTTCTAAGATGAAGGCGAGATATCCCAACCTTGACCTCACCCCCACCATTGGAGAATATCAGTGTCAATCTATGGATGAAGTCTTCAAATTGTTGAAGTGGGTTCATCCATTGGTCGACAAAATGGTAGATGATTTTGAATTAATGACCAATGACAAAGATGAGGACCACCAAGAGGAGGAAAATGACCAAGAGGCCAATAACTAGGCCGTGGATGACCAGAAGGAGTAGCAGTGAAAAGATCGCCAAACACTCAAATCGTAGATTCCTCCTTCAGTTTCTATAAACTATGAATGCTTGTAAAAACTTAAATAAAATTGATATTTTACTCGAAAAATGGGTGTATGGTGCATTATTATTCTACTAGAAATGGCCTATTTTCTAAGACCAGATTTCTCTATTTTAAGTTTATAGGAGAACAACTAGTTAATTGACTTGGTTTTTGTTATAAGAATGTCGCGCCCCGAAACTGGGACTACGACTACTCGTGTAGAGACCTAGCACGCTGCAGCTAGTCCCATACATGCATACCTTTGACTTCCCAGGATAAGTCAAACACAGCAGTATATTACATTGCAACAGAGTAACTTACAAAATATTTAAGCAGTGTGGCCTGCTGGCCTTAATACAACATAAGAAGATTACAGTGCCTTCGCGGCATACGTGGTCCAGCATAATAACATCTACACAGCAGAAGATAGGTGACCCACCCACAATGAGAAGTGGACGGCAAAACAACACACATCAGGGCTCTGGCGAAACAAGAACTGACACTCCTCCTTCTGGATCCAAGAAATTCTTCACGCCTTCATCTTGATTATTGAATGCTCCATCTACTGATTTGTAGGTTGCAAGGGTGAGCACTTACGTACTCAGCAAGTCATAGGTAAGAGTAGATACATATAGTAGTGATGATATGAACCTTGACTAGTCAAGAATTATGGATGTTTATAAAATAACCGTTTTCTTTCATATCTCAACTCATCTTATCTTATGGCAGCACTTTTCATAACATAGCATTGATATTCTTGTTCACTAGATATAGTACTACCGCGACACGTCGACACACGACAGCCCACGGTAGCACTCCTTATCATGACAACACATGTCATTTGGGTAATCTTGATTTAACAAATAATTTTATTTAGAAAATATACTTGTGTCACACCCCGTGGATTTAATCCATCACAGTAGACTCCTATAAACCCGGGAGCTCGGAGTATTCGAATACGTTTTTAACTCTGCAGAGAGGTACCAATTTACCCGCAAGATATTCCACTTTCAAGCCCATCCTATTAAAATGATTAGACCCTTCCTCACAACCATGTGTGAGTGGCAAGGTGGAGATAACAAGAACTTTCGTTATGTATCACTCACAATTCACCCCTAACCCTGTGGATCTCTCGTGAACCATAGTTGTGGTAGGTTGTACCCTAACCTCCACCCCTACGCATATTCCCATTGTTGGGTCAACGTGCAAGATCACCTTCAGTGATATGTGTGGGAGCCATTCATTCTCCGTGCCAATCGTGCATCACTACACAACTCCAGCAGGGGTTTCATGTGCGATCCGCATAAGTACTTGTTCAGGCCTGTCCCATACCAGGCTTGTGGTTAGCACGTTGTTCATGCCACTAGATGCACAACACAAGGTTCTAGTCCTTATATGCCAGTGCCAGACCAACCACAACCCTGCACCTTCAGTGCCTGCTATCCTTTGCAGTTTAGCACATCCAGTGCTACAACCATCCATACCAAGATTATGGTCACAGCTAGGGGTTTTATTTCATGAATATAAGTATATAAATACATATATATAATAGTTCATGGCTCAAAACTTGTTTATTTCACATTTCACAGATAACCAGTCTAGTACTGCCAATTCATAATTCAACCATTCTCAATCATTCACATGCAATATTATCTATATTCAAGGTTATGTTATAGCAACTCTTAAAATATAGGTTCAAGATGTTCAAGGATATGACTTGCCTTCCGCGTCGTAAAATACAGCAGTTGATGTCGGGTCAACAATGAAGTCCTCGAACTCGGGCTCTTGATCTACTCTCCAATCAAACAAGCAACCAAGAATCACAATCTTTTCAATACATTATTATACTATATGCAATAATGCAAAGATGAATGTCTCGATGATTGTGAAATGATTGAATTTAGAAGCTGATTAGGATTAAGTTATGGAAACCAAGGTTAAGATTAGTTGTCAAAGGTTTACGAGGTTCCAAATGTCTCAAAATATCAGAATGATATCAAGGTTCCGACTGGTTCGCTAAAAATAGCAAACGTCTTTCGGTCGACATTCGGTTCAAGGCATCGACATAGGGTCGATGGATGATAGAAGGATTATCTTAACTTGTGGTAGTAGAATAAAATGTAGGTTACAATTCCACAAGTCTAAGGGACAAGGTTATTTTCAATTTGCACAACTGGAAAGAGGTGAAAAGAGCTAATGCCACTGGCTGACATGCTCTGGCGTAGGGCTGATAATGTCAAAATCTAGGGTTAAGCATAAAATGTAGTTCAAGGGCTCAAATCAAGTTGTGATAGAAGAATAAATTGTAGATCACAACCTCAGGAATCTAAGGGACAAAGTTATGCTCAAAATGCACATCTGGAAGGAAGTGAAAAGGGCTAATGCCACTGACTGGCATAGCCTGGCATTGAACTGACATGGCCAGAAACTAGGGCTTGCCATAACTTTTGATATAGGGCTCCAATTGATGCACCACTTTGTCTGGGAGGTAGGCCTTGATAACAGTAACAAATGATCCAATAGGTTCCAGGGCTGAAGATGGCTGGATGGTGATGAAAATCAGTGAAGAAGTGTGGTGGCGACACGGCACAGTGAAGCCACTGGACAAGATCTTTGGCATAGCTATATATTGCAATCTAGATGGTTTCATATATCGGGCTAGAAGACAAAAATGCTCAGGAGTTCAAGGAACATCTGGTGTACAAGGTGGCTAAAGCTATATTGGCCGGGAATAGATTTCCGGTGGCCGGCACCGGAGAAGATGGCACTGAAATTGGGGGTTTTAGCTACATGTGGTTTGAACTTGATTCCTTGCTTAGGGAGTATCTAAGAAGTATAATAAAGCTATTGGCACGGTTAATTTGTCCGGAGGATCATCGGAAAAGCCTGGCGACGGTCGCCGGTTTCTGGTGAAATTCAAATTTGGGGAAAACTTCAATTGGGGTTCAATTCTGAAATCTGGATGCACAGTCTTGCTTAAAATAGCTCACTGATCATTTTGTTCTACTAAATCGAGAGTTAATTCGGATTAATTTGAACTGCAAAGCTGGAACAGCGCATTTTGCATTTCCGGCAATCACCGGCGATGAGATGCATGAGGATTCAATTAAAGGATACAGCACAGCTAATAAGATATGGGGAACTCACTGGTGGTGTCAATTTGGCAGGAGGTGCAGTGATTGGAGCTGGCACCGTGAGCCTCTGTGCTGGACTCGCCGGAGAAGAAGACGAAGGTGGAGAAGATTTGGAATTATCTAAATTCTGGTGAAGAGAGAACAACACAGGGTGTTAGCTGTTTGAATAGACCAGGGGCAGAGCTTGCGAAGAAGAAACAGCAAGGAAATTGGCATCGGTCACTTGACTGGCTGGGCGCAGGTGCGACAACAGTGAACGGTGATGCGATGGCGCACAGGCGGTGCAACAGCTGATCAAATTTTTGCTTCATCGGAACACAACGATGTTGGGCGGTACAAAGCGTTGGCGACAATGGCTGGCAAAGCAAGGCAACGTGGCTTGGAGTTGCTGACAAAAGGCTGCCATTGCTGCTGCTGGTCGCGCACGGGGGCGGTAGCTGTTCAACGGTGCTGCCACGGCGATGGCTGAAGCGAGGTCACGTACACACAAACATGCACGGTCACAAGTGCAGGCGAAGCTTCACTGGCGACGAAGAACGCGGTGGCGCGGCACAGCTGATTGCTGTCGAAAATTGCAAAATCAAACGAATGTGGCTCTGGTCGTCAACAGCAGCCCGTGGCTGAATTAGGGGCCTGATTGTGATGATTTTTGATTGGCTTTGGACTAATCTGTAATTCTGGAGATTTAGAAGATTTATACCGAAATTGATTGCACTAATCTGGCAAACTTGATTCAACAGATAATTTGGCACAGATAGAAGATAAAATTTCAAACATTCGAATGGTTTTTGATATAAACTGAAAATAGGGTAGATTAGGGTATTTGAAATCTGAGTTTTTGTCAAATGCTGGAATTCTGGAATTTAGGGTTTGATTTTGAGATACTCATAAAAGAAGATTTTGTGTTGAATGGTATTTGGGAGGTGTTCACCAAATCATATTTGGATTTGGAGATGATTCATAATATTTTTTGTTTTCAGACTTCTAGAAAATCTAGAAAAGGACTGATTTGCGATACTCTTGGATTGATTTGCGAAAAAGATTTAGATGATGAAATCTGACTACCAACTTTTTGGATTAAGGTATTGGCATACCTTTGATCATAATCCAAGGATAATCTGGTCTGAACTTGGTTCAGATTTTGATTAAATCTGAATTTCTGAAACTTAGGGTATTTGGGTAATATAAGATATTTCTATTTTCGAAAACAGAAAGGAGTTGATAAATCTGGAAGCTAGAGATAGAATTGAATCTGGGTTCTGAAGGCTTTTATACTCAAGATAGATAATATATCAAATCTGAAAGTCAGATCTTGATTTGGGTCTACAAGATAGATTTTAAGATTTTGGGCTTAGAACAGAATAAAGTTGGGGCTGATTTGGCTGATCTGGAAGAGACATATTACGAAAGAGATTTTCACCCCTAAACTCAGGGTGTTACAAAGAAAGCTTCTAGCGAGTGTATAGTTTTTACAAACTAACAGTGCAGACAATAGAAAAGGATTGACACTAGGAAGTTCCTTTACTGGGTGGGACAACATGCAATCGAAAGGCATCGACTAGGTAATTGTTCTAATACTTCGGTCAATGAATCCACATATACTAGAGAAGTGCTTGCTATTAGACCACCAATCAACTAATTAACATAAAAATTAAATAATATTTGACTATGAAAAAATATAGATAAAATGAGAAGAGTTATCTTTGATAACCGATGATGGAAGGTTATACGAAGAATTTTCTCAATTGATCCACATCCAGGAATTGGCGAGTATACGCCCATCTGGAAATGCTATTCGAACATAACCTAGTTGAGTGATGACGACCACTATGTAAGGGCCTTCCACATTAGAAGAAATCTTAGTGCCATTAGATAGATCTTAGACTTTTCGGAGGACAAGATCACCTATGTTAAAATCAAATTTTTGCACCCTATGATTATAGTGGTGACAAAGGGCCTATTGGTAAGCAGTTGATCATATGAGAGATTTGTTTCTTTCTTCTTCAAGAAGATTGATGTCATCTTGTCATTGTTGTTCTCGACCTTGTTGATTGAATGCTTTTTTCACATTGAACCAATATGTAATTCTGGTGGAAGCATACTTAAGCACCGTAGACTAGGAAAAATGGTGTTTCGCAAGTTGCTCAATTGGTTGTAGTTCGAACAGCCCATAGTATTGACTTGAGCTCATCAACCCAAGCTCCCGAGTGGTTCTGCAAATTATCAAATACTCATTGTTTATTTCCATGAGTCACATGGCCATTGGTGTGTTCGACTACTCCATTACTCTAAGGATGAGCAATGGACACAAAGTGTATTTCTCTTCCCAGTTCCTCACAATATTACTGAAATAGATCACTAATGAACTGTTTCTCGTTATCTTTTATAAGGCTATTTGGGACGCCAAAGCAAGTAACGATATATTTTGTATGAAATTTCTTGGTTGCTTGGCAAAGGGCCACAATAGTGGGAAAGTTTGTCAGTCATGAAATTGGCATTGTTCGCATGTCATAACCAACTTTTTTGCATGTTGTATGGTTATTTTCAAGTAATAACCTTCTCGGAAGGCTTTTCCAACTAGTGTATGGTATGGGGAATGGCTGCCACATAAGCCCCCACGTATTTCATGCGGGAAGAAAATACCTTCTCCTTGTGAAATGCAATGCATAAGTACACTGAGGGCACCATTTCGGTATAAGATACCATTGATCAAGGTGTACATGTGTGTTCTGCTAATCACTCGATCAGATTTAGCTTCTTCCTCCAGTACTGTCCACTTACAATATGTACTGGAGGAGTGTAGTATGAACTGCTTTTGCTTCTCATTCTGTTAGAGAATACTTGCTTAGTTGTTCAAGAAAAACCCCTAGCAGAGCAGGTCATTTTAAGGAAGCAATTCGGGCTAGTTGATCTCCCACAAGATTTTCTTTATGTGGGATACACTGGATCTAACAATCATTGAAATGTTATTTCATGTTCCTCACTTCAACTAGGTATGCAGACATTTTTGGGTCAGAGCACTAGTACTCTTTGCCAGCATTGTTTGCCACCAATTGTGAATCTCTTTTCAAAAGTTTTCGACATACTCCAAGGACTCGAGCCATGCTGATTCTATCTAAAAGACCTTCATATTCTATTATATTGTTCGCAGCAAGGAAATTTAGTTGCATGTCATCCAGGAACTATTCTCTTTTAGGAGAAATGTGCACAACTCCAGCCCCCACGCCTTAAACGCTAAGGGACCCATCGAAATGCATTGTCCACTAGTCGAAATTCTCAATGACTTGTTATGACTCTGGGTTGGTCCATCGTATGATGAAATCGACCAGAATTTGAGACTAAATTGCGATTTCAACAATGAAGTGGAGGTCAAATTCTCCCAACTTGACTACCCATTTTGCTACATGACCAGAAGATTCCTTGTTCCAATATACTTCTCCCAATCGGAAAGAAGATAGCACAACAATCTTACATGCATGAAAATCGTGCTGGAGTTTTCTTGAAGCAATGAGGAGTGCAAACAGCAATTTATCCACTTCTGAATAATGCTCCTTCAATCCATGAAGGACTTCACTGACATAATAAACGAGTACTTGGACACTGTCCCAATTTGCACCCAGTGGAACACTAACCGTTTGTGGAGTTGTAGCCAAATACACCATTAATGTTTCTTCTAGAAGAGGTGAGACCAAGATAGGTGGGCTTGCATGGTATCTTTGAATGTCTTCAAAAGCTTGATTTTCCTCCTTTGACTAGTGGAATCCATTGTGTTTCCAGAGAACCTTGAAAAATGGGAGCCCTCACTCGCCGCGTGATATCAAACAACTAAGAGATGCCATACAACTTGTTAGGCATTGCACTTCCCTTGGATTTTTGGTGGTCCCATATGTTCAATTACTCGAATTTTTTTGGGATTGACTTGAATTCCATGAGTAGGTACAAGAAAACCAAGTAACTTTCCATGTGAAACACCAAAAACACATTTCTCCAGATTCAATTTGATATAATGCTTCCAAAGATTGTCAAAATTTTCTACTACATCAACAAGGTGATCAGAGCACTTGCTGATTTTGACAACCAGATCATCTATATAAGCCTCTATCATAAGCCGTTGGTACATGGTGCTAGCATTGTTTTCATCATCTTCTTGTGTTGAAGGAAGTCTTTTCATCATCTTCTTGTGCCATGCTTATCTAGTGATATCTTGAGTATGTGTCCAAAAAGCTCATCACTGTGCAGCTTGCTGTGGAATCGGCAAGCTGGTCGATGTGTGGAAGAGGAAAATCATTATTCGGACAAGCATGATTAAGATCAGTGAAGTCCACACACATGCGCCACTTGCCATTAGCTTTCTTCACATGACTGGATTTGCAAGCTACTTGGAGTGGTCGACCTCACAAATGAATCCTACTTTAAGAAGCTTATCGAGTTTGACTCTGATTGCTTCTTGTCGGTTAGGACTAAAACACCTAAGTTTTTCCTTGATAGACTGGTTATCAGGCTGAATTGTGAGCCAATGGACGATCAACTCCCTAGGGACTCTGGGCATGTGGAATGGTTTCCACACGAACAAATCTGCATTTGCTTGGAGGAAGGTGATCAGAACATTGTGATGCCCCAAAATTTTGACTAAGAATCCAAATCTAAACCATTGATCAAATTGGGACTTAATTGAACTCAATTGGATTTGATTGAATTTAGACTCAAACACAACTGAGTCAGTCCAAATAAGGAAAGAAAAAATTTGGAATGAGATCCAAATTTGGAAGGAATGACAGGAATTTTGGAATAAAGGAAAGTGATCGTGTTTATATGGAATCTAAGAATTGGAATGTGATTTGAAAAGCTTGATCCCATAAGGCTATAAATAAGAGGGATTTCAACCATTGAGAACACAAGCAAGAAATTCGAGACGACCAAGGTGAGAGGAAGAGAAGCCGTCATCCGCCAGAGTAGAGCCAAGGCACTGTTGACGGAGATTATTACACAAGTCTTTTGCCTATACCTTTCCGTGAACGTAGGAGACAACGAAGAGAGAGCTGAGTTGTTTGGTTATACCTTTCTATGGTCGCAGGTTACCACAGAAAGGGAGCCAAGTTATTTTTTTATACCTTTCCATGGTCGCAAGAGACCACGGACAGAGATCATGAGATAGTCCAAAATATTTTGGACATAGCTCCACTCATTTTCTCAATCAGACACAAAGGCCTATCACCGATGACTATCTCTTGATTGAGGTCGCGGACTTCTATGGTCACTATGCTTATTGTCGTAGACTCTGTGGTCTCCCATATTAGACAACCCATGGCCTATCTGGTCGCGGAGTTAGGATAATCATTGATATATGTTCGCAGTCCATACGTGAACACAAAAACAAAAGATTTATTAGAACTGGAAGTATCTCCAATCAAGAAGGTCTGGTCGAGGCTTTCTCACAACAGTCTAAGAGTTGTATGGTTGCACCATAATTGCACCTTGGCCATAACTCGAAGGATAATACTCTTTTCATTGACAAGATAAGGATAATTATGCAGTAGCCCATGGCCATGCAGCTATCTATAAACTGCCAATAAGATAAGGATGAATTTGTAGTTATCCATAACTGCATATCCTAATCGACGAACAGCAACCGCTTGCAACTGTTGTGCAGTTATCGTCCAAGCGTCCTCTCGATCAAGTAAATGGACTCCTTTTTAACAAGTATAAAAAGGGGGTAAGGGCTTGAAGAAGAAGGGGGAGAGGTCTAAAACAAGAAGAGGAGATTAGACTTAACAACATACGCTTTGTAATTCGATTATTCCAATAAAGAGAATCTAACATGAGTAGGGCTCTTACTCAGACTACGAGGGCCCGAACCTGTACAAACATATTGCCTATGTGTCCATATTTACAATGATTCTCTTTGGTGATTGATTGATACTGACTCCCGGCTAAACAAATCAAATTTGTGTAAGTTTGGCTTGGGATATTGTCCCAATCATCGATAGCTGGCGCGGACCATGGGGATGACAAGAAAATTTCTTCTTCACCAAAGTTAGCTGTATGTATGGATCCTGTACCTTGTGCATACAACTCTGAGAATGACTTCCATCTCGCCCACTACGTCGATGTCACGAATGAAGACGATGTTCCCATGGAAGAGATCGATACCACTCTTGAGTCAAGTGCCAATGAGAATTCCTCTCTGGTTTTGGTCACAACTATCGACCAAGAACTTGAGAAAGCAATTCATTCGCCTTCTGTGAGCCTTGCCTCATTTGAAGGTGAGTATGAACCACAACCCACCGCTTTGAACAATGATGATCTCAATGCATCCACATTAGCTATGGATGATCCCATTGATCACCGTTCATTCTGTCTGGAAGAGTCTGCTCCAGAAAATTTGAATTCCCTCTTTGACTTTGAGTGTGATTCAAACAAAGACGAGATGTTCTCCCGGTTTGCGGTCTTTGCTCCACTGGAAGTTGCTGGACTTTCTAAGGAGACTCCTGGGCAACAGATTTCCATGGAAGGAGACCACAAATAGTTGAAAGACGAAGCTCGTGTGAAACGAGAGGATGAGGTCTACAAGACCACAGAGGAAACTCTGCACCTTGTGCAACTTCGCCATGACGCCGTGAACTTCGGCCCTGGAACGCCTTGCCAACGACCTCCTGGTGGATGAATACGTGACCAATCACCACTTACAGATCCGGAGTGTTCCCTGGTAGTTGAGGCAATAATGGAAAAGACTCCTCTGGCTCCTAAAAGAAGTTCACAGGAGCACATTCACGTGATCGCGGAATCGCTCCGTAACCCTCCTGCCGATTTTGCAAATGACAACGGGGTATCTTTGGCAAGAATTCTTGCTGAAAATTTGGATTGAGTTGCGTCAGATGTAACTCCAATTGCCTCATCATGATCACTGACCAAGACAAAGAAGACGTGACTGTGTTCAAGCCACGCCGAGTCGTCATGGTCTTGACAAGATCTGGAGAGTTGATCATTCCCGTGATCGCGACCATTAGCCGATATGCTCGTGCTTGGGACCACTCCTTGGAGATCCACACGCCAGGCCTTCCTGTGACCATGGAGGTAGTTGCGATGAACACCAGCCACATATTACATATGTTGGCTGCAAAGCATTTTCGCCGGGATTAAGAGCAGTGGTCTGGCTTGATAAATTCAAGCCAAGCATGATTGAGCGGTTCAATGGGACACAAAATCCATCTAAATGCCTCCAGATTTATGTCACTACTATCTAGGCAGTAGGTAAAAATGAAAAATAATGGCGAAATATTTGCCAACGGTCCTTGAGGGTCCAACGCGAACATGGGTTTTCAACCAGCCGAAGGGATCAATCTACAACTAGGAAATGCTATGTGATGGTATCCTTAGCAATTTCCAAAATTGCTACGAAAAACCTAGTAAAGAAGATGATCTTCATCGTCTATGCCAGACCTTGAGTGAAACTCTCCAACAATTTGTCAAGAGGTTTGTGGGGGTAAGAAATACTATCCCCAACATTTCTGAGAATTCGGTAGTCAGAGCCTTTAAAGATTCACAGAAGATCTCAGTATCCACCCGCTAAGATAGTGTCAGAATTTTTCGACATGGCTGATCGTTATTTCGACACTACTGAGGCAGTAGAATGGAATAGGATGGTTCATAAGAGTGATTTACTACCACAACCTGGTCTAGACTTTGAAACAAGGAAAATTCTAACAAGAAATCTGTGTCATCCACGTGTGGGAAGTTCAAGAAGTCAAAAAAGGATGGAACAAGCCATTCCTGAGAGGTCGCAAACATGGAAAAGCGACCATAGGATAAAGGTAACAAAGTTCCATACAAGAATAATAAACTACTTCTGGTGACTACATCAGCAACCACATGAAAAAACAGATTAACCCACCGGGAAGCAAGATGTGGGTCCGTTGCATGAAGTTCTGGGACACGACCTCAAGAATTGTCAAAACTGGTTAAGCACATGGAAGAATTCTACCAAGGTAAAGCACCTATGCCTACCATACCAGAAAAAGGACAACCCAGTGGGAATAAAGACGCTGATGGAGATGAGGACATGCCATACCAGGTACCAAATAATCATGTTAATATTATTTTTTGTGGTTCTTTGTCCTACCTTTCTAAACATCATTTTAAGTCTATTTGTTGAGAGGTCAATAATATTGAAGCTCCCCCAGGAGAGCCTCAATACCCCCGCAGGTCGGAGACATCTCTAACCTTCAACCAGCAAGATTGCCCTAGAGGACTATTGCAACCACGATGACTCCCTCTAGTTATAACCCCCATGACTAGCAATGCTAAAGTGGGCCAAGTCTTCATCGATGAAGGTAGTTCTCTCGACTTGCTTTTTGCTAAAGCCCTTGACAAGATGCAAATACTTCATTCAAGGATTAAAAATGTGGTCCGCCCATTTTTTGGGATTATTCCTGGTCCTTCATATACTCCTATCGACTAGATCGTACAGTAGGTAATGCTCGGGAAAGCAGAGAATTTTTGAACAGAATTGGTTACTTTTGATCTATTTGATTTTGATTTAGCATATAATGCAATCCTTGGTAGGCCCTCGCTTGCAAAATTTATGGAAGCAACGCACTATGCTTATCAGTGCATCAAGCTGTCGAGACCAAAAGGCGCGATCACGGTAAGGGGCAGCCAAAATTTAGCCTTCACTTGTGATCGTATCTCCCTGCAATTAGTTGACCAGCTTCACCTAAGGGGTGTCAAGGCTGTGACCAAGACTAAAGAGCCAGATGAAGCCAACGCAACTTCGTGACCAGACGAAAAACTTAAACAAGTTCTTTTATTCCCAGACGATTCATCCAAGACTGTTCGGATCAGGTTAGAGCTGGAGCACAAATAGGAACATGCGCTCATCTCTTTTCTCCAAGCTAAGTGATTGCATGGAAACCATCCGACATGCTTGGGGTCACAAGGAAAGTGATTGAGCACAGGCTAGCAATTCACTTTGGACAGCAACCAATAAGGCAAAAGCTCAGAAGCTTTGCCCCTGATTGGAGAGAAGCCATTCGTTCAAAGTTAGTTAAACTCCTGGAGGTTGGCTTTATTCGTGAGGTTGACCATCCCGAATAGCTCACAAACCCAGTCATGGTCCTAAAATCTAATGATAAGTGGTGCATGTGTATCAATTACACCAGTCGGAATTATGCCTGGCTGAAGGATGATTTCCCCTTCCCCGCATTGATCAGTTGGTCGATTCAACAACAGGTTGCGAACTGATGAGCGTGCTGGATGCCTACTCAAGGTACCATCAAATTGGAATGGTAGAAGAAGATGAGGAGAAAACTGCCTTCATCACACCATTTGGCACGTACTGCTACGTCAGGATGCCAATTGGGCTCAAGAATGCTGGTTCCACGTAACAGTGCTTGAAGCAGAAGACCTTTCAATGATAATAGGGACTAATATCACAGTCGTGTCAAAACAGTCACCACAGATGGTTCTGACCCGTCGGTGATATTCGAGTAAGTGATAATCAAGTACTATCACTGACGGTTTTGAACCGTTTGTGATTTTTCCCTTCACAAATTGTTATAAGATCAAAACCGTCTGTGATACTCATACTACATAGACTGTTATAACATCAAAATCGTCTGTGATACTCTTACTACACAGACTTTTATAAGATCAAAGCCGTCTGTGATACTCATATTACCACAGACGGTTATAACCTGAGAACCGTCTGTGATAGTAAGAGTATCGTAGACGGTTTTGAGGTAAAACCCATCTGGGATAGTGTCATTATCGGCGACGGTTATAATCTCAAAACTGTTTGTGATAGTATGAGTATCACAGATGTTTAAGATCAAAGCCGTCTGTGATACTCTTACTATACAGATGGTTATAATTTCAGAACCGTCAATAATAGTATGAGTATTGTAGACGATTTTGAGGTCAAAACCATCTGGGATAGTGTCATTATCGGCAACGGTTATAATCTCAAAACTGTCTGTAATAGTATGAGTATCGCAGACAGTTTTGAGGTCAAACCGTCTGGATAGTGTCATTATCGGTGACGGTTATAATCTCAGAACCGTCTGGGATAGTATGAGTATCGTAGATGGTTTTGAGGTCAAAACCATTTGGGATAGTGTCATTATCGGCGACGGTTATAATCTCAGAATCATCTGTTATAGCATGAGTATCACAGATGGTTTTGACCTTATAATAGTCTGTGGTAGTATCACAGATGGTTTTCAGGTCAAAACTATTTGGAATAGTTTCATTATCGGAGAGGGTTATTAGCTCAGAACGGTCTATGATACTTTGTGATACGTACATAGTTCGATCTATCACAGACGGTTTATAAGATCAAAGCCGTCTGTGCATATTAATATTTTTTTAATAAACTTCCTTTTTTTTTGGCTAGCCTCAAGAATCATGCTAGCCATGTCCTCTGTACAAATAGCATTTCATATATACAGTTCATTTCATACATGCACAGTACTCAAATATATACAGTTCATCTCATACATGCACACAAGTTAGAAACATGTACAATCGCATGCATTTCATATATACAGCACAGAACTCAGAAATATGTACAATTGAGATTGGACAAATAAATGTAATCGAGAATTAAAGTCAGTATGTTAGATGTACTATACTATCTGTACCTATTTCCCTTCAGATAATCTCAATTAGTAAGGCCGCACTAATACGAACCTTGCGGGTCCCTAAACTTCCCCTTGGTTGATATGACCTCTACAATGAAAAACTCGGCGAGCATCTGTCGGACCATACCAATTTTCCGAGGGTCAAAGCTTTCTGAAGGGAAGTCGACCCCTACAGCAAGAGTTGGTATAGAAAAAATTAGTTCAATGCAGTTGTAAATTCTACCAAATCGATACAAAGGGGAGCAGTTGCATACCTCGGGAAAATCTGGCCGGTGAGGGGTGATGATCAGGTCATACATGTGGCGCATCACATAGAACCCACATGTATTGTAGTCCGGCTGCTGATGGCACTGCCAATTTACAGACCGAGAGTTAGGTGGGGACACGTTATAAAGTAAAACATATGCCAGTTGAAATTTGTACCAAAAATTGTAACCACTGAAACTTATCGGCTCGCCGCTCGTGTTGTCGCCCTCCCTCGGCAAAGTAGTTCGTGAAAGCCCTACAGATAGTCAAAATTGACAGTTTGAGGTTAGTCAAAATTGACAATTTGAGGATAGTAAATCTAGATGCAAGACAGGTCCACATGAATATCATAACCTTTTGAATACATCTCGTGCGCCGCAATACTCATACCCTTTCCTCTACAATGAATCAAGGTAGAACACCTTGTTCCTTTTCGGAATAAGTACTAGCAGGATCGAGTGGTAGCTACATGTTACACATAAAGAATTAATAATTTAATCTAAGTTTGGGGGTGTGCATATGGAGACACTAATCTACGAGTGAGGTACTGATGAAAGCACTCACCTCTGGTTGTAGGGTACAAGTATGTAATCCTTGTCGACCTGAGCAAGCAACCCTCTTTTGATGTAGTCGACAATGAAGTCCGCGTTGGTCCTAAACATCACCTTGGTGACCATCTAGGGGCCCAAGAAACCAACAGGTTCGCCCTTAGCTTTGGAATATCTGGTCATGCAGCTGCACAGAAGTAACTAATTAATAAATGACATATATCCGTATATGCACGAACAGGCGTAGGATAGTAAGATACTTACAGCACCCAAGACACTAGGATTGACAAGTCGAGCGCATCTTTGTTGAGTAAATTGTGCAGGTTTTCGAAGGTCACAGGGTAGGTCCCAACATCGTTATGGAACTCTGCCACGGTGTACTTGACCATGATGTGCGTCGGACGCTGCGTCCTGATCTTGTTTGTCCACTTCACGTACCATCCATGCAGGCTCTGGCATGCTAACCCCATGCTAGAAATTGTGGCATCGGAGGCCATGGGCATCCCCAGAGTGAACGGCATGAGAGCTGGTGCACTCTTCTCACTCTCCTTCGCCGAGCTCTTCTTTGCTTTTCCCCTACTAGCCAGCTTCTTGAATGGTTGCCTCCTAATCGGAGTTAGCTTCGTCATCGGACCTGTTGGTTGGCTTCTCAGAGGGGTCGGCTGGCTAGTAGTCCGAGTGTCGGTGTCCGTCTGTGATGTAAGAACATACGTATAGTAATGGACACTAACTCCAAGGGCTATTATTACAGTATGAATTATGAAACTGGTGGGGGAATTACCTCATCCAAGACGATGTCTTTCTTGGGCCATTGCATGAACGTCTGCTCTGCATCCCCGAGAGTGGAAACTCGTCGTTCAGCGGCTTCTCCAATGGAAAACCCTTGTAATGGTCAGATACACTGTCCACCAGAACCGGTGCAAAACCCTCAAATAGAGGGACACCGTGGATTGTGGCCCCCGCCGTGCATGGTTGCGCCTTCCCATGGCTAGCCTCGATCGGGAAGAGACCAGCTTTTCACTTTCGAATGAATTAACATAGAAAACGGTCATTACCTACAGAAAGTCCACCGGATACTTCAGAGAGGGCTCCGTCTACGAAGACCCTGGCGCGGACGCGCAGCTACTACGGTGGCCAAGAATGGGGGTAGGTAATTCCGCTGCTACTAGGGGGGAGGTATATACGGCCTTGCACAAAGTGTAGCATGCAGGGGGGAGGTATATACGGCCTTTATCGTCCTCTCTTGATGCTAGCTCGGGCCTGATTTTCATTTCGATCATGTCATGCCGCACATTGATGTCATCATTTTGTCTTCCCCGGAATGTTCAGCAATAGGCCGATTAAACTGTCGCAAACATTCTTCTCTACATGCATGACATCAATGCAATGACGAACCTCTAAATGCTCCCAATACAGTAAGTCCCAAAATATCAATCTCTTCTTCCAAATGTTCTTCGTGCGGGGTTTCAATTTACGACCCTTTCGAAACACAACGTATATGTCCTTCACCCGTGAGTAAACATCTTTCCCGCGCGTAGGCTTCGGGGCTGAACCATCTTCCTTGTGGCCATCAATTCCCTCTTCCTCTTACGATACGCGTCATTCTTCGAAAGAAATCTACGGTGACGCATGTACACTGTTTTCCTGCAATTCTTCAGCCACACGCTCTCAGTCTCATCTTCGCAGTTGGGACAGGCTTTGGCTCCTTTCATACTACAGCCCGACAAATTTCCAAGGGCAGGGAAATTGTTGATGGTGCAGAATATCATAGCACGTAGGATGAAGGTCTGTCGTTTGTATGTGTCCCATACCTGCACCCCTTCGTTCCACATTGTTAGGAGATCCTCTATCAATGGTTCTAGGTACACATCAATATCGTTTCCGGGTTGGTTTGGTCCTGAGATAAGTAGAGACATCATGATGTACTTGCGCTTCATACACAACCAAGGAGGAAGGTTGTAGATAGACTAAAGAACCGGCCAAGTGCTATGCCGACTGCTCATGTTACCAAAAAGATTAATTCCATCCGTACTCAACCTGAACCTTATATTCCTCAATTCCGCTCGGAAGTTAACAAATTCCCTGTCGATGTTTCTCCACTGCGAAGAATCAGCGGGGTGTTTCAGCTTTCCATCCTTCTTCCGATCTTCCGAGTGCCAACACAATAATTTTGCCTCTTTCCAGTTTGCAAACAAACGCTGCAAGCGGGTAATGACGGGCAAATACCACAACACCTTAGCAGGGGGTCCTTGCTTTATCTCAGCGCAGTCGCCGTCGTCGGTTTGGTCCTTACGCTTATAGCAGGATGCGCCACACACCGGACAAACATGCATATCCTTGTAGTCATTACGGTAAAGGATGCAATCATTAGGGCATGTGTGTATCCTTTCTACTTCCATTCCCAAAGGACACAACAGCTTTTTCGCTTGGTAGGTGTTTTTTGGCACTCGTTTCCTTCCGAAAGCATGTCCGCCAAAAGATCTAACACTGCCATGAAACTCTTGTTGGTCCAGCTGTTAGTTGCCTTCAATTTTAACAGTTCAAGCACAGAGGCCAACTTTGTGTACTTCGACTTGCAACCAGGGAACAATGGCTTACCTGAGTCCTCAATCAAGCGCTTGAATTTGCCAAACTCCCTTTCACTGTAATTTCCTTCCACATCACACAATATGTCATCTAAATTGTCATCCTCTGGCATATCCTCATCAAAGTCGTTGTTGGGATCCGACATGTCCTGTTCCTCAACCTGAGTGGCACTTGTTTCTGTAGTTGGCTCTTTTCCATGGTGGACCCAACACGTGTATCCCTTTTTGAAACCACGTTGGATCAAGTGGTCGACAATTTGAGATGAGTTGGTGAACATCTTAAGATTCTGGCAGTCTACGCAAGGACAGTACATATATGGTAAACCCTTCTTCGCCATGTCTTGCTCAGCAACTTTTTTGAAATCTAAAACACCTTTCATGTATTCCTCACTCACTCGGTTGTCATTATACATCCAGTCTCGATGGACCATCTGCAATTAATTAAATCATACACATGCTAATTAGTAATACTCTACGTACGGTCGGCACACAATAAATTATAAATCTAGCTAGCTAGTGTTTGATGTGGAGTTTGCGGTATAACTAGTTAACTACTACTTGAACTACAAGCAATTAGTTAGTATAACTGATTGGGGGCGTGGATAACACACATCATGTCGTGGTATTACGAATACCCGACAGGTTTTGTGGAGGTTCCTAGCGAAGAAAAGACGACGCGACCTGACCGTGTGACCGGTCATCTCCCATCGGGCAAACACAGCAAGTGACACGAAGGTTTGTACAGGTTCGGGCCTCAGTGGAGGCCCTAGTCCTGTTGGCGTGCTCCCAACCGGAGTTGACTAGGGGAGCTCTCTCGGGGGAGAGATGGCTCCGGAGCACACCGATTTGATTGTCTATTAGAGTAAAAATGAGATTATCCCCCTCACATGAGGGGTTACAAGGGCTTATATAGGCCCAAAAGATGCAAAAAGACTAAACTACCCCGCTTGCCACCGTTGGATTGAGGGGCACTAGCGTCCTTCTTCCGGTCAGGATCCTTGGATGCTTGACAGGTGTCCGCCATTTCCCGAGGCACTTGTCACGTGATCCTCACGTGACCCGGGGCTAGGGACCCTTGTCTTTGGAAGATCGATGGCGCCGCCTGGGACAAGCCACCGGGGGGCCTTGTCCCCGGGCATATGGCGCCGCCCGGGACAAACCACCGAGGGGCCTTGTCCCCGGGCAAATTGGACGGCCTCTTACCTGGACTTGATCCCGTGGAGATTTGCCCCAACAGCAGCCCCCCATGTCCTCCGGGGACAATGCTCGAGTTGCCGGAGGGGATGGTTCATGTTATCGGGAACATCTCATCCGGGAAGGATCTGTGGAGCCATGATGCTTCGATCCTTGTGCCAAGCCACGCCGTCGTTCATTAAGGCCTTGTCTCGACGGGAGCGCGCCATTCGACCATAATGGCCGCTTGCTATTCTAACCGGCGATGCCACATTACACACGCCCATCCCTTCATTTCCCTCGCGCTGTTTGAATTGAGCGGCACGGATGCACCACGAGGAGCCACGTGGCGCCCATCGGGGCCACGTTCAAGCCCTATAAATAGGGCCTTGAGGGACCCGGGGAAGTCACTCCAAGCCTCAATCCTCAAATACCACCGGCGCTCAGCTCTCCCGGTAGCACCCTCCCGGAAGCTCAGTCTTGGAAGCTTAGTCATCGGAAACCCAAGCCCCGTTTTCTTTAGAGCCTAAGCCACCGGAGAGATCCATGGGACCGAAGGGCCGCGCTAAGCCTACTGAGGTGCCTTCCGAGGAAGTCACTGCGGACTTCCTCTGGGCCTCCGAGTTTACGTCGGGGGACTTGGAGTCCCTCATGGACCGGGGGGTGGTCACGGACCGTGACATCCGGATCCCCACAAAGAAGGATGGTGCCCCCCGCCCTAGGCCCAGGCAAGTGGGGGTCTTCGAGGCTTTCATCAAGGCCGGACTATGGCTCCCGAAGCACCTGTTGCTCCCGGAGGATGGGGTGGCACTGAGGCACCTGACCCCGAACGCCTTCGTTCGGATAGGCCTCTTCATATGGTTGTTCGAGACAGCCATCGGACGGGAGCCGACGCTCCGGTTGTTCCGGTACTTTTATGAGCCGGCGGCGAGGAGCTCCCACCTGGTGAACGGAGGGTCGAAGTCCCCGTTCGGCTCCGTGATGATCCAGCTCCTGCCATCCCGGGTAGCGGAGTACCCGGTGGCAGCCTCCCAGGACCACTAGGGGAATTGGGTCCGGAGGTGGTTCTACCACCGGGTCCTGAACGATGAAGGCGAGGAGCTCCCACCGGGGACTTGAGCGTCGTCCCCGGGGGGCATGGGGGGTTGCTATTGGGGGAAATCTCCGCGGGACTAAGTCCAGGTAAGTTGCGTCACATCCGCCCGGGGACCTGGCCTCCAGTACCGTCCCGGGCGCCGCCGTTTGCCCGGGGACGTAGCATTCGGCCCCTCCCCGGGCGCCGCCTTTGGCCCCCGGGACATGGCCTCCGGCGCTGTCCCGGGCGCCGCCACTTGCCCGGGGACCTGGCCTCCGGCCCCTCCCCGGGCGCCGCCCTTTGGCCCCCAGGACATGGCCTCCGGGATATGGCCTGCGGCGCCATCCCGGGCTCCGCCATGTGCCCGGGGACCTGGCCTCTGGGGCCTCCCCGGGCGCCGCCCTTTGGCCCCCGGGACATGGCCTCCGGCGCCGTCCTTTTTGGCCCCCGGGACATGGCCCCCGGGACAAGGCCTCCGGCGCCGCCCTTTTTGGCCCCCGGGATATGGCCTGCGGCGCCATCCCGGGCGCCGCCATGTGCCCAGGGACCTGGCCTCCGGGGCCTCCCCGGGCGCCGCCCTTTGGCCCCCGGGACATGGCCTCCGGCGCCGTCCCGGGTGCCGCCACTTGCCCGGGGTCCTGGCCTCCCGCCCCTCCCCGGGCGCCGCCTTTTTGGCCCCCGGGACATGGCCTCCGGCGCCGTCCCGGGCGCCGCCTTGTGCCCGAGGACCTGGCCTCCGGGGCCACCCCGGGCGCCGCCGTTTTGCCCCCGGTACATGGCCTCCGGCGCCGTCCCGGGCGCCGCCATTTGCCCGGGGACCTGGCCTCCGGGGCCTCCCCGGGCGCCGCCTTTTCGCCCCCGGGACCTGGCCTCCGGCGTCGTCCCGGGCGCCGCCATGTGCCCGGGGACGTGGCTTCCGGCCCCTCCCCGGGCGCCGCCCTTTGGCCCCCGGGACTTGGCCTCCGGCACATGTCCCGGGCGCCGCCATATGCCCGGGGACCTGGCCTCCGGGGCCTCCCCGGGCGCTGCCTTTTCGCCCCCGGGACCTGGCCTCCGGCGCCGTCCCGGGCGCCGCCTTTGACCCGGGGACTTGGCCTCCGGCGCATGACCCGGGCCTCATCGCCCTCCTCAAGGTAAAGTCTCGAGCTCTTTATCACTTGCAGGTCACGCGAGGAGAGCCCCGGGAATCAGCGACCACCTGTCAAGCATCCAAGACGTTTCACCGGGAGAAGGACGTTCCTACCCCTCAATCCGACGGTGGCTTCCGGGGTAGTTTAGGCTTTTTGCTTCTTTTTGGGGCTATAAATAGCCCTTGTACCCCTCAGTTGTAAGCAGGTGATTCATTTGTTGGAATAGCCAAAAAACTAACAGGTGTGCTCCGGAAGCCTCTCCCCCGGAGAGAGCCTCCCGAGCCGACTCCGGTCGGGAGTGCACCGACAGGACTAGGGCCCCCACCGGCACCCGAACCTGTATAAATCCTCGTGTCATTTCTTGTGTTTGTCCGGCGGGGGAGGACCGGTCATCCGGTCAGCCCGTGCCGCGTAATCTTCGCTAGGATCGTTCACAAAACCTGCCGGGGTATTCGCAATACCACGACAACATGAGTAGTGGTTTTGATCTGTGGTTAAGATTTGTCGTTGAGATCCATGGTCAAGATATGTTGTTGAGATCTATTATTTCATGTTCATATGTGGTTGTTGTTGTGGTAGGATGTTATAAAATTGTTTAACTTAATAACAACTTGGTGAGTGTCCAATGCTTGTTCTGTAACCGCGATAATTTTGGGAGGGGCGGACTGAGTTCAATAACCATATAGGAAATATTACCCACATGGTTCTCTGGTAGTTGTGGTGGAAGTTGAAGTAGTGGGGCTGTGGCTCACTACAACAGTTTGTGCGTAGTAAGTGTGTGCGCACATGTTCGGGTGGGCTCTATATTCCTCTATATGGATAAAGACTTTCTTTCTTTAGTGCCAGTTGTGCGTTAAAAGAAACAAAGAAGGATGCGTATGGCGTCGACTATTGTGCCTTTGGGTTGCTCTGTTATGGAACACCTTTGCAAAGTAAACTAAGTGTAAATATTTGCCAACAAGGACGATAGTGTCACCAATAGAAGTTTAAACTGTTAAAAGTTGGTGTTTATATTAGTTTACTGTTTTACAAAATTAATGTGCATCTTCAATGATGGAAATTTTCTTCTTTGTTGCACTGATTGTTCATGTGTTGTTCCGTGTACATAATTATAATTAAGTAAATATATATTGTCTTTCTGAGTCTCAAAGACTTAGAGCTATGCTTGCACAGTGGTGTATGCAGACACTTCAGGACCATACCAAGTGGTGGCACCAGATGACGACAATTTTCAAGACCACGAACGAGGGGATCTGTTCTCAGAGGATGCTAAGCATGAAGAATAACGACGCTTGGCTTTAGAATTTTATTTCTTTAAATCTTGTTTGAATAACTTTTGTAAGACGATTTTAAGTTTTGAATAATGAGTTTCTTTATCCACTGTGCCAATGTATCTATGTTTTCACTCTGTATCAGAATGCGTACGAGCATGACTCGAACGTGTTTAAATCTCCCAGACCCCTGGTTCGGGGCGTTAGATGCGTCTTCCTATTTAACATCCAAGCTGGAGCCTATCTCGATAGTCTTGGATGGATCATTTGAAAGTAATGGTACTTCACGAATTTTGTCTTGTTCTAGAGTGGGACCACCTCTGTTCTCTTGTTCTCAAGTGATGTTCGAACAGCACCTCCTTGAGATGTAATTGGTCGATAAGTTCCAAGGCATTTTGGTCGACAAGTTCCAAGGCCTTTTGGTTGATAAGCGGTCTTCTGGTCACCAAAGACAGTTATCACACCTTTTGGTCTTGGCAACATAATGCATTGATATGCATAATGTGTTGCCATTATAAAATTAGTCAATGTGTAACGACCAAGGATGGCATTGTAAGTCACTTCAAAATAGACTATTTCCAAAGTAACAAGTTCGGTGTGGAAATTTCCTTTATCACCAAATGTTAATGGAAGTGTTATTTGGCTAATAGACATGGCCAACAATTTGGGAATCACACAATGAAATGGATTCCTGGTCGGTTGGAGCTTAGATCAATTGCTTTGCATGACATTAAGAGCACTAGAAAATACAATATTGAGTGCACTACCTCAAGCGACCAGTGCTCTACCCACCTTATAGTTTCCAATATTGCGTGTATGACCAGCAGATATCTATGTGACCATGAAAAATTTCTTGGTCAGTCTTCTTTTCTAAAGATAAGTGAAATTGGCAATTAGACGATCACACAGATGTTTCCAAAAATAAATGGATTTGGCTCGTTGGTTAACCAACCACGATTTGGTCGATCCCTCCAAGACCGTTGAGACATAATTTGCCATAATCTTGTCATCTCCACCAGCAACTTGGATACTAGTGCAGTCAATTCGCAAGAACTCTATGGGTTTTTTTTGCTATCAGAAGGTTCTATAAATACATGGCTAAATTTGGATGGGCATCTTACTACTCGAAGATCAACTGAAAATGCCTTGTAGCCACTAATGACTTCATGGCGACAATGTTGTGGATTGGGCACAAACGTTGAGTTTTGCAAATGTTGGCGTGTGTGTACTACATGTTGTAGAGGAGGAACACGTGGACCAAGGCGATCATGAACACTCGTGAACCAAGATGTTCATGAACATTACATCTGGTATGTTGTTCGTGATCGTTATCTTGAGGACAATGGTCATTACAACCACTACTTTCAATGTTTGAATGTTGGATTCGTTGAGGTGTACTCCCTGTGGAGTGTAAGCCTGTCCGACGTCAAGTTTTGCTCGAATGAGCAGAAATGTCTTTGGTAGCTTGAGTAAGAATCCCCATCAAATTTGCAGCAAATTATGTGAACCCAGGCACCTAATTAAAATCTAGTGGTGGCTCAAACAACTGTTGAGCATCAACTCTAAGTAGTTGTGTTGCTGATTCATGTTGTCATGTGGACCGCTCCACATGTGCTGGAGCAGGTGATTGATGGAAATATGCTCTAGAGGCAATCATGGAGATGGTCCTATCATGTCATGTTTATGAATTCTTATTGTATTCACTGAATAAAGTATCACTTTTATCGATCAACATGTATGCGACTTCTTCGTGGAACTCTTTATAATGATATATGAATTGTCTCAATTTACTTACAGCATTATCAGTGCTACTTATTCTAAACATCCCTGACTTTCGACATTACATGGAATAATAATGCAAAATAAGTCAGCACGAGCATTGATTGATAGTCAAGTTTCACAGACCTTGGATATGAGATATCAAGTTAATGTCATGGACACATGTTGGAGAACATGTTGGTCGGATTGACCCAACATGAGACACTGTTGAGATTTTATGTGTCATCAGTTTGTTTCTAACAATTATTTTGGTTTATCTTTAGACCTGAGATCATCACGGTTTCATACATGCGTTATACCTTTGTGTCATCGACTACTGCTCTTACCTGAGTAGTCATAAAGGTGACATACAGATATGTTATGAACCAAGTGGTTGAAAGTGGATGGTCAAGATGGCATTTCCCCCTCTCATATCCTGAGAGAGATATCTCTAGGCCCCTCGATATAATTAGACAAAGAAAGTGCGTGGCCGTAACAAATATAGTTAAGAGTCAACTATGGAAAAGGGTTTGTCCATTACAAGATTGCGAAAGGACTGAGCTATTCAAGGATGACAGTTTCTCACCTTGAGTTCGATCTGGTATCATGAGGCAAAGAGATAATCCATGATAAGTTGCATAGGTTTGTCGGATATGATCTTCGTGCACATGTAGGCAGTCATAATTTCTTGCTATGGACCGCATATGACTTGTGATTCGGGAAGTTGTTTCTGTTCGCGGCCAAATACATACGAACCTAAAGGGTCACACAATTAATGGGATGGAGCATTAATTCGGATGAGATCCGAAACGGGTCCCCTATTGGTAATGGGTTTACCATTGGGATTATGGTTCGCATTTGAGTAGGACTTATCTGCAAGACCTTATAAACGGAGATGGGGTGGGCATGCAAAAGACATCTGATCTATTATGGCCGCCACCACCATCCACGAGATAGATCTCATAAAACCCTAGCCACCTGTGCTGGTGCTAGCACACGAACACGACGCGCTATTTCCCCAGAGGTGTGGCTGGTATTTTTGCACTACTAGTCACTATCCGGTTGTGATATCGACTCTTCTTCTGCTACTGTGTTGTCACATCCGCACGTCTACTGGTAAACTTCTGATTTAAGATCTTTTGCTTGCATGGTTCTTGGTATTTTGGGTAGATAATTTTTTAAAATTATCGCTAGCGTAGGAAGCCATTCTCCAACAGTGATGTCCGCTGTAATCCCATATTTTCAACCAGATAAGTGTTTAGAATTTAGGTGACTGCAAACAATCGCCCACATCCTTGGTGGTTATTCGTATTGCTCCAGTGGCGTGATGGCATTTTCACGACCATCTCGACTAGTGTTGCAATTTTCACCATCACCAACATCATCTTCTTCGGTCGGTGGTTGTTGTAGTGAACTAGCAAGGTTGTCAATAGGAGTTGAATCATTTTCACCATTGATGGTTCCTACCTCCCGACAATCAAAGCCACCAAAGAATGATAACATTTCCTCAGGCCCCAAACTTGATTCAAAGTTGAGGCTTATGTTTTCATGTTTTGGAGATTCCACCTCTTCGAAGCTAATAACCTTCTAGTGATTGGGATCACCATTGACTGATGACAGTTCGTGGGCTAATTCGACCATTTGGCAAAGAGGGTCACTGCTGCCCAGTAGTGGCTCATTGGTCTTAGAGTTCGTTCTAATATCAAAGAGGACATTGCGCTCTTCATCAAAGTGGAGAACAAAATTGTCTTCAGGTCCACCAAAATCAAGCTCGAAATCATTATCCTCATCATAACAAGGAGACAGCTCCATCATCGTGTTCTTTGTAGAAGTTTTGAAAGTAACTTGAAGGCAAAGATAAAGGACAAACTAACAATGAGAAATTCTCTTTTGTATCCCCATGGTTGGCACCAACTGTCAATGATAGGGTGAACGATCCTCAAACTTACGATAAAAACAAAGGTTGTGGAGAACAATAGAAGTAACACAATTGTGACACACAAGGGTTTTATAGACAGGTTCAAGCCCTCGAAGTATCGAGTAATAACCTTATGTCTTGTGTAGTATTGATTGCTTTAGGGAAATTTGTGTTTACAAATAGAAAGAAAATTGGATCAGAAGTTGCCCCCATTCCATTGCATCGTGTCTCCTTTTACAACTATACAAGAGTGGTTATTTATTAGGAAACTACAGCTGGTTGCCAACAGTTATCACCGGTTGCCTCCTTTGGTGGTAGTGGTCTAGACAGTCTCTTAGGAGTTTGTGTGGTAACTGCCTCGTCGTGGAGCACATGGGTTGATGCAGTGTTCCTGATTACAAGTCACTGATGCTTCAATCAAGGATCTCTACACCCTCTTCCATCAATAGGGATCCTTCAGATATAGATTGACTAGAGCTAGTCGTGGTCGTATATCTTGTCCTATGTTTAAAGGCAGCAGTATGTCCTTGACCAAAGCTAATCATAGTCTTAGACTTTTCATACGGTTATGAACTATTATTATATTATAGCTGTTTCATTAATAGATGTCAAATATGTCTATTAATTAGTCTTGAACCAAGATGAAGTACTTGATCCTCATCAGAAATATTCTTGTATGCTATGATAATAACCGCACATGTACAAAATACATTTCAGCAACTAAATCGACCCGATCTTCATGTTGTAGAATTAGGAATAAGATTGCTATGCGACATAACAATGAGGAAACACACCACAACATACAGCACATAGTGACCAGCTACCAAAATAATCATTATTTGACATACCATCGAGATCAGCCCATGCAATTCCACCATGTAGATGTAAAGATACAAATTGGGTGAACTGTAGTCCGGGGTTCTACAACTCCCTCAGGAATCAAAAGAATAATGGTCGTAAGACTCTCAACTCTTACTAAATAGTAAAGGCTTTAAAACAAAGTGTCTAATTGTCATAAAATTTAGAACGCTCAACAGGGCACCCATATAAAGGCATTTATAGCTTGCGGCCTGTTGGGGGAAATCTCCGTGCAATCAATCCCGGTAAGGGACAGGGCCCCTGTGACCCTCGTCCCGGGCGCTGCCTTTTGCCAGGGGACAAGGGCCCCAGAGACACCCGTCTTGGACGCGGCCTTTTGCCAGGCGACAAAGGCACCGGTGACCCCCGTCTCGGGCACCGCCTTTTGCCCGGGGAAAAGGGCCCCGGTGACCCCAGTCCCGGGCACCACCTTTTGCCCAGGGACAAAGGCCCCAGAACCTTCGTCCCGGGCGCCGCCTTTTGCCAGGGGACAAGGGCCCCGGTGACCCCCGTCCTAGGCGGCGCCTTTTGCCCAGGGACAAAGGCCCCAGAGCCTCTGTCCCGGGTGCCGCCTTTTGCCTGGGGGGACCAAGGCCCTGGACCCTCTGTCCTGGCCGCCGCCCATCGCCCGGGGACAAGGCCTCCGGTAAACCCGTCCCGGGCTCCGTCTTTTGCCCAGGGACAAAGGCCCCGGAGCCTCCGTCCCGGTTGCCGCCTTTTGCCCGGGTAGGAAGGCCCCGATAACCCCTATCCCGGGCGCCACAATTTTCCCGGGGACAAAGGCCCCAGATCCTCCATCCTGGGCACCGCTTTTTGCTTGGGGGGAAAGGCCCCGGTGACACCTGTCTCGGGCACCGCCTTTTGCCCGGGGACAAAGGCCCCAGAGCCTCCATCACGGACGCCGCCTTTTGCCTGTGGACAAGAGCCCCGGTGACCCGTGTCCCGGGTGCCACCTTTTGCCCGGTGAGAAAGGCACCAGTGAACCCCGTCTCGGGTGCCGCCTTTTCCTCAGGGACAAGGGCCACGGAGCTTTCGTCCAGGGCACCGCCTTTTCCCCGAGGACAAAGGCCCCGGTGACCCCCATCCAAGGAGCCGTCTTTTGCTTGGGGACAACGGCCCCGGTGACCCCCGTCGCAGGCGCCGCATTTTGCCCCGGGACAATGGCCCCGGAGCCCCCGTGCCGGGCGCTGCCTTTTGCCACGGGACAAGGGCCCCGGAGCCTTCGTCCAAGCGCCGCCTTTCACCAGGGGACAAAGGCCCCGGAGCCTTCGTCTCGGGCGCCGCCTTTTGCTTGGGGAAAAAGGCCCTCGAGCCTTCATCCAGGGCGCCGCCTTTTGCCCAGGAACAAAGGCCCGGAGCCTCCGTCCTGGGCGCCGCGTTTTGCACGAGGAGGAAGGCCCCGGTGACCCCTGTCCCAGGCGCCGCCTTTTGCACGGCGACAAAGGCCACAGAGCCTTCGTCCCGGGCGCCGCCTTTTGCCCGGGGAGAAAGGCCCCGATGGCCCGGGGAGAAAGGCCCCGGTGACACCTGTCCCGGGTGCCACCTTTTGCCCACGGACAAAGGCCCTGGAGCCTCCGTCACAGGTGCCGCCTTTTGCCCGTGGACAAGGGCCATGGTGACCCCCGTCCCAGGCGTCGCCTTTTGCCCAGGGACAAAGGCCCCGAACCCTCTGTCCCGCATGCCGCCTTTTGCCTGGGGGGACAAAGGCCCCGGACCCTCTATCCTGGCCGCCGCCCATCGCCCGGGGACAAGGCCTCCAGTAAACCCGTCCCAGGCGCCGTCTTTTGCCCGGGGACAAAGGCCCCGGAGCCTCCGTCCCGGGCCTCGCCTTTTGCCCGGGGAGGAAGGCCCCGATAACCCCTGTCCCGGGCGCCACCATTTGCCCGGGGACAAAGGCCCCGGAGCCTCCATCCTGGGCTTCACTTTTTGCTTGGGGAGAAAGGCACCGGTGACACCTGTCTCAGGTCCGCCTTTTGCCCGGGGACAAAGGCCCCAGAGCCTCCATCACAGACGCCGCCTTTTGCCTGTGGACAAGAGCCCCGGTGACCCCTATCCCGGGTGCCGCCTTTTGCCCGGTGAGAAAGGCACCAGTGAACCCCGTCCTGGGCGTCGCCTTTTGCCCGGGGACAAGGGACCTGGAGCTTCCGTCCAGGGCACCGGCTTTTCCCCGAGGATGTGAGACCCCCATTTGAGGGTCACCACGGCAACCGCCCAGGTAGATTGCGCACAGAAAGGTACATCACAAGCTCACAACAACAGAATTCACTTTAAATAATAAAGCTGGTAGATAAAGTAAGTACAAGGTCACGAGGACCACCATTACAATATCATAATGCCAAGGGTGGCACTAATTAAAGTTGATACAAAAGTAGAGAGTTTTTCAAAATCAAGAATCGGTATTGAAGTACCGAACACAGAAAAACAACACAAAAAGCAACCACAAGGGTCTTCATTTTCTTCTGCAGCGGCTCTGGAAGGGCTTCCTCCACATCGGACTCAACTTGGCTCATGACCCTCCTAGAAACTCAAATCGCTTGGGAAGGCTCCTTCCTCTTCTTGGTGCTCGCAGTCAAAGGAATCAGGATCCTCGAATCCTTTCTTCTGAATTTGTTTGTAAAGGCAAGGGTGAGCATGTTTTTACACAATGCTCAGCAAGTCTCGTTACAAGAATGCAAGCATATAGATGAGGAGTGATCAAGAAAAGGGTTTAAGACTTATAATTATAAATAGTATAGATTTCAATTCTTTGATCTCTCAAATGAGGGTTTTATTTTCAACAACGGGGTTTTGTAAATCTTAAGTTATACTTTAGAAATCGTTATGTGTGATGGTCTCCCATGAGTCATCACTTTTATCAACCATATTATGAAAACATTCCAAATCATTACTTGTGCTATAACCCATGGATAACATCCACTACGAAAAGACTCCTGAACCTGGGAGTACAGAGTATCTGATACTTCTTTTACACTTTGCAAAGGTGTACCTCTTTTTAAATCCACCAGTTCACTCGGCTTTCAAGTCGGGCCAACTCCATGTGACTTATACACATGTGACAAGGCCGAGATCACACAACGCTTTTGCAGTTCAGTATTAACAGTATCCCCGCCCGGTAAATAGACAGTTAAGTCTCAAGAACCGTTGTGGGTCTTCCCCACTGCCTTACTTCCTAGCCTCTCTGGTCTATGTTCCCGCAGGACACATAGCCTTGGTCTATGTCCACGCAAGACATAAGACCATTTAAGATTACAACCGCTCATGGCTTAATCAGGTCTAGGGCGCCTTCCTTCTTTTACGCCTTTTCCTCTCATTATTTTTCTGAACTCACATCACTCGTGGCGGAACTTTGGCCTTCCAGTTTCCACGCGAGAAACCAGATCGACAAACCATGCAGGGAACTGCTAATACCAAAAAGCTACTAAGTTGTGCCTGTCCCATACCAGGCAAGTGGTTGGTACGTTTACAATTCGCATAGAGACACAGCACAAGGTTCTCGTCCTTATGAACCAATAGTGAGGAGCATTCACATTCCCTGGTGCGCACCGCACCCTCTCCATACAAACCAATCCTCACTACTGATCCCTTTTTATCAGTTTTCTTGACAAAACGGTTTTGATCATAACTTCTCATGTATTTGACCATTTCAAGTTTAATGTGAATATTCAGTATATGAGTCCTAGGGTGACAAAAGCATATATACGAAGGTTCAATAACAAAAAGGGGTTTCATGATCCATTAGGTAATATCTACTCATGTCATTCAAACATAACTTGTATTTCAAATAATCATGCATAGTAAGAAACAGTGAATATACTTCATATGAAAATATTGGGTGAGACATGATCAAAGGAATGAGGCTTGCCTTGCACTGCTAGGTCTAATTACTCGGACGAATCTTCAAAGACTTCTTCCGCTCCTTCAGCTTCGGGCACTGCGGCGGACACAAGCAATACAATACACACACTACATAAGCATACATAAAATAGTTGCAATAGAAAATAATAAGTAAATAAGTCATGCATGCAGGGGAAAAGGTTAGGGCAAAGTCACAAGGGCTCTGGTCGAAGAAATGGGCTCAAAAGAAGTTGAATGTCAAAGGCCGACATTCAGTCCACGGCTAGACATAGCCATAAGTTGGTCTTAGGTAGGTTTTCTGGAGAAGTGGCAGAAGGGAAAGATGTAGAACACAACTCCAGGAATTTAGGGGACAAAGTGACATTTCCATTGCTCAACCAGAAGGGGTCAAACAAGGCTAATGCCAGTGGCTGACATGCACTGACATAGTGCAGACATTGCCAAAAACTAGGGCAAGGCACAACTTTTGATACAGGGTTCCAATTGATGCACCACTTTGTCTGGGAGGTAGGCATTGATAACAGGAACAAAATACTTAACAGGATCAAGGGCTGAAAGTGGCTGGAAGGTGATGGAATTCAGTGATGAACTGAGATGAACTGGCTGCACTAGATCAGTTCTGGACAAAAACTTGGCAAAGCTATATCTTCCAATCTAGACCGATCTAGGTATCGGGCTAGAAGACAAAAATGCTCAGGAGGCTAAGGCACATCTAAATGACAAGGTGATTTGGGCTGAAACGGCCGGGAACACTTTTCCGGTCATCGGCGCCGGAGAAGAAGCACTGCCAGCTGTGGGTTTCTGCTACAGGCCGAAAGAACTCTAATCCAAGCTTGGAGAGCATCTAGGAGGTATAAGGAAGCTGTTGGCACGGTTAGTTTGGTCAGATAATCACCGGAGAAGCCTGGCGACGATCGCCGGCTGTGAGACCCCCATTTGAGGATCACCTTGGTAACCGCCTAGGTAGGTTACACACAGCAGGATGTCACATGAGCTCCAAACCACACAAGCATATTAATAACATTAAACAAGTATCAGGCCAACATGGCCAATATTACATAGCCAAAGCACCGAAAATGGCGCTAAGTAGAGTTGCTAAGAAAATAACTAGTTTATCCGGACCAGAATCGGTATCCAAGTACCGAACACACAACATAAAGCACAAAGCAACAACAAACAGCTTGGCTTCAATTAGCAGCGGAGTTGGAGAGGCTGCTCCCACATCTGACTTGACTTGGTGCATAATCCTTCTAGAACGTGGGCTCGTCCGGGGCACTTCCATCTTCTGCTGGGAACTCATAACTGAAGGAATCGAGATCCTCGACTCCCTCTTCTACAGTTGGATAGAAATGCAAGGGTGAGCACTTGGTGCTCAGCAACACTCATTCCGGGGATTAATGCAATTGTACATACATGAGGGTGAAACATATGATTCCGGGGTTTCAGTTTCATATGGATAGAGATATATAGATTTCCAAGTCATTTGTTCGGTAAAACAGTACTTTATCATGAAGATGATACTTTAAACATTAAACGGGTTTTCACCAAAACATTAGATGTAGTGGTCTCCCATGAGTCACTACTTTGTTAACCGCATTATGAAATATTCCAAAACATTACTTGTGCTATAACCCATGGATAACATCCACTACGAAAAGACTCCTGAACCTGGGAGTACAGAGTATCTGATACTTCTTTTACACTTTGCAAAGGTGTACCTCTTTTTAAATCCACTGGTTCACTCGGCTTTCAAGTCGGATCAGCTCCATGTGACTTATACACATGTGACAAGGCCGAGATCACACAACGCTTTTACAGTTCAGTATTAACAGTATCCCCGCCCGGTAAATAGACAATTAAGTCTCAAGTACCGTTGTGGGTCCTCCCCACTGCCTTACTTCCTAGCCTCTGGCTTATGTTCCCGCAAGACACATAGCCTTGGTCTGTGTCCACGCAAGACATATGACCATTCAAGATTACAACCGCGCACGGCTTAATCTGAGGCGTAGGGCGCCTTCCTTCTTTCCACCTTTATCTCTCATCATTTTTCTGAACTCACATCACTCATGGCCGAACTGCGGCCCACCAGTTTCCACGCGAGAAACCAGACCGACAAACCATGCAGGGAACTGCTAATACCAAAAAGTTACTAAGTTGTGCCTGTCCCATACCAAGCAAGTGGTTGGTACGTTTACAATTCGCATAGAGACACAGCACAAGGTTCTCGTCCTTATGAATCAATAGTGAGGAACATTCACATTCCCTGGTGCGCACCGCACCCTCTCCATACAATCCAATCCTCACTACTGATCCCTTTTATCAGTTTTCTTGACAAAGTGGTTTTGATCATAACTTCTCATGTATTTGACCATTTCAGGTTTAATGTGAATATTCAGTATATGAGTCCTAGGGTGACAAAAGCATATGTATAAATGTTCAATAACAAAAAGGGGTTTCAAGATCCATTAGGTAATATCTACTCATGTCATTCAAACATAACTTGTATTTCAAATAAGCATGCATAGTAAGAAACAGTGAATATACTTCATATGAAAATATTGGGTGAGACATGATCAAAGGAATGAGGCTTGCCTTGCGATGTTGGGTCTAAATACTCAGACGGATCTTCAAAGACTTCTTCCGCTCCTTCAACTTCTGACTCTGCGGTAAACAATCAACACACAAACACATACCATAAGCATACAGGAAATAGTTTCTATAGAAATTATTAAGTAAATAAGTCATGCATGCAGGGGAAAAGGTTAGGGCAAGGTCACAAGGGCTCTGGTCGAAGAAACGGCTAAAAAGGATTGAACGTCGAAGGGTCGACATTTAGTTCATGGCTTTGGCATGGCTTCAAACTAGTCTTAGGATGGTTTTCTGGAGAAGTGATAGAAGGGAAAGATGTAGATCTCAACTCCAGGAATCTAAAGGACAAGGTGGCATTTCAATTGCTCAACCAGAAGGTGCTGAACAAGGTCAATGCCAGTGGCTGACATGCACTGACATAGTGCTGGACGTGGCCAGAAACTAGGGCATGGCTTAACTTTTGATCCAGGGCTCCAATTGATGCAACACTTTGTCTGGGAGGTAGGAATTACTAACAGGAATAAAATACTCAACAGGAATAAGGGCTGAAAGTGGCCGGAGGGTGGCCAAATCCGGCGATGAACTGCAGTGGTGACATGGCACACGTACAGCTCTGGACAAAGATTTGGCAAAGGCATAACTCACAATCTAGGCAGATCCAGGTGTCGAGCTAGTGGAAGAAATTGCTCAGGGAGGTGAGGCGAAGCTAAGGGACAAAGTTTCAGGGGCTAGATCGGCCGGGAAATAATTCCGGCGACCGGCGCTGGAGAAGACGACACTGGAGCTCGGGGATTTTTGATACAGGGCGAATGAGCTCAATTCCAAGCTTGGGAATGATCTCTAGGGCACAACAAGGCTACTGGAGGGGTTAATTTTGCTGGGAGATGGCCGGAGAAGCTTGGCGCCGAGGTCCGGCGAACTGGCTGAGATTCCAGTTTGGGATTTCTTCGATTTGAGCGCAATTGGGGATCCTGATTCAACAGGCTTGCTAAGAAATGGCTAAGGATCAATTTCTACTACTGGGACGAGAGCTAATTCGGGATGAAATGGTTAGCATTGGAGAAACAGGGCAATTGGGCCTTTCCGGCGATCACCGGCGATGGGGATCGATCTGGTGCAATTGGTTGCTACTACACAGAAAGGGTGAAGAGGGGAACTCACTGGTGAACTTGGATTGGAGAAAGGGGCAGGGAAATGGGCTGGCACCGTGAGCTCACTCACTGGCTCGCCGGAGAAGAAGGTGAAAACGGCGAGAGCTCTGGAAAAATGGCTAAGTCCTGAGATGAGGCTTAAGCACAGCACTGGAGGGTTTAAATAGGTCCAAGGGCGGAGCTTGCGAGGGGGAAACGGCGCGAAATTTGTGCCGGGGACGAGACCGGCCGGGTGTAGCTGCGACAGCGGTGACCGGCGATGTGATGCGCTTCAGGCGGTGCTGCAGCCTTGCTGACCTTGTCGGTTGCATCGGAACTTCACCTGGAACGGCGCAGATGCGGAGGCAACAGCAAAGCTCCGGCGGTGACACGTACACGCATGCAATGCCACGGCAACGGGCACGCGCGCGCGAAAATGCTGCTGGAGCGCGGCCGTTTAACTGCTGGACATGGCGAAGCAACGGCGCTGGCACGTGCGCACGGGGTGGCACAGCAGCTCACGGGCACAAGTGACAAGAAGCGGTGACCGGCGGCGAGCAAGCGCGGCGAAAACCACGGCGCGGCAACGGCGACACGCGCTGGTCGTGGGCAACGACCAGGGGCTGGTCGAAAACAGCCGAAAAGAATAGAAGGGCTGATTTGCAATTTTGAAACTTGCTCCAGGGACTGTTCTGTGAGGAAAATTTGAATAGAACTTGGGCCTGATTGTAAATCTGGAGATCTGAGGGTCCGATCTGAAATCTGATTTCGCAGATAAGTTGCATAAAATTATTAGAACTTATCTGGCCAAAGTTTGGTATGATCGGGTAAGATCTGAAGGGTTTCGACACAATTGGGGAAAACAGTTTAGGGTAAAATAGGGTAATTAGGGTTTTAAGAATGGTGAGGGTTGAAACTCAACTTTAGGATGGGATTTTGGAGATGATCCCGAAGGGAAAAATGTTCTGAACAACATTTAGAAGGGAATGGCTGAAGCAGATTAGGGTTTGGGGTCAAGATTTGGATTTTGGCTATTTTAGGGTTTGGCAAAAACAGGGGGTGTTACAAATCTACCCACCTTAGAAACAATCTCGTCCTCGAGATTAGGGCAGGTCAGAGAATAGGAAGGGAAATTCTCGGCGGAGATCTTCTTCTTTTTCCCAAGTTGACTCCTCCTCTGAGTGATTGTTCCACTGGACTCTGCAGAATCGGAGGGTTCTTGACTTCAGCACTTTCTCTCTGGTTTCCAGAATTCTAACAGGGTATTCTTGACAAGATAAGTCTGGTTGAATCTCAATCTCTGCAGGAGATATTTGTTCTGTTGGTTTTCTCAAGCATTTCTTCAGCTGAGATACATGAAATACGTCATGAATTCCGGTCAGTTCTAGTGGCAATTCCAACTTGTATGCCATTTCACCTCGCTTTTCCAGAATTCGATATGGTCCCACATATCTAGGTTTTAACTTTCCCTTCATCTGGAATCTTCGAACTCCTTTGTATGGCATAACCTTGAGATACACATAATCGCCCTCTTCAAATGATAGCTCTCTTCTACGATTATCTGCATAGCTTTTCTGTCTAGATTGAGCTATTTTTAGTTTTTCTTGTATGATCCTGACATGGGCTGTGGCTTCTTCTACCAACTGGGGTCCTAGATGTTGCTTTTGACCAATTTCTGTCCAATACAGAGGCGTGCGGCATTTTCTTCCATATAGGGCTTCATATGGTGCCATCTGTAGGCTTGCTTGGAAACTGTTGTTATATGTGAACTCTGCATACGGTAGAAATAACTCCCAAGAGTCTCCATAATCCAAAACACAAGCCCTCAACATATCTTCCAAAATTTGGTTTACCCTTTCAGTCTGACCTCCAGTTTGAGGGTGGTAAGCGGTACTGAACTTTAACTTTGTGCCCAGGGCTTTCTGCAACTCTTGCCAAAATCTTGAAATGAACTGGGCTCCTCTGTCGGAAACAATAGCCTTCGGCACTCCGTGTAGGACGACTATTCTGCTGAGATACAGCTCTGCTAAGTCCTTAGCTGTATACAGGGTCTTTACTGGGAGAAAATGTGCTACCTTTGTTAATCTATCTACTATGACCCATATAGAATCGAATCCTTTTCTCGTCCTTGGTAGTCCCGCAATAAAATCCATTCCGATTTCATCCCACTTCCACTCTGGGATTTGTAGAGGTTGTAGCGGTCCCGCAGGCTTTTGATGTTCTGCTTTCACTCTTTGGCATGTGTCACAGGCTGCGACAAACTTGGCAATTTCTCTCTTCATTCCTTTCCACCAAAAATTTTTCTTCAAGTCCTTGTACATTTTGGTGCTGCCTGGGTGTATGGAATATGGGGTTTGATGAGCTTCTTGCATGATCAGGCCTTTGATCTCGTTGTCATTTGGAATGCAGATACGGTCATCGTACCATAGAATTCCCTGTTCATCTTCTTGAAGGTTGGTTGTATCTTTGCTCTTCATGTCCTCCTTCATCTCTTGAAGGTCTGGGTCAATCGCTTGAGCTTGTCGGATCTTATCCTTCAACTCACATTCCATCTTCAGGGTAGTGATGGTTCCTTGGTCCACTAATTCCAATTGCAACCTTTCGAAGTCCTTAACTAGTTGCGTTGGCACTTCTAGCTGGGTTATCTGGTTGCAACGAGACTTCCTACTCAAAGCATCAGCTACTACATTGGCTTTTACCGGGTGATAGTGGATCTCTAGATCATAATCTTTGATCAGTTCTAGCCATCTTCTCTGCCTCATATTCAACTCCTGTTGCGTGAAGATATACTTCAGGCTCTTATGATCCGTGTAAATTTCGCACTTGCTGCCTAGTAAGTAGTGTCTCCATATCTTTAGTGCATGTACGACCGCAGCTAGCTCCAAATCATGTGTTGGATAATTCTCCTCATGAGGTCGTAGTTGTCTTGATGCATAAGCTATCACTTTCCTTTCTTGCATCAATACGCATCCCAATCCTTGTTTGGAGGCGTCACAGTAGACTTGAAAATCCTTTTTGACGTCCGGTAGTATCAGGATTGGTGCAGTTGTCAGTCTTTTCTTCAATTCCTCAAAACTTCTTTCGCACTCCTCGGTCCAATTAAAAGAGGCGTTTTTCTTCAGTAACTGGGTCAGCGGTTTGGTGATCTTCGAGAATCCTTCTACGAACCTTCGATAATATCCCGCTAATCCCAAGAAACTTCTAACTGCTCTTGCGGTTTCTGGTTGTTTCCAATCAGTAACAGCTTGTATCTTCAACGGGTCCATAAATATTCCTTCTCCTGAGATGATGTGTCCCAAGAAAGAGATCTTCTTCAACCAAAAAGCACATTTGCTAAACTTGGCGTATAGCTGGTGATCTGCCAGTTTCTGTAGCACTATCCTCAGGTGATGTGCGTGCTCCTCCTCCGTCTTGGAATAGACGAGGATATCATCTACAAATACAATGATGCACTTATCCAGGAATTCCATAAGGATCTTGTTCATTAGATTCATGAATACCGCGGGTGCATTAGTTAATCCAAAGGGCATCACTGTAAACTGATGCAACCCGTATCTGGTCACGAAAGCAGTTTTAGGGATGTCCTGTTCTCGGATCCTCAACTGATGGTATCCCAATCTCAGGTCTATTCTTGAGAACACTTTCGCTTCTCTGAGCTGGTCAAAAAGGTCATCTATCCTTGGTAAGGGGTATTTGTTCTTAATGGTCATGTCGTTCAGCTTGCGGTAGTCTATGCAAAGTCCCATGCTACCATCTTTCACTAGTACAGAAATGCAGTCTTCTATCGGTAAAAAAAACCCTTCTACTATCGGTTTTTGTACCGATAGAGATAGACACGATAGAACAAGACTGGACATTTTCTATCGGTAAATAACCGACAGAAGAAGTTCACTATTCTATCGGCATATTATGAATCTACCGATAGAAAACCCGTCGTATTCTTACGTCCAGCAGTTGGAAAAGTACCACTATTCTAACGGTTAATTACAAGATTACCGACAGAAAAAATCATAATATTCTATCGGCATATTAGGAGTGTACCGATAGAAAACTCGTCGCTAGCGGATTGAAAAGTACCACTATTCTAACGGTTAACTACAAGATTACCGACAGAAAAAAGCTTAGTACTCTATCGGCATATTAGGAGTGTACCGATAGAAAACTCGTCGTCAGCGGCTGGAAAAGTACCACTATTCTAACGGCTAATTATAAGTTTACCGATAGGAAAACTCATACTATTCTATCGGCATCTTACAAGTTTACCGATAGAAAACTCGTCAATAGCGGATTGAAAAGTACCACTATTCTAACGGTTAACTACAAGATTACCGACAGAAAAAAGCTTAGTACTCTATCGGATATGTATGAGTTCACCGGCAGAAAGGTCACACTCTTCTAACGGTTAATTTTGATTGTACCGATAGAAAAAAGGACAGTAGTCTCTCAGTTGTTGATGAATTTACCGATAGAGCATTCACATATACAGTACTTTATTTGCATTCACATATACAGTACATTCACATATACAGTACAGATGCAATACAGTATAGATTGGATACACAATACAGTACAGATGCAAGGTAAATTCACAGAACAAATTGACACATTAGGCAGTTATTCACATTTATTCACATATGTATGGACAAATACAGATTGCAATCCAATGTGGACATTTATTCACATATATATATTTATTCACATGTATATGAACAGTCTATGCAGAGTACACAAAAAGGAGAAAATTGTCATGCTGGATGGTTGGGCGCTACTTCCTCCATGACATATTGTGCCCAGATTTGTCGAAGATATATAATCTTTGCATTTTCATATTGGTCTTTCGACATGCCAATCTGCAAGCATGTGTGCATACTGAGTAACTAACTTCGATCCTAATTTAGAACGTGACACCCATTTTTGAAATTTGAGTTAGCTATCGATGCTTACCTGGGGGAATCGGGAAAAGTTTGTCTGCACTAGGTCGTACATGTAGCGCAGCACATAAAACCCGCATTCCCACGATTGCGGCTGCTGATGGCACTGAGATAATTGCATATGCGAATACATGTTAGCTATATATTGTTTCCATAAACTAATTAAGCATAAACAAAAAGTCTCGTGAGTACCTCATATTCTTTCCAAGCTAGTACGGAGCCCTGCGGTGCGGCATGCCTCCCTCCAGCGGACACATATTTATCAAAAGCCCTGCATTTCAGTTAGTATTGCCAGTTAATGTATTATCATTAGCTAGTGAGGTCAAAATATAAATCAAACATATAAGTTACTTACGCCTCCATATTCCCCTTGAGCACATATTCCATCGATAATCTGTCACGCATCGAATCGAGGTAGTACACCTCGTTCCTCGGCGGACAGATCACGATGAGGATCCAGTGGCCCCTGCATTGTACGTAAAAGAGGACCGCTAGCTCAAAGTACATCTCAGGTGTAACATACAAGATTAAGTTAAATTAGTACGAAATGCACTAACCTTTGGTGGTACGGCACCAGAATGAAGTCCCTGTCCTGCTGCGCCATCAGCGCGCTGGATATGTACTGCTCAGCGTGCGCGGCGTCCTGCTCTAGCATCGTGAGGCTTATTTTCTCTGGGTCGAGGAAACCCACCTTGTCACACGCAGCCTCCGATGCTAGCCTGTACATGCACCTGCATGCGAAGGACGAGATTAATATTAATTTCACAGAAAGTTACTCAGTATTCAAATGAACTGCAACATTAATGCAGAGTTAGCAAACAGAGTTAGAAAACAGCAATACATAGCATCAGCAAACTCACAGGACTCCAGTCCGTATGATGGACATATCGAGCTCCTGCTAGTTGTAGAGGTCGAACAGATCCTCGTGTGCCACGGATATAGTCCCGGGCTCACGGTGGAACTGCCCAGGCCTGTAGGGAACTAAGAAGTTCAGGCTGCGCCGAGCTCGATGTAGGTACCAGTCGTGGAGGTCTCTAGTTGATCGATCCAATTTCCGCAAAGATGCCTCCGACAGGAGTGGGAGCGCGTTCGTGAACGTCCGCGGCAGTCCCTGTCGCCCTTTGCCCTTGCCTTTGCCACCCTTGCCTTTTGCCGGGGACTGAGCGCGTACCTTCGAAGGCAAGGGCGAGGTGATGGCGGCTTTCTTCCGAGGTGGAGGCGTGGATGCGCTGGGTGGAGTCGAGGCCGTCTTTGATGTGTCCAGGTTCGCACGAGATCGGCCCTCATGCCCCGAGCTGGGGGCGCAGTCCCCTGGTAGCCCCGCGGCAGGCCACTTCAATTAATGAGCACGTATGTTAGATTATGCAAGTTGAGTGTACTGAGTAGGATGTAATCTAAAATGTGTAGGATTTACTGGTTGTATTACAAGACACTTCTTGGGCCACTGTACGTAGGAGCCCACTGCCTCAGCAAGTGTCTGCAGTTCCGCTGTTGGGACTGGCAACGGAGAATCCTTGTAGCCCGGCATGGCCATGTCCACCTGTACCTTTGCAAAACCCAACCGCAGAGGTACACAGTGGACCCGAACATCCGGCCCAGATGGATATACGAAGCCGTGTCCAACCACTTCCTGCCCGGCGCCTACGTGATTCTGTAGGATGCAGCCCTCCGGCCCCTGCAAATTTGTAACAATTAAGTGCACAGATGAAGGCTTGCATCAACTTAAGTGCACAGATGAAGGCTTGCAGTACCTCAAGTAGATCCACTGGATCCGCGAGTACCTTCGAAGCGCAACTGCTTATCCGACCCCGCGGGGTACCGTCGTCCTGGGGATTCCGCATCTGCACTCTTGGCCAGCAATGCTTGTCTCAACCGTGCAAACTCTTCCCTCATTTGTGCGACCTCGGTCTGCACCTCAGACTGTACCTCAGCCCGTATCTCAGCCCGCATCTCCGCCCGTATCTCCTCCCGTACCTCAGCCCGTATCTTATCGGAGAGGTCAGCTTCCTTTTCGTTCCAGGTGCGGGCCTTCTTCCTCGGTGGAGCCGGATCTACGAAACCGGCCTTCCACGACACAATGGCTCCCACGGCCTGTGTCCGCCCGGGATGCTCCTTATTTCCTAGAGCCCGGGTGAGGATGTCGTTCTCCCTCTGCGGGGTAAACAATCCCTCCTGCTGCCTCCTTCTCAAAAGAGATCTGTTACATTTGAAGGTACCTTGTGAGACAAATTGCCTTATATACACTTGTGCGCACACAGTTTACGAGGTTAGCCAACTTACCATTCGCCTCACAACGTCGGCGTCCCCAGGGGTTGCGAACTGCACAGACCCCGTGGACGACACGGACCCCCTCCCCCTCCACCATCGCTTGCACCTCTCATCCCGGATCTCGGAGAGCGGCAACTCAGGGGTGTCGATGACAGGATTTTGTTCGTCTTCCTTCTTCCACTGTTCCTCCTTCCCCGCATAGCCCCGGGATCCGAGCCGATGCGGGTGGTCGTTCCTCTTCTGGATCGCCCTATTCTTCTCGCTAAGGGCCTTGAACTCCTCAGTCCCCTTCTGCTTGGTGAATTCCTCCCATACCTCCTCCGATATGAAGGGGTACTTCTCGCAAGGAGATTTCCCCGCAGCTAGGAACTTACTGACGAGCCAGCTCTTAAAGGTTTTCCATGTTCCGTTCATGTCCTTCAAGCAGGCAGTCCTAGGTGTATCGTCGGGGATGTTCCACTTAGCCTGTTTCCGAAAAATGCATACAATTAATCACGAGTTAGTTAAACTTTAGTATAAGCCAAGAGAACGTGATTACGAAAGAGTTCAGCGATTTCAGTTCATTTAACCTTCACTTCCGCCCACAACCTATCCCTCTCGTCCGCCGTCACGTCCTTCCAGCTCTGGACGGTGATCTTCACCCTTTCTTTCGCCAACAGCCCAACGTAGGCCGCGTACCTCCCAGCATTCTTTCCAATCGGCCTCCCAAATTGGTTGAACTCACAAGAAAGATCAGTGCGTTTGGCCAAACGCCCCAACGTCGTCGCGCCTCGCCCCACCCTCTTGCGCTGGGATGTAACAGCCCCATCTTCAGTAGTTACGATGGGGTTGGCCCTAGTCGAACCACTAGTACCATCCGATGAAGACGACGACATGTCTTCCCCTACAAAACCTTCAACAAACCATATTTATGGCAATTAATTCGCCTTGGAGTTCCATAACTCAGCCCAGGACTGGAGACTAACTAGGGCGGCAAAAGGGAAAATAATACAAAAAGAAAGACATACATAAATTACTTACTGAACTCTTCAGAAATATTTTCTATCGGTAAACACATGAGCTGCCGATAGACCATAACAATTACCTCCACACAAGACCATTTTTCTATCGGTAAACACGTGAGATACCGATAGAACATAACAATGTTCTCTACATATGGAATTTTATTGACAAGCCACCATTCACTGTCATCACATAACATTCTCGATGATTTGCTACACTAATATTCATGGGCCAGCATTATTATTTCACACGTAAATATGCACACAAGCATCTAAGTGCCACTGTGCATAATCTTTAGCCTAGCCTGTATGTGAGTCATCAGGACTTCACAGCTATTAGGTTGGGAAAAGTCATGTATATAGGCATTTGAAACATATACATCGAAGACCCATCCACATTGCCATATATTCATACGAAGTGAGTAAAAATTCCCAACCAAACTAGTACATTGCATGGCTCATGTCCTTCCAGATCCAAATTAAGTTTTACTACTAGTGCAGAAAAATTTTCTATCGGTAAACACATGAGCTGCCGATAGAATATGTGTAAGAACACCTCCAACATATAATCTGCATTACATGGCAGTTGGATACAATTGATCACACATACAGCAGTATAGAGAAGTTAAAATCTCAAAACAGGTTCATTACAGCACTGAAACATATTATGTAAACCCTAATTAAAATCAACATTGCCTGCTGAATGTACATAAGCCAACACAATAGGGAACCCTAGTGTAATTGCAAAACTTGAAGAATTAGTACGTGCAAAACACTAGGATCAAATAAAGAAGATGCTGGAAATAGAACGACGAATTAGGGTATTTACGGCGGCGATCAGTTCTGGTGATGGAGAGGCGGTGTAGAACGCAGCAGCGGCGGGCGAAGGACGAAAATAAGAACCGGTGGCAGTGACGAACCAGTGTCCAGCCGGCGATCGTCGTGTGGGAGAGAGGAAGTGAGTGCTCACGGCGGAGGTTGGGGTTTTCTTCGCTCTCGAAGAGACGCAGTGCTCTAAGGTGGAACTGTTCGAGTGGAGGGAAACTAAAGGGCCGTGTACGAGTAATAAAGTAGCGGAGGAACTTTTCTATCGGTATAACAAAATGATACCGATAGACTTATGTAATTTTCTATCGAAACGACAAAATAATACCGATAGAAAAAGTAAATTTCCCGGAAAAATATTCGAATTAGTGGATGCATTTTTCTATCGGTATAAACAATAAAATCCCGTGAGACCAATTTTCCACAGAAAATTTTTTTAAAGTGCTTGAGATTGGGCCATTTTTCTATCGGTAAAAACAACAAAATACCGTGAGAGTAATGAAAAGGCGCCCTTTTCTATCGGTATAAACAAAAAAATCCCGTGAGCCCAATTTTCCCCAGAAAATTTTTTTGATTAAGTGCTTGAGATTTGTGTGCCCTTTTTCTATCGGTAAAAACAACAAAATACCGTCAGAGTAATGAAAATGTACACAATTTAACATCAAACAGACCGTGGTTGAAAGCTGCAGAATGTTAAAGAAAGAGGGAAGATAGCCGGAAAATTGGAAAATTGACATAAAAAGAAATTGTTCATTCATTGTTGTTTTATCACTTACAAAAAAAAATAAAACCCAAAATGCTAGGTCAAGGGGTGGTCTTAGCCCCGGCTGCATGTAGAATATAGTCAGTTAGACTTGCAGCCAGGACGCAGGACTCCTCTAGCGACAAGTTGTCCCTAGGATCAACTACTACCGCGTCAAGAAGGCCTGCGACCTCCCTCAGCTTCGCTATGGTATCCTTCATAGTCAAACCGCAGCCAGCGATGGTCATATTCGCGGCTTTCTTCTCCTCGCGAAGACGCCTCGTCCTCGCCCTAGCATTGTCACCATCCGTCTTCATGCGCTTAATGCGCTGGAAGAGATCGTCAAGGTCAAGCCGTAGCTGAGTGTGCTTGTCTGTAAGGAGCTTGTGCTCCTCCTGGCAGTGTCTTCCACGGCTACCATTCCCTGTGCAAATCAACAGGTCAAGAATGAACTGAACATGGATTAACAATACAGGGGTAAACCGAGGAGATTTAGAGTTCTTACCAGGGGAGGCCTGTGGATGACGATCCCATGGAGGTTGCCATTGTGAAAGAGAAGATGAGGAGTCCAACCGTTCGAGAATTAGAAAAACAACAAAATACCGCGACGCATGGCGAGGTACTTATAGAGTTTCCAAGGCGACGCATGGCGACACGTTTGAGAATTCAAAGCGGCAGAGTCTTCTTCTATCGGTAAAAACAGGAAAAAACCGTCAGACAACAAATACCGTGAGACAAACGAATTTATTCTAACGGTAAAATAGAACGATACCGATAGAAAACGTTTTGAAGTGCCTGAGAGAAGATGTCCTTCTCTATCGGTATAAATAACAAAATACCGTCAGAAAAAAGGGATTTTTGCTGAACTTAATTTGAAGAGGCTGCGATGAGATTTTTGCAAGTGCTATTTGAAGGGAAGAATTAAATATTTACGGGATAAAGGTACTGTACATGTTAGAACTCATGCTGTGGAGTAAAATTGAGATGTATTAATGCTGTGAACTAGCTTATCATTAAATTCTAAAGAAAAATGTACTGCCTGATGTATTAATGATAAGTTCCTCACCTTGCTGCAGAACTTGTGAGCTGTTTGCTTGGCATTTATCCCTGAAATAGAAATTAATCATCAATGGTTCTCAACCCATAATCCTTCTTCGTGGTCATCTCGCAGATATGTTGTTTCGTCGATATCTTCAGTACGGATAGATTGAATGTCCTCTAAAAATGGAGGTATTTCATCGAATTGGTTATACTCCTCTTCGTCGACAACATCTTCGACCCCAACAATACGTCTCTTGCTGTGGAGGACAACATGCAAGTTTGGATTGGCCGGGTCAACGATGTAGAATACCTGTGTGGCTTGCTTTGCAAGTATGAATGGATCGTCTTGGTGTCCGACTCTACCAAGATCGACGAGAGTAAACCCGTAACTGTCAACTTGAACACCTCGAGGGATTTCGACCCATTGGCATCGAAACAGGGGAATCTTAAGTAATCCGTAATCGAGCTCCCAGATTTCGTCAATAACACCGTAATATGAGTTCAGCGCCCTTACTGACCTGGCATCCTCGGAAATAGCAAACAATGTCACTCCGTTACATTGCGTGCTACTCTTGGCGTCTTGAGCTCTTGTGTAAAATGAATACCCATTGATGTCGTACCCCTGCCAAGTCCCTACAGTGAATCTTGGGCCTCTAGCCAACCATGTCACAGTTTCACTTACGGAGCCCTCGGCAGCTCGCGTGACTCTTTCTTGGATCCACTCAGCAAATTTCCTGTTATGTTCTCTGCTTACCCAAACGTCTGACTTCGAAGGATTCTGTGACCGTAACATTACCTTGTGCTCGTGTATGTATGGCTCGACCTCCAGTCATGTGTTGTAAGACCCAAAAATGTGATTTTGCGTACACATCACGAGCGGGGACGATAGCTTTGAATCCAATCGTTCCAATTCCCTCAAGCCTACCCTCGTGTCGGGACCTAGGAACACCAATTGGGTCAACCCCGGCCATATAATATGTGCAAAATTCAATCACCTCCTCGGCGGCATAACCTTCCATGATACTCCCCTCGGGTCGACGACGAGTCCTTACGTATCCCTTCAATACACCCATAAATCTCTCAAATGGATACATGTAGCGCAGGCACACAGGTCCACAAAACTTAATTTCTCTGATAAGGTGAACAATCAGATGGACCATAACATCAAAAAAGGATGGAGGGAAATACATCTCGAGCTGACAAAGAGTTGTAACCACGTCGCGTTGCAAAGCGTCCAGTCCATCGGGATCAATTACCTACGAGGACACAGTTGCGCCAAATATTCATATCAGAAAAATCTTCTAATTAAGCTCCACAAATGGAGGTAGTGAACTTATAGTACGAGTGCACGTACTTACCTTGCAAGATTTTGCGTTGAAGAAATAACATAGGTTTGTGATTGTCTCTCTGACTTTAACTGGGAGAATGCCTCTGATAGCAATGGGAAGCATCTGTGACATCAAGACATGACAGTCGTGGGACTTCATGCCAACCAGTCTTAGGTTCTTCATAGACACAAGTTTTTTCAAGTTCGCGGAGTACCCACATGGAACTTTAACACCGTGCAGGCACCGACAGAGTTCTGTTTTTTCGCTCTTGGACAACGTGTAGCAGGCCGGGGGGAGGTATGTACGCTTTCCATTCTCTAAAGGTGCAAGCTCAGTCCTTATCCCCATTTCCACCATGTCACGACGAGCTTTCACACCATCCTTTGTCTTTCCCGGAATGTTCAACAACAAACCAATCAAACTGTCACAGACATTTTTCTTTACATGCATGACGTCAATGCAATGTCGAACTTGTAAGTGCTCCCAGTACGGTAGATCCCAGAGAATCGATCTCTTCTTCCAAACATTTTTTTCTCGAGGTTTAGAATGCTTACCGAACTCAACTTTGATGTCGTTCACGCGTGAGTAAATCTCCTTACCGGTCAGAAACACTGGAGCTGATCCCTTCTCAGGCTTCCCGTTAAATGATTTCCTCTTCTTACGGTACGTGTGATGCACCGGAAGAAACCTGCGGTGACCCATGTACACTGTTTTCCGGCAGTTTCGCAGCCACATGCTCTCAGTTTCATCTAGGCAAATAGGGCAAGCCTTGGCTCCTTTCGTACTATACCCCGACAAATTGCCGTAGGCAGGAAAATCATTTATGGTGCAAAATATCAGGGCCCGCAAGATGAAATTCTCTTTCTTGTATGCATCCCACACCTGCACACCCTCGCTCCACAATTTCTGTAAGTCCTCGATTAAAGGTGCTAGAAACACGTCAATATCATTTCCGGGTTGTCTGGGTCCTGAGATTAGTAATGCCATCATGATGTACTTGTGGTTCATGCATAACCAAGGAGGAAGATTGTAGATGCATGAAAGAACCGGCCAAGTGCTGTGCCGGCTGCTCATATTACCATGTGGGTTCATACCATCTGTACTCAGCCCGAACCTTACATTCCTAAGTTCGCCGCCGAACTCAGCCAATGTTCTGTTGATGTTTCTCCATTGAATAGAATCAGCTGGGTGTCTCAGTTTTCCGTCTTGTTTCCGGGCTTCAGCATGACAACGCAAGTGCTTCGCGACTTTCGGATTTGCAAACAGCCGCTTCAATCTAGGTATCACAGGCAAGTACCACACAGTTTTTGCCGGGGGCCCTTTCCTTACCTCGTGATGTTCACTGTCAATCCGGTCCCTACGCGTATATCTCGATGCGCCGCATCTTGGACAAACATGCAAACTGGAGTACTCGTTACGGTACAACACACAATCATTTGGGCATGCGTGTATTCTTTCGATTTCCATTCCCAACGGACACAACAGTTTTTTGGCTTGGTAAGTAGATCTTGGCAACTCATTTCCCTCTGGAAGCATGTCCGCTAGAAGATCTAATAGTGCCGTGAAACTCTTATCACTCCAACCGTTTCCTGCCTTCAAGTTATATAATCTCAGCACAGAAGACAGTTTTGTAAATGTTGCACATCCAGGGAACAGAGGCTTCTCAGAGTCAGCAATCAGTTTCTCAAATTCACAGAAGTCATTTTCGTTGTAATCTTCCTCTACATCATGTAACATCTCATCTAGATTGTCATCATCATCATCTACGTGCACATCGGAATGAACATTACCAAAATTGGGATGATCATCGATATTATTGCAATCCACATCCGAGTCGTGCTGATTGGTAGTAGTGGTGGTTGTTTCCTCAAGATCTTCTCCATGCCATATCCAACGGGTGTATCGCGCGTTAAAACCACGACGAATCAAATGACTCTTAATTTGATCAGAGTTGCTAAACCTCTTCAAGTTCATACAATCTGTACAAGGACAGAGCATATTTTTCTCTCCCTTCCTCTCCTTTTGTTGCTCAGCAAATTTAATAAACTCATTCACACCATCCAAATATTCAAGAGTAGTACGTTTTATTCCATACATCCAATATTTCCTGTCCATCTACAATTAACAAAATTTAACGAGTAAGCCATGCATGAAACCTGCCCGATTAAGTTATGTATATGTACATGTACAGCCTCTTACAACAGATACATGTGTTGAACCCTAGCCTGACGAAATTAACACTAATTAACCTAGCTAACTACACAATACAAGCTAGTTAGCTCCTAAAACATGACTGCATTTCCAGCTACCAAGCTCCCAAGCTTAGAGCTACAAACTTGGAACTACACAATACAGCTAGCTTGCAAGTAGAGAGGAAGGGAGATCTAGAGGGAGAGAGAGATAAGTGTCGACGATTAAGCATACCTTAAAGAGAGGGGCGCAATCAACTTCCCTCCAACCTGCGCTGATCACCCTAGCAGTGTAGCTGGAACTTTCGTCACAAACAGAGGGACACAGAGTGCAACAGAACAAATTAAAGAGCAGCTCAGCAATGGTCGACTGGGGTTTTCCTTATAATGGACATTTTTCTAACGGTAAATACATGAAATAACCGTCAGACTAACTTAGGTAATTTGCCGCTCACATATTCTATCGGTAAAAACACACACATACCGTTAGAGAATATACATTACTGAGCAAATATATGTGTTTTCCTATCGGTAAATATGTGTACTTACCGTTAGACATGCGTGACACAGCACGCACATGAGTTTTTCTATCGGTAAATATGTGTACTTACCGTTAGAATATGCATGACTGAACAAATATATGTATTTTTCTATCGGTAAATATGTGCATTTACCGTTAGAATATGCATGACTAAACAAATATATGTGCTTCCTATCAGTAAATATGTGTATTTACCGTTAGAATATGCATGACTAAATATATGTATTTGTCTATCGGTAAATATGTGCATTTACCGTTAGAATATGCATGACTGAACAAATATATGTGTATTTACCGTTAGAATATGCATGACTAAATATATGTATTTTTCTATCGGTAAATATGTGCATTTACCGTTAGAATATGCATGACTAAACAAATATATGTGCTTCCTATCGGTAAATATGTGTATTTACCGTTAGAATATGCATGACTGAACAAATATATGTATTTTTCTATCGGTAAATATGTGCATTTACCATTAGAATATGCATGACTAAACAAATATATGTGTTTCCTATCGGTAAATATGTGTATTTACCGTTAGAATATGCATGACTAAATATATGTATTTGTCTATCGGTAAATATGTACATTTACCGTTAGAATATGCGTGACTGAACAAATATATGTGCTTCCTATCGGTAAATATGTGTATTTACCGTTAGAATATGCATGACTGAACAAATATATGTGTTTTCCTATCGGTAAATATGTGTACTTACCGTTAGAGGAGGTACTGTTACCAAACTGGGTCAAACATGCACATGCCATTTCTCACATTCAAGGAATCATATCAATGTAACATCAAATAGATCTTACATCAAACGGATCTTAACTAGAAGATAAAGCAATATATTTCAAGAAATGCTAATTTGTGGATTAACTAGGAGACACAAAAATACTTTTCGTAGGTAGTTGGGACTTCATCTTGCCAAGGAAATTACAGATGCCAGTTCACAAATTCAGGTACAAACATACACATGCCAGTTCACCAATACAAATTCAGGTACAAACATACGCATGCCAGTTCACAAATTGAAGTGCATGTCTGAAATAGCAGTACAAATACACACCAACCTACCAATACAATTAAATACACAAATGCTCCCTGCACATTCAAGTTCATGTCCCAATTAGCAATACATGATACACAAATATACAACAATATACAAATACAACAATTCACACATTCGATGTATATTACAAAAGCCACGTCTGAAATTAACAACAGATCACGACGAGGACCCAGTGGCCCATACATGCATTTTACATAAAAGGGAACCTTTGCAAGGTTGCCACAATGCAACTACCGACTACAAGTTAGACCTGATACATCACAAATCCATTCATCCAAAACAGCAAATGTCTGAACCACATTGGACTTAACCATAGGAGTTCAGTTCGAAGACGCCCGAGGAGCTGGAACTGCCGTCGACATACATTTGTACGTAATGGTGATTTCCTCGGACTCAAACTCGATCAACTCAACTCAACTCAACTCAACTCCATTAACAAAAAGAACCTACCTTCCAAGATGTTGTTCTGTGTAGTGATGGTGTAGAATGGCTGTGCAAATAACAACAATTCTTCTTCTCCAAGCAGGTAAGCATCTGGCCACAAGCTGGTGCATGCAAAAACATGTAAGATGCTTTCTATAGGTCCTGATTTGAGAAACACGCCGGGCTTAAGCATCTTCTCGACCGAGCCAACCAAGATCTCGCCCTTCACGTCCTTCCAGCTCTCGACGGTGATCTTCACCATTTCTTTCACCAACAAGCCAACGTAGGCAGCGTACTGCGATGAAGAACCGTGAAATACGTTGCCCCTCACGAGCATCATCCAAGGACCTGAACAGATCATAATCATATTGAAAAGAAGACACATCAAAATGAAGGATACAAAAAAAGCAGAATTATTGCCATAATCGGATTAGAATAATCTAACAATATTGCAGAAATTTTACGTACCTTCCTTGGGATGCCGACGTCTAGAGGGCGTCGATGGAGGTGCGGAGGTGCAGCGGTCCCCTGTAGAGGTGCGCCGGCCGTCCATGGAGCTTACGGGTTAGGACTACGAGCCCCAGATGAACTGTGAGAATGAAAGAGACATACCCGTGTATTTATACAATTATATATTTTCTATCGGTAAGAAAACAGAATACCGTTAGTAATAAAAACATCTGTAGAAGCCGAATGGTTCTATCGGCACAATAAATATTACCGATAGGAATTTTTGTACATACTCTATCGGTCTGGACGTACATTACCGATAGAATATTACTAGTTGTAGAAGGCCAACAGTTCTAAGATATTTTGTGCAATATTCTACCGGTATAAACATTCATTACCGATAGAATAAAACTATTAGAAGACGAACAGTTCTAAGCAATTTTCTATATATTCTAACGGTAAAAGAATCCATTACCGATAGAATAAAAATATTTGTAGAAGGTCAACTATTCTATCGGCGAACTACATATTGCCGATAGGAATTTTTAATATATTCTGTCGGTATATTCATACAGTAGCTATAGAATAAGTCTAGTTGTTGAAGTCGACCAGTCCTATCGGCGCACAACATTCTTCCGTCAGTACTTATGCATCTCTTCTAACGGCAAATATGTTCATCACCGCTAGAGTAAATCATACTATTTATTCTATCGGTAAGTTTCTTAGAAACCGATAGGGAAAATACATCCGTCGGGCTTTTATGACCGCGAGGCACATTTTCTATCGGTTTTGTGCTGTTTCGCTAATAACCGATAGAAGATAGGGGTTAGTAGACTGCATTTCTGTACTAGTGTTTCTTCTTAACAAAGAGCACTTGGGCTCCCCATGGTGATGAGCTTGATCTAATGAATCCTTTTTCTTCCAATTCAGCTATCTGCTTCTTCAATTCCTCTTGCTCATGACCAGTCATCCGAAACAACTTTCTAGCATACGGAGCAGATCCGGGTTTCAGTTCAATGGTGAACTCTATATCCCTATCTGGTGGAAATCCGGGAAGTTCTTCGGGAAAGACTTCTAGGTACTAATTGTCAATCGGCACCTCTTTAAGTTTCACTTCTTCAATGCAGTTCAATCTCTGCAGGTGGTCGCAGATTGGAGTTCTGTGTAAATGGAATGTAACTTGCTTTCCAATAGCATTTGTCAGGGTGATTGTTTTCTTCTCACAATCCATCAATCCCTTATGCTTGGCCAGCCAATCCATTCCAAGAATGACATCCAATCCTTGAAGGTTTAGAACTAGCATGTCTGCCAGGAATTCTAGATTGCCGATACAGAAGGCAACATTTCTACAAATGGAATTAACAATCATCCTAGCACCAGGTGACTGAATGATGATAGGATGCTCTAAAGCAACCACAGGCAAGTCATTACTCAACAAGCGATCTTTTGACATGAATGAATGAGTTGCACCGGGATCAAATAAAACAACTGAAATCTGAGAGGAGATCAAGAGTCTACCGATCACGACGTCAGTTGCCTCTCCTGCTTCTGCAGCAGTCACGAAGTTGAGTCTTCCTCCGGTGGTTGATGTTCCTCTTCCTCTGCTGGTTTGGAATCTTCCTCCTCTAGCTTGTGATGCTCCTCTGGCAATAGTTCGTGCAGGTGCAGGGAATTTGGCTGCCTGAGCTTTAGCAACGCTGGGAGGTAAATGTTGAAGTGGACAAGTCTCTCTGCGGTGTCCTCTTCTGCCACAATGGAAACACTCTGTATTCTTCAGCGTACAATCTTTATAGAGGTGACTCCCTTTGCATCCGGGACATGTTAGAGTTGTTGGTGATGAAGTCCTCTGGGGTCTTGGAGGTGCGGGTGCTCTGAAAGCGGCTCTGGCATATGGTGCTGGTCTTCCTCGGCTAGAATTTCCTTGAAAAGGGTATGCTATACTTTTCCTCTTGCGGTCCTCTTCTACTATGCCTCTTTTCTCCTCCATTTTGAGCACTCGATTCACAAGGACTTGGAAGTCCGTGAACTCGTGCGTTGATAGGTGATACTGATATGAGTTTTGTAGACCTTCACAAAATCTGTCGATCTTCCGCTCTTCTGTCATGATATCTTCAGGTGCATACCTGGCCAATTTGATGAATTCATGTAAATACTGCTTCACCGTCCTTCCTCCTTGCCTTAAATTCAAGAATTCTCTGCGTTTGGCTTGAATAGCTCCTTTGGGGACATGGTACTTACGGAACTGTTCCTTGAATTCATTCCAGGTAATGGAATTCTGATCAGGGTGTACCGTCTTGTAATTTTCCCACCATGCTGCAGCCGATCCTGTGAGCTGATGGGGTCCATACAGCAGCTTCTCTTCATCATTACACCTGACAGTATCCAATTTCCTCTCAATTTCTCTTAACCAATCGTCTGCCACAATCGGGTCTTCAGTGCAGGAGAAAGTTGGAGTACGCGTCTTTTGAAAGTCTATCAGTCTTGCTCCAATGTTCGAACCTTCCTCGCGGCGTGTTGCGGAGTTTTGCATCAACTGTTCCAGAATTTGACTCTGTACCTCTGCGGATCTCTGTCGGTTTTGCTCCATCCATATTAATATTTCCGTCAGATTTCCCCCTTGCGGTACTGAGGCCGATGAATTTGGCTGATCTGAGTCATCTCTAGTCCTTCTCGTTGATGTGTTCCTTGGGGCTTCTTCCGAGCCTTGGATTCTACCTCTGGTGTTCACCATTCTGTTCTGACAAGATAATTGAGAAAAGACTACTAATTCAAAAGAGCACAGATTGAACACAAGCTGAAATGAAAGATCAACCCAAGAGATTGGATTGGAACATGCGATTGCTATTTCCAAAGGTTTTCAAAAGATACAAGATTTTCACCTTTACAGCCTTAGAGTTACCAACAAACAATACAAACAAAGCAACTACCACAACAAGAGCTAAAAACTAACGATTACAAGGGTTAGAGCAGAAGGGTCAAGCTGAAGAGAAAACTAGGATCTCCTGTCGGTCCTGGAAGAACTGCAAGGTTCCACTTCTTCAGGGTCTTCCTCTTCTTGATCTTCGTCGGCATCCATAGGGTCCCATTCCATATCATTGTCCTCTTCTTCCTCAGATGAATCGTTGGTGTTGCATGTAGCAATCTCTTTTCCTTTGCCTTCAGGAACTTCCTTCCCTTTCGCGAGAGTAGGATATTCTGGTGCAGGGGTGTTGATCACAATGCCACGCGAAGCAGGCGTGAAATAACCCAGGTAATCCCTAGGTCTTCCCACACTCTTGCGGGCTGTGAGTCTTATCTTCAAGCGGTTCTTCTTGTTCACCGATCCTTCGTCTTCGACTTCTCGTGCTCTGCTAGGTTCAGCCAACTCCTGAATCTGTTTCTCTTTCTCTTGGAGTTCTGAGCGAACCTTCGCAAGCGCTCCTTCGAGATAGTGACGGTCATCCCGAGCATTTTCATGCTCACGCAACAACCGAGTGTAGCTCGACTCCAAAGCTTGGACTACATCTCTGGTTTTGGTCAGGATGGCATCTCTCTGGTTGGTGGAGGGATGAACAGTTCGACGATCCGATCCGGGGACTTGGTAGGGTACAAAGCAGAAAGGAGAACCTATAAGAAAATCATCGTACAGCTGGCGGATGGTACCTATAGCACAACGAGCAGCGTCTTGGATAGCATCTTCTTCTTCTTCTCTACGAGCTTCCTTTCTTGTTGATCCTCTCCCGATCTCTGGAATCTCGTACACAATCACCGAGGCACGGAAACCAAAAGGTCTACCATCTATTTCTTCTCGACGGACGTAGTAGACGGGTCGCTGGTTGTCTCTTGCTCCCAGAAATTGTAACATCATCCAAAGCATCAACGCCCATGATCCCAATTCGTCTCCATGAATCAGCTTCTTGCCAGGGGCCATCTGAGATGATGAGATACGGAACACTTAAAAGTAGGAAAAAGGTTTTGAAAATTTTCAAATAATACTCATTATGCTTTTTCTTAAACAAATTAGGTTTTTCACAATTAGATTTTTACCAAATAATCTAGCGATTCTCTACTTTAGGGACGCCCATTCTAATAAGGGTTACGACCTATAGTCAAGCTTCATGCTCTGATACCATTCGCTGTGAGACCCCCATTTGAGGATCACCTTGGTAACCGCCCAGGTAGGTTACACACAGCAGGATGTCACATGAGCTCCAAACCACACAAGCATATTAATAACATTAAACAAGTATCAGGCCAACATGGCCAATATTACATAGCCAAAGCACCGAAAATGGCGCTAAGTAGAGTTGCTAAGAAAATAACTAGTTTATCAGGACCAGAATCGGTATCCAAGTACCGAACACACAACATAAAGCACAAAGCAACAACAAACAGCTTGGCTTCAATCAGCAGCGGAGTTGGAGAGGCTGCTCCCACATCTGACTTGACTTGGTGCATAATCCTTCTAGAACGTGGGCTCGTCTGGGGCACTTCCATCTTCTGCTGGGAACTCATAACTGAAGGAATCGAGATCCTCGACTCCCTCTTCTACAGTTGGATATAAATGCAAGGGTGAGCACTTGGTGCTCAGCAACACTCATTCCGGGGATTAATGCAATTGTACATACATGAGGGTGAAACATATGATTCCGGGGTTTCAGTTTCATATGGATAGAGATATATAGATTTCCAAGTCATTTGTTCGGTAAAACAGTACTTTATCATGAAGATGATACTTTAAACATTAAACGGGTTTTCACCAAAACATTAGATGTAGTGGTCTCCCATGAGTCACTACTTTGTTAACCGCATTATGAAAATATTCCAAAACATTACTTGTGCTATAACCCATGGATAACATCCACTACGAAAAGACTCCTGAACCTGGGAGTACAGAGTATCTGATACTTCTTTTACACTTTGCAAAGGTGTACCTCTTTTTAAATCTATTGGTTCACTCGGCTTTCAAGTCGGATCAGCTCCATGTTACTTATACACATGTGACAAGGCCGAGATCACACAACGCTTTTACAGTTCAGTATTAACAGTATCCCCGCCCGGTAAATAGACAATTAAGTCTCAAGTACCGTTGTGGGTCCTCCCCACTGCCTTACTTCCTAGCCTCTGGCTTATGTTCCCGCAAGACACATAGCCTTGGTCTGTGTCCACGCAAGACATATGACCATTCAAGATTACAACCGCGCACGGCTTAATCTGAGGCGTAGGGCGCCTTCCTTCTTTCCACCTTTATCTCTCATCATTTTTCTGAACTCACATCACTCATGGCCGAACTGCGGCCCACCAGTTTCCACGCGAGAAACCAGACCGACAAACCATGCAGGGAACTGCTAATACCAAAAAGTTACTAAGTTGTGCCTGTCCCATACCAGGCAAGTGGTTGGTACGTTTACAATTCGCATTGAGACACAGCACAAGGTTCTCGTCCTTATGAATCAATAGTGAGGAACATTCACATTCCCTGGTGCGCACCGCACCCTCTCCATACAATCCAATCCTCACTACTGATCCCTTTTATCAGTTTTCTTGACAAAGCGGTTTTGATCATAACTTCTCATGTATTTGACCATTTCAGGTTTAATGTGAATATTCAGTATATGAGTCCTAGGGTGACAAAAGCATATGTATAAAGGTTCAATAACAAAAAGGGGTTTCATGATCCATTAGGTAATATCTACTCATGTCATTCAAACATAACTTGTATTTCAAATAAGCATGCATAGTAAGAAACAGTGAATATACTTCATATTAAAAAATTGGGTGAGACATGATCAAAGGAATGAGGCTTGCCTTGCGATGTTGGGTCTAAATACTCAGACGGATCTTCAAAGACTTCTTCCGCTCCTTCAACTTCTGACTCTGCGGTAAACAATCAACACACAAACACATACCATAAGCATACAGGAAATAGTTTCTATAGAAATTATTAAGTAAATAAGTCATGCATGCAGGGGAAAAGGTTAGGGCAAGGTCACAAGGGCTCTGGTCGAAGAAACGGCTAAAAAGGATTGAACGTCGAAGGGTCGACATTCAGTTCATGGCTTTGGCATGGCTTCAAACTAGTCTTAGGATGGTTTTCTGGAGAAGTGATAGAAGGGAAAGATGTAGATCTCAACTCCAGGAATCTAAAGGACAAGGTGGCATTTCAATTGCTCAACCAGAAGGGGCTGAACAAGGTCAATGCCAGTGGCTGACATGCACTGACATAGTGCTGGACGTGGCCAGAAACTAGGGCATGGCTTAACTTTTGATCCAGGGCTCCAATTGATGCAACACTTTGTCTGGGAGGTAGGCATTACTAACAGGAATAAAATACTCAACAGGAATAAGGGCTGAAAGTGGCCGGAGGGTGGCCAAATCCGGCGATGAACTGCAGTGGTGACATGGCACAGGTACAGCTCTGGACAAAGATTTGGCAAAGGCATAACTCACAATCTAGGCAGATCCAGGTGTCGAGCTAGTGGAAGAAATTGCTCAGGGAGGTGAGGCGAAGCTAAGGGACAAAGTTTTAGGGGCTAGATCGGCCGGGAAATAATTCCGGCGACCGGCGCTGGAGAAGACGACACTGGAGCTCGGGGATTTTTGATACAGGGCGAATGAGCTCAATTCCAAGCTTGGGAATGATCTCTAGGGCACAACAAGGCTACTGGAGGGGTTAATTTTGCTGGGAGATGGCCGGAGAAGCTTGGCGCCGAGGTCCGGCGAACTGGCTGAGGTTCCAGTTTGGGATTTCTTCGATTTGAGCGCAATTGGGGATCCTGATTCAACAGGCTTGCTAAGAAATGGCTAAGGATCTATTTCTACTACTGGGACGAGAGCTAATTCGGGATGAAATGGTTAGCATTGGGGAAACAGGGCAATTGGGCCTTTCCGGCGATCACCGGCGATGGGGATCGATCTGGTGCAATTCGTTGCTACTACACAGAAAGGGTGAAGAGGGGAACTCACTGGTGAACTTGGATTGGAGAAAGGGGCAGGGAAATGGGCTGGCACCGTGAGCTCACTCACTGGCTCGCCGGAGAAGAAGGTGAAAACGGCGAGAGCTCTGGAAAAATGGCTAAGTCCTGAGATGAGGCTTAAGCACAGCACTGGAGGGTTTAAATAGGTCCAAGGGCGGAGCTTGCGAGGGGGAAACGGCGTGAAATTTGTGCCGGGGACGAGACCGGCCGGGTGTAGCTGTGACAGCGGTGACCGGCGATGTGATGGACTTCAGGCGGTGCTGCAGCCTTGCTGACCTTGTCGGTTGCATCGGAACTTCACTTGGAACGGCGCAGATGCGGAGGCAACAGCAAAGCTCCGGCGGTGACACGTACACGCATGCAATGCCACGGCAACGGGCACGCGCGCGCGAAAACGCTGCTGGAGCGCGGCCGTTTAACTGCTGGACATGGCGAAGCAACGGCGCTGGCACGTGCGCACGGGGTGGCACAGCAGCTCACGGGCACAAGTGACAAGAAGCGGTGACCGGCGGCGAGCAAGCGCGGCGAAAACCACGGCGCAGCAACGGCGACACGCGCTGGTCGTGGGCAATGACCAGGGGCTGGTCGAAAACAGCCGAAAAGAATAGAAGGGCTGATTTGCAATTTTGAAACTTGCTCCAGGGACTGTTCTGTGAGGAAAATTTGAATAGAACTTGGGCTTGATTGTAAATCTGGAGATCTGAGGGTCCGATCTGAAATCTGATTTCGCAGATAAGTTGCATAAAATTATTAGAACTTATCTGGCCAAAGTTTGGTATGATCGGGTAAGATCTGAAGGGTTTCGACACAATTGGGGAAAACAGTTTAGGGTAAAATAGGGTAATTAGGGTTTTAAGAATGGTGAGGGTTGAAACTCAACTTTAGGATGGGATTTTGGAGATGATCCCGAAGGGAAAAATGTTCTGAACAACATTTAGAAGGGAATGGCTAAAGCAGATTAAGGTTTGGGCCCAAGATGTGGATTTTGGCTATTTTAGGGTTTGGCAAAAACAGGGGGTGTTACACCGGCGACTGGTGAAATCCGGATTTGGGGAAGCCATCAATTTAAGCTCAATCTGGAAATCTAAGTACACAGGCTTGCTTGAAATAACTCACTGATCATTTCTCTTCACAGGCTCGAGGGCTAATTCGTGGTAGATTGGCCAGCATTGCCGGAACAGGGCATTTAGCAATTCCGGCGATCACCGGCGATGGGGATCGATCTGGTGCAATTGGGAGCTATGACACAGAGAGGGAGAAGAGAGGAACTTACTGGTGGCCTTGGATTGGAGATTGGGGCTGTGGAGAGCTCTGGCGACGGCGGCCTCGAAAATAGCTCGCCGGGGAAGAAGCTGTTCGCGGCGGCGCTGGAGAGTTGGTGGTTTTCTGGTACTGGAAACTGAAGCAATGCACTTAGGAGTATTTATAGGCGCTGAAGTAATCCTCTGGTCGACAAATTGGGGAACAGAGGAGACAAAGTCGACCGCGAGGCGACTGGACACAGCGGGAACTTGTGCCGGCGATGATGGCAAGGCACTGGCGTGCAGCGGTGCAGGCTTTTGGCAGTGGATGGCACTGGCGCAAGCGACGAGGGAACGGTTAAGTGAAAGCTCCGTCGACGCGTGGCCGAGACGTGTCGAACGGGTGAAGCTGGACTTGCTGGTTCGCGGGCTCGCGCGCGGGGAAGACATTGGTTGTGCTGGCGCGGCCGAGGTGGCGTCCACGGCGATGCCACGAGTGCGCACGGGTGTCAGCTACGTGGCTGAGGTGTTGGCACGGCAGGAGGTTCACCGGCGGCGAAGAATACGACGATGCACTGCGGCGGTTCTGCTGAGACACGGCCAGGGGCCTAAATTCAATAAAAGGACTGATTTGCGATGATCTTTCTTTGGAGTTTGGACCTGATTGCAATTCTGGAGATTTGGGGGTCCAAATTGAACTTTGATTTCGCAGCTGAGTGACACTAAAATGCTGGGACTCATCTGGCAGGAAATTTGGTGAAATTGAACAAGATTTGAGGGTTTCGACAAAACTCCGAAAACAGAGTAATTAGGGTAAAACAGGGTAATTAGGGTTTCAAAAACGGGAAAGGTCGAAACTCAGGTTTAGGGTAAGATTTGGAAATTCTTCCAGAAGGGAAAAATGTTCAGAATAGTGAAAGGAAGGTGTTCACTGAATCAGATCAAAGTTTGGAGATGGTCTGAGACTTTTAGTCATTTTGGGCTTCTGACAATTCTGAAAAGGGCTGATTTGTGATACACTTGGACTAATTTGTGAAAAGGTATGAATGACAAGAGTTTGATTGCCAACTTTTTGGGGTAAGATACTGGCATAACTGGGATCTCATTCTGATATAGGGAGGGACGAGGTAAGCCAATATTTGGGAAAAATCAGGGTGTTACAGAGGACAACGGCCCCGGTGACCCCCATCCGGGGCGCCGCCTTTTGCCCCGGGACAAAGGCCCCGAAGTCCTTGTGCCGGGCGCCGCCTTTTTCCTCGGGACAAGGGCCCCGGAGCCTTCGTCCCAGGCGCCGCCTTTCACCTGGGGACAATGGCCCGGGAGCCTTCATCCAGGGTGCCGCCTTTTCCCCTGGGACAACCGCCCCGGTGACCCCCATCCGGGCACCGCCTTTTGCCCAGGGACAAAGGCCCCCGAGCCTTCATGCAGGGCGCCGCCTTTTGCCTGGGGACAAAGGTCCGGAGCCTCCGTCTAGGGTGCCACCTTTTGCCCGAGGAGGAGGGCCCTGGTGACCCCTGTCCCGGGGGCCGCCTTTTACCCAGAAAACAAAGGCCCCGGAGCCTTCGTCCTGGGCGTCGCCTTTTGCCCGGGGACAAAGGCCCCGGTTGCCTGGGGAGAAAGGCCCCAGCGACACCTATCCCTGGTGCCACCTTTTGCCCACGGAAAAAGGCCCCAGAGCCTCCGTCACGGGCGCCGCCTTTTCCCGTGGACAAGGGCCCCAGTGACCCCTGTCCCGGGTGCCGCCTTTTGCCCAGGGAGAAAGGCACCAGTGAACGCCGTCACGGGCGCCGCCTTTTGGCCCGGGGACAAGGGCCCCGGAGCCTCCGTCCTGGGCGCCGCCTTTTGGCCGGGGACAAAGGCCCTGGTGACCCCCGTCCCGGGAGCCGCCTTTTGCCCGAGGACAAGGGCCCAGGTGACCCCCGTCCCGGGCGCCGCCTTTTCCCAGGGACAAAAGCCCCAGAGCCTCCGTCTCGGGCACCGCCTTATGCCCGGGGAGGAAGGCTCTGGATTTGGGGGGTTTCTGCCACAGTGCAAATGAACTCGATTCCTTGCTTGGAGTGTAGCTGAGGGATATGGGGAAGCTACAGGCACAGCCAATTTGGCCGGAGGGTCGCCGGTGTGGCCTGGCGACGTGAGCTCGGTCATTGGTGGCGTGCAGAAAGGGGAAAGCTGTCGATTTGAGGCCAAATTTGAAATCCAAGTTTACAGTCCTGCTAATGGTGAGGTACTGATTATTTTGTCCTACTAGCATGAAGGCCAATTTGGGCTAAAACACACGGCGTTGCCGGAACAGGGGCTTTTTCCATTTTAGGTGATCGCCGGTGCTTGGGTTCACCGGGGTCCAATTAAGCTATAAGATACTAAGATGGGGATAAGGGAAGCTTACTGGTCAGTTCGGACAGAAGTGGGAAGCAGCGGGTGAAGCTAGCGCCGTGAGCTCCAGGAACTGCTTGCCAGAGACGAAGGGGAAACGCGAGTGCTGAAGCTATGTGGCTGCTGGAGTGGTGTGAAGAGCTCTGGCGAGGGGAGGGTTTATATAGGCATTGGCTGGGGTCCTCGAAAGTTGAAGCAAATCGAACGGGAGATGCTTGACTAGCGCTAGAGCAAGATTGAGATGGCGTGCACGGCGTTGGGACGCGGCAGTGGCTCTGCCCGAGGAGAAAATCGCATCATATCTTGCTGGGGCAAAATGACAGGGTAGCTGGCTTCGACATGGCGGCGAAGTGGCAAAAAAGCTTTGACAACAGCAGGCATGCGCGCGCGCACAAGATGAACGGTGTTGCTGGCGGCCATTGGTCGTCGCCACGGTGGAGGGTTTTTTCGCGACATGAGCACCACGTGCGGACACGTCGGATACAACTGAAGGTGAAGACAAAAGTTGGTCGGCGGTCAAGATTGCGGCGGCGACACTCCGCGAACGGCACTGGTCAAGGTCGAAGTGGTCTCTGGTTCATGGTCACAAATGGGCTCAGCCCTGGTCGAGGTCGAAAAAGGGGCCAGGGACTAATCTGCGAAGATTTGGACTGATCTGCAAGGATTTTGATCGGGATCTTGGACCTGTTTGCAATTTTGGGGATCTGGAGGGCTGATTTGAGATCTGATTTTGCAGATGAGTATCACTAAATCACTTGCACTCATCTAGTAAGAAAAATGATAAAATCCGGTAAGATCTGGTGGTTTTGACAAAAATCGAAAACAGGGTAATTAAGGTAAACAGGGAAATTATGGTTTGAGACTTTGGCAACGCTGAAACCAGGGTTTCGGTTAAGATTTTAGAATTCTTCCAGAAGGGAAAAATGTTCAAAAAAGTAAAGGGAAGACAATCACTAGATCAGATCAAAATTTGGAGGTGTTCTAAGATTTTTAGTCTTCTTGGGCTTCTAACAACTCTGAAAAGGACTAATCTGAAATACTTTTGGACCAAAAAGCGAAAATGATCTGAATGATGGAGTTTTGCTACCAACACTACTATAGAATTCATTATCACAGTCGGGTCAAAACAGTCATCACAGACGGTTCTTACCCGTCAGTGATATTCGAGTTAGTGATAATCATGTACTATCACAGGCGATTTTGAACCATCTGTGATCTTTCCCTTCATAGACTTATAAGATCAAAACAGTCTGTGATACTCATACTACACAGACTATTATAACATCAGAACCGTCTGTGATACTCATACTACACAAACTATTATAACATCAAAACCGTCTGTGATACTCCTAATACAGAGACTGTTATAACATCAAAGCCGTCTGAGATACTCATACTACCACAGACGGTTTTGATCTCAGAACTGTCAGTAATAATATGAGTATCGCAGACGGCTTTGATGTCAAAACCGTCTGTGATACTCACATTATCACAGACGGTTATGAAATCATAACCGTCTGCAATAATCACATTATCAGAGACGGTTATAACCTCAAAACCGTCTGTGACACTCAAATTATCAGAGACGGTTATTGTCGCGCCCTGAGACTAGGACAACGACTACTCCTGTAGAGACCTAGCTCGCTGCAGCTAGTCTCAAACCACAACCCTTTGACTTCCTAGGATAAGTCAAACACAGGAGTATATTACAATGCAACAGAGTACTTACAAAATATTAAGCAGTGTGGCCTGTTGGCCTTAATATTACATAAAGAGGATTACAATGCCTACAAGGCATTCAGGGTTTAGCAAAATATTTAACTACGCAGCAGAAGATAGGTGACCCTCCCACAAAAGAAGTTGACGGCAGAACAACACACTTCAGGGCTCTGGCGGAACTGATTCTCCTCCTTCTGGATCCACGTAGTACTCCGTGCCATCATCTTGATCAAAGTAGGCTCCATCTATTGAGTTGAATGTTGCAAGGGTGAGCACTTACGTACTCAGCAAGTCATAGGTAAGAGTAGATACATATAGTAGTGATGATATGAACCTAGACTAGTCAAGAATTATGGATATTTGTAAAATAATCTTTTCCTTTCTCATCTCATCTTATGGTAGCACTTTTCATAATATAACATCATCATTCATGTTCACTAGATTATAGCACTACCGCGACACGTCGACACACGACAGCCCACGGCAGCACTCCTTATCATGACAACACATGTCATTTGGGTAATCTTGATTAAACATATTTTATTTAGAAAATAGTACTTGTGTCACACCCCATGGATTTAATCCACCGCAGCAGACTCCTATAAACCCGGGAGCTCGGAGTATTCGAATACGTTTTTAACTCTGCAGAGAGGTACTAATTTACCCAGAAGATATTCCACTTTCAAGCCTTTCCTATCATAACAAACTGATTGGACCCCTGACTCACTTCATACTGTGAGCGGCAAGGTGGAAATAACAAGAACTTTTGTTATGTATCACTTACAATTCACCCCCGACCCTGTGGCTCTCAGCGAGGCACAGTTGTGGCAGGTTGTATCCAAACCTCCACCCCTTTGCTTATTCCCATTACTGGGTCAGCGTGCTTGATCACCTTCAGTGATATGTGTGGGAGCCGCGCTCCGTGTTTATCGTGCATCACTACACATCTCATGCAGGGGTTTCATGTGCGATCCACATAATTACTTGTTCAGGCCTGTCCCATACCAGGCTTGCGGTTAGCACGTTGTTCATGCCACTAGACACACAACACAAGGTTCTAGTCCTTATATGCCAGTGACCAGACCATCCACAAACCTGCACCTTCAGTGCCTGCATTCCTTTGCAGTCTAGCACCTCCAGTGCTACAACCATCCACACCATTTTTCTGGTCACGGTTAGGGGTTTTATTTCATGAATATAAGTATATAAATACATATAATAGTTCATGGCTCAAAACTTGTTAATTTCACATTTCATAGATAACCAGTCTAGTACTGCCAATTGATAAATCAACCATTCTCAATCTTTCACATGCAATATTGCCTATATTCAAGGTTATGTTTTAGCAACATTTAAAATATAGGTTCAAGATGACCAAGGATATGACTTGCCTTCCGCGTCGTAAAATACAGCAGTCGATGACGGGTCAACAGCAAAATCTTCAAAGTCAGCTTCTGAATCTGCTCGACGACAAACAAACACAATAATTACTTATAATATTAAAATGTTTTATAACTTATATGCAGAAATGCTCAACAAGAATGATTGAACTAAACTGGAGATAATTTGAACTGCAAACTGAACTGAGTCGAGATTCTAGGGTTTCAAGGAATTTGGGCTAATGATGATGATTAGATAATCTTAGGGTTTCAGGATTTCAATAGGGATAACAATTTTGTGGCTGGTTTAATCAAAACAGCGAATGTCAACAGATCGACATTCGGATCAAAGCTTGGACATAGCTTTAAGAAAAGCTAGGATGCTTATCTCAAGTTGTGGTAGTAGAAGAAAATGTAGATCACAACTCTACAAATTCAGTGGACAAAGTGGTTTTCAAAATGCACAACCAGAAGTGGGTAAACAAGGTCAATGCCACTGGCTGACAAGCTCTGGCATAGAGCTGACAATGCCAAAAACTAGGGCTTAGCATAACTTTTGATCTGGAGCTCCAAATGATGCACTACTTTGTCTGGGAGGTAGGCTTGAGTAACAGGAACAATTAAGTCAACAGGATCTAGGGCAAGAAATGGCTGGAAAGCAAGAAATTTGATGATGAACAGAGATGAACTGGCTGCACTGGAGCAGTTCTAGACACAAACTTGGCAAAGCTATATCTTCCAATCTAGGCCGATCTAGGTGTCGGGCTAGAAGACAAAAATGCTCAGGTGGCTAGGGCACATCTAAATGACAAAGTTATTTGGGCTGAAACGGCCGGGAACACTTTTCCGGTCATCGGCGCCGGAGAAGAAACACTGGATTTGGGCATTTCCAACACAAGCCGATTGAACTCGATTCCTTGCTCTAGGAGTGATGGAAGGGTATGAGTAAGCTACTGGCGACGTCAATTTGGCCGGAGGTTCGCCGGTGTGGCTTGGCGACGAGAGCCAGCAACTGATAAATTGCAGAATTGGGGATAGCTTCAAATTGGGCTCAATTGATTGTTCTAAGTTCACAGGCATGCTTGATTTAGCTTACTGATCAATTTTGATTACAGATACGAGAGCTAATTTAGAGTAATTCGAGCTACATTGCCGGAACAGGGCAATCTTCGAATTTTAGCAATTTCCGGTGATCGCCGGCGTTAGAGGTCACCGGGGAGCAATTAGATGCTACAGTACAATCAGGAGGATGAGAGGTACTCACTGCTAGCTTCAATTTGGCAGGAGATGCAGTGAAGTGAGCTGGCACCGTGAGCCTCCTCGATGGCTTGCCGGAGAAGACGACTGCAGCGAGGAAATTTGGAAATTGGTTAAGTCCTGGTGATGTGTGGAGGGAGCTGCTGAGCACAGGAGTGCTTATATAGGCCAGGCGAAGATGGCAAAGGGGAACAATGAAGAGATTGGTTGCTGTGACTTGACTGGTTGCGTGCAGGGGCAGTAGCGGCGAAGACACAGCAAGAGCGGTGATGCGATGGCGACAAGCTTTCAGCTGATCACAATGTCGCCTTATCGGGACCTGGCAAAGCTTGTAGCAAGCGGTGGCGACAAGTACTGGCGCGGCGAGGCTACGTGGCGATGAATTGCTGACAAAAGCCGTTGATCGCGCGCGGGAGCAAGCGTTGGTCGTCGACGTAGCAGCGGCCTTGCCAAGGCATCAGCTGGTGCGAGGACACGTGCACAACCGCATGCACGATCAAGTTGCAGGCGAAGCTTCACCGGCGGCGAGCGTGCACGGCGCAAGGAAGAAAAACACGGCGAGGCTTCTGGTCGTGTACAGCAGTATACGGCCTGGTCGAAAATGGACTGAACTGCAGTTTTAATTCTTTGAGTTTTGGACTGAAATGTAAATCTGGAGATTTGGAAGGTTTAAACTGAAATTGATTTCACTAATCTGGTAGATTATATTCAACAAGGTATTTGGCAAAGGTAATTGATAGAATTTGACACATTTGAATAGTTTTCGATACAAACTGAAAATAGGGTAATTTTGGGTAAAATAAGGTTTAAGTTTTGTCGATCTCGAGTTCTGGCATTTAGGGTTCCATTTTGATATCTGCACAGAAGAGAAACTTGTGGCAAATAGCATTTTGAGAAGATTTGCCGAAGAAATTCTGAATTTGGAGTTAATCTGGAGATTTTAGCCTTTTTGGGTTTTCAAATAACAGATAAGGACTAATTTGCGATAACTCTTGGACTGATTTGTGAAAAGAGTCTAGATGATGAAATCTGGCTGTCAACTTTTTAGATTAAGGTATTGACATACCCATGATCATATTCCAGGAATAATCTGGTCTGAACTTGGTCAAGATTTTGATTAAATCTGTATTTCTGAAACTTAGGGTATTTGGGTAATATAAGGTATTTCTGTTTTCGAAAACAGAAGGAGTTGATAATTCTGGGAGTTAGAGATAGAATTGGATCTGGGTTCTGAAGGCTTTTAAGTTTAGAGTAACTGATAGATCACATCTGAACAATCTGATCTTGATTTGAGGTCATAGGATAGATTTTGGAGATTTTAGGGCTTGAGAAAGATACTGATCTGGCTATTACTACAGATACATGCATGCATGCTATTTATGAAAAAGGAACTTTTCACCCCTAACTCAGGGTGTTACAGTTATAACCTCAGAACCGTTTATGATACTCCTAATACATAGACTGTTATAACATCAAAGTCGTCTGAGATACTCATACTACCACAGACGGTATTGATCTCAGAACCGTCAGTAATAATATGAGTATCGCAGACGGTTCTGATGTCAAAACCATATGGGATACTCACATTATTACTTACGGTTCTGAGATCAAAACCGTCTATCATACTCAAATTATCAGAGATGGTTATGACCTCAGAACCGTCTGCGATAGCGTCCTTATCACAGACGGTTGTTTCAGAACCGTCTGTGTATTTAAAGTATCACAGACGGCTTTGAGGTCAAAACCATCTGCGATATTGTCATTATCAGCGACGGTGGTAATCTTGGAACCGTCTGTGATTGTTTCCTTATCACAGACGGTTTATACTCTGAGAATCGTCTGTAATAGTGAGATATCACAGACGGTTTTTAGGTCAAAACCATCTGTTATAGTGTTATAATCTTAGAACCGTCTGTGATATTGTGATATCATAGACGGTTCTGAGGTCAAAACCATCTATGATAGTGATAGTGTGATATCACAGACGGTTTTTAGGTCAAAACCATCTGTGATAGTGTCATTATCGGTGACTGTTATAATCTCAGACAGTTTGTAAGATCAAAACCGTCTGTGCATATTATGCACAGACGGTTTTGATCTTACAAACCATTTGAGATTATGACCGTCACCGATGTCCTCTGTACAAATAGCATTTCATATATACAGTTTATGAATTTCATACATGCACAGTACCTCAAATATATACAGTCTCATATATACATGCACACAACTTAGAAACATGTACAATAGCATGTCATATATACAGCACAGAACTCAGAAATATGTACAATTGAGATTGAACAAATAAATGTAATCGACAATTAAAGTCAGTGTGTTAGATGTACAAATAAATGTAAGGCCGCACTAATATGAACCTTGTGGGTCCCTAAACTTCCCCTTGGTTGATATGACCTCCGCAGGAAAAAACTCAGCGAGCATCCCTCGGACAATACCAATCTCCCGAGGGTCAAAGCTTTCGAAAGAGAAGTCGACCCCCTACAGCAAGAGTTGGTACAGAAAAAATTAGCTCAATGTAGTTGTAAATTCTGCCAAATCCATACAACGGGGAGCAGTTGTATACCTCGGGGAAATCTGGGCGATGAGGGGTGATGATCAGGTCATACATGTGGCGCATCACATAGAACCCACATGTATTGTCGTCCGACTGCTGATGGCACTGGCAATTTACGGACCGAGAGTTAGCTGGGGACAAGTTATACAGTAAAACAGATGTCAGTTGAAATTTGTACCGAAAATTGTAACCACTGAAACTTATCGGCTCGCCGCTCGTGTTGTCGCCCACCCTCGGCAAAGTAGTTCGTGAAAGCCCTGTAGATAGTCAAAATTTACAGTTTGAGGATAGTCGAAATTGACAATTTGAGGACAGTAAATCTAGATGCATCCAAGACAGATCCACATGAATATCATCGCCTTCCGAATACATCTCATGTCCCGCAATACGAGTACCCTTTCCTCTGCAATGAGTCAAGGTAGAACACCTTGTTCCTTTTTGGAATAAGTAGCAGCAGGATCCAGTGGTAGCTACATGTTACATGTAAAGAATTAAAAATTTAATCTAAGTTTGGGGGTGTGCACATGGAGACACTAATCTACGGCTGAAGTACTGATGAAAGCAGTCACCTCTGGTTGTAAGGTACAAGTATGTACTCCTTGTCAACTTGAGCAAGCAACCCTCTTTTGATGTAGTCGACAACAAAGTCTGCGTCGGTCCTAAACATCACCTCGGTGACCATCCGGGGGTCCAAGAAACCAACAGGTATGCCCTTAGATTTGGCATAGCTGGTAATGCAGCTGCACGGAAGTAACCAATTAATAAATGACATATATCCGTATATGCACGGACAGGCGTAGGATAGTAGGATACTTACTGCACCCAAGACCATAGGATTGACAAGTCGAGCGCATCTTTGTTCAATAAATTGTGCAGGTCTTCGAAGGTCACTGGGTAGGTCCCAATGTCGTTATGGAACTCTGCCACGGTGTACTTGACCATGATGTGCGTCGGAGGCTGCGTCCTGGTCTGGTTTGTCCTCCTCATGTACCATGCATGCAGGCTTTGGCATGCTAACCCCATGCTCGAAATTGCCGTATCGGAGGCCATGGGCATCCCCAGAGCGAATGGCATGAGAGCTCGTGCACTCTTCTCGCTCTCCTTCGCCGGGCTCTTCTTTGCTTTTCCCCTACTAGCCAGCCTCTTGAATGGTTGCCTCCTAGTTGGAGTCAGCTTCGTCATCGAAGGGGTCGGCTGGTGTCGCGCCCCGAAACTGGGACTACGACTACTCCTGTAGAGACCTAGCTCGCTGCAGCTAGTCCCATATATGCATAGCATACACATACCCTTGACTTCCCAGGATAAGTCAAGCACAGGAGTATATCACATTGCAACAGAGTCACTTACAAAATATTTAAGCAGTGTGGCCTGCTGGCCTTAATATTACATAAGGAGATTACAATGCCTTCGCGGCATACATGGTTTAGCAAAATAACATCTACACAGCAGAAGGTAGGTGACCCACCCACAAAGAGAAGTGGACGGCAGAACAACACACATCAGGGCTCTGGCGGAACTAACGCTCCTCCTTCTGGATCCAAGAAGTCCTCCATGCCTTCGTCTTGGTTGTAGAACGCTCCATCTACTGAATTGTAGGTTGCAAGAGTAAGCACTTACGTACTCAGCAAGTCATAGGTAAGAGTAGATACATATAGTAGAGATGATATGAACCTAGACTAGTCAAGAATTATGGATGTTTGTAAAATAATCTTTTTCTTTCCTGACTCAACTCATGGCAACACCTTTCTATAATATAACATCATCATTCATGTTCACTAAATTATAGCACTACCGCGACACGTCGACACACGACAGCTCACGGCAGCACTCCTTATCATGACAACACATGTCATTTGGGTAATCTTGATTTAATATATTTTATTTAGAAAATAATACTTGTGTCACACCTCGTGGATTTAATCCACCGCAGCAGACTCCTATAAAACCCGGGAGCTTGGAGTATTCGAATACATTTTTAACTCTGCAGAGAGGAACCAATTTACCCGCAAGATATTCCACTTTCAAGCCCATCCTATCAGAATGATTGGACCCCTGACTCACTTCATACTGTGAGCGGCAAGGTGGAGATAACAGGAACTTTTGTTATGTTTCACCTATAATTCACCCCTGACCCTGCAGTTTTCTTCACACAAACCGCAGTTGTGGCGGGCTATACCCCACCCCTAAGCCTCTTCCCATTACTGGGTCAACGTGCTTGATCAAATCACATTCAGTGATACGTGGAGGAGCTGAACCCCGTGAGTTTAGTGTATTACTTTCCATCTCATGCAGGGGTTTCATGTGCGATTCACATAAGTACTTGTTCAGGCCTGTCCCACACCAGGCTTGCGGTTAGTACGTTCGTTCATGCCACTAGACGCACAACACAAGGTTCTAGTCCTTATATGCCAGTGACCAGACCATCCACAACCCTGCACCTTCAGTGCCTGCACATCCTTTGCAGTCTAGCACCTCCAGTGCTACCACCATTCCATACCATTTCCTGGTCACGGCTAGGGGTTTTATTTTATGAATATAAGTATATAAATATATATAATAATTCATGGCTCAAAACTTGTTTATTTCACATTTCACAGATAACCAGTCTAGTACTGCCAATTCATAAATCAACCATTTCCAATCTTTCTCATGCAATATTATCTATATTCAAGATTATGTTATAGCAACTCTTAAAATATAGGTTCGAGATGACCAAGAATATGACTTGCCTTCCGCGTCGTAAAATACAGCAGTTGATGTCGGGTCAACAGTGAAGTACTCGAACTGGGGCTCTTGATCTGCTCTCCAATCAAATAAACAACCAATAATCACAATCTTTTCAATACACTATTATACTATATGCAATAATGCAAAGATGAAGTCTTGATGATTCTGAGATGATTAGGTTTAGAAACTGATTAGGATTAGGTTAAGAGAATAAAGGTTAAGGTTAGTTGCTGAAGGTTTACAAGGTTCCAAATGTCTCAAAATATCAGAATGATATCAAGGTTGCGACTGGTTCGCTCAAAAACAGCGAACGTCTTTAGGTCGACATTCGGTTCAAGGCATCGACATAGGGTCGATGGATGATAGAGGGGTTATCTCAACTTGTGGCAGTAGAATAAAATGTAGAGCACAACTCCACAAGTCTAAGGGACAAGGTTATTTTCAGTTTGCACAACTGAAAAGAGGTGAAAAGAGTTAATGCCACTGGCTGACATGCTCTGGTATAGGGCTGACAATGCCAAAATCTAGGGTTTTAGCATAAACTGTAGTTCAAGGGCTCAAATCAAGTTGTGATAGAAGAAGAAATTGCTGATCACAACCTCAGGAATCTAAGGGACAAAGTTATGCTCAAAATGCACATCTGGAAGGAAGTGAAAAGGGCTAATGCCACTGACTGACATAGCCTGGCATTGATCTTGACATGGCCAGAAACTAGGGCTTGCCATATCTTTTGATCTAGAGCTCCAAATGATGCACCACTTTGTCTGGGAGGTAGGCATTGATAACAGGAACAAATCATTCAACAGGATCCAAAGATGAGAATGGCTGGAAGATGATGAAAATCGGTGAAGAAAAGTGGTGGCGACACGGCACAGTGAAGCCTCCGAACAAGGTTTTTGGCATGGCTATAACTTGAAATTTGGACAGTTTCAGAGATCGGGCTAGAAGACAAATATGCTCAGGAGGTTGAAGCACATCTTCTGGACGAGGTGGCTGAAGCTGAATCGGCTGGGAAAAAGCTTTCCAGTGATCGGCGCCGGAGAAGAAGACACTGATATTGGGGATTTTTGATACAGGAGATTTGAACTCAATTCCAAGCTTGGGGAGTGAAAGAGAGGTATGAGTAAGCTATCTGGACAATCAATTTGGCCGGAGGATGGCCGGTGTGGCCTGGCGATGATCGCCGGCGACTGGTGGAGCTCAAATTTGGGGAAACCTTCGATTCGAGCTCAATCTGGAGATCTGGATGCATAGGCTTGCTAATTAGAGCTCACTGATCAATTTGTTTCACAGATTCGAAGATTAATTCGGGGTAAATCGGGCTGCATTGACGGAACAGGGCATTTAGCAATTCCGGCGATCACCGGCGTTAGGGTCCACCGGAGAGCAATTCAATGCAACAATACAATCAGGAGGATGAGAGGTACTCACTGCTAGCTTCAATTTGGCAGGAGATGCAGTGAAGTGAGCTGGCACCGTGAGGCCTCGAGCTGGTCTCGCCGGAGAAGAAGACGACAGCGAGAGGATTTTCGAATTGGCTGAGTTCTGGTGAAGTGAAGCTGTTACAAGGTATGGGGTTGCTTATATAGGCCAGAGACGGAGCTTGCAAGGAGGTAGCAGCAAGGAAATTGGTGTCGGGGACTTGACTGGTCGGGCGCAGGCGCGTCAACAGTGACGGTGAAGCGATGGCGCACAGGCGATGGAACGGTTGATGAAACTGTTGCTTCATCGGGACGCAATGGTGTCGGGCGGTGCAAAACAGTGGCGACAACGGCTGGCAAAGCAAGCAACGTGGCGAGAAGTTGCTGACAACGATCGCGCACAGGAGCAAGGCTGTTCAACGGCGCTGCCACGACGATGGCTAGTACACAGACGCGTGTGCACATGCAAACTCAAGTGAGCATGAGCTCAGGCGCAGGCGAGGCGTGGCTGGCGGCGAGCGAGCACGGCGCAAGGACTACGGCGAGCTCTGGTCGTGAACTGGCTGCCTCCCTTGTCGAATTAGGGGCCTGATTGCAATATTTGAATTTCGAATTTGGACCAATCTGTAATTCTGGAGATTTGGAAGGTTAGAGTTGAATTTGATTCTGCTGATTTGGCAAACTTAATTCAACAGATGATTTGGCACAGATTGAAGATAAAATTTGAGATGTTCGGATGATTTTTGATATGAACTGAAAACAGAGTAGATTAGGGTAAAATAAGTCTTAATCTTATTGATCTTGAATTCTGGAATTTAGGGTCTGATTTTGAGATACTCATAAAAGAAGAATTTGTGTTGAAAAGCATTTGGGAGGTGTTCCCTGAATCAGATTTGAATTTGGAGATGATTTGCAACATTTTGCCTTTTCAGGCTTCTGGAAAATCTGGAAAAGGACTGATCTGCGATACTCTTGGACTGATTTGCGAAAAGAGTCTAGATGATGAAATTTGGCTGCCAACTTTTTGGATTAAGGTATTGGCGTACCCTTGATCATAATCCAAGAATAATCTGGTCTGATCTTGGCTAAGATTTTGATTATATCTGAATTTCTGAAACTTAGGGTATTTGGGTATAAGTTATTTCTGTTTTCGAAAACAGAAAGGAGTTGATAAATCTGGAAGTTAGAGATAGAATTGGATCTGGAAGGCTTTTAGGTTTAGGATAACTGATAGATCAAATCTGGCAAGTCAGATCTTGACTTGGGGTCACAAGATAGAGTTTGGAGATTTAGGGTTTGAGATAGATACTGATCTAGCTACTACTACAGATACATGCATGCTGTTCATGAAGAAAGTTTTCACCCCTAAGCTCAGGGTGTTACAGCTGGCTAGTAGGCCGTGTGTCGGTCTATGATGTCTGTGATGTAAGAACCTACGTATTAGGACACTAACTCTGAGGGCTATTATTACAGTACGAATTATGAAACTGGTGGGGGAATTACCTCATCTAGGATGATGTCTTTCTTGGGCCATTGCACGAACGTGTACACCGCATCCCCGAGAGTGGTAATCTCGTCATTCGGCGGCTTCTCCAACGGAAAACCCTTGCAATGGTCAAAGACACTGTCCACCTGGACCCGTGCAAAACCCTCACATAGAGGGGCACCGTGGATTGTGGCCCCCACCGTGCATGGTTGCGCCATCCCACGACCAGCCTCGATCGGGAAGAGACCGGTCAGCACCATAAGCTTGCAGGAGGCGGGTTCCAACAAACAGTGCGCATTAACATATTGAATTTCACCGCTTTTCACTTTCGAATGTATTAACATAGAAAAAGGTCATTACCTGTAGAAAGTCCACCGGATACTTTGGAGAGGGCTCTACGTGATGCGCAGCTACTACAGTGGCCAAGAATGGGGGTCGGTACTTCCGCTGCTACAAGGGGGTGCCCTGGGTCGCCTCTTTTAGCTCTTCATACATGGACCGCATCTCCGACAACTGCTGCAGGAGTGCTTTGTCCTGAATAGCGAACTCCGATCGCATCTCCTCCTTGAGCCGTTCATCGCGGGCTTGGTGGGATCTCTTTCTCCTCTTAGCCGCCTCCTCATCATCTGGGAAACCATGCCTCCAAGGCACAGTGGCACCGAGGCCGCGCATGCAGCCTGGATGCTCCTTGTTTCCTAGTACCGCTGTGAGGATATCCCTGTCCCTCCTCAGGTTGAACTCTCCAGGTGCCGCCTGCGCACTCTGCGTCTCCTGCAACACGAGAACTTAGCAATACAACCCCTTGCATGCGTGTTACGAGGATAGTACATGATCGGACAATCTTACCAGCCGGTCCACTCACGGTGGACGCGCATGTCATTCTTCGTTAATTATCAGTATATGGGTTTTGTTATAGAATTATTAGTTGCAGATTTACTTAAACTGTTCTCTCTTTCACTTATGTTAGGAACTGATATGTCTGGTGATGAAATGCACCACTCGGGGAGTCAGAGTGACCTCACTGGCGATGAGACGCCTGGGCCTGAGGTCGCCGCGTCCACCGTGACCCAGCCGCAAAACAGAAAGGGGTGAGGCTGAATGACATGTGCGCGTCTGGACAAGCGGGAAAAGCAGCACGTCCAGTTCGAGAACAATGGTGTGCCAGAAGCTCCAGACAAACTTGTCGGTCAGTACCGCTCACTATGTGGCAAAGTGGCAAGGGAGTGGGTGCCCATCACCACCTCCGACTGGGGTCAAGTGCCCCCAGAGTGCAAGGATGCGCTGTGGGAAGAAATGCAGGCGGTGTTTTACATTCCCGACGATCGCCACTTCACCATCCGCCGAAGGACACTGATGTCAATAAACAAGGTGTGGAGGAACTTCAAGAGCCACCTTGTCAGGCTCTATGTGAAGGAGTCGAAGACCCCCTTCGATGACTTCCCTTTCGTGACTCCCGAGGCATGGTAGCAGTTCATCGAGATGAAGGCCAAGCCAGAGTTCCAGGAGCTGAGTGTGAAGGGCCAGGCTAACCAGGCCAAGAATACCCACCCACACAGACTAGGCAGTTGTGGTTATGTGGAGAAGAGGGCGTTGTGGAGGAAGCAAGACGAGGAGGCTTCCCAGTCTTTGGCCGACAGTCCTTATGCGGGCATAACGGACGTGCGCGCCCGCAATTGGTGCCGAGCAAGATCGACGATGACCTCCTCCGGAAGCGTCTCTGTGAATAACCCTGAGGACAGGGAAGTGATCGACCGTTGGTAAGATTGTCCGATCATGTACTATCCTCGTAACACACATGCAATGGGTTGTATTGCTAAGTTCTCCTGTTGTAGGTGACGCTGAGTGCGCAGGCGACATCTGGAGAGTTCAACCCGGATCCGACATGTCCTATTCCTCAACCTGAGTGGTACTTGTTTCTGCAGTTGGCTCTTCTCCATGGTGGACCTAACACGTGTACCCCTTTTTGAAACCACGTCAGATCAAGTGGGCGACAATTTGAGATGAGTTGGTGAACATCTTAAGATTCTGGCGGTCTACACAAGGACAGTACATATATGGTAAACCCTTCTTCGCCATGTCTTGCTCAGCAACCTTTTGGAAATCAAAAACACCTTTCATGTATTCCTCACCCACTCGGTTGTCATTATACATCCAGTCTCGGACCATCTGCAATTAATTAATCAAATTCATACACATACTAATTAGTAATACTCTATGTACGATCGACACACAATAAATTATATAAATCTGGCTAGCTAGTGTTTGATGCGTAGTTTGCTGTATAAATAGTTAACTACTACTTGAACAACAAGCAATTAGTTGGGGGAGTGGATAACACACATCATAAAGCAATTAAATAGCTATAGTATAGGTCGAAAATGAGTTACAACTAGGATTTGTTACTGTAAGTTCCCCTCCTTCTCACTCTAATTTGATCAATCAATGGAGATCGATATTGATGATGAAATCAAGTAATGTGTATGCCTTGGGAGTAAGTACCAAACTTGGATCCTCAAATTTTTGCCCCCAAATGCTCCCCCGGCCTTTCGAGATTTCACTCTTCCTTGCCCCAAATCTCTTCGAACTGCACAGTGTATGTCGAGCAAGAGTGCACGACTAGCTCAAAACATCCGCCAAAAGACCTTTTATACCAGGTTCAATGCAAACGGTTCTATATAAACCGTCGGTAATATTGGTGCATTTTTTAAGAACAGAATATCACTGACGGGTTTCACTTTATTAAACCGTCGGTAATATCGGTGCATTTTGTGTAGAACTATGACAGAAATATCATAGACGGTTATGAGCTCAAAACCGTCCGCTTTAATATCACAGTCTGTTTTTAATTAAGAACCATCTGTGATAATTACAATATCACAGATGGTTCTGAGCTCAAAACCGTCCGCTTTACTATCACAGTAGGTTTTTACTTCAGAACCATCTGTGATTATCACTGTCGGTTTTTACTTCAGAACCGTCTGTGATTATTACAGTCGGTTTTTACCTCAGAACCGTCTATGATAATTATAAAATCAACACTATGCTCTACTATCACAGACGGTGATAAGGTCCGAACCATCTATAATATCGTGGATTGTTTACAGTCGAACCGTTCAACTAGTGGTCAGTTGTTCCACTTGTTTTTCATATTTGGTTCTAACTTATTTTCAATGTTAGTATTTAAAAAAATGAATGTTGAGACTATTTGGTTCTATCTTGTTTTTCATATTTGTTGTATATATATGTCTGTGGATGTTCAATGTAACACCCCAGTTTTTAACTATCTTTTCTGCTTACGAATCAGCATACCTTCTTTGGAAACCCTGATATTTTAACCCTATCTTGATCTTAGGTATGCCACTACCTTAACCTAAAAAGTTGGCTGCTAAACTTCATTCCCCATATCATTTTCACATTTCAGTCCAAAGGTATTTCAATTTAGTCCTTTTCAGAAATTTCAGAAAACCCAAAAAGGCTAAAAGTCCCAGATCACCTCGAAATCCAAATCTGATCAAGTGATAACCCTTCTTTCAGTTTTCTGAACATTTTTCCCTTCTGGAAGAATTCCAGAATCTCAACCAAAACCCTAGTTTTTGCCTCGACAAAAGTTCAAACCCTAATTACCCTAATTAGCCTGTTTTCGATTTTTGTCAAAACCACCAGATGTTATCGGATTTCATCATTTTTCCTGCTAGATGAGTCCAAGACATTTAGTAGCACTCATCTGCAAAATCAGAATTCAAATCAGCCCTTCAGATCTTCACAATTGCAATTAGGCCCAAAGTCCCGAGCCAAAACCTTCACAGATCAGTCCAAATCATTGCAAATAGGTCCAAAGTTCACAACCAGGTCCCTGTGAAGTTTTCAACCAGCAACCGCCAAATTGCCGCGCCGTTAACTCGTCGCTGGCGAAGTTCGCTACGTTGCCACCTCACGGCCACGTAGCCACCAGCTGTGCGCAGCTGTACCGCCACCGTGGAGCGCTCAAACCCCACCGTGCCATCTTCTTCCTCGCGCGCGCGTGCTACTGCTGCTGCCAGGAGCTTCATGCCACTTGGCCGCCATCCCGAAGATCATCGCCACCCCCCCTGACCAAATCCTGTTTCCGCGATTCACCGTCTCTGGCAGAGCCCCGCCGCGTCCCGAAGTGCATCGATGACCGTCCCGGCGTCAGAAGAAGATCTCCCCGGCGATTGCTGCTGCTCCCGAGAGCCTCACCCGCGGCTATATAAGCCCCCTCCCTTGCCCAGCAGTACCTCGCACCACCCCACAGCTTATTTGCTTTAGCCTTAGCACCAGAGAGCAACCGAGCCCTCAGCGCCGCCGCGAAGCTCATCTTCTCCAGCGAGTCATTTCTGGAGCTCACGGCGCCAGCTTCGCCCGAAGCTTCTTCCTCCAAACCAACGCCACCAGTAAGCTCCCTACACCTCTCTCTTCGTACCGTAGCCATTAATTGGTCCCCGGCGCACCTCAACGCCGGCAATCACCGGAAAACTGAAAAACCCCTGTTCCCGCAATGCCTAATGATTTAGCCCAAATTAACCTTCGTGCCAGTGATAGGAATTGACCAGTGCACCCGTTTGAGCAAGCCTGCAAGCTTAGATTTCAAATTTGAGCAGAGATCATGGCCTTTCCGAGGTTTGCGCGCCACCAGTGTGCTGGTCCTCGTCGCCAAGCTTCTCCGGCCACTCTCCGGCCGATTTAACCCCGCAAATAGATCCCTCACCTCACCCTCTCACTCCCTGAGCAAGGAGTCGAGCTCAAACCCTTTGAAACAGAAACGCCCAATCTGGAGGTTGTCTTCTCCAGCGTTGATCGCCGGAATTTATCCCCGGCCGATCTAGCCTCGCTCACCTTGTCACTTAGATAGATATCAACCCCCTGAGCAATTTTGTCTACTAGCCCGACCTCTGAATCGACCTGAATCAAAAGTTATAGCCATGCCAAGGTTGCTGTCCAGTGGCTCAGTTCATGTCCAGGCCACCGTGTTTGCTCACCGGATTTGGCCACCCTCCGGCCACTTTCAGCCCTTGAGCCTGTTGAGAGTTTTGTAGCTGTTATCAATGCCTAAACCCCAGACAAAGTTGTGCATCAATTGGAGCTCTGAGTCAAAAGTTATGCAATGCCCTAGTTTCTGGCCATGTCTAACACTATGTCAGTGCATGTCCACCTGTGGCATTGGATGATTTAGACTTGTTTCTTTTGAGCAATTGAAATGCCACTTTGTCCACTAAGCCTTTTGAGCCATGTTCTACAACATTCCCTACTATCACATCTCCAGAAAACAAACCTAGAACCAATTTAGGGCAATGTCAAGCCATGAGTCGAATGTCAGCCCTTCGACATTCAAGCCCTTTGAACCCATCTCTTCGACCAATGTCAAGTGACCTTGTCTAAACCAATTCCCCTGCATGCATGATGTATTTACGTATTATTTTCTAGTGCTTGTGTGCTTATATAGTATGTATGTGTTGTCTGTACCCGTCGTGGAACCAGACGTTGAAGGAGCAGAGGAGATCCCTGAAGATTCATTTGAGCAGCTAGACCCGTCACTGCAAGGCAAGTCTCAAACCCTTGATCATGTCTAGCCTAATATTTTGAAATAAAGTATGTTAACTGTTTTGAAGTATATGCATGCCTTAGATTCAAATAAGAATTATGTTTCAATAAAATGACTAGATATGACCTAAATGATTGTAAAGTCCCTTTTGACATTGAATATCCCTGCACCCTTGTTACCCTAGATTATCATGCTTAGGCTATGCTATGCTCGATGATTATATGATAAATGTTGAATGGTCACATATGAGAAAAGCTTGTTCAAATCCCCTTTTTGTGAAAGAAAATGTGATTGGAATCGATAGTGAGGATGGTTTGATTGGATGGTGCTGTGTGCGCACTGGGAATGTGAAAGACTCCTCACTAAAGATTCATAAGGACTAGAACCTTGTGTTGTGCTTCTATGCGGCATGAAAAACGTACCAACCACCTGCCTGTTTATGGGACGGGCGCAACTTAGTAGCTTTTTTTAGTGTTAGCTTTCCCTGCAATGGTTGTCGGTCCAGTGTCTTGCGAGAACTGGTGGGCCGCAGAAGGCCATGAGTGATGTGAGTTCAGAAAAATCATGAGAGGAAAAGGTGGAAAGAAGGAAGACGCCCTATGCCAGATTAAGTCGTGCGCGACTGTAATCAAGAGAGGCTATGTGTCTTGCGAGAACATAGACCCAGGCTAGGTTGTAAGGCAGTGGGGAGGACCCACAACGGTACTTGAGACTTAACTGTCTATTTACCGGGCAGGGAAATAGTTAATACTAGGACTATAAATTGTTGTGTCATCTCGGCCTTGTCACATGCGTAAGAGTCGCATGAAGCTGATCCGACTTGAAAGCCGAATGATTGGTGGATTAAGGTGGTACACCTTTGCAAAGCTTAAAAAGTATCGGATACTCTGAGCTCCCAGGTCATGGAGTCTGCGCGCTGTGAATTCTATTCACGTCGATGCAGCACAAGTAACTTTTGGAAGTTTTTCACAAAATCTGAGTAAAGTGGTGACTCATGAAAGACCGCCACACACAACATTTCTGAAAATCTAGCTTAGGATTATAAAAGCCTCGCTTTCAAAAATAAAGACCTTTCTTCAAAGCTGCATGTGAAAATGTATTATATATTTATGTACAGAGCCAAAGAGCTGTTCTTTGAGAAATTTCCCCCTCATCTATATATACATGCATTTTTACTTGGGACTTGTTGAGCACCATGTGGACGCTGTGCTCATCCTTGCTTTTACAAACAAATTTAGAGGAAGGATTCGCCGACCCTGAATCTTATGGTCTTGAACCCAATGTGGAACAAGAAGAAGAAACTGAGGACCCATCTGGTTAAAGGGTTATGCACCAAGGTGGAGTTCGATGTGGAGAAGGCCCATGCTATACCGCCGCTGCAGAAGACTGATGAAGTCCTTTTGTTTATCGTTGCTGTTTTATTTTGTGCCGACCCTTGTGTCGAAAACCCCTTAATTTGTATTAACAATTAAATGCGTCATTTCGGCGCTAAGTTATTGTGATGTTGGTCCTTGTGATCAGCACTTGTTTTTAATTACTCGCATTTTTATATAATGCATTTTATTGTTGTGAGCTCCAATGTGCCTTTTCTGAGTGCAATCCACCTGGGCGATTGCCACTGGAATCCTCAAATGAGGGTCCCACAGAACTTGGTATCAGAGCAGAACACTCGACTGTAGGTCGTAACCCTTAGATAGACTTTGGCGTCCCTAGAAGAAAAGTTCGCTAGTTCTTTGTCAAAATTTGTTTACGAAAACCTATTTTCCTTCAGAAAAATGTTATTTTTGATTTTTGGAAAAAGATTTTGGACTTCTCTTATAGATGCCTTTCGTTCTGTCTTCAGATGGCTTCCGACAGGAGATACCTTCACGGAGACGAGCTTGGATCGTGGGCACTGTTGCTGTGGATGATGCTGCAATTTCTTGGAGCACGGGACAGTCAGAGGCCAGTGTATTGTGTCTGGCAGGATGAGATAAATGGACGACCCATAGGTTGTCGGGCCTCGGTGATTGTCTACGAGATCCCCGAGCATGGGAGAGGCTCAGTTAGACGCCAAGCCCGTAGAGAAGAAGAGGAGGATGCTATCTTGGACGCTGCCCGTCGTGCTGTAGGTTCCGTCCGGCAGATGTACAGCGACTACCTTTCTGATTCCCCTTACCGCTTCGTGTCTTACCAGGTCCCCGGATCGGAGTACCGAGTTGTTCTTCCGTCCAGCGACGAGGAGAACGCTATCCTGACGAAGACTCGAGACGTCGTTCGCGCTTCGGAGATTGGATACACCCGCCTACTTCGAGACTACGAGCGAGTTCGCGATGACCGCCACTACCTAGAGGGCATGCTTATTCGGGCTCGTGCAAGTCTCTGAGAGAAAGAAAGACAGATTCAAGAAATGGCTGAATCAAGTGGAGAAAAGGACCTCGAAGCTGCAGAATCAGTGGCCAAGAAGAGTCACCCGAAGTTGAGGATCACTGCCCGCAAGAAGGTAGGAAACTTGAAGGAGTATCTCAGCGGTTTCATGCCTGCGTCGCGTGGCATAGTCATCAACGGTCAAGCGATCGAGCTTCCTTGCACCGCACAGAAGAAGAAGGCCCCCGAAGGAAGAGGGAAGGAGCCTATCAGCATCGACGACAACGAGGAGGATGATCGCATGGATGCAGACGACGATGAGGAGGAGGATCCCGAGGAGATAGAAACTTGTGATTCCTCTGATGATGCCGAGGAGTGACTACAGACTTCCTTAGTTTGACCTTTTGTGCCTAGCCCAGCAAACGTTAGATTTCCTTTTGTTGTAGCAGTTATTTTAGTACGATTGATGTATGCTGGTTGCTAGAGGAGCTCTGTAAGCCAATGAGGCTAGAAGCTTTGTATCTCTTGAAAAATTGATTTATGGAAAAGTCATTTTGCATATCCTTACTCTTATCTCTTGAGTTAAATGCCAGCATTCTGCTAGCATCCCTGTGAACGATTCTTTCCGAATCAATGTTTCTATTCTTAACCTCCTGTTTAAGTAGGATGGTTAACACACGTGCGAGACCCCAGGAAGGAGGGCTAGAGGAAACCCCAACAATGCAAGACCTACACCCGGAGCAAGAGGCCGCACAGACCCCGATAGACCAGGATCTTCGACGATGCCACAGGGAGGTGACATCAACGATGTGCTGCTATGGATGGAGCGCAATCGTCAAGAGTCAGCGGCTGTGCAGAACCAAATCTTGGGACAGCTGATGCAGCATATTGCATCCGGACAAACTGACGGACCCGTGATGGGCGCAAAGTTAACTGATTTTCAAAAGACGCGACCCCCGACTTTCTCAAGCACAGAAGACCCCATCGTGGCAGACGACTGGCTCCGAGATGTGGAAAGAAAGTTGAACACCATCAGATGCAGTGATGAAGAAAAGCTCTTGTACGGATCGAACGAACTGGCTGGACCTGCTGCCGCTTGGTGGGAGAATTACCAAACCGTGCACACCAACAGAGATTCGATCACCTGGAATGAGTTCAAGGAAGAATTCTGCAGATACCACGTCCCGAAAGGCGTTGTCCAAGCAAAGCGCCGAGAATTCGTAAATCTGCGACAAGGGAATAAGACCGTCAAACAGTACCTACACGAATTCATTCAGTTGGCAAGATACGCCCCCGAAGATATCGCAACAGAGGAAAGGAAGATTGATAGGTTTTGCGAAGGACTACAGAATTCCCTGCAATACCAACTGTCATCCCACGAGTTCACAGACTTCCACGTCCTAATAAACCGATTACTTAAGATGGAAGAGAAGAGAGGAGTAATCGAGGAAGACCGAAAAAGGAAGGCCTTGCCCAACTCATACCAAGGAAGTGCCAGTCGAGGGAGACCAATGCCTACATTCCGACCAGCCTTCCGACCACCTCAGAGACCCCAAAGGCTTGCGCCTACTGCAATAGCTCAATGTACTGGATGTAGAGGAAATCACCTCTTGAAGGACTGCCCCCTTAAGAACGAGGAGTGCTTTCACTGCGGAAGGAAGGGACATCGTAGGAACACTTGTCCACTGCAGCACCTTCCATCCAATGTCGCTCGTATGCAAGCTGCAAGACCCTCTGTTCCAGCCCAAGGCTTCACCAAGAATGCTCCACCCTCCAGAGGAGGAAGGTTTCAAAATGGCCGAGGAAGAGGAGTACCTGCTGCAGGTCGCGGAAGACTTAACTATGCATCCGCCGTTGAAGCAGGAGAAGCATCAGACGTCGTAATCGGTAGGATCTTTATCCACTCTGAACTTTCAGTTGCATTATTTGACCCTGGTGCTACTCATTCATTTGTGTCGAGACCCTTCGTGCTCAGAAATAAGTTGCCAGTTTCTGCATTAGAGTTCCCTATTTTAATTCAATCCCATGGAGCTCGAATGCCTGTCAACTCTATCTGTAGCAATATCGCCTTTAGTATTGGCAATCTAGGATTCCTAGCAAACCTGCTAGTTTTGGACCTTCAAGGACTAGACGTCATTCTCGGAATGGATTGGCTAGCCAAGCACAAAGGCCAGATGGACTGTGAAAAGAAGGCAATAACCCTAACGAAAGCTGAAGGAAAACAAGTCACATTCCACGCAGAGAGATCAATAGTGAACAACCAAGTGAATAGTTTGAACAGCTTGGAAGGAGTTCCATTTGAGGGAGTTCCAATAGTGAATGAATATCCAGAAGTTTTTCCTGAAGAGCTTCCCGGAATGCCACCAGATCGGGACATTGAGTTCTCAATCGAATTAAAACCTGGATCTGCCCCTTATGCAAGAAAGCTTGCACGTATGACAAGTGAAGAACAAGAAGAATTAAGAAAGCAAGTGGAAGAATTGGAAAGAAAGGGATTTGTTAGAACAACTTCCTCACCTTGGGGAGCCCCGGTGCTTTTCGCTAAGAAGAAAGATGGCAGTCTACGACTTTGTGTCGACTACCGGAAGCTAAACGATATGACGATCAAGAACAAGTACCATTTACCAAGGATCGACGATCTCTTTGATCAACTAAGAGGAGCAAAGATATTCTCAAGGATCGACCTGAGGTCCGGATACCACCAACTGAAGATTCGAGAACAAGATATTCCAAAAACTGCATTCATAACAAGATATGGATTACATGAGTTTACTGTAGTGCCATTTGGTTTAACAAATGCACCAGCAGTGTTCATGAATTTGATGAACAAGGTTCTCATGGAATTCCTGGACAAGTTTGTCATTGTGTTTGTCCACGACATTCTCATTTTTTCAGAGTCAGAGGAAAAGCACACACAACATCTTAGGATGGTGCTGGAAAAGTTAGTAGAACATCGACTGTATGCCAAATTCGATAAGTGTGCCTTTTGGTTGAAAGAAATTTCGTTCTTAGGCCACATTATCTCTGGAAAACGAATCTCAATGGACCCGTCAAAAATTCAGGCTATCATGGAATGGAAACAACCAGAGACAGTGACTGAAGTAAGAAGTTTCCTAGGATTAGCCGGATATTACCGGAGATTTGTCAAAGGATTCTCTAAGATTACAAAGCCACTCACCAGACTACTAAAGAAAGATGTTTTATTCGACTGGACAGAAGGATGTGAAAAGAGCTTTGAGGAGTTGAAGAAGATATTAACAACCGCACCTGTCCTTACGTTACCGGATAACAAAAAGGATTTTGAAGTCTACTGCGATGCGTCAAAGCAAGGACTAGGTTGTGTCCTTATGCAAGAAGGAAGAGTCGTAGCTTATGCATCGAGACAATTGCGACCACATGAGGAGAATTATCCAACTCACGACTTGGAGTTAGCCGCCGTCGTTCATGCGTTAAAGATTTGGCGACACTATCTACTCGGAAATAGATGTGAAATCTACACGGACCACAAGAGTTTGAAATACATCTTCACCCAACAGGACTTGAACATGAGACAGCGAAGATGGCTAGAGCTGATTAAAGATTATGACCTTGGAATACACTACCACCCTGGAAAAGCAAATGTAGTAGCTGATGCCTTGAGCAGAAAATCCTACTGCAATCAAGCAAAGATCTTAGGAATACCACCCCAATTGCTTGGAGATTTCGAGAAGTTGAGTTTAGAGTTCATTGAACAAGGAACCGTCGCCGCATTGGCAGTAAAATGTGAGCTGAAGGACCAAATCCGAAAAGCTCAAGAAGTGGATCTGAGTATTCAGAAGATGAAAGAAGACATGAAACACGAGGATGTGATTAACCTTCGTGAGGACGAAGAAGGAATTTTGTGGTATCATGACCGAATCTGTGTTCCAGAAGACAAGGAAATCAAGAACATGATACTGCAAGAGGCCCATTGTACCCCGTACTCTATTCACCCAGGTAGTACAAAGATGTATCAAGATCTAAAGGATCGATTTTGGTGGAAAGGAATGAGGAAGGAGATTGCCGAGTTTATAGCTTCTTGTGACACCTGTCAAAGAGTGAAAGCAGAACACCAGAAACCTGCAGGACCGCTGCAACCCCTACCAACCCCAGAATGGAAATGGGATGAGATTGGAATGGATTTCATAGTTGGTTTACCAAGAACCCAACAAGGATACGATTCTATATGGGTCATAGTCGATATATTGACGAAAGTAGCTCATTTTCTACCTGTAAGAACGCAGTACACAACGCAAAAACTGGCAGAGCTATATCTTACCAGGATTGTTACGCTACATGGAGTACCAAAAACAATCGTCTCAGACAGAGGAGCACAATTTGTATCAAGATTTTGGGAAGAGTTACAGAAGTCCCTAGGAACGAAGTTGAAGTTCAGTACAGCTTACCACCCGCAAACTGGAGGTCAAACAGAAAGAGTGAATCAAATTTTAGAAGATATGTTGAGAGCTTGTGCTTTGGACTATGGGAATTCTTGGGAACAATTTCTACCATACGCAGAATTTACCTACAACAGTAGCTATCAAGTCAGTCTACAAATGGCCCCTTAGGAAGCACTTTATGGAAGGAAGTGCCGTACGCCACTATATTGGACCGAAGTGGGACAGAAGCAATTTCTTGGACCGCAATTAGTGGAAGATGCCACAGCTCATGTAAGGATCATACAAGAGAGATTGAAAACGGCCCAGTCTCGACAAAAGAGTTACGCCGACAGAAGGAGGGAACTATCCTTCGAGATAGGCGATCACGTATATCTCAAAGTAATACCCTACAAAGGAGTTCGACGATTCCAGATGAAGGGAAAGTTAAGCCCAAGATATGTAGGACCATACAAAGTTTTGGAAAGGCGAGGAGAAGTAGCATACAAACTAGAGCTACCGCCTGAGTTAGCAGGAGTCCATGATGTCTTTCACGTATCCCAACTAAGGAAATGCCTGAGAAAACCAACCGAGCAAGTGTCTCCCACAGAAACAGAGGTTCAACCGGATCTGACATGTCAGGAATATCCAGTCAAGGTGTTAGAAGTCAGTGAAAGGAGATTAAAGTCAAGGACCATAAAATTTTGCAGAGTCCAATGGAACAACCACACCGAAGAAGAATCAACTTGGGAAAGAGAAGAAGAGCTGCGTCAGAATTTTCCTTACCTATTCTCAGACTATTCGGAATCTCGAGGACGAGATTATTCCTAAGGAGGGTAGGTTGTAACACCCCAGTTTTTAACTATCTTTTCTGCTTACGAATCAGCATACCTTCTTTGGAAACCCTGATATTTTAACCCTATCTTGATCTTAGGTATGCCACTACCTTAACCTAAAAAGTTGGCTGCTAAACTTCATTCCCCATATCATTTTCACATTTCAGTCCAAAGGTGTTTCAATTTAGTCCTTTTCAGAAATTTCAGAAAACCCAAAAAGGCTAAAAGTCCCAGATCACCTCGAAATCCAAATCTGATCAAGTGATAACCCTTCTTTCAGTTTTCTGAACATTTTTCCCTTCTGGAAGAATTCCAGAATCTCAACCAAAACCCTAGTTTTTGCCTCGACAAAAGTTCAAACCCTAATTACCCTAATTAGCCTGTTTTCGATTTTTGTCAAAACCACCAGATGTTATCGGATTTCATCATTTTTCCTGCTAGATGAGTCCAAGACATTTAGTAGCACTCATCTGCAAAATCAGAATTCAAATCAGCCCTTCAGATCTTCAGAATTGCAATTAGGCCCAAACTCCCGAGCCAAAACCTTCACAGATCAGTCCAAATCATTGCAAATAGGTCCAAAGTTCACAACCAGGTCCCTGTGAAGTTTTCAACCAGCAACCGCCAAATTGCCGCGCCGTTAACTCGTCGCTGGCGAAGTTCGCTACGTTGCCACCTCACGGCCACGTAGCCACCAGCCGTGCGCAGCTGTACCGCCACCGTGGAGCGCTCAAACCCCACCGTGCCATCTTCTTCCCCGCGCGCGCGTGCTACTGCTGCTGCCAGGAGCTTCATGCCACTTGGCCGCCATCCCGAAGATCATCGCCACCCCCCTGACCAAATCCTGTTTCCGCGATTCACCGTCTCTGGCAGAGCCCCGCCGCGTCCCGAAGTGCATCGATGACCGTCTCGGCGTCAGAAGAAGATCTCCCCGGCGATTGCTGCTGCTCCCGAGAGCCTCACCCGCAGCTATATAAGCCCCCTCCATTGCCCAGCAGTACCTCGCACCACCCCACAGCTTATTTGCTTTAGCCTTAGCACCAGAGAGCAACCGAGCCCTCAGCGCCGCCGCGAAGCTCATCTTCTCCAGCGAGTCGTTTCTGGAGCTCACGGCGCCAGCTTCGCCCGAAGCTTCTTCCTCCAAACCAACGCCACCAGTAAGCTCCCTACACCTCTCTCTTCGTACCGTAGCCATTAATTGGTCCCCGGCGCACCCCAACGCCGGCAATCACCGGAAAACTGAAAAACCCCTGTTCCCGCAATGCCTAACGATTTCGCCCGAATTAACCTTCGTGCCAGTGATAGGAATTGACCAGTGCACCCGTTTGAGCAAGCCTGCAAGCTTAGATTTCAAAATTGAGCAGAGATCATGGCCTTTCCGAGGTTTGCGCGCCACCAGTGTGCTGGTCCTCGTCGCCAAGCTTCTCCGGCCACTCTTCGGCCGATTTAACCCCGCAAATAGATCCCTCACCTCACCCTCTCACTCCCTGAGCAAGGAGTCGAGCTCAAACCCTTTGAAACAGAAACGCCCAATCTGGAGGTTGTCTTCTCCAGCGTCGATCGCCGGAATTTATCCCCGGCCGATCTAGCCTCGCTCACCTTGTCACTTAGATAGATCTCAACCCCCTGAGCAATTTTGTCTACTAGCCCGACCTCTGAATCGACCTGACTCAAAAGTTATAGCCATGCCAAGGTTGCTGTCCAGTGGCTCAGTTCATGTTCAGGCCACCGTGTTTGCTCACCGGATTTGGCCACCCTCCGGCCACTTTCAGCCCTTGAGCCTGTTGAGAGTTTTGTAGCTGTTATCAATGCCTAAACCCCAGACAAAGTTGTGCATCAATTGGAGCTCTGAGTCAAAAGTTATGTAATGCCCTAGTTTCTGGCCATGTCTAACACTATGTCAGTGCATGTCCACCTGTGGCATTGGATGATTTAGACTTGTTTCTTTTGAGCAATTGAAATGCCACTTTGTCCACTAAGCCTTCTGAGCCATGTTCTACAACATTCCCTACTATCACATCTCCAGAAAACAAACCTAGAACCGATTTAGGGCAATGTCAAGCCATGAGTCGAATGTCAGCCCTTCGACATTCAAGCCCTTTGAACCCATCTCTTCGACCAATGTCAAGTGACCTTGTCTAAACCAATTCCCCTGCATGCATGATGTATTTACGTATTATTTTCTAGTGCTTGTGTGCTTATATAGTATGTATGTGTTGTTTGTACCCGTCGTGGAACCAGACGTTGAAGGAGCAGAGGAGATCCCTGAAGATTCATTTGAGCAGCTAGACCCGTCACTGCAAGGCAAGTCTCAAACCCTTGATCATGTCTAGCCTAATATTTTGAAATAAAGTATGTTAACTGTTTTCCAGTATATGCATGCCTTAGATTCAAATAAGAATTATGTTTCAATAAAATGACTAGATATGACCTAAATGATTGTAAAGTCCCTTTTGACATTGAATATCCCTGCACCCTTGTTACCCTAGATTATCATGCTTAGGCTATGCTATGCTCGATGATTATATGATAAATGTTGAATGGTCACATATGAGAAAAGCATGTTCAAAACCCCTTTTTGTGAAAGAAAATGTGATTGGAATCGATAGTGAGGATGGTTTGATTGGATGGTGCTGTGTGCGCACTGGGAATGTGAAAGACTCCTCACGAAAGATTCATAAGGACTAGAACCTTGTGTTGTGCTTCTATGCGGAATGAAAAACGTACCAACCACCTGCCTGTTTATGGGACGAACGCAACTTAGTAGCTTTCTTTAGTGTTAGCTTTCCCTGCAATGGTTGTCGGTCCAGTGTCTTGCGAGAACTGGTGGGCCGCAGAAGGCCATGAGTGATGTGAGTTCAGAAAAATCATAAGAGGGAAAGGTGGAAAGAAGGAAGACGCCCTATGCCAGATTAAGTCGTGCGCGACTGTAATCAAGAGAGGCTATGTGTCTTGCGAGAACATAGACCCAGGCTAGGTTGTAAGGCAGTGGGGAGGACCCACAACGGTACTTGAGACTTAACTGTCTATTTACCGGGCAGGGAAATAGTTAATACTAGGACTGTAAATTGTTGTGTCATCTCGGCCTTGTCACATGCGTAAGAGTCGCATGAAGCTGATCCGACTTGAAAGCCGAATGATTGGTGGATTAAGGTGGTACACCTTTGCAAAGCTTAAAAAGTATCGGATACTCTGAGCTCCCAGGTCATGGAGTCTGCTCGCTGTGAATTCTATTCACGTCGATACAGCACAAGTAGCTTTTGGAAGTTTTTCACAAAATCTGAGTAAAGTGGTGACTCATGAAAGACCGCCACACACAACATTTCTGAAAATCTAGCTTTGGATTATAAAAGCCTCGCTTTCAAAAATAAAGACCTTTCTTCAAAGCTGCATGTGAAAATCTATTATATATTTATGTACAGAGCCAAAGAGCTGTTCTTTGAGAAATTTCCCCCGCATCTATATATACATGCATTGTTACTTGGGACTTGTTGAGCACCATGTGGACGATGTGCTCACCCTTGCTTTTACAAACAAATTTAGAGGAAGGATTCGCCGACCCTGAATCTTATGGTCTTGAACCCAATGTGGAACAAGAAGAAGAAACTGAGGACCCATCTGGTTAAAGGGTTATGCACCAAGGTGGAGTTCGATGTGGAGAAGGCCTATGCTATACCGCCGCTGCAGTAGACTGATGAAGTCCTTTTGTTTATCGTTGCTGTTATATTTTGTGCCGACCCTTGTGTCGAAAACCCCTTAATTTGTATTAACAATTAAATGCGTCATTTCGGCGCTAAGTTATTGTGATGTTGGTCCTTGTGAACAGCACTTGTTTTTAATTACTCACATTTTTATATAATGCATTTTATTGTTGTGAGCTGCAATGTGCCTTTTCTGAGTGCAATCCACCTGGGCGATTGCCACTGGAATCCTCAAATGAGGGTCCCACATTCAAAGAATTTTGAGACTATTACAGTCGGTCCTGAAATTAAAACCATCTGTAATGTTACTATCAGAGATGGTTTTGAGTTAAAAATCGTCTTGATTGCAGCAGTATTTTCTTGTTAACATTTTCACACAGAACATCATTTGATGATTATCAGTTACATAATCAATCGAAAAGCCAGATATATAAGGAAAAGAAATTTCTTATTTCTTACAATCTTTGCATACATAAGGGATACAAGCGACCAAATTAGCGTCGACCTGTTCCGAAAGTAATTTACAAAGTTCTCCTAGGGACGTATTGGCATCAGTAGGATCTACACTGGCCGCCCCAGGAGAACTACCAATGGCTCTAATACTATCTACATCATCTCTCAGCAAAGGAGTGGATTTGGCATCAGTAGGATCATCCAAGAAATTAAAGCTGATGATACAACAAAGGTGTTGAAGAGGGGATATTAGAAGGATTGTTGTGGATCTCCAAAGGTGGAGATAAAGCTGCAACTCATAGCACTCTGCCAAGTGCAGAATGGCAGAAGACATCCCCTCAGAATGCTTCTCTAGCTCCTCTTTTTTTTTTTGGAGAGTTCTGCACAAGCCAGCTTTCTCCTCCTGCACATGCATGGGTTAGTTTTGAAAGACATAAAACTAGAGAGAGGGTGAAGATGATTGCCAAGCTTCGGAGTGGATTTGGACGTGGAAGTGTGCGCCTTACCCCAGAAAGTTGATCATCCAAGAAAAGCTGATGATACAAAGGTGTTGAAGAGGGGATATTGGAAGGATTGTTGTGGATCTCCAAAGGTGGAGTCGATGCAACTGGAGGGGTTGCAAGGGGCAATGTGGCAACACAGGCCTCAGCACCCTCTAGAGTCTTCGCTGCAGCTCCACTGGAGGATCTTTCATCATTTCTAAGTCTCTTCTTTGGAGGGAGCATTTCCTCAGGCACCTGTTGATTTCGAAATGCATTTGTTTCGAGGTAATCAAGTCATAAAAGAGAGATCTGCATTAGAGTTTCGGAGAGGACTTACTTTCTGAAGATCCTGATCGAGTTCATTCCTTATTTCTTCCTCATCACTCTCCATTATAATAACCTCATCAAGGTGGGAGTTGAGGAGGGAATAAAGACAGGGATTTAGGAGCCTCGCTATTTATAGAACCAGAAGATGACGGTTCATATGCGTGGGTGCCTCGAGTTTTAAAAAGCGCACTACTAGTTTTCAAGGTCAATAAATTCATGATAACTTCTCGGGAGATAAACTGCAACACGGCAAAGGAAGTTGAAGAGTCAGATTACATAATTCGATGCAAATTAAATTTGAAGTAAATAATTAAGTCTCTTCATCTGCGCAGTTATTATGTGCGGTTATCAATAATTGCATATAGAGAATTCGATGAGTGGGCACTATTGGGACTATCACAGATGGTTGGGACATCAAACCGTCTGCTTTAATATTACAGACAGTTCTCATGTCCAAACCGTCTGTAATATGACTATTACAGATGGTTCTGATGTTCGACTTCTACAAAAACTTGTTCCCTCCCTGGAGTTTTGCTTCCAGTCGAACCACTCCACTTCTCTTTCTCGAAGAACGTGCGGGAAAATTGTAAAATTTACGTAAGAACAAATTTTTAGTTAATTTTTTTCATCATTAATGAAAAACAATTTCCAAGTCGACGCTTCATGTTCCCAGGCTAGTGCGCTGCGCAAACATCAGAAACGGAAAAGACCCAACACACTGTTGAGAATTTGAAGAGGAGCGCACTACTTATTTTCAAGATCAATACCGTCATGATAATTTCTCGGGAGATAAACTGGAACACTGCAAAACAGTAGTGCCCACTTAGGAAGTTGAAGCGTCAGATTACATAATTCGATGCAAATTAAATTTGAAGTAAATAAATAAACTGGAACACCGCTGAGAATTTGAAAGAAGTTGAGAATTTGTAGCGTCGATCACTGTTGGGAGTATCACAGTCGGTCCTTACATAAAAACCGTCTGTAATGTTACTATCACAGACGGTTTGGAATTAAAAACCGTCTGTGATATTAAAAGAAGTTGAGAATTCGAGGCGGCGAACACTGTTGGGACTATCACAGTCGGGCCTTACATAAAAACCGTCTGTAATGTGACTATCACAGACATTTTTTACCTCAAAACCGTTTGTGATATTCAAAGCACGTTGATATACAACTCGAGGCATTTGGCATGCCACAATGCCAACCAGCCAAATAAGCCCAACTTCTATATTCTTTTTATATTATTTGCATGGGACCTGCTACTTCTATATTATTTCTATATTATTTGAAGGGCTCCGATGGACTGCCCTCACAAGCCAAAGATCGCGATAGTCGTTCCTTGATCGCACACAGTGCACATACCTTTGTATGGTCGAATGTTCGCCAAAAGGTAAAGAAAGATAAAAAAAGATGAAAGATAGCATGCAAGATAAAAAAAGATGAAAGATAGCATGCAGTCCAAGAATGTGCTGGAAAATTGGAAAGTTGACATAAGAAGAAAGTTTTCAATCATTTTTTTCATCATTTACAAAAAAAAAGTAAAAATATAGAATGCTAGGTCAAGGAGTGGTCTTAGCCTTGGCTGCATCTAGAATAAAGTCAGTTTGACTTACAGCCAGGACGCAGGACTCCTCCAGCGACAAGTTGTCCTTCTTAGGATCAACTACTACTGCGTCGAGAAGGCCTGCGACCTCCCTCAGCTTTGCGATGGTATCCTTCATTGTCAAACCGCAGCCAGTGATGGTCATATCCGCGGCTTTCTTCTCCTCGTGAAGACGCCTCGTCCTCGCCCTAGCATTGTCACCATCTGTCTTCACGCGCTGAATGCACTGGAAAAGATCGTCAAGGTCAAGCCGTAGCCGAGTGTGCTTCTCCGTAAGGAGCTTGTGCTCCACCTGGACGGCCCTCCGCTTGGCTTTCACCTTTCCTGAGTCTTTCACAGCTCCCCTTCCCCGTGCAAATCAATAGGTCAAGAATGTATTGAACAAGAATTAACAATATAGGGGTAAGTCCAAAAGATTGAGAGTTCTTACCGGGGACGGCGAGGCTGACGATGCCATCGAGGATGCCATTGGCGCAGAGAAGCTAAGGAGTCAAACAGTCTGAGAATTATAAAAACTTCTAAAATTAAATGGTAATTTTTCCGTTGTCAATTTATTGAACTTCCAAAGCGATGCTTGGTGTTCTGCTAGGCACCGCGCACGAAGATCGGAGACAGAAATGATCACAGTTGAGAATTCAAAGCGCCGGCACTTTTTCGGTCGATTCAGACCTCAGAACCGTCTGTGATAACTACACTATCATAGTCGGTTCTTAGTTCACAACCGATTGTATATATCACAGTCGGTTTTGAGTTCCGAACCGTATGTGATTTTCTAGTTATCACAGACGGTTCTCAGCTGTGAACCGATTGTATCTATCACAGTCGGGTTTTAGGTTAGAACCGTCTGTGATAAGTGGACTATTACAGACGGTTTTGTGTTCAGAACCGTTTGGTTTACTATCACAGTTGTTTTTGACATCAGAACCGACTGTGATAACTGAACATATTCTCCCGACAGTCCTTCGCAGACGGTTTTCCATTGAATAGTTCATAACCGTCTGTGATGTGCCCTCCTGGATGTCTGTTTCTGTGGTAGTGCAACTTTTTAAATTAAGGTAGTGGCATACCTAAGATCATGATTCTGAGATGAGAGATCAAAAATGGGGTTGAGGCCTCTAAGAATCCAATGAAGATGTGCTGACTGACAAGCTAAAAAGGTAGCAAAAATTGGGATGTTACACGTGATCCCCCAGAGCTATCTCTGTGTGAAGATCCCTGGGCCTCATGGTGTGATCACCGCGCGGGGCGACCAGGATGTGGCTCGCGCATTGTACGAGCATGCCACCGCGATGATTGGAAGTGTCAACGTGATCAAGACCCCTGGGGGAGAGACCACTTCCCCGGCGCCGGACGCCACGGCCGTCCCCTCCGGGAGGTCTACGCCCAAGCCGCGTCCGGAAGGGGACCTCCAGAAGGTCCCGCTGTCCCCGGGCGACAGAGGCAGGACCGTCAAGATTGGGGCGGACCTCTCCGAATAGCATACGGAGCAATTCGCGGCATTCCTACGCAAGAACTCTGACGTCTTTGCGTGGAAGCCCGCCGACATCCAGGGCGTCGCCCGGGAGGTCATCGAGCATAAGCTCACAGTGACCCTCGGTCACCCCCGCTCAAACAGAAGTTGAGAAAGCTCTCCCTTGAACGTCAAGAGGCAATCAAGGTCGAGATTACCAAGCTCTGAGAGGCAGGGTTCATTCGGGAGGTCTTGCATCCCGAGTGGCGGGCAAACCCTGTTCTCGTGAAGAAGTTGAACGGCAAGTGGCGGATGTGTGTGGACTTCACCGACCACAACCGCTGTTGACCAAAAAACAACTTCCCCCTCTCGCGGATCGACCAACTTCTTTACTCGACCGCGGGGTGCGAGCTGATGAGCTTCTTGGACGTGTATTTGGGCTATCACCAAGTCCGAATGGTGGAAGGGGACGAGGAAGAAACGAGTTTTATAACTCCCCTCGGGACCTTCTGCTACATCCACATGCCCTTCGTGCTGAAGAACACTGGAGCTACCTTCCAGCGACTGATGTCACTGGTCTTTAAAGACCAAATTGGCCGCAACATTGACGATGCGGTTCTCAAAAGCTCCCACGCGATCGGTCATGTCGATGACCTAGCGGAGACCTTCCGCAGCCTCTACGAGTACGGGTTGAAGCTCAACCCAGAAAAGTGTGCCTTCGGCGTATGTGGGGGGAAGCTGCTCGGCTTGCTTGTGTCTCAGCGAGGCATAGAGGCCAACCCCGACAAAATTCGAGCCTTCCTAGACATGCCCCCCACCCCATGTTCCGTCAAAGATCTACAGCGACTCACCACTCGGCTGCCGCTCTGAGCAGATTCGTCTCGCGGTCGGGAGAACGTGGCCTTCTGTTTGTCAAACTCCTCCGTGGCCTCGAGGGGTTTCGATGGACTCCCAAGGCTCAGGAGGCCTTTGACTTTAAGAGGTATTTCGCGAGCCCTCTAATGCTCGTGAGCCAGTCCCCGAGAGAACCCTTGCTCCTTTACCTCGCCGCCACCCCAATCGCTGTGAGCGCGATATTGGTAAAGGTGCAGTATGGGGAGCAGCGCCCCGTGTACTACGTGAGTGAAGCCCCTCAAGGGGCTAAGACTCGGTACACGGAGATGAAAAAGATCTGCTACGCCCTCCTCATGGCGTCCCGGAAGCTCCGCCACTACTTCTTGGGACACCCGATCACGGTCCCATCTTCTCTCCCTATGGGGGAGGTGCTACGGAACAAGGAGGCGACTGGTCGGATCAGGAAGTGGGGGGCCGAGCTCACTCCCTTCTCCCTCTCCCTCACAAGGCGTTCCACCATTAAATCACAAATCCTCGCTGACTTCATGGCGGAATGGACCCCCGCTCCCGGGATGGAGGGGGAGACCCTCCGCGAGCCACCCCAGCGCAATGACCAATGGACGCTCATGTTCAATGGCTCCTTGTGCCTCGCTGGGGCCAGCGCCGGAGTAGTCCTCCGAAGCCCCGAAGGAAGGGTGCTAGAGTATGCAGCGAGGCACAAGTTCCCCGCCACGAACAACATCACCGAATATGAGGCCCTTCTCTTGGGACTACACCACGCGTTCTCCCTGGGGATCCGTCACCTCCTTGTCAATGGAGATTCCGTACTCGTGGTCTGCCAAATGGACAAGTCTTACTTGTGCCATGACGCGAACCTGAGCCTGTACTTGGGGGAGGTGCGCAAAATGGAGAAACACTTCGAGGGCTTGGAGGCCCGACACATCCCCCGAAGGGATAACGACCGGGCCGATGCCCTAGCCCGGGCAACCAGTGCTCGGGAACCTCTTCCCGGAGGTGCCTTCCTGGAGATCATCGCGAAGCCCTCGGTGACCCCCTCGGACGCGGACCCTGAGTCCTGTTGCGCCCCGAAACTGGGACTACGACTAATCCCGTGGAGACCCAACCCTCTGTAGCTGGTCCCAATATAAGCATATCATTGACTTCCCAGGATAAGTCAAGCACAAGAGTTTATTCACATTGTAGCAGAAAAACCTACAAAATATTTAAGCAGTGTGGCCTGCTGGCCTTAATATTAGATAAAAAGATTACAATACCTTCACGACATTCAAGGTTTAGTTAAAGCAAAATAAAAACTTCTACAAAGCGGATGGTGGCTGTCCCTTCCACAGTAAGAAGTTCACGGCAGAACAACACATCAAGGATTTTGCGGGTCTGGCTCTCCTTCATCTAGGTCCAAGAAGTTCTCCACGCCTTCTTCTTGATCATAGTACGCTCCATCTACTGGGTTGTAAGTTGCAAGGGTGAGTACTTACGTACTCAGTAAGTCATAGGTAAGAGTAGATACATATAGTAGTGTTGTTATGAACCTAGACTAGTCAAGAATTATGGATGTTTGTAAAATAATCTTTTCTTTCATACCTCATCTCACCTCATGGCAGCACATTTCATAACATAGCATAGCTATTTGGGTTCACTAAATTATAGCACTACCGCGACACGTCGACACATGACAGCCCACGGCAGCACCCCTTATCATAACAACACATGTCATTTGGGTAATCTTGACTTATCAAATTTTATTTAGAAAACATACCTGTGCCACACCCCATGGATTTAATCCACCGCAGCAGACTCCTATATACCCAGGAGCTCGGAGTATTCGAATACGTTTTTAACTCTGCAGAGAGGTACCAATTTACCCGCAAGATATTCGACTTTCATGCCCTTCCTATCAAAATGATTGGACCCCTGGCTTACTTCATACTGTGAGTGGCAAGGTGGTGATAACAAGAATTTTTGTTATGTTTCACTCACATTTCACCCCCGACCCTATGGATCTCTCGCGAACCACAGTTGTGGCGGGTTGTATCCAAACCCCCACCCCTATGCATATTCCCATTACTGGGTCAGCGAGCAAGATCACCTTCAGTGATATGTGTGGGAGCTGCACTCTGTGTAAATCGTGCATCACAGCGCATCTCCTGCAGGGGTTTCATGTGCGATCCGCATAAGTACTTGTTCAGGCCTGTCCCATACCAGGCTTGCGGTTAGCACATGTTTCATGCCACTAGACGCACAACACAAGGTTCTAGTCCTTATATGCTAGTGACCAGACCATCCACAACCATGCACCTTCCGTGCCTGCTATCCTTTGCAGTTAAGCACCTCCAGTGCTACAGCCATCCATACCAAATTTCTGGTCACGGCTAGGGGTTTTATTTCATGAATATATATAAATACATATATAATAGTTCATGGCTCACTATTCGATCTTTTCACATTTCACAAGCATCCATCTTAGTACTGCCAAATTATATCTCAACCATTCTTTCACATGCAATATCACTTATATTCAAGGTCATATCATAGCAATTCATAAAATATGGGTTCAATATGATGAAGACTATGACTTGCCTTCCACGTCGTAAGAAACAGCAGTTGATGTCGGGTCAGCAGTGAAGTCCTCGAACTCTGGCTCTGACTCTGACCAAAGATCAAACAAGCAACCAAGAATCACAACCTTTTCAATACATTATTATACTACCTGAAATAATGCAAAGATGAAGTATCTCGATGATTCTGGAATAATTGGATTTAGAAGCTGATTAGGGCTAACTTACAGAATTAGGGCTGAAGATGAGTGCTAGGAACTTTTAGGGTTTCAGGGTGAGGAAAAGACGTTAAGTCCGCAGCTGGTTTGCCTAAAATCGACGAACGTCTTTAGGTTGACATTCGGTTCAAGGCATCGACAAAGGATCAATAGTTGATAGAGGGCTCAATTCAAGTTGTGACAGAAGAAGAAATTAGAGATCACAACCTCAGGAGTCTAAGGGACAAAGTCATGCTCAAAATGCACATCTGGAAGGAAGTGAAAACGGCTAATGCCACTGGCTGGCATAGACTGGCATTGGACTGGCATGGCCAGAAAATAGGGCTTGCCATAACTTTTGATCTAGGGCTCCAATTGATGCACCACTTCGTCTAGGAGGTAGGCCTTGATAACAAGAATAATTCACTCAACAGGATCTAGGGCAAGAGATGGCTGGAAAGTGATGAAAACCAGCGATGAACACGGTGGCTGAAGTTTCAAATCATAGCACTGGACAGAGATTAGGGCATAGCTATATCTTCTGATTTAGACCGAATTGGAAGTCGAGCTAGTAGACAAAAGTACTCAGGGGATTGAGGCACATCTAGAGGACAAGGTTTCTGGAGTTGGATCGGCCGGGGATAGATTTTCGGTGGCCGGCGCCGGAGAAGATGGCACGGGAATTGGGCATTTCTGTTACAGGTTGATTGAACTCGATTCCTTACTCAAGGACTATCTAAGAGGTAAAAGGAAGTTGTTGGCATGATTAATTTGGCCGGAGCATCACCGGAGAAGTCTGGCGACGAGCGCCGGCGACTGGTGAAGCTCGAACTTGGGAAAAGCTTCGATTCATGCTTAATTTCAAAATCTGGATTCACTGGCTTGCTTAGTAAAGCTTACTGATTATTTTACTCTATTGGATCGATGGCCAATTCAGATTGAATCGTGTTGCAAAGCTGGAACAGGGGTTTTGGCAATTCCGGCGATCATCGGAGATAAGATGCATAATAACTCAATTCAAAGTTATAGCACGATGAGGGAGGTGGGAGAACCTTGCTGGTGCTGTTAATTTGGATGAAGAGGCTGCGGTTGAGGCTGTCACTGTGAGCCTCCTTCTGTGCTCGACGGAGAAGACAACAGCAGTGAGGAGAATTTTTGTTTAAATGCTGAGAAGGTCCAGGGAGCAGTGCTCGTGATAAGGGAGCTGCTTGGGACTGCTACTTAAGAGCTAGGACAGGACGAAGCTCACTGCTTGGAGGTTAAGAAGCTTGCGCCGGTGGAGACTTCGGGTTGGAGCAATGGCGAGCAACGAAGCTCCTCTCTGGCGTGCAGCTGCTGTTGTGCTGGACGGGAATCACCACGGCGTTAATAGAGATGCAAACACGTGTTCGTGTGCAAAGGCGGCCGTGAACGAGCATTGGTGAGCGTGGCATTGATCGGCGGCAAAGGCGCGGTGACACAGCGCAATGCGCACTGGTCGCGGTCGCACAGCACTGTTGAAAGCTATCCAGGTTGTGGTCGAAGTTGATGAGGAGTACTGTACACCGCTGGCCGAGGTCAAAGAATATACAAGCTCTGGTCGTGAACTGTTGCTTCTCCAGTCGTGAACAGTGGCTGTGGTCGAGCCAAGGACTAAATTGCAAGATTCTTTGTTTGCAACTTGGACTGATTTGTAATTTCTGATTTAGAGATAGTTGATTTGCAATCTGATTTCATAGATGAGTATGAACTTATACCTTATACTCATCCAGCAAGAGATTTGGTAAAATCTGGCATGATTTGATGATTTTCAATATAACTGATAATAGGGTACTTTAGGGTAAATTAAGATCTGAGTTTTGATCGATTTCGAATTCTGGCATCTAGGATGAGATTTTGGAATCTGGACAGAAGGGAAAATTGTATCAAATAGCATTTAGAAGAGATTTGTTGAAGAAATTCTGAATTTGGAGTTAATCTGAAGATTTTAGCCTTTTTAGGTTTCCAGATATCAGATAAAGGACTAAATTGCGATATAATTTGGACTGATATGTGAAAAAGGCCTAGATAATATAATTTAGCTGCCAACTTTCTGGATGAAGGCATTGGCATGCCCATGATCATAGTCCAAGAGTAATCTGGTCAAAATTAGGTCAAGACTTGACTAAATCTGAGTTCAGAATATTTAGGGTAATTAGAATATTAAGTAAAATCCTGTTTTCGAAAACAGAAAAGGATTGATAGATCTGGGAGTTAGAGATGGAATTGAATCTGGATTCTGAAGGCTTTTATGTTTAGAGTAACTGATAGATCATATCTGAATAATCTGATCTTGATTTAGGTTCACAGGGAAGATTTTGAGATTTTAGGGTTTGAGATATATACTGATCTGGCTATACTATAGATACATGCATGCATGATGTTCATGAGAAAGAAAGTTTTTACCCCTAAACTCAGGGTGTTACAAGTCTTGTGTCCCGGAGGTCTCCGAAATCGCCCAGGTGGCGTCCTGGATGGATCCCCTCATCTCCTTCATAAGGGGGGAAGGGGACCCTCCCAGTCTTCGTGCCAAAGCACGGGCATACTTTCTGTTAGAAGGGAAGATCTACAAGCGGGGGGCCTCCGCCCTGCTCTACTATCTCCCACGGGCGGAAGGGCTTCAACTCCTCGAGGATATCCACTTTGGGAGATGTGGGTCTCACCTGGCTCCACGCGCCGTCGCGGCAAAGGTCCTTCGTCAGGGCTTCTATTGGCCCACAGTCGTCTGCGACGCGCGAGACCTTATCTCCGCATGTGAGGCCTGCTAGAAGATGGCCAAGGGTTCTAATTTGCCCTCCACAGTGCTGCTGTCGTGTCTGCCACGACTGTGACATCACCTGTGAGGAGCCCAACTCGGTGCAGCTAGTCCCATAAACCACTTGACTTCCCAGGATGAGTCAACACAGGAATATATTGAAGTAGCAAAATATTACAGTAGTCATAATTGTATGGCCATCAGGCCTTAGTACAACACAGGGTACAGTGCCTTACGAGGCACAAGGGTACAACAAAATAAAACATCTAATCGGCGGAAGCTAGGCCCAAAAGCAATCCATAGGAAACAGAGGTTGACAGCAAGACAGCACCACATCAGGGCTCCGGAGGAAACTGCTCATCATCTCCTGGGTCCGCAGCATCTTCAGGATATCCTCCAAGGTCGTAGGACGCTCCATCTATTGATGAGTTGTTGCAAGGGTGAGTACTTACGTACTCAGCAAGTCATAGGGAAGGTAGAGATACATATAGTATAAATGACATGAACCTATGCTATTGGGGAAAGAGTGAAGGGTTTTTCCAAAATACATTTCTTTCTCAATTCTTACTCAACTTCTGATCATACTCATGGCAGTAAATAAATCATATTGATGGTGATACATATATCCCATATCCAAGGCGACATATCCTCATATCACATTACTTTTATTCAAGCCTTTCAATCTTTATACTCATAGCAGTATCTCGTATTCTTTAGGGCATAAACCACATGCCTCTTAGTTATCATATGCTTAAGGCAAAATCCACATGCCTCTTAGTTAACACATGTTTACTAGATTATGGTATTACCGCGACACGTCAACACATGACAGCCCACGGCAACGCCCCTTATGGTGACAACACATGCCACTTGGGTAATCTTGAATTAACAAATTTTAGTTTATAAAACAATACTTGTGTCACACCCCGTGGATTTAATCCACCGCGGCATACTCCTAAAACTCGGGAGTACGAAGTATTCAAATACATTTTTAACTCTGCAGAGGTGTACCTCTTTTTAAATCCACTTTTTCACTCGACTTCCAAGTCGGGCCAACTCCATGCGACTTATACGCATGTGACAAGGCCGAAATCACACAACGTTTTGCAGTCTAGTATTAACAGTATCCCTGCCCGGTAAATGGACAATTCAGTCCCAAGTACTGTTGTGGGTCCTCCCCACTGCCTTACTTCCTAGTCTGGGTCTATGTTCCCGCAGGACACATAGCCTCTTTTGATTACAGTCACGCACGACTTAATCTGGCGTAGGGTGTCTTCCTTCTTTACACCTTATCCTCTCATAATTTTTCTGATCTCACATCACTCATGGACGAACTACGTCCCACCAGTTTCCACGCGAGAAACCGGATCGACAAGCCATGCAGGGAACTGATAATACTAAGAAAGCTACTAGATTGCGCCTGTCCCATACTAGGTAAGTGGTTGGTACGTTTTTCATGCCACTAGACGCACAACACAAGGTTCTAGTCCTTATATGCCAGTAACCAGATCATACCACAAACCATGCACCTTCAGTGCCTGCACATCCAGTGCAGCTAAGCACCTCCAGTGCTACCACCATTCCATACCAAAACACTGGTCACGGCTAGGGGTTCTATTTCATGAATATAAATGTATATGTTTATACCTTTATTAGTTCATGGCTTGCTATCTTAACAAGTTCACATTCCTCAAGTATTCAATCTATCACTGCCATAATATCATTGATCTCCACACATGCAATATTAATGAGATATCTACTCATGGAATAGCATAGCAATTCATAAAATATAGGTTCAATATGATCAAAGTATGACTTGCCTTCCGCGTCGTAAGTATCAGCAGTTGATGACGGTTTAGTGACAAGGTCTTCAACCTCGGGCTCTTGCTCTGAACAGAATCAAACAAGCAAACAGGCATTACAATCAATCCTACTCTTACTAATCCACTACATGCAATGATGCAAGGAGAAAACACTCTGTGATACAAGATTTGGAAGCGATTTGAGTTTAACTATGGTAATCAGGGTTAAGATTTACAAGGTTCCAAAATATCAAGGTAATATCAAGGTGGTGACTGGTTCGCCCAAAAACAGCGAATGTCTTTAGGTTGGCATTTGGTTCAAGGCATCGACATAAGGTCGATTTGTGATAGAGGGCTCAACTCAAGTTGTGACAGTAGGGAAAAGTGTAGATCACAACGTCAGGAGTCTAAGGGACAAAGTTATTTCCAAATTTCATGGCTGGAGGTGGGTGAAAAGGCTCAATGCCACTGGCTGACATAGGCTGACAGTGCTCTAGAATGGCATTGACATGGTTTGAACAGTTTCCAGTGGCCAAAGTAGGTTTTGATTCAAGCATATGGGACCCAAGGTAGTGAGGCAGCTATTTGACAAGGTAGTTTCTGTTTTACATGACCAAAGGTGGGTGAACAGGGCTAATGCCACTGGTTGACATAGCCTGGCATAGGGTTGACATGGCCAGAAACTAGGGTTAGCCATATCTTTTGATTCAAGGTTCCAAATGATGCATCACTTTGTCTGGTAGTTAGGCATTTGTAACAGGAACAAATGTCTCAACAGGATCTAGGGTAGGAGATGGTCGGAAAGCGATGAAAACCGGCGAAGAACACGGTGGCCGAGCTGTTCTCAACAGTCTCTGGACAAAACATTGGCATGGCGATACCTCTTTATCTGGGCCGATCCAGGTGTCGAGCTAGAAGACAAAAATACTCATGGGGTCGAGGCACATCTACTAGACAAGGTGGTTAGGGTTGAAACAGCCGGGAACAAAATCCGGCGACCGGAGCTATGGAAGAAGCCACAAAAATTGGGCATTTCTGTTCTAGGACAAATGAACTCAAATCCTTGCTTGAGGATGGTCTCTGGGGCATAAGAAAGCTAGGTGTGAAGCTAGATTGGCTGGGGAAACACCAGAGAAGCTTAACTGCGAGCTCCAGCTCACATGCAAGGTGCAAAGTTGGGGTTTTTCATATTTTAGCAAATTCTTCGATTCTGGTTGCTTAAAGATGCTTAGATGAGTTCACTAATCAAGATTGATCACAGGCTCGAGAGCTAATTCACTCTGGTTAGAGTTTAATTGCTCGTCGGAGCTGCTGGAGAGAAAAGGAAATTGCCGGCGACTGGAGAGGTTTGAAGTCAATTACATGCTCGAGTATGATGAGGGAGGTAAGAGGAGCTTACTGAAGTAGCTGGAGTCGAGGAGGAAGCAGTGTAGAGGCTTGGCACCATGAGCCTCTTCTCGAGCTCGTCGAAGAAGACGAAGAGGATGACAAGGCTAGAGACTTGTGTGGTTCGGGCGTGTGTGTGAGTAAGGGAGATGGCCAGAGCAAGCTTAAATAGGCGAAGTGAGCAGCAACGGTTGAAAGTGCCTGGAGACTTGGAGCTGTGAATCGACGGCGAATTGATTGGCCGGGCGGGACAGCAGCGAAGCGACGCACTCCAGCGGTCGTGCCGGCTTTTACAGTCTGGCGTGCAGTCCTGGTTGATGCAACGGCGATTTGATGCTTCCCCCAGGCATGCTTGCAACGTGGCGCAACTGCGCTACCGTTGTCAGGCGCGCGCGCGGGAGAGCGAAGGCGATGCTGGCGAGCGAAGCGGTTCCACGGTGGCGAACACGATGCGAACACGCGGTAAGGAAGCAGTGGCGGAGGTGGCAGCACCGGTGATTGCTGGCGACGAAGCTGCAGCAGTGGCAACGACGACGACCAAAACTCCTGTGCTCGTGGTCGATTGAACGGCCTGGTCGTGCACAGTAGCCCGTGGTCGAACCAGGGACTGATTTGCGATGATTTTTGATTTGGCTTTGGACTAAATTGCAAATCTGGTCTTCGAGAGGTTCAATTTGGAATTTGATTCCATGGCTGAGTATAATATTTCTATTGATACTCATTTAGCTCAAATTTGGAGAAAGTTTGATAAGATTTGAGGGATTTCACCTATTTTCGAAAATAGGGTAAAATTAGGGTAAAATAGATCTGGATTTTGTCGATCTCGAATTCTGGTGATTGGAGAGAGATTTTGAAGTCTGATAAAAAGGGAAATCTGTATCAAATAGCATTTGGGAGGTGTTCCCTGAAGAAATTCTGGAGTTGGAATTGATCCGTAGATTTTAGCCTTTTCAGGCTTCCAGGTAAATAGAAAAGGACTTATTCGCAGTAAAATTTGGACTAAACTGCGAAAAGTGTTTCGGTGAAACAATCTGATTCCCAACTTTTTGGAGTAAGTTGAGGATGTACCTAGGAACATATTCTAGGGGATACTTGAGTCTGGATAGGGTTAAATCAAGATAACTCAACTATCTGGAAACTGGGGTACTTAGGGTAAATCTGGATTTCCTGTTTTCGAAAACAGAAAGAGACTTAGGTACTGGGAGTTAGGGTTAGAATTCAATCTGGCTCCTGAAGACTTTTATCTTCAGAGTAACTGGTAGGTTAAATCTGGATGGTCAGATCTTGATCTGGATCTAGAGAATAGATTTGGAGATTTTTAGGGTTTGGGAGAGATTAGAGTTCAGCTGATATGGCTACTACTACAGAGATACATGCATGCAGGGTTTTTATGCAAAACTTTTCACGCCCAAAACTAGGGTGTTACAAGCCTACCCTCCTTAAAGAAATCTCGCCCCGAGATTTACCTAGAGAAGGGAAGAGGTAGGGATAAGCCTGCCGCAGATCATCCTCTTTCTCCCAGGTCGCTTCTTCCTCTGAGTGATCTTCCCATTGAACCTTGCAAAGCTTGATTCTCTTTCTTCTGAGTTGACACTCATCACTAGCCAGGATTTGCAGTGGTTGAGCGAGGTAAGTCAAATTCTTCTGTAGCGGAATCCCTTGGTGTTCTACCTGATCCGTTGGTTCCTTTAGGCACTTACGGAGTTGCGAGACATGAAACACGTCATGAATTCCTCCAAGATCTGATGGTAAATCCAATTTGTAAGATACCTCTCCTTTCCTCTTAAGGACTTTGAATGGTCCAATGTACCTTGGGGATAGTTTTCCTCTCTGATGGAATCTTCTCAATACTTTTAACGGTGTAACCTTGAGATAAACTGATTCGCCTGGTGCAAACGACAATTCCCTTCTTCGGTTATCGGCATAGCTCTTCTGGCGTGACTGTGCTGTCTTTAATCGTTCTCTGATGAGCTTGACATGTGCTTCAGCTTCTTCGATTAGTTCGGGTCCAATGACTTGCCGTTCTCCTGGCTCGTCCCAGTGTAGTGGAGTTCTGCACTTACGTCCATACAAAGCTTCAAAGGGTGCCATTTGCAGACTAGCTTGGTAACTGTTATTATAGGTGAACTCCGCAAATGGTAAGCACTTTTCCCACGAGGTTCCATAATCTAAAATGCAAGCTCTGAGAAGGTCTTCCAAGATTTGATTTACACGTTCGGTCTGTCCTCCTAGGTCCTTCGCCCCAGCACCCGGAGGTTACAGATATGTGGTGGTCGCAGTCAATTATTTCTCCAAGTGGGTGGAGGCTGAACCCTTGGCCAGCATCACCTCCCGAGCAGTACAGCGGTTTTTCCAGAAGAATATCGTGTGTCATTTTGGGTTCCCCCGAGAGATTACTGTCGACAACTGGACCAATTCGTCTCAATGTCTTTTCGGGAATTCTGCGAAGGATTGGGGGCTACCCTCCACTTCGCCTCTGTAGCTCATCCCCAGAGCAACGGAGTTGTTGAGAGGGTTAATGTCGTGATCCTATAGGGGTTACGCCGAAGGCTCAAGCAAGCCACCTCCAGGCAGGACGCGTGGGCAGAGGAGCTTCCGAGCCCCTCCCGGACCTTCACCCGGGAGTAACCTCCCGGGAACCCTGGTAACATTGCATTCAATTCAAGACTTAGAAAAATTTCTAACTCTATTGCATTTCAAAATATCTTTTTACAAGTGTCCGGGGCTTCTTCTATGAAGCTACCGGGATCAAAATCCTAAAAAAGCAAAAGGGTCCTAACTAAGACCCGGGGGGAGGCTCATACTTTTTCATTGATGTCCTCCCCCCGGGGGGCTTCCACCGGTGCCGGGGCCGGGGCATCCGCTGCCGGAGTCGCCGGCGCCGGGAATCTCACCCGGACGATCCGGTCGTAGAAGCCCGCGGCGAGCTGCTCCACCTCCCGACGCGAGGGCTCGAAGAACTCGAGGAAGCTCCGGGGGATGCGGCCCCTGATCGCCCGGGCACCGACCCCCGGTGCTCAACAAGGCCTACCGCGGCCACAACGACCGGGATCGGCCGGCCCCGCGCCCGGGCGTCGGCAGCCTACGGGATGACGGAGACCTGGGCGTTGAGAAAACGCACAGCCTCCGCGAGGGTCGCCGGGGGCACCTCTGAGCTGCTCCCGGAGCCTAGGGTCACGGCAAGGCTCTCGAGGGCCGAGCGGACGGAGCGGCCCTCGTCTGTCACTGCCCGGACGCTGGAGCCCTCGAGCTCCCGGAACGCCTCCTCCCTCGCCTTGGCCTCCCGCCGAAGGCTGCCGTTGACGGTCTCGGAGACGTGGACCAGGGGCCAGACCTGGGCCAACTCCTGGAGGGCTTCGTCGCGCTGCCCCAGGTAAGTCGCGGCTCTGTCCTCCACATCCTTAAGCAGCCGGCCGATCCGCTGCTCATGGCCCCAGGTAATGGCCGCCGCCTGCAAACTCTAGAGTTAGAAAAAATTCAAGTGCAGGGCATGAAAGAAGGCGTTACCAACTCGTGTTACCTGGGACTGGAGAGATTGAAGTGCCTGGAAACGCTCATGGAGCGTCCCCTCCGCAACGAAGGCCTGCACCTTCCGGGTCTGCAGGCCCCCCGTATAGCGGGCGACCTCCCCCGCGGAGAGCAGGGGGTTCTCCCGCCCGGCGCCGGTCCCGTCGCGGCCGGTGAGGGCTCCCCGGACCTGGGCGTCCGGCAGCGTGGTCGGCGTCTTCGTCGCAGAGGAGGTGGCCTCCGTGGAAGTGATCCGGGAGCTCTCGGAAGAGGTCCCCGCCCGGGGAGGGACCATCAGCCCTTACCCCTTCCCGGGCGGGAACGCCCCCGGCGCCTCTACTTCGGGAGGAACCTCAAAGACTGAGGGGCTCCCCTCGGCGAACCTCACCTCCAGCTTCTCCGGCTCCAAGGGGGCCGGGAGTGCTGGGAGGGCCGCTACCGAAGGCGGCGACGGGGCGTAGTTAGCCGAGTCAAACGCCACCCCGCCCATGACCGGTTCCTTCCCCCAGGCCTCAGCATGGCTCTTCGAGGGAGGGGGAGTTACTTCCTTCCAGGCCGGCGTGTGTCGACGTGTCGCGGTAGTGCTATAATCTAGTGAACATAAATAGTGATGTTATGTTATGAGAAGTGCTGCCATGACATGAGATAAGATGTGATGAGGCATGAAAGAAAAAGATTATTTTATAAACATCCATAATTCTTGACTAGTCTAGGTTCATATCAACATTACTATAAGTATCTACTCTTCCCTATGACTTGCTGAGTACGTAAGTACTCACCCTTGCAACTTACAACCCAGAAGATGGAGCGTACCAAGGTCAAGAGGAAGGCATGGAGAACATCTTGGACCAAGAAGAAGGAGAGCCAGAACCACCAAATCCCTGATGTGTTGTTCTGCCGTCAACTTCTTGCTGTGGAAGGGACACCCATCATCCGCTGTGTAGAAGTTTTTATTTTGCTTAAACTAAGCCTTGATGCCGCGAAGGTATTGTAATTTTTTTATGTAATATTAAGGCCAGCAGGCCACACTGCTTAATACTTTGTAAGTTTTTCTGCTACAATGTGAATATACTTCTGTGCTTGACTTATCCTCGGAAGTCAAAGGTATGCTTGTATGGGACTAGCTACAGCAAGCTAGGTGTCCACAGGAGTAGTCGTAGTCCCAGTTTCGAGGCGCGACACAAGCCCGGTCCCGGGGGTCTCGTCCCGGGGCTTCACCGGTGTCACCGCCGGCGTCATCGGCCCGTAGGCTCAGTGCCTCCGGCCGCGTCCTTCCCCCGTTTGTGCGACCCGGGGGTGGGGAGGGGCTTCCTCTCCGGCAACTTCAGCCCGTAGGCCTCAGCCACCAAGTTACGGGGAGGCCCCCCCCCCCACGAGGCACACGACGCGCTTGTGCTCGTCGGCGAAGTGCCTCCCCAGGAGGTTCTCCGCCTTCTCCCGCGCCCTCGGGTACGGCCGGACTACAAAAGGTAAAGAGTTAGTCAAATTTCCAAAAATTTGTAACTGCAATGCATCAGGTAGCCGGGACTTACGTCAGGTCACCGGCTTGACCGGGGGCCGCTGCTCCGGGCCCATGCCGATCCCCCTTCTCCCGCGTGAGAAGGGAGAGATCCTCAGGAGCATCATCTCCTCGGCGGCGTCCCGCATAGAGCGGGTGCTCCGGGAGATGATCACCTTGCCGAGGAGCTCGAGCTCCTCGTCCGTCCACACCGGAGGCTTCGGCGTGGACGACCTGCTGTAAGAGGGGGGCTCCGGGGAGTACGCCACCTCGTCGTCCCGGACCCGGACGTAGAACCACCTCCGGATCCAGTTGCCCCAGTGGTCCCAGGAGGCCGCCGCCGGGTAATCGGCCACCCGGGACGGCAGCATCTGCACCATCACCGAGCCAAAGGGGGACTTGGGTCCACCCTTCACCAGGTGGGAGCTCCTCGCCGCCAGTTCGTAGAAGTACCGGAAGGCGTGTAGGGTGGGCTCCCGCCCCGTCGCCGTCTCGTAGAGCCAGATAAAGAGGCCCATTCGGATGATCGCGTTCGTGGTGAGGTGGTTTAGGGCCACCTCATACTCCTTCAAAAACTCCCGGAGCAAGGGATGCACCGGGAGCCGGAGCCCCGCCTCGAGGAAGGCCTCGAAGGCCACGATCTCTCCGGGCCTGGGGCGGGGGGCTCCGTCCTTCTTCACGGGGACCTGGATGTCCCCGTCCTCAACGACTCCGCGTTCGACCATGGACTCTGCGTCCTCAGTCGTGAACTCGGACACCCAGAGGAAGTCCGGAGCGACCTCCTCCGGGGGTACCTCGGTCGTCTTCGCTCGACCCATCGATGCCATTAGGTTTGTTTTTTCCGGTGGCTAACGTTTCAGGGGGCTACGACTAAATGTCCCGGACGACTGCTACCGGGAGCTAGCTACCGGGAGAGAGCTACCGGGAGAGCTAAATGCGCTAAGGTTCAGAAGTTTGGAATGAACCTCCCGGGCTCCCCAAGGCCCTATTTATAGGGGCGAGCCGTGATCCAAATGAGCGCCACGTGGTCCTCCGCGGAGCAATCTGTGCCGTTGAAGTTCAAACTGTGCGTGGGAAACGAAGGGACTGGCGCCCAAATCGAGGCACTGGTTCGAACCGCGAGCGCATTTATGGCGAAGCGGCGCGGTCATAAGCGCGAGGCACGGGATCCGAAGGGTCACGGCTCCTGTGGCTTGGTCCGGAGATTTTCCCGGTAACATGTACCATTCCCATCGGGGACGCGAGCATCGTCCCCGGGGGGCATGGCGGGCTGCTGTTGGGGGAAATCTCCGCGAGGCTAAGTCCAGGTAAGTTGCGTCACATTTGCCTGGGGACGTGGCCTACGGTGCCTGCCTTGGGCGCCGCCTTTTGGCTTCCGGGACCTGGCCTCCGGCGCCGGTCCCGGGCGTCGTCTTTTGGCTTCCGGGACCTGGCCTCCGGTGCCTGCCCCCGCCGCCGCCTTTTGGCTTCCGGGACCTGGCCTCCGACGCCGGTCCCGGGCACCGCCATTTGCCCAGGGACGTGGCCTCCGGTGCCTGCCCCGGGCGCCGCCATTTGGCTCCCAGGACCTAACCTCCGAGGCCGGTCCCGGGCGCCGCCTTTGGCCCGGGGACCCAGCCTCCGGTGCATGCCCCGGGCCTCATCGCCCGTCTAAAGGTAAAGTCTCTGGTTGTTGGTCACGTGCAGGTCACGCGAGGAGCGCCTCGGGAATCAGCGACCACCTGTCAAGCATCCAAAGCGCTTGACCGGGAGAAGGACGTTGCTACCCCTCAATCCGACGGTCGCGTCCGGGGTAGTTTAGTATTTTTTGCTTCTTTTTGGGGCTATAAATAGCCCTTGTACCCCTCTGTTGTAAGACAAGTGATTCATTATTGGAATAGCCAAAACTCACAGGTGTGCTCCGGAAGCCTCTCCCCCGGGAGAGCCTCCCCATCCGACTCCGGTCGGGAGCACGCCGACAGGACTAGGGCCCCCACCAGGACCCGAACCTGTATAAATCCTCATGTCAATTCTTGTGTTTGTCCGGCGGGGGAGGACCAGTCGCCCGGTCAGCCCGCGTCGCGTTTTCTTCGCTTGGATCGTTCAGAAAACCTGCCGGGGTATTCGCATTACCACGACATATTTCTTTTGAAAATTTCTCTCAGCATGGTGCTAAGTGTTCTATTCATCACTTCTATTTGCCCATCAGTTTGTGGGTGACAAATCGTTCTAAACAACAGCTTGTTCCCAATTTTCTCCACAAAGTCCACCAAAAGTGGCTAAGGAACTTAGTGTCTCTATCTAAAATAATGGTCCTTGGAACACCATGAATTCTCACGAGCTCCCCTTTATCCATTAGTTCTTGCACTGGGTGCTGAATTTCTTTTGTCTGCTCCAGTTGGTACGGTAGGGAGGATGGTTGGGGAGTGAAGCTCCAGGGATGAAGTCAATTTGATGCTCAATGTCATGCATGGGAGGTAGGCCAGCATGTATATCCTTTCGAAACACGTCCTTGGATGCCTGCAAAAAACTAGAAACAGCACTAGGAAGAGAGGTTAAGTCGTTAGTCGACAGCAAGGCATCTTTTCACAAAAGTACAGAATGCATTAAATCTGGGTTATTGCTCAGTTCTCTCAGATCAGATTTGGTGGCTAATATTACTACCTTCTCTCCCTCACTTTTTATTTTGCCTCTCAAATTATTCTTGTGGCTCTCACTCACCAATTTTTGGATATCACGCAAATTTCTTTTCGCTCTATCCTTTCCATCATTCAGTCTCTGCATATTATCAGCTAAAATCTGATTTGGAGGCATTGGTTGAAATGCAATATATTTGCCCTTCCACATGAGGATATAAGTGTTGGCACGACCATCATAACGCATTGATCGATCAAATTGCCACGGCCTTCCCAATATCAAGTGACACACCGTCATTGGCACCACATCGCATTCCACGGTGTCTACATAATCCCCAATTTGGAATTCCACCTTAACCATGTACTGCATTTTGAAATCCCCACAATCACTTAACCATTTCACATGATATGGATGTGGGTGTTGTGGTATTACGAATACCCCGGCAGGTTTTGTTGAAGTCCCTAGCGAAGAAAAGACGACGCGAGCTGATCACATGACTGGTCCTCTCTCGTCAGGCAAATGCAGCAAATGACACGAAGGTTTATACAGGTTCAGGCCTCAGTGGAGGCCCTAGTCCTGTCGACGTGCTCCCAACTGGAGTTGGCTAGGGGAGCTCTCTCGGGGAGAGGTGGCTCCAAAGCACGCCAATTTGATTGTCTATTAGAGTAAAAATGAGTTGCCCCCTCCTTACATGAGGGGTTAGAAGGGCTTATATAGGCCAAAAAGATGCAAAAAGACTAAACTACTCCATTCGCGACCGTTGGATCGAGGGGCACTAGCGTCCTTCTTCTGGTCAGGAAGCTTATAAGCTTGACAGGTGTCCCCGCCAATCCCCGAGGCGCTTCTCGCATGATCCTCACGTGACCCGGAACCGGGGGCCCATGTCTTCGAGAGAATGGCAGCACCCGGGACAAGCCACCGGCGGGCCTTGTCCCCGGGCAAATAGCGGCGCCCGGGACAAGCCACCGGCAGGCCTTGTCCCTAGGCAAATGGCGGTGCCCGGAACAAGCCACCGGGGGGCCTCGTCCCCGGTCGAATGGACCTGCCCAGGACAAGTCACCGGGGGGGGGCCATGTCCCCGGGCAAATGGCGACACTCGGGACAAGCCACCGGGGGTCTTGTCCCCGGGCAAATGCCGGCGCCTGGGACAAGCCACCAGGGGGCCTTGTCCCCAGGCCAAAGGCGGTGCACATGACAAGCCACCAGGGGGTGCCTTGTCCCCGGGCAAATGGTGGCGCCCGGGACAAGCCACCTGGGGGGCCTTGTCCCCGGGCGAATGGCGGCGTCCGGAGAAGGCCCCGGGCAAATGACGGTGCCCGGGACTAGCCACCGGGGGGCCTTGCCTCTTACCTGGACTCGAACAGCGTCCCCGGAGGGCACGGAGGGGATGGTTCGTGTTACCGGGAACATCTCCTCTGGGGCAGATTTCCGGCACTCTGATGCTTCGATCTTCGTGTCAAGCATTTTTGGCGGAGCCGTCGTTCATTAAGGCCCCCAGTCTCGATTGCAGCGCGCCGTTCGGCCATAATGGCTGCATGCGGTTCGAACCGATGACGCGTTGTTTCGCGCACCCGTCCCTTCGAATCTCGTGCTCTATTTGAATTGAGCGGCATGGATGCGCCGCGAGGAGCCACGTGGCACCCACCGGGGCCATATTCGAGCCCTATAAATAGGACCTTCAGGGGCCCGGAGGAGTCATTCGAACCTTCAATCCTCAAACACTACCGGTGCCCTAAGCTCTCCCAGTAGCTTTCTCCCGGAAGCCTAGTCTCCGAAAACTCAAGCCCGTCCCCTTAGAGCCTAAGCCACCGGGGAAAACAATGGGTCCCAAGGGTCGCGCTAAGGCCACCGAGGTGCCACTGGAGGAAGTCACCGCGGACTTCCTCTGGGCCTCCGAGTTCACATCGGGGGACTTAGAGTCCCTCGTGGTCCGGGGGGTTGTTTCGGACGAGGATATCTGGATCCCCTCCAAGAAGGATGGTGCCCCCCGCCCTAGGCCCGGAGAAGTGGTGGTCTTCGAGGCTTTTCTCGAGGCCGGACTCCAGCTCCCGGTGCACTCGTTGCTCCGGGAGTTCCTCCGGGAGTATCGGGTGGCGCTCAACCACCTCACGCCGAACGCCTTCGTCCAGATGGGTATCTTTATCTGGCTGTTCGAGACAGGCACCGGACGGGAGAAGACGCTCCGGCTGTTCCGATACTTGTATGAGCCAACGGCGAGGAGCTCCCATCTGGTGAAGGGAGGGCCGAAGTCCCCATTCGGCTCGGTCATGATCCAGCTCCTGCCATCACGGGTGCCAGAGTACCCGATGGCGGCTTCCCGGGACCACTGGGGGGACTGGGTCCGGAGGTGGTTCTACCTCCGGGTCTGACATGCCGAGGTGACCAACTCACCGGAGCCCCCCTCCTACAGCCGATCGTCTACCCCCAAGCCCCCGGTGCGAACCGAGGAGGAGCTGAAGCTCCTCAGCAAAGTGGTGGGCTCCCGGTGCGTCCGTTCCATGAGGGACGTCGCCGAGGAGCTGACACTACTAAAGATTTCCCCCTTCTCGCACGGGAGGAGGGGGATCGGGATGTGCCCGACGCAGCGGCCCCCGCAAAAGCTGGTGACTCGATGTAAGTTCCCGGCTACTTTGTTCGCTTTTTTGTTGATTTTTCTAACTCTTTGCTTTTGTAGTCCAGCCGTATTCGGCCGCCTGGGAGAAGGTGGAAAACATCCTCAGGTGGTACTACGCCGATGAGCACGAGCTCATCGTGCGCATCATCGGGGAGGGTCCTCCGCGAAACTTGGTGGCTGAGGCCTTTGGGCAGAGGCCACCGGACAGGACGCCTCTCCCCACCCTCGGCTCTCACAAGCGGTGGAAGGAGGTCGTCGGGGGTTCTGAGCTGAAGCGTGCCAAGGCTCAAAAGGCCCATGGTCCGGCAACGACACCGGGTTCCACACCCGTGAAGGCCTGGGATGCTGCCCACGGATCTGGGCGTGTGCGGGCACCTTCTCGGCCCGAAGTGATGCCGCCCCTCCCAGAGAACTTCGGGGGGGCGGTGGATGCGTAGAAGATTGCGCGCCTCCCCGAGGCCTCCGGAGAGGCTCAGGGGAAGGAGCCGGCCGACGACGGGGGGGCATCCGACTCGGCGAATTATGCCCCCTCGCTGCCCTCGGTGATCGCTCTTCTGGTGGCTCCGGCGCACGCGGAGCCGGGGAGACCGGAGGTCCGTTTCACGGAGGCTTCCCCTCCGCGCGTCGAGTGGCCGGTAGATGAGGGGGGAGCCCCTCGGTCTATGAGGTCCCCACGGCGACGGAGGTCCCGAGGGCCCCTCGGCCCAAAAAGGGGAAAGGGCTCCTCATCCCCACCCCGGGGTGGAACCCCCTCGAAGAGCTCGTCGGTTTCTTCTTCGAACACCACCTCGGTGGCGAGGACTCCGGCCACCGCCACTACGGTCCACATCACCCCCGCGACCTTCGTGAGGGGGCCCGCTGGTGCTGATGGTTCCGGAGTTGCTAGGAGGGAGAACCCCATGCTGTCCGCGGGGGAGGTCTTCCGGTTCGCGGAGGGGCTCCAGACCCAGAAGGTTCAGGACTACGTCTCGCAAGGGATGCTGCGTGAACATTGTGGGGAGCTGCAGTCACTACACATTCAGGTTCGTTCTCGAACCGGTGGTTTGTTTTTTACCGGATTCCAACTCAGGTTTTGACTAACTTTCGCGTTCGTAGGGGGCGGCCATTGCATGGGTCATGGAGGCGCGCATTGACACGGCGCTAAAGGAAGCGGAGGGGAAAGCCGCCGCCTTTTTGGAGGAGCGGGACGGTGCACTCTGGGAGTTGGCCCGAGTTCGGGCCCAACTCCGCGCCTCCGAGAACGCCAACGACCGGCTCCGAAGGGAGGCGAGCGCTAAGGAGGATGCCCTCTGGCAGCACGGGGGCTCCAGTGCTCGGGCGGTGACGGACGCTGGTTGCTCCGTCCGCTTGGCCCTCGAAGGGCTCGGGGTGAGCCTTGGCCTGGGGGGCAGCTGTCAGGCGGCGCCAGCGACTGCTCGTGGAGGCTGTGTGTTTTCTTAACGCACAAGTCTCCGTCATCCTGGAGGCCGCCGATGCCCGAGCGCGGCGCAGGGCGATCCCGGTGGTGGCTGTCGCGGTAGGGCTTGTGGAACACTGGGGGTCGGCACCCGGGCGATCGGGGGTCGAATCCCTTGAGGTTTCCCAAGTTCTTTGAGCCGCTCCGGTGAGAAGTGGAGCAGCTCGGCGGTGGCTCCTACGACCGGATCATTCGTGTACGATTCCCGGTGTCGGTGCCTCTGAGGGTGCACACTACGGCTCCGGCAACAGCCTCCCGGTGGGAGGACACCAATGAACAAGTATGAGCCTCCCCCTCGAGCCTTTAGATAAGTCCCCCTTTTTTGTTTTAGGATTTTTGCTCCCGGTTGCTTCTTGGAAGAAGCCTTGGAAATTTGTACAAAAACAATTTGAAGCAATATAATGAATTTTGCTAAGTCTTTTGAATTGGATTTACCAGGCGCCCCGGAAGGTTACTCCCGGGCAAGAACCCCCGAGGTTTGAGCACAACCTTAGGGACGCCACATGCTGTGGGGAGCCTCTGCTGAGGTGGGGCCCCCGGTCCCCGACGAGTGTCACCCGGGGGATGCCCAGGCCGCCTTCATCTTGTTAAGTCTCCTCTCCGGGGGACATGGTAGGGCGTTTCCCGGGAGTCAATCCGGTTGCGGGTAACCCGAGCTCTTAATACTTCGGCTTTTTTCCTGCACTTGAGATTTTTCTAACTCTTTATGTATTTTGTAGGTAGCGACTGTTACCTGGGGCCTTGAGCAGCGGGTCACCCGGCTGCTCAAGGAGGCGGAGAGCCGGGCCGCGGCTTGCGTGGAGCAGCGGGAGGCGGCCCTCCGGGAGCGGGACGAAGCTCTGGATGAGCTGTCCCGGGCCCGGGCCCAGGTGCACCTTTCGGAGGGCGCCTACATCCGCATCCGAGAGGAGGCCAAGGTGAGGGAGAAGGCGCTCCGGGAGCTCGAGAGCTCCAGCTTCCGGGCGCTGTCGGACGCGGGCCGCTCCGTCCGCTCGGCCTTGGAAAGCCTTGGAGTTAGCCTGGGCTCCGGGAGCGGCCCGGAGGTGCCCCCGGCGACCCTCGCGAAGGCTGTGCGTTTTCTTAACGCACAAGTATCCGCCATCCCGGAGGCTGCGGACGTCCGGGCGCGGGGCCGGGCGATCCCCGTCATCGCGGCCGCCGCGGGGCTCGTTGACTACCGGGGGGTCGGCGCCCGGGCGATCGGGGGGCCCATCCCCCGGGGCTTCCCGGAGGCCTTCGAGCCAACGCGCCGGGAGGTGGAGTTGCTGGCAGAGGGATTCTACTACCGGATCATCCGGACGAGGTTCCCGACACCGGCGCCTCCGGCCGCGGATGCCCCTGCCCCGGACTCGGAGGAAGCTCCCCGGGGGGAGGACCCCAATGCTAAAGTATGAGCCTCCCCCCGGGTCTTTAGCTAGGACCCCTTTTTATTTTTGTTAGACATTTTGATTCCGGTAGCTTCTTAGGAGAAGCCCCGGGCACTTGTACGAAAACACTTCGCAATGAAATATATTTGAAATTTTTCTAAGTCTGCAATGAAATGTTACCAGGGTACCCGGGGGTTTATTCCCGGGCAACGGTCCGGGAGAGGCTCTCCGGGGGACGCCCGAGCGGCTTTGATTTTGCTGAGCCTTGTCTCTGGGGAGCGCGACGGGGGTACTGCCCGGGAGCCTGTCCGGTTGAGGTGGCGCCCGGAGTGGCACTTGGACAATTTTGTCAAAAGCCGTGCCGAACTATCTCCCCCGCGTCCGGAGGCCCGAGTGGTACCACCCCTCCGGATACTTCCACCGGCGAGGTACGAGTTTTGGCCCGAAGATGTGCTTCGGGACTCGCAGCGTCGCGTGCGGGCCCTGTACCGGGACTTGCCCCGGGAGCTGAGGGAGCGCCTCCGGGAGCTTTAGGGGTAGCAGCCTTAGGCTTGTGAGAAATCCCCCGGGTTAGGACCCGGGTTGTATCTTTCCTGAAGCCCACCGGAGGGGGAGCGTGTCCTCCGGGTTTCCCGATAAATAAAGCTCCTTTCTGTTGATTGCTTTGTCTTATTTTTTCTTCTTGTATGGTCTGTGGGGCTCATCTTCAAAAGAATGAGCTATGTTTGTTCGTGGGTGACCCGGGGGCCCCCTGTCCCCCCCCCCGCCCACAGCGGGCCGGAGGAGGCCTCCGCGCGCTGTGGGGGTAATAGGGTCCCCGGGGGGAGCATAACCTGTAGGAGAAATATTTTCTAAGTTAGAAAATTGTAAAAACAGGGTTTTTGAGGGAGGGACCTTCCGGGGTGCCCGGGGGCACCGGGAGAGGTTCATCCGGCCGCCGGGAGAGCGGGGAACCGGGAACAAGGCGCGGAAGGGGCTCATGAAAAGCTAATAAGACCTCCGGAGGGGAGCTTCCCGGGAGACTTCGTCCGGTCGCCGTGAGCGGGGAACCGGGAATAATGTCTCCAGGGGAAAATATATCTGAGAAATCCATATCTTCGTAAAGCAATTGTCCGGTCGTGGAATTACGGATACCCCGGCAGGTTCGGACGTGCGCAGCACTACAGCGGCGCGAGCAGACCGAGTTACGGGTCTCCTCCCGCCGGGCAACACAGAAAATGACAGAGGTTTATACAGGTTCGGGTCCCAGTGGGGGCCCTAGTCCTGTTGGCTCTCTCCGGACGCGAGTCCGCTGGGGAGGTGAGCTCTCGGGGAGAGGTCTCCAAGAGAGCCGGGAATTGTGTTTATATGAAATGAATTGGAATCCCTGAAAAAGGGTACAAGAGGGGTTTATATAGCCCCTAAGAAATACAAAAGACAAAAATGTCCTCGCTGCGGCCGTCGGATGGAAGGGCGAAGACGTCTTTTGGCTTGACGGACGACCTGGATGCTTGACACGTGGCGCCAAGGGCCTCCTAGAGGCCCCACGGTCAACAACAGTTCTTCATGGGCCCGGGCTCCCCAGAACCCTCCGGGGCTCCGGGGACCTCCCGGATCTCACTGGGTGTCACCGGGGTCCCGGGGACCCTCCGGGTGTCACCGGGAGTTACCGGGGTCCCGGAGACCCTCCGGGAGTCACCGGGTGTCATCGGGGGCCGGGGACTCTCCGGGTCTCACCGGGGTCCCGGAGACCCTCCGGGGGTCACCGGGGGCCGGGGACGCTCCGGGTCTCACCGGGAGTTACCGGGGTCCCGGAGACCCTCCGGGTGTCACCGGGGGCCCGGGGACCCTCCGGGTCTCACCGGGTGTCATCGGGGGCCGGGGACTCTTCGGGTCTCACCGGGAGTCACCGGGGTCCCGGAGACCCTCCGGGTGTCACCGGGTGTCACCGGGGTCCCGGAGACCCTCCGGGTGTCACCGGGGGCCCGGGGACCCTCTGGGTCTTACCGGGAGTTACCGGGGTCCCGGAGACCCTCCGGGTGTCACCGGGTGTCACCGGGGTCCCAGAGACCCTCCGGGTGTCACCGGGGGCCCGGGGACCCTCCGGGTCTCACCGGGAGTTACCGGGGTCCCGGAGACCTTCCGGGCCCCACCAAGGGCCCGATGCCTTCGGGTCTCACCGGGTTCCACCGTGGCCACCTTGGGACTACGTGGGACCGCTGGGGATTCCCCCAACAGCAGCCCCCCAACCCCTCGGGGGCACTTGGTGCCTTCGACGGGTATGTGAACCTCCCTTGCAACGCTTCGTATCCCGCGAAGTCCCACGCGCCCCGTGGCGCTTCGGCTCCTGAACCGTTTCTCCGCGGGACGCGTCTAATCGCGGACCGATGCATCGCCCCGATGCGCCCGCGTTCTCGTCGCTTCGTTCCGCGCGCGACGGTTCGACTCCGCGGCTCTGATGGCTTTGTGGACACGTGTCGGGCATCCGGGCCCCCTCGCTCACCTATAAATAGGTGAGGGGGCCCTCCACTTGAGCACGTTCACAAGCCCTCAAACTCCCACTAACCATAGTTCTCCCGGTGACTTCCGGTAGTTTTCGGTGACTTTGCCCGGTGGTTTCCGGTAGCCTCCGGTGACTTCGCCCGGTGATTTCCGGTAGTTTCCGGTGGCTTCCGGAGACTTCGCCCGGAGACACCCGGTAGTTCCCGCTGACATTTCTGCCCGAAGGCGTCCGGTGGTTTCCGGTAGTTCCCGGTAGCCCCCGGTAATTCCCGGTAGGTTCAGGTGATTTCCGGTGACTTCCGGTAATCTCCGGCAGTTTTTGGCGATTTCTGCAATTTGCTCGTGATGGCGCCAAGGAGCCGCGCCAAGGTCTCCGAGTTGCCTGCGGAGGAGTTGACCTCCGATTTCCTTGGGGCCACCGAGTTCTCCTCGGGGGCCCTTGAGGCCTTCTTGGAGCGCGGCTACTTCCAGGCGGGGGATATCAGGATCCCCGGCCCGGCGGAGCAGGTGCCGAGCCCCCGGGACGGGGAGGTGGTGGCCTTTGAGGCGTTCGTGGAGGTCGGCCTTCGGCTTCCCGTGCACCCGCTGCTCCGCGACTTCCTGCAGTTGTACGGACTCGCGCTCAACCACCTCACCCCGAACACCCTCGTCCGGATGGGGGTGTTCATATGGTTGTGCGAGACGACCGCAGTGACGCCCAACATGCGGCTCCTGCGGTACTTCTACGAGCCGGCGGCGAGGGGCCCGGTAGTGAGGAGAGGCGGCCCTAGATCGGCCTTCGGCTCCATCATGATCCAGCTGACTCCGGGCCGCGCCGACGAGTACCTGGTGGCGGCCTCCCGGGACCATTGGGGGGACTGGCTCCGGCATTGGTTCTACCTCCGGGTAGGGGACCCGGGGGTGACCTATTCCCGGGAGCCGTCCACGTACTCGAGGTCTAGCGCTCCGGTGGCCCTCGAGTGGACCGAGGCGGAGATGAACCTCCTCACCGTGATGGCGGAGGTTCGATTCCGGCGGTCTATGCGGGACCTCGCGGAGGAGATGGCCCTTCTCCGGGTGGCGCCGTTCCAGACCCGCCGAGGGAGGGGGATGTCGCCGGCGCACAGACCACCCTGGATGGCGGAGGCGAACTGTAAGTATTCAGATTCCTTCTTCCCGCTAGGGGGTTCTCCCTAACACTTGCTTCCTTTTTCTTGCTCTCAGTTAGGTCCTATGGTTGGGCCAAGGAGGTCGCGGCGAACCTCGTCGGCCGATACTACGAGGACGAGCACGAGAGGGTGCTGCGGGCTATCGGGGAGGGCCCTCCCCGAAACGTCGTCGCGGCGGCGTTCGGGCTGAGGCTCCCAGCCCGGGCCCCTCTGCCTACCCCTGCTTCACGCAAGCGGGGGAAGGAGGCCGCCGGCGGGCCGTCGAAGCGGTCCCGTCCGTCTGGCAGCCCCGCGGGGTCCCGACCCCGGAGGAGCCCGGCGAGGCCCCGGTCTTCTCCACCGCCTTCTCCCGCGAAGGAGGCTGCGGCGGCAGTTGCCGGGCCATCTGCCGCCGCTCTCGACACCTCGGGCGGGCCGGATCCGATGGGCGGCGTCCCAGCCGGGGAGGATCAGGGCTCGGACTCGGAGATGTACGCCCCGAGCCCTTCGCCGCCTCCGGCCCCCGCGAGGCCCCGGCCGCAGCCCTTGTCCAGCGAGGTCTCCGTCCTGTTCCGGATGCCGGGCGGCCTTCCGATGGCCTCGATTCTGGCCCCAGAGACGGGTTCATCGGCGGTTCGGCCCGCGACGGCGGCGCTCCCTGTACCCGGGAGGGGTAAGGGCCTGTTCGTTCGCCCCGGGGTTCCGGCGCCGACGGATCAGGCCTCCGGCTCTTCCGACGACGGAACTTCGGAGGATGCTCTGCCCGGGGGGGAGGCCTCCCGAGGGAGTGATCCAGGGGGCGACGAGGGCGACGTCGACGCAGTCATCGCCTCCGGGCTTCGGGTAAGTTACTTGAGCCCTATGCTTTTTTGTTGATTGCATCCTGGTAACGGTTTCTCTGCAGACGGTCCCCTTAGCCCGGGGCTTTAGGACCCGGCTCGCTACGCGCCTCCGTGCTGCCGAGGACATAGCGGCCTTCGAGCGCGCTGGGAAGGAGAAGGCGCTCAGGGAGCTGGCCGCGGTGCAGGCTCGTCTCGCCGCCGCCGAGGATGCGGCTTCCCGGCTACAGGGGGAGTTGCAGGCGGAGCGAGAGGCCGCAGCCTCGGGCGTCCAGGCCGTGGTCGCGGGGGGCCGGGCGATCCGCACCACCCTCGAGGGGCTCGGGATCGAGCTTGGTCAGGGGGCCAGCCCTGACCCGGCTCCAACATCGGTCGGGGAGGCCGCGCACTTTCATGGTGCGCAGGTCGCCCTGATCCCAGTTGCCGCGGAGGCGCGGGCGCGCGGGCTCACCGTCCCGGTGATTGCCTTGGCGGCGGCCCTCGTCGAGCACCGCGGGGAGGGCGCTCGAGTTATCGGGGATCTGGTCCCCCGGAGCTTCCCCGCCTTCTTCGACCCTCGGCGGCCTGGGCTAGAGCAGTCCGCCGAGGTTCTCTTCGACCGCATCACTGGCGCCATGGAGACGGGCGACCGGCGCCCGGGCCAGGGCGCATCGGCCAGCACTGACGTCCCCCCGGGGGGGAACAAGGACGGGCAAGTATGAGCTCCTCCCCCCCCCGGTTAGACTAGGTTTCTTTTTTTTTTAGGCTTTTTGCTCCGGATGGCTTCTTTAGAGAGAGCCCCGGGAACTTGTAAATACCTTTTGACTGAAATAAAGTAGTTCTTTCGTTAAATGTGTTCAATTTGTCAGCAGGTATCTTTGGGCGTCGCTTTTCCAGGGCTTTATTGCCCTGAAGACCATCTTTTGGAGAGTGCTCGAGGGTCGCCCGGGGGGTCTAGCCCAGGCGGTGCCCGGGCGGCCTTGATCTTACTAAGTCTGGCAGCCGGGGGAGCATCCTCCGGGCTGGACTCCGAGTTTGCACATGACGACTTTGCGAAGGAAAGTGCCTCCGGGGAGCCAGCCCTTCTGCGTTGGCTCCCGGAGTGGCACTTAGGAAACTTCGACGATTGTCGCGCTGAGTTGCCTCCTCCGAGGTTGGGGGCTTTGAAAGTCCCCCCGCTCAGGATACTCCCCCCGGCCGGCTACGAATGTTGGCCAGAGGATCTCCTTCGGCGGGCTCTTCGGCGTATGAGGAGTTTGTACAAGGACCTCTCCCGGGAGATCTCAGAGGGTCTCCGGGATTATTAGTTGTAGTTGCTTGTTGGGAATCATTCCCATACTCGCGCGCTCGGGTTTTGCCCGGAGGGTGCTTTAACGGGGGGGGGGGGGTTGTTCCCTAGTGTGATGTATCAATTAAGACCGTAGATTTGTTTGTTCGTCGTGCCTTTGCTTCAGAAACTTTGAAGCCTTTCGCATAAAGCCGTTCTTTTTCTGTTCGGGTCCAGGGTTTTCCTCCCCCCCCCCCACAGCGGGGTGCAGCTCAGCTCCGCGCGCTGTGGGTAAGGAGTGAATGGGCCTGGACTGCATGGGGTGCTTAGTTTGCGTAGTCCCTCGTCGGGTCCCGGAGGTTGGCGGGGGTGTCTACCGGAAACCTTCGCGGTTCCCCGGCGGGACTTTCAGGGGTTTACGGATGGTGCGTGACCGAGGAGGGGCTATGCTTTGAGAGCAAACTCCGAAAGCCGAGTTCTCTGTGTGCCGCGGAAGGCAACGTATATTCCTTTAGGAGGGTTTCGTAACCCGGTAGCGGGTGTAGAGTGTTCGAGGGGGGACTAATCTCTCGAAGTGACTCGTTACCGCAGTTTGTGAAAACTGGGTTGCCGCTTACCCCCCTCAGTCCACGAGGGGTTACCGTAAGCCGCCCAATGGGAGCTGTGCTCCCGTCGTAGGGACTTTAGGCTGCAGTAGCCCACTTCCTCACGAAGAGGGCATCCTCACGGAGAGGGGATTTTTATAGAGGAGAAAAACTCCTGTAAAAGAATTCCAGCGGTGAAGTAGAAAAAAACCATTCAATTTAATGAAGAGGTAAAAATTCCAGAGTTCAGCACAAAATCCACTTGTATTAACATGCGATGAGATACAACGCCTCCCCCCGCGAAGGCGCGGCCGGGGAGGGAATTGAGTACATAAGCCTCCCCCCGCAGAAGCGCGGCGGAGGAGGTTGCGAGCCCGGAGGCTAAACATAGAACTTGCGGAGCAAGGTTATATTCCAGGTGTGCGTGAGCTCTTGGTCTTCAAGTGTAGAGAGCTTGTAGGCTCCCGAGCCTAGGACTGCGGAGATCCTGTATGGGCCCTCCCACTTGGGGGATAGTTTGCCCTGGGCTTGGGGGTCTGTCACGCGCTTGAGGACCAGATCCCCAAGGCGGAAAGCCCTTTCGCGCACGCGCTGGTTGTACGCGCGTGCCATCTCGCGCTCGTAGATGGTGTGGTGGAGAAGCGCTCGGTCGCGTTCTTCTTCGACGAGGTCGACCTCCAACCGTTGATTATCCTCGTTGGTTTGATGCGCCGCGGTCGGAGCTCCGTCGAGGAGCTCGACCCGCAGCGATCGAAAACTAATCTCCGAGGGGAGAACTGCTTCGGCCCCATAGACGAGCGAGAAAGGCGTTCGCCCTGTTGCTCGGCTAGGGGTCGTGCGCATGGAGCAGAGGATGCTTGGAAGCTCTTCTGCCCACGCGCCTCGTCTGGAGGCGGTCTGTTCAAGCCGTCGGCGCAGGCCTTGCAGGATCATGCCGTTGACTCTCTCAACGGCCCCATTGCTTTGGGGATGTGCCACGGAGGCAAAATGGAGGGTAGTGCCTAAACCTTCGCAGAATTCCCGGAAATATGCCGAGTCGAACTGGGTCCCATTGTCGACGGTGATTTCTTGGGGGACCCCGAAGCGACATACGACATTTTTCCAGAAAAACTGTTGCACCGCGCGGGAAGTGATGCTGGCCAAGGGCTCAGCTTCCACCCACTTGGAGAAGTAATCCACGGCGACCACCGCGTACTTGTAGCCCCCAGGTGCCGGGGGGAAGGGACCAAGGAGATCCATCCCCCAGCGCGCGAAGGGCCAAGTAACAGGGATAGTTTGCAATATCGCGGAGGGGAGCCTGGTGCCCGTTGCCATCTTTTGGCAGGCCTCGCACGGGGAGATTAGATCCCGCGCGTCGCGAACCAACGTGGGCCAGTAAAATCCTTGGCGAAGGGCCTTCGCCGCGACCGCCCGCGGAGCCACGTGGGATCCGCAGCTCCCCGAGTGTATGTCCTCGAGGAGCCGGAGTCCGTCGGCCCGCGGGAGGCAGCGAAGAAGGGCGGAAGCCCCCTGCTTGTAAAGCTTCCTGTCCAGCAGGATGTACGCCCTGGCTTTAGCGCGGAGACGCTTCACCTCAACGTCACTGGAAGGTTCCCCCTCGTCCCTTATGCAGGAGATGAGGGGATCCATCCACGAGGCAGCCCGAGTGACCTCGGAAACCTCCGTGACGCGAACCTCAGGATTCGCGTCCGGGAGGGTTATCGAGGGTCTTGTGATGATTTCCAGAAAGGCGCCCTTGGGAAGAGGTTCCCGGGCGCTGGCCGCCCGGGCCAACGCGTCGGCCCGGTTATTATCCCGTCGGGGGATGTACCGGGCCTCCAAGCCTTCGAAGTGTCTCTCCATCTTTCGCACTTCGCCCAAGTATAGACTCAGGTTCGCATCGTGGCACAAGTAGGACTTGTCCATTTGGTTGACCACCAGCTGGGAGTCCCCTTTCACTAGGAGGCGGCGGATTCCCAGGGAGCGCGCGAGGCACAATCCCAGGAGGAGGGCCTTGTACTCGGCGACATTGTTTGTAGCCGGGAACTCGAGTCTGGCGGCGTATTCCAGCATCTCCCCTCCGGGACTCCGGAGAACCACCCCCGTGCCGGCCCCGGCAAGGCACAAGGAGCCATCGAACATGAGTGTCCAATGGTCCTGGCACCGGGGAGGGGCGAGGGGAGTCCCTTCGTCTGCTTCGGCGGTCGGGGTCCATTCTGCCACGAAGTCAGCGAGGACTTGTGACTTGATGGCGGAGCGGCCCGTGAAGGTGAGGGAGAAAGGAGCGAGCTCGGCTCCCCACTTGCCAATCCGGCCGGTGGCCTCCTTGTTTCGCACTACTTCTCCCAGCGGGAGAGATGACGGGACCGTGATTGGGTGCCCGAGGAAGTAGTGGCGGAGCTTTCGCGACGCCATGAGGAGGGCGTAGCACAGCTTCTCCACCTTAGTGTACCGCATCTTAGCCCCTTGAAGGGCCTCGCTGACGTAGTACACAGGACGTTGTTGTCCATCCTGGTCTTTCACGAGCACCGCGCTCACTGCGACGGGGGTCGTGGCGAGGTATAGTAGCAGGGGTTCCCCCGGGGACGGGCTCACGAGCATCGGAGGGCTCGCGAGGTACTTTTTTAGCGCGTCGAACGCCGTCTGGGCCTCGGGAGTCCACCTGAACCCCTCGAGATCTCGAAGGATTTTGAAGAACTGGAGCCCGCGTTCTCCTGACCGCGAGACGAAACGACCCAACGCGGCCAGGCGGCCTGCAAGCCTCTGCACATCTTTGACGGAATGTGGGGGAGGCATGTCCAGCAGGGCCCGAATTTTTTCGGGATTCGCCTCAATGCCCCGCTGGGACACCAAGAAGCCAAGCAGCCTCCCGCCGCGTACGCCGAAAGCGCATTTTTCCGGGTTGAGCTTCAACCCGTACTTGCGGAGGCTGCAAAAGGTCTCCGCCAAGTCGTCGATGTGTGCGGCCGTACGGAGGCTTTTGACGACCGCATCGTCAACGTAGACCTCGACATTGCGGCCGATTTGATCCTTCAGGACCAGCGTCATGAGACGCTGGAAGGTTGCCCCGGCGTTCTTCAACCCGAAGGGCATGTGGAGATAGCAGAAGGTGCCGAGGGAAGTTAGAAAACTCGTCTTTTCCTCGTCCTCTGCAGCCATTCGAACCTGATGGTATCCCGAATACGCATCGAGGAAGCTCATCAGTTCGCACCCCGCGGTCGAATCGACCAGTTGGTCTATCCGCGGGAGTGGATAGTTATCTTTTGGGCAAGCGCGGTTGAGATCAGTGAAATCCACGCACATCCTCCACTTGCCACTTGATTTCTTCACGGGGACGGGGTTTGCCAACCATTCGGGGTGGAGGACCTCTCGCACGAACCCCACCTCTAGAAGCTTGGAGACCTCTACCTTGATGGCGTCTTGGCGCTCGAGAGATAACTTCCTCAACTTTTGCTTGACCGGGGAGCGGCCGGGGATCACAGCGAGCTTATGCTCAATGATGTCCCGGGCGACGCCTTGCATGTCCGAGGGTTCCCATGCGAAAACGTCTGAGTTTTCGCGAAGGAAGACCGCGAGCCGCTTGGCGTGCTCCTCGGTTAGGTCTGCTCCGATCCTGACGGTTCTCTCTTCACCTCCCGCGGACAGTCGGACTTTCTAAAGGTTTCCCTCGGGGCGTGGCCTCGGAAATGGCCTCCCGAGGGGAACGGCCGGGGCTGCATGAGATTCAGGGGGAGGTCCCCCCCGGGGTCTTGATCACGTTGATGTTCCCGACGGCGGCGGTGGCACGTTCGTAAAGAGCGCGGGCCACGTTCTGATCGCCTCGAACGGTGATTGCGCCGTGAGGCCCAGGGATTTTCACGCAGAGATAATTCTGGTGAATCGCCGCCCCCAGGTGGTTGATCGTAGTCCTCCCCATAATAGCGTTGTATGAAGAGGGGAGGTCCACCACATCGAATCGGACCATCTCCGTCCGGTAGTTCTCCGGGGTGCCAAAAGTCATTGGTAGATCGACCTTCCCCACCGGGTGGACGGTCTTCCCGGGAACGAAGCCTTGTAACGGCCCGAGTGCGGGCTGCAGTAGCTTCTCATCGACTTGCATTTCCCTGAACGCCTTCAGGTATAATACGTCGGCGGAGCTCCCACCGTCGACGAGGATACGTGCCAGTTGGCAGTTGTAGACTGTAGCTGAGACGATGAGTGCGTCGTCGTGCGGGAAGCAAACCCCGAGCGCATCTTCCGCCGTAAAGGTGAGGGGGACGTCCGACCACTTTGGTGGCGGAGACGCATGCAGCACCCCCACTACCTTCACTTCTCGCGCGTACTCCTTGCGCTGGCGCTTGGAGTCCCGTCTCGCGGCAGATCCCCCCGTAATGACGTTTATGCGTCTTTGGGAGGTTTGGAAGGGGAGCTCCTGAGCTGGGCTCCCTTCTTGCGTTTGTCTTTGCTGCTCACCCGCGGGAGCGGGGAGCGCGGGCAAAGTTGTCGGGGGAGGCAAGGAGGCAGGGCCCCCTCCCCTCTGGCTGCGCTGGTCGAGGAAGGCCGCGAAGTGTTGTAGAAGCTGATGGCATTCTCGAGTAGCGTGGGTACTCGACTTGTGGAAGGTGCACCACACGTTGGCTGTGCCCTCCTTGCTCTCCTTGGCGCGGTTTTCGCGCCCGCGGGAGGATTGTCCTCCAGCGTAACCCTTTGACTTAGGAGGGGCGCGACTGCCTTTGGCGCTGTCGCGCGAGCCGCCTCCACCCTCGAGGACGAAAGCGTCCCGAGGCCGTGGCTCGCGACGATCACTTCTTCGGGGACGTTTGCTGGAGGGGTCCCTTGGCTCCCGGTCGACGGGGGCAGGAGCCCCCTGGTTCTTTTTCCAAAGATCGTCCTCCTCCGCGCGGGCGTACTTCTCAAGTACGGTGAAGAGTTCGTCGGCGGAGGTGGGGCAGCTCCGAGAGAGCCTCCGGTGGAGCTCCCCGGGGAGTATCCCGCTCTTGCACGCTTCGATGACCGTGGAGTCAGGGACATGCGCCACTTTGCTTTTCACCTGAGCGAAGCGCTTAAAGAAGCTGCGGATAGTCTCCCCCGTCCTCTGCCGGACGGTGTAGAGCTGGGACGAGTCCAAGGGCCGCACATAGTTGCCTTGGAAGTTCGCACAAAATTCGCGCTTCAGCTGCACGAAGGACTTGATGGATCCCGCCTTCAGGTTGTAGAACCATGAGCGTGCGATGCCCGTGAGGTAGAGGGGGAAGACATTGCATTGCACTGTCTCGTCCCCCCCGGCCGCCGAGATGGCCGTCGAGTACACCTGCACAAACTCGTAAGGATCGGCCTCACCATTGTAATGCTCGATGTGCGGCGGGCGGTAAGGCCGCGGCCAGCGTATGCAGCGGAGACGGCTGCACAACGGTTGGTTGGTCCCTTCAACTTCCTTGGGGGATCCATGGTCGACGTCATCACTTGCCGGGGACGCGTGCTCTTTGTCGGAGTCTGGAAGGGGTGGCAGCGGTCCGCCAGTTTGGCGGTGTCGTCTCTTTTCTTCCGGGCTGGTTGAGCTGACCTCTTGGGCATCAAGGTATCCCTCAGGAGTGGTGGCAGGTTCTTTGAACGGTCTTTTCCCCCGGACGATTTGGGAGCGCGTCTCCGCGCGCCCGTGGGTTTGGGGGAGTCCTGACCGATGACGGGAGGTGGTTTCTCCGGACCTGGCGGTACGCATTCGCTCGACCTCCTCCCTTGTGAAGCGGGTCTGATCCGCTGGGGGCGCCCGCGGGGGCGGCCCCGGAGGGGGAGGGAGCTGATGCGCGTTTGCCACAGTCCCAGTGGACGCTGCCGGCGCGCGGACCGGGCCATGAGCCGGGTCCGCGCTCGGCTCGGCGACGGGAGTGGTCCCAGTTCGAGTCCCCGGGGCGTCCGCGGGAGCGGGCGGTGCACCGATCACGGGCGTCGGCCCACGGAGGCTGCCGGGCTCAGGCGCCGGGGTTGTGCCCGGCGCGGCGGTAGCCGCTCGCGGGGGTTCTGGACCCGGGGCCGGGCGACCCCCAGAGGCAGGGGAGGGCTCGGAGACGAGTTGACTCCCCGGCGCGGGAAGTGTCCCCGGGATCGGATATGGCCCGGGCGCACCCCCGGGAACGGGGAACATCCCCTGCCCGGGAAAGGCGGGGTTCCCCATGAAGAATTGGGGTGGGGCCCCCATGAACGGATACGGAGGCGGATAGACAGGAGCCGGGGGCCGCACCAGGACGCGCAGCAGCTCTTCCAGGGTGTGCTGGGTACGAAGCTGGCCCTGGATCAAAGCCCCCAGCATGGAATCTCCGGAGACCGGAACGGAGAGTTGGGGCGCACTAGGCCCCGGAAGCTCGGTTGCGGCCGCTGGGTCGGAAACGAGGGCCCTTTGGCCGGAGGCCGCGAGTAGAGGAAGCGAGTCCTCCGCCCGTGCACCCCCGGGCGGCAGGGCCGCAGAGGCCTCATCTCGCGGATGCGGAACCGGGTTACTAGGACCAGCGCTCTCGGGAGATGAGAGGGCTTGAGCTCTGGTGGTTGCGGGAGCCATGGCGATTCATCGCGAAGTCCCCACGGTCGGCGCCAACTATCGTGGTATTACGGATACTCCGGCAGGTTCGGACGTGCGCAGCACTACAGCGGCGCGAGCAGACCGAGTTACGGGTCTCCTCCCGCCGGGCAACACAGAAAATGACAGAGGTTTATACAGGTTCGGGTCCCAGTGGGGGCCCTAGTCCTGTTGGCTCTCTCCGGACGTGAGTCCGCTGGGGAGGTGAGCTCTCGGGGAGAGGTCTCCAAGAGAGCCGGGAATTGTGTTTATATGAAATGAATTGGAATCCCTGAAAAAGGGTACAAGGGGGTTTATATAGCCCCTAAGAAATACAAAAGACAAAAATGTCCTCGCTGCGGCCGTCGGATGGAAGGGCGAAGACGTCTTTTGGCTTGACGGACGGCCTGGATGCTTGACACGTGGCGCCAAAGGGCCTCCGAGAGGCCCCACGGTCAACAACAGTTCTTAATGGGCCCGGGCTCCCCAGAACCCTCCGGGGCTCCTGGGACCTCCCGGATCTCACCGGGTGTCACCGTGTGTCATCGGGGTCCCGGGGACCCTCCGGGTGTCACCGGGAGTTACCGGGGTCCCGGAGACCCTCCCGGAGTCACCGGGTGTCATCGGGGGCCGGGGACTCTCCGGGTCTCACCGGGGTCCCGGAGACCCTCCGGGTGTCACCGAGGGCCCGGGGACCCTCCTGGTCTCACCGGGTGTCATCGGGGGCCGGGGACTCTTCGGGTCTCACCGGGAGTTACCGGGGTCCCGGAGACCCTCCGGGTGTCACCGGTGTCACCGGGGTCCCTGGAGACCCTCCGGGTGTCACCGGGGGCCTGGGGACCTGTAACGCCCTGAGTTAGGGGTGAAAATTTCCTTTTTCATAAATAGCATGCATGCATGTATCTGTAGTAATAGCCAGATCAGTTTCTATCTCAAGCCCTGAAATCTCCAAAATCTATCCTGTGACCTCAAATCAAGATTAGATTGTTCAGATGTGATCTATTAGTTATCCTGAATCTAAAAGCCTTCAGAACCTAGATCCAATTCTATCTCTAACTCCCAGAATTATCAACTCCTTCTGTTTTCAGAAACAGAATTACCTTATATTACCCAAATACCATAAGTTTAGAAATACAGATTTAACCTAAACCTTGACCAAGTTCAGACCAGATTATTCCTGGAATATGATCATGGGTATGTCAATACCTTAATATAAAAAGTTAACAGCCATATTTCACCATCTAGACTCTTTTCACAAATCAGTCCAAGACTTATCAGAAATTGGTCCTTATCTGATATCTGAAAACCTAAAAAGACTAAAATCTCCAGATTAACTCTAAATTCAGAATTTCTTCAGCAGATCTTTCCTAATTACTATTTGCCACAAGTTTCTCTTCTGTGCAGATATCAAAATCGAACCCTAAATGCCAGAATTCAAAATCGACAAAATTCAAATCCTAATTTACCCTAAATTACCCTATTTTCAGTTTGTATCAAAAGCTATCCAAATGTGCCAAATTTTATTTTCAATCCTTGCCAAATCATCTGTGGAATAAAGATTGCCAAAATAGCAGAATCAAAGTCAGTTCAAACCTCCCAGAATTCCAGATTTGCATTTCAGTCCAAAACAAGAAATCGAATATTGCAATCAGGTCCCTAATTCGACCAGGACAGCAGCAAGCATTCGACCAGGTCAACTGCTGTACACGACCAGGGCTCGCCGTGTTTCTTTGCGCCGTGGTTGCTCATCGCCGGCCAAGCTTCGCCGCACTTGTGACCGTGCATGCCAGTACGCACGTGTCCTTGCCTCAGCCGTCACCGTGGCAGCGTCGTTGCTACGTCGACGACCAGCGTTTGCTCCCGCGCGCGATCAGCAGCAACTTTGTCAGCAATCCATCGCCACGTAGCCTCGCCGCGCCAGTACTTGTCGCCACCGCTTGCTACAAGCTTCGCCAGGTCCCGATGAAGCGACATTGTGATCAGCTGAAGGCTTGTCGCCGTCGCATCACCGTTCTTCGCTGTGTCTTCGCCGCTGTTGCTCCAGCACGCAACCAGTCAAGTCACCAGCAGCCAATCTCTTCATTGTTTTCTCTTCGCATGCTTCGCCTGCCTATTTAAGCATCCCTGTGCTCAGCAGCTCCCTCAAACCTCACTGGAAGTCAGCTAAGTTTCGAAATTCTCCTGTCTTGGTCTTCTTCTCCGGCGAGCCGTCGAGGATGCTCACGGTGACAGCCTCAACCACAGCATCTCCTGCCGAATTAACAGCATCTGTGAGTTCCTTTCGTCTCCCTCATCGTGCTGTATCACCTAATTGGATTGCCTTGCACCTTATCGCCGGTGATCGCCGGAATTGCTAAATGCCCTGTTCCGGCAATGCAGGCCAAATCACCTCGAATTAGCTTTCATTGCTATAGAAGAAGTTGATCAGTGAGTCATTTCCAGCAAGCCTGTGCATCAAGATCTCCAGATTGAGCTCGAATCGAAGGTATCTCCAAATTCAAACTCCACCAGTCACCGGCGATCGTCGCCAGGCTTCTCCGGCCATCCTCTGGCCAAAGTGATCGTGCAGGTAGTTTTCTCTTACCCATATATCACTTCCCAAGCTTGGAATCGAGTTCGTTCGGCCTAAATTGAAAACCCCCAAACAGCAGTGTTCTTCTCCGGCGCCGATGACCTGAAAAGCTTATTCTGGCCATTTCAGCCCTCGAAACCTTGTCATTTAGATGTGTCTTATCCTCCTGAGTACTTTTGTCTTCTAGCCCGACACCTAGATCGGCCTAGATTGGAAGTTACAGCCATGCCAAGATCTTGTCCAGAACTGAACTAGTGCAGCCAGTTCATCTCTGTTCATCATCAAATTTCTTACTTTCCAGTCATTTCTTGCCTTAGATCCTGTTGACTTAATTGTTCCTGTTATCAATGCCTACCTCCCAGACAAAGTGGTGCATCATTTGGAGCTCCAGATCAAAAGTTATGCTAAGCCCTAGTTTTTGGCATTGTCAGCTCTATGCCAGAGCTTGTCAGCCAGTGGCATTGACCTTATTTACCCACTTCTGGTGGTGTAATTTGAAATCCACTTTATCCACTAAATTTGTAGAGTTGTGATCTACATTTTATTCTACTACCACAAGTTAAAATAACCCCTCTATCATTCATCGACCCTATGTCGATGCTTTGAACCGAATGTCGATCTAAAGACGTTCGCTGTTTTTGAGCGAACCAGTCGCAACCTTGATATCACTCTGATATTTTGAGACATTTGGAACCTTGTAAACCTTTGACAACTAATCTTAACATTGGTTTCCTTAACTTAACCCTAATCAGCCTCTTAACCCAATCATTTCAGAATCATCAAGACTTCATCTTTGCATCATTGCATATAGTATAATAATGTATTGAAAAGATTATGATTATTGGTTGTTTGTTTGATTTGAGAGCAGATCAAGAGCCCGAGTTCGAGGACTTCACTGCGGACCCGTCGTCAACTGCTGTATTTTACGACGCGGAAGGCAAGTCATATCCTTGGTCATCTTGAACCTATATTTTAAATGTTGCTAAAACATAACCTTGAATATAGGCAATATTGCATGTGAAAGATCGAGAATAATTGATTTATGAATTGGCAGTACTAGACTGGTTATCTGTGAAATGTGAAATAAACAAGTTTTGAGCTATGAACTATTATATGTATCTATATACTTATATTCATGAAATAAAACCCCTAGCCGTGACCAGAAAAATGGTATGGATGGCTGTAGCACTGGAGGTGCTAGACTGCAAAGGAATGCAGGCACTGAAGGTGCAGGGTTGTGGATGGTCTGGTCACTGGCATATAAGGACTAGAACCTTGTGTTGTGCGTCTAGTGGCATGAACAACGTGCTAACCGCAAGCCTGGTATGGGACAGGCCTGAACAAGTAATTATGTGGATCGCACATGAAACCCCTGCATGAGATGTGTAGTGATGCACGATAAACACGGAGCGCGGCTCCCACACATATCACTGAAGGTGATCAAGCACGCTGACCCAGTAATGGGAATAAGCAATGGGGTGGAGGTTTGGATACAACCTGCCACAACTGTGCCTCGCTGAGAGCCACAGGGTCGGGGGTGAATTGTGAGTAAAACATAACAAAAGTTCTTGTTATTTCCACCTTGCCGCTCACAGTATGAAGTGAGTCAGGGGTCCAATCATTTTGTTATGATAGGAAAGGTTTGAAAGTGGAATATCTTGCGGGTAAATTGGTACCTCTCTGCAGAGTTAAAAATGTATTCGAATACTCCGAGCTCCCGGGTTTTATAGGAGTCTGCTGCGGTGGGTTAAATCCACGGGGTGTGACACAAGTACTATTTTCTAAATAAAATATGTTTAAATCAAGATTACCCAAATGACATGTGTTGTCATGATAAGGAGTACTACCGTGGGCTGTCGTGTGTCGACGTGTCGCAGTGGTGCTATAATCTAGTGAACATGAATGATGATGTTATATTATAAAAAGTGCTGCCATGAGATGAGGTATGAAAGAAAAAGGATTATTTTACAAATATCCATAATTCTTGACTAGTCTAGGTTCATATCATCACTACTATATGTATCTACTCTTACCTATGACTTGCTGAGTACGTAAGTGCTCACCCTTGCAACATTCAACTCAATAGATGGAGCCTACTTTGATCAAGATGATGGCACGGAGTACTACGTGGATCCAGAAGGAGGAGAATCAGTTCCGCCAGAACCCTGAAGTGTGTTGTTCTGCCGTCAACTTCTTTTGTGGGAGGGTCACCTATCTTCTGCTGTGTAGTTAAATATTTTGTTAAACCCTGAATGCCTTGCAGGCATTGTAATCCTCTTTATGTAATAATAAGGCCAGCAGGCCACACTGCTTAATATTTTGTAAGTACTCTGTTGCAATGTGATATACTCCTGTGTTTGACTCATCCTGGGAAGTCAAAGGGTTGTGGTTGAGACTAGCTGCAGCGAGCTAGGTCTCTACAGGAGTAGTCGTTGTCCCAGTCTCGGGGCGCGACAAGAAAAGTTGGTATCAGAGCAACATGAGAACTTGACTGTAGGACGACACCTTTAGGAAATTGGCCGTGCCAGGAAGACGTAATTTATTTAGAAACTATTTGTGGAAATTTTATTTTGGTAAAAATATTGAGCTTTGTAGCTCTTGAAAAACCTTCATTTCAAAATTTTATTTGGATTTCTAAAATTCGGTAAGATTGTGAGAGTGCGTTCTGTTGTTTCAGAGTGTCTTAGAGGTTGGTGTAGACAGAGCTAGTGGATGCTCTTGATAGCTTTGTGATTCGCTGTTGCTTTTGCAATGGTTAATTTGTGTATTATGGCTAGTAGCCTAAGTATTTTATTCATAAAAGTAGTTGCATTAATTTCTGCATTGCTGTCTTAGTTGGCCTTAGTTAGTTAGATCCGTCTAAACTTTTTCAGAGCCACCATGGTTGACACCAGAAGGAGATCTCGAAGTGGAAGAGAAGATATAGATCAGACTCCGCAGGAAGAAGAAACTATGACAAGAGACCCTTTGTTTCAGCAAGGATCTCAGAGTTCCAATCCACCTCAGAATGAACAACCCAGTCTTCAGGAAATTTTGTTGTCAATGGAGAAAAGTCGACAAGAAGCTCAGATAGCTCATACCCAGTTATTAGCTCAGATAGTTCAGAAACTGCCTACTGGAACAACAGAAGGAACTACTTCTGCTGTAGGAGCAAGATTAACAGATTTCCAAAAGACCCGTCCACCAACATTCTCTAGTGCGACCGATCCTATGGTTGCCGATGATTGGTTACGGGATATCGAGAGAAAACTGGACACGGTCCGATGCAGCGAACGAGAGAAAGTTTTGTTTGGATCTCATCAGTTATCAGGAGCTGCAGCTGCCTGGTGGATGAATTACCAGGAAGCTCACCCTGATAAAGATAATATCTCTTGGAGGGAATTTAAGGATCAATTTCGGAAATTTCATATACCTACTGGTGTTATGGCAGCTAAGCGTCGGGAATTTCGGAATTTAACTCAAGGAAGTAAGTCAGTTACTGAGTATCTACACCAATTTACTCATTTGGCTCGATACGCACCTGGAGATGTGGATACTGAAGAGAAGAAGATAGAGCGCTTCACAGAAGGACTTCAACACTATTTACAGTATCAAATTGCTTCTCATGAACTTACAGAATTTCAAACCCTAGTGAACAGAGCTTTAAAGGTAGAAGAAAAGAAGAATATGGGAGAAGAAAGCCGAAAGAGGAGGATGTTCCAGCAAACAAGACCACAGCCAAATCCAATCAGAGGAAGAGTTCCTATCACTCCCAATTTTCGACCATCTTATCAGAATCCCAGACCAGCAACGACATTGTGCCCCAATTGCCGAGGAAATCATTCTCAGAAGGATTGCCCTCATCCTCGTGTTGAGTGTTATCATTGTGGACAGCGTGGGCACCGTAAAGAATTCTGTCCTTGGATACAGCTTCCAATGTCCATTGCCAGATCTCAGGCAGGAACACAGCCAGTAGTAACCAGAGCATCACCATCGCAGAATTTTAGAGGAAATTCAGCAGGAAGAGGAGGAAATATGGCTAATCGAGGAAGAGGAAGAGGTAGAGCACCAGCTGCAACCCAAGGAGGAAGATTAAACAATACTTCAATTCAAGAAGCAGGCAACGCCACCGACATTCTTCTAGGTAGATTTCTGATTAAATCTGCATCTGCCTTAATATTGTTTGATCCTGGTGCTACAAATTCATTCATGTCAAAAGCATTTGCATCTGAAGTTGAAATGCATATAGACCAAGTACCACTAGAGTACTCTATGGTTATACAAACTCCAGGGGCTAGATTATCTGTTTACTCAATCTGCCCAAATGTAACTTTCAATATAGAAGGAGTAGAATTTGAGGCAAATCTACTAGTTCTAGAATTGCAAGGTCTAGACATTATTTTGGGAATGGATTGGTTGTCCCAACATAAAGGTCTAGTAGATTGTGAAGAGAAAACCCTTAGTCTTGTCAGTAGCCAAGGGGAGAGAGTTCTATTCCATGCAGAAAGATCAGCAGTCAAGAGACCGCTAAGATCTGTTCAAGCATTGCAAAAATTATGCCTGGAACAAGTGCCTGTAGTGCAACAATATTCTGATGTGTTTCCAGAAGAACTTCCGGGAATGCCACCTGACAGAGAAATAGAATTCAGTATTGAACTTAAACCAGGAGCAGCATCTATAGCAAAACGTCCCTATAGGATGCCAGTTACAGATTTGGAGTTAGCAGCAGTAGTGCATGCTTTAAAGATATGGCGGCATTATCTCATTGGGCGTAGGTGTGAGATCTTTACAGATCATAAAAGCCTCAAGTATATTTTCACACAGACAGAGCTCAACATGCGTCAACGACGATGGCTCGAATTGATCAAAGATTATGATCTTAGTATTCAGTACCATCCAGGGAAAGCTAATGTAGTAGCTGATGCCCTAAGCAGAAAAGTTTACAACCTACAAGGAATGGTTATGTTGAAGAACCCTTACCTACAACAAGAGTTGCAGAATCATCAAGTGGAAATAGTACCGCAGGGAACGGTAGCTACTTTAACAATAAAATCTCAACTTGAAGAACAGATAGGAAATGCCCAGAAGGAAGATGAAGAAATTTGTAAGATCAAGAGTCGAATCAAGTTAGGAAAGGCTCAAGGCTTTATTGAAGATAACCAAGGGATTGTATGGTATCGAGAAAGAATCTGTGTACCTCAAAACGCAGATCTTAAGGAAATAATTCTCCATGAAGCACATAAAACTCCATACTCAATACACCCTGGTAACACAAAGATGTATCAAGATTTGAAGACCAGATTCTGGTGGGATAATATGAAGAGGGAGATTGCAGAGTACATTGCAAACTGTGATACATGCCAACGAGTTAAAGCAGAACATCAGAAAATAGCAGGAAAGCTACAACCTCTACCAATACCATTATGGAAATGGGAAGAAATTGGTATGGATTTTATTACAGGATTACCTAAAACTCAAGGAGGATATGATTCCATATGGGTTATTGTGGACAGACTTACTAAAGTAGCTCATTTCATACCAGTTAAAAAGATTTATGATGGCAGTAAATTAGCAGAGTTATACATGCAAAGAATAGTGGCATTGCATGGTATTCCTAAGAAGATAGTCTCAGATCGTGGAACACAGTTTACCTCCAAATTTTGGAATAGACTGCATGAAACTCTAGGAACCCAGTTGGACTTCAGTACTGCATATCATCCACAGACGGGAGGACAGACAGAAAGAGTTAACCAAATCCTAGAGGATCTTCTAAGAGCTTGTATACTAGATTATGGAACATCATGGGACAAATGTTTACCATTTGCAGAATTTACATATAATAACAGTTATCAAGCTAGTATACAGATGGCACCACTTGAAGCTTTATATGGACGTAAGTGCAGAACTCCATTGCATTGGAATGAGCCAGGAGAACGAAAAGTTATAGGACCAGAGATAGTAGAAGAAGCAGAAGCTCAAGTCAGACTCATCAGAGAAAGGTTGAAAACAGCACAATCACGACAAAAGAGTTATGCAAATAAACGACGGAGAGAATTATCATTTGAACCAGGAGATTTTGTGTATCTCAAGGTCACACCATTCAAGAGATTACAAAGATTCCAAGTGAAAGGAAAGTTATCTCCAAGATACATTGGACCATTTAAGATAATCAAGAGAAAGGGAGAAGTATCATATAAATTGGAATTACCTGAGGGATTAGCAGGAGTGCATGATGTGTTTCATGTCTCTCAGCTCCGGAAATGTTTGAAGGAACCAACTGACCAGATAGATGTACAAGATGTGCCATTACAGAAGAATCTCACTTATCTTGAGCACCCAATCAGAATCCTAGCCACTGATGAACGTCAGCTCCGAAGGAAGAAAATCAAATTGTGTAAAGTTCAATGGAAGAATCATTCAGAGCAAGAGGCTACTTGGGAGAAGGAAGAAGATCTTAAGCAAACCTATCCTTATCTTTTCCTGTCTTAGGTAAATCTCGGGGCGAGATTTCTTTTAGGAGGGTAGATCTGTAACGCCCTGAGTTAGGGGTGAAAATTTCCTTTTTCATAAATAGCATGCATGCATGTATCTGTAGTAATAGCCAGATCAGTTTCTATCTCAAGCCCTGAAATCTCCAAAATCTATCCTGTGACCTCAAATCAAGATTAGATTGTTCAGATGTGATCTATTAGTTATCCTGAATCTAAAAGCCTTCAGAACCTAGATCCAATTCTATCTCTAACTCCCAGAATTATCAACTCCTTCTGTTTTCAGAAACAGAATTACCTTATATTACCCAAATACCATAAGTTTAGAAATACAGATTTAACCTAAACCTTGACCAAGTTCAGACCAGATTATTCCTGGAATATGATCATGGGTATGTCAATACCTTAATATAAAAAGTTAACAGCCATATTTCACCATCTAGACTCTTTTCACAAATCAGTCCAAGACTTATCACAAATTGGTCCTTATCTGATATCTGAAAACCTAAAAAGACTAAAATCTCCAGATTAACTCTAAATTCAGAATTTCTTCAGCAGATCTTTCCTAATTACTATTTGCCACAAGTTTCTCTTCTGTGCAGATATCAAAATCGAACCCTAAATGCCAGAATTCAAAATCGACAAAACTCAAATCCTAATTTACCCTAAATTACCCTATTTTCAGTTTGTATCAAAAGCTATCCAAATGTGCCAAATTTTATTTTCAATCCTTGCCAAATCATCTGTGGAATAAAGATTGCCAAAATAGCAGAATCAAAGTCAGTTCAAACCTCCCAGAATTCCAGATTTGCATTTCAGTCCAAAACAAGAAATCGAATATTGCAATCAGGTCCCTAATTCGACCAGGACAGCAGCAAGCATTCGACCAGGTCAACTGCTGTACACGACCAGGGCTCGCCGTGTTTCTTTGCGCCGTGGTTGCTCATCGCCGGCCAAGCTTCGCCGCACTTGTGACCGTGCATGCCAGTACGCACGTGTCCTTGCCTCAGCCGTCACCGTGGCAGCGTCGTTGCTACGTCGACGACCAGCGTTTGCTCCCGCGCGCGATCAGCAGCAACTTTGTCAGCAATCCATCGCCACGTAGCCTCGCCGCGCCAGTACTTGTCGCCACCGCTTGCTACAAGCTTCGCCAGGTCCCGATGAAGCGACATTGTGATCAGCTGAAGGCTTGTCGCCGTCGCATCACCGTTCTTCGCTGTGTCTTCGCCGCTGTTGCTCCAGCACGCAACCAGTCAAGTCACCAGCAGCCAATCTCTTCATTGTTTTCTCTTCGTATGCTTCGCCTGCCTATTTAAGCATCCCTGTGCTCAGCAGCTCCCTCAAACCTCACTGGAAATCAGCTAAGTTTCGAAATTCTCCTGTCTTGGTCTTCTTCTCCGGCGAGCCGTCGAGGAAGCTCACGGTGACAGCCTCAACCACAGCATCTCCTGCCGAATTAACAGCATCTGTGAGTTCCTTTCGTCTCCCTCATCGTGCTGTATCACCTAATTGGATTGCCTTGCACCTTATCGCCGGTGATCGCCGGAATTGCTAAATGCCCTGTTCCGGCAATGCAGGCCAAATCACCTCGAATTAGCTTTCATTGCTATAGAAGAAGTTGATCAGTGAGTCATTTCCAGCAAGCCTGTGCATCAAGATCTCCAGATTGAGCTCGAATCGAAGGTATCTCCAAATTCAAACTCCACCAGTCACCGGCGATCGTCGCCAGGCTTCTCCGGCCATCCTCTGGCCAAAGTGATCGTGCAGGTAGTTTTCTCTTACCCATATATCACTTCCCAAGCTTGGAATCGAGTTCGTTCGGCCTAAATTGAAAACCCCCAAACAGCAGTGTTCTTCTCCGGCGCCGATGACCTGAAAAGCTTATTCCGGCCATTTCAGCCCTCGAAACCTTGTCATTTAGATGTGTCTTATCCTCCTGAGTACTTTTGTCTTCTAGCCCGACACCTAGATCGGCCTAGATTGGAAGTTACAGCCATGCCAAGATCTTGTCCAGAACTGAACTAGTGCAGCCAGTTCATCTCTGTTCATCATCAAATTTCTTACTTTCCAGTCATTTCTTGCCTTAGATCCTGTTGACTTAATTGTTCCTGTTATCAATGCCTACCTCCCAGACAAAGTGGTGCATCATTTGGAGCTCCAGATCAAAAGTTATGCTAAGCCCTAGTTTTTGGCATTGTCAGCTCTATGCCAGAGCTTGTCAGCCAGTGGCATTGACCTTATTTACCCACTTCTGGTGGTGTAATTTGAAATCCACTTTATCCACTAAATTTGTAGAGTTGTGATCTACATTTTATTCTACTACCACAAGTTAAAATAACCCCTCTATCATTCATCGACCCTATGTCGATGCTTTGAACCGAATGTCGATCTAAAGACGTTCGCTGTTTTTGAGCGAACCAGTCGCAACCTTGATATCACTCTGATATTTTGAGACATTTGGAACCTTGTAAACCTTTGACAACTAATCTTAACATTGGTTTCCTTAACTTAACCCTAATCAGCCTCTTAACCCAATCATTTCAGAATCATCAAGACTTCATCTTTGCATCATTGCATATAGTATAATAATGTATTGAAAAGATTATGATTATTGGTTGTTTGTTTGATTTGAGAGCAGATCAAGAGCCCGAGTTCGAGGACTTCACTGCGGACCCGTCGTCAACTGCTGTATTTTACGACGCGGAAGGCAAGTCATATCCTTGGTCATCTTGAACCTATATTTTAAATGTTGCTAAAACATAACCTTGAATATAGGCAATATTGCATGTGAAAGATCGAGAATAATTGATTTATGAATTGGCAGTACTAGACTGGTTATCTGTGAAATGTGAAATAAACAAGTTTTGAGCTATGAACTATTATATGTATCTATATACTTATATTCATGAAATAAAACCCCTAGCCGTGACCAGAAAAATGGTATGGATGGCTGTAGCACTGGAGGTGCTAGACTGCAAAGGAATGCAGGCACTGAAGGTGCAGGGTTGTGGATGGTCTGGTCACTGGCATATAAGGACTAGAACCTTGTGTTGTGCGTCTAGTGGCATGAACAACGTGCTAACCGCAAGCCTGGTATGGGACAGGCCTGAACAAGTAATTATGTGGATCGCACATGAAACCCCTGCATGAGATGTGTAGTGATGCACGATAAACACGGAGCGCGGCTCCCACACATATCACTGAAGGTGATCAAGCACGCTGACCCAGTAATGGGAATAAGCAATGGGGTGGAGGTTTGGATACAACCTGCCACAACTGTGCCTCGCTGAGAGCCACAGGGTCGGGGGTGAATTGTGAGTAAAACATAACAAAAGTTCTTGTTATTTCCACCTTGCCGCTCACAGTATGAAGTGAGTCAGGGGTCCAATCATTTTGTTATGATAGGAAAGGTTTGAAAGTGGAATATCTTGCGGGTAAATTGGTACCTCTCTGCAGAGTTAAAAATGTATTCGAATACTCCGAGCTCCCGGGTTTTATAGGAGTCTGCTGCGGTGGGTTAAATCCACGGGGTGTGACACAAGTACTATTTTCTAAATAAAATATGTTTAAATCAAGATTACCCAAATGACATGTGTTGTCATGATAAGGAGTACTACCGTGGGCTGTCGTGTGTCGACGTGTCGCAGTGGTGCTATAATCTAGTGAACATGAATGATGATGTTATATTATAAAAAGTGCTGCCATGAGATGAGGTATGAAAGAAAAAGGATTATTTTACAAATATCCATAATTCTTGACTAGTCTAGGTTCATATCATCACTACTATATGTATCTACTCTTACCTATGACTTGCTGAGTACGTAAGTGCTCACCCTTGCAACATTCAACTCAATAGATGGAGCCTACTTTGATCAAGATGATGGCACGGAGTACTACGTGGATCCAGAAGGAGGAGAATCAGTTCCGCCAGAACCCTGAAGTGTGTTGTTCTGCCGTCAACTTCTTTTGTGGGAGGGTCACCTATCTTCTGCTGTGTAGTTAAATATTTTGTTAAACCCTGAATGCCTTGCAGGCATTGTAATCCTCTTTATGTAATAATAAGGCCAGCAGGCCACACTGCTTAATATTTTGTAAGTACTCTGTTGCAATGTGATCTACTCCTGTGTTTGACTCATCCTGGGAAGTCAAAGGGTTGTGGTTGAGACTAGCTGCAGCGAGCTAGGTCTCTACAGGAGTAGTCGTTGTCCCAGTCTCGGGGCGCGACAGGACCCTCCGGGTCTTACCGGGAGTTACCGGGGTCCCGGAGACCCTCCGGGTGTCACCGGGTGTCACCGGGGTCCCGGAGACCCTCCGGGTCTCACCGGGAGTTACCGGGGTCCCGGAGACCTTCCGGGCCCCACCAAGGGCCCGATGCCTTCGGGTCTCACCGGGTTCCACCGTGGCCACCTTGGGACTACGTGGGACCGCTGGGGATTCCCCCAACAGATCCAATCAAGCCGCAACGGGATGATCTTCCGGTCGCCGTGAGAACGGGGAGCCGGGAATAACGTCGACTCCCGGAGGAGGAAGAAAATCCAGAAAGCCATTAGACGTCCCGCTGAGGAGAGCGTCTACTCCCGGAGGAGGAAGTGCCCGAAGACGGGTCTTGAGTGTTTGGGTAGGGGACTAGTCTCCCAAAGTGACTCGTTACCGCAGCCGCTGGGGACCAGGTTGCCGCTTACACCCTCAGTCCACGAGGGCTGTTCGTAAGCCGCCCTTCAGGAGGGACTTGCTGGGGCAGGGCCCACTTCCTCACGGAGAGGGCATCCTCGCGGGGAGGGCTTCCTCACGGGGAGGGCATCTTCACGGGGAAGGCATCCTCGCGGGGAGGGCGTCCTTGCGGGGAGGGCATCACCACTAGGGGCGGTAAACAAGAACAACCTGCAGTGAGACAGTTTGAACAACGGCTATGCATTTATTAACAAAATATACAAAGCCCGCCCTGCGAAACCGCAAAGGGGGAAAAAGGGAAGCTACAGTGTCCCTCCTCCCCCTCCGGCGTGACCGCTCCGGGGGAGGGGACAGGCCCGTAAGGCTAGACGTAGAACTTGCGAAGTAAACGCAAGTTCCAGGTGTGCTTCAGCTCCTGCTCTTGAAGGTTGGAGAGCTTGTAGGCCCCCGAGCCTAGGACAGCGGAGATCCTGTAGGGGCCCTCCCACTTGGGGGAGAGTTTTCCCTGGGCTTGGGGGTCCGTGACGGGCTTGAGGACAAGGTCCCCAAGGCGAAAAGCTCTTTCGCGCACGGGCTGGTTGTATGCGCGCGACATTTCGCGCTCGTAGATGGCGTGGCGGAGGAGCGCTCGGTCGCGTTCCTCCTCCACGAGGTCGATTTCCAGCCGCCGGCTGTCTTCGTTGGCCCGGTAGGCTGCGGTCGTGGCTCCGTTCAGGAGCTCGACCCGCAGCTTCCGGAAGCCGATCTCCGGGGGGAGGACTGCCTCCGCCCTGTAGACTAGGGAGAAGGGAGCACGCCCTGTGGCCCGGGACGGGGTCGTGCGCATCAAGCAGAGGATGCTAGGGAGCTCCTCTGCCCACGCGACCCGCTTGGAAGCGGTTTGCTCGAGTCTCCGGCGTAACCCCTGTAGGATTACGCCATTGACCCTCTCGACGGCCCCGTTGCCTTGAGGATGGGCCACTCAGGCGAAGTGGATGACGATCCCCAGGCCTTCGCAGAATTCCCGGAAATAAGCCGAGTCGAATTGGGTCCCGTTGTCCATGGTGATTTCCCGGGGGACACCAAAACGACAAACGACGTTTTTCCAGAAAAACCGCTGAACGGCCCGGGAGGTGATGCTAGCCAAGGGCTCCGCCTCAACTCACTTTGTAAAGTAGTCGACCGCGACTACCGCATACTTGTATCCTCCGGGCGCTGGGGGGAAGGGCCCGAAGAGGTCCATCCCCCAGTGCACGAAGGGCCAAGTGATGGGGATAGTCCGCAGCGCTACAGGGGGGAGATTCGAGCCCTTGGCCATCTTCTGGCATGCTTCGCACGCGGAGACAAGGTCTCACGCGTCGCGCATGACTGTAGGCCAGTAGAAGCCCTGCCGAAGGGCCTTGGCGGCGATGGCACGCGGGGCTAGGTGAGAACCACAGCTCCCCGCGTGAATGTCTTCCAGGAGTTGAAGTCCCTCCGACCGGGGGAGGCAGCGCAGGAGGGCTGAAGCCCCCTGCTTGTAGAGCCTTCCCTCCAGCAGGAGATATGCCCGGGCTTTGGCCCGGAGGCGCTTAGCCTCGGTCTCGTGGGGAGGGTCCCCCTCTCCCTTGATGAAGGAGATGAGGGGGTCCATCCAAGATGAAGGCCGGACGATCTCGGTGACCTCCGGGACCGGAGGCTCGGGGCCTGCATCCTGGGAGGCCACCGAGGGCTTCATGATGATTTCCAAGAAGGCCCCCCTGGGGAGCGTTTCCCGGGCTCTTGCTGCCCGTGCCAAGGCATCGGCCCGGTCATTCTCCCTCCTCGGGATATGCCGGGCCTCAAGGCCGTCGAAGTGCTTCTCCATCTTCCGTACTTCCTGCAAGTAAAGACTTAGATTTGCATCATGGCACAGGTAAGACTTGTCCATTTGGCAGACAACGAGTTGAGAGTCTCCCTTCACTAGGAGGCGTCGGATCCCCAGGGAGCGCGCGAGGCGCATCCCGAGGAGCAGAGCCTCGTATTCGGCGACGTTGTTGGTTGCGGGGAACTCGAGCCGCGCGGCGTACTCGAGCTCCTTCCCCTCGGGGCTCCGGAGGACTACCCCCGCGCCAGCCCCAGCGAGACACAGCGACCCATCAAACAGCAGGGTCCAATGGTCACTGCGTGGGGGCGGCACAGGGAGATCTTCGTCCCCGGACCCAGAGGCGGGAGTCCACTCTGCGACGAAGTCGGCGAGGACCTGCGACTTGATTGCGGAGCGGCCGGTAAGGGACAGGGAGAAGGGGGCAAGCTCGGCCCCCCACTTCCCAATCCGGCCAGTGGCTTCTTTATTCCGCAGTACCTCCCCTAAGGGGAGGGACGACGGGACGGTGATGGGGTGCCCCAGGAAGTAGTGCCGGAGCTTCCAGCACGCCATGAGGAGGGCGTAGCAAATCTTCTCCATCTCCGTGTACCGAGTCTTGGCCCCTTGGAGGGCTTCATTGACGTAGTACACGGGACGTTGCTGCCCCCCCTGCTCCTTCACCAAAACCGCGCTGACGGCGACGGGTGTCGCAGATACCGCCTAGAACGGGGCCTCGCAAGCGGACGAGGTCACAGTAGAAGGCGAGTATATCGTTCTCTCCCAAAGGACTAGATGAGAGCAAAATATGTCTAACTAAATCCAAATCAAAGAAATCAAACAAAGTCACAACGAGGGAAACGGGATTTTCCACCTCAACCCGCCTCACCAGCAGATAGACAACTAGCGGAAATCACTCTGCAATCGTGTCTCAGGCGAGCGGTGTACAATTGCACAAGACCAGGGGAAAGCAGCTTTAAACTTAATTTCTCTCAGGAACAACACAAGATTAATTTCAAAGTTCACCCCTGCTGAGACAAACTCAATTCTCAACAATCAATCAGCACTAGACCACACTGGAATCAAGCAAAATCATAGAGATCATCACAAGACAGACAGAGATATCGACTGGACAGCAGCATTATGCAAACACCACCATCATGAAAAACACAGCTAACTGGAATTTACTCAAGCATGAAACTGAACATCCAAAATTGAAATCTGTTTATATACATGCATCACAGGAAAACAGATCAGAGGGAGAAGAGAATGAGGCTGAGAGAGAGGAATCGTTGCCAAGAGTTCGAAGTCGAAGAAGAAGCCGGGCGCAGAGGTCGCCGGAGCAGTGGAAGAAGATGGCCAGAGTCGATGAAGACGTGGCCGTCGTCGTCGAAGTGGTGGCGCTGTCGAAGTCGCGTGGCCGAGGTTGGTGAAGAAGCCGAAGACAGCAGACCTGCGATGGAGAAGATGATGTGGAGGCACGGCTCGAGGCCGGATCGGGCCGATGAGCGGCGCTGGATGGCGCAAGGACGGCGCGAGGACGAGCGCCGGCTTGGGCAGCGCCGGCTCGGGCCGATGGGGCGCGGCTCGGTGGCGGCGGCTGATCCCGGCGGCGCGGCTGGAGTGGAGATCGGCCAGATCTGGGCCGAGGATGACCGGATTTGGAGCAGGCCCGGTGGCGGTGTGGCGCGAGGAAGACGGCCCGGCGAGGAACAGCGACAGGAGGCGAAGATCCGGCGCCTGGCGGGATGTGTGGACGGCTGTGGTGGAGCAGATCGGCGGCGGCGGCGTGTGGCGGCGACGCGGGAAGGAGGGACGCGGCTCAACATGTGTGTAGAGATTAGGTTCACAATTGACATTTCAGTATACAAGATAGAATGCGGTAATAAAGATATCAGTAAGCATTCGAATTTCCACAATATCCACAACAAAACTAAGTACAAGCAATTTTAGTACTATTAGAAGATGATTAGTCACAATTCAACCTACAAAATATTGTCAAGCCACTAAAGCATGCATACAACTCAACACAACATGCAAAAGGCTCTTAGAAGCCAAATGAGAACAATGAAACACAAAATGAAAAGCACATTTAGTCATAACCACAACAATCACATATAGATACAAATCCGCACAAGTCTAGAATTTCCAGAAAATTTTGACATGACCTTTTTAGATTTTTCTTGCAATCCGAACGACATAAGTATACAACAGGTCATATCACAACATAAACAAGGCAAGATAAGCAAGTACATACAACAGATCTCATACATGAGCACAAACTTGCACAAAGAAGCTCAATTTTGAAAAATTTGACCCAGATTTTCAGAATTACAGCACAACAAGAAATGTATTCCTCCCCCCCAAGCTTAAATGGTTGCATGGTCCACAATGCAACAACATGAGATGAACACATGGAGATGGGAACACAAAATAAATTTCATGCACAAGGGTCATATGAGAGGTCCGCAATAGCTCACCGGGTGAAGAGTGGAGACGATGATGATGCGATGAGCCATCCAGAGTATCTCAAATGTGCCAAGCAGCCATATGAGGATGATGCCCTGAAAGAACAACCAAAGAAGAGACTAAGAACAAGTCTATAAAAACAGCCAAAACGAAGAGAAGGGAAAGGAAGAAAAGAGAAGGTGCTCGGGTTGCCTCCCGAGAAGCGCTCGTTTTAGGTCATGAGCTCGACCCTCTACAAATACTTCATGTGGGCTCGTCGGGAGGAGGGCCAAGATCGGGACCAGGATCAACTCCGGTTCCACCCTCCTCGTCATCAAGTGATGGAATGGGCTCTCCGGCGATATAATGCTTGAGGCGCTGCCCATTCACCGTGAATAAACCTCCCTTGGGACTCTCTACCGTAATGGCCCCAGAAGGTAGGACATGCCTGATAACACAAGGGCCAAACCAGCGAGATCTGAACTTGCCTGGAAAGAGATGAAAACGAGAGTCGAAAACTAGAACAAGCTCACCGGGAGTGAAGTTGCGCCGAAGGATGCGCTGATCATGCCACCGCTTCGTCTTTTCCTTGTAGATGCGTGAGCTCTCATATGCATCAAGACGAATCTCATCGAGCTCGCACAACTGAAGCTTGCGGTAGGTACCAGCGGCTCTAAGATCCATGTTGAGCTTTCGGATGGCCCAATGTGCTCTGTGCTCAAGCTCAACAGGAAGGTGACAAGATTTACCATATATCAAGCGAAAGGGAGTCATACCTAGGGGTGTCTTGTATGCCGTCCGATAGGCCCACAATGCATCAGGGAGCTTGTGTGACCAATCAGCTCGCGTACTAGACACAACCTTCTCGAGGATGCTCTTGATCTCCCTATTCGAGACCTCGGCTAGTCCATTCGCCTGCGGATGATAAGGAGTAGTGACGTGGTGGCGATGGACTCCATACTTGGCGAGGAGGGCCTCGAACTGGCGGTTGGTGAAGTGAGTACCACCATCGCTGATAATGATCCGAGGGACTCCAAACCTAGGGAAAATGATCTGTCGAAAAAGCTTACAAACAGATTTGGAGTCAGCTGTAACAGAGGGGATTGCCTCCACCCACTTGGACACATAGTCAACAGCAAGAAGTATACATTTGAAACCCTGGGATGAAGGCAATGGGCCCATATAATCGATACCCCAGACATCAAATAGCTCCACCTCAAGAATTCCACGCTGGGGCATCTCGTGTCGCCGAGAGATGTTGCCCGTGCGCTGGCATGCATCACAGGACCGCACGTACCTGTGTATGTCCTTGAACATGGAGGGCCAATAGAATCCAGCCTGGAGTACCTTAGCCTGCGTCTTGGCGGTACTCGCATGACCGCCGTAGGAGGACGAATGGCAATGGAATATCACGTCCTGGGTCTCCTCCTGAGGAAGGCAGCGTCGGACAATCCCGTCTGAACATAGGCGGTAGATGTATGGATCGTCCCAGAAGTACTGCTTCGCGTCATGGATGAATTTCTTGCGCTGCTGCGAAGACAGACCAGGAGAGGCAACATGGCATACTAAGTAATTGACAATATTTGCGTACCATGGCGAGCCAGAGGGAGTATGGGTGATCTTCATGAGCTGGTCCCCAGGAAGTGAGTCATTGATTGGTAACGGGCTGCTCGAAGAATCCTGCAAAGGTAAACGACATAGATGATCAGCAACTAAGTTCTCCGTACCTTTCTTGTCCCGAATCTCCACATCGAACTCCTGTAGCAGAAGGATCCATCTGATGAGCCTCGGCTTTGCGTCCTTCTTGCTAAGCAGGTACTTGATGGCTGCATGGTCAGTGTAAACAATACATCTAGAGCCAACAAGATAAGACTGAAATTTATCAAATGCGAATACAACCGCTAACAGCTCTTTCTCGGTCGTGGTGTAGTTGATCTGGGCATCGTCGAGGGTATGGCTCGTGTAGTACATAACATGAAGCTTGCCCTCATGACGCTGCCCTAGGACAGCTCCTACGGAATGATCACTCGCATCGCACATGAGCTCGAAGGGAAGGGTCCAATCGGGTGGTCGTACAATAGGAGCAGAAGTGAGCGCCTCCTTCAACCTACAAAATGCAGTCATGCAGGTCTCATCGAATGAGAAAGGTACCTCGGAGCATAAGAGATTAGTGAGTGGCTTCGCTATCTTGGAAAAGTCCTTGATGAAGCGACGATAGAAGCCGGCATGTCCTAAGAAGCTCCGAATAGCCTTCACACTCGATGGAGGAGGAAGACGCTCAATTATCTCGACCTTGGCTCGACCAACCTCGATCCCTCGAGAAGAAATCATGTGGCCTAGTACAATGCCCTCGCGAACCATGAAGTGACATTTCTCCCAATTAAGGACGAGGTTCGCGGAGGAGCAGCGCCGCAATACCTGCTCAAGATTTGCTAGACAATCCTCAAATGTCAGTCCATAAACTGTAAAATCATCCATAAATACCTCCATGATGTGCTCAATGAGGTCGGAGAAGATGGACATGACACAACGCTGAAATGCTCCAGGGGCATTGCACAATCCGAATGGCATCCGACGATATGCGAACGTACCATATGGGCAAGTGAATGTGGTCTTCTCCTGATCGTCCGGATGAATGGGGATCTGCAGAAAGCCAGAATAGCCATCGAGATAACAATAATAGGAATGACGCGCTAACCTCTCAAGCATCTGGTCGATGAAGGGCAAAGGGAAATGATCCTTCCTAGTGGACTTGTTGAGTTTGCGATAGTCTATGCACATGCGCCAACCTGTGACGGTCCTCGTAGGGATCAAATCACCTTTGTCGTTCTTGACGACAGTCATGCCGCCCTTCTTGGGCACCACCTGCACTGGACTCACCCACTGGCTGTCGGAGATGGGGTAAATGATGCCTGCATCCAGTAATTTCAATACCTCCTTTTTGACGACTTCCTGCATGTGTGGGTTAAGTCTGCGCTGATGCTCACGGGAGGGCACACTACCATCCTCAAGCAAAATGCGGTGCATACAAACAGAAGGGTCGATGCCCTTAATGTCATCAATCGAATATCCAATAACAGAACGATGACTGCGTAACACATCTAGTAAACGACCAACCTCATCAGCAGATAAATGGGAACTCACAATAATAGGATATGAGTTATCAGGATCGAGAAATGCATACCGGAGGTGGTCGGGAAGTGGCTTCAGCTCAAGTGAAGGAGCTGAAGGAGGTGTAGGATCAGGTACCAGAGGGAACTCTGGCTGTGGAGGCTCATCTGCGGCAGTGACGAACTCATCAGCAATCGATGTGGCCTCCAGATGGGACAGCTCCTCGGGTGTACTCACAACAGCCTCGTCGATGACATCCACCGTGAAACAATGATCAGGACAGGGAGGCAGGTGGGTGGGATGCCTCATATCAAATGTGACTTTCTCAGATCCAAACTCGAGACTCAGCAGCGCGTTCTTGACGTCGATGATAGCTCCTGCTGTGGCGAGGAAAGGCCTGCCTAGAATGATGAATGGGCAGTCATCCTCTGTCTCCAGAACAACGATGTCTGCAAGGTAGGAGAAGGAACACACAGTGACTGGTACATCATCCACGATGCCAGTCGGTCGCCTGCTGGTGCGATCTGCTAGCTGAAGAGTCATAGCTGTGGGTCGTAGAGAGCCGATGGATAATGCCTTGTAGACTGCCAATGGCATGACACTAACACTGGAGCCCAAATCGCACAAAGCCTGAAAAGTCCCTGAGCCGATGGAGCAAGGGATGCAGAAGCTACCGGGATCGTCCAACTTAGGGGGCAGCTTATTCTGGATGAGTCGCTACACCCCTTTGAGAGCTGGACAACCTCAGGCTCCTCAATCCTTCGCTTCTTCGTCAGGAGCTCCTTGAAGAACTTGGAATACGATGGCATGTTCAGGACTGCGTCGAGGAGTGGAACTGTGATCTGAACATCTTTCATCACCTCCAGAAACTTTGTGAACTGCTTCTCCTCCTCTACCTTGGCAAACTGTCCAGGAAACGGCATCGGTGGCTGAGGAATCAAAGGATCGGAGCTTCCTGGAGCAGTGGTCAGAGGGGCGGCCTGAGTAGCCGTGGCAGAACCATCTCGGCGCATCGGTGGAATGTACAGTGGAGGCTGGACCGGCGTCGGATCAGTCGTGGATCTGCCGCTCCTGGTGGTGATAGCTCGACAATGACCCCTCGGGTTCACTTCAGGCTGAGCAGGAAACTTGCCTGAAGATGTACTCGATGAGGGTAAAGATGCACTGAGGGTGTCCACTTTATCGCGAAGCTCGGAGAAGTCTTTTTTCCGCGACTGTAGCTCTTACACTTCACTCCTCAGTGATTTATGGTCTGTCCGAAGTGCAATCATGTCGTCTGAATACTTTGCCAAGAAGGTCTCTTGGTTGGTCATGAGGGACGCGAACATAGCCTCGATCTTGGATGAAGACAGAGTGTGGTCCTGAGGCTGCTGACGCTGTCTGTACCTGGAAGCCTGAAAAGGTGCACTAGCAGAGGTCGATGAGATATTGGGGTTGTTATATGTGAAATTCGGGTGATTGCGCCATCCAGAACTATAAGTGTTGGGAGGTGGTCCGCTCGTCTGAGCGAAGCTCACCTCACCACACTCTGGTGTGGAGGTCTTCCCCAGCTGACAGTCAGCGGGTGAATGGCCCTCAATCCCACAAATCTCACATATAAGCGCAACCGGAGGAGTAGCACGCATCGAACTAGCTAGCTGTGCAATGGATTGGTTGAAGGCTTGAGGAATCTGATTGACAGAGTGGGAGAGTGCATCTATTCTAGCATTCATAAAGTCAAAGGACTTGACCTCATGCATACCCGACCGGGATATATCTCTACCGCCTGACCACTGAAAGTGGTGGGATGCCATGCTCTCAATGAGTGCAAAAGCCTCATCCAGAGTCTTGTTCATGATCCCACCACCTGCAGCGGCATCGATAGATGCCCGGGTAGCAAAAGAAAGCCCTTTGTAGAAGATTTGCAGTACTAACCAGCGCTCCAAGCCGTGGTGCGGGCACGATCGGAGAAGCTTCTGGTACCGCTCCCATGCATGATAGAGGCTCTCACCATCCTGCTGAGAAAATCCAGTAATCTACGCTCGTATCTCCGCCGATTTGGATGGCGGGAAGAATCTCTCCAGAAAAGCCTTCAGCAGCTGCTCCCATGCCATCTCTACACCTGAAGGCAAAGAGTGATACCAAGCACGCGCATCATCACGTAAAGAAAATGGAAATAAGCGAGTGCGAATGGCATCATCAGAAACGCCATGATATTTCAAAGTGTTACAGTACTCAAGGAAGGTACGGATGTGCTCGTTTGCGTCCTCCAGGAGTGATCCTCCAAAGCGAGACTGCTGTACCATCGTGATCAGAGCAGGCTTGATCTCAAAGTTGTTAGCCTGAATGGCCGGTTGAATTACGCCCGGAGCGGCTCCACGATCAACAGGGGCCCAGAGATCACGGAGAAGCTGTGGAGGGGGGTCACGGTCAGCCATATCTGTACTCTTTGCTCATCGTCTCTCACTCAAACGTCGTCGAAATGTACGCTCGATCTCCGGATCAAAGGGTGCAAGTGAATGGTCACTGGATGATCGTCGCATACATCAAGTGATGCTGTAAGAGAGATGAGAGTCAGTAGTACAAGAACAGCGGTACAAGAAGGGTTAGTCGTCAGGTGTCAGTCCAACAAAAGAAGATAAATAGAAAAGAAAAAGAAAACAAAGCAAAAGAAATGAGAAAACCAAATAAAAAGAAAAAGCAAAAGAGAAGAAAAATCAAAGAAAAGGCAAATCGATTCAAACTTAGTTAAACAATTTCACTTGAACTAGTCCCCGGCAACGGCGCCAATAATTGATACCGCCTAGAACGGGGCCTCGCAAGCGGACGAGGTCACAGTAGAAGGCGAGTATATCGATCTCTCCCGAAGGACTAGATGAGAGCAAAATATGTCTAACTAAATCCAAATCAAAGAAATCAAACAAAGTCGCAACGAGGGAAACGGGATTTTCCACCTCAACCCGCCTCACCAGCATATAGACAACTAGCGGAAATCACTCTGCAATTGTGTCTCAGGCGAGCGGTGTACAAATGCACAAGACCAGGGGAAAGCAGCTTTAAACTTAATTTCTCTCAGGAACAACACAAGATTAATTTCAAAGTTCACCCCTGCTGAGACAAACTCAATTCTCAACAATCAATCAGCACTAGACCACACTGGAATCAAGCAAAATCATAGAGATCATCACAAGACAGACAGAGATATCGACTGGACAGCAGCATTATGCAAACACCACAATCATGAAAAACACAGCTAACTGGAATTTACTCAAGCATGAAACTGAACATCCAAAATTGAAATCTGTTTATATACATGCATCACAGGAAAACAGATCAGAGGGAGAAGAGAATGAGGCTGAGAGAGAGGAATCGTTGCCAAGAGTTCGAAGTCGAACAAGAAGCCGGGCGCAGAGGTCGCCGGAGCAGTGGAAGAAGATGACTAGAGTCGATGAAGACGTGGCCGTCGTCGTCGAAGTGGTGGCGCTGTCGAAGTCGCGTGGCCGAGGTTGGTGAAGAAGCCGAAGACAGCAGACCTGCGACGGAGAAGATGATGTGGAGGCACGGCTCGAGGCCGGATCGGGCCGATGAGCGGCGCTGGATGGCGCAAGGACGGCGCGAGGACGAGCGCCGGCTTGGGCAGCGCCGGCTCGGGCCGATGGGGCGTGGCTCGGTGGCGGCGGCTGATCCCGGCGGCGCGGCTGGAGTGGAGATCGGCCAGATCTGGGCCGAGGATGACCCGATCTGGAGCAGGCCCGGTGGCGGTGTGGCGCGAGGAAGACGGCCCGGCGTGGAACAGCGACAGGAGGCGAAGATCCGGCGCCTGGCGGGATGTGTGGACGGCTGTGGTGGAGCAGATCGGCGGCGGCGGCGTGTGGCGGCGACGCGGGATGGAGGGACGCCGTCGGCGTGCGGCCCGGCCGCCGGCGGCGAGGTGGAGGGAGGTGTGGAGATGGGGGTTTGAAGAAGAAGAAGAAGAAGCAAAAAAAAACAAAACCGGGCTCCAGAATCCTTCTGTGGCCGGCGGCAAGGAAAACAAAGGGATTTTGGCACTTTTGCAGAAAAGCCCTCGAGGTTTTGGAGAATTAGAAATGTGACCTCGTGGCTAGGGTTTGGGATTCTGGTCCCCCGGAGACTCCGATTTCGGTGCGGTCAGATCCCACGCGTCCGCGAGAATGCGCACTTCCATCAGGAATCGTCGGATGGCCGGATTAAGTCGAGGACGCACGACCGCTAGCCGAAAATCCATCCGATCCTCGTCGACCTGCGATAAAAATTGGAAAAACAAGTAATCCGGTCGATTTGGCGACAAATCTGGAATAATCTAGACATATGCCGAGGTTAATGACTGATATGTGCAAAAGCATGGGGAAAATGTACACAAAAATGAGGCAAATCGAGTAAATATCAGTCGCGGTGAGGTAGAGGAGCAAGGGCTCTTCCAGAGACGGACTCACGAGCATTGGGGGGCTCGAGAGGTACTTCTTGAGGTCGTTGAAGGCTTCCTGGGCCTCGGGGGTCCAGCGGAACCCCTCGAGCCCTCGGAGGATCTTGAAGAACTGGAGGCCCCGCTCCCCCTAACGGGAGACGAAGCGACTGAGCGCGGCCAGGCGGCCGGAGAGCCGCTGGACATCTTTGACGGAGCGCGGTGGGGGCATGTCTAGGAAGGCCCGGATCTTCTCGGGGTTTGCCTCAATGCCCCGCTGGGACACGAGGAAACCCAGGAGCTTCCCCCAGCGCACCCCGAAGGCGCACTTCTCTGGGTTGAGCTTGAGCCCGAACGCGCGGAGGTTGCGGAAGGTCTCTGCGAGGTCGTCGATGTGGGAGGCTGCACGGGGACTCTTGACGACCGCGTCGTCTACGTAGACTTCGACGTTGCGGCCGACTTGATCTTTGAAGACCAGCGTCATCAGGCGTTGGAATGTGGCTCCCGCATTCTTGAGCCCGAAGGGCATGTGGCGGTAGCAGAACGTTCCGAGGGGAGTTATGAAACTCGTCTTTTCCTCGTCCCCCTCCGCCATCCGGACTTGACGGTATCCCGAGTAGGCGTCTAGGAAGCTCATCAGCTCGCACCCCGCGGTGGAGTCAACGAGCTGGTCGATCCGCGGGAGCGGGAAGTTGTCTTTGGGGCAGGCGCTGTTAAGGTCGGTGAAGTCCACGCACATGCGCCACTTGCCACTTGATTTCTTGACGAGGACGGGGTTTGCGAGCCACTCGGGGTGCAACACTTCCCGGATGAACCCCGCCTCTCGGAGCCGGGCTATCTCCGTCTTGATGGCTTCTTGACGTTCGAGGGAGAGCTTCCTCAACTTCTGCTTGATAGGGGGGTGACCGGGGGTTACCGCGAGCTTGTGTTCAATAACCTCCCGGGTGACGCCCCGCATGTCCGAAGGCTTCCACGCAAAAACATCATAGTTTTCGCGCAGAAAGGCTGCGAGTTGCGCTGCATGGTCTTGGGGGAGCTCTGCCCCGATTTGGACAGTTTTGTCCCTGCTGCCCGGGGACAGCGGGACCTTCCGGAGGCCCCGTTCCGGACGCGGCTTGAGGAGGGGCCTCCAAGGGGATGGCGCAGCGACGTCTACGTCCGGGGGGGGAGCCTCCCCCCCGGGTGCCTTGATCAGGTTGACGCTTCCTATTGTGGCAGCAGCTCGCTCGTATAGAGCACGGGCCATGTCTTGATCCCCCCGGACGTTGATCACGCCATGCGGCCCGGGGATCTTCATGCACAGGTAGTTTTGGTGCATGGCAGCCCCCAGCCGATTGATCATAGTCCTCCCCATAATCACATTGTAGGAGGAGGGGAGCTCCACTACGTCGAAGCGGACTAGCTCGGTCCGGTAGTTCTCCGGGGTGCCGAAGGTGATCGGGAGATCTACCTTGCCCACGGGGTGGATCGCCTTCCCTGGGACAAACCCTTGCAGAGGCCCTGCCGCTGGTTGCAGGAGCTTCTCATCCACCTGCATTTCCTTGAAGGTTTTGAGGAACAGGACGTCGGCGGAGCTTCCGCCGTCCACGAGGATGCGGGCCAAGTGGCAGTTGTAGATTGTCGCGGAGACAATGAGCGTGTCGTCATGGGGGAAGCGAACCCCTCGCGCGTCTTCCGCCGTAAAGGTGAGGGGGACGTCCGACCACTTGGGCGGCACAGACGCGTGTAGCACCCCCACTACCTTAACTTCTCGCGCGTACTCCTTGCGCTGGCTCTTGGAGTCCCGCCCGGAGGCGGAGCCCCCTACGATGACGTTGATGCGGCACTGAGAAGTTTGAAAGGGGAGAGCGTCTGAAGGCTCCCCCTCCTGCACCTGCTGCCCCCCCGCGGGAGCGGGAAGGGCCGGAACAGCTGGCCGAGGGGGCAAGGAGGCCGGAGTCCCCCCCCCTGCCCAAGCTGGTCGAGGAACGCCGCGAAGTGCTGCAGCAGCTGGTAGCAATCTCGGGTGGCGTGGGTACTGGACCCATGGAAGCTGCACCACGGTCCTTCCCGGCTTCTCCCCGCGGGGCCATCGCTGCCGCGCGAAGACTGTCCTCCCCCATGGCCTCTCGGCTTGGGAAAGGGGCGGTTGCCCTTCGGGGGGTCGCGCGAGCCGCCTCCGCCCTCGAGGACAAAAGTGTCCCGAGGCCGTGGTTCGCTACGGCCCCCCTGCCTGGGGCGCCTGGGGGGATCCCGGGCCCCCCGCTCGGCGGGGGCAGGAGCCCCCTGGGTCTTCTTCCAGATGTCGTCTTCCTCCGCGCGAGCGTACTTTTCGAGTACGTTGAAGAGCTCGTCGGCGGAGGAGGGGCAGCTTCGAGAGAGTCTTCGGTGGAGTTCCCCCGGGAGGATCCCACTTTTGCAGGCTTCGATCACTGTGGAGTCCGGGACGTGGGCCACTTTGCTTTTTACTTGGGCAAAGCGCTTGAAGAAGCTTCTGATGGTCTCCCCGGTTCTCTGGCGCACTGTGTATAGCTGTGAAGAATCCAGGGGACGTACGTAATTTCCCTGAAAGTTGGCGGAGAACTCCCGCTTCAGCTGCGAGAAAGACTTGATGGAGCCCGCCTTCAGATTGTAAAACCAGGAGCGGGCAATGCCGGTGAGGTAGAGGGGGAAGACGTTGCATTGGACGCTCTCGTCCCCCCCCCGCCGCGGAGATGGCTGTGGAGTAGATCTGCACGAACTCGTAAGGGTCCGCCTCGCCATTATAATGCTCGATGTGCGGGGGACGGTAGGGCCGCGGCCATCGGATGCTGCGGAGTCTTCGACACAGAGGCTGGTTCGCCCCCTGCACTTCCCGGGGGGAGCCCCAGTCACTGTCTTCGACACAGAGTCAGGTAGCGGCCCAAGAGGGCCGCCAGAGTGGTGGTGACGACGCTTCTCTTCCGGGCCGGGACTGATTTCCCGGACGTCCGGGCTTCCCTCCGGGGAGGATGGTTCTTCGGCTGGTCCCTTCCCCCGACCGGTGCGAGAGCGAGGCTCCCTGCGACAACGGCCGGGGGGAAGCTCTTCCCCGCGGCTGGGAGAATGCATTCGCTCGACCTCCCCCCGGGAGAAGCGGACCTGCTTCGCCGGGGGAGGGAGCTCCTGCACTGTAGCAGCCGGCCCGGAAGCTACCGGGGCCTGCCGGGGGGAGCCCCCTGCGACGGCCCCCGGGACCGGAAAGGGGGGAGCCCCTGCACCATCCGGAACCGGGGAGGGGGCGCCCGGGGCGGCGTTTGGATCCAAAGAGGGGGCCCCTGCGGCAACGACCGGGACCGGAAAGGGGGAAGCCCCTGCGACATCCGGAACCAGTGGGGGGTGAGCCCCCTCGGCGACGTCCAGGGTTGGGGAGCCGATGGGGGGGGAAATTCGCTGAGGCACGGGAGCTGCTCTGTCGACCGGCCCCGGTGCGGTAAACGCAACGCGAGGGGCGGGACTGGCTCCCGGCATAGGAATAACCCCCGGCATGAAATGACCCCGCAGCCCTGGAAGCGGGCCAGGGACGGGGTACACCCCTGGTGCCACGAAGGGCCCGGGCATTAAATAGCCTCCCGGCACCGGGACAGGCCCGGGTGCCGAGAAGTGTCCGGAAGTATATCCCGCGGGGGGAGGGAACCCCCCGGCGGGATCATACGGGGTAGACAGCCCCCCGGAGACCGGAGGGGCCGCCGGGTATCCCATAAACGGGGGCATGATCCCCGGATATGCGTGCGACGAAAATGTGGGGGCCGGGGGCCGTTCCAACACACTGAGGAGCTCGTCCATAGAGCGCTGGGCGCGGAGCTGGCCCTCCACGAGAGCCTCCAGCAGGGCATCCCGGGGAGCCGGGGGAGCCGTCGGGGGGAAACTCGTCCCAGCCGAGGTCCCCGCGGCCGCCGGGAGCGACCTGGAGGTGGAGGCACCTTGATTGAGAGGAAAGGTGGGAGGCGGTACCTGGGAATGGTCGCCTCCGGACGGAAGCGCCGGAATAGCAGTGTCCCGGAAAGGCGGCGCCAGGTCACCGGGACCGGCGTCACCGGGAAGGGCGCGGGCCCTTGTTCTCGGAGGAGCCATGGCGATTCGTCATGGGTCCCCATGGACGGCGCCAACTGTCGTGGTATTACGAATACCCCGGCAGGTTTTGAAGATGATCCTAGCGGAGATTACGTAGCGAGGGTTGACCGGGTGATCGGTCCTCCCCCGCTGGACAAACACAAGAATTGACACGTGGATTTATACAGGTTCGGGTCCCAGTGGGGGCCCTAGTCCTGTCGACGCGCTCCCGACCGGAGCCGGCTGGGGAGGCTCTCTCCGGGGGAGGGGCTTCCGGAGCACGTGTGTGAGTTTAGCTATTCCAAATAATTATCAGTTGATCCTTCACAACAAAGGGGTACAAGGGCTATTTATAGCCCCAAAAAGAAGCAAAAAGCCTAAACTACCCCGGAAGCCACCATCGGATTGAAGGGTAGGACCGTCCTTCTCCCGGTCAAACGTCTTGGATGCTTGACAGGTGGTCGCTGATTCCCGAGGCGTCCCTCGCGTGACCTGCACGTGATAAACAAACAGGGGTTTTACCTTTTAGGAGGGCGATGACGTCCGGGACCCCTTCCGGAGAGCAGGGTCCCGGGAACCTAAAAGGCGGCGCCCGGGGCAGGCACCGGAGGCCACTGTCCCCGGGCAAATGGCGGCGCCCGGGACATGCCCGGGGGGCACGGTCCCTGGGGCCAAATGGCGCCGCCCGGGGCAGGCACCGGAGGCCACTGTCCCCGGGCAAATGGCGGCGCCCGGGACCCCACCGGGGGGCACGGTCCCGGGGGCCAAATGGCGGCGCCCGGGACATGCCCCGGCGGCACGGTCCCGGGAGCCTAAAAGGCGGCGCCCGGGGCAGGCACCGGAGGCCACTGTCCCCCGGCAAATGGCGGCGCCCGGGACCTGACCGGGGGGCACTGTCACGGGGGCCAAATGGCGGCGCCCGGGACATGCCCCGGAGGCGGCGCCCGGGGAGACCAAGACGTGGCCCGGGGCAGGCACCGGAGGCCACTGTCCCCGGGCAATCATGAACTTACCTGGACTTGACCACGTGGAGATTTCCCCCAACAAACCTAAACGTATTAAACTCAGACAACTAACTAAACCTGAATACGTAAGACTTAGTTATATGTATATGGATCGAATTACTATTCGTTCGAATCGAAGTCGTGAAACCTTCCAAGGTCGCGGAACCCTTCCAAGGTCGCAGAACTTTGTCGAACGCGATTAGGCCGCGGTCGTGAAGCCTTTCCGAACTCATCTTGAAAGACCCGAAGATCTTCCCAGATTAGCAATCCAAAATTCTCCATATTGTAAAGTTACATAACAATCCAAACTAGATCCAATGCCTAGTTGCTAATCTCAAAATATAAGAGAAAGACAAAGCAACTCACTCACAAAGATGATGTAACTTGATACAAACAAAAGAACGAGCTAACCAAAATATAAGTGATAGCACAAACAGCTCGTGTTGCACAAGTTATAGAAAGATGCTAGCTTGATTGCACACAACAAAGCAAGAACACAAATCTGATCGAACATAATTTTTTAAAGCTTTCCAAATGATGCTAACCAAAGCAAAAACAGATCAAACCATGAATAGTGCTGTACAGACACGACCAGTTTTGGATTGATACTATCTCTTTTTTAAAAACATTAAGATCAGCACACCAATGCGAGCACAAGATTGTGATATCCTTCTATTATGTCACTTTCAAAATATTTAATTCAACTGTGCAAAGCCCAAATACAATTCTCAATAACTAGTCTTATGTAGGTTCAAAGTTTTCACGAAGGACACATTGTCTGTCAAAGGATACATGTGATTTGAAAAGTTTTTCTGAACTCAACGAAAACAAAATTTATGCAGAGAAGACTAGATCAGCCAACTAAACAAATATTAATGGACTGAAACCTAACAAAACTCACAAAAATTTCAGATTAAATCAAAGGAGAAAGAAGAATAATTTCTTTTGGCTTTTTGGTGAATAGGCTGAAAACAGATCTAAACTTAGGGATAAGTAATCCTGCCGTGTAAACTGAAACTCTCATACTTAGATGATATGGGGTGCCCGATCTTCATGATGTAGGATCGTTGATTGATTCATGTAACATGAGGAACTGATGGCGCCAACCACTATCAATACAATAACCTACGACAAAAGAATTTGCCCAACCACACACTTTTATCGTTGTCTACTTGACCACGTAAAACACGCGTTGATCGTTGTCTACTTGACCACACAAAAGTAGACGCACAGTTCTTGCAATCAACGAAGAAATTACAAGAACTATGATAAGGAGAATAACTCTCAATTCTAGGCAGCGGCTTGTCAGCACAAACCTTAGAACAAGAGCAAAAGCTTCTCTAAAAATATTTGTGTATTGAATTCGTGCTTGTTTTTCTGGTGCGCAACACCTTACATTATATAGGGCAAGGAAGTGGCCGACTAATACTTGAGATTGAATACCACTTGGATACGGTATCCTCTAAAAAAATAAAATAGACTAAAAAAATAAAACTTAACATATTTAGTTCAGTTTCTAAAATAAAAGATACTAAAAACCCAGCTGGATACCGAACCGGACAAAACTTTGTATTAGTCTCAGTCAGATTCAAGGACCCAAATAGACTAGTCATCCCCTCGTGGTCGCGCAGGACATGACCACCTGGTCATGATTTGCTCGATCACGACCACTCCACTTGGTCGTATTGGACTAGACAAACTGGTCGTCTGGACTTGACCACCTGGTTGTACTCGTGTCAAACTCAACCATCTGATCATACTCGTGTTGGACTCGACCACGACCACTCCACCAACTTTGATCGATTTCCACCACACTGACAGCTGACAAGTTCGACCATTTTTCAGGCAACAATGAACTTTGGAGCTCAACTCTGATGCTCACTTACATGCACAAGCCGTCCTTGGTGCACTCCTGGTTCCTCTTCTTGACTGTTGTTGTAATTGTTTAGCTCAACCTTGAGCAAAGGGCCTTTATATGCTTTGCACTTATCATGTGATGTAGAGGTAGATGATGCGCTGTTAGGGATGTCCTTATCAATCTGTTATGGGGTTTTCGTGTTACATTGGGAGATCTAATGTAGGACTCCAATTGCAGTTTGGATAAGATCCATTATGGGATTTTGTATCGCTTCAAACAACCTAATATAGTAGGTCTCCTTTTGTGGTGCTCTATATAATGGGAGACATCGTTGGTTTTCAACATGAATCAAGAGAAATCCTTGCCGCAACCTCCACCAGAGCGAGAATCACTAAACCCTTGTCGTGCATGTTGGTCCTAGCATACCAATGCACAATGTTCCATCCCATGACATATGAATACCAGTAAAGGTGCTGATGCAATTATTGTGCTAATTAGGATGATCCATAAGCGGTTGCAGTGGCATGAGCGGGCGCTGTGATCCACTTGTTCCACGAGTGGTTGTCGGTTGTTGGACATGCACCTTGTTGGATCCGATGCTTCTCCAACTCTCTTTCTACAGTTGTAACAATCCAATCAATGATCTAATACTAGTAGTGGCTTTTGAGTAGAAATTTTGAAATTTTACTAACATAGCCTACTTGTATCCCATCAATGTACACTAACACTAACAAATATATATAAGGGTAAGTATCTGGTGGATCCCACCTCTTCGGTGCTTCCGTGCATACGATATTAATAAATCATATAAATAGTCACCAAAAATTCTATAAAACTTAGAGAATGTGTAGTAATTATGGTAAAGATAGGCTTCGGAGGCCTCTGAGTACTCAAATATTTTGAAATAATAAAAAGATAAAGATAAACTGAATATATATATTTATTAGTTGTTTGTCTTTTTTATTTCTCTTACGTAAAGTTATATTTGGTCGTGAAATTTATTGGGTCTATTATATGTTTTGCTCTGCATACAGTAAAGTTTTCATAATTTTTAAGAACTCATAACCATCTCAACCCTTTTAAAGTAATGTTACACACCGTCATATTACAAACTTATATATATATATATATATCAGTCAAATATTTTCACCAAAATACATGTAAATGGTTGCACTTAAATAAACAAAGTACATGTGAATGATTGTATAGGTATTTATAAACATCAAAGCATTATATTCCCTGCTCGAACATGACATGTGGTGAAAATATTTGGTACACCCAAACGCATTGATTTCTCATATAATTTATGGCTTATGTCATATTCTTATTGATGAATGTCCGGTAACTGCATCCTATTTCAGTTCATTAATTAAGTCATTAATTCCCGAGGCAAGTTTTAGTGTAATCTGATGACTACATTGACTTATTAATGAACTGAAATTTGGTGCTGTTACCTGACATTCATCTATAAGAATATAACATAAGCGATAAATTATAAGACAAATCAATGCTGTTGGGTGTACCAAATTTTTTCACCACATGTCATGTTCGAGCAGGGAATATAATGCTTTGATGTTTAGAAATACCTATACAATCATTCACATGTACTTTCTTTAAGTGCAACCATTCACATGTACTTTGTTTGTTTAAGTGCAATCATTCACACAAGCTTTTCAGGCCATTTTTCCAGCTTCCGGATTTGCTTTCTCATTTGGTGTGGCAGCGAATCTCTTCTGCTCGAAGGTCCCTTATTGCTCTAATATTCCAGTATTTCTATGTCGAAGTCCAAAACAATTGATAATGTGTGTTTTGAATGATCTAGCATTTTACAAAATTTCAATTCTAAACTTACTAAACAATAGAAGAAACACAAGTAAGAAAGTGCAGTGAACAATACATTTTTTTAAGACTAAATTTGAATATGAAATTTTTTCACAAGATACATCCGTCTTATATCTATATTCTCTGTATAGTAATTTTTGTGAACACTTATATAGTACTTTTAGAGAGGTCCCATCCACACATCTTTTCAATAACCGAATATATCTTACTCCCTCGTAGCTTTCTAAAAGATTATGTCTACATTGTTTGTGTGAAAAGCTAGACTGCGCCAAGCAGTGCTGTAATTTAGTTTTAGTGATAGTGACGCAACCCAGTTTTGACATTTTTGTTGATTACTTGACCTGTTTAGACTATTTTAATTGTCAAGTATTTAGGGCATGTTTGAATAAGTTTGAATTGTGATATAGTACAGGCGTTGGTGATAGGACAGGCGAATCAAAGAGGCACATGAAATGATCCAGAAGGATCTTCAGGTCCTTCCGGTCGAGTTCGGATTCGCAACCTCAGAATGGTGTGCAACATTGGGAGGATCCGATCTCAGGTCGGATTGTATTCCGATCAATCTGGTCGGATTGTATTCCGATCAATATCTATATAACCAAGTCTTACATTATTAGGTTTAGTTAGTTGTCAGAGTCTAATACGTTTAGGTTATTAAGTCTGATATGTATTCATACGATTGGACTATAAATAATTTGTAATAGGATAGATAGATTATGTACCTAAGTATCTATTTTTGCATAGATCAGATCGAATAGTTCATCGACGTAGGCGACTGCATCCTAACGTTCGACGTTTACAAGATCCCTCTTTTCAATAAAGAGTTGTGCTATCTTTTGAACTGTGTTTTCGATCAACTTTGGTTTCGGTAATTCTGAGTAAGCTCCCGTATTCCGCATATTAGCATCTGGTCGAGTATAGTCGAAACTCGGCTATACTTCAATCAGATCAAGTTAGCATCAAATCAAGGCTAGATCAAAACCTGGTGTAGGCTTGAATCAGATCAAGTTGGTATCAGAGCATCTATCATGTCCTGTGGACGGTGAAGACTCATCAGGGATACAAAACCTCTGGCAAAACTTTGCCAGAAAGTTTTGCAACTGAAGGCAATCATTTGACGGTTCCTACAATCGCATCTCCGAAGATTTTTGACGATACCTCCGTTCAAGTTAACCTAGCCGAACAAGTGCCTAAACTCCTCACCAACATGGATACGGTGCTTGCTTGGATTAAGAAGCAGGCCATGCTTCAAAAGGCAAGGTTAAGGGTGTTAAGATTGGTGAAGAATTGCGTAGGACAGATAAAGATGAAGACGAAGACAACCATAAGACAAGATCTACCCGATGGGTTATCTCGAAGAGGGATGGGATCGTTAGCATAGATGGTATCAGCGCCGCAACCAATCCGTCGAAGATTATACGATGGAGTTTCAGAGACAAGCAATGATCATTGGCATCTCGCTCTCTAGTCCTCAGCTATTCTGAAAATATACGTCCGGACTTCATAAATCAATTAGTGCTGAGCTAAGCCTGTTTGGCGTCCAAGACATCATGACTGTGAGCACAATTGCTATGGCGATCGAGAAGAAAAATAAATCCCGCAATGATAAGAACACGAAGGAGAATTCGACCTCGTCCAAAGGAAAGTTGAGTCCGAAGAAAAGTACTCCAAAATCTAGTATGAGCATATCATGTGAACATTGTCATGTTGCTAGGCACACAAAGGATTAGTGCTATAAGCTCCATCCTGGGCTTCGACCAAAAAGAAATGGACCAGGGAAGAGAATAGCTACCGCTACTATGGCTACAACTGACGAAGGAGTTGTTCGAGTGAATTCGGTTGATGAGGCGGATGTGACTTTGTCTCTGATTGCAATGCCGAAGAAGAAAGGTTTGGATTCACCTGACGACCATAACTCAACATTGGACTTGTTAAGTATCAACATCTAGGTGAAGCACGAAGTGGTCGCAGCAATATTTGATCTTGGAAGTCAGAAGAATTGGGTTTCTGCTGGACTAGTTCGATGACTTGGTTTGAAGACGACCACACACCCGTGACCGTATCCGCTGGGTTGGTTTACACCCAACGTGAACCAACAGATTACGAGTCAGTGTGTGTTGAAATTTGTGATCTCTGCTCGATATATTGATGAAGTTCAATACGACATTGTTCCTATCGATATTTTTCAGGTGATCCTTGGGAGTTTGTCTTCTACGATCGAGGCACTCACTTCCATCAATGAGCACAAGAGTACGAGCTCAGCAATGTCGGAGTTAAGTTCGTGATCGGTAGAGATGTCCATGTCAACTCCTCAAACTTGATTACTGCAAATCAAGCCAAAAGAATCATCAATGCATGTCATAAATACGTTCTTGTTATCATTCGACCAGTTGGTCAAAGTGATACTACTTGAGTAGTGTTGTCATTGACGTGCCGAGAAGATTCTGGTCGTTTGTCGGGACTGTTGGAAAAATACACTGATATGTTCGAAAGTACCCAGGGTCGTCTGCCAAAACATCAAGTTGAGCACGAAATTCAACTTGTGTCCAATGCGACACTTCCCAATCTGAGTATATATCGCAACTCGATATTCAAAAATGAGGAGGTCAAAAGACAACTTGGTGAGTTTTTGAATGATGATGTCATCCCACCAAGTAGTTCACATAGTGGATCTTCTGTGGTGTTAGTGCCAAAAAAAGATGGGACTTGGCGTATGGGCATCGACTACCTAGCACTGAACAAGATAACTATCAAAAAATGTTACCCCCTTCCTCATATTGACGACCTGGTAGACTAATTGAAGCATGCTACTGTCTTCTGGAAATTGGCTCTATAATCAGGGTATCATCAAGTCTGCATCCGAGAGGAGGATACTTGGAAAACAATGTTCAAAACACGACAAGGTCTGTTCGAATAGTTGGTCATGCCATTTGACTTCTGCAACGCCCCGGCTACTTTCATGCGTATCATGAACGATGTATTGCGATAGTTAATCAATGACTTTGTGATCGTTTACCTTGACGACATGCTGGTCTATAGTCGTTCGTGGGACGAGCACTTCATTCATGTCAAAAAAGTGTTCGAACAATTTTGGCAACATCAACTTCGCCTCAACCGTAGGAAGTGTGAGTATGGCCAGCAAACTCTACTTTACTTGGGATTCATGGTCGGCAACGGTACGTTGCAAATCGACCCACATAAGGTAAAAGTGATTTGCGAGTGACCTCGACCATGAACAGTTACAGAAGTGTGTAGTTTTGTGGGAGCATGCCAATACCTTTGGAAGTTCATATGACACTTCTCGATTGTGGCTTCTCCGTTACATGCATTAACTAGGATCAACCAGAAGTTCGAGTGGACAGGGAAACATGAGAACACGTTAATCTTGCAGAACTAGAACATTGATGAAGATTCCATTCAGGTTATGCAATGGGCACAGTGCTCATGAAAGAAGGTCGACCAGTAGAATATCACTCCGAGTTATTCCAGGGAGCTCAGAAGAACTACTTGACCTACGATGATCCAGGTGGACCTCAAGTCGAGTTCAGAAAGGATGCGCGACCATGAAAAGGAGCACGACCATGGAGAGGATTTGATCTCTGGTCAAAGTTGTAGTCCGATCCAAATATATATAACTGAGTCCTATATGTTTAGGGTTAGTTAGTGTCTGAGTCTAATATGTTTACGTAATGGAGTCTGATACGTATTCATACGATTGGACTATAAATATTTTGTAATAGTTCTAGTTTAGATCATCGAAGTATTGAATCTTTGGATAATATATCCAGCTTATAGTTCATTGATCGATGTAGGATCTAAAGTCAGAGTATCATCAAATCAGCATTCGAGCGGAGGATACATGGAAAACCGCATTCAAAACTCAGCAAGGTCTGTTCGAATGGCTGGTCATGTCGTTTGGCCTCTACAACGCCCCGACTACTTTTATGCGTCTTATGAATGACGTATTGCGATAGTTCATCGACGACTTTGTGATCGTTTACCTTAATGACATATTGGTCTATAGTTGTTCGTGGGACGAGCACCTCGTTCATGTGGAAAAGGTGTTCGTACAGTTTCGGCAACATCGATTTTGCCTCAACGATAAGAAGTGTGTGTTTGGCCAGCCGACTCAACTGTACCTGGGATTCGTGGTCGGCAATGGTACATTGCAAATCGACCAGGATAAGGTAAGAGTGATCCGCGAGTGGCCATAAGCGCGAATAGTTATGGAAGTGCGCAGTTTTGGGGGAGCATGGCAGTACCTTCGGATGTTCATATGACACTTCTCAATTGTGGCTTCTCCCTTGCATGCATTAACCAGGATTGATTAGAACTTCGAGTGGACAGGGAAACATGACGACACGTTTCTCTTATTGAAGAGAAAATAAGTGAAACTCATGTTCTGGCTTTGTCAAATCTACAGAAACCATTTCAGCTAGAAACTGATGCCTCAGGTTATGCAATCGGTGCAGTGCTCATGCAAGAAGGTCGACAAGTAGCATATCACTCTGAGTTATTTCCGGGAGCTCAGAAGAATTGATGAGGACATCACTAGCTTGGATATGAACAAGGCTCGATCCACTCCTTCCACAACTTCCACTACTTCCTTGCCGCCACGAGAAGATCAAGGAGAACGGCGAGTAGGCATGAATCAATGTGCTGAGCCATTCACTACACCCACACCGGAGGATCGGTGAGCTACATCAAAGGTGGAGCAACCCACGACGCATCAAGCTCAGCTGAAGATCAAGCCCAACTAGTCCGCGACTCTAGCTCGGCCATCCAGCAGTAGTCCAACTTCAAACGGATGCCCTGGCCACGTACGGAGTCCATTTGGCCCAAATGAGTACTTCACAGAGAAGCCCACGACGGAACCTTCCCAATGGAATTAGTCCCACAGACAAATTCCTTCCGGATCGTCTGCAATAAATGAAACAATCCACAGACAGAACTTGTCGGGTGCCGCATCACCTACACCTTGGGACCATACCACTAGAGTTTCATGTCCATCTCCTTGGCCGCCACCCCTGTTACATATGGCCATCACCCTTCCCGTTCTTCCATAGGTTTTGTTCAGATTAGTTTTCCCCATCTGTGAAACTTCATCCTTGTGTTTTTGTGTCGGCTATACCAACAACTACAAGTTACACAACCTCAAATTTATCGTGTGCTTCATCCATATTTGCAATTTCAGATTGCTTTATCTTGTTCTTACTTGTTCTTCGGTTGCTTACAGGCATCGATCCTTGTGATCAGGTCATCCGTGTCTTGGCACGGTTGATAACGACTCATGAGTGTGGTTTAGCGACTGCCAGGGCCAGACTTGTTTGGTTAGCAGACGGATCGCCAAGGTCACTCTCCATCAAATCGAAGCTATCCCTCTCACCAAAGGATCGGGCATACTTGCCATCATCAAGAATTACCCGACCTACAACAAGGAGTTGTGTCCACTACATCAGGCCATAAAATATTTGCGGTGCTTCCATTTGGGTAAAGAGACTGTTGTCTCCACCGAGCACCAGGCTTTGCAATATTTGCAAACGCAATTAAAGCTACAACAAGCTCGACATATGAAGTTGATGTCGTATCTGCAGTAGTTTAATCTGGTGATGAAATACAAGAAGAGCATACACATTAAATTCACTGACATGTTGTCGCGACCACCAGTTATGACCCTCTACTTATCAATGTTCATGTAGATCGAGCCCACATGTCATGATGACTATGCCACAATGTACAGTGAAGATCCTGATTTTCGATCAGCATTGGCTGAGCTCGAAACAGGGAAACCTACGGAGTTCATTCATCTAGAAGGATTCTTGTACAAAGCCAATTTTCTTTTTATATCTCGGGGAGCACCTAGAATTCAATGGTTGAGAGAAGTCCATACATCGAAGGTTGCTAGACACTTTGGGGTTACGAAGACATTGAAAATCTTCATCAACATGTCTTCTTGCCGTGAATGTAGCAAGATGTGGCTAGTTTCATTCGAGGTTGTGGTCTCTGTAGCATCTCAAAACTGGCAAACTAAAAATTAAGTTTGTACACTGCTTTGCTTGTTCCATCGTGACCATGGGAAAGCATATCCATGGATTTCTTGGGTGGATTGCGTAAGACCCGACGTGGCAACGACCATCTCTTTGTGGTCGTTGATCAGTTCTCTAAAATGATTATTCTCATACCTTGTCAAAAGACCATCACGGGAGTCCTGGTTCCTTATCCACTTTTGGTGATCGCTCCGGATGATGATGGACACAAAGCTGAAGAGGAGTACTGCATTTCATCGTCAAATTGATGGTTAAACTGAGGTGGTAAACGGAACCATCATTCATCTGTTGAGGGATTTAACTCTAAGCATTCGAAGACCTGGGATGAGAGCATACCGTACTTGTAGTTTGCTTTTAATCGAAAAGTGCATGGTTCGACTGGAAAGTCATCGTTTGAGATCAATTTGGGATTTGTATCGCAGAGTCCATTCGACATGGTGTTAATGATCCGTACCTTAGCACAGAACAGTAAGGAAGTATCAGATCAGGATCAAGCACTAAGTAAGGAGAGACTTAAAGGTGAAGGTAAAAAGCTAAAACCAATTCCTTATGGTCCTTTTCGGATTTTGCGTAAAGTTGGTAATAATGCTTGTCAGCTCGAGTTACCTCCGTAAATGGATATTTACTCAGTTGTCAGTGTTGAGCACCCCAAACTCTTCGAGCCTTCAATGATGGATGATGAGCTAGATACCATTGTACCATCTGTTGCAGACCTGGTCTATCAACGAGAAGAACCTCTACTTGATGACGTGATCTTGGAGAAGAAGGTGACGACAACCCACAATGGTACACGATAGTCTTTTTGAATCAGTCAGAAAGGTCAATGAGGACGTGCGACAATATGGTACACCCAAGAAGATGGTCAAGCTCAATTTCCACATCTCCAGTTTTGATTGCAGGTCGCGACGGGAGTTGGCTCCTTCTCAACAAGGAAGTCATGATCCGGGTGGATCTCATGTCGAGTTCGGAAAGGATTCATGACCATGAAAAGGAGCGCGACCTTGGTAATGTTTGTGACCTTGGAATGGATTCGATCTCTGGTAGAAGTTGTACTCCGATCCAAATATATAAAACTGAGTCCTATCTATTTAGGGTTAGTTAGTGTCCGAGTCTAATACTTTTAGGTTATTGAGTTTGATCCGTATTCATATGATTGGACAATAAAAACTTTGTAATAGTTCTAGTTTAGATCATCAAAGTATAGAAGCCTTGGATCATATATCCAGCTTATAGTTGATTGATCGATGTAGGCGAGTGCATCCTAACGTTCAACGTGTAAAGATCCCACTTTGAAATAAAGAGCATGCTATCTTTTGAATTGTGTTTCGATCAACCTTTGGGTTTCGGTAATTCCGAACAAGATCCCATAATTCCATATATTAGTATCTGATCGAGTATAGTCGAAGTCCGTCTATACTTCAATCAGAGTGATCAGCATCAGAGCAGATCTAGTCCAAACCTGGTCTACGTCTCAATCTAATCATTTGACAAGGAGTTGTGTGCACTGCATCAAGCCATAAAACATTGACAGTGTTACCTTTTCGGTAAAGAGACTGTTGTCCACACTGACCACCAACCTTTGCAATATTTGAAAACTTAACCGAAGCTACAACAAGCTCGACATATGAAGTGGATGTCGTATCTACAACAGTTTAATCTGTTGATTAAGTACAAGAAGGGCGTACAGAATTGTAGTGGTATTAAAAGTACCCCAGATGGTTTGATGACATGTTCAACACGTGTACAACAACACGAGTTGACTCTGTGACGGGTCACCCCGTGTTGGGCAATCATAGAGATTGACACGAGGGTTATATAGGCTTGGGCCTCAGTGGAGACCCTAGTCATGCCGACGTGGTCCCGACACGAGTCGGCTGGGGGGGCTCTCTCTCGGGTAGAGGGCTCCTAAGCACACATTTTGGTTTTTATGTATTGAGTACAAATGAATGTCTTCGGTTACAAGAGGGGTGTACAAGTGTATATATAGACCCCAAAAGACGCAAATTACTAAACTACCCAAACCGCGACCATTGGATCGAGGGCTTTATTGTCTTTTGATGCAGCCCGGGGCATCTATCTCAGACACGTGGCTGCATTCGGCTGCAGTGCCCCCAACTCTGAAGGATGGGGGATCAGAGGAGCGAGACTCCTACTCTGGTGGACGGAGAAGCGGAGGAGCGAGGCTCCTCTCACGATCTCGAAGGAGCGACGCTCCTACTCCAAAGAAAAGAGGATCAGCGGAGCGAGGCTCCTCGCCTGGTCCTAGAGGAGCGAGGCTACAACTCTGGAGAACCAGAGGAGGGTGGTTCCTCTCTCGGCCTATAGGACGATGGGCTGGAGGAGAGAGGTTCCTTTCTCGGCTTGGAGGACAGAGGGTGGAGGAGGGCGGTTCCTCTCCCAGACCGGAGGATGGAGGAATGAAGGAGGGAAGTTCCTCTCCCTGCTCGAAGTACGATGAGCCAGTGGAGGGCCGTGTAGCACCCTGAGTTTAGGGGTAAAAACTTCCTTTTTCAATAACATCATGTCTGCATGTATCCCTGTAGTAATAGCAAGATCAGTTCAACCCTAATCTATCCTAAGCCCCCAAAAATCTCAAAATCTTCCCCGCGAATCCAAATCAAGATCAGATTGCTCAGATGAGATCTATCAGTTACTCTAAACATAAAAGCCTTCAGAAGCCAGATTCAATTCCATCTCTAACTTTTAGCTCTTGCAATCCTTTTATGTTTTCGAAAACAGGAATTTAATTATATCCTAATTACCCTAAATACTATGAACTTAGATTTAGCCAAATCTTAACCTAATCCAGACTAGATTATTCTTGGATCATTGTCGTGGTATTGCGAATACCCCGGCAGGTTTTTAGAATGATCCTAGCGAAGATTACGCGGCGCGGGTTGACCGGCTGACCGGTCCTCCCCCGCCGGACAAGCACAAAAAATGGCACACGGGTTTATACAGGTTCGGGTCCTGGTGGGGGCCCTAGTCCTGTCGACGCGCTCCCGACCGGAGTCGGCTGGGGAGGCTCTCTCCGGGGGAGAGGCTTCCGGAGCACGTATGTGAGTTTAGCTATTTCAATAAAAGAACCGATCCCTTACAACAGAGGGGTACAAGGGCTATTTATAGCCCCAAAAAGAAGCAAAAAACCTAAACTACCCCGGAAGCCACCGTCGGATTGAAGGGTAGGACCGTCCTTCTCCCGGTCAAACGCCTTGGATGCTTGACAGGTGGTTGCTAGTTCCCGAGGCGCCCCTCGCGTGACCTGCACGTGATATACAGTTCAAGACCTTACCTTTAGGAGGGCGATGATGCCCGGGATGGCGCCGGAGGCCAGGTCCCGGGGGCCAAAAGGCGGCGCCCGGGGAGGCCCCGGAGGCCACGTCCCCGGGCCAAACGGCGTGCGCTCGGGGAGGGGCCGGAGGCCGCGTCCCCGGGCCAAACTGCGGCGCCCGGGGAGGGTCCGGAGGCCGCGTCCCCGGGCAAATGGCGGACCCCGGGCCGGCACCGGAGGCCGAGTCTCGGGAGCGAAACGGCGGCGCCCGGGTGGGCACCGCAGGCCAAGTCCCGGGGACCAAAATGTGGCGCCCGGGGAGGGGCTGGAGGCCAGGTCCCCGGGCAAATGGCGGCGCCTGGGACGGCACCGGAGGCCGCGTCCCGGGAGCCAAAAGGCGGCGCCCGGGAGGCACCGGAGGCCACGTCCCGGGGGCCAAAAGGCGGCGCCCGGGGAGGGGCCGGAGGCCAGGTCCCCGGGCAAATGGCGGCGCCCGGGACGGCACCGGGGGCCGCGTCCCGGGAGCCAAAAGGCGGCGCCCGGGAGGGCACCGGAGGCCATGTCCCGGGGGCCAAAAGGCGGCGCCTGGGGAGGGGCCGGAGGCCAGGTCCCCGGGCAAATGGCGGCGCCCGGGACGGCACCGGAGACCGTTTCCTGGGATCCAAAACGCGGCGCCCGGGGAGGGGCCGGAGGCCAGGTCCACAGGCAAATGGCGGCGGCCGGGACGGCATCGGAGGCCGCATCCCGGGAGCCAAAAGGCGGCGCCCGGGGAGGGGCCAGAGGCCAGGTCCCCGGGCAAATGGCGGCGCCCGGGACGGCACCGGTGGCCGCGTCCCGGGAGCCAAAAGGCGGCGCCCGGGGGGGGACCGGAGGCCACGTCCCCGGGAAAATGGCGGCGCCCGGGACGGCACCGGAGGCCGCGTCCCGGGAGCCAAATGCGGCGCCCGGGAGGGCACTGGAGGCCATGTCCCGGGGGCAAAAGGGCGGGGCCCGGGGAGGGGCCGGCGACCAGGTCCCCGGGCAATCGTGACACATCTTACCTGGACTTAATCCCGCGGAGATTTCCCCCGACAGCAGCCCCCCATGCCCGCCGGGGACGATGCTCGAGTCCCCGGTGGGTATGGTTCTGGTCACCGGGAAGATCTCCGGGCCAAGTTACCGGAGCCACGACGCTTCGGTTTCAGTGCCCCACGCTTAAAGCCGCGCCGTTTCGCCATAAATGCGCGCGCGGTTCGAACTGGCGCCTCGATTCACGCGCCCATCCGTTTGTTTCCCGCGCTTGGTTTGAACTTCTACGGTCCAGATTGATCCGCGGGTGCCACGTGGCGTGCATCTAGACCACGGCCCGCCCCTATAAATAGGACCTAGGGGGGCCCGGAAGCTCATTCCAAATTTTCAGCCTCAACGACTTTTGCTCTCCCGGTAGCCCTCTCCCGATAGCTCTTTCCGGTAGCCCTTTCCGGTAGCAGGCGTCCGGGAGTTTCTAGTAGTAGCCTCCTGCAAAGTTAGCCACCAAAAAAGAAGACTAAGCTCATGGCACCCAAGGGTCGAGCGAAAACCACGGAAGTGCCCCCGGAGGAAATCCCCTCGGATTTCCTCTGGGCGTCGGAGTTCACGGCCGAGGACGCCGAGTCCTGGGCCGAAAGAGGCATCGTCGCGGACGGGGACATCCGAGTCCCCGTGAAGAAGGATGGAGCCCCCCGCCCCAGGCCCGGAGAGGTCGTGGCCTTCGAGGCCTTCCTGGAGGTGGTGCTCCGGCTCCCTGTGCATCCCATGCTCCGGGAGTTTGTCGAGGAGTACAGGGTGGCTCTCAACCACCTCACCCCGAACGCGCTCGTCCGGATGGGCCTCTTCATTTGGCTCTACGAGACAGCGACCGGGCGGGAGCCCGACCTTCGCGCCTTCCGGTACTTCTACGAACCGGCGGCGCGGACCTCCCACCTGGTGAAGGGGGGCCCCAAGTCCCCCTTTGGTTCGGTGATGGTCCAGATGTTGCCATCCCGGGTAATCGACTACCCGGCGGCGGCCTCCCGGGACCACTGGGGGGATTGGGTCCGGAGATGGTTTTACCTCCGGGTTCGGGACGACGCGGTGGTGTACGCCCCGGAGGCCCCCACCTATAGCCGGTCGTCCGCGCCGAAGCCCCCGGCGGGGATGGACGAGGAGTTTGAGCTCCTCGGCAAGGTGATCCTCTCCAAGAAGACCCGCTCGATGCGGGACGCCGCCGAGGAGATGGCTCTCCTCCGGATCTCCCCCTTCACCGGCGGGAAGAGGGGGATCGGAATGGGCCCAGAGCAGCGGCTCCCGGTGAAGCCGGTGACGCGACGTAAGCTCCGGGAACCCGCTGCATTGTACTTACGAATTTTTAATAAATTGACTAACTCTTTACCTCTTTCAGTCCGGCCGTACCCGGCGGCGCGGGAGAAGGCGGAGAACCTCCTAGGGAGGTATTTCGCCGATGAGCACGAGCGCGTCGTGCGCGCCATGGGGGAGGGCCCTCCCAAGAACTTGGTGGCGGCGGCCTACGGGCTGAAGCTGCCAGAGAGGAAGCCTCTCCCCACCCCCGGGTCGCACAAACGGGGGAAGGAGGCTGCTGGGGGCTCGGAGCCCAAAAAGGCGCGGGTTCAAAAGACCCCCGGCCCATCGACGACGCCGACGGCAACACCGGCGAAGCCCCGGGACGAGACCCCTGGGAGCGAACGTGCCCAGGCACCGTCCCGGAAGGAGGCAACACCTCCTCCCCCGAAGGGCCCCGTCGAGGCGCGGGGGAAGGAGGCGACCGTGGGCGGGGCGGCGTCCGACTCGGCGAACTACGCCCCGTCGCCGCTCATGGTGGAGCCCCTCCCGCCCCTTCCGGCTTCTTTGGAGCCGGAGAGGCTGGAGGTGAGATTCGCAGGGGCCTCGCCCCCGCGGGTTTGGCCGGTGGACGAGGGGGGGAGCCCCTCCCTCTACGAGGTTCCTCCAGAGGAGGAGGCCCCGAGGACCTTCCGCCCCGGGGAGGGAAAGGCCTGATGGTTCCCCCCCGGGCGGAGGCTCCCGCCGAGAGCTCCTCGGCCACGTCTTCGGGGGGCACTACTTCGTCGACGAAGACGCCGGCCGCGTTACCGGACCTTGAGGTCCGGGGACCCTCCGCCGGGCGCGCTGGCGGCGCTGGGCGGGAGACCCCTTTGCTTCCCGCGAGGGAGGTCGCCCGCTACTCGGAGGGCCTACATACCCGGAAGGTGCAGGCCTTCGTCGCCGGAGGGACGCTCCATGAGCGTTCCGAGGGGCTTCAGTCCCTCGGGTCCCAGGTAACCCGAGTCGATAACACCTTCGTTCATCCCCTGCACTTTGAAATTTTTCTAACTCTTATGTATTTTGTAGGTGGCAGCTGTTACCTGGGGCCTTGAGCAGCGGGTCGCCCGACTGCTTAAGGAGGCGGAGGGCCGGGCCGCGGCCTCCGTGGGGCAGCGCGAGGAGGCCCTCCGGGAACGTGACGAAGCCCTCGCGGAATTGACTCGGGTACGGGCCCAGGTCCATCTTTCCGAGGTCGTCAACGGCCGCCCCCGGGAGGAGGCCAAGGCGAGGGCGGAGGCGCTCCGAGAGCTCGAGCGTCCAAGCGGTGGCGGATGCGGGCCGCTCCGTCCGGTCGGCTCTCGAGGGCCTTGGCGTAAGCCTAGGCTCCGGGAGCAGGGAGGTGCCGCCGGCGACCCTCGCGGAGGCTGTTCGTTTTCTCAACGCATAGGTCTCCGCCATCCCGGAGGCTGCCGATGTTCGGGCGCGGTGCCGCGTGATCCCCGACGTCGCGGCCGCTGCGGGGCTCGTGGAATTCCGGGGGGTCGGCGCCCGGGCGATAGGCGGCCACATCCCCCGAAGCTTCCCGGACTCCTTCGAGCCTTCGCGCCGGGAGGTCGAGCAGCTTGCCGGGGGGTTCTACGACCAGATCATCCGGGCGTGGTTCCCGGCTCCGGCGCCTCCGGCGGCAGACGTCCCAGCCCCAGCCTTGGAAGAAGCCCCCCGGGGGGAGGACGCCAATGAACATGTATGAGCCTCCCCCCGGGTCTTAGCTTGGGCCCTTTTTTGTTTTAGGACTTTTTGATTCCAGTAGCTTCTTAGAAGAAGCCCCGGGCACTTCTATAAAAACATTTTGAATGCAATGAAGTTAGAATTTTTTCTAAGTCTTTGAATTGAATTTACTATTAGCAGGGTTCCCGGGAGGTTGCTCCTGGGTGAAGGTCCGGGAGGGGCTCCCCGGGGGACGCCCAAGCGGCTTTAATTTTGCTAAGCCTTATCTCCGGGAATCGCGGCGAGGATAGTGTCCGGGAGCCGATAATCATCGTGCCAAACTGTCCCCTCCGCGACCGGGGCTCCGGATGATCCCTCCCCTCCGGATACTTCCACCGGCGGGATACGAGTTCTGGCCTGAAGATGTGCTCCGGGACGCTCGGCGCCGCGTACGGGCGTTGTACCGGGACTTGACCCGGGAGCTAGCGGAGAGCCTCCGGGAGTATTATGCATAGGAGCCTTAGGGCGTAGAGAATCCCCTGGGTTAGAACCCGGGTTGTATCCTTTCCGAAGCCCACCGGAGGGGGAAGATGTCCTCCGGGTTTGAGAATCAATAAAGCTGTTGTCGTTTCCTTTCATTGCCTCTTTATTTTCTTCTTCTTGGATGGTCTGGACGACTCATCTTACCAAGGATGAGCTAAGTTTCGTCGTGGGGGGTGCGGTCGACACCCGGGGGTTCCTTATCCCCCCCGCCCACAGCGGACCGGAGAATAGCTCCGCGCGCTGTGGGGGTAACAAGGCCCCCGGGATAGAAGCCACCTGTAGGATAGGAAATTTTCTAAGTTAGAAAACTTTAAAACGAGGTTTTCAAGGAGAAGACCTTCTGGGAGACAATCGTCCGGTCGCCGTGAGAACGGGGAGCCGGGAATGAGGCCTCATGTGGAAGAAACATCCAAGAAAACCCGATGAGATTTCCGGAGGCGAGCTTCCTAGGAGACATTCGTCCGGTCGTCGTGAGGACGGGGAGACGGGAATAGGGTCTTTGGGGAAGAAAATGCCCGAGAAAACCGTGACTTCTCCGAGAGACAATCGTCCGGTTACCGTGAGAACGGGGAGCCGGGAATAGGGTCTCCGGGAGGCATTCATCCGGTCTCCGTGAGAACGGGCAGCCGGGAATAAGGTCGCTGGGGACCGATCGTCCGATCGCCGTGAAAACGGGGAGCCGGGAATAACGTCGACTCCCGGAGGAGGAAGATAGATCCAATCAAGCCGCAAGGGGCCGATCTTCCGGTCACCGTGAAAACGGGGAGCCGGGAATAACGTCGACTCCCGGAGGAGGAAGTGCCCGAAGACGGGGCTTGAGTGTTTGGGCAGGGGACTAGTCTCCCAAAGTGACTCGTTACCACGGCCACTGTGATCGGGTTGCCGCTTACACCCTCAGTCCACGAGGGCTGATGGTAAGCCGCCCTACGGGAGTGGGGACTCCCGTTGTAGGGACTTGTTGGGGCTAGCCCACTTCCTCGCGGGGAGGACATCCTCGTGGGGAGGGCATCGCCGCTAGGGGCGGCAATGAGAGAGACCTGCAATGAGTTTAAAGAGCAAGTCTTATGTATTGTTAATAAAATGAAGTACAAGGCCTCCCCCTGCGAAGCCGCGAAAGGGGAGGAAAATACAGTGTCCCTCCTCCCCCTCCGGCGTGAACGCTCCGGGGGAGGGGACATGCCCGTAAGGCTAAACATAGAACTTTTGAAGTAAACGCAAGTTCCACGTGTGCTTCAGCTCCTGCCCTTGAAGGTTCAAGAGCTTGTAGGCCCCTGAGCCCAGGACCGCGGAGATCCTGTAGGGGCCCTCCCACTTGGGGGAGAGCTTACCCTGGGCCTGGGGATCGGTCACGCGCTTGAGGACAAGGTCCCCAAGGCGGAAAGCTTTCTTACGCACGCGCTGATTGTACGCGCGCGCCATTTCTTGCTCGTAGATGGCGTGGCGGAGGAGCGCTCGGTCGCGTTCTCCTCCACGAGGTCGATCTCCAGACGCTGGTTGGCCTCGTTGGCCTGGTACGCTGAGGGCATAGCTCCCTCCAGGAGCTCAACCCACAGTGACCGGAAGCCAATCTCCGGCGGGAGGACTGCCTCCGCCCCGTAGACCAGGGAGAAGGGAGTACGCCCCGTCGCCTGGGACGGGGTTGTGCGCATGGAGCAGAGGATGCTAGGGAGCTCCTCCGCCCATGCACCCCGCTTAGAAGCGGTTTGCTCGAGTCTCCGGCGCGATCCCTGTAGGATCACGCCGTTTACCCTCTCGACAGCCCCATTGCTCCGGGGATGGGCCACCGAGGCGAAGTGGATGACGAGCCCCAGGCCTTCGCAGAATTCGCGAAAATAAGCCGAGTCGAATTGGGTCCCGTTGTCCACGGTGATTTCCTGGGGGACACCAAAACGACATACGACGTTTTTCCAGAAAAACCGCTGAACGGCCCGGGACGTGATGCTGGCCAAAGGCTCCGCCTCAACCCACTTTGTAAAATAGTCGACTACGACTACCGCATACTTGTATCCCCCGGGCGCTGGGGGGAAGGGCCCTAAGAGGTCCATCCCCCAGCGCACGAAGGGCCAAGTGATGGGGATCGTCTGCAGCGCTATAGGGGGGAGGTTCGAGCCCTTGGCCATCTTCTGGCATGCCTCGAACGCGGAGACAAGGTCTCGCGCGTCGCGCATGACCGTGGGCCAGTAGAAGCCCTGCCGGAGGGCCTTGGCCGCAATGGCACGCGGGGCTAGGTGAGAACCACAGCTCCCCGCGTGGATGTCTTCGAGAAGTTGAAGTCCCTCTGGCTGGGGGAGGCAGCGCAGGAGGGCGGAAGCCCCTCGCTTGTAGAGCCTCCCCTCCAGCAGGAGATACGCCCGGGGTTTAGCCCGGAGGCGTTTAGCCTCGGTCTCACTAGGAGGGTCCCCCTCCCCCTTGATGAAGGAGATGAGGGGGTCCATCCAACACGGAGGCCCCTCCAGGGCATGAGGCTCGTCGCCCGTGTCCGGGGAGGCCACCGAGGGCTTCGTGATGATCTCCAGGAATGCCCCCTTGGGGAGCGATTCCCGGGCGCTTGCCGCCCTGGCCAAGGTGTCAGCCCGGTCATTGTCCCTCCGTGGGATATGCCGGGCCTCGAGGCCGTCGAAATGCCTCTCCATCTTTCGTACTTCCTACAAATAAAGACTTAAGTTTGCGTCATGGCACAGGTAAGACTTGTCCATTTGGCAAACTACGAGCTGAGAATCTCCCTTGACTAGGAGGCGCCGGATCCCCAGGGAGCGCGTGAGGCGCAACCTGAGGAGCAAAGCCTCGTATTCGGCGACGTTGTTGGTTGCGGGGAACTCGAGCCGCGCGGCGTACTCGAGTTCCTTCCCCTCGGGGCTCCGGAGGACTACTCCCGCACTAGCCCCGGCGAGACACAGCGACCCATCGAACATAAGGGTCCAATGATCACTGCGTCGGGGCGGCACAGGGAGATCTTCGTCCCCGGACCCAGAGGCGGGAGTCCACTCTGCGACGAAGTCGGCGAGGACCTGCGACTTGATAGCGGAGCGGCCGGTAAGGGACAGGGAGAAGGGGGCGGGCTCGACCCCCCACTTCCCAATCCGACCGGTGGCTTCTTTGTTCCGCAGTACCTCCCCGAGGGGGAGGGACGACGGGACGGTGATGGGGTGCCCCAGGAAGTAATGCCGAAGCTTCCGGGATGCCATGAGGAGGGCGTAGCAGATTTTCTCCATCTCCGTGTACCAAGTTTTGGTCCCTTGGACGGCCTCACTCACGTAGTACACGGGACGCTGCTGCCCCCCTTGCTCCTTCACCAAGACCGCGCTGACGGCGACGGGGGTCGCGGCGAGGTAGTGGAGCAAGGGCTCTTCCGGAGACGGACTCACAAGCATTGGAGGGCACGTGAGGTACTTCTTGAGGTCGTCGAACGCTTCCTGGGCCTCGGGGGTCCAACGGAACCCCTCGAGCCCTCGGAGGATCTTGAAGAACTGGAGGCCCCGCTCCCCCGACCAGGAGACAAAGCGGCTGAGTGCGGCTAGGCGACCGGAGAGCCGCTGGGCATCCTTGACGGAGCGCGGCGAGGGCATATCTAGGAACGCCCGGATCTTTTCGGGGTTTGCCTCAATGCCCTGCTGGGACACGAGGAAACCTAGGAGCTTCCCCCCGCGCACCCCGAAGGCGCACTTCTCCGGGTTGAGTTTGAGCCTGAACGCGCGGAGGTTGTGGAAGGTTTCAGCCAGATCGTCGATGTGGGAGGCTGCACGGGGACTCTTGACAACCGTGTCCTCTACGTAGACTTCAACGTTGCGGCCGACTTACTCTTTGAAAACCAATGTCATGAGGCGCTGGAAGGTCGCCCCCGCGTTCTTGAGCCCGAAGGGCATATGGACGTAGCAGAAGGTTCCGAGGGGAGTAATAAAACTCGTCTTTTCCTCGTCCCCTTCCGCCATCCGGACTTGATGGTAGCCAGAGTAGGCGTCTAGGAAGCTCATGAGCTCGCACCCCGCAGTGGAGTCGACGAGCTGATCAATCCGCGGGAGTGGGAAGTTGTCTTTGGGACAGGCGCGGTTAAGGTCGGTGAAGTCCACGCACATCCACCACCTGCCTGTTGATTTCTTGACGAGGACGGGGTTCACGAGCCACTCGGGGTGCAGGACCTCCCGAATGAACCCCGCTTCTCGTAGCTGGGTGATCTCCGCCTTGATTGCCTCTTGGTGCTCGAGGGAGAGGTTCCGCAGCTTCTGTTTGACTGGGGGTTGACCGGGGGCCACTGCGAGCTTGTGCTAAATGACCTCCCGGGCGACGCCCCGCATCTCTGACGGCTTCCACGCAAAAACATCGGAGTTTTCGCGCAGAAAAGCCGCAAGTTGCGCTGCGTGCTCCTCGGGGAGCTCCGCCCCGATCCGGACGGTTTTGTCTTCGTTGCCTGGGGACAGCAGGACCTTCCGGAGGCCCCCTTCTGGACGCGGCTTGAGGAGGGGCCTCCCGGGCAGTGGCGCAGCAGCATCTAGTTCCGGGGGAGAAGCCTCCCCCCCGGGCGTCTTTATGAAGTTGACGCTTCCGATTGTGGCCACAGCGCGCTCATATAGAGCACGGGCCATGTCTTGGTCTCCCCGGACGTTGATCACACCATCCGGCCCGGGGATCTTCATGCAGAGATAGTTTTGGTGGGTGGCAGCCCCCAGCCGGTTGATTGTCGTCCTCCCCATAATCGCATTGTAGGAGGAGGGGAGGTCCACTACATCGAAGCGGACCAGCTCGGTCCGGTAGTTCTCGGGGGTGCCGAAGGTCATTGGAAGATCTACCTTGCCCACGGGGTGAATTGCCTTCCTCGGGACAAAACCTTGGAGGGGCCCGGCAGCGGGCTGCAGGAGCTTCTCATCCACCTGCATTTCTTTGAAGGTCTTCAGGAATAAGACATCGGCGGAGCTCCCGCCGTCCACCAGGATCCGGGCCAGATGGCAGTTGTAGATGGTCACGGAGACAATAAGCGCGTCGTCGTGGGGGAAGCGAACCCTCCGCGTGTCTTCTGCCGTGAAGGTGACGGGGACGTCCAACCACTTCGGTGGCGGGGACACGTGTAGCACCCCCACAACATTGACCTTGCGCGCGTACTCCTTACGCTGGTGCTTAGAGTCCCGCCCAGAGGCAGATCCTCCCACGATGACGTTGATGTGCCGCTGCGAAGTTTGTAAGGGGAGAGCTTCTGAAGGCTTCCCCTCCTGCGTCTGCTGACCCCCCGTGGGAGCGGGAAGGGCCGGAACAGCTGGCCGAGGGGGCGAGGGGGCAAGGAGGCCGGAGTGCCCCCCCTGCCCGCGCTGGTCGAGGAAGTCCGCGAAGTGCTGCAGTAGCTGGCTACAATCTCGGGTAGCGTGGGTATTGGACCTGTGGAGGCTGCACCACGGTCCGTCCCGCCTTCTCCCCGCGGGGCCTTCCCGGCCGCACGAAGGCTGTCCTCCCCCATGGCCCTTCGGTTTGGGGAAGGGGCGGTTGGCCCTCGGGGGGTCGCTCGAGCCGCCTCCGCCCTCGAGGACAAAGGTGTCCCCAGGCCGTGGCTCGCTACGCCCCCCCTGCCTGGAGCGTTTGGGGGGATCCCTGGCCCCCCGGTCGACGGGGGCGGGAGCCCCCTGAGTCTTCTTCCAGATATCGTCTTCCTCCGCCCGAGCGTACTTTTCGAGCACGTTGAAGAGCTCGTCGGTGGAAGAGGGGCAGCTCCGGGAGAGCCTTCGGTGGAGCTCCCCCGGGAGGATACCGGTTTTGCATGCTTCGATGACCGTAGAGTCGGGGACGTGGGCCACTTTGCTCTTCACCTGGGCAAAGCGCTTGAAGAAGCTTCTGATGGATTCCCCAGTCCTCTGCCGGACAGTGTACAGCTGCGAGGAGTCCAGGGGACGCATGTAGGTCCCCTGGAAGTTGGCACAGAACTCCCGCTTGAGCTGCGAGAAAGACTTGATGGAGCCGGCCTTCAGGTTGTAGAACCAGGAGCGGGCGATGCCGGAGAGGTAGAGGGGGAAGACGTTGCACTGTACTGTCTCGTCTCCCCCGGCAGCGAAGATGGCAGTGGAGTAGACCTGCACAAACTCGTAAGGGTCTGCCTCACCGTTATAGTGCTCGATGTGTGGAGGGCGGTAGGGCCGCGGCCACCGGATGCTGCGAAGTCTTCGGCACAGGGGCTGGTTAGCCCCCTGCACTTCCAGGGGGGAGCCCCGGTCGCTGTCTTGTTTCACGGGATCTTCGTTGTCTGAGTCCGGAAGCGGTCCGAGAGGTCCGCCAGAATGGCGGTAGCGACGCTTTTCCTCCGGACCGGGACTGAGTTCCCGGACGTCCGGGCTCTCCGCCGGAGAGGTTGGTTCTTCAGCGGGTCTCTTCCCCCGGCTGGTGCGAGAGCGAGGCTCCCCGCGCCCGCAGCCGGGGGGAAGTTCTTCCCCGCATTCTGGTGAACGCATTCGCTCGACCTCCCCCGGGGCGAAACGGACATGTCCCGCCGAGGGAGGGAGCTCGTGCGCTGTAGCTTCCGGAGCCGGTTGGGGCGAGCCCCCGGCGACGACCCCCGGGACCAGAAAGGGGGAAGCCCCTGTATCATCCGGAACCGGGGAGGGGGCGCCCGCGGCGACGCCTGGAATCGAAGTGGGGGCCCCAGTGGCCACGACCGGAACCGAAAAGGGGGCAGGCCCTGTAACACCCGGAACCGGCGAGGGGGGAGCCCCCGTGGCGACGTCCGGAACCGGGGAGCCCATGCGGGGGGAAGTCCGCTGCGGCACGGGGGCTGCTCTGTCAACCGCCCCCGGTGCGGTAAACGCGACGCGGGGGGCGGGACTGGCTCCCGGTGCAGGGTAAACCCCCGGTAAGAAGTGGGCTCCCGGCCCCGGGAATAGGCCGGGGACGGGGTACCCCCTTGGTGCCACGAAGGGCCCCGGCATGAAGTAACCTCCCGGCACTGGGACGGGCCCGGGTGCCGGGAAGGGTCCGGACGTATATCCCGCAGGGGGAGGGAACCCCCCGGCAGGATCATACGGGGCGGACAACCCCCCGGAGGCCGGAGGGGCCGCCGGGTAACCCATAAACGGGGGCATGTTCCCCGGATACGGGTGTGACGCAAATGTGGGGGCCGGAGGCCGCGCCAACACGCTAAGGAGCTCGTCCATAGAGCGCTGAGCGCGGAGCTGGCCTTCCACGAGAGCTTCGAGCAGGGCGTCCCGGGGAGCCGGGGGAGCCGTCGGGGGGACGCTTGTCCCGGCCGAGGTCCCCACGGTCACCGGGAATGACCTGGAGGTGGAAGCACCTAAGTTAAGAGGAAAGGTGGGAGGCGGTACCTGGGCCAGGTCGCCTCCGGAAGGGACCGCCGGGACGGTAGTGTCCCGGGCGGACGGCACCGGGTCTCCGAGAACCGGATCACCGGGAAGGGTACGAGCCCTTGTTCTTGGGGGAGCCATGGCGTCTTGTCACGAGTCCCCACGGACGGCGCCAACTGTCGTGGTATTGCGAATACCCCGGCAAGTTTTGAGAATGATCCTAGCGAAGATTACGCGGCGCGGGTTGACCGGATGACCGGTCCTCCCCCGCCGGACAAGCACAAAAAATGACACACGGGTTTATACAGGTTCGGGTCCCGGTGGGGGCCCTAGTCCTGTCGACGCGCTCCCGACCGGAGTCGGCTGGGGAGGCTCTCTTGGGGGGAGAGGCTTCCGGAGCACGTCTGTGAGTTTAGCTATTCCAATAAAAGAACCGATCCCTTACAATAGAGGGGTACAAGGGCTATTTATAGCCCCAAAAAGAAGCAAAAAACCTAAACTACCCCGGAAGCCACCGTCGGATTGAAGGGTAGGACCGTCCTTCTCCCGGTCAAACGCCTTGGATGCTTGACAAGTGGTTGCTAGTTCCCGAGGCGCCCCTCGCGTGACCTGCACGTGATACACAGTTCAAGACTTTACCTTTAGGAGGGCGATGATGGCCGGGATGGCGCCGGAGGCCAGGTCCCAGGGGCCAAAATGCGGCGCCCTGGGAGGCCCCGGAGGCCACGTCCACGGGCCAAACGGCGGCCCCCGGGGAGGGGCCGGAGGCCGCGTCCCCCGGCAAATGGCGGCGCCCGGGCCGGCACCGGAGGCCGCGTCCCGGGAGCCAAACGGCGGCGCCCGGGAGGGCACCGGAGGCCAAGTCCCGGGGACCAAAATGCGGAGCCCAGGGAGGGGCCGGAGGCCAGGTCCCCGGGCAAATGGCGGCGCCCGGGACGGCACCGGAGGCCGCGTCCCGGGAGCCAAATGGCGGCGCCCGGGGAGGGGCCGGAGGCCAGGTCCCCGGGCAAATGGCGGCGCCCGGGACGGCACCGGAGGCCGCGTCCCGGGAGCCAAAAGGCGACGCCCGTGGGGGGACCGGAGGCCACGTCCCCGGGCAAATGGCGGCGCCCGGGACGGCACCGGAGGCCGCGTGCCGGGAGCCAAATGCGGCGCCCGGAAGGGCACCGGAGGCCATGTCCCGGGGGCAAAAAGGCGGCGCCCGGGGAGGGGCCGGAGGCCAGGTCCCCGGGCAATCGTGACACATCTTACTTGGACTTAGTCCCGCAGAGATTTCCCCCGACAATCATGATCATGGGTATGCCAGTGCCTTAATCCAGAAAGTTGGCAGCCAGATTTCATCATTTAAGCCTTTTTCATAGATCAGTCAAATTGTATCGCGAATCAGTCCTTTTTCTAATATCTGGAAACCCAAAAAGGCTGAAATCTTCAGATTAACTCCAAATTCAAATCTATTTTAGGGAACACCTCCCAAATGCTAATTACGAAATCTCCTTTTATCAGAACGCCCAAATCTCTCTCTAATTACCTTGAACACAAAATCGACCAAAACTCAGATTTAATTTACCCTAAATACCCTAATTTTGCTTTATATCGAAATTATCTATCTCTAAGTCAAAAATTACAAATCAGTCCAAGTTGGAAACAAAGATTCTTGTAATTAGGTCCCTAGCTCGACCACACTTTCAGTTCACGACTAGGGCTCAGCATCTTTGACTAGAGCCACTGTTCACGACCAGAGCAGCAGCAGTTCGCGACCAGAGCTCGCATCCCCTTCGATCTCGACCACAACCTGCAGTGCATAGCTTCAAATCAACGCCGTTGCGACCGCGACCAGTGCGCCATGTCACCGCGCCTGTTGCCGCCGATCAACGCCGCTTTAGCTGTGCTTTTTCACAACCGTGTTTGCACCTCATCTATTGCCGTGGCAATCCTTGTCCAGCTCACCAGTAGCTTGCACAGCTTCGCTTGCTCACCGTTGCTGCAATCCGAAGACTTCACCGGCGCAAGCTTCTTAGCCTCCAAGCAGTGAGCCTTATTTCACTTTGCCTTGCCTTTAAACAGTAGTCCAGAGCAGCTTCTTGGTCATCAACACTGCTCCCCAAAACCCCTCAGCCTTCAACCGCATTTCTTCATTGTTGTCTTCTTCTCCGGCGAGCCGCCGAGGAGGTTGATGACGCCAGCTTGCCTCACTTCACCAAACTCCAAATTGACACCACTAGTGAGTATTTCTCATCCTCCTCATCGTTCTGTAGCATTTAATTGAACTCATGTGCCCCACATCGCCCGTGATCGCTGGAATTGCTAAAACCCCTGTTCCAGCTCTACAACTCGATTCAATCCAAATTAGCCTTCGATCCAGTAGAGTAAAATGATCAGTGAGCTTTATTTAGCAAGCCAGTGAATCCATATTTCAAAATTAAGCAAGAACTGAAGCTATTCCCAAGCTCGAGCTTCACTAGTCGCCGGTGCTCGTCGCCAGACTTCTCCGGTGATGCTTCGGCCAAAATGACTGTGCCAATATCTTCCATATGCAACCCTCTTACTCCCTGAGCTTGGAATTGAGTTCAAATCCTGTGTAGCAAAAGCCCCCAAGTCCAGTGCCTTCGTCTCCGACGCCGGCCACGGGAAATCTATTTTCTGCCGATCCAGCTCCAGACACCTTGTCCCCTAGATGCATCTTGATCTCCCGAACAATTTTGTCTACTAGCTCGACGTCTAATTTGATCTAAATCAAAAGTTATGGCTATGCCCTAATTTCTGTCCAATGCCATGACTTGAAACTCCAGCCACCGTGTTCTTCGCCGGTTTTCACCACTTTCCGGCCATCTTCAACCATGGAACATGGTGAATAATTTGTTCCTGCTATCAAGGCCTATCTCCCAGACAAAGTGGTGCATTAGCCCTTTTCACTTCCTTCCGGACATGCATTTTGAAAATGACTTTGTCCCTTAGACTCCTGAGGTTGTGATCTACAATTTCTTCTTCTGTCACAACTTGAATTGAGCCCTCTATCAACCATTAACCCTATGTCGACGCCTTGAACCGAATGTCAACCTGAAGACGTTCATCGTTTTTGAGCAAACCAGCCGCCGACTTAATGTCATTTCCATACCCTGGAACCCTAAAAGTCCCTAGCACCCATCTTCAGCCCTAATTTTTTGAGTTAGCCCTAATCAGCTTCTAAACCCAATTATTCCAGAATCATCGAGACATTTCATCTTTGCATTATTGCATGTAGTATAATAATGTATTGAAAAGGTTGTGATTCTTGGTTGCTTGTTTGATCTTTGCCCAGAGTCAGAGCCAGAGTTCGAGGACTTCACTGCTGATCCGACATCAACTGCTGTCTCTTATAACGTATAAGGTAAGTCATAGTCTTGATCATCTTGAACCTATATTTTATGAGTTGCTATGATATGACCTTGAATATAAATAATATTGCATGCGAAAGAATGGTTGAATTATGAATTGGCAGTACTAGGCTGGATGCCTATGAAATGTGAAATGATCAATTAGTGAGCCATGAACAATTATATATGTACTTATATATATTCATGAAATAAAACCCGTAGCCGTGACCTGGGTTTTGGTATGGAATGGTGGTACTAGCACTGGATGTGCAGGCACTGTAGGTGCATGGTTTGTGGTATGATCTGGTCACTGGCATATAAGGACTAGAACCTTGTGTTGTGCGTCTAGTAGCATGACCAACGTGCTAACCGCAAGCCTGGTATGGGACAGGCCTGAACAAGCATTTGTGTGGATCGCACAGGAAACCCCTGCATGATATGGAAAACAAAACACTAATTTCACGGAGTGCAGCTCCTCTACGTATCACTGAATGTGATCATGCACGCTGATCCAATAATGCGAAGAGGCTTGGGGGTGGGGGTATAGTCCGCCACAACTGTGGTTTGCGAGAGATCCACAGGGTTAGGGATGAATTGTGTGAAACATGACAAAAGTTCTTGTTATCTCCACCTTGCCACTCACACATGGTTGTGAGGAAGGGTCTAATTAGATTTATAGGATGCGCATGAAAGTGGAATATCATGTGGGTAAATTGGTACCTCTCTGTAGAGTTAAAAATGTATTCGAATACTCCGATCTCCCAGGTTTATAGGAGTCATCTGCGGTGGATGAAATCCACGGGTGTGGCACAAGTATGTTTTCTAAATAAAATTTGATAAGTCAACATTACCCAAATGACATGTGGTTGGCTGCACTGGATGTGCCGGCACTGTAGGTGCATGGTTTGTCGTTTGATCTGCTCACTGACATATAAGGACTAGAACCTTGTGTTGTGCGTCTAGTGCCATGACCAACGTGCTAATCGCAAGCCTGGTATGGGACAGTCCTGAACAAGTATTTGTGTGGATCACACATGAAACCCCTGCATGAGATGGAAAACAATACACTAATTTCACGGAGTGCGGCTCCTACACGTATCACTGAATGTGATCATGCACGCTGACCCAGTAATGGGATGAGGTTTGGGGGTGGGGGTATAGCCCACCACAACTGTGTTTTGCGAGAGATCCACAAGGTTAGGGGTGAATTGTGTGTGAAACATGACAAAAGTTCTTGTTATCTCCGCCTTGCCACTCACACATGGTTGTGAGGAAGGGTCTAATCATATTGATAGGATGGGCATGAAAGTGGAATATCTTGCGGGTAAATTGGTACCTCTCTACAGAGTTAAAAACGTATTCGAATACTCCGAGCTCCCGGGTTTATAGGAGTCTACTGCGGTGGATTAAATCCACGGGTGTGGCACAAGTATGTTTTCTAAATAAAATTTGATAAGTCAAGATTATCCAAATGACATGTGTTGTCATGATAAGGAGTGCTGCCATGGGCTGTCGTGTGTTGACGTGTCACGGTAGAGCTATAATTTAGTGAACATGAATAGCGATGCTATGTTATGGAAAGTGCTGCCATGAGATGAGATGAGAAGAGATATGAAAGAAAAAATTATTTCACAAACATCCATAATTCTTGGCTAATCTCGGTTCATAACAACACTACTATATGTATCTACTCTTCCCTATGACTTGCTGAGTACATAATTACTCATCCTTGCCAACTTCAACCCAGTAGATGGAGCGTATCATGATCTAGAAGAAGGCGTGGAGAACTTCTTGGAACAAGATGAAGGAGAGCCAGTTCTTCCAAATCCCTGATGTGTTGTTCTGGCGTTAACTTCTTACTGTGGAAAGGAACCCATCATCCGCTGTGTAGAAGTTTTTATTTTAGTTTAACTAAACCTTGAATGCCGCGAACGTATTGTAATCTCTTTATGTAATATTAAGGCCATCAGGACACACTGCTTAAATATTTTTTAAGTTTTTCTGCTTCAATGTGAATATACTCCTGTGCTTGACTTATCCTGGGAAGTCAAAGATATGCATATTTGGGACTAGCTACAGTAAGCTAGGTCTCCACGGGAGTAGTCGTAGTTGTAGGATCAAGGATGCCGACTAGTGGGGGGTGAATAGGAGGCTTTTAAAACTTTAAATTTAAAACAAATATTTGCAAATCAAGAACAAATAATAATATGTGAAAGAAGAGAAGAGAACAAACACAGGGATTTTTACCGAGGTATCGGAGACTCGTCCAGTCTCCACTAATCCTCGTTGAAGCACTCAGGTCACTTGAGTTTTGCCTCAATACCCACGAAACGTAGTATCAACTAGTGGTTGCTCCTTGTCCACTCCGGAAAGGCGAGCACTGATGCCTTGTACACTTTTGCCGAGCCTCTCCAACAATCTCCAAATTGGAGAGGTCAACGGCCATGCCTTTGAACCGTCAAGGTGAGGGCGTTCACCAAGAGTAATAGGCAGCGAGATTTTCTTTAGACCTCCAAACACGCACCGAGAAACTATGAGTATGCAAATAGAAAGAACTGAAACTCTCGGTGGATCAAAAAACACTCAACTTGATCAAAAGATCAAGATTTTGTATAAAACGCTAAAGCTCAAGAGTGAATATCACTAGATGGCTGCTTGTTCTGCTAAACAAATGCTTAAGCCCTCTATTTATAGCCTCAAGTCTCAAAAGAGACGTTGGAGCTCGAGCTGAAAATCAGCAGCTCAAATTGACAGTCAGTTTGTCAAACTGACAGTCAGTTTAGGTCACGACCAGAGAGAAGAAAAATCCAGAGAAAACAGTGCAAGCCGTTGGTGGTCGAAAAAGGAAACAAATCAACACAAACTGACAGTCAGTATGAGGAACTGACAGTCAGTTTCAAAACCAACAGCTGACAAAATTTGCGGATAAAAAATAGCTAGCCGTTTATGGTCGTATATGGAAACTTGAAACCCACAACTGACAGTCAGCTCGACCAAAAACTCGACCAAATCAAATAGAAACTCAGATGAAAACAACTATGGTCGAACTCCAGACTGACAGTAAGTTTAGTACAAAAATTTTGAGCCCAAAATACACCCTCTCTGGACAATTGTCAGTTTAATTAAACTGACATTCAAACTGACAGTCAGTTCAGCAAACTGACCGTCAGCCTGAACAAAAACAGCTATAACTCTAAATCCAGAAATCCAAAAGAGCTGTTTACTAGCTCGTTTGAAAGATAATTTCAAGGGCTACAATTTTGTCAACAGAAGCAAAAACCAGATCTGCCTAGATCTTTCTAGAAATTTGAAAAACACTTCTGCTGTCAAAAACTCTACTGAAAATCCAAATCCTTCAAACCAAATCCAAATCCAACCAAAAAGATGTAATGCAATGATCTAAATTTCTCGGTTTATGTCGGAAATGTAGAGAAGACTTTTGCAGCCCCTCTTTATAGTACGGTTAAAACTAAAAATAATTTTCATAAACCGATCAACTCCATACACCTGGATCGGTAAAAATAAAATCTTGGATTACCTTAGGTCCTTTGCGCTTTTGCGATTTGTGTCTCGACTTCATTCCTTGCGACTTGTGCTTTTACTTCTTTTGTGTTGGGTTCTTGTTGTTCATCTTGACTATCTTCCCAACGGAGCTCTGTATCAGACAATCTCAAAAATACAGTCAGTCTAAAACACTTAGTTTTCATTAATCATCAAAATTAGGGTTAGACATGAAGGCCAAGATGCAACAGTAGTCCCAGTTTCGGGGCGCGACAAAAGCTTGGTATCAGAGCAGCATGAGAACTTGACTGTAAGACGACACCTTTAGAAATTGGCTAGGCCAGGAAGATGTAATTTATTTAGAAACTATTTGTTGAAAACTTTATTTTGAGAAAAATAATGAGCTTTGTAGCTCCTAAAAACCTTTATTTCAAAAAAATCCTGTTGGTTTTGTAAAAAGAATCAGTAAGATAGCAAAAGCGCATTTTGTTTAGTTGGGGGTGGTATAGATAGAGCTGGTGGATGCTCTTGATAGCCTTGTGATTCGTTGTTGCTTTTGCAATGGTTAACTTGTGTACTATGGCTAGAAGCCTACATATTTTATACATTAAAGTAGTTTGCATTAATTTCTGCACTGCTATCTTAGTTGGCCTTAGTTAGTTAGATCGGTCTGAACCCTTTTCAGAGCCATCATGGTTGATACAGGAAGGAGATCTCGAAGCGGCAAAGAGGGCAGAGAACAAACTCCACAGGAAGAAGAAGATCCTATGGTGAGAGACCCTTTGTTTCAGCAAGGATCTCAAAGTTCTAATCCTCCCCAGAATGAGCAACCCAGTATTCAAGAAATTCCCCTATCCATGGAGAAAAATCGTCAAGAAGCCCAAGCAGCTCATACCCAACTACTGGCTTAGATAGTTTAGAAAATGCCTACTGGAGCCACAGGAGGAACTACTGTAGGCGCTAGATTGACAGATTTTCAAAAGACCCGGCCACCAACATTCTCTAGTGCGACCGATCCAATGGTTTTTGATGACTGGTTAAGGGATATCGAGAGGAAACTGGACACAATTCGATGCAGTGACAAAGAGAGGGTTTTGTTTGGATCACACCAGTTAGCGGGAGCTGCAGCCGCATGGTGGATGAATTACCAGGAGGCTCACCTTGACAAATATAACATCTCTTGGACGGAATTCAAGGAACAATTTCAGAAATATCACGTACCTACCGGCGTCATAGCTGCCAAACCTCAGGAATTCCATAATTTGATTCAAGGAAACAAGACGGTCACCGAATATCTGCACCAGTTCACTCACCTAGCCCGGTATGCACCTGGAGATGTTGATACCGATGAGAAGAAAATACAACACTTTGCAGAAGGACTTCAACACTACCTCTAGTACCAAATCGCCTCCCATGAGTTTACTGAATTTCAAACACTAGTGAACAGGGTTTTAAAGATAGAAGAGAAGAGGAATATGGGAGAAGAAAGCTGGAAGCGGAGGATGCTCCAGCATGTGCGGCCACAGACAAACCCAACCAGAGGAAGAGCTCCCGTCGCCTCCAGTTTTCGACCATCATATCAGACTTCCAGACCAGCAATGATGCTGTGCCCCAATTACAAAGGAAACCATCTCCAAAAGGACTGCCCTCCTACGAGCATCCATTGTTTCGACTGCGGACAGCGTGGACATTGTATAGAATTCTGTCCTTGGATTCAACTTCCATCATCCATCGCCAGGTCACAGGGCAGGAACACAACCAGAAGCACCCAGAGTACTGGTGTTACTACCACAGAGGTTTAGAGGAATTCCACCCGGGAGAGGAGGAAGCATGGCCAACCGAGGAAGAGGAAGAGGTAAAACACCAACTGCCACTCCAGGAGGAAAGCTAAACTACACCTCCATCCAAGAAGCGGGAAACGCCACCGACATTCTTCTAGGTAGATTTCTGATCCAGTCTACATCTGCCTTAATATTATTTGCTCCTGGTGCTACAAATTCATTTATGTCAAAAGCATTTGCATCTGAAGTTGAAATACATATAGAGCAAATACCATTAGAGTACTCCATGATTTTACAAACTCCAGGGGCTAGATTATCTGTCTACTCGATCTGCCCAAATGTAACCTTCAGTATAGAAGGGGTATAATTCGAGGCAAATCTGCTAGTTCTAGAATTGAAAGGTCTAGACATTATATTGGGCATGGATTAGTTGTCCCAACATAAAGGTCTAGTATATTGTGAAGAGAAAACCCTAAGCCTTGTCAGTAGCCAAGGGGAAAAAGTTTTATTCTATGCGGAAAGATCGTCAACCAAGGGACCGCTAGGATCTGTTCAAGCATTGCAGAAGATATGCCTGGAACAAGTACCCATAGTACAGCTATATTCTGATGTATTTCCAAAAGAACTTCTAGGAGTGCCACCAGATAGAGACATAGAGTTCTCTATTGAGCTTAAACCAGGAGCAACGCCCATAGCAAAACGATCCTACCAGATGTCAGTTACTGAATTGGAAGAGGTCAAGAGCCAATTGGAAGATTTGGAGAATAAAGGAGTCATCAGACCCAATGCTTCACCATAGGGAGCCCCGGTATTATTTGTATGGAAGAAGGACGGAACCTTATGAATGTGTGTAGATTATCAAGCTCTAAATGAAGTTACCATAAAGAACAAGTACCCATTACCAAGAATTGATGACTTGTTCGATCAACTTTGAGGAGCTAAAGTATTCTCCAAAATAGACTTGACGTTTGGATACCATCAACTGAAGATCAAGAAAAAAGATATATCGAAGACTACTTTCACTACTAGATACGGGTTGTATGAGTTTAGAGTAGTACCATTTGGTTTAACGAATGCCCCAGCAGCCTTCATGAATGTCATGAATAGCACATTTATGTATTTCCTTGACAAGTTTGTCATAGTATTCATAGATGACATTCTGATATATTCCAGGAGCACAGAAGAGCATGGGCAACATTTACATCTAGTCTTGGAAAAGCTACGAGAAAGGCAATTGTATGCCAAGTTTGATAAATGTGAGTTTTGGATGTCAAGGATTGCATTTCTGGGACATGTGTTGACAGCAGAAGGAATTTCAGTGGATCCAGCTAAAATTTTTGCTATCAAGGAATGGAAACGGCCCACCACAGTTCCAGAAATCAGAAGTTTCTTAGGATTGGCAGTGTTACATCCTGAGTTTTGGGGTGAAAATCTTCTTTCTTAAAAGTCATGCATGCATATGTCTCTTCTAAATCAACCAAATCAGCTCCAGTTTTATTCTGTTCTAGCCGTAAAATCTCCAAATCTATCCTGTGAACCCAAATCAAGATCAGATTGTACAGATGTGATCTATTAGTTATCCTGAATCTAAAAGCCTTCAGAACCCAGATTCAATTCTATCTCTAACTTCCAGATTTATCAACTCCATTCTGTTTTTGAAAACAGAAATATTTTATATTACCTAAATACCCTAAGATTCAGAAATCGAGATTTAATCCAAATTTTGACCAAGTTGAGACCAGATTATTCTTGTATTATGATCAAGGGTATGCCAATACCTTAATCCAAAAAGTTGACAGTCAAATTTCACCATCTGAACCTTTTTCGCAAATCAATCCAATAGTTATTTCAAATTAGTCCTTTATTTGATATCTGGAAACCCAAAAAGGCTAAAATCTCCAGATTAACTCCAAATTCAGAATTTCTTCAGCAAATCTTTTCTAAATACTATTTGACACAAGTTTCTCTTCTGTGCAGATTTCAAAATCTCTTCCTAATTACCAGAATTCGAAATCAATTGAAACTTAGATTCAATTACCCTATAAATACCCTATTTTCTGTTTGTATCAAAAACTATTCAAATGTGCCAAATTTTATCTCCTAGTTGTGCCAAATCATCTATTGAATTAAGTATACCAAAACAACAGATCAATTTCAGATCAAATCATCTAAATCATCAGATTTACAATTCAGTCCAAACTAAGAATCAAGTATCACAAATTAGCCCTATTCGACCAGCACAGCAGCCACTGTGCACGACCAGAGTTCGCCGTGGTTTCCTTGCGCCGTGCTTGCTCACCGCCGGCCGAGCCTCGCCTGCAATTGTGACCGTGCATACTTGTGCGCACGTGTCCGCATCTCAGCCATCGCCGTGGCAACACCGTGGCAGGGCCGACAACCAAAGCTTGCCCCTGTGCGCGATCAGCAACAGCCGTTGTCAGCAACTCCTTGCCACCTTGCTTTGCATTACCAGCTCTTGTCGCCACCGCTTTGCACCGCCCAGTGATGAGTCCTGATGAAGCAACCGCTTGGCATCACCTGTGCGCCGTCGCGTCACCGCTCGCCGATGTTGCATCTACGCCCGGCAAATCATGTCAACTAAAACCAATTCATTGATGTTTACTCCTTGCAAGCATCGCCTACCAATCTATTTAAGCCACCAGTACCTTGTATCATCTCCTCTTCACCAGAACTTAACCAAATTTCCAAATTCCCTCGCTGCAGTCGTCTTCTCCGACGAGCCGTCAAGGAGCCTCACGGTGCCAGCACAATCCACAGCATCTCCTGTCAAATTAACAGCATCAGTGAGTTCCACTCATCTCCCTCATCGTATTGTATCACTTAATTGGATTTCCTTGCCTCTTATCGCCGGTGATCGATCGGAATCCTCAAATTGCCCTGTTCCGGCAATGCAGGCCAATTTACCCCGAATTGGCTTTCGATTCTGTGGAAGAAAATGACCAGTGAGCCATTTCCAGCAAGCCTGTGTACTTAAATCTCCAGATTCAGCTCGAATCGAAGCTTTTCCCAGATTTGAATTTCTCCAGTCTCCGGCGATCGTCGCTAGGCTTCTCCAGCCATCCTCCGACCAAATTAACTGATCCAGTATTGTCCTTATGCTTCCCTCTTACTCCCTGAGCTTGGAATTGAGTTCAAACCTCCTACAGCAAAAACCCCCAAATTCCATGTCTTCTTCTCCGGCACCGTTTACCGGAAATCCACTCCCGGCCGTTTCAGCTTCATCCACCTTGTCTGTCAGGTGTGTCTCAACCTCCTGAGCATATTTGTCTTCTAGCTCGATCCCTGAAACTGTCTAGATATTGAGTTATAGCCATGCCAAGATTTTGTCCAGAACTGATCCTGTGCAGTGAAGTTCATCGAGTTCATCACTGAATTTCATCACCTTCCAGCCATTTCCTGCCCTAGATCCTGTTGAATGATTTGTTCCTCTTATCAATGCCTACCTCCCAGACAAAGTGGGGCATCATTTGGAGCCCTATATCAAAAGTTATGCCAAGCCCTAGTTTCTGGCCATGTCAGTTCAATGCCAGACTATGTCAGTCAGTGGCATTAGCCTTTTCACTTCCTTCGAGATGTGCATTTTGAGCATAACTTTGTCCCTTAGATTCCTGAAGTTGTGATCTACAATTTCTTCTTCTATCACAACTTGAATTGAGCCCTTGAATTATATTTGCTGCTAAACCCTAATTTTTGACACTGTCTCAGTGCATGCCAGCCAATGGCATTGGCCTTGTTTACCCACTTCTGATTGTGTATTTTGAAAACCAGTTTGTCCACTGAATTTGTAGAGTTATGATCTACACTTTCTTCTACTGTCATAACTTGAGATAAGCTCTCTAGTTTTCCTTGAAGTTATGTCAGAGTCTTTATCCGAATGTCAATCTACTGACATTCGCTGTTTTTGATCAAACCAATCACAAAACTGATGTTCTTATTGCAGCCTTGAGATCCTAAGAGCATCTAACACCCATTCTTAGCCAATTCCTTGAAATCCTAGAATCTTGACTAAGTTCAGCTTGCAATCTCAATTATCTCCAATATCGTTCATTCATTCTTGTAAAGCATATCTGCATATAGATCCTAAAACATTTTAATATATAAGTAATTATTGTGTGTTTGTTTGTCGCCGAGCAGATCCAGAAACTAATTTCGAGGACTTCACTGTTGATCCGTCATCAACTGCTGTTTCTTACGACGCGGAAGGCAAGTCATATCCTTGGTCATCTTGAACCTATATTTTAAATGTTGCTAAAACATAACCTTGAATATAGATAATATTGCATGAGAAAGATTGAGAATGGTTGATTTGTGAATTGGCAGTACTTGACTATTATCTGTGAAATGTGAAATGAACAAGTTTTGAGCCATGAACTATTATATGTATTTATATACTTGTATTCATGCAATAAAACCCCTAGCCGTGACCAGAAAAATGGTATGGAAGGCTGTAGCACTGGAGGTGCTAGACTGCAAAGGATATGCAGGCACTGAAGGTGCAGGGTTGTGGATGGTCTGGTCACTGGCATATAAGGACTAGAACCTTGTGTTGTGCGTCTAGTGGCATGAACAACGTGCTAACCACAAGCCTGGTATGGGACAGGCCTGAACAAGTACTTATGTGGATCGCACATGACACCCCTGCTGGAACTGTGTAGGGAAGCACGGAAAACACGGAGTACGGCTCCCACACATATCGCTGAAGGTGATCTCGCACGTTGATCCAGTAATGGAAATATATGTAGGGGTGGAGGTTATGATACAGCCTACCACAACTGTGTTTCGCGGAGAGCCACAGGGTCAGGGGTGAAATGTGAGTGATACATAACAAAAGTTGTTATTTCCACCTTGCCGCTCACAATATGAAGTGAGTCAGGGGTCCAATCATTATGTTATGATAGGAAAGGCTTGAAAGTGGAATATCTTGCGAGTAAATTGGTACCTCTCTGCAGAGTTAAAAATGTATTCGAATACTCTGAGCTCCCGGGTTTATAGGAGTCTACTGCGGTGGATTAAATCCACGGGGTGTGACACAAGTATTATTTTCTAAATAAAATGTGTTAAATCAAGATTACCCAAATGACATGTGTTGTCATGATAAGGAGTGCAGCCGTGGGCTGTCGTGTGTCGACGTGTCGCGGTAGTGCTATAATCTAGTGAACATAAGTAATGATGTTATGTTATGAAATGTGCTGCCATGAGATAAGATGAGATGAGGTATGAAAGAAAAAGATTATTTTACAAACATCCATAATTCTTGACTTGTCTAGGTTCATATCATCACTACTATATGTATCTACTCTTACCTATGACTTGCTGAGTACGTAAGTGCTCACCCTTGCAACCTACAAATCAGTAGATGGAGTTCAATGATCAAGATGAAGGCGTGGTGAACTTCTTTGATCCAGAAGGAGAAGAGTTAGTCCCATCATTGCCCTGATGTGTTGTTCTGCCGTCCACTTCTCTTTGTGGGTGGGTTACCTATCTTCTGCAGTGTAGATGTTATTTTGCTAAACCAAGAATGCCGCGAAGGCATTGTAATCTTCTTATGTAATATTAAGGCCAGTAGGCCACACTGATTAAATATTTTGTAAGTTACTCTGTTGCAATGTGAATATACTCCTGTGCTGGACTTATCCTGGGAAGTCAAGGGTATGTGTATGCTATGCATATATGGACTAGCTGCAACGAGCTAGGCCTCTACAGGAGTAGTCGTAGTCCCAGTTTCGGGGCGCGACAGGCAGGTTACTACAGAAGATTCATAGAAGGATTCTCTCAGATTGCTAAGCCTCTTACAAACCTGCTAAAGAAGGATATTGCATTTGAATGGACCACTAAGTGTGAAGAAAGTTTTCAGAAGCTGAAACAGAAATTGACAACAACACCAGTCCTTACCTTGCCAGATAGCGAAGAAGATTTTGTAGTTTATTGTGATGCTTCGAAGCAAGGAAAAGGTGTGTGTTAATGCAACAAGGTCGAGTAGTAGCTTACGCTTCACGCCAATTGAGGGCACATGAGGAAAACTATTGTCGTGGTATTACGAATACCCCGGCAGGTTTTGAAGATGATCCTAGCGGAGATTACGTAGCGCGGGTTGACCGGGTGACCGGTCCTCCCCCGCTGGACAAACACAATAATTGACACGTGGATTTATACAGGTTCGGGTCCCGGTGGGGGCCCTAGTCCTGTCGACGCGCTCCCGACCGGAGCCGGCTGGGGAGGCTCTCTCCGGGGGAGAGGCTTCCGGAGCACGTCTGTGAGTTTAGCTATTCCAAATAATTATCAGTTGATCCTTTACAACAGAGGGGTACAAGGGCTATTTATAGCCCCAAAAAGAAGCAAAAAGCCTAAACTACCCCGGAAGCCACCGTCGGATTGAAGGGTAGGACCGTCCTTCTCCCGGTGAAACGTCTTGGATGCTTGACAGGTGGTCGCTGATTCCCCAGGCATCCCTCGCGTGACCTGCACGTGATAAACAAACAGGGATTTTACCTTTTAGGACGGCGATGACCTCCGGGACCCCTTCCGGAGAGCAGGGTCCCGGGAGCCTAAAAGGCGGCGCTCGGGGCAGGCACCGGGGGCCACTGTCCCCGGGCGAATGGCGGTGCCCGGGGCAGGCACCGGAGGCCACTGTCCCCGGGCAAATGGCGGCGCTCGGGACCCACCCGGGGGGCACGGTCCCGGGAGCCTAAAAGGCAGCGCCCGGGACCCGCCCAGGGGGCACGGTCCCGGGAGCCTAAAAGGCGGCGCCCGGGGCAGGCTCCGGAGGCCACTGTCCCCGGGCAAATGGCGGCGCCCGGGACCCGCCCGGGGGGCACGGTCCCGGGAGCCTAAAAGGCGACGCCCGGGGCAGGCTCCGGAGGCCACTGTCCCCGGGCAAATGGCGGCGCCCGGGACCCGCCCGGGGGGCACTGTCCCGGGAGCCTAAAAGGCGGCGCCCGGGGCAGGCACCGGAGGCCACTGTCCCCGGGCGAACGGCGGCGCCCGGGACATGCCCCGGAGGCACGGTCCCGGGAGCCTAAAGGGCGGCGCCCAGGGGAAGGCACCGGAGGCCACTGTCCCTAGGCGAACGGCGGCGCCCGGGACCCGCCCGGGGGGCAAGGTCCCTGGGGCCAAATGGGGGGGCCACTGTCCCCGGGCAATCATGAACTTACCTGGAGTTGGCCGCATGGAGATTTCCCCCAACAACTATCCCACTCATGACTTGGAATTAGCAGCAGTAGTACATGCCTTGAAGATATGGCGACACTACCTCATTGGAAATAAATGTGAAATTTTTACAGAACTTAAGAGCCTCAAGTATATCTTTACTCAGAAGAAACTCAACATGCGTCAATGATGATGGCTGGAATTGATTAAAGATTATGACCTTAGCATCCAGTACCATCCAGGAAAGGCTAATGTAGTAGCAGATGCCTTCAGCCGGAAGGTTTACAACCTGCAAGAAACAGTCATACTAAGGAATTCTTACCTACAACGAGAGCTGCAAAATCATCAAGTGGAAGTAGTACCACAAGGGACAGTAGCTACTCTAATAGTAAAACATCAACTTCAAGAACAGATAGGGAATGACTAGAAGGAAGATGAGGAGATTTGCAAAATCAAGAGCCGAATCAAGTTAGGAAATGCTCAAGGTTTCACTAAAGACAACCAAGGAATTGTGTGGTATCGAGGAAGGATCTGTGTACCTCAAAGCACAGACCTTAAGGAATTAATTCTCCATGAAGCACATAAAACTCCATACTCGATACACCCCGGTAACACAAAGATGTATCAGGACCTGAAAACCCGATTTTGGTGGGATAATATGAAGAGAGAGATCGTAGAATATATTACAAACTGTGATACATGTCAGCGAGTTAAAGCAGAGAACCAGAAGATAGCTGGCAAGCTACAACCTCTACCAATACCATTATGGAAATGGCAAGAAATTGGTATGAATTTCATTACAGGACTACCTAAAACTCGAGGAGGATATGACTCCATATGGGTTATTGTCGATAGACTCACCAAGGTAGCTCATTTTATACCAGTCAAAAAGGTCTACGATGGCAGTACATTAGCAGAGTTATACATGCAAAGAATAGTGGCATTGCATGGTATTCCAAAGAAGATTGTCTCAGATCGTGGAGCACAGTTTACATCCAATTTTTGGAATAGACTGCATGAAACCCTAGGAACTCAATTGGATTTCAACACTGCATATCACCCGCAGACAGGAGAACAAACAGAAAGAGTAAACCAAATCCTAGAAGATCTCCTAAGAGCTTGTATACTAGATTATGGAACATCATGGGACAAATGTTTACCATTTGTAGAGTTTACATATAATAACAGTTATCAAGCTAGTGTACAGATGGCACCATTTGAAGCTTTGTATGGACGGAAATGCAGAACCTAGTACATTGGAATGAGCCAGGAGAACGAAGAGCCATAGGACCAGAGATAGTAGAAGAGGGAGAGGCTCATGTCAAACTCATTAGAGAGAGGTTAAGGACAGCACAATCACGACAAAAGAGTTATGCGGAAAATCAACGGAGAGAATTATCATTTGAGCCAGGAGATTTTGTTTATCTCAAGGTCACACCACTCAAGAGATTGCAGAAATTCCAAGTGAAGGGAAAGCTATCTCCTAGGTATGTTGGACCATTTAAGATAACCAAGAGGAAAGGAGAAGTATCATATAAACTGGCATTACCCTCAGGATTAGCAGGAGTACATGATGTGCTTCATGTCTCTCAGCTCCGGAAATGTTTAAAGGAACCTACTGATCAGATAGATGTACAAGATATATCATTACAGAAGAATCTTATTTACCTTGAGCACCCAATCAAAATCTTAGGTACTGATGAACGTCAGCTTAGAAGAAAGAAGATCAAGCTATGTAAAGTTCAGCGGGGAAATCATGTAGAACAAGAAGCCACTTGGGAGAAGGAAGAGGATCTTCAGCAAACCTACCCTTATCTTTTCTTGTCTTAGGTAAATCTCGGGGCGAGATTTCTTTAAGGAGGGTAGATCTGTAACACCCTGAGTTTAGGGGTAAAACTTCCTTTTTCATGAACATCATGCATGCATGTATCCCTGTAGTAGTAGTAAGATTAGTTCAACCCTAATCAATCCTAAGCCCCCAAAAATTTCAAAATCTTCCCAGTGAATCCAAATGAAGATCAGATTGCTCAGATGAGGTCTATCAGTTACTCTAAACATAAAAGCCTTCAGAAGCCAGATTCAATTCCATCTCTAACTTTCAGATCTTGCAATCCTTTTCTGTTTTCGAAAACAGGAATTTAATTATATCCTAATTACCCTAAATACTTTGAACTCAGATTTAGCCAAATCTTGACCTAATCCAGACCAGATTATTCTTGGATCATAATCATGGGTATGCCAATGCAGTAATCCAGAAAGTTGGCAGCCAGATTTCATCATTTAAGCCTTTTTCACAGATCAGTCCAAATTGTATAGCGAATCAGTCCTTTTTCTGATATCTCGAAACCCGAAAAGGCTGAAATCTTTCAGACTAACTCCAAATTCAAATCTGTTTTAGGAACCACCTCCTAAATGATAATTAATACAAAATTTTCTTTTATCAGAACACCCAAATCTCTCTCCAATTACCTTGAATTCAAAATTGACCAAAACTCATATTTAATTTACCCTAAATACCCTATTTTCGGTTTATATTGAAAATCATCAAATCATGCTAGATTTTACCAAATTTCTTTCTGGATGAGTATAAGGTATTAGTTTATACTCATCTATGAAATCAGATTGCAAATTATCTATCTCTAAGTCAGAAATTACAAATCAGTCCAAGTTGCAAACAAAGATTCTTGCAATTAGGTCCCTGGCTCGACCACACTTGCAGTTCACGACCATGGCTCAGCATCTTCGACCGGAGCCACTGTTCATGACTGGAGCAGTAGCAGTTCGCGACTAGAGCTCGCATCCCCTTCGATCTCGACCACAACCTGCAGTGCATAGCTTCAAATCAACGCCGTTGTGACCGCGACCAGTGCGCTGTGTCACCGCGCCTGTTGCCGCCGATCAGCGCCGCTCTAGCGGTGCTTTTTCACAACCGTGTTTGCATGCGCACAGGTGTTTGCACCTCAGCTATTGCCGTGGCAATCCTTGTCCAGCTCACCAGCAGCTTGCACAGCTTCGCTTGCTCGCCGTTGCTTCAATCCAAAGACTTCACCGGCGCAAGCTTCTTAGCCTCCAAGCAGTGAGCCTTGTTTAACTTCGCCATGCCTTTAAATAGTAGTCCAGAGCAGCTTCTTGGTCATCAACACTGCTCCCCACAACCCCTCAGCCTTAAACCGCATTTCTTCACTGTTGTCTTCTTCTCCGGCGAGCCGCCGAGGAGGTCGACGATGCCAGCTCGCCTCGCTTCACCAAACTCCAAATTGACACCACCAGTGAGTATCTCTCATCCTCCTCATCGTTTTGTAGCATTTAATTGAACACCTGTGCCCCACATCGCCGGTGATCGCCGGAATTGCTAAAACCCCTGTTCCAGCTCTACAACTCGATTCAATCCAAATTAGCCTTCAATCCAGTAGAGTAAAATGATCAGTGAGCTTCATTTAGCAAGCCAGTGAATCCATATTTCGAAATTAAGCTAGAACTGAAGCTATTCCCAAGCTCGAGCTTCACCAGTCGCTCTGCATTAGGTAAAACATTCTTCTTCGGGAGATGAAAATGTTTATTTAAACCGTCCACATGTTTTTTCGATTCTCATGCGCCTCTTCATATTTACGGCTTGGACCTCTTCTGCTGACATGTGGCGGCCATCAGGGACACCTCGTTCTTCTCTATAAAGAGGGGCCCGCCCCTAGAGAAGGCAAGCCTCCCCCCCCCCCCCACTTTCATTTCCCAAGTAGCACCTTGTGTGAATTTTTCCCCCAGCTTGGGAACCTCTCCGGGGAGGGCACGAGAGATGGCTTCAAAGGCACGCGGGAAAGCAGTGGACATCCTTCCGGAGGAGGTGACATCCTATTTCCTCAGAGTCACGGAGTTCACTGTGGAGGACCGGGACACCCTCGTCCCCCGGAGGGTCTTTGCGGAAGGGGACATCTGCGTCCTAGGGTTGGAGGAGGTCACTTCAAGTCGTCGGGATGGGGTGGTAGTGGCCTTTTTGGCCTTTGTGGAGGTGGGCCTCCGTGTCCCGGTCCACCCTGTGCTCTGGGACTTTCTCCGTGATCATGGGATAGTGCTGAGGAGCATGACGGACCTTGTGGAGGACTTGCTTGTCCTCTGGCTCAGGCCCTTCATGCGGAACCAAAGAGGGCCGGGTCTCATCCTAGAGTACAGGCCCCCGAGCTTCCTGGTTTCGCGACATAAGTTTTTGCTTCCCCGGAAAATGAAGGGTTACCTATGGGTGGAGGTCCGGGAACGGAGACTGTAACACCCTAGATTTTGCTAGCTCTTTAGCATGCCAGTCAGCACATCTCCATTGGATTTCTCGGATGTCTCGACCACATCTCAGAATGAACCCCAGATCAATCCCCAAGTCTTGACCCGATCTAGGTCAACTATCTCAAAATTATGATCCAGGGCCACTACCATAATTTAAAAAGTTGGCAGCAGAACTCCACCATTTGGACCATTTTGGCATTCCAGTCCAAAAGTATTTCAGATTGATCCTTTTTAGATTTTCCCAGAAGCCTGAATAGGCTAAAAGCCACAAATCAGCTCCAAACCTTGATCTGATTTAGGGAATATCTCCCAATGGCTATTTTGAACAAAATCTTCTTCGCAGAGAATCTCAAAATCTCATCCTAGATCTCAGATTTTAGCCTCGACAAAATCCAGACTCTAATTACCCTAACAGCCCTTTTTTCGTCTTGCTCAAAACCTAATCAAAAACATGTCGTGGTATTGCGAATACCCTAGCAGGTTTCGTAGATGATCCTAGCGAAGAAAATGCGAAAAGGGCTGACCGGGTGACCGGTCCTCCCCCGCCGGACAAACACAAGAAATGACACGAGGATTTATACACGTTCGGGTTCCGGTGGGGACCCTAGTCCTGTCGGCGTGCTCCCGACCGGAGTCGGCTGGGGAGGCTCTCTCGGGGGAGAGGCTTCCAGAGCACACCTGTGAGTTTTGGCTATTCCAATAATGAATCACTTGCCTTTACAACAGGGGGTACAAGGGCTATTTATAGCCCCAAAAAGAGGCAAAAAAGACTATACTACCCCGGACGGTACCGTCGGATTGAGGGGTAGCAACGTCCTTCTCCCGGTCAGGTGCCTTGGATGGTTGATAGGTGGTCGCTGATTCCCGAGGCGCTCCTTGCGTGACCTGCACGTGATCAACAACCAAAGACTTTACCTTTAGAAGGGCGACGATGCCCGGGACATGCATTGGAGGCAATGTCTCCAGGCAAACGGCGGCGCCCAGGACCGGCACCGGAGGCCAGGTCCCCGGGCACACGGCGGCGCCCGGGACCGGCACCGGAGGCCAAGTCCCGGGGGCCAAGTCCCGGGGGCCAAAAGGCGGCGCTCGGGGCAGGCACCGGAGGCCACGTCCCAGGGCAAATGGTCCCGGGAGCCAAATGGCGGTGCTCGGGACTGGCCCCGAAGGCCAGGTGTCGCGCCCCGAGACTGGGACTACGACTACTCTTGTAGAGACCTAGCTCGCTGCAGCTAGTCCCTTATATGCATAGCATACACATACCCTTGACTTCCCAGGATAAGTCAAGCACAGGAGTATATCACATTGCAACCGAGTAACTTAAAAAATAGTTAAGCAGTGTGGCCTGCTGGCCTTGATATTACATAAGGAGATTACAATGCCTTCACGGCATACATGGTTTAGCAAAATAACATCTACACAGCAGATGGTAGGTGACCCACCCACAAAGAGAAGTGGACGGCAGAACAACACACATCAGGGAAATGACGGGACTGACGCTCCTCCTTCTGGATCCACGAAGTACTTCACGCCTTCATCGTGATTGTCGATTTCTCCGTCTATTGATTTGTAGGTTGCAAGAGTGAGCACTTACGTACTCAGCAAGTCATAGGTAAAAGTAGATACATATAGTAGTGATGACATGAACCTAGACTAGTCAAGAATTATGGATATTTATAAAATAATCTTTTCCTTTCTTATCTCATCTTATGGCAGCACTTTTCATAATATAACATCATCATTCATGTTCACTAGATTATAGCACTACCGCGACACGTCGACACACGACAGCCCACGGCAGCACTCCTTATCATGACAACACATGTCATTTGGGTAATCTTGATTTAAACATATTTTATTTAGAAAATAGTACTTGTGTCACACCGCGTGGATTTAATCCACCGCAGCAGACTCCTATAAACCCGGAAGCTCGGAGTATTCGAATACGTTTTTATCTCTGCAGAGAAGTACCAATTTACCCGCAAGATATTCCACTTTCAAGCCCATCCTATCATAACAAAATGATTAGACCCCTCCTCACAACCATGTGTGAGTGGCAAGGTGGATATAACAAGAACTTTTGTTATGCATCACTTACAATTCACCCCTGACCCTGTGGCTCTCAGCGAAACACAGTTGTGGTAGGCTGTATCATAACCTCCACCCCACCTCATTTTCCCATTACTGGGTCAAATATCAGATCACCTTCAGTGATAGTAGGAGTCAGCCTCCAACTCAATCATCACAACACATCTCATGCAGGGGTTTCATGTACGATCCACATAAATACTTGTTCAGGCCTGTCCCATACCAGGCTTGCGGTTAGCACGTTGTTCATGCCACTAGACGCACAACACAAGGTTCTAGTCCTTATATGCCAATGACCAGATCATCCATAACCCTGCACCTTCAGTGCCTGCATTCCTTTGCAGTCTAGCACCTCCAGTGCTACAGCCATCCACACCATTTTTCTGGTCACGGCTAAGGGGTTTTATTTCATGAATATAAGTATATAAATACATATAATAGTTCATGGCTCAAAACTTGTTTATTTCACATTTCATAGATAACCAGTCTAGTACTGCCAATTGATAAATCAACCATTCTCAATCTTTCACATGCAATATTGCCTATATTCAAGGTTATGTTTTAGCAACATTTAAAATATAGGTTCAAGATGACCAAGGATATGACTTGCCTTCCGCGTCGTGAAAGACAGCAGTTGATGTCGGGTCAGCAGTGAAGTCCTCGAACTCTAGCTCCGACTCTGAGCAAAGATCAAACAAGCAACCAAGAATCACAACTTTTTCAATACATTATTATACTACATGCAATAATGCAAAGATGAATGTCTTGATGATTCTGAAATAATTGGATTTAGGTACCATAGAAGCTTATTAGGGCTAAATCATAGAATTAGGGCTGAAAATGAGTGCTAGGAACTTCTAGGGTTCTAGGATATAGGAATTGACATTAAGTCCGCAGCTGGTTTGCCCAAAATCGATGAATGTCTTTAGGTCGACATTCGGTTCAAGGCTTTGACATAGGGTTAATGAATGGTAGAAGGATTATCTCAACTTGTGGCAGTAGAATGAAATGTAGATTACAACTCCACAAGTCTAATGGACAAAGTTATTTTCAATTTACATAACTGGAAGGAGGTGAAATGAGCTAATGCCACTGACTGACATGCTCTGACATAGGGCTGACAATGTCATAATCTAGGGCTAAGCATAAAATGCAATTCAAGGACTCAAATCAAGTTGTGATAGAAGAAGAAATTGTAGATCACAACCTCAGGAGTCTAAGGGACAAAGTCATGCTCAAAATACACATCTGGAAGGAAGTGAAATGGGCTAATGCCACTGACTGACATAGCCTGGCATTGCACTGACATAGCTAGAAACTAGGGTTTGCCACAACTTTTGATCTAGGGCTCCAATTGATGCACCACTTTGTCTGGGATGTAGGCCTCAGTAACAGGAACAATTCATTCAACTGGACCTAGGGCAAGAGGTGGCCGGAAAGTGATGAAAACCGGCGATGAACTCGGTGGCTGAAATTTCAATTCACAGCACTGGACAGGAATTAGGGCATAGTTATATCTTCTGATTTAGGCCGAATTGGAAGTCGAGCTAGTAAACAAAGTTGCTTAGGAGATCAAGGCGCATCTGGGGGACAAGGTTTCTGGAGCTGGATCGGCCGGGAATGGTTTTCCGGTGGCCGGCGCCGGAGAAGAAGACACTGATATTGGGGGTTTTGGCTACACGATGTTTGAACTCGATTCCTTGCTTGGAGAGCATCTAGAAGGTATAAGAAAGCTTCTGGCATGATTGAATTGGCCGGAGAATTACCGGAGAAGGCTGGCGACGTTCGCCGGCGGCTGGGGAAACTCGGGCTAGCGAAAAACTCCAGTTCTTGGTCAATTTCACCATTCAATTTCACAGGCTTGCTTAAAATAGCTCACTGATCATTTTTGTCTATTGAATCGAAGGCTAATTCGGGCTAATTTGACTTGTGCAACTGGAACAGGGCATTTCACTGATTTCAGCAATTTCCGGCGATCACCGGCGATGAAGTGCATAAGAGTTCAATTAAATACTACAGCACGATGAGATAGGTAGGAGAAACTCACTGATGCTGTCAATTTGAGGATTGAGGCTGCGGTTAAGGCTGTCACCGTGAAGCTCCTCGATGGCTCGCCGGAGAAGACAACGACAGCAAGGGAATTTGAGAATTTGGTTAAGCTCTGGTGAAGTGAAGATTGCACAAGGTGTTGATTGCTTAAATAGACTAGGGGGCGAAGCTTGCAAGGATTAAACAGCAATGAATTGGCGTCAGTGACTTGCCGGATGCAGATGCAACAACGGCGAGCGGTAACGTGATGGCGCACAGGCAGTGCAAAGCTGATTAAGCTGTCGGCTTCATCGGGACTCAACAATGTCGGGTGGTGCAAGGCGGTGGCAACACAAGCTGGCAAGGCAAAGCAACGTGGTGCCGTGTTGCTGACAAAAGCTGCTGTTGGTCGCGCGCGGAAGCAATTGCTGTTCAACGTTGCTGCCACGGCGAAGGCTAAGACACGGACGCGTGCGCATCAGCAACAGCAAGCATGCACGAGCACAAATGCAAGCGGGGCTTGGCCGGCGGTGAGCGTGCACGGCGCAAAGATCACGGCGAGCTCTGGTCGTGCGTACAGTAGCTGCTGCTCTGGTCGAAATAGGGGCTGATTTGCAATATTTGACTTTTGATTTCGGGCTGAATTGTAAATCTGATGATTTGGAAGGTTAAATCTGAGATTGATTGCATTAATCTGGTAGGCTTGATTCAACAGATGACTTGGCACAAATAGAAGATAAAATTTGAGACATTTGGGTGATTTTTTGATATGAACTGAAAGCAGAGTAGATTAGGGTAAAATAAGTCTGAAACTTATTGATCTCGAATTCTGGGATTTAGGGTTTGATTTTGAGATACTCATAAAAGAAGAATTTGTGTTGAAAAGCATTTGGAAGGTGTTCCCTGAATTAGATTTGAATTTGAAGATGATTTGCAACATTTTGCCTTTCTGGCTTTTAGAAAAATCTGGAAGAAGGACTGATCTGCGAATCTGGAGTTTTGGAAGGTTTAAACTGAATTTGATTTCACTGATATAGCAGATTATATTCAACAGAATATTTGGCAAGAACATTTAATAAAATTTGGCACATTTGAATAGTCTTTGATACAGACTGAAAATAGGGTATTTTTAGGGTAATTGAATCTGAGCTTTAATTGATTTCGAATTATGGTAATTAGGATGAGATCTTGAAATCTGCACAGAAGAAGAACTTGTTTCAAAAATTCGGTAAGATTGTGAGAGTGCGTTCTGTTTTTTTTAGAGTGTCTTAGGGGTTGGTGTAGATAGAGCTAGTGATGCTCTTGATAGCTTTTTGATTCGCTGTTGCTTTTGTAATGGTTAACTTGTATATTATGGCTTGTAGCCTAAGTATTTCATGCACTAAAGTAGTTTGCATTATTTTCTGCATTGTTGTCTTAGTTGGCCCTAGATACTTAGATCAGCCCAAACTTCTTTTTCAGAGCTACCATGGTTGATACAAGAGGAAGATCTCGAAGCAGTGGAGAAGACAGGGAACAGACTCCTCAGGAAGAAGATATTATGACAAGAAACCCCTTGTTTCAGCAAGGACCTCAGAGTTCCAATCCTCCACAGAAGGAAAATATAGAGAGAGAAGATCGGAAGAGAAGAATGCCTCAACAACTGCAACCACAACTAAACTCAACTAGAAGGAGAATCCCTACCAACTCTAGTTTTCAACCAGCATACCAAACTCCCAGACCAATAAGAATGACGTGCCCCAATTGCAAAGGAAATCACCTTCAAAAGAACTGTCCTCACGCGAGTGTCAAATGTTTTCATTGCAAACAGCATGGGCATCGCAAAGAATTCTGTCCCTAGATTCAATTCCCTAGACCCATAGCCATATCTCAAGCAAAGATGCAGTCAGTAGAACCTAGATCATCACCACTGCAGAAACCCAAGAGAAATTTACAAAGAAGAGGAGCCATGTTTACCAGAAGCAAAGGAAACCCTTACATGAACATTCAATGTTATCACTGTTTGCAGCGTGGACATCATAGGGAATTTTGTCCTTTGATTCGACTTCCATCATCCATTGCCAGGATACAGGCAAGGACACAACCAGAAGCACCTAGAATACCAGTATCACAACCACAGAAGTTTAGAGGAACTTCACTAGGCAGAGGAGGAAGCATGGCCAACCGAGGAGGAGGAAGAGATGGAATACCAACAGCAATGCCAGGAGGAAAGCTAAACTACACTTCCACCCAAGAAGCAGGAAACACCACCGACATTCTTCTAGGTAGATTTTTGATTCAATCTGCATCTGCCTTAATATTGTTTGATCCTGGTGCTACAAATTCATTCATGTCAAAAGCATTTGCATCTGAAGTTGAAATGCATATAGACCAAGTACCACTAGAGTACTCTATGGTTATACAAACTCCAGGGGCTAGATTATCTGTCTACTCGATCTGCCCAAATGTAACTTTCAATATAGAAGGGGTAGAATTTGAGGCAAATCTACTAGTTCTAGAACTACAAGGTCTAGACATTATTTTGGGAATGGATTGGTTGTCCCAACATAAAGGTCTAGTAGATTGTGAAGAGAAAACCCTTAGTTTTGTCAATAGCCATGGGGAGCCCCAGTTTTGTTTGTGAGGAAGAAAGACGGAACTCTACGAATGTGTGTAGACTACCGAGCTTTGAACGAAGTCACTATTAAAAACAAGTATCCATTACCAAGAATTGATGACTTGTTCGATCAGCTTCGAAGAGCCAAAGTATTTTCTAAGATAGATTTGAAATCTGGATATCATCAGCTGAAGATCAAGAAAGAAGATATACCGAAGACTGCTTTCACTACCAGATATGGTTTATATGAGTTTACAGTAGTACCTTTTGGCTTGACCAATGCTCCGGCAGCCTTCATGAATGTCATGAACAGCACATTTATGGATTTTCTTGACAAGTTTGTCATAGTATTCATAAATGACATTCTGATATATTCCAAGAGTACGGAAGAACATGAGCAACATTTACACCTAGTCTTGGAAAGGCTACGAGAGAGGCAATTTTATGCCAAGTTTGACAAATGTGAATTTTGGATGTCAAGAATTTCATTTCTTGGACATGTGTTGACAGCAGAAGGAATTTCAGTGGATTCAGCTAAAATCTCTGCAATCAAGGAGTGGAAGCAACCTACCTCAGTTTCAGAGATTAGAAGTTTCTTGGGATTAGCAGGGTATTATAGAAGATTCATTCTCCCAAATTGCCAAACCACTTACAAATCTGCTAAAGAAGGATGTTGCATTTGAATGGACCACCAAGTGCGAGGACAGTTTTCAGAAGCTGAAGCAGAAATTGATAACAACACCAGTCCTCACTTTGCCGGACAGCAAAGAAGATTTCGTAGTTACTGTGATGCTTCAAAGCAAGGAATAGGCTGTGTGTTAATGCAGCAAGGTCAAGTAGTGGCTTATGCATCACGTCAATGGAGACCACATTAGGAAAATTATCCGACCCATGATTTGGAGTTAGCAGCAGTAGTTCATGCTTTAAAGATATGGCGGCATTATCTCATTGGACATAAGTGTGAGATCTTTACAGATCATAAGAGCCTCAAGTATATTTTCACACAGACAGAGCTCAACATGCGTCAACGACGATGGCTGGAATTGATCAAAGATTTTGATCTTAGTATTCAGTACCATCCAGGGAAAGCTAATGTAGTGGTTGATGCCCTAAGCAGAAAAGTTTACAACCTACAAGGAATGGTTATGTTGAAGAACCCTTATCTACAACAAGAGTTGCAGAATCATCAAGTGGAAATAGTACCACAGGGAACGGTAGCTACTTTAACAATAAAATCTCAACTTGAAGAACAGATAGAAAATGCCCAAAAGAAAGATGAAGAAATTTGTAAGATCAAGAGTCGAATCAAATTAGGAAAGGCTCAAGGCTTTACTGAAGATAACCAAAGGATTGTATGGTATCGAGAAAGAATCTGTGTACCTCAAAACGCAGATCTTAAGGAAATAATTCTCCATGAAGCACATAAAACTCCATACTCAATACACCCTGGTAACACAAAGATGTATCAAGAATTGAAGACCAGATTCTGGTGGGATAATATAAAGAGGGAGATTGCAGAGTATATTGCAAACTGTGATACATGTCGACGAGTTAAAGCAGAACACCAGAAAATAGCAGGAAAGCTACAACCTCTACCAATACCATTATGGAAATGGGAAGAAATTGGTATGGATTTCATTACAGGATTACCTAAAACTCAAGGAGGATATGATTCCATATGGGTTATTATGGACAGACTTACTAAAGTAGCTCATTTCATACCAGTCAAAAAGATTTATGATGACAGTAAATTAGCAGGAGTGCACGATGTGTTTCATGTCTCTCAGCTCCGGAAATGTTTGAAGGAACCTACTGACCAGATAGATGTACAAGATGTGCCTTTACAGAAGAATCTCACTTATCTTGAGCACCCAATCAGAATCCTAGCCACTGATGAACGTCAGCTCTGAAGGAAGAAAATCAGATTGTGTAAAGTTCAATGGAAGAATCATTCATGACAAGAAGCCACTTGAAAGAAGGAAGAGAATTTTCAGCAAACCTATCTCTATTCTTATCTTTCCTTGCTTTAGGTAAATCTCGGGGTGAGATTTCTTTAAGGAGGGTAGATCTGTAACATCCTGAGTTTTGGGGTGAAAAGTTCTTTCTTAAAAATCATGCATGCATATGTCTCTCCTAGATCAGCCAAATCAGCCTCAGCTTTATTCTGTTCTCGCCTTAATTTCTTCAAATCTATCCTGTGACCCCAAGTCAAGATCTGACTTGCCAGATTTGAACTATCAGTTATCCTAAACCTAAAAGCCTTCAGAACCCAGATTCAATTCTATCTCTAACTTCCATAATTATCAACTCTTTTCTGTTTTCGAAAACAGAATATCTGTTATTACCTTTTACCCTAAGTTTCAGAAATTCAGATTTAATCAAAATCTTAGCCAAGTTCAGACCAGATTATTCCTGGATTATGATCAAGGGTATGCCAATACCTTAATCCAAAAAGTTGGCAGCCAGATTTCACCATCTGAACCTTTTTCGCAAATCAGTCCAAGAGTTATTTCAAATTAGTCCTTATCTGATTTCTGAAGACCCAAAAAGACTAAAATCTCCAGATTAACTCCAAATTCAGAATTTCTTCGGCAAATCTTTTCTAGATGCTATTTGAAACAAGTTCTTCTTCTGTGCAGATTTCAAGATCTCATCCTAATTACCATAATTCGAAATCAATTGGAAGCTCAGATTCAATTACCCTAAAAATACCCTATTTTCAGTCTGTATCAAAGACTATTCAAATGTGCCAAATTTTATCAAATGTTCTTGCCAAATATTCTGTTGAATATAATCTGCTATATCAGTGAAATCAAATTCAGTTTAAACCTTCCAAAACTCCAGATTCGCAGATCAGTCCTTTTTCCAGATTTTTTTTCTAAAAGCCAGAAAGGCAAAATGTTGCAAATCATCTCCAAATTCAAATCTGATTCAGGGAACACCTCCCAAATGCTTTTCAATACAAATTCTTCTTATATGAGTATCTCAAAATCAAACCCTAAATCCCAGAATTCGAGATCAATAAGTTTCAGACCTATTTTACCCTAATCTACTCTGTTTTCAGTTCACATCAAAAGATATCCAAATGTCTCAAATTTTATCTTCAATCTGTGCCAAATCATTTGTGGAATTAAGTATACCAAAACAGCAGAATCAATTTCAGATCAAACCTTCCAAATCTTCAGATTTACAATTCAGTCCAAATCAAGAATTGGAAATTGCAAATCAGCCCTATTCGACCAGGACAGCAGCTGCTGTGCACGACCAGAGATCGCCGTGCAATTGCGCCGCGCTTGCTCGCCGCCGGTGAGGCTTCGCCGCACTCGTGACCGTGCATGCTTGTGTGTACGTGTCCTTGCTTCAGCCGTGCCGTGGCAACGCCGTGGCAGCGCCGTTGAACAGCATGTGCTCCTGCGCGCGACCAGCAACAGGCTTTTGTCAGCATCTTCTTGCCACGTAGCTTGCCTTGCCAGCCGTTGTCGCCACCACCTTGCACCGCCCGACATGGTTGAGTCCCAATGTAGCACAGCTTCGCCTTGCCAGTGCACCGTCGCTTCACCGCTCGCCGTTGTTGCAGCTGCGCCAGGCAAATCTTGTCATCTGGCACAAATTCAATGCTGTAAATCCTTGCAAGCTACGCCCACTGCTCTATTTAAACTACCAGAGCCTTGTATCATCTCCTCTTCACCAGGACTTAGCCAACTTTGTAAAATCTCTCGCTGCAGTCGTCTTCTCTGGCGAGCCATCGAGGAGCTTCACGGTGACAGCCTCAACCGCAGCCTCAACCACCAAATTGACAGCACCAGTGAGTTCCCCTTATCTCTCTCATCGTGCTGTATCACTTAATTGGATTTCCTTGCCTCCTATCGCCGTCGATCACCGGAATTACTGAAACTCAAAGAATGCCCTGTTCCGGCAATGCAGGCCAAATTACCTCGATTTAGCTCTCAATCCTGTGGAAGAAAATGATCAGTGACTCATTTCCAGCAAGCCTATGCATCAAGATCTCCCGATTGAGCTTCAATCGAAGCTTTCCCCAATTTTGAGCTCTCCAGAAACCGGCGATCGTCGCCAGGCTTCTCCGGCCATCCTCCGGCCCATCTAATTGTACCAGAAGCTTCCCTATACCTCCTAGATGCTCTCCAAGCTTGGAATCGAGTTCATTCGACCTGTAACAAAAACCCCCAAATGGCAGTGTTTCTTCTCCGGCGCAGTTCACCGGAAATCCTTTCCCGGCCGTTTCAGCTTCATCTACTTTGTCATTCAGGTGTGCCCCAACTTCCTGAGCATATTTGTCTTCTAGCTCGATCTCTGAAACTGCCCAGAATTCAAGTTATAGCCCTGCCAAAATCTTGTCCAGAACTGCTCTAGTGCAACTAGTTCACCTCAGTTCATCACTGAATTTCATCACCTTCTAGCCATCTTCTGCCCTAGATCTTGTTGAATGATTTGTTCCTGTTATCATTGCCTACCTCCCAGACAAAGTGGTGCATCTTTTGGAGCTCTAGATCAAAAGTTATGCCAAGCCCTAGTTTCTGGCCATGTCAAGATCAATGCCAGACTATGTCAGTCAGTGGCATTAGCCCTTTTCACTTCCTTCCAGATGTGCATTTTGGGCATAACTTTGTCCCTTAGATTCCTGAGGTTGTGATCAACATTTTCTTCTTCTATCACAACTTGATTTGAGCCCTTGAATTATATTTGCCGCTAAACCCTAGTTTTTGACACTGTCTCAGTGCATGCCAGCCAATGGCATTGGCCTTGTTTACCCACTTCTGATTGTGCATTTTGAAAGCCACTTTGTCCACTGAATTTGTAGAGGTATGATCTACATTTTCTTTTACTGTCATAACTTGAGATAAGCTCTCTAGTTTTCCTTGAAGTTATGTCAGAATCTTGATCTGAATGTCAATCTGCTGACATTCGCTGTTTTTGATCAAACCAGCCACAAAACTGATGTTCTTATTGTAACCTTGAGATCCTAAGAGCATCTACCACCCATCCGTAGCCAAATCCTTGAAACCCTAGGTCTTAACTCAGTTCAGCTTGTAATCTCAATTATCTCCAGTATCGTTCAGTCACTCTTGTTAAGCATATCTGCATATAAATCCTAAATCATTTTAATATATAAGTAATATTTGTGTGTATTGTTTGTTTGTCGCCGAGCAGATTCAGAAGCTGAGATCGAGGACTTCGCTGTTGACCCGTCATCAACTGCTGTTTCTTACGACGCGGAAGGCAAGTCATATCCTTGGTCATCTTGAACCTATATTTTAAATGTTGCTAAAACATAACCTTGAATATAGGCAATATTGCATGTGAATGATTGAGAATGGTTGATTTATCAATTGGCAGTACTGGACTGGTTATCTGTAAAATGTGAAATAAACAAGTTTTGAGCCATGAACTATTATATGTATCTATATACTTATATTCATGAAATAAAACCCCTAGCCGTGACTAGAAAAATGGTGTGGATGGCTATAGCACTGGAGGTGCTAGACTGCAAAGGAATGCAGGCACTGAAGGTGCAGGGTTGTGGATGGTCTGGTCACTGGCATATAAGGACTAGAACCTTGTGTTGTGCGTCTAGTGGCATGAACAACGTGCTAACCGCAAGCCTGGTATGGGACAGGCCTGAACAAGTACTTATGTGGATCATACATGAAACCCCTGCATGAGATGTGTTGTGATGATTGACTTCGAGGCTGACTCCTACTATCACTGAAGGTGATCTGATATTTTACCCAGTAATGGGAAAATGAGGTGGGGTGGAGGTTATGATACAGCCTACCACAACTGTGTTTCGCGGAGAGCCACAGGGTCGGGGGTGAATTGTAAGTGATGCATAACAAAAGTTCTTGTTATCTCCACCTTGCCACTCACACATGGTTGTGAGGAGGGGTCTAATCATTTTGATAGGATGGGCTTGAAAGTGGAATATCTTGCGGGTAAATTGGTACCTCTCTGCAGAGTTAAAAACGTATTCGAATACTCCGAGCTCCCGGGTTTTATAGGAGTCTGCTGCGGTGGATTAAATCCACGGGGTGTGACACAAGTATTATTTTCTAAATAAAATATATTTTAATCAAGATTACCCAAATGACATGTGTTGTCATGATAAGGAGTGCTGCCGTGGGCTGTCGTGTGTCGACGTGTCACGGTAGTACTATAATCTAGTGAACATGAATGATGATGTTATATTATGAAAAGTGCTGCCATGAGATGAGGTATGAAAGTAAAAGATTATTTTATAAACATCCATAATTCTTGACTAGTCTAGGTTCATGTCATCACTACTATATGTATCTACTCTTACCTATGACTTGCTGAGTACGTAAGTGCTCACTCTTGCAACCTACAAATCAATAGACGGAGCAATCAAAAATCAAGATGAAGGCGTGGAGTACGTCGTGGATCCAGAAGGAGGAGCGTCAGTCCCGTCATTTCCCTGATGTGTGTTGTTCTGCCGTCCACTTCTCTTTGTTGGTGGGTCACCTATCTTCTGCTGTGTAGATGTTATTTTGCTAAACCATGTATGCCGTGAAGGCATTGTAATCTCCTTATGTAATATCAAGGCCAGCAGGCCACACTGCTTAACTATTTTGTAAGTTACTCGGTTGCAATGTGATATACTCCTGTGCTTGACTTATCCTGGGAAGTCAAGGGTATGTGTATGCTATGCATATAAGGGACTAGCTGCAGCGAGCTAGATCTCTACAGGAGTAGTCGTAGTCCCAGTCTCGGGGCGCGACAGCCACCGGGGCCGGGAAAATCCCCGTTGGGCCATAAATGTGCTCCCGGTTCGAACCGGTGCCTCGATTTGCGCGCCAGTCCCTTCATTTCCCGCACACGGTTTGAACTTTGACAGCCTAGATGTACCGCGAAGTGCCACGTGGCGTCCATCTGGACCACGCTTCGCCCCTATAAATACGGCCTTGGAGGGCCTGGGAAGCTCATTCCAAACTTCTCAAACTCCAGCGCCCTTAGCTCTCCCGGTAGCGGTCTCCCGGTAGCTCTCTCCTGGTAGCTAGCTCCCAATAGCCAAGCGTCCGGAGCCTTTAGGTGTCTTGTTCCCTGAAACTTTAGTAACCGAAAAAACTAAACTTGATGGCATCGAAGGGTCGAGCGAAGACCACGGAGGTGCCCCCGGAGGAAATCGCTCCGGATTTCCTCTGGGCGTTAGAGTTCACGGTCGGGGACATGGAGTCCCTGGTCTAACGCGGAGTCATTGAGGACGGGGACATCTGGGTCCCCGGGAAGAAGGACGGAGCCCCCCGCCCCAGGCACGGGGAGATTGTGGCTTTCGAGGCCTTCCTCGAGGCCGGGCTCCGGCTCCCGGTGCATCCCTTGCTACGGGAGTTTCTAAAGGAGTATGGGGTGGCGCTGAACCACCTAACGCCGAATGCCATCGTCCGGATGGGCCTCTTCATTTGGCTCTTCGAGACGGCGACCGGGCGGGAGCCTACTCTACGAGCCTTCCGGAACTTCTATGAGCCGGCGGCGAGGAGGTCCCACCTGGTCAAGGGGGGACCCAAGTCCCCCTTTGGCTCGGTAATGGTGCAGATGTTGCCGTCCCGGGTAGCCGATTACCCGACGGCGGCCTCCCAGGACCACTGGGGCGACTGGATCCGGAGGTGGTTCTACCTTCGGGTCTGGGACGACGATGTGGTGTATGCCCCGGAGGCCCCCCCCTACAGCAGGTCGTCCGCACCGAAGCCTCCGGTGTGGACGGACGAGGAGCTGGAGCTCCTCAGCAAAGTCATTATCTCCCGGGGCGCCCGCACAATGCGGGACACCGCCGAGGAGATGATGCTCCTGAGGATCTCCCCCTTCTCGCGAGGGAGAAGGGGGATCGGGATGGGCCCGGAGCAGGGGCCCTCGGTCAAGCCGGTGACCCGACGTAAGTCTTCATTACCTGGTTCATCGCATTTACACATTTTATAAAATTTGACTAACTCTTTACCTTTCGCAGTTCGGCCATACCCGGCGGCTCGGTAGAAGGCGAAGAACCTCCCGGGGAGGTACTTCGCCGACGAGCATGAGCCCATCATGCAGGTCGTGGGGGAGGACCCTCCTCGAAACTTAGTAGCCGAGGCCTTCGGGCTAAAGCTTCCAGGGAGGAAGCCCCTCCCCACCCCTGGGTCGCACAAACGGGGGAAGGACGCTGCCGGGGGCTCTGAGCCTAAGAAGGCCAGGGTCCAAAAAGCCCCCGGCCCTTCGACGACACCGGCTTCGACACCGGCGAAGGCCCGGGACGAGACCCTCGGGATTGGGCGCGCCCGGGCGCCGGCCCAGAAAGAAGCAACACCCCCTCCCTCGGACAGCCCCGTCGAGGCTCGGGGGAAGGAACCGGCCACGGGCGGGGCGGCGTCCGATGCGGCGGACTACGCCCCCTCGTCGCCTTCGGTAGCGGCCCTCCCCCACCTTTGGAGACGGAGAAGCTGGAGGTGAGATTCGCGGAGGCCTTGCCTCTGCGGGTGGAGTGGCCGATGGACGAGGGGGGGAGCCCCTCAGTCTACGAGGTCCCTCCGGAAGTGGGGGCCCCGGGGGCCCTCCCGGCCGGGAAGGGGAAGGGCCTAATGGTTCCTCCCCGGGCAGGGACCCCTTCCGAGAGCTCCTTGGCCACTTCCACGAAGGCCACCTCCTGGCGACGAAGACGCCGACCACGTTGCCGGACGCCCAGGTCCGGGGACCCCTCACCGGCCGCGAAGGGACCGGCGTCGGGCAGGAGACCCCCTGCTTTCCGCGGGGGAGGTCGCCCGCTATACGGAGGGCCTGCAGACCCATAAGGTGCAGGCCTTCGTTGTGGAGGGGACGCTCGATGAGCGTTTTGGGGAGCTTCAATCTCTCCAAGCCCAGGTACTTACCCGAGTCGATGACGCTTTCTTTTGGGCACCTACATTTGAATTTTTTCGAACTCTAGAGTTTGTAGGCGGCGGCCATTACCCGGGGCCTTGAGCAGCGGATCAGCTGGCTGCTTAAGGACGCGGAGGACAGGGTTGCGACCTACCTAGGGCAGCGCGACGAATCCTTCCAGGAGCTGGCCCGGGTCCGGGCCCAGGTCCACGTCTCCGGGGCCATCAACGGCTGCCTTCGGGAGGAGGCCAAGGCGAAGGAGGAGGCCTTCCGGGAGCTGGAGGGCTCAAGCGTCCGGGCGGTGATGGACGCGGGCTGCTCTGTCCGCTCGGCCCTTGTCGCGCCCCGAAACTGGGACTACGACTACTCCTGTAGAAACCTAGCTCGCTGCAGCTAGTCCCATATATGCATAGCATACACATACCCTTGACGTCCCAAGATAAGTCAAGCACAGGAGTATATCACATTGCAACAGAGTAACTTACAAAATAGTTAAGCAGTGTGGCCTGCTGGCCATGATATTACATAAGAAGATTACAATGCCTTCACGGCATTCATGGTTTAGCAAAATAACATCTACACAGCAGAAGGTAGGTGACCCACCCACAAAGAGAAGTGGACGGCAGAACAACACACATCAGGGAAATGACGGGACTGACGCTCCTCCTTCTGGATCCACGAAGTACTCCATGCCTTCCTCTTGGTTGTAGAACGCTCCATCTACTGAATTGTAGGTTGCAAGAGTGAGCACTTACGTACTCAGCAGGTCATAAGTAAGAGTAGATACATATAGTAGAGATGATATGAACCTAGACTAGTCAAGAATTATGGATGTTTGTAAAATAATCTTTCTCTTTCCTGGCTCAACTCATGGCAGCACCTTTCTATAAAATAACATAATCATTCATGTTCACTAAATTATAGCACTACCGCGACACGTCAACACATGACCGCCCACGGCAGCACTCCTTATCATGACAACACATGTCATTTGGGTAATCTTGATTTAACATATTTTATTTAGAAAATAATACTTGCCTCACACCCCGTGGATTTAATCCACCGCAGCAGACTCCTAAGACTCGGGAGCACGAAGTATTCGAATACATTTTTAACTCTGCAGAGAGGTACCAATTTACCGGAAAGATATTCCACTTTCAAGCCCATCCTATCAGAATGATTGGACCCCTGACTCACTTCATACTGTGAGCGGCAAGGTGGAGATAACAGGAACTTTTGTTATGTTTCACTTACAATTCACCCCTGACCCTGCAGTTTTCTTCACACAAACCGCAGTTGTGGCGGGCTATACCCCCACCCATAAGCCTCTTCCCATTACTGGGTCAACGTGCTTGATCAAATCACATTCAGTGATACGTGGAGGAGCTTAACCCCGTGAGTTTAGTGTATTACTGTCCATCTCATGCAGGGGTTTCATGTACGATTCACATAAGTACTCGTTCAGGCCTGTTCCATACCAGACTTGCGGTTAGTACGTTTGTTCATGCCACTAGACGCCCAACACAAGGTTCTAGTCCTTATATGCCAGTGACCAGACCATCCACAACCCTGCACCTTCAGTGCCTGCACATCCTTTGCAGTCTAGCACCTCCAGTGCTACCCCCATTCCATACCATTTCCTGGTCACGGCTAGGGTTTTATTTCAAGAATATAAGTATATAAATATATAATAGTTCATGGCTCAAAACTTGTTTATTTTACATTTCACAGATAACCAGTCCAGTACTGCCAATTCATAAATCAACCATTTCCAATCTTTCTCATGCAATATTGTCTATATTCAAGGTTATGTTATAGCAACTCTTAAAATATAGGTTCGAGATGACCAAGAATATGACTTGCCTTCCGCGTCGTAAAATACAGCAGCTGATGTCGGGTCAACAGTGAAGTCCTCGAACTGGGGCTCTTGATCTGCTTTCCAATCAAACAAACAACCAATAATCACAATCTTTTCAATACACTATTATACTATATGCAATAATGCAAAGATGAAGTCTTGATGATTCTGAAATGATTGGGTTAGAAATTGATTAGGATTAGGTTAGTTGCTGAAGGTTTACAAGGTTCCAAATGTCTCAAAATATCAGAATGATATCAAGGTTGTGACTGGTTCGCTCGAAAACAGCGAACGTCTTTAGGTCGACATTCGGTTCACGGCATCGACATAGGGTCGATGGATGATAGAGGGGTTATCTCAACTTGTGGTAGTAGAATAATATGTAGAGCACAACTCCACAAGTCTAAGGGACAAGGTTATTTCCAGTTTGCACAACTGAAAAGAGGTGAAAAGAGCTAATGCCACTGGCTGACATGCTCTGGCATAGGGCTGACAATGCCAAAATCTAGGGTTTTAGCATAAACTGCAGTTCAAGGGCTCAAATCAAGTTGTGATAGAAGAAGAAATTGCTGATCACAACCTCAGGAATCTAAGGGACAAAGTTATGCTCAAAATGCACATTTGGAAGGAAGTGAAAAGGACTAATGCCACTGACTGACATAGCCTGGCATTGATCTTGACATGGCCAGAAACTAGGGTTTGCCATATCTTTTGATCTAGAGCTCCAAATGATGCACCACTTTGTCTGGGCGATAGGCATTGATAACAGGAACAAATCATTCAACAGGATCCAAGGCTGAAAATGGCTGGAAGATGATGAAAATTGGTGAAGAAAGATGGTGGCGACACGGCACAGTGAAGCCACTGGACAAGGTTTTTGGCATGGCTGTATCTGGAATTCTGGACAGTTTCAAAGATCGAGCTAGAAGACAATTATGTTCATGAGGTTGAGGCACACCTGAATGGCAAGGTGGATGAAGCTGAAACGGCCAGGAATAGGTTTTCCGGTGATCAACGCCGGGGAAGAAACACTGCCATTTGGGGGTTTTCGATTTAGGCCGAATGAACTCAATTCCAAGCTTGGGGAGTGAAAGAGAGATATGAGCAAGCTATCTGGACAATCAATTTGGCCGGAGGATGGCCGGTGTGGCCTGCTGACGATCGCCGGCGACTGGTGGAGCTCAAAATTGGGGAAAGCCTCGATTGAAGCTCAATCTAGAGATCCGGATGCATAGGCTTGCTAATTAGAGCTCACTGATCAATTTGTTTCACAGATTCAAAGACTAACTCGGGGTAATTTGGCCTGCATTGCCGGAACAGGGCATTTAGCAATTCCGGCAATCACCGGGGTTAGGGTCCACCGGAGAGCAATTCAATGCAACAGTACAATCAGGAGGATGAGAGGTACTCACTGCTAGCTTCAATTTGGCAGGAGATGCTACGGTCGAGGCTGCCACCGTGAAGCTTCTTGCTGGACTCGCCGGAGAAGACGACGACAGCGAGAAAATTTGCAAAATTGGCTAAGTCCTGACGAAGTGAAGCTGTTACAAGGTATGGGGTTGCTTTTATAGGCCAGAGGCGGAGCTTGCAAGGAGGTAGCAGCAAGGAAATTGGCGCCGGGGACTTGATTGGCCGGGCGCAGGCGCGGCAACAGTGACGGTGAAGCGATGGCGCACAGGCGATGGAACGGTTGATGCTACTGTTGCTTCATCGGGACGCAATGGTGTCGGGCGGTGCAAAACAGTGGCGACAACGGCTGGCAAAGCAAGCAACGTGGCGAGGAGTTGCTGACGACGATCGCGCACGGGAGCAAGGCTGTTCAACGGCGCTGCCACGATGATGGCTAATACACAGACGCGTGTGCACATGCAAACTCAAGTGAGCATGAGCTCAGGCGCAGGCGAGGCGTGGCCAGCGGCGAGCAAGCACGGCGCAAATGCACGGCGATCTCTGGTCGTGCACAGCAGCTGCTGTCCTGGTCGAATCTGGACTCATTTGCAATTTCCAATTCTTGATTTGGACTGATCTGTAAATCTGGAGATTTGGAAGGTTTGATCTGATTTTGATTCTGCTGATTTGGCAAACTTGATTCAACAGATGATTTGGCACAGATTGAAGATAAAATTTGAGATGTTCGGATGATTTTTGATATGAACTGAAAACAGAGTAGATTAGGGTAAAATAAGTCTAAATCTTATTGATCTCGAATTCTGGGATTTAGGGTCTGATTTTGAGATACTCATAAAAGAAGGATTTGTGTTGAAAAGCATTTGGGAGGTGTTCCCTGAATCAGATTTGAATTTGGAGATGATTTGCAATATTTTGCCTTTTCGGGCTTCTGGAAAATCTGGAAAAGGACTGATCTGCGATACTCTTGGACTGATTTGCGGAAAGAGTCTAGATGGTAAAATCTGGCTGCCAACTTTTTGGATTAAGGTATTGGCATACCCTTGATCGTAATCCAGGAATAATCTGGTCTGAACTTGGCTAAGATTTTGATTAAATCTGAATTTCTGAAACTTAGGGTAAAAGGTAATAACAGATATTCTGTTTTCGAAAACAGAAAAGAGTTGAAAATTCTGGAAGTTAGGGATAGAATTGAATCCAGGTTTTGAAGGCTTTTAGGTTTAGGATAACTGGTAGATCAAATCTGGCAAGTCAGATCTTGACTTGGGGTCACAGGATAGATTTGGAGATTTTAAGGCAAGAACAGAATAAAGCTGAGGCTGCTTTGGTTGATCTAGAAGAGACATATGCATGCATGACTTTTAAGAAAGAAACTTTTCACCCCAAAACTCAGGATGTTACAGATCTACCCTCCTTAAAGAAATCTCGCCCCGAGATTTACCTAAAGCAAGGAAAGATAAGAATTGGGATAGGTTCACTGAAAATTCTCTTCCTTCTTCCAAGTAGCTTCTTGTTCTGAATGGTTTCCCATTAAACTTATATAATCTGATATGGAGTATTTTAAGGGTACTTGCTTTATATGCATTTCAACTTCAGATGTAATTGCCAGGACCAAATAATATTAAGGTGGGTGCAACTGAGTCAAAGATCTACCTCGAAGAATGTCGGTGATGTTTCCTGCTTCTTGGATGTAGTTTAACTTTCCTCCTGGTGTTCCATCTTTTTCTCTTCCTTGGTTGGCCATGCTTCCTCCTCTTCCTGGTGGAGTTCCTCTAGAATTCTGTGGTTGTGACACTGGTACTCTGGGTGCTTCTGGTTGTGTTCTTGCCTGTGATCTGGCAATGGATGATGGAAGTCGAATCAAAGGACAAAATTCTCTACGATGTCCACGCTGTCCACAGTGGAAACAAATGATATTCATGCGAGGGCAATCCTTCTGATGATGATTTCCTCTGTAGGTTGGGCACATCGCCGTTGCTGGTCTAGGAGCTTGATATGCTGGTCGAAAATTGGAGGTGATGGGAGTCTTTCCTCTGGTTGGGTCTGTTTGTGGTCGCGCTTGCTGAAGCATCTTCCTCTTCCGATTTTCTTCTCCTATATTCCTCTTCTCCTCTACCTTTAGGACTCTGTTCACTAGTGTCTGAAATTCAGTTATCTCATGGGAAGCGATTTGGTACTGTAGGTAATGTTGAAGTCCTTCTGTAAAGCGCTCTATTTTCTTTTCCTCTGTATCGACATCTCCAGGTGCATATCGGGCTAAGTGAGTGAACTTGTGCAGATACTCTGTAACTGTCTTGTTTCCTTGAACCAAATTACGGAATTCCCGACGCTTGGCAGCTATGACGCCGGTAGGTACATGAAATTTCTGAAATTGTTCCTTGAATTCCGTCCAGGAGATGCTATCTTTGTCAAGGTGGGCCTCTTGGTAGTTCATCCACCATGCAGCTGCAGCTCCTACTAACTGGTGTGATCCAAACAAAACCTTCTCTCGGTCGCTGCATCGGACTGTGTCCAGTTTCCTCTCGATATCCCTTAACCAATCATCTGCAACCATGGGATCGGTCGCACTAGAGAATGTTGGTGGACGGGTCTTTTGGAAATCTGCTAATCTGGTTCCTACAATGGTTCCTTCTGTTGTTCCAATAGGCAATCTCTGAATTATCTGAGCCAATAACTGAGTATGGGCCGTCTGAGCTTCCTGTCGATTCTTCTCCATTGACAGAAGGATTTCCTGCAGACTGAGTTGTTCATTCTGGGGCGGATTGGAACTCTGAGGTCCTTGCTGGAACAAAGGGTCTCTTGTCCTAGTATCCTCTCCCCGCGGAGTTTGTTCCCTGTCTTCCCCACTGCTTCGGGATCTTCTTCTTGTATCTACCATGGTGGCTCTGAAAAAAAAGTTTAGACTGATCTAACTAACTAGGGCCAACTAAGACAGCAATGCAGGAATTAATGCAAACTATTTTAATGCATAAAATACTTGGGCTACTAGCCATAATACACAAGTTAACCATTGCGAAAGCAACAGCGAATCACAAGGCTATCAAGAGCATCACTAGCTCTATCTACACCAACCCCTAAGACACTCTGAATCAACAGAACGCACTCTCACAATCTTACCGAATTTTAGAAAATCCAAATAAAATTTTGAAATAAAGGTTTTTAGGAGCTGCAAAGCTCATTATTTTTATAAAAATACAATTTTCAACAAATAGTTTTCTAAATAAATTACGTCTTCCTGGCACGGCCAATCCCGAAAGGTGTCGTCCTACAGTCAAGTTCTCATGTTGCTCTGATACCACCTTTTCTGTCGCGCCCCGAAACTGGGACTACGACTACTCCTGTAGAAACCAAGCTCGCTGCAGCTAGTCCCATATATGCATAGCATACACATACCCTTGGCGTCCCAGGATAAGTCAAGCACAGGAGTATATCACATTGCAACAGAGTAACTTACAAAATAGTTAAGCAGTGTGGCCTGCTGGCCTTGATATTACATAAGAAGATTACAATGCCTTCACGGCATTCATGGTTTAGCAAAATAACATCTACACAGCAGAAGGTAGGTGACCCACCCACAAAGAGAAGTGGACGGCAGAACAACACACATCTGGGAAATGACGGGACTGACGCTCCTCCTTCTGGATCCACGAAGTACTCCATGCCTTCGTCTTGGTTGTAGAACGCTCCATCTACTGAATTGTAGGTTGCAAGAGTGAGCACTTACGTACTCAGCAAGTCATAGGTAAGAGTAGATACATATAGTAGAGATGATATGAACCTAGACTAGTCAAGAATTATGGATGTTTGTAAAATAATCTTTCTCTTTCCTGGCTCAACTCATGGCAGCACCTTTCTATAAAATAACATAATCATTCATGTTCACTAAATTATAGCACTACCGCGACACGTCAACACATGACCGCCCACGGCAGCACTCCTTATCATGACAACACATGTCATGTGGGTAATCTTGTTTTAATATATTTTATTTAGAAAATAATACTTGCGTCACACCCCGTGGATTTAATCCACCGCAGCAGACTCCTAAGACTCGGGAGCACGAAGTATTCGAATACATTTTTAACTCTGCAGAGAGGTACCAATTTACCCGCAAGATATTCCACTTTCAAGCCCATCCTATCAGAATGATTGGACCCCTGACTCACTTCATACTGCGAGCGGCAAGGTGGAGATAACAGGAACTTTTGTTATGTTTCACTTACAATTCACCCCTGACCCTGCAGTTTTCTTCACACAAACCACAGTTGGGGCGGGCTATACCCCCACCCATAAGCCTCTTCCCATTACTGGGTCAACGTGCTTGATCAAATCACATTCAGTGATACGTGGAGGAGCTTAACCCCGTGAGTTTAGTGTATTACTGTCCATCTCATGCAGGGGTTTCATGTACGATTCACATAAGTACTCGTTCAGGCCTGTCCCATACCAGGCTTGCGGTTAGTACGTTTGTTCATGCCACTAGACGCACAACACAAGGTTCTAGTCCTTATATGCCAGTGACCAGACCATCCACAACCCTGCACCTTCAGTGCCTGCACATCCTTTGCAGTCTAGCACCTCCAGTGCTACCACCATTCCATACCATTTCCTGGTCACGGCTAGGGTTTTATTTCACGAATATAAGTATATAAATATATAATAGTTCATGGCTCAAAACTTGTTTATTTTACATTTCACAGATAACCAGTCCAGTACTGCCAATTCATAAATCAACCATTTCCAATCTTTCTCATGCAATATTGTCTATATTCAAGGTTATGTTATAGCAACTCTTAAAATATAGGTTCGAGATGACCAAGAATATGACTTGCCTTCCGCGTCGTAAAATACAGCAGCTGATGTCGGGTCAACAGTGAAGTCCTCGAACTGGGGCTCTTGATCTGCTTTCCAATCAAACAAACAACCAATAATCACAATCTTTTCAATACACTATTATACTATATGCAATAATGCAAAGATGAAGTCTTGATGATTCTGAAATGATTGGGTTAGCAATTGATTAGGATTAGGTTAGTTGCTGAAGGTTTACAAGGTTCCAAATGTCTCAAAATATCAGAATGATATCAAGGTTGCGACTGGTTCGCTCAAAAACAGCGAACGTCTTTAGGTCGACATTTGGTTCAAGGCATCGACATAGGGTCGATGGATGATAGAGGGGTTATCTCAACTTGTGGTAGTAGAATAATATGTAGAGCACAACTCCACAAGTCTAAGGGACAAGGTTATTTCCAGTTTGCACAACTGAAAAGAGGTGAAAAGAGCTAATGCCACTGGCTGACATGCTCTGGCATAGGGCTGACAATGCCAAAATCTAGGGTTTTAGCATAAACTGCAGTTCAAGGGCTCAAATCAAGTTGTGATAGAAGAAGAAATTGCTGATCACAACCTCAGGAATCTAAGGGACAAAGTTATGCTCAAAATGCACATTTGGAAGGAAGTGAAAAGGACTAATGCCACTGACTGACATAGCCTGGCATTGATCTTGACATGGCCAGAAACTAGGGTTTGCCATATCTTTTGATCTAGAGCTCCAAATGATGCACCACTTTGTCTGGGCGATAGGCATTGATAACAGGAACAAATCATTCAACAGGATCCAAGGCTGAAAATGGCTGGAAGATGATGAAAATTGGTGAAGAAAGATGGTGGCGACACGGCACAGTGAAGCCACTGGACAAGGTTTTTGGCATGGCTGTATCTGGAATTCTGGACAGTTTCAAAGATCGAGCTAGAAGACAATTATGTTCATGAGGTTGAGGCACACCTGAATGGCAAGGTGGATGAAGCTGAAACGGCCAGGAATAGGTTTTCCGGTGATCAACGCCGGGGAAGAAACACTGCCATTTGGGGGTTTTCGATTTAGGCCGAATGAACTCAATTCCAAGCTTGGGGAGTGAAAGAGAGATATGAGCAAGCTATCTGGACAATCAATTTGGCCGGAGGATGGCCGGTGTGGCCTGCTGACGATCGCCGGCGACTGGTGGAGCTCAAAATTGGGGAAAGCCTCGATTGAAGCTCAATCTAGAGATCTGGATGCATAGGCTTGCTAATTAGAGCTCACTGATCAATTTGTTTCACAGATTCAAAGACTAACTCGGGGTAATTTGGCCTGCATTGCCGGAACAGGGCATTTAGCAATTCCGGCAATCACCGGGCGTTAGGGTCCACCGGAGAGCAATTCAATGCAACAGTACAATCAGGAGGATGAGAGGTACTCACTGCTAGCTTCAATTTGGCAGGAGATGCTACGGTCGAGGCTGCCACCGTGAAGCTTCTTGCTGGACTCGCCGGAGAAGACGACGACAGCGAGAGAAATTTGCAAAATTGGCTAAGTCCTGACGAAGTGAAGCTGTTACAAGGTATGGGGTTGCTTTTATAGGCCAGAGGCGGAGCTTGCAAGGAGGTAGCAGCAAGGAAATTGGCGCCGGGGACTTGATTGGCCGGGCGCAGGCGCGGCAACAGTGACGGTGAAGCGATGGCGCACAGGCGATGGAACGGTTGATGCTACTGTTGCTTCATCGGGACGCAATGGTGTCGGGCGGTGCAAAACAGTGGCGACAACGGCTGGCAAAGCAAGCAACGTGGCGAGGAGTTGCTGACGACGATCGCGCACGGGAGCAAGGCTGTTCAACGGCGCTGCCACGATGATGGCTAATACACAGACGCGTGTGCACATGCAAACTCAAGTGAGCATGAGCTCAGGCGCAGGCGAGGCGTGGCCAGCGGCGAGCAAGCACGGCGCAAATGCACGGCGATCTCTGGTCGTGCACAGCAGCTGCTGTCCTGGTCGAATCTGGACTCATTTGCAATTTCCAATTCTTGATTTGGACTGATCTGTAAATCTGGAGATTTGGAAGGTTTGATCTGATTTTGATTCTGCTGATTTGGCAAACTTGATTCAACAGATGATTTGGCACAGATTGAAGATAAAATTTGAGATGTTCGGATGATTTTTGATATGAACTGAAAACAGAGTAGATTAGGGTAAAATAAGTCTAAATCTTATTGATCTCGAATTCTGGGATTTAGGGTCTGATTTTGAGATACTCATAAAAGAAGGATTTGTGTTGAAAAGCATTTGGGAGGTGTTCCCTGAATCAGATTTGAATTTGGAGATGATTTGCAATATTTTGCCTTTTCGGGCTTCTGGAAAATCTGGAAAAGGACTGATCTGCGATACTCTTGGACTGATTTGCGGAAAGAGTCTAGATGGTAAAATCTGGCTGCCAACTTTTTGGATTAAGGTATTGGCATACCCTTGATCGTAATCCAGGAATAATCTGGTCTGAACTTGGCTAAGATTTTGATTAAATCTGAATTTCTGAAACTTAGGGTAAAAGGTAATAACAGATATTCTGTTTTCGAAAACAGAAAAGAGTTGAAAATTCTGGAAGTTAGGGATAGAATTGAATCCAGGTTTTGAAGGCTTTTAGGTTTAGGATAACTGGTAGATCAAATCTGGCAAGTCAGATCTTGACTTGGGGTCACAGGATAGATTTGGAGATTTTAAGGCAAGAACAGAATAAAGCTGAGGCTGCTTTGGTTGATCTAGAAGAGACATATGCATGCATGACTTTTAAGAAAGAAACTTTTCACCCCAAAACTCAGGATGTTACAGATCTACCCTCCTTAAAGAAATCTCGCCCCGAGATTTACCTAAAGCAAGGAAAGATAAGAATTGGGATAGGTTCACTGAAAATTCTCTTCCTTCTTCCAAGTAGCTTCTTGTTCTGAATGGTTTCCCATTAAACTTATATAATCTGATATGGAGTATTTTAAGGGTACTTGCTTTATATGCATTTCAACTTCAGATGTAATTGCCAGGACCAAATAATATTAAGGTGGGTGCAACTGAGTCAAAGATCTACCTCGAAGAATGTCGGTGATGTTTCCTGCTTCTTGGATGTAGTTTAACTTTCCTCCTGGTGTTCCATCTTTTTCTCTTCCTTGGTTGGCCATGCTTCCTCCTCTTCCTGGTGGAGTTCCTCTAGAATTCTGTGGTTGTGACACTGGTACTCTGGGTGCTTCTGGTTGTGTTCTTGCCTGTGATCTGGCAATGGATGATGGAAGTCGAATCAAAGGACAAAATTCTCTACGATGTCCACGCTGTCCACAGTGGAAACAAATGATATTCATGAGCTCAGGCGCAGGCGAGGCGTGGCCGGCGGCGAGCAAGCACGGCGCAAATGCACGGCGATCTCTGGTCGTGCACAGCAGCTGCTGTCCTGGTCGAATCTGGACTCATTTGCAATTTCCAATTCTTGATTTGGACTGATCTGTAAATCTGGAGATTTGGAAGGTTTGATCTGATTTTGATTCTGCTGATTTGGCAAACTTGATGCAACAGATGATTTGGCACAGATTGAAGATAAAATTGGAGATGTTCGGATGATTTGATATATGAACTGAAAACAGAGTAGATTAGGGTAAAATAAGTCTGAATCTTATTGATCTCGAATTCTGGGATTTAGGGTCTGATTTTGAGATACTCATAAAAGAAGGATTTGTGTTGAAAAGCATTTGGGAGGTGTTCCCTGAATCAGATTTTAATTTGGAGATGATTTGCAATATTTTGCCCTTTCAGGCTTCTGGAAAATCTGGAAAAGGACTGATCTGCGATACTCTTGGACTGATTTGCGAAAAGAGTCTAGATGGTAAAATCTGGCTGCCAACTTTTTGGATTAAGGTATTGGCATACCCTTGATCATAATCCAGGAATAATCTGGTCTGAACTTGGCTAAGATTTTGATTAAATCTGAATTTCTGAAACTTAGGGTAAAAGGTAATAACAGATATTCTGTTTTCGAAAACAGAAAAGAGTTGAAAATTTTGGAAGTTAGGGATAGAATTGAATCCAGGTTCTGAAGGCTTTTAGGTTTAGGATAACTGATAGATCAAATCAAGCAAGTCAGATCTTGACTTGGGGTCACAGGATAGATTTGGAGATTTTAGGGCTAGAACAGAATAAAGCTGAGGCTGCTTTGGTTGATCTAGAAGAGACATATGCATGCATGACTTTTAAGAAAGAAACTTTTCACCCAAAAACTCAGGATGTTACAGCCCTAGAGAGCCTTGGCGTGAGCCTAGGATCCGGGAGCAGCTCGGAGGTGCCCCCGGCTACCCTCGCGGAGGATGTGCATTTTCTCAATGCACAGGTCTCCGTCATCCCGGAGGCTGCCGATGCCCGGGCACGGGGCCGGGCGATCCCCGTCGTTGCGGCCGCGGCGGGGCTTGTTGAGCACCGGGGGGTCGGCGCTCGGGCGATCGGGTGCCGCATCCCCCGGAGCTTCCCCGAGTTCTTTGAGGCCTCGCGCCGGGAGGTGGAGCAACTTGCCGGGGGCTTCTAAGACCGGATTGTCCGGGTGAGGTTCCCGGCACCGGCGCCTCCGGCAGAGGACGCCCCAGCCCTGGCCCTGGCGGAAGCCCCCCGGTGGGAGGACACTAATGACAAAGTATGAGCTTCCCCCCGGGTCTTAGATAGAACCCTTCTTTTGCTTTCTTAGGATTTTGTTCCCGATAGTTTCTTAGAAGAAGCCCCGGACACTTGTAAAAAGACATTTTGAAATGCAATGGAATTAGAAATTTTTCTAAGTCTCAAATTAAATGCAATGTTACCAGGATTCCCGGGAGGTTACTCCCGGGCGAAGGTCCGGAAGGGGTTCCCCGGGGGCGAGGTCTTCGAGCCCCGGCAGGTGCCCCCCGGGGGAAGCCCAAGCCGCTTTGATCTTGCTAAGCCTCATCTCCGGGAAGCGCAGCGGGGACGCCGTCCGGGAGCCGATCCGGTTAAGGTGGCATCCGGAGTGGCACTTGGACAATTTTGCCAATCATCGCGCCGAATTGTCCCCTCCACATCCGGGGTCCCAGATGATCCCCCCGCTTCAGATACTTCCACCGGCAGGCTACGAGTATTGGCCCGAGGATGTGCTCCGGGAAGCTCAGCGCCGCGTACTCGCGTTGTACCGGGACCTGGCCCGGGAGCTAGTAGAGGGCCTCCGGGACTATTAGGCGTAGGAGCCTTAGGATGTAGAGAACTTTCGGGTTTTGACCCGGCTTGTATCATTTTCGATGCCCATCGGTGGGGGAAGATGTCCTCCGGTTGAATGCTTAATAAAGCTGTGTTGTTGCTTTCTTCTTTGAGAGTGTTCTTTCGTTTTTTCTTGATAAGAATGAGCTAAGTTTGCTCGTGGGTGGTGCGGTCAACGCCCGGGGGAGCCTTATCCCCCCGCCCACAGCGGGCCGGAGGGTAGCTCCGCGCGTTGTGGGGGTAGCAAAGCCCCCGGGGTGTAGATGACCTGTAGCATAAGAATCTTTCCAAGTTAGAAAATTCTAAAACGAGGTTTTAAGAGAAAATACTTTCCGGGAGGCAATCATCCGGTCGCTGTGAGGACGGGGAGCCAGGAATAAGGCCTTTGGGGAAGAGACATCCGAGAAAACCCGACGAGATGTCCGGAGGAGATTTCCGGGAGACAATCGTCCGGTGGCGGTGAGAACGGGGAGCCGGGAATAGGGCCTCTGGAGAGGAAATATCCAAGAAATCCGTAACTTTGCCGGGAGACAATCATCCGGTCGCAGTGAGAACGGGGAGCCGGGAATAAGATCTCCGGGAAGAAAATTCCGAGAAAGCCTGATTTCCGGGGATAGATCTTCCGGGAGACAATCATCCGGTCGCTATGAGAACGGGGAGCCGGGAATAAGGTCTCCGGGAAAGAAAAATCCGAGAAAGCCTCAGACGTCCCCCTGGGGAGACCGTCAACTCCCGGAGGAGGATGTGCCCGATGACGGGTCTGAGTGTTCGGGGAGGGGACTAGTCTCCCAAAGTGACTCGTTACCACAGTCGTTGGGGACCGGGTTGCCACTTACACCCTCAGTTCACGAGGGCTAATCGTAAGCCACCCTACAGGAGGGACTTGCTGGGTGTGAGCCCACTTCCTCACGGGAAGGGCGTCCTCCCGGGGAGGGCATCTTCGCTGGGAGGGCATCGCCATTAGGGGCGGTAATGAGAACCTGCAATGAGATAGTTGAAGAGAAGAATCCAGTTGTACTGACAATGAAATGAAGTACAACGCCTCCCCCCGCGAAGTCGCGAAAGGGGAGGGAAATGTAATTACAATGTCCCCCTCCCCCTCCGGCGTGATCGCTCTGGGGGAGGGGACAGTAAGTAGTCCCCCTTCCCGCTCTGGCATAAACGCTCTGGAGGAGGGGACGGGCCTGTGTAGGCTAAACGTAGAACTTGCGGAGTAAACGCAAGTTCCACGTGTGCTTCAGCTCCTGCTCTTGGAGGTTAGAGAGTTCGTAAGCCCCCGAGCCCAGGACCGCGGAGATCCTGTAGGGGCCCTCCCACATGGGGGAGAGCTTGCCCTGGGCTTGGGGGTCTGTGACGCGCTTGAGGACAAGGTCCCCAAGGCGGAAGGATCTTACGCGCAAGCCATCTCGCGCTCGTAGATGGCGTGGCGGAGGAGCGCTCGGTCGCGTTCCTCCTCCACGAGGTCGATTTCCAGTCGCTGGTTGGCCTCATTGGCCTGGTACACTACAGTCGTAGCTCTGTCTAGGAGCTCGACACGCAGTGACCGGAAGCCAATCTCCGGGGGGAGGACTGCCTCCGCCCCGTAGACTAGGGAGAAGGGAGTACGTCCCGTCGCCCGGCTCGGGGTCGTGCGCATGGAGCAGAGGATGCTAGGGAGCTCCTCGGCCCATGCACCCCGCTTAGAAGCGGCCTGCTCGAGTCGCCGGCGTAACCCCGTAGGATTACGCCGTTGACCCTCTCGACAGCCCCATTGCTCCGGGGATGGGCCACTGAGGCAAAGTGGATGACGAGCCCCAGGCCTTCGCAGAATTGCCGGAAATAAGTCGAGTCGAATCGGGTCCCGTTGTCAACGGTGATTTCCCGGGGGACACCAAAATGACATACGACATTTTTCCAGAAAAACCACAGGACGGCTCGGGACGTGATGCTGGCCAAGGGTTCCGCCTCAACCCACTTTGTAAAGTAGTCGACCGCGACCACCGCATACTTGTATCCTCCGGGCACTGGGGGGAAGGGCCCTAAGAGGTCCATCCCCCAGCGCATGAAGGGCCAAGTGATGGGGATAGTCTGCAGCGCTACAGGGGGGAGGTTCGAACCCTAGGCCATCTTCTGCCATGCCTCGCACGCGGAGACAAGGTCTCACGCGTCGCGCATGACCGTGGGCCAATAGAAGCCCTGTTGGAGAGCCTTGGCCGCGATGGCACGCGGGGCTAGGTGAGAGCCACAGCTCCCCGCGTGGATGTCTTCGAGGAGTTGGTGTCCCTCCGGCTGGGGGAGGTAGCGCAGGAGGGCGGAAGCCCCCTGCTTGTAGAGCCTCCCCTCTAGCAGGAGATATGCCCGGGCTTTGGCCTGGAGGCGCTTAGCCTCGGTCTCGTTGGGAGGGTCCCCCTCCCCCTTGATGAAGGAGATGAGGGGGTCCATCCACGACGGAGTCCTGGTGATCTCGTCGACCTCCGGGACGCGAGGCTCGTCGCCCGTGTCCGGGGAGGCCACCGAGGGCTTCGTGACGATTTCCAAGACGGCCCCCTTGGGGAGCGATTCCCAGGCGCTGGCTGCCCGGGCCAAGGCGTCGGCCCGGTCATTGTCCCTTCGCGGGATATGCCGGGCCTCAAGGCCGTCGAAGTGCCTCTCCATCTTTCGCACCTCCCGCAAATAAAGACTGAAGTTTGCGTCATGGCACAGGTAAGACTTGTCCATTTGGTAAACTTCGAGCTGAGATCTCTCTTCACTAGGAGGCGTCGGATCCCCAGGGAGCGTGCAAGGCACATCCCGACGAGCAAAGCCTCGTACTTGGTGATGTTGTTGGTTGCGGGGAACTCGAGCCGCAACGCGTACTCGAGTTCCTTCCACTCGAGGCTCCGGAGGACTACTCCCACACCAGCTCCGGCGAGACACAGCGACCCGTCGAACATGAGCGTCCAATGGTCACTGCGTCGGGGTAGCGCGGGGAGGTCTTCGTCCCCGGGCCCGGAGGCTGGAGTCCACTCCGCGACGAAGTCGGCAAGGACCTGTGACTTGATGGCGGAGCGGCCTGTGAGGGACAGGGAGAAGGGGGCGAGCTCGGCCCCCCACTGGTTCCGGATGTCACAGGGGCTTCCCCCTTTCCGGTCCCGGTCGTTGCCACGGGGGCCCCCTCTTCGGATCCAAACGCCGCCCCGGTTCCGGATGGTGCAGGGTCTCCCCCCTTTCCGGTCCCGGGGGCCATCGCAGGGGGCTCCCCCCAGCAGGTCCCGGTAGCTCCCGGGCCGGCTGCCACAGTGCAGGAGCCCCCTCCCCCAGCGAAGCAGATCCGCTTCTCCCGGGGGGAGGTCGAGCGAATGCATTCTCCCAGCCGCGGGGAAGAGCTCCCCCCCGGTCGTTGTCGCAGGGAGCCTCGCTCTCGCACCTGTCGGGGGAAGAGACCGGCCGAAGAACCATCCTCCCCGGAGAGAAGCCCGGACGTCCGGGAAATCAGTCCCGGCCCAGAAGAGAAGCGTCGTCACCACCACTCCGGTGGCCCTCTTGGGCCGCTACCTGACTCGGATAACGAGGGGGCGTCCCCCGTTAAAGAAGACAGTGACTGGGGCTCCCCCCGGGAAGTGTAGGGGGCGAACCAGCCCCTGTGTCGAAGACTCCGCAGCATCCGATGGCCGCGGCCCTACCGTCCCCCGCACATCGAGCATTATAATGGTGAGGCGGACCTTACGAGTTCGTGCAGATCTACTCCACCGCCATCTCCGCGGCGGGGGGGGACGAGAGTGTCCAATGCAACGTCTTCCCCCTCTACCTCACCGGCATTGGCCGCTCCTGGTTTTACAATCTGAAGGCGGGCTCCACCAAGTCTTTCTCGCAGCTCAAGCGGGAGTTCTGTGCCAACTTCCAGGGGAACTACGTGCGTCCCCTGGACTCCTCGCAGCTGTATACTGTCCGGCAGAGAACTGGAGAGACCATCAGAAGCTTCTTCAAGCGCTTTGCCCAGGTGAAGAGCAAAGTGGCCCACGTCCCCGACTCTACGGTCATCGAAGCCTGCAAAAGCGGCATCCTCCCAGGGGAGCTCCACCGAAGGCTCTCCCGGAGCTGCCCCTCTTCCGCCGACGAGCGCTTCAACGTGCTCGAAAAGTACGCTCGGGCGGAGGAAGACGACATCTGGAAGAAGACCCAGGGGGCTCCTGCCCCCGCCGAGCGGGGGGTCCGGGATCCCCCCAGGCGCCCCAGGCAGGGGGGCCGTAGCGAACCACGGACTCGGGACACTTTTGTCCTCGAGGGCGGAGGCGGCTCGCGCGACCCCCCGAAGGGCAACCGCCCCTTTCCCAAGCCGAGAGGCCATGGGGGAGGACAGTCTTCGCGCGGGTCCAGTACCCACGCCACCCGAGATTGCCACCAGCTGCTGCAACACTTCGCGGCATTCCTCGACCAGCGCGGGCAGGGGGGGGGGACTCCGGCCTCCTTGCCCCCTCGGCCAGCTGTTCCGGCCCTTCCCGCTCCCGCGGGGGGGCAGCAGGTGCAGGAGGGGGAGCCTTCAGACGCTCTCCCCTTTCAAACTTCTCAGTGCCGCATCAACGTCATCGTAGGGGGGTCCGCCTCTGGGCGGCATTCCAAGCGCCAGCGCAAGGAGTACGCGCGAGAAGTTAAGGTAGTGGGGGTGCTACACGCGTCCGTCCCGCCCAAGTGGTCGGACGTCCCCCTCACCTTTACGGCGGAAGACGCGCGAGGGGTTCGCTTCCCCCACGACGACGCGCTCATTGTCTCCGCGACAATCTACAACTGCCACTTGGCTCGCATCCTCGTGGACGGCGGAAGCTCCGCCGACGTCCTGTTCCTCAAAACCTTTAAGGAAATGCAGGTGGATGAGAAGCTCCTGCAACCAGCGGCAGGGCCTCTGCAAGGGTTTGTCCCGGGGAAGGCGATCCACCCCGTGGGCAAGGTAGATCTCCCGATCACCTTCGGCACCCCGGAGAACTACCGGACCGAGCTAGTCCGCTTCGACGTAGTGGACCTCCCCTCCTCCTACAATGTGATTATGGGGAGGACTACGATCAATCGGCTGGGGGCTGCCACCCACCAAAACTACTTGTGCATGAAGATCCCCGGGCTGCATGGCGTGATCAACGTCCAGGGGGATCAAGACATGGCCCGTGCTCTATACGAGCGAGCTGCCGCCACAATAGGAAGCGTCAACCTGATCAAGGCACCCGGGGGGGAGGCTCCCCCCCCGGACGTAGACGTCGCTGCGCCATCCCCTGGGAGGCCCCTCCTCAAGCCGCGTCCGGAAGGGGGCCTCCGGAAGGTCCCACTGTCCCTGGGCAGCGGGGACCAAACTGTCCAAATCGGGGCAGAGCTCCCCCAAGACCATGCAGCGCAACTCGCAGCCTTTCTACGCGAAAACTCCGATGTTTTTGCGTGGAAGCCTTCGGACATGCGGGGCGTCGCCCGGTAGGTTATTCAACACAAGCTCGCGGTAACCCCCGGTCACCCCCCTATCAAGCAGAAGTTGAGGAAGCTCTCCCTCGAACGTCAAGAAGCCATCAAGACGGAGATAGCCCGGCTCCGAGAGGCGGGGTTCATCCGGGAAGTGTTGCACCCCGAGTGGCTCGCAAACCCCGTCCTCGTCAAGAAGTCAAGTGGCAAGTGGCGCATGTGCGTGGACTTCACCGACCTTAACCGCACTTGCCCCAAAGACAACTTCCCGCTCCCGCGGATCGACCAGCTCGTTGACTCCACCGCGGGGTGCGAGCTGATGAGCTTCCTAGACGCCTACTCGGGATACCATCAAGTCCGGATGGCGGAAGGGGATGAGGAAAAGACGAGTTTTATAACTCCCCTCGGAACCTTCTGCTACCGCCATATGCCCTTCGGGCTCAAGAATGCGGGAGCCACCTTCCAGCGCCTTATGACGCTGGTCTTCAAAGATCAAGTCGGCCGCAACGTCGAAGTCTACTTAGACGACGCGGTCGTCAAAAGCCCCCGTGCAGCCTCCCACATCGACGACCTCGCAGAGACCTTCCGCAACCTCCGCGCGTTCGGGCTCAAGCTCAACCCGGAGAAGTGCGCCTTCGGGGTGCGCGGGGGGAAGCTCCTGGGTTTCCTCGTGTCCCAGCGGGGCATTGAGGCAAACCCCGAGAAGATCCGGGCCTTCCTAGAGATGCCCCCGCCGCGCTCCATCAAAGATGTCCAGCGGCTCTCCGGCCACCTGGCCGCGCTCAGCCGCTTCGTCTCCCGTTCGGGGGAGCAGGGCCTCCAATTCTTCAAGATGCTCCGAGGGCTTGAGGGGTTCCGCTGGACCCCCGAGGCCCAGGAAGCCTTCAACAACCTCAAGAAGTACCTCTCGAGCCCTTCGATGCTCGTGAGTCCGTCTCCGGAAGAGCCCTTGCTCCTCTACCTCGCCGCGACCCCCGTCGCCGTCAACGCGGTTTTGGTGAAGGAGGAAGGGGGGCAGCAACGTCCCGTGTACTACGTCAGTGAAGCCCTCCAAGGGGCCAAGACTCGGTACACGGAGATGGAGAAGATTTGCTACGCTCTCCTCATGGCGTCCCGGAAGCTCCGGCACTACTTCCTGGGGCACCCCATTACCGTCCCGTCGTCCCTCCCCCTGGGGGAGGTACTGCGGAATAAAGAAGCCACCGGCCGGATTGGGAAGTGGGGGGCCGAGCTTGCCCCCTTCTCCCTGTCCCTTACCGGCCGCTCCGCAATCAAGTCACAGGTTCTCGCCGACTTCGTCGCAGAATGGACTCCCGCCTCTGGGTCCGGGGACGAAGATCTCCCTGTGCCGCCCCGACGCAGTGACCATTGGACCCTGCTGTTTGATGGGTCGCTGTGTCTTGCTGGGGCTGGCGCGGGGGTAGTCCTCCGGAGCCCCGAGGGGAAGGAGCTCGAGTACGCCGCGCGGCTCGAGTTCCCCGCAACCAACAACGTCGCCGAATACGAGGCTCTGCTCCTCGGGATGCGCCTCGCGCGCTCCCTGGGGATCCGGTGCCTCCTAGTGAAGGGAGACTCTCAGCTTGTTGTCTGCCAAATGGACAAATCTTACCTGTGCCATGACGCAAATTTAAGTCTTTACTTGCAGGAAGTACGAAAGAGGGAGAAACACTTCGACGGCCTTGAGGCCCGGCATATCCCGCGAAGGGAGAATGACCGGGCTGATGCTTTGGCCCGGGAGGCAAGCGCCCGGGAAACGCTCCCCAAAGGGGCCTTCTTGGAAACAATCACGAAGCCCTCGGTGGCCTCCCCGGACGCAGGCCGCGAGCCTCCGGTCCCGTAGGTCGCCGAGATCGTCCGGCCGTCGTCATGGATGGATCCCCTCATCTCCTTCATCAAGGGGAAGGGGGACCCTCCCAGCGAAACTGAGGTTAAGCGCCTCCGGGCCAAAGCCCGGGCATATCTCCTGCTCGAGGGAAGGCTCTACAAGCGGGGGGCTTCAGCCCTCCTGCGCTGCCTCCCCCGGTCGGAGGGACTTCAACTCCTGGAAGACATTCACGCGGGGAGCTGTGGCTCTCACCTAGCCCCGCGTGCCATCGCCGCCAAGGCCTTTCGGCAGGGCTTTTACTGGCCTACAGTCATGCGCGACGCGCGAGACCTTCTCTCCGCGTGCGAAGCATGCCAGAAGATGGCCAAGGGCTCGAATCTCCCCCCTGTAGCGCTGCGGACTATCCCCATCACTTGGCCCTTCGTGCGCTGGGGGATGGACCTCTTAGGGCCTTTCCCCCCAGCGCCCGGAGGATACAAGTATGCGGTGGTCGCGGTCGACTACTTTACAAAGTGGGTTGAGGTGGAGCCCTTGGCTAGCATGACCTCCCGGGCCGTTCAGCGGTTTTTCTGGAAAAACGTCGTTTGTCGTTTTGGTGTCCCCCGGGAAATTACCGTGGACAACGGGACCCAATTCGACTCGGCTTATTTCCGGGAATTCTGCGAAGGCCTGGGGGTCGTCATCCACTTCGCCTCAGTGGCCCATCCCCAAAGCAACGGGGCCGTCGAGAGGGTCAATGGCGTAATCCTACAGGGGTTACGCCAGAGACTCGAACAAACCGCTTCCAAGCGGGGCGCGTGGGCAGAGGAGCTCCCTAGCATCCTCTGCTCGATGCGCACGACCCCGTCCCGGGCCACAGGGCGTGCTCCCTTTTCCCTAGTCTATGGGGCGGAGGCAGTCCTCCCCCCGGAGATCGGCTTCCGGTCGCTGCGGGTCGAGCTCCTGAACGGAGCCACGACCGCAGCCTACCGGGCCAACGAAGACAACCGACGGCTGGAAATCGACCTCGTGGAGGAGGAACGCGACCGAGCGCTCCTCCGCCACGCCATCTACGGGCGCGAGATGTCGCGCGCATACAACCAGCGCGTGCGCGAGAGAGCTTTCCGCCTTCGGGACCTTGTCCTCAAGCGCGTCACGGACCCCCAAACCCAGGGTAAGCTCTCCCCTAAGTGGGAGGGCCCCTACAAGATCTCTGCCGTCCTAGGCTCGGGGGCCTACAAGCTCTCCAACCTTCAAGAGCAGGAGCTGAAGCACACCTGGAACTTACGTTTACTTCGCAAGTTCTACGTCTAGCCTTACGGGCCTGTCCCCTCCCCCGGAGTGGTCACGCCAGAGGAGGAGGAGGGACACTGTAGCTTCCCTTTTTTTCCCCTTCGCGGCTTCACAGGGGGGGCGCTTTGTACATTTTGTTAATAAATGCATAGCCTTTGTTCAACTGTCTCACTGCAGGTTGTTCTTGTTTACCGCCCCTAGTGGTGATGCCCTCCCCGCGAGGACGCCCTCCCCGTGAGGATGCCTTCCCCGTGAAGATGCGCTCCCCGTGAGGATGCCCTCTCCGTGAGGAAGTGGGCCCTGCCCCAGCAAGTCCCTCCTGAAGGGCGGCTTACGAACAACCCTCGTGGACTGAGGGTGTAAGCGGCAACCCGGTCCCCAGCGGCCGCGGTAACGAGTCACTTTGGGAGATTAGTCCCCTACCCAAACACTCAAGACCTGTCTCCGGGCACTTCCTCCTACGGGAGTAGACGCTCTCCTCAGCGGGACGTCTAATGGCTTTCTGGATCTATCTTCCTCCTCCGGGAGTCGACGATATTCCCGGCTCCCCGTTCTCACGGCGACCGGAAGATCAGCCCCTTGCGGCTTGATTGGCTCTATCTTCCTCCTCCGGGAGTCGACGTTATTCCCGGCTCCCCGTTCTCACGGCGACCGGATGATTATCTCTCGAGGACCGTATTCCCGGCTCCCCGTTCTCACGGCGACCGGACAACTGCTTTACGAAGATATGGGTTTCTCAGATATATTTTCCCCCGGAAACATTATTCCCGGTTCCCCGTTCTCACGGCGACCGGACGAACCCTCCCGGGAAGCTCCCCTCCGGAGGTCTTATTGGCTTTTCATGAGCCCCTTCCGCGCCTTGTTCCCGGTTCCCCGCTCTCCCGGCGGCCGGATGAACCTCTCCCGGTGCCCCCGGGCACCCCGGAAGGTCCCTCCCTCGGAAATCCTGTTTTTACAATTTTCTAACTTAATATTTCTACAGGTTATGCTCCCCCCGGGGACCCTGTTTCCCCCACAGCACGCGGAGGCTTCCTCCCGCCCGCTGTGGGCGGGGGGGGGGACAGGGGGTCCCCGGGTCACCCACGAAGAAACTTAGCTCATCCTTGTTAAGATGAGTCGTCCAGACCATCCAAGAAGAAAATAAAGAGGCGCAATAAAAGGAAACAACAACAACGTGCTTTATTGATCAGTAAACCCGGAGGACATCTTCCCCCTCCGGTGGGTTTCGGAAATGATACAACCCGGGTCCTAACCCGGGGGATTCTCTACGAGCCTAAGGCCCCTACGCCTAAAACTCCCGGAGGCGCTCCCTCAGCTCCCGGGCCAAGTCCCGGTACAGCGCCCGGACGCGACGCTGAGAGTCCCGAAGTACGTCCTCGGGCCAAAACTCGTACCCAGCCGGCAGAAGTATCCGGAGAGGAGGTATCATCTGGGCCTTCGGGCGCGGGGGAGTTAATTCAGCACGGCTGTTGTCAAAATTATCCAAGTGCCATTCCGGGCGCCACCTCAACAGGACAGGCTCCCGGGCAGTACCGCCGTCGCGCCTCCCGGAGACAAGGCTCAGCAAAATCAAAGCCGCTTGGGCGTCCCCCGGAGAGCCTCTCCCGGACCGTTGCTCGGGAGCAACCCCCCGGGAACCCTGGTAACATTTCATTACAAAGACTTAGAAAAATTTCTAATATATTTCATTGCAAAATGTTTTTGTACAAGTGCCCGGGGCTTCTCCTAAGAAGCTACCGGAATCAAAATGTCTAACAAAATAAAAAGGGTCCTAGCTAAAGGCCCGGGGGAGGCTCATACTTTGGCATTGGGGTCCTCCCCCCGGGGAGCTTCCTCCGTGGCCGGGGCAGGGGCATCCGAGGCCGGAGGCGCCGGTGTCGGGAACCACGTCCGGATGATCCGGTCGTAGAACCCCTCCGCCAGCAGCTCCACCTCACGGCGCGTTGGCTCGAAGGCCTCCGGGAAGCCCCGGGGGATGCGCCCCCCGATCGCCCGGGCGCCGACCCCACGGTAGTCAACGAGCCCCGCGGCGGCCGCGATGACGGGGATCACTCGGCCCCGTGCCCGGACGTCCGCAGCCTCCGCGAGGGTCGCCGGGGGCACCTCCGGGCCGCTCCCGGAGCCCAGGCTAACGCCAAGGCTTTCCAAGGCCGAGCGGACGGAGCGGCCCGCGTCCGACAGTGCCCGGACGCTGGAGCTCTCGAGCTCCCGGAGCGCCTTCTCCTGCACCTTGGCCTCCTCTCGGAGGCGGATGTAGGCGCCCTCCGAAAGGTGCACCTGCGCCCGGGCCCGGGACAGCTCATCAAGAGCTTCGTCCCGCTCCCGGATGGCCGCCTCCCGCTGCTCGACGCAGGCCGAGGCCCAGCTCTCCGCCTCCTTGAGCAGCCGGGTGACCCGCTGCTCAAGGCCCCAGGTAACAGTCGCTACCTACAAAATGCATAAAGAGTTAGAAAAATCTTAAGTGCAGGAAAAAAGCCGAAGTGTTGAGAGCTCGAGTTACCTGGGCTCCGAGGGACTCGAGCCCCTCAAAACGCTCGTGGAGCGTTCCTCCTGCTACGAAGGCCTGCACCTTCCGGTTGTGCAGGCCCTCCGCGTAGCGAGCCACCTCCCCCGCAGGAAATAGGGAGGTGTCTTGCCCGGCCCTCCTGTCGCGGTCGGGAGAGGGTCCCCGGACCTCCGAATCCGGGAGCACGGCCGGCGTCGCCGGCGTCTTCGTCGACGAAGTTTCCTCCGAAGACGAAGACGAAGATTGGGCGGGGATCTCCGCCCGGGGGGGGGATCATTGGGCCTTTCCCCGCCCCAGGCCGGAGGGCCCTCGGAGCCTCCTGCTCCGGGGGGACCTCGAAGACTGAGGGGCTCCCGCCCTCCTCATCCACCGGCCAGAGGCGCGGGGGCGCCGCCCCCGAAAACCTCACTTCTAGCCTCTCCGGCGCCAATGCCGCCGGGAGAGGTGAGAGGAGCGTCACACGAACTGGCGACGGGGCGTAGTCCGCCGAATCGGACCCCGCCCCATCGACAACAACCTCCTTCCCCCGGGCCTCGACGGGGGCCTCCGGGGGCGGAGGCGTCGCCTCTGCCCGGGGCACCGCCGGGCATGTTCGGCTCCGGGAGCTGCGTCCCGGGCCCTCACCGGCGTCGTCGCCGGCGCCGTCGCCGGAGCTGGGGTCTTCTGGACCCGGGGCTTTTTAGGCTCCGAGCCCCCGGCCGCGTCCTTCCCCCGTTTATGAGACCCGGGGGTGGGAAGGGGCTTCCTCTCCGGAAGCGTGAGCCCGTAGGCCACGGCCACCAAGTTCCGGGGAGGCCCCTCCCCCACGAGGCGCACGATGCGCTCGTGTTCGTCGGCGAAGTACCTCCCCAGGAGGTGCTCCGCCTTGTCCCTCGCCGCCGGGTACGGGCGCACTGCAAGAGGTAAAAAGTTAGTCAATTTCTCATAAAAAACTGCAAGTACAAAAATGCAGGGGACTTACGCCGCGTCACCGGCTTGACCGGAGGCCGCTGCTCCGGGCCCATGCCGATCCCCCTTCCCCCGCGTGAGAAGGGGGAAAGCCGCAGGAGCGCCAGCTCCTCCGCGGCGTCCCGCATTGAGCGGGCCTTCTTCGCCAACACCACCTTCCCGAGGAGCTCGAACTCCTCGTCCGCCCACACCGGCGGCTTCGGTGCGGATGATCGGCTGTAGGTGGGAGGCTCCGGGGCGTAGACCACCGCCTCGTCCCGGACCCGGAGGTAGAACCACCTCCGGAGCCAGTCCCCCCAGTGGTCCCGGGAGGCCGCCGCCAGGAAGTCCGCCACCCGGGAGGGCAGTATTTGGACCATCACCGAGCCGAAGGGGGACTTCGGTCCTCCCTTCACCAGGTGGGAGCTCCGCGCCACCGGTTCATAGAAGTACCGGAAGGCGCGGAGGGTGGGCTCCCGCCCGGTCGCTGTCTCGTAGAGCCATATAAAAAGGCCCATACGGACGAGCGCATTCGGGGTGAGGTGGTTGAGAGCCACCCCGTACTCTTTGAGAAACTCCCGGAGCATCGGATGCACCGGGAGCCGGAGCCCCGCCTCGAGGAAGGTCTCGAAGGCCACGACCTCTCCGGGCCTGGGGCGGGGGGCTCCGTCCTTCTTTAGGGGGACCCGGATGTCCCCCTCTTCGACGATGCCCTTCTTCACCAGGGACTACGCGTCCGAGGCCGAGAACTCGGAGGCCCAGAGGAAATCCGCGTGGATTTCCTGCGGGGGCACCTCCGTGGTCTTCGCTCGACCTTTGGGTGCCATTAGGTGAGTTCTTTGTTTTTCGGTGGCTAAGTTTTCAGGTGGCTACGACTACAACTCCCGGACGCTCGCTACCAGAGAAGGTCACCGGAAATGCTACCGGGAGAGCGCTGCCGGGAGAGCTGAAGCTGGAGTTGGAAAATTTGGAATGAGTTACCGGGGCCCCCTAAGGCCCTATTTATAGAGGCTGGCCGTGATCTAGATGCGCGCCACGTGGCCCCCTCGGAGCAATCTGGACCACTGATTCAAACCGTGCGCGGGAAACGAAGGGACAGGCGCGTAAATCGAGACGCCGTTTTGAACCCCGCGTGCATTTATTGCGAGAACGGCGCGGCCATAAAGCGCCCGGCACAGAAACCGAAGCGTCGCCGGGGCTCCGGTGATTTTCGTCCGGAGATTTTCCCGGTACCGTAACCCTTCCCTCCGGGGGCTCAAGCTTCGTCCCCGGAGGGCATGGGGGGCTGCTGTTGGGGGAAATCTCCGCGCGGTCAAGTCCAGGTAAGTTCATGATTGCCCGGGGAAAGTGGCCTCCGGTGCCTGCCCCGGGCGCCGCCTTTTAGGCTCCCGGGACCGTGCCTCCGGGGCATGTCCCGGGCGCCGCCATGTGCCGTGCACAGTGGCCGCCGGTGCCTGCCCCGGGCGCCGCCATTGGCCCGGGGACAGTGGCCTCCGGTGCCTGCCCCGGGCGGCGCCATTTGGCCCCCGGGACCGTGCACCCCGGGTATGTCCCGGGCGCCGCCATTGGCCCGGGGACAGTGGCCTCCAGTGCCTGCCCCGGGCGCCGCCATGTGCCCGGGGACGGTGGCCTCCGGTGCCTGCCCCGGGCGCCGCCTTTTAGGCTCCCGGGACCGTGCCTCCGGGGCATGTCCCGGGCGCCGCCATTTGGCCCGGGGGACCGTGCCTCCGGTGCCTGCCACGGGCGCCGCCATTGGCCCGGGGACAGTGGCCTCCGGTGCCTGCCCCGGGTGCCGCCATGTGCCCGGGGACGGTGGCCTCCGGTGCCTGCCCCGGGCGCCGCCTTTTAGGCTCCCGGAACCGTGCCTCCGGGGCATGTCCCGGGCGCCGCCATTTGGCCCCCGGGACCATGCCCCCCCGGGCCTGTCCCGGGCGCCGCCATCTGCCCGGGGACAGTGGCCGCCGGTGCCTGCCCCGGGCGCCGCCATTTGGACCCCGGGACCGTGCCCCCCGGGCACGTCCCGGGCGCCGCCATCTACCCAGGGACAGTGGCCGCCGGTGCCTGCCCCGGGCGCCGCCTTTTAGGCTCACGGGACCGTGCCTCCCGGGCGCCGCCATCTGCCCGGGGACAGTGGCCGCCGGTGCCTGCCCCGGGCGCCGCCATTTGGCCCCCGGGACCGTGCCCCCCGGGCACGTCCCGGGCGCCGCCATCTGCCCGGGGACAGTGGCCGCCGGTGCCTGCCCCGGGCGCCGCCATTTGGCCCCCGGGACCGTGCCCCCCCGGGCATGTCCCGGGCGCCGCCATGTGCCCAGGGACAGTGGCCTTCGGTGCCTGCCCCGGGCGCCGCCTTTTGGGCTCCCGGGACCCTGCTGTCCGGAAGAGGTCCCGGACGTCACCGCCCTCCTAAAAGGTAAAATCCCTGTTTGTTTATCACGTGCAGGTCACGCGAGGGACGCCTCGGGAATCAGCGACCACCTGTCAAGCATCCAAGACGTTTGACCGGGAGAAGGACGGTCCTACCCTTCAATCCGACGGTGGCTCCCGGGGTAGTTTAGGTTTTTTGCTTCTTTTTGGGGCTATAAATAGCCCTTGTACCCCTCTGTTGTAAAGGATCAGTTCATTATTATTTGGAATAGCTAATCTCACAGACGTGCTTTGGAAGCCTCTCCCCCGGAGAGAGCCTCCCCAGCCGACTCTGGTCGGGAGCGCGTCGACAGGACTAGGGCCCCCACCGGGACCCGAACCTGTATAAATCCACGTGTCAATTCTTGTGTTTGTCCGGCGGGGGAGGACCGGTCACCCGGTCAACCCGCGCTGCGTGATCTCCGCTAGGATCGTCTTCGAAACCTGCCAGGGTATTCTTAATACCGCGACAAAGATGTATCAGAGATGTTTAACCGTTTAAATAACATAGTAATTGAGTTAAAAGGGCTTGGTATGGATGTCACAAATGTGGAATTTTGTCATAACTTTCTTAGAGCTTTACCTTCAAAATATGACACAATTGTAACCTTACTTGTGTGTTCAAACCTGAAGAGTGTGACTCCGTTGGAAGTCTTGAGTGAGATTCTCACTCATGACATATTGAAGAAATCTCAAGAAGAAGTGAAAGATGAGGTTTCCGACTCCAAGAAGAAGAACATAGCACTAAAAGCTCAAGCTTTCAAAAGGGAAGACAATGAAGAAGAAAGTGATGAGAGAGACACCGATGAGGAGATGGCTCTCTTTGTGAGAAGGTTCAAGCGGTTCATGAAGAAGAGATATCAAGGAAAATCCTTCAAGAAAGGACAATCATCCAAGAGGAACCCATTTGAAGAAAGAAGATGCTTTGAATGCGGTGAAAAGGGTCACATCTCCACACAATTGAAAAACAAAGAAGAAGAAAAATCAATGAAGAAGAAGTACGAAAAGGAAGGAGAAAGCAAGAAGAAGGTTTTCAAGAAATATTATAAGAAGAAGAAGGATGGACAAGCTTGCTTCATTGAATGGGATTCGGATGCTTCAAGTTCCGATTCCGATGATGAAGATGAAGCATCACCCAAAGGACTCACCGGGGTAGCTATCAAGGAAGCTCCATCTCTATTCTCCACTCCTCATTGCCTCATGGCTAAAGGAGAATCGAAGGTATCATACGACGAAGATGAATATACTTATGATGACCTAGTTGAGATGATCACCGGTTTTGATGACTATATGAGTAAAGAGAAAGAAAAATTCAAGGAATTGAAGAAGAGATACAAAACTCTTCAAAATTCCTATGAGGAGCTAAACACATCTCATGAGAGTCTCACGGAAACTCATGAGATGCTTAAGGAAGCTCATGACTCACTACTTACTCATCAAGCCAACAAAACGGGTAATGAAATAGGCATCACATGCAATATTTTGAATGACTTGCCCATGATGTCTATTTCTAGCATATCTACTTCTTGTGAAGATTTAATTGAATTCCCATCTAGACCTAAAATTGATGATAATGTGCTTAGTCTTGAAAACAGTGAACTTAAGGAAAAAATTGAAAAACGAACCAATGACCTAGCTAAATGCTATGTAGGAGAATCAAAATTAAGACATCTTCTAGAGAGTCAAAGGTTTTCCTTAAGAAAAGAAGGACTATGCTACATTCCCAAAAAGGGAAAACATGCTTTTGTCCCATCTAAAACCGTTTTTGTAAAAGAAAAGGGATATTGCAACAAATGTAAAAGTTTAGGTCACATTAAAAAGAATTGCCATGCTAGCAAAATTAATTCATCTCTTATATTCAATTCTTGCTATGTTTTAAAGAAAATGAACAATGGTGATATTAAAGCCAAATTTGTTGGAACCCCGATCATTGGTGCCAAAAAGAAAGCCATTTGGGTCCCAAAATCCTTGGTAACTAACCTCCAAGGACCCAAAAAGATTTGGGTACCTAAAAGGACCTAGCTTTGTTTTGTAGGTAAATTACAAGGCCGGAGGACAACATTGGGTGCTCGATAGTGGATGCACTCAACATATGACCGGTAATCACAACATGTTCTCCTCTCTAAATAACGAAGGTGCGGAATATGACAAGATCACGTTTGGAGACAATAGCAAAGGAAAGGAAAAAGGTTTAGGTAAAATTGCCATCTCAAACGACCTCTCCATATCTAATGTATTTCTTGTTGAATCTCTAAATTTCAACCTCTTATCCGTAGCTCAACTTTGTGATCTTGGATTCATATGTGCATTTTATCCACAAGAAGTGATTATCACTAGTATTGACGATAATAGGTTGATTTTCAAAGGTTTTAGACATGGCAACCTCTATTTAGTTGATTTCAATTCAAATGATGCTAATCTTGGTACATGCTTGTTTACTAAATCTTCTAAAGGTTGGCTATGGCATAGAAGGCTTGGGCATGTTGGAATGAAACAACTAAATAGACTAGTTAAACATGATTTAGTTGTTGGATTAAAAGATGTAAAGTTTGAAAAAGATAAATTATGTAGTGCTTGCCAAGCCGGAAAACAAGTTGCAAACTCACATCCAACTAAAAGCACCATGTCAACTTCTAGTCCACTTGAACTATTGCATATGGATTTATTTGGACCAACTACTTTTGTGAGCATTGGTGGCAATAGTTATTGTCTTGTCGTTGTAGATGATTTTTCTAGATATACATGGATATTCTTTTTACATGATAAGTCAATTGTGTTTAATACTTTCAAAAGCTTTGCTCAAAGGGCCGAAAATGAATTTAGCTTCAAGATCAAGAAAGTGAGAAGTGACAATGGCTCCGAATTCAAGAATACCAAGGTTGAAAATTGGTGTGATGATAAGGGCATCAAACATGAGTTTTCGGCAAAGTATACACCGGAGCAAAATGGAGTAGTCGAACGAAAGAACCGGACATTGATAGCCATGGCAAGGTCTATGCTTTCGGAGTACAATGTTTCGGACACCTTTTGGGCCGAAGCAATCAACACCGCGTGCCATGCATCAAATCGTCTTTATTGTCATCGACTACTAAAGAAAACTCCTTATGAGCTTCTCATTGGAAGGAAGCCAAACATTTCCTACTTCCGAGTGTTTGGATGTAAGTGCTATATCTTGCGGAAAGGTACACGCTTATCTAAATTTCAAACTAAATGTGATGTAGGATTTTTATTAGGATACTCTTCAGATAGCAAAGCATATCGTGTCTGCAACCAAAACTCCGGTTTGGTTGAGGAGACACATGATGTTGAATTTGATGAGACTAACGGCTCTCAAGAGAAGCAAGACAATTTGGATGATGTAGGTAATGAAGGGTTGAGAGTGGCAATGAAGCACATGACCATTGGGGATATCAAGCCGAAAGAAGATAGTGATCAAGATGAAGATCCATCCACTCAAGCTATCCCCTCTTCATCAACTCCTCAACATGAAGATCAAATAGTTGAAGTGGTCAATGTGGAAGACTCCTCTCAACAACAACCGGAAGTACCTTCTACCTCTACTTCACAAAACCCGGTTGATCATCCAAGAATTCATCACTTAATTTCAAAGGATCACCCCGTCGATCAAATTGTTGGTGACTTGTGTAAGGGTGTTCAAACTCGTTCTCGTCTTGCTTCATTTTGTGAAAATTACTCTTTTGTTTCCTCTTTTGAGCCCACACTTGTAGATGAAGCTTTAAAAGATCCGGATTGGATGAATGCTACGCATGAAGAATTAAACAACTTCACCCGCAACAATGTTTGGCAATTGGTAGAAGAACCAAATCCGGATAAGCATAATGTCATTGGAACCAAATGGATTTTCAAGAATAAACAAGATGCAAACGGAGTGGTAGTAAGAAACAAGGCAAGATTGGTGGCTCAAGGATACACTCAAGTTGAAGGTTTGGACTTCGGTGAAACCTTTGCTCCCGTAACTAGACTTGAGGCTATTAGAATCTTACTTGCTTTTGCTTCATCTCATAATATTAGACTATATCAAATGGATGTCAAAAGTGCATTTTTAAATGGAAAAATTAATGAGTTAGTATTTGTTAAACAACCTCCCAGATTTGAAGATCCTACAAAGCCAAATCATGTGTATAAACTCTCCAAGGCTCTTTACGGTCTTAAACAAGCACCTCGTGCTTGGTATGAAAGACTTAGAGACTTCTTAATTTCAAAAGGCTTTAAAATTAGGAAAGTTGATACTATATTGTTTACTAAGAAAATTGGAAATGATTTCTTTGTATGTCAAATTTATGTTCATGACATCATATTTGGATCTACTAACCAAGATTTTTGCGAGGAATTTGGTAATATGATGTCCAGGGAATTTGAGATGTCTTTGATAGGTTAACTAAGTTTCTTCCTCGGACTACAAGTTAAACAACTCAAGGAAGGAACTTTCATCAGTCAAAACAAATATGTGAAGGACTTACTCAAGAAGTTCGGACTTGAAGAAGCAAAGCCAATCAAGACACCAATGGCTACAAACGGTCACCTTGTCTCTGACGAAGGAGGTAAACCGGTAGACTCAAAGCTTTATTGATCTATGATTGGTAGTTTATTATATCTTACTGCTTCTAGGCCCGATATTATGTTTAGTGTTTGTATGTGTGCAAGATTTCAAGCCTCTCCTAAAGAAAGTCATTTAATGGCCGTTAAGCGCATTTTGAGGTATCTAAAATATTCATCTAGCATAGGGTTGTGGTATCCTAAAGGTGCAAAATTCGAATTAATTGGATATTCTGATTCCGATTATGCGGGATGTAAAGTGGATAGAAAAAGCACCTCTGGCAGTTGTCAACCGTTAGGAAGATCTTTAGTATCTTGGTCCTCTAAGAAACTGTCGCGCCCCGAAACTGGGACAACGACTACTCCTGTAGAGACCTAGCTCGCTGCAGCTAGTCCCATATATGCATAGCATACACATACCCTTGACTTCCCAGGATAAGTCAAGCATAGGAGTATATCACATTGCAACAGAGTCACTTACAAAATATTTAAGCAGTGTGGCCTGCTGGCCTTAATATTACATAAGGAGGTTACAATGCCTTCGCGGCATACAGGTTTAGCAAAATAACATCTACACAGCAGAAGGTAGGTGACCCACCCACAAAGAGAAGTGGACGGCAGAACAACACACATCAGGGAAACGACGGGACTGACGCTCCTCCTTCTGGATCCACGAAGTACTCCATGCTCTCGTCATGGTTGTAGAACGCTCCATCTACTGAATTGTAAGTTGCAAGAGTGAGCACTTTCGTACTCAGCAAGTCATAGGTAAGAGTAGATACATATAGTAGAGATGATATGAACCTAGACTGGTCAAGAATTATGGATATTTGTAAAATAATCTTTCTCTTTCCTGGCTCAACTCATGGCAGCACCTTTCCATAATATAATATCGTCATTCATGTTCACTAAATTATAGCACTACCGCGACACGTTAACACATGACTGCCCACGGCAGTACTCCTTATCATGACAACACATGTCATTTGGGTAATCTTGATTTAATATATTTTATTTAGAAAATAATACTTGTGTCACACCCCGTGGATTTAATCCACCGCGGCATACTCCTAAAACTCGGGAGCACGAAGTATTCGAATACATCTTTAACTCTGCAGAGGGGTACCAATTTACCCGCAAGATATATCCACTTTCTTGCCCTTCCTATCACAAGGATTGGACCCCTGACTCACTTCATACTGTGAGTGGCAAGGTGGAGATAACAAGAACTTTTGCCATGTTTCACACACAATTCACCCCAGACCCCGTGGTTTTCTTCACGCAAACCACAGTTGTGGCAGGGTTTCACAACCCCCACTAATTGGCGTCTTCCCCTCAGGGTCAGCGTGCATGATCACATCCTGTGATATGTGTTGGAGCGCACCCCGTGTTAATCGTGAGTTTGTCATATAGGGGTTTCATGTGTGATCCACATACTACTTGTTCAGGCCTGTCCCATACCAGGCTTGCGGTTAGTATGTTTGTTCATGCCACTAGACGCACAACACAAGGTTCTAGTCCTTATATGCCAGTGACCAGACCATCCACAACCCTGCACCTTCAGTGCCTGCACATCCTTTGCAGTCTAGCACCTCCAGTGCTACCACCATTCCATACCATTTCCTGGTCACGGCTAGGGGTTTTATTTCATGAATATAAGTATATAAATATATATAATAGTTCATGGCTCAAAACTTGTTTATTTCACATTTCACAGATAACCAGTCCAGTACTGCCAATTCATAAATAAACCATTTCCAATCTTTCTCATGCAATATTATCTATATTCAAGGTTATGTTATAGCAATTCTTAAAATATAGGTTCGAGGTGACCAAGAATATGACTTGCCTTCCGTGTCGTAAAATACAGCAGCTGATGTCGGGTCAACAGTGAAGTCCTCGAACTGGGGCTCTTGATCTGCTCTCCAATCAAACAAATAACCAATAATCACAATCTTTTCAATACATTATTATGCTATATGCAATAATGCAAAGATGAAGTCTTGATGATTCTGAAATGATTAGGTTAGAAATTGATTAGGATTAGGTTAGTTGTTGAAGGTTTACAAGGTTCCAAAAGTCTCAAAATATCAGAATGGTATCAAGGTTGCGACTGGTTCGCTCAAAAACAGCGAACGTCTTTAGGTCGACATTCGGTTCAAGGCATCGACATAGGGTCGATGGATGATAGAGGGGTTATCTCAACTTGTGGCAGTAGAATAAAATGTAGAGCACAACTCCACAAGTCTAAGGGACAAGGTTATTTCCAGTTTGCACAACTGAAAAGAGGTGAAAAGGGCTAATGCCACTGGCTGACATGCTCTGGCATTGATCTTGACATGGCCAGAAACTAGGGCTTGCCATATCTTTTGATCTAGAGCTCCAAATGATGCACCACTTTGTCTGGGAGGTAGGCATTGATAACAGGAACAATTCATTCAACAGGATCCAAGGCTGAAAATGGCTGGAAAATGATGAAAACCAGCGAAGAAGTTGACTGGCCTGGAGTACCTGCAGCACAAACAGTGCAGCAACTAGGGCATAGCCATAACTCCTGTTCTAGGCCGAATTAGGGGTCGTGGTAGAAGACAAAGTTGCTCAAAATGGTCCAAAACATCTAAATGGCAAAGTGGCTAGGCCTGGATTGGCTGGAATCAACGACCGGCGACTGGAGCAGAAGGAGATGACATGGAAATTGGGGGTTTTCGATTTAGGGCAAATGAACTCAATTCCTTGCTTGTATATGATCTCTAGGGAATTAGAAACATACTGGTGAAGTTAGATTAGCTAGAGATGCACCAGAAAAGCTTAAACAGTAAGTTCAGTGAACATGCAAGGTTCCAAATTGGGGATTTTCACATATCAGGAATTCTGTCGATTTTGGTTGCTTAGGGATGTTAAGCAAGGTCTACTGAGCATATTTGATTACTGGCTCGAAGATCAATTCATTCTGGAATGAAATTAATTGCTCGCCGGAGCTACTGGAGTAAAACTGAAATTGCCGGCGACTGAGGGTATTTAGACTAAATTCCAAGCTCGAGAAGCATGAGGGAGATGAGGGAAGCTCACTGGGGGTGTTGGATCGAAGAATGAAGTAGTGGAGAAGCTTGGCACCGTGCTCCCTCTTTGCTGCTCACCGGGGAAGAAGAAGACACAGTGCTGCTGCTGGTTTTCTGTTGTTTTGGAGTGTGGTGAAGTTGGCTAAGTCCCAGGGGGTATAAATCGGTAAGGCTGGAGGTGTTGCAACGGCTAGATGTGCACGGGGAGTTGAAGCCGGCAAGAAATGACAGGATTGCGACTTCACGGCGAGCTGGCGTCGAGGTGACTTGGTTCAGTGGCCGTGAGAGCTTTTGCAACTGGAGCTGCTGCGAAGTGAAGGCGACACGATGGCTGGCCGCGGCAAGAACTCCACGTGGCTAAGCTTTCCTGCTGGAGCCGTTGCCGGTGGCGTGCAAACGGGAGAAGCTAGCTGGTTGCGATCCTCGCTGGAGAAGATCCACAGTGGCCAATGGCGAGCACACACGCGGCGGCAGGCGAAGCAACAGCAGTGGCGCGCTCGTGGTCGAAGGCTCCCGTGCTCGTGCGCTGTTCCCGGTCGTGGTCGAAGACACTTTCTGGTCGTGAACTGAGGTGAGGTCGAAACCAGGGGCATAAGTGTAAGAGTTTTAGTTGAAATCTGGACTGATTTGTAATTCTGGTCTTAGAGAGGTTTAATCTGGAATTTGATTTCATGGATGAGTATAATATTTCTATTAATACTCATTTAGCTCAAATTTGGAGAAAATTTGATAAGGTTTGAGGGGTTTCACCTATTTTCGAAAATAGGGTAAAATTAGGGTAAAACAGATCTGGATTTTGTCGATCTCGAATTCTGGTAATTGGGGTGAGATTTTGAAGTCTGGACAGAAGGGAAATATGTATCAAATAGCATTTGGGAGGTGTTCCCTGAAGGAATTCTGAGGTTGGAGTTGATTTGTGATTTTTAGCCTTTTCAGGCTTCCAGGTAACAGAAAAGGACTTATTCGCAGTAAAATTTGGACTAAACTGCGAAAAGTGTTTAGATGAAACAATCTGGTTCCCAACTTTTTGGAGTAAGTTGAGCGTATACCTAGGAACATATTCCAATAGATACATGAGTCTGGATAGGGTTAACCCATGATAACTCAGTTATCTGGAATCTTAGGGTAAATCTGAATTTCCTGTTTTCGAAAACAGAAAGAGACTTAGATACTGGGAGTTAGGGTTAGAATTCAATCTGGCTCCTGAAGGCTTTTAGGTTTAGGATAACTGATAGATCAAATCTGGCAAGTCAGATCTTGACTTGGGGTCACAGGATGGATTTGGAGGTTTAGGGCTATAACAGAATAAAGCTGAGGCTGATTTGGTTGATCTAGAAGAGACATATGCATGCATGACTTTTAAGAAAGAAACTTTTCACCCCAAAACTCAGGATGTTACAGAAACAAAACTCTGTAGCTTTATCAACCGCCGAAGCGGAATATGTTTCCGCGGGTAGTTGTTGTGCACAATTGCTTTGGATGAGGCAAACATTGTTGGATTATGGAATAAAATTTGAAAAAGTGCCTCTTTTGTGTGATAATGAGAGTGTGGTAAAAATAGCCACAAATCCAGTTCAACACTCTCGAACCAAGCATATAGATATCCGACACCACTTCCATAGAGATCATGTTAGCAAAGGTGATGTTGTGGTGGATAATGTGAGAACCGAAGATCAATTCGCGGATATATTCACTAAGCCCTTAGATGAAAGTCGTTTTTGCAAACTTCGAAATGAGCTTAACGTCATTGATATATCAAATGTGGCTTGAAATGTTGAACTCATATTGATTGTGCTTAAAGTTTCACTTGATTGCTTGAACTTCCTCTTTTAGAGCTTTTTAGGCTCCTTTATCGGCATTTGAGTAAAATGAACCAAAAATATGTTAAGTTGTAAGATAAATACTTCCCCTTTGGTGATATTGCCTATATCTTACTTATAATTATCTTATATTTACATATCTCTCTATCCAAATCTCTTGAGCTTCAAATCAATCAAAATCCTCCAAGATTTTTTGTCTTTCCAGCGGTCTAACCGAACAAATTGTGGTCTGACCGAATGCATCTCCAGAGAGCATCTTAAATTTCTTGCTTCCAGTGGTCTGACCGGTATCTTGTCTACGGTCTGACCGAAATTTCGTGACCAGAAACCTTTTAGCCTGAATCTCCTGTCCTTTTTCACTTTCTTCCCACTCCTGTCTCTTTCACGTGCGCCTCAAATCTTTGGATTCTTCTTCTCCGGTCAAACCCTAGCAGCGCCCAGACAAACCGTGGTTCAAGATCTTTCCCAAATCATGTCTTCTAGGTATTTTGCTCAGATTCTTCGTCGTTTTTCAATCTCTTTTACTGTTCACCTTGAGGTTTAGGGCAATTGTGACGAATCTAGTCCAACTATGGTCATTTCTTGAAATTGACTCACCACGTTGATACTATAAGTTCTTTCACACGTATTTGAGACCAAATTGTGCCCTAAATTCTAGTAAATCTCAGGTTTCTAGTCAAACCCTATCTCTTCGGTTGCGCCGGTCTGACCGCCCCTGTATCGGTCTGACCGAATGCAACAGCAGAGACAGGATGTGCTATTCTGTTGTCGTATCTATTCTCGTCATGCTTTCATGTTTCCTGTATCTTACCTGTTGCATATCTTCCAAATCTTATAGTGGTCGAGGGACTCAAGGCAATGTCTCCATCCGAACCAATAAGAAGAAATTGGCGAAACGGCCAAAAAGGGCTCTACCCTCGAGCAGTAGCGACAGTCACGATGACGATTGGGTGCCCTCGGCCGGAGATTCAGAAACAGAACAGTCATCTCATCGTGGTGGATCGTCTCACAGGGGCATGGACATCGAGAGCGAGGCCGATGAAATAAACGTCCACGCTTATCAAGGCCCGAAGAGGAATTGGACTTCAAGCGACTATACCAAGGCTAGGACCATCTACGCCTACAATCATGAGAATGACGCCTCTACTCCTCATTTTCACACGATGACACATCAGGATGCCTTCTACGGTCATTTGATCCACAAAAATATCTTCGAACACAAATGGATCGAATGGGCTTATGTTGTGAATCAGCCCATCATGGCTCCCTTGGTGCAAATCTTCAAGGATATAGGGCTGTACGACTTTGTGGAGCACAAGGGCCCATGGAACGCCACTGCCATCAGACAGTTCTATGCTACAGTTGAGATCAGATGGGCGGACCAGCAGATCATGTGGATGACAGGTTCCAGGCGTTATAAGGCCACATTTGAGGAGTTTGCTGCGGCAAACAAGTTAAACTATGAGGAGATGAAGGAGGGGATCGATATGGAGGATGAGGATTACCTCCATGAGGATGACTGGCTCCAGTTTTATGAGCAGCCGGGAGGTGGATAGCGGATTGTACCTGGCATAGTTACAGGTCCCAAAGTCCTCCCAGCTGTAGTCAACAAGATCATACGAGCCACGATCCATCCAAAGAGTGGAAACCGAGAAGCGGTCCGGGATTACTACTGGAACTTCATCGACCACATCCTCAAGAGTCATCAGATCAACATTGTCTCTTTTATATTGAAGACAATTGAGGATGTCTCGGCGACCACTCTGCCAAATCTCTACTATGCTCCTTTTATCATGTCCTTGCTGCTCCAGAAGACGAAGTTCCCTCGCGGGTCTTGTGATATCAGACATCTCGGCTATAAGCCGTTTAGTGTCAACCCGCGCGTCTTGGCTCGAGGCCACGGAGCACAGCATCAGCAGCAACAGCAGCAGCAGGCTCAGCCTATGCCTCCTCCTCCTCCACCTCAGGCACAGCAGGCAGCTTAGTCTAGCAAAGCCCCCGCCTGGTTCACACAGTTCCAGCAGCAGTTCCATCAGCCGATGATGGATCAGTTTGCTACTCTTCTCCAGGGGCTTGAGCTCGCTTTCTCGGACTTGGCGGCTTTGCATGATCAGTTGCAGACTTTTTCGTCGCGCCAGGATCAGTTCGAGCAGCGCTTCGACGCCTTCTCCACTCACTTCTTCACTCGTTTCCCTCAGACTCCTCCTCAGCATCCTCCCGATGATGATGCTCCAGCTGATCCTTAGCTTTTTATGGCAATTGATGCCAAAGGGGGAGAGAGAGGAGAGAGTAGAAGAGTAGGAGAGATGATGAGAGAGTAGAAGAGTAGGAGAGATGATGAGAGATGAACCTTAAATGAAAATTTTTGGTGTAAAGTTTTAATTAACTTGTTTAGTTGAATATTTCTATTATGTGGATGTCATTACATTTATGTTGGTTGACTCTTGTATGAGATTGTTACTGCTTAATATATGAGATATGCTTATGTTATTTTCATATGACCTTGTGATGATGATATCATGTTGTAGAATTGAATGTTGAATGTCTTATTTGTGATACTTCATGCTCATATAATGAATAAATTGAAATAGCATCTTATACACATGCTTGAACTCCTCTGAAATGCCAAAATTCACTTATTCATACATTTAGGGGGAGTGTCTTATTCTTCGATGCTTATTGTAAAATTCCTTTTATGCTTAAAACTCCTTCATCTACTCTTTATGTTGTCATCAATTACCAAAAAGGGGGAGATTATAGCTTCTAGGCCCCTAAAGAGTTTTTTAATAATTAATGACAACTACAAATGCTACACTAACATTACCTGCCTAGTTGTGTCACGAAGAGACTTAAAAGACAGGTTAATGAAAGGCGAAGAAAGAGCCTCTTGATGAAGAAAGGCCATTGATCAAAAGGGCAAAGGTACAAAATAAGGTCTTTTCCATTTTTACCGGTCTAAGGTGATTAGAGAAGAATTTTGACCGGATTTTAGGATAGTTGCCGTACTATTAAGAGGAGCATGTGGTGTATCACAAAATACTTCATCTATGTGCCACAAATCATAAAATCAACTTGCATTGCATACTAGAAGGTCATATACTTTGAAAATGCTTGTTTCAGCTCAATACTGCTCAGCACTGGCTCAGTCAGTCTGACCGTATGTTGAACCGGTCTGACCGAATTCACGGACTGACCGAATAGGATCTCGGACTGACCGACATTATGTCTTAGTATAGTATGTACCTTTATAAGGTCGGTCTGTCCTTAGTTAAAACCTAGGTCAGTCTCCTGGAACTTCAGGACCTATCCTTCTGTTGTTTTTGAGCTTTTACGGTCTGACCGTTTTATTAGACCGGTCTGACCGAGAAATCGGTCTGACCGTGTTTTTGTACTACAGTCTGACCGTATAGCCGGTCTGTCCATATTTTTCGGCCTGACCGTATAAGGTGTCCAGAAACTATGTCGTCTCTGGACAGTTTCACGGTCTGACCGAAATAGGCTCCGGTCTGACCATGTATGTGCCTGACAAGGGCAGTTGAGCATTTATTGCGCCTGTTTAATGCCGTTGCAATTGCGGCAGTCTGACCGAGCTTGTACCTGCGGTCTGACCGCCAGGTGATCTTTTTCTCCCAACGGCCTGTAACGGCTATATTTATTGTGGGAGGTATATATACTCCCATGCACGGCCCTATTCAGAACTCTTGGCATAATTTGAGCATTGTCATCATCCTTGAGAGCTTTAGCACATTTCATACACTCTAGGGTTCAAATTTTCGAATTTGTCAGAGTGTGCATTTGAGATCTTCTAGTGCATTGAATCTAGATAATTAAATCAACCTCGTGGCACTAGAAGAAGGCTAAGTGATCATCACCGGCTTGTTACTCTTGGAGTTTGTCGTCTCCTAGACGGCTAGGAGAAAGGTTTTGGAGAGCTCTTCAAGGAAGATTGTGAAGAAGCCTCAAAACGTCATGTGAAAGGGTTGAGCACGCCTTGCCGGAGCGGTAAAGTGCATCCTTGGTGAAATCGAGATTTGGATAACTCATCACACTAATCCGGCTCAAGATCTAGGTCACTTCTCAAGAGAAGGTTGACTAGATAGAGGAGCGGTTAGAGATTTGTGTTTGCCTCAACGTGGATTAGGGGTGATCGGCAAATCACCGAGACCACGGGATATATCCTTGTGTTGAAATTGTGATTTGTTCATCTTGTGTTGTTTATTTGCTCTCATTATCTCTAAATTGTTTGTCTTATTGATAATTTGTTAAAATCGCTTATTCACCCCCCTCTAGTCGATATGCTTGATCCCTTTAAGGGGGTCCCTGGCCCCCCGGTCGGCGGGGGCGGGAGCCCCCTGGGTATTCTACCAGAGGTCGTCTTCCTCCGCCCGAGCGTACTTTTCGAGTACGTTGAAGAGCTCGTCGGCGGAAGAGGGACAGCTCCGGGAGAGACTCCGGTGGATCTCCCCGGGAGGATCCCACTTTTGCACGCTTCGATGACCGTAGAGTCGGGGACGTGAGCCACCTTGCTCTTCACTTGGGCGAAGCACTTGAAGAAGCTTCGGATGGTCTCCCCCGTCCTCTGCCGGACGGTGTACAGCTGCGAGGAGTGCAGGGGACGCACGTAGTTCCCCTGGAAGTTCGCGCAGAACTCACGTTTGAGCTGCGCGAGAGACTTGATGGAGCCGGCCTTCGGGTTGTAGAACCAGGAGCGGGCAATGCCGGTGAGGTAGAGGGGGAAGACATTGCATTGTACCGTCTCATCCCCCCAGCAGTGGAGATAACTGTGGAGTATACCTGCACAAATTCGTAAGGGTCGGCCTCACCGTTGTAGTGCTCGATGTTCGGCAGGCGGTAGGGCCACGGCCACCGAATGCTGCGAAGTCTGCGACATAGGGGCTGATTAGCCCCCTGCACTTCCCGGGGAGAGTCCCGGTCGCTATCTTCTTTGACGGGGGACATGCCCTCGTTGTCGGAGTCGGGAAGCGGCCCAAGTGGTCTGCCAGAGTGGCGGTAGCGGCGCTTCTCTTCCGGGCCGGGGCTGAGTTCCCAGACATCTGGGCTCTCCTCCAGAGAGGCTGGCTCTTCGGCGGGTCTCTTCCCCCGACCGATGCGAGAGCGAGGTTCTCGGCGACCGCGGCCGGGGGGAGGTTCTTCCCCGTGCTTGGGTGAATGCATTCACTCGACCTGCCCCTCGGAGAAACGGACCTGTTCCGCCGGGGGAGGTAGCTCATGCACTGTAGCTATCGCCCCGGAGGTTATCGGGGCTGGCTGGGGGGAGCCCCCTGCGACGACCCCTGGGACCAGAAAGGGGGAAGCCCCTGTATTGTCCGGAACCGGGGAGGGGGCGCCCGCGGCGACGTTCTGAACTGAAGTGGAGGGAGCCCCTGTGGCGGCGGCCGGAACCGGTGATATTTACTCGATTTGCCTTATTATTCTGTATACTCTCCTCATGCTTTCGCACATATTAGTCATTTTCTTCGGCATATATACCTAGATTATTCCAGATTAATTGCCAAATCAACCGGATTACTCTTTTTCCAATTTTTATCGCAGATCGGCGAGGATTGGATGGATTTTTGGCTAGCGGACGTGCGTCCTCCACTTAGTCTGGCCATCGGACAATTCCTGATGGAAGTGCGCGTTCCCGAGGTCGCGTAGGAACTGACCGCACTGAAATCGGAGTCTCCGGGGGCCAAGAATCCCAAACCCTAGCCACGAGGTCACAATTCTAAATTTCCAAAACCTCGAGGGCTTTTCTGCAAAAGTGCCAAATTGCCCTTCTTACACATCCCTCCACCTCGCCGCCGGCGGTGCTCCGCCTTTTCTCCACTGCACCTCCAGCCAGATTGACCCCTTTTAGCTTCGCCGGAGCAGATCTGCAGTCGGATCTGCCGCCACAGCTCGCCGCTTCCCTGCACGACCGCCGCTCCCGCGCCGCATCTCCGTCCCGAGCCGCACCTCCACCGGCGCCCTCACCACCCGGCGCGGCGCCTCCTTCCTCGCCGCTCCACTCCAAGCGGGCAACGCCGCCCCAAAACAGCGCCGCCTCCTTCTACAGGGCCGCCGCCAAGCTCGCTGGTCCCCTTTGTGCGCCGGCACCACTGCCTCCTTCCTCACACCACACCCAAGCCGCACTCTCCTGCGCTGGTCTCGCCGCCGATCTGCTCCACCACGCCGCCCATCCAGATCCACGCTCCTCTCGACGTCGCCGCCACGCCGCCATCTCCTCTCTACACCGCCGGATCCGAGCTGCTGCGCCACCGAGCTCGCCGTCCCCCGATCTGTACCTCCGGCGCCACCTGCTCTCTTCCTCCGTTTCTATCTTCATCAGCCGGGGCCTCACACGGCGCCGCCGCCGCGCCAGATCTGCTGAGCCGCCCCCGGTCATCCTCCACGACGCCGCCATCTTCACCAACTCCGGCGTTTTCTTCATTCTTGGTCTCCTCTGCTTAAGACAGCTTCATCGCCTCTGCCTCAGCCATCAGCAACTTCTTCGACGATCTCCTCCAATCGGCCGCATTCGTCAGCACCATGGTGTTTACTGGTTCAATCCTTCTCACCTTCTTTGTCCTTAAATTTTGATGAACTGAATTGGATTCAATGTATGAGATGAATGCTTGTATGCAGTTGTTGAATTGAATTCTCAATTTCCAATTCCTGAGTTGAATCAGAATGAATATGTGCTGTGATTGCCTGGATAGTTTACTCTAAGATGTATTATACAGAGTTGTACTGAAATGATAATCTCTTAAGTTGTTAAGCCAATTTGACCATTTAATCTTTGTTGAACTAAAATTAAAAGTAGTCAATTGACAATTGATTTATGTTGTTGACTGAACTTTCTTGTGTATCCTGTGAATTGTGATTGAGATTCTGGAGTTTAAATTTCAGTACCTGTGCAATTCTTGAGCCCTATTTCGCTGATGGGTCTCTGACTTGTTAGTGGAATTGTGTTTTGCAATTTTGAGACTCTGGTCTAATTGAAGTCTTGAAGATCAATCCCTGTCAAATGATGTACTCTCCTTATTGCTCAATCTCAGTATTTGAATCCTGTCAAATCAAGTTCTTTGTTGAACTTGTTGTCATTTCCTCTTTGGTTTAATCTTTGACTCGAGTTTTCCTGCATGCTTGATTTCTATTTTGCTGGGATTGGGATTGGTTGTTCATCAAGTTGTTCATTGAATTGTTGTCATCTTTCCTTGAAATGAACTTTTGCTTTATTGGCTCATCTTGCTTTGTGTTTAATTAAGCTCTGTGCATGTTGCTATATTCTGAGTATTTTGAATTGCTTGCTCCGCATCAAGACCCTGGAGAATCCCACTCAGTATTATCTCTTTAAGCTTGAATTGTCTTGTTTGTTTATTTTCCTGCGGAGTGTGGATGATCCAGGTAATGCAGATGAGACTCCAGGATTCAATTGTGTGAGTGAATTGTCTTGTTTGTTTACTTTCTTATTTCAGTGTCCACTCTCTTTGATGTGCTCTGTGCTGTTTTGTGGCCGTATGGTCTTTGGTTGTGGCTGAGAGGTCTGTGGTTGATAAATGCTCGCTCGACACGTGATTCGTCGATACTTGCTGTAGATTGTGATCGATGATGGTTGTTAGCGCTGCCTCGCGCGCTACTACTACACGATTTCTTTCTATCGCTTGTATTACGAAACACTAGTCTAGAATAAACATTGGTCGATTGTCGAGGAGACCATCTCTTTTCTTCCAGCATCTTCCCTCTCTTTTCTTTCGTCCGATTTATTTTCTTTTGCCATTCATTTAATTTAGTTATTCACGCTTTGTTTCTCTAGTCCCTAAGGAAAGAACGACTAGAATACTCGCCTACTGCATCGTCCTCGTTCTATTGCGAGACGGTCTAGGCCGGTATCAACAGGAAAGGGGGAAGCCCCTGTAACATCTGGAACCGGCTAGGGGGGAGCCCCCGCGGCGACGTCCGGAACCAGGGAGCCGATGTGGGGGGAAGTCCGCTGAGGCACGGGAGCTGCTCTGTCCACCGCCCCCGGTGCGGTAAACGAGACGCGAGGGGCGGGACTTGCTCCCGGCGTAGGGAAAACCCCTGGCACGAAATGGGCCCCCGGCCCCCGGAATGGGCCTGGAACGGGGTACCCCCTGGTGCCAGGAAGGGCCCAGGCATGAACTAGCCCCCCGGCACCGGGAAGGGCCTGGGTGCTGGGAAGGGTCCGTACTTATAACCCGCAGGGGGAGGGAACCCCCCGGCGGCGTCATACGGGGCAGGCAAACCTCCGGAGACCGGAGGGGCCGCCGGGTGACCCATAAACGGGGGCATAGCTCCCGTGTATGGGTGCGGTGCATATGTGGGGGCCGGTGGCCGCGCCAACACGCAAAACAGCTCATCCATAGAGCGCTGGCCGCGGAGCTGGCCCTCCACTAAAGCCTCGAGCTGGGCGTCCCGGGGAGCCAGTGGAGCCGTTGGGGGGCGACTGGTCCCGGCCGAGGTTCCCGCAGTCACCGGGAGCGCCCCGGAGGTAGAAGCACCTAAGTTAAGAGGAAAGGTGGGAGGCGGTACCTGGGTCTGCCCGCCTCCAGGTGGAAGCGCCGGGACAGTAGTCTCCCGGACGGGCGGCGCTGGGTCTCCGAGACCGGCGTCACCGGGAAGGGTGCGATCCCTTGTTCTGGGGGGAGCCATGGCGTCTTGTCACGAGTCCCCACGGTCGGCGCCAACTGTCGTGGTATTGCGAATACCCTGGCAGGTTTCGTAGACGATCCTAGCGAAGAAAACGCGACGCGGGCTGACCGGGTGACCGGTCCTCCCCCGTCGGACAAACACAAGAAATGACACTAGGATTTATACAGGATCGGGTCTCGGTGGGGACCCTAGTCCTGTCGGCATGCTCCCGACCAGAGTCTGTTGGGAAGGCTCTCTCGGGGGAGAGGCTTCTGGAGCACACCTGTGAGTTTTGGCTATTCCAATAATGAATCACTTGTCTTTACAACAGGGGGTACAAGGGCTATTTATAGCCCCAAAAAGAGGCAAAAAAGACTATACTACCCCGGACGCTACCGTCGGATTGAGGGGTAGCAACGTCCTTCTCCCGGTCAGGTGCCTTGGATGCTTGACAGGTGGTCGCGGATTCCCGAGGCGCTCCTCGCGTGACCTGCACGTAATCAACAACCAATGACTTTACCTTTAGAAGGGCGACGATGCCCGGGACATGCACCAGAGGCGATGTCTCCGGGCAAATGGCGGCTCCCGGGACAGGCACCGGAGGCCAGGCCCCCGGGTAAACGGCGGCGCCCGGAACCGGCATCGGAGGCCAAGTCTCGGGGGCCAAAAGTGTAACGCCCCTGTTTTTGCTAAACCCTAAAATAGCCAAAATCCACATCCGGACCCCAAAACCTAATCTGCTTCAGCCATTCCCTTCTAAATGCTGTTCAGAGCATTTTTCCCTTCGGGACCATCTCCAAAATCTCACCCTAAAGCTGAGTTTCAAGCCTTGCTATTTTTAAAACCCTAATTACCCTATTTACCCTAAACTGTTTTCCCCAATTTTGTCGAAACCCTTCAGATCTTGCCCGATCTTACCAAACTTTGGCCAGATAAGTTCTACTAATCTTTTGCAACTTAGCTGCGAAATCAGATTTTAGATCGGACCCTCAGATCTCCAAATTTGCAAACAGGCCCAAGTCCTATTCAAGTTTTCCTCACAGAACAGCCCCTGGAGTAAGTTTCAGAAATAGCAAATCGGCCCAAATATTATTTTCAGGCCCTTTTCGACCAGTGCCTGGTCGTTGCCACGACCAGTGCCCGAGCCACCGTTGCCGCGCCGCGTTCTCGCCGCATTCGCTCGCCGCCGGCCACCGTTCTTGTCACCTGTGTTGTGAGCAACCAAACCACCTCCCGCGCACGTGCCAGTGCCGTGGCATCGCCTCGCCCAGCGGTTAAACGGCCGCGCTCCCGAGCCTCGTTTTCGCGCGCGCTCCCGTTGCCGTGGCAGTTGCATGGTGTTACGTGTCGTTGCCGGAGCTTTGCTACTGCCTTCGCATCTGCGCCATCTCTGGTGAAGTCCCAATGCAATCGACAAAGCCTGTAGAGCAGCTACACCGCCAGTGCGCAATCACATCGCCGGTCACCGCTGTCGCAGCTGCACCCGGCCGGTCTCGTCCCCGGCACAAGTTTTCTCGCCGTTCCCCCTCGCAAGCTCCGCCTCATCGCCTACTTAAACCCCTTCAGCGCTGTGATGAAGTACAAGCTCAGGACTTAGCCAAAATTCCAGCTTCTCGCTGTTTCCCTTTCTTCTCCGGCGAGCTGTTTCTGGAGCCACCGTCGCCAGAGCAAACCATAGCCCATCTCTCCAATCCAAGCTCACCAGTGAGTCCAACACACCCATCTTCCCGTGTCCAAGCAACCAATTGCGTCCTAATGCTCATCATCGCCGGTGATCGCCGGAAAGGCCCAATTGCCCTGTTTCCCCAATGCTAGCCATTTCATCCCGAATTAACTCTCATCCCAGTAGTAGAAATTGATCCTTAGCCATTTCTTAGCAAGCCTGTTGAATCAGGATCCCCAATTGAACTCAAATCGAAGAAACCCCAGTTTGGAACCTCGGCCGTTCGCCGGACTTCGGCGCCAAGCTTCTCCGGTCAATCTCCAACCAAATTGACTGCACCAGTAGCTTCTAAACTCCACCCTTTCACTCCCTGAGCAAAGAATCGAGTTCAATCACCTTGTAGCAAAAATCCCCAATCTCCAGTGTCATCTTCTCCAGCGCCGGTCGCCGGAATTTGTTCCCGGCCGATCCAGCCAACACCACCTTGTCCCTTAGCTTCGCCTCACCTCCCTGAGCAATATTGTCCACTAGCTCGACACCTGGATCTGCCTAGATTGTGAGTTATGCCTATGCCAAGATCACTGTCCAGTAACTCAGTTCATGTCCAGGTCACCGTAGTTCATCACCGGATTTGGCCACCCTCCGGCCACTTTCAGCCCTTGTGCCTGTTGAGCATATTGTTCCTGTTAGTAATGCCTACCTCCCAGACAAAGTGGTGCATCAATTGGAGCCCTGGATCAAAAGTTAAGCCATGCCCTAGTTTCTGGCCATGTCCAGCACTATGTCAGTACATGTCAGCCACTGGCATTAGCTTTGTTTGACCCCTTCTGGTTGAGCAATTGAAATGCCACCTTGTCCTTTAGATTCCTGGAGTTGAGATCTACAACTTTCTCTACTGTCACTTCTCCAGAAAACCATCCTAAGACTAGTTTCCAGCTATGCCAAAGCCATGAACTGAATGTCGACCCTTCGACGTTCAATCCTTTTTAGCCGTTTCTTCGACCAGAGCCCTTGTGACCTTGCCCTAACTTTTTCCCCTGCATGCATGACTTATTTACTTAACACTTTCTATAGAAACTATTTTCAGTATGCTTATGTAGTATGTGTTTGTGTGTTAATTGATTGCCGCAGAGTCAGAAGCGGAAGGAACGGAAGAAGTCTTTGAAGAGCCGTCTGAGTTTTTAGACCCAACATTGCAAGGCAAGCCTCATTCCTTTGATCATGTCTCACCCAATATTTTCATATGAAATATATTCACTGTTTCTTACTATGCATGCTTAATTGAGATACAAGTTATGTTTGAATGACATGAGTAGATATTACCTAATGGATCATGAAACCCTCTTTGTTATTGAACCTTCGTGTATATATGCTCTTGTCACCCTAGGACTCATATATTGAATATCCACATCAAACTTGAAAATGGTCAAATGCATGAGAAGTTATAATGAAAACCGTTTTAACAAGAAAACTGATAAAAGGGATCAGTAGTGAGGATCGGATTGTATGGAGAGGGTGCGGTGCGCACCAGGGTATGTGAATGTTCCTCACTAGTGGTTCATAAGGACGAGAACCTTGTGCTGTGTCTCTATACGAATTGTAAACGTACCAACCACTTGCCTGGTATGGGACAGGCACAACTCAGTAGCTTTTTGGTATTAGCAGTTCCCTGCATGGTTTGACGATCTGGTTTCTCGCGTGGAAACTGGAAGGCCAAGGTTCGGCCATGAGTGATGTGAGTCAGAAAAATGATGAGAGAAAAAGGCGTAAATGAAGGAAGGCGCCCTAGACCTGATTAAGCCGTGAGCGGCTGTAATCTTAAATGGTCGTATGTCTCGCGTGGACATAGACCAAGGCTATGTGTCCTGAGGGAACATAGACCAGAGAGGCTAGGAAGTAAGGCAGTGGGTAAGACCCACAACGGTACTTGAGACTTAATTGTCTATTTACCGGGCAGGGATACTGTTAATACTGAATTGTAAAGTGTTGTGTGATCTCGGCCTTGTCACATGTGTATAAGTCACATGGAGCTGATCCGACTTGAAAGCCGAGTGAACCAGTGGATTTAAAAAGAGGTACACCTTTGCAAAGCGTAAAAGAAGTGTCAGATACTCTGTACTCCCAGGTTCAGGAGTCTTTTCGTAGTGGATGTTATCCATGGGTTATAGCACAAGTAATGTTTTGGAATGTTTTCATAATGCGGTTAATAAAGTAGTGACTCATGGGAGACCACTACATCTAATGTTTTAATGAAAACCTGTTTAATGTTTAAAGTACTATTTTCATGACAAAGTACTGTTTACTGAACAAATAACTTGGAAATCTATATATCTCTATCCATATGAAACTAAAATCCCTGAATCATATGTTTTATCCTCATATAAGTACATTACTATAATCCCCGGAATGAGTGTTGCTGAGCACCCAGTGCTCACCCTTGCATTTTACTTCCAACTGTAGAAGAGGGATTCGAGGATCCCGATTCCTTCAGTTATGAGTTCCCGGCAGAAGATGGAAGTGCCCCGGACGAGCCCACATTCTAGAAGGATTGCGCACCAAGTCAAGTCAGATGTGGGAGGAGCCACTCCAACCTCGCTGCGGATGGAAGTCAAGCTTTTCGTCGTTGCTTTGTGTTTTATGCTGTGTGTTCGGTACTTAGATACCGACTCTGGTTCTGATAAACTTGTTATTTTCTTAGCAACTCTACTTAGTGCCATTTTCGGTGCTTTGGGTATGTAATATTGGCCAAGCTGGCCTGCTACCTGTTTAATGTTATTATTATGCTTGTCTGGTTTGGAGCTCATGTGTCATCCTGCTGTGTGTAACCTACCTGGGCGGTTACCAAGGTGATCCTCAAATGGGGGTCTCACAGCGAATGGTATCAGAGCATGAAGCTTGACTGTAGGTCGTGACCCTTACTAAAATGGGCGTCCCTAAAGTAGAGAATCGCTAGATTATTTGGTAAAAATCTAATTGTGAAAAACCTAATTTGTTTAAGAAAAGCATAATGAGTATTATTTGAAAACTTCCAAAACCATTTTCCTACTTTTAAGAGTTCCGTGTCTCATCATCGCAGATGGCCCCTGGTAAGAAGCTGATTCACGGAGACGAGTTGGGAGCATGGGCATTGATGCTTTGGATGATGTTACAATTTCTGGGAGCAAGAGACAATCAGCGACCCGTATACTACGTTTGTCGAGAGGAAGTCGATGGTAGACCTTTTGGCTTCCGTGCCTCGGTGATTGTGTATGAGATTCCAGAGATCGGGAGAGGATCAACAAGAAAGGAAGCTCGTAGAGAAGAAGAAGAAGATGCTATCCAAGACGCTGCTCGTCGTGCCATAGGTACCATACGCCAGCTGTACGATGATTTTCTTATAGGTTCTCCTTTCTGTTTTGTACCCTACCAAGTCCCCGGATCAGATCGTCGAACTGTTCATCCCTCCAACAACCAGAGAGACGCCATCCTGACCAAAACCAGAGATGTAGTCCAAGTCTTGGAATCAAGCTACACTCGGTTGCTGCGTGAGCATGAGAATGCTCGGGATGACCGTCACTATCTGGAAGGAGCGCTTGCAAAGGTTCGCTCAGAACTCCAAGAGAAGGAGAAACAAATTCAGGAGTTGGCTGAACCTAGCAGAGCTCGAGAAGTCGAAGACGAAGGATCGGTGAACAAGAGGAACCGCTTGAAGATAAGACTCACAGCCCGCAAGAGTGTGGGAAGACCTAGGGATTACCTGGGTTATTTCACGCCTGCTTCGCGTGGCATTGTGATCAACACCCCTGCACCAGAGTATCCTACTCTCACGAAAGGGAAGGAAGTTCCTGAGGGCAAAGGAAAAGAGATTGCTACTTGCAACACCAACGATTCATCTGAGGAAGAAGAGGACAACGACATGCAATGGGACCCTATGGATGCCGACGAAGATCAAGAAGAGGAAGACCCTGAAGAAGTGGAACCTTGCAGTTCTTCCAAGACCGACAGGAGATCGTAGTTTTCTCTTCAGCTTGACCCTTCTGCTCTAGCCCTTGTAACCGTTAGTCTTTAGCTCTTGTTGTAGTAGCTGCCTTGTTTGTATTGTTTGTTGGTGACTCCAAAGCTGTAAAGGTGAAAACCTTGTATCTCTAGAAAATCTTTGAAAATGGCAATTGCATGTTCCAATCCAATCTCTTGGATTGATCTTTTCTTTCAGCTTATGTTCAATCTGTGCTCTCTTGAATTAGTAGTCTTGTCTCAATTATCTTGGCAGAACGGAATGGTGAACACCAGAGGTAGAATCCAAGGTTCAGAAGAAGTTCCAAGAAACACATCAACAAGAAGGACTAGAGATGACTCAGATCAGCCAAATTCATCAGCCTCAGTACCGCAAGGAGGAAATCTGACGAAAATATTAATATGGATGGAGCAAAACAGACAAAGATCTGCAGAGGTACAGAGTCAAATTCTGGAACAGTTGATGCAAAACTCCGCAACCCGCCGCGAGGAAGGTTCGAACATTGGAGCAAGACTGACAGACTTCCAGAAGACACGTCCTCCAACTTTCTCCTGCACTGAAGACCCAATTGTGGCAGACGATTGGTTAAGAGAGATCGAAAGGAAATTGGATACCGTCAGGTGTAGTGATGAAGAGAAACTGCTATATGGACCCCATCAGCTCACAGGATCAGCTGCAGCGTGGTGGGAGAATTACAAGACGGTACACCCTAATCAGAATTCAATCACCTGGAATGAATTCAAGGAACAGTTCCGTAGATACCATGTCCCCAAAGGAGCTATTCAAGCCAAACGCAGAGAATTCTTGAATCTAAGGCAAGGAGGAAGGACGGTGAAGCAGTATTTGCATGAGTTCGTCAAATTGGCCAGGTATGCACCAGAAGACATCATGACAGAAGAGCGGAAGATCGACAGATTCTGTGAAGGCCTACAAAACTCATACCAGTATCACTTGTCAACGCACGAGTTCACGGACTTCCAAGTCCTTGTGAATCGAGTGCTTAAAATGGAGGAGAAAAGAGGCGTAGTAGAAGAGGACCGCAAGAGGAAAAGCATAGCATACCCTTTTCAAGGAAATTCTAGCCGTGGAAGACCAGCGCCATATGCCAGAGCCGCTTTCAGACCACCCGCACCACCAAGACCCCAGAGGACTTCATCGCCAACAACTCTAACGTGTCCCGGATGCAAAGGGAGTCACCTCTATAGAGACTGTACACTGAAGAATGCAGAATGCTTCCATTGTGGCAGAAGAGGACATCACAGAGAGACTTGTCCATTTCGGCATTTACCTCCCAACGTTGCCAAAGCTCAGGCAGCCAAATCCCCTGCACCTGCACGAACTATTGCCAGAGGAGCACCACAAGCTAGAGGAGGAAGATTCCAAACCAACAGAGGAAGAGGAACACCAACCACCGGAGGAAGACTCAACTTCGTGACTGCTACTGAAGCAGGAGAGGCAACTGATGTCGTGATCGGTAGACTCTTAATCTCCTCTCAGATTTCAGTTGTTCTATTTGATCCCGGTGCAACTCATTCATTCATGTCAAAAGATTGCTTGTTGCGTAATAACTTGCCTGTGGCTGCTTTAGAGCATCCTATCATCATTCAGTCACCTGGCGCTAGGATGATTGTTAATTCTATCTGTAGAAACGTTGCCTTCTGTATCGGCAATCTAGAATTCCTGGCAGACATGCTAGTTCTAAACCTTCAAGGATTGGATGTCATTCTCGGAATGGATTGGCTGGCCAAGCATAAGGGATTGATGGATTGTGAGAAGAAAACAATCACCCTGACAAATGCCAGTGGAAAGCAAATTACATTCCATGCAGACAGAACTCCAATCTGCGACCACCTACAGAGATTGAACTGCATTGAAGAAGTGAAGCTTGAAGAGGTACCAATTGTAAACGAGTACCCGGAAGTCTTTCCAGAAGAACTTCCCGGATTGCCACCAAATAGGGATATGGAGTTCACTATTGAACTAAAACCCGGATCTGCGCCATATGCTAGAAAGTTGTTTCGGATGACAGGCCATGAGCAAGAGGAATTGAAGAAGCAGATAGCTGAATTGGAAGAAAAAGGATTCATCAGATCCAGCTCATCACCATGGGGAGCCCCAGTGCTCTTTGTTAAGAAGAAAGATGGTAGTATGCGACTTTGCATAGACTACCGCAAGCTAAACGACATGACCATCAAGAACAAATACCCCTTACCAAGGATAGATGACCTTTTCGACCAGCTCAGAGAAGCAAAAGTGTTCTCAAGAATAGACCTGAGATCGGGGTACCACCAGTTAAGGATCCGAGAGCAGGACATTCCTAAAACTGCTTTCGTAACCAGATATGGGTTGCATGAGTTCACAGTGATGCCCTTCGGATTAACTAATGCACCCGCGGTATTCATGAATCTAATGAATAAGATCCTCATGGAATTCCTGGATAAATACATCATTGTATTTGTGGATGATATCCTTGTCTACTCTAAGACGGAGGAGGAACACGTACATCACCTGAGGATAGTGCTACAGAAACTGGCAGACCACCAGCTATATGCCAAGTTTAGCAAATGTGCTTTTTGGTTGAAGAAGATTTCTTTCTTGGGACATATCATCTCAGGAGAAGGAATATTTATGGACCCGTTGAAGATACAAGCTGTTACCGATTGGAAACAACCTGAAACCGCAACAGAAGTTAGAAGTTTCTTAGGATTAGCAGGATATTATCGAAGATTCGTAGAAGGATTCTCGAAAATCACCAAACCGCTAACCCAGCTACTGAAGAAGAATGCCCCTTTTAATTGGACCGAGGAGTGTGAAAGAAGCTTTGAGGAACTGAAGAAAAGGTTGACAACTGCACCAATCCTGATACTGCCGGACGTCAAGAAGGATTTTCAAGTCTTCTGTGACGCCTCCAAACGAGGATTAGGATGTGTATTGATGCAAGAAAGGAAAGTGATAGCTTATGCTTCTAGATAGCTACGACCTCATGAGGAGAATTATCCAACACATGATCTGGAGTTAGCTGCCGTTGTACATGCACTGAAGATATGGAGACACTATTTACTAGGCAGTAAGTGCGAAATTTATACGGATCATAAGAGCCTGAAGTACATATTCACGCAACAGGAGTTGAATATGAGGCAGAGAAGATGGTTAGAACTGATCAAAGATTATGATCTAGAGATCCACTATCACCCAGGAAAAGCCAATGTAGTAGCTGATGCTTTGAGCAGGAAGTCTCGTTATAACCAGATAACACAGCTAGAAGTGCCGACACAACTGATCAAGGATTTCGAAAGGCTACAATTAGAATTAGTGGACCAAGGAACCATCGCTACGCTAAAGATGGAATGTGAGTTGAAGGATAAAATCCGACAAGCTCAAGCAATTGACCCAGATCTTCAAGAGATGAAGGAGGACATGAAGAGCAAAGATACAACCAACCTTCGAGAAGATGAACAGGGAATTCTATGGTACGATGACCGTATCTGCATTCCGAATGACCACAAGATCAAAGACTTAATCATGCAAGAGGCTCATCAGACCCCATATTCCATACACCCAGGCAGCACCAAAATGTACAAGGACTTGAAGAAAAATTTTTGGTGGAAAGGAATGAAGAGAGAGATTGCCAAGTTTGTCGCAACTTGTGACACATGCCAAAGAGTGAAGGCAGAACATCAAAAGCCTGCGGGACCGCTACAACCTCTACAAATCCCAGAGTGGAAGTGGGATGAAATCGGAATGGATTTCATTGTGGGACTACCAAGGACGAAGAAAGGATTTGATTCTATATGGGTCATAGTTGATAGATTAACAAAAGTGGCACATTTTCTCCCAGTGAAGACCCTATATACAGCTAAGGATTTAGCAGAGCTGTATCTCAACAGAATAGTTGTCCTACACGGAGTGCCGAAGGCTATCGTTTCCGATAGAGGAGCCCAGTTCGTTTCAAGATTTTGGCAAGAGTTGCAGAAAGCCCTGGGCACAAAGTTAAAGTTCAGTACCGCCTACCACCCTCAAACTGGAGGTCAGACTGAAAGAGTAAACCAAATTTTGGAAGATATGTTGAGGGCTTGTGTTTTGGACTATGGAGACTCTTGGGAGTTATTTCTACCTTATGCAGAATTCACCTACAACAACAGTTTCCAAACAAGCCTGCAAATGGCACCATATGAAGCCCTATATGGAAGAAGATGCCGCACGCCACTGTATTGGACAGAAATTGGTCAAAAACAACATCTAGGACCCCAGTTAGTAGAAGAAGCCACAGCCCACGTCAGGATCATACAAGAAAAACTGAAAACAGCACAATCTAGACAGAAGAGCTATGCGGATAACCGTAGAAGAGAACTATCTTTTGAAGAAGGCGATTATGTGTATCTCAAGGTTATGCCATACAAAGGAGTTCGAAGATTCCAGATGAAGGGAAAGTTAAAACCTAGATATGTGGGACCATATCGAATTCTGGAAAAGCGAGGTGAAATGGCATACAAGTTGGAATTGCCACCAGAACTGAGCGGAATACATGACGTATTTCATGTATCTCAGCTGAAGAAATGCTTGAGAAAACCAACAGAACAGATATCTCCTACAGAGAATGAGATTCAACCAGACTTATCTTGTCAAGAATACCCTATTAGAATTCTGGAAACCAGAGAGAAAGTGCTGAAGTCAAGAACCCTCCGATTCTGCAGAGTCCAGTGGAACAATCACTCAGAGGAGGAGTCAACGTGGGAAAAAGAAGAAGATCTCCGACGAGAATTTCCCTTCCTATTCTCTGACCTGCCCTAATCTCGAGGACGAGATTGTTTCTAAGGTGGGTAGATTTGTAACGCCCCTGTTTTTGCTAAACCCTAAAATAGCCAAAATCCACATCCGGACCCCAAAACCTAATCTGCTTCAGCCATTCCCTTCTAAATGCTGTTCAGAGCATTTTTCCCTTCGGGACCATCTCCAAAATCTCACCCTAAAGCTGAGTTTCAAGCCTTGCTATTTTTAAAACCCTAATTACCCTATTTACCCTAAACTGTTTTCCCCAATTTTGTCGAAACCCTTCAGATCTTGCCCGATCTTACCAAACTTTGGCCAGATAAGTTCTACTAATCTTTTGCAACTTAGCTGCGAAATCAGATTTTAGATCGGACCCTCAGATCTCCAAATTTGCAAACAGGCCCAAGTCCTATTCAAGTTTTCCTCACAGAACAGCCCCTGGAGTAAGTTTCAGAAATAGCAAATCGGCCCAAATATTATTTTCAGGCCCTTTTCGACCAGTGCCTGGTCGTTGCCACGACCAGTGCCCGAGCCACCGTTGCCGCGCCGCGTTCTCGCCGCATTCGCTCGCCGCCGGCCACCGTTCTTGTCACCTGTGTTGTGAGCAACCAAACCACCTCCCGCGCACGTGCCAGTGCCGTGGCATCGCCTCGCCCAGCGGTTAAACGGCCGCGCTCCCGAGCCTCGTTTTCGCGCGCGCTCCCGTTGCCGTGGCAGTTGCATGGTGTTACGTGTCGTTGCCGGAGCTTTGCTACTGCCTTCGCATCTGCGCCATCTCTGGTGAAGTCCCAATGCAATCGACAAAGCCTGTAGAGCAGCTACACCGCCAGTGCGCAATCACATCGCCGGTCACCGCTGTCGCAGCTGCACCCGGCCGGTCTCGTCCCCGGCACAAGTTTTCTCGCCGTTCCCCCTCGCAAGCTCCGCCTCATCGCCTACTTAAACCCCTTCAGCGCTGTGATGAAGTACAAGCTCAGGACTTAGCCAAAATTCCAGCTTCTCGCTGTTTCCCTTTCTTCTCCGGCGAGCTGTTTCTGGAGCCACCGTCGCCAGAGCAAACCATAGCCCATCTCTCCAATCCAAGCTCACCAGTGAGTCCAACACACCCATCTTCCCGTGTCCAAGCAACCAATTGCGTCCTAATGCTCATCATCGCCGGTGATCGCCGGAAAGGCCCAATTGCCCTGTTTCCCCAATGCTAGCCATTTCATCCCGAATTAACTCTCATCCCAGTAGTAGAAATTGATCCTTAGCCATTTCTTAGCAAGCCTGTTGAATCAGGATCCCCAATTGAACTCAAATCGAAGAAACCCCAGTTTGGAACCTCGGCCGTTCGCCGGACTTCGGCGCCAAGCTTCTCCGGTCAATCTCCAACCAAATTGACTGCACCAGTAGCTTCTAAACTCCACCCTTTCACTCCCTGAGCAAAGAATCGAGTTCAATCACCTTGTAGCAAAAATCCCCAATCTCCAGTGTCATCTTCTCCAGCGCCGGTCGCCGGAATTTGTTCCCGGCCGATCCAGCCAACACCACCTTGTCCCTTAGCTTCGCCTCACCTCCCTGAGCAATATTGTCCACTAGCTCGACACCTGGATCTGCCTAGATTGTGAGTTATGCCTATGCCAAGATCACTGTCCAGTAACTCAGTTCATGTCCAGGTCACCGTAGTTCATCACCGGATTTGGCCACCCTCCGGCCACTTTCAGCCCTTGTGCCTGTTGAGCATATTGTTCCTGTTAGTAATGCCTACCTCCCAGACAAAGTGGTGCATCAATTGGAGCCCTGGATCAAAAGTTAAGCCATGCCCTAGTTTCTGGCCATGTCCAGCACTATGTCAGTACATGTCAGCCACTGGCATTAGCTTTGTTTGACCCCTTCTGGTTGAGCAATTGAAATGCCACCTTGTCCTTTAGATTCCTGGAGTTGAGATCTACAACTTTCTCTACTGTCACTTCTCCAGAAAACCATCCTAAGACTAGTTTCCAGCTATGCCAAAGCCATGAACTGAATGTCGACCCTTCGACGTTCAATCCTTTTTAGCCGTTTCTTCGACCAGAGCCCTTGTGACCTTGCCCTAACTTTTTCCCCTGCATGCATGACTTATTTACTTAACACTTTCTATAGAAACTATTTTCAGTATGCTTATGTAGTATGTGTTTGTGTGTTAATTGATTGCCGCAGAGTCAGAAGCGGAAGGAACGGAAGAAGTCTTTGAAGAGCCGTCTGAGTTTTTAGACCCAACATTGCAAGGCAAGCCTCATTCCTTTGATCATGTCTCACCCAATATTTTCATATGAAATATATTCACTGTTTCTTACTATGCATGCTTAATTGAGATACAAGTTATGTTTGAATGACATGAGTAGATATTACCTAATGGATCATGAAACCCTCTTTGTTATTGAACCTTCGTGTATATATGCTCTTGTCACCCTAGGACTCATATATTGAATATCCACATCAAACTTGAAAATGGTCAAATGCATGAGAAGTTATAATGAAAACCGTTTTAACAAGAAAACTGATAAAAGGGATCAGTAGTGAGGATCGGATTGTATGGAGAGGGTGCGGTGCGCACCAGGGTATGTGAATGTTCCTCACTAGTGGTTCATAAGGACGAGAACCTTGTGCTGTGTCTCTATACGAATTGTAAACGTACCAACCACTTGCCTGGTATGGGACAGGCACAACTCAGTAGCTTTTTGGTATTAGCAGTTCCCTGCATGGTTTGACGATCTGGTTTCTCGCGTGGAAACTGGAAGGCCAAGGTTCGGCCATGAGTGATGTGAGTCAGAAAAATGATGAGAGAAAAAGGCGTAAATGAAGGAAGGCGCCCTAGACCTGATTAAGCCGTGAGCGGCTGTAATCTTAAATGGTCGTATGTCTCGCGTGGACATAGACCAAGGCTATGTGTCCTGAGGGAACATAGACCAGAGAGGCTAGGAAGTAAGGCAGTGGGTAAGACCCACAACGGTACTTGAGACTTAATTGTCTATTTACCGGGCAGGGATACTGTTAATACTGAATTGTAAAGTGTTGTGTGATCTCGGCCTTGTCACATGTGTATAAGTCACATGGAGCTGATCCGACTTGAAAGCCGAGTGAACCAGTGGATTTAAAAAGAGGTACACCTTTGCAAAGCGTAAAAGAAGTGTCAGATACTCTGTACTCCCAGGTTCAGGAGTCTTTTCGTAGTGGATGTTATCCATGGGTTATAGCACAAGTAATGTTTTGGAATGTTTTCATAATGCGGTTAATAAAGTAGTGACTCATGGGAGACCACTACATCTAATGTTTTAATGAAAACCTGTTTAATGTTTAAAGTACTATTTTCATGACAAAGTACTGTTTACTGAACAAATAACTTGGAAATCTATATATCTCTATCCATATGAAACTAAAATCCCTGAATCATATGTTTTATCCTCATATAAGTACATTACTATAATCCCCGGAATGAGTGTTGCTGAGCACCCAGTGCTCACCCTTGCATTTTACTTCCAACTGTAGAAGAGGGATTCGAGGATCCCGATTCCTTCAGTTATGAGTTCCCGGCAGAAGATGGAAGTGCCCCGGACGAGCCCACATTCTAGAAGGATTGCGCACCAAGTCAAGTCAGATGTGGGAGGAGCCACTCCAACCTCGCTGCGGATGGAAGTCAAGCTTTTCGTCGTTGCTTTGTGTTTTATGCTGTGTGTTCGGTACTTAGATACCGACTCTGGTTCTGATAAACTTGTTATTTTCTTAGCAACTCTACTTAGTGCCATTTTCGGTGCTTTGGGTATGTAATATTGGCCAAGCTGGCCTGCTACCTGTTTAATGTTATTATTATGCTTGTCTGGTTTGGAGCTCATGTGTCATCCTGCTGTGTGTAACCTACCTGGGCGGTTACCAAGGTGATCCTCAAATGGGGGTCTCACAAAAAGGCGGTGCCCGGGACCGGCGCCGGAGGCCACGTCCTCGGGCAAATGGCGGCGCCTAGGACCAGCACCGGAGGCCACGTCCCCGGAGGCCAGGTCCCGGGAGCCAAATGGCGGCGCCCGGGACCGTCCCCAGAGGCCAGGTCCCGGGGGCCAAGAGGCGGCGCCAGGGGCAGGCACCGGAGGCCACGTCCCCGGGCAAATGGCGGCACCCGGGACCGCCACCGGAGGCCAGGTCCCGGGAGCCAAAAGGAGGCGCCCGGGGTAGGCACCGGAGGCCACGTCCCCGGGCAAATGGCGGCGCCCGGGACCAGCACCGGAGACCAGGTCCCCGAAGCCAAAAGGCGGCACCCGGGGCAGGCATCGAAGCCCACGTCCCCGGGCAAATTGCGGAACCCGGGACCGGCACCGGAGGCCAGGTCAAGGGAGCCAAATGGCGTCGCCCGGAGCAGGCACCGGAGGCCACGTCGCGAGAGCCAAAAGGCGGCGCCCGGGGTAGGCACCGGAGGCCACGTCCCCGGGCAACTGGCGGCGCCCGGGACAGGCACCTGAGGCCAGGTCCCGGGAGCCAAATGGCGGCACCCGGGGCAGGGACCGGAGGCGACGTCCCCGGGTGAATGGCGGCGCCTGGGACCGGTACCGGAGGCCAGGTCCCCGGCAAATGTGACGCAACTTACCTGGACTTAGTCTCGCGGAGATTTCCCCCAACAAAACACCTGATTATGTCCTCTATTCTTGTAAACCTGCTTCTTGGATTTAGTGAGACATGTTAATGAAATTAGTACAAGCCAAATCCGACTATTTTGCTAGATTTACAATCCAGTCCTGAAACAAAGATTCGGAAATTGCGTTTCAGTCCTACCCTTTTTTCAAAGCCCCTGACGACCAGAGCCCCAGCTCCTTTTCGAACAGGACCCCGGCCACCCGCCTTTGACAAGTGGCGCCGCCGCGATCTTCACCGTCGGCCAACATCCACCTCCACCAATGCTCGTGTACAACGTGTCCGCGCATGGTGCTCACGTCGCGCCACAACCAGTCACCGTGGCAACAACCGACGACCAGCAAGGTAGCGCCATCTTGTTCCGCGCGCGCGTGCCTGTAGCCATCAGAACATTTCCGCCACACTGTCGACATGCCGAGGCTAGCCATCACTTCACCTCTGCGCCAGCCTGAGCTTGCGTGATTCCCTTCTCCCTGGCAAAGCCATGGCAGCCGCTGCAGCCGTCCCATCGCCGCAGCATGCCGTCTCGATCATCGCCACCGTCATCGGTCAATTTGGTATCTAACTCGATTTGCTTCAAGTATCGAGGGCTCCAGCCTACTGCCTATTTAAACACCCCCCCCCCCGAGCTTCTTGACACCACCAGAAATCAGCTAATTCCCAGTTCCTCTCTCGCTTCTTCTTCATCTCCGACGAGCCGTCAAGGAGGAGCACGGTGCCAGCTCAATTAGCTGCATTGATCTCCAAACCGACTTCCCCAGTGAGTACCTACTACCCATCTCTCTGTTCAGTAGCATTCAATTGACCTCCGGTGGACCCAAACACCGGTGATTGCCATAGAACTCTTTTGCCCTGTTCCGGCAATGTAGCTCGATTTCGTCCAATTAGCCCTTCTGTTAGTAGAGTTCACTGATCATTAGAGTATTCTTAGCAAGCCTGTTCAAACCAAATTTGAATTTGGCTAATGATTGTAGTGCTTCATTTCTTTGCACGCCGCCGTGAATGCCTCACATCGGTGGCACACCTTGCCGAGTCCCCAACAAAATTGACTACACCAATTCGTTCCTTGTATCCTGTAGATGGTGTAGCCCAGGCCATTTTACCAGCATTGCTGTGTATTGCCAGTATCACTTCTCACCGTCGTCTTCAAGTCCAGTGTCGACGCCGGCGATCCTCCAAACTCAATTGCTACCCAAATCCTCGCTCCAGCATGATCAGTGACACGCAGGTAGCAAAAGCCCTCGATTAATTTCGTGATTCATCAAGCCCTGTACCCTGTCACCGTAGCCCATTTTTTGTTCCAGCAGCCGATGACTTCGACCTCGGCGTTCGCTGTCGTCTCGCAGCCGTTGCTCAATTAGCTTCGCCAGCTGCCTCACCTTGACCTCGCCTGCCCATTTTATAAAGATGGTGAATCCACGCATGCGTGGTTTGTCCAGATGCGCTCAACCTAGAAACCAGCAGTGCACTGGCATTCAAATTCTTTGTGCCAGGGACTTAACTACAAAGTTCCCTGAACTTCTGGACTTTTCTTCAAAAATTAATTTGTCAGCCAGCCCCCTCACTGTGTTTGGCACCTGATGCCCAAGTTTGATCATATCTCAACTTTTCGAGAACCCCAGATTAACCCAATGCCACTCACTGACGTTGTTAGGCCGCCAGCCGAATATCGACCAACAGACTTTCACTATGTTCGAACCAATCCTTGTGCCCTTAGCCTAACCCCAAGTGTCTTTTTCCCTCTCAAGATATTTCTCGACCAGATCATCTTGCCTGCATGCATGTCTATATACTATATACAAGTATTTTCTGTATGCTTATGTAGTGCGATCTGTTGAATTGTTTCGTTGTTTGTGTGTGAGAATAGAGCAAGAAGCAGAAGAAGCAGCAGAAGTCTTCGAAGATCGCCTAGAGCAGTCGGACCCCGCGTTGCAAGGCAAGTCTCTACCATTGATCATGTCTCTCCCAGTATTTTGAGAAAACTAGGTTAACTTCTGTTTTAAAGTATATGCATGCTCTATGTTCATATTAAGTGCGATGTTGAGAGAATATGAATATATATGACCTAATTCCTTGTAAAGCCCCTCATGTTCGTATATCTCATGCACCCTTGTCACCCTAGGATGTCATGCTTAGGCTATGCTTATGCTTAAAATTATGTCTTAAGTGCTAAATGGTCATGTATATGAAAAGTAAGCTTAAAATCTCTTTTGTGAAGGAAAATGTGATTAACATCGATAGTGAGGACGGTTTGAATGGTTGGTTGATACCGGCCTAGACCGTCTTGCAAGATAACAAGGACGGAGCAGTAAGGCGAGTAGTCTATATCGATATTTCCACAGGGACTAGAGAAGCGAAACATGAAGAGCTAAACTAAATCGAATGACAAAAGAAAATAAACTAGACGAAAGAAAGAGGGAGAAAATGTCAGAAGAATTACGAAGAGAGAAAGAGGTGGTCGCACCACGACTATCGATCGATGCTAAGTCTGTACGCATATCCGTGAGTGCAAGTGATGGAATTGTAATCATCTAGTAGTCTCGCGAGAGAAGGGTGAAAGCGACTAAGATGAATACGTCCATCAACGGTATCAATGAATGAGTGCGTAAAGAATTAACACAAATCACTCTTCGACTCCTTTCAACCACGGCCACAATAGAAAAGAAACCAGAGAAACAACCCCACAATCAGCACTCACAAAGACCCAAGGTCTTAGATATTGATGTCAGTGCCAAAATATATACTAAGATACTAAAGGCACAGAAGGCAAAAGCAGCAACTAAACAGTAGAAATTTGCAACTAACCTACACTGGAATGACATAGATAAGGAACTGCATAACAATAAGCTTGACTTACCAGAGACAGATTTCGACAATAACAATCAGTTGGAGGCAAAGAATTAAACATATATCATTCAGAAATTAGTGCAATCAGGGTGTTGATCAATACAAGTCATTACACTAGACTCAGAACTAAGGCATTCAAAACAATGCAATCAATCACAAGGTAGAAATTAATTCAACAATGTTTCAATTTATCAATCTACAGGAACCATTCATCTTCAAAGCTAGCACTTGATCCTGAAAAGGAGTTTCAATCCCAGAATTGCATTAACAAGATCACAGAGCCCAGTTCATTAGTACTCTCGCAAATCAACACAAGTTAACACTAAATTGCAAGTAATGGCTGAGAGCCCAGGTGTATTCGGAAGATACAGCCAGTTATGAAGGCTTAATATCATCTCTATGATACAATCATCTGTAGGATCAAGGATGCCGACTAGATGGGGGGGTGAATAGCAGGCTTTAAAAACTTCAAATTTAAAACAACTTTTGCAAAGAATGAACAAACGAATATATATATTGCAAAATAAAAGAGAGTAGAAGACAAAGACAAGATTTTTCCCGAGGTCTCAGAGACTCGCCCGGTCTCCCCTAATCCTCATTGAAGCACTCAAATGAATGAGTCTTGCTTCAATATCCACGAAGGATATTTCTCACTACTGGTTGCTCCTTGTCTACTCTGGAAAGGCGAGCACCGATGCCTTTTACAAGCACGCCGAGCCTCTCCAACAATCTCCGAACTGGAGAGGTCAACGGCTACACCACCAAACCGTCTAGGTGAGGGCGTTCACCAAGACTAATGAGCAGCAAGGTCTCTGCTAGACCTCCAACACGCACCGAGAAACTCTAAGTATGCAGATGATATGAACTGAAAACTCGGTGGACATCAGAAGCTCATGACTTGATCAACAAATCAAGATTTTAAACTCCAAAACAAATACTCAAGTGTATGTATGAGAAGAGGGCTGCTTGGTGTATAAGACAATTGCTCAAAGCCTCTATTTACAGCCTCAAGAATCAAAATAGCCGTTGTGCACGAGCAGTAAAATCAACATAGCAAACTGACAGTCAGTATGACAAACTGACAGTCAGTTTGGGTCACGACCAGAAAGAAGTAAAATCCAGAGTAAACTTAGCTAGCCGTTCGAGGTCGTATATGGAAATAAAATAATGTAAATTGATAGTCAGTGTGTCAAACTAACTGTCAGTTTCTACTTCAACGACTGACAAAAATCACAGATAAAACTTTGCTGGTCGTATAAGGAAACTGACATCACATACTGACTGTCAGTATCGACCACAAAATCGACCAGTTAAACCAGAAACTCAAAACAATCAGCTCAAGGTCGAAATGCAAACTGACAGTCAATTTGTCATACTGACAGTCAATTTAGGTCTAAAATTTTGGCTCAAAAAATACCTTCTCTGGACAATTGTCAGCAAACAAAACTGACAATTCAAACTGACAGTCAGCATAGCAAACTGATAGTCATCATGGATAAAACTAGATATAACGTTTGATCCAGAAATCCGATTCAAGTGTTTGATATCTAGTTTGAAACATAATTTAAAGTGATATATTTTTGTCAACAGAAGAAAAAGCCAGATCTACTTAGATCTTTCTAGAAAATTCAAAAACTCTTCTGTTGTCAAAAGCTTATCTGAAAAACAAATCTTTTCAAAACAAATCAAACCGAAAAGAATGCAATGTAGTGATCTAAGAGTTTCTCGGTTTATGTTGGAAATGTAGAGAGGACTTGCAACCCTTCTGTATAGTACGGTTAAAACTAAGAAATAATTTTCTAAACCGATCAACCTCTAAACACCGAGATCGGTAAAAATAAATACACATTTTACCTTAAGTCTTTTGTAGCTTCATTCTTGGTGGCCTTGCGCTTGCGACCATAGCTCGCGATCTTGAACTTGCAACCTCGGAAGACACTGCAACCTTGTGCTTTTGACCTCGGCTCGCAACCTTGTGCTTGCGACTTGCAGATCCTCCAGATAGCTTAGATCTCTGCGGCTTTCTATATGCCGACCTTGTGCTTGCGACTTTGGCAATACTGCGACCTTAGGCGAAATAGCTCTTAGGTCTCTGCATACATATAACTAAAAGACATTATTAGATCAAAAATACTTATTGTCATCAATATTCAAAATCCACAATAATAGGGGCCTAGATGCAACAATCTCCCCCTTTTTGATGATTGATGATGACAAGTGTTTAAATGAATAAAATCAAATGACTCCCCTAAGTACATGCATAATTAACAGAAATTGAGGAACTCCCCCTAAATGCATGCATATATAAATATCCATATGAGTCATTTGAGATTTGAGAGTGAATCTATACTGATGAATCTATAATGATAGATCACGAGATATCTCAAGAATCTTTCTCCCCAATCTCTCCCCCAAGCATAAACAATGTCTTTAATAAAGCAAGAATCTCAAGTGCCCCTTTATCATCAAGTACAAAAAGGCGGGAGGATAGGAAAAAACAGACATTTATCTTAGATCAACTAGCATTTGATATATCAATAATATTCAATTTATTTATTAGAAAGAAAAATATAGTTTCATGTAGGGTTTGGTTAAAATATCTGCTAATTGCATATCAGTTCTGATGTAACTCACATCTATATCCCCTTTTGCCACAAGATCTCTTATAAAATGGTGCCGTATTTCAATATGCTTAATTCTAAAGTGTTGAACAGGATTATTAGCAATTTTAATAGCACTTTCATTATAACACAAGAGTGGCACTTTTTCAAATTTAATTCCATAATCCAGAAATGTCTGCTTCATCCACAAAATTTGAGCACAACAACTTCATGCAGACACATATTCCTCCTCAGCGGTGGAGAGAGCTACAGAATTTTGCTTTTTAGATGACCACGAGAATAATGATCTCCCCAATAATTGACAACTTCCAAATTTGCTTTTTTTATCAATCTTACAACCAGAACAATCTGAATCCGAATAACCAATTAATTCAAAGTTTGCATTTTTCAGATACCAAAGGCCTAAATTCGGGTAGCATTTCAAGTATCTAAGGATTCTTTTAATAGCAATCAAATGACATTCCTTAGGCGCTGATTGAAATCTAGCACATAAGCAAATACTAAACATAATATCAGGCCTAGATGCAGTTAGATATAACAAGCTGTGAGACCCCCATTTGAGGATCACCTTGGTAACCGCCCAGGTAAGTTACACACAGCAGGATGACACATGAGCTCCAAACCACACAAGCATAGTAATAACATGAAACAAGTAGCAGGCCAGCATGGCCAATATTACATAGCCAAAGCACCAAAAATGGCGCTAAGTAGAGTTGCTAAGAAAATAACTAGTTTGTCAGAACCAGAATCGGCATCCAAGTACCGAACACACAACATAAAACACAAAGCGACGACGAACAGCTTGACTTCCATCTGCAGCGGGGTTGGAGTGGCTCCTCCCACATCTGACTTGACTTGGTGCGCAATCCTTCTAGAAAGTGGGCTCGTTCGGGGCACTTCCATCTTCCGTTGGGAACTCATAACTGAAGGAATCGGGATCCTCGAATCCCTCTTCTACAGTGGGATATAAATGCAAGGGTGAGCACTTGGTGCTCAGCAACACTCATTCCAGGGATTATTGTAATTGTACTTATATGAGAGTGAAACATATGATTCAGGGGTTTTAGTTTCATATGGATAGAGATATATAAATTTCCAAGTCATTTGTATAGTAAAACAGTACTTTATCATGAAAATGACACTTTAAACATTAAACAGGTTTTCAATAAAACATTAGATGTAGTGGTCTCCCATGAGACACTACTTTGTTAACCGCATTATGAAAACATTCCAAAACATTACTTGTGCTATAACCCATGGATAACATCCACTACGAAAAGACTCCTGAACCTGGGAGTACAGAGTATCTGATACTTCTTTTATACTTTGCAAAGGTGTACCTCTTTTTAAATCCACTGGTTCACTCGGCTTTCAAGTCGGATCAGCTCCATGTGACTTATACACATGTGACAAGGCCGAGATCACACAACGCTTTTACAGTTCAGTATTAACAGTATCCCTGCCCGGTAAATAGACAATTAAGTCTCAAGTACCGTTGTGGGTCCTCCCCACTGCCTTACTTCCTAGCCTCTGGCTTATGTTCCCGCAAGACACATAGCCTTGGTCTGTGTCCACGCAAGACATATGACCGTTCAAGATTACAACCGCGCACGGCTTAATTTGAGGCGTAGGGCGTCTTCTTTCTTTCCACCTTTACCTCTCATTATTTTTCTGAACTCACATCACTCATGGCCGAACTGCGGCCCACCAGTTTCCACGCGAGAAACCAGACCGACAAACCATGCAGGGAACTGCTAATACCAAAAAGCTACTAAGTTGTGCCTGTCCCATACCAGGCAAATGGTTGGTACGTTTACAATTCGCATAGAGACACAGCACAAGGTTCTAGTCCTTATGAACCAATAGTGAGGAACATTCACATTCCCTGGTGCGCACCGCACCCTCTCCATACAATCCAATCCTCACTACTGATCCCTTTTATCAGTTTTCTTGACAAAACGGTTTTCATTATAACTTCTCATGTATTTGACCATTTCACGTTTAATGTGGATATTCAGTATATGAATCCTAGGGTGACAAAAGCATATATATGAAGGTTCAATAACAAAAGGGGTTTCATGATCCATTAGGTAATATCTACTCATGTCATTCAAACATAACTTGTATTTCAAATAAGCATGCATAGTAAGAAACAGTGAATATATTTCATATGAAAATATTGGGTGAGACATGATCAAAGGAATGAGGCTTGTCTTGCAATGTGGGGTCTAAGTACTCAGACGGATCTTCAAAGACTTCTTCCGCTCCTTCAGCTTCTGACTCTGCGGCAATCAATCAACACACAAACACAAACCATAAGCATACAGAAAATAGTTTCTATAGAAATTATTAAGTAAATAAGTCATGTATGCAGGGGAAAAGGTTAGGGCAAGGTCACAAGGGCTCTGGTCAAAGAAACAGCTAAAAAGGATTGAACGTCGAAGGGTCAACATTCAGTTCATGGCTTTGGCATAGCTTCAAACTAGTCTTAGGATGGTTTTCTGGAGAAGTGATAGTAGAGAAAGTTGTAGAACACAACTCCAGGAACCTAGGGGACAAAGTGACCTTTCCATGGCTCAACCAGAAGGGGTCAAACAAGGCTAATGCCAGTGGCTGACATGCACTGACATAGTGCTGGACATGGCCAGAAACTAGGGCATGGCTTAACTTTTGATCCAGGGCTCCAATTGATGCACCACTTTGTCTGGGAGGTAGGCATTACTAACAGGAACAATATACTCAACAGGCACAAGGGCTGGAAATGGCCGGAGGGTGGCCAAATCCGGCGATGAACTACGGTGGCCTGGACATGAACTGAGCTACTGGACAGTGATCTTGGCATAGGCATAACTCACAATCTAGGCAGATCCAGGTGTCGAGCTAGTGGAAGAAATTACTCAGGGAGGTGAGATGAAGCTAAGGGACAAGGTTTCAGGGGCTAGATCGGCCGGGAAATAATTCCGGCGACCGGCGCTGGAGAAGACGACACTGGACAAAGGGGGTTTTCGTTACAGGGCGAAAGAGCTCAATTCCAAGCTTGGGGATGATCTCTAGGGTACAGCAAAGCTACTGGAGGGGTCAATTTGACCGGATGATCGCCAGCGTGGCCTGGCGACGAGAGCCAGTTTACTGGTGGCGCACGATTTGGGGAGAGCTATGATCTTAGCTCGATTTTGAAAACCAGATTGGTAGGCTTGATAAAAAGAGTATGATGATCAATTTCTTCTACTGGTACTAAGGCTAATTTGGACTAAATCAGGTAGCATTGCAGGAACAGGGGTTTTGAGCTTTTCCGGTGATCACCGGCGTTAAGGTTCGCCGGGGTGCAATTGGGTGCTATGACACGAACAGGGGAAAGAGGGGAACTCACTGGTGGCTTTGGTTTGAAGAAAGGTGCAGTGAATTGGGCTGGCACCGTGAGCTCCAGAGGTTGCTCGCCGGAGAAGAAAGCAAACTCGACGGCGGTGAGAAATTAACTGGGAATTTGGCTAAGTCTTGGGGTTGTGCTTCTTCACAGCACTGAGGGGGTTTAAATAGGCACGGGGACGGAGCTTGCGAGGGATTACGCGACAGTGGTTGCTTGCGCCGGGGAGAAGTTTGTCGGGCGCAGGCGCAACGACGGCGACGGCGATGCGATCGCGCTCAGGCGGTGCTGCAGCTTTGCCAGTTGCATTGGAACTTCACCTGGAACGGCGCAGATGCGGAGGCAACAGCAAGGCTCCGGCAATGACACGTAATGCCATGCAAATGCCACGGCAACGAGAGTGCGCGCGCGAAACGCTACGGGAGCGCGGCCGTTTATCCGCTGGGCAAGGCGATGCTACGGCGCTGGCACGTGCGCAGGAGGTGGCTCGGTTGTTCACAACACAGGCGACAAGAGGCGGTGGCCGGCGGCGAACAAACACGGCGAGAACACGGCGCGGCAACGGTGGCTCGTGCACTGGTCGTGGCAACGACCAGGGGCTGGTCGAAAGGGCCTAAAAAGAAGTTTGGGCCGATTTGCAATTTCTGAAACTTGCTCCAGGGACTGTTCTGTGACGAAAACTTGAATAGGAAAAAGGACTTGACTGCAATTCTGGAGATCTAAGAGTCCGATCTGAAATCTGATTTCGCAGCTAAGTTGCAAAAGATTATTAGAACTTATCTGGCCAAGGTTTGGTAAGATCAGGAAAGATCTGAAGAGTTTCGACACAATTGGGGAAACGGTTTAGGGTAAAATAGGGTAATTAGGGTTTTAAAATGGCAAGGCTTGAAACTCAGTTTTAGGGTGAGATTTTAGAGATGGTCCCGAAGGGAAAAATGTTCTGAACAATATTTAGAAGGGAATGGCTGAAGCAGTTTAGGGTTTGGGGTCCAGATGTGGATTTTGGCTATTTTAGGGTTTGGCAAAAACGGGGGTGTTACACAAGCTACCACTCATAGACCTATAAAGTTTAGGATCGACTGATTTTTCATTGTTGTCCATATCCAGATGTCCATTTGTGGCCATGGGTGTTTTGATTGCTTTAGCATCTTCCATCCCAAAGCGCTTGAGCAAGTCCTTCACGTACTTCATTTGACTCATGAACATTCTGTTCTTGAGTTGCTTGATTTGAAGTCCAAGGAAGAAGCTTAGCTCGCCGATCATTGACATCTCGAATTCCCTAGACATCATTTCTTCAAACTCATGACAGAAATGTTCATTAGTAGATCCAAAAATAATATCATCGACATATATCTTACATATGAACAGATCTTTTTCAATCATTTTTGTAAAAAGAGTTGTATCAACTTCCCAATTTTAAAACCTTTTGATAAAAGAAAGTCTCTAAGTCGTTCATACCAAGCTCGAGGAGCTTGCTTGAGACCATAGAGAGCTTTAGACAGTTTAAACACATGGATTGGAAATTTAGAATCTTCAAAACGAGGAGGTTGTTCAACAAAGACTAGTTCAGATATCTCACCATTTAAAAAGGCACTTTTTACATCCATTTGAAATAATTTAATATTAAAGCTAGATGCATAAGCAAGAAGTATCCGAATAGCTTCAAGTCTTGCCACAGGTGCAAAGGTTTCACCAAAGTCTAATCCCTCGACTTGAGAAAAACCTTGTGCAACAAGACGAGTTTTGTTTCTAATTACTACACCATTTTCATCTTGCTTATTTTTGAAAACCCATTTTGTTCCAATTACATTTTGTTCTAATTACATTATGATCCTTGGGTCTTTCTACTAAAGTCCAAACTTCACTTTTAGAAAAATTATTAAGTTCCTCATGCATAGCATTAACCCAATCAGGATCACTAAGGGCTTCATTTACAAATTTAGTTTCTAGAGATGATACAAAAGAGTGATGTTCACAAAATGAAGCAATACGAGAGCGAGTTTGAACACCCTTACTGACATCACCCAGTATTTGATCTAAAGGGTGATCCTTGCTGATCGTTTGATGTTGCCTTCGTGCTTCATCTTGTGCTGCTTCTTCTTGATCTTGTTCTAGTGGATCAATATGAGATGATGATGCATGTTGATCATCATTCGCAATATTGTCATCATCTTATTGATCATCTTCTCTTGTCATCATCTTCTCGATCATCTTCTCTTGGTTTGATGTCTTCGATGGTAATGTTCTTCACAGCTTCTTGAAGATCTTCACCTGAAACTTCACAAGAGACTTGCTCCTTTTGCGAGCCATTAGATTCATCAAATTCAATGTCGCAAGATTCTTCAATACAACCAATATTCTTATTAAAAAAATGACAAGTTTTGCTAGTGGTAGAGTATCCAACTAGAAAGCCTTCATCTACTCTTCTTTGAAATTTATCACCAAAGTTTCTTTTTCTAAGGATGTAACATTTACATCCAAAAACTCGAAAATAAGAAATATTTGGCTTACGCCCAATAAGAAGCTCATAGGGAGTTAAATTCAGAAGAGGATGCAAATAAAGTCGATTAATAGAATAGCAAGCAGTATGCATGGCTTCAGCCCAAAAGCGAGTAGGAGTGTCATACTCACTTAGCATTGTTCTTGCCATTTCTAATAATGTTCGATTTTTCCTTTCTACAACTCCATTTTGCTGTGGAGTGTAAAAAGTAGAAAATTCGTGTTTAATACCTAGCGAGTCACAAAAATCAACCAAGGTTGAATTAACAAATTCTCCACCATGATCACTATGAATTTTCTAGATGGAAAGTTCGAATTCAGTGGAAACACATTTTGCAAAACTTTTGAAAACATTGGGGGTTTCAGATTTTTGAGAAATAAAGAAAACCCAAGTATAACGAGTAAAATCATCATAAATAACAAAGCCAAAGTTGTTACCCCCGATACTTTGGAACTCATAAGGTCCAAATAAATCCATATGCAGCAGTTCCAAAGGTTTGCAAGTTGAAAGAACACACTTAATTGGATGTGAAGTAGCTACTTGCTTGCCAGCTTGACAAGCGCTACAGGGTTTATCCTTTCCAAAATTCACATCATTTATGCCAAACAACCAAATCACGTTTTAAAATATTTTTCAGTTGATGCATTCCAACATGTGCGAGTCTCCTATGCCATAACCAACCTTTTGAGGTTTGAGAGACAAGATATGTTGAGAGAGATGCATCTTTAGAGTGAAAATCAACCAGATAAAGATTTCTAAAACAAAAGCCTTTGAAGATCAAAGAATTGTCCTTCAAGCTTTCAACTAAAACTTCTTTAGGATAAAATGTGCAACGAAATCCAAAATCGCAAATTTGTGCAACGGAAAGAAAATTAAAATTCAAATATTCAACAAGTAAGACATTCGAGATAGAAAGATCATTGGATATTGCTATTTTACCCAAGCCTACCACATTTCCTTGACGATTGTCACCAAAGGTGATCTTTTGATTTTTGCTCGAGTTGTCTTCCAATGAGGTGAACAACTTCTTGTTACCAGTCATATGCTCAGCGCATCCACAGTCTAGCACCCAATGTTTTCCACTGGTCTTGTAATTCACCTTCAAAACAAAAGAATCAAGTCTTTCTTAGGTACCCAAACCCTTTTGGGTCCTTCGATGTTAGCAATCAAAGCATTGGGCACCCAGATTGATTTCTTCTTTTTATTTAGCACGGGTGCCCCAACAAACTTTGCTATAGATATCCTTTCTTTGACCTTCGAAGCATGTAGCAAGTATCAAAATAGTTTGAAGTCATTAAAGGACAAGCTTCATGCGAATGACCAGTTTAATGGCATTTATAAGAAAATGTGTTGCATACTTTTACAAAAATGCTTTTTCTATTTGGTTTCTTTGGAAAGTATCCAAGACCTTCTTTTCTAAATGAGCATTTTTGTTTACTAAGACTAAGATCAAGTGATACTTTACCTTGGTAGAAATTTTCTAACCCTTTTCCATGTTTTTCAATTTGTGCTTTAAGTTCGTCATTGTTGGGGGAAAATACTAGCAATGCCAGAAGCATCACCCAAGGACGGGAGGAGGATCCCCCTCATTCCCGGATCCCTTTTCCGGGCTAGGGGAAGGCCTCTCCCGGAGTCCCTTCTCCGGGCTAGGGGGAGACCTCTCCCGGAGTTCCTTCTCCGGGCTAGGGAGACCTCTCCCGGAGTTCCTTCTCCGGGCTAGGGAGAGACCGCCCGGAGCCCCTTCTCCGGTCCAGGGGAGACTTCCCCCGGAGCGCCTTATCCGGGCTCGGGGGGGACTTCCCCCGGAGCACCTTCTCCCGTCCGGGGGAGACTTCCCCAGAGCACCTTCTCCGGGCTAGGGGGAGACCTCTCCTGGATTTCCCTCCCCGGGCTCGGGGGAGACTTCCCCCGGCGCGCTTTCTCCAGGCTCGGGGGAGACGTCCCCCAAAGATCCTTCTCCGGTCCGGGGGGAGCCTCCCCCGGAGCCCCTACTCCGGGCTAGGGGGAGACCTCTCTCGGATTTCCCTCTCCGGGCTTGGGGGAGACTTCCCCCGGCGCTCCTTCTCCGGTCCGGGGGGAGCCCTCCCCCGGAGCCCGTTCTCCGGGCTAGGGGGAGACCTCTCCCGGATTTCCCTCTCCGGGCTCGGGGGAGACTTCCCCCGGCGCGCTTTCTCCTGGCTCGGGGGAGACGTCCCCCGGAGATCCTTCTCCGGTCTGGGGGGAGCCCTCCCCCGGAGCTCCTTTTCCGGGAGGCACTGTTTTCGAGGGCCGCCACTTGTCCAAGATCGGTGCCCTGGACTTTGCCGAAAGACTATCCTACCCTCCATCTGACGGTTGTAGCAGGGGTAGTTTAGTAATTTGCGTCTTTTGGGGTCTATATATACCCTTGTAACCCTCTCTTGTAACCTAAGACATTCATTTGATTCCAATCATAAAAACAAATAGGCGTGCTCTGGAACCCTCTCCCCAGGAGAGATCCCCCTAGCCGACACGTGTCGGGAGCACGTCGATAGGACTGGGGCCTCCACTGAGGCCTGAACCTGTATAAACCCTTGTCAATCTCGGAGATTGTCCAACGTGGGGTGACCCGTCACACGGTTAGCTCGCGTAGAAGAACACGTGTTGCGCACGTCATCAAATTAACCTGCCGGGGTATTTTTTATACCACGACAATTATTTTCATTTACAATTGTTTAATTTGAGGGACATGAAATATCAAGAGAACTAGTAGGAAGAGTATCATCCAGATCATATGAAGTGGCTACATCTACCTTAGATGGAGCATTAGTAATATCTTTAATGAGCAGACTTTCATATGACTCTTTTAATTCTAAATATTGAGAGCGTAAAGAAGAATGCTTTTCTTTAAGTGCTCTATACTTCTTTTTACTAATTCCAAAAACTTCATTTAGTTCAGTAATCATTTCAACTAGGTCATCATATGAAGGATCATTAGAATGTACCTTTTCATCACCTTTAGCCATAAGACAAAGGGATGAACTAGTCGAAATGTTTTTGAGAGCTAGTCCGGCTAGCTTCTTCGGGCAACCTCCTTCATCATCAGATTCAGAGTCGGAGCTCTCTCCTCCTGACATCCATTCTCCAAAGCAAGCTACTTTGGTTGCGCCATTGTTCTTCTTGAAGAACTTCTTCTTCTTGTCCCAAGTCTTGTTCTTGTTTGGACATCTCGAGGCTATATGTCCCTTTTTGTGACATTCGTAGCATATGATGTCATTGAAGTTCGATTGTTTTGGCCCCTTTGGTCGTGTGTCAATATTTACTCCTTTCTTGTGTAACCTGCGAAGAAGTTTTTGAGTGTTCTTTACCATAAGAGCTAGATCTTTGTCGGAGGAGCCATTGCTCGAGTCATTTTTGGAGCGGGCTTTGAAAGCCAATGCTTCTTCTTCATCTCCGAATGTTCGGTCGCTTCCTTCTTCTCTTTTCGATGCATCTCATGGGTGATGAGGTTCCCATAGAGATCCGTCGGTGTGGTGGTCGATAAATCGGAGTTTGTTAGTACCGTCACCAGAGGGTCAAAACTTTCTGGAAGAGCCCTGAGCATTTTTCTTACAATATCGATGTCAGTAAAAACCACTCCTAGCCCCTTGAGTTCATTTGCAATGTTATTCAACCAAGTAAACATGGAATCCACGGACTCGGTTGGCGACATTGTGAATGTCTCATATCGTTGCCTTACCATGAGCAACTTTGCCTCTTTGACTTTAGTGGTTCCCTCATATGTTTCTTCGAGGATGATCCATACCTTGTGAGCGGTGGTAAGATTGCTCACATGGTTTAATTCATTTAAAGACAAACAGGCAAAGAGAGAATATTTAGCATGGGCGTTTAAGTGTAGTTTTTTCCTGTCGTCATCAGAGTGACTAGCGGGATCATCTGGAGGAGTAAACCCAAGCTTAACAATGTCCCATACATCGCGCCCCATAGCCTCTAGAAATACCGACATGCGCACTTTCCAATAGGGATAGTTAGTCCCATCAAAGATAAGCGCACGATCGGTATGACTGAGATGAAATCCCTCATTTGACGTCAGTAAAGCCTATTAAATTGAGAGAACAAGCTCTGATACCATGTGTAGGATCAAGGATGCCGGCTAGGGGGGTGAATAGGAGGCTTTAAAAACTTCAAATTTAAAACAAATTTTGCAAAGAAGGAACAAAAGAATATATATATTGCAAAATAAAAGAGAGTAGAAGACAAACATAAGAGTTTTCCTAAGGTGTCGGAGACTCACCCAGTCTCCCCTAATCGTCCTTGAAGCACTCAAATGAATGAGTTTTTCCTTCAATATCCACGAAGGATATTTCTCACTAGTGGTTGCTCCGTGTCCACTCTGGAAAGGCGAGCACCGATGCCTTTTACAAACATGCCGAGCCACTCCAACAATCTCCGAACTGGAGAGGTCAACAGCCACGCCACCAAACCGTCTAGGTGAGGGCGTTCACCAAGAGTAATGAGCACCAAGGTCTCTGCTAGACCTCCAACAAGCACTGAGAAACTCTAAGTATGCAGATGATATGAACTAAAAACTCGGTGGATATCAAAAGCTCACAACTTGATCAACAGATCAAGATTTTAAACTCCAAAACAAATACTCAAGTATATGTATGAGAAGAGGGCTGCTTGGTGTATAAAACAATAGCTCAAAGTCTCTTTTTACAGCCTCAAGAATCAAAATAGCCGTTGGGCATGAGCTGTAAAATCAACAGTGCAAACTGACAGTCAATATGACAAATTGACAGTCAGTTTGGGTCACGACCAGAAAGAAATAAAATCCGGAGTAAACTCAGTTATCCATTTGAGGTTGTATATGGAAATAAAATAATGCAAACTGACAGTCAATGTATCAAACTGACAGTCAGTTTCTACTTCAACGGTTGACAAAAATCATGGATAAAACTTTGCTGGTCGTATAAGAAAACTGACATCACATACTGACAGTCAGTATCGACCACAAAATCGACCAGTTAAACTAAAAACTCAAAACAATCAGCTCAAGGTCAAAATGCAAACTGACATTCAGTTTAGGTCAAAAAATTTTGGCTCAAAAAACACCTTCTCTGGACAATTGTCAGCAAACAAAACTGATAATTCAAGCTGACAGTCAGCATGGATAAAAACACTATAACTTTTGATCCAGAAATCTGATTTAAGTGTTTGGTAGCTAGTTTGAAAGATAATTTAAAGGGCTATCTTTTTGTCTACATAACCAAAAGCCAGATCTGCATAAATATTTCTAGAAAATTCAAAAACTCTTCTGCTATCAAAAACTTATCTGAAAACCAAATCTTTTCAAAACTAATCCAACCGAAAAGAATGCAATGCAGTGATCTAAGAGTTTCTCGGTTTATGTTGGAAATGTAGAGAGGACTTGCGACCCCTCTTTATAGTATGGTTAAACTAAGAAATAATTTCCTATACCGATCAACCTCCAAACACCGAGATCGGTAAAAATAAATACGCATTTTACCTTAGGTCGTTTGTAGCTTCATTCTTGGCGACCTTGCACTTGCGACCATAGCTCGCGATCTTGGACTTGCAACCTTAGACGACACTGCGACCTTGTGCTTGCGACTTGCAGATCCTCCAGATAGCTTAGGTCTCTGCGGCTTTCTACTTGCTGACCTTGTGCTTGCGACTTTGGCAATACTGCGACCTTAGACGAAATACCTCTTAGGTCTCTGCATACATATAACTCAAAGACATGATTAGATCAAAAACACTTAATATCATCAATAATCAAAATCCACAATAATAGGGGCCTAGATGCAACATCATGCTCATTTCATACATTCAAGAGTTCATTTCCAGTGCATTGTTCTTCCAGATTAAGAAGCAGAGCAACAAAAACTTCATCCAATTTATGACATTCAATCAATACAAGAGATGAAGCAATGAGCTAGGGATGAGATTGTTAACCACTTTGATGGAATATTGGGGAAGACGCTGGCGATGTAGTAGATCGTTGAGGTGTGGTCAAGAAATTTCGAGGATGCTCGAGGTCACCGTTGGTGTTGAGGCCGTGACTGGGGAAGAAGTCAGTTGGCACTAGTACAGAAAAGCTTTCTTCTATCGTCAAAAACACACTTCTACTATCGTTTTTGTACTATTAGAGATAGACACGATAGAACAAGACTGGTCATTTTCTAACAGTAAATAACCATTAGGAGAAGTGCACTATTCTAATGGCATTTTCGGTGACTACTGGTAGAAAAACCATTCTAGTCTGACGGTTGTGAATGACTTTACCGATAGAAATACTTACACTCTTCTAACGGTTAAATGAGAGTGTACCGTGAGAAAAAAGGATAGTACTCTCACGGTTGTGTATGAGTTTACCGGCAGAAAAAGTTACACTGTTCTAACGGTTAAGTAACAGTGTACCGATAGAACAAAAGATAGTATTCTCACAGTTGTGAATGAGTTTACCGAAAGAAATACTTACACTCTTCTAACGGTGAATTAAGAGTTTACTGTGAGACAAAATCATAGTACTCCCACAATTGTGTACGAGTTTACCGATAGGAAAAGTTTCACTCTTCTAACGGTTAAGTAAGTTTATACTGATAGAAAAAATATTGTTGTTTTCTAACTCTGTTTGCTATTTAGCCGTTAGACGAGTACATTCACAATACAGTACATTCACATATACAGTACAGATGCAATACAGTATAGATTAGATACACAATACAGTACAGATGCAAAGAAGTGTACATTGACCTATACAATTTATTCACATACATACGAACCAATACAAATTACAATCCAATATAGACAAATCTATGCACAGAGTATCTATAAACAAATACTAACCAATAAGACTATATATAAACAATCCATGCACAGTGTACACGAAAAAGAGAAATTGACAACAAGTGAGTGAAAAGCTTGTCATGGCGGTTGGTTGTGCGCAACTTCCTCCATAACATATTGAGCCCAGATTTGTCGGAGATCTCTAATCTTTGCATTGTCGTATTGGTCTTTGGACATGGCGATCTGCAAGCATGTGTGAATATTGAGTAACTAACTTCCTAATTTCGAACGTGACACCCAATTTTCAAATTTGAGTTAGCTATCGATGCTTACCTAGGGGAATTAGGCATAGTTTGTCCACAATAGGTCGTACATGTAGCGCAGCACATAAAACCCGCATTCCCACCATTGCTGCTGCTGATGGCACTGAGATAATTGCATGTGCGAAGACATGTTAGCTATTGTTTCCGTAAAATAATTAAGCATAAACAAAAAGTCTCATGAGTACCTCATATTCTTTCCAAGCTATTAGGGAGCCCTACGGTGCGGTATGCCTCCCTCCAGCGGACACATATTTCTCAAAAGCCCTGCATTTCAGTTAGCATTGCCGGTTAATGTATTATCATTAGCAAGCGAGGTCAAAATTTAAATCAAACATGTTACTTACGCCTGCATATTCCCCTTGACCACATATTCGTTTGATAATCTGTCGCGCATCGAATCGAGGTAGTACACCTCGTTCCTCGATGGACAAATCACGATGAGGATCCAGTGGCCCCTACATTGTACGTAAAAGAGGACCGCTAGCTCAAATTATATCTCTGGTGTATCATACAAGATTGAGTTAAATTAGTACGAAATGCACTAACCTTTGGTGGTATGGCACCAGAATGAACTCCCTGTCCAGCTGCACCATCAGTGCCTTGGATATGTAGTGCTCAGCGTGCGCGGCGTCATGCTCTAGCATCGTGAGGCTTAATTTCTCTGGGTTGAGGAAACCCACCTTGTCAAACGCAGCCTCCAATGCTAGCATGTACATGCACGTGCATGCAAAGGACAACATTAGTATTGCACAGAAAGTTATTACATTTCAAATGAACTACAGCAATACACAGTTAGCAAACAGAGTTAGAAAACAGCAATATACAGGATCAGCAAACTCAGAGGACTCCAGTCCGTATGATGGACATATCGAGCTCCCGCCAGTTGTAGAGGTTGAACAGATCCTCGTGTGCCACGGATATGCTCCTGGGCTCATGGTGGAACTGCCCAGGCCTGTAGGGAACTAAGAAGTTCAGGTTGCGTCAAGCTCGGTGTAGGTACCACTCGTGGACGTCTCTGGTTGATCGATCCAATTTGCGCAAAGCTGCCTCCGACACGAGTGGGAACCTGTTCCTAAACCTCTCCAGCTGTCCCTTCCGCCCTTTGCCCTTGCCTTTTGCCGGGGACTGAACGCGTACCTTCGAAGGCAAGGGCGAGCTGATGGCGGCTTTCTTCTGAGGTGAAGGTGTGGATGTGCTGGCTGGGGTCGAGGCCGTCTTTGCTGTGTTCAGGTCAGCACGAGATCCCTCATGCCCCGAGTTGGGGGCGCAATACCCTTGTAGTACTCCGGCAGGCCACTTCAATTAATGAACACGTATGTTAGATTTTGCAAGTTGAGTGTACTGAGTAGGATGTAATCTAAAATGTGTAGGATTTACCTGCTGTATTAGAACACACTTCTTGGGCCATTGTATGTAGGAGCCCACTGCCTTAGCAAGTGTCTACATTTCCTTCATTGAGACTGGCAATGGAGAATCGTTGTAGCCTGGTATGGCCATGTCCACCTGTACCTTTGCGAATCCCAACCGCAGAGGTACGCAGTGGATCCGGACATCCTCCCTAGACGGATATACAAATCCGTGTGCAACCACTGCCTATCGGTCTCCTAGGTGAGTCAGTAGGCTACAGCTCTCCGGCTTCTACAAATTTGTAACAATTAAAATAGGTTAGCGAAACAACTCTAACAGAACGGGAGTGGCATCAACTTAAGTGCACAGCTGAAGGCTTGCAATCTCTCAAGTAGATGCACTGGATCCGCGAGGACCTTCGAAGAGCAACTGCTCATCCGACCCCATAGGGTACCGTCGCCCTGGTCTGCATCTACACTCTTGGCCAGCAATGCTTGTTTCAGCTGTGCAAACTCTTCCCTCATTTGTGCGACCTCAGACTGCACCTGAACTCGTATCTCCGCCCGTACCTCAGCCGTATCTTCTCGGAGCAGTCTGCTTCCTTCTCCTTCTAGGTGCAGGCCTTCTTCCTCGGTGGAGCCAGATCTGCGAAACCAGCCTTCCATAGCACAATGGCTCCCATGGTCCGTGTCCCCCCGGGATGCTCCTTATTTCCTAGAGCTCGGCTGAGGATGTTGTTCTCTCTCTGTGGGGTAAACAATCCCCCCATTGCCTCCTTCTCAAAAGAGATCTGTTACATTTAGAGCTACCTTTCGAGACAAATACAAATATACACTTGTGCGCACACAGTTTATGAGGTTAGCCAACTTACTATTCACTTTACAACCTCGCGTCCCTCTGGTTTGTGAACTCGACAGACCCCGTGGATGACACGGACCCTCTCCCCCTCCACCACCGCTTGCACCTCGCATCCCGGATCTTCGAGAGTGGCAACTCAGGGGAGTCGCTGACAGAATTTTGCTCGTCTTCCTTCCTCCACTGCTCCTCCTTCCCCGCATAGCCCCGGGATCCAAGTCGATGCGGGTGGTCGTTCCTCTTCTTGATCGCCTTATTATTCTCGCTAAGGGCCTTGAACTCGTCGGTCCCCTTCTGCTTGGTGAATTCCTCCCATACCTCCTCCAATATGAAGGGGTACTTCTCGCAAGGAGATTTGCCTGTAGCGAGGAAGGTACTGAGAAGCCAGCACTTAAAGGTTTTCCATGTTCTGTTCATGTCCTTCAAGCAGGCCGTCCTAGGTTTATTGTTGAGGATGTTCCACTTAGCCTGTTTTCAAACAATGCATACAATTAATCACGAGTTAGTTAAACTTTAGGATAAGCAAAGAGAACGTGATTACGAAAGAGTTCAGTGATTTCAGTTAATTTAACCTTCACTTCCGCTCACAACCTATCCCTCTCGTCCGCCGTCACATCCTTCCAGCTTTGGATGGTGATCTTCACCCTTTCTTTCGCCAACAGCCCAACGTAGGCCGCGTACTTCCCATCATTCTTTCCGATCGGCCTCCCAAATTGGTGGAACTCACAATAAAGGTCGGTGCGTTTGGCCAAATGGCCCAACATCATCACGCCTCACCCCACCATCTTGCACTGGGATGAACCACTACTATCATCCGATGAAGATGACGACATGTCTTTCCCTACAAAACCACTAACAAACCATCAAAACTTTAATGGAAACACAAACCAAATCATTTTACAAAGCAAAAGGACCTATTTTAAATATTTGTTCTATCGGTAAACACAGCAACTACTGATAGAAGATAAGATTCTATTTCTGAGCATTTTCATCTACACATTTTCATAGGAAGAAGGCAACATATGGCAATTAATTCTTCTTGGAGTTTCATAACTCAGTTAAGGATTCGATACTAATTAGGGTTGCTAAATAGATGTCCGAAGAACATATTACTAAAAGGCATGCAAAAATTGTTGAAGTGTTCAGTAATTTTTTCTATCGGTAAATACATGAGCTACCGATAGAATATAACAATGTTTTCTATCGGCAAATATATGAGATACCGATAGAAGATGTTTATAAACACCAACAACATATAAAGTACATTATATGGCAATTGGATATAATTGATCACACATACAGCAGTATAGATAATTTCAAATCTCAAAATAGGTTCATTTGGCAATTAATAATTCTTGGAGTTCCATAACTCAGTTGAGGATTAATTGGAGACTAATTCTTCTTGGTTTCAATGAGAGTGTAAAAAACTGATCAAAGTATTCTCTCTATGTGACATTGCATGGTTCATGTTCTTCCAAATCCTAAGTTTTAATACATGTTGAACTTTTATGACAAAATGAACACACGTAGAAAACATGGTACTGATTGTTTCTTGGCCTATGTAATATAGCAGGCTAGATTGACATAGAAATTTTTCTATCGGTAAAGACATGAGCTACTGATAGAATATAACAATTTTTCTATTGGCAAATGCAGGAGATACCGATAGAAGATGCTTAAAAACACCTCCAACATATAAAGTACATTACATGGCAATTGGATACAATTGATCACACATACAGCAGTATAGATAATTTCAAATCTCAAAATAGGTTAATTACAGCACTGGAACGTATTATGTCAACCCTAGTTTAAATCAACAATGCCTGTGAAATTTACAAAATACTACACAATAGGGAACCCTAGTTTAATTCCAAAACATGAGCAGAGGAAAATAGTGAATTAAAAAACCATAGTGTAAAAAACACTAAGATCAAATAAGGAAGACGCTGGAAAAAGAATGACGAATTAGGGTATTTTACGGCGATCAGTTGTGGTGATGGAGAGGCGGTGTAGAACGCAGAGGCGGCTGGTGAAGGACGAAAATAAGGACCGACGGCAGTGGCGAACCGGGATCCAGGTGGCGATCGTCGTGCAGCAGTGAGGAAGTGGTCACCGGCGAGGGTTGGGGTTTTCACGCTCGAAGAGACACAGTGCTATAAGTTGGAACGGTTTGACTGGAGGGAAACTCTGGGTGATGTTTAATAAAGTAGTGAGGGCCTTTTCTTCTAATGGTACAACAAAATAATACCGACAGAACATGTACGTGCACTTTTCTCACGGTAGTTTGAGAAAATTCCGTCAGAGTGGCCAACTTTGTCTAACGGTACTAACACAAAATACCGTTAGAACAAGTAAATTTTTTCAGAGCTTAATTTTTGAAGTGGGCAACACATTGGAAAATGATGTTTTAGGCCTCTTGAAGAATCAAGAGGCTGCAATGGGAGTTTGGCAAGAAAATTTGTAGGGAAGAATTAAGTTCTTACAATATAAAAGTACTGTACATGTTAGAACTCATGCTGTGGAGTAAAATTGAGATATATTAATGTTGTGAACTAGCTTATCATTAAGTTCTAAAGAAAAATGTATTGCCTGATGTATTAATGATAAGTTTCTCACCTTGATGCACAACTTGTGGGATGTTTGCCTGGCATTTTTCCTTCAAATAGAAAATAGTAAGAAATGGTTCTCAACCCATAATCCTTCTTCGTGGTCATCTCGTAGATACGTTGTTTTGTTGATATCTTCAGTAGGGATAGATTGAATGTCCCCTAAAAATGGAGGTATTTCGTAGAACTGGTTATACTCCTCTTCGTCGACAACGTCTTCGACCCCAACAATACGTCTCTTGCTGTGGAGGACAACATGCAAGTTTGGATTGGCCGGGTCAACGATGTAGAATACCTGTGTGGCTTGCTTTGCAAGTATGAATGGATCGTCTTGGTGTCCGACTCTACCAAGATCGACGAGAGTAAACCCGTAACTGTCAACTTGAACACCTCGAGGGATTTCGACCCATTGGCATCGAAACAGGGGAATCTTAAGTAATTCGTAATCGAGCTCCCATATTTCGTCAATAACACCGTAATATGAGTTCAGCGCCCTTACTGACCTGGCATCCTCGGAAATAGCAAATAGTGTCACTCCGCTACATTGCGTGCTACTCTTGGCGTCTTGAGCTCTTGTGTAAAATGAATACCCATTGATGTCGTACCCCTGCCAAGTCCCTACAGTGAATCTTGGGCCTCTAGCCAACCATGTCACAGTTTCACTTACGGAGCCCTCGGCAGCTCGCGTGACTCTTTCTTGGATCCACTCAGCAAATTTCCTGTTATGTTCTCTAGTGAACCAAATCTCTGGCTTCGAAGGATTATGTGACCGTAACATTGCCTTGTGCTCGTGTATGTATGGCTCGACCTTCTTCATGTGTTTTAAGACCCAAAAATGTGATTTTGCGTACACATCACGGGCGGGGACGATAGCTTTGAATCCAATCGTTCCGATGCCGTGAAGCCTACCCTCGTGTCGGGACTTAGGAACACCAATTGGGTCAACCCCGGCCATATAATCTGTGCAAAATTCAATCACCTCCTCGGCGGCATAACCTTCCATGATACTACCCTTGGGCCGACAACGAGTCCTTACGTATCCCTTCAATACACCCATAAATTTCTCAAATGGATACATATAGCGCAGGCACACGGGTCCACAAAACTTAATTTCTGTAATAAGGTTAACAACCAGATGGACCATAACATCAAAAAAGGATGGAGGGAAATACATCTCGAGCTGACAAAGAGTTGTAACCATGTCGCGTTGCAAAGCGTGCAGTCCATCCAGATCAATTATCTGCGAGGACATAGTTGCACCAAATATTCATATCAGAAAAATCTCCTAATTAAGCTACACATACAAATGGAGCTAATTAACTTATAGTACGAGTGCACGTACTTACCTTGCAAGATATTGCGTTGAAGAAACAACATAGCTTTGTGATTGTCTCTCTGACTTTAACTGGGACAATACCTCTGATAGCAATGGGAAGCATTTGTGACAGCAGCACATGATAGTCGTGGGACTTTGTGCCAACTAGTTTTAGGTCCTTTATGACACAAGATTTTTCAAATTCGCGGAATACCCAAATGGAACTTTAACACCGTGCATGCACCAACAGAGTTCTATTTTTTCGCTTTTGGACAACATATAGCAGGCCGGGGGGAGGTATGTACGCTTTCCCTTCTCCTAAGGTGCAAGCTCAGTCCTTATCCCCATTTCCACTATGTCACAGCGAACTTTCACACCATCCTTTGTCTTTTCTGGAATGTTCAACAACAAACTAATCAAACTGTCACAGACATTTTTCTCTACATGCATGACGTCAATGCAATGTCGAACTTGTAAGTGCTCCTAGTATGGTAGATCCCAAAGAATGGATCTCTTCTTCTAAACATTTTTTCTCGAGGTTTACAACACTTACCGAACTCAGCTTTGATGTCATTCACGCGTGAGTAAATCTCCTTACCAGTCAGAAACAATGGGGATTATCCCTTCTCAGGCTTCTTGTTAAATGATTTCCTCTTCTTACGATAGGCGTGATGCACTGGAAGAAACCTGCGGTGACCCATTTACACTGTTTTCGGATAGTTTCGCAACCACATGCTCTCAGTTTCATCTAGGCAAATAGGGCAAGCCTTGGCTCCTTTCGTACTATACCCCAACATATTGCCGTAGGCCGGGAAATCATTTATGGTGCAAAATATCAAGGCCCGCAAGATGAAATTCTCTTTCTTGTATGCATCCCACACCTGCACCCCCTCGCCCCACAATTTCTGTAAGTCCTCTATTAAAGGCGCTATAAACACGTCAATATCATATCTAGGTTGTCTGGGTCCTGAGATTAGTAACGACATCATGATGTACTTGCGCTTCATGCATAACCAAGGAGGAAGATTGTAGATGCATAAAAGAATAGGCCAAGTGCTATGCCGACTGCTCATATCACCATGTGGGTTCATACAATCTGTACTCAGCCCGAACCTTATATTCCTAACTTCACCGCCGAACTCATCAAATGTTCTGTTGATGTTTCTCCATTGAATAGAATCAGCTGGGTGTCTCAGTTTTCCGTCTTATTTCTGGCCTTCAGCATGCCAACGCAAGTACTTTGGGACTTTCGGATTTGCAAACAACCGCTTCAATCTAGATATCAAAGGCAAGTACCACACAGTTTTCACCGGAGGTCCTTTCTTTACCTCATGACGTTCATTCTCAATCTGGTCCCTACATGTATACCTCAATGCGCCGCATCTTGGACAAACATGCAAATTGGAGTACTCGTTATGGTACAACACACAATCATTTGGGCATGCGTGTATTCTTTCGATTTCCATTCCCAATAGACACAATAGTTTTTTGGCTTGGTTAGTTGATCTTGGCAACTCATTTCCCTCTGGAAGCATGTCCGCTAGAAGATCTAATAGTGCCGTGAAACTCTTATCGCTCCAACCATTGCCTACCTTCAAGTTATACAATCTTAGCACAGAAGACAGCTTTGTAAATTTTGCACATCCAGGGAACAGAGGCTTCTCAGAGTTAGCAACCAGTTTCTCAAATTCACAGAAGTCGTTTTTGTTGTAATCTTTCTCTACATCACGTAATATCTCATCTAGATTGTCATCATCATCTACGTCCACATCGGAATGAACATTATCAAAATTCAGATGATCATCAATATTATTGCAATCCACATCCGGGTCCTGCTGATTGGTAGTAGTGGTGCTTGTTTCCTCAAGATCTTCGCCATGCCATATCCAACGGGTGTATCGTGCGTTAAAACCACGATGAATCAAATGACTCTTAATTTGATCAGAGTTGCTAAACCTCTTCAAGTTCATACAATCTGTACAAGGACAGAGCATATCTTTCTCCCCCTTCCTCGCCTTTTGTTGCTCAGCAAATTTAATAAGCCCATTCACACCATCCAAATATTCAACAGTAGTACGTTTTATTCCATACATCCAGTATTTCCTGTCCATCTATAATTTACAAAATTTAACGAGTCAGGCATGCATGAAACCTGCCCGATTAAGTTATGTACATGTACATGTACATGTAGCCTCTAACAACTAATGTGTTAAACCCTAGCCTGACGAAATTCACACTAATATGTTAACCTAACTACATAATACAAGCTAGTGAGCTCCTAAAACATGAGGCATTTCCAGCTAGCTCCCAAGCTTGGAACTACACAATAAAGCTAGCTTGCAAGTAGAGAGGGAGGGAGATCTAGAGGGAGAGAGAGATAAGTGATGACAATTAAGCTTACATTTAATAGAGGGGTCCAATCAACTTCCTTCCAGCTTCCCCTGATCACCCTTGCAGTGTAGCTTCGAGCATGGAACTCTCATCGCAAACAGAGGGAGACAGAGTGCAACATAACACGATAGCAGCTCAACAATGGTCGAGTGGGATTTTACTTATACTGGACCCATTTCTAATGGTAAAGACATGAAATCCCCGTTAGACTATGTGCGGGGAATTTTGTACACACATCTTCTATCGGTAAAAAACACACATATACCGTTAGAACAGGTACTAGTGCATGGCTAAAACAAAAGCAAGTTGCGTAATGCATGACACAGCAATCTAAGTACACACATGCACACCAGTTCTCACATTAAAGTGCATGCCTGAGGCACATAAGCAAATACATGTGTTTTTTCTATCGGTAAATATGTGTATTTACCGTTAGAACAGGTACTGGTGCATGGATGAAACAAAAGCAAGCTGGGTAATGCATGACACAGCAATCTAAGTACACACCTGCACACCAGTTCTCTCATTAAAGTGCATGCCTGAGGCACATAAGCAAATACATGTGTTTTTTCTAGCGGTAAATATGTGTATTTACCGTTAGAACAGGTACGGCAACATGGTTGAAACAACAGCAAGCTGCGTAATGCATGACACAGCAATCTAAGGACACACATGCACACCAGTTCCAGCTTTCAAATAATCATATCTAAACACAATGTAACATTGAACAGATCTTAACTAGAAGTGTCGATGATTCGGACTCGGGGTCCTTAGCCGAACTTATGCAAAATTTGTAGGTTGTGAGACCTTTCAGGGTGTCCCTCCGGGAAGGTATGATGAATTATGGAGAACTAGAGCACAGAGAGATTTATACATGTTCGGGCCCTCGATGGTGGGAGTAATAGCCCTATGTCCTATTGGGATTTCACTATGTATAGTAAAAGGATTTACAGAGTTGTGGAAAAGATCTTCACAGGCGAAGATTTTCCCGATATGTTTGTACAAGACAAAGCCTGGAGGGCTTTGTGAGGGCTATCTAATTTAGACTACTGTCTTCGGGTTGCTTTTGTCTGATCTGGTTCGATCAATCGATCTCTTGATTCGATGCGATTCATCCATCCCCTATTTGATGCATTGGGTTACCTCTTTATACTGGTCGAAAGGGCGCCAAGTCGTATCGGCATCAAACAGTTGCTTAGATGCGGTTTCGTCGACCGCTCTTAACTCCCATGCAGGTTTAACATGCGTTATTGATGGATAACCGCATGTATTAACCTCCTGACGGTTGTTCTCCTACGTGGAAGAATCTTCGGGGTACTTGGGATATCCTTGTTATGAGGGTAGATTAATCCCACGTCCCCTGGTTGAAAGTGTTCTGACCGCACGATGTTGGCTGACCGTGCAGCATCTGCAGTTTTCTGTTCGCGTATAGCACACGAATTCCTGACCGCGCACTAGCTACGGTCTGGTCGCGTAAAGACTGCGACCTTGCGCCTGTGCTCCTCAGAATGACCTGAGTTCACACCATCAGGCGCTTGTCTGGTTCGAATCTATCCTGAACCAATCATGCATTTATTTGAACTGACTCGGGTATCAATCCTCGTCAGCTAGCCCCCAAATTTGAAGAGAACGAAGGGACGTGTTTTCTTCGAATTTCAAGACTTACATCAGATATTTAACCCGACGCTTCAAATCTTCCACTCAGTGGCGCACTAAGTGTGGCGGTTGGTTCCCCGAGACAAGCTCTGGGTAATATGTGACAGGTAATGATGGCGCCGTTGAAACGTTTTTTAACCCGAGGTAAAATTGTAAATGCTTTAAAAAACTCGAGGTGTTCGAAAACCGAACCGTCATCCTGGTGGCTATAAACACCGAAGCCTTCGGATTTCAAAGCTTCACAACTCATCTTCTCGGCTAAGTCTCCTTTAAAGCCATCTTCACTTTTCTTCTCATACACTTCCCGATGGCAGACCACAGCATCATCGAGATTAAGAGTGATGAGGACGAAGTTTTCGAGCAAGAATTACACATGCCCGAAGATCCATCTCCTTCAAATAAGAAACCCAAGGTTGACGAGGGATCCTCCAACAGAACAAAGAAAAAGACGCATCATCATTCTTTCTTCCTTCAGTTTCTCTAGTTCTTCCTATCCATGCACCTCAACAAGTCAAACTTTCATCTCCACCTTTGGAGGGATGTTCTTCTCAGCTTTCTCCATTTGATCCCAATACTCCCCGTCTTTGTTCGAGTGATCGATTTTCTGGTTGGAGGGCTGTGACTCCTCGACCAGATGATCCTCAACTTGGGTTGGGGAAGCAATCTTATGGTGGGAAGGTTGCACTTCCACCATCTAATAACCACCTGATTTTGTCGGGTGGTCTACTTTCCAGGATGCCTATATCAACCTGTCACATGCAGGGACAGGTAATAATCTCCATCTCCATTTGCTTGTTGTTATAGTTAGTGTGACTAACAGTTGCAAATGTAGGAGATTGGAGGCCCCAGCGATCAGCCTGCTGAGATCGTGCCTCCCCCCTCGGACAGACTCTTCAAGGGGAAAAAGAGGCTCTGGAGAAGAAGACCGAAGAGATGTCTTCAGCGATTCTGCACTTGGCAGAATGGTTTGAAAGATCCCGCGAAGAGGCGCGCCAATTTCGTCAGGAGAGGGATCACGCTCAGCAATAGTGAGAACTCTCTGACTTGATTAGGAATAATAGTGCGTCTCTTGTAAGGGATGATGTAGATAGGCTTAGATTAGTTGCTAGTTCCCTGGGGGTTGTCAGCATAGATCCTACCGACAACAACATGTCCCTAGGAGAACTTTGCAAACTGCTTTTGGATCAGGTCGACGCTCTGGTCGCTGGTATCCCTTTTGTATGTAAAGAATGTCAGAAATAAAAATTTCTTTTTCTTTATATCATATGAATACTCTTTACAACTTATGTGTGAAAATATGGCCATAAGCAACGTCTTTACGACTACTCATACACAGGTAAACTTCAGTTCTGCGACCAGAATCGCATTTTTAAGGTTGTACCGCGACCAGTACTAATACTGTGATCAGACTTTAAACTGCGGTCGAAACCGAAGTTCAATTTGGAAGATTACTGCGATCAGAACCGAAATTCGATCAGACTATCACTTCAACTAGAATCGCAACTCAGTCAAAGGAATAGTTCTGATTACGCAGTAACCTGATCAAAAAATATCCGTACGTCCAACAATTGGGTCATATAGGATATTTTTATGATCAATCTGTGAAAGTTTACAAGAAACATGAAGGAAAATGTCCTCCGAAAACCTTTGTAAAAACTTTTCACGTTCTGGAACCCTCAAATCTGAAACAAAGAAGTCCTTTTGCTTCGGATCCGATGCAGGAAGCATCTAACGGGTTTGGCCGAGAGAGTATCCATTATGGAAATGAATAGAATATTAAATGGAACGTTACTCACAGTAGTGCGCCTCCTCGAGCTTATAAAAGGAACAGGTAGCTTCTTGAGGAAGTCACACAGCCAGAAACCTGCCTCAGAACTTCCGCCGCACAAAACCCTCATCGTTCACCGCCTTCATCTTCCCCAAAGTCGCCACCTTTCCTCACGATCTTTCGCAAGAAATGGCATCCTGGAGCCGATCGCTCCATCATACCGAGGAGAGCCTTATGGCATTGGAGAAAGAAGAGATCCTTCCTCCAAGGCTGCTAATCAAATGGTGGCCCGTAGAGAAGGACCAGGAAACCCCAATCGTCCAAGAAGGCGAACTGGTGGTTTTCGAGGAATACCTGCGATGCGGGTTCCGATCCCCCGAGAGTCGGTTCCTGAAAGGGATTTTGAAGCATTACGGATTGGAGTTGGTGAATCTCCAACCGAATGCGGTTTTGATCCTGGCAATGTTCCTGCACTTATGCGAAGTTTTCGTCGGAGTATATCCCAACGTGGATCTCTTCCGGTGTTTCTATCACTCGGCGTGGTCTTCGAGCGCCAACGCCGCCGGATGTATCTACTTCCGGATAAGGGAGAAGAAAGAGTATCCCTTCCCACCACTGCGAGACTCTGTGCATGGGTGGTACCAGAAGTGGTTTTACTGCACCCCTCCATCCGAGTGTGGGCTGTGGTTCGAGAACTCGCGTCCAGAGAAGCCGAGCGAGTTGGATTCTCCCCTGGCTATGAATGCAGAATACATGAAGCACGCCGAAGTGATTCTTCACTTGGTCCAACAGGGACTAACAGCTCGCGACATTGTATGCGACTTCGTGAAGAATCGGGTGAGCCCCTTGCGTGAAAGGGCTCATCCGGCTTGGGAGATAAAGTCCATGGCGGATAGCACGCTGGACTACAACAACGGTACGTGACTTCAACAGTGAAATCTTATACCTTTGTTTCATACTTACTAACCGGTCTGCTGGGGACACAGTCCTACCTTCGTCCGAAATCGAAAGGCGGACAAATTACCTCCTCAAGGCCTACAGTGCCATAGTGGAGGGACCCAAGGGATCACCTCGCCCACAGAGCTTAATCCACGCCGGCGACGACCTCAAACAGGAACGTCGAAAGGTATGTTACCTTTCGTCAAGTTCCATTCGTAAGCCATATGCACATCTTGTACTAACAAGGACACCGGAATGGCACAGCTCTTGGGGAGATTCGCCGAGGCGACATTCCCGAGCGAAAACGTCGGTCTCTTGGGAAAGTCGACGATGAAGAATGTGAAGAACATCTCTTCGAAGCCCAGGGCGAGAGATCCTGCCCCCAAGAAATCCAAGAAAATCCTTGGGGAAGGCTCTTCTCGCCGAACTCCCCTTACCGCAAAGAAGACTGCGGTAAGATATCACATACCTTCCGTTATCCCAGGTACAAACCGGAATCACTTCTTCGTCGTACAGGGTGAGAGGAGCGAGGAGGAGGAGGATGACATTCCTCTAGTCCACCGGAAGAGGAACATAGCAACTTCTCAATCTGGTGAGACACCTCCTTGCGCTGCCGAGGCGGAGGCAGCTGCCCACGGCCACTAGGAATCCCATGGTCGCGGGCGAGATCCCTGCTCCTGAAGCCCTGGAGGCTTCAGGTTCTGTAACTTCTCCCTCCCTGGTCGAAGGAATGATCAGGGGAAAATTCCTCGCGATCTTGAATTTTCAATTTCATCTGCACATGTGTTCATCGAGTTACACTTATACAGGGAGAAGAAATCCCTCCCGTAACTCCTGTGATCCCCAAGGAGGCCGATACTTCACTCCTGGCGGCAGGAGCGGAAGCAACCAAGCAAGATTCCACGACCAACCCCAAGCTCGTGGATGAAATACCAGTTCCAGCGGTCCAGGAGCCATCTGGAACTACCAGCACTTTCCAGCCAACCGAGCAGGTTACCCGGGTATGAGCCCTTACCATTCAGATCTCTATCATTCCTTATGCATATACTCACAGGGTGATATACATAGGGAGAAAAGGTCCTGTTTACCAAGAGAAAGACCAGGACGGACAACGACTGTCCTTTCTCTTTCGAGGAACCATCTTCGAAGTCCCGGAAGCTAATGGGATTTCAATTAAGGTAAGGACTCCGTTCTTTCTGTTTTGGATCTGGTTGTGGCAACAATCAGTGGGACTGACAACCTCTCCTTTTTTTTATATACACGTAGAGACGCAGCACCTGACCCTTCAACAGCCTCGGCGAGGGTTGAAGTCTCTGCCGGTGCGGAAGCTTCCAGTGAAGAAAGCTTTGTCCCTTCAGTCCAGGAAATCGTCCAGGGCAGATGGGGACTAGTTGGGTGCGGAGACCCGATTGCACATATTGAAACCTGCAACCGAGGTTCAGCAGGCGTATCCACCTGCTGCTCCCGTCGAGGATGAGGCGAGTCCCTTGACTAGGCCTCCAGCCATCCTGAAAGATAAATCATTCCGAGAATATACAGAGGTATGTTGAACATCCCTCATGATACCTGAGTTTTGCATAGAACACAACTGATTTCCCTCTGTATCATAGGAACTGTCCCGTTTAGCGGCCAGATCGATTGCTATGGTGGAAAGCATCGAGGCCATACAAGAGGAGAGAAACTACTTGCAAGAGTAAGGAGAAATGCTCTTTAGTTTGCATGAATACAAACTTCTTACGAAAACTGTCTTCTTTATCGCAGGGAGGTTTCTTCTCTGAAGAAGAACCTTGCCGGTCGGGAAAATGACGAGCTCAGGGTGGCCATCATGATTTCACATCAAGAGACGGAGCTCAAAGAACTGCGATCGCAGCTCTCAAGTAAGCCAACTTCCGATCAGAGCGACTTGACTTTGTCTTTTAGACTGTTTGTAACGATCTGCTTATCGCAGTGCAAGCGAATCAAATAAAACAACTTGGTCAAGAGAAGACATTCCTCCAGTTTACCATCGACTCTATCCGGAGGGCGAATAGAAACCAGAGCCTATCCATCTTCGAAAAGCTGAAGATGGTGGCTCGTCTTCTAAGGGCTGATGTGGTCGAGACCACAACAGACACCCTTAGCCCAAGTGATTGGTCAAAACTGGTCATACCGCAAGCGGAATCACTACTCGAGTATCTTCCTGAAGATACACAGCGACAACAAGAAGTGATCAGAACTAGAGTTCGATCAGCAGCCTCCACCATTCTCTACCGGTTTTGTCTCCTCCATGGCCCAGATCTGGATCTGAATCCACTGGTAGGAACGGTAGAGATCGAGAGTGAGGAACAACTTGAGGCCGTCATGGAGGAAGTTAAGCCTCTTGTTGATAAACTCCTGACCGAGCACGGGATTGTGTAAACCCTATAACTGTACAGACATAACTTACAAAATGCAATGCATGTATATTTTGTTTCGAAAGAAAGCATATTCTTTGTTGTTTCATATAACTGTATTCCCCTAGCCCCCGCCTGTGATTATGTATACTGGAGACTTAGTATTATAAGCACAGGAAAAATACGAGTATGACGACTAGGGATATGCGATCAGGCAAGCGATTATGATCGATGCAATGCCTAACCTTGTTGCAAACCGGCAGCCACTCGAATGACCAAGGACATGCCAGCAAGCCCTGTGTGTGTTGACAAAAGGCTTATTGAGGGGTGTCTTGTCTGGAAGTGGTCATGAGATCAGCCAACGAATCCGATTAGGATGTTGTAGCAATATAACTAACGGGGACCAGCCCCCGAGTCAAATTCCTAACACATGGGCATAAAAGGAAATATTCATTGTATGAAACAACCAGGCTTTTGTTTTATTAAACAATGCTAATTGAAAAGGAAAAGAGATTGAATACTTACACATAAAACTTGCGTAGTTGATCGATGTTCCAAGTATTGGACAAGATTCAACCATCCTCCATCGCTAATCGAGCCGATCCTGGTCTCCGCACCAAAAGAACGGTGTAAGGGCCTTCCCACTTCGGGGAGAACTTGTTGCGATTGGATTGGTCTTGAATTTTTCGTAAAACCAGATCACCCACGTGGAGACTACGTGGTCGCACCCTTCTGTTATGGTACTTGCGCAAAGCTTGCAAGTATACCGCGGACTTGATGAAAGCGCGATCACGTTTTTTTCTAAGAGGATGAGATCCTGTGATCGCTGTTCGGGCTGATCAATTCGTTCGAATTGTTCTGTCCGAACAAATCCAATACTAACTTCCATAGGCAATACGGCCTCAGCCCCATAGACCAGATGGAAGGGTGTCTCGCCGGTGGCTCGACTAGAAGTAGTTCGTAGTGCCCATAGAAAGGTATAGAGCTCGTCTGCCCAAGCCCCCGACCGAATCTTAAGGCGATCAAAAACACGTTTCTTGATGCCTTGCAGTATCTTCCTGTTGGCACGTTCCACGGCACCATTGCTCTATGGATGAGCCACAGAAGCAAAGCACACCTTTATTCCAATCTGATCGCAGTAATCCGGAAAAGGACCACTGGCGAACTGAGAACCATTATCCGTGATGAGACATTTTGGAACACCAAATCTAGCAACAATATTCTTATGGAAGAACTTTTGTGCTGCTACTGCGGTAATATTTCATACCGATTCGGCCTCAATCCACGTTGTAAACGTGTCAATAGCTACGAACAGAAACTTGTATCCATTGACCGCTTGTGGCATAGGACTGTCACGTCTGCCACGACAGTGACATCACCTGTGAGGAGCCCAGCTCGGTGCGGCTGGTCCCCTAACCACTTGACTTCCCAGGATGAGTCAATCACAGGATTACATTGCAGCAGCAAAATAGTACAATAGTCATAATTGTATGGCCATCAGGCCTTAGTACAAACGAGGTACAGTGCCGTACAAGGCACAAGGGTCTAACAAAATAATACATCTAGTCGGCGGAAGCTAGGCCCAAAAGCAATCCACAGGGAACAGAGGTTGACAGCAAGACAGCACCACATCAGAGCTCCGGAGGAAACAGCTCGTCATCTCCTGGGTCCGCAGCATCTTCAGGGTATCCTCCAAGGTCGTAGAACGCTCCATCTATTGATGAGTTGTTGCAAGGGTGAGTACTTACGTACTCAGCAAGTCACAGGGAAGGTAGAGATACATATATATATATGACATAAACCTATGCTATTGGGGAAAAAGTGAAAGGTTTTTCCCAAAATACATTTCTTTCTCAATTCTTACTCAACTTCTGATCATACCCATGGCAGTAAATAAATCATATTGATGGTGATACATATATCCCATATCCAAGGCGATATATCCTCATATCACACTACTCTTATTCAAGTCTTTCAGTCATATACTCTTAGCAATATTTCATAACTTAGGGCATAAACCACATGCCTCTTAAATATCATATGTTTGCTAGATTATGGTATTACCGCGACACGTCAACACATGACAGCCCACGGCAACGCCCCTTATCATGACAACACATGCCACTTGGGTAATCTTGAGCTAACAAATTTTAGTTTATAAAACAGTACTTGTGTCACACCCCATGGATTTAATCCACCGCGGCATACTCCTAAAATTCGGGAGCACGAAGTATTCGAATACATTTTTAAACTCTGCAGAGATGTACCTCTTTTTAAATCCACTTTTTCACTCGACTGCCAAGTCGGGCCAACTCCATGCGACTTATACGCATGTGACAAGGCCGAGATCACACAACGTTTTTGCAGTCTAGTATTAACAGTATCCCTGCCCGGTAAATGGACAATACCGTCCCAAGTACCGTTGTGGGTCCTCCCCACTGCCTTACTTCCTAGCCTGGGTCTATGTTCCCGCAGGACACATAACCTCTTTTGATTACAGTCGCGCACGACTTAATCTGGCGTAGGGCGTCTTCCTTCTTTACACCTTATCCTCTCATAATTTTTCTGTTCTCACATCACTCATGGACGAACTGCGTCCCACCAGTTTCCACGTGAGAAACCGGATCGACAAGCCATGCAGGGAACTGATAATACTAAGCAAGCTACTAGGTTGCGCCTGTCCCATACCAGGTAAGTGGTTGGTACGTTTTTCATGCCACTAGACGCATAACACAAGGTTCTAGTCCTTACATGCCAGTGACCAGATCATACCACAACCATGCACCTTCAGTGCCTGCACATCCAGTGCAGCCAAGCACCTCCAGTGCTACCACCATTCCATACCAAAATACTGGTCACGGCTAGGGGTTCTATTTCATGAATATAATTGTACATGTTTATACTTTTATTAGTTCGAGGCTTGCTATCTTATCAAGTTCACATTTCTCAGGTATTCAATCTATCACTGCCATAATATCATTGATCTCAACATGTGCAATATTAATGAAATACCTATTCATGGAATAGCATAGCAATTCATAAAATATGGGTTTCAATATGATCAAAGTATGACTTGCCTTCCGCGTCGTAAGTATCAGCAGTCGATGACGGATCAGCGACAAGATATTCAACCCCGGACTCTTGCTCTGAACAAGATCAAACAAGCAAACAGGCATTACAATCAATCCTATTCTTACTAATTTACTACATGCAAGGATGCAAGGAGAAAATACTCTGGGCGAACAAGGTTTGGAAGCGATTTGAGTTTAACTACGGTAACTAGGGTTAAGATTAGTTATTAAGGTTTACAAGGTTCCAAATTATCAGGGTAATATCAAGGTGGTGACTGGTTCGCCCAAAAACAGCGAACGTCTTTAGGTTGGCATTCGGTTCGAGGCATCGACATAAGGTCGATGGGTGTTAGAGGGCTCAACTCAAGTTGTGACAGTAGAGAAAAGTGTAGATCACAACATCAGGAGTCTAAGGGACAAAGTTATTTCCAAAGTTCATGGCTGGAAGTGGGTGAAAAGGCTCAATGCCACTGGCTGACATAGCCTGGCATAGTCTTGACACGGCCAGAAACTAGGGTTAGCCATATCTTTTGACTCAGGGCTCCAAATGATGCACCACTTTGTCTGGTGGTTAGGCATTTGTAACAGGAACAAATGTCTCAACAGGACCTAGGGCAGGAGATGGCCGGAAAGTGATGAAAACCGGCGAAGAAGCAGGCTGGCCTGGAGCACATGCAGTGTGAACAGTACAGCAAACTAGGGCATAGCTATATCTCACAATCTAGGCCGAATTAGGAGTCGTGATAGAAGACAAAGTTGCTCAGAATGGTCCAAAACATCTAGATGGCAAGCTTTCTATGGCTGGATTGGCTGGATTTAGGGGATATTGGCCGGAGAAAAGATTAACTCAAACCTGATTTGGGCATTTCTGATTTAGGGCAAACAAACTTAATTCCTTGCTTGAGGATGGTCTCTGGGGCATAAGTAAGCTACTGGTGAAGTTGGATTGGCTGGGGAAACACCAGAGAAGCTTAACAGCGAGCTCCAGTTCACATGCAAGGTGCAAAGTTGGGGATTTTCATATTTTAGCAAATTCTTCGATTCTGGTTGCTTAGATGTGTTCTAAATAGTCCACTGATCATGTTTGATTACAGGCTCGAGAGCTAATTCGGTTTAATTGGGGTTTAATTGCTCGCCGGAGTTGTCGGGGAAAAACAGCAATTCCCGGCGAGGTGGTGCGATAGAGTTTAATTGGCTGCTACTACACAGATAAGTGGTTGAGAGTGACTCACTGGTAGCTTCAATTTGAAGTTTGGTGCAGTGGATTGGCCTGGCACCGTGAGCCTCTTCTCGAGCTCGCCGAAGAAGACGAAGAAGACGGCGAGTTCTACTGATTGCTGGTGTGCAGGTGTGTAAGATGGTTGCTAGTCCAGGGGGTTTAAATAGGCGAGGCTGCGGGGGCTCCCAACGTCTACAATCGCACGGGGAGTTGAAGCTAGCTTGAATTGACTGGGAAGTGACCGGCGGCGATGACAGGCGGCGAAGCGACGTCTTCACCGGTCGTGTCGGCTGCGCTGCTGCTCTGGTGGAGGTGAAGGCGAAGTGATGCCTCTCCAAGGCATGCTTGCGACGTGGCGCACAGCTTCTGCAGTGGCTGCAGCAATGGCGTGCGCGCGCGGGCAAAATCGAGGATGCTGGTGCGGCCGCGGTGGCTCCACGGTGGCGAACGGCGTGCGCACACGTGGCAGGACTGCGGTGGCAGGGGTGGCGACCACGGGGTTTCACCGGCGACGAAGTTCCTGGTGTGGCAGCGCGGTGGTCGCAGTCGTGCACGGCTGCTGGTCGTGCACAGTGCCTCTGGTCGAACCAGGTACCAAAATGCAAGGATTCTTATTTGAAATCTGGACTGATTTGTAATTTCTGTCTTAGAGATGGTTAATTTGAGATTTGATTTCATGGCTGAGTATAACATTTCTATTAGTACTCATTTAGCTCAAGTTTGGAGAAAATTTCATAAGATTTGAAGGATTTCACCTATTTTCGAAAATAGGGTAAAATTAGGGTAAAATAAGTCTGGATTTTGTCGATTTCGAATTCTGGTGATTGGAGAGAGATTTTGAAGTCTGATCAAAAGGGAGATCTGTATCAAATAGTATTTGGAAGGTGTTTCCTGAAGAAATTCTGGAGTTGGAATTGATTTGCAGATTTTAGCCTTTTCAGGCTTCCAGGTAAACAGAAAAGGACTTATTCGCAGTAAAATTTGGACTAAACTGCGAAAAGTGTTTAGATGAATTAATTTGGCTCCCAACTTTTTGAAGTGAGTTGAGGATGAACCTAGGAACATATTCCAGGGGTTACTTGAGTCTGGATAAGGTTAATCAGAATAATTCAATCATCTGGAAACTGAGGTACTTAGGGTAATCTGAATTTTCCTGTTTTCGAAAACAGAGAGAGGCTTAGGTACTGGGAGTTAGGGTCAGAATTTGATCTGGCTCCTGAAGACTTTTATCTTCAGGGTAACTGATAGGTTATATCTGGATGGTCAGATCTTGATCTGGATCTAGGGAATAGATTTGGAGATTTTTAGGGTTTGGGAGAGATTAGGGTTCAGCTGATCTGGCTACTACTACAGGGATACATGCATGCAGGATTTTTATGCAAAACTTTTCACCCCCAAAACTAGGGTGTTACAAGGACCGACAATATCCATACCTCAGACCGCAAAATGCCATGCAAGGGGAATGGTTTGTAACGCATAGGCCGGTCGATGAACCTATCTCATGTGAAACTGACACTGAGGACACATCTTGACCATATGCTTGGCATCATCGAGCACCGAAGGCTGGTAGAATCCTTTTCGAAAAGCTTTTCTGACCAGTGTTCGATATGATGCGTGTGCACCGCATACACCGTCATGTATTTCTTTCAAGAGGGATTTACCTTCCTCCTGAGATACGCAACGCATGAATACTCCCTGAGTACCCTTTCTATGCAAAACTCCTTCTGTAAGTTTGTACAGATGCGCCTTTCGAATCAATCGATTACTTTCAGTTTCATCCTCGGGTAGGGTCCCATGTTCAAGATAGACTCTCAATGGATGAGTACAATCATGTTCCTGACCGAGGTTGGTAACGCGGACTGTTACCGGATCATCCTCGACCGAAGTCATAATCGAAGGATGTTCCAAGTGTTCAAAGAACACTCCTACCAGAGTGGATGTGCGTGAGGACTCAATTTTGGATCATTGGTCTGCGAGAATATTGTCCTTTCGCGGGATGTATTGGACTTCGAAATGACTGAAGTGTTTTTCCAACCTCCTCACTTCCCCCAGGTAATGAGCCATTGTCTCATCGGAGGTGCTGTACTCCTTGTTTACCTGGTTTATGACCAGCTGTGAGTATCCCCTCACCACTAATCGACGGACTCCGAGGAATTTTGCTGCCCGGAGCCTTGCAAGAAGACCTTCATACTCTGCTACGTTATTGGTCGCAGCAAAGTGTAATTGGAAGGCAAACTTAAGCTGTTCACCCTGAGGCGTAACTAAGACCACTCCAGCCCCCGAGTGTTGAAAACTACGGGAACCGTCGAAGTACATTGTCCAGTGATCGGGGCATTCCACTTCCTCGGGCACCTATACGGGTGACTCAGGATTAGTCCATTCAACCACAAAGTCGGCCAAAACCTGAGACTTAACCATAGTACGGGGCGTAAAATGGATGTTGAAAGCACCGAATTCGACCGCCCTTTTGGCGATTCGACCAGATTTCTCCGGATTACGGACAATGTCCCCCAAAAGAAAAGAGGAGGGTACTGTGATCTTGTGAGCTTGGAACTAATGTCGTAGCTTACGGGAAGCCATCAGTAGTGCGTAAAGTATCTTCTGGACCTCAGGGTATCGCTCCTTAGGGCCATGAAGTACCTCACTTACATAGTAGACGGGTCTGTGAATTCCTTCCCTATCCGCGGTTAGAACAGCGCTGACCACGTGCGGGGTGGCCGCCAAATAGAGAAGTAATGGTTCTCCTTTGTCGGGAGACACCAAAACTGGTGGACTAGATAAATATGCCTTTACGTCCTGAAATGCTATTTCGGCCTCATCGGACCATGTGAAATTGTGATGTTTCTGCAGGACCTTGAAGAAAGGTACTCCCCTTTCGCCTAGTCGCGATATGAACCGACTTAAGGCCGCCATGGGACCAGCCAGGCATTGAACATCTTTCATGGTCGAGGGAGACCTCATCTGTTCGATAGCCCTGATTTTTCAGGATTGACTTCAATGCCTCTGGAACAAACAAGGAAACCAAGGAGTTTTCCTGAAGAAACCCCCAAAGAACATTTCTCCGGGTTCAATTTTATTCCAAAGCGATTAAAATTACAGAAGGTTTCAGTGAGATCGTCCAAATGAGGCAATCTCTTAGTGCTTTTTACAACCAAGTCATCTACATATGCTTCGAGATTACGCCCTATCTGGGAAGGAAAGGTCTTTTGCATCAAGCGCTGGTACGTGGAACCCGCGTTCTTGAGACCGAACGGCATTCTGACGTTGCAGTATGTGCCGAACTGGGTGATGAAGGCGGTCTTCTCTTCATCTTCTTCTGCCATGCTAATTTGATGATATCCCAAGTAAGCGTCCAGGAAGCTCATCAGTTCGCAACCCGCGGTTGAGTCGACCAGCTGGTCGATGCGGGGAAGGGGAAAATCGTCCTTCGGACAGGCACTGTTGAGGCTGGTGTAGTCGACGCACATGCGACACTTACCATTTGACTCGCGGACCATGATCGGATTTGCTAACCATTCCAGGTGATCGACCTCGCGAATGAACTCGGCTTTCAGGAGTTTGTCCAACTCCTCTCGGATGGCTTCTTGTCGGTCGACAGCAAAACACCTGAGCTTTTGCGTTATTGGTCGCTGTCCAGGTCGAATTGTTAACCTGTGCTCGATTACTTCCCTTGCGACACTGGGCATGTTGGACAGTTTCCACACAAACACATCTGCGTTAGCCCGGAGAAAAGTAATGAGCTCGAGTTTCTATTTGTCATCCAGACCTGATCCGACCCGAATTGTCTTGGATGGATCATCTAGGTACAAAGTAACTAGTTTGAGTTTCTCATCTGGTCAAGGAGCAGCCTTGATCGCTTCAACGGCGACTGTGGCGACCTGAGCGTCCCGGAGGGGAAGTTGGTCCACCATCTCCAAAGATAGCCGGTCATACGTTAGTGCCACGTTGCGACTGCCTCGGATCGAGATGACACCCTTGGGGCCAGGCTACTTGCCGCACTGATAAGCATAGTGCGTTGCCATCACGAACTCAGCAAGAGTTGGCCTGCCAAAAATTGCGTTGAAAGCCGAATCACAATCAATTACATCAAAAGTAACCAATTCTGTTCGAAAGTTATCCAGTTCTCCCAGTGTGACCGGGAGGACCACCTGTCCCAACGGCATCATGGAGGGACCAGGGATTATCCCATAAAACGGATGGATTATGGGCTTAATCTTTGAACGAGGAATTTGCATCTCGTCAAGCGCCTTAACCAATAAAATGTCCAAGGAGCTTCCTCTGTCGATCAAGACCCTTTCAACTCTCACATTACTGATGATCAGGGTAATGACCAGAGGGAGCCTCAGTGGTCGAGTAAGCCCCGCAGGACAATTAGTGCGATCAAACGTCAATGGTGTATCCGACCAACGGGGGTACTGAGGTTCACCAAGGGATGTCTCCGTTTGGTTAACCTCTCGATAAAAAGCCTTAAACTACCTTTTGGAAACAAAAGAGGAGAAACCTCCGAAAATAACTTTAATATGATTACGAGGTACCTGGTAAGACATCTCTTCGTCTCTGTCGGTGCCTCTAAGCCCGCATGCTTGTTCCTTAGTCGGTAAGGTCGGCATTGGTCCAACCCCCTGGTAGAAGTCATCTAACTGCTTCAACGAACTCCTGCAGTTTTTGAGGTCGTGGCCTGTGGAGTTGTGGAGCAGACACCATTTCCTGCCTTCCTGCGGGTTAGTCAACTTCTCTGGCTGGTCCGCAGTATGACCAGCAGAAGCAGTTTTATTTTTGAATGAAGACTTGTTACCTTTGGTCGAAGGAGGCTTCTCTGCAACTGCGACCTCGCGGTACTGTCTAGAGCAATTCCTTTTCGACTTCTTCGACTTCCCGCCCGACGAAAAGTTTTGGCTTTTTACTTGAATCCTCCTTCCTAGCATCCTTGAGACTTGGCTGAGGTGGTAGGTTACCTTTGTCGACCATCCTATTCCATTCAACAGCCTCGGCCATATCAAAGAGATCGGCGATTGATCGGGGAGGATGGATGAGCAGGTCTTCGGTGAATCTCTGATATCGAACGGCATGTTTAAATGCCCTAATAAAGGAACTGTCAGATATGTTCGGGATGGTATTCCTCACCCCGACAAACCTCTTGACAAACTGACAAAGAGTTTCGGTCGAAGTTTGCTATAGTCGATGGAGATCGTCCTCTTTACCCGGCTTCTGGTAACAATTTTGGAAATTGCTGAGGATAGCGTCGCATAGCATTTCCCAGTTATAGATAGAACCTTCGAGCTGATTAAACAACCAGGTTCTTGCCATGACCCGGTCGTCGTCTCCTGCCGCTTGGATGGCAGTAATGTAGATTTGAAGGAACTCGGATGGGTTATGAGTTCCGTCGAACCTTTCTATGGCCCCTGGTCTAAACTTGTCCGGCCAAACGACCGCACGAAGGCCGGGCGAGAAAGCTTTACAACCAACATAGGGACCGTGAACCGTCCTGTGACTTTCGACCAGATCGCGAGCGACCTCACGCAATGGAGAAGCGACTCGTGGTTCTCAGCGAGAGTGAACAGGGCCTCGATCCCTATCACGAGAATCCTGCGCCCGCCTAGACTTGTCCTGGCGGGATGGTACAGGTGGCAGGTAACTTCGTCGACCAGAACCAGAGTGTGAACACTATCGGTTGTGGGAACGTGTTACTGACCAAGAAGAGGCTGCGGGGGTCACCTCAGATGCGACCTCGTGCAACCTGTCCGCCAGCATTCTGGTGAAGGCCGGCTTCTGCGCATCCGTGACCGTAGGAGGAAAATTACGCATGACCTCCACGATAGATCGGAGACGGCCATGTGTACTTCTCCTAGGGGCACCAGGTGTCACCATTTCTTCGTCCACCAGGAAATGTACTGGACGAAAAGAAGGGGTCTGGTCGCATCTGTGACCACGTGATCATCGGGAAGAACTCGAAGCAGCATTGTAACGAGCCTGCGCATCTTGAAGAGCCTCTAGGGCAATTCTGCGCAGTTCATTGTCTTGTTGCTCGAGACCTTGATCCTCCTTCTGTTTGCGTTCCTGTTCTTCCCTAGCAGCCCGTTGATCTGGTGTTTCCTCCGATAAAGCAGCAAACTGTCTAGGGAGGGAGGTCGCCGAGGGAGAAAACATCTCGGTTTGTTCCGAGTCAGATTTGAAATCAAACAGACGATGGAGGTTATCAGGGTCGAACCTGCCACGGCTGATCTCCTGGTCGATATCATCCTTCCCCTCAGCGGGGTGGTATGACGGATCGAACTCACCCTCTAACGCATTAAGAACCTCGGTGGGCCCTGACCTTGCGCTAGTCGCCCCCGGGTCGATGGACATGACCTGGAGAGTCGATTCGACCTCGGGCAGGTTTTCGCCTCCAATTTCCTCCATCGGAACAGGATCGCTCGGAGAAGGCATAGGAATGTGAGCATAATCCTCGAGATCGAAATCATTCTCGGAATCATATGCTCCAGCCATAATTCAGCGAACCTCCGGATGAAAATTAGGACGCCTTGAGAAAAGCCCCACGGTGGGCGCTATCTATCGACGATTCGGACTCGGGGTCCTTAGCCGAACTTATGCAAAATTTGTAGGTTGTGAGACCTTTCAGGGTGTCCCTCCGGGAAGGTATGATGAATTATGAAGAACTAGAGCACAGAGAGATTTATACAGGTTCGGGTCCTCAATGGTGGGAGTAATAGCCTTACGTCATGTTGGGATTTCACTATGTATAGTAAAAGGATTTACAGAGTTGTGGAAAAGATCTTCACAGGCGAAGATTTTCCCTATATGTTTGTACAAGACAAAGCCTGGAAGGCTTTTTGAGGGCTATCTAATTTAGACTACTGTCTTCGGGTTGCTTTTGTCTGATCCGGTTCGATCAATAGATTTCTTGATTCGATGCGATTCATCCATCCCCCTATTTGATGCATTGGGCTACCACTTTATACTGGTCGAAAGGGCGCCAAGTCGTATCAGCATGAAACAGTTGCTTAGATGCGGTTTCGTCAACCGCTCTTAACTCCCACGCAGGTTTAACACGCGTTATTCATGGATAACCGCATGTATTAACCTCCTGACGGTTGTTCTCCTACGTGGAAGAATCTTCGGGGTACTCGGGATATCCTTGCTATGAGGGCAGATTAATCCCACGTCCCCTGGTCAAAAGTGTTCTGACCGTGCGATATTGGCTGAACGTGCAGCATCTGCAGTCTTTTGTTCGCGTATAGCACACGAATTCCTGACTGCGCACTAGCTACGGTCTGGTCGCGTAAAGACTGCGACCTTGCGCCTGTGCTCCTCCGAATGACTTGAGTTCGTACCATCAGGCGCTTGTCTGGTTCGAATCTATCCTGAACTAATCATGCATTTATTTGAACTGACTCGGGTAGCAATCCTCGTCAAGAAGATAAAGAAATATTTCAAGAGATGCTAATTTGTAGATTAACTAGGAGACACAAAAATACATTTCTTAGGTACTTTGTACTTCATCTTGGCAAAGAAATTAAAAATCTCTACTTACATGAGATCTTGGTTTGCCTCCATTCCTTCAAGAAAATGCAAGAGGAAACATAAAAAATGAGTACTGTTTAAACTCATTCTAGTTAATGCCTAATACAAAAGCAAGCAGCTGATTCATGCATGATAGCAATTTAGGTACAAACATACACATGCCAGTTCACAAATTCAAGTGCATGTCTGAAATAGCAGTACTGTAACACCCTGAGTTAAGGGTGAAAATTTCCTTTTTCATCAATAGCATGCATGCATGTATCAGTAGTAGTAGCCAGATCAGTATCTATCTCAAGCCCTAAAATCTCCAAATCTAACCAGTGACCTCAAATCAAGATCAGATTGTTCAAATGTGATCTATTAGTTATCCTGAATCTAAAAGCCTTCAGAACCCAGATCCAATTCTATCTCTAAATCCCAGATTTATCAACTCCATTCTGTTTTCGAAAACAGAATATTTTATATTACCTAAATACCCTAAGCTTCAGAAATCTAGATTTAATCTAAATCTTGACCTAGTTCAGACCAGATTATTCTTGGAATATGATCATGGGTATGCCAATACCTTAAACCAGAAAGTTGGCAGCCAGATTTTATCATCTAGACTCTTTTCACAAATCAGTCCAAGAGTTATCACAAATTAGTCCTTATCTGATATCTGAAAACCCAAAAAGGCTAAAATCTCTAGATTAACTCCAAATTCAGAATTTCTTCGACAAATCTTCTCAAAATGCTATTTGCCACAAGTCTCTCTTCTGTGCAGATATCAAAATCAAACCCTAAATGCCAGAATACGAAATCGACAAAACTCAAATCTTACTTTACCCTAAAATACCCTATTTTCAGTTCATATCAAAAATTATTCAAATGTGCCAGATTTTATCAAACATCTTTGCCAAATGTTTTGTTGAATATATCTACCAGATTAGTGAAAGCAAATTCAATTTTAACCTCCTAGAATTCCAGATTTACAATTCAGTCCAAATCAAAAATCTGAAACTGCAGTTCAGTCCATTTTCAACCAGGCCATTTACTGTGCGCACGACCAGAAACCGCCGTGCTTGTGCGCCGTGGTTGCTCGTCGTCGGCCAAGTTTCGCCGCGCTCGTGACCATGCATGTTGTGTGTACGTGTCCTCGCTCCGGCTGGTGCCGTGGCAAGGTCGCCGCTACGTCGACGACCAGTGCCTGCTCCCGCGCGCGATCAACGGCTTTTTGTCAGCAACTCCTCGCCACGTCACCTTGCCGCGCCAGTGTTGTCGCCACCGCTTGCTACAGCTTTGCCAGGTCCCGATGAGGCGACACTGTGATCAGCTGCAAGCTTGTCGCCGTCGCATCACCGCTCCTTGCTGTGTCTTCGCCGCTGATGTCCAGCACGCAAGCAATCTAATCACAGCAGCCAATCACTACATTGTCCCCTCTTCGCAATCTTCGCCTGGCCTATTTAAGCGCTCCTGTGTTCAGCAGCTTCTTCACACTTCACCATAAACCGGCCAAGTTCCAGAATTTGCCGTTTTCCTTTTCTTCTCCAGCGAGCCGTCGAGGAGGCTCACGGTGCCAGCACTCTACAGATCGTCTCCTGCCAAATTAACAACACCAGTGAGTTTCCCTACTCATTCTCTCTGTGTGATACCATCTAATTGCTCCCCGGTGACCTCTAACGCCGGCGATCACCGGAAATTGCTAAAATTCGAAGAATGCCCTGTTCTGGCAATGTAGCTCGAATTACTCCAAATTAGCTTTCGTTTCTGTAAACAAAATTGATCAGTAAGCTAATTCAAGCAAGCCTGTGTACTTAGATTTCTAGTTTGAGCAAGAATCGAAGTTTTCCCCTAACCCGAGGTTCACCAGAAACCGGCGATCATCGCCAGGATTCTCCAGTGATCCTCCGGTCAATTTGATGTTACCAGAAGCTTTCTTATACCTCCTAGATACTCTCCAAGCAAGGAATTATGTTCTTTTGGCCTGTAGTAGAAACCCCCAATTGGCAGTGCTTCTTCTCCGGCGCCGATCACCGGAAAGCTTGTTCCAGCCGTTTCAGCTCAAATCACTTTGTCTTTTAGATGTGCCTTAGCCTCCTAAGCATTTTTGTCTTCTAGCCCGACACCTAGATCGGCCTAGATTGGAAGTTATAGCTTTGCCAAGATTTTGTCCAGAAATGATCTAGTGCAGCTAGTTCACCTCAGTTCATCCCTGAAATTCTTGCTTTCCAGCCATCTTCAGCCCTAGTCCTGTTGACTTAATTGTTCCTGTTATCAATGCCTACCTCCCAGACAAAGTGGTGCATCATTTGGAGCTCTAGATCAAAAGTTATGCTAAGCCCTAGTTTTTGGCATTGTCAGCTCTATGCCAGAGCTTGTCAGCTAGTGCCATTGACCTTGTTTACCCACTTCTGGTTGTGTAATTTGAAAACCACTGTGTCCACTGAATTTGTAGAGTTGTGATCTACATTTTCTTCTACTACCACAACTTGAGATAAGCACTCTAGCTTTTCTTAAAGCTATGTCAAAGCCTTGATCCGAATGTCGATCTGTTGACATTCGCTGTTTTGATTAAACCAGCTACAAAATTGTTATCCCTATTGTAATCCTGAAACCCTAAGATTATCTAATCACCATCCTTAGCCCAAATTCCTTGAAACCCTAGAATCTCGACCCAGTTCAGTTGCAGTTCAAATTATCTCCAGTTTAGTTCAATCATTCTTGTTGAGAATTTTTGCATATAAGTCATAAAACATTTTAATATTATAAGTAATAATTGTGTGTTTGTTTGTCGTCGAGCAGATTCAGAAGCTGACTTTGAAGATTTAGCTGTTGACCCGTCATCGACTGCTGTATCTTACGACGCGGAAGGCAAGTCATATCCTTGGTCATCTTGAACCTATATTTTAAATGTTGCTAAAACATAACCTTGAATATAGATAATATTGCATGAGAAAGATTGAGAATGATTGATTTATGAATTGGCAGTACTAGACTGGTTATCTGTGAAATGTGAAATAAAAAATTTTTGAGCCATGAACTATTATATGTATTTATATATTTATATTCATGAAATAAAATCCCTAGCCGTGACCAGAAAAATGGTGTGGAATGGCTGTAGCACTGGAGGTGCTAGACTGCAAAGGATATGCAGGCACTGAAGGTGCAGGATTGTGGATGGTCTGGTCACTGGCATATAAGGACTAGAACCTTGTGTTGTGCGTCTAGTGGCATGAACAACGTGCTAACCGCAAGCCTGGTATGGGACAGTCCTGAACAAGTAATTATGTGGATCACACATGAAACCCCTGCATGAGATGTGTAGTGATGCACGATAAGCACGGAGGATGGCTCCCACACATATCACTGAAGGTGATCAAGCACGCTGACCCAGTAATGGGAATAAGCAAAGGGGTGGAGGTTAGGATACAGCCTACCACAACTTTGGCTCGCGAAGAGCCACAGGGTCAGGGGTGAATTGTAAGTGATACATAACAAAAGTTCTTTTTATCTCCACCTTGCCACTCACACATGGTCGTGAGCAGGGGTCTAATCATTTTGATAGGATGGGCTTGAAAGTGGAATATCTTGCGGGTAAATTGGTACCTCTCTGCAGAGTTAAAAACGTATTCGAATACTCCGAGCTCCCGGGTTTATAGGAGTCTGCTGCGGTGGATTAAATCCACGGGGTGTGACACAAGTACTATTTTTCTAAATAAAATGTGTTAAACCAAGATTACCCAAATGACATGTGTTGTCATGATAAGAGGTGCTGCCGTGGGCTGTCGTGTGTCGACGTGTCGCGGTAGTTCTATAATTTAGTGAACATGAATGATGATGTTATATTATGAAAGGTGCTGCCATGAGATGAGGTATGGAAGAAAAAGGTTATTTTACAAATATCCATAATTCTTGACTAGTCTAGGTTCATACCATCACTACTATATGTATCTACTCTTACCTATGACTTGTTGAGTACGTAAGTGCTCACCCTTGCAACATTCAACTCAATAAATGGAGCCTACCTTGATCAAGATGATGGCATGGAGTACTTCGTGGATCCAGAAGGAGGAGCGTCAGTTCCGCCAGAGCCCTGATGTGTGTTCTTTTGTCGTCAACTTCTTTTGTGGGAGGGTCACCTATCTTCTGCTGTGTAGTTAATATTTTGCTAAACCCTGAATGCCTTGTAGGCATTGTAATCCTCTTTTTGTAATATTAAGGCCAACAGGCCACACTACTTAATATTTTGTTAGTACTCTGTTGCAATGTTATATACTCCTGTGTTTGACTCATCCTGGGAAGTCAAAGGTTTGTGAGAATGGGACTAGCTTAGCGAGCTAGGTCTCTACAGGAGTAGTCGTTGTCCCAGTTTCGGGGCGCGACAAGTACAAATACACATGTACACCTACCTACCAATACAATTAAATACACAAATACTCGATACCATGTACACATGCAAGTTCATGTCCCAAATAGCAATACATGATACACAAATATACAACAATAGACAAATACAAAAATTCACACATTCGATGTATACTAGAAAAGTCACGTCTGAAATTAACAACATATCGTCACGAGGACCCAGTGGCCCATACATTTTACATAAAAGAGAACCTTTGCAAGTTACGACAATGTAACTACCGACTACAAGTTAGACCTGCTACATCACAAATCTATTCATCCGAAATAGCAAATGTCTAAACCACATTTGACATAACCATAGGAGTTCAGTTCAAAGACGCCCGAGGAGCTGGAACTGGTGTCTAGTTACATTTGTATTGGTGATTTCCTCGGGCTCAGACTCGATCAACTCAACTCAACTCAACTCAATAATATAAGTGGTTTCCTCTTCCATTTTCTTGAAGGAATGGAGGCAAACCAAGTCTGAGCCCGAGGAAATCATCGATACAAATGTAAGATGCTTTCTATAGGTCCTGATTTGAGAAACACGCAGGGCTTGAGGATCTTGTCGACCGAGCCAACTAAGATCTCACCCTTCACGTCCTTCCAGCTCTCAACGGTGATCTTCACCCTTTCTTTCGCTAACAAGCCAACATAGGCAGCGTACTGCGATGAAGAACCGTGAAATACGTTGCCCATCATGAGCATCGTCCAAGGACCAACACAGATCATAAATAGGCATTCTAGAGCAAATTAAGATTGTTTACTGTTTCCTAAATGACTCCCTATCTGAGAAGGACTACCAACGGAAGGTTAGGTTGTGCTTCGTCATAGTAACATCAACTTGCAACTAGAGATCAAGATATTACATTTCTACTCTATTTCATCAGAAGACATTACCTTGCCAATATACATATATTAATTATTTAATGAACTTTTTACATGCACTTGATCATTGAGCAAGCTAGTTGGCATTTGACTATGTTATTGGTATTGAACAACCTACAGAGAGATCAAGATATTTGTGTATCTCATGATATTTGTAAATATCTTGATATTAATGATCTTTCAATTTCAATTTCAATTACCAATATCTTTCAATTTCAATTTCAATTTCATCTTCAATTTCATGATCTTTCAATTTCAATTGTTACTAAGTCCAAGTTGGCATTGAGCAACCTACTCAGAGATGAAGATATTACATTTATACTCTTATTGGCATTTGACTATGTTAGCTAGCGTTTGTCTTGCAAATATCCTGATAATTTTCTTCATTTGATAGGATCAGCAAACAATTGAACATTATCTGTCTCATAATGATATTATTTAGTTGTTTTAATAAAAAACAGGAACAACACACCGTACATAATCATATTGAAAAGAAGACACACCAAAATGACGGATACAAAAATTACAGGATAATTGCCATAATCGGATTAGAATAATCTAACAATATTGCCGAAATTTAACATACCTTGCTTGCCATGCCGAAATCTAGTGGGCATCGATGGAGGTGCAGAAGTGCAGCAGTTGCCGGTGGAGGTGCGCCGGCTGTCAATGGAGCTTATGGGTTAGGGCTCCGAGCCCCCGAGGAACTGTTCGAATGGAAGAGCCATACCCGGGTATTTATAGTACTAGATCAGTTCTAACGGTAAACAACAGCCTACCGATAGGAATTTGTGAAATATTCTATCGGTATATACATACAGTCACTACTACATAATTCATCATCACAGTCGGGTCAAAACAGTCATCACAGACGGTTCTTACCTGTCAGTGATATTCGAGTCAGTGATAATCATGTACTATCACAGACAGTTTTTGATGTTTTCAACCGTCCTTGATCTATCCATTCACAGACTGTTATAAGGTCAGAACCGTCTGTGATAAGGTCAGAACAGTCTGTGATACTCATATTTCACAAACTGTTATAAGGTCAGAACCGTCTGTGATAGTCATACTACCACAGACGGTTCTGTTCTCGGAACTGTCTGTGATAGTCATACTACCACAGACGGTTCTTACCCGTCAGTGATATTCGAGTCAGCGATAATCATGTACTATCACAGACAGTTTTTGATGTTTTCAACCGTCTGTGATCTATCCATTCACAGACTATTATAAGGTCAGAACCGTCTGTGATACTCATACTACCACAGACTGTTCTGTTCTCGGAACCGTCTGTGATAATTACTGTTGGGGGAAATCTCCACGCGGTCAAGTCCAGGTAACTTCATGATTGCCCGGGGACAGTGGCCTCCGGTGCCTGCCCCGGGCGCCGCCATTTGGCCCTCGGGACCGTGCCCCCCGGGCGGGTCCCGGGCTCCGCCATTGCCCGGGGACAGTGGCCGCCGGTGCCTGCCCCGGGCGCCGCCTTTTAGGCTCCCGGGACCGTGCCTCCGGGGTATGTCCCGGGCGCCGCCTTTTAGGCTCCCGGGACCATGCCTCCGGGGTATGTCCCGGGCGCCGCCTTTTAGCTCCCGGGACGTTGCCCCCCGGGCGGGTCCCGGGCGCCGCCATTCGCCCGGGGACAGGGGCCTCCGGTGCCTGCCCCGGGCGCCGCCATTTGGCCCCCGGGACCGTGCCCCCCGGGCGGGTCCCAGGCGCCGCCATTGCCCGGGGACAGTGGCCGCTGGTGCCTGCCCCGGGTGCCGCCTTTTGGCCCCCGGGACCGTGCCCCCCGGGGCGGGTCCCGGGCGCCACCATTGCCCGGGGACAGTGGCCGCCGGTGCCTGCCCCGGGCGCCGCCTTTTAGGCTCCCGGGACCGTGCCTCCGGGGTATGTTCCGGGCGCCGCCTTTTAGGCTCCCGGGACCGTGCCTCCGGGGTATGTTCCGGGCGCCGCCTTTTAGGCTCCCGGGACCGTGCCTCCGGGGTATGTCCCGGGCGCCGCCTTTTAGCTCCCGGGACCTTGCCCCCCGGGCGAGTCCCGGGCGCCGCCATTCGCCCGGGGACAGTGGCCCCCGGTGCCTGCCCCGGGCGCCGCCTCTTAGGCTCCCGGGACCCTGCTCTCCGGAAGGGGTCCCGGACGTCACCGCCCTCCTAAAAGGTAAAATCCTTGTTTGTTTATCACGTGCAGGTCACGCGAGGGACGCCTCGGGAATCAGCGACCACCTGTCAAGCATCCAAGACGTTTGACCGGGAGAAGGACGGTCTTACCCTTCAATCCGACGGTGGCTTCCAGGGTAGTTTAGGTTTTTTGCTTCTTTTTGGGGCTATAAATAGCCCTTGTACCCCTCTGTTGTAAGGGATCAACTCATTATTATTTGGAATAGCTAATCCCACAGACGTGCTCCGGATGCCTCTCCCCCAGAGAGAGCCTCCCCAGCCGACTCCAGTCGGGAGCGCGTCGACAGGACTAGGGCCCCCACCGGGACCCGAACCTGTATAAATCCACGTGTCAATTCTTGTGTTTGTCCGGCGGGGGAGGACCGGTCACCCGGTCAACCCGCGCTGCGTAATCTCCGCTAGGATCGTCTTCAAAACCTGCCGGGGTATTCTTAATACCACGACAGTTGGCGCCGTCCGTGGGGACCCGTGACGAATCGCCATGGCTCCTCCGAGGACAAGGGCCCGCGCCCTTCCCGGTGACGCCGGTCCCGGTGACCTGGCGCCGCCTGTCCGGGACACTGCTGTTCCGGCGCTTCCGTCCGGAGGCGACCATTCCCATGTACCGCCTCCCACCTTTCCTCTCAATCTAGGTGCCTCCACCTCCGGGTCGCTCCCGGTGGCCGCGGGAACCTCGGCCGGGGCAAGTTTCCCCCCGACGGCTCCCCCGGCTCCCCGGGAAGCCCTGCTGGAGGCTCTCGTGGAGGGCCAGCTCCGCGCCCAGCGCTCTATGGACCAGCTCCTTTGTGTATTGGCGCGGCCCTCGGCCCCCACATTTTCGTCGCACCCGTATCCGGGGATCATGCCCCCGTTTATGGGATACCCAGCGGCCCCTCCGGCGTCAGGGGGGCTGTCTACCCCGTATGATCCCGCTGGGGGGTTCCCTCCCCCAGCGGGATATACTTCCGGACACTTCTCGGCACCCGGGCCTGTCCCGGTGCTGGGAGGCTATTTCCTGCCCAGGCCCTTCGTGGCACCAGGGGGGTAGCCCGTCCCCGGCCCGCTTCCGGGGCTGGGGGGTCATTTCATGCCGGGGGTTATTCCTACGCCGGGAGCCAGTCCCGCCCCTCGCGTTGCGTTTACCGCACCGGGGCTGGTCGACAGAGCAGCCCCCGTGCCTCAGCGAATTTCCCCCCGCATTGGCTCCCCAACCCCGGACGTCGCCGAGGGGGCTCACCCCCCACTGGTTCCGGATGTCGCAGGGGTTTTCCCCCTTTCCGGTCCCGGTCGTTGCCGCAGGGGCCCCCTCTTCGGATCCAAACGCCGCCCCGGGCGCCCCCTCCCCGGTTCCGGATGGTGCAGGGGCTCCCCCCTTTCCGGTCCCGGGGGCCGTCGCAGGGGGCTCCCCCCAGCAGGCCCCGGTAGCTTCCGGGCCGGCTGCTACAGTGCAGGAGCTCCCTCCCCCGGCGAAGCAGGTCCGCTTCTCCCGGGGGGAGGTCGAGCGAATGCATTCTCCCAGCCGCGGGGAAGAGCTTCCCCCCGGTCGTTGTCACAGGGAGCCTCGCTCTCGCACCGGTCGGGGGAAGAGACCAGCCGAAGAACCATCCTCCCCGGAGGGGAGCCCGGACGTCCGGGAAATCAGTCCTGGCCCGGAAGAGAAGCGTCGTCACCACCACTCTGGCGGCCCTCTTGGGCCGCTACCTGACTCGGATAACGAGGGGGCGTCCCCCGTTAAAGAAGACAGTTACTGGGGCTCCCCCCGGGAAGTGCAGGGGGCGAACCAGCCTCTGTGTCGAAGACTCCGCAGTATCCGATGCCCGCGGCCATACCGTCCCCCGCACATCGAACATTATAATGGCGAGGCGGACCCTTACGAGTTCATGCAGATCTACTCCACAGCCATCTCCGCGGCGGGGGGGGACAAGTGCGTCCAATGCAACGTCTTCCCCCTCTACCTCACCGGCATTGCCCGCTCCTGGTTTTACAATCTGAAGGCGGGCTCCATCAAGTCCTTCTCGCAGCTGAAGCGGGAGTTCTGCGCCAACTTTCAGGGAAATTACGTACGTCCCCTGGATTCTTCACAGCTATACACAGTGCGCCAGAGGACCGGGGAGACCATCAGAAGCTTCTTCAAGCGCTTTGCCCAAGTAAAAAGCAAAGTGGCCCACGTCCCGGACTCCACAGTGATCGAGGCCTGCAAAAGCGGGATCCTCCCGGGGGAACTCCACCGAAGACTCTCTCGAAGCTGCCCCTCCTCTGCCGACGAGCTCTTCAACGTACTCGAAAAGTACGCTCGCGCGGAGGAAGACGACATCTGGAAGAAGACCCAGGGGGCTCCTGCCCCCGCCGAACGGAGGGCCCGGGATCCCCCCAGGCGCCCCAGGCAGGGGGGCCGTAGCGAACCACGGCCTCGGGACACTTTTGTCCTCGAGGGCGGAGGCGGCTCGCGCGACCCCCCGAAGGGCAACCACCCCTTTCCCAAGCCGAGAGGCCATGGGGGAGGACAGTCTTCGCGCGGCCGCGAAGGCCCCGCGGGGAGAAGCCGGGAAGGACCGTGGTGCAGCTTCCACGGGTCCAGTACCCACGCCACCCGAGATTGCCACCAGCTGCTGCAGCACTTCGCGGTGTTCGTCGACCAGCGTGGGCAGGGGGGGGGGGACTGCGGCCTCCTTGCCCCCTCGGCCAGCTGTTCCGGCCCTTCCCGCTCCCGCGGGGGGGCAGCAGGTGCAGGAGGGGGAGCCTTCAGATGCTCTCCCCTTTCAAACTTCTCAGCGCCGCATCAACGTCATCGTAGGGGGGTCCGCCTCCGGGCGGGACTCCAAGCGCCAGCGAAAGGAGTACGCGCGAGAAGTTAAGGTAGTGGGGGTGCTACACGCGTCCGTGCCGCCCAAGTGGTCGGACGTCCCCCTCACCTTTACGGCGGAAGACGCGCGAGGGGTTCGCTTCCCCCATGACGACGCGCTCATTGTCTCCGCGACAATCTACAACTGCCACTTGACCCGCATCCTCGTGGACGGCGGAAGCTCCGCCGACGTCCTGTTCCTCAAAACCTTCAAGGAAATGCAGGTAGATGAGAAGCTCCTGCAACCCCCAGCAGGGCCTCTGCAAGGGTTTGTCCCGGGGAAGGCGATCCACCCCGTGGGCAAGGTAGATCTCCCAATCACCTTCGGCACCCCGGAGAACTACCGGACCGAGCTAGTCCGCTTCGACGTAGTGGACCTCCCCTCCTCCTACAATGTGATTATGGGGAGGACTACGATCAATCGGCTGGGGGCTGCCACCCACCAAAACTACCTGTGCATGAAGATCCCCGGGCCACATGGGGTGATCAACGTCCGGGGGGACCAAGACATGGCCCGTGCTCTATACGAGCAAGCTGCTGCCACAATAGGAAGCGTCAACCTGATCAAGGCGCCCGGGGGGGAGGCTCCCCCCCCCGGACGTAGACGTCGCTGCGCCGTCCCCTGGGAGGCCCCTCCTCAAGCCGCGTCCGGAAGGGGGCCTCCGGAAGGTCCCGCTATCCCCGGGCAGCAGGGACAAAACAGTCCAAATCGGGGCAGAGCTCCCCCAAGACCATGCAGTGCAACTCGCAGCCTTTCTGCTCGAAAACTACGATGTTTTTGCGTGGAAGCCTTCGGACATGCGAGGCGTCGCCCGGGAGGTTATTGAACACAAGCTCGCGGTAACCCCCGGTCACCCCCCTATCAAGCAGAAGTTGAGAAAGCTCTCCTTCGAACGTCAAGAAGCCATCAAGACGGAGATAGCCCGGCTCCGAGAGGCAGGGTTCATCCGGGAAGTGTTGCACCCCGAGTGGCTCGCAAACCCCGTCCTCGTCAAGAAATAGAGTGGCAAGTGGCGCATGTGCGTGGACTTCACCGACCTTAACCGCGCTTGCCCCAAAGACAACTTCCCGCTCCCGCGGATCGACCAGCTCGTTGACTCCACCGCGGGGTGCGAGCTGATGAGCTTCCTAGACGCCTACTCGGTATACCATCAAGTCCAGATGGCGGAGGGGGACGAGGAAAAGACGAGTTTCATAACTCCCCTCGGAACCTTCTGCTACCGCCACATGCCCTTCGGGCTCAAGAATGCGGGAGCCACCTTCCAGCGCCTGATGATGCTGCTCTTCAAAGATCAAGTCGGCCGCAACGTCGAAGTCTATGTAGACGATGCGGTCGTCAAGAGTCCCCGTGCAGCCTCCCACATCGACGACCTCGCAGAGACCTTCCGCACCCTCCGCGCGTTCGGGCTTAAGCTCAACCCGGAGAAGTGCGCCTTCGGGGTGCGCGGGGGGAAGCTCCTGGGTTTCCTCGTGTCCCAGCGGGGCATTGAGGCAAACCCCGAGAAGATCCGGGCCTTCCTAGACATGCCCCCGCCGCGCTCCGTCAAAGATGTCCAGCGGCTCTCCGGCCGCCTGGCTGCGCTCAGCCGCTTCGTCTCCCGTTCGGGGGAGCGGGGCCTCCAGTTCTTCAAGATCCTCCGAGGGCTCGAGGGGTTCCGCTGGACCCCCGAGGCCCAGGAAGCCTTCAACGACCTCAAGAAGTACCTCTCGAGCCCTCCAATGCTTGTGAGTCCATCTCCGGAAGAGCCCTTGCTCCTCTACCTCACCGCGACCCTCGTCACCGTCAGCGCGGTTTTGGTGAAGGAGCAAGGGGGGCAGCAACGTCCCGTGTACTACGTCAGTGAAGCCCTCCAAGGGGCCAAGACTCGGTACACGGAGATGGAGAAGATTTGCCACGCTCTCCTCATGGCGTCCCAGAAGCTCCGGCACTACTTCCTGGGGAACCCCATCACTGTTCCGTCGTCCCTCCCCCTGGGGGAGGTACTGCGGAATAAAGAAGCCACCGGCCGGATTGGGAAGTGGGGGGCCGAGCTTGCCCCCTTCTCCCTGTCCCTTACCGGCCGCTCCACAATCAAGTCGCAGGTCCTCGCCGACTTCGTCGCAGAATGGACTCCCGCCTCTGGGTCCGGGGACGAAGATCTCCCTGTGCCGCCCCGACGCAGTGACCATTGGACCTTGCTGTTCGATGGGTCGCTGTGTCTCGCCGGGGCTGGCGCGGGGGTAGTCCTCCGGAGCCCTGAGGGAAAGGAGCTCGAGTACGCCGCGCGGCTCGAGTTCCCCGCAACCAACAACGTCGCCGAATACGAGGCTCTGCTCCTCGGGATGCGCCTCGCGCGCTCCCTGGGGATCCGGCGCCTCCTAGTGAAGGGAGACTCTCAGCTCGTTGTCCGCCAAATGGACAAGTCTTACCTGTGCGATGACGCAAATCTAAGTCTTTACTTGCAGGAAGTACGGAAGATGGAGAAGCACTTCGACGGCCTTGAGGCCCGGCATATCCCGAGGAGGGAGAATGACCGGGCCGATGCCTTGGCACGGGCAGCAAGCGCCCGGGAAACGCTCCCCAGGGGGGCCTTCTTGGAAATCATCATGAAGCCCTCGGTGGCGTCCCCGGATGCAGGCCCCGAGCCTCCGGTCCCGGAGGTCGCCGAGATCGTCCGGCCTTCATCTTGGATGGATCCCCTCATCTCCTTCATGTAGGGGGAGGGGGACCCTCCCGACGAGACCGAGGCTAAGCGCCTCCGGGCCAAAGCCCGGGCATATCTCCTGCTGGAGGGAAGGCTCTACAAGCGGGGGGCTTCAGCCCTCCTGCGCTGCCTCCCCCGGTCAGAGGGACTTCAACTCCTGGAGGACATTCACGCCGGGAGCTGTGGTTCCCACCTAGCCCCGCGTGCCATCGCCGCCAAGGCCCTTCGGCAGGGCTTCTACTGGCCTACAGTCATGCGCGACGCGTGAGGCCTTGTCTCCGCGTGCGAAGCATGCCAGAAGATGGCCAAGGGCTCGAATCTCCCCCCCGTAGCGCTGCGCACTATCCCCATCACTTGGCCCTTCGTGCGCTGGGGGATGGACCACATAGGGCCCTTCCCCCCAGCGCCCGGAGGATACAAGTATGCGGTAGTCGCGGTCGACTACTTCACAAAGTGGGTTGAGGCGGAGCCCTTGGCTAGCATCACCTCCCGGGTCGTTCAGCGGTTTTTCTGGAAAAACGTCGTTTGTCGTTTTGGTGTTCCCCGGGAAATCACCGTGGACAATGGGACCCAATTCGACTCGGCTTATTTCCGGGAATTCTGCGAAGGCCCGGGGATCGTCATTCACTTCGCCTCAGTGGCCCATCCTCAAAGCAACGGGGCCGTCGAGAGAGTCAACGGCGTAATCCTACAGGGGTTACGCCGGAGACTCGAGCAAACCGCTTCCAAGAGGGGCGCGTGGGCAGAGGAGCTCCCTAGCATCCTTTGCTCGATGCGCACGACCCCGTCCCGGGCCACAGGGCGTGCTCCCTTCTCCCTGGTCTACGGGGCGGAGGCAGTCCTCCCCCGGAGATCGGCTTCTGGTCGCTACGGGTCGAGCTCTTGAACGGAGCCACGACCGCAGCCTACCGGGCCAACGAAGACAACCGGCGGTTGGAAATCGACCTCGTGGAGGAGGAACGCGACCGAGCACTCCTCCGCCATGCCATCTACGAGCGTGAGATGTCGCGCGCATACAACCAGCGCGTGCGCGAGAGAGCTTTCCGCCTTGGGGACCTTGTCCTCAAGCGCGTCACAGACCCCCAAGCCCAGGGTAAGCTCTCCCCCAAGTGGGAGGGCCCCTACAGGATCTCCGCTGTCCTAGGCTCGGGGGCCTACAAGCTCTCCAACCCTCAAGAGCAGGAGCTGAAGCACACCTGGAACTTGCGTTTACTTCGCAAGTTCTACGTCTAGCCTTACGGGCCAGTCCCCTCCCCCGGAGCGATCACGCCGGTGGGGGAGGAGGGACACTGTAGCTTCCTTTTCCCCCCCCCCTTCGCGGTTTCGCAGGGGGGGGGCTTTGTATATTTTGTTAATAAATGCATAGCCTTTGTTCTTCAACTGTCTCAGTGCAGGTTTTTCTCATTACTGCCCCTAGCGGCGATGCCCTCCCCGCGAGGAAGCCCTCTCTGCGAGGATGCCCTCTCCGCGAGGATGCCCTCCCCGCGAGGATGCCCTCCCCGTGAGGATGCCCTCCCCGCGAGGAAGTGGGCCAGCCCCAACAAGTCCCTACAACGGAGCCTGCACTCCCGTAGGGCGGCTTACGATCAGCCCTCGTGGACTGAGGGTGTAAGCGGCAACCCGGTCGCAGTGGCCGTGGTAACGAGTCACTTTGGGAGACTAGTCCCCTTCCCAAACACTCAAGTCCCGTCTTCGGGCATTTCCTCCTCCGGGAGTCGACATTATTCCCGGCTCCCCGTTCTCACGACGACCGGAAGATCAGCCCCTTGCGGCTTGATTGGATCTATCTTCCTCCTCCGGGAGTCGACGTTATTCCCGGCTCCCCGTTCTCACGGCGACCGGATGATTATCTCTCGAAGACCTTATTCCCGGCTCCCCGTTCTCACGGCGACCGGACAATTGCTTTACGAAGATATGGATTTCTCAGATATATTTTCCCCCGGAAACATTATTCCCGGTTCCCCGTTCTCACGGCGACCGGACGAAGTCTCCCGGGAAGCTCCCCTCCGGAGGTCTTATTGGCTTTTCATGAGCCCCTTCCGCGCCTTGTTCCCGGTTCCCCGCTCTCCCGGCGGCCGGATGAACCTCTCCCGGTTCCCCCGGGCACCCCGGAAGGTCCCTCCCTCGGAAATCCTGTTTCTACAATTTTCTAACTTAGAAAATATTTCTCCTACAGGGTATGCTCCCCCCGGGGACCCTGTTACCCCCACAGCGCGCCGAGGCCTCCTCCCGCCCGCTGTGGGCGGGGGGGGGGGACAGGGGACCCCCGGGTCACCCACGAAGAAACTTAGCTCATCCTTGTTAAGATGAGTCGTCCAGACCATCCAAGAAGAAGAAAATAAAGAGGCGCAATAAAAGGAAACAATGCGCTTTATTGATCAGCAAACCCGGAGGACATCTTCCCCCTCCGATGGGTTTCGGAAATTGTCGCGCCCCGAGACTGGGACAACGACTACTCCTGTAGAGACCTAGCTCGCTGCAGCTAGTCCCAACCACAACCTTTGACTTCCCAGGATGAGTCAAACACAGGAGTATATTACATTGCAACAGAGTACTCACAAAATATTAAGCAGTGTGGCCTGCTGGCCTTAATATTACATAAAGAGGATTACAATGCCTACAAGGCATTCAGGGATTAGCAAAATATTTAACTACGCAGTAGAAGATAGGTGACCCTCCCACAAAAGAAGTTGACGGCAGAACAACACACTTCAGGGTTCTGGCGGAACTGATTCTCCTCCTTCTGGATCCACATAGTACTCCGTGCCATCATCTTGATCAAGGTAGGCTCCATCTATTGAGTTGAATGTTGCAAGGGTGAGCACTTACGTACTCAGCAAGTCATAGGTAAGAGTAGATACATATAGTAGTGATGATATGAACCTAGACTAGTCAAGAATTATGGATATTTGTAAAATAATCTTTTCCTTTCATACCTCATCCCATGGCAGCACTGATCAACTTCTTCTACAGAATCAAGAGCTAATTCGAGGTAATTTGGCCTGCATTGCCGGAACAGGGCATTCTTCGAATTTCAGCCATTTCCGGTGATCGCCGGCGTTAGAGGTCACCGGGGAGCAATTAGACAGTACTACACAGAGAGGTTGAGTAGATGAACTCACGGATGGCTTTAATTTGACAGGAGATGATCTGTAGAGTGCTGGCACCGTGAGTCTCCTCGATGGCTCGCCGGAGAAGACGACTGCAGCGGTGAAATTTGGAAATTGGTTAAGTCCTGGTGATGTGTGGAGAAGCTGCTGCACACAGGAGCGTTTAAATAGGTCAGGCAAAGATGGCAAAGGGGAACAATGAAGTAATTGGTTGCTGTGATGAGATCGGTTGCGTGCTGGAGCAGTAGTGGCGAAGAAATAGCAAGAGCGGTGATGCGACGGCGACAAGCTTTCAACTGATCACAATGTCGTCTCATCGGGACCGGGCAAAGCTTGTAGCAAGCGGTGGCGACAAGTACTGGCGCGGCGAGGCTACGTGGCGATGGATTGCTGACAAAGTCACTGCTAGTCGCGCGCAGGAGCAATCATTGGTCGTCGACGTAGCAGCGGCCTTGCCACGGCACCAGTTGGAGCGAGGACACGTGCGCACTGGCATGCACGGTCAAGTTGCAGGCGAAGCTTCACCGGCGGCAAGCAACCACGGCGCAAGGAAACCACGGCGAGCCCTGGTCGTGTACAGCAGTTGGCCTGGTCGAAAATGGACTGATTTGCAATATTTGATTTTCACATTTGGACCAATCTGTAATTCTGGAGATTTGGAAGGTTAGAGTTGAATTTGATTTCACTAATCTGGTAAATTATATTCAACAAGGTATTTGGCAAAGGTAATTGATAAAATTTGACACATTTGAATAGTTTTCGATACAAACTGAAAATAGGGTAATTTAGGGTAAAATAAGATTTAAGTTTTGTCGATTTCGAATTCTGGCATTTAGGGTTCGATTTTGATATCTGCACAGAAGAGAAACTTGTGGCAAATAGCATTTTGAGAAGATTTGCTGAAGAAATTCTGAATTTGAAGTTAATCTGGAGATTTTAGCCTTTTTGGATTTTCAGATATCAGATAAGGATTAATTTGCGATAACTCTTGGACTGATTTGTGAAAACAGTCTAGATGGTGAAATCTGGCTGTCAACTTTTTATATTAAGGTATTGACATACCCATGATCATATTCCAGGAATAATCTAGTCCGAACTTGGTCAAGATTCAGATTAAATCTGTATTTCTGAAACTTAGGGTATTTGGGTAATATAAGGTATTTCTGTTTTCGAAAACAGAAGGGGATTTAGAGATAAAATTGGATCTGGGTTCTGAAGACTTTTAAGTTCAGAGTAACTGATAGATCACATCTGAACAATCTGATCTTGATTTGAGGTCACAGGATAGATTTTGGAGATTTTAGGGCTTAGGATAGATACTGATCTGGCTATTACTACAGATACATGCATGCATGCTATTGACGAAAAAGGAAATTTTCACCCCTAACTCAGGGTGTTACAGAAATGATACAACCCGGGTCCTAACCCGGGGGATTTTCTACGAGCCTAAGGCCCCTACGCCTAAAGCTCCCGGAAGCGCTCCCTCAGCTCCCGGGCCAAGTCCCGGTACAGCGCCCGGACGCGACGCTGAGAGTCCCGAAGTACGTCTTCGGGCCAAAACTCGTATCCAGCCGGCGGAAGTATCCGGAGAGGAGGTATCATCCGGGCCTTCGGGCGCGTGGGAGTTAATTCAGCACGGCTGTTGTCAAAATTATTCAAGTGCCACTCTGGGCGCCACCTCAACCGGACAGGCTCCCGGGCAGTACCCCCGTCGCGCTCCCCGGAGACAAGGCTCAGCAAAATCAAAGCCGCTTGGGCGTCCCCAGGAGAGCCTCTCCCGGACCGTTGCCCGGGAATAACCCCCCGGATACCCTGGTAACATTTCATTGCAGACTTAGAAAAATTTCAAATATATTTCATTGCAAAATGATTTTTGTACAAGTGCCCGGGGCTTCTCCTAAGAAGCTATCGGAATCAAGATGTCTAACAAAATAAAAAGGGGGTCCTAGCTAAAGACCCGGGGGAGGCTCATACTTTAGCATTGGGGTCCTCCCCCCGGGGAGCTTCCTCCGTGGCCGGGGCAGGGGCATCCGCGGCCGGAGGCGCCGGTGTCGGGAACCTCGTCCGGATGATCCGGTCGTAGAATCCCTCCGCCAGCAGCTCCACCTCCCGGTGCGTTTGCTCGAAGGTCTCCGGGAAGCTCCGGGGGATGCGCCCCCCGATCGCCCGGGCGCCGACCCCCCGATAGTCGACGAGCCCCGCGGCGGCCGCGATGATGGGGATCGCTCGGCCCCGTGCCCGGACGTCCGCAGCCTCCGGGATGGCGGAGACTTGTGCATTAAGAAAACGCACAGCCTCCGCGAGGGTCGCCGGGGGAACCTCTGGGCCGCTCCCGGAGCCCAGGCTAACGCCAAGGCTTTCCAAGGTCGAGCGGACGGAGCGGCCCGCGTCCGACAGCGCCCGGACGCTGGAGCTCTCGAGCTCCCGGAGCGCCTTCTCCCGCACCTTGGCCTCCTCTCGGAGGCGGATGTAGGCGCCCTCCGAAAGGTGCACCTGCGCCCGGGCCCGGGACAGCTCATCAAGAGCTTCGTCCCGCTCCCGGAGGGCTGCCTCCCGCTGCACCACGCAAGCCGCGGCCCGGCTCTCCGCCTCCTTGTCAAAATGATGTAGGCGCCGCCATTTGGCCCCCGGGACCGTGCCCCTCGGGCGGGTCCCGGGCGCCGCCATTGCCCGGGGACAGTGGCCGCCGGTGCCTGCCCCGGGCGCCGCCTTTTAGGCTCCCGGGACCGTGCCTCCGGGGTATGTCCCGGGCGCCGCCTTTTAGCTCCCGGGACCGTGCCCCCCGGGCGGGTCCCGGGCGCCGCCATTCGCCCGGGGACAGGGGCCTCCAGTGCCTGCCCCGGGCGCCGCCATTGCCCGGGGACAGTGGCCGCCGGTGCCTGCCCCGGGCGCCGCCTTTTGGCCCCCGGGACCGTGCCCTCCGGGCGGGTCCCGGGGGCCGCCATTTGCCCGGGGACAGTGGCCTCCGGTGCCTGCCCCGGGCGCCGCCATTTGGCCCCCGGGACCGTGCCCCCCGGGCGGGTCCCGGGCGCCGCCATTGCTCGGGGACAGTGGCCGCCGGTGCCTGCCCCGGGCGCCGCCTTTTGGCCCCCGGGACCGTGCCCCCCGGGCGGGTCCCGGGCGCCGCCATTGCCCGGGGACAGTGGCTGCCGGTCCCTGCCCCGGGCGCCGCCTTTTGGCCCCCGGGACCGTGCCCCCCGGGGCGGGTCCCGGGCGCCGCCATTTGCCCGGGGACAGTGGCCGCCGGTGTCTGCCCCGGGCGCCGCCTTTTAGGCTCCCGGGACCGTGCCTCCGGGGTATGTCCCGGGCGCCGCCTTTTAGGCTCCCGGGACCGTGCCTCCGGGGTATGTCCCGGGCGCCGCCTTTTAGCTCCCGGGACCTTGCCCCCCGGGCAAGTCCCGGGCGCCGCCATTCGCCCGGGGACAGTGGCCCCCGGTGCCTGCCCCGGGCGCCGCCTCTTAGGCTCCCGGGACCCTGCTCTCCGGAAGGGGTCCCGGACGTCACCGCCCTCCTAAAAGGTAAAATCCCTGTTTGTTTATCACGTGTAGGTCACGCGAGGGACGCCTCGGGAATCAGCGACCACCTGTCAAGCATCCAAGACGTTTGACCGGGAGAAGGACGGTCTTACCCTTCAATCCGACGGTGGCTTCCGGGGTAGTTTAGGTTTTTTGCTTCTTTTTGGGGCTATAAATAGCCCTTGTACCCCTGTGTTGTAAGGGATCAACTCATTATTATTTGGAATAGCTAATCCCACAGACGTGCTCCGGAAGCCTCTCCCCCGGAGAGAGCCTCCCCAGCCGACTCCGGTCGGGAGCGCATCGACAGGACTAGGGCCCCCACCGGGACCCGAACCTGTATAAATCCACGTGTCAATTCTTGTGTTTGTCCGGCGGGGGAGGACGGGTCACCCGGTCAACCCGCGCTGCGTAATCTCCGCTAGGATCGTCTTCAAAACCTGCCGGGGTATTCTTAATACCACGACAATTACACTATCACAGACGGTTCTGAGTACAGAACCGTCTGTGATACTTGAGTATACACAGACGGTTCTGACCTTATAACAGTCTGTTAAATATGAGTATCACAGACGCCTTTGATGTCATAACAGACTGTGATACTCAGATTACCAGAGACGGTTTGGATATCAGAACCATCTATGGTACTCAGGATTACCAGAGACGGTTTGGATATCAACACAGACCGTCTGTGATACTCTTAACACAGACGGTTCTGAGATCAAAACCGTCTGTGATACTCATATTAAACCAATCTGCGATATCAGCGACAGTGTTAATCCTAAAACCGTCTGTGATAGTGTTATAATCTCAGAACCGTCTGTGATAGTGTGATATCACAGACGGATCTGAGGTCCAAACCGTCTGAGATTATAACAGTCACAGATGTCCTCTGTACAAATTGCATTTTCATATATACAGTTCATGAATTTCATACATGCATAGTACTCAAATATATACAGTCTCATATATATTTGTACAATTGAACTCAGAATTATATTTGTACAGTACTCAAATATATACAGTTTCATATGCACAGTACTCAAATATATTTGTATAGCATTTCATATATACAGCACAGAACTCAGAAATATGTACAATTGAACAAATAAATGTAATCGGCAATTAAAGTGTGTTAGATGTACAAATAAATGTAAGGCCGCACTAATACGAACCTTGCGGGTCCCTAAACTTCCCCTTGTGTGATATGACCTCCGAAAGGAAAAACTCAGCGAGCATCCCTCGGACATTACCAATCTGCCGAGGGTCAAGGCTTTCTGAAGGGAAGTCGACCCCCTGCAGCAAGAGTTGGTACATAAAAAATTAGCTGAAGTTGTAAATTCTGTCAAATCGAGACAAATTAAGGGGAGCAGTTGTATACCTCGGGGAAATCTGGCCGGTGAGGGGTGATGATCAGGTCATACATGTGGCGCATCACGTAGAACCCACATGTATTGTCGTCCGGCTGCTGATGGCACTACCAATTTACAGACCGAGAGTTAGGTGGGGACAAGTTATAAAGTAAAACAGATGCCAGTTGAAATTTGTACCAAAAATTGTAACCACTGAAACTTATCGGCTCTCCGCTCGTGTTGTCTCCCTACCTCGGCAAAGTAGTTCGTGAAAGCCCTGTAGATAGTCAAAATTGACAGTTTGAGGATAGCCGAAATTGACAATTTGAGGACAGTAAATCTAGATGCATGCAAGACAGGTCCACATTACCTTCCGAATACATCTCGTGCGCCGCAATACGAGTACCCTTTCCTCTGCAATGAGTCAAGGTAGAACACCTTGTTGCTTTTCGGAATAAGTAGCAGCAGGATCCAGTGGTAGCTACATATTACACGTAGAGAATTAAAAATTTAATCTAAATTTGGGGGTGTGCACATGGAGACACTAATCTACGGGTGAAGTACTGATGAAAGCACTCACCTCTGGTTGTAGGGTACAAGTATATACTCCTTGTCGACCTGAGCAAGCAACCCTCTTTTGATGTAGTCGACAACGAAGTCTGTGTCGGTCTTAAACATCACCTCGACGACCATCTGTGGGTCCAAGAAACCAACAGGTATGCCCTTGGATTTGGCATAGTTGGCCATGCAGCTGCACGGAAGTAACCAATTAATAAATGACATATATCCGTATATGCACGGATAGTAGGATACTTATAGCACCCAAGACCGTAGGATTGACAAGTCGAGCGCATCTTTGTTCAGTAAATTGTGCAGGTCTTCGAAGGTCACCGAGTAGGTCCCAACGTCGTTATGGAACTCTGCCACGGTGTACTTGACCATGATGTGCGTCGGACGCTGCGTTCTGGTCTGGTTTGTCCTCCTCATGTACCATGCATGTAGGCTCTGGCATGCTAACCCCATGCTCAAAATTGCGGTATCGGAGGCCATGGGGATCCCCAGAGATAACGGCATGAGAGCTGGCGCACTCTTCTCGCTCTCCTTCGCCGGGCTCTTCTTTGCTTTTCCCCTCATAGCCAGCTTCTTGAATGGTTGCCTCTTACTCGGAGTCAGCTTCGTCAACGGAGGGGTATGCTGGCTAGTAGGCCGCGTGTCGGTTTGTGATGTCTGTGATGTAAGAAACTAAGTATTAGGATACTAACTCTGAGGGCTATTATTACAGTACAAATTATGAAACTGCTGGGGGAATTACCTCATACAGGACGATGACTTTCTTGGGCCATTGCACGAACGTGTGCACCGCATCCCCGAGAGTGGTAATCTCGTCGTTCGGCGGCTTCTCCAACGGAAAACCCTTGCAATGGTCAAAGACACTGTCCACCTGGACTCGTGCAAAACCCTCACATAGAGGGGCACCATGGATTGTGGCCCCCGCCGTGCATGGTTGCGCCATCCCACGGGCAGCCTCGATACACCGGCCAGCACCATAAGCTTGCAGGAGGCGGGTTCCTACAAACAGTGCGCATTAACATGTTGAATTTCACCGCTTCTCACTTTCGAATGAATTAACATAGACAAACAGTGCGCATTAACGGTCATTACTTGCAGAGAGTCGACCGGATACTTTGGAGAGGGCTCCGTCTGCGAAGACCCCGGCACAGACGCGCAGCTACTACGGTGACCAAGAATGGGGGTCGGTACTTCCGCTGCTAGAACGGGGGTGCCCTGGGTCGCCTTTCTTAGCTCTTCATACATGGACCACATCTCCGACAACTGTTGCAGGAGTGCTTTGTCCCGAACAGCGAACTCCGATCGCATCTCCTCCTTGAGCCGTTCATCGCGGGCTTGGTGGGATCTCTTTCTCCTCTTAGCCGCCTCCTCATCATCAGGGAAACCATGCCTCCAAGGCACAGTGGCGCCAAGGCCGCGCACGCGGCCTGGATGCTCCTTGTTTCCTAGCGCCGCTGTGAGGATATCCCTGTCCCTCCTCTGGTTGAACTCTCCGGATGCCGCCTGTGCACTCAGCGTCACCTGCAACAGGAGAACTTAGCAATACAGCCCATTGCATGCGTGTTATGAGGATAGTACGTGATCGGACAATCTTACCAGCCGGTCGATCACTTCTTTGTCCACAGGGTTACTCACGGAGACGCTTCCAGAGGAGTTCATCGTCGATCTTGCTCAGCACCAATTGCGGGCGCGCACGTCCGTTATTCCCGCATAAGGACTGCCGGCCGAAGACTGGGAAGCCTCCTCGTCTTGCTTCCTCCACAGCGCCTTCTTCCCCACATACCCACCGGTGCCTAGTCTGTGTGCGTGGGTGTTCTTGGCCTGGTGAGCCTGGCCCTTCGCACTAAGCTCCTGGAACTCAGGCTTGCCCTTCATCTCCACGAATTGCTGCCATGCCTCGGTAGTCACGAAAGGGTAGTCATTGAAGGGGGTCTTCGACTCCTTCACATAGAGCCTGACAAGGTGGCTCTTGAAGTTCCTCCACGCTTTGTTTATTGACATCAGTGTCCTCCAGCGGATGGTGAAGTGGCGATCCTCGGGAATGTGAAACGCCGCCTGCATTTCTTCCCACAGCGCATCCTTGCACTCTGGGGGCACTTGACCCCAGTCGGAGGTGGTGATGGGCACCCGCTTCCTTGCCACTTTGCCGCATAGTGAGCGGTACTGACCGACAAGTTTGTCCGGAGCTTCCGGCACACCATTGTCGTTGAACTGGACGTGCTGCTTTTCCCGCTTGCCCAGACGCGCGCATGTCGTCTGGCCTCGCCCCTTTCTCTTCTTCTGCGGGGTCACGGCGGACGAGGCGACCTCCGGCCCAGGCGTCTCGTCGCCAGCGAGGTCACCCTGACTCCCCGAGTGGTGCATTTCATCACCAGACATAGTTCCTAACATAAGTGAAAGAGAGAACAGTTTAAGTAAATGTGCAACTAATAATTCTATAACAAAACCCATATACTTATAATTAACCAAGAATGACAGAAACGGTGGGGAGGCGATGGAGGTGATCGCGTCGGAGGCGGGAGGGCGATGGAGGTGATCGTGCCTGACGGTGGAAAGGCGATGCAGGTGATCGCGACGGACGGAGAGGAGGAGAAGGTGGGAGGCGATGGAGGTGATCGCGACGGATGGTGCGAGGGCGGAGAGAGCTAGGGGAAACAATTGCGAACTGGAATGAGCGGGACAAACCCCACCTTGAACTATTAACCGCGACGATATTATTACAGTCGGTTATCGCATCAGAACCATCTGTAATAATCGTCATAGTGATAGTCACCAGAGAGATTATCACAGACGGTTTTGAGTTGAGAGCCGATTGTGACTCTGATTATCACAGACGGTTTGGAATTGAAAACCGACGGTGCACGTCAAGAACTCGAAGAGTCGGACACTGTTGAAAACATCACAATCGGTTATATATATATAACCGTCTGTGATAGTAATATTATCACAGTCGGTTCTAAAATAAAAACCGACTGTGACTGAGATTATCACAGTCGGTTCTAGAATCATACCCGTTTGTGCTAGGTCAAAACCGTCCTTGATAATATCTCTATTGAACGTTAGTTTTACAATTTGAAACTGATCTGTAGCTTTCAACTCTGAATGCTCGAAAACTTGTTTTAAATGAACACTCAGATATTTCAAATGTAGTCCAAATGCTCTGTAAATTGGTTACTGTGTACGTAGATCCGATAATTGGTTACAATGTGGAGCATGCTCAAATAAATTTAATATACAATGTACGTGGAGCATGCTCAAGTTAATGTTACATACAAATGGGAACTTTCACCGACAATTTCCACGTACACAGCCATGTTATCCTCAACTTTCCACTTGCCGCGGCCCTGCAAAGACGAGAATTACAGGAGATATAAGCTATACCGATGGAAACAGAGAGATAAGACGTACAGTTCATTACCTTTAAAGTATAACCCTTCCTGGTGATCCATACGCACGTAACTGGTTTCGTCGGTGTCTTCAGTATTGACCTGTACGCCATCTCCAAATGGAGGAATCTCATCAAATTGATTGTATTCCTCCTCGTCTACGACATTTTCAACTCCAACAATCCTTCTCTTGCCATGAAGGACGATGTGCCACTTCTTATTGGCCGGGTCAGTGACATAAATGACCTGAATGGCTTGATTTGCAAGTATGAATGGCTCATGTTTATAAGCAACGCGATCCAGATCCACAGAAGTGAAACCGTAATTGTCAACCTTCACACCCTGTGGGATTTGGACCCATCGGCATCGAAACAGGGGAATCTTGAACAGTACGTAATCGAGCTCCCAAATTTCTTCAATGAACCCGTAGTACGAGTTCAATCCACGTACTACCCTTGTTGGGCCTGTCTTGGTGAACCCCTCATGGAAAGCTTCTACGCTCACTCCACTATTTTGCACAGTGCTCATTCGATCTTGAGCTTTCGTGTAAAATGTGTACCCATTGATGTCGTATCCCTGCCATGTCTGTACAGTAAATGTGGGCCCTTTTGCCAACCATTTAAGGTTCTCACTTGCGGACTCTCCGGTGATTCGCACCTTCATCCACGCGTTGAATCGACTGTTATGTTGTCCCGTGATCCAAACCTCGGATCGGGGAGGATTGTCTTGTCGTAGCATCTCCTTGTGCTCCTCGATGTACGGAGACACCTCCGTCATGTGTTGCAAGACCCAAAAATGAGCTTTCGAGTACATATCAAAATCAGGAGTGATGGCTCTCCGTCCAATAGTGCCAACACCATCAAGCCTCCCCTCGTGACGAGACACAGGAACTCCTATTGCTTCTACCTCGGCCATGTAATTGACACAGAACTCAACAACCTCTTCCGCTGCATAACCTTCGACAATGCTACCCTCGGGCCGGGACCGATTCCTCACGTAGGCCTTAAGTACACCCATGTAACTCTCGAATGGATACATATAACGTAGGAACACGGGTCCACATATCTTGATTTCTCTGACAAGGTGGACGGTGAGATGGACCATGATATCAAAAAACGATGGAGGAAAATACATGTCAAGCTGACAGAGAGTTCGAACCACCTCGCTCTGCAAAGAATCCAGTCCATCGGGATCAATGACCTTCGAAGAAATTGCATTGAAGAAAAAACATAGCCTCGTGATCGTCTCTCTGACCTTATGCGGCAGAATACTCCGGATGGCAACAGGAAGCATTTGTGTCATCAACACGTGACAATCATGAGACTTCATACCCAGCAATTTCAAATCGCTCATGGACACAAGCTTTTTCATATTTGCGGAGTAACCCGATGGAACTTTAACACCATAGAGACACTTACAGAGTTCTGTCCTCTCAGCCTTGCACAAAGTGTAGCATGCGGGGGGGGAGGTATATACGGCCTTTATCGTCCTCTCTCGGTGCTAGCTCGGGCCTGATTCTCATTTCGATCATGTCACGCCGCACATTGACGCCATCCTTTGTCTTCCCTAGAATGTTCAGCAATAGGCCGATTAAACTGTCACAAACATTCTTCTCTACATGCATGACATCAATGCAATGACGAACCTCTAAATGCTCCCAATACGGTAAGTCCCAAAATATCGATCTCTTCTTCCAAGTGTTCTTCGTGCGGGGTTTCAATTTACCACCCTTTCCAAACACAACGTCTATGTCCTTCACCCGTGAGTAAACATCTTTCCCGCGCATAGGCTTCGGGGCTGAACCATCTTCCTTGTGGCCGTCAAATTCCCTCTTCCTCTTACGGTACGCGTCATTCTTCGGAAGAAACCTACGGTGACACATGTACACTGTTTTCCTGCAATTCTTCAGCCACACGCTCTCAGTCGCATCTTCGCAGTGGGGCCAGGCTTTGGCTCCTTTCGTAGTACGGCCCGACAAATTTCCAAGGGCAGGGAAATCGTTGATGGTGCAGAATATCATAGCACGTAGGATGAAGTTCTCTCATTTGTATGCGTCCCATACCTGCACCCCTTCGTTCCACATTGTTAGGAGATCCTCTATCAATGGTGCTAGGTACACATCAATATCGTTTCTGGGTTGTTTTGGTCCTGAGATAAGTAGAGACATCATGATGTACTTGCGCTTCATACACAACCAAGGAGGAAGGTTGTAGATACACAAAAGAACCGGCCAAGTGCTATGCCGACTGCTCATGTTACCAAAAGGATTAATTCCATCTGTACTCAACCCGAACCTTATATTCCTCAATTCTACTCCGAAGTTAACAAATTCCCTGTCGATGTTTCTCCACTACGAAGAATCAGCGGGGTGTCTCAGCTTTCCATCCTTCTTCCGGTCTTCCGAGTGCCAACGCAGTAATTTTGCCTCTTTACGGTTTGCAAACAAACGCTGCAAGCGGGGAATGACTGGCAAATACCACAACACCTTAGCAGGAGGTCCTTGCTTTATCTCCACGCAGTCGCCGTCGTCTGTTCGGTCCTTAGTACACTTATAGCGGGATGCGCCGCACACCGGACAAACATGCATATTCTTGTAGTCGTTACGGTAAAGGATGCAATCATTAGGGCATGCATGTATCCTTTCTACTTCCATTCCCAAAGGACACAACAGCTTTTTCGCTTGGTAGGTGTTTTTTGGCAACTCGTTTCCTTCCGGGAGCATGTCCGCCAAAAGATCTAACAGTGCTGTGAAACTCTTGTCGGTCCAGCTGTTGCTTGCCTTCAATTTTAACAGTTCAAGCACAGAGGCCAACTTTGTGTACTTCGACTTGCAACCAGGGAACAACGGCTTTTCTGAGTCCTCAATCAAGCGCTTGAATTTGCCAAACTCCCTTTCACTGTAATTTCCTTCCACATCACACAACATGTCATCTAAATGGTCATCCTCTGGCATTTCCTCGTCGAAGTCGTTGTTCGGATCCGACATGTCCTGTTCCTCAACCTGAGTGGCAGTTGTTTCTGCAGTTGGCTCTTCTCCATGGTGGACCCAACACGTGTACCCCTTTTTGAAACCACGTCGGATCAAGTGGGCGACAATTTGAGATGAGTTGGTGAACATCTTAATATTCTGGCAGTCTACACAAGGACAGTACATATATGGTAAACCCTTCTTCGCCATGTCTTGCTCAGCAACCTTTTCGTAATCAAAAACACCTTTCATGTATTCCTCACCCACTCGGTTGTCATTATACATCCAGTCTCGGACCATCTGCAATTAATCAAATTCATACACATGCTAATTAGTAAATCAATGGAGATCGATATTGACGATGAAATCAAGTAATGTGTATGCCTTGAGAGCAAGTACCAACCTTGGTTCGATCCTCAAAATTTTGCCCCCAAATGCTCCCCCGGCCTTTCGAGATTTCGCTCTTCCTTGCCCCAAATCTCTTCGAACTGGACAGTGTAGGTCGAGGAAGAGAGTACGACTAGCTCAAAACATCCGCCAAAAGACCTTTTATACCACGTTCAATACAGACGGTTCTATATAATACCGTCAGTAATATCGATGCATTATTGAAGAACAGAATATTACTGACGGGTTTCACTCTATTAACCGTCGGTAATATCGGTTCAATTTGTGTAACTATGAAAGAAATATCACAGACGGTTATGAACTCCAAACCGTCCGCTTTACTATCACAGTCGGTTTTTACCTCAGAACCGTCTGTGTATTTGATTATCACAGACGGTTTTAAGGTCCGAACCGTCTATGTGATTATCACAGTCGGTTTTTACCTTAGAACCGTCTGTGTATGTGGTTATCACAGTCAGTTTTTACCTCAGAACCGTCTGTGTTATCACAGACGGTTTTAAGGTCCGAACCGTCTATAATATCCCAGATTGTTTGTTTGCATTCGACTACTGGTCATCAGTTGTTCCACTTGTTTTTCATATTTGGTTCTATCTTATTTCAATGTTAGTATTTAAAAAAATGAACGTTCAGACTATTTGGTTTTATCTTGTTTTTCATATTTGTTTTATATATATGTCTGAAATTAAAACCGTCTATAATCTTTCAAGCAGAGACGGTTTTGAGTTAAAAATCGTCTTGATCGCAGCAGTATTTTCTTGTTAACATTTTTACACAGAACATCATTTGGTGATTATCAGTTACATAATCAATCGAAAGCCAGATATATAAGGAAAAGAAATTTCTTATTTCTTACAATCTTTCCATACATAAGAGATACTATTAATTAAGCGACCAATTGATTAGTGCCGACCTGTTCCGAAAGTAATTTACAAAGTTCTCCTAGGGACGTATTGGCATCAGTAGGATCTACACTGGCCGCCCCAGGAGAACTACCAATGGCTCTAAGACTATCAACATCATCTCTCAGCAAAGGAGTGGATTTGGCATCAGTAGGATCATCCAAGAAATTAAAGTTGATACAACAAAGGTGGAGATGAAGCTGCAACTCAAAGCACTCTGCCATGTGCAGAATGGCAAAAGACATCCCCTCAGAATGCTTCTCCAGCGCCTCTTTTTTTTTTGGAGAGTTCTGCACATCAGCACAAGGCAGCTATCTCTACCTGCACATATGCTTCTCCAGCTTCTCCTAGGGACCGTATGCTGGGAGGGTGAAGATGATTGCCAAGCTTCGGAGTGGAATTGTGAGCCTTACCCCAGAAAAGCTGATGATACAAAGCTGTTGAAGAGGGGATATTGGAAGGATTGTTGTGGATCTCCAAAGGTGGAGTCGATGCAACTGGAGGGGTTGCAAGGGGCAATGTGGCAACACAGGCCTCAGCACCCTCTAGAGTCTTCGCTGCAGCTCCACTGTACGATCTTTCATCATTTCTAAGTCTCTTCTTTGGAGGGAGCATTTCCTCAAGCACCTGTGGATTTTGAAATGCATTTGTTTCGAGGTAATCAAGTCATAAAAGAAAGATCTGCATTAGAGTTTCAGAGAGGACTTACTTTCTGAAGATCCTGACCGAGTTCATTCCTTATCTCTTCCTCATCACTGTGATCAATTTCTCAGTATTAGCTTTTCCCTGCAATGGTTGTCGGTCTGGTTTCTCTGGAGGAAATTGGTGGGCCACAGAGGGCCACGAGCGGTGTGAGCTAATGAGTGAATTAGGTGTATTGAATTAAGACGCCCTACGCCAGGATTCTGAGTCGTGCACGGCTGAATCCACAGGCTATGTGTCTTGCAGGACCATAGGCCAACGCTAGGTAGAATTGGCTGTGGGGAGTACCCACAACGGTAATAAGGTTTGGAGTGTCGGTTTACTGGGCAGGGAATTGTTGTGTGATCTCGGCTTTGCCACATGCATAAAAGTCGCATGGAGAGGTACAGACATGAAAGCTAAGTGATCGGTGGATTAAAGTGGTACACCTTTGCAAAGTTATAAAAAGTATCGGTTACTCTGAGCTCCCAGGTCATGGAGTCTACGCGCGGTGGATCCTATCCACGTCGATGCAGCACAAGTAGCTTCTGGAAATGTTTTTATAATATTTATTAAATTGGGTGACTCATGAAAGACCGCCACGCATAACATCTTCTGAAAATCTAGTTTAGGATTTTAAAGTCTTTCTTTTTGAAAGAAAAACTCTTCTCAAAACTTTAGAGTGAAAATTTATTCTATCCTTATCTATAAACCAAAGAGCACATCTCCTGGAATTCCCCTCATCTATATACCTACATTCTTAAATTGAGACTTGTTGAGCATCGTGTGGACAACGTGCTCACCCTTCCTTTTGCAAATAAATTTAGAGGAAGGATTCATTGATCCCGACTCCTACGGTCTTGAACCCAATGAGGAGGAAGGTGTTGCATCTAGGCCTTTATGTCTGGTCTGATTTTGATGATTAATGAAAACAAGCTGGTCGGACTAATTGTGAGATGATCAAGATAGGAACTCAGGTGAACCCAAAGAAAAAGATGAGACGCAAAGTTGCGAGATTCAAGTTGCAAAGGACCTGAGGTAGAATGAGTCTTTATTTTTACCGATCTCAGTGTTTGGAGTCTGATCAGTTTAGAAATTTGTTTCTTAGTTTCAACCATACTATAAAGAGGGGCGCAAATTCTCTCTACATTTCCAGCATAAACTGAGAAACTATTAGGTCATTGCAATCATTCTTTTTGGTTGGATTTGATTTGGTTTCTCAGATGAGTTTTTGACATAATAAATGTTTTTTCATTTTCTAGAACGATCTAAGCTGATCTGGGTTTTGCTTCTGTAGACAAAAATATAGCCCTTTAAATTATCTTTTAAACAAGCTATAAAACACTTAAATTGGACCTCTGGATTAAAAGTTATAACTATTTTTATCCATGCTAAGGTCAGCATGAAATGCCAGTTTTGTTGCTGACATTTGTCCAGAGAGCATGTTTTTTCAGTTGAATTTTTTTGACTTATGCTGATTGTCAGCATGTGTTGTTGACTGTCAGCATGAGTTTCGACCTCATCTGTTTTTGTTTCTCTATTTGTTTTAATTGGTCCTTTTTGTGGTCTATGCTGACTGTCAGCATGAGTGACTTCTTTCCATATGCGACCACAAACGGCTAGCTAAATTTTATCCGTGATTTTTGTCGAGCTGTGGTTGTGGATGCTGACTGTCAGCATGTGTTGCTGAATGTCAATATGAGCTGTTTTGTTTCCTTTTTCGACCTCAAACAGCTAGCTGAGTTTTCTCTGAAAATTGCTTCTTACTGGTCGTGACCTATGCTGACTATCAGCATGCACTGTTTCTTCTCAGCTCGTGCACAACGGCTCTTTTGTTCATTTCGACTATAAATAAAGGCTTTGAGCCATTGTTTCTTACACCAAGCAGCCTCATTCTCTTATATACGTTTGTGCTTTCATTCTTTGCATAAAAATCTTGATCTTTTGATCAAGTCATGAGTTTTCGTGATCCATCGAGTGTTCTGTTCACATCATTTGCATACTTATAGTTTCTCGGTGATTGTTGAATGTCTAGAAGAGACCTTGCAACTTGTTACCCTTGGTGAACGCTGTCACCTAGACGGTTTGGTGGCATGGTCGTTGATCTCTCTTGTTCGAAGATTGTTGGAGAGGCACGGCATGATTGTAAAAGGCATCAGTGCTGGCCTTTCTCGAGTGGACAAGACGCAACCACTACTGAGAAATATCCTTCGTGGATATTGAAGCAAGACTTATTCATTTGAGTGCTTCAACGAGGAGTAGGGGAGACTGGGCAAGTCTCCAAGGCCTCATGAAAAATGCTTTTTTTTGTCTTCTCTTTATTTTTCTCTTCTAATTGTGCAATATATTATTCATTTGTTTTTAGTTCTTGTTTTCTTCATTTGCAAAAATGTTTTATTTGAAAAGTTTTTAAAGCCTCCTATTCACCCCCCTCTAGTCGGCATCCTCGATCCTACACGTGGTATCGGAGCTTGGTCTCTCTTTGCATAGGCTTGACCGCCTAGAGAGAGGATGACGTCAAATGAGGGTTTTCACTTATCCTGGGAAGTCAATGGTATGCATATATGGGACCAGCTGCAAAGGGCTGGGTCTCCACAGGAGTAGTCGTAGTCCCAATTTCGGGGCGCGACACAAATGGCGGTGCCCGGGACAGAGGCTCTGGGCACCTAGTCCCCGGGCAAATGGCGGCGCCCAGGACGGGAGTGACCGGGGCCATGCCCCTTACCGGGATTTGATTGCACAGAGATTTCCCCCAACAGCTCACTCGGGCTGTTGATCTACTCTCCAATCAAACAAGCACACAAAGATCACAAGCTATTTTAAACACTTTAAAATCTATATGCAATATACTTTTAAGAGAAAAGATCTTGGTGATGATGAAACGGACTAAGATCGCAAGGTGATCTGGGTCAAAACCCTGGAATTTTGTGGGGATCCCCGCCCCGTACCGAACACCATGGTACGGAACAACGCTCCCCTGTCGCAACTTCTCAGGAGTCAGTTGCGAACCAGAAATGAATATCACAACAACCAGCACAATACATAAATAATCCACAAAATATTGCAACGTTCACAGATGACGGCACTAGGGCCTTACAATAGTAACACAACGAGGTACAAAATAACGGTTCACTTTTTTTTTGAACAAAACGTGGAAGGAGTGGAACGCTAATCTTTGCCCACAGTCGCTCGACCGGGGTACGCGACGCCTAGAAGCTCGGATCATACTCGAAGAAGTCTTCATAAGGCTCAGGCTCACACTCATGTGAACCCAAGTCGCTTGGCTCTTCAACTTCTGATGGAACAATTCAGTCACAGGTGAGTACAGGGTACTCAGCAAATCACCACTTAACAAATGCAAGTATATATAACATGATAGGGAATTCAAGGAAATGATTGAGGTTCTTTTCCAAATCTTTTTCATCACCTAACAGTTGATAGCCATGAAAAGCATTCAAAACATTCTTTGAAAACTTACCTTGTGCCTCACAACATGGATAAAACCCATTGACCATAACACACTCCAAAATCCAGAAGCACGGAGTATTTAAATACATTTTAAACTCTGCAGAGGGGTACCGCTTTACCCACAAGACTTCTCAACTACCACTGTTGACCACGAGCATAGGTCTTTTGCCCAACACGCTACTTTAAGCATATGAGTCTCCTATGTCAGGTTCGATCGCGCTGCTTTAAGCGCGCCACTGAGTTGAGAATAACACGCTTTTCACCCTGCCTTGCCATTATACTAGCTCTGCCCCGTAAAAGGTTCACCACCGGTCAGTGATCCGGAACTCTCACCTCCGGTTGGGGTTCCTAATACAGTTGTGAAGCATTGTAGGGATCTTCCCTCTCATTCGGGAGGTCCTGCAACCCGAGTGGCTCGCGAACCCCGTCCTCATCAAGAAGTCAACTAGCAGGTTGCGGATGTGCGTGGACTTCACTGACCTTAACATGTATTAGGAGCTAATGGGCTTCCTAGACGCCTACTCGGGCTGCCATCAAGTCTGGATGGCGGAAGGGGACGAGGAAAAGACGAGTTTCATAACTCCCCTCGGAACCTTCTGCTACGTCCATATACCCTTCGGGCTCAAGAATGTGGGGGCGACCTTCCAGCGCCTCATGACGCTGGTCTTCAAAGATCAAGTCGGCCGCAACGTCGAAGTCTACGTAGACGACGCGGTCGTCAAGAGTCCCCGCGCAGCCTCCCACATCGACGACCTGGCTGAAACCTTCCACAACCTCCGCGCGTTCGGGCTCAAACTCAACCAGGAGAAATGCGCCTTCGGGGTGTGCGGGGGGAAGCTCCTAGGTTTTCTCGTGTCCCAGCGGGGCATTGAGGCAAACCCCGAGAAGATCCGGGCATTCTTAGACATGCCCCCGCCGCACTCCGTCAAGCATGTCCAGCGGCTCTCCGGCCACTTAGCCGGGCTAAGCCGCTTCGTCTCCCGGTCGGGGGAGCGAGGCCTCCAATTCTTCAAGATCCTCCGAGGGCTCGAGGGATTTCGCTGAACCCCCGAGGCCCAGGAGGCGTTCGACAACCTCAAGAAGTACCTCAGGAGTCCTCCAATGCTCGTGAGTCCGTCTCCAGAAGAGCCCTTGCTCCTCTACCTCGCCGCGACCCCCATCACCGTCAACGCGGTCTTGGTGCAGGAGCAAGGGGGGCAGCAGCGTCCCGTGTACTACGTGAGTGAGGCCCTCCAACGGGCCCAAACTCGGTACACGGAGAGGGAGAAGATCTGCTACGCCCTCTTGATGGCGTCCCGGAAGCTTCGCCATTACTTCCTGGGGCACCCCATCACCGTCCCGTCGTCCCACCCCTTGGGGGAGGTACTGCGGAACAAATAAGCCACCGGCCCGATTGGGAAGTGGGGGGCCATGCTCGCCCCCTTCTCCCTGTCCCTTACAGGCCGCTCCGCCATCAAGTCGCAGGTCCTCACCGACTTCGTCGTAGAGTGGACTCCCGCCTCTGTGTCCGGGGACAAAGACCTCCCTGTGCCGCCCCGACGCAGTGATCATTGGACTCTAATGTTCAATGGGTCGCTGTGTCTCGCCAGGGCTGGTGCGGGAGTAGTCCTCCGAAGCCCCGAGGGGAAGGAACTCAAGTACACCGCGTGGCTCGAGTTCCCCGCAACCAACAACGTCGCCAAATATGAGGCTTTGCTCCTCGGGATGCGCCTTGCGCGCTCCCTAGGGATCCGGCGCCTCCTAGTCAAGGGAGATTCTCAGCTCGTAGTTTGCCAAATGGACAAGTCTTACCTGTGCCATGACGCAAACTTAAGTCTTTATTTGCAGGAGGTGCAAAAGATGGAGAGGCATTTCGACGGCCTGGAGGCCCAGCATATCCCGCGAAGGGACAATGACCGGGCCGACGCCTTGGCCCGGGCCGCAAGCACCCAGGAATCGCTCCCCAAGGGGGCTTTTTTGTAAATCATCACGAAGCCCTCGGTGGCCTCCCCGGACACGGGCGACGAGCCTCATGTCCCTGAGGTTGCCGAGATCACCCGGACTTCGTCTTGGATGGACCCCCTCATGTCCTTTATCAAGGGGGAGGGGGACCCTCCTAGTGAGACCGAGGCTAAACGCCTCCGGGCTAAAGCCCGGGCATATCTCCTGCTGGAGGGGAGGCTCTACAAGCGGGGGGCTTCCGCCCTCCTGCGCTGCCTCCCCCGGCCGGAAGGACTTCAACTTCTCGAAGACATCCACGTGGGGAGCTGTGGTTCTCACCTAGCCTCGCGTGCCATCGTGGCCAAGGCCCTCCGGCAGGGCTTCTACTGGCCCACGGTCATGCGCGACGCGCGAGACCTTGTCTCCGCGTGCGAGGCATGCCAGAAGATGGCCAAGGGCTCGAACCTCCCCCCTATAGCGCTGCAGACAATCCCCATCACATGGCCCTTCGTGCGCTGGGGGATGGATGTAACACCCCTGTTTTTGCTAAACCCTAAAATAGCCAAAATCCACATCTGGACCCCAAACCCTAATCTGCTTCGGCCATTCCCTTCTAAATGTTGTTCAGAGCATTTTTCCCTTCGGGACCATCTCCAAAATCTCCCCCTAAACCTGAGTTTCAAGCCTTGCCATTTTAAAACCCTAATTACCCTATTTTACCCTAAACTGTTTTCCCCAATTTTGTCGAAACCCTTCAGATCTTGCCGGATCTTACCAAACTTTGGCCAGATAAGTTCTATTAATCTTTTGCAACTTAGCTGCGAAATCAGATTTCAGATCGGACCCTCAGATCTCCAAATTTGCAAACAGGCCCAAGTTCTATTCAAGTTTTCTTCACAAGACAGCCCCTGGAACAAGTTTCAGAAATTGCAGAACAGCCCAAATATTATTTTCAGGCCCTTTCGACCAGCGCCTGGTCGTTGCCACGACCAGTGCTCGAGCCACCGTTGCCGCGCCGCGTTCTCGCCGCGTTTGCTCGCCGCCGGCCACCGTTTCTTGTCACCTGTGTTGTGAGCAACCAAGCCACCCCGCGCGCACGTGCTAGCCACCGTAGCATCGCCTTGCCCAGCGGATAAACGGCCGCGCTCCAGCAGCGTTTTCGCGCGCGCTCCCGTTGCCGTGGCTGTTGCATGCGTGTACGTGTCATCGCCGGAGCCTTGCTGTTGCCTCCGCATCTGCGCCGTCCCGGACGAAGTTCCAACGCAACTGGCAAAGCTGCAGCACCGCCTGAAGCAAATCACGTCGCCGTCGCCGTCGTTGCGCCTGCGCCCGACAAGTTTCTCCCCGACGCAAGCAACCGTTGTCGCGTTCTCCCTCGCAAGCTCCGTCCCCGTGCCTATTTAAACCTCCTCAGTGCTGTGAAGAAGCACAACCTCAAGACTTAGCCAAATTTCCAGTTTCTCGCCGTTTTCGCTTTCTTCTCCGGCGAGCCAGTGAGTGAGCTCACGGTGCTAGCCCTTTCCACGGCCCCTTTCTTCAATCCAAGTTCACCAGTGAGTTCCCCTCGTTCCCCTCTCTGTGTCATAGCAGCCAATTGCACCAAATCGATCCCCGTCGCCGGTGATCGCCGGATTCCCGATTTGCCCTGTTCCCCCAATGCCGTTCGATTCAGCCCAAATTAACCCTCAATCCTGTAGAAGAAGTTGATCAGTAAGCTTAGTAGAGCAAGCCTGTAGAATCAGAATCCCCAATTGAGCTCAAATCGAAGAAATCCTAAATTAGAACCTCGGCCGTTCGCCGGACTTCGGCGCCAAGCTTCTCCGGTCAATTTCCGACCAAATTGACTGCACCAGTAGCTTCTAAACTCCACCCTTTCACTCCCTGAGCAAAGAATCGAGTTCAATCACCTTGTAGCAAAAATCCCCAATCTCCAGTGTCGTCTTCTCCAGCGCCGGTCGCCGGAATTTGTTCCCGGCCGATCTAGCCCCTGAAACTTTGTCCCTTAGCTTCGCCTCACCTCCCTGAGCAATTTCTTCCACTAGCTCGACACCTGGATCTGCATAGATTGTGAGTTATGCCTATGCCAAGATCACTGTCCAGTAACTCAGTCCATGTCCAGGCCACCGTAGTTCATCGCCAGATTTGGCCGCCCTCCGGCCACTTTCAGCCCTTGTGCCTGTTGAGTATATTGTTCCTTGTTAGTAATGCCTACCTCCCAGACAAAGTGGTGCATCAATTGGAGCCCTGGATCAAAAGTTAAGCCATGCCCTAGTTTCTGGCCATGTCCAGCACTATGTCAGTGCATGTCAGCCACTGGCATTAGCCTTGTTTGACCCCTTCTGGTTGAGCAATTGAAATGCCACCTTGTCCTTTAGATTCCTGGAGTTGTGTTCTACAACTTTCTCTACTATCACTTATCCAGAAAACCATCCTAAGATCAGTTTGAAGTTATGCCAAAGCCATGAACTGAATGTCGACCCTTCGACGTTCAATCCTTTTCAGCCGTTTCTTCGACCAGAGCCCTTGTGACCTTGCCCTAACCTTTTCCCCTGCATGCATGACTTATTTACTTAATACTTTCTATAGAAACTATTTTCTGTATGCTTATGGTATGTGTTTGTGTGTTGGTTGATTGCCGCAGAGTCAGAAGCTGAAGGAGCGGAAGAAGTCTTTGAAGATCCGTCTGAGTTTTTAGACCCAACATTGCAAGGCAAGCCTCATTCCTTTGATCATGTCTCACCCAATATTTTTATATGAAGTATATTCACTGTTTCTTACTATGCATGCTTAGTTGAAATACAAGTTATGTTTGAATGACATGAGTAGATATTCCCTAATGAATCATGAAACCTTTTTTTGTTATTGAACCTTCTTATATATGCTTTTGTCACCCTAGGACTCATATACTGAATATCCACATTAAACTTGAAATGGTCAAATACATGAGAAGTTATAATGAAAACCGTTTTGACAAGAAAACTGATAAAAGGGATCAGTAGTGAGGATTGGATTGTATGGAGAGGGTGCGGTGCGCACCAGGGTATGTGAATGTTCCTCACTATTGGTTCATAAGGACGAGAACCTTGTGCTGTGTCTCTATACGAATTGTAAACGTACCAACCACTTGCCTGGTATGGGACAGGCACAACTCAGTAGCTTTTTGGTATTAGCAGCTCCCTGCATGGTTTGACGATCTGGTTTCTCACGTGGAAACTGGAAGGCCAAGATTCGGCCATGAGTGATGTGAGCCAGAAAAATGATGAGAGAAAAAGGCGTAAAAGAAGGAAGGCGCCCTAGACCTGATTAAGCCGTGAGCGGTTGTAATCCTGAATGGTCGTATGTCTCGCGTGGACATAGACCAAGGCTATGTGTCCTGAGGGAACATAGACCAGAGAGGCTAGGAAGTAAGGCAGTGGGGAAGACCCACAACGGTACTTGAGACTTAATTGTCTATTTACCGGGCAGGGATACTGTTAATACTGAATTGTAAAAGCGTTGTGTGATCTCGGCCTTGTCACATGTGTATAAGTCACATGGAGCTGATCCGACTTGAAAGCCGAGTGAACCAGTGGATTTAAAAAGAGGTACACCTTTGCAAAGTGTAAAAGAAGTATCAGATACTCTGTACTCCCAGGTTCTGGAGTCTTTTCGTAGTGGATGTTATCCATGGGTTATAGCACAAGTAATGTTTTGGAATGTTTTCATAATGCGGTTAGCAAAGTAGTGACTCATGGGAGACCACTACATCTAATGTTTTTTGAAAACCTGTTTAATGTTTAAAGTACTATTTTCATGACAAAGTACTGTTTACTGAACAAATAACTTGGAAATCTATATATCTCTATCCATATGAAACTAAAACCCCTGAATCATATGTTTCACCCTCATATAAGTACAATTACTATAATCCCCGGAATGAGTGTTGCTGAGCACCAAGTGCTCACCCTTGCATTTACTTCCAACTGTAGAAGAGGGATTCGAGGATCCCGATTCCTTCAGTTATGAGTTCCCGGCAGAAGATGGAAGTGCCCCGGACGAGCCCACGTTCTAGAAGGATTGCGCACCAAGTCAAGTCAGATGTGGGAGGAACCACTCCAACCCTGCTGCGGATGGAAGTCAAGCTTTTGGTCGTTGCCTTATGCTTTATGCTGTGTGTTCGGTACTTGGATACCGATTCTGGTTCTGACAAACTTGTTATTTTCTTAGCAACTCTACTCAGCGCCATTTTTGGTGCTTTGGCTATGTAATATTGGCCATGTTGGCCTGATACTTGTTTAATGTTATTACCATGCTTGTCTGGTTTGGAGCTCATGTGTCATCCTGCTGTGTGTAACCTACCTGGGCGGTTACCAAGGTGATCCTCAAATGGGGGTCTCACAATGGACCTCTTAGGGCCCTTCCCCCCAGCGCCCGGAGGATACAAGTATGCGGTAGTCGCGGTCGACTATTTTACAAAGTGGGTCGAGGCGGAGCCTTTGGCCAGCATCACGTCTCGGGCCGTCCAGCGGTTTTTCTGGAAAAACGTCATATGTCATTTTGGTGTCCCCCGGGAAATCACCGTGGACAACGCGACCCAATTCGACTCAGCTTATTTTCGGGAATTCTGCGAAGGCCTGGGGCTCGTCATCCACTTCGCCTCAGTGGCCCATCCCCGGAGCAATGGGGCTGTCGAGAGGGTCAACGGCGTAATCCTACAGGGGTTGCGCCAGAGACTCGAGCAAACTGCTTCTAAGCGGGGTGCATGGGCAGAGGAGCTCCCTAGCATCCTCTGCTCCATGCGCAAGACCCCGTCCCGGGCGACGGGACGTACTCCCTTCTCCCTGGTCTACGGGGCGGAGGCAGTCCTCCCCCCGGAGATTGGCCTCCGGTCGCTGCCGGTCGAGCGGTTGGAGGGAGCGACACCCGTAGCGTACCAGGCCAACGAGGCCAATCAGCGCGTGGAGATCGACCTCGTGGAGGAGGAACGCGACCAAGCGCTCCTCCGCCACGCCATCTACGAGTACGAAATGGCGCGCGCATACAACCAGCGCGTGCGCGAGAGAGCTTTTCGCCTTGGGGACCTTGTCCTCAAGCGCGTCATGGACCCCCAAGCCCAGGGGAAGCTCTCCTCCAAGTGGGAGGGCCCCTACAGGATCTCCGCGGTCCTGGGCTCGGGGGCTTATAAGCTCTCCAACCTTCAAGAGTAGGAGCTGAAGCACACGTGAAACTTGCGTTTACTTCGCTAGTTCTATGTTTAGCCTTACGGGCCTGTCCCCTCCCCCGGAACGATCACGCTGGAGGGCGAGGAGGGACACTGTACTTACCTTTTCCTCCCCTTTCGCGGCTTCGCAGGGGGAGGCACTGTACTTCATTTTATTAAGCAATACATAGGTCTTGCTCTTCAACTGTCTCATTGTAGGTTCTTCTCATTACCTTCCCTAGCGGCGATGCCCTCCCCGCGAGGAAGCCCTCCCCGCGAGGATGCCCTCCCTGCGAGGAAGTGGGCCCAGACCTAGCAAGTCCCTCCTCTAGGGCAACTTACGATCAGCCCTCGTGGACTGAGGGTGTAAGCGGCAACCCGGTCCCCAGTGGCTGCGGTAACGAGTCACTTTGGGAGACTAGTCCCCTGCCCAAACACTCAAGACCCGTCATCGGGCATTTCCTCCTCCGGGAGTAGACGCTCTCCCCAGTGGGACATCTAATGGCTTTCTTGGATATCTCTTCCTCCTCCGGGAGTAGACGCTCTCCCCAGTAGGACGTCTAGTGGCATTCTTGGACATTTGGTCCCCGGCGACCGGATGATTGCCTCCCGGCGACCTTAGTCCCGGCTCCCCGTTCTCACGGCGACCGGATGATTGCCTCCCGGCAACCTTATTCCCCGCTCCCTGTTCTCACGGCGACCGGACGATCGTCTCCCGGAGATCTCATCGGGTTTTCCTGGACGTTTCTTCCGCACGAGGCCTTATTCCCGGCTCCCCGTTCTCATGGCGACCGGACGATTGTCTCCTCAGAAGGTCTTTCCCTCGGAAACCTCGTTTTAAAATTTTGTAACTTAGAAAAATTCCTATGCTACAGGTCACTTCCACCCCGGGGGCCTTGCTACCCCCACAGCGCGCGGAGCTACCCTCCGGCCCGTTGTGGGCGGGGGGATAAGGAACCCGCGGGTGTCGACCGCATCGTCCACGAGCAAACTTAGCTCATTCTTGTCAAGAGGAGTCGTCCAGAGCATCCAAGAAGAAAAGATAAAAAGACTACAAAGGAGGAAGCAACAACACGGCTTTATTGATCGTCAAACCTGGAGGACATCTTCCCCCTCCGGTGGGCATCGGAAATGGTACAACCCGGGTTCTAACCCGGGGGATCCTCTACATCCTAAGGCTCCTACGCCTAATACTCCCGGAGGCTCTCCGCTAGCTCCCGGGCCAAGTCCCGGTACAATGCGCGCACGCGGCGCTGAGCGTCCCAGAGCACATCTTCGGGCCAGAACTCGTATCCCGCCGGTGGAAGTATCCGAAGAGGAGGTATCATCCGGAACCCCGGACGCGGGGGGGGACAATGCGGCCTGATGATTGTCAAAATTGTCCAAGTGACACTCCGGACGCCACCTTAACCAGACGGGCTCCCGGACGGCGTCCCCGCTGCGCTCCCCGGGGATGAGGCTTAGCAATATTAAAGCCACTTGGGCGTCCCCCGGAGAGCCCCTCCCGGACCTTCGCCCTGGAGTAACCTCCCGGGAACCCTGGTAATATTGCATTCAATTCAAAGGCTTAGAAAAATTTCTAACTCTATTGCATTCCAAAATATCTTTTTACAAGTGTCCGGGGCTTCTTCTAAGAAGCTACCGGGATCAAAATCCTAAGAAAACAAAAAGGGTCCTAACTAAGACCCGGGGGGAGGCTCATACTTTGTCATTGGCATCCTCCCCCCGGGGGACTTCCTCCGAGGCCGGGGCCGGGGCATCCACTGCCGGAGGCGCCGGTGCTGGGAACCTCACCCGGATGATCCAGTCGTAGAAGCCCCCGCTGAGCTGCTGTCGCGCCCTGAAACTGGGACTACGACTACTCCTGTAGAGACCTAGCTCGCTGCAGCTAGTCCCATATATGCATAGCATACACATACCCTTGACGTCCCAGGATAAGTCAAGCACAGGAGTATATCACATTGCAACGGAGTAACTTACAAAATAGTTAAGCAGTGTGGCCTACTGGCCTTAATATTACATAAGGAGATTACAATGCCTTCACGGCATACATGGTTTAGCAAAATATCATCTACACAGCAGAAGGTAGGTGACCCACCCACAAAGAGAAGTGGACGGCAGAACAACACACATCAGGGCTCTGGCAGAACTGACGCTCCTCCTTCTGGATCCAGGAAGTCCTCCATGCCTTCGTCTTGGTTGTAGAATGCTCCATCTACTGAATTGTAGGTTGCAAGAGTGAGCACTTACATACTCAGCAAGTCATAGGTAAGAGTAGATACATATAGTAGAGGTGATATGAACCTAGACTAGTCAAGAATTATGGATGTTTGTAAAATAATCTTTCTCTTTCCTGGCTCAACTCATGGCAGCACCTTTCTATAATATAACATCGTCATTCATGTTCACTAAATTATAGCACTACCGCGACATGTCAACACATGACCGCCCACGGCAGCACTCCTTATCATGACAACACATGTCATTTGGGTAATCTTGATTTAATATATTTTATTTAGAAAATAATACTTGTGTCACACCCCGTGCAGACTCCTAAGACTCGGGAGCACGAAGTATTCGAATACATTTTGAACTCTGCAGAGAGGTACCAATTTACCCGCAAGATATTCCACTTTCAAGCCCATCCTATCAGAATGATTGGACCCCTGACTCACTTCATACTGTGAGCGGCAAGGTGGAGATAACAGGAACTTTTGTTATGTTTCACTTACAATTCACCCCTGACCCTGCAGTTTTCTTCACACAAACCGCAGTTGTGGCGGGCTATACCCCCACCCATAAGCATCTTCCCATTACTGGGTCAACGTGCTTGATCAAATCACATTCAGTGATACGTGGAGGAGCTGAACCCCGTGAGTTTAGTGTATTACTTTCCATCTCATGCAGGGGTTTCATGTACGATTCACATAAGTACTTGTTCAGGCCTGTCCCATACCAGGCTTGCGGTTAGCACGTTGTTCATGCCACTAGACGCACAACACAAGGTTCTAGTCCTTATATGCCAGTGACCAGACCATCCACAACCCTGCACCTTCAGTGCCTGCACATCCTTTGCAGTCTAGCACCTCCAGTGCTACCACCATTCCATACCATTTCCTGGTCACGGCTAGGGTTTTATTTCATGAATATAAGTATATAAATATATAATAGTTCATGGCTCAAAACTTGTTTATTTCACATTTCACAGATAACCAGTCCAGTACTGCCAATTCATAAATCAACCATTTCCAATCTTTCTCATGCAATATTATCCATATTCAAGGTTATGTTATAGCAACTCTTAAAATATAGGTTCGAGATGACCAAGAATATGACTTGCCTTCCGCGTCGTAAAATACAGCAGTTGATGTCGGGTCAACAGTGAAGTCCTCGAACTGGGGCTCTTGATCTGCTCTCCAATCAAACAAACAACCAATAATCACAATCTTTTCAATACACTATTGTACTATATGCAATAATGCAAAGATGAAGTCTTGATGATTCTGAAATGATTAGGTTAGTTGCTGAAGGTTTACAAGGTTCCAAATGTCTCAAAACATCAGAATGATATCAAGGTTGCGACTGGTTCGCTCAAAAACAGCGAACGTCTTTAGGTCAACATTCGGTTCAAGGCATCGACATAAGGTCGATGGATGATAGAGGTGTTATCTCAACTTGTGGCAGTAGAATAAAATGTAGAGCACAACTCCACAAGTCTAAGGGACAAGGTTATTTCCAGTTTGCACAACTGAAAAGAGGTGAAAAGAGCTAATGCCACTGGCTGACATGCTCTGGCATAGGGCTGACAATGCCAAAATCTAGGGTTTTAGCATAAACTGCAGCTCAAGGGCTCAAATCAAGTTGTGATAGAAGAAGAAATTGCTGATCACAACCTCAGGAATCTAAGGGACAAAGTTATGCTCAAAATGCACATCTGGAAGGAAGTGAAAAGGACTAATGCCACTGACTGACATAGCCTGGCATTGATCTTGACATGGCCAGAAACTAGGGTTTGCCATATCTTTTGATCTAGAGCTCCAAATGATGCACCACTTTGTCTGGGAGGTAGGCAATGATAACAGGAACAAATCATTCAACAGGATCTAGGGCAGAAGATGGCTAGAAGGTGATGAAATTCAGTGATGAACTGAGGTGAACTAGTTGCACTGGAGCAGTTCTGGACAAGATTTTGGCATGGCTATAACTTGAATTCTGGGCAGTTTCAGAGATCGAGCTAGAAGGCAAAAATGTTTAGGAGGTTGAGGCACACTTGAATGACAAAGTGGATGAAGCTGAAAAGGCCAGGAATAGGTTTTCCGGTGATCAACGCCGGGGAAGAAACACTGCCATTTGGGGGTTTTTGATTTAGGCCGAATGAACTCAATTCCAAGCTTGGAGAGTGAAAGAGAGGTAAGAGGAAGCTACCTGCACGATCAATTTGGCCGGAGGATGGCCGGAGAAGCCTGGCGACGATCGCCGGCGACTGGTGGAGCTCAAAATTGGGGATAGCTTCGATTGAAGCTCAATCTGGAGATCTGGATGCATAGGCTTGCTAATTAGAGCTCACTGATCAATTTGTTTCACAGATTCAAAGACTAATTCGGGGTAATTTGGCCTGCATTGCCGGAACAGGGCATTTAGCAATTCCGACGATCAACGGCGTTAGGGTCCACCGGAGAGCAATTGAATGCAACAGTACAATCAGGAGGATGAGAGGTACTCACTGCTAGCTTCAATTTGGCAGGAGATGCTACGGTCGAGGCTGCCACCGTGAAGCTTCTTGCTGGACTCGCCGGAGAAGACGACGACAGCGAGAGAATTTGCAAAATTGGCTAAGTCCTGATGAAGTGAAGCTGTTACAAGGTATGGGGTTGCTTTTATAGGCCAGAGGCGGAGCTTGCAAGGAGGTAGCAGCAAGGAAATTGGCGCCGGGGACTTGACTGGCCGGGCGCAGGCGCGGCAACAGTGACGGTGAAGCGATGGCGCACAGGCGATGGAACGGTTGATGCTACTGTTGCTTCATCGGGACGCAATGGTGTCGGGCGGTGCAAAACAGTGGCGACAACGGCTGGCAAAGCAAGCAACGTGGCGAGGAGTTGCTGACGACGATCGCGCACGGGAGCAAGGCTGTTCAACGACGATGCCACGACGATGGCTAGTACACAGACGCGTGTGCACATGCAAACTCAAGTGAGCATGAGCTCAGGCGCAGGCGAGGCGTGGCCGGCGGCGAGCAAGCGCGGCGCAAATGCACGGCGATCTCTGGTCGTGCACAGCAGCTGCTGTCCTGGTCGAATCTGGACTTGTTTGCAATTTCAAATTCTTGATTTGGACTGATCTGTAAATCTGGAAATTTGGAAGGTTTGATCTGATTTTGATTCTGCTGATTTGGCAAACTTGATTCAACAGATGATTTGGCACAGATTGAAGATAAAATTTGAGATGTTCGGATGATTTTGATATGAACTGAAAACAGAGTGGATTAGGGTAAAATAATTCTGAATCTTATTGATCTCGAATTCTGGGATTTAGGGTTTGATTTTGAGATACTCATTAAAGAAGAATTTGTGTCGAAAAGCATTTGGGAGGTGTTCCCTGAATCAGATTTGCATTTGGAGATGATTTGCAACATTTTGCCTTTTCAGGCTTCTGGAAAATCTGGAAAAGGACTGATCTGCGATACTCTTGGACTGATTTGCGAAAAGAGTCTAGATGGTAAAATCTGGCTGCCAACTTTTTGGATTAAGGTATTGGCATACCCTTGATCATAATCCAAGAATAATCTGGTCTGATCTTGGCTAAGATTTTGATTAAATCTGAATTTCTGAAACTTAGGGTAAAAGGTAATAACAGATATTCTGTTTTCGAAAACAGAAAAGAGTTGATAAATCTGGAGATTAGGAATAGAATTGAATCTGGGTTCTGAAGGCTCTTAGGTTTAGGATAACTGATAAATCACATCTGAACAATCTGATCTTGATTGGAGGTCACAGGATAGATTTTGGAGATTTTAGGGCTTAGGACAGAATAAAGCTGAGGCTGATTTGGCTGATCTAGGAGAGACATATGCATGCATGATTTTTAAGAAAGAACTTTTCACCCCAAAACTCGGGATGTTACAGATCTACCCTCCTTAAAGAGATCTCGCCCCGAGATTTACCTAAAGCAAGGAAAGATAAGAATAGAAATAGGTTTGCTGAAAATTCTCTTCCTTCTTCCAAGTAGTTCCTTGTTCTGGATGATTCCCCACTGAAATTTTTATAATCTGATATGGGGTATTCTAAGGGTACTTGCTTTATATGCATTTCAACTTCAGGTGTAATTGCCAGGACCAAATAATATTAAGGCGGGTGCAACTGAGTCAAAAATCTACCTCGAAGAATGTCGGTGATGTTTCCTGCTTCTTGGATGTAGTTTAACTTTCCTCCTGGTGTTCCATCTTTTTCTCTTCCTCGGTTGGCCATGCTTCCTCCTCTTCCTGGTGGAGTTCCTCTAGAATTCTGTGGTTGTGACACTGGTACTCTGGGTGCTTCTGGTTGTGTTCTTGCCTGTGATCTGGCAATGGATGATGGAAGTCGAATCAAAGGACAAAATTCTATACGATGTCCACGCTGTCCACAGTGGAAACAAATGATATTCATGCGAGGGCAATCCTTCTGATGATGATTTCCTTTGCAGGTTGGGCACATCGCCGTTGCCGGTCTAGGAGCTTGATATGCTGGTCGAAAATTGGAGGTGATGGGAGCATTTCCTCTGGTTGGGTCTGTTTGTGGTCGCGCTTGCTGAAGCATCTTCCTCTTCCGATTTTCTTCTCCTATATTCCTCTTCTCCTCTACCTTTAGGACTCTGTTCACTAGTGTCTGAAATTCAGTTATCTCATGGGAAGCGATTTGGTACTGTTGGTAATGTTGAAGTCCTTCTGTAAAGCGTTCTATTTTCTTCTCCTCAGTATCGACATCTCCAGGTGCATATCGGGCTAAGTGAGTGAACTGGTGCAGATATTCTGTAACTGTCTTGTTTCCTTGAACCAAATTACGGAATTCCTGACGTTTGGCAGCTATGACGACGGTAGGTACATGAAATTTCCGAAATTGTTCCTTGAATTCCGTCCAGGAGATGCTATCTTTGTCAAGGTGGGCCTCTTGGTAGTTCATCCACCATGCAGCTGCAGCTCCTACTAACTGGTGTGATCCAAACAAAACCTTCTCTCGGTCGCTGCATCGGACTGTGTCCAGTTTCCTCGCGATATCCCTTAACCAATCATCTGCAACCATGGGATCGGTCGCACTAGAGAATGTTGGTGGACGGGTCTTTTGGAAATCTGCTAATCTGGTTCCTACAATGGTTCCTTCTGTTGTTCCAATAGGCAATCTCTGAATTATCTGAGCCAATAACTGAGTATGGGCCGTCTGAGCTTCCTGTCGATTCTTCTCCATTGACAGAAGGATTTCCTGCAGACTGAGTTGTTCATTCTGGGGCGGATTGGAACTCTGAGGTCCTTGCTGGAACAAAGGGTCTCTTGTCCTAGTATCTTCTCCCTGCGGAGTTTGTTCCCTGTCTTCTCCACTGCTTCGGGATCTTCTTCTTGTATCAACCATGGTGGCTCTGAAAAAAAGGTTTAGACTGATCTAACTAACTAGGGCCAACTAAGACAGCAATGCAGGAGTTAATGCAAAATATTTTAATGCATAAAATACCTAGGCTACTAGCCATAATACACAAGTTAACCATTGCAAAAGCAACAGCGAATCACAAGGCTATCAAGAGCATCACTAGCTCTATCTACACCAACCCCTAAGACACTCTGAAACGACAGAATGCACTCTCACAATCTTACCGAATTTTAGAAAATCCAAATAAAAGTTTGAAATGAAGGTTTTCAAGAGCTACAAAGCTTATTATTTTTACCAAAATAAAGTTTTCAACAAATAGTTTTCTGATTAAATTACGTTTTCCTGGCACGGCCAATTTCCTAAAGGTGTCGTCCTACAGTCAAGTTCTCATGTTGCTCTCATACCACCTTTTCTGTCGCGCCCCGAAACTGGGACTACGACTACTCCTGTAGAGACCTAGCTCGCTGCAGCTAGTCCCATATATGCAAAGCATACACATACCCTTGACGTCCCAGGATAAGTCAAGCACAGGAGTATATCACATTGCAACGGAGTAACTTACAAAATAGTTAAGCAGTGTAGCCTGCTGGCCTTAATATTACATAAGGAGATTACAATGCCTTCACGGCATACATGGTTTAGCAAAATATCATCTACACAGCAGAAGGTAGGTGACCCACCCACAAAGAGAAGTGGACGGCAGAACAACACACATCAGTGCTCTGGCAGAACTGACACTCCTCCTTCTGGATCCAGGAAGTCCTCCATGCCTTCATCTTGGTTGTAGAATGCTCCATCTACTGAATTGTAGGTTGCAAGAGTGAGCACTTACGTACTCAGCAAGTCATAGGTAAGAGTAGATACATATAGTAGAGGTGATATGAACCTAGACTAGTCAAGAATTATGGATGTTTGTAAAATAATCTTTCTCTTTCCTGGCTCAACTCATGGCAGCACCTTTCTATAATATAACATCGTCATTCATGTTCACTAAATTATAGCACTACCGCGACATGTCAACACATGACCGCCCACGGCAGCACTCCTTATCATGACAACACATGTCATTTGGGTAATCTTGATTTAATATATTTTATTTAGAAAATAATACTTGTGTCACACCCCGTGGATTTAATCCACCGCAGCAGACTCCTAAGACTCGGGAGCACGAAGTATTCGAATACATTTTTAACTCTGCAGAGAGGTACCAATTTACCCGCAAGATATTCCACTTTCAAGCCCATCCTATCAGAATGATTGGACCCCTGACTCACTTCATACTGTGAGCGGCAAGGTGGAGATAACAGGAACTTTTGTTATGTTTCACTTACAATTCACCCCTGACCCTGCAGTTTTCTTCACACAAACCACAGTTGTGGTGGGCTATACCCCCACCCATAAGCCTCTTCCCATTACTGGGTCAACGTGCTTGATCAAATCACATTCAGTGATACGTGGAGGAGCTGAACCCCGTGAGTTTAGTGTATTACTTTCCATCTCATGCAGGGGTTTCATGTACGATTCACATAAGTACTTGTTCAGGCCTGTCCCATACCAGGCTTGCGGTTAGCACGTTGTTCATGCCACTAGACGTACAACACAAGGCTCTAGTCCTTATATGCCAGTGACCAGACCATCCACAACCCTGCACCTTCAGTGCCTGCACATCCTTTGCAGTCTAGCACCTCCAGTGCTACCACCATTCCATACCATTTCCTGGTCACGGCTAGGGTTTTATTTCATGAATATAAGTATATAAATATATAATAGTTCATGGCTCAAAACTTGTTTATTTCACATTTCACAGATAACCAGTCCAGTACTACCAATTCATAAATCAACCATTTCCAATCTTTCTCATGCAATATTATCTATATTCAAGGTTATGTTATAGCAACTCTTAAAATATAGGTTCGACATGACCAAGAATATGACTTGCCTTCCGCGTCGTAAAATACAGCAGTTGATGTCGGGTCAACAGTGAAGTCCTCGAACTGGGGCTCTTGATCTGCTCTCCAATCAAACAAACAACCAATAATCACAATCTTTTCAATACACTATTATACTATATGCAATAATGCAAAGATGAAGTCTTGATGATTCTGAAATGATTAGGTTAGTTGCTGAAGGTTTACAAGGTTCCAAATGTCTCAAAATATCAGAATGATATCAAGGTTGCGACTGGTTCGCTCAAAAACAGCGAACGACTTTAGGTCGACATTCGGTTCAAGGCATCGACATAGGGTCGATGGATGATAGAGGTGTTATCTCAACTTGTGGCAGTAGAATAAAATGTAGAGCACAACTCCACAAGTCTAAGGGACAAGGTTATTTCGAGTTTGCACAACTGAAAAGAGGTGAAAAGAGCTAATGCCACTGGCTGACATGCTCTGGCATAGGGCTGACAATGCCAAAATCTAGGGTTTTAGCATAAACTGCAGTTCAAGGGCTCAAATCAAGTTGTGATAGAAGAAGAAATTGCTGATCACAACCTCAGGAATCTAAGGGACAAAGTTATGCTCAAAATGCACATCTGGAAGGAAGTGAAAAGGACTAATGCCACTGACTGACATAGCCTGGCATTGAACTTGACATGGCCAGAAACTAGGGTTTGCCATATCTTTTGATCTAGAGCTCCAAATGATGCACCACTTTGTCTGGGAGGTAGGCAATGATAACAGGAACAAATCATTCAACAGGATCTAGGGCAGAAGATGGCTAGAAGGTGATGAAATTCAGTGATGAACTGAGGTGAACTAGTTGCACTGGAGCAGTTCTGGACAAGATTTTGGCATGGCTATAACTTGAATTCTGGGCAGTTTCAGAGATCGAGCTAGAAGGCAAAAATGTTTGACAGGTTGAGGCACACTTGAATGACAAAGTGGATGAAGCTGAAACGGCCAGGAATAGGTTTTCCGGTGATCAACGCCGGGGAAGAAACACTGCCATTTGGGGGTTTTCGATTTAGGCCGAATGAACTCAATTCCACGCTTGGAGAGTGAAAGAGAGGTAAGAGGAAGCTACCTGCACGATCAATTTGGCCGGAGGATGGCCGGAGAAGCCTGGCGACGATCGCCGGCGACTGGTGGAGCTCAAAATTGGGGAAAGCTTCGATTGAAGCTCAATCTGGAGATCTGGATGCATAGGCTTGCTAATTAGAGCTCACTGATCAATTTGTTTCACAGATTCAAAGACTAATTCGGGGTAATTTGGCCTGCATTGCTGGAACAGGGCATTTAGCAATTCCGACGATCACCGGCGTTAGGGTCCACCGGAGAGCAATTCAATGCAACAGTACAATCAGGAGGATGAGAGGTACTCACTGCTAGCTTCAATTTGGCAGGAGATGCTACGGTCGAGGCTGCCACCGTGAAGCTTCTTGCTGGACTCGCCGGAGAAGACGACTACAGCGAGAGAATTTGCAAAATTGGCTAAGTCCTGATGAAGTGAAGCTGTTACAAGGTATGGGGTTGCTTTTATAGGCCAGAGGCGGAGCTTGCAAGGAGGTAGCAGCAAGGCAATTGGCGCCGGGGACTTGACTGGCCGGGCGCAGGCGCGGCAACAGTGACGGTGAAGCGATGGCGCACAGGCGATGGAACGGTTGATGGTACTGTTGCTTCATCGGGACGCAATGGTGTCGGGCAGTGCAAAACAGTGGCGACAACGGCTGGCAAAGCAAGCAACGTGGCGAGGAGTTGCTGACGACGATCGCGCACGGGAGCAAGGCTGTTCAACGACGCTGCCACGACGATGGCTAGTACACAGACGCGTGTGCACATGCAAACTCAAGTGAGCATGAGCTCAGGCGCAGGCGAGGCGTGGCCGGCGGCGAGCAAGCGCGGCACAAATGCACGGCGATCTCTGGTCGTGCACAGCAGCTGCTGTCCTGGTCGAATCTGGACTTGTTTGCAATTTCAAATTCTTGATTTGGACTGATCTGTAAATCTGGAGATTTGGAAGGTTTGATCTGATTTTGATTCTGCTGATTTGGCAAACTTGATTCAACAGATGATTTGGCACAGATTGAAGATAAAATTTGAGATGTTCGGATGATTTTGATATGAACTGAAAACAGAGTGGATTAGGGTAAAATAAGTCTGAATCTTATTGATCTCGAATTCTGGGATTTAGGGTTTGATTTTGAGATACTCATTAAAGAAGAATTTGTGTCGAAAAGCATTTGGGAGGTGTTCCGTGAATCAGATTTGAATTTGGAGATGATTTGCAACATTTTGCCTTTTCAGGCTTCTGGAAAATCTGGAAAAGGACTGATCTGCGATACTCTTGGACTGATTTGCGAAAAGAGTCTAGATGGTAAAATCTGGCTGCCAACTTTTTGGATTAAGGTATTGGCATACCGTTGATCATAATCCAAGAATAATCTGGTCTGATCTTGGCTAAGATTTTGATTAAATCTGAATTTCTGAAACTTAGGGTAAAAGGTAATAACAGATATTCTGTTTTCGAAAACAGAAAAGAGTTGATAAATCTGGAGATTAGGAATAGAATTGAATCTGGGTTCTGAAGGCTTTTAGGTTTAGGACAACTGATAAATCACATCTGAACAATCTGATCTTGATTTGAGGTCACAGGATAGATTTTGGAGATTTTAGGGCTTAGGACAGAATAAAGCTGAGGCTGATTTGGTTGATCTAGGAGAGACAAATGCATGCATGATTTTTAAGAAAGAACTTTTCACCCCAAAACTCGGGATGTTACAGCTGCTCTACCTCCCGGCGCGAGGGCTCGAAGAATTCGGGGAAGCTCCGCGGGATGCGGCCCCCTATCGCCCGGGCGCCCACTCCCCGGTGCTCATTGAGCCCGGTTGCGGCCGCGACGACGAGGATCGCCCGGCCCCGCGCCCGGGCGTCTGCTGCCTCCGGGATCACGGAGACTTGTGCATTAAGAAAACGCACAGCCTCCGCGAGCGTGGCCGGGGGCGCCTCCGAGCCACCTCCGGAGCCTAGGCTTACGCCAAGGCTCTCGAGGGCCGAGCGGACTGGAACGGCCTGCGTCCACCACCGCCCGGACGCTCGACGCCTCGAGCTCCCTGGAGGCCTCCTCCTTCGCCTTCGGCTCCTCCCAGAGGCGGCCGTTGATGGCCACTGAGACGTGCACTTGGGCCCGAACCCGGGGCAGCTCCCGGAGAGCTTCGTCCCGTTGGCCCAGGTAGGCGGCGGCCTTGTCCTCCTCGTCCTTGAGCAGCCGGACGACGCGCTGCTCAACACCCCAGGTAATAGCCGCCCCCTATAAAATCCAGAGTTAGATAAATATTGGATGCAGGGAACCAAAAGAAAGCGACAATCGCTTCGGGTGAATACCTGGGCTTGAAGGGACCGAAGCTCCGTGAAGCGATCGTGGAGCGTCCCCCCCGCGACGAAGGCCTGGACCTTCGGGGTCTGCAGGCCTTCCCAGTAACGCTCGACCTCCCCTGCGGAAAGCAGGGGGGTCTCCCGCCCGGCGCTGGTCCCGCTGCGGCCAGTAACGGGCTCCCGAACCTGGGCGCCCGGCACGAGTTCGGTCGGGGTGGCGGTCGTCGTCGTCGTCTTCGTCGCGGAGGTGCCCTCAGAGGAAGTGGCCGAGGACGTCCCGGAAGGGGTCCCTCGCCGGGGGGGATCATCAACCCTTTCCCCTTCCCGGTCTGGAGGCCCCCGGGGCCCCCACTTTTGGCGGGACCTCGTAGACCAAGGGGCTCCCCCCTTCGTCCACAGGCCATTCCATCCGCGGAGGCGAGGACTCCGCGAACCTCACCTCCAGCTTCCCCGGCTCCAAGGGTCCGGGGGTGCTGGCCGGGCCGCTATCGGAGGCGGCCCCGTCCGCGGCCAGTTCCTTCCCCCGAGCCTCAACGAGGCTCTTCGGGGGAGGAGGTGTTGCTTCCCTCCGGGCCGATGCCCGGGCACGCTCGGTCCCGGGGGTCTCGTCCCGGGGCTTCGCCGGTGTCGTCGACGGGCCGGGGGCTTTTTGGACTTTGGCCTTCTTAGGCTCAGAGCCCCCGACCGCGTCCTTCCCCCGCTTGTGCGACCCGGGGGTGGGGAGCGGCTTCCTCTCCGGGAGCTTCAGCCCGTAGGCCTCAGCCACCAGGTTCCGGGGAGGGCCCTCCCCCACGAGTCGCACGACGCGCTCGTGCTCGTTGGCGAAGTACCTCCCTAGGAGGTTCTCTGCCTTCTCCCGCGCCGCCGGGTACGGCCGGACAACAAGAGGTAAAGAGTTAGTCAAATTTTCAAAAATTTGTAAATGCAACGAAGCAGGTTACTGGGACTTACGTCGGATCATCGGCTTGACCGGGGGCCGCTGCTCCGGGCCCATGCCGATCCCTCTCCGCCCGCGTGAGAAGGGGGAGATCCTCAGGAGCATCATCTCCTCGGCGGCGTCCCGCATAGAGCGGGTCTTCCGGGAGATGATCACCTTGCCGAGGAGCTCGAGCTCCTCGTCCGTCCACACCGGAGGCTTCGGTTCGGATGACCTGCTGTAAGAGGCGGGCTCCGGGGTGTACGTCACCTTGTCGTCTTGGACCCGGAGGTAGAACCACCTCTGGATCCAGTCCCCCCAATGGTACCGGGAGGCTGCCGCAGGGTAATCGGCCACCCGGGACGGCAGAATCTGCACCAGCACCAAGCCAAAGGGGGACTTGGGCGGCCCCTTCACCAGGTGGGAGCTCCGCACCGCCGGTTCGTAGAAGTACCGGAAGACACGTAGAGTGGGCTCACTCCCGGTCGCCGTCTCGAAGAGCCAGACGAAGAGGCCCATCCGAACGATGGCGTTCGCGGTGAGGTGGTTGAGCGCCACCCCGTACTCCTTCAAGAACTCCCGTAGCATGGGATGCACCGGAAGCCGGAGCCCCGCCTCCAGGAAGGCCTCGAAGGCCATGACCTCTCCGGACTTGGGGCGGGAGGCTCCGTCTTTCTTCACGGGGACCCGGATGTCCTCGTCCTCGACAACGCCGCGTTCGACCAGGGACTCGGCGTCCTCGGCCATGAACTCGGACGCCCAGAGGAAGTCCGGAGCGACCTCCTCCGGGGGCACCTCGGTCGTCTTCGCTCGACCCTTCGGTGCCATCAGGTTAGTTTTTCCTAGAGACTAACTTTTCAGGAGGCTAAGCCCAAAAGTTCCGGACGCCTGCTACCGGGCACTAGCTACCGGGAAGAGCTACCGGGAGAGCTAAAACTCACGAGCCGTGGAAGTTTGGAATGAAGTTACCGGGCCCCCCCTAGGCCCTATTTCTAGAGGCGAGCCGTGGTCCAGATGGGCGCCACGTGGCACCCCGCGGAGCAATCTGGACCGTTGGAATTCAAACCGTGCGAGGGAAACGAAGGGACTGGCGCGCGAATCGAGGCGCCGGTTCGAACCGCGAGTGCATTTATGGCAAAGCGGCGCGGCCTTAAGCGCGGGGCACGGATGCCGAAGCGCCACGGCTCCGGTGGCTTCGTCCGAAGATTTTCCCGGTGACATGTACCATACCCACCGGGGACTCAAGCATCGTCCCCGGTGTAGGACCCTCATTTGAGGATTCCAGTGGCAACCGCCCAGGTGGATTGCACTCAGAAAAGGCACATTGCAGCTCACAACAACAAGATGCATTATATAAAAATGCGAGTAATTAAAAACAAGTGCTGATCACAAGGACCAACATTACAATAACTTAGCGCCGAAATGACGCATTTAATTGTTAATACAAATTAAGGAGTTTTCGACACAAGGGTCGGCATAAAATGAAACAGCAACGATAAACAAAAGGACTTCATCAGTCTTCTTTCTCTGCAGCGGCGGTATTGCATAGGCCTTCGCCACATCGAACTCCACCTTGGTACATAACCCTTTAACCGGATGGGTCCTCAGTTTCTTCTTCTTGTTCCACATTGGGTTCAAGACCATAAGATTCAGGGTCGGCGAATCCTTCCTCTAAATTTGTTTGTAAAAGCAAGGGTGAGCACATCGTCCACAAGGTGCTCAACAAGTCCCAAGTAACTATGCATGTATATATAGATGAGGGGGGAAATTTCTCAATGAACAGCTCTTTGGCTCTGTATATAAACATATAATAGATTTTCACATGCAGCTTTGAAGAAAGGTCTTTATTTTTGAAAGCGAGGCTTTTAAAATCCCAAGCTAGATTTTCAGAAATGTTGTATGTGGCGGTCTTTCATGAGTCACCACTTTACTCAGATGTTGTGAAAAACTTCCAAGCGCTACTTGTGCTGCATCGACGTGAATAGAATTCACAGCGCGCAGACTCCATGACCTGGGAGCTCAGAGTATCTGATACTTTTTAAACTTTGCAAAGGTGTACCACCTTAATCCACCAATCATTCGGCTTTCAAGTCGGATCAGCTTCATGCGACTTTTACGCATGTGACAAGGCCGAGATGACACAACAATTTACAGTCCTAGTATTAACTATTTCCCTGCCCGGTAAATAGACAGTTAAGTCTCAAGTACCGTTGTGGGTCCTCCCCACTGCCTTACTTCCTAGCCTGGGTCTATGTTCTCGCAAGACACATAGCCTCTCTTGATTACAGTCGCGCACGACTTAATCTGGCATAGGGCGTCTTCCTTCTTTCCACCTTTTCCTCTCATGATTTTTCTGAACTCACATCACTCATGGCCTTCTGCGGCCCACTAGTTCTCGCAAGAAACTGGACCGACAACCATTGCAGGGAAAAGCTAATACTAAAGAAAACTACTAAGTTGCGCCCGTCCCATAAACAGGCAGGTGGTTGGTACGTTTTTCATGTCGCATAGAAGCACAACACAAGGTTCTAGTCCTTATGAATCTTTAGTGAGGAGTCTTTCACATTCCCAGTGCGCACACAGCACCATCCAATCAAACCATCCTCACTATCGATTCCAATCACATTTTCTTTCACAAAAAGGGGTTTTGAACATGCTTTTCTCATATGTGACCATTCAACATTTATCATATAATCATCGAGCATAGCATAGCCTAAGCATGATAATCTAGGGTAACAAGGGTGCAGGGATATTCAATGTCAAAAGGGGCTTTACAATCACTTAGGTCATATCTAATCATCTTTATTGAAACATAATTCTTATTTGAATCTAAGGCATGCATATACTTGAAAACAGTTAAAACATACTTCATTTCAAAATAGTAGGTGAGACATGATCAAGGGTTTGAGACTTGCCTTGCAGTGACGGGTCTAGCTGCTCAAATGAATCTTCAGGGATCTCCTCTGCTCCTTCAACGTCTGGTTCCACGACGGGTACAAACAACACATACATACCATATAAGCACACAAGCACTAGAAAATAATACGTAAATACATCATGCATGCAGGGGAATTGGTTTAGACAAGGTCACTTGACATTGGTTGAAGAGATGGGTTCAAAGGGCTGACATTCGACTCATAGCTTGACATTGCCCTAAATCGGTTCTAGGTTTGTTTTCTGGAGATGTGATAGTAGGGAATGTTGTAGAACATGGCTCAAAAGGCTTAGTGGACAAAGTGGCATTTCAATTGCTCAAAAGAAACAAGTCTAAATCATCCAATGCCACAGGTGGACATGCACTGACATAGTGTTAGACATGGCCAGAAACTAGGGCATTGCATAACTTTTGACTCAGAACTCCAATTGATGCACAACTTTGTCTGGGGTTTAGGCATTGATAACAGCTACAAAACTCTCAACAGGCTCAAGGGCTGAAAGTGGCCGGAGGGTGGCCAAATCCGGTGAGCAAACACGGTGGCCTGGACATGAACTGAGCCACTGGACAGCAACCTTGGCATGACTATAACTTTTGATTCAGGTCAATTCAGGAGTCAGGCTAGTAGACAAAATTGCTCAGGAGGTTGAGATATATCTAAATGACAAGGTCTCATTGGCTGGTTTGGCCGGAAAATGAACTCCGGCGATCGGGGCCGAAGCTGAAGGCACCGAATTGGGGTTTTCGTTCCAGGGCGTTTGAACTGAATTCAACGCTCGGGAAGCATCTAGGGGCTGTCACAAGGCTATTGGTGCACCCAATTTTGCCAGAGATCGGCTGGAGAAGCACAGCGGCGTGCTCCGGCGTGCTCCGGCGAACTACCGAGGCTCGAACATGGAAATCCGGCGCTCCAGGCAAAATTGGCGAATCCAAGCTTGCAGGTTTGTTCCTCCTAGCTCACTGATCAATATCCTCTACAGGCACGAGGATCAATTTGGCTTGAATCGCTCGGCATTGCGGGAACAGGGGATTTCGGTTTTCCGGTGATTGCCGGCGTTGAGGTGCGCCGGGGACCAATTAATGGCTACGGTACGAAGAGAGAGGTGTAGGGAGCTTACTGGTGGCGTTGGTTTGGAGGGGGAAGCTTCGGGGGAAGCTGGCGCCGTGAGCTCCAGAAACGACTCGCCGGAGAAGATGAGCTTCGCGGCGGCGCTGAGGGCTCGGTTGCTCTCTGGTGCTAAGGCTAAAGCAAATAAGCTGTGGGGTGGTGGGAGGTACTGCTGGGCAAGGGAGGGGGCTTATATAGCCGCGGGTGAGGCTCTCGGGAGCAGCAGCAATCGCCGGGGAGATCTTCTTCTGACACCGGGACGGTCATCGATGTGCTTCGGGACACGGCGGGGCTCTGCCAGAGACGGTGAATCGCGGGGAAACAGGATTTGGTCATGATGGTGGCAATGATCTTCGGGATGGCGGCCATGTGGCATGAAGTTCCTGGCAGCAGCAGCAGACACGCGCGCGCGGGGAAGAAGATGGCACGGTGGGGTTTGAGCGCTCCACGGTGGCGGTACAGCTGCGCACGGTTGGGGGCTACGTGGCCGTGAGGTGGCAACGCAGCGAACTTCGCCGGCGACGAGTTAACGGCGCGGCAATTTGGCGGTTGCTAGTTGAAAACTTCACAGGGACCTGGTTGTGAACTTTGGGCCTAATTGCAATTCTGAAGATCTGAAGGGCTGATTTGAATTCTGATTTTGCAGATGAGTGCTACTAAATGTCTTGGACTCATCTAGCAGGAAAAATGATGAAATCCGATAACATCTGGTGGTTTTGACAAAAATCGAAAACAGGGTAATTAGGGTTTGAACTTTTGTCGAGACTGAAACTAGGGTTTTGGTCGAGATTCTGGAATTCTTCCAGAAGGGAAAAATGTTCAGAAAAATGAAAGAAAGGTTATCACTTGATCAGATTTGGATTTTGAGGTGATCTGGGACTTTTAGCCTTTTTGGTTTTCTGAAATTTCTGAAAAGGACTAAATTGAAACACTTCTGGACTGAAATGTGAAAATGATCTTGGGAAAGAAGTTTAGCAGCCAACTTTTTAGGTTAAGGTAGTGGCATACCTAAGATCAAGATAGGGTTAAAATATCAGGGTTTCCAAAGAAGGTATGCTGATTCGTAGCAGAAAAGATAGTCAAAAACTGGGGTGTTACACCCGGGTGGTATGGCGGGCTGCTGTTGGGGGAAATCTCCGCGAGACTAAGTCCAGGTAAGTAGCGTCACATTTGCCCGGGGACGTGGCCTCCGGGGCCTCCCCGGGCGCCGCCTTTTGGCCCCCGGGACCAGGCCTCCGGCACCAGTCCCGGGCACCGCAATTTGCCCGGGGACGTGGCCTCCAGGGCCTCCTCGGGCGCCGCCTTTTGGCTCCAGGGACGTGGCCTCCGGGGCCTGCCCGGGCACCGCCATTTCGGCCCTCGGGACCTAGCCTCCGGCGCCAGTCCTGGGCGCTGCCTTTGACCCGGAGACGTGGTCTCCGGGCCCTTCCCGGGCGCCGCCATTTGCCCGGGGACGTGGCCTCCGAGGCCTCCCCGGGAGCCGCCTTTTGGCCCCCGGGACCTGGCCTCCGGCGCCGGTCCTGGGCGCCGCCATTTGCCCGGGGACGTGGCCTCCGGGGCCTCCCCTGGCGCCGCCTTTTGGCCCCCGGGACCTGGCCTCCTGCGCCGGTCCCGGGCACCACCTTTGACCCGGGGACGTGGTCTCCGGGGCCTCCTCGGGCGCCGCCTTTTGGCTCCCGGGACGTGGCCTCCGGCGCCTGTCCCGGGCCTCGCCGCCCCTCTAAAGGTAAAGTCTCGAGTTGTTTGTCACGTGCAGGTCACGCGAGGAGCGCCTCGGGAATCAGCTACCACCTGTCAAGCATCCAAGACGTTTGACCGGGAGAAGGACATTCCTGCCCCTCAATCCGACGGTGGCTTCCGGGGTAGTTTAGGCTTTTTGCTTTTTGGGGCTATAAATAGCACTTGTACCCCACAGTTGTAAACGGGTGATTCATTGTTATTGGAATAGCTAAACTCACAGGTGTGCTCCGGAAGCCTCTCCCCCAGAGAGAGCCTCCCCAGCCGACTTCGGTCGGGAGAGCACCGATAGGACTAGGGCCCCCACCAGGGCCCGAACCTGTATAAATCATCGTGTCATTTCTTGTGTTTGTCCGGCGGGGGAGGACCGGTCATCCGGTCAACCCGCACTGCGTAATCTTCGCTAGGATCGTTCACTAAACCTACCGGGGTATTCGCAATACCATGACAATCTCTTAGTCTGGTGCCTAAAATAATTCCTTCTGTGGTTCCAGTAGGCATTCTTTGAACTATCTGAGCCAACAGTTGGGTATGAGTTTCCTAGGCTTCTTGGCAATTTTTCTACATGGATAGGAGAATTTCCTGCAGACTGGGTTGTTCATTCTGGGGAGGATTGGAACTCTATGATCCTTGCTGAAACAAAGGGTCTCTTGCCATAGGATCTTCTTCCTGCGGAGTCTGTTCTCTACCTTCTCCGCCGCTTCGGGATCTCCTTCTTGTATTAACCATGGTGGCTCTAAAAAGAATCTAGACATATCTAACTAACTAAGGCCCACTAAGACAACAATGTAGAAATTAATGCAAACTACATTAATGCATAAAATATTTAGGCATCTAGCCTTATTACACAAGTTAAGCATTGCAAAAGGAACCGCGAATCACAAGCTATCAAGAGCATTGGACAGCTCTTTCTACACTATTCCCTAGCTAGACCCCAAACACAATCTGAGAAAACAAAACGCGCTCTCTCGCTACCTTATTGAATTTTAGAAAAATCAAGACTTTGAAATCAAAATTTTTAGAAGCTTCAGGCTTATTTTTACCGAAATAAGGTTTTCAAAGTAATAGTTTTTAAATAAATTACTCCATCCTGGGGAACCAACTCCTAAAGGTGTCGTGCTACAGTCAAGTTCTCATTGTGCTCTGATACCATAATTTTGTCGCGCCCCAACCTCGGGACAACGACTACTCCCGTTGTCGACGATTCGGACTCGGGGTCCTTAGCCGAACTTATGCAGAATTTATAAATAGTGAGACCTTTCAGGGTGACCCTCTGGGAAGGTATGTAGACTTATGGAGAATTGGAGCACAGAGAAGTTTATACAGGTTCGGGCCCTCGATGGTGGGAGTAATAGCCCTACGTCCTGTTGGGATTGTACTATGTGCAGTAAAGAGTTACAAAGTGATGGGAAAAGACCTTCACAGGAGAAGGTTTTCCCAGTACGAGTGTACAAAATGAAGCCTAGAAGGCTTATGGAAGCTATCTAATCTAAGTCGTAGCCTTGGCCGTTTTAATCTTCAAGTGAGATATGTTGTGTCTTGATCTCTCGATCGATCCCCCTGTTTGATACACCATGCCGTCCTTTTATACTGGCCGAAAGGGCGCCAAGTCGTATTGGCATCAAACAGTTGCTTGGATGCGGTTTGGAGAACCGGTCTTAACTCCCACGCAGGATTAACACATGTTATTCATGGATAACTGTACGTATTAACCTCCTGACGGTTGCTCCTCTACATTGAAGAATCTTCGGGATACTTGGGATATTCCTATAGCTGAAATAGATTAATCCCATGTTCCCTGGTCGAAAGAACTCTGACCGCGATATGTTGGCTGACCGCGCAACATCTTCAGTCTTCTGTCCGCGCACAGCATACGAACTTCTGACCGCGCACTAGCTACGATCTAATCGCGCACAGCCTGCTACCTTGGGCTGGTACTTCCCGAAATGTCTTGACTTCGCACCGCCAGCCACGTGTCTGGCTCAAATCTATCTTGAACCAATCGTGCACTTATTTTGAACTGACTCATGTGTCAATCCTCGTCACCCGTGGGGACCCAGCTCGGTACAGTTGATCCCATATAAGCATACCTTTGACCTCCTAGGATTGTCGTGGTATTGCGAATACCCCGGCAGGTTTTGAGAGTGATCCTAGCGAAGATTACGCGGCGCGGGTTGACCGGATGACCGGTCCTCCCCCGCCGGACAAGCACAAAGAAAAACACACGGATTTATACAGGTTCGGGTCCCGGTGGGGGCCCTAGTCCTATCGACGCGCTCCCGACCGGAGTCGGTTGGGGAGGCTCTCTCCGGGGGAGAGGCTTCCGGAGCACGCCTGTGAGTTTAGCTATTCCAATAAAATGAACCGATCCTTTACAACAGAGGGGTACAAGGGCTATTTATAGCCCCAAAAAGCAGCAAAAAACCTAAACTACCCCGGAAGCCACCGTCGGATTGAAGGGCAGGACCGTCCTTCTCCCGGTCAAAAGCCTTGGATGCTTGACAGGTGGTCGCTAGTTCCCGAGGCGCTCCTCGCGTGACCTGCACGTGATAAACAGTTCGAAACTTTACCTTTAGGAGGGCGATGAGGCCCGGGAGGGCACCGGAGGACCCGTCCCGGGAGCCAAAAGGCGGCGCCCGGGGAGGCCCCGGAGGACAGGTCCCCGGGCAAAAGGCGGCGCCCGGGAGGGCACCGGAGGCCCTGTCCCGGGAGCCAGAAGGCGGCGCCCGGGGAGGCCCCAGAGGCCAGGTCCCCGGGCAAAAGGCGGCGCCCGGGAGGGCACCGGAGGCCAGGTCCCCGGGCAAAAGGCGGCGCCCGGGAGGGCACCGGAGGCCCCGTCCCGGGAGCCAAAAGGCGGCGCCCGGGGAGGCCCCGGAGGCCAGGTCCCCGGGCAAAAGGCGGCGCCCGGGAGGGCACCGGAGGCCCCGTCCCGGGAGCCAAGAGGCGGCGCCCGGGGAGGCCCGGAGGCCAGGTCCCCGGGCAAAAGGGGCGCCCGGGAGGGCACCGGAGGCCCCGTCCCGGGAGCCAAAAGGCGGCGCCCGGGGAGGCCCCGGAGGCCAGGTCCCCGGGCAAAAGGCGGCGCCCGGGAGGGCACCGGAGGCCCCGTCCCGGGAGCCAAGAGGCGGCGCCCGGGGAGGCCCCGGAGGCCAGGTCCCCGGGCAAAAGGGGCGCCCGGGAGGGCACCGGAGGCCCCGTCCCGGGAGCCGAAAGGCGGCGCCTGGGGAGGCCCCGGAGGCCAGGTCCCCGGGCAAAAGGCGGCGCCCGGGAGGGCACCGGAGGCCCCGTCCCGGGAGCCAAAAGGCGGCGCCCGGAGAGGCCCCGGAGGCCCCGTCCCGGGAACCAAAACGTGGCGCCCGCGGAGGCCCTGGAGGCCACGTCCCCGGGCAAATTTCACATTTTACCTGGACTTAGTCCCGCGGAGATTTCCCCCGACAAGGATAAGTCAAGCACAGAAATATATTCACATTGCAGCAGAAAAACTTACAAAATATTTAAGCAGTGTGGCCTGCTGGCCTTAATATTACATAAAGAGATTACAATACCTTCACGGCATACATGGTTTAGCAAAATAACAACTACACAGCAGAAGATAGGTGACCCTCCCACAGTGAGAAGTTGACGGCAGAACAACACACATCAGGGCTCTGGCGGAACCGACTCTCTTCCTTCTGGATCCACAAAGTTCTCCACGCCTTCATCTCGATCATGGAACGCTCCATCTACTGATTTGTAGGTTGCAAGGGTGAGTACTTACGTACTCAGCAAGTCATAGGTGAGAGTAGATACATATAATAGGGATGATATGAACCTATGCTAGTAAAGAAGTGTGGATGGTTGTAAAATAGTCTTTTCTTTCATATCTCATCTCATGGCAGCACTTTTCATAACATAGCATCGCTATTCATGTTCACTAAATTATAGCACTACCGAGACACGTCGACACACGACAGCCCACGGCAACACCCCTTATCATGACAACACATTTCATTTGGGTAATCTTGACTTATCAAATTTTATTTAGAAAACATACTTGTGCCACACCCCGTGGATTTAATCCACCGCAGCAGACTCCTATGAACCCAGGAGCTCGGAGTATTCAAATACGTTTTTAACTCCGCAGAGAGGTACCAATTTAGCCACACCTTCATGCCATTCCTATCAAAATGATTGGACCCCTAGCTCACTTCATACTGTGAGTGGCAAGGTGGAGATAACAAGAACTTTTGTTGTGTTTCACTCACAATTCACCCTTGACCCTGTGGATCTCTCGCGAACCACAGTTGTGGTGGGTTGTACCCAAACCCCCACCCCGAATGCCTCTTCCCATTACTGGGTTAGCGTGCAATCACATTCAGTGATATGTGTAGGAGCCGTACTCCATGTAAAATCGTGCATCACTTCCCATCTCATGCAAGGGTTTCATGTGCGATCCACATAAGTACTTGTTCAGGCCTGTCCCATACCAGGCTTGCGGTTGGCACGTGTTTCATGCCACTAGACGCACAACACAAGGTTCTAGTCCTTATATGCTAGTGACCAGATCATACCACAAACCATGCACCTTTGGTGCCTGATCATCCTTTGCAGTTAAGCACGTCCAGTGCCACCACCAATCCAAACCAAAATTCTGGTCATGGCTAGGGGTTTTATTTCATGAATATATATAAATACATATATAATAGTTCATGGCTCACTATTTGATCATTTCACATTTCACAGGCATCCAGTCTAGTACTTGTTGGATCTAGGTTGATCTAAGTATCTAGGTTTTGATGATTATTGACGATTTGGATAAATCCATAATGATTAATATTGAGCTGGATAATGACAGCTTTGAGGATTAAATGACAACTTGAATAAATCCTGATTTATCATAAGTAAAATGAATTGAGGATTAATGAACCCTGAAATGGATATTTCCTTAGTTGTGGGTTTAATATCTCGGTGGTTGCATCATACTTGTGTTAAGTGCAAAGTGAAATGTCATATGTTAAATCTTGTAGTTGATGACTTCTAGGTATAGTTTTGATATCGATGCACATGTTGAGGGAGAGCTCAGGATGATTAGTTATCCATGTTTGTGCAAAAGGTTGATGACTCCGTGTTCTGGATTTGATATCTCTATGTATGATTGAGAGAGAGCTCATCATATTAGTCATCCATATTGATTGATATTATAACTTGAGTAGTATGGATCGTGTGCGCATTTCTTGTATCATATATGGATCTATATGATTGTGGGATTCATCTATTACTCATTTGTTGCTCATTGAAATTGGTTTTGTCATTTCACCGAAGAAAGAAATCATTGAGTGAACTCCTGTGTGGAGTGATTTATCTGGTGGTGATAAATGACAAACTGCAAATGAGACTAACGTTTGTGCATTGAGTGTATGTGTTCTAGTCTCAGAATGTTAACAGGATGAAAGCAAGCAAGAGTGTGAAGAGGGTGATGCTGACATGAGTCATCGCGAGCGAGGTCAAGCTTAGCGATGTCTAGCTTTGCGAGGACCTGCGTTGAGCGGTCGAGCTTCACGAGGTCAAGATTAGCGAGGACCAGCATCGAGCGGTCGAGCTTCACGAGGTCAAGCTTCACCGAAGGTAAAATCCAAGATTAAGGATTGTTTTCTTAGGATTTTACCGGTCTCAATGTTTGGAGATAGACCGGGTTGATAGGATTCCTTTTGTTAGTTTGATTGTACTATTAAGAGGGGTCGGAAACTAGTAGCTTGAATCTATCTAGTGTGGAAGCTCAAAATGCATTCATACAATCTTGCACTAGTGTTTTATCACCTCTTGCATTGCTAGAAATACTAAGTGTAGTTTGTGGTGCATTAGAGTATATGCTTTGCCAACTGCATTTAGTTTTGATATCTAGCTGGTTGAATTAGTTTCTATTCTAAAGTTGGTTGTGACCGTATTTGCGCATTCTGATCGTATCATTGTTTGATATGTGGTCGTGGTTGTGTCTCTAGTTTGGCCGTTTTCTGTTTAGGTTTTGGTCGTAGTCGTAGGAGTCTTAGCTGGTCGTACCAGTATTCGGCTCGCTTGCGTACGCTCGACCAAATCCACTCGACCACTTGCTTTCGACAGGATGTTCGACCTGTGTGGTCATGGTCGCTGCTGAGAGTCAGCGGGCGCATCCGCAAGAAAACAGGAAATACGTATGTGCAAATACCCAGATCAAACTCAGAGTAAAATTTCTAAGTTCCTATTTTCGGTTTGCACAGGCCGAACAGTGTCTGTGGTGGCCGGACATTGTCCAGCTAGTACATATCTCCTGTGGCTTAGGCAAATCGAAAACAGAGACAAATTCTTTTGTCTGGAGCTTTTGTCTGGGGTAGGCCGGACATTGTCTGATGTGGCCGGACAATGTCCGGGCTGTGTAAACGTTGTGAGGTTAGGTTTTTCAATGAAGCACAGACGTTTAAACCGTCCAGGGGATTTTGTCTGGGACGGGCCGGACTTTGTCCGGGCTTGGCCGGACAATGTCTGGCATGTACAAACTTTGTTTGCCTCACTTAAAAACATGTAACCAGAGACTAATGCGTCTGTCCGGGGTTTTTGTCCGGACATATGATCATTTTTCCGGCCTTCTCAAATGTTGCTCAACGGTCATTGACTCGTTTGCAACGGTCATGTTTTTTGTACTGGCCGGACAATGTCCGGCCAGTACAAATCTAGCTCGGTTTGTTGCAAACGGCGAATTCTCCGTTGGGGCTATAAATACCTTGTGTTGGCCAGGATTTGTGGGTGCTCAAGAAGTTGCATACACTGTTGAAAAGCTAGCCAAAGTCATTGCATTTGCTATATTGCATCTAGAGGCTAGATTTGAGCCCAAATCTTGAGTAGATTTGAGAGAGAGCAATTGAGTAAAGTTAATAGTGCTTAGTGCACTTGAATCACCATTTGCTTGGTAAGTGCTAGAGTGTTTGAGCATCTCATTTGCATATTTGAGCTTCTAACACGAGATTTGATCAAGTGAGCGCATCCGGCTTGTTACTCTTGGCGATTGCCTTCGCCTAGACAGTGTCGGAGGAGAGTCGCGATCTCTCCATTCAAGTTTGTCGGAGAGGCCGGTAAAAGCTTGTGAATGGTGTGGTGCTCGCCTATCCAGTGTGGAGAAGGAGCAACCCTAGTGAGATATCCTTCGTGGATATAGAAGCGAGGCTCACTGGTGAGCACTTCAACGAGGAGTAGGGGAGACTAGGCGAGTCTCCGAGACATCGGTAAAAATAATGTGTCAATTGCGTATTTCCTATTTGCTTCATATTTAGCTTGACACAAATTGTGTATTCACTAGTTGCTTGTTATATTGTTGTTGCATGTTGAACTACTTATTTCATTTGATTGAATGCAACATGTTGATTAGATTTATACAGGCCTCATTGCAACATCTAGGTTTAATAATTATCTTGTTGAAATTGCTTAGTGGGAATAGAAATTTAAAAGCCTCCTAATCACCCCCCTAGTCGGCATCCTTGATCCTACAATTGGTATCAGAGTGAGGTCTCTCATTTATCGGCTTAACCGCTAGAGAGAAATGATGAATTCACTAGAGAAATCTGGGTTGATTGCTCCTCAATTTGATGGCTCAAATTATACACGTTGGAAAATTATGATGAGTACTCATCTTTAGGCATTAAATTTGAAATTATGGAGATTAGTGCAAAAGGGTATGGATAACTCATTATCTTCGGATAAACATACTCTTCTATTATATACAAAAGCTAAAAATGTGCTTCTCGATTCACTTAGTCATGATGTGCTCAAACTAGTGAGTGAGTGTTCGACCGCTCACGATGATTGGATCACTCTTGAGTCCTTATTTGTGGGCACATCTAGCTTTGCACATGCTAAGATGCGCTTATTATTGCGGCACTATGAGGCATTTGTGATGTTGGAGCATGATACACTCTCCACCACATATGATCGCTGGATCAACATCACAAATGAGCTCAAAGCCCTTGGGGCTAATATTTCCAATCTAGACATTTGCAGGAAATTACTCCAGGTGTTGCCAGAGGATCACTATAATGAGTTCACTACTACTCTTGCGAATGGTGATCTTTCCAACACTTCACTGAGAGAGCTCATTGACATCCTTATGTCAAATGAGGCAATGTCCAAAGAAAAGGACATGTGTTCCACCTCCGAGCATATCAAGGACTACAATTTCAATGCGGAGGATTGGGAGCTTTCGAGCGAGCTCAAGGACGTAAAGGATGAGGTTTGCCTAAGCAAGACCAAGGCTAAACCTTGCAAGAAGAGCTCAAGGAAAGCTGGAAAGAAAACGTCGAAGTAAAAGTCTTCATCTCAAGAAAATTCTTTATGCCCTACGGCATGCGACTCAACGGTATCAAACTCTAACCTCTCTAAGAATGAGCTAATGGACATAATTGTAGAGTTAAGAGATTTGCTTGGCAATTTGACTCAAAACTTTAGTACTTTAAAAAATAATTACTCATCTTTGAAAGTGCAACATCAGGAATTAAAAATTCTTATGATTCTTTGCTTGCCAAGAATACTATTAGCTCAACATGTATATTAGATATTAGAGTTGTTTGTGACTCGTATATTAATCCATCTTTAGAGTCACACACTTCTACTCCACATGCTAGCGATAATTCAATTGTTAATCCGTGGTTAGATTCAAATGCTAGTTTTGTGGATACTAGTACTTCATGTGATAATATGTCTAATGATTTAACTCATGCCATGATTCATCTAGCGACTCATCTCTATGCCATGGTGTTGGTTCTAGTCAATCATCATTTGATGTGCCTAGCTCATCTAGTGATTTTTGTGCTATGCCTTCTAGTTCATTTACTTGTGATGAGATACCGTCATGTTCTTATCATATTTCACATGCTAGCACGGAATCATCTCAAGGATCTAAAGTCAAAAATGATGAACTTAGGAGTAAAGTAAATAGATTGAGCAAAAACCTTTCTAGATGTCATGTGGGTAATGCTATGCTTGTTAAACCCCCTTTAGAACATAAATATTCATTTAAAAAGGGAAAATTAAATCATGCACACTCATCTAGTAAGAGGCATAATATACTCTATCACACTCATACAAATTAATTCAAAAAGCCCTCTCATACTTCATGTTTATCATATCACTTAAAAGGGCAACATTCGTATAAGTGTGCATCTAATGTTTTTGAAATTGGTTCTTTTGACTCTTATTTGATTTCTTGCTCTAAAAAGGGTTTAATTGCAAAACCTATTCATTGTCATTTTCAAAAACCTAAAGATAAACCAATTTGGGTACCAAAAGACCTATACGACAAAGCTAGAGGGCCTCGTATGGTTTGGGTACCAAAAAGGGTTTAAATCTTTTTGATGTGGTTCATAAAATCTTTTGCATTGCTTTTTCCCCTTTTTATTCTTTGATTGTTTTAAATCTTTATGGCCAACTATGTAAAAGAATGAAAATTTGAAACTTATGTTGCTACATCTTTAGGGGTAATAATTTATGAATGCTTCCGTTACTCATCATACCCCTATATGTGAAATGTTTCAAAATTACAATTATAAGTTTTTAAATTGAGCACATTTGGTCAAAAAGTCAATTTTCCATCCAAAAGGCCAAAAATCATCAATTCTTATCAAAATCGTTTTGAAAATGTAATTAAAAGGTTTTTAGAGGCTTTACACGAAAAACAATGTCAAAAAGTTCTTTTTTATCAAAAACTAGTCTCAAAATGATCTTCGGGTATCTTGTTTTTCAACAAAATCGTTTTCAAATGCAAATTAAAATCTAATTGGAATTTGCAAAAACTTGCTTTACAAAACACTTAGATATTATTATCCCCAAGTAGTTTGAAATTGCAAACTATCTCAAAAGAGTTCTCATTTGAAAATTATGGGTATTTGAATTTCACAGAAAAAACTTGCTTTAACCTAAAATATGCAAACATGAGTTTGACCATTTTATGGTCTTTATTTGTGAGCTTTGGCTCAAAATGGCTTGAACAACTCATGTAAGCCCTTTCATGTCAAAAATATCATGAAAATTAAATTTAAACTCAATTTGCAAAAGTTTGTCAAATTTCAACCTCTTTGCTTAATACACACATCAATTGGCCATAACTCTTAATCGAAAAATTCTTTTTGAAAAATGTATTTGATGCACTGAAAATCATCTCTGCAAATTTTCATCTCAATTGGATTTGATTTGAGCAAAATTGACTCTTTTTGCAAATCAAATATGAAACTTGCAAAATTCAGTTTTCTCATGGTTTTGGGCTGATTTGTCATTTTCATATCTATTTATTGGTTTGGTATTTAGAGAAAGTTTCTATATGACATTTTATCCTCTATAATTGGTATTTCTTGATAATTTATTTCAAAATTATTGGAAGTCATTTGCATATATTTTCAGGTGCGTTTAAAAGTGGAAAATGAATTTCTGAAACCTGAAATCTGAAACTTTAAATCTGACCAACATTTGTCTTTTTATATCTTATTGTTGGATCATATTTTGGCTTCACTGTAAAAGGAAATCTTGTTCCCCATTGCATTATCTATCTCCAAAATTTATTTTGGAATTTTTGGAACTTGTTTGCATATGTTTTGATGATTATAGAAAGCCAACATGTTTAAGAAAATTTTAGTCTATTTGGATGTTAATCTCTCAACTCTTTCAAATGACTAAAATATTTCAATCTTGGATCTTCATGGAAAGTTCTTGTGTTGATGTGTTCTATATCTATAAAACTTTCCATGAGTTTGGTATTTATTTGGATGTTTTCTGAATTTGAGTTCATTCGGCTTCTTGTTGAGCTCTTGATTTTCAAATATATCATTTTCATCTCTTGCTTATTTTTCATGACCAAACTTGGATGACACATTTATGGGGAGCAACTTGAAAATCATTGAATCCTTGTATACCCTAATTGTGCACACATATCAATTTATGCATATGTTTTGTAAAAAGGGTCATTTTCGAGAAAAAAGATAAAAAGAGCTCAAAACTTTCAAAATATTTAAAATTACCACAAAACCTTCATAAATATGTTTCAAATATGGTTTCAAAGGTTTTGAAAGTGAAACAAAAGAGTTTCGAGCTAAAATGCAAAATTTCGACAAAATTCAAGTCTTCGAGATCTTGTTTTGGCCCAAAACGATTTATTTCCATAAAACAAGATGAGTTGAGATTTGATAAAAGCTTTCTACATGAAACATGTAGAACTCACTCACCCAAAGATAGTTCGTATTGAATTTATTCTCAAAAGGCCTATGGTTTTCAAATCATCACATATCCTATGTCGCCCGAAAACGGCTATCGACCCGAAAATATCCAAAAGTGCATTTTGATGATTTTGGCTATTTGGACTAAACTTTCTTTCATGTCTTGGTTTGAAATGGTATTTCAAACTCATCTAAGTCCAAAACTTCAGAAAAATCCGAGTTTCTTCAAGAATTGAAGTTTTCGAGAAAATTACTTTCGTTTTATCCTTTTACCCAAAAATCACTTTTTGAGTACTGATTTCATGATCTCCTGCAAATAAAATTCATTCAATTGGTATCTAACTAAGTTCCTGACTTGTTATTCAAATCTATTACGGAACTTGTCTCAATTTTTGAAGCAAAATTGCAAAAATCACAAATTTCAGAAGTTTCAGCAGTTTTAGCTGAATTGTCCGGACACTGTCCGCCCAAAGCCGGACTATGTCCACCCATTTCAGAGTTTGTCCGGCCCCAGCAAACTTTGTCCGGCTTGTGTGCAAACTGAATGGTTGTTTAACTTTTCAGTTGTTTCTTGTTACTCCTTGTTTTGTGAAATCCTAGCTTTCATTTCTCCTCATATTTTGCAAATTCTTCATGATTCTTTTGCTAAGATTTGAAAATCTTTTGATTGTGTTTTTGAATATCATGTAAAGATTATTTTCATGAATTTGGAGCATATTCAAATAAAATTGAGTTTTGAGTTTCTTTTGGAAATTTGGACATTTCAAGAGGTCATATGCTTTTCTCTCAACCTTGTAACCTAAAAATATTTCGATAAATCTCCTTTTGGCATATTCCTCATTTGTATGTCTTTTTGTGTTAAATGCCAAAAGAAGTGAATTTTTGAGGATTGAATCTATTGTTTCAAATTGAGTTGGTTTAAAAGCTCAAAATCTTTTCCCATATCAAATGCTTTCCAAAATTGAAAGGTTAACACAATCATCATCAAATATTCAATCGAGACATTATATTCTTGTGTGTCAAATACATTTTGATGACATGACTTTTGATTATACTAATGAATCCCACTATCAAGAATTTTTGTGAGATGATGTTTAGGGAAAGCAAGATGATTCAAGAGCTATGTCACTTCCATGCACGACAAAACAAGCAACTCAAGAACGCGATGTTCAAGAGTAAATTCAAGCATGTGAAGCAATCGCTCAAAAGCCTCGAGACGCAAGATGATGAAGCTATTACAACTCTCAAGCCTACAAATGAACATCTCGACATGGACGAACACGAAAAAGCGGTCAATTCTAAACTCTATCGATCCTTGATTGATAGTTTTGCTTTCTTTTACCGTATTTAGACTCGTCATCATATTTAGTGATTGCAAATATGCTAGATTTCAATCATTTCCTAATGAATGTCACATGATTGCCATTAAATGCATTCTTAGGTAATTGACATGAAATCCTAGATAGATCCTTGATATCCGAAAAATACAAATCTTGAATTAGTTGATTATTTGATTCATATTACATGGCTAGCAAGATAAATCGAAAGAGTACATCCAGTGGTTGTCATCCTAAATCTTTATGGATGAAACAAATCTTGTTTGATTATAGAATTGTTTTCAAATAGATGCCACTCTTAGGAAATATTGAAAGTGTCATAAAGATGATGAACAATTTGAATTCAAAACTCTCGATTAGAGTATATTGATATACGACATCATTATATAAGAAACTTTGTGGCTTAAAGAGATTTAGAGATCAATCATGATATGGCAAATATGCATCTAGCGGATATGTTCGCATCAAACTATTAGATGCATCAAGATTTTGAATGATTGAAAATGGATTAAATGTCATTGATATACTCATTGTGTGTTGATTGTCTTGTTATCCTTCTCCATACTTTGAATGTGATTTTCAAAATCCCTTGAAACCAACCTTCTTGAAATCATGATTTTGCATAAAAGCCAATTCATATAAATTCCGTGCCCTAGAAAATATTGTTTCTCAAAATTTAAGTTCTCAACCCTTCCTTTTTGTGCTTGATGACAAAGGGGGAGAGATAATGTTTGAGATAGAAAGATAGTATTTGAGAAAGAGTGTTTTAGAGATAAGCTTTAGAGAAAGCTTTAGGGGAAGAGATCTTGAGAGAGATGGATAACTTTTGAGTTAATTGACAAAGGGGGCGACATAGATATCATTTGGTATTTGATATATTTGATATTGATATCTGAGAGAGATGAGATGAGATATTTGAGAATTGATAAATGTTATTAGAGATAGATATTGTTTGATATCATTGATATTGACATTTGGATGAGCTAAATGAGTTATTGGATGAGCCAAATGTGTTAGTGAAACTTAAGAGAAATTGATACATTGAAAGATGATTTAATTGAACTTGTGCTCAAATTGTCATTCATATCTCTAAATTTAAATGATTAAATGCTTTGCTCAGTTCCAATATACTTTTACATATATTGAGGGGAGCTGAAGAATCTATTATGGATTTACTAAGATTATAAAGGTTGTTGTCATCAATCATCAAAAAGGGGGAGATTGACGATTAAATGACAACTTGGATAAATCCTGATTTAGCATAAGTAAAATGAATTGAGGATTGATGAACGCTGAAATGGATGTTTCCTTAGTTGTGGCTTTAATATCTCGGTCGTTGCATCAAACTTGTGTTAAGTGCAAAGTGAAATGTCATATGTTAAATCCCGGAGTTGATGACTTCTAGTTGTAGTTTTGATATCGATGCACATGTTGAGGGAGAGCTCAGGATGATTAGTTATCCATGTTTGTGCAAAAGGTTGATGACTCTGTGTTCTGGATTTGATATCTCTATGTATGATTGAGACAGAGCTCATCTTATTAGTCATCTATATTGATTGATATCATAACTTGAGTAGTATGGATTGTGTGCGCATTTCTTGTATCATATATGGATCTATATGACTGTGGGATTCATCTATTACTCATTTGTTGTTCATTGAAATTGGTTTTGTCATTTCACCGAAGACAGAAATCGTTGAGTGAACTCCTTTGTGGAGTGATTTATCTGGTGATGATTAATGATGAACTGCAAATGATTCTAACATTTGTGCATTGAGTGTATATGTTCTAGTCTCAGAATGGTTACAGGATGAAAGCAAGCAAGGGTGTGAAGGGGGTGATGCCGACATGAGTCATCGCGAGCGAGGTCAAGTTTAGCGATGTCGAGCTTTGCGAGGACCAGCGTTGAGCGGTCGAGCTTCACGAGGTCAAGCTTAGCGAGGACCAGCGTCGAGCGGTCGAGCTTCACGAGGTTGAGCTTCACCGAAGGTAAAATCCAAGATTAAGGACTGTTTTCTTAGAATTTTACCGGTCTCGGTGTTTGGAGATAGACCGAGTTGATAGGATTCCTTTTTCTAGTTTGACTGTACTATTAAGAGGGGTCGGAAACTAGTAGCTTGAATCTATCTAGTGTGGAAGCTCCAAATGCATTCATATCGTCTTGCACTAGTGTTTCATCGCCTCTTGCATTGCTAGAAAGTCTAAGTGCAGTTTGTGGTGCATTAGAGTATATGCTTTGCCAACTGCAATCAGTTTTGATATCCAGCTGGTTGAATTAGTTTCTATTCTAAAGCTAGTTGTGATCGTATTTGCGCATTCTGATCGTATCATTGTTTGATATGTGGTCATGGTCGTGTCTCCAGTTTGGCGGTTTTCTGTTTAGGTTTTGGTCGTGGTCCGCTTCGACGTAGTGCACCTCCCCTCATCCTACAACGCGATTATGGGGAGGACCACAATCAACCGGCTGGGGACTGCCACCCATCCAAACTACCTCTGCATGAAGATCCCCGGGCCGCACGGCGTGATCAACGTCCGGGGAGACCAAGACGTGGCCCGTGCTCTATACGAGCGCGCCGCCGCCACAATTCGAAGCGTCAACCTCATTAAGGCGCCCGGGGGGGAGGCCTCTCCCCTGGAATCAGACGTCACTGCACCGCCTCCTGGGAGGCCCCTCCTCAAGCCGCGTCCGGAAGGGGGCCTCCGGAAGGTTCTGCAGTCTCCGGGCGACCGGGACAAAACCGTCCGGATCGGGGCAGAGCTCCCCGAGGACCATGTAGCGCAACTTGCCGCTTTTCTGCGCGAAAACTCCGATGTTTTTGCGTGGAAGCCTTCGGACATGCGGGGCGTCGCCCGGGAGGTTATTGAGCACAACCTTACGGTAGCCCCCGGTCACCCCCCCGTCAAACAGAAGCTGAGGAAGCTCTCCCTCGAGCGCCAAGAGGCAATCAAGGGGGATATCACCCGGCTCCGAGAGGCGGGGTTCATTCGGGAGGTCCTGCACCCCGAGTGGCTCGCGAACCCCGTTCTCGTGAAGAAGTCAACCGGCAAGTGGCCGATGTGCGTGGACTTCACCGACCTTAACCGCGCCTACCCCAAAGACAACTTCCCGCTCCCGCGGATTGACCAGCTCGTCGACTCCACCGCGGGGTGAGAGCTAATGAGGTTCCTAGACGCCTACTCGATCTACCATCAAGTCCGAATGGCGGAAGGGGACGAGGAAAAGACGAGTTTCATAACTCCCCTCGGAACCTTCTTCTACATCCATATGCCCTTCGGGCTCAAAAACGCAGGGGCAACCTTCCAGTGCTTCATGACGCTGGTCTTCAAAGATCAAGTCGGCCACAACGTCGAAGTATACATAGACGACGCGGTCGTCAAAAGCCCTCGCACAGCCTCCCACATCGACGACCTGGCGGAGACCTTCCATAACCTCCGGGCGTTTGGGCTCAAACTCAACCCGGAGAAGTGAGCCTTCGGCGTGCGCTGGGGGAAGCTCCTGGGTTTCCTCGTGTCCCAGCGGGGCATAGAGGCAAATCCCAAAAAGATCTGGGCATTCCAGGACATGCCCCCGCCGTGCTCCGTCAAGGACATCCAGCGGCTCTCCGACCGCCTAGCCGCACTAAGCCCGTCGTCTCGCGGTCTGGGGAGCGAGGCCCCCAGTTCTTGAAGATCCTCCGGGGGCTCAAGGGATTCGGTTGGACCCCCGAGGCCCAGGAGGCCTTCGACGACCTCAAGAAGTACCCACGAGCCCTCCAATGCTCGTGAGTCTATCTCCAGAAGAGCCCTTGCTCCTCTACCTTGTCGCGACCCCGGTCGCCGTAAGGGCGGTATTGGTGAAGGAGCAAGGGGGGGCAGCAGCGCCCTGTGTACTACATGAGTGAGGCCCTCCAGGGGGCCAACACTCGATACACGGAGATGGAGAAGATCTGCTACGCCCTCCTGATGGCGTCCCGGAAGCTTCGCCACTACTTCCTGGGGCACCCCATAACTGTCCCGTCGTCCCTCCCCCTGGGGGAGGTGCTGCGGAATAAAGAAGCTACCGGCCGGATTGGGAAGTCGGGGGCCGAGCTCGCCCCCTTCTCCCTATCCCGCACTGGCCGCTCCGCCATCAAGTCACATGTCCTCGCCGACTTCGTTGTGGAGTGGACTCCTGCCTCTGGGTCTGGGGACGATGACCTCCCTGTGCCGCCCCGATGCAGTGACCACTGGACCCTCATGTTCGATGGGTTGCTGTGTCTCGCCGGGGCTGGCGCGGGAGTAGTCCTCCGGAGCCCCAGGGGAAGGAACTCGAGTACGCCGCGTGGCTCGAGTTCCCCGCAACCAACAACGTCGCCGAGTATGAGGCTTTGCTCCTTGGGATGCGCCTTGCGCGCTCCCTGGGGATCCGGCGCCTCCTAGTGAAGGGATATTCTCAGCTCGTTGTTTGCCAAATGGACAAGTCTTACCTGTGCCATGACGCAAACTTGAGTCTTTATTTGCAGGAGGTGCGAAAGATGGAGAGGCATTTCGACGGCCTCGGGGCCCGGCATATCCCGCGAAGGGACAATGACCGGCCCGACGCCCTGGCCCGGGCGGCCAGCGCCCGAGAATCGCTCCCCAAGAGAGCTTTCCTGGAAATCATCACGAAGCCCTCGGTGGCCTCCAAGGACACGGGCGACGAGCCTCGCGTCCCGGAGGTCGCCGAGATCACCCGGACTCCGTCATGGATGGACCCCCTCATCTCCTCCATCAAGGGGGAGGGGGACCCTCCCAACGAGACTGAGGCTAAGTGCCTCCAGGCTAAAGCCCGAGTATACCTCCTGCTGGAGGGGAGGCTCTACAAGAGGGGGGCTACCGCCCTCCTGTGTTGCCTCCCCCGGCTGGAGGGTCTCCAACTTCTCGAAGACATCCACGCGGGGAGCTGTGGTTCTCACCTAGCCCCGCGTGCCATCGCGGCCAAGGCTCTCTGACACGGCTTCTACTGGCCCACGGTCATGCGCGACACGCGAGACCTTGTCTCCGCGTGCGAGGCATGCCAGAAGATGGCCAAGGGCTCGAAACTTCCCCCTGTAGCGCTGCAGACATCCCCATCACTTGGCCCTTTGTACGCTGTGGGATGGACCTCTTAGGGCCCTTCCCCCCAGCGCCCGGAGGATACAAGTAGGCGCTGGTCGCGGTCGACTACTTAACAAAGTGGGTAGAGGCGGAACCCTTTGCCGGCATCACGTCCCGTGCCATTCAGCGGTTTTTCTGGAAAAACGTCGTTTGTCGTTTTGGTGTCCCCTGGGAAATCACCGTGGATAATGGGACCCAATTTGACTCGGCTTATTTCCAGGAATTCTGCGAAGGCCTGGGGCACGTCATCCACCTCACCTCAGTGGCCCATCCCTGGAGCAATGGGGCCGTCGAGAGAGTCAACGGTGTGATCCTACAAGGATTGCGCCGGAGACTCGAACAAACCGCCTCTAAGTGGGGTGCTTGGGCAAAGGGGCTCCCTAGCATCCTCTGCTCCATGCGCACTACCCCGTCCCGGGTGACGGGACGTACTCCCTTCTCCCTAGTCTACGGGGCGGAGGCAGTCCTCCCCCCAAAAATTGGCTTCCGATCGCTGCGAGTCGAGCTCCTGGAAGGAGCCACGACCACAGCGTACCAGGCCAACGAGGCCAACCAGCGGCTGGAGAACGACCTCGTGGAGAAGGAACGCGACCGAGCGCTCCTCCGCCACACCATCTACGAGTGCGAGATGGCGCGCGCATACAACCAGCGCGTGCGCGAAAGATCCTTCCGCCTTGGGGACCTTGTCCTCAAGCGCGTGACGGACCCCCAAGTCCAGGGTAAGCTCTCCCCCAAGTGGGAGGGCCCCTACAGGATCTCCGCGGTCCTGGGCTCGGGGGTCTACAAGCTCTCCAACCTTCAAGAGCACGAGCTGAAGCACACGTGGAACTTGCGTTTACTTCGTAAGTTCTATGTTTAGCCTAATGGGCCTGTCCCCTCCCCCGGAGCGATCACGCCGGAGGGGGAGGAGGGACACTATCTTTACTTTTCCCTCCCCCTTCGCGGCTTCGCGGGGGAGGCACTGTATTTCATTTCGTTATCAATACAGCTGGATTATTTTCAACTCTCATTGCAGGTTCTTCTCATTACCGCCCCTAACGGCGATGCCCTCCCCTGGACGAAGCCCTTCCCATGAGGATGCCCTCTTCGTGAGGAAGTGGGCCTAGACCCAGCAAGTTCGTCATGTAGGGTGGCTTACGATCAGCCCTCGTGGACTGAGGGTGTAAGCGGCAACCCGGTCCCCAACGGCCGTGGTAAGGAGTCACTTTGGGAGACTAGTCCCCTACCCAAATACTCAGACCCGTCATTGGGCACTTCCTCCTCCGGGAGTTGACGCTCTCCCCAGCGGGACGTCTCAGGCTTTCTTGGATATCTTTTCCCCGGAGACTTTATTCCCGGCTCCCCATTCTCACGTCGACCGGACGATTGTCTCCCGGAAGAATTTTCGCCGGAATCTTCCTCAGGATTTCTAGCCCTATTCCTGGCTCCCCGTTCTCACGATGACCGGATGATTGCCTCCCGGAGACCCTATTCCCGACTCCCCGTTCTCACAGCGACCGGATGATTGTCTACCGGAGAAATTATGGATTACTTGGACATTTCTTTCCCGGAGACCCTATTCCCGGCTCCCCGTTCTCACGGCGACTGGACGATCGTCTCCCAGGAAGCTCGCCTCCGGAAATCTCATAGGGTTTTCTTGGGTTTCTTCCACACGAGGCCTTATTCCCGGCTCCCCGTTCTCACGGCGACCGGATGATTGTCTCCTGGAAGGTCATTCCCTTGGAAACCTCGCTTTACAATTTTCTAACTTGAAAAAATTCTTATGCTGCAGGTCATCTTCAACCCGGGGGCCTTGTTAGCCCCACAGCGTGCGGAGCTACGCTCCGGCCCGCTGTGCGCGGGGGGGATAAGGAACCCCCGGGTGTCGGCCGCACTGACCACGAGCAACCTTAGCTCATTCTTATGAAAAGGAGTCGTCGAGACCATCCAAGAAAAAACAAAAAAAAGGGGACTCAAAGAAGAAAGCAAACACAGCTTTATTGATCATTCAACCCGGAGGACATCTTCCCCCTCCGGTGGGCATCGGAAACGATACAACCCGGGTCAAAACCCGGAAATTCTCTACATCCTAAGGCTCCTACGCCTAATACTCCCGGAGGCCCTCCACTAACTCCCGGGCCAGGTCCCGATACAATGCGCGTACGCGGCGCCGATCTTCCTGGAGCACATCTTCGGGCCAGTACTCGTAGCCCGTCGGTGGAAGTACCCGAAGAGGGGGTATCATCCGGAACCTCAGACGCGGACGGGACAATTCGGCGCGATGATTGTCAAAATTGTCCAAGTGCCACTCCGGATGCCACCTCAACCGGATCGGCTCCCGGATGGCGTCCCCGCTGCGCCTCCCGGAGATGAGGCTTAGCAAGATGAAAGCCGCTTGGGCTTCCCCCGGGGGGCACCTGCCGGGGCTCGAAGGCCTCGCCCCCGGGGAACCCCTCCCAGACCTTCGCTCGGGAGTAACCTCCCGGGAACCCTGGTAACATTGCATTCAATTCCAGACTTAGAAAAATTTCTAATTCTATTTCATTCAAAATGTCTTTTTACAAGTGTCCGGGGCTTCTTCTAAGAAGCTACTGGGATCAAAATCCTAAGAAAACAAAAGGGTCCTATCTAAGACCCGGGGGGAGGCTCATACTCTTTCATTGGTGTCCTCCCCCCGAGGGGCTTCCACCGGGGCCGGGGCTGGGGCATCCGCTGCCGGAAGCACCGGTGCCGGGAATCTCACCCGGACGATCCGGTCGTAGAAGCCCCCGGCGAGTTGCTCGACCTCCCGGCACTGATGGCTCGAAGAAATCGGGGAAGCTCCGGGGGATGCGGCCCCCGGTCGCCCGGGTGCCCACCCCGCGGTGCTCGACGAGCCCAGCCGCGGCCGCGACGATGGGGATAGCCCGGCCTCGTGCCCGGGCGTCCGCTGCCTCTGGGATCACGGAGACTTGTGCGCTAAGAAAACGCACAGCCTCCGTGAGTGCGGCCGGGGGCACCTCTGAGCCACCCTCGGAGCCTAGGCTTACGCCAAGGCTCTTGAGGGCCGAGCGGACGGAGCGGCCCGCGTCCACCACCGCCCGGACGCTCGACCCCTCGAGCTCCCAGAACGCCTCGTCCTTCGCCTTCGCCTCCTCCCGAAGGCGGCCGTTGATGGCCTCGGAGACGTGTAGCTTGGCCCGGACCCGAGCCATCTCCCGGAGAGCTTTGTCCCGTTGACCCAGGTAGGCAGCGGCCTTGTTCTCCACGTCCTTGAGCAGCCGGAGGATGTGCTGCTCAATGCCCCAGGTAATCACCGCCCCCTACAAATTCCAGAGTTAGAAAAATTTTGGATGTAGGAAGCCAAAAGAAAGCGGCAACCGCTTCGGGTGAGTACCTGGACTTGGAGGGACCGAAGCTCCCCGAAGCGCTCGTGGAGCGTCCCCCCCGCGACGTAGGCCTGGACCTTTGGGGTCCGCAGGCCTTCCGCGCAGCGCTCAACCTCCCCTGCGGCAAGCAGGGGAACTCCCTTCCGACGCTGGTCCCGTCGCGGCCGGTGACGGGCCCCCGGACCTGGGCGCCCGGCATAATCTCGGTCGGCGTGGCGGTCATCGTCGTCTTCGTCGCCGAAGAAGTGTGTAACACCCTAGTTTTGGGGGTGAAAAGTTTTTGCATAAAAATCCTGCATGATGTATCTCTGTAGTAGTAGCCAGATCAGCTGAACTCTAATCTCTCCCAAACCCTAAAAATCTCCAAATCTATTCTCTAGATCCAGATCAAGATCTGACCATCCAGATTTAACCTCCCAGTTACTCTGAAGATAAAAGTCTTCAGGAGCCAGATCAGATTCAGACCCCAACTCCCAGTACCTAAGCCTCTCTCTGTTTTCGAAAACAGGAAATCCAGATTTACCCTAAGTACCCCAGTTTCCAGATAATTGAGTCATCTTGATTTAACCTTATCCAGTCTCAAGTGTCTCTTGGAATATGTTTCCAGTTATATACTCAACTTACTCCAAAAAGTTGGGAACCAGATTAATTCATCTAAACACTTTTCGCAGATTAGTCCAAATTTACTGCGAATATGTAACACCGTAGTTTTGGGGGTGAAAAGTTTTGCATAAAAACCATGCATGCATGTATCTCTGCAGTAGTAGCCAGGTCAGCTGAACTCTAATCTCTCCCAAACCCTAAAAACCTCCAAATCTATTCTCTAGATCTAGATCAAGATCTGACCATCCAGATTTAACCTATCAGTTACCCTGAAGATAAAAGTCTTCAGGAGCCAGATCAAATTCTGACCCTAACTCTCAGACCCTAAGCCTTTCTCTGTTTTCGAAAACAGGAAAAATTCAGATTTACCCTAAGTACCCCAGTTCCCAGATGATTGAGTTATCTTGATTTAACCTTATCCAGACTCAAGTAACCCCTGGAATATGTTCCTAGGTTCATCCTCAACTCACTTCAAAAAGTTGGGAGCCAGATTAATTCATCTAAACACTTTTCGCAGTTTAGTCCAAATTTTACTGCGAATAAGTCCTTTCTGTTTACCTGGAAGCCTGAAAAGGCTAAAATCCACGAATCAATTCCAACTCCAGAATTTCTTCAGGGAACACCTCCCAAATGCTATTTGATACAAATCTCCTTGTTTGATCAGACTTACAAAATTTCTCTCCAACCACCAGAATTCGAGATCGACAAAATCCAGATTTTGTTTACCCTAATTTTACCCTATTTTCGAAAATAGGTGAAATCCCTCAAATCTTATCAAACTTTCTCCAAATTTGAGCTAAATGGGTATTAATAGAAATATTATACTCAGCCATGAAATCAAATCTCAAATTAAACCTCTCAAAGACCAGATTTGCAGTTTAGTCCAAAGCCAAACCAAAATCATCGCAAATCAGTCCCTGGTTCGACCAGGCTACTGTGCACGACCAGGCCGTTCAAACGACCACGAGCGCCGGAGTTGGTCGTCGCCGTTGCCGCCGCTGCGGTTTCGTCGCCGGCGATCTCCAGCACCGCCACCTCCGCCACTGCTTCCTTGCCACGTTTGTGCATCGCGTTCGCCACCGTGGAGCAGCTTCATCCCGCCAGCAACGCCTTCGTTCTCCCGCGAGCGCCCGACAACGGCAGCACAGTTGCGCCACGTCGCAAGCATGCCTTGGGGAAGCATCACTTCGCCTTCACCTCCACCAGAGCAGCAGGCTAAAGCCGTCACGGCCGCTGGAGCGCGTCACTTCGCCGGGATTCAGCCGTGTTGTCACCTCCAGCCCGCTTCACTTCCCCGTGCATTTCCAACCGTTGCAAGCTCCTTGCTGTGCCTATAAAAGCCACCCCAGCCCAGCTCAAACACACTCACACCAGAACCACTCAAGTTCTTAACCACGCCGTCGTCTTCGTCTTCTTCGGCGAGCTCGAGAAGAGGCTCACGGTGCCAGGCCAATCCACTGCACCGAACCCCAAATTGAAGCTACCAGTGAGTTACTCTCAACCACTTACCCGTGTAGTAGCAGCCAATTGAGTTCTATCGGACCTCATCGCCGGGAATTGCTGTTTTTCCCCGACAACTCCGGCGAGCAATTAATCCTTAACTAAGTCAAATTAGCTCTCGAGCCTGCAATCAAACATGATCAGTGGACTATTTAGAACACATCTAAGCAACCAGAATCATCAATTTTGCTAAAATGTGAAAAACCCCCAAATTCAACAGTGCATGTTCACTGTGCTTGCTGATTTAGCTTATCTGTTGAATGTTTGGCGAATTCAACTCCACACATAGCTTTTGTATGCCCCAGAGACCCCCCCTCAAGCAAGGGCTCGAGTTCGTTTTCCCTAGAACAGAAATGCCCAAATTTTGTGTCTTCTTCCCTAGCTCCGGTCGCCGGATTTTGTTCCCGGCCGTTTCAACCCCAACCACCTTGTCTAGTAGATGTGCCTCGACCCCATGAGTATTTTTGCCTTCTAGCTCGACACCTGGATCGGCCCAGATGAAGAGGTATCGCCAAGCCAAAGTTTGGTCCAGAAACTGTTGAGAACAGCTCGGCCACCGTGTTCTTCGCCGGTTTTCATCACTTTCCGGCCATCTCCTGCCCTAGGTCCTGTTGAGACATTTGTTCCTGTTACAAATGCCTAACCACCAGACAAAGTGGTGCATCATTTGGAGCCCTGAGTCAAAAGATAAGGCTAACCCTAGTTTCTGGCCATGTCAACCCTATGCCAGGCTGTGTCAGCCAGTGGCATTGAGCCTTTTCACCCACTTCCAGCCATGAAACTTGGAAATAACTTTGTCCCTTAGACTCCTGACGTTGTGATCTACACTTTTCTCTACTGTCACAACTTGAGTTGAGCCCTCTATCACCCATCGACCTTATGTCGATGCCTTGAACCAAATGCCAACCTAAAGACATTCATTTTTTTTGGGCGAACCAGTCACAACCTTGATATTACCCTGATATTTTGGAACCTTGTAAACCTTAACAGCTAATTTTAACCCTGATTCCCATAGTTAAACTCAAATCGCTTTCAAACCTTGTATCACCAGAGTATTTTCTCCTTGCATCTTTGCATGTAGTGAATTAGTAAGAATAGAATGAATTGTAATGCCTGTTTGCTTGTTTGATCTTGTTTAGAGCAAGAGTCCGGGGTTGAAGATCTTGTCGCTGAACCATCATCAACTGCTGATACTTACGACGCGGAAGGCAAGTCATACTTTGATCATATTGAACCTATATCTTATGAATTGCTATACTATTCCATGAGTAGATATCTCATTAATATTGCATGTATTGAGATCAATGATATTATGGCAGTGATAGATTGAATACTTGAGGAATGCGAACTTGATAAGATAGTAAGCCACGAACTAATAAAAGTATAAACATGTACATTTATATTCATGAAATAGAATCCCTAGCCGTGACCAGTATTTTGGTATGGAATGGTGGTAGCACTGGAGGTGCTTGGCTGCACTGAATGTGTAGGCACTGAAGGTGCATGGTTTGTGGTATGATCTGGTCACTGGCATGTAAGGACTAGAACCTTGTGTTATGCGTCTAGTGGCATGAAAAACGTACCAACCACTTACCTGGTATGGGACAAGCGCAATCTAGTAGCTTTCTTGGTATTAGCAGTTCCCTGCATGGCTTGTCGATCCGGTTTCTCGCGTGGAAACTGGTGGGACGCAGTTCGTCCATGAGTGATGTGAGATCAAAAAAATTATGAGAGGATAAGGTGCAAAGAAGGAAGACGCCCTACGCCAGATTAAGTCGTGCGCGACTGTAATCAAAAGAGGTTATGTGTCCTGCGGGAACATAGACCCAGGCTAGGAAGTAAGGCAGTGGGGAGGACCCACAACGGTACTTGGGACTGCATTGTCCATTTACCGGGCAGGGATGCTGTTAATACTAGACTGCAAAACGTTGTGTGATCTCGGCCTTGTCACATGCGTATAAGTCGCATGGAGTTGGCCCGACTTGGAAGTCGAGTGAAAAAGTGGATTTAAAAAGAGGTACATCTCTGCAGAGTTTAAAAATGTATTCGAATACTTCGTGCTCCCGAGTTTTAGGAGTATGCCGCGGTGGATTAAATCCACGGGGTGTGACACAAGTATTGTTTTATAAACTAAAATTTGTTAGCTCAAGATTACCCAAGTGGCATGTGTTGTCATGATAAGGGACGTTGCCGTGGGCTGTCATGTGTTGACGTGTCGCGGTAATACCATAATATAGAGATCATATGATAATTAAGAGGCATGTGGTTTATGCCCTAAGTTATGAAATACTGCTATGAGTATATGATTGAAAGACTTGAATAAAAATAGTGTGATATGAGATTATATCGCCTTGGATATGGGATATATGTATTGCCATCAATATGATTTATTCACTGTCATGGGTATGATCGGGATTTGAATAAGAGCAGAGAAAGAAATGTATTTTGAAAAACCTTTCACCCTTTTCCCCAATAGCATAGGCTCATGTCATTTATACTGTAACTATATCTCTACCTCCCCTATGACTTGCTGAGTACATAAGTACTAACCCTTGCAACAACTCCTCAATAGATGGAGCGTTCTACGACCTTGGAGGATACCCTGAAGATGCTGCGGACCCAGGAGATGATGAGCAATTCCCTCCGGAGCCCTGATGTGGTGCTGTCTGCTGTCAACCTCTGTTTCCTGTGGATTGCTTTCGGGCCTAGCTTCCGCCGACTAGATGTGTTATTTTGTTAGACCCTTGTGCCTTGTAAGGCACTGTACCTCGTTTTGTATTAAGGCCTGATGGCCATACAATTATGACTATTGTACTAATTTGCTGCTTCAATGTATCCCTGTGATTGACTCATCCTGGGAAGTCAAGTGGTTTAAGGGACCAGCTGCACCGAGCTGGGCTCCTCACAGGTGATGTCACAGTCGTGGCAGACACGACATAGAAAAAGTGGTATCAGAGCAGCACAGACCTTGACTGTATGACGGTACCCTCAGGGCTTGGTAGCGCCAGGACCTCGTAAATTATTTAAAAATTATTTCTGAAAAATTTTATTTTGCAAAGGATGTTCTTGCTCTTATAAAAATGTTGACTTCAAAATCTTATTTTGCTTCCAAAATTTCTCGGCAGGATGGCCAAGGAGCGTTTCAGCTACATCGAGCGTCTCGGTGGATGGGCCACATTGCTGTGGCATATTGCTCAATTCCTACGGATTGATGAGCGCCCGATCTGCGAGACTATTTGGGACTATGATGAGGGGCATCGCTATGGCTTCAAGGCCAAAGTGCTGGTGCACGCTCTCGATAGTCGTGAGGGACAGGTGATCAGGGTGGAGGCCAGCAGGGCAAGCCGACTGGATGCTATCCAGGACGCAGCTCGAGAGGCTGTGCATCGGGTACGCCAGGTGTACTCATGTCGGCTCCAGGAGTCACCTTTCCGTCACGTGCCTTCATCTCCCTCTGGGTTGTCACCCATCGTGGAGTACCCGGACCCGTGTCTGGCAGGCACCGTAGGTCTGTTGAGGACCCTCGACTCGCGCTACTCCACTTTGCTTGTTGAGCATCAGGAGCTCCGCAAGGAGTTGGAGGAGCAGAAGAAACGTGGCCGAACCGCTTCCCCGTCGTTGACTTCTCAGCCTGCAGCTCAGAGACGCCGCACAGTTGAGGAGGTTGCTCCGACAGTTGTCTCCCCAGCTCGTACCTTTGGACCCAGTGCGGGACCTAGCTTGATTCCTCGGAGGGTTGCTAATGCAGCTGGGTACCGACGCTCATTCTCTACCCCTAGCACCCGCCAGGCAAAGGGCAGTGGGTCTGCTCTGCTGTTCCATGAGTCTGGACCACCCGGGTTTGTCACTCTGGAGGAGTCCGACGACGAGATGGAGCCAGAGGAGGTTGAGCCCTGTGGGAGCAGTTAGTTGCCTGTTCTTTAGATCCTTAGGCCAGGGTAGATCTTCTAGGATTGGTGGTGCTTTTGATTGTATCAAACTAAGGCGTTTAGCCGCTTTTGTATCAACTACTTGTGCATTAATGAATCAGCTTCGCATTAATTTCTGCATTAGTACCCTAATTCTCCCTTAGTTAGTTAGACCTGTCTGCTTCTCTCTTCAGAAGATCAGAATGGTTCACACAAGGAGAAGGACCCAAGATGACCAAGAGGGCCAAGACCCAGTTACACCACGAAGAGGAACCACACCTCATCCAGGATCGCAGAGCTCACTACCACCACAAGAAGACTCACCAAGTCTCCAGGAAATTCTTCTTTCAATGGAGAGGAGCCGCCAAGAAGCCCAAGCGGCACATACCCAGTTGCTAGCTCAAGTCATTCAGAAAATGCCAGGGACTGCTGAAGGTACTGCCGTCAGAACTCGACTCTCAGACTTCCAAAAGACGCGACCGCCAACCTTCGCAAGCGCGACAGACCCAATCATCGCAGACGACTGGCTGCGGGACATCGAAAGGAAACTGGACACTGTTCGTTGCAATGATCGAGAGAAGGTGTTATTCGGATCACACCAACTCACTGGAGCAGCAGCTGCTTGGTGGATGAATTATCAAGAAGCACACTTGGACAAAGACAACATCACTTGGACGGAATTTAAGGACCAGTTCCGAAAATTCCATATCCCTACAGGCGTCATGGCAGCCAAACGCCGAGAATTCCGGAACTTGACTCAAGGGAACCGAACTGTCACTGAGTACCTGCACCAATTCCACCATCTAGCTCGGTATACATCCAACGACATCGACACGGAAGATAAGAAGATTGAACGCTTCACCGAGGGGCTTCAGCACTGTTTGCAGTATCAGATTGCCTCCCATGAGTTCGCAGAATTCCAGACCCTGGTGAATCGGGTATTAAAGATAGAGGAAAAGCGAGGCCTTGGAGAAGAATATCGGAAGAGGAAGATGATGCAACAGTCGCGACTGCCAGCCAGCTCATCTAGGGGAAGGGCCCCAACATCTCCAATTTTCCGTCCGCCCTACCCGGCGTCAAGACCACCATTCACGCCGACATGCCCCAACTGCAGAGGAGCGCACTATCAAAGGGATTGCCCTCAATTAAGGACTCAATGCTATCATTGCGGACAGGTGGGACACCGCAAGGACAGTTGCCCGTGGATTCAACTCCCAATGGCGATACCAAGATCGCAAGCTGGAACACAAACAATGGCACCTAGAACCACAACTGCATCACCATTGCAGAGCCCCAGAGGGGGTTTGCCCAACAGAGGGGGAAATGTAGCAGGCCGAGGACGAGGGCGAGGAGGAAGACAAATGGCAGGCCGAGGAGGCCGACTGAACTTCACCTCCCTTCAAGAAGCGGACAATGCCTCTGACATTCTCCTAGGTAGATTCTTGATCCAGTCTGCATCTGCTTTAATACTATTTGATCCTGGAGCTACAAACTCATTCATATCTGAAGATTTTGCATTTAAAGTGAGAATACCTAAGGTACCTCTAGAGTACCCTATGGCTATATAGACCCCAGGAGCTAAGCTGCCTGTATATTCAGCTTGTCGTCATATAACCTTCAAAATAGATGGGATAGAGTTCTGGGCTAATCTATTAGTCCTAGAACTGCAAGGCCTAGACATTATAATGGGAATGGATTGGTTATCACAGCATAAAGGTCTAGTGGATTGTGAGAAGAAAACTCTAAGCCTTGTTAGTAACCAAGGGAAGGAAGTCCTATTCCATGCGGAAAGATCATCGGTCGAAAAATTGCAAGGATCAGTCCATGCACTTCAGGAAGTATGCTTGGATCAAGTGCCCACAGTACAAGAATACCCGGATGTATTCCCAGAAGAACTCCCAGGGATGCCACCTGACAGGGAGATAGAGTTTACCATTGAGCTTAAACCAGGAGCGGCACCTATAGCTAGGAGACCATATAGGATGTCGGTAACGGATTTAGAAGAGTTGAAAAGTCAGTTAGAGGAACTGGAGGGTAAAGGATTTATCCGACCCAGTGCTTCACCTTGGGGAGCTCCGGTATTGTTCGTGAAAAAGAAGGACGGAACTTTACAGATGTGTGTAGATTACCGAGCTTTGAATGAAGTCACTATTAAGAACAAGTACCCATTACCAAGAATTGATGACTTGTTCGACCAACTTCGAGGAGCCAAAGTATTTTCCAAGATAGATTTGAAATCTGGATATCATCAGCTGAAGATCAAGAAGGAAGATATACCGAAGTCTGCTTTCACTACAAGATACGGGCTATATGAATTCACAGTAGTGTCCATTGGATTAACCAATGCTCCGGCAGCTTTCATGAATATCATGAACAATACATTTATGGATTATCTTGACAAGTTTGTCATAGTATTCATAGATGACATTCTGATATATTCCAAGAGTACGGAAGAACATGAGCAACATTTACACCTAGTCTTGGAAAGGCTACGAGAGAGGCAATTTTATGCCAAGTTTGACAAATGTGAATTTTGGATGTCAAGAATTTCATTTCTTGGACATGTGTTGACAGCAGAAGGAATTTCAGTGGATTAAGCTAAAATCTCCGCAATCAAGAAGTGGAAGCAACCTACCTCAGTTTCAGAGATTAGAAGTTTCTTGGGATTAGCAGGATATTATAGGAGATTCATTGAAGGATTTTCCCAAATAGCCAAACCTCTTACGAACCTGCTAAAGAAGGACGTTGCATTTGAATGGACCATCAAGTGTGAAGAAAGTTTTCAGAAGCTGAAGCAGAAATTGACAACAACACCGGTCCTCACATTACCAGACAGCAAAGAAGATTTTGTAGTTTACTGTGATGCTTCAAAGCAAGGAATAGGCTGTGTGTTAATGCAGCAAGGTCGAGTAGTAGCTTATGCTTCACGTCAATGGAGACCACATGAGGCAAATTATCCGACTCATGATTTGGAGTTAGCAGCAGTGGTGCACGCTTTAAAGATATGGCGGCATTATCTCATTGGACATAAGTGTGAGATCTTTACAGATCATAAAAGCCTCAAGTATATCTTCACACAGACAGAGCTCAATATGCGTCAGCGCCGATGGCTCGAGCTGATCAAGGACTATGACCTCAGCATACTCTACCATCCAGGGAAAGCCAACGTAGTGGCAGATGCCTTGAGCAGGAAGGCTTATACCCGACAAGGAGCTACACCCAAAAACCCGTGCTTACGGCAGGAATTTCAGAATCTTGAAGTAACCATAGTGCCATCTGGGATGTTAGCTACATTGACTGTGGAGTCTCAACTCCAAAAGCAGATTGAGGATGCTCAGAAAGAAGATGAGGAGATACATAAGATCAAGAGCCACATCAGATCAGGAAAAACCCAGGATTTCAGTGAAGATCATCAAGGAATTGAGTGGTATCGGGGAAGGATTTGTGTGCCCCGAAATTCAGACCTCAAAGAATTAATTCTTTTCGAAGCCCATAAAACCCCATATTCACTACACCCTGGAAACACCAAGATGTACAAGGATCTGAAGACGCAATTCTGGTGGAATGGAATGAAGAGGGAAATCGCGGAATATGTCGCAAGATGTGACACTTGCCAAAGGATTAAGGCCGATCATCAGAAGATAGCCGGAAAGCTGCAACCCTTACCAGTGCCAACTTGGAAATGGGAAGAGATTGGTATGGATTTTATCACAGAACTTCCCAGAACACAGGGGGGATATGATTCCATATGGGTCATTGTGGACAGACTCACGAAAGTTGCTCATTTTATACCAGTCAAGAAAACGTATAATGGCAACAAATTAGCGGAGCTATACCTGCAGCGAATAGTGACACTGCATGGTATCCCGAAAAAGATCGTTTCAGATCGAGGAACACAATTCACATCCAAATTCTGGAACCGACTCCACGAAGCTTTGGGGACCCAATTGCAGTTTAGCACTGCATATCATCCACAGACAGGAGGCAGACTGAACGTGTAAACCAAATCTTGGAAGACCTTCTCAGAGCTTGCATCTTAGATTATGGAACCTCTTGGGAAAAGTGCTTACCATTTGCGGAGTTTACTTATAATAACAGTTACCAAGCTAGTCTGCAAATGGCACCCTTTGAAGCTTTGTATGGGCCAAGTGCAGAACTCCACTACATTGGGACGAGCCAGGGGAAAGGCAAGTCATTGGACCCGAACTAATCGAAGAAGCTGAAGCACACGTCAAGCTCATCAGAGAACGATTAAAGGCAGCACAGTCACGCCAGAAGAGCTATGCCGACAACCGAAGAAGGGAATTGTCGTTTGCACCAGGCGAATCAGTTTATCTCAAGGTTACACCGTTTAAAGGGATGAGAAGATTCCATCAGAGAGGAAAACTGTCCCCAAGGTACATTGGGCCATTCAAAGTCCTTAAGAGGAAAGGAGAGGTATCTTACAAACTGGATTTACCATCAGATCTTGGAGAAGTTCATGACGTGGTTCATGTATCGCAACTCCGTAAGTGCCTCAAGGAACCAACGGATCAGATAGAACACCAGGGGATCCCACTTCAGAAGAATCTCACTTACCACACTCAACCACTGAAAATACTGGCTAGTGATGAGCGTCAACTCAGAAGAAAGAAAATCAAGCTTTGCAAGGTTCAATGGGAAGATCACTCAAAGGAAGAAGCGACTTGGGAGAAAGAGGATGATCTGCGGCAGGCTTATCCCTACCTCTTCCCTTCTCTAGGTAAATCTCGGGGCGAGATTTCTTTAAGGAGGGTAGGCTTGTAACACCCTAGTTTTGGGGGTGAAAAGTTTTGCATAAAAACCCTGCATGCATGTATCTCTGCAGTAGTAGCCAGGTCAGCTGAACTCTAATCTCTCCCAAACCCTAAAAACCTCCAAATCTATTCTCTAGATCTAGATCAAGATCTGACCATCCAGATTTAACCTATCAGTTACCCTGTAGATAAAAGTCTTCAGGAGCCAGATCAAAGTCTGACCCTAACTCTCAGACCCTAAGCCTTTCTCTGTTTTCGAAAACAGGAAAAATTCAGATTTACCCTAAGTACCCCAATTCCCAGATGATTGAGTTATCTTGATTTAACCTTATCCAGACTCAAGTAACCCCTGGAATATGTTCCTAGGTTCATCCTCAACTCACTTCAAAAAGTTGGGAGCCAGATTAATTAATCTAAACACTTTTCGCAGTTTAGTCCAAATTTTACTGCGAATAAGTCCTTTCTGTTTACCTGGAAGCCTGAAAAGGCTAAAATCCACGAATCAATTCCAACTCCAGAATTTCTTCAGGGAACACCTCCCAAATGCTATTTGATACAAATCTCCTGTTTGATCAGACTTCAAAATTTCTCTCCAACCACCAGAATTCGAGATCGACAAAATCCAGATTTAGTTTACCCTAATTTTACCCTATTTTCGAAAATAGGTGAAATCCCTCAAATCTTATCAAACTTTCTCCAAATTTGAGCTAAATGGGTATTAATAGAAATATTATACTCAGCCATGAAATCAAATCTCAAATTAAACCTCTCAAAGACCAGATTTGCAGTTTAGTCCAAAGCCAAACCAAAATCATCGCAAATCAGTCCCTGGTTCGACCAGGCTACTGTGCACGACCAGGCCGTTCAAACGACCACGAGCGCCGGAGTTGGTCGTCGCCGTTGCCACCGCTGCGGTTTCGTCGCCGGCGATCTCCAGCACCGCCACCTCCGCCACTGCTTCCTTGCCACGTTTGTGCATCGCGTTCGCCACGGTGGAGCAGCTTCATCCCGCCAGCAACGCCTTCGTTCTCCCGCGCGCGCCCCCGACAACGGCAGCACAGTTGTGCCACGTCGCAAGCATGCCTTGGGGAAGCATCACTTCGCCTTCACCTCCACCAGAGCAGCAGGCTAAAGCCGGCACGGCCGCTGGAGCGCGTCACTTCGCCGGGATTCAGCCGTGTTGTCACCACCAGCCCGCTTCACTTCCCCGTGCATTTCCAACCGTTGCAAGCTCCTTGCTGTGCCTATAAAAGCCACCCCAGCCCAGCTCAAACACACTCACACCAGAACCACTCAAGTTCTTAGCCACGCCGTCGTCTTCGTCTTCTTCGGCGAGCTCGAGAAGAGGCTCACGGTGCCAGGCCAATCCACTGCACCGAACCCCAAATTGAAGCTACCAGTGAGTTACTCTCAACCACTTACCCGTGTAGTAGCAGCCAATTGAGTTCTATCGCACCTCATCGCCGGGAATTGCTGTTTTTCCCCGACAACTCCGGCGAGCAATTAATCCTTAACTAAGTCAAATTAGCTCTCGAGCCTGCAATCAAACATGATCAGTGGACTGTTTAGAACACATCTAAGCAACCAGAATCATCAATTTTGCTAAAATGTGAAAAACCCCCAAATTCAACCATGCATGTTCACTTTGCTTGCTGATTTAGCTTATCTGTTGAATGTTTGGCGAATTCAACTTCACACATAGCTTTTGTATGCCCCAGAGACCCCCCCTCAAGCAAGGGCTCGAGTTCGTTTGCCCTAGAATAGAAATGACCAAATTTTGTGTCTTCTTCCCTAGCTCCGGTCGCCGGATTTTGTTCCCGGCCGTTTCAACCCCAACCACCTTGTCTAGTAGATGTACCTCAACCCCATGAGTATTTTTGCCTTCCAGCTCGACACCTGGATCGGCCCAGATGAAGAGGTATCACCATGCCAAAGTTTGGTCCAGAAACTGTTGAGAACAGCTCGGCCACCGTGTTCTTCGCCGCTTTTCATCACTTTCCGGCCATCTCCTGCCCTAGGTCCTGTTGAGACATTTGTTCCTGTTACAAATGCCTAACCACCAGACAAAGTGGTGCATCATTTGGAGTCCTGAGTCAAAAGATAAGGCTAACCATAGTTTCTGGCCATGTCAACCCTATGTCAGGCTGTGTCAGCCAGTGGCATTGAGCCTTTTCACCCACTTCCAGCCATGAAACTTGGAAATAACTTTGTCCCTTAGACTCCTGACATTGTGATCTACACTTTTCTCGACTGTCACAACTTGAGTTGAGCCCTCTATCACCCATCGACCTTATGTCGATGCCTTGAACCGAATGCCAACCTAAAGACATTCGCTGTTTTTGGGCGAACCAGTCACAACCTTGATATTACCCTGATATTTTGGAACCATGTAAACCTTAACAGCTAATTTTAACCCTGATTCCCATAGTTAAACTCAAATCGCTTTCAAACCTTGTATCACCAGAGTATTTTCTCCTTGCATCTTTGCATGTAGTGAATTAGTAAGAATAGAATGAATTGTAATGCCTGTTTGCTTGTTTGATCTTGTTTAGAGCAAGAGTCCGGGGTTGAAGATCTTGTCGCTGAACCATCATCAACTGCTGATACTTACGACGCGGAAGGCAAGTCATACTTTGATCATATTGAACCTATATCTTATGAATTGCTATGCTATTCCATGAGTAGATATCTCATTAATATTGCATGTGTTGAGATCAATGATATTATGGCAGTGATAGATTGAATACTTGAGGAATGCGAACTTGATAAGATAGTAAGCCACGAACTAATAAAAGTATAAACATGTACATTTATATTCATGAAATAGAATCCCTAGCCGTGACCAGTATTTTGGTATGGAATGGTGGTACCACTGGAGGTGCTTGGCTGCACTGAATGTGTAGGCACTGAAGGTGCATGGTTTGTGGTATGATCTGGTCACTGGCATGTAAGGACTAGAACCTTGTGTTATGCGTCTAGTGGCATGAAAAATGTACCAACCACTTACCTGGTATGGGACAGGCGCAATCTAGTAGCTTTCTTGGTATTAGCAGTTCCCTGCATGGCTTGTCGATCCGGTTTCTCGCGTGGAAACTGGTGGGACGCAGTTCGTCCATGAGTGATGTGAGATCAGAAAAATTATGAGAGGATAAGGTGTAAAGAAGGAAGACGCCCTACGCCAGATTAAGTCGTGCGCGACTGTAATCAAAAGAGGTTATGTGTCCTGCGGGAACATAGACCCAGGCTAGGAAGTAAGGCAGTGGGGAGGACCCACAACGGTACTTGGGACTGCATTGTCCATTTACCGGGCAGGGATGCTGTTAATACTAGACTGCAAAACGTTGTGTGATCTCGGCCTTGTCACATGCGTATAAGTCGCATGGAGTTGGTCCGACTTGGAAGTCGAGTGAAAAAGTGGATTTAAAAAGAGGTACATCTCTGCAGAGTTTAAAAATGTATTCGAATACTTCGTGCTCCCGAGTTTTAGGAGTATGCCGCGGTGGATTAAATCCACGGGGTGTGACACAAGTATTGTTTTATAAGCTAAAATTTTTTAGCTCAAGATTACCCAAGTGGCATGTGTTGTCATGATAAGGGGCGTTGCCGTGGGCTGTCATGTGTTGACGTGTCGCGGTAATACCATAATATAGAGATCATATGATAATTAAGAGGCATGTGGTTTATGCCCTAAGTTATGAAATACTGCTATGAGTATATGATTGAAAGACTTGAATAAAAATAGTGTGATATGAGATTATATCGCCTTGGATATGGGATATATGTATCGCCATCAATATGATTTATTCACTGTCATGGGTATGATCGGGATTTGAATAAGAGCAGAGAAAGAAATGTATTTTGAAAAATCTTTCACCCTTTTCCCCAATAGCATAGGCTCATGTCATTTATACTGTAACTATATCTCTACCTCCCCTATGACTTGCTGAGTACATAAGTACTCACCCTTGCAACAACTCCTCAATAGATGGAGCGTTCTACGACCTTGGAGGATACCTTGAAGATGCTGCGCACCCAGGAGATGATGAGCAGTTCCCTCCGGAGCCCTGATGTGGTGCTGTCTGCTGTCAACCTCTGTTTCCTGTGGATTGCTTTTGGGCCTAGCTTCCGCCGACTAGATGTGTTATTTTGTTAGACCCTTGTGCCTTGTAAGGCACTGTACCTCGTTTTGTATTAAGGCCTGATGGCCATACAATTATGACTATTGTACTAATTTGCTGCTTCAATGTATCCCTGTGATTGACTCATCCTGGGAAGTCAAGTGGTTTAAGGGACCAGCTGCACCGAGCTGGGCTCCTCACAGGTGATGTCACAGTCATGGCAGACATGACAGAATAAGTCCTTTTCCATTTACCTGGAAGCCTGAAAAGGCTAAAATATGCAAATCAACTCCAACTCCAGAATTTCTTCAGGGAACACCTCCCAAATGCTATTTGATACAGATCTCCCTTTTGATCAGACTTCAAAATCTCTCTCCAATCACCAGAATTCGAGATCGACAAAATCCAGATCTATTGTACCCTAATTTTACCCTATTTTCGAAAATAGGTGAAATCCCTCAAATCTTATCAAACTTTCTCCAAATTTGAGCTAAATGAGTATTAATAGAAATATTATACTCAGCCATGGAATCAAATTCCACATTGAACCTCTCAAAGACCAGATTTGCAATTTAGTCCAAAGCCAAATCAAAAATCATCGCAAATCAGTCCCTGGTTCGACCACGGGCTACTGTGCACGACCAGGCCGTTCAATCGACCACATCTCCAGATTTCGACCGCATCTGTTGAATCGACCACGAGCACAAGAGTTTTGGTCGTTGCCGTTGCCACCGCTGCAGCTTCGTCGCCAGCGATCTCCAGCGCTGCCACCTCCGCCATTGCTTCCTTGCCACGTGTGTGCATCATGTTCGCCACCGTGGAACAGCTTCACCTCGCCAGCATCGCCTTCGCTCTCCCGCGCGCGCGCCCGTCAACGGCAGCGCAGTTGCGCCACGTTGCAAGCATGCCTGAGGAATGCATCAATTCGCCGTTGCATCAACCAGGACTGCGCGCCAGACTGCAAAAGCCGGCACGGCCGCTGCAGCGCGTCACCTCGCTGCTGTCCCGCCCGACCGGTCAATTCGCCGTCGATTCACAAGCTTCAATTTTCCAGGAACTTTCAACCGTTGCTGCTCACTTCGCCTATTTAAGCTTGCTATGGCCATCTCCTTTACTCGCACACACGGCAGAACCACTCAAGTTCCTAACCTCGCTCTCTTCTTCGTCTTCTTCGGCGAGCTCGAAGAGAGGCTCACGGTGCCAGGCCAACCTACTGCACCGAACTCCAAATTGAAGCTACCAGTAAGTAACCATCATCCACTTACCTGTGTAGTAGCAGCTAATTGAACTCTATCGCACCACATCGCCGGGAATTGCTGATTTTTCCCGATAGCTCTGGCGAGCAATTAACCCCTAATTAAATCTATTTAGCTCTCGAGTCAGTAATCAAAGATGCTCACTACACCTTGCTTAACATCTCTAAGCAACCAGAATCGAAGAATTTGCTAAAATCTGAAAAACCCCAACTTTGCACCTTGCATGTGAACTGGGACCTGCTGTTAAGCTTCTCTGGTGCTTCCCCAGTTAATCTAACTTCACACCTAGCTTTCTTATGCCCCAGAGACCATCCTCAAGCAAGGATTTGAGTTCATTTGTCCTAAAACAGAAATGCCCAATTTTCGTGGCTTCCTCTCTAGCGCCGGTCGCCGGATTTTGTTCCCGGCCGTTTCAACCCTAACAACCTTGTCTAGTAGATGTGCCTCGACCCCATGAGTATTTTTGTCTTCTAGCTCGACACCTGGATCGGCCCAGATGAAGAGGTATCGCCATGCCAAAGTTTTGTCCAGAGACTGTTGAGAACAGTTCGGCCACCGTGTTCTTCGCCAGTTTTCATCACTTTCCGGCCATGTCCTGCCCTAGATCCTGTTGAGACATTTGTTCCTGTTACAAATGCCTAACTACCAGACAAAGTGATGCATCATTTGGAGCCTTGAATCAAAAGATATGGCTAACCCTAGTTTCTGGCCATGTCAACCCTATGCCAGGCTATGTCAGCCAGTGGCATTAGCCCTGTTCACCCACCTCTGGTCGTGTAAAACAGAAATTACTTTGTCAAATAGCTGCCTCACTACCTTGTGCACCATATGCTTGAATCAAAACCTACTTTGGCCACTGAAACTGTTCAAACCATGTCAATGCCATTCTTGGGCACTGTCAGCCTATGTCAACCAGTGGCATTGAGCCTTTTCACCCGCTTCCAGCCATGAACTTTGGAAATAACTTTGTCCCTTAGACTCCTGACGTTGTGATCTACACTTTTCCCTACTGTCACAACTTGAGTTGAGCCCTCTATCACCCATCGACCTTATGTCGATGCCTTGAACCAAATGCCAACCTAAAGACATTCGCTGTTTTTGGGCGAACCAGTCACCACCTTGATATTACCCTGATATTTTGGAACCTTGTAAATCTTAACAACTAATCTTAACCCTGATTACCATAGTTAAACTCAAATCGCTTCCAAATCTTGTATCACCAGAGTGCTTTCTCCTTGCATCATTGCAGGTAGTGGATTAGTAAGAGTAGAATTGATTGTAATGCCTGTTTGCTTGTTTGATCTTGTTCAGAGCAAGAGCCCGAGGTTGAAGACCTTGTCACTGAACCGTCATCAACTGCTGATACTTACGACGCGGAAGGCAAGTCATACTTTGATCATATTGAACCTATATTTTATGAATTGCTATGCTATTCCATGAGTAGATATCTCATTAATATTGCATGTGTTGAGATCAATGATATTATGGCAGTGATTGATTGAATACTTGATGAATGTGAACTTGTTAAGATAGCAAGCCATGAACTAATAAAGGTATAAACATGTACATCTATATTCATGAAATAGAACCCCTAGCTGTGACCAGTGTTTTGGTATGGAATGGTGGTAGCACTGGAGGTGCTTGGCTGCACTGGATTGGCAGGCACTGAAGGTGCATGGTTTGTGGTATGATCTGGTCACTGGCATATAAGGACTAGAACCTTGTGTTGTGCGTCTAGTGGCATGAAAAACGTACCAACCACTTATCTGGTATGGGACAGGCGCAATCTAGTAGCTTTCTTGGTATTAGCAGTTCCCTGCATGGCTTGCCGATCCGGTTTCTCGCGTGGAAACTGGTGGGACGCAGTTCGTCCATGAGTCATGTGAGATCAGAAAAATTATGAGAGGATAAGGTGTAAAGAAGGAAGACGCCCTACGCCAGATTAAGTCGTGCGCGACTGTAATCAAAAGAGGCTATATGTCCTGCGGGAACATAGACCCTGGCTAGGAAGTAAGGCAGTGGGGAGGACCCACAACGGTACTTGGGACTGGATTGTCCATTTACCGGGCAGGGATACTGTTAATACTAGACTGCAAAACGTTGTGTGATCTCGGCCTTGTCACATGCGTATAAGTCGCATGGAGTTGGCCCGACTTGAAAGTCGAGTGAAAAAGTGGATTTAAAAAGAGGTACACCTCTGCAGAGTTAAAAATGTATTCGAATACTTCGTACTCCGGAGTTTTAGGAGTATGCCGCGGTGGATTAAATCCACGGGGTGTGACACAAGTATTGTTTTATAAACTAAAATTTGTTAGCTCAAGATTACCCAAGTGGCATGTGTTGTCACGATAAGGGGCGTTACCGTGGACTGTCATGTGTTGACGTGTCGCGGTAATACCATAATATAGAAATCATATGATAACTAAGAGGCATGTGGTTTTTGCCCTAAAGTATATGAGATACTGATATGAGTATAAGATTGAAAGGCTTGAATAAAAATAATGTGATATGAGGATATATCGCCTTGGATATGGGATATATGTATCACCATCAATATGATTTATTTACTGCCATGAGTATGATTGGAAGTTGAATAAGAAATGAGAAAGAAATGTATTTTGAGAAACCCTTCACTCTTTCCCCAATAGCATAGGTTCATGTCATTTATACTATATGTATCTCTACCTTCCCTATGACTTACTGAGTACGTAAGTACTCACCCTTGCAACAACTCATCAATTGATGGAGCATTCTACGACCTTGGAGGATATCCTGAAGATGATGAGCAGTTTCCTCCGGAGCCCTGATGTGGTGCTGTCTTGCTGTCAACCTCTGTTTCCTGTGGATTGCTTTTGGGCCTAGCTTCCATCGACTAGATGTGTTATTTTGTTGTACCTTTGTGCCTTGTAAGGCACTGTATCCCGTATTGTACTAAGGCCTGATGGCCCTATAATTATGACTACTGTAATATTTTGCTACTTCAATATATTCTTGTGTTGACTCATCCTGGGAAGTCAAGTGGTTTATGGGACCAGCTGCACCGAGCTGGGCTCCTCACAGGTGATGTCACAGTCGTGGCAGTCACGACAAAGTGCCCCCCGAGGAAGTGGCCGAGGACGTTTCGGAGGGGGTCCCTTTCTGGGGGGGATCATCAGACCTTTCCTCATCCCGAGCGGGAGGGCCCTTGGAACCTCCACTTCCGGAGGGACCTCGTACACCGAGGGGCTCCCCCCTCGTCCACCGGCCACTCGACCCGCGGAGGCGAGGCCTCCGTGAACCTCACCTCCGGTTTCTCCGGCTCCAACGGTGCCGGGGGCGCCGAGAAGGCCGCTACGGAAGACGGCGAGGGGGCGTAGTCCTGCCGAATCGGACGCCGACACGCCCGCGGCCGGTTCCTTCCCCCGAGCCTCAACGGTGCTCTCTAGGGGAGGGGGTGTTCCTTCTTTCCAGGCCGGCGCCCAGGCGCTCCCGGTCCCGGGGGTCTCCTCCCGGGGCTTGGCCGGTGTTACTGCCGGCGTCGTCGAAGGGCCGGGGGCTTTTTGGACCCTGGCCTTCTTAGGCTCAGAGCCCCCGGCAACGTCCTTCCCCCGTTTGTGCTACCTGGGGGTGGGGAGGAGCTTCCTCTCCGGTAGCTTTAGCCCGAAGGCCTCGGCGACCAAGTTTTGGGGAGGGCTCTCCCCCACGAGGCGCACGATGCGCTCGTCCTCGTCGGCGAAGTACCTCCCCAGGAGGTTCCCCGCCTTCTCCCACGCTGCCGGGTACAGCCGGACTACAAAAGGTAAAGAGTTAGTCAAATTTCCAAAAATTTGTAACTGCAATGCATCAGGTAACCGGAACTTACGTCGGTTCACCGGCTTGACCGGGGGCCACTGCTCCGGGCCCATGCCGATCCCCCTTCTCCCGCGTGAGAAGGGGGAGATCCTCAGGAGCATCATCTCCTCGGCGGCGTCCCGCATAGAGCGGGTGCCCCGGGAGATGATCACCTTGCCGAGGAGCTCGAGCTCCTCATCTGTCCACACCAGAGGCTTCGGCGTGGACGATCTGCTGTAGGCGGGGGGCTTTGGGGCGTACGCCACCTCGTCGTCCCGGACCCGTAGGTAGAACCACCTCCGGATCCAGTCGCCCCAGTGGTCCCGGGAGGCCTCCACCGGGTAATCAGCTATCCGGGACGGCAGCATCTGCACCATCACAGAGCCGAAGGGGGACTTAGGTCCCCCCTTCACCAGGTGGGAGCTCCTCGCCGCCGGTTCGTAGAAGTACCGGAAGGCGCGCAGGGTGGGCTCCCGCCCGGTCGCCGTCTCGAAGAGCCAAATGAAGAGGCCCATCCGGACGATGGCGTTCGGGGTGAGGTGGTTTAGGGCCACCTCGTACTCCTTCAAAAACTCCCGGAGCAATGGATGCACCGGGAGCCGGAGCCCGGTCTCAAGGAAGGCCTCGAAGGCCACAATCTCTCTGGGCCTGGGGCGGGGGGCTCCGTCCTTCTTCAAGGAGACCCGGATGTCCCCGTCCCCAACAACTCCGCGTTCGACCAGGGACTCCATGTCCTGAGCCGTGAACTCGGACGCCCAGAGGAAGTTCGGAGCGACCTCCTCCGGGGGCACCTCGGTCGTCTTCGCTCGACCCTTCGGTGCAATCAGGTTTGTTTTTTCCGGTGGCTAACGTTTCAGGAGGCTACGTCTAAAAGTTCCGGACACTTGGTTACCGGGAGCTACCTATCGGGAGAGCTCAAGATGCTGAAGTTTGGAAGTTTGGAATGAACCTCCCGGGCCCCCAAAGGCCCTATTTATAGGAGCGAAGCGCGGCCTAGATGGGCGCCACGTGACACTTTGCGGTGCATCTGGGCCGTTGAAGTTCAAACCGTGCGCGGGAAACGAAGGGACTGGCGCGCAAACCGAGGCACCGGTTCGAATAGCGAGCTCATTTATGGCGAAGCGGCGCGGTCATAAGCGCACGGCACGGGAATCAAAGCGTCACGGCTCCGTTGGCTTGGTCTGGAGATTTTCCCGGTGACATGTACCATAGCCACCGGGGACTCGAGCATCGTCCCCGGGAGGCATGGGGGGCTGCTGTTGGGGGAAATCTCCACGAGACTAAGTCCAGGTAAGTGGTCGCCATTTGCCCGGGGACGTGGCCTCCGGTGCCTGCCCCGGGCGCCGCCTTTTGGCTCCCGGGACCTGGCCTCCACAATTTTCATCTCCTGTACATAAATGTGTTAGTTTTACAAGTTAAAATGACTAGCAAGAGAGATGAAAATAGTTACCAATCCTCGTAAGTGAGTGGATGAAGAATTTCCCCCAGAAAGTAGATCATCCGACAAAAGTCGGGAATTATCTGATCGCAGAAGTGCAATCTTCCCACTAGAAAGTTGATAACCTGTCAAAAGAGTTGCATCGTTTGATCGCAATGGAGAAAGCTGAGAAGAAGGCTTTGAAGGATTATTATGGACCTCCAAAGTTGGAGATGAAGGTTTGACCTGCTCAGTTGAATGGACGGAGAGGACTACAGGGGCGAAATGAAGAGAGAGCAATGATGCATCCCTAACCCTTGTGCCACTGGAAGATCCCTCGTCAACCTTGGGTTTCTTCCTTGGAGGAACCAGATCTTCGGTCGTCTGTGAGTTTCCAACAGCATTCGGGAAATGATCAGAATATAAGATGGCAATTTGAACCAGGGCGTCTAGAAAAGGCTTACCTTCTAGGGATCCTGGTCGCATTCAAGTGCCACTTCCTCTTCATCACTTTCAATCTCGATGATGTCTTGATCTGCCATTGAGATGTATACCAAAGAGGAGGAAAGGTAGCTTTGGAAAAGACTTAGCCGGGAAAAAACTTGTGGAGAGGCTTCGGCATTTATGGCCCCCAGGGGTGACGGTTCATTTTTCAGATGCCTCGAGCTCTTAAAACATTTACAGTTTTATCTCGGGTTAAAAAATAATTCCACGGCACCATCATTATCTGTCAAATACAACCCAGAGCACGTCTCGGGAAATAAACCGCCACACTTACTGCGCTACTAAGTGGAGGAGTCGAAGCGTCGGGTCACTTATCCGATGTAAGGTTTAAATTTGAATTTGGCCAGTGATTGTAGTTCTTCGTTTCTTCGCGCGGCGCCGTGAATGCGTCATGTTGCCAGCACGCCTCGCCGAGTCCCCAACCAAACTGACTACACCAATTCGTTCCTTGTATCCTATAGATGGTGTAGCCCAAGCCATTTTACCAGCATTGCTGTGTATTGCCAGTATCACTTCTCTCCGTCGTCTTCAAGTCCAGTGTCAACGCCGGCGAGCCTCCAAACTCAATTGCTACCCAAATCCTTGCTCCAGCACGATCAGTGACACCCCAGTAGCAAAAGCCCTCGATTAATTTTGTGATTCATCAAGCCCTGTGCCCCGTCACTGTAGCCCATTTTCTGTTCCAGTGGCCGACGACTTCGATCTCGGCGTTCACCGTCATCTCGCCGCCGTTGCTCAGTTAACTTCGCCAGCAGCCTCGCCTTGACCTTTTCTACCCATTTGACAAAGTTGGCCAAGCAAGGCATGCACAGCTTGTCCAGACGCGCTAAACCTAAAAACCAGTGGTGCACTAGCATTCAAATTCTTTGTGCCATGGACTTAGCTGCAAAGTTCCTTGAACTTCTGGACTTTTCTGCAAAAACTAATTTGTCAGCCAACCCCCCCACTGTGTTTGGCACCTGATGCCCAAGTTTGATCTTATCTTGACCTTTCGGGAAACCCAGATTAAACCAATGCCACTAACTGACGTTGTCAGGCCGCGAGCCGAATGTCGACCAGCAGACCTTCGCTATGTCTGAGCCAATCCTTGTGCCCTTATCCTAACCCCAAGTGTCTTTTTCCCACTCAAGATCCTTCCCGACCAGATCATCTTGCCTACATGCATGTCTATATACTATATACAAGTATTTTCTTTATGCTTATGTAGTGCGATGTGTTGAACTGTTTCATTGTTTGTGTGCGAGAATAGAGCAAGAAGCAGCAGAGGCAGCAGAAGTCTTCGAAGATCCCTTAAAGCAGTGAGACCCCGCGTTGCAAGGCAAGTCTCTACCCTTGATCATGTCTCTCCCAGTATTTTGAGAAAACTAGGTTAACTTCTGTTTTAAAGTATATAGATGCTCTATGTTCAAATTAAGTGCTATGTTGAGAGAATATGAATAAATATGACCTAATTCCTTGTAAAGCCCCTCATGTTCGTATATCTCATGCACCCCTTTCACCCTACGATATCCTGCTTAGGATATGCTTATGCTTAAAATAATGTGTTAAGTGCTAAATGGTCATGTATATGAAAAGTATGCTTAAAACCTCTTTTGTGAAGGAAAATATGATTAGAATCCATAGTGAGGATGGTTTGAATGGTTGGTGATGTGTGAGCATCGGGAATGTGAATGGCTCCTCACAAAAGATTCATCAGGACAAGAACCTTGTGTTGTACTTCTATGCGGCATGAAAAACAAACTAACCATTTGCCTGGTATGGGATGGGCGCAACATAGTAGTTTTCTCGGTATTAGCTTTTCCCAACAATGGTTATCGTCCGGTTTCTCGAGAGGAAACAGGTGGGCCACAGAGGGCCACAAGTAGTGTGAGCTAATGAGTGAATTAGAGGTATTGAAGGAAGACGCCCTATGCTAGGATTCTGAGTCGTGTGCGGTTAAATCCACAAGCTATGTGTCTTGTGGGACCATAGGCCAAGGCTACGTAGAATTGGCTGTGGGGAGTACCCACAATGGTAATAAGGACTGGAATGTCTGTTTATCAATCAGGGAATTGTTAATGCTAGGAATGCAAACTGTTGTGTGATCTCGGCCTTGTCACATTCGTAAAAGTCGCATGGAGAGGTACTGACTTGAAAGCTGAGTGATCGGTGGATTAAAGTGGTACTAAAAAGTATTGGATACTCTGAACTCCCAGGTCGATGCAGCACCAGTAGCTTTTGGAAAGGTTTTCATAATATTGATTAAAGTGGTGACTCATGAAAGACCGCCACGCATAACATCTTCTAAAAATCTAGTTTAGGAATTTTAAAGTCCCGCTTTTTGAAATAAAAACTCTTCTCAAAACATTAGAGTGAAAATCTATTCTATCCTTATCTATAAACCAAAGAGTCCATCTCCTGGAATTCCCCTCATCTGTATACCTGCATTCTTAAATTGAGACTTGTTGAGCACCGTGTGAACAACGTGCTCACCCTTGCTTTTGCAAATAAATTTAGAGGAATGATTCGTTGATCCCCACTCCTACGCTCTTGAACCCAATGAGGAGGAAGGAACCATCCCCAAAGATCCAGCTTACTAGAGGGTCAATCACCAAGTGGAGTCCGATGTGGAGGAAGCCCACGCAACACCGCTGCAAATGAAGATGAAGATCGTTGAAGTCCTTTTGCTCATTGTTGTCGTTCTGTTTTGTGCCGACCCTTGTGTGGAAGAAAACTCCTTAATTTTGGATCAACACTAAATTGCGTCATTTTGGCGCTAAGGTATTGTAATATTGCTCCGTGTGATCAGTACTTGTTTTAATTACTTGCGTTGTTATATAATGCATCTCGTTGTTGTGAGCTTGTGATGTATCAGTCTGAGTGCAACCCACCTGGGCGGTTGCCACTAGATTCCTCAAATGAGGGTCCCACAGAGACGGCCCCCATTCTGATGGCCCCGAGATTGGGAGAGTCCCTATCCCGAGGGTGCTAAGAGTTGGCAATATTTTACTCCACTAAACATGCCTTTGCATTTTGCAGTTAGGCCCTATGAGTCAACGAGGAGAAGGCGGAGCAGATACTCAGGCGGTACTACGAGGATGAGAACGCTCGGTGTCTCATCGTCATCGGGGGGGCCCTCCCTGAAACCCGGTAGACGAGACCTTCGAGATGACTCTCCCAGCACAGGTTCCCCTGTTGACCCTGAGCTCCCACAGGCGGATGGAGGCGGGGGCCCACCCAGAGGTGAAGTGCGCCAAGAGAACGCAAACAACCGACGGGAGTTCCGGGTGGGTGCACGCCAAATCCCCAAGCCTGGCGCGGAGGCCAGTGAAGACACCCCGTGCTCTAGAGAAGACAAGGCCTCCAGTGTGAAGGACGGTGGGAATGCCTCGGGTGTCGGGGGGAGCGAGGTCTTCTCCGGCACCGGCTGCTCCGGCAGGAACACCTAGGGTGCCACATGGAGCGAGGCTTTCGTTGGTGTGGGTGATTCCCGCGGGAACGCCTCAGCCCTCAGAGTCGGGGCAGGTCAAGAGCCCGAGTGACACATCAAAGTTGCTCGCACTGCTCGATGCCTCGGGGGCTTCTAGTGTGAATGACCATGTGTACAATCTGGAGGACGAGCCCACCTCCAAGGACTATGGGTCAACCCCTTCCCCGGGGCAAGCGGTCTGGGAGAATCACCTAGCCGTGTACTTTCAGCGGGATGGCACTCCACCGTGTCTGGACGCGCTCTTCACCCCCGACGCCGCCCCCTCAGGTACCCCGTGTAACATCTCTGTTTTTGGCTATCTTTTCTGCTTATGAGTCAGCATATCTTCTTTGGAATCCCTGATGTCTCAACCCTATCTTGATCTTAGGTATGCCACTACCTTAACCTAAAAAGTTGGCAGCTAAATTTCATCTCCCAGATCATTTTCACATTTCAGTCCAAAAGTGTTTCAGTTTAGTTCTTTTCAGAATTTTCAAAAAAACCCAAAAAGGCTGAAAGTCCCAGATCATCTCCAAATTCAAATCTGATCAAGTGATTATATTTCTTTCATTTTTCTGAATGTTTTTCCCTTCTGGAAGAACTCAAGAATCTCAACCGAAACCCTTGTTTCAGCCCCGACAAAAGTTCCAAACCCTAATTACCCTATTTACCCTAAGTACCCTGTTTTCGATTTTTGTCAAAACCACCAGATCTTATCAGATTTTACCATTTTTTTTGCTGGATGAGTCTAAGACATTTAGTAACACTCATCCGCAACACCAGATTTCAAATCAGCCCTCTAGATCTTCAAATTTGCAAATAGGCCCAACTTGCCGAACCAAAATCCTCGCAGTTTAGTCCAGACATTCGCAAATCAGTCCAAAGTTTGCAACCAGGTCCCTGTGCCGTTTTCGACCAGAGCAATTCGACCAGAGCCCTGCCATTTTGCCTCGCAGTTGAACTCATCACCGGCGAAGTTCCCCGCGCTGCCACCATCGCAGCCATGTAGCCACCACCTGCGCACAACTGTACCGCCACCGTGGAGCACCTCACCCGCGCTGTACCGTGTTCTTCCCCGCGCGTGCCTGCTGTTGTCAAAAGCTTTTCGCCACATGGTTGCCATCCCGGAGATCGCTATCTCGTCCTCCTGACAAAATCCCGATTCCGCGCGATACCTCGTCTCTGGCAGAGCTCCCGCCATGTCCCGATGTGCCTCGCTGACCGCTCCAGCGCAGAAAATATCTCACCGGCGATTGCTGCAACTCCCGAGAGCTCGACCCCGCGGCTATATAAAGCCCCCTTGCCCAGCATCTCCTCACACACCGTCCCGCAGTTGCAAGCTTTAGCCTCCACCACCAGAGAGTAACCCAGTTCCTCAGCACCGCCGCGAAGACCTTCTTCCCCGGCGAGCTATCTCTAAAGCTCACGGCGCCAGCTTCGCCCGCGGCTTCCCCCTCCAAACCAACTTCACCAGTAAGACCCCCTTATCCCCCTGTATGTGCCATAGCCGTTAGTTGACCCCCGGCGAACCTCAACATCGGCAATCACCGGAAAAGCCGTAATCCCCTGTTCCCGTAATGCCGAGTGATTCAAGCCAAATTGATCCTCGTGCCAGTACATAATAATGATCAGTGAGCTGGGAGGAGCAAGCCTGCAAACTTGGAATTGTCAATTTTGCCCCGAGCGTCGAAATCCCATCTTCGAGCCTCTGCAGTTCGCCGGAGAACGCTGCCGTGCTTCTCCAGCCATTCTTTGGCAAAATTGAGTACACCAATAGCTTTGTGATGACCCCTAGATGCTTCCCGAGCGTGGAATTGAGTTCAAACGCCCTGGAACGAAAACGCCCAAATCGGTGCCTTCGTCTTCGGCCCCGATCGCCGGAGTTCATTTTCGGGCCAAACAAGCCGATGAAACCTTGTCATCTAGGTAGGCCTCAACCCCCTGAGCAATTTACTCCACTGGCTAGAACCCTGAATCGGCCTAGATAAAAAGTTATGATCATGCCAAGATTACTGTCCAGTAGTTCAGGCCACCGTGTTTGCTCACCAGATTTGGCCACCTTCTGGCCACTTTCTGCCCATGAGCCTGTTGAGAGTTTTGTAGCTGTTATTAAGGCCTAAACCCCAGACAAAGTTGTGCACCAATTGGAGTCCTGAGTCAAAATTTATGCAATGCCCTAGTTTCTGGCCATGTCTAGCACTATGTCAGTGCATGTCCACCAGTGGCATTGGATGATTTAGACTTGTTACATTTGAGCAATTGAAATGCCACTTTGTCGACTAAGCCTTTTGAACCATGCTCTACAATATTCCCTATTGCCACATCTCCAGAAAACAAACCTAGAACCAATTTAGGGCTATGTCAAGCCATGAGCCGAATGTCAGCCCTTCGACATTCAAGTCCTTTTGAGCCCATCTCTTCGATCAATGTCAAGTGACCTTGTCAAAACCCTTATCCCTGCATGCATGATGTACTTACGTATTATTTTCTAGTGCTTGTATGCCTATATAGTGTGTATGTGTTGTTTGTATCCGCCATGGAACCAGACATTGAAGGAACAGAAGAGATCTTCGAGGATTCATCTGAGCAGCAAGACCCATCATTGCAAGGCAAGTCTCAAACCCTTGATCATGTCTAGCCTAATATTTTGAAATGAAGTATGTGCATGCCTTAGATTCAAATAAGAGTTATGTTTTAATGAAATGATTAGATATGACCTAAATAACTATAAATCCCCTTTTGACATTGAATATCCATGCACCGTTGTCACCCAAGAATATCATGCTTAGGCTATGCTATGCCCAAGATTATATGTTAAATGTTGAATGGTCACATATGAGAAAAGTATATTCAAAACCCTTTCTTGTGAAAGAAAATGTGATTGGAATCGATAGTGAGGATGGTTTGATTGGATGGTGCTGTGTGCGCACTGGGAATGTGAAAGACTCCTCAGTAGAGATTCATAAGGACTAGAACCTTGTGTTGTGCTTCTATGCGGCATGAAAAACGTACCAACCACTTGCCCGGTTATGGGACGGGCGCAACTTTGTAGCTTTCTTTAGTATTAGCTTTTCCCTGCAATGGTTGTCGATCCAGTGTCTTGTGAGAACTGGTGGGCCGCAGAAGGCCATGAGTGATGTGAGTTCAGAAAAATCATGACAGGAAAAATTGGAAAGAAGGAAGACGCCCTATGCCAGATTAAGTTGTGCGCGACTGTAATCAAGAGAGGCTATGTGTCTTGCGAGAACATAGACCCAGGCTAGGAAGTAAGGCAGTGGGGAGGACCCACAACGGTACTTGAGACTTGACTGTCTATTTACCGGGTAGGGAATAGTTAATGCTAGGACTGTAAACTGTTGTGTCATCTCGGCCTTGTCACATGCGTAAGAGTCGCATGGAGAGGTACCGACTTGAAAGCCGAATGATCGGTGGATTAAGGTGGTACACCTTTGCAAAGTTTAAAAAAGTATCGGATACTCTGAGCTCCCAGGTTATGGAGTCTGCGCGCTGTGGATTCTATTCACGTCGATGCAGCACAAGTAGCTATTGGAAAGTTTTTCACAAAATTTGAATAAAGTGGTGACTCATGGAAGACCGCTACACACAACATTTCCTTAGAATTTAGCTTAGGGTTTTAAAAGCACCGCTTTCGAAAGTAAAGATCTTTTCTTCAAAACCAAGTGCGAGAATCTATTCTATATACATATATAAAGCCAAAGAGCTATTCTTTGAGAAATTCCCCCTCATCTAAGTATACTTGCATTCTTATTTGGGACTTGTTCAGCACCATGTGGACAATGTGCTCCCCCTTGCTTTTACAAACAAATTTAGAAGAAGGATTCGTTGACCCTGAATCTTACGGTCTTGAACCCAATGTGGAACAAGAAGAAGAAATTGAAGACCCAGCTTGCTAGAGGGTTAATGACCAAGGTGGAGTCAGATGTGGAAAAGGCCCGTACAACACCGCTGCTGCTGAAAAAGAAGACAGATGAAGTTCTTTTGCTTACTATCGTTGTTTTATTTTGTGCCGACCTTTGTGTCGAAAACTCCTTAATTTGTATCAACATTTAAATGCGTCATTTTGGCGCTAAGTTATTGTGATGTTGGTCCTCGTGATCAGCACTTGTTTTTAATTACTCGCATTTTTATATAATGCATCTTGTTGTTGTGAGATGCAATGTACCTTTTCTGACTGCAACCCACCTGGGCGGTTGCCACCGGATTCCTCAAATGAGGGTCCCACCGAATCTGGTATCAGAGTGAAAGGCTCGACTGTAGGTCGTAACCCTTAGATAGAATTTGGCGTCCCTAGAAGAAAGGTTCGCTAGTTTGTCAAAAATTTGTTTACGAAAACCTATTTTCCTTAAGAAAAATGTTATTTTCGATTTGTGGAAAAAGGCTTTAGACTTCTCTTTAAACTCATAGATGCCTTTCGTTCTGTCTTTAGATAGCTTCTGACAGGAGATACCTTAACGGAGACGAGCTTGGATCGTGGGCACTGTTGCTGTGGATGATGCTGCAATTTCTTGGAGCACGGGACAGTCAGAGGCCAGTATATTATGTCTGGCAGGATGAGATCAACGGACGACCCATTGGTTGTCGGGCTTCAGTGATTGTCTACGAGATACCCGAGCACGGGAGAGGCTCAGTAAGACGTCAAGCCCGCAGAGAAGAAGAAGAGGATGCTATCTTAGACGCTGCCCGTCGTGCCGTAGGTACCGTCCGGCAGTTGTACAGCGACTACCTTTCAGATTGCCCCTACCGCTTCGTGCCTTACCAGGTCCCCGGGTCAGAGCACCGAGTTGTTCTTCCGTCCAACGACCGGGAGGACGCTATTCTGACGAAGACTCGAGACGTCGTTCATGCTTCGGAGATTGGATACACCCGCCTACTTTGAGACTACGAGCATGTTTGCGATGATCGCCACTACCTTGAGGGCATGCTTATTAGGGCTCGTGCGAGTCTCCAAGGAAAGGAAAGACAAATTCAAGAATTGGCTGAAGCAAGTGGAGAGAAGCACCTCGAAGCTGCAGAGTCAGTAGTCAAGAAGAGTCGCCCAAAGTTGAAGATCACCGCTCGCAAGAGGGTAGGAAACTTAAAGGAGTATCTCAGTGGTTTCACGCCTGCGTCGCGTGGCATAGTCATCAACGGTCAGACGATCGAGCTTGCCTGCACAGCAAAGAAGGAGAAGACCCCTGAGGGAAAAGGGAAGGAGATTGTCAACATTGACGACGACAAGGAAGATGATCCGATGGATGCAGATGACGATGAGGAGGAGGATCCCGAGGAGGTAGAGCCTTGTGATTCTTCTGATGATTCTGAAGAGTGACTGCAGACTTCCTTCGATTCGACCTTTTGTGCCTAACCCAGCAGACGCTAGATTTCCTTTTGGAGTAGTTGTTTTAGTATGGTTGATGTATGCTGGATGTTAGATGAGCTCTGTAAGCCGATGAGGCTAGAAGCTTTGTATCTTTTGACAAGCTGATTTATGAAAAAGTCATTTTACATATTCTTACTCTTATCTCTTAAGTTAAATGCCAGCATTTTGCTAGCATCTCTATGTATGATTCGTTCCGAATCAATGTCTCTATTCTTAACCTCATGTTTGAGTAGGATGGTTAACACACGTGCAAGACCCCAAGAAGGAGAGCTAGAGGGAAATCCTAGCAATGCAAGGGCTACACCCAGAATGAGAAGCCGCACTAACCCTGATAGACCAGGATCTTCGACGATGCCCCAAGGAGGTGACATCAATGATGTACTGCTATGGATGGAGCGAAACTGACAAGAGTCAGCAACTGTACAGAACCAAATTTTGGGACAGTTGATGCAACATATCGCATCTGGGCAAGCTGAAGGATCCGCAACGGGTGCGAAGTTAACTGACTTTCAGAAAACACGGCCCCTGACCTTTTCGAGTACAGAAGACCCCATCATGGCCGACGACTGGCTAAGAGATGTGGAAAGGAAGTTGAACACCATCAGGTGCAGCGACGAAGAAAAGCTCCTGTATGGATCGAATCAACTAGCTGGATGTGAGACCCCCATTTGAGGATCACCTTGGTAACCGCCCAGGTAGGTTACACATAGCATGATGCCACATGAGCTCAAACCACACAAGCATAGTAATAACATTAAACAAGTATCAGACCAACATGGCCAATATTACATAGCCAAAGCACCGAAAATGGCGCTAAGTAGAGTTACTAGGAAAATAACCAGTTTATCAGAACTAGAATCGGTATCCAAGTACCGAACACACAACATAAAGCACAAAGCAACGACAAACAGCTTGACTTCCATCCGCAGCGGGGTTGGAGGGGCTTCTCCCACATCTGACTTGACTTGGTGCATAATCCTTCTAGAACGTGGGCTCGTCCGGGGCACTTCCATCTTCTGCTGAGTACTCATAACTGAAGGAATCGGGATACTCGAATCCCTCTTCTACAGTTGGATATAAATGCAAGGGTGAGCACTTGGTGCTCAGCAACACTCATTCCGGGGATTAATGCAATTGTATTTACATGAGGGTGAAACATATGATTCCGGGGTTTTAGTTTCATATGGATAGAGATATATAGATTTCCAAGTCATTTGTTCGGTAAAACAGTACTTTGTCATGAAAATGATACTTTAAACATTAAACAGGTTTTCAATAAAACATTAGATGTAGTAGTCTCCCATGAGTCACTACTTTGTTAACCGCATTATGAAAACATTCCAAAACATTACTTGTGCTATAACCCATGGAAAACATCCACTACGAAAAGACTCCTGAACCTGGGAGTACAGAGTATCCGATACTTCTTTTACACTTTGCAAAGGTGTACCTTTTTTTAAATCCACTGGTTCACTCGGCTTTCAAGTCGGATCAGCTCCATGTGACTTATACACATGTGACAAGGCCGAGATCACACAACGCTTTTACAGTTCAGTATTAACAGTATCCCCGCCCGGTAAATAGACAGTTAAGTCTCAAGTACCGTTGTGGGTCTTCCCCACTGCCTTACTTCCTAGCCTCTCTGGTCTATGTTCCCGCAGGACACATAGCCTTGGTCTATGTCCACGTGAGACATACGACCATTTAAGATTACAACCGCTCACGGCTTAATCAGGTCTAGGGCGCCTTCCTTCTTTTACGCCTTTTCCTCTCATTATTTTTCTGAACTCACATCACTCATGGCCGAACCTTGGCCCACCAGTTTCCACGCGAGAAACCAGATCGACAAACCATGCAGGGAACTGCTAATACCAAAAAGCTACTAAGTTGTGCCTGTCCCATACCAGGCAAGTGGTTGGTACGTTTACAATTCGCATAGAGACACAGCACAAGGTTCTCGTCCTTATGAACCAATAGTGAGGAACATTCACATTCCCTGGTGCGCACTGCACCCTCTCCATACAATCCAATCCTCACTACTGATCCCTTTTATCAGTTTTTTTGATAAAAATGGTTTTCATTACAATTTCTCATGTATTTGACCATTTCAAGTTTAATGTGGATATTCAGTATATGAGTCCTAGGGTGACAAAAGCATATATATGAAGGTTCAATAACAAAAAGGGGTTTCATGATCCATTAGGTAATATCTACTCATGTCATTCAAACATAACTTGTATTTCAAATAAGCATGCATAGTAAGAAACAGTGAATATACTTCATATGAAAATATTGGGTGAGACATGATCAAAGGAATGAGGCTTGCCTTGCGATGTTGGGTCTAAATACTCAGACGGATCTTCAAAGACTTCTTCCGCTCCTTCAGCTTCTGACTCTGCGGCAATCAACCAACACACAAACACATACCATAAGCATACAGAAAATAGTTTCTATAGAAAGTATTAAGTAAATAAGTCATGCATGCAGGGGAAAAGGTTAGGGCAAGGTCACAAGGGCTCTGGTCGAAGAAACGGCTAAAAAGGATTGAACGTCGAAGGGTCGACATTCGGTTCATGGCTTTGGCTTGGCTTCAAACTAGTCTTAGGATGGTTTTCTGGAGAAGTGATAGAAGAAAAAGTTGTAGATCTCAACTCCAGGAATCTAAAGGACAAGGTGGCATTTCAATTGCTCAACCAGAAGGGGCTGAACAAGGTCAATGCCAGTGGCTGACATGCACTGACATAGTGCTGGACATGGCCAGAAACTAGGGCATGGCTTATCTTTTGATCCATGGCTCCAATTGATGCAACACTTTGTCTGGGAGGTAGGCATTACTAACAGGAACAAAATACTCAACAGGAATAAGGGCTGAAAGTGGCTGGAGGGTGGCTAAATCTGGCGATGAACTGCGGTGGCGACACGGCACAGACATTGATCTGGACAAGAGCTTGACAAAGGCATAACTCACAATCTAGGCAGATCCAGGTGTCGAGCTAGTGGAAGAAATTGCTCAAGGAGGTGAGGCGAAGCTAAGGGACAAAGTGGTGTCGGCTGAATCGGCCGGGAACGAATTCCGGCGACCGACGATGGAGAAGATGACACTGGAGCTCGGGGATTTTTGATACAGGGCGAATGAGCTCAATTCCAAGCTTGAGGGCGGCCTGTGGGGTATAAGGAGGCTACTGGAGGGGTTAATTTCATTGGAGATCGGCCGGAGGGGCTCGGCGACGAGGTCCGGCGAACTGGTGGATCTCCAGATCGGGATTTCTTCAATTTGAGCGCAATTGGGGATCCTGATTCAACAGGCTTGCTCTACTAAGCTCACTGATCAAGTTCTTCTACAGAATCGAGAGCTAATTCGGGCTGAACGGGATAGCATTGAGGGAACAGGGGTTTTCTGGTTTTCCGGTGATCATCGGCGATGGGGAGCACTATGATGCAATTGCTTGCTTGGGCACGGGAAGATGGGTGTGGGGAACTTACTGGTGAACCTGGATTGGAGAGATGGGCTACGGTTTGCTCTGGCGACGGTGGCTCCGGAAACAGCTCACCAGAGAAGAAAGGGAAACAGTGAAAAACTGGGAATTTGGCTAAGTCTTGAAGTTGTGCTTCTTCACAGCACTGAGGGGGTTTAAATAGGTCCAGGGGCGAAGCTAGCGAGGAATTAAGCGACAGTGGTTGCTTGCGCCGGGGAGAAGTTTGTCGGGTGCAGGCGCAACAGCGGCGAACGGCGATGTGATCGCGCTCAGGCGGTGCTGCAGCTTTGCCAGCGACACCAGGGCGCCTTGGGACTTCGTCCGGGACGGCGCAGATGCGGAGGCAGCGGCACAGCTCCGGCAATGACACGTACGCGCATGCAAATGCCACGGCAACGGTTGCACGCGCGAAGACACGGCTCTGGGGCGAGGGCGTTTATCCGCTGGGCTAGGCGATGCCGCGGTGGCTATCACGTGCGTACGGGGTGGCTCAACCGATTACGAGCGCGACGACCGGAGAGGATGGCCGGCGGCGAGCTCTGCGGCGAGGCAACGGCGAACGGGGCGCGGTCGAACGGCACAGGGGCTAAAAAGAAGGCCCGGGCTAATTTGCAATTTCAAATCTTGCTCCAGGGACTGATCTGTGAGGAAAAGTTGAATAGGAAATGGACTTGATTGCAAATCTGGAGATCTAAGGGTCCGATCTGAATTCTGATTTCGCAGATAAGTTGCATAAAATTATTAGAACTTATCTGGCCAAAGTTTGGTAAGATCAGGCAAGATCTGACGGGTTTTGGCAAAATTTGGGGAAAAAGCGGTTTAGGGTAAAATAGGGTAATTAAGGTTTTACAAATGGCAGGGGTCGAAACTCAGCTTTAGGATAGGATTTTGGAGATGATCTAGAAGGGAAAAATGTTCTGAACAACACTTAGAAGGGAATGGCTGAAGCAGATTAGGGTTTGGGGTCAAGATGTGGATTTTGGCCATTTCAGGGTTTGGCAAAAACAGGGGTGTTACACTGGACCTGCTGCTGCTTGGTGGGAAAATTACCAGACTGTGCACACCAATAGAGATTCGATCACCTGGAACGAGTTCAAGGAGGAATTCCATAGATACCATGTCCCAAAAGGCATTGTCCAAGAAAAACGCCGAGAGTTCATGAATCTGCGACAAGGGAACAAGACCGTCAAATAGTACCTGCATGAATTCATTCAGCTGGCAAGGTACTCCCCTGAAGATATTGCGACAGAGGAAAGGAAGATCGACATGTTTTGCGAAGGACTACAAAACTCCTTGCAATACCAGCTATCATCTCATGAGTTTACGGACTTCCATGTCCTGATAAACCGGCTGCTTAAGATGGAGGAGAAGAGGGGAGTGATTGAAGAAGACCGAAAGAGGAAGGCTTTGCCCAACTCTTACCAAGGAAGTGCTAGTCGAGGAAGACCGATGCCTACTTACCGACCAGCCTTCAGACCGCCTCAAAGGCCCCAAAGGCCTGCGCCTACTGCAATAGCACAATGTACCGGATGTAGAGGAAACCACTTCTTGAAGGATTGTCCCCTGATGAATGAAGAATGCTTTCACTGTGGAAGAAAGGGACATCGCAAGAACACTTGTCCGCTACAACACTTGCCATCCAATGTTGCCCGAGCACAAGCTGCAAGACCCCCTGTTCCAACCCAAGGCTTCGCTAGAAATGCTCCACCCTCTAGAGGAGGAAGATTCCAGAATGGCCGAGGGAGAGGAATACCTGCTGCAGGTCGCGGAAGACTCAACTACGCATCTGCCGTTGAAGCAGGAGAAGCATCAGATGTCGTGATCGGTAGGATCTTTATTCACTCTGAACTTTCAGTTGCATTATTTGACCCTGGTGCTACTCATTCATTTGTGTCAAGACCTTTCGTGCTCAGAAATAAGTTGCCAGTATCTGCATTAGAGTTCCCTATTTTAATTCAATCCCCTGGAGCTCGGATGCCTGTCAACTATATCTGTAGAAATATCGCCTTTAGTATTGGCAATTTAGGATTCCCAGCAAACCTGCTAGTTTTGGACCTTCAAGGATTAGATGTTATCCTTGGAATGGCTTGGTTAGCCAAGCATAAAGGTCAGATGGACTGTGAAAAGAAAGCAATAACCCTGATGAATGCTGAAGGAAAACAAGTCACATTCCACGCAGAGAGATCAATGGTGAACAACCGAGTGTGTAGTTTGAACAGCTTAGAAGGAGTTGAGTTTGAAGGAGTTCCAATGGTAAATGAATATCCAGAAGTTTTTCCTGAAGAGCTTCCTGGAATGCCACCAGATCGGGACATTGAATTCTTGATCGAATTAAAACCCGGATCTGCCCCTTATGCAAGAAAGCTTGCACATATGACAAGTGAAGAACAAGAAGAATTAAGAAAGCAAGTGGAAGAATTGGAAAGAAAGGGATTTGTTAGAACAAGTTCCTCACCTTGGGGAGCCCCTGTGCTTTTCGCTAAAAAGAAAGACGACAGTCTACGACTTTGTGTCGACTACCGGAAACTGAATGATATGACGATCAAGAACAAGTTACGCCGACAGCTCACGTGAAGATCATACAAGAGAGATTGAAAATGGCCCAGTCTCGACAGAAAAGTTACGCCGACAGAAGAAGGAGAGAACTATCCTTCGAGATAGGTGATTACGCATATCTCAAAGTAACACCCTACAAAGGAGTCCGACGATTTCAAATAAAAGGAAAGTTAAGTCCGAGATACGTGGGAGCAAACAAGATTTTGGAAAGACGAGGAGAAGTAGCATACAAACTGGAACTACCACCTGAATTAGCAGGAGTCCATGATGTTTTTCACGTATCCCAACTAAGGAAATGCTTGAGAAAACCAACGGAGCAAGTGTCTCCCACAGAAACAGAGGTTCAACCAGATCTGACATATCAGGAATATCCAGTCAAGGTGTTAGAGGTCAGTGAAAGGAGATTAAAGTCAAGGACCATAAAATTCTGTAGAGTCCAATGGAATAACCACACCGAAGAAGAATCGACTTGGGAAAGAGAAGAAGAACTGCGTCAGAATTTTACCTACCAGTTCTCAGACTCATCGGAATCTCAAGGACGAGATTATTCCTAAGGAGGGTAGGTTGTAACATCCCTGTTTTTGGCTATCTTTTCTGCTTGCGAGTCAGCATATCTTCTTTGGAATCCCAGATGTCTCAACCCTATGTTGATCTTAGGTATGCCACTACCTTAACCTAAAAAGTTGGCAGCTAAATTTCATCTCCTAGATCATTTTCACATTTAAGTCCAAAAGTGTTTCAGTTTAGTTCTTTTCAGAATTTTCAAAAAAACCCAAAAAGGCTTAAAGTCCCAGATCATCTCCAAATTCAAATCTGATAAGTGATTATATTTCTTTCATTTTTCTGAACATTTTTCCCTTCTGGAAGAACTCAAGAATCTCAACCGAAACCCTAGTTTCAGCCCCGACAAAAGTTCCAAACCCTAATTACCCTGTTTTCAATTTTTGTCAAAACCACTAGATCTTATCGGATTTTACCATTTTTTCTGCTGGATGAGTCTAAGACATTTTGTAACACTCATCCGCAAAACCAGATTTCAGATAAGCCCTCTAGATCTTCAAATTTGCAAATAGGCCCAAGTTGCCGAACCAAAATCCTCGCAGTTTAGTCCAAACCTTCGCAAATCAGTCCAAAGTTTGCAACCAGGTCCCTGTGCCGTTTTCGACCAGAGCAATTCGACCAGAGCCCCGCCATTTTGCCTCGCCGTTGAACTCATCGCCGGCAAAGTTCCCCGCGCTGCCACCATCGCAGCCACGTAGCCACCACCTGCGCACAATTGTACCACCACCGTGGAGCACCTCACCCGCGCTGTGCCGTGTTCTTCCCCGCGCGCGCGCGTGCCTGCTGTTGTCAGAAGCTTTTCGCCACATGGTTGCCATCCCGGAGATCGCTATCTCGTCCTCCTGACAAAATCCCGATTCCGCGCGATACCCCGTCTCTGGGAGAGCTCCCGCCATGTCCCGATGTGCCTCGCTGACCGCTCCAATGCCAGAAAATATCTCACCGGCGATTGCTGCAACTCCCGAGAGCTCGACCCCGTGGCTATATAAAGCCCCCTTGCCCAGCATCTCTTCACACACCATCCCGCAGTTGCAAGCTTTAGCCTCCACCACCAGAGAGTAACCCAGTTCCTCAGCGCCGCCGCGAAGACCTTCTTCCCCGGTGAGCTACCTCTGAAGCCCACGGCGCCAGCTTCGCCTGCGGCTTCCCCCTCCAAACCAACTTCACCAGTAAGACCCCCTTATCCCCCTGTATGTGCCATAGCCGTTAATTGACCCCCGGCGAAGCTCAACGCCGGCAATCACCGGAAAAGCCGTAATCCCCTTGTTGGGGAATCTCCAGCGGTCCCACGAAGTCCTAAGAAGCACCCAGTGAGATCAGGAGGGTCTCCGGGACCCCGGTGACACCCGGTGAGATCCGTAGGGTCTCCGGGAATCCGGTGAGATCCAGAGGGTCTCCGGGACCCCGGCGACACCCGGTGAGATCCGGAGGGTCTCCGGGAATCCGGTGGGATCCGGAGGGTCTCCGGGATCCCGGTGACACCCGGTGAGATCCGGAGGGTCTCCAGGAATCCGGCACCATCTGGAGGGTCTCCGGGACCCCGATGACACCCGGTGAGATCCGGAGGGTCTCCGGGAATCCGGTGAGATCCAGATGGTCTCCGGGACCCCGGTGACACCCGGTGAGATCCGGAGGGTGTCCGGGAATCCGGTGGAATCCGGAGGGTCTCCGGGACCGATCCGGAGGGTCTCCGGGATCCCGGTGACACCCGGTGAGATCTAGAGGGTCTCCGGGAATCCGGCGCCATCCGGAGGGTCTCCGGGACCCCGATGACACCCGGTGAGATCCGGAGGGTCTCCGGGAATCCGGTGAGATCCAGAGGGTCTCCGGGACCCCGGTGACACCCGGTGAGATCCGGAGGGTCTCCGGGAATCCGGTGGGATCCGGAGGGTCTCCGGGACCCCGGTGACACCCGGTGAGATCCGTAGGGTCTCCGGGCCCGGAGAGCCTCCGGGCTCATCGAGCTGTTGCTGACCGTGGGGCCTCTAGGAAGCCCGTGGCGCCACGTGTCGAGCATCCAGGCCGTCCGTCAGGCCAAAGGACGTCTTCGCCCTTCCATCCAACGGTCGCAGCGAGGGCATTTTCGTCTTTTGCATTTCTTAGGGGCTATATATATCCCTCTTGTACCCTTTTTCAGGGATTCCAATTCATTATATTAACTCAACATTCGGTTCTCTTGGAGACCTCTCCCCGAGAGCTCACCTCCCCAGCGGACTTGCGTCCGGAGAGAGCCAACAGGACTAGAGCCCCCACTGGGACCCGAACCTGTATAAACCTCTGTGTCACTTTCTGTGTTGCCCGGCGGGAGGAGACCAGTAACACGGTCTGCTCGCGCCGCTGTACTTGTGCTGCGCACGTCCGAACCTGCCGGGGTATCCGTAATACCACGATACCCCTGTTCCCCTAATGCCGAGTGATTCAAGCCAAATTGATCCACGTGCCAGTAGAGAATAATGATTAGTGAGCTGGGAGGAGCAAGCCTGCAAACTTGGAATCGTCAATTTTGCCCCGAGCGTCGAAATCCCATGTTCGAGCCTCGGCAGTTCGCCGGAGAACGCCGCCGTGCTTCTCTAGCCATTCTCTGGCAAAATTGAGTACACCAATAGCTTTGTGATGACCCCTAGATGCTTCCTGAGCGTGGAATTGAGTTCAAACGCCCAGGAACGAAAACGCCCAAATCGGTGCCTTCGTCTTCGGCCCCGATCGCCAGAGTTCATTTTCCGACCAAACAAGCCGATGAAACCTTGTCATCTAGCTAGGCCTCAAACCCCTGAGCAATTTACTCCACTGGCTGGAACCCTGAATCGGCCTAGATCAAAAGTTATGATCATGCCAAGATTACTGTCCAGTAGTTCAGGCCACCGTGTTTGCTCACCAGATTTGGCCACCTTCCGGCCACTTTCTGCCCTTGAGCCTGTTGAGAGTTTTGTAGCTGTTATTAAGGCCTAAACCCTAGACAAAGTTGTGCACCAATTGGAGTCCTGAGTCAAAAGTTATGCAATGCCCTAGTTTCTGGCCATGTTTAGCACTATGGTAGTGCATGTCCACCAGTGGCATTGGATGATTTAGACTTGTTACATTTGAGCAATTGAAATGCCACTTTGTCCACTAAGCCTTTTGAACCATGTTCTACAATATTCCCTATTGCCACATCTCCAGAAAACAAACCTAGAACCAATTTAGGGCTATGTCAAGCCACGAGCCGAGTGTCAGCCCTTCGACATTCAAGTCCTTTTGAGCCCATCTCTTCGATCAATGCCAAGTGACCTTGTCCAAACCCTTATCCCTGCATGCAAGATGTACTTAAGTATTATTTTCTAGTGCTTGTATGCTTATATAGTGTGTATGTGTTGTTTGTATCCGCCATGGAACTAGACGTTGAAGGAACAGAAGAGATCTTCGAGGATTCATCTGAGCCGCTAGACCCATCACTGCAAGGCAAGTCTCAAACCCTTGATCATGTCTAACCTAATATTTTGAAATGAAGTATGTTAACTGTTTTCAAGTATGTGCATGCCTTAGATTCAAATAAGAGTTATGTTTTAATGAAATGATTATATATGACCTAAATAACTATAAAGCCCCTTTTGATATCGAATATCCATGCACCCTTGTCACCCTAGAATATCATGCTTAGGCTATGCTATGCCCAAGATTATATGATAAATGTTGAATGGTCACATATGAGAAAAGTATATTCAAAACCCTTTCTTGTGAAAGAAAATGTGATTGGAATCGATAGTGAGCATGGTTTGATTGGATGGTGCTGTGTGCGCACTGGGAATGTGAAAGACTCCTCAGTAGAGATTCATAAGGACTAGAACCTTGTGTTGTGCTTCTATGCGGCATGAAAAACGTACCAACCACTTGCCCGGTTATGGGACGGGCGCAACTTAGTAGCTTTCTTTAGTATTAGCTTTTCCCTGCAATGGTTGTCGATCCAGTGTCTTGCGAGAACTGGTGGGCCACAGAAGGCCATGAGTGATGTGAGTTCAGAAAAATCATGAGAGGAAAAGGTGGAAAGAAGGAAGACGCCCTGTGCCAGATTAAGTCGTGCACGACTGTAATCAAGAGAGGCTATGTGTCTTGCGAGAACATAGACCCAGGCTAGGAAGTAAGGCAGTGGGGAGGACCCACAACGGTACTTGAGACTTGACTGTCTATTTACCGGGCAGGGAATAGTTAATGCTAGGACTGTAAACTGTTGTGTCATCTCGGCCTTGTCACATGCGTAAGAGTCGCATGGAGAGGTACCAACCTGAAAGCCGAATGATCGGTGGATTAAGGTGGTACACGTTTGCAAAGTTTAAAAAAGTATCGGATACTCTGAGCCCCCAGGTTATGGAGTCTGCGTGCTGTGGATTCGATTCACGTCGATGCAGCACAAGTAGCTTGTGGGAAGTTTTTCACAAAATTTGAATAAAGTGGTGACACATGGAAGACCGCCACACACAACATTTTCTAAGAATTTAGCTTAGGGTTTTAAAAGCACCGCTATCGAAAGTAAAGATCTTTTCTTCAAAACCAAGTGCGAGAATCTATTCTATATACATATATAAAGCCAAAGAGCTATTCTTTGAGAAATTCCCCCTCATCTAAGTATACTTGCATTCTTATTTGGGACTTGTTGAGCACCATGTGGACAATGTGCTCATCCTTGCTTTTACAAACAAATTTAGAAGAAGGATTCATCGACCCTGAATCTTACGGTCTTGAACCCAATGTGGAAGAAGAAGAAGAAACTGAAGACCCAGCTTGCTAAAGGGTTATGTACCAAGGTGGAGTCAGATGTGGAAAAGGCCCGTACAACACCGCTGCTGCTGAAAAAGAAGACAGATGAAGTTCTTTTGCTTACTATCGTTGTTTTATTTTGTGCCGACCTTTGTGTCGAAAACTCCTTAATTTGTATCAACATTTAAATGCGTCATTGTGGTGCTAAGTTATTGTGATGTTGGTCCTCGTGATCAGCACACTCGCATTTTTATATAATGCATCTTGTTGTTGTGAGCTGCAATGTACCTTTTCTGAGTGCAACCCACCTGGGCGGTTGCCACCGGATTCCTCAAATGAGGGTCCCACACCCCGTTCCTTGGGGGAGAGATCTCTTGAGCCCCGGCTGGAGATAGTAGCTCGGTGACGCCGCACCCAAAGAGGGAGACTCCGTAGACCCCCCGTCGCCTACTCCCAGTGGCGGACGATGGCGCGACCGCTCCAGGCCTGGGGGAGGAGATTCTCCTGGGCCCTAGAGGGGGTAGTGACTTCCTCCCCTAGAAGTCAAGGCTAGGAGCGGGCTGTAACATCCCAATTTTTGCTACCTCTTAGCATGCCAGTCAGTGTATCTTCATTGGATTCTCGAATGTCTCAATCCCATTTTTGATCTCTTATCTCATAATCATGATCCTAGGTATGCCACTACCTTAATTTAAAAAGTTGGCAGCTTAACTCCACCTTTCATACCATTTTCTCATTTTAGTCCAAAAGTATTTCAGATTAATCCTTTTGTGATTTTACCTGAGGCCTGAAAGGGCTAAAAGCCACAAATCAGCCCCAAACCTTGATCTGATTTGGGGAATATCTCCCAACTGCTATTCTGAACAAGTTTCCCTTCTGTGAGAATTCCAAAATCTCATCCGAATCTTCGGTTTTTAGCCTCGCACAAATCCAAGCCCTAAATAACCTAAATTGCCCTCTTTCCGTTTTATCCAAAATCTATTCAAACGTTCTGTATTTTATGTTTTTTCCTGGACACATGTTGGTGGAATAAAGTTATGCAGATCTGTGAAATCAGTTCTGACTTAAACCCTCCAAATCTCAGAATTTACAATCAGGTTCAATTCCAAAACAAATTCTTGCATTTCAGTCCAGCCTGCTGTTTCGACCAAGCCCTGTGCCTTTCGACAAGGCCGTTCGACCACGACCAGGCCAGAACCCGTTTTGGCCACGACCAGTGTCATTTCGCCGAGATTCACCGTCGCCGGTGAAGCCCCACCGTCGCCAGCTCTGCTGTAGACTCGCCACCACGCGTGTGCACCTGGTTGGCCACCGTGGAGCTGCTGTAGCAGCACCAACATGCCAATTTTTCTTTCGTGCGCGTGGCTTCGCCACCGCCTGCTACTGCTGCTGTGACAAAAGAACTTTTTCGCCACGTCGCAGCCATGCCGGAGCCATAGTCGCTACGTCACTGCCATCGCCAGTGCACGCTTGCCCATTCTCGAGGCCGCCATGTGCGGCGCGTCTTCACCGTTGTCACCACCTCGCTCTCAAGGCAATCCAGCTGATGCGTTGTCCCAACGTCGTCTCGATCCCGCCACCGTCGCCAGTCACGCCGTATCCTACTCGATTCGCTTCAAGTCTCGAAGCCCCCAGCCACTGCCTATATAAACCCTCCCCCTTGCCCAGAGCTTCTTCACACCACTCCAGCAACCACTAAGTCCCAGCTTCTTCACCTCCTTCTTCGCCTTCGGCAAGCCAACAGAGAGGAGCCCGGTGCCAGCCTATTCTGCTGCACCAGACCTCAAACTGATCACACCTGTGAGTCCCTCTCATCTACCTCTCTGTGCTATAGCGTTTAATTGCATCCCGGCGGACCATGTCACTGATGATCGCCGGATTTCCCTTTTGCCTTGTTTCGGCAATGCCGCCCGTTTTAGCCCGAATTGATCCTTCTCATAGTGGAGTATCTTGACCAGTAGAGAACCTCCAGCAAGCCTGTGATCTTAGTTTTCAAATTGAAGCTCGCTGTGTAGCTTTCCCCTTTTTCGCGCGCTACCGGCTACCGGCACACGTTGCCAGGCACACTTTACCACTCTGTTGCTCTCACTGTGAGAAATTAACCCCTGAAGCCTTGTAGCAGAAACGCCCAATTCGAGTGTCGTCTTCTCTGGCACCGTTCACAGGAGATCTGTTCTCGACCGTTCTAGCTAATGCCATCTTGTCCTATATGCTCGCCTCGATCTCCTGAGCATTATCTTCTACTAGCTCAACCTCTGGATCTGCACAGATTGCAAGTTATAGCCTTGCCAAGTTTGGTCCAGAACCTGTATATGTGCCGTGTCGTCACCAAAGTTCATCACCGCCGTGCATCGCCGTCCGACCACCTCAATCCTTGAAACCACCACCACCGTGTTCCTGTTTCTCTTGCCTACCTCCAAGACATAGTTGGTGAAGCATTTGAAGTCCCGAACCAAATCTACTACTTTGCCCTAGCTTTTGACAATGTCAGCTTAGTGCCAGTGCATGTCAGCCAATGGCATTAGCCTTGTTTATAACCTTACGGTTGATCAAATGAAATGCCACTTTGTCTACTAGACCCCTGGAGCCATGTTCTACAACTTACTCTACTGCCACATCTTCAGAAAACTCACCCTCAGCCGACCTAAGGTCATGTCTATCCGTGAACCAAAAGTTGACCCTTCGACGTTCGACCCCTTTTGAACCTATCTCTTCTAGCAGCGCTCAAGTATCTTTGTCCAGATCATTTCCCTGCATGCATGTTATATTTTACTTATTATTTCCTATAGAAACTATTTTATGTATGCTTCGGTAATGCGATGTGTTGAATTGTCTCATTGTTTGTGTGCGAGAATAGAGCAAGAAGCAGAAGAGTCAACAAAAGACTTCGGTGAACCCTTAAGAGTCGTCAGACCCCACACTACAATGCAAGTCTCTACCCTTGATCATGTCTCCCCCAGTATTTTGACAAAACTAGACTAATTTCTGTTTTAAAGTATATGCATGCTCTATATTCAAATAAAGTGCTATATTGAAAGAATAAGAGTAGATATGACCTAATTCCTTGTTAAGCCCCTCATGTTTGTATATATATGATGCACCATTGTCACCCTAGGATATCATGCTTAGGCTATGCTTATGCTCAAGATTATGTGTTAAGTGCTAAATGGTCACATGTGAGAAAAGTATGTTCAAAACCCTTTTGTGAAAGAAAATGTGATTGGAATCGATACTGAGGATGGTTTGATTGGTTGGTACTGTGTGCACATTGGGAATGTGAAAGACTCCTCACTAAAGATTCATAAGGACAAGAACGTTGTGTTGTACTTCTATGCGGCATGAAAAACGTACTAACCAGTTGCCCATTATGGGATGGGCACAACATTGTAGCTCTCTCAGTATTAGCTTTTCCCGGCAATGGTTGTCGATCTGATTTCTCGAGACGAAACTGGTGGGCCACAGAGGGCCATGAGCGGTGTGAGCTAATGAGTGAATCAGGCGTATTGAAGGAAGACGCCCTACGCCAGTATTCCGAGTCGTGCGCGGCTGAATCCATAGGCTATATGTCTTGCGGGACCATAGGCCAAGGCTAGGAAGAATTGGTTGTGGGGAGTACCCGCAACGGTAATATGGACTGGAATGTCTAATTACCGGGCAAGGAATTGTTAATGCTAGGATTGTAAACTGTTGTGTGATCTCGGCCTTGTCACATGCGTGAAAGTCGCATGGAGAGGTACCGACTTGAAAACTGGGTGATCGGTGGATTAAAGTGGTACACCTTTACAAATTTACAAAAAGTATCAGATACTCTGAGCTCCCAGGTCATGGAGTCTGTGTGCGGTGGATTCTATTCACGTCGATGCAGCACAAGTAGCTTTTGAGAAAGCTTTTCATAATATTGATTAAAGTGGTAACTCATGGATGACCGCCACAGATAACATCTTCTGAAAATCTAGTTCAGGATTTTAAAAGCCTCGCTTTTTGAAAGCAAAATCTTTTCCTCAAAACTATGGAAAAACTATTCTATCCTTATCTATGATCCAAAGAGCCCATCTTTTGGAAATTCCCCCTCATCTATGTACCTGCATTCTTATTGGAGACTTGTTGAGCACTATGTGAGCAGTGTGCTCACCCTTGCTTTTGCAAACAAATTTAGAGGAAGGATTCATTGATCCCGAGTCCTACGGTCTTAAACCCAATATGGAGGAAGAAGAAACTACCCCCGAGGATCCATCTTACTAGAGGGTCACTTACCAAGTTGTGTCCGATGTGGAGGAAGCCCACACAATACCGCTGTAGTTGAAGATGAAGATCGTTGAAGCCCTTTTGCTTGTTGTTGTTGTTTCATTTTGTGCCGACCTTCGTGTCGAAGAAAACTCCGTGATTTTGTATCAACACTAAATTGCGTCATTTTGGCACTATGTTATTGTAACGTTGGTCCTTGTGATCAGCACTTCTTTTATTTACTTGCATTGTTATGTAATGCATCTTGTTGTTGTGAGCTTGCAATGTACCATTCTGAGTGCAACCCACCTGGACGGTTGCCACTGGATTCCTCAAATGAGGGTCCCACAGAAATTGGTGTAAGAGCAAAGGCTCGATTGTAGCACGTGACCCTTAGATAGACCTTGGTGTCCTTGGAAGCTGAAAGATCACTAGTTCTTCGACTAAATTTGTTTGCAAGAACCTATTTTGTTTAAGAAAAATGTGTTGTTTTGTCAATTATTTGAAAAAGGTTTTAGACTTTTGTCGACGATTCGGACTCGGAGTCCTCAGTCGAACTTATGTAGAATTTGTATTAGTGAGACCTTTCAAGATGACCCTCCGGGAAGGTATGTAGAAGAATGGAGAACAGGAGCACAGAGAGATTTATACAGGTTCGGGCCCTCTATGGTGAGAGTAATAGCCCTACGTCCTGTTGGGATTTCACTATAGGTGATAAAAGTTTACAAGATGGCAGGAAAACTGCTCCATAGGCGAAGAGTTTTTCCTATGCTGATGTATGGAATGAAGCCTGAGAGGCTTGTAAAGAACTATCTAATCTAGGCCGTAGACTTGGCTATTTGATTAGTTGAGATGTGTTGTATCTCGCTTTTTTCTTTCTATCGATCTCCCCTCCCCCTGTTTGATGCACCTTGCCACCCTCTTATACTGGTCGAAAGGGTGCCATGTCGTAACTGCATCAGACAGTTGTTTGGATGGTTGGATGCGGTTTAGTGAACCGCTCTTAACTTCCACGTAGGTTAAGCACGTGTTATTCGTGGATAACTGCACGTATTAACCTCCTGGCGGTTGGTCTTCTACGTGGACGAATCTTCGGGATACTTGGAATATTCCCGCTGTAGGGATAGCCGGACATATGAACTCCAAGTATCCTGGTCGAGAATATTCTGACCGCGGGATGTTGTCTGACCGCGCAACATCTCCGATATTCTGTTCGCGTATAGCATACGAACTTCTGACCGCACGAAACCTACGACCTGTCGCACAAAGCCTGCGATCTGATCGCGCAAAGTCTGCAACCTGATCGCGTAAAGCCTGCGATCTCGGGCTGATGCTTCTCAGAATGACTTGAGTTCCCATCGCCGGGCACGTGTCTGGCTCGAATCTGTCTTGAACCAACAGTGCATTTATTTGAACTGACCCGGGTGTCAATCTTCGTCAGCTAGCCCCCAAATTCGAAGAAAACGAAGGGACGTGTTTATTTCGAATTTAAAGTCATGCATAGGATTTTTAACCCGACTTCTCAAATCCCCCAGTTAGTGGCGCACTAAGTGGGTCGGTTGGTTCCCCGAGACGAGCTCTGGGTATTACGTGACAGGTAATGATGGCGTTGTTTAAATGTTTTTTAACCCGAGGTAAAATTGTAAATGCTTTTAAAAACCCGAGGCGATTTAGAATGTGAACCGTCACCTTGGCGGCTATAAATACTGGGTCTTTTGTTTTCCAAAGCCCCACAATCCCTTTCCACGGCTAAGTCATTTCTACATTCATTCTTTATACACCTCCTGATGGCAGATAAGAACATCATCGAGATTGAGAGTGATGAAGAGGAAGTTCTTAAGCAGGAACCTCAAGTGCCTGAAGATCCATCTCCTTCAAAGAAGAAACCCAAGGTTGACGAAGGATCTTCCAGCAGAGCAAAGGTAGAAGATGAGCCATCATCTTTTCTTCCTTCAACTTTCTTCTCTAGCACTCCTTGCTTTTGTTTGCGTGATCAATTTTCTAGCCAGCAAGCGGTGACTATTCGGCCAGAAAATCCTCAACTTGAGTTGGGGTGGCAATCTTCTGGTGCGAAGGTTGCACTTCCTCCATCTGGTGATCGTCCGGTTTTATCGAATGATCAACTTCCCAGGATGGCTACATCAACGTGTCATGAACATGGACAGGTAACGATCCTCATCTCCTTTTGCTGATAGTTTATGGTTAACACAACTAACTTTTGCAAATGTAGGAGATTGGAGGCCGCAGTGATCAGCCTTCTGCTACTCCACCTCTTCTCCTCAGACGGACTCTTCTAGAGGAGAAGAATGCCCTGGAAAAGAAGACCGAAGAGATGTCTTCGGCGATTCTGCATCTGGCAGATTGTTTTGAACGATCCCGTGAAGAGGCGCACTAGTTCCGTCGAGAGAGGGACCACGCTCAGCAACAGCGAGAACACTCTGATTTAATTAGGACAGTAGTGTACCTCTTGTTAGGGATGATGTAGATAGGCTTGGGTTAGTTGCAAGTTCTCTAGGGGTTATCAGTGTAGATCCTACTGACAACAACATGTCCCTAGGAGAACTTTGTAAACTTCTTTCGGATCAGGTCGACGCTCTGGTCGCCGGTATCCCTTTTGTATGTAAATAATGCAAGAAATAAAATTTTCTTTCTTCATATAAATATTCTTTACATCTTCTGTGTGAATATATGGCCATGAGCAATGCCTTCGCGACCATTCATACACAGGGAAATTTCAGTTCTGTGATCAGAATCACACTTTTATAAAGTACCGCGACCAGCTCTGATACCGCGATCAGACTTAAAGCCGCAGTTAGAACTAAAACATACTGCGACCAGAATTGAGGCTCGATCAGACCGTCACTTCGATTAGAATCGGAGCTTAATCAAAAGCATGGTCTCGATCATACCGCAACCCGGTCAAAATATATCCATACGTCCAAAAATTGAGTCGTATGATTTTTTCATGAAAATGTCCAAAACTTATAAAGGAAAAACGTCCTCTGAAAAGCACTGAAAACCTTTCTGTCCTTTTACACTTTCAGTTTCTGAAACAAAGAAGTCTTTTTGTTTCAGATCCGATGCCCGAACACTTTAACGGGTCCGCCTGAGACAGTATCCATTATGGGAAATGAATGAAAAAAATATTCGATGGAACATTTGAATAGAACGTTACTCACATTAATGCGTCTCCTCGGGTCTATAAAAGGAGCAGATGTCTTCCTGAACAAGCCACTCAGCCAAAAACCCTCAACATCTCCGCTGCACAAAACCCTCATTCCTCTTAGCCTTTGTCTTCCCCAAAAGTCACCAACTTTTCCTTCAACTCTCCACCGAACAATGGCGTCCTGGAGCCGATGCATCCACCATTCCGAGGAGAGTTTGATGTTGTTGGAGAAGGAGGAGATCCTTCCTCCGCGGCTGCTAATCAACTAGCGGCCTGCAGAGAAGGATCAAGAAACCCCGACCGTCCGAGAGGGCGAGTTGGTGGTTTTCGAGGAATACTTGCGCTGCGGGTTCCGATTCCCTGAGAGTCGGTTCCTGAAAGACATCCTCGAGGACTATGGGTTGGAGTTAATCAATCTCCACCCCAACGCAGTGTTGATATTGGCAGTATTTCAACACCTATGTGAGGCGTTTGTCGGAGTGTATCCTAGCGTGGATCTCTTCCGGCGATTTTACTTCTCGGCGTGATCAAAGAGCGCCAACGCCGCCGGATGCATTTACTTCCGGCTAAGGGATAAGAAGGAGTATCCCTTTCCACCCCTGCGAGATTCAGTGCACGGGTGGCAAGCGAGTTGGACACTCTCCCGGCGATGAACGTGGAGTTCATGAAGCACGCCGAGGTGATTCTTCACTTAGTCGAAGAAGGGCTGACGGCATGCGACGTTGTCCCAGACTTTGTGAAGAACTGGGTGAGCCCCCTGCGTGAAAGGGCTCATCCGGCTTGGGAGATCAAGTCCATGGCAGACGGTACCCTGGACAATAACGAAGGTATTCGTCTCTGCCACCGAAATCTTCTTATATCATTTTTGGAATGCACCAATTTTAACTTGTATTTGGGAACAGTTATGCCCTCAGCTGAGATCGAGAGGCGGACTAACTACCTCCTTAGGGCGTACAACGCCGAGGTAGAGGGTCCCAAGGGATCACCTCGCCCCCAAAGCTTAATCCACGCCGGCGACGACCTCAAACAGGAGCGCCGAAAGGTACATTTTTCATTTGGTCTCTGCTTTGCAGGTCTTATGTCTGCCGAACACTAATCCCATTGGAATTAGAACAGCTTTTAGGGAGGTTTGCTGAGGCGACGTTTCCCAGCGAGAACGTCGGTTCCCTAGGGAAGCCAACGACGAAGTACGTGAAGAAGGTTTCCTCAAGACCCACGATGAGGAATCCCGCCCCCAAGAAAGCCAGGCTAAATCTTGGGGAAGGGTCTTCACAAAGCACTCCTCCTACTGCCCGAAAAACTGCCGTAAGATACCACATTCCTCCAAACTTTCCAGGTGTGAACTGGAATTACTTCTTCGTCGTACAGGGAGAGGGGAGCGAGGAGGAAGATGATGACGTCCCCCTGATTCGCCGGAGGAGGAAAATTATGGTCTCTCCATCCGGTGACGCTCCAACCCATTCCGCAGAGACAATTGCTACCGCAGAGGCAGTGCTAGCAGACCCCGCGTCCAGCGAAAGCCCTATGGTCGCGGATGATCCCCGGCTCCTGAAGTCCCCGAGGCTTCAGGGCTAGTCGCCTCTACTTCCCTGGTCGAAGGGACGACCGCGGTAAGGTTTTCTCACAGTCTTGTTTTCCTCACTTCCCCCTGTGCATTTGATGAGCTAATGCTTATGCAGGGAGAAGAGCTTCCCCCTGTAACTCCTGCGAGTCCCAGGGAGGAAAATCCTCCGCCTCCGCAGACTGGAGTGGAGGTGGTTGCACAAGATCCTGTGGCTGTTGCCCACGACGTGCCGGCCCCACAAGTCCAGGAGCCATCGAGGCCTTCGGATGCGACCCCACCAATGGGACCAATTGCTCAGGTAAAGATTCTTCTGATTCGTCTTCATCTTCCCCTAGAAATGTGCTAACCGAAGAACATACCCAGGGGGAGATGCCTTGTTCTCCAAGAGGAGGATCAGGACGGACGGCAATTGTCCCCATTCTCGAGGGGAGCCTCCCTTGAAATCTCAAAAGCTAATGGGATTTCAAATAAGGTAAGAATCTTTATCCTGATTGTATTTAAATGATGGTCATGAACTGTGATTGTTCGATTCTTCTTTCCTTTGTCAGGCGAAAAGAAACAACATCCAGCCCTTCAACCAGTTCGGGGAGGGTTGAAGTCGCTGCTAGTGCCGGAGCCTCCAGTGAGGAGCGCTGCGTCCCCTCGGTCCAGGAAGTCGTCCGGGCCGTGGGAGGAGAAACAGGCGCGGGGTCCCAGTCGCAACTAGCGGCGACTGGGAGCAGTGCCCAGCAGGCACTCCCATCCACTGCCCCTGCTGTAGGCGCCTTCGGACCTTCAACGAGTATTCCCGTTAGTCCGGAAGATGCCTCAATACAGGAGTTTATGAAGGTATAATGAACCCCTCTCTGGGTGCCTGAATTGTACATAGAACACCCTTAACTCCCTTTTTTGCATCGCATGAACTATCCCGGATGATGGCCCAATCGCGTGCTACGGTGGCAGGCATAGAGGCCATACAAAGGGAACGAGACAACTTGCGCAAGTAAGGATCATTACTCTTCAATTTGTAAAGGTACAAATTGGTTATGACCATTCCTTCTGTTTTACTACAGAAAGGTGGCATTGCAGGACAAAGAAGCGGCCACAATGAAGCTCCATTCGATCTCAGTGGTTAGGAACCAAGAGATCGAAAATAACAGACTACGGTCACAACTTGCTGGTAAGTCGACTCCTGATTTAGGAAGACTTATCTTCGCAATATGCAAGTAACTTTTTCCCTTGTTGCAGCTCAAGCGGGTCAAATAAAGCAGCTCAGTGTGGATAATAAACTCCTCCGGGACTCTATTCAATCTTCCGAAACGGCAATCGGAAAACTGAGCCGTTCAGTCTTCGAAAAACTGAAGGCAGTGGCTCATCTTCTGAAAGCTGATGTGGTCGAAACCACATGAGACCACCTCAGCCAAAATGACTGGTCTGCGCTAGTTATGGCCCAAGCGGAGTCACTTCTCGAGTATCTCCCTGAGGATACACAGCGACGAGAAGAGGTGATCAGAACCAGAGTTCGATCAGCCGCTTCTGCCATCCTCAGCCGGGTTCGTCTTCACCATGGCCCAGATACAGATCTGAATCCATTGGTGGGACCGGTTGAGGTCGAGAGTGAAGAACAACTTGAAGCCGTCATCCAGGAGGTTAGTCCCCTTGTAGATAAGCTCCTGACTGAGCTTGGGATCGAATGATCCCAATACCTGTATATAAATAGTTGTATACAATGCAACATATATGGAAATTCATTTTTGAAAATGAATATATATTCCGATTTGCCTATATATATTCTTGTTTTTGTGTTCATTTCATATTGTAAACATATCCCCCTAGCCTCCACCTGTGATTGTTAATACTTAAGACTTAGTATTACAAACGCAGGAGAGAAGTGAATATAACGACCAGGGATGTGTGATCGAACCACAAATTATGATCAAAATAACGCCTAGCCTTGTTTGCAAACCAGCAGCCACTCAGATAACCAAGGACTTGCCAGAAAGCCCCGTGTGCGTTGAGAAACGGCTTATTCTGGAGTGACTTGTCTGGAAGCGGTTATGAGATCAGCCAGCGAATCCGACTAGAATGTTATAATGATCTAACCGCGGGCGACCAGAGGGAGTTATCTGGTTCTCCCAGTGTGACCGGGAGGACCACTTGTCCCAATGGCATCATGGAGGGGCCTGAGATTATCCCATAAAACGGATGGATTATGGGCTTGATCTTCGAACGAGGAATTTGCATCTCGTCGAGCGCCTTGACCAACAAAATGTCAAGGGAACTCCCTCCATCGATCAGGACCCTTTCAACTCTCACGTTACTGATGATCGGGGTAATGACCAGAGGGAGCCTCAATGGTCGCGTTAGCCCCACCGGACAATCAGTGCGATCAAATGTTAAAGGTGTATCCGACCAACGGGGGTATTGAGGTTCACCAAGGGATGTCTCCGTTTGGTTAACCTCTCCGTAAAAGGCCTTAAACTGCCTTCTGGAAACGAAAGAAGAAGAACCTCCAAAAATAACATTAATATGATTTTGAGGTACCTGGTAGGACATTTTCTCGTCTCCGTCGACGTCTTTGAGTCCGCACGCCTGTTCTTTAGGCGGTAAGGTTGGCATTGGCCCGACTCCCTGGTAGAAATCATCCAATTGCTTCAACCAGCTCCTACAGTTCTTGAGGTCGTGGCCTGCGGAGTTGTGGAGTGGTATTCCTCACCCCAACAAATCTCTTGACAAATCCCTGATAACGGAGCCATCAGATATGTTCGGGATGGTATTCCTCACCCCAACAAATCTCGGTACAAACTGCCGAAGAGTCTCGGTTGAAGTTTGTCGTAGCCGATGAAGGTCGTCCTCTCTACCCGGCTTTTGGTAACAGTTTTGGAAATTACTGAGGATGGCGTCGCACAGCATTTCCCAATTATAGATGGAACCTTCGGGCTAGTTAAACAGCCAGGTTCTAGACGATCCTTCAAGGACTGTGGGCAGGTAATTGGCCATGACCCGATCATCGCCTCCCGCCGCTTGGATGGCAGTGATATTGATGTGACCATGCACATCATAGATAGGACCAACACTACATCAACATGGTGGTCATCAAGAGTTTCATTCAATTCTTCGTCAGCATGGTCGTCGCCGAGTGCTACCTCGATCATTTCGCCAACATGGATTAGTGTAACTTCTTCCATGACATCTACGACAAGTTGGCAACACTTCACGGCATCCTCGACATCATCTACATCAACTATGGTGTCATCATCAACTATATGGCATCATCGACCCGCACCATGGCCAGGTCGCATGCACAGCTGGCAAGCTCATCATGCTGATATTGCGCTATCGCCGCCAGCAGTTCGGCCTCCACCATGGCCACCTCCCCAAGCTCAAGACGTATTCAAGAAAGGCGCATCTCCACCACTTCGACGCCCTCTGGTCCCACAAGCCACGTCGTTGCAAGGCCGGCCCAAGAGAGAGCCCAATTTGTCCACGTGTCGGGTTCGGCCATCTCCACGCAGTCAACTTAAAACGGATGCCCAGGGTGCATACGGACTCTGTTTTGGACGTTCTTGGTATGCACAGAGAAGCCTTCGACGAGATCTTTCCAACGGATCCAGTCGCATGTCAAAATTCCTTACGGATCAACGGGAATTGTCAAAACAATATGGTGACCAGAATCTGCTGGGCGCTGCGACGCTCCACTTTGGGCCCATGGCCCGTGTAACCCTAGGGTTTAATGCCCCAAACCCTAGCCGTCACTATATATTCAGTAGCCGTCATCGTTTAGACTGGGGTTTTGCTTAGATTATTCTGTCTTCGAACAATTTCGCCGCTTGATCGGTTTGTGAGACCCCAACTTGTGAGATTAATCATTCGTATTTGCAATTCAGTTTGCTTTCTTCTGTGTTCTTGCTTGTGTTCTCGATTCGCAGCAGGGATAAGCCTTCTTGGCGAGGTCAATCACGCTCACGCGAGATTGATAACCAACGGAGTAGTGGTGTTACGATTGCGGGGTTCAGATCGTGCCTGATTTGCAGCCGGATCGTTCTACGTCGAAGCTCCACCAATCGATCTGTCGCGTTCCTTTCGGAAGATCGGGCACCCAGTGTCACAACAAGTGGTATCAGAGCCTCGGTTGCCCATCAGGTATACTTGTATCCCCTTTGTTCATTATTCATCTTTCACCTAGAGTCCAGAAAATTGCCTCACAAAAATATTTGAGTTCGCCGTCATATCCATCGTCCAAGCCACTTTGTGCCCTTCGCGATTTCGTTTTCAGTTTCGCGTTGTTGAATTTGTATCCATCGTCATCGTCTTGTTGCTGGTTTAGAGTAAGTTCTTGATCTAGTTTGAGTCTTGCATCTTGACGTCGAGTCTAACGCCATCACGTCGTCGTCGCCGCCGCGTCCAAATCTGGTGTCAATCTGTCAAGTTCGGTATTTTGCTTTTATCTCCTTCTTATGGACTCCAAATTGGGCAAATTCAGAGTCTAAATTGTAGGTCAGAAAATTTTCTACAACTCTGTCCATTGTGAGAAGTTCTAGAAACGCCGTTTTCAAGTCCAAAATCGCATTGGAAGTGAATCTGTTTGATTTCGGATTTCCTACACACACTGTATTGCGTTGCCCATATCTCCTAGATCCGTTATCGACAATTGGTGTACCATATATGCAAATTGATCAGAACGAAACGATCTACAACTTTACTGTTATACTTTTTAGCGTTTGAGGCCTCAAAAAAATCCGAAAACAGCATAGGAAATTTCTGCATAGTAGATCTGTTTTTTCCAGCGAGAGAAAATTGAGTGTTTGTGTATATATCTTGTAATCTCTCATATGCGGCACATTGATATTTAAAAAAAAGGTGAAAAAGGCAAGTGCATAAAAAAGAAGCCGCACAAAGATAAAAAAAAGAAAAAAAAGAAAAAAACCAAGAAATAAAAAGAAATAAAAAAAAAATCAGAAGTGCTTGCATCCTTTGTATCGACAGTGTTACATCATTCGTTTTGCTTGCTTGAGGTAGGTCTGAGAACGAGTTTAGGCCAGCAAGTTTGACAAGTACTTTGGATATTTATTCAGCCTTGCTATTCTAATTTCGACGATTGCATATTCCTTGCTACTAAATATTGCATATCCAAGCTCCACATACTTCTTATCAGGTACGGATTGGGTCTTGCAATCGCTTCACATACTGTTGGTATACCTCTGAGTTGTGCTACCTGCCGCCTTGGTAAGAACCTAGTAAGAACTTGGTAAGACGTAGGAGAGTGTGTGATCCCACTTCCCCATAACCTAGTAGTTGCTAGGGATAATATTTTCTGTTATCTTTTGTTGTCTTGCTCACAATGACAGAAAGTTCCAACGGGAAGGACAGGGTTTCTACTGACGACTGTGTGCTGCACAGCGAGCTTAGGGACTTGTTGGGCGGTTTGGAGGAGAGGCTGGCCAAGATGCTCAGTGAATATGGCACGACTTAACAGCATCAACTTGAGGGCCTCGACAGACGCGTGTCCACCCTTGCTGGGCGAATTGAAGCTTTGGAGCCACAACAGCCACCCCTCCATGACGATGACCAAGACGTTGAATATGGCGACAATGGAGAGGTGAACCAACGGACGACACAAGAGGCACGACTATGTCAACGGCTTCGCCGCAATCAGCACGGTATGGGAGGTAATCACAACCACCATCATGGTCGTGCCGATGATGATCCTTTTGCTAAGGTGAAATTTTCCATCCCTACTTTTCATGGTGCCTATGATGCTGAGGTTTACTTAGATTGGGAGATGACTGTTGAGCAAAAGCTTAATTCTCACTTAGTTCCTGAGCAACATCGAGTTAGGCAAGCCACTAGTGAATTTAAAGACTTTGCTATCATCTAGTGGAATGAACTTGCTACCCTCCGCTTACAACCTGACACATGGGCTAGGTTAAAAGACGCTATGCGTGAACGTTTTGTTCCTCCTTCCTACCAACGTGATTTGCACAAGAAATTAGAATGCTTGAATCAAGGTAGAAAATCTGTAGAGGAGTACTATCAAGAGTTACACATATGCATGTCTCGTTGTCATTTAGAAGAAACTGATGGAGAAAAAGAGATTAGATTTTTACGTGGACTTAATGAGAAAATATACAATATTGTTATTGATAAAGAATATGTTTCTCTGTTGCAAACATTTGCTCTTGCTTGTGTAGCTGAAACTAAAACAAAACGTAAGAAAGCTGTATGGAAAATCAATACATCTGTTTGCAAGAATGGTGTGTATCCTTGCACGACTAATGTTCTGCAGGCAAGTGCAAATGATCAAATTGAGAATGAGGAGAATGAAGAGATGCTTGTTGCAGCACCCTTGCTTCCATCACCTACAACTGAAGATGTACCTACATCAGCTGAGAAGGAAAACAAAGGTAATGAAAAAGGTACCACACTCATTCAACATGAGAACGATATTGATGTGCTGAAACTTTCCACGAATCATGCTTTGTTAGAGCAACAAATTGTGGAACCAGTTGCTGATTTACCTTTGTCACAAGAAGATTTGCTCGATGTTTCTTGGGATAAAGAAGAGTTGTGTGATAATGCTTCACTGATATTCATGCCACAACTAGTGAATGAATATGTTACTATTACTTTGGAACATAATAACACTTGTGCTCAAAATAAACAAGTTGTTCACGTTGCAAACGAAAATGATGAGCTGAAATTGTTGTCTTCTTTAAATATTCTGGGTTATATTGAATTTGATGTTCTATGTGATCTAGACAATTTAGAGGAGAGACTTACTGATCCATATAATTTGCCTTGCTTATCAAGAAACATTTTTCATATTATAGGCAAATATAATGATAATGGAAAGTACATGGTTAATCGAGTGTACATTTGCTCAAATATGAATTTTGCTTATGATGTACAACCATGTGATGAACTAGAGAGCTATACTATCACCAATCATTCCATGTCGAGTACATCTGGTTCAATTTTTAAGGCACATGAACTTTTTCAAGAAAGGGAGGATATGAATTCGGATGAATCTGATTCTAACAATTTGATTACAAACGATATGCTTGTTGTTTTGCCTTCCTTTGGAGCTAACCTTTTATAGACGACCGAGCATGAGTCGAGGACGACTCACAATCAAGAGACCACTTGGTGTGACACTGGGTGCCCGATCTTCCGAAAGGTACGTGATAGATCGATTGGTGGAGCTTCGACGTAGAACGATCCGGCTTCAAATCAGGCACGATCTGAACCCCGCAATCGCAACACCACTACTCTGTTGGTTATCAATCTCGCGTGAGCGTGATTGACCTAGCCAAGAAGGCATATCCCTGCTGCGAATCGAGAACACAAGCAAGAACACGGAAGAAAGCAAACTGAATTGCAAATACGAATGATTAATCTCACAAGTTGGGGTCTCACAAACCGATCAAGCGGCAAAACTGTTCGAAGACAGAATAATCTAAGTAAAACCCCAGTCTAAACGATGACGGCTACTGAATATATAGTGACGGCTAGGGTTTGGGGCATTAAACCCTAGGGTTACACGGGCCATGGGCCCAAAGTGGAGCGTCGCAGCGCTTGGCAGATTCTGGTCACCATATTGTTTTGACAATTCCCGTTGATCCGTAAGGAATTTTGACATGGGACTGGATCTGTTGGAAAGATCTCGTCGAGGGCTTCTCCGTGCATACCAAGAACGTCCAAAACAGAGTCCGTATGGACCCTGAGCATACGTTTTAAGTTGACTACGCGGAGATGGCCGAACCCGACTCGTGGACAAATTGGGCTATCTCTTGGGCCGGCCTTGCAACGACGTGGCTTGTGGGACCAGAGGGCGTCGAAGTGGTGGAGATGCTCCTTTCTTGAATACGTCTTGAGCTTGGGGAGGTGGCCACGGTGGAGGCCGTACTGCTGGCAGCGATAGCGCAATATCAGCATGATGAGCTTGCCGGCTGTGCACGCGACCTGGCCATGGTGCGGGTCGATGATGCCATATAGTTGATGATGACACCATAGTTGATGTAGATGATGTCGAGGATGCCGTGAAGTGTTGCCAACTTGTCATAGATGTCATGGAAGAAGTTACACTAATCCATGTTGGCGAAATGATCGGGGTAGCACTCGGCGACGACCATGCTGACGAAGAATTGAATGAAACTCTTGATGACCACCATGTTGATGTAGTGTTGGTCCTATATATGATGTGCATGGTCACATCAGATTTAGATTTGAAGGAACTCGGATGGGTTCTGAGTTCCATCAAACCTCTCACTAGCCCCCGGTCGAAACTTATCAGGCCAAATGACCGCTCGTAGGCCGGGTGAGAAAGCTTTACAACCGACGTAGGGACCGTGAACTGCCCTGTGACTCTCGACCGGGTTACGGGCGACTCACGCAACGGTCAAGTTACTCACGGTCCCAAATGAGAGTGGACAGGAACTCGATCCCTACTACGAGAATCTTGCTTTCGCCGGTACTTGTCCTGTCGGGACAGTACAGGTGGTGGGTAACTTCGCCCACCAGAATCAGAGTGGAGACACTCTCATTCGCGGGAACGCGTTACCGAGCGGGAAGAGGCCGTTGGGGTCGCCTCAGATGTGACCTCATCCAGTCTTTCCGCCAGGATCCTGAAATAGGCCGGTTTCTGCGCATCCGTGACCGTAGGAGGAAAGTTACGCATGACTTTGTAACACCCCTGTTTTGCCAAACCCTAAAATAGCCAAAATCCACATCTTGACCCCAAACCCTAATCTGCTTCAGCCATTCCCTTCTAAATGTTGTTCAGAACATTTTTCCCTTCGGGATCATCCCCAAAATCTCATCCTAAAGCTGAGTTTCAACTTTTGCCATTTTAAAACCCTAATTACCCTATTTTACCCTAAACTGTTTTCCCTAATTTTGTCGAAACCCTTCAGATCTTGCCTGATCTTACCAAACTTTGGCCAGATAAGTTCTAATAATTTTATGCAACTTATCTGCGAAATCAGATTTCAGATCGGACCCTCAGATCTCCAGATTTGCAATCAGGCCCAAGTTCTATTCAAATTTTCCTCACAAATCAGTCCCTGGAGCAAGTTTCAAAAATTGCAGAACGGCCCAAACTTCTTTTCAGGTCCATTCGACCAGCGCCTGGTCGTTGGCTACGACCAGCGCGTCTTCGCCGTTGCCACGCCGTGTTTTCGCCGCGTTTGCTCGCCGCCGGCCACCGCTTCTTGTCGCCTGTGTTGTGAACAACCGAGCCACCCCGCGCGCACGTGCCAGCACAGTTGCGTCGCCTTGCCCAGCGGTTAAACGACTGCGCTCCAGTAGCGTTTCGCGCGCGCGCTCCCGTTGCCGTGGCAATTGCATGCGTGTACGTGTCGTTGCCGGAGCTACGTTGTCGCCTCCGCATCTGCGCCATCCCGGACGAAGTTCCAAGGCACCCTGGCGTCGCTGGCAAAGCTGCAGTACCGCCTGAAGCGTATCACATCGCCGTCGCCGTCGTTGCGCCTGCGCCCGACAAATTTCTCCCCGGCGCAAGCAACCGCTGTCGTGTTTTCCCTCGCAAACTCCGTCCCCGTGCCTATTTAAACCCTCCCTGTACTTTGAGAGCCTCAAGCCTGCCAGAAAATCGGACTAAGTCCCAAACTTCACCGTTTTCGCTTTCTTCTCCGGCGAGCCAGTGAGTGAGCTCAAGGTGCTAGCCCATTCCACAGCCCCTTTCTCCAATCCAAATTCACCAGTGAGTTCCCCTCGTCCCCCTCTCTGTTTAGTAGCAACCAATTGCACCAGATCGATCCCCATCGCCGGTGATCGCCGGAAAGGCCCAATTGCCCTGTTTCCCCAATGCTAACCATTTCATCCCGAATTAGCTCTCGTCCCAGTAGTAGAAATTGATCCTTAGCCATTTCTTAGCAAGCCTGTTGAATCAGGATCCCCAATTGCGCTCAAATCGAAGAAATCCCAAACTGGAACCTCAGCCAGTTCGCCGGACCTCATCGCCGAGCCTCTCCGGCCAATCTCCAATGAAATTAACCCCTCCAGTAGCCTTGTTGTGCCCTAGAGATCATTCCCAAGCTTGGAATTGAGCTCATTCGCCCTGTATCAAAAATCCCCGAGCTCCAGTGTCGTCTTCTCCAGCGCCGGTCGCCGGAATTATTTCCCGGCCGATCTAGCCCCTGAAACTTTGTCCCTTAGCTTCGCCTCACCTCCCTGAGCAATTTCTTCCACTAGCTCGACACCTGGATCTGCCTAGATTGTGAGTTATGCCTTTGCCAAATCTTTGTCCAGAGCTGTACCTGAGCCATGTCACCACCGCAGTTCATCGCCGGATTTGACCACCCTCCGGCCAGTTTCAGCTCTTGTGCCTGTTGAGTATTTTATTCCTGTTAGTAATGCCTACCTCCCAGACAAAGTGTTGCATCAATTGGAGCCCTGGATCAAAAGTTAAGCCATGCCCTAGTTTCTGGCCACGTCCAGCACTATGTCAGTGCATGTCAGCCACTGGCATTGACCTTGTTCAGCCCCTTCTGGTTGAGCAATTGAAATGCCACCTTGTCCTTTAGATTCCTGGAGTTGAGATCTACATCTTTCCCTTCTATCACTTCTCCAGAAAATCATCCTAAGACTAGTTTGAAGCCATGCCAAAGCCACGAACTGAATGTCGACCCTTCGACGTTCAATCCTTTTTAGCCGTTTCTTTGACCAGAGCCCTTGTGACCTTGCCCTAACCTTTTCCCCTGCATGCATGACTTATTTACTTAATAATTTCTATAGAAACTATTTTCTGTATGCTTATGGTATGTGTTTGTGTGTTGGTTGATTGCCGCAGAGTCAGAAGCTGAAGGAGCGGAAGAAGTCTTTGAAGATCCGTCTGAGTATTTAGACCCAACATCGCAAGGCAAGCCTCATTCCTTTGATCATGTCTCACCCAATATTTTCATATGAAGTATATTCACTGTTTCTTACTATGCATGCTTAATTGAAATACAAGTTATGTTTGAATGACATGAGTAGATATTACCTAATGGACCATGAAACCCTTTTTGTTATTGAACCTTCGTATATATGCTTTTGTCACCCTAGGACTCATATACTGAATATTCACATTAAACTTGAAATGATCAAATACATGAGAAGTTATAACGAAAACCGTTTTGTCAAGAAAACTGATAAAAGGGATCAGTAGTGAGGATTGGATTGTATGGAGAGGGTGCGGTGCGCACCAGGGAATGTGAATGCTCCTCACTATTGGTTCATAAGGACAAGAACCTTGTGCTGTGTCTCTATACGAATTGTAAACGTACCAACCACTTGCCTGGTATGGGACAGGCACAACTCAGTAGCTTTTTGGTATTAGCAGTTCCCTGCATGGTTTGACGATCTGGTTTCTCGCGTGGAAACTGGAAGGCCAAGGTTCGGCCATGAGTGATGTGAGTCAAAAAAATGATGAGAGGAAAAGGCGTAAAAGAAGGAAGGCGCCCTAGACCTGATTAAGCCGTGAGCGGTTGTAATCTTAAATGATCGTATGTCTCGCGTGGACATAGACCAAGGCTATGTGTCCTGCGGGAACATAGACCAGAGAGGCTAGGAAGTAAGGCAGTGGGGAAGACCCACAACGGTACTTGAGACTTAACTGTCTATTTACCGGGCGGGGATACTGTTAATACTGAACTGTAAAAGCGTTGTGTGATCTCGGCCTTGTCACATGTGTATAAGTCACATGGAGCTGATCCGACTTGAAAGCCGAGTGAACCAGTGGATTTAAAAAGAGGTACACCTTTGCAAAGTGTAAAAGAAGTATCAGATACTCTGTACTCCCAGGTTCAGGAGTCTTTTCGTAGTGGATGTTATCTATGGGTTATAGCACAAGTAATGTTTTGGAATGTCTTCATTATGCGGTTAACAAAGTAGTAACTCATGGGAGACTACTACATCTAATGTTTTATCGAAAACCTGTTTAATGTTTAAAGTATCATTTTCATGACAAAAGTATTGTTTTACTGAACAATTGATTTGGAAATCTACATATCTCTATCCATATGAAACTGAAACCCCGGAATCATATGTTTCACCCTCATGTAAGTACAATTGCATTAATCCCTGGAATGAGTGTTGCTGAGCACCAAGTGCTCACCCTTGCATTTTTATCCCACTGTAGAAGAGGGATTCGAGGATCCCGATTCTTTCAGTTATGAGTACTCACCTGAAGATGGAAGCACCCCGGGCGAGCCCACGTTCTAGAAGGATTGCGCACCAAGTCAAGTCAGATGTGGGAGAAGCCCCTCCAACCCCGCTGCGGATGGAAATCAAGCTATTTGTCGTTGCTTTGTGCTTTATGTTGTGTGTTCGGTACTTGGATACCGATTCTGGTTCTGATAAACTAGTTATTTTCTTAGCAACTCTACTTAGCGCCATTTTCGGTGCTTTGGCTATGTAATATTGGCCATGTTGGCCTGATACTTGTTTAATGATATTACTATGCTTGTGTGGTTTGGAGCTCTTGTGACATCCTGCTGTGTGTAACCTACCTGGGCGGTTACCAAGGTGATCCTCAAATGGGGGTCTCACAGACTTCCGCGATAGATCGCAGTCGACCATGGGTGCTTCTCCTAGGGGCACCTGGCGTTACTATTTCTTCATCCACCGGGAAATGTTCTGGTGGCAGAGATGGGGTCTGGTCGCGCTTGCGACCACGAGACCGCTTAGAAGAACTTGGAGCAGCATCGTAACGAGCCTGCGCATCTTGAAGAGCCTCTAGAGCAGTTCTGCGCAGTTCGTTGTTTTGTTGCTCGAGATCTTGATCCTCCTTCTGTTTGCGATCTCGTTCTTCCCTAGCAGCCTGCTGGTCGGGAGTTTCCTCCGATAAGGAAGCGAACTGTCTAGGGAGTGAGGTTGTCGATGGGGAAAACATCTCCGTTTGTTCCGAGTCGGACTCTAAATCAAAGAGACGGTGAAGGTTATCAGGGTCGAATCTCCCCGGGCTGATTTCCAGGTCGATATCATCCTTCCTCTCAGCGGGGTCGTATGACGAACCGGATTCATCCTCTAGCGCATTGAGAACCTCTGTGGGTTCTGACCTTGCGCTAGTCGCCCCCAGGTCGATGGACATGACCTGGAGAGATGATTCCACCTTTGGGAGATTCTGGCCTTCAACTTCCTCCATCGGGACAGGATCGCTTGGGGAAGGCATTGGAATGTGAGCATAATCCTCGAGATCAAAATCGTTCTCAGAATCATATACTCTAGCCATGCTTCAGCGAACCTCCGGATTAAGATTAGGACGCCTTGAGAAAGGCCCCACGGTGGGCGCCAGCTGTCGACGATTCGAACTCGGAGTCCTCAGTCGAACTTATGCAGAATTTGTATTAGTGAGACCTTTCAAGATGACCCTCCGGGAAGGTATGTAGAAGAATGGAGAACAGGAGCACAGAGAGATTTATACAGGTTCGTGATGCGCACGGTGGCCCGATCTTCCGACAGGTAGAGGTAAGTCGATTGGTGGAGACTCGACGTTGACGATCCGGCTTCCGATCAGAACCGATCCGAACCCAGCAATCGCTACACAACGGCTCCGTTGGTTATCAACCATGCACAAACACGATTGACCTCACCAAGAAGGCTTATCTCTGCATGCGAATCGAGAACACAAGCAAGAACGAGAAAGATGCAACTGAATTTGCAATTGAGGATGAAGCTCACGAGTTGGGGTCTCACAAACCGATGAACGGCGATACTGTTCAAAGACAGAATTGATCTAAGCAAAACCCAAGTCTAAACGGCAGCCATGGCGGCCATATATATACTGTATGGGGCGGCCATGGGGTGGAGGAGGAAACCCTAGGGGTACATGGACCTTGGGCCCAAAGTGGAGCGTCGCAGCGCACGTCAGATTCTGGTGGTAATTTTGTTTTGACGATTCCTGATGATTCGTAAGGAAGTTGGACATGGGACTGGACCTGTTGGAAAGCTCTCGTCGTTCTCTTGTCCGTAGAGTCCAAGAACGTTGAAAACGGAATTTGTATGTGGCCTGTATGTCCGTTTGAAGTTGGACTACACGCAGATGGCCGAACCGGACTCGCGGATGAATTGAGCTCACTTGTGGGCTGGCCTTGGAGCGACGTGGCTTGTACGACCCTAGAGGTGTAGAGGCGCCTTTCTTGAACACGTCTTGTGTTTGGGGAGGTGGCCAAGGTGGAGGCCGAACTTGTGGTGGCGACAGCACAAAATCCAGACGACGTACGTGCTGCCAGCTTTCGCGTCCTGGCCAAGGTGGCGGACGATGACATCTTGATGACCACCATGTTGATGTCGTCTTGGTCATAACCATGATGTACATGGTCTCATCATTCTCCCTTTCTTGATGTGGAGTCGTCCTCGACTCCATTGTGTTTGTCTGCAAAATGTTAGCACCAACAGAGAGCACAGCAATATGCATATCTTTGATAATCAAATCATTAGACACAAAACCATTAACATTTATATACTCCCTTTCTTGAAAAAGTTCATGTGCCTTAAAAATTGAACCGGATGTACTCGACAGGGAATGATTGGTGATAGTATAGCTCTCTAGTTCATCACATGGTTGTACATTATAAGCAAAATTCATATTTGAGCAAATGTACACTCGATTAACCATGTACTTTCCATTATTATTATATTTGCCTATAATATGAAAAATGTTTCTTGATAAGCAAGGAAAATTATATGGATCAGTAAGTCTCTCCTCTAAATTGGCTAGATCACATAGAACATCAAATTCAATATAACCCAGAATATTTAAAGAAGACAACAATTTCAGCTCATCACTTTCGTTTGCAACGTGAACAACATGTTGATTTTGAGCACAAGTGTTATTATGTTCCAAAGTAAGAGTAACATGTTCATTCACTAGTTGTGGCATGAATATAAGTGAAGCATTATCACACAACTCTTCTTTATCCCAAGAAACATCGAGCAAATCTTCTTGTGACAAAGGGAAATCAGCAACTGGTTCCACAATTTGTTGCTCTAACAAAGCATGATTCGTTGAAAGTTTCAGCACATCAATATCGTTCTCATCTTGAATGAGTGTGGTACCTTTTTCATTACCTTTGTTTTCCTTCTCAGCTGATGTAGGTACATCTTCAGTTGTAGGTGATGGAAGCAGGGGTGCTGCAACAAGCATCTCTTCATTCTCCTCATTCTCAATTTGATCATGTGCACTTGCCTGTAGAACGTTAGTCGTGCAAGGATACACACCATTCTTGCAAACAGATGTATTAATTGTCCGTACAACTTTCTTACGTTTTATTTTATTTTCAGCTGCACAAGCAAGAGCAAATATTTGCAACAGAGAAACATATTCTTTATCAATAACAATATTGTATATTTTCTCATTAAGTCCACGTAAGAATCTAATCTTTTTTTCTCCATCAGTTTCTTCTAAATCACATCGAGACATGCATATCTATAACTCTTGATAGTACTCCTCTACAGATTTTTTACCTTGATTCAAGCATTCTAATTTCTTATGCATATTACGTTTAAAAGAAGGAGGAACAAAACGTTGACGCATAGCTTCTTTTAACCTAGCCCATGTGTCAGGTTGTAAGCGGAGAGTAGCAAGTTCATTCTACCAGATGATAGCAAAGTCTTTAAATTCACTAGTGGCTTGCCTAACCCAATGGATTTGAGGAACTTGATGGGAATTAAATTTTTGTTCAACTATCATCTCCCAATCAAAGTAAATTTCACCATCATATGCACCATAAAAAGAAGGTAAGGCTCTTTTACCATTGGCATTGTCACCTCCATTATCTTTTCGATCGTGATTCCAGCGTTGATATAGTTGTACATTTTCCCCAATGATCCATGAACCTGCCATTGTCAGTAGAAAACAAAAGATAACACAAAAGTATTATCCCTATCAACTACTAGGTTAGATCTCACGCTCTCAAACAATCTTACCAAGTTCTTACCCGGTTCTTACCAACACAGCGAGGGATGGTGCAACCGGTGGCTGGTTCGTGACACCGTGAGGGCGTGATGAAGCGATTGCAAGGGTCAATAACCTGTGCAGATCAGAAGGATGTATTTGTGGAGCTTGGATATGCAATATTTAGTAGCAAGGAATATGCAATCATCGAAATCAGAATAGCAAAGCTGAATAAATATCCAAAGTACTTGTCAAAGTTGCTGGCCTAAACTCGTTCTCAGACCTAGCTCAAGCAAGCAAAACGAATGAGATACCACTTGATGCGCACGGTGGCCCGATCTTCCGACAGGTAGAGGTAAGTCGATTGGTGGAGACTCGACGTTGACGATCCGGCTTCCGATCAGAACCGATCCGAACCCAGCAATCGCTACACCACGGCTCCGTTGGTTATCAACCATGCACAAACACGATTGACCTCGCCAAGAAGGCTTATCCCTGCATGCGAATCGAGAACACAAGCAAGAACGAGAAAGATGCAACTGAATTTGCAATTGAGGATGAGGCTCACGAGTTGGGGTCTCACAAACCGATGAACGGCGATACTGTTCAAAGACAGAATTGATCTAAGCAAAACCCAAGTCTAAACGGCAGCCATGGCGGCCATATATATACTGTATGGGGCGGCCATGGGGTGGAGGAGGAAACCCTAGGGGTACATGGACCTTGGGCCCAAAGTGGAGCGTCGCAGCGCACGTCAGATTCTGGTCGTAATATTGTTTTGACGATTCCCAATGATTCGTATGGAATTTGGACATGGGACTGGATCCGTTGGAAAGCTCTCCTCGTTCTCTTGTCCGTAGAGTCCAAGAACGTCAAAAACGGACTTTGTATGTGGCCTGTATGTCCGTTTGAAGTTGGACTACACGCAGATGGCCGAACCGGACTCGCGGATAAATTGAGCTCACTTGTGGGCTGGCCTTGGAGCGACGTGGCTTGTGCGACCTTAGAGGTGTAGAGGCGCCTTTCTTGAGCACGTCTTGTGTTTGGGGAGGTGGCCAAGGTGGAGGCCGAACTTGTGGTGGCGACAGCACAAAATCCAGACGACGTACGTGCTGCCAGCTTTCGCGTCCTGGCCAAGGTGGCGGACGATGACATCTTGATGACCACCATGTTGATGTCGTCTTGGTCATAACCATGATGTACATGGTCTCATCATTCTCCCTTTCTCGATGTGGAGTCGTCCTCGACTCCATTGTGTTTGTCTGCAAAATGTTAGCACCAACAGAGAGCACAGCAATATGCATATCTTTGATAATCAAATCATTAGACAGAACCATTAACATTAATATACTCCCTTTCTTGAAAAAGTTCATGTGCCTTAAAAATTGAACCGGATGTACTCGACATGGAATGATTGGTGATAGTATAGCTCTCTAGATCATCACATGGTTGTACATTATAAGCAAAATTCATATTTGAGCAAATGTACACTCGGTTAACCATGTACTTTGCATTATCATTATATTTGCCTATAATATGAAAAATGTTTCTTGATAAGCAAGGAAAATTATATGGATCAGTAAGTCTCTCCTCTAAATTGGCTAGATCACATAAAACATCAAATTCAATATAACCCAGAATATTTAAAGAAGACAACAATTTCAGCTCACCATTTTCGTTTGCAACGTGAACAACATGTTGATTTTGAGCACAAGTGTTATTATGTTCCAAAGTAAGAGTAACATGTTCATTCACTAGTTGTGGCATGAATATAAGTGAAGCATTATCACACAACTCTTCTTTATCCCAAGAAACATCGAGCAAATCTTCTTGTGACAAAGGGAAATCAGCAACTGGTTCCACAATTTGTTGCTCTAACAAAGCATGATTCGTTGAAAGTTTCAGCACATCAATATCGTTCTCATCTTGAATGAGTGTGGTACCTTTTTCATTACCTTTGTTTTCCTTCTCAGCTGATGTAGGTACATCTTCAGTTGTAGGTGATGGAAGCAGGGGTGCTGCAACAAGCATCTCTTCATTCTCCTCATTCTCAATTTGATCATGTGCACTTGCCTGCAGAACGTTAGTCGTGCAAGGATACACACCATTCTTGCAAACAGATGTATTAATTGTCCGTACAACTTTCTTACGTTTTATTTTATTTTCAGCTGCACAAGCAAGAGCAAATATTTGCAACAGAGAAACATATTCTTTATCAATAACAATATTGTATATTTTCTCATTAAGTCCACGTAAGAATCTAATCTCTTTTTCTCCATCAGTTTCTTCTAAATCACATCGAGACATGCATATCTGTAACTCTTGATAGTACTCCTCTACAGATTTTTTACCTTGATTCAAGCATTCTAATTTCTTATGCATATTACGTTTAAAAGAAGGAGGAACAAAACGTTGACGCATAGCTTCTTTTAACCTAGCCCATGTGTCAAGTTGTAAGCGGAGAGTAGCAAGTTCATTCCACCAGATGATAGCAAAGTCTTTAAATTCACTAGTGGCTTGCCTAACCCAATGGATTTGAGGAACTTGATGGGAATTAAATTTTTGTTCAACTATCATCTCCCAATCAAAGTAAATTTCACCATCATATGCACCATAAAAAGAAGGTAAGGCTATTTTACCATTGGCATTGTCACCTCCATTATCTTTTCGATCGTGATTCCAGCGTTGATATAGTTGTACATTTTCCCCAATGATCCATGAACCTGCCATTGTCAGTAGAAAACAAAAGATAACACAAAAGTATTATCCCTATCAACTACTAGGTTAGATCTCACGCTCTCAATCAATCTTACCAAGTTCTTACCCGGTTCTTACCAACACAGCGAGGGATGGTGCAACCGGTGGCTGGTTCGTGACACCGTGAGGGCGTGATGAAGCGATTGCAAGGGTCAATAACCTGTGCTGATCAGAAGGATGTATTTGTGGAGCTTGGATATGCAATATTTAGTAGCAAGGAATATGCAATCATCGAAATCAGAATAGCAAAGCTGAATAAATATCCAAAGTACTTGTCAAAGTTGCTGGCCTAAACTCGTTCTCAGACCTAGCTCAAGCAAGAAAAACGAATGAGATACCACTTGATGCGCACGGTGACCCGATCTTCCGACAGGTAGAGGTAAGTCGATTGGTGGAGACTCGACGTTGACGATCCGGCTTCCGATCAGAACCGATCCGAACCCAGCAATCGCTACACCACGGCTCCGTTGGTTATCAACCATGCACAAACATGATTGACCTCGCCAAGAAGGCTTATCCCTGCATGCGAATCGAGAACACAAGCAAGAACGAGAAAGATGCAACTGAATTTGCAATTGAGGATGAAGCTCACGAGTTGGGGTCTCACAAACCGATGAACGGCGATACTGTTCAAAGACAGAATTGATCTAAGCAAAACCCAAGTCTAAACGGCAGCCATGGCGGCCATATATATACTGTATGGGGCGGCCATGGGGTGGAGGAGGAAACCCTAGGGGTACATGGACCTTGGGCCCAAAGTGGAGCGTCGCAGCGCACGTCAGATTCTGGTCATAATCTTTTTTTGATGATTCCCGTTGATTCGTAAGGAATTTGGACATGGGACTGGATCCGTTGGAAAGCTCTCATCGTTCTCTTGTCCGTAGAGTCCAAGAACGTCGAAAACGGACTTTGTATGTGGCCTGTATGTCCGTTTGAAGTTGGACTACACGCAGATGGCCGAACCGGACTCGCGGATGAATTGAGCTCACTTGTGGGCTGGCCTTGGAGCGACGTGGCTTGTGCGACCTTAGAGGTGTAGAGGCGCCTTTCTTGAGCACGTCTTGTGTTTGGGGAGGTGGCCAAGGTGGGGGCCGAACTTGTGGTGGCGACAGCACAAAATCCAGACGACGTACGTGCTGCCAGCTTTCGCGTCCTGGCCAAGGTGGCGGACGATGACATCTTGATGACCACCATGTTGATGTCGTCTTGGTCATAACCATGATGTACATGGTCTCATCAGTTCGGGCCCTCTATGGTGAGAGTAATAGCCCTACGTCCTGTTGGGATTTCACTATAGGTGATAAAAGTTTACATGATGGCAGGAAAACACCTTCACGGGCGAAGAGTTTTTCCTATGCTGATGTATAGAACGAAGCCTGAGAGGCTTGTAAAGAACTATCTAATCTAGGCCGTAGATTTGGCTATTTGAGTAGTTGAGATGTGTTGTATCTCGCTTTTTTCTTTCTATCGATCTCCCCTCCCCTGTTTGATGCACCTTGCCACCCTCTTATACTGGTCGAAAGGGTGCCTTGTCGTAACTGCATTAGACAGTTGTTTGGATGGTTGGATGCGGTTTAGAGAACCGCTCTTAACTTCCACGTAGGTTAATCACGTGTTATTCGTGGATAACTGCACGTATTAACCTCCTGGCGGTTGGTCTTCTACGTGGACGAATCTTCGGGATACTTGGAATATTCCCACTGTAGGGATAGCCGGACATATGAACTCCAAGTATCCTGGTCAAGAATATTCTGACCGCGGGATGTTGTCTGACCGCGCAACATCTCCGATATTCTGTTCGCGTATAGCATACGAAGTTCTGACCGCACGAAGCCTACAACCTGTCGCACAAAGCCTGCGATCTGATCGTGCAAAGTCTGCAACCTGATCACGTAAAGCCTGCGATCTCGGGCTGATGCTTCTCAGAATGACTTGAGTTCGCACCGCCGAGCACATGTCTGGCTCGAATCTGTCTTGAACCAACAGTGCATTTATTTGAACTGACCCGGGTGTCAATCTTCGTCAACTTTGTTTTAACTCATAGGTGCCCTTTCGTTATGTCTCCCCGATGGCTTCCAACCGGAGACTCGTTCCTGGTGATGAGCCTGGATCGTGGGTGCTACTCCTGTGGATGATGCTGCAGTTCCTTGGTGCGCCAGATAGTCAGAGGCCAGTATATGGCGTTGGCGAGATGAGGTTGATGGACGACCCTTCGATTATCGTGCTTCAGTGATCGTCTACGAGATCCCCGAGCATGGGAGAGGTTCAGTGAGACATCAGGCCCCCAGAGAAGGAGAAGATGATGCCATCTTAGATGCTGCCTGTCATGCAGTAGGTACCATCCGGCAGTTATACAGTGACTATCTTTCAGATTCCCCCTATCGCTTCGTGCCCTATCAGGTTCCCAGATCAGAACACTGAGTCGTTCTCCCATCCAGTGACCAAGAGGATGCCATTCTAACAAAGACCCGAGATGTTGTTCATGCCTTGGAGATCGGATACACCCGCCTGCTTTGTGAGCACGAGCGTGCTCGTGACGACCACCATTATCTTGAGGGCATGCTTGTGAAGACCCGTGCAAGTCTCCAAGAGAAGGAGAAGCAAATTCAAGAGTTAGACGTACCAAGTGGAGAGAAGGATCCTGATGCTTCAGAGTCTGCTACCAAGAAAAGCCGTCCAAGACTAAGGATTACCGCTTGCAAGAGAGTGGGAAACTTAAAGGAGTACCTTAGTGCTTTCAAACATTCGTCATGCGGCATTGTCATCAACGTTCATGCACTCAAACTTCCCAGCACCGCAGAAAAGAAGAAGACTCCCAACGGAAAAGGGAAGGAGATTTTCAAAATCGACAGCGACATGGATGATGATGAGGACTTGGATCTGGATCCGATGGATGTAGATGATGTCCAGGAGGAGGATCCCGAGGAGGTAGAGCCTTGTAGTTCTTCCGATGCCGACGAGTGATCCCAGACTTCCTTTGGCTTGACCTTTTGTGCGTAACCCAGCAGACGTTAGATCCTTCTTTTGTTGTAGCAGTTGTTCTTAGTTTTGTTGATGTATGCTTGTGTGCTGGTGGTTAGATGAACTTTGTAAGCCGATGAGGCCAAAAGCTTTGTATCTTTTAAAAGCTGATTTATGAAAAAGGCATTTTGCATGATCCTATCCTTATCCCTTGAGTTATTGTCAACATTCTGCTTGCATCCCTGTGTGTGATTCCTTCCAAATCAGCATCTCTATCCTTGACCTCCTATTTAAATAGGATGGTTAATACGCGTGGAAGACCCCAAGAAGGAGAACTTGAAGGGAACCCCAGCAATGCAAGGGCCACGCCTGGGACAAGAGACCGTGCTAACCCAGACTGACCAGGATCATCATCAACTATGCCACAAGGAGGCAACATTAACGATGTGCTGATATGGATGGAGTGAAATAGACAAGAGTCAGCAACTGTGTAAAATCAGATCTTAGGGCAGTTGATGCAACACTTAGCATCTGCAGAAGCTAAAGGACCAGCAATTGGTACGAAATTGACTGACTTCCGGAAAACACATCCCCCAACCTTTCCAAGTACCGAGGACCCCATCATGGCCAACGAATGGCTAAGGGATGTGGAAAGAAAGTTGAACACCGTTAGGTGTAGCGACGAGGAGAAACTTCTGTACGGATCACATCAACTAGCTGGACCCTCCGCCGCCTGGTGGGAAAATTACTAGACTATGCACTCCAATAGAGATACAATCACATGGAATGAGTTTAAGGAAGAATTTCGCAAGTACCATGTCCCAAAAGACATTGTTCAGGCGAAGCGCCGAGAGTTTGTGAATCTAAGACATGGAAACAAGTGCGTAAAACAGTACCTGCACAAATTCATTCAACTAGCAAGGTACGCTCCCGAAGATAATGCAACTGTCGTAGTATTGCGAATTCCCCAGCAGGTTTCGTGAGCGATCCTAGCAAAGAAAACGCGACGCGGGCTGACTGGGTGACCGGTCCTCCCCCGCCGAACAAACACAAGAAATGACACAAAGATTTATACGGGCGACGAGGCCCGAGACATGCACCGGAGGTGATGTCCCAGGGCAAACGGTGGCGCCTGGGACCGGCACCGGGCTAGGCACTGAAGGCCACGGCCCCGGGCAAATGGCGGCGGCCCGGACCGGCCCTGGAGGCCATGTCCTGGGAGCCAAATGGCGGCGCCCGTGGCAGGCACCGGAGGCCACGTCCCCGAGCAAATGGCGGCGCCCGAGACCGGCACCGGAGGCCAGGTCTCAGGGAGCCAAATGGCGGCGCCAGGGGCAGGCACTTGAGGCCACGTCCCCGGGCAAATGGCGGCGCCCGGGACCGGCCCCGGAGGCCCGGTCCCGGGAGCCAAAAGGCGGCGCCCGGGGCAAACACCGGAGGCCACGTCCCCGGGCAAATGGCGGCGCCCGGGACCGGCACCGGAGGCCAGGTCCTGGGAGCCAAATGGCGGCGCCCGGGGCAGGCACCGTAGGCCCCGTCCCCTGGCGAATGGCTGCGCTCGGGACCGGCACCGGAGGCCAGGTCGCCGGGCAAATGTGACACAACTTACCTGGACTTAGTCTCGCGGAGATTTCCCCCAACAGCAACGGAGGAGAGAAAGATTGATAGAATCTGCGAAGGTCTACAAAACTCCATGCAATACCAGCTGTCATGCCATGAGTTTATGGATTTCCATGTTCTGATTAATCGATTGCTCAAAATGGAAGAAAAGAGAGGAGTGATCGAAGAAGACCGAATGAGGAACGCTTTGCCCAACTCTTTTCAAGGAAATAATAGTCGAGAAAGGCTGATGCCCGCTTATCAGCCAGCCTTCAGACCGCCACAAAGATCCGAGAGGCCTGCGCCAGCCACAACACCACCACAAAGATCCCAGAGGCCTGCGACAGCCACAACACCACAGTGTACCGGATGTAAAGGAAACCATTTCTTCAAGGATTGCCCCATGAAGAATGTAGAATTCTTTCATTGTGGAAGAAACGGACATCGCAAGGACACTTGTCCACTGCAACACTTATCATTCAATGTTGCTCGAGCTCAAGCCACAAGACCCCCTATCCCAACTCAAGGCTTCGCCAGAGGTGTTCCACCCTACAGAGGAGCAAGAATCCAGAATAGCTGAGGAAGAGGAGCGCCTGCGGCAGGTCAACTACACATCAGCCGTTGAAGCAGGAGAGGCCTCTGATGTTGTGATCGGTAGGATCTTGATCCATTCTGAATTTTTAGTTGCATTGTTTAACCCTGGTGCTACTCACTCTTTTGTGTCAAGAACTTTTGTGCTCAGAAATGAGTTACCCGTGTCTGCATTAGAGTTTCCTATCTTAATCCAATCCCCCGGGGCTAGAATGCCTGTCAACTCTATCTGTAGAAATATCGCCTTTAGTATTGGCAACATAGAATTCCTAACGAACTTGCTAGTTTTGGACCTTCAAGGATTAGATGTTATCCTTGGAATGGACTTGTTAGCGACGCATAAAGGTCAGATGGACTGTGAGAAGAAAGCAATAACCCTGACAAAACCTGAAGGAAAACAAGTCACATTCTACATGGAAAGGTCCGTAGTGAACGACCAAGTATACAGTTTGGAAAGTTTGGAAGGGATTGAGTTTGAAAAAGTTCCAATAGTGAATGAATACCCAGAAGTTTGCCCCAAAGAACTTCCTGGAATGCCACCAGATAGTGATATAGAGTTTTCAATTGAATTAAAGCTTGGATCTGCTCCATATGCAAGGAAGCTTGCACGCACGACGAGTGAAGAGCAAGTGGAGTCAAGGAAGCAAGTAGAAGAATTGGAAAGAAAAGGGTTTATCAGGATGAGTTCCTCACCTTGGGGAGCCCCCGTACTCTTCGCCAAGAAGAATGACGGCAGTCTACGACTTTGTGTTGACTACCGAAAGCTGAACGACATGACAATCAAGAACAAGTATCCTCTGCCAAGGATTGATGATCTCTTTGATCAACTCAGAGGAGCTAAGATATTTTCGTGGATTGACCTGAGGTCCGGATATCATCAATTGAAGATTCGTGAGGACGACATCCCAAAGACTGCATTCATAAAGAGATATGGACTGCATGAGTTTACCGTGGTACCATTCGGTTTAATGACTGCACCAACAGTGTTTATGAATTTGATGAACAAAGTCCTTATGGAATTCTTAGAAAAATTTGTCATTATATTTGTCGATGACATTCTTATGTTTTCCGAGTCAGAGGAAAAGCGCGCACAACATCTCAGAATGGTGCTAGAAAAGTTGGCAGAACATCAGTTGTATGCCAAGTTTGATAAGTGTGCCTTTTGGTTGAAAGAAATCTCTTTTCTAGGCCACATCATTTATGGCAAAGGAATATCTATGGATCCGTCAAAGAGTCAAGCTATCATGGAGTGGAAGCTACCAGAAACAGTGACTGAAGTGAGAAGTTTCCTAGGATTAGCCGGTTATTACCGAAGGTTTGTCGAAGGATTTTCTAAGGTTACTAAGCCGCTCACCAGACTGCTGAAGAAGGATGTTCCATTCGATTGGACTAAGGGTTGTGAAAAGAGCTTCATAGAGCTGAAGAAGCTATTGACAACCGCACCTGTTCTTACATTGCCAGACAACAAGAAGGACTTTGAAGTCTATTCTGATGCATCAAAGCGAGGACTAGGTTGTGTTCTTATACAAGAAGGAAGAGTTGTAGCTTAGCATCAAGACAGTGACGACTGCATGAGGAGAACTACACAACGCATGATTTGGAATTAGCCACCATTGTTCATGCGGTAAAAATTTGGCGACACTATCTGCTAGGGAATAGATGTGAAATCTATACGGACCACAAGAGTCTGAAGTATATCCTCACCCAGCAAGACTTAAATATGAGATAGTGAAGGTGGTTAGAATTGATTAATGATTGTGACCTTGGAATACATTACCACCCCGGTATAGCAAATGTGGTGGCAGATGCTTTGAGCAGAAAGTCCTACTGCAATCAAGCAAAGGCCTCGGAAGTGCCACCCTAATTACTTAAGGATTTTGAGAAATTGAGTTTAGACGTTGTTGAACAAGGGACCGTCGCTGCATTAAAAGTAGATTGCAAGTTGAAGGATCAAATTTGAAAGGCCCAAGAAGTGGATCAGAATGTTTAGAAGCTGAAAGAGGATGTGAAGTGTGGAGATACCATCAACCTTCGTGAGGATGAGCAAGGAATTTTATGGTATCACAATCAAATTTGTGTCCCAGATGACAGAGAAATCAAGGACATGATACTGCAAGAAGCCCATTGTACCCCTTACTCTATCCACCCAGGTAGCACGAAGATGTACCAAGATCTAAAGGATCGATTTTGGTGGAGATGAATGAAGAAAGAAATCGCCGAGTTTGTAGCTTCATGTGACACCTATCAAAGGGTAAAAGCAGAGCATCAAAAGCCAGCAGGAGCACTGCAACCCCTGCCAACCCCTGAGTGGAAATGGGATGAAATTGGAATGGATTTTGTAATAGGTTTACCAAGAACCCAAAAAGGCTATGATTCTATATAGGTTGTAGTCGACAGATTGACGAAAGTAGCTCACTTTCTAGTAGTAAAGACTCAGTACACGACAAGTAAGCTAGCAGAACTATATCTTACCTGGATTGTCGTTCTGCATGGAGTACCAAAGACAATTGTCTCAGATAGAGGAGCACAATTCGTGTCAAAGTTTTGGGAAGAATTGCAGAAGTCCTTGGGAACGAGATTGAAGTTTAGTACCACTTACCACCCACAGACTAGAGGCCAAACAGAGAGAGTGAATCAGATTCTAGAAGAAATGCATGTTGAGAGCGTGTGCTTTGGACTATGGAAATTCTTGGGAACAATTTCAGCCATACGCAGAGTGTACCTACAACAATAGCTATCAAGCAAGTCTGCAGATGGCTCCTTATGAAGCACTTTATGGAAGGAAGTGCCGCATGCCACTATATTGGACCGAAGTGGGTCAGAAACAATTTTTGGGACCACGACTAGTGGAAGATGCCACTGCTCATGTGAAGATTATACAAGAAAGATTGAAGACAGCCCAATCCCGACAAAAGAGCTATGCTGACAGCAGAAGGAGAGAGCTATCTTTTGAGATAGGCGACTATGTGTACCTCAAAGTGACACCATACAAAGGAGTCCGACGATTTTAGATGAAGGGAAAATTAAGCCCACGATATGTTGGACCATATAAGATTTTGGAAAGACGAGGAGAAGTAGCATACAAGTTGGAGCTACCACCTGAACTAGCAGGAGTTCATGATGTTTTTCACGTATCTCAACTAAGGAAATGTCTGAGGAAACCAACAGAGCAAGTGTCTCCTACAGAAGCTGAAGTTCAACCAGATTTGACATATCAGGAATACCCAGTTAAAGTGT